>JAWDJE010000006.1:99303578-102083578 GCA_035047345.1 Bradypodion ventrale
ATGTTTTGAAAATAAAATGGATAATTTATCATTATTATTGGATACAAATCTATTATTATTATTATTATTATTATTATTATTATTATTATTATTATTATTATTATTATTATTATTATTATTATTATTATTATTATTATTATTGAATACTTACTACTACTACTACGAACAAGAGGGAATTACTGTGGTCGCTGATAAGACAATAAATAAACGCACGCTGCAAATTTTATAGTGCGGGGTGATTCAAGCGAAAAATGTAGGCTGCCCCTTTTGATTGTTGCAATAATAATGTACCGAGATTGATTAATTGATTCATTTCTCATCTCTATTTAACCCATTCTCTTCCATACCCCCCCCCCCCGCAAAGGTTAACGTGCTGCCTACATTTCCTAGCCCGTTCCTCCTCTTTTTCTACTAAAGACAAGGACAACTCCGTAGTCTATTAATTTTTATATATAAAAAAAATCAGGATAAAAAATGTTCTCGACTCCTTGTGCTTTTTGGAAAGGGATGCTTGGACCTATGGTGCAAGTCGGTTTTGTAGGAGCCACGCTAGATGCTCTTGCAGCAGTTCCATCACAAGAGAAAATACGAACTTCGATCAAGTGACTACTAGGCTGACATGGGACAGTGCGGTCTCTCTCCATATATATATGACCGTGGTCTCTCTATATATATAGTCTCGGGCATGGGGAAAATATATAGATTTTAAAAACTTTCTTCCCCGTCAGACTTAACTAACGAGACGAGAGAGACCTAACTATATATAGAGAGTTTATATATATATCACTCGTTAGTTAGGTCTGACCAGGAAGAAAGTTTTTACAATCTATAGATTGTGGATATCCTGTTGAAATAATGTCTTATAGCAGTGCTGGCGAACCTTGGCACTCCAACGTCAATTTACTGCTTCTGGGAATTGAAGTCCAAGAAACGCTGGAGTGCCAAGGTTCACCATCGCGGTCTTATAGAGTCAATGTGCTGGAGAGGGAGGGGGAAGGGGGGTGAGTAACACCCATACTTTGGAGAGGGGGTAGTGGTGAAGGTGGAGGTGGAAAGATACCTGTTGCTCGTTCACACACACACACACACACACACACACACACACACACACGGGTCTCGCCTGCCTGGCCCCCACCAAGCCCTGGCGTGGAACAGGGGGCCCCCTTCGGGTGCGAGACTCCTCGGCGGGGGCCCGGGCTCGTCGAGGCCATGATTTCATTCTCTCGACTCGACTCCTCAGATGTTTATCTGCTGCTTTGCATAGGTCACGTGGGGCCCCGGCTGGCCAATGAGGGCCGTGGTGGCGCGTCAGCCCCCCTGCTCTAGGGCTGGGAGAGTCGGGCTCTCTTTTTTCAGTCTTGGGGGCTTTTAAAAAAGCGCCACTGGTCTCCATGCGGGTCGGGCTATGACAGCCTCCGTGCTCCTCCACCCCCGCTGGATCGAGCCCGTCATGTTCCTCTACGACAACAGCCTGGAGGAGATCAACAAGAACATGGAAGCCGGCTTCCACGCGGCGGCGGCGGCGGCGGCGGCCAGTAACTTCGTGGCGGCCAACCAGTGCCGCAATCTCATGGCCCACCCTGCCTCGATGGCGGCCCCGGGAAACGCCGCCGCCGCCTACCCGTCGGGCGAGGCGCCCCAGCCGCCCCAGCCGCCGCCCCAGCCGCCGCCCCCGCCGCCCCCACCGCCGCCTCCGCCGGGCATGGCCGAGCCTGTCAAGCAGTGCAGCCCCTGCTCGGCCGCCGCCGTCCAGGGCTCGTCGGGCCCCGCCGCGCTGCCTTACGGCTATTTCGGCAGCGGCTACTTCCCGTGCGGCATGAACCACCACCACCACCATCACCACCACCCCAACGCCCCCCTCAAGTCCTGCGCCCAGCCGGCCTCCGCCTTCGCCGACAAGTACATGGAGACGTCGGTGGCGGCCTCGGTGGCGGCCGCGGCGGCGGCGGCCGGCGAAGACTTCACCTCCCGCGCCAAGGAGTTCGCTTTCTACCCGGGCTACGCCGCTGGACCCTACCAGCCCCACGTGCCGGGCTACCTGGACGTGCCGGTGGTGCCGGGCCTCGGAGGCCGAGGCGAGCCCCGGGGCCACGACGCCATGCTGGACGGCTACCAGCCCTGGGCGCTGCCCAACGGCTGGAACGGGCAGGTCTATTGCCCCAAGGAGCAGAGCCAGCCGCCCCACCTCTGGAAGTCCACGCTGCCGGGTAACGCACCTGCCCGGCCCTTGCCTTTTCCCTCCCCTCTTTGGACGGCGGTCCTGCACGCCACCCACTTCTTCCCTCGACGTCCCGGGCACCCTCCTCCCCTGGGCGCTTGACCCTCCGAACTGAGGGATGGAGCCACGGCTTTCCGTCCCTCGACGGCCACAGACTGGCCTTCCTTGAGGCAAGGATCGTGGCGCTCCCTCGCCCGGGCTCCTTTTGGCGCTCCGATCCTGTGCCCTAGAAAGCGGATCCCCGACGGCACCTGGCTCGCCGCCTCCTCTCACTCCCCTGGCTGTGGCAACCGTCCCCACCACCCAATCCCGTCCTTTGCGCCGCTTCGCAAACCCCTTGGCCAAAAAAGTTCCCGCTAGCGCTGGCTCTTCGGCTTTGAAACAGAGATGAGCGCTGAACCCTAGAGTCGGATACGACTGGCTTTCGAGCAAGGGAAACCTTGACCTTTACCTTTACTAGCGAGCCATCCCAGGCAGAATGCGGAGTCACTCCGGTTTCCTGCCGTCGCTGGTTACGAGGAGCCCTGCTACGACTATTGGCCTGATTAACACACCCAATTATGTCAGTACCAAGAGCCTCTTTTCGAAGTTTCGAAGTACAGTTTCGCTTTTCCTGGCGCTACCGCTTCGTTCCCATATACTGTAGGCTACGATTAGCCAGCCATTTAGTTATTGCGGGGTCCTCAGCTTAAGCCATATAGTAAAACAGGACTAAAAACTGCTCCTTTTCTGCATATTGCCAATCCTTTTCTTTAAATCCTCATCCAACGATCAATTCCTTTGACAATACTTTACCGTTAACCTCTTCAGAAAAAACAACAACAACCCAATTCCTATTTCTTCAATACATAAGATTCTTTTTCATTCTGCTTTTTTTACCCCTTCAAAAAAAATTTGTAGCCTACAGCCTTCCTCTCGCCAATTATTTTCCATCAAAAACTAGTTATGAATTACCTTAGTTTCTGTGCTGAAGCCAGGAATAGATATAAGATGTATATATAGCTGGGGTTTCTGCTCCCCCTCCCCTCAACTAAAAAGCAACAGGTCTTAAAACAGGTTTGGTGTGTGTATAAAATATTCCCAGCTGATATTTTTTTCTCTATAAGCGCCTCCACTGGAACACCTCATAGAATATTATAACTGCGTATAATTTTCCTAGCACTTTGAAGGTTAACGGGTGAGAAGAATGCAGTAAAGTGTTAGTAACTGTAGAGGAGAAAAAATCCAACGATCACAATTTAGGAAACAGTGCAAACCTGTTGACTGAAATACAATTTAGCTCAGTCCTCTCAAAAGAGGAAGATACAGTGGTATGTGATGGAAACTGATACCATTTATGATGGAGATAATACTACTGCTAATACTAACGTTTGCATTGCTGTTTTAATTTTCTGTTCCAGACGTGGTCTCGCACCCTTCCGATGCCAGCTCTTACAGACGAGGGAGAAAGAAACGGGTGCCTTACACCAAGGTTCAATTGAAAGAACTTGAAAGGGAATATGCTACAAATAAATTCATTACCAAAGACAAGCGAAGAAGGATATCAGCCACTACAAATCTCTCAGAAAGGCAGGTCACAATCTGGTTCCAAAACAGAAGGGTGAAAGAAAAAAAAGTCATCAACAAATTGAAGACGACCAGTTAATGGATTAAATGGAAATACAGCTACCCAAAGGCCTGCAAACTTTTTTTTGGGTCCAGTTTAAACTAATAATAATTATAACTGAGAGGACAAGACAATGAACATCTTCCTTCTCAAGAACTCTATGTCTTTGGAATTATGGCTTTTGAAGAAGGAAAAAGAGTGGGTATTAGAGATATTTTAAGACTGACAGTTCTTCTGAAATCCAAAAGAGGCCATTTTAATGACTGACATGAGAGTCCTTACACCCAAATCAAAGATTTTTCCGTTTCACTTTAAAAAGATATACATTTTGTCGAAAAGTCTGTAAGTATAACTATGACTGTTCTTGGACACTATTTAGTATTATAATCTGAAATATTTTTTTTAAACAGGAAGCACATATGAAAATCCAGTTTCTTTCATTAATGTTCAAAAAGCATGCTGAATGGTTGCTCAGGTAAATATTGTGGAGGAAAAATTGTACAACCGCTGTATGTTTGAGCAATGTATTTTGTGTTTGTTTGTTTTTAAAAGGAAGGTACTGAATAAGTGTTGCAAACACATCAGTAGCAAAAGAAAATTAATGGAGATTAATCTGAAATTCTGAATCTGAAAGTAACATTACTAGGATTTTTTTTAAAAAAGGGGAAGCTTTTTTTCAAAACACAGGTAGTTTAATTTTCAGTAGTTCCTTTCTTGATTCCCAAACTTACTTATGCCAGTAAGTATTTCAGAGGTTTGCCAAAGGACTTTCCAGTTTTTAGTACTAGTGATATTAATCAATTATCAAATGGTGTAAATTCCATAAATTGCTATTTTAAAATATTTGTACTATAAACAGAAACACCATTATTGCAATGATATAAGAGAAAGTTCTCTCTATGAGAAAAAATACCCCATAATGAGAATATATTTTGTTTTCCAGAGATATTTTTTCTATAGTTTGTATTTTGATCTATGATTAATTAGAAATTTTCCTTTGTTTTTCAGTTATGAGGCTGCATTAGAAAATGTAGAAATCCATTTTACAGCACTTTCCCCCCCAAAACAGATAAGTCAGTTATTTCAGCCAGCACATTTATTCCTTTTTTTGTTCACTAGAAGATGCTAACTTGTAAATATTAATAATAATAATAATAATAATAATAAATCAGCGCACTGTGAAAATGTATTTGTGCACCCTTCATTTTTATATATTTTTACTGAAATTGAGCATCTAAGACTTGTAGATAGATATTAGTATTAAAACTATGAATAAAATAGTCACTGTGATTAAAAACCTGATCAATTCTTTCTCTCCCACCCACCCTTCAACCTTCCTCTCAGATATGCAAGCATCTCATGAAGAACATACTTCTCTTACAGGTCTAATAAGTTTTCTCTGAAATTACTGCCATGGTCCTTGTTTTCCCCATAAATTACCTAACACAGAGACTGAGCACAGGATAACAACCTTTGCTAAACTATAAATGTTTCAGTAGGGTTAAAAAGTCAGGTATTGAAGGAAGAAAAGAGATATAAAAGTAGTGCCTGAGCGCCTCTCTGAAAATGGAAAACAGTTGTTAGACCACATTCGCAAAGAGTGCAGGTTTATTGGTAGGACTGGTTAAGAGGCTGGGTCCAAGATAGGATATATGTTGAAATGGCAGGACTAGGAAGACCTTAAACCTTGACCTTGATGGGGGGAGAGGGGAGAGAGACAATTTGTGACCTTGACTTTTGACAGCTCATGAATAGTCTTCTTCTGCATTAGTAGATCAAGGGCGCCACCTTGTGTTTCCACTTCAGCTTTGTTGAAGCTGCAAGCTGAGGATGGTTGGAAGGAAGGAAGGAAGTGGAGCCAAGGCCCTTCGCTTTAGCGCCTTTTCACAAAGCAGGCGACACGAAACCCATCAGGCGCCTGAAAGAACAGTTCTCTGGCTGACGTACTTCTTGTGCATGGCTTGTTTCACGTGGACAATGTTTGAGCTCATCTTTGTGGTGACCGGATTGCAAAGGTCTACAGGCGCCTCTACCATTATCCATCAAGATGTTCCTTTCATTCCTGGGCTTTAACTTTTGAGCCTGTCCTTGGCATTTGCTGCAAGGTGGGGTGGCAGCGGGTGTGTGTGTGAAGAAAATGTTCTTCTTCAGGAACTCTTGACTGCTGGTGTGCCACCCTAACTGAACAACTTTAAATGCAAATTGTGGAGATACGAAATACCAAGAGCAAAAAACATCACAGGCTCTTAAAGCACTAATGTCCTGCATTACGTTTCATCATCGGTGCCAAGTCCACTGATCGGGTTGCCTATCTATCCATCAACAAATGAGGTACATATATCTAGATTTCTATGGTTACCTACCACCTGTATTACTGCACATATCACGGAGGCCTGATATAACTACTGTACAGATAATGACCAAATTTTCACTAGAAGCTTGTCAAAGATGGGGCAAGTTACTTTTGTGGATGCTAGTAGCTGCAGTCCAAAAAGTAACTTTTCTCATCTCTGCTTTTATCAATGAAGTTATATACAACAAAATTTATTATTATTATTATTATTATTATTATTATTATTATTATTATTATTATTATTATTAGTAGTAGTAGTAGTAGTAGTAGTAGTAGTAGTAGTAGCAGCAGCAGCAGCAGCAGCAGCAGCAGCAATAGCAGTAGTAGTAGCAATAGTAGTAGTAGACTGGAAATATCTTAGGGAACAAGAAACATTGACACAAAGTGAATATTATTAGTACATGACTTTAAGAAAGTTTACCAGAATGCTGAATAATAACCTAAGAAACTGAATGCATTTGGGGATTCTTTTGAGGACCTCTTTTACTATTTGAATTAATAAATAGAAAGACCATTCTCAAGTGTCTGACTAAAATTCCTGGCAGTCAAATCCAAAAAGAGAAAGCCATGCCAGTCCATAAGAATAGAATTAACGTCCAAAATAAGGATAGAATAAAATCTCCATAAGTAGATACTCAATTCACCTTCACCCAATCCTTTTTCAAGGTTCCTTGTCTTCTCCCCTCACCAGCTACCCAAGCTGAGAAGTTGGGAAGATGTAAGCAATAGGGACTGCGGTGGCTCAATTGGTTAAATGCTGAACTTAAAGACTGGAAGGTCAGAGTTCGATACCCGAGTACCACACGACAGAGTGAGCTCCTGTCTCTGTCCCAGCTCCTGCTAACCTAGCAGTTCAAAAGCAAGAATTGCAAGTAGATAAGTAGGTACTACTTCAGTTGGAGGTTAAACAGCGTTCTGTGCACTCCAGTGCCTGCCACATGTCCACAGAAACGTCTGCAAACGCAGACACCACTGGCTCTTTGGCTATAAACAGAGATGAGCACTGAATCCTAGAGTCAGATATGAGATTGGCCTTCAAGCAAGGGCGACCATTACCTTTACCTAAGTCTGTTTATTACCAATGACATTGCCAGTGTGGGGGCTTCTTCCTTCCTTCCTTCCTTCCTTCCTTCCTTCCTTCCTTCCTTCCTTCCTTCCTTGCTTCCTTGCTTTCTTGCTTTCTTGCTTTCAAGGTGTGTGACATTAAAACTCTGAAAGAAAGAAGCTGCTATCCAGTGTCTGACTTCAAACAATTCGGTAAAAGGTTGTGTCCCTATACAATCTCTGTTTCAGTTGCATGTCATTGATATGGCCATTATTATATCCACCTATGAAAGGATTTAATGGTCAGTATGTTACTGGATAAAAAAATAAAAAAATCTGGCTCAATGAAAAAAGGATGTCGGAAGCAGAGAGCGACCCCATGGCTTTACAGAAGCTCTTCAGCTCCTGGGGTTGTGAATGGAGCAGCCTTCCTGAGCTGATGTTAGCAGCAATTCAGTCACTCTTTTCTGGGAACCAATTGCATGTTAAAATTGTGTCCTTGCAGAGACTTTCCCTGCTGAACAGGAATACTCACCTTCCTAGAGCAATGTCATTATTAATTATGGGCTCCCTTGGAAGCCAAGGGAAATTTCCTTACCTTTCTTTCATAAGCATTTCATAGGTTTCATGGGTAGCTGTTTTGTTTTATCCATTGTCCATAACTAAGAAAAGGTGCATTGCAGCCCTGCTCATATTGAATTTCCTATCAAGTAGAGCATGGGTGCCCAAACTATGGCCCGAGGCCCCCTTCTGGCCCCTGATACCAATTCATCCAGCCCGCAAAGCCATTGTCACTCCTGGAAGCAGAAGTAATACGCACCCATATGGGAGTGTTTTATTTCCGCTTCCAGGAGCGACGAGGGCTTTGCGGGCCAGATGAATTGGTGTCAGGGGCCAGATCCAGCCCCCTGGGCCATAGTGACCGGCTCCCTGAACCATATGACCAGCCTGCAGCCCAAAAAGTTTGGGCACCCCTGAAGTAGAGTAACAAAGACACAGCAACCTAAGGTTCTTGGCAGAACTTCTCTTATTTTCCACCAGTGTTTATCCAACACATGTGTTTTTACTTCGGGACTGTGTTATTATCTGTTGTGTTGTTTCCAAGGTTGAGCTGAAGTAGCTGAGAACAGAATGTAGTTACTTTGTTCGAGTTGCAAAATGCTTTCCTTGCTGATCCAAGCTATGCAATATTGCATGCTTTTGTCTCCTGTGGGGTCAGTTCCAGCCCTGAGGTCTTTGAAACACAGTACATTTCTGGAGGTTTCCCTTTTCAAGAATTACAAACAGTGGTAAAAGCTGTGGGAGAAGTCTATCTACCTTTGATGAACTAAATATGCCTTAGGTAGACGTAATCATACAATAGGCTAGCATGGATTCTCAGTGGATACAGGTGTGTGTTTGTGCAAGTGTAGATTGTTGTGTGGCTATATAGCATTTAAGTGCTATAATGGAAAAATGCTGTATATGAGGAGTATTTAGTATTTGCATTCTGTAGTAAGTGAGGTAATTGGGGCATATCTTGTCATCTAAATAAGTATTTATTTATTTATTACTGTTTTGTCCAGCCTTCCACCAGGAGCACAAGGCTGTGTAACACACACACACACACACACACACACACACACACACACACACACACACACACACACACACACACACACACACCTCTGTTTTTATCCCCACCACAACCCTATGTCAGGTTTGTCTAAGAGATTGTCATTGATCCAGGATCACCCAGTACGATTCATGGCCCAATTGCGATTGGTACTGTGGCCTCCTTAATCTTAGCCCACCATCACAGGGGAAACACATCCATAATAGATATACATAAATCTGTGTCTATGAAAGTCTTTTGGCTTCCTACTATACCCTGCCACAGTATACTGTGAGTTTATTTGGTGGGTGCAGCTGTGCAGAGCTGTGCATTGTCTAACCACATATCACAAGTACAGTATACCAAGTGCCCATTAGATCAATACCAGTAATAATTTGAAAACAATTTGGTCCCTTCTAATTGAAGAAAGAAATTTAACTAATTTGAGAACTGGATTGTGGCCCTACTCCATAGACACATACAACTAACTCTCATAAAGTACAGTACAATTTCCTTCTATTCAAGAGACTGAAAATTCAATCCTTTGTCTCTCATATGTATCAGCAAAATAGATGTACCACCACACCTACTCTCACACATGTACTTACTTGTTGTGAGTAGATATGCTTACCCTGAGTAGATACAATTTATTCTCAATGCCACAGTCTATTGGAAAGTTGTGCACATAATATAATTGGTATGAGGGGAATGAAAAAGAATAATGGATTGTTTGAGAACCTCTTTAAAACTTTATCTAAGAATAATTGAACTCGCATGCAATGAACTCCTATATAGACTGAAATGAGATCCTGTGTTTTGAAAAGAAATAATTGAGCAGTAATTTCTAGTGGCTTCTGAGATTGTGATCAAACTTTCTGAACTTAGGTTTTTCTAAACATACAACTATTTAAAGGACTGATGTAATCAAGAGTTAGTAATAGTAGCAAAGCTGGTAATAGCAATAGTAATAGTACCTGTGATGGTAGTATCAATATCAACAAGCAGTTGCAATAGTAGCAGAAGTACTGAAGAGGCTGTAGAGATGTAATCCCTACTTTATCTTTCAGGCAGCAGAAATTTCCTTTTAACTCAATGCCTCTTTGCCTGGACTGAGTATTGTTCTTTCCTTTCCTTTCTTTCTAAAATGGAGCTAACAACCCTCCCTCCTCATTCTTGTGAGGGCATTGTAAAATGTCTCCACTGCTTACACAAGACAATGAGGGTGCCAATTGCCACAGAAGGCCATTGAATAACTACTGTGGTCTTCACAAAGCTGAGTAATTTGACTAGGGCACCCTGGAAGTAGAGGGTCAGATCCAGATCCAGGCATATTTAGAATGTCACCATTGAAAGCAATGTAGCCATGATGGTTCTACTTGGTAGAGATATATTGAAACCGGTGCAATGTAACTTGATCATGGTTATTTTAATCCCATTGAGGTCAATAGGCCTATTATAAATACTCCATGTCTGGATCCAATTCTTCATCTTAAGCACAGAAAGGACATTTTCCACATCTAGGCAACACACTGTATGCCGTGTCTTATCCTGACACAACAATATTCTCAGTTGGCCATTGTCAGCAGTTTCATTGAGAAGGCTGCAAAGCAAAAATCTAATAAAGACTGAATGAGTTTCCCTGTCAGAAACTTACTGATGTAGCCTGAAATTTGCAATCCAATTAAGTGAATGATTCCCTGCTCTTTATTTTCTGAGATAAACACCCAGCATTACATACGGTACCTCAAAAAAGGCCAAGATGAAATAGCAATAGATTTATGCCCTAATCTTAAAATAATTTATTTGACAGCACATTATTTAACTCCTAAGAAAAGCTTAACTTTCGTATGAATATAGCTGGGACTGTACTCTTTTCTATGAGTTTCTATGAGTTTTTCCACATGATTAAAATAGCTCAGAAAGCTTCCAATTTCAAAGGGAGATTTTACTAGAACTCCAATCTAACATTTCATGGGTGCACTCTTTTAATAGAGGAAATATTCTGGCGTATATAATCTCCAGCAATTTCTCCAACATACCATGAAATACAGGAAAGGGGAAACGGTTTGCTTTAGCACAAATCCTCTCGATGTTGAAAAGGTTGGGTAGATGGAGTCTGATCTACAAGGTTGCTCCAACAGTTTACTTAGGATAAATCCAAATAGTCGTATAGAATGATTAAGGATGATTTTCCTCCCTTTGATGGAAATTGCAATAGAATCTGCTATTGTAGCTTCTTTGGATCTCCCCCATTGCATTCTCCTGAAGTCTGGTAGCAATCCCATGTCCAGAAGCTGTGCTTGAATAGTGAAGCATGTACTGTTCTTATGGTTGCATTCATCATGGCTGTGCAGTCGCCCTCTTTTGCTTCAGTAATAGAAATGCACAGACGTCCCACTTCGGGTGTGTGCCTGTTATTTATTGCCTTCATTTACCTTTAAACTGTTGGCACATATATTTTCAAGTACAAATTGCTGTTGTGTATCACACTTTCTCCTCTCTCCCATCTGCCGCCTGCCTTCTAAAATATGTGTGTAATATCTGCTTTAAAAGAACATTTATCATCCTCGCTAAGGAAATGTGTTCACTAGCGGTAAGGCCGGCCTAGGCTTCAAGACTTGTTCCCATGGAATGGTTATATGTAGCCAGAGCCAGTGTTGCCCTGAGCTGCTTAATTGCCCTATAGAAAGACCCATATTTAAGATTCTTCTTTTTGCTTTCTGAAATACAAACTTATCCTGATCGGCCCAATCCTTAATAATAGGTGAAATTAATTAAGAAGTGTTGTTTCTAGAAAATAGAGTTCTTAACATTCCTGAACTCTTCAGATTGCAAATTATTTTTTTAAAATTCTAAGAAATAACAATAAATATGAAGAAACTGTTTTGTACACATCTGAAATGAAATGCTTAATTCAGAGGGAAAGGCTACGTAAATGAGCTCATTCCAAATGCTGTCAGATTTCAGAGGCAGTGATTTGAGTTGTCACAAGCCTAAGAACATGGATAATTGCCTAAACCCTACTCTGCTTGTTATAATTTCCATTTGAGAAGTAGTACATATTGTGAGCATGGTTCGAAAGATGATTGCAAAAGATAATGAGAGTATTTCTCTCCCCTGACCACCAAAGTTCCCCCAACACCCCCATTCCCTCGCTTCTTGAGCATAATATTGGGCAATCCATCTGCCAAGGTATTTTCTGGAGCCAGAAAGAAAAGTTGACAGGGGAGCATTTCCTAGAAGGAATTATCCAACTGCAACGGTGAGCTTCAATCGAACACATTTCTCCATTGCAAGGTACTTCACTTCCAAAACATTGGATGTTCAGTCTTTCAAATGTGTTGTAACTGGGATATAAATATATGTTATGCTTTCCAGGGAATGGCTGTATTTGCGGACGTCAGGGAACATGTAGATGGTGATTTAAAACTGTAAATGGAAGGAGGGCCCGGATTTAAAACTGTAAATGGAAGGAGGGCCCGCCCAGACCCCCTTTTTAAAATGCCATGTTTTTTTGCTAAAAATTAGTGGATGCAATGGGCACAGAGCTGGCCGGGCTGAGGAGGATGGTGGAGGGCAGGGGTGCCTGGAGGAAACTGGTCCATGGGGTCGCAAAGGGTCGGTATGGACTGTGCGACTGAACAACAACAACAAATCTAAATACCACAGGCTCTCTCGCAAATGGAGGCGCACCTTTACATATATAATTTAATACGAAAAAAAGAGGGTTAATTAAGGAGACCTAAATATGTTGGATCACGGCACCTCTTAAAACACGGCCGTTCTGAGCCATGCGAGAAAGCTGTCTTGGGCTCAGACAGGGGGGGGGGGGGAGATGGGTTATTCCGGCCATCGGTCTGAACTTCGGTACGGATAAAGAACCAGGCAGATCTGAATGGGACTTCGATGAGCCACGAGGGTCGGGGATCAGATCTGCTGCTGTCGCTTTCAGTACTTAACTGCGCGCGCACTCACACACGTGGCTTTGATTCTGGATTCCCCACCCGACCCCAATAATAATTTTTAAATCCCTGGATTATTTTCTGAGAAGAGGTGTAGGCCAGGGAAGTTTATTTAGGACGATCTGGATGAAGTATTTCTAATCCATCTTCTTCTTCTGCTGCTGCTGCTGCTGCTGCTGCTGCTGCTGCTTTTTCTTTCTTCTTATTTTTCTCCTGTGAAGCGGATTTCCCCTAATATCTCCCCACTCCCTTTTTTTAATCTCTGGTTTGCATATCTTTGACTCAAACCCTACAAACTCAAGAAGTGAGAAGGTCCATTCTAGGCTTGGTAAAAGAGACCAAATATGGCGCTCTGGAAACCCCACTGGCCTTTCCCTCTCCGTTTCTCTGATTTCCCCGAAGGAGACCGTCTTTTTTCCTCCGCCCACTCTCTCTTTCCCTCCCTCCCTCCCCCTCCCGTCCTCCTGAACCGTGAAAGAAAGAGTCCTCGGCTACGTAGTAAAGGTCAAGTCCTACAACGCACGACCCACGGTCATTACTGCACCATGACCCATAGTGAATTGAAGAGGGCTCGCCAGGGTGTCCTCTAATCAAAAACAGTTGGACTTTCGGTGGTGGTGGTGGTGGTGGTGGGAATACACGGGATGGCCCAGTTCTTGAATTTTACATTCTCTCGTCGCGTTGAGCCTGTTATCATCATCTTCGGAACTTTAATCAGGAGGATTTGAGAGGAAGAATTCCTCGTTAGAGTGAGTTGTGTTGGGCCTTGGGCTCCTGTTGGTAGCAAGAAGTATTGGTGTTATATAAAGCCTTGCTTCTTGATCGTGCAGTGATTCAAAATCCGAAGGGTTCTAAGGTGAACCTACTTCGACTGAGATTAATTCATAGGGACGATGCCTCCCCCACCCCCACCCCCAACCCCGCTTTAAATCCCAGTTGATTTGAAGCTTTGGATGCGAGAGCCGAAGCCTAACCTGCCAAGTTTCTTTTTGACGTTTTGCGCCAGGAGATTGCATCTCGGAGACTGGGGTAAGATTATACGCATAACCTCCACGCCTGTGAACATATCTTGTAAATATGACTATATCTTCATACGATTCCTGTTGTCGCCGTCGCATGAAACCCATTCAGGGCCTTAATTATTCTTTTTTAAACAATAGTGTCATTTAAATTGTGTTTATATTGGCTTCCGTCTCCGCCTCCCCACCAGGCGCTCCCCCCCACCCGTCCTCCTTTTTCATATTTTCATCATCATCACCCCCACCATAAGATTTCTGGGAGGGGGGGGATATTAAGTGCGTCGGTTTATTTCTAATATGGATCATGAAGAGTGAATGATAGCAATCTGCACTCTCCTTATCATCCTCCCACTCGAACGTATGTAGGTACAAATGATTTCTTGTCAGAACGAAATAAACGTTCTGGAGTCACAGCATGTTGGAGATCCGGAAATTTGCTGTCTGGCAGACTTGTAATGTGCTCGCATTAAGAGCACGACCATGAGTCAGGGTGAAATTGTACAAATCTCTTCGACAGATTCCACGCGCCCCCTCCCACCAATCTGTATGCCGTCAAACAGGAAAGAAGAGAGGTTTTCAAGATGTATGAAATTATTCCTTAATAGGATCATTACTGCTGATTCCCCCCTCCCCCTCATTAATATCTAGGAATAAAGCACAACAATTGCCTCACTTTCCTATATCCCATAAAGTCAGTTTCCGCCTGATTTTGAACATCGGAAATGTCCTAGCTAAAATATATCCTGGTTTAAAATTTCCTTCTTAGCTAAAATATATCCTGGTTTAAAATTTCCTTCTTTTTCTTCTTCTTGGCCTCAAAGATACTTTTGGACAGATTTCGGCTGCGACAAAAAGACTTTGGTTTGTTCTGGGGGTTGTAAATCAAAGGTTTGCATTTGCCTCAACCCGTTGGGATGCAGGCAGAAGGATGAACCGCTGAAGAAAACACGTCAGGAATTGGTCCAGGCAGTCCTCAAAAAATCCTTAATCTGTTTGTTTTCATTTTGAAAATTTTCTTTGTGATTCTCCTTAATGCATTAAACTAAATGTCAGTTGGATCATCAGATTTGATATAAACGGGACTATTATTCCAATTCAACTTCAGATCACTGTAGAATTGTTATGATCGCCCGGTATGCTTAACCATCCTGCTCCTAATTTCACCCCCTCTAGCCATTATTAATTCAAACTGTGGAGACGACAGCAGCCCACTTTATACTATGCCACTTCAATCTCCATTCTGTTACATTGGGCTGTCGTCTACGTCGTCGTCGTCGTCATCACCATCATCATTCCCCATACCTGTCCTCGGACCTGCTGCCCCTCCTTCTGTTTATTCCTCTTCCTTGTTATTGAGTCAACATGGGGGGAGGCAAAACAGGTGGGGTGGGTCCAACCCCATATGCACCCCCTTTTTCACCACTATAGCGGCTTGAAGGAAAGGCGCTTGTTCAAGTCCAAACCAAGCAAATGTCTACTTTGTATCATTTCCTCCTGTGCTATCATCGCATTAGCGGGGTGGTGGTGGTCTTATATAACTATAGTTGTACCTCAGCACACCAATAGGGATAATATTCTGTTGCCATCCTCCTCCCTGCTCCCCAGTACCAATCTAGATATTATTATTATTATTATTATTATTATTATTATTATTATTATTATTATTATTATTATTATTATTATTATTATTATTATTATTATTATTAGTAGTAGTAGTAGTAGTAGTAGTAGTAGTAGTAGTAGTAGTATTTTACTACTACTACTACTACTACTACTACTACTACTACTACTACTACTACTACTACTACTACTACTACTACATCATTTCCCTTTTTTTTTCTTTTTGGGTCAGTTAAAGCAAATAATGCATATGATATTTCTCCACCAGCAGACATTTTAAGACCTTATGGCGTAAATTAAAATCTTCACAGCTCTGAGAGCCATATTATTGTTCTTGGAGAGAATAATATCCTTCTCATGGCCTCTTTAATCATTCATAATATTTTAGCAGCAACCAAATCCAAAAGGCTTCTGCGTCTTTATCAGAAATGTTTTAATCCTATAAACAGCCCTATGCTAAACATGTTTACTCAGAATTAAATTCTAGGGGTTTTTAGTTGGCTCAATCTCATGCCCACTAACTTAAATTTATATTACATTGAATTTAGTGGGATTTATTTCTAAGTAGTCCTTGCTATTAAGATAAAGAGAACATTCTTAAAGATGTAATCTTAATTCAGAGGGGTTCACTTAATAAACAGTCATCTTAAATATTTTTACTACAGTTTAACTAGCTGTGGTTTCCATTATTTTTGATTTATTTTTTACTAGTAGCAGAATGGCATTGCAAAGAAGCAGATAAATAGCCAGTTCTGTGATCCAGGATTATTCTGAGTGATGTTACAACAGTCGTGTGCATCAAATTATTTTCAAATAATGGTTCTGAATATTAATTTGCAACACTTACAACTGAGAATTTTTGTGGACTCCTTACTTATTCCAAAAAAGACATTTACAAAATGTTGTTTTAAACAATACAGTTGTATAGTTGTTTTTATATATATAGTATTTTATTGTTTTTGTTCTACTGAGAGAAGATTCCATTAATTAATTATTTAATTAATCATATTTGGTTGAAATCCAGCTAAACATTCAGAAGCTGGTTGTGCAAGAACTGTTACAAAGAGACTTTCAGAAACACATTCCTAATATTGCAGATAATGAGAGGAAGACATAATTTAATTGTTTTATATTCATGAATTAAAGAAAATTGAGTACTAATGTTGCATCAGGGGTTTTTATTTTCATGAATTTCATTGATTAACAAATCAAAGGTCAAGTTCAAGGCATCAACAATACGTCTAAATATGTCAAACCTGGAATATTGTCTTGCGGTTGTTTTGGTTGTTTGGAAACCTGGAATAGCCTACTCTGTAGACCAGATGGAGACCTCATGGTCTTTAGCAGAAACCACCAAGTTCATGACTGTTCTTCTCATCAGCATGTTACAGCATTTTACTTCTTTGAAATCTCTTAGAATAGAAAATTGGGGGGAAAGGGCACTGGAGAGATCGGAGTGAACCGTTGAGAAATGTTAATGTTTGGCCTGAAGTGGAACCGCTGGAGATAACCAAGACTCAGTTGTTTGCCTGAACAAGAATAGCCAGTCTGTGCTTTTTATATTCTGTAGCAATTAATACGATAGGGTGCGGTTGGATTTGTCCATGCAGAATCTCCTAGCCCTGCAATTTCCCTTCCCAAACCTAACTAGCTGGCCTGACCCAGTTATAGACAGAAAATAGATCAGGATGTACCGGCAGATCGCTGGACTATTTTTTGAAACATGCCAGCTAGGAGCCTCGTCTCTCGGTCATTTATTTAACTGCAAAGAGATGACGACGCTCTTTTTTGTATACATAATGCTGTTGAAATGAAGAAATAGAGACGGGAAGGGGTAAACGGTGGCACATTTTCACGTAGATCCTGATGCCCAGTCCTTTGCGTCTCTGTGTGTGTCGTTTCCATGCAGCATATTAAGTTTGTAAGGGGTGGGTGGGATTCCAAATACAGTAGATGTTAGGAAGCCAGAAACCAGCTTTGGAGAGACCCGTGTGATATTGTGGATTCAGATATTCCCCACCACCCTTTCAATATGAAAACTCACGGAGAGCTCTGGAAATGGAACATCTCCAGTACCTTTAAAAGGATGTCGAAGTGGACAAACGTCTGAAGTGTCTTTGGGCTGCCCGTAAACAAGGACGACGACGTGAAGGAAGCCTGCCTTCCCCGGTCCGCGGCGCAGTCCCAGTGATTTGCCTCTAGAAGTCTGTTGTACTGTATCTGAGTTTTGGTTCAAAGGTGAACCTGTTCTACATGTTGCTGTTATGTGTAGCCGTCAGGTATTTTCAAGGGTGGGGGCGGTTGGAGAAACTCTATGACAAACAGCACAAGTGCAGACTAGTCTATAGGGTCTTCTACGGGGAGTCGGTTTTAGTAACCGCTTGCCTATTCAAGATAATACTTTGAGACCTTTGTGGCGTCCAAACTAATACTTCCTCAGACCTTGCTTCCGTTTCCCGTCGACCTGGCGCAATAAGTATCCAAACCTACACACACTTACTGGAGAGTATGATCGCAAACAATATGCTTTACTTTTGAGTAGGCGTATCTTTATTGGCTGGACTGTCACTGAGTGTAAAAGGGAAACTATGACCTTGTGGAGGTGTGGTTGGGCGCTGAAGTGAAGAATCCACACCCAATGGGATCGAATCCTCAATTAATGGTTTTGAAATGGGAGACAATGGTAAGTAGTATGTGGTACAGAAAAATCGCATTTCTCCTGGTGAAACTCGTGATTCTTAATTGCCTTGAAAGTTATCTCAATCATTCTCACCATTGTCCAAGCTCCTTATTTTCCAGTTTCGTTACGATTCGGGTCAGAATTTGTGTGCAGGATAATGTGCATAGAATTAAAAGAAAATTACCGTATTTGTACCAAGCAACAAAAATACTGTTTATATATTATTTGTATTTTCATTTGCATCCTAAATGCTGACCTGTCTCGTGTATTGCGTACATTGCAGAGCTTGCAGCATTGTAGAGTACTGAGCTGAACTGTGTACACTACAGCATGAGCATTGTATACCGTGTTTTGATTATATACCATTCACTATAAGGGGAATACAAAGGATGCGGTTCTTTTAAACATTTATTTTTCAATATGCCCCGGTTTTAACCATTTTGCATTACCAATGAACAAGTAGCCTCACGTCCCATTGATTTCAATAGGAGGACAGGGGAAATAACCTCTTCCATTTGAAATGAATGTGAATGGCAAATACTTGCTTTTTTCTAGATCCTGTGTATTACCATTTACAATTATACTGTTTTAGATTTAAAACACCCAGTGAAGATTTACAGGGAGGGGGGAGCAAAGAGGCAAAAGAGAAAATAATGGTGGAAAGATTGACTAGGGAGAAAGGATTTCAAATTCTAAAAATATATGTTATAAACTATCTCAAAGTTAAAACGTTTTTTCACACACACACACACACATATGGCGCGCGCGCGCGCGCGAGCGTGTGTGTGTGTGTGTGTGTGTTATATCACCAACCGTGCAAAATTAAAAGCTACTACTCACCCTCAGCGTTCAAAGGAGGCATTTTCCTATCTACTCACAGTATTTGTACTTAGGCGTCAACTACAATCTGTCTAATTACAGTTGCATAGAATAACATTACAAAGTCTCCGACATAACATTTGTAGCTCTGGAAAACCCGTTAAGTGTAAAACCCTGGTAAAAAATTTACTCTGTACCTTCCCAGCCGAGTTCCTTATTTAAAAAGCAAATCGCATCGCTATTGGTTTTTATACTCTTGACTTCTAGACTTCCCAACAGCCGTGACAGACTTGAAAGCCAGAAAACGAGCCACACTATGGGGAAATACGGAGGGAGCATTTGGGGTGAATTCTTTCCTATTCTCTCTTTCCGCTGAAATGCAAGTCCGCCTTCTTCCTTGAATTCAGCCGAACTTGTTCTCGTGTTCTCTCCGCTTAAAACTGTTAGAATCCTTCTTCCCAACCCGAGAGGCGACCTGGGCAATTCCGGATCGTATGTCCAATTGAGAATTTGCCATATTGTGGAGATTTCTACTGTAACTGTAATTTACTTGTATTTTTATTTATTTATATTGTATCTTTGCCTTTTGTTATCTTAAATGCTTGTAAACCGCTTTGAGTCTCCCATTGGGATGAGAAAAGCGGTATAGAAATAAACTATCTATCTATCCCGAATTCAGCCTCTCCCGATTAAATTCCAGTCCAGATTCCCCGCTTCCCCCCCCCCCCCACTGGCCTCACTCTAAAGTCTCCATCTATTGACGTGCCTTTCGGAGAGAAAAATGAAGAGGATGGGAGCAGTGGGGCAGACCTCTTTCCTCTTCGCCCCCACCATTTCTTAATCAAGCTAGTCGCCAAGAATGGCTCAAAGGGAGTGCTGTATTGGGGAATCAGAGCAAAATCAAGAAGGGGCAGTATATTTTTGGGGGATGGGGGAGCGCCTTTCATACAAGCAGCAAAGGACGCGCAGGATTGTACCCCGGGGGTCTTCCTAATTCCTGGACGAGCGACATCCTGACGTTCTTCCCAGATGGTTCTTTTTTTAATGGCATGGGAGCCTTAAAGTCTAGCAAGGTTATACTGCTATGGTAACAGAGTAGACCCTCCTGCCTGCCAGCGACTACACGCCGTTCGTCAGGCGGCGGTTAACTAATCTGACCACCCTGAGGACTAACGGCCTTGGGTGCTGAAGTCCACAGGAAAGGGTGATGGTCCCCAAATGGATTAAATCGCACTTGAATCCATCTTGATGAATGGCAGCAGCTTCATCCATACTGGCCTGGGGCTGAAGAGGACTTAGTGTGTGCCCGAAGGGCTCAAGACCAAAAAGGGGACTGGTGGAACTGGATCAGTGACACGGGTGTCATGCTGCCATGCGGAAGGCAAATGGAAGGCCACTGCATTATGTTGTTCCCAGGACAATCTTCATGGCTGACCGCCATGACTAGAGCCAATATTAGAAATCGGACACGGAGGAGGAGGAAGAAGAAGAAGAAGAAGAGACTCCTTAGCCATGATGCGGTTCGTGTCCCCCACCACCTCAATCTCCCCACTCCGCCCTCTCGACTACCGCGTATCTCTTCCGTGCATTAAAATGCAGCCCACCCCAAATCACTAAGCATTTTAGCCATTTCCCGGAGACACCCCCTCCCCCCCCCTGCCCTCCGCAGCCAAGGATCCACGCTGGGACAGCGGACGGCTACCCAGGCAGAGGCCCAGATCGGAGTCTCTTCTCTTCCCTCCCCTGCCCCCACACCCACACGCCAATTTCGAACCGCATCCTAATTTCTCCCTTTGTCTGAACGGCCTGCTCAGAAAGGAGTCTCGGAGTCTCTCTCCTTCCACTGCATCCCCACGTGCTTTCAGATATTAACAACCCCCCCTCCTCCTTTTGTTTTTTTTTACCCAAAGTCTAGAAAGGCTTGGCGCATTTTCCTGCCCGCCACGAGTGGAATCCGTGGTAGGTGGCGTCGCTCTCACGTCTGGCCGGGTCTCTCTCTGTGCGTCGCGTCTGCTCGGAGACAAGCTGAAGTTGACTGCCAAAAGTGCCATAAAAACCCCAGGTCAGCCCGTCTGGAATTGTTTTCGGTTCCCGCAGACGCGCCGGTCTCAATGAGTAGCTTGCAAAGCTCAACGCCCCCCTCTCCCCCCACCCCACACCCTTTCTACAAGTCCAAGGAAGTTGTTTGCCAGGGCAGAAGAGGCGGAGCTATGGTGGCGTGTGTGTGTGTGTGTGTGTGTGTGTGTGTGTGTGTGTGTGTGTGTGTGTGTGTGTGTGTGTGTGTGTGTGTGTGTGTGTGTGTTGGAATATAGGATGCTTCAGGGCTTTGCCCTGGTGTGGGTTTGAGAGAAAGCATCAAACCATCTTTTCCTATTAAGAAACAGAAGAAGGGAAAAGAGAGGTACCCCACCATGCTCAGGGAACCGTGTTTTATTCGGACAAAAGGTTAAAGGTCAAGGTTTCCCTTGCTCAAAAGCTAGTCGTATCCGACGCTAGGGTTCAGTGCTCATCTCTGTTTCAAAACCGAAGAGACAGCGGGGAAGAAAAGCAGAGGCACTCGTTAAAGCCAATTTGGCAGACATCAGTGTTGCGTATTTCTGCACCTACCTCCTCTAAAGACTTGAGGGGGGGGAGAGAGAGAGAGGAGAAGAAAAGAAATAAAACCGTTTTATAGCCTCACGGCAGACCCAAGCAATCTGTAAGCAGCCCTTTGATGACATGCTTATCTCTCATTTTCATCGACTCTCTTGGCAAATGCGACAAGGAAGGGAGATTAATTAATAATTTCAAGTTCAGCTCACAAACATTGAAGGCCCATAAAAGTTCTCCTGGCGATCCAAAATAAAGAGTTCATTAAAGGGATATGTCCAAAGCGTTTGATTTGTGATTGGTAACCCTTGTAAAAAAAAAAGAAAAGAAAGAAAATATAGAAAAAGAAGGAGAAGAAAAGAAAAAGCAAAGATAGGGAAGCGAGGGGACGTAAAAGGCGTATAAACATTAATGCTAATAAATTAGTTTACTCCACTACACAGTAATTACTAGATAATATTGATATTTACAGCTTAGTATATAGAGTTAAATCGAACATATAAAAATACATAATGAGAATAACCCCCCATCCCCTTCCAGGATCCAACATGATCATATTTCTTATGGAGTCATTCAGGTTAAGTTCAGCAATAAATAAACAAATCGATCCTGACTTTTAAATTCCGAAGATCTTCAGAATACAGAGCAGAACTGATTTTTATATTAGGTGTGCTTTTGGAAAATGTGTACTTTTCAAACACACACACACACACACACACACACACACACACACACACACACACACACACACACACACACACACACACACACACACACACACACACACACACAAGCATTTCCCTTTTAATGCTGACCTTCATCACCCCTTTACAATCAAACCTACTGAAATAATGCATTTCCTCTGAATAATGCACAAAACGGTGATTACCATCCACATCACTATGCATTTTGTGCAGGAAGGTAGGAAGGTTTCCTCGCAAGTAAGCCCTACAGAGCTCGAGAGGTTTAATTTACTCCCTTGTAAATCTATTAGATTTGAAACCTTAAGTTTCCTTGCTATGCCTCCTGAGGAAGGTAAAATTTGACCATTTCATAAAGAAGAGTTAGATGGCAGGTTTAACACTATCGCAATTATTTTTTTAGAACTAGCCTTTGAGATTCGGTGCCCAATGACTGAAATTCGAATGATTCATTGCGATGCATGGCACTGATTTCGTAGTAACGCTTGTGGGTGGTGGTGATGGGGGTCCTGGCAGTGATCGCTCATGTATTTCACCACCAGAGATGGACTGACACCCCTTTTACCTGATGAAGGGAAGGGAGAAACTAGACCTGATGAGCAGCAGTGTCAAATTCATCCTGGCATTTAAAGTGCTAATAAATTAAGGCAACCGGGGTTCATGTAGTCGTGGATGCCGGGTGACAGAGAAGGTGAGAAGGAAAAATCCGGTTAAGGAGCATAAACTATCATAAAAATACCTAGAGGGGAGCTTGGGGAGCTGAAGCCAAGGCAAAGCAATCTGAGGCTAATATGTCGGGGAAAGGGGGAGGGAGAAACTGAACGCCTTCGGAAGTCAACCTGACCGAGAGAGCGGGTCATCCGCTCATCAGGGAGAATGGGGCAGACTTGACCCTGGACCATTTCTCCCTGCCCCGCGTGGCTAGGCTGAGCGTCTTCCGGAGGAGTATCGCTTCCGATGGACTCCCTGGGTTGCGGAGCGAGCCTTACTCCAAAGCAGACAGGCCTGGGCAGAATGAGACGATTCATCTGGGGCATCGCACGGAGGAAGTCACTTTGCCTGCTCTTAAGGGGCGAAGAGGTTTGGCAGAAAGGGCTTCTGCTTTCATTCCCTAGTTCAGGGGTGCCCAAACTACGGCCTGTGGGCCAGATCCGACCCCAACGCCAATTCATCTGACCCTTCGAATTCATCTGACCCTTCATTTTTCCTTCGAAGAGCGACGAGGGAGGCGCAGGCTGGTTGAATTGGCGTTTGGGCCAAATCTGGCCCACAAGCTGTAGTTTGGGCACCCCTGAACTAGTTAATGGGCTCAAGGTACCTTGATATGATATGGAGGAGGAGGATGGAAGATATGAGGTGATAGGTGGGGGAGGGGAAGGGAGACTTCTCTCTCTCTCTCTCTCTCTCTCTCAATGTCTTCTTTTTTTTGGTTACCGATCCTCCAGAAGGCACCCTCTATATTTTAGATTTCGTGGATTTTAGCCAAAAGACCCAAAGTGACGATCTGTTGCTTCCCTTGAGATGTCTACAAAGGAGGGGGAAAGAGAAAGAGCAGCGGAAGAGGAGGAGGAGGAGGAGGAGGAGAAGGGGGTTTAGGGGGGGGGGGGTAGAGAGAAGGGCCCATATACTCTCGGCTTGTCAATTTCAACATTGAGTCACGTGACCAGCGCCTCCCTGCTAAGGATGGGGATAGATTTCCACGTCAGCTTTACGTCTCCCAATTTCTTACTCCGCGGATCTGCTTCAAAGAGGCAGCTTGCCTTTTAGAGCACCATGTTAAGCTCGGCTAACGCGGACAGCCCGAGGTAGTAGCCCGCCCCCCCTCCCAACCTACCCGCCCGCCCGCCAAGGATGGATTTTGACGAGCGTGTTCCTTGTTCCTCTAACATGTATCTGCCCAGTTGTACTTACTACGTGTCGGGTCCCGATTTCTCCGGCCTCCCTCCCTTCCTGCCCCAGACCCCGTCCTCTCGCCCCATGACATACTCCTACTCCTCCAACCTGCCCCAGGTGCAACCGGTGCGCGAGGTCACCTTCCGCGAGTATGCCATCGAGCCGGCCAGTAAGTGGCACCCCAGGAACAACCTCGCCCACTGCTACTCGGCCGAGGAGATCATGCACAGGGAGTGCCTGCCGGCCGCCGCCGCCAACAGCACCGCCGCCAGCATGGGCGAGATGTTCGGAAAAAACTCGGCCAACCTCTACCACCACCACCACCACCACCACCAGCACTCCGCCGCCGCGGCCGCCGCCAACGTCTCGTCCAATTTCTATAGCGCGGTGGGCCGCAACGGCGTCTTGCCCCAAGCCTTCGATCAGTTTTTCGAGACCGCCTACGGCACGGCGGAGAACCACGCAGACCAGACGGCCCCGGGTGGCGGCGGCAGCGACAAGACCGGCGAGAAGATGCCCACGTCGGGGATCGCCGCCGCCGCTGCCGCCGCCATCCCTATCCCCGCCGCTGAGGCTGCAACTTCAAGTTCGAACGCGGGTTGCAGTGGCGGCGGCGGCCGGGAGTCTGCGGCGGGGACCGAGGAGAAAGCGCGGCGGCGTCGGGCCGAGAGCGGGGGTGGCAGCGGCAGCGGCGGCAGCTGCGACGGCAGCCCGGCTTCGTCTTCCGGCAACAATGAGGAGAAACCCAGCCGCTCCAGTAGGTATAAAAGGCAAGCGCCCTGGCGCTTTTATGAACCACGGGAGGGGGGGGGGGGGGGGGAGAGAGAGAGAGAGAGAGAGAAACTTGGAAAATGTAGCGCAGCGCCACTGTTAAATTTTTATATGCTGTTTTATAAGCATATAAGGTTTATGGAAGGGCCTTTAGGTTTTTCTTCCCCCCAACAAAACTTTGTTTTATATATATATATATATAAAGGCGAGATCACGTGGCGAGGACTGAAATTGGCCGTGAAATACCCCACCGGCCAATGGATGCTTTTTCACAAGAACAAAAAAGAGAACAAAATTTTTCTTTTAATCCCCCCCCCCCCACACACACACACACACACACTTCTTTTAAATCATTAGAGACGAGAGAGAAAGATTAAAGAGGGGAATGCCAGGAGGGAAATCTCCGTGGTCAAGAGAAACTCGAAAATATAATTTGCCCAAAAGGGGTTTCTAGAGTTCTTTGATATCCGTGTAATCCGGTGATTTTTAAATATTTTTATTTTTCCCCTATCCCCCCCTCCCCATAGAAGCCATGTGTTGCTTCCAGAAGTCTTGTTAGACCTGTGATTTTTAAAAATATTTTTTCTATCTTTTCCTACTACCACCCCCCCTTATAAAAGCCATGTGTTGCTTCCAGAAGTCTTGTTAGACCGGTGATTTTTAAAAAAAATTCTATTTTTTCCTATCCCCCACCCACCCTATAAAAGCCATGTGTTGCTTCCAGAAGTCTGGTTAGAGGCTTGGATTCAAAGCTATCCTAGCTTTTAATGATTGCACGAGCTTAGCGTGTAACAGATAAAGTCGCCGCCTGCACTGTTGCAATATATTAAAGGCAACAAATTAACCCGAAGCTGGCCTTTTTTGTGTAAAGGAAGCAATTTTCCAAAAACGTTGTGGCAATTACATGTTACCTTCTGTCCAACAGTTTGTTACTTGCAACTGTAATTCGATCTGTCACTATCTGATTATTATTATTATTTTAAAATATGCCTTTTTCTGTCTACCAAACACCCCCTTCTAGACCCTAGATAAATACTCTCATAACGAACTATATAAGAAAAAGGTGAGGGGTTCTTAGTCTTCTTTTTTAAAAAGAATACTAATCTTCAATTTTTTAAAAAAAAACTTTAAAACTTAAGGGGGAAAGGGTAAAATAACATTGAAAAACTGCCTAAGGAGAGACCCACCCACCCTCGGTTAATGATGTGAAAACTACTGTAACTAGTAGAAAGAGCAGAGAGGTGGTGTTAAAGAGAGGAGATAATATAATATAATATATATTTTTAACAAAATATCCGATTCCAATAATAAAAAGCAATAAACTGATGGGTGTCATAGGCATGCCTGGGGCAGATAATTTCTGTTGAAGAGAGATAGCATACAAAGGCAAAACCAAGTTTACAACGAAGGCATAGGAAGACATTTTTCCTCATAAGTATCTGAGGAGGTATCAAAGCCATCAAAGGTTTCATTGAGTCTTATTAAGGCTAGGGTGCAAAACTGGATGTGAGTTGTTGAGGCTAGGTTGTATGTAGGGTGTTTGCCATAGCTTTCAAACCTTGACACAAAAGTAGGTGATTGTTCTGAAGAATTTCCATGTATTTTGCATGGTGAGTTGCCCATGTCACCATTTACTAGACAGCTAAGGTTTCAATCCTCCCCATGTTTACCTGGGACTCTTCTCTTCTGGATTGGGGAAGAGGGTTTTATTCCATGTAAGCTTGCCTAAGGTAGCACTGGAAAGCACCTCTCTTAAACCCATTGGACTAGGGAGAAAGCCCCATTGGGTACTGACTTCAGAATGAGCATGGATAGGGTAGCTTTTTAGGTCTATTGTTTGAAGTGATGCTTCAAAGTGAAGTTCTGTCTCTGTGGCCCATCACATGCAAGCTACATCCCCAGATAAGGCTAAATTAATAAACACAGCTGTTCAATAGGAGAGAGCTTCACTATTAAGTAGAAGCAGGCCAAGCTTTTCTTACAAAGCACAACACACCAAGATATGAATTGGCCTTTGATTAAATATTTACTGCAATCCTCCCTGCCCAGCCATATCTGATTCCAGACTTTAATGGCTTCTACCTTTATTTTATTTTTCATTCCACAGGTGGACAACGCACCCGTAAAAAGAGATGCCCATACACCAAATATCAGATTAGAGAACTGGAGAGGGAATTCTTCTTCAGTGTCTATATAAACAAAGAGAAACGCCTCCAGCTCTCTCGAATGCTCAACTTGACCGACCGTCAAGTAAAAATATGGTTCCAAAACAGAAGAATGAAAGAGAAAAAAATTAACAGGGACCGATTGCAATATTATTCAGCTAATCCACTACTTTAAAACTAAAAGGAAAAGAAGGAAGGAGGGAGAACTTGTAGCATTTTTCAGGATGAGATTAAATTCAGATCTCGCCCTTGACAAGGTCAAGCCACAGGGTTACCTATAAGAAGGAGGTGTGTAAAGTGAAGGACTCTGAAAAACTAAGATTTCTCTCCCTCCCACCCTACTCCCAATATAAACCAACTGGGCTATTTCTCTCCCCCCCTTTTTTATTTTTTTAAACTGCTGAACATCTTTACACACTTCAACTGGAATGAGTTTACACCTTGGAGCCACAGTTTCACAAAAGGCCATCCAACATCTTTTACTCTGAGGGCAATTTTATGCCTTTTTATCTACAAGACACTGCAACTCATTCCAGGAGGATGAAGTTGACATGTAAAAAGCAGGGAGTGAATTGTGTGCTTCATGTTGTTGTTGTTGTTTAAACTATGTTACCTTGGTTTTTTACTGTGGATTTTTGGTTACAAAGCTACACATGGCAGCATAGGATCAGTTGTGGAGACCCCTACAAAGGAAATTTTCAGATATTTTCCTCACCTTTCAATGCACAATTGCTGATCCACCCTCTTGTCCTCCAAAATGACAAATCTTTTACAAAGAGGGGCTATCTTTCCTAACCATTAAATTTTTAATTAAAACCATTTTTAAAAAGTGACTTATTTCTTTGCAAAGTCAATCATAAATGTTAGTAAAGATGACGTGTGGAAAGCAACCATGTGGTGTGCTAGGGCAATATAATGTCAAAAATCTGACTTGTTTCCTTTTGAAACTATTTCAGGTATTAATTTGCCATATATGGTAAAGAAACAATCACTGAAGAGATGAACACACAGCCATGTGAATTACCTCTCCTTGTACAGAATAATAACTGTTAAAAAGTGGCCATCCTTTGGAAACAAATCATGATGTCCATATTTAAATTGTTTAAAAGCAAAGCAAAAAAAATCACTTTTAAGGGGGGGATGGGTGGAAGAAATTGAGAAAGGCAGGCAGGCAGGCAGACAGATTAATCTATAAGTTTGAAAGAAAAACAGCAAAAGGAAGCTTCTGGCGTCTGTCTCACAAACTTTGTTCAGGAAGTACCTGTGGAGAAGGACAGTTTGGCCAATACACCACCAGACTTAATTGGACCATGGACCATGTGTTGCAATGCACTGATTTCTGCTCATTAAAATCACTAGTATCTCCTTAGAAGGCCAAGCAGAAGGGAAACAATGTAAATACATCCAGTTTGTTTTCATACCTTGTTGTCCATTTTGAGTGTTGTTAAGTCCCACTTAGCTGCTCAGGTGGCAGAATCAAAGAATCGAGAGTTCCTTGGAATTATTTTAAATATATATAAAGAAATATATTTCCCTGCAGGAACCAAAGTTCGTGTGAAAGAGATACACAATTTAAAAAGAAAGAACTATTTAAAATTTTATATCAGTTTACAAAGGGTATGTGTTTTATTGTAAAGTTCATTTGCTGTTGAGAATATCTGAATGTATATTTCATACAAGACTAGTGATTTACAAGACCTGTACATTTTTAAAATGGTGTTTTTATTGTTAAGCTTTTTGAAACAGTTGTTTTGCTTGGAAACTATTGGTTGTTGTTGCTTTTTAATCCAAACATGCGCAAGATGTGAATGTTGCTTTAAAAATCACCAGCTTGTAGAATGGGTGTTGTTTCTCCACACAATTCACAAAGTGCAGCATCTTTATGTACTACCACTGTCTGAAAACATGTACCATCTTATATGTATATACAGCTTTCTTTTAATATGCTGACTTTTTCGTTGCATGTGTACAGTGGAAGGGCAGCACACATGGAAAATAAACATGTGGGAAATTTATATTTTAATCTTTCTGTTACTTAATGGATATTATTTGGTGTGGGCTGAGGTTTTGAATAATGAGTTCTAAATGAGATGCTGGGTGGGAATTCCACTCACCCATTGCTCCAAGGTAAGCCAGTACAACATGGCTGGTATTTATGAATGTGTAGGCATAGTTCAGCTAATGTCGGACTAGGTTTGACTAATAATTCTGCATACAATTTCTTCATTTTTCACAGACATAAATGGTACTGTGTTTTCTCAGTTGGTGTCCTCCTCCTTATGTCAGATATATACACTATTTCAAGCATAAGGGCTGTTTGAAGCAGAATTTAATGTTTGCCAGCAGGCCAAGTTAAGGCTGCAGAAGTGAAGTTTAAATAATTATTTCCTCTGGAAGGCATTTTTCGTATGAGCCCAACCGAAATGGATTGTGTGACACTGGGCTTCATCTCTGGAGGTGGGCTGGAGGAACTATTAAAAACCAAATGCAGGCTTTCATGGACCTATAGTATTAGGCTGGTTTCTTCACTCTTTATTCCTAATCAAAAAAGAAAGTACACTCCGTTTTTCCTATTGTTTATTGGCTTTGAACTTCCGTATTGCTTTGGACATCACCCATAACCTTGAGGTGAAGGGCTAACAGGCGCTGGGCTTTTGCCGACACCCCCCACCTACCCAGACAGCATCTGGGCAGAGGAAATGGAGATAGATGAAGCCAGAAAAGGGGGGGAGAGGGGCTTGCTTGTTTGTTTATTTTGCTAGCCTGCCACAAAGGAATGCGGCTCTTAAAAGGGAGATATAGGAAGATAGATGGGGAGAAGGAGACAGACCAAGCACAGAGGAATATCCGGGTGGCAATAATGTTCAAGCAGCAACCATCCTTTGCCTAGTTAAAAATTAACTGGTTATTCATGGCTAGGTTGAGTGGCTGGTAGTGATTTCCAAGTCCAGTTTAAAACACACACACACACACATATCCCCTGTACATGTGTGTGCGTGTGTGCATTGCTGAGACAATAGAGTTATAAAAGGGCCCATGACTTGCCTCTTTGCATATTGGGAAAGCATAGCTATAAACGTGGAGGAGATTTCAGCCATCCCATGGCTGCCGAGACTAAGAAGTGAAGGGACTATTGTCAGGGTCTGCTTATCCCTTCTTTAAGTGGGGGCATTTTTAAAAATTGTTGGGCAGATCTCTTCTGCTAAGCAACTGGATTGCCACAAGATGGCGTTCTTCAGATCAATGTCAAAGCCGCAGAGGGAGAAGAGGAATTGGGGGGTGGGTGGGGGGGAATCTTGGCCTTTGTTCCCTTTACAGCAGCATTATATGATTTCACTTTCCACGGTCAGATTTGCAAAGGTAAGTTGAAACTGAATGCTCACTCTTTCAAGGAGAAGTAAAGAGCTCTTCCATAGTCTTCTAAGAGAGTAGGCGTCTTCGGGTTTAGAACACAACAGAGGGTGAGTATTTCCTTTGAGCCTAAATTTTGAAATTAAAGAGGAAGCCCTAACTACCAGGGTCCAGCCAGACTGACCTTTAAGTTTATTTGGTTTCAAGCAGGTTACCTTCCTTCTCCTGCTCTCTTTTTATCTTGGGGGGGAAAATCGAAGTTTGCGGTGTCTTTTGGAACATGACAATTACTTTGTTATCTGATAGCAACAATTTTTTTGGGATGGTTTTGAAGTTTGGACATGAATTCTGTTGTTGTTTTTTAAATAAAAATGGAAGAGTGATTTCAGGCAGAAGGCTGGCAAAGAGTCCATCTGCAGGTAAAACAAGAGCAAGGGAAAACCTGTGGATTATTTCTTTAAAATAAAAATTAAAGGTGTGTCCCTGAGAATATTATGGATTGTCATGTTTATGTGAAGATCTGTCTTCTATCAAGTAGATCTATTGTGGTATAGAACGAGAATGGCAATTATTTGTGATGGCCTTATTGGATTTCAACTATAGTTTACTTATTGGAATTCGGCCTAGTTACTATGTTTACGGTTGATTAATAGCGGCATTTTTTAAAAGGGCTTTTTAAAAAAGCAGTGTTGCTCCCCATCACCCCAAGGAAAAGATGGAAACCGATAGAATTAGGTGCAGAGAAAAATCCCCTTTTCTCTTACCCACTCTTCCTCACCCAGTTAAGTCAGTTCCTTGGTGTATCTTGCATTTAAAGCATCTGTGTTTATCTGTGTCTATTGATCTTGAACTGAGCATGAAGATATTCAAAGAATAAAATCAAGTTACAGGAGAATGAGCAGCTTAGCATTGGGCCCTGATCATCATCATACTGGCCAAGGTCAGGCTGGCCTAAATGTGGTACAAAGAAATGGGAACATGATGTAAGCTTCGGCCATATGTTGTCCCCACCCCCACCCCCACCCCCAAAAAAACTTCATTCAGCCTTCAGGGATCTGAGTTTGGAATTAAGCTGTGTTTCTCCTATTTATTTCAGTGGGATTTAGGGGTGCCTAGACTGAAGTTCTGGTAGCAAAGCACCTTCCGGAAGTCTGTCTTCATGATTTGAGGGAACTTGTTTTGTTGTAATGAACCTGAGACTGGGATGCCAACTGTAAATAGCGCCCGTCTAGCCAGTGGAGGAACGTAGGGCAGAGTGGAGGGAATAATTTCTAATATCTTAAGGCAGGCAGGCAATATACAGTAGTATGATGAGCTTTCACCTATGCAAGCAAGAAGAACACTTATTACAAGCATTTTCTCCTACTATTTAGATGCCACCTTCTTTTTTTTTGGGGGGGGGGGGAGTTTTGTTTGTGGTATTTTCCCCCTGCCTTGCATGCTTTGCTTCAAAGAGAATTTTGAGTTAGAAAGCCTCCGTTTTCTTAGAACCATGGAAATGTGAGTTGTGAAGTCCGGTGTTCCATCTTGATTTGTTATTATGGTAGAAGATGTTGCTGTACTTGCTGTCTCTGCTTTCCATAGTAGCTAAAACAACCAATTCTTATCTGGGTGGGAGGGAAATATACTGCTGTGAGCTTGTTAGCCTTATTTATAATAGATTTTCTAGTCAGGTGATTGGTTATCTCAGGCTGTTAAAGTTTTAGGAAACTGTCATGTTTTTTTCCTTATAAAGGATTTATTATTTGATGGAAATATTAAACATAATGGCTCCAGAGAAAGGAGAACCCTTGCTTTAATTTATTTATTTTCAACGATCATGGCTCAACAAGACCCGAAAGGAAGAAAGAAAAGGGAGGAGAGGATGAGAAACAAAGTAAGGAGAGAAGAAAGAAAGACAGACAAGTTTTTCAGTGTTTCAAAAAGTCACTTTTTCATGTTTCTATTCTTTTGTTTTTCTGCTGAAATATAATAAATGATTTCCACTGTAATTAAACAACTCTCTGGTTGCAAAATGAGGTTTGCTCCTAGAATTAGTTCAGAAAACTATGTATTTATTCATGCAAAAAGTGTAGATCTTTGATTATTGTTTTTTCCTTTGTCTAATTTTTCTTGAGTGCTATAGAGGTAATGTAAAAATGTATATTCTGAGTTATATTAGGATTTCTGTTTAGAGCAATCTTCCTGAAATCGGTAAGTAAACCAGCAGCTCCTTAATTCCCACTGATTTTAATGGTTCTGCTGGAAACATGTTGAAGCTTCATTCAATCTCCTGCATATTATGCTGCTTTTTCTAAGTATGATATGCACTAATGTACAAGGGCATGTACGTTTCCCCCTCTATCCTCTTTATTTTCACCACCAATGCCATGGAATTGCCATTCAGAGTGAACAACCCACCAAAACAATATTTCAAGAAAAATAAAACCTAGAAGTGCAAATAGAGATTTTCTTGGTGGAGGTTTGATACAAAAAAGTGCTGCTCAAAACCCCATATAAGTTTTTTTTATTAAAAAAAACCAGTTTTAAATAATAAAAACCCAGAAAACTAAACCGTAGGCCCGGCTCTTTACCTGCAACCTCTTACTACCAATTCTAAATCTCTTTGAAGTGATAAACCCAGTTTAGTTGAATTAATACAACAGATCAATACACCTTGTAATTTTCATTATGGAGTGCAGAGGCAAAACAGGCTCTTTGCTACTGAAGTACAAACCTAGACAGAAAATGCTGGTACTGGAGGAAATGTCTAACCGCTGGAACAGGCATAAACTTACTTGGAATTCTTACCAAATTCAGTAAGATGTGGTTCCATGTAAACATGTATGTGATTGTTTTTTCTGAGAAAGTTTATTACACTTTTGCAGCCTTTGTTTACATTTCCTTCTGGGAAAGGCCGTTTTCGGATATGAGGCTCCCTGAGATCAGAAAAGCTTTGTGTTTCCATTTCGAAACAAATATATTTAAGAGGATGCCCTTGGCTTCACCTTAATTTACTTCCATGTAAATGCACACACTCACACACACACACACTCTCTGTGGCCCTGTGTATTCTAACGCAAGAGTGTGTCCGGATTTTAAGCAGCTTAACTTGCGGTCAGGCTGCGATCCTGCGCTCGGTTTACCCGCACATAAATCCTGTCTGCATCAATGCGAGGAAAATCAGTCATCAGAAAGTATGAGTAGGATTTCAGCCAGACCAGAATGGAAACTGCAAGAGGAATTGGGTTTAAGATGCCACGGCAGTCTAAATTTTAAAGGGAATAAATCTCCCAAACTCGATCGTCACTTGCTCCTTTTTTTAAAAAAAGCACATACCTCTCACCTTTTAGCATGAACGAATTTCCAAGTGAAGATAAAAATTGCTTTAATAGTCATTTGTCACCTTTCTTGGCACAGAGAGGTAGTTAAAAAAGAAAAAGGAGAAAAAGCAAAAAATAATAATTAAAAACCCGCCTGATGGAGAGGCGCCTGTTTAGGAATCTCTGTTTAGGAATTTATCCAGAGAGGAAATAGCCTTGGCACGCAGTCACATTCTTGACAACTGGCACTTTTAACATTAAATAAGAACGCATTGATTGCATTAAAATAATTTTGATTAAGATTTACAAAATGCAGTAGGAGGCCGTATATTTTGCGGCAGGCAGCCTTCAAAGTCCCGTGATATCTTTTGTAATTTTCTCTTTCTATTCCCTGCAAACCTCAATTTGCTTGAGCCAGAAATATAAAGCCCGGTTTAATTAGCATACAAAATAGCATCCCTTGATTAACAATGCTACACCTTTTGGGTTCTTTCTGGGAAAATAATCAGTGGATAAATCACTCAGCAAGAGGAATCTGAAAGAGAGGAAAGAGAGCAGGGGAAGAATTGTTTTATTTGCTTTCTTTAAAAAAGCTTAACGACTCTGTTAATACTTTCATTATATTTCTCTTGGATCAATAAAGTTTTTATTTTAAGAGTGAGCCTCTGAATAGCGGGCCTCTGTATTTAAGCTCGGTAGATATATTATCTACCAAGCCCAGTTGCTGGAGAGTTTATTTGCTCCCCAGTTAGCAAGATTTTTGCAGGCTAACTCCACCGACCCAAATGCTTTGGAACAACATGGTTCTGGAGTTGGTTGGTAGTGGGTTGCTGCTTAACAACAACCCCCACCTTCTCCCAATTCCAAGAGAAGATGGTTGTTGGCAGGGCCAGAATGGAAAAAAAGAAAAAGAAAAGCATTTATTTCGCGTCCTGTGGCCTGCCTAATAGTCTCAAGAAATGCTATAAAGCCCTGGTTAATGTCCGAGACACATTGTTAAGTGTTTTAAATGTGGCCGCTACACACAATGACCGCCAAAGTAGTTTAGTTGCTCCAGAATTGACCATTATCTTTTATAGTTAAGCATCAAGTGCACATTATTAGTTTTACTTCACTGGTTTTTACGAGGCGAGTTGGTGTTTGCCTGGCTTGGCCTTGTAAGGGATTTTTTAAATAATAATAATAATAATAAAAAGCACCCAAGCTAAATTCATGAGTTCTTAACTCGGTCCAAAGCGGGTCCTCCCCCCCCCCCCTCACTGCTGCCGCTGCCCAGTTGAAGTCAACGCAAACCTCCTTACCATTGACCTCGCATGGCTTTGGATCAGACCCCCGAGTGCCTTGACCATCAAAGCCAGGCGCATTGGTCCTATAAAGCGACCATAAAAAAGGACTCGGGCGGCGAGTTGCCGGTTGTTTGTTGCCCTCTACTATAGCTTGAAGGAGCCAAGGGCGCTCTTAAAAGCAACTTCGTGGTGGCAGAGGGATGGATCCTGAATTGCAGCCGCCTCCAAAGGATAAAGGAGATTTAAAGGCTGTTCTCTGGTCCGTGATTAGTTTTTGAGCCAGACTTGCCTTTGGCCAAAGTCTGAGCCGCGGAGCCTTTACTAGAGCTGAGCTGACCGGAGACCTATTTACTCTCCATAGTGGACGCTCAAAGCTCCGTTGGACGGGGTCCCCCTCAAGCAAAATGTCTCCGAAAAGCAAAACAAATACAGCCAGAGGGAGCTAGGGGCGTCCCTTTGTTGTCAAGTGTGTGTAGTCGCAAGAGTTGTACGTTCAGGGTTTAGCTTTACATAGACTCATTCATCCTCTCTTTCTCCACTACCCCTACCCCCATTGGCCTTTAAAAGCATTTCCAGAGGGATCTATAAATCCGCAATCATTTTATTTAAAACCGAGAAGGGAGGATTTTACAGACCTTCCTGATCTGTCGGATTCCAGGACCTTCCTTCTTTCAATCGAGGGTCCCTCGTCTACGCTAGAGTAGACGGGTGCTGGTACTACTACTCTTAATATGACTTCTAGGCGGGAATTTTCCTACCAGTTCAAAGCTTGCTTCTCATTTGATTTCACAAGCCAAGTTTTCTTTGCTCTGATCAAGATAAAAGCGAAGATCCCCTCGCACAGGAAGGAGGATGCCCGTGGTTTTAATAGATCCGTTCTGACTCTAGGAAGACCTTTGGGACAATAAAGTGGGGTCCTCATATATATATATTTACCTCTGTAATTTTAACACTCAGCCTACTAATTACACGTGGTTATATACCGGGCAATGCAATGGTTTCTGATATGGTATTTATTCCAGTAGAAATGATATGGCCCTCAAAGGAATCTCACAAGAGCCTGTACACCACACATTAGCACACTGTAAGGAAAGCAAACAATATCACTACTACAGAGTGGAAAAAGAGGATCGGAAGAGAAATCTTTCTAAAGGCTGCTCAGTCGGTTCTCCTGGTGGGCTTCCACAGTTAAATTCAGGGGAAACACACACACACCCCTTGAAATTCGGGGTAAAAGCCTTGGAGGGTAATCCGTGAGAGCAGAGGGCCATTGATGGGTCTGTGTCCATGAAACGTCTGTCTGGGACTGAGCCGCAACACCCTCTACCAAAGCTTCCCAAGCCAGGGCCGAGGACATTCAGCAGAGCCTCCTTTTTATTAACTTGGGGGGGGGGGGGCTCTCTCCATTTTGCCTCTGCCACTCCTGGACACTTATTTTTCTTCAAATGCCATATCTGATTCTGAATATTGGCTCTCATCATGGCGATCAGCCATGAAGATTGTCCTAGGAACAATATAATGCAGTGGCCTACCATTTGCCTTCCGCATGGCAGCATGACACCTGTACCACCGATCCAGTTCCATGAGTCCCTTTCTGGTTCTGAGCCTTTTTGGCATAGAAAGACTGCCACAGCCTCAGGCTAGTATGGATAAAGCTGCTGCCCTCCATCAAGATGGATTCAAGTGGAATTTAATCCACTTGGGGATCATCACCCTTCCCTGTGGACTTGGCCACCCAAGGCCGTTAGTCCTCAGGGTTTCTCAAGTTAGTTAACCACTGCCTGACACTCAGCATTGAGTCGCCACAAGTAGGGTCTACTCTATTGCCATAGCAGGATAAGCAGGCCAGACTAGTTCCTGGACATTTGATGAACAACAACAAGAGCAACAACGGGGAAAGGATGGTCCAAATTGTGCGTGAGATGGCCGCCATTGACCCTGATGATGTGGTAGGTGGCAAGGGAGAACGCTGAGCCAGTCTTGTCCATCAATAAACCAAGTTCAAAGCCTAAGCTTTGTGTGTGTGTGTGTGTGTGTGTGTGTGTGTGTGTGTGTGTGTGTGTGTGTGTGTGTGTGTGTGTGTGTGTGTGTGTGTGTGTGTGTGTGTGTGTGTGTGTGAATATACAGTATAAGCCACTTTCTATGCAAGCCTCCTGAGTCACAATGTTTTTGTTCCTCAGGCGTGCTTTGAGTGCACGCCCTGGTAGGAGAGGGCAGCTCGATGCCTGCCTCGCCTGGCCACCTTGGCATTCTCCGTGCTCCTGTGCACTTTTTATGGGCAAAGGCGAGGTTGCCAAAACGGAACCCGAGCAGAAGATTTACTGCACAATATTGAATCCTTCAAAAGAATATTCTTTCTCTCTTGGGAACAGAGGCAAGCAATCATTGAAGTCCTACCAGCTGGCACAGTTGGGAACAGGAGGCCCCGCTAAACAATGAATTTACAGTCATTAAGAAAACACCCACACCCACACGTTTAATAACATTTGTATTAAATAAAAATAACATTTAAACGAACAATTCCACAAGACCTTCGTGGATCTCAAGAGCTGTTCTGGCTCCAGGTTGTATGAATCCCAAACAAGCTTTGGCGAGAATCTGAGTGAAGCAGAACCCTCCCGGTTTCATTTCCTCATGATAAAATCCATTTCCCTGTAAGACTGACGGTCTGGTCTTACTCTCTGTCTGCTAGCTCCCCATCATCTCCGCCACAGTTACATATTGACTGTACGGTATTGTCTGGCAGTTCTGCTTAGGCTTTTATGTGTTGAAAGTGATGGCAAAGAAGAGCGAGGGCCATCTTCAATCCAGAACGAGAATACAGTACTTAAAAGCCATCTTCAATGTATACAATCTTGAATCGTAGCTTTGCGATTGCATCTCTTAGTATTTTTGCCCAGTAAGCCGGATATGTGTGGCTTCCTAGTTTCAGAATTTGACACCAGAAAATGTTGTTGTTGTATTGCTAAATTGGATTATTTCGCAGCGGCTTTCTTCAGCCTTTTTTTTTTTTTTTGCAGTGAGGCCTCATTTTAAAAGCTGTCATCATATGGTCACTTACCTGGAAGGAAGCTATATTGAAAGCAGCCTCTCCCCACCCCCCATCCCCCAATGCCCCACTCCTACTTTTTAAAAATTATGACACCCACAGAGCTGGCATATCAAGTGAACAGCAGGGTATGAGAATTATCTTCATTACTGTAGTTGACATCTTGAGGAGGTACTGGGCGAGTTTATGATGTCCGTAAACCTTCATTGCTAGTAAGAAGGTCAGGTTCGGTTTAGAACTTCCATTGGCCCGTGGATACATAATCACCACTATCATCATAACATTAAAGTAGGTAAGCAAATACACGTCACAGAGCCTGGCCGATACCCGGGATTTGATGGCATTATTAATTTGATCACAGCTACCGGCTGTGCAATAAGATAGAGATACGCTGAGAAAGGAGGGCAAGAGGGTTGGTGAAAGGTGCATTTATAGATCGCTTTATGATCTAAACACTTAGCAAGCACCCGCAGTTTTCTGTTTGCACATATGCTAATAGAAACGCGCTAAATTGTGGGAAACAAAACAGGCGAATTTGTTTCTATGTTTCGCCTCCCTCTCTTGAGCTGTGCAACATACATACGCCGGCCTCCTCTCCTTGCAGACAAGCCAATGCAGTAATGTGGGAGCATGGATTACGCATGGAATGTATGTGTCCATATATATTTCTGTGTGTGTGTGTGTGTGTGTGTGTGTGTGTGTGTGTGTGTGTGTGTGTGTGTGTGTGTAGAGGACATTCAGAAGTGGACCCAGAGCAGCCTACGAAACCAAACTGGGAGGGGTTGCTGGGGAGGGCTGGGTTTCCATTGGCTGTACGCACTTGCCGTAGCGCAGGGGTATCGCTAATCCTATTCAGCATGTTTTGCACAAGAAATGTCAGCCAGAAAGGGCTATCGGCTCCTTTCGCCAAATTATCCCATGGCCATGGCATGCTCGGAGGGCCCCGCTGCAAACTCTTTTTTGGTGGACTCCTTGATCAGCTCAGCCTCTGGAAGAGGTGGAGGAGGAGGAGGCAGTGGTGGAGTTGGAGGCGGTGGTGGAGTTGGAGGCGGCGGAGGAGTTGCTGGAGGAGGAGGAGGAAGCTTCTACTCCAACAACAGTGGCGTCTACCTGCCACAGCCGTCCGACCTGCCCTATGGCTTGCAAAGCTACGGCCTCTTCCCGGTGCTGAGCAAACGCAATGAAGGTCCTTCTCCAAGCATGGTCCCCGCGGGCCACACCTACATGTCAGGGATGGAAGTCTGGCTGGATCCGCCGAGCAGGTCCTGCCGCCTGGACGAGCCCGAGAGCCCGCAGGCGACCTCCTCCTGCTCCTTCGCCCCGAGCATTAAAGAGGAGAGCTCCTACTGCCTCTACGACTCCGACAAGGGCCCCAAAGAAGCCGCTGCCACCGACCTGTCCACGACTTTTCCGAGGCTCAACTCAGAAGTCTGTCCCATGGCCAACGTGGCTACCGGGGTGCCTGTCCCGGGTTACTTCCGCTTGTCTCAAGCTTATGGCACCTCGAAGAACAGCAGCAGCAGTAGCCACAGCAGCAGCTACAACCATCATCCCCAGACGCACCACCAGCACCAGCTCGACGGGCCCGTGGGAGCCGCTTCCCCGTTCCCCCCGCCCCTTCCAGGACGGTTCGAGCCCCCTCCGGTGTTGCCTGCGGCGCCCGCACCTCCGGAGCAGGAGGGGAAAGGCGAGGAAGGGTCTCCTCCGCCCAGCACGTTGGCTTGCGTGTCGCAAAGCGGGGAGGAAGAAGGGCAGGATTCTCCCACGGCGGAAGACCTCTCCCCGGCGCCTTCAGAGAGCAGCAAGCTTTCCAGTGAGAAAGAAACCCTGGGTAAGCAACGGATGGAGTGGGGAAACGCCCCCCCCCCCATCAAAAAAGGGTGGGGTGGGGTGTGAGGGTCTTGAAGAAAGAATGTTAGCTCTTTAGGTAGCCAAAGGAAACATTCTGGCCCCCATCAGCAGGAAGGGAGGTTTAGGGTAGTCCACTAGATTCGTACACATGGACATTAGGACATCCACCTCGTCATCATCATCTGAGTACACAGAAAGAGCCTCCTTGAAGATTGTGGTATTTTTGAACCACAATCGGGCATACCCTGGTAACGGCCACCTTGTAAATGTGCCGGCTAATCTTTCTCGCACTGGGCCAGGCGAATGGAACCTGCGGGATGAATTCACCTCAAAGGTGGCTTCATTTTGGCAGTTCCGCTTCTGACTTAGGCAAGGAAGAAGATCGTCACCGTCTTCATCATCATAGCAACAGCCACGTCCACCCTAGATCTTGACATTCTGGTTGCGAGAGGAAACTTTAATCCGAAACACAAAGAGTGGGGGAGGGGGGGAAGTTGTCTATCCCTGCTGAAAGTGATTAAGAAGTGCCTGCAGAGAGAACTTAGATGTTTGTAAAGCGTCCAAGTAAGCAAGAGGCCAGCAGTGTCAATAAATAAACCCATTAACAGGCGTCGGTCTCGTTTTACAATCTTGGATGCCTTTGAAAAAAGAAAGAGGTTCAAATTCTCCACCTATGAAGACGTATCAAATTAGACTGCAGATTACACTGGGAAAGTTCTTGGGCACTTAATGAGGCTTCTGTAAGATGCAGCCTAAAGGCCATTGTCATGAATGGAGGCGGCGCAGGGAATATCAGAAGGTACCCCATTCATTTCCATGGGCCTTTGTGCAGGAGGACTTGCTGGCGTGTTGGTCTCCTGAAAGCAAAACAAACCAGAGAGTACGCAGGGCAGGGATTTCCAGTTATTGCCCCCAGGGCAATAATTCCAAATAGAGTTATTGTGCATCAGCGCATGAGCGAGTCGGCCTCTGTGCACGCATTTATACACAGAGAAGTGGCTTTTTCTGTCTCCGAGTACACATGCATATATAGGGAGAGAAATTGATATTTTTAGGTGCGTGCCTCGCATTTATACACAGAGAAGTGGCTTTTTCTGTCTCCGAGTACACATTGCATATATAGGGAGAGAAATTGATATTTTTAGGTGCGTGCATGCTTGCGAACCGTCACACCACTATATGGCGATGTTGCAGTAAAAGCAATTAACAAGTAAGGTGTGGGGAGGGGGAGAGAGAAAACACAGAGCCGGATCGTACAGACGTTTTCTTGTTCCAGCGTCCTGAACGGATCCTAAATAAATGTACTGGGGTCAATCTGCAATTGGCTAACAAATTTGGACAGAAATGTCCACAGAAGTCATACAAAGCCAAGGGCGATGCTAGATTTAGTGCTTCATTTGTGTTGTTACAGTTTAATTTTTTTAAAAAAATTGCACGGCCTTTTGCCTCTAAAAACAAAGTGTTTCAAGGGGATAAAATAACCAGTTAGATGGCTGCCCCATAGAAGTACCATGGGACGCCACTGCCAAAGGCACTGTTCACCTTCCCTTCGGTGTCAACTGCAAAAGCGACTAGCTCTTTCAGTGGGACTGCGGCGGTTCAAAAGCTGGCCTTGTTAGCTGAAAGGTCTGCAAGTCGGCAATTCAAGACCCGAGTACTGCTTGACGGAATGAGTGCCCATCGCTCACCGCCAAGCAAGACATTGCAAGTAGATAAATTCCCACTTTGGTGGGAAAAAGCTCTTGGGGACATGAAAGGAGTTTGGGTGTCCCCTGAGCGGAGTTTCTCTAGCAAAAAATCCTTTCAACTCACAATAATTTCTGACAGGGAATTATTATTAGTGGAGTGAGAAGCCCCTCTTCGATGTAAATAATGCCCCTCTCTGGGAGTGCTTTTTAGAGACGGGATTTAACAGAGAGACAACCTTCCCACCACCACTCCCAAAACCTTCACCACAACAACACTGCCATCAAGAACCTTAAAGGAAGGGCTTGGTGTCCATAGAAGAATTTCATAAATTCTATCTCTTCGGGCCACTCTTTCCCGCCTCACTTGATAACATTCCATTTTGTGTTTTGCTTCCTCAAACCAGGCAGTTCCAAAGGCGAGAATGCCGCCAACTGGCTCACAGCAAAAAGTGGCCGAAAGAAAAGATGCCCTTACACCAAACACCAAACCCTGGAGCTGGAAAAGGAGTTTCTGTTCAATATGTACCTGACTCGTGAGCGTCGCCTAGAGATCAGCCACACGGTCCACCTGACAGACAGACAAGTTAAAATCTGGTTTCAGAACCGCAGGATGAAACTGAAGAAAATGAACCGTGAGAATCGGATCCGAGAGCTCACAGCTAACTTCAACTTCTCCTGATGAACCCTACCGCTGGCATCTGCATTCTCAACCTCTCAATAACCTCTCCATAATTGATTTTACTGGGATTAAGCCATAACGCTATAAAGGATGCCGTCCTTTTCACTGCCCTTGGTTTCGCTCTTGCTTCTGGAGCTGAGAAACAGGTTTTTCAGAACCTTAGATGTCTATTCCCCCCACCCCCACCTCCGATCTGAAAACTGAGCCAAACCTAGCTGAAGGTAAATAGTTCCCCCCCTCTCCCACCCACCATTCACACTTTAACTTACAGTACTCATACACTGGTAGGTGTTATTCTGTGTCTGAACTGGGGTTGCCTGTTTTTTCCCCATCATTTTAAACTTGGTCCCTCTGCTGCTTAACATTGTCGATCCTTTGTGCATTTTGTTTTTTTGGCGCAACCCAAGAGAAGAAAAAGAAGTCCTTTGGAAGAAGGAATCCAAATGAGGTCTCTCCCTGCTGTTTGTTTGTTTCTTGCTTTCCCCAAATTTTGATATCCAAGAGGAGGAAACTGATATCCCTTCCCCCTTTCAAAGACAGGAAAGATTTTGTGCTCCTTATGAGCTAAATTATTTTGGTATCTAGTTGACGTAAATAATGAACAGTCCTTTTTTTGCTTTGGATAAAATGGATTGCAGTTATTTACTCTCAACAAACACATGGAAGATAGAACGATAAAAAATAATGTATCGCCTTTGGATGGTGGGAGACAAACCCGGTGCCCAGTCTATGCAAGGCCAGAGAGGTGGGTGGGGAGTGCGTTATTCTATGTACATTGAGTTCCAGAATGATTTCCTGTCTCCGTTCAAGAGGCAGAGAGAAGATGCTCCTATTTCCTTGATAATGTGAAGTTACATGCGTTGCAAAGGTCAAGCGTGTAGTGCAAACAGAGAAGAAATAATAATCTATGAATACAGATATGTATAAATGTCTATTAATATTAATATTATTAATATTATTAAAATGCCGATACAGTTGGAAACAAAGCTTTCTGTGGCGTTATTCGCAATGTTAGTTCTAGGCTTAACTTGTTCCTACCTTAAAAGCGAATACATTAATATTGTAATGCTGCTGTGTGTGGAGCTAAAAAGAAAACACAACAGAAACGGAGGCGCTGTTTGTGTTCTCTTACAAGAATAAAGGACATGGAATGAAACACCCACACCCACCTCACCCCACCCGTAAAAAATAACCTCGTTTCGTGACTGTTTATTCTCAGAGTCTTAGTTTTAGATCTCCGAGAACTTTTACAACAGGGAATAGTTTGCTCGAGCCCCTGCAATTACTTTAGGAATCTATTTAAATATTACCTAGAGTCCTAGACGGTCGTAATTTGTCTGGGCCATATAGCAGCAGTGCTGTAAGGTTTGTTGGCTTTTGTTCAGTTTTATGACTTGCTAGTATATCTAGATTGTTGCTGTCTGGAACGAGCGGGGTTCAGTTGAGCCAGGCACTGGGCAGGCAGAGGCAGCCAAGAAATATTTGAATGTGGAGGGTTGTTGTAGTTGTTATTTTGATCGTGTTTTGAACTTACGAGGATTAGTTTAAATTCTCCCAGTTGAAGTACAGAGAGATATTGTGGAGCTACGAAAGCGATCCGAGAAAGGTGAGAGCGGGTGGGGCTCCAATTTTAAAACTGACTTTCTTCCCGATTAATCCTGGCTCTTCCATGTGGGCCTTTCGCTTACCTGCTCGGGCGCAGAGCTTACGGAGGCAGAAATGGGTTTCTTTAGGCACTTATAGGGTGGCATTTTATATCAGATAAAAACTCCAGACAAAAGCAAGGGGGGGGGAGGAGAGGAGACAGAGATTGGGGGTGGGTGAGTTTGACAATGAGGAGAGCCTGAATAGCCAGAGGGGTTTTTATTTCTTTTATTCCCCCCCATCCCAACCCCAACCCCCACAAGCGCAGAAATAGACTTTGAATGCCAACCTTTTGATACTCCTTTGCTCTTTAGGAGCGCACGCCTTATCACTGAAATCCTATCCTAACCTCATTCCCCCCCCCCCCCCCCTGTAAAGAATTTTGCACGCCCTGTTTACTCGATACCCTTCTGGCTGAAATGGTTGAAACAACAGCAACATTAAAAGAGAGAGAGAGAGAGAGAAGGAAGCGGTTATGTAGAGCGGAATGGCGGCTACAGAGGAAGAGGAGGGAGGGGTGGGACGGCCGTCGGGAGGGAGGGAGTCAAATTGCCAGCTCTGATTCTTGATTTTACCTTATTCTGGTTCTACTCTGCTTTTTGCCGTCCTCCCAGCCACCCCCGTCGAGACTGTTTTGCTTAAGGAAAGGGGCGACGGGGAGCCCTTAATTAGGAGTCTGAGAACTGGTCGGTGATTTAGGTAGTTCCATGTTGTTGGGGCTGGAGTTCTCTCTCTCTCTACAGCACGAAACTGCCCTAATTACTTCAGTTTGTGTTCAACGTCCGGGGTCTAATAGTAGCCGTGCAAAGCGCGAATAAAGAGAGAAGCCCGAAGACTTTTTTTTTTTGGGGGGGGGGGCGCCAACTTTCTCCTCCAACTTCCCAAAGCCGTTCCTCCCTTGGGGGAAAAAATAATCTTCCCTTCCTTTCCAGCTGATTTAAATAAATAACGCAGCGGAGGAGAAGGAGGGCGCATGCATGCATGCATGTATCCTACATACATCCAGAAATGAAGCAGACTACAAGGTTGCTTAGGATCCCCAGGCTTTGGATGTCTCCTGTAGATTTCCCTCAAGGTCAGGGCCAGTTTGCACGGAAAGAATCTGTCTCCGTTCCTTGTCTTAGGATACGATCTTGCGACTTCTCCTGCTGCCTTTCGAGAGGGCGGCTGGGGGGAGTAGACTGCCACTTGGTTCGTCGACTACTTCCCGGTGGAAAAACGAGAGAGGGCGAGAGAATATCCGGGAGCCATTGCCAAGCGCCCTTACCGTCGATTGTTTCTTTTCTCATTATATTTTGCTATATGGTCTTGTGGGGTCGTGCGCGGACACACACACACAATTTTGCTTGCTATATTGTCTTGTGGGGTCGTGCACGGACACACACACACACACACACAATTTTGCTTGCTATATTGTCTTGTGGGCGCCTGCGCGAACACACACACTTAGCGGGGGAGGGGGGGGTTCGAAATCGTCTTTGTTCGACTGTTTTTTTTCTCTCCCTTCCCCACTCCTGGCCTCAATGTTTTTTGTTTAAGTCTCCCCTAACTTTGCTTAAAAGGAGGAAGAGTCTAGGACCCAGACGGGTCTCTTAAGATCGGAAGGAAGGAAGGAAGGAGAGAGGACAAAATCGGGGGCGGTGTGTGTATGAGATTCCTTCTCACAAGGCCTCGGTTATGATCATTATTGGAGGGGGTGTCGCGGGCGCCTCCTGCATTCCGGCGCGGCCATTGCCCAGGCTCCAGAGCCGAGCCTCGCTTTTTAATCTGCAGCCAGAGAGTGGCCTCGTCCTATTTACGCCTGAGACACCCATGGGGTAGCTCTTCTTCTTTCGTGTACCGATCAAACCCTGGACTGACGAAACGAAGCCTTTTTTTTTTTTTTTTTTGCTTTGCCATTGACCAAACGGTGCGCACCAGTGTGTGTGTGAATGAACAAGACCTCGCTGGGTGGCTGGGTGGGAATCGAAAGGATTCCGAAATATGGGCACTTGGACGTTCTCCATGGTTTTTTTGTGACCCTGTGAAACGTTGGGCTGGGGGTTAACCTTCGCCGCCACCCTCGTTGGAGACCTGTTCTTCAAGCAGCAGTGTCTTCTCTAGGTGTCTGGGAATACAGATAGGTGCAACGCTTGCACGAGCACACATTTCTGCGGTAGTGTTTGTGTGCGCGCGAGGCCACGTGTCTCAATCTTGGCTCCAAAGGAGATGAACGTTTTACATAATGCAAATACCGACAAAGGAAGGTTGATCCCTTGATTCTCAGACAAAGGCCAAGCTTTGGGACTCTCCTACTGCACACACACACACACCAACCATTTGATGATTCCTCAACTAGTTATCGCACACAAACAAAATCAGGCCGAAACAAAATGTTGCTCTTCGCTACTGAGTACAGTATTCGAAACATAAAGGAGATTTGGTCAGATCATTAAGGAGCTTTATAAAAAAACTATGTTGCCATATCTTTGTGTACATACACACAAACACCTTATGGAAATCGCCCTGCATCAATTCTGTAGCAACATAGATTTCTTCACACTAGACAACGTGCGGTGGCTGAAAAAGATATGTGGAGATATGCATATAAATTAATGATCGCATGCTGCCACATCAATTCTGATTTATGTCGAATCCGTTCCACAGTTTTCTAGTGGTTTACCAGTCCCTTATTCTGGGGCCTTTTTGGGACTGCGCAGCTTGCCCAAGGCTACACGAGTTGGCTTTCCCCCCTGGAGGCAAAACGTGGAATCGAACTTTCAACCTCTGGTGCCTCCCTAGATATGTAATACTGTATTGTAGATATAATGATTCTCTGAAGTGTGACTCCATACATCCTAACCCTTAGCACTTACCTTGAAGTAAATTCTATTAATTTAATCGCTTTTACTCCTGAGCAAATGTATATAGGACTGAACTGTCCTTCTGCATGGAAGTGGTTGTATTTAGGAAATTTCCTGTTGACCTCATTAGTGAGACGAGTTAATAATTCCTTGACTATGTCTGTGAGAAAGAATTTACATTCTTTCTGTTGGTGATGATGGATAAGAGAGGTGGAAGGAATGCCAGACAGAAAGGAAGAAAATGTGTTATTTTTCTATAAACCATTTTGTCAATCTGGAATTGTATCCACCAACCACCACCACCCCCAGCCAGTGAATTGTGACTTGGGGGGGGGGGGGTACAGTTTGTTGACGTAAATAGAATATTGCAGAATTTGGGAGAAAATATATCAGAAAATATCTCACTATTAGTCACAGTATTGGAATTCTCCATGTTTAAAAACCGCAAGCTGAAGCTCTGGTTGTTTCTAATGAAATACTGATTATCTCTTTTCAGAGCCGCCCTCTTTGGACTCCAGACATATTTGACTGGAAAATAAGGTTTATTACATTTATTTCAGTAGGGAGAGAGATTCAGCCAAGAGGACACAGTTTGTTATTACATCATGCAATAAACGATGCATATGAATATGGCAAACATTATATGAATTTTCCCCCATTAAATCTCTTTGCTAAAAAAATATGAAGGAAATGGTAAGGGTGACCAACCAAGTGTTTTCTTTATTCCTTCTACTCATTTACTCCTTCCTCTAATTTTGAACTAAAGATTATCCCATCCAACTAGATTCTTTAATTGCCATTGTTTGGCAGCACTCAGGAAAATAAGGAGGGTTTATTCTTCTGACCTAGTTCTTCTACTTCCTATTTTAGCAGGCTAATCAGAAATGAAAATCCGCAGCTTCCCCAGCCCAAAACATAATAAAAACCAGGGAAGAATCCTGCTGTTAAGATTATTTTTTTCTCTTTCTAGGAGGAAGTAAGTATTGAGAACATATTTCACAACAGCTGGCTTTCTTTCCAGGAAAAATCTGCTAATCAAAATAACAGCTATGTATCTGAATACTGTACACAGCATGCAGACATACTGACTGCTCATAATAACGGGCGCACTATGCACTGTATATCTATCTATAATGTATTTGTGTGTATGCATGAGTGTCTGTAATATCTGGCACCCCTAGACACACATTCTTGTTGCTGGGAATCTCATTAAAAAAAACAATAACAAAAACAACCTGCAATTACACAGGAAAACCTTTGCCTGGTTTTGTAAACGTGTGTGTGCGTGCGCGCACATGTAATATTGCAGCAACTCCTGCTCTAAATTGATCCGATTTAGATTAGCAAAACATTATTTGTTTCTTCTACTCTACAAAGCTTGTGTAATTAAATAAGACTCCCGATTTAAAGGTCTCTCTCTCAAGCTGTAGCTGTTGGAGTTAGGAAATAAGAGCGCTGGCCTTGCGTAAAACTAATGAGAAACATACTTTTTGCATACCAGATGTTCACACGTGAATCTAATTAACACCCGCTTCGATTCTCTTACTATTTCACAGTCTCCAGTCTGAAAAACAGTTTTTTTATATAAATTTTTTAAAAACCAAACCAGACCAGAACACCTTAAACAAACCGTCTTTCTTCCCTTCTCCATGGGCTGTGTCACGGTTTTTACTCCCAAATTCAGAAGGGAGAGAGAGAGAGAGAGATAAATACAGAAAAGACAATGTGAATGCAAATGTCATAGACATTCGCCATTACTTTAATTCACAACACTGGACTTGATCTGAGCCCCGATAGCCTTTTTCCTTTTTCCAGAGGACTGAAACTCGCCACTCAGGCCTGATGTTCCAATATCCCCACACATCCCCACCCCAGCCCAATAGAAGCCATAGCTCATTGAGAAGAAGTAAATAACTTTTTACACCTAAAATCCGGTCGTCGCTAGGGAATGAGAGCGCTTGCCTATAAAGTGCAAGGGGGGAGGCGGGGTGCCTCTTCAGCCACCCTGCTGGCAGCCTCTTTCCCTTTACTGCTTTCCATGCATACTTGGGAATGAATCGCTGTGGAAGGGGAAAAATATCCCCCTCCCCAACCACTCATACACCACTGTCTCACATTCCGCCACAGCTGTGTGCGGTGATCCTTCGGGAAGAGAGATGGAACGGCTCTCGACAAAACCATGGGGGGGGGGGCAGTGGGTCTCCTTGTAACCAACTTGATCTAGAGGGAGGGTGGGCGGCTGGCTTTGGGGTCCTTCTTTAAAAGCCCATGGGCAACCCTTTTCTTCTGGCTAGTCCCTCCTTTCTTCGCACTCTCTCTTTTAAAATAGGTTTATAGGATATAAAGATCTGTTATCTTTAGGCTTCTACCACCACACCCACAAAAGAAATGTTCTTGCTAAGGCTCCACAGATGACACGCACTTTAAAAGATTGACATTTGAGCCAGTATATAGTGTATAGTATATACTATATATATTGTACTATACATTATACTATATACTATACACTATATACTTTTAAAATTTGGTTGGAGAAACTCCCCTCAGGGGACACCCAATGAGGCTCCTTTCATGTCCCCAAGGTCTTTTCCCACCGAAGTGGTACCTATTTATCTACCTGCATTTTCTTGCTTTCAAACTGCTAGGCTGGCAGGAACAGGGACAGAAGATGGGCGCTCATTCCGTCATGCAGTACTTGGGTCTTGAACTGCTGACTTGCCGACCTTCCAGCTCACTAGGTGAGCTTCTTAATCACTGAGCTACCGCAGTCCCTACTATATACTATATACTATATACTATATACTATATACTATATACTATATACTATATACTATATACTATATACTATATACTATATACTATATACTATATACTATATACTATATACTATATACTATATACTATATACTATATACTATACAGGTGAAACTTGGAAAATTAGAATATCGTGCAACTGTCCATTCATTTCACTTAAAAGGTGAAACAAATATATGAGATAGACTCACTACATGCAAAACGAGATATGTCATGCCTTAATTCATTATAATTGTGATGATCATGGCGTACAGCGTACATGAGATTATGTAATGATTGGGGTTTTCTTAAACTGTAAGCCATAAGCATCAATATTATAACAAAGTAAGGCTTGAACCATTTCGCTTTGCATGTAACGAGTCTATCTCATAAATTTGTTTCACCTTTTAAGTTGCATTACTGAACTGAATGAACATTTGCACAATAGTATATACACTATATATACACAGATATAAACTATCAGAGAATAAACGAAACAGTTAGTCTTCAAAGTGCTACAGCGTTTTTGTTTTGTTTATTCTCTGATATGCTTGCAACACAGACTAACACGGCTACTATTCCAATGAAACCCAAAATATAAAATATACATGCACACATTGGGAATATTATTGCCTCCCACCCCGGCAGCGTTTAATGCGCTCATGGCGTGGAGGTGTATCGTTTAGCAAGTGGGTATTTGGGGCAATAAAGGTCGGAGGATTCCCGGCTGTCGCTCCACGAACTCTGGCATCGGAGGTGCCCCGGGTACAGATGGAAACCCCAGTATCGATCCGACATCTCCCTCCCCGTGTTTCCTTTCCCCCCTGCCCTAGTCCACCTCGGGGAGGAGGTCAGGCTTCCCTTCCAGGGAATTGACGAGCCCTCTTGGATTTGACTTTTTCCGGCCGGCTCCCTTTAACTCTGAACTCAAACGGCAGGGTATTATTTACAGTGCGCTCCCAAACTAAACACAATGGTATAATTTAACCTTTCCAGGCACTCGTAAATTTTTTACTGCTGCAAAACGCGGCGCTGCAAATGAATATGCTGGTAGTTACTGACTTAACAACAAACCCAGCGGCTTCTGAGACAATAACTCCTTATGAAATATTATTTATATATATATACATACACAGTATGCCACCAATGTTATTCTGCCTTGTTTTTTTTATTGCTTCCATTACTGTATAATTTTATGTAAAGGTCTCCTCTCTCTCCCTGTCTTTCTCTTTTGGTGACCCCCCCCCTTTGATCTCACACACCCCTTCCACGGAGCAGGCACCATGAATGGGATGATTAATTATTATACAAAATAGTCCAATCTCCCCTCCCCCACCGCCCCTCACCCCCCAAAAAAACACACAACTTGATCTTTTAAACTCCTTTGGCTACAATTAAAACTAACTTGGCCGATCCCCCTTTGCATAAAAAACATATGGCATCCCTATAAAAAAAACGATGACTGGAAAACACTGACCCATTAATAGCATGCGGACTGATTTATACTTTATTGTTCTGCTGCCCCGGCCACACGTGACTCCCGGCAGCCAATGGGCGGACAGGCAGCACTTCAACTTATTAAGGTGACTCTACTTCTTTCGCCAGGACCAAGTTGTTACACGAAATCGGCCGTCTCCTAATTGCACCCGGGGTCTAGTGGCGTCTCCCCTCCCCCTTCCCCCTCCCCGCCCCACGGTTTGTTTGGGTGGTTGTTGGTATTTTTTAGGGAGGGGGAAAACCCAACCTCAAACACACACACACACACACACACACACACACACACACACAAACACATTTCGGGAGGCGTCGGGTCTCGCCTCCCTCTCGCTGTCTGGCCCGGGCGATGTCTTCCTCGGGCGCGCTGGGCAACTACTACGTGGACTCCTTCCTCCTCCACGAGGGCGAGGAGCAACTGTCGGGCCCCCCACGCTACGGCTCGGCTCCGCTGGGGCCGCCCTCTCGGCAGGCCGGCCTGGGCGTTGACCCCCCCGACTTCAGCCCCTGCAGCTTCCAGCCCAAGGCGCCCGTCTTCGGGCCCTCATGGAGCGCCGTCCAGCCGCCCGGCGCCGGCCCCGTGCCCGCCGTCTACCACCACCCCTATGTCCATGCCCAGGCGCCGCTGGCGGCCGCACCCGACGGCAGGTACCTGCGCTCGTGGCTGGAGCCCGTGCCGGCCGCGCTCTCCTTCCCGGGCTTGCCGCCGCCGCCCGCCCGCCACTACGGCATCAAGCCCGAGCCGCTGGCGGCCCGCCGGGGGGAATGTACCACCTTTGAGGCGCACGCCCTCTCCCTGACGGACTATGCCTGTGGCTCTCCTCCACCACCCCCTCCTCCTCCGGCGGAAAGGGACAAGCCCGACGGCGAGTTTGAGGAGAACAATGGCGAGAGCGAGACACTCGGAGACAAGCCCCCCATCGACCCCAGTAAGTCCGGAGGGACGGAAAGGCGGCCGGGCGGGGGCGGGGGTGGTGGTTGGCCAGGTATCGCTGGCCGCTCTGGCGCGATGCGGCAATGGTGGGTGGGTGGGTAGGGCTTCTATCTATCTATCTATCTATCTATCTATCTATCTATCTATCTATCTATCTATCTATCTATCTATCTATCTATCTATCTGTCTGTCTGTCTGTCTGTCTGTCTGTCTGTCTGTCTGTCTGTCTGTCTGTCTGTCTGTCTAACCGCAGAGGCTGCAGGGGGTCTTCTTCCCTGTCTAGGGCCAGACGTGATACTGCCAACATGAAGGCACCTTTGGGTGAGTTCACTCTGCAGTTCCTTTCGCCCGACCTAGTGTGAGAATTAGCCGGCAACACAACGTGGCCGTTACCAACCCGGGACGCCCAGTTATGGTTCAAAATTACCATGATCTTCGAGGAGGCTCTTTGCCGAGCTGAGAGTGGCCGGAGCCTCCGCCTGAGAAAATTACGTGCGTGTGTGTGTGTGTGTGTGATCCGATCCTTTTGTGGCAAACGGGTTCCGTCGAGACAAGAGGTACACAGAAAAAGCCTCCTCAAAGATTGTGATATTTTTGCACCACGACCCGGCGCACCCTGGTAAGGGCCACCTAGTGTTGCTGGCTAATCTTTCTCACACTAGTTCAGGCGAAAAGAACTGAACGCACCAAAAGGGGCCTTCATTTTGGCAGTTTCACATTTGGCCTAGGCCCTAGACACAGAAGAAGCCGAGGCAAGCCAAGAGCGGCAACTGTTGGGGCCCTTCTTTCATTCACTTTCTTCTGGATCTATCTCTCCCCCCCCCCCCCCCTCCACGTCCCTCTCTAAAAATATGTGTCCCATCATCCCCGGCGTTCATGTAATTGAACAGCTAGCTGGATGTGCAGGCAGGGCGCGGGCGCTCACAGACACACCCACATCCACGCAGACAGAGACACCGAAATGTGCCAGGCAAACCAGGTTCAAGAACCAGGCACGGTTCTCTTTCAGCTGACCGTATCGTGTGAATGGGAGTGGGTGGGTTTGGGTTGGCATTCATTGGGTTGTTTTTTTGGTTTTTTTGCTCAGATTGGGTCCCCCTGGTCTTGTAAGCCGGTGACAGTAGAAAAAAGTCAGGACGGTGAGCTTTTGCAGTGACACTCCAGGGTCGTCCACCGTCTTGCTTCATTTATTTATTTATTTATTTCATTTTATTTTATTGGGAAGTGGGGGTGGGGGGTGGGAGCGAGAGAAAGAGAGACTGGGAGAGAAGGAGGTGGGTGGAAGGGAGGGTTGGTCTGGAAGGAGGGAAAGCTGTAAAGGCTGGTTTGAAAATGACACTCTATATAAACAATATGAAGGGGGAGAGGGAGGGGAGGCAGCCGGTGGGGTTTTTACTAGGAGTAATTCTCTCCCTGGAACTCGGGCCGGGAGCCATTGTGTCCTGTACGTCTGACAGACTTGGGGTGTGAGTGTGTGTGATGCCGTAAAGCAAACCACCAAACCAGGGGCACCTCTTAAGGCTTCCAAGGAAAGGTGGCGCGAACGGGGTGGCTGCTCTTAAACAACCGCAATCACACGGATTTTTGGTTCTTTCGTATCAAGATCCGGACTGCCAAAATGAAGCCACTTTCTTGGCTTTGTCGTTGGCCAGACTTAAGTCCTCACCGGTGCACGTTCCTGGGACTGATCGGAAGATCAGTAAACGAGCCAGATTCTGTATCTCTCCACAATCACACGGCGTTGGCATTCTGTGTGTTTTTTTTAAAAAAAAAACATTGTTATTGTTGTTGTTGTTGTTGTTGTCTTTTGGGAGCTGGTCTTCTTCCATTTCAACCTCTGGCATTGTTGTTTCCCTCGCAGGTAACCCTGCTGCCAACTGGCTCCACGCGAGATCCACTCGGAAGAAGCGTTGCCCTTATACCAAGCACCAAACGTTGGAGCTGGAGAAGGAGTTCTTGTTCAACATGTATCTCACCAGGGACCGACGGTACGAAGTGGCCCGGCTCCTGAATTTAACCGAGAGACAAGTGAAAATCTGGTTTCAGAACCGTAGGATGAAAATGAAGAAAATCAATAAAGATCGAGCAAAAGACGAATAACATGGTTCCGCGTTGCAGGTTCTTCGCGTGTCAAGGCAGAGAAATCTTGGCCCAAACCCTCCGAGCCCCCATCGTCTCCAATGCAACATAACACAAGCCCCCCGTCAGCCTTTGAGCCTATGTCCAGGCCTCAGGTTATTTGTATTTAATTTTTTTTAAAAAAAACACACAACAACTCAAATTTTGTGGTTGTTCGCTCCTTTGTCGTTGGCCAAGTCAACTCATAACTTTGGGAGATAATGTCCGGTGCTATTAAGGAAGTATCACGATTTTCAATCCCCCCCCCACCCATAGGAAAGGGGAGGGGGAGGCATTAATGCAGCAAGGCTGATTTTTTTATTTGTTTGTTTTGGCTTGTCTAAATCTACCTGTCCTGAAAGAAAGAAAGAAAGAAAGAAAGAAAGAAAGAAAGAAAGAAAGAAAGAAAGAAAGAGAAAACTACCTTTTTAATGCACAATTCTTTACGGACTATATAGGTTAGTCAAAATAGTTAATTTTATTTGGTCTTTGTGTGGCAGAGAAAAGTCTCATTGAATACTTGAACACAGTGTTTTATTGTGGTAATTATATTTGTGACTCAATTTTTGTGCTTGGGTGCTGTATCAGATGTGGTCCTGTAAGCTAGAATTCAATTTGAACTCAGGTTGTTTATTATGAGGTTGCATAGAGTATAGCTCTGTAGTATAAGGAGTCTTTTTCTCACCTGTATCCTAATTAAACTGTTAACCTTGGATTGTTTTGGAGATAAAACAATTTGCTTTCCCCCTGTCCCAACTTTTTAAACTTAATGAGAAATAATAACTCTGGATTGGGAAAGGACTCTGGATCCCAACTCCTAGTTCCTTTAAAGCAAATCATTTTAAGTGTGCACACTTGATCTATATATATAGTACAGTCTTTGTCAGTTGTATATATATAAATAAATATATAAATATATAATCTATATATTAAATAATAAAATCCTTAATAATCAGGCTAGCTTGAATATTGTTTTTGCATCCATGAGCAGTTTTCAGATATTGGAGCTATACCTATATGTGAAAGAGATGACTACCTATGGTTTACGTTTTAAGTCGAATCAAAAATTTGATTCTTATTGTAATGAAGTTTAATTTTATTGATAATAAATTATGCAGTCTAAAAACCTACCTTTGGTTATTGTAGATTTGTATCAATTATTAAAATAAATAAATAAAAATAATCCTGGAAACTATGTTTATGGAGAAGCTACACTGTATATTTTACCATAATTACCTCATGGCCTACTGACCAAACAGTTGTGTCTGAATGGTATTTAACTTTTTGAAAAATAAAATCTATATTGATCCTTTTTATATATTTTTGTGCTGTTTTAAGATTATTAAGTGCAGCATCACCCACCCAGCCCTGCCACAATATAGCATCTACCTTGAAGAGCAGCCCAAACCCTTGATCCTAAACATGGCTATCGGGGAGAAAAACGCCATTGCATTGGGCAGAATGTGCCTCAAAACAGTTATGTTTAAATTGGATAGACAGACAGATAAGTAGGTAGATGAAAATAATTTTGTATACCCAAATGATGGGGCTAATATTCTTCTTCAATAAACATCCCATAAAGGGATGGTACTAAACTCAAGTAATTCCGTGTTGTCATAGAATTCCTTAGTGAAAGCTAAAAATAGTAATTTTGTTGAATGACTTTCATGGTTGTAAATACATGGTAGGGATTAAAGACCAGGCCAAAATATTGGTGACCTTTGTGAGTTAAAAAACCAACCAACCAACCACATCTAAGTTTCCACTCACCTCTCTTACAATAGCGAACTGGGGTGGGTGAAAAAATCACAGACCTAAACCAAAGGTATGAAATATCAGTCTTTATCTTTCAATATAAATGACTTCCATTGTAAAAGGGCTTGTGTTTTCTTGCTGTAGTCACTGAAGTAAATAGGCTGCAGTTTAATGCAGGCCAAAATGAATGCGTGTCTGACCAAAAAAAAAAAAGTCACCATAAATTTAGTGTGTTTTGATTGTTGTTGATGATGTTATTAGTTTTAGTCGGGTTGACCACATGGAGCCAGGATTTTTTTAAAAATGCTTCTAAAGGGCTACTAGTCATTATACCCAATTAAATGCAAAGAAATGTCTTTGGGAGGAATGTTTGGTTCCAAGTAGTGAGAGACAGAAGGAATTCTGTTGAGAAGCAACCATGCTATGCTTCAGGTGGCGGATTAATGTTCAGTGGGTGGAGAAAGGTCCAAGAATACTACAAGTAAAACATTTTGTGTGTGCATGGCAGCACAAGAGCAAATCTAGGTTTTTTTCTGCACTTTTTTTTGGCAGCATGAATGCCCTGGTTTATTTTAAAAGAGGGAAAAAGAAGAAGAAAACACGACACAACACACTTCCAACTAACAAGTCTTGCTTAAGATGCTGTCAGGAAAATTCAGAGCCATGGAGTGCAATAAAAGAAAATGAGGGCTGTAACTGTTTATGGGGTGTAAAACGCCAGAGGGCTAAGACCAGAATTTTCAGGGTCTCCAGCTTTATAAAAGTTTGGATAGTCAGGGAGCAGCATAGATTTTATTTTTTATTTTCTGCTCTTTTTAAAAAATAAAATAAAATAAAAACGTATCTGATAACGCATGTTTGATTAGTAAAAATGAGAAAGGTTTGCCTATGGAAAGAAGGAAAAAAGAAATTCTAATTAATGCCTGTTCTGGGGGTTTGGGATGTTGGGACACCCTCTGTTGTTCCAGACAGTGGGGACTTCAAAGAATGGGCATTGGAAGTGCGTAATAAATGGCAGGTCTGCAAACTGTCTGGAATTCGCCTCTTAATGAGTTTACAACTGTCCAGTCGCAGTTAAGGTTTTCTACAAAAAGCCCTTTCATTTGTTTTGTCTGGCTGTTCCAGATAAAGCGGGTCGGCGGAAATAGCTCACTTTTATTAGCTTCTTCCCTCTGAGATGTAAGCTGGGTGGTGGACGTTTATCTTTAATGAATTTGCCGCTGGAATCTTTCCTATAATTGCTACTGCATGGCCAAGCAGATTACTTGGAGCTTTTGCCCGGGTAGGCATCAACTATGTGTAACACGTTTAAGAGATTCCTACTCCTGTTTTATGGCCTGCAACGACCACGAAGTAACAGCAGATGGCAATGTTGTTCCATGGAAAGAGAGACTTCTCGGCCATGAAACTCAGAGAAAAGAGCCTAAAATGTCGACTTTGTGGGACCACCGTGTTTGATTATTAATTTTTTTAAACAAAAGGGCAGAATCGCAGTCGCTGGGTGTGTACCGTTCGACTATCGAGTACTTTGCATTTAAATGTATTAGAATGAATTCAGGGTTAGTCACGCCTAGAGCAGATCCATCCAAACCAATGGACCTTATGTTTATCACCGATTGCGTTTAAATATGTCTTCTTGTTGTTCTGCCGAATCCGAATATTGGTGATCATCATGGCGATCAGCCATGAAGACTGTCCTGAGAATATAATGCAGTGGCTTTTAATCTGCCTTCTGCATCGTAGCATGACACCCATCATACCACTGATCCAGCCCTGCGAGTCACTTTCTGGTCCTGAGCCCTTTTGGCACACTGAAGTCCTCCTCAGTCCCAGGGCAGGATTGATGAAGCTGCTGCCCTGCATCAAGATGGATTCAAGTGGGACTTAATCCATTTGGAGACCATCAACCTTCCCTGTGGACTTTGCCAACCAAGGTCGCTAGTCCTCAGGGTTGTCAGGTTAGTTAACCGCTTCCTGATGCTCGGCATTGAGTCGCTAGCCGAACGGTGTACTCTGTTACCATAGCAGGATAACCTGGCCAGACTTGTTAAATATGTCATGGAGTGGTAACCATGGAGTGGTTCAGTGGCTGATACGGTAAAGCTTTTTTTAAAGGAGTTCTGGAATGTTTGTGATTACTTACGAAAAAAACAGATTGACTATCTTATTTCAAGGCTGCGCTTAACAGCAAGGGACAATCAGTACTCTTTTATCTACAGTGTCACAGGGAATGCACTCCACACGTGCACGCAACTGCATATTTTATCTCAGTGGGCTAACTAAGAATGGCAAATGGGTATATGTGTATATTCACACCCACGCACATACATCCTCTGTGATTATAATATAAGGAAATACAAATATATTTGCGTTAAGTAAAACATGTACAGTTTAATTAGCTACCTGAAGCATACAACTGGAACCCTCTATAAATGCATCAAAGAAGCATGCATATTCGCATACAAGAAGCCCTCCCGTTAATTCATTAACTGCATGACAGAGGCGCAAGCCTCTGCCCAGTTACCTGGGATGAAGCACCACAGATTTATTTCCAAGAAAAACGTGCGTGGGATTGCAAGGAAGCTCAGAAAGCCAGACTGCCTTTCATGCAGTTTAATCCTAAACCAGGCCAGCATAGGAATGGAAAAGAAGGAAAATATCCTTATTTTTTCTAAGGTCTCAGAAGCAATTTTCTTGCGGAGACTCTTAAAATCCTTTTGAACCTCGATGTTGGTAGCTTGAAAGATAGCAGAATTAGGAACCTCCACCAGTAAAGGTTTCTTTTAAAGTGTTGTCCAGGAGACAAAAAGGTACCATCAGTAACATGAATACCTTCATCAGGACAGGTCCTTGGGTCCTTGCGTTGGATTTTGCAGCAGGCGAGAGTTCAAGAGAAAAGGAAGACTTGCCTTTAATGTAAGGCAAGATACTAATGAATTTATCCTCTTATTTAGCTTATGGGTGTGCAAACAGGAATTCATTCTGCTTCCAATGAAACCATTCTGAAAAGAATATTGTTGTTGTTTTGGTGGGTGGGTGTGTCTGTGAATATTTAAAATACAGACCCCAATCTGTGATTCTTCAATGAAGTGGTTAGGCTGCAAAATTTAAATTCGAATGTTATTTACTAGCCGCTGAATTTTCTTAGCAGATGTGGTTGCTGCAGTAAAAGGCTTGGCTTGCATCTGAAGCAATTTCGACTCTGTGGGACCTGAATTAATTATATTATGCAGATGCTCCGCAGTCTGATACACCACTGAGCCAAGATGTCTCTGTGAATTCATTCTGCAACTCTTCTTGATCTTTATTTACGATTTTGCTTATAAAAAATTAATATGGCTTCTGCTAGTGCCATTCATTCTTCTATGAGTCCACAGACTTACATCTCTGAGCTAAATGAAAGTTTTTTTAAATTTGTTCATCAAAGGCCATCAAAAATTTGACAAATGTAGATATTGTGCCTCAAAATTAAAGAATAAAGATGATGATGATGATGATACTACTACTACTACTACTACTACTACTACTACTACTACTACTACTACTACTACTAATAATAATAATAATAATAATAATAATAATAATAATAATAATAATAATAATAATAATAATAATAATAATACCATGATTTGCAAATTGAAGTTGAGAATTTACGGAGGGAAAAAAAATCTATTTTTGTACCCATAGTGATTGGAGCCCTTGGAGAAATACCTAAAGGACTCCCACCTAGATATTTTGAATTTGGACCTATTGGACTAGAACATCCTAATTTTTTTTGAAAAACACACACAACTCTATCAAAAACTCTTAGGTCCTTGGGTAGGGCTTGAACTGTTAATTCTATGCCAGTCTTTGGAAATCTAATGGTATATTTGTATAATAATAAGGCTTAATATTTTGATCTCCCCCCATGTACCATCGATATTGAAAAATAAATGCAAGATGATGACCATAGTGATAGTGATAATTTCAGAAACATATTGAAAGGCTGAAAGATTATATTTTTAGCAACAAAAGTTTAGGAATCAAATCGACTTGAAGGGAAAATGTAATTGTGAGAAATATTTCATTGTAATTCTTTTAAAAAACAAGACACTGGAAAAATCAAGCAAGCATATCTGACTTTCATCTCTGGAGTTGTTGGAAGTCCACACATAGGATGGAACATGTTTCTCATATAACCCTAATAGGAACATGAATTTATATGAAAGAATTACAACCACATTAGACTGTAGTTAACATCTAGTCTGTTCATTTAACACTTTGACTCTCTCAGTCCCAATCCACTTTCATCTATATATTGAATATATTTAAATACAAACAGTAGTTTAGTAAATCAAATAAAATTTAATTGGAAGGTCAAGGGCAATTTATGGAGAACAAATACTGCTGAAATCTGATTCCGGGACCATTTTTATAAGTATTTTGGCTGGTACCACAAAAAAACATTCTGCAATATTCCAAAGGCTTACAGATTTGTCTTCACTATTATTTTTGTTAAATTAATATAATTTTACTCAAGAGAAGCCTAATAAAAACAGGGACTTTAATTTTGGCATTTTAAGCCTTTTTTTTTAAAAAAAGAAGAAGCAAGTACAGGATATCGATGAAGGAAATAAGTTGGAGTAAAAACAGGATAGCCTAGGCTAGGGGTTATCCTGATATTGTTTAATAAAATCACACCCAGTGAACTACACAAGAGAGTGTTTACATGTTAAGTGTAACATAAGACTGCAACCAATTGTGGAATAAAACAAATAGCAAATGCCAGCTCCTTGGTACCTCAGAAAGGATAGTGTTTCAAATTCATCTACCAATATTCCATATATCCAGAGAAGGGCAAAAACCATATCCCTCTTTTGCTGTCATGATAGTGATTCAGTCCTTACTGCTAAGGGGAATTAAGTGTGGATTTTATGACAGTTTATGTCATTTCTTATGGATCTAGAATGCTCCTCTGTGCAGCTTTTTGTAAAACTTCCAAACACTTTTTCAAGATTTGCACGCTGCTGGCTCCCTCCAGAAGATGGCTTAGACCTCGGCCTAAGAGCCAGTTGCAGTTAACGCTATCCCTTAAAGACACATCGCTAAAAATCCTGTCTTGCCTTATAAATGCCCAACTCTAGACTGCTGGTTAGGTTTGCTATTGCTGACGTCTTGCATTTTGTGATGGGATCACCAAACTAGCAATTACCTGGCCGAATGTCACCTAATCCACAGCTTTGATCTGGGTTGCCCTGCAGGTTTCCTTCCTTTTCCTTTGACTCCTCAGATGGTCTTATTGGTCTCGGCATAAGCCTAGCTTGAAAATTATTTAGTACAGCGGTAATGGTACCCCATTCCTCCCTTCCTTTGCTATTGACACCCATCTTGGTGCATTGACCAGTCTAATGAGAAAGCAGGAAAGCAGACCCCTATCACCACCATATGCTTCTAATAATACACCCCACCTTGTCTGGTCAGGTTAAGCATAGCCCAAATTACCAAGACTAACTGTAAACCAAGAAACCTGTGTCAGTCAGTAACTATCACCTATTGCTGTTGTTATGTCTTGACAGCATTGTTGTTTATTTCAAGCCACAACAACTCCACAGTTGTTGCAGAAGAACAAATCTCTTAAATGGCCTCTCCAACACACACACACACACACAAGAGAGAGAGAGAGAGAGAAAGTGTGTGTGTGTACCAAAATGTACTTTTTCTCAAGGAACCGTGCGAAATATCACCATGGATGATTTGAACTGGTGAGAACCTCTTTGTACACCCGGGACAACAAACTCTATAATTTAGAGGGAGAATTTCCGGGGCAATTCCATTGTATGCCTTCCAGTTTATGATGTGCAATATAGCAAGGCAGTAAAAGCTGTCTTTACCAAAACTCTCAGTCTGAAGGAAGGAAACTAGTTTTATGATCCGTTTAAAAGAAGGGTTTAGGGGCACAACATCCTCAATGGGATGTAGGTGGTTGGTTGGTTGGTGGGTGAGTGTTTACAAAGACGGGAGCCTCTTCCGTGATCTGGGTGGACCCAGCAGAGAGGAATCCAGGAGGTTTGTGTTTTTACGGGGTGGAGAAAATGGAAGGGCTTCCACGACCTAATTTCTCACTCAAATATATTTCAGCTTTCTTTAAAAGGTGTTGAAAGCCGTTTATTTCATTTCATTTTCCCCATTGGACACATGTTCATTGTTACTGTTATGAAAAGGATGGTCAAAAATAAAATAAAATAAAAACCATGCTGTGGAAGAGATCCCTGCTAACCTAGGCATACTGACTGCCTTTTTAAAATAATAATATAATAAATAAAATAGTTCCAGGATCTTGGTTTTCTTTTGGAAGCGGGCAAAAGAAGCCACAAGCGTGGGCGCTGTTTAGATGAGGCGTCCAAAGATGTCTATCAGGACACCTTAAGAGCGTCCAGACATCTTTATTTGTGAGACAGAAGGGCTGGCTAGACTAGTAGGAGAAGAAAGAGAAAAACAGTACAGTATTTTTCTTCTCACGAGTCTTCCCTCACCCGCCCAAAGCGATTCAGGAGACGGCAGCGTGCCAGTGCCTTGCTGGATCTCCTGACGAATCCGATACAAGCATGTAAAGTATAGAGTTATTTCCGACAGACAGACTGACACACAAAATGGGTATGTAAGGGTGGCAGAGATGGGAAGACCCAGCCAGAGAACAAAGCCTGGAATTGTTGCAGATGGATTTGCACTCCATCTGTGTCTATGTCTATGATCTCGATCTAGTCTAATAAAGGAGGTCTCTATATCTGATTTGTAGATAACAGAGTGAGATATTCTCACCGTCTAGCCCCTGCCTATGGGTATATGCTTGTATAGTCTCCATCTCTCTTACACACACACACACACACACACACACACACACACACACACACACACACACACACACACACACACACACACACAATTGGGTGAGGGAAGAAATCCAGCGTCCGTTCTAGTTTATTGTGGATGGAGACTATTTTATAGGGGTGTGTGTGTGTGTGTTGAACCAGCATTATTAGCTCTTATATTAGCAAATTCTAATGCTAGAGAAAAAAAAAACTGTCCTGTGTGGGGCACTGGTGACACAACCCCCCACCTCGCTGGCTTATACATTGATGGCCATTTTAATTTTTATCTTATAGCAATCATTAGGTTTTAAATGGTTTTAAGTTCAACCTTTGCATTTTTAAAGTTCTAAGTTGCGGCCATATAAATTCGAATTATAAATAAAAATAAACTCTAGTAAATATAATTTGTCTCTGTGTCTCTCGCCCATGACAGTTCTTGAGTACTTTATTTCCTGGAATGCAAGCTCTCCCACCCACACCCACACCCCGTTTTAAGAGGACAGAAGAAACCAAAGGTTGAAAATAAATACAATTAAGAAGAGAGAGAAACAAATAGCAGACCCTTGTAAAAATGCGGAATCGAATTTATTCGCTTTCCCCTTTCCCGCCCCCTCATGAATGGTTTGGAAACTTTAATTAGGGTAGGAAAATCGTGACAGAATATAGAATACTTTTTTTTCTGTTCCAGAAGGCATCAGAGAAGCGAGCCAGCTCCCCCCTCCCCTTTGGAAACCCTCGTCTTCCCTGCCATAGCGAGGGGCGGAGAAGCCTTCCTCTGTCTCGGGGGCAGCTCAGACCCCCACCCCCACCCCACCCAGCCATGCGGGCAGCCCCCACTGGGGAATCTTCGCTTGCCCTTTTCCTGGGCCAGATCCTGATGCGATCCCTTTTCCACACACCCCCACCCCCCTGATCTGTATACCACCACCTGCGTTGCGGACGGAGAGATTGGAGGAGGGGGGGGGGGTGTGTCACATGACTGGTCACGTGGCTGGAGGAGAGAGAGAGGCAGCTCTCAGCTCCGTCCAAAAGAAAATGGGGTTTGGTGTAAATCTGGGGGTGTAAATGTTACCATATATCACGCGCTACCTCGTAAAAAACCGACACCCGAAGAGCCTGCCGGACAACAAATCACCGGTCCAAAAATTATGAGCTCCTCGTATTATGTGAACGCTCTTTTTAGCAAATATACGACGGCGGGGGCGGCGGCGGGGGCAGCTCCTTCCCTCTTCCCCAACGCGGAGCCCACGTCCTGCTCCTTCGCCACCGCCGCCACCAGCTCCCCGAGAAGCGGCGGCTATGGAGGAGGACCACCCGGCGCCGCCGGCGCCTTCGCCTCCTCCGTGCCGGCCTTGTACAACCATGTGAACATCAACAGCACCCTCTACCCAAGCCCCTTCGCCTCCTCCGGGTACGGCCTGGGCGCAGCAGCAGCAGCAGCAGCAGCAGACGCCGCCTACAACCTGCACTGTGCCTCCTTCGACCAGCACATTCCCGTCCTCTGCAGCGACCACCTAACCAAAGGCAGCTGCGAGAAAGCGGAGGAAAGCCACAACCTGCACACCTTGGCCGAGGGCAATTTCCGGATATACCCCTGGATGAGGTCTTCAGGTATTTGGGGGGGGGGGGGGGGAGAGAGATAGGCAAAGGGCGGATTTTATTTTATTAAATTTTATTTTTTTATTTTTGGTGCCAACTTCTCCGCACGTCAAAGCGCGCCTGCCTCCTGGCTTCTGTTTCTCATGAGAGGCAGAGGCGCCGCGGCGCAGAAAAGCCCATGGCATTGTATGTAAATGAGCCTCGTTTTTTTAAAAAAACCACTTTTTATTGCCCAATTAATGGGCTCCAGCCTCGTAAATTTATTCGACTCCACTTCGCTGTGGATTTGAAAGCCTTGGGGGTAAGGCTTTTTATTATTATTATTGCTAAGGTAATGTCTCAGCACAGAGTTCCTAGTAGAGTTACTTTTTGCAGAGTTAGGATGTTCAAATCCAATAGATCCAAAATTTCCAAATATTTAGGTATTGCTCCGAGGGCTCTGATCACTATGGGTAAAACATCATGTATTATTATTATTATTATTATTATTATTATTATTATTATTATTATTATTATTATTATTATTAGCATTATTATTATTATTATTAGCATTATTAGCATTATTAGCATTATTAGCATTATTAGCATTATTAGCTTTAGCATTAGCATTAGCATTAGCATTATTAGCATTAGCATTATTAGCATTAGCATTAGCATTAGCATTATTAGCATTAGCATTAGTATTTGTTTGTTCGTTTTGTTTTGCTTTTTTAGGGTCGGTGCTACAGGGAACTAAGGGAAAGGGTGGAGGAGATGGTGCCCGGAAAGGGCGAAGGAGCGTTGCTTGCTCACATTGGCAGGAAAAGGATGCTGCGGTGGGGGTGGGGGACCGAGAAAGTGGCGCATCCTGGGGGCGGTTGGAAGGGAGAGAATAAATTGCCTGGAGAGAGGGGGAAAAAAAGAAATCCCGAAAACCAAAGCAGGAGCTTGTGTGTCTTTTTTATTATTATTATCCCCCCCCCCCCAATTATGCAATCCTTTAAAGATGCAGGAAAGACAGCGATTCTCAGGGCAAAGCAGGCAGATTAGGGAACGTCTGCAGACGCAGACAACGCTGGCTTTTTGGCTATAAACAGAGATGAGCACTGAACCCTAGAGTTGGATACGACAGGCTTTCGAGCAAGGGCAACCTTTACCTAGGGCAGAGGCAAGCAGGCTATTTGAGTGGCTAGAGGTGGGAATTTGCTTTTGTTTGGGGTTTTCATTTCCACAGGAGACCGGAATGTGGGTGTCATCCGTGGAATTGTGAATAAAAGATCGCTCTGCCCTGAAACGGGATCTTCCACCTTTCCCTCCATCAAACAAGCTAAGGAGGCAATCTTAAAACATGCTCGGCACCAGCTTTCTGCCTGGCTAGACTCAGCGGGAGCTTACTTTCGAGTAGAAAGTAAGTGCCATTCAGCTGGGAGAAAGACCCATTTGAAGGCAATAGCTCTGGTTTCTGAGGCTTTGTCTGTTGGGATTGTGTCAGCTTGCAATCCTGCTCACACTTTCCTCAGGCGTAAGTGAACTGGGGTGGGGGTAGGGACTCACTCACGAGTAGACATAGCAAAGACTGCTCCGCAAATTGCCCTTTGGGGCTGCGGTCTGGCTAAAAGCTGGCAAAGGGAGAGTGGGCTGTTGGTGTTGCAAAGTCTTCTTCTGTGTCTAGGCCAGACGTGAAACTGCCAAAATGAAGGCACCTTCCGGTGAGTCCATTCTGCAGTTCCTTTCGCCCGACCTAGTGTGAGAAAGATTAGCAGGCAACACAAGAGTGCTGTTACGGGGCACACCCGATTGTGGTTCAAAAATACCTCTTGCTGCGTGTGTGTGTGTGTGTGTGTGTGTGTGTGTGGGATTTATCAGCTGATGGTTTGCCAATTCCAAACGTGACTCAAAGAGGTTGCCTTGATTTTCCTGGTTTCTGTAACTTAGACGGTTCTCCCCCACTTCTTCTCTTTCACCCTCCCTGCAGGTCCGGATCGGAAGCGAGGGCGCCAGACCTACACCCGTTACCAAACCCTGGAGCTGGAGAAGGAGTTCCACTTCAACCGCTACCTGACCCGCCGGCGACGCATTGAGATCGCTCATGCGCTCTGCTTGACGGAGAGGCAGATCAAGATCTGGTTTCAGAACCGGCGCATGAAATGGAAAAAAGAACATAAAGAAGAAACTGGCACTGGTGGGGGTGGCGCCGCCGAGGCCAAAGATAGCGCATCCACGGTGGCCTCTGTGGAGAAAGTAGAAGAGGAAGAAGAGGAGGAGGAGGAGGAGGAAGAAGAGGAAGCATCAGCATCAGCAAAGTGAACCGCCAGGTTTCCACTTAGTCCAGCTCTTAAAACGCTCCCTTGAAATCCGCATTAAAAAGAAGAAGATGAAGTAAAATAAAAGACAGCCTTATAGTGACCATTCCCAATTACAAAGAAAGTCATTGGGAGAGGAGTCCTTTGAGTCGCCTTGCCCAGAACCTTCTGCTATAGGACTCTGCCTTATCTAAGAGCAGCTTCTACTAAGAATGTGTTCTTAGCCCAAGACATTGACTTTAGCTGCTCAGACCTGTTGCAACTTTTGTAATTATTACTCAATGGATTGCTTTTTACTGGTATTTGAGGCAGAGGGGAAAAAATTCCTTACTTGCACAAGAAAGGGTGGGTGGGTGGAGAGAAATAAAAAGTCCCATATTAATTACCTTCTAAATAAACTACCTGACTGTATTGGTCCGAATCAAGTCCTAAGGGATAAGTGCATTAGGTTCACACTCAGACTACCTAATTTATGCTTAAGGTCTCTGTTCCTGAGGGTTTTTCTTTTCTTTAAATAACCTGGTAAGGGGGGGGAAGGGGAGGGGCAGAAGTCTTTGAGGCAAAAATAATAATAATTAAACCACTATATTCAACTACAGTGAGTCCTACTACCTATTTTCAAAACTACCTATTATCAAGCTCCTCCTACCTATCTTCAAAATTATGCTATATAAAAAAGGGAAGATTAATATTAATGTGATTTGCTTGGAGGACGTGAGGCATAGAGAAGGCATAAAAGAGGGTCACAAGGCCTTCCTGTTTCTCATATAGTATTTCATGTGAATATTGCTTAGTATAATTTAAAGGGTTTTTTAAAATAATAATAATATATTTATTCCAAGCCTAAGTGAAAACAACATGCTGCAATACAAGCTTTCTTCTCGAGTCTTTGCTAGTCCAATTTGTAGGAGGTAATGCATTGTAATGATTGTTAAAAGCAGAATCATCTCTTATGATGTAGCGCACTGTTCATGGGCAGTTAGGTGCTTAATTTTAATTTTTCATATACAGTACTGTACTTAATTCTGCTTGATGCAACTGAAAACAGCAACAGTCAAGAAGGGAATTCATGCAAGAGACAAGCATCTGGTTCCAAACTACTTTCTTCATGTTATTGCCAAAATATGTTAAGAATGAAACACTGCTAACTTCCATATGGTTAACACATCCCATTCAATGACGAGGCTCTCTCTGTTGCCTGGGAACTCATTTATTTGTAACACATTGTGTCATATCTAATGATATGTGCCAGGACGGTTCATGCTATCATAAGTTTGTAAATCTTCAAGGTGCCATGAGATTCCTTCTTGTTCTGTACTTAATGGGGTCCTTCTATATAGCATGATACAATGTTAAAATCTCTGTATAAATAAATTCTGCCTTGAAAATTTTGGCTACACTTTATTCATAAGTTGTATGTTATAATGTGTTTTTCATGGTGTTCAGTGTAAACATTGAGATGTTTCATGTTACATTTGGAAGAGGGTGAAGCGTGTGTGTGTGTGTGTGTGTGTGTGTGTGTGTGTGTGTGTGTGTGTGTGTGTTTGTGTTTGTGTTTGTGTGTGTGTGTGTGTGTGTGTTGCATGTGTTGGACTTCTCATTGGAGATGTACTGCCCATTTTACTGTGTTTTATGTTAATAGAAAAATAAAAATGCTTGTTAATGGTGGATTATTTTTCTTTCTCAGGGGGAATGGGTTGAAAATGTATGCATATACACAGCCGAATGCTAAACTTCACAACAAATAAAATAAATGCAGTAGGAAGGAGATACCTTTATAGGGTCATTATAGAGGCATCGCCTTCCTCCTGCATTTATTTTGTGTATGGATCACATAACTGTCGTTGTTTATACAACAAATAAATAAACAGTCTCTAGCGATTAAGGAGAAGCATTTATCACTTCTGCAACTACAGGTACCTGGAAAGTAGCCATAGAACAATTGTATTTTCAGAATGACCCACCCAAAATGTACACATATGATCTTCAGAAGCAATCCATTTCTTCTGTAGGCATTAAACCATCCATTCTCCCTGGAGTTTCTTCCATCTAGGAACAAGAATATAAGCTTTTTCTTTGATTTGAGTCAAGCGAGGCCTTAGAAACGAAACCTGCAATGGTTTCTGAAAGGGCCCCAAATTTGTTCAATGAGAATACATCACAGGATTAATAAGACCAGGTTCTACAACTGGGCTTCAGAACAAGAATATAAGTCCTGGTTTCAGGATCTTCCACTGCATAGGCGGAAATCAGCATTTAAGGGAGAAAGAGGCAATATGAAAATTTTCGGACTAAATAGGGATGGGTTTAGGCATAGGGCATACAGTCTACAATAGCTTTCTAAATGTCCAGTGAACCAAATAGACAACAACGGGGAAAACAGAGATGGTAACACATACAAAGAGCACTGTAGAGCCGTATTTCAAAATATTTTCCTACCTTCCAACATGTCCCCCCCCCCCCAAAAAAAAAGAAAAGAAAAGAAAAGATTGGGCAGTTTCAGAATAAAGTCGTGGTTACTGGCCTAAAGGGCCAGATGAATAAAGGTAGGGGAAACAATACGGGGCTCATTTTCAGCCGTGCTGGTAAATTTCATTTAGCACAATTTTAATACGACGGAGGCACAGAGGCAAGTCAAAGCGTGGCTTCTTTAAAAGAAAAAAACAAAAACCCTAGGTCTTCCTCTCTGGTAAAATGGCGTCTCTCTTAAGTCCAGCCTCTTTCTTAGTGATGAGGAAAGGGGCCATAAATCCGTTGTTGTTTATGAAAATTTACAACTTTGCAATACAACTTTACGAGTGGCTCCGCTTCTCCATTGGTTGCCGGTGGTCATGTGGATGGTAACCGTGAACATGAACTTTTTTATAATTTCCCTGGCGAGAATAGAGCTGCATTCTTTTGCTCAGCTCTGTCCTGCTTCGGATCTCTCTGGCTTTTCAGTCCCCCCCCCTTTTTTTTCTACCTCCCCAAGAAATATATCCACCCACCCACCCACCACCCGGTTTTCATTTGTCCTCTGCAAGTCAATAGGGGACCGAAGGGATATGAAGGCTCAACAGAGGCGGCTGCTCGGAGCCCAGGTCGGGGATGGCTGCTTCCAGTACCTCCGCCGCCGGGAAGGTGTGGCATATATTGGATTCAAAGCGCCGGAGTGGCAGATTTTCCAACTCGCAACCTGGCTAATTTCCTGCTTCTTCTGGCACCAAAAGGAGAGCGATTCGTCTCTGCCGGCGCAGCCCAACCGACAGCTGTCAAAGTAGTAGGAGTGCCTTCGTGCCAGAACCTTTAAAAAACAAAGGTGAGAAATGCAGAGAACATGAGTATGATCAAGAAAACCTTATGAGATTTTACACTCAGCCTGAATTAGATCAAGCACCCCCCTGCTGCGTGCGCGTGTTTATGCACATAGAGAGGTTTAGGATGTTGTCCAGGCAAAGGTACGTTTGTGCCAATAGGAAGACCTTAGCCTGCGCCTGTAGAGACAGAGAGAGTCTGTCGAGGCGCCTTGTCGCCGTTGATCTTTTTGACACGGTACACTATGTTTGCTTAACAATAGGTTGCACTTCGAAGAAGTGGGGATTTTTTTTTTTTTAGGGTCAGGATCACAGAAGTGGAAGGCTTGTAACTTCAGACGTACCCATGTTGCCTATTCGTAGCTGTTTTTATTATGGCGGTGTTTTTTGATTTTTAAAAAAATAAAATGAATGATTGGCGGTCGGAAATAAATTGCTCCATGGCACATCAGCTAGTTTTAGATTTTAGGTGGAGATTGAATCCGGTAGTGCACCTTCGGTTCTTTGGGCTCCGAATTTAAAACGTGTCTAGTATTTTCACGTCGCTTCTGGGGTCTGGGCAACATTAGAGGCTTTTAAAGGGCTTGAGACATGGATTTTGTTCGTTAAGGATAACCGAGGTTTAAATGTATTGGGAGATCTTACTATCTAAAATTTGGGGCGGGGGGAGGATAAATCCCTGTAATGTTGGTGAATTCTTTGGAGGGGGCGGTGGGGGGAAATGTAATGCGGTTGTGTCGTAAAGGTTCGCCAGAATATTTTCGTAGACGTCATTTCGCGTGCTTTACTCATTTATTGTTCCTTCTTGCTAGTGGTTTTCCAGGAGCAAAATAGTCCTGGTGGAGCTACCTTAAAAACATCCCTGTCTTAATTTATTCATTTACGTCGTTAACGACGAAATGCAGTTGTCTTGAATGTCCAAGAAGATGGGGGTTTCTCCCCCCTTCTCCGAGCTGATAAAGAATTACGTGTGCATTGCATTGCAGTATCTGGTTGTCTGCAACTGCAGTGAATGTCGGATTATTTATTGCCAAGAGGGATAAACGCAGTGCTGCCACTGTGTGGCCAAGAGCGGTACTAGATTCCGAAAGGGTCAGAAGCAATCCCTGGTAGAAATGAACAAACACAGAGACACATGCGTAATGAATTAAAAGGCCCTATCGGTTTGCTTAGCACTGGGGGAAAACACTATTTAAAAACAGCGACCCCTTCTCCCTAAAAAAAATGTAATTTTTTAAAAAAGACGATCTTTAATTGGCCTCGTTAAGGTGTATTCCTTTGAAGCTACAGTACTGTATTTCAAAATTTAGAAATAATACAGCGAGGGGGACTCTAAATACATTTTTGAGCTGAAATGTCTGCTACGTGGATCTGAAAGCGTGTAGGCTATTGCCCTTATTAGGAGTTTATCGGTGCAATGTTCCATCTACACAATGACTGGGCTTAGTAGAACTGTTTGGATTAGTAACTGTGAGCTGAATGTGGTTTTTTTCTATTACATCTCTGAACACGAGAAGGATTTATAAATGGATTTTACCTTTGGAGAAAAGGGGGCTTCTAAGCTTAGGAGGGTTACAGCCTCCCCCTGCACCTGTAGTCTAACTTTGTTTGACTGACTTAGAGTCCACGGAATGGAAACAGGGAGTTGGGGGAGGGGAAACCTAAGGGGTGGGAGGAAGGGAGGGAGGGAAGAGAATCCAGATATTGTTAAAGTGGTAGCCCCACATTTTATATTGGCAGATCCTGCTATTCTAAAGAGAAGGAGAACTGCATACATTTTGTTTTAAATGAGATGGGCTAGTTACTTTGCTTTGTAATGTGCCAAGTGAAATTTGTCACAAGTGCATTAGCAAAGGTTGCAGTCATTGGAAAAGCTGGTGGTTAGGAGATGAGAGTTTCGGAACATCTAACTCGGCTGCTGAAAAAGAAAGCAATACAAACAAAACAGGTTTACTGCTGAAAAACCTCAATATTATTCAGTCACTGTATGGCGACCGTTTTCCTAGCCCGAGGCCTGGTAAGCATGTTTATGTGTCTCTGCATTCTATTCTGATTTATTTTGCCTTCTGATTTATTTTGCCGCTGAGGGAAACAACAAAAGCAATTCAAAACAGAGTTCGGCGAAATTCAATCCTTGCTGCATTAAATTTACAGGCTTTTTTCCATGGTGTAAAGCTCACGTTATCTACATGTGCTGAGCCCAGCATTTTACCAATGAAAATCAGCTGGAATCCAGCCATATCATGACCTTAGAAAAATGTAGCCTGTGTAAAAAAATGTTACTTGCATTTCAACTGTAGGAAGACTACTCACTCCCATTCTGTGTATGCAGATGTTTATTAAACAGGTTTTTCCCCCTTCCCCCCTCCTTTCCCTCCATTTTTGCATTTTAAATCTTTGCAAGGTAATTTAGATTGCATTTTCAAGGAATATTTGGTTTCCTGGTTTTGAATGCATGTCTTCGTGCCACATACGGACAATTGCATTTATAGGTTATCTTTTAAGGTGGAGGAAATTGTTTGGAGAGGGGAAAGATAATTATTGGCAACAATCGAGAGCTGTGAAACTCCAATAAAAGAGAGAAACAATGCACAACTCAGGGAGGGAGAGGGCAATAGCTGTTTTAACTCACTGCTGTTTTATAGATACTATAATTGTATTTCGGAAATGAAACTATCACCTTACAAAAGGAACACAGGCCCAACTGCTATTCATGTCGATTGAAGTCCAATTATTAAAGCCTCCATTCAAAAAGTCTGGGACTTCAAAGAGGAAGTGTGAAAACTACACAAACCCTTGGCAGAGGAAAAAAAATAAGGTGAATCTCCATCTGACATGCATTTATTTTGGAAGGTAGGGCCAAATCAACTCACAGGGACCTAATTTGGAATAAATAGGTACACCTTGTAATGTTAAAGACAAAGATCTTTCTGAGCAATTCATTTCCATTTTTATAACTTCAGCCTTGTTTCTAGAATTATATCCTCCCTATTGTGGAATTGATGACAAGAATGAGAAAAAATATATCAGATGATAACATTTGCCATTTAAAGATGAAAACAGCAATCATCTTTCAATGATGTTAAGTTGTAGCTGAAGGAAATAACCTGTTTTGAAACTGACAGGGAAAAAAAAGTTTTGCTTTGAAAAGTAAGGATGGGTGTTATTTGTTGCCTCCCATCAAATTCAAACAGATTCAAATTATATCAACATATTACATGGTGATTATTTACTAGAATAATTTGGTTTCTCAAAGTAGCTAAGCACTTCAGCCTCTTGGGGAGTAATTACTTCAAAATACACCCACCACCAGCACATGGCCAGAGGAATAACAGAATCACAATCATAACAAAATGTGGTGAGACCATGACTTCCTGTCTGGTTCCATTAAACCATCTGGTTTATCCTGAGCCAAAAAATTCCCTCCCCACGCCCCCCACAGCGGGAGGTCAAAAACAAAACAAAATAAAGAAATGTGGATTTTTGTTGGAATTTAGGGCTGAGCCTAGGACTAGATTTAGTGACAGGAGCTTAGGATATTTGGATGGAAAACATTCTGGATGTCTGAGTAGTTGGATTTATTCCCTTGCAACCAGGCCTTGTAGAAAGGCAGACTCTCTCTCTCTCTCTGTGTTTTGGTGGACTAAGGCCAGGAATCAGATAGCAGACTCCCGTGTTTTTAGTTAATTAGCAATGTTATAGTTTAAAAAATCAAAATAAAACGGAGATACCAATCATTCTTCTTCCTCTTCAGTGTCTAGGTCAGACGTGAAACTGCCAAAATGAAGGCAACTTTGGGTGAGTTCATTCTGCAGTGCCTTTCGTCTGACCTAGTGTAAGAAAGATTAGCCGGCAGCACAAGGTGGCCATTACCAGGGTCCGCCCGATTGTGGTTGAAAAAACACCACAATCTTCGAGGAGGCTCTTTCGGTGTACCGCACAACAATCATTTATTTCAATTACATCTTGTTTTCCGTCGGCGGGAAGGTATGAGTGTAGGAGGAGGAGGAGGAAGGCTCCCGTGTGGGTGAAGAAACTGGGGGTTTCCCGGGTGTTGGTGAATCCACTATTGACCCTACCTTTGCAAAGGGGCCTCTTTGTTTTCGGAAACCAGGTGCGCCGCCTTGCGAGGGACCTCAACGCCCCTCCCCTAAGGTCCTTTCATTTATTCCGCGAGCTACAGGAGCTGCGGGTGGCTTAGTGGTTAAGACGCTGGACTCGACAACAGGCACTCGAGACCCGAGTGCTGCGCGACGGAGTGAGCTCCCGTCTCTGGCCCAACTCCTAGCGGTTCGGAAGCAAGAGAGATTGTAAAGCGACCAAGAGGGGACCACTTCGGCGGGGGAGGTCAACAGCGTCCCGAGCCCTAGAGTTGGAAACGACTGGCTTTCGAGCAAGGGAGACTATTTATTTATTTATTTATTTATTTATTTATTTATTTATTTATTTATTTATTTATTTATTTATTTATTTATTTATTTATTTATTTATTTATTTATTTATTTATTTATTTATTTATTTATTTAAACAGGAACATCCCCCCTTCTCTCTCTCTTTTTCTCTCTCCAGTACTCACTCTCTTGCACACTCACTGTGTGCTGGAGGCTTCCACCACCACCACCCCCGTCCTCCTGGGGGTGATCCTCTTCCAACTGCCTTGCCTCCTGCCCTCCATCATTTCCAGCCCTTTGGCACGGTGGCAAGGGCTGCCATCCATCTGCCCTGGGGGGCGTTGTTGTTTGTAACTTTGCCGGCTCGGTGGCGGCGGAGAGAGATTGTGGGGTGGGGGTGGGGGGGGTAGTGGGGTGGGGGGTCTGTGTGTCTGTCCCGGGGAGAAGGCCCCCTCCGCCGCTCCCTCATTGGCCGCCGGCCCCGTCAGCTGGTGCTCTTTGGCTGCTGTCGCTTTGGGGCGCTCGGCCATCCAGAAACCAACCCTCTCGGAAGCGGCGTGCCCAAGGGTTGATTCCAGCCCCCGATGTCCTAATACACACTACCCAAAAAAAAACAACGCACGGGCAGCGCCCACGATGAGTTCCTACTTCGTCAACCCCACCTGGGGGCAGGAGCCCTTCCTCCCGCTCTACCCGGGGGGCTACGAGGCGCTGAGGCACTTCCCGGGCTCCTATGGGGCCTGCAGCCTGCAGGACAAGCCCTACTCTTCCTCCTCCACCTCTTCCTCCTCCTCTTCCTCACCTTGCTTCTACCAACAGTCTGCCACCCACACGCTCCTCGCCTGCCACCCGCCGCCCTACGACTATGGCGCCTCCTGTTACTACCCGGACAAGGAGCTGGCCCGGGGGGTGGCCCACCACGCCCCCTCCACCTCCGCCGACCCCCCCTCCGGCAATGGCAGGAGGCCCCCTCCCTCTGGGGACTACCTGGCCTCTGAGCTGCCCTGCAAGCCCGAGAGCAAAACCCTCGGCCAGGAGGGCGACGACCGGAAGTACCCCAGCCCCACGTACCCCTGGATGCAAAGGATGAACTCCTGTGTTGTTGGTAAGTCATTGGGGTGAGGTCCAGGATGGGGTGGGATGAGGGGGGGAAGGAAAAGGGTGTATGATAAATAAAGTGATGGGTGAGTGGGGGTGGGCAGAGGGGTACTGTAGTTGGTGAGAGGGGTGTGTGTCAAAGTTTTCCTCTTAATGGCTGCTCTTCAGGCCCTGCAAGAGAAATAGTGGCACCTTGAAGCTAGTGGGTCCCTAGAACCTCTTTTCCAGACTCTCCTTCAACCTGACACTTAGGGTGGGGTGGGAGTTTGTCTTGAAGAAGAAGAAGAAGGAGAAGGCCATTAAAGTCTGAATCAACAGCAGAGAGAGACTAGGATTCCAAGGAAACTTAAGCAGAAGCAAGCCCCGTGGAAATGAATATACAGTAATTTACTTCCAAGTAAATGCTTTTAGCAGTGGATTTTTTTTTTTTGGAACGGCATATATACTCAGATGTTACCTTACATTTCTTAGGTCCTTGGTTAGGGCTTGAACTATTAATTTAATTCCATTCCTCAACTGTGAATCAAATAGTAGATTTGTTAATAATAATAATAATAATAATAATAATAATAATAATAATAATAATAATAATAATAATAATAATAATAATAATAATAATAATAATAATAATAATAATAAAAATTTGTTTTACCCATAGAAATCAGAGCCCTTGGAGCAATACCTAAATATCTGGAAATTTTGGATCTATGGGATTTGAACATCCTAACTCTACAAAAAGCGACTCTACTAGGAACTGCCTATATACTGAGACATTACCTTAACAGTTCTTAGGTCTTGGGTTAGGTCTTGAACTGTTAATTTTATAAGTCTTTGACTGCAAATCTAATGATAGATTTTTAAAATAATAATACATGTTGTTGTACCCATAGAGATGGAAGCCCCTGGAGAAATATCTAAAGGACTCCCTAGATATTTGGAAATTTTGGATCTATTGGACTTGAACATTCTAACTCTACAAAAAACAACTTTACTAGGAACTGCATATGTACTGAGACATTACCTTAACAGTTCTTAGGTCTTGGGTTAGGTCTTGAACTGTTAATTTTATACCAGTCTTCGACTACAAATCTAATGATAGATTTTTATTTTATAACAATATACAGTAGCAGTGATGGTCAGAGACTGATGTAATGGAATATGCCCTCTGTCCAGACTTCTCAATATGTTTCTAGGGCAGACACTCTCCCCCCTCCCTTCACTCTCTCATTACTGTGTCAGTATTTGCTACTGAATGCACGTTTTTTCCAGTAATGTGTGCATGCACACAAATCATCTACTAGAGGTGAAGGAGGAGGGGAGAGAGGAAATTTGATCAATAGCCAAAGTCCCACTGACTTTAATGCATTGGGATTTTATCCTTTGTCTTTTGTGAAGGAGAATTTTAAAGTAAGCAGAGAAAGACGTTCAAAATGTTAAGTGTCTGTGGCATTATTATCTCAGAGACTTGCACACCTCCAAAGTACAGTTACCTCCTTCCATTAAAAAAGTACAGTAGGTGTATTTTGGTGTGGTGATGCATATGACAGTATAAACATCAACATTTTAGAACAAATTCCTTGCTTAGAGGATAATTCTAAGATTTACTTCTTTATTTTTCCTTGAACTGTATGCTTTATTTCTTTATTCCATGCTAAAATACTTACTTGGAAGTAGGTTTTGCCATATCAATGGGGCTTGCAAATAAATAGGGTTAGGATCTGATCTGATTTTGTTAAAGTCATGTTATTCAGGGGAAAAGGACCCGATCCAGTGAAACATTTTCCAATCCCATTTGTCTCAAATGAGAGAGAAGCATTTTCTCTTCCTGTGAAAAATCAAGGGGACTTTAATGTTATTGACTTTGGCTGGATTGTGCCCAATTATTCTCCTTGTTTGCAGATATCCACATTGATCTAAAAGGGTGCCTGTATGGCTATACAGAGCATGTAGGTGTGCTGGTTTGTGTATTATCCAAAGGTGTATATAAAATGCTGTGCATATTGTGAAACTGAGTTGTTATTTTGTGTCATTTAAAATTGATTCTCAAAATGCTGCCAGTTCATAAACTGAAAATTATTGAGCCCTATTAAATCTAGAAAGTTATAGATGTCAGTATTTTGCATACAAAAAAAGGGGGTTGAAAACAGCAAAACTATTTTATTGATCCAAACACACACCATTCCCACCTTCTTAGGAATACTAAGGCCTGCTCAACTCAGATCACATTTTCTTTGCCTCCATAGGTACAATATATGGAACGCATGGGAGACGGGGCAGACAGACCTACACTAGATACCAAACCTTAGAATTAGAAAAAGAATTCCATTATAACAGATACTTAACCAGAAGACGGCGGATTGAGATTGCAAACATTCTTTGCCTAACTGAACGACAGATTAAAATCTGGTTTCAAAACAGGCGAATGAAGTGGAAAAAAGAAAGCAAACTGATCAATTCTACCGAGCCCTGCGAAGAATCAGAGGAAAAGTCAGGGGAGTAACTTAATGTTTAAGAAAAGTCCTTAGATCTTTCCTAAAACTCTAGATTATTGTCCTCCTTCCAGTTAAATCCTCTTAGATTATTATTATTATTATTATTATTATTATTATTATTATTATTATTATTATTATTATTATTATTATTATTATTATTATTATTATTACAACCACAGAGGTTTAATTAAAATATACACATTTATATCTCTGTCGATATATTTGCAAGTAACTGTGATTTACTTTGTCTGTAGAACTATTGACTGTAGAAGTGTTTGGTGTACATAGGTCAGGTCTTTGAAATACAGAGTAAGGTGTTTTAAAAGATTCAGATATTGTGTAGATTTTTTAAAAAACCGCTCAACATTGATGTGGTTATGAAAATCTGCAGTGTGATGGTCTGGTTTCTGGGCATACACAGAAAAGATCACTTATGCATTCAAATAACCTACAGCTTCTTATTTATGTCTTTGCTTCTAACATGGGATAGATTGTTGGGTTATTGTTCAACTCCCTTTCACTGCAGACCTGCATCCATTTATTACCAAAATAACCCTAATTGATTTCAATGGGACATTTAATTATTGCCAGTCTCTAGCATTAAAATATCATAGATAAAGAGAAAAAGGTATTTTCTACATTTATGGTTTAAGTATATAATTAGGAAGTCCACCTACCTCCCCCCAAGGGATTTTTTTTTGAATAATAAGGTGTTCTCCCCCCCCCCCCAAGAGAAACTTAAAATACAGCTGACAGACTATGTATTTTCCAAAACATGTAAATGTTTGGGTTTTTTTAAAAAAAGACTGAAAACTTGCCTTTTAAACGGTTAAAATGCCGTGTTGCTGGTTTAAAAATTAGAAACTGAAGGGTGCTTTTTGTCCAGACAGGCAGAAAGGTTCATCTTATAGCATGAAGGGAGAATATTGAATCACAGGTCTTTTGTTTCTTCTTCTTGTATTGCAAAAAAATAATAATCTAAAACACCAATGCTTGAATGATTTAAGGTTGAAATGCAAGCATTATCTTACGCTTTCCAGCAGACTGTGTGAGAGGAATGGATAGCAGAATGTACAGTATAGTTTACACAATAGTTACTGCAAAAATATACCATCAGATGCTCATAGAGGTTCTTGGCTCTGTTATGGAGGTTTATGTGTGGAAACATGAAGGTCTTTTACCGGTACTACGAAACCTGTACAAAACCTGTACCAGTTTGGTGATGGCACTGAATTAGCAACAGAAGTGAAATGGTAGACATTTTCTCCTCAAAAGAACATCAGTACAAACCAAAAAGGGAGAGGCCACAAAACATTTTTTTACTGGATGCCCTTCCCCAAAAAACTGCCTGTTTTAAAGATTGTTAACCAAACAACTGAAGGTGAATTTGAAATTGGCATGGATTTTAAATGCATATCAACCGATGTTCCAGTTTCTCCTCTATTTTTAACCTCCTTAGAATACACCTCTACAATTGTTGGGACAATGGAGGAATTTTTCTCCCACTCTCGAGTGATTTAAATAATCATTAACTGGCTTCTTCCCTTCACAGAAACCTAAGGGTTTGCTTTTTTGGTGTGTGGATGTGTGTGATTTTGATGATGATTTTTCTTTTCAAGAATTTCAAACAGAACGATTTTGAAGAAGAAGAAGAAAAACCTTTTTTAAAAAAATGGCTTATTTTTTTTAAAAAAATTAAAAACTAGGAAGGTGAATATAGATATTTATTTCCCTCCTGGAGTTTCTGTATTCTTTCCGGTTTAGCGATCTGGAGCCGACGGCCGCTAACAATTGGTCCATACGAATGGAAACGGGCGAGAGAGAGGCCATAATTTTGCTATAATGGGCTGTAACCCCGGTTCGACCCCAGCCAGCCTCTGCCGCAGCCCCCGGCCGCGAAGGGCGAAGATCTCGCTTGTCTCCAGAGGGTGGCGCAAGAGGCCGGATGACAGGCAGGCGGCGTCGGGCGCGCGCGTCGGGGGCGCGCGCCCTTGCCTTCCTTCCACCCTCCGCCCCCGATTCCCCCCCCCTTTTTTTAGTGCACGAGTTTACCTCTAGAGGTCATCAGGCAGGATTTACGACTGGACAACAAAAGCACGTGACACGAAGCCGTACCCCCATATTTGGGTGCCTACGTAGGAGGGAACCAAGTCCATGTCCCAGTCATTTCCATAATTCATCATAAATTGTGCAAGGGTGCTATAGGCGCACCCAAAAACGCAGCAAAGAGCCACAAATCAAGCCCCAAGATAAAAAAACAAAAAACAAAACCCAACAACAACCTCGTCAACAACATCAACAACATCAGCAAATGAGCTCTTATTTTGTCAACTCCTTTTGCGGTCGCTATCCCAATGGCCCGGACTACCCGTTACACAATTATGGCGATCCTGCCAGCTCGGTGAGCGAGCAATTCAGGGACTCCGCGGCCATGCATCCCGGCAGGTACGGTGGCGGCTACGGCTACAATGGCATGGATCTCAGCGTCGGGCGCGCCTCCGCCGCCTCCAGCCACTTTGCCGCCGGAGGCCCCGTGGAACGGGCTCGGGGCGGCTACTCCGCCAACGGGGGCCCCGAGGCCAGGTATGCCAGCCGGGCGCCGGGGGCCGCCGCCGCCGCTCACTCGCCTCCGCCCGACCCGGTGCCCTGCGCCGCCGTGGCCACCTCGCCTGTCAGCGGCGGCAACAACGACGCGCCCCACCACGGAGGGAAAAACGCCAGCGCCAACGCCGGAGGCACTTCTGCTGCTTCCAGTGCCGGCACCAACACCACCAGTACCACCAGCACCACCAGCACCACCAGCAGCGCTGGCAACCCCCGCCTAGGCAGAGAAGGGCTCAGCGCCTCGCCTGGCACCGAAGAGGACCCCTCCGCCGGCAGCGAGCAAGGCAACCCCCAGCAGGACGACCCAAGCACAGCCCCAGCGCCTGCTGCACAGCCCCAGATTTACCCCTGGATGAGAAAACTGCACATAAGCCATGGTAAAAGAAAAAAAGAAAAAGCATGCCCAGAGATTGTGTGTGTGTGTGTGTGTGTGTGTGTGTGTGTGTGTGTGTGTGTGCGCGCGTGTAGAGTGGGTGGGGGGTCGCGGGGGAGATGGGGCAGAGGGTGAAGGGACAGAGGGGGCACCCACAGCAAGCGCACCCTTGGCTTCCGAGACTGGAAAGGCAGGCCCCCCCCCCCCCCCCCCCAAAAAAAAAAAGCCATGCCATCCTCTCTTTCTGCGAGCGAGTGCGTGTCGGGAGAAAGTCACTGTGCAGAGAAAGGCAAGTAGAGACGCGAGGTTAGAGCCAGGCAGGCTCTATCTGAGAACTCTCCTAAATTCCCCCCAGAACTGGGAACTGCGATGATAATGGTGGGAAGAGAGAGATCTTGAATAGTGCGTGTCAGCCTCTGTAATTTATGACAAGGACCGTCCAGTGAAAAACACCGTTACTAATTATATCAAGAAAAAGAAGTTGAGCAAGTAATGTGTGTGGCGAGGAGGGGGGGGGGCAGATTTCGCTGGGAGGGAAGGAAGTCAAGGGAAAATAACTTGAGAGGTGGAGGGGGGGGGGGGAGAGAGAGAGGAGCGATAGCCTCGTCCTGCAATCCTGGAAACTCTGTTGGAAATAATTCTCTTCTCTTTGCTATGTACATTTAAAGAATGGATTCTCTATTGGGAGTAGGAATAGAAGAAGATGGTCGAGGCTCAGCTATGCTCCCCCCCCCCCCCCACACACACACACCACATCCCCTCCTTAATTTCCTGTTTTCCTCAACGCTAAACAGATTCCAAACTTAACTCCAGGCTTCTAGAATGAGGAAACAGGAACTTTTCTTGGAAGCCAAGGGTTGTGAGCAAAGCATTGCTCGATTGAGGTCTCCGGCTGGAGGGATTTTTTTGGGGGGTGGGGGTGGGGGTGGGGTTCTCGTCCCGACACTCACCAGTTCTAGATTGGGAAAGTCAAGAAATGGGAGGTTGGGTGTGGAAACTTCGCAACGCTGGGAATTATTTCAGGACAAGTAGGGGGGGGGGGCAAGCTCTGTGTGTGTGTGTGTGTGTGTGTGTGTGTGTGTGTGTGTGTGTGTGTGTGTGTGTGTGTGTGTGTGTACACGTACCTACGTGCGCGCAGAAAAGGAAGTACTGGTTGAGCATTCACCCCAACTTTAACACACAAGTAAGAGAAGAATGCGAGGGGATGTGTGTGTGTGTGTGTGTGTGTGTGTGTGTGTGTGTGTGTGTGTGTGTGTGTGTACACGTACCTACGTGCGCGCAGAAAAGGAAGTACTTGTTGAGCATTCACCCCAACTTTAACACACAAGTAAGAGAAGAATGCGAGGGGATGTGTGTGTGTGTGTGTGTGTGTGTGAGAGAGAGAGAGAGAGAGAGAGAGTCCAGAAACCCTGTTGCCACCGTAACTAAACCTCTTCCCCTTTTCTCTTCTTGCAGACAACATAGGGGGGCCCGAAGGGAAAAGGGCTCGGACTGCTTACACCCGCTACCAGACGCTGGAGCTGGAGAAAGAGTTTCACTTCAATAGATACCTGACCCGCAGGAGGAGGATTGAAATAGCACATGCGCTTTGCCTTTCAGAGAGACAAATCAAGATCTGGTTCCAAAACCGGCGCATGAAATGGAAAAAGGATAACAAGCTGAAGAGCATGAGCATGGCAGCTGCGGGAGGAACTTTTCGCCCATAGGAGAAATCCCAGCCTTGCTCCTTCCTTCCTTCCTCCCCGGAAAAAAGCAGAAAAAGAAACATAAACAAGAAAACACAAGCCAAAATACTGATCAGTATTATATGAGGTGACACTACACAGAGTGTCACTAGTTGTCCTTTCTTTCTCACTCTCACTCTCTCTCTTTTATGCTAACTTGCTCCAACTTCTCTGGGAGGTGGAAGATACTTTCTCTTACATCTTTTAATCATGAGCCTGTTTAATTAAGCCTTCCTAGCGAATATTACCAGTAGACCTGCTTCCCGTGCATTTCTTTGTCTTGAATGGCTTTGTCTTGAGAAGAAAAAAATGTAGATGTTTTAACTTATTTATATGAAGCAAGTTGCGTTACTTGAAGTAACTGTTTAAAAAAAGGGGGGAGGCCTACACACCCACACCCCACATGTAACAAGAATAAGGAACAGGAGAATGGTCTCTCTGTCTCCTTCCTTCTCTACCTCCCTCCCTCTCTCCTACCAATCCCAGTCCTGTTTTAATCCCCCATGTTCTCTGTGTGTTGCACTTGCTGTGCTTAACTGTGCATGTGTGTTCAAAAAGTGTCAATGTCTGTATAGCTCCAAGCTGTGGCCCATATTTCCAGTCAAAGAAATACTACCTATCTAATTCCTGTGTCCTTAATGGCTGTTGTAGAGGTGAAATGATGAAATACAAAACGGAACGTGTCCTGACGTGTAGTGAATAGTGCATCTGTGATGAAAACTGTGATTCCAGACAGTATGTCCTTGCTGTGCCTTTGTATATGACTCTTTGCACGAACTCTTAAAAGTGGCTTTTATTAAGCGCAGCTTCAGTAACGTACCGGTTTTGGTTTCTCTTTTTGTTTGTTTGTTTGTTTCAGTGAACCAAGTTAAAGAGTCAAAGTCTGCCTGTTAGAACAAAAAATCATACTGTGATCGGCTTTTTAAAAAGTGTTTTTTTAAATAACTAACTGGAAAAATAAACTTTCTATTGTAAGGGTTTTTTCACCCTTTCTTTCTACCCCTTCCCCCTTTCCTTTTGCGGGTGATCTGGTTTGTATCCTAAGGAGCTGTGTTGTCTTCTTCATCTCTCAGGTTAGAGCAAAGTTGAAGAAAAAGCTAACCACCTCCCAACTACTATGATCAGAATTGCCCAATATTCCTATGATTTAACAAATTCTTCTTTGGCTAGAATGAAACTCCATTCATGAGCCCTAGTCACTTTCCTTCCAGGAGAAAAAAAAAGGAAAATGAGAAAACCCCAAACTTTTCCTATTTCTCTTGGGGGTAAACTTGTTCTTTCTTCAACAACACTATCACCCCTAGAATCCCTTTTATCTTTCTATAGGAATGTATCACCCCTAGAATCCCTTTTATCTTTCTATAGAAATATCAGTACAACTCAATAAACAGACCTGCACGAGAAGCTCAGAAGCGCGGAGCCTATAGACACCATCCAACATGAGATCAACACAAACAGACAAATAAATAAGTACTCCAAGCTTCTTATACTACACCCCTAAAAGATGCCAAGGAAAGTTTTCCTTAAAAATAAAACAATGTATTTGTGTTTATTTATTTATTTTGCCATGGCAATTTAGGCTAGAAATGTAGCTGTTACTCACCTCAGGTGGGCTCGAACAGTTAACGCTTCTGAGCTTCTAAGAGTAACTAAAACTCTGCACATTTACAGAAGGGTTACACTGATGTCTTCCTTTAAAAGTTATAAAACAGTAAACTTTATAAGACTCAGTTCCGGCTGTATGACATTTGGGTGCCAAATGAATAGGGTTTTGTCTATGAATTAGATCGTAAAATCATCCCTAGCACAAGACAGATAGGCTCAGTGGCTATAAAAAGTCACGTGGTGCCATTAAAGTAAGTTTTATGGTTAGGGGACTTGTCATCCAACGTTATATACCACATAACATATAATAACACTGACGCTGGACTTCATTTGACTCTTTTGCAGGCTACGTGTGCCTCCTGGTCATTCAAATTATGAGATTTAGGTACTGAAGTAACAATTCCCCAAGTTCTCAAATACTCTGAAGGGTAAAAATGGCTGTTTGCAAGACAAGGTAAGTTTTGTGCAGAAGTTGTTTACATTTCTTTGTATGATGGAGAATTCGACTGTGGTTGTCTTGCCCCAGTTTGTATGACTGTTAGAGACGTTCTAATGATAGTTTAACAGATTCAGTGAAGTAGATTTACTGTGGGTTGAGGGGGGTGGGTGGGTGGGAGGAAGACAACTTTTTTGCCATCCCAAAATGCTTCAGGTCTAAACTCTTAGCAGTTAAACCAGGATATATACATACAGTACATGCATATTTGTAGCTGTGTGTGTGCCGTGCTTGCATATGTGTGACTATAGTCAGTGAAATTTTGGCAAACCGCAGTGAGCAACATCGGCAGAAGTGGGTTTCGAGGCCTAACTTTAATTACTTGGACTACAGCAAATGATAATGACTTCCATTTCTCCACAAACGTTTCAGTTTCTATTTGACTGTATTTGTCCAGATAAAGAATCTGCAGGTTATTTATTTTTATTTTAAAAAGAAGAAGCCTAAATCTGGCTATAAACCAGATTGGGCATATTTTGGGGTGGGGGCAACTGATACAACAGTAACATTCATTTATATCTTTAGGATTCTTTGGAACTTCTCTTTCCTTCAGAATTTGCCGGACCTACAGCTATGTGTGCCTATAACCTCTATTACAGACATATTATGATGTCTATATTACTATAGATTTCCTCCTCACTTGCTTATATTCCCTTTGTTTCCCCCCCCCCTCTCTTCCCTCCCATCACATTGAATGAATAAACTGATTGCAAACTTTATCAGGAGATTCACTAGGATGTTTGAAATCATGAAAGACAGTTTAGTTTTATAGGTGATAGTAAATAACTTCAATTATACAGATCTAGTTCTTTCCCCCCCACCTCTTCGTCTTTTTTGTTTTACTAGCTGGCAATTGCACAGTAGGCCCCAGCTGCCTGTTTATTTCAACATTCTTTTTTATTTAAGCACTCTCTTCCCACTGGAGTGTGATTACTCAGCAATAAAGTTTATGACCGGATTTAACTTTAACTCTTTGAATTTCCAGGGTTGAAAGAGAGTGTGGATGAGCATTCCCCTCCTTTTTTCTAGTGGTCTTCTTTCCCCTCTTTCTTTCTTTATAGCATCTGATCCTGGAAACCCTTACTCACAAGAACTTTATTCCTACCACTAATATCTTTGAAGCCAACAGTAGTTTTAAAAGCAAGCCTATGCAGGTGAATAGGCTGGGTAAGACCAAAACCAATGCCTTTAAAATTAAGAAGAATGCTTCTGTCTAATGAATTGCTTGCCACATATATTGAAATAATAAACATATGAGGTTTTAAACAGTTCCCCTCCCAAAATATTCTTAGTTAAATATAGATTTAGCTGTTAGGTTCTATCATATTCCTTACTAGGCATACCCACTTTTATTTCAACAGAAATGGCTTCTTTCAGTTATCAGAATTAAGTAATGAGGTTTTATTCACGCTGAATATATTTCTCTTTTAAGATACAGTCCTGCATTCAGGTTATTGGGTGGAAGCTCCACTGAACTGGATGGAAATTATTTTGAAGAAAAATCAAATAGAAAATTTATAAATTCCTGGTGTTGTCAAGCAATTGAGTAGAAACTTACCTTATTTTTGTACTTCTCAAGGAAGACATTCATCGCTTCTCTTCTGTATATGTGGCTAATACCCAGAAATTTGAAAGCTAGTGTGCCTAATATTAAGTAAATATATATTTTACAGGTTTGGAGCACACTTCTTGCTATACTGAGGAAACTTCTGGGGATACAGTTTAAATAAAGTATGTGTTAGCTCCAACATTACAGGTAGAATTTATCCTATAGAAAGGATCACTTTGTTGTGAAATCTGCATGGTGGTTACTTTTTAAAATACGTCCATATGTGTTTGAAAATAGTGATTAAAATCATAAAACAGAAAAACTGAAAGTAGAATGTTCTTGTTTGTACTTTGTGTTTTTCAAGGAAAGGAAGATTTTAATGGTCTCTAACTCTGCTCTAACAAAGCAAAACAGCTGATTGAAAGACATCTTCAACCTAGTTAAAGGCAAGACCTAGTTTTACATACAACTGAGGCTATTACTGGGTTCCTAAACCATTTAGAAAGTAAATAGCCAGGAGTCCAAGGGGAGTACTTTCAAGGAAAATGTCATTAAGGTCCAGGTGCAAAGCTATTTAAATTTAAATAGGCTGAACCTCACCTTTACTGAAAGGGATTTTCTCCCAGTGAAAAATAAAAACAAACTTCAATTAAATCCCATTTAGACTGGACTGTAATGGCTTCATCCCATGGCTGGTTTTAAAGATGCTCCCAAAATTATTTTGAAGAGACTTCTTTTAAAATCTGATGGATTTACCACTAAACAAATGTTTTTAAGGATTGAAATATGGGGATTCTGACTTCATCTGGCTTAACTGATGGGAAACATAGTTTCTTAAGCTGAATTTTCCTCACTCTTGGCATAGCTACACATTGATCTATCCAACCATGTAGGCGCTAGGTGACTAAACAGAGAGATGGAACAGAGAAGGCAGCCAAGCACCTATAGCTGTGGCTCCCAATGTGGGGGGTCAAGCCCCACAGGGGACTTCAATTCCTAGAAGCCTGAGTCAGTACATTGGCTGATCAGTGCTTTGGGGAATTGACTTAGGCTTCTGGGAATTGAAGTCCAAAGACTAAAGGTTGGGAAACACTGACCTATAGTTTTATGAAGAGCGTCATAAAGAAGCCTGCTCCGTTATATAATTCAATCCTTTCCATGTCTATTCAGAAGTAAGCCTCACTAGATTCACTGAGACCTACACATAACCAACTGTGCCTTGGACTGCAGCCTTGGTGATGACAGGCAACATACTGAAACAAGAACAAATAACTGTATCTAATTCTACAAGTCTAAAGGAGTTTTACTGAAACATAAGGAAACTTTTTTTTAAAAAAAAGAACAGTCTATCTTTATCTTTAAATGTGTTTCATTATTGAATAGCAGACAAGCTAGACAAAAAACAAGGAAAAAATATGACCATAGTTCATCAAGTTAAAAATTGTGTTTTAAAAAGAATGCTATTGCTAATTTTTAGTAAAAGGATATCTGATAATGAATAATAATAGTACATATCATTATATTTTCTTTTTCCAAAGACTGCATGCTTTATTTTGATTTAAAAATTGCTAGTGATCTTCTGAGTAGTGTATTAGTAATTCCTCTGTGGCTCAGTAAGCCATGTCTAAGCACCAGACTTATTATAACTCAGACAAGTGTCTGTGTATACAGCAAGAGAGTTGAAACCTTTCACTTTTTAAAGTCTTGCGATGGCTTTTGAAAAGTCACATGACTAGTAGCTTTGCAGAGCTCCTCACCACAAAGCATCATGGGAAAATTATTAGTTCCATTATGTCAAAGTCTCTTCAGCTAGTATTTTCCACTTTATCTGTGGTTTAAAATTACATTTTTTCTATCAGGGAGATCAGTGCTTTACCCTTCTGAATTAAATTGCTCTCTCTCTCTCCCTCCACCCTCATCCCATTTAAAGAAAGAGTAAAGTTGCTATTCAGTTCCACTTAATTCCGTTTTTGAATTTCTATTAACTTTGTCACATTACTATTTTTTCCACGTGTCTCCCTCATTGTTACCATTCTCCAAAATGCAAGTTGTCTAATTAGTCTAGGACTTCACCTAAACATAATGCACTCTAAGGCCACTCAGTGATGCCTTTGTCACACATATGGCTGCAAATACCATAATATGATAAGGAAGAAAAAGCACAATATTTTACGTCAAAGTTATTTCCCCAGAAAACATATGGAATCGGTCTCTCTCTGTCTTCCTCCCTAGCTCCATCCCAAAAATTGTTTTTTAGTAATAATATTTGTTATGAAGGTTATTAGGTAATTATTGCAGTTTTGTGAAACAGTCCTTGCTGGAGGTGAAGCCTGTCTTTGGATAATAAATGGCAGCCCATGCAGTTCATTGCCAGGTTAAGTAAATGCAGAAACTAAGATAAATCTGCACACTCTCGGATTCACCAGTAGAGCTCGCTTTAGACCAAGTTCACAGTCAGTTTGCTTTTCCCTGGGCAAGGCATTGCAACCTTGTTGGGTCATTTTTTTTGCTTTATTTAAAGGAAAGGAAAGAAAATCATGGTAAAATGACCAAATTATCAGCAACGTCCACCCGATTCACTGTGCCCACCTCATGCTCAGAACTTACCCACCTGCCACGAGAACACACAAAGCTCCTTTTGGTTTAATCCAGTTTCTCCATCGTTGGTGGGTGGGTTTCACAAACTGATGTTTAGGTTTTGCTTAACAAGGGTGGTCTTTTATTTTTCAGCTTGTTCCATTTTATATAGATAGATAGATAGATAGATTAATCCAGCTTCCTTTCAAATCTGAGAAAAGCTAAACAGGGAAACAGCAAGGGCACAGAAACAAACAACCCAGCCAACCTTCTTTAAAGAGATAGAGACTGCATGGCTTTTGTATATCTTTCTGGTGAGGGCGTAACAACTGGAGGTCAAAAAGTTGAGGGTCAAAAGTTTACGTTTTGCACCACTCTTAGTCATGGGCTCAGACAGAGTTTGATGTCAATGTTATAGCCAAGATCTTGACTATCAACACAAAAGATAAAATAGCTTTGAGCTAGGCGTGTATCACAGTATGGACTCCAGGTGAACTCTAGTGGTTGAATGACCTCAATTACCAAGGAAAGGATAGAAAATTCCTCTTTTCAAAGAGTAATACACAATGTATTTCATCTTGAATTATCAAATGCATCTCCCCCTCCCTCTTTGGAATATTGTTGGCTGGTGGCAGATGTATCAGATGAACAGGGTGTTAAAGTCCCCACTCCCCTTACAAATGTGAGCAGACATAAAAATACACACTGATAATACTTTTGAAAGATGTCAAATCCTAATAAGGATTCCCTTGGAAATTTCCTTGGGTTTTCCTGGTTCTAAGTTTCATTCTCAAAGAAGTAGGCTCTAATTTACAGAAGGATTGTGTTGTTAAATTTAAAAAAACACCAACACTTCCAATATTTGGTCACTCCTTACATTTTCTTCAAGTTAAAACTTCTTTGTTTTCAATGTAATGGATTAATACTAGGGTCTCTCTGAAAAGCCCAATACATTTCCAGTCTTATTTTTTAACACCTCATTGGACAATTGCTAAGGCCACCCTCTGGTTTCTAATAAGATGTGAAAGAACTCTCAGACCATGAACTCCATTCTCGTTTTGGATAAACTTTCGGAAGATAAGCTGTAATGAGCAGGAGAAAGCTGGGGAAGATCAGTAGTGCATTTCTTTGGAGCAGATATCTAAACAAAGGATCTATGCAAATTTATATTAGTTACAATATTAAATAAGCTGTTTTTAATAAGAAACACTGTGGTTTTAACTTTGGGGGTTCTGCCTACACCTGATCTAAGTACAAATGCTATTTTCGATTAGGGAGACCCATTAAATTAACTGCTAAATGATAAATCAAAATATATGTGAATCCTATTAATTCAAAGACTATTCTCTTGTTGGGACTAGCAATCAAATTTAGATCCTTAATTTTTTAGGGAACTATATCTTATTGTTAGGGGAGTTTTATTTGGCTTATTTTATTTAGAGATCCCCACCCCCTTGTTCATTTACAAAAGAGTGTCAGTATAGTTATTTCCGTCAGAGCTATTCTGGTCCTGTTGTTAATTTACAGGTTCTTGAGATAGATTTCTGTATTAACTTACTGCTATTAAAACAGTCAGAATTATCAGATGACAGTTTAGTCATAAAATGCTGGAGTATGTCATTGAGACCCCACCCCTATATACGATTACCTCAAAAAAGTATAGAATTCAATGGAGCTTACTAATGAGAAGAAATCTATGCCTTTGGTTGAATATTAGTAAATACCAAACAAAAACTAGAGAAAAAGTAGTTCTGAACAAAGTGATTATAACAGAGATAATAAACTGCAGGAGAAAGGAATAAAATAAAGGATAACTCCCCTCTATTCTTACTTTTAAATGAATAAAGATACAGATATTTTTCTTTAAAAAGTCAAACTATTTTAGCCATAAGACGAGGATGTTTCCAGAAATATTGAATGCCTAGAAAATAAAATTATCTACTTTAATTTTCCATCAGTGTGATACTCCTGGAAACTATCTTTCAATAACCAAATCTTTTAGATTTTAAATGGGAATTGCAACATTCCCCCAAAAGGAAATACAGATCACCTGTTTTGGTATAACTTTAAGGTCCCAAATATTATATTTTCATACAGAGCAGCCCTATTTACTTCAGCTCCGAAATAGCAAATATTTAGCCCAAAGTAATTCAACTCCCTTTTAATCTTATTTGGTGTGTTTGTGGTGTGTGTGTGATTTCAGCCTAAATTATATGTTTAGGCAATTATCACCTAAATTGTATGAGGCATGTGCAGAGTATAATAAGTATGCAAAAGAGACAAAAAATGTAAATGAACAAAAGAAAGAAAAATAGACAGAGAACCAAGAAAAAGATTTTTAAAACAATCCTATTTATATTTTTTAAAAATTAACTGCCTAAAAGGCACAGATGTGAAATCTTCATTTTTCCTCCTTACCTCAGAGATATTTATATCAAGTTTTAGTTCTAGATATTATTATTTTTTAAAAGAGGGAGGTGGGAAATTACGTTTACTACATTGGGAAATAGAGAATAATGAATCCCACCACCACCAAAGCTTATTTTCAAGAGAGATGCAAGTGATTATAATAGAGATAATAAACTGCAGGAGAAAGGAATAAAGAAGTCTTGCCTTCTGCTGTGTTCATTTTTCAGAAATAAAATCTTGCAGTGGGCTTTCCTTTAGTGACCAACAAAATCAAAATATTGAAGGGCTACAGGCAGATCTTTCCATTTTCACATTCTTCACTGCTGTAGATCAAAGTGCACAGCGCACCTACATTGTTTTCCAATTTTAGGCTCTATCTTGTCATGGATCAAACCTACATTTTCCAGGAAGTTCTCTTTTTTAACATCTTGAATTTAATAGTATTTTTGTTCCAGTATATCTGTATACCTACCTACCTACCCACCAAAGGTTTCTCCTTTTGCGTATTCTGAGGTAATATTACCTATATCTCTCTTCCCAGCCTCTAACCCAGACCCCAATATCTTTTCTTTTCTTTCTTTCAATTTAATAGAAGCATGCTTGCAATAGTCCTGGACAATAAGATCTTTCAATTTAAAAGAAGCATGCCTGCTATAGTCCTGGACAATAAAATCCCACTAAAAAAAACCAGTTGTCAGAAACAGTCGGAACTTTCTGGACAGAATGAGCAAAGTATATGCAGTAGATAGTTGGGTACAGATGTGAACATCTTTGTGACTATGTATGCACAACTCTTTCTGTGTGTATGGTTGTGGGGAGAATAAATATATGCTGGTGTGAGGTGGGGGGAGCAATAAACATCCATTTTCTTGTTTCAAGAATACACTGAGTACCCTCTGGATTCCCTAGAAACTCGGTCGTTTTTTTTTTTCCAGTTCCCTCTTTGAGCTTTTTCTGATTGCGAGGAAGCCAAGGACAAACACATTTCTGAAGGTTTACATTTCCCTCCTGCAACTCTGTAAGGTTTCCTTCCCTTTTACGACTAAATGACCTGACCATAGAGACTGTCTCCCCCCCACCCTCCCAGTTTTAAAGACACCATTAAAGAAGTCGAAAAAAACTAAGTCCAAGGCCGAGGTGAACTTCAGGTCAGCGCGTCTAACAAATATGAAAATGTCGCTTGGTGAAGGGCACGCCTTGTTATTTAACAAAGACTGTCAATGTGTAAGATTAATAAGAAACAAAATGTGCCCCGGTGTCACTTTTCGGTCACTTTGGAACTTGGGGCAGGGTTGCATTCAAGAGGGGGAAAGCCGGGTTAAATATATTCAAAATGCTCCAAAGCAAATTCAATCCTGGCTGACGGGTGTCGCTGCCCCACCCGCCCCCTCCTCACCCGTTTCTCTCCCACTTTCTGTCTCACAGGCGCGTGGGCAGATTGAAAAGTTTAATAGCATAGGCTACATATACATTTATATAATCAAAGATGGCTCGCTCGATGTTCTCTGTCCTACACAGAGGCGTGACCAAACATGTACATTTTAAACATTTGTCCAGATTTTATTGTCTTCGGTTCCCATATATGCAGTGTATTTGCTAGGAAGAAGCTTGGGCCAAAAGAGGATAACCCTATCCTACACTTTGGCTTTTCCTGCGAAAGGATCCCATAATGTCGGGAAATCAACTCAATTTGGCTTCCAAGCCCTAAATTTATGCTCTTCCAACGTGATGTCTTCTTGTTGAGCTCCCTCACTCCTGCCCAAACATCCGTGTGTGTGTGTGTGTGTGTTTAAAAAGGCCCATACTTTCTACAGTTTACGAAGGCCAGGTTTCAGGGTTCTGTTTCAGAGGTTTCTCACCAGAGCCATAAATCTCGGGAGGGAAGGGGTGGGCGAGGGGGGGCAGATAACGTGGAAGCATGGAGCCCTACAGATAACACTTGGTGGTCTTGACTGGGCTCTTGTTTACGATATGTAAGTCTCAAAAGATGAGGCACAGGCCTGAGAGAGAAGCCCGTCAAAAGCGAGGCTGCAGCTGACCGGCTTGGGTCGCCTTGAAGATTTACAATCCGCAGACCAGAGATCGCATTCATTTCGGTTGAATTGAGCGGAGGAGACACCCAGTTCAAAGCAGAGCAGGGTTTTAGACAAGGCTCGGAGATGCAATCAGCATAGCTAATATTAAACAGCCCCAGGGACGATCTCTGAAGGTAATCAACAACCCCCCCCATCCCCCAAAAAAGGTATTTGCTTTCCTTATTTTTTAAAAATTCGGATTGAGAGGGATCGCAGCTTTCTTCGGGTTTGCCATCGCCTTCAGATCCAAGGGCATTCTTTATCTCAAAGGAAGTTGATAACCTTTTGTGTGCGAGGTACATTTTGTCAAAGTGCATGTGGCAGTATTCATTGTCCATATGAGCTTGTGGCTATCTACCAGGGGGAGGGTTAAAATATGTCTTTACCTTGCGAATTTAAACCCATCATGTGCTGGTGTTGCTATCAAAAATAGCAAAAAATAGGGGGGGGGGAGAAGAAATGCGACAGCTCACCCCCCCCCATCCAAACCCAAAAGGAAGGATGAAGCCAGTTGTGTTTCCTTCAGATGTCGATAGCAGGCAATTGGCTTTTAAAATCTCATTGTTGAGACCATTGATTTTGTCTTCTTCGTTGCCTAAAAGTGTTTTATACTCCGTGAGTGACTTCACGTTGGACACATATCTAGAGTATGGCGTATCAGAATTTTGGCAGAAACTTCAGCGAGGATGGACAAGAAAGGGAGATGGTGGAAATAGGCTGTTGCTAGTTTTAGGATGGAGATATTTCCTTTATTAGATGGGCCCCAGCACTTGTTTTGATCAAGCAGAACAGGATCAGCAACGGCAAGAAAGCCTATAGTAGCAGAAGCCAGAGGCAAGAAGAAAATGGAGAAAACATAAAAATCTAAGAGAACAACTCATGCACACAAAAAGGAGATGGTTCAATGGCCTTTAACCCAGGTACACTAGACATACCTCTATAGAACAGGTATGGTTTATACTCCCATGAAAACTAACGATCCATGTTTCTGTTGAAATCATCCTGGTGAAAATGACCACTCACGTTGTGTGAACTTTTTTTTGGGGGGGGCGGGAAATCAGATTTGTGCATTAAGGAGAAGGCAGGCCTCAATTTTAGTACCTGTGACCACCAGCTTCTGGGGTAATACATCTTATATTTGTTTTATGATTTTTTTTGGATATGTCTTTCCCAATATAATTATATACCTCTTTGCTCAGAAATACATCTCACTAGGTCCAGAAGGTTTTATTTCCAGGTAACTAACTGTGTGGAACCTTGATTGCTGAAGCATTAAAGATAAGAAGCAAAAGTTGGTTAGAGGAACCAGGTAGTGGAATCAGTCTATACCTTTTTTCAAAAGACTAGTTCAGAATTAAACTAACCTTAATCAGCCAGTTGTCTCCTTTCCCTTCCTGCCCTGCAGCTGGTCATTTTCTAGCATATCATAACAAAGGGATTATTCATGTCACTTAACTGCAATATCTTAATATTCATGAAAGGGAACTTTGTCTTCTGTTCTTCTTTAAAATAACTAAGTCTCCAAGTATGGAAATTCCTCGTCAATCAATGGAGAGGGCAGATCCAACCAACTAGATGAGTTTATTTATTCATTCAGGAATGAGGATGACCTCATATTTGGTCCTCTTAGTTGCCTCTCTCATAGACTGTATATCATTTTGTTTTTTGTTAGTCTACCCCGGTTTTATGTTGTTGTTTTTTATATTTAGACAACACTCAGCTTTCCAGATCTGCCATGGTAGGGAGATGATGATGATTAGTATTAGTATTAGTATTATCCCACAGAAGTGTAACATTTAAAACCCCATGGGATACACTAGGGAGAAGCAAATAGCTAGTTGCAACTCGTCCACTGCTGTTTTGCAGGATCGAATGATCTCATTGATTGCACTACGACCCTTCCATCATTCATTAATAGACCGAAATTCATTGAAAATGTTGGATGGTCCTTATGTGTCAGAAGAACCTTTGAATTTTAATTGACTAGGTAGGCGTTCCAAATGGGTTGTAAAAGGGAAAGAATATGCAGAAGTCTTTCTTTTTTCTTTCTTTCTTTCAGCAGTTCCACAGAAAGCAGCCAGACGAGTTTTTTTTTAATTTAAAAAAAGGCACGCGGAAGCACTGCACTTTACTCAGGGGTTATCAAACTGGAATAAGGACCCCTCTGGGTTCCCTTCCAACACCATTACCAAGGGCTGGAAATGTTCATAGAGGGCATTGTTAGGACTGAAAGATTGTCCACTTCTTCATCTTTCTTCCCTCCATCTTCCCGACCATCAATGGAAGCTTTATATATATATATATATATACACACACACACACATATATATATATACTCATATTTCCGTTTAGTCTAAGGTGAATCCTCCTAGTTACCCATATTTAACAGTCAATCACGGGTCTCTTGCCGTTTCCCACTTGAGATGGTTGTGAGGTTACATCAACGAAGCGGAACCATGGGGCAAACCTGTGCTGTGCTCGCTTTCTTTCTCTCTGTTTATTTGTGTGTGTGTGTATGTTGGCCCTAGGGATGCGTGGAAAGGACTCGCGTGCGTCCTTTTCGAGGGACCGCTCCTTCCCTTCCCTTCCAGGGGGGGGGGGGGAGGGAAGGCAGGCGAAGGGCTGTCCGGGGCTCGGTCCTCCCGAGCCTGTTCATTTCCTGATCCGGGCTCTGCCGAACGCATAGCAATTGGCCCCACTGGTCAGGTGGTGGGGTGGGTGGGGAGTGGCACGGGTGAGTGTGTGCGTGCGCCAGTGAGTGCGTGAGTGCGTGTGTATGTGTGAGTGTCCGCTTGCGTGACCGCGCGTGGACTGGTCGCTTTTTTGGGGGGGGGGGCTGTTGGGGAGGGGGGGAGCGGAGGCCCAAACTTTGGGAGGCAGCGCTTGACAACAGCCCCGTGGGCGGGGGAGGGGGGGCGAGGAAGGAAGGAGGGAGGGAGGGAGAAGGGTGGAGGGGAGGAAGCAAAGGGAGGAGGAGGAGGAGGAGGGGCCTCCTGGATCCCAGAAAAACGACAACGCGAGAAAAATTAGTATTTTTGCACTTCACAAATTAATGACCATGAGTACCTTTTTGATAAACTCCAACTACATCGAGCCCAAATTCCCTCCTTGCGAGGAATATTCGCAGCTCGGCGGCGGCGGAGGGGGCACCTATCACCAGCATCATCCCCATCATCCTCATCCCCAGCAGCAGCAGCACCTGCGCCACCAGCAACACCAGCACCAGCACCACCAGGCTCACCCGGGCCAAACTCTTCCCGAGTATTACCAGCGGCCGAGCCGGGACCCGGGATACCCTCCTCCTCCACCACCACCACCGCCTGCGCCGCCTCCCGAGACGCTTTACCCCCCACAGCCACCCCACTACCCCGAGTCGCCCTACAGCTACACCAGCCTCAACGCTGCTGCTGGCCCGGGCCCGGATCCGCCGCCCCCAGGAGCTTCGCCTCCGCCGCCCCCTCCTCCTCCTCCAGCACCCGCACCTCCTCCTCCTCCTCCACCGCCTTCTGGTCCTCCACGGAAGGGCCCCCATGGCGAGGCTGGCCGGGGACCCGGAGCGCCCGGAGGGCCCCCGAGTTGTTCCCTGTTGCCAGACAAGAGCCTCCAAGGGAAGGAGCCGGTGGTCTACCCTTGGATGAAGAAGGTCCACGTGAACACGGGTGAGTTGACCTTCTTCTCAAAGGGGGAGGGGGAGAGCCCCGATGAGGAGGAGGAGGGGGGGGGGGTCTCGTAGAAGTGGAGGAGTCTCGGCTCTCCGGGACAGCGAGTGTGCATCTCTCTCTCTCTCTGTGTGTGTGTAAGAGTAGGTGTGAGAGCCATGGCCTACTTCCTAGTTTAGAAGGGAAAAAAACACGTGAGAGTCCTTTGCATGCGGGGTTCCTTTAGCAAGAGATTTACGAGGCGTCCCACTGTTAGGGCAGTAATTATAGCCCCCATAAATTCAATGGCTCTGGCAGTGGCTCTGGGCCAACGGGTCTTTGAAGCTTTTCTTGAGCCCAGATGCTCATCCACCGATGTTTATGACTTCCCAACTGTCTCCTATTGTCAAGACCCCTGGAACCCTTTCTCTCTCGGTCCTGGAGCTTGTGGCTCAACCCAGTCAGAAGTGATTCTGTCATAACGCTAACCTTTTCCCTTGCCTTCTTCTTCTTCTTTTGTCCGTACCTGCCTATGCGCTCAGTCAACCCCAATTACACTGGAGGGGAGCCGAAAAGGTCTCGAACTGCCTACACCAGACAACAAGTCCTGGAGCTGGAGAAGGAGTTCCACTTTAACCGCTACCTGACCCGGCGGCGACGCATCGAGATCGCCCACACGCTCTGCCTCTCAGAACGCCAGGTGAAGATCTGGTTCCAGAACAGGAGGATGAAGTGGAAGAAGGACCACAAACTGCCCAACACCAAGATGCGCTCCTCCAACTCTGCCAGTCTTAACCAGCAAGCCAAAGCACCAGCACAGCTTCATCAACCACCACTACCACCACCACCACCAAGGGGGAGGGTGACCCCTACTTCGGCCGGGCTATGATAGCCCAAACTATGCAGAGACACTGATGATGATTCACCCATTTTCCCAGAGAGGACCAAATCCCCTCCCTCAAAACTGTATTAAAAGGGGAAGAAAATCAGAGCCAGAATCAAAGCTCAAATAAACCAGAATTATGTTAAAGAAAGAAAAAAAAGAGTGGAAAGAGAAAAGAGAATGGACAAAAGAAATACTTCCCTTTTGTAAATATGTCTTCTCCCCACCATGGTTTATTTTAATTATTATTATAATCATTATTTATGGAAATGCCATCTAGCTGCAGTGTTACACAGTTGCAGATGGACCTTGTACCTAAGAGGGACTCTTTGTGTGTATATTTTAAGGTGTCAGACTGTTTCTAAGTGACTTTGTGAGATGTGTGTATTATTTCAGTGACATGTTTCTGGACTCTCTACTGCAGAGAGCAAGAGAAGTAAAGCCATCTTGTTCTACTGAGATCTTTTGAGTATTAGGAAAGGAAACACCCAACGACCAAAACCTCCCAACTTTGACTGACTGAGAGAAAACGCGTTTTATATGTACCAAGGATAATACAACTTTTAAAAAGTGTAGTTCTTGTGGTATGTTAATTTCCCCCCACAGTTCCACTTACCTTTTTTAAAAAAGAAAAGTATACCAGTATCGCTGAAAATGCTGTTTATGTCTTCTTGTCATGCAACAGTCGAAACATCTGTGTACCATGTATCAAATCTGTGAACATACATTTGTGAATGTGTGATGTAAATCTAATGGCTGGTGCTATTAATAAAGAACACTGTGTATAAAAATCAAAGTAAAAGCACTATAGACACACCATGAAACGGTTGAATTTGCCTAGAGGTCATCTCTGTTGATATTGAATCACTGTTTAAAAGCAGATTTAATGGAGTGTAAAGTGTATGCACGCGCACGCACACACACGCACACACACACACACACACACACACACACACACACACACACACACACACACACAAAAGAGTGTTTTTAGGAAGGGTTAAATACACATTAAGGATTTTTCATTAGATAGCATTCCAATCCTAGCTACATTCGGATTGAGCAAGAAAATCCCACTGGTTTCTGTAGCAGTGGTATTCATCTAGGATGAATCTAGGATTCATCTAGGATGCCTTTTCAAGGAAGGCATTAACTTATCCTGGAATAAAATAATTGGGGCACACTGATAAAGTAAACAAGCTGCTGCTGGAAGAATGTTGACATCCAAAGTCTGCCTGCAGGACCAAATCAGGCAGACTGTTTTGCTTCTATCTGCAGGTTACAGACCACTGTGTATAAAGAAAGAAAGGTATCTATCTGAATTCTCATTCATGGCCTTTACTAGTTGTATACCTTTTTTGGGGTGGGTGAGTGGGTCTTGTAGTAAATCCCAGCTCAATGTACTGGATAAGCAGGAGAGATCACTACTAGTCTTCTTATCGGTTAATATTCTAGTGATATTTCTTAGTTTTTCTACTCATTTGCCAGTGTCAGAGGTTTTCCAGAAGACATGAAAGAACTTGTCACTTCTAGGTGTAGGATTCAAACAGGATGCTTTGAAGTTAAAATGAACAGACATTCTGTGAAGTCCATAAGGACCACTCTGAAAGTTTTCCAAGGGGTCTTTGTGAATAACTTAAAGAAACCATGCAATAAACACAATAAATTGGCAATGCAATTTTACCATGTCTGTTCAGGAACAAACACACTGAGTTAGGGACTTACCGGTGTAAGTATAAATAAGGCTGTAATCTAATGGTAATAACCTGTAGGTCATGTTATCAGCAGTTGAATACATTCTTCTTAGCACCAGAACAATATTCTGATGTTCGCCTGTTCCACACCTTCAATGACTATTAAGTTCAATAGCTTTTTAGTTAAGTGACTTGAAAGCCCTCTTCACTGAATTAGAGGCAAGCAGTTCCACAGGGTCTGGTCCCATTAGAACCTTCTAGATTTCACAGGATGTGCAAAAGGCAGCTGGAAATTTCTCTGACCAATTTGAGAGAGTGTACCAGACTGAATGGCTAAAGTGAGGGATTTCCTTTTTATTTAATAAATCCTTTAGCCAGGAAACTGGTCTGAATTGGAATTTTGTATAAAATATAGTCGAGAAGAGGAAGGAAAAAGATACCGCCTTCCTCCTCACGTCCTTTGTCTAGCGCCTTTGTTTGTTTTGGCAAGGAGGATGGTTTTCGTGTTCATTTGCTGATACTCTAAAATAAGAGGAATGCCCAAGATGTTTAATCAACTATTTAAGTGAGAGATTGCAGATCTTCGTTGACTTCCGCAGGCCTATGCTTGAAACCTCTCTTCCCTCCCCTTTCTTTCCCCCATTGTTTTTTTTTTAAAACCCACACACACACACACACACACACACTGAAAATAGCAATTTTACTGGGAATCATTAATCACCTCCTACAATAAATACTTCTTTGTAATTCAACAGCAGTTCTGAAAGGCATTCTCCTGGAAAAGGTCTGAGAAGACACGAAGGATTTTCCTCGGGAAACCGTGTTCATGTATAAAAGACACAGTCGCTGGGCTGTGATGAAAATGTATACATTCTGGGTGGAGAATCTTACATGGATGGAAGAAGTGCATATGGCAGACTGTCATCATTCAAGGTAACCATTGTATTTGAAATGTGTTTGGCTTTCCAGTGCAGCTGGGCTTTCTGTGATATGCTGGTATTTGGGACATCTAAATAGGGTGGCATAAGCAATGTTACAGCATGTTGGAAAACTACAGGGTAGAGATTAAACCCAACCATTCACCAGCCCGGTGCTGGGGGAGTTGGGAGAGTTCATGGAAAGGACAAATTTTCTATCCCATTAATTGTTTTTTTAAGAGAAGCAGACTGACCCATCAAACCCTTGACCTTTAAAGACAGTATTATTTCTAGTTTGCTCTTGGACCTAAATATGTTTCCCTCTCTCTGCCTTAACATCCCCAGCACACACTCTACACTCTTCATCGCTATTGTGTGTGCGTGAGTACAAACAGACAGACAGACAGACAGACAGACAGACAGACAGACAGACACACAGACACACACACACACACACACACACACACACACCTTTCCCCAACCCCAGCACACAATCCCTTTCTTTCTGCCTATGTTCTCCTCTCACCAAAACATATGCAAGGCCATCCACATACTTCCTTCTCTTTCTCTTCACACACTCTGACACAGGCTCCTATGATTACTTGCCCGTCTCACAGACACTGTCCCCATACACACAGCCTCTCTCTCACTGCATTTTTATGAACAACTTTTAAGCTACATCAGTGGAAGTTTCTACATGTGTCACACAGGCAAGAAGCAAATCCAACTTCTTTAAAAAGGCCCATGTAAAACCTAAAGGTCTCACCACAGGCAAAGGCTGGGTGGTCCGTCTAGTTTCCTTTTTCCTTCGACTTCAGTCTGTGGTATAAAAAGGATAGGCTGTGTATGCTGCTTTGTTTCACTGCTGTCTGTAGAATCCACCTATGACTAGCATCCAAGAATCATAATTGTTGCAGCGTCATTTCTTGAAAAGTGGCTTGCACTCGCCATTTTGGTCGGGCAGCTGCAAGACGCCAGGAGGAGAGAGATTGAGTCTGAATCTTGTATTTTTACTGATTTCCCCACCATTTCACGTTGTGTTTATTTAGCTTAGGAGGCCTCTTACATTTGGCCATGTAAACGGATGGAAGGGATATGGGTTGGTTTAAGGTCAAACTTCTTTTCTCTCTCTCCTTTGCCAGACTTTCCTCCAGTTTGGGTCTGTATTTAATAACTTATATTCTGTTTCATAAGCCTCTCCTCAACACCACTACTCTTAGACCTTGCCTACCATCCCCAGTAGAAACTAAGAGGCTTCTTTCCGCACTTTTCCTCCTCCTCCTCCCATTTTTTTTTTAAAAGCAAAGTGTCCCTTCATTTGCTTAGATTGGTTGCTGCAGAAATACACAAAATGATCAATATGTTGGAGACACCATTCCATGGGTAACCTTAGCGTGAACTGACTGGAAGACCAATAAACAAGAATGCTGAGGTTTCCCTTGTGATTTATGACTTGCAGAGAAGAGCCATTTTTTTTTGGTAAAAGAAAGAACACATTGAAATTATCAGAAGGGGTACTTAGAATAGCCCTTTCCCTACATTTCCTCTGCCAGAGAGAGAGAATGAGAGAAATAGAGGAGGGAGGGAATTAAAGTATTGCAATCAAAGAGATGACACTTGATTTGTAAGTTCTCGTTCCTCAGCCAAGGAAGTTCCTGGAGGGAAGATTTGCCTCTGATGGAGAAGGAAAGAGTTGGACCAGGTGTTAGAATGAGATTCACTACAGGGTTCATGCCCTTGCTGTATTTTTGCACACATGACAACTTTGTGGATTTGGCCTACTAAGACATTCATAGTGATAGTAATAGTAATAGTAAGAATGGCTCATGAGTAAAATAAACAAATCAGAGTGAGCTAATATTGTTACCGGAGCAATGAAATATGATTTAAAAGGTCAGCTTTTGAATTCTTTGGAAGTCTTCATCAGTCCAGATGTTTCAAAACTTGGAATGAAAGTGGTCAGTCCAGAAACAGCTCAAGTTGATTTCTGATTTTTTCCCTCTTCACCTTCTCCCAAGTTCTGTAGATGGAGTCTGCAGCCTGATGTAGAGTTCAGAATAAAACAAAATCTCAGCTTTTCAATGATGTGTTGGTGATCAATGTTTTATCTAGATCTGATTTTTTTTAAAAAGACACCCAGTTTCACTTGTTTGTCCTCTGCAACCAATAAATTATCTCAGCTTCTGACTTGGATCCCATGTGAGACTTTTTTTGGTATTTTTGGCAACAACAGTCTGAGATCTCTTTAAAAAGCACTTCCAAGTTTCCTATAAGCACAAGAATAAGTAACGTCCAACTGAATGCAGTGGGATGGGTGTACAGTATGTTAGATGTACTTAAGAGTTCCATTGAACACACTCTGTTGGTCCACTTTATTCTACTTTGACAAGATCAAATCTCACTTATTTACATGGGACTTAAGCATAAGTGAGGTTACCTCTGTATACAAATTTATCTGCGATTAAGCCCCATTGACTTCAGTGGGACTTACTTTTGAATAGATGGCGCTGTTCTGCAGTAATCTATAATATACTGTAAATGGGTACCATTAAACATGTTGCACTTGAAATCCCACCACATGCTTAGGCTCTGACTTGCTTAAGTCAAGTCTCACTGATTTGAGTGGAACTTTAGGGGGGGGGAGGGTTTGTCTGGGGGAAAAAATTTTTAATTGGTTTTTGCAGCTTGTTTTTTTGTTTTTTTGGAAAGTCAAAGAGAAAGTTCCCTTTCACTTTGGAAAGAATCAACCCCACTTGATGAGGTGGAGATGTTATCTTAGACACCCTTATTTAGAGTAAATTCTGCTGAACTCACAGATTTAGCATACGAAAGAAGTTTTAAACTCAGGAGAATCCTAGCAATTCCTAGGATCTCGCAGCCAGCTAAATATTATCTAGCTTTTCTAGCTGGCTTGAATGCTTTTTATTGGAAGAATAAACTCATCTTCATAGGCGTTTCCTGCAGTGGCTCGGCTTTCTCTCTGAACTTGGCCAAGAGGTGAAGCCTATATATCTTCCAGACGAGTGGGCGACACCTCTGTTGACTCCAGGATTCAGGAAGTCGCCACCACTGGAAGAGCTGAAAGAGACAACTGATAAAGCAGGGACAATCGCGTCTGTTTTTAAGAGTCCAATCTGATAGTCCTATCGCCGGGACTTGTTTATCAAGTGTGCCGAATGGCGTTACCTGAGGCCGCTGACAATAAAAATTCGAATCCAAATGACTGATTCGCAGGGCCCGGACTGCTTTATTCCGAGGCGACCTGACAAGACCCCTGTTATTGATGTCCAAACTATCCTCCCTCCTGAGAAACTGAAGAGCTGTCAAAAGCCAGCGAGGTTATATCGGGGCCTAAATAAGCAATCGGAATGCTCTGCTAGGATAGATAAGGGTGTCTGTTCTCGGGCATTGAAGGGGGGGGGGGGGATTAATGTGGCAGTGAGAAGAGGAAAGAGATGGGATTGTGTCACGTGGCTCATTAAATAATTAAATCCGCTCCCCAGGAATGGATCTGTGCCCATCACCTCTCAATTGTGGGAGTGATTCTTTCCGAAGTGAAAGGCATCTTCCTCTTAGACTTTCTGAAAATAATAATAATACAAGTCACAACATAACTAACCCACCCACCGCACCACAAAAGCCAACCTGCCTGCTTTATCTTTGCAAGGGTCTTTTAAGCAAGCATTAAGGGTAAGTATACAAAGCCCAGGCGTGCGCCTTGATTGCCTTCCATTGTTTGCACTCGCTTTATTGGGAAGCATTGACTTAGGCCAGTTGAAGATTTACGAAATGTTAAATCTTTGTTGTGAGCTGCCTTGTGGTCACATTATGCCTTTTGGGTGATTAAGCCTAAACCGAGGTGAAGCTATTTGATAAGGTTCTAGTAGTAATTCACTCTGTAGAAAGATTGGTTTACCACAGTGAAGGAGTGCTGTTTTTCCCAGTTTGCCAGGCGTTCATAAATCACCGGCTCTTCCAACAGGGCCAAAAGGAAAGGAGAGGCTGTAGCAAGCATTGTGATAGGGGAAGGCATAAGGGACACACACAAACACACACACACACAAACACAAGAGAGAGAGAGAGGAACAAACAAAAGAAACGCAATGGATAAAATATCTCGTCCACTCAACATTAAACCAGACGATTTATTACCAACTGTTAAAGCGCTACAATTAATAATAGCATTTTTGATTTAAAAATTTAGAAAGAACAATTTAGCATTTAGTTAAGTTCTCTGAGGTATTTTTTTTAAAGATGGAGAGAAATCACACACACACCCAAGTTTTGGCAGTTGAAAGTATATTTGGGTCAACAGCTTAACTGCTACCAAATACGGCAGGCAGAATTTATGGATGCTGATTCCACAATTAATAAACGTGGAAGGAGCTTTCAACCAAATCAAGACATTTGCAATCAATTACATTACATTTTGCAAGGAAACACGGAAAAAATTAACCAGGATTGAGAAGTGGTAGAAATACAGTATGAGCATGAAAAATCATTAGCATAGTTTGAAATAGATTCTTACTAAAACTAAGGCAATTCCAGAAATCCTAGAAATATAAATGTATAGACACATAAATATATATCCAGATTATAGTTAAACACCAGCTTTAAAATTAAGATGCTAATTGTTAAATGAGTCAGTTGCCAAAACCACATTCTTCCATGCAGAGATTTCTCAAGTAGAAATTTAGGCTTTTTAAGCCTTTGATGATCTCCCAGGACACATGTTTAACAATTATTACTAATTTCTATAGTCATTTTAGGAAGAATAAAATGAGATTTAAAAATAAAAGTTTAAAATGTGAGGATAATATGTGCAAAGCAGGGTCAAACAGTTATTATACATTATAAATATATTTGGAGAATAATACTATTGCTTTTTGGTGATCAATGAAATAATCCTTTGACTTCCATTTAAATCTTTGTATAATTGGGGCAAAAAGAAACCATATTCTAGTTTCTTCCCCTCCCACCCATCATTTTTCCTTATTGTCCTAGATCTGGTTATAAGTCATATGGATGCATTAGGTTCTGTGTTGGGAGATCAGGCCTAACTATGCAAGCATGTGTTCAATACTGCGCCTTGCATTTAAACTCATAGTGACCATTAAACAGAACAGAGCATCATCAATTGATGCTTTAAAAAGTTTCCCATAGCACAGATTTCATGTAAGAGGAATTATAATATATAATTTGAAGGGACCAGAACTCTGCCTAAGTACGTCGCTCTCACTTATCTTTCAGTTTCATACATTGTTGCAAAAGGCAAATACTGTTACATTTCTTATTACTACTAGCTTCCTTTTAACAATCATATACCCATCTATTAGCTGTTAAAATAATAGCTGACCTTTGCCTTGACTCAAAATTAGTATTTATCCCACTAGCCTTTTCTTACTTAGCCGTTGCCTGTTTTGTTTACAGCACTCTGGTACATCGGAGAATGCAATTTAAAGAACCGTACAATCTGGAAACAATTCTGTCTGGTGGTTGGAAACACAAGGAGGTAAGAGCCCTGTGGGTGGGAGGAAAAATGAAATCTATTGTCCCAGAGTTTAAAATAGTTTCATGTTTCAGATACCAATGTTGGGTTTGTTGGTGCACGTTACAGAGGTTACTGTGAGTCCGGGGCTTGATAAATAGCTAAATCTGTTGGAATTTTCTGCATTGCATCTATTCATCTTTCTCAGGCGGTGAATGCATGTCTTGTTAGACAAAGAAATACATAGAACTCAAGTAAGAGTAGTTCTTTGAGAGCTATTCAAAGCAGGCAGCATTGCACACACAGTGGAAAGAGCTGGAGAAGCAAGGGGATGATTGAAAATGCATCTCTCCCCTATACACACACCATAAAATCAAGATATCAAACTAAGTTTGTGATTTAAAAGCTTTGACTTCATGGACTGTTTACTGCTCTAGATGATACAGTTTGTTTCAGTAAGTCAGTAAGTTATCTCTAAAGTTGAGAATGTTTTCACTTAGAATAGGGAGAATTAAATATATTTTTAGAATTTAGCAGATTGTTGGATCCATTGGCTACTGGTAGCCACGATTAATGTGAAGTACCCTATTTGTGTAGTTGAAAAGCACTTTAACTGACTTCTACACCCTGTTAGTGGCAACCGAATCCATGCATTGAAATCTATTCCCGATATCTGTTCTGCGTTTTAAGATTGCGTCTTGTATACTTCATACATTTAACTTCTGAAAAGTGTCCTGTCAGCACAGTTTGGTGGGTGTATGAACATTTCTGTTTTGACTAGCTTTAGGAGGCCACTGGATATGTAGAGTTATTTGAATTTCCTGCTAGAATTACCTCCTTTTATGATGCCGAAGTACAATTAGTTCAGTTTGCTGCCTTTTAAAAGGCAGACATAAATTACAAGGCTACTAGGACTTGTGTTGATTTAGTGCCTTGTTGATATTACCTCTGTTAAAAGCACCTCAAAAACCCTCTTTTAGCTGTTGCGGAGGAGGAGTGAAGGTTGATTTAAAACTATAAACATTCGGAGAGCAGGGCAGAAAGTAAGATTACAGTATATTGTCCCAGTGGTTCAGATAGAGCCCCACAATAGCATCCCAGAAATAGCTTGGATTTTCTAACTTAATACCTGACATTCATATTGTATGTTCAATCATTTTAACTTTTATCTCCCCCCCCCCAAAATTTAGCCCTTTCTATTCTCATTTCTCTGATAGCAATGTATCCCATTGGACCAGACTTAATAGATAATACTATAATATAGTGATATTTGCCTGGCACTGAAATAAAAAGGACAATTTTTTCTAAGGAAAGGGGAAAGAATACAAGAAGAAACAAGGACAGAAATATAAGCATGCATGCAGACCCCAAACCCTTGTGTAAAATGCTTCTATTATGACTTCTGATCATCTTTAATTGACACTTCAGGCATAGCTGTGAATGTCAAATGCCTGGAGAAGGTTAATATTAAGAGTAGACATTTGTTTCAAATGGATATCAAGCAGAATGGGACTGCAGCATTAAACTAATTTAAACCAAAAACATGCACCTTTTATTTCAGTAGACATTGCATCCTTAGCAGGAAATAACAAGAGGAGCAAATGGAATATTTGATATATTTACTTGGCAGAAAGTCCCACTGAAAGCAATAGCACTTACCTAGGAGTAAATATGGTTAGAATATGACTTCAAGCATTGTAGCAGTAATTTAGACATACATTCTCTTGCTTAATTACACCTGTACCCTAAAACACAGCAAGCCTCTTTTGGAAATCCGTGTCCATTGCTTTCAATGTTCCCTTGCAGAAGTATGCCTGCCTTCTGTTTCCATGTCAGTTCTCTTCCTTGAGGCTTTAGGATGGATCTCCTTGTTCCATGTGCAAAGAGAGAAGGCACTCTAGTCCTAATTTCAAAATGAAATATAACATGTCTTGTTCTCCAAAAGGCCTTCCTGCCCTTGAGGTAATGGGAAAGGATGGGTTTTTCATTAAGGAGGCAAAATGAGTGTCCATACAACTCAGAGTTGTGTTTTCACATCCATTTGAGTTCACATTTCAATATGCGTAATCTTTCAGCTTTGACCACAGTAAGTGAATTCCAAAAGTCAATACTCTATATAAAACACTTTATATTAAAGAGATACCAGTATATTGTACTCCAGCCATGCAAGCTAGATTTCTTGTGGTGTCTTAAAAAGTATAGCCCAACAAAAGAACTTTACCATAGATTACCAAGGAATTGGTGTGTGTGTGTGTGTGTGTGTGTGTGAGAATAGGAAGAAAGAAAATAAAACAGATTTATTCTCACTCATACCTGGAGTTAATAGTTCAACTCCAGTTTTCACATTCACTTAATACTAATAAAGATCTTCATAGAAAAAGAAACCAGGTTGGAGAGGGGAGGCTAAGCTCTTAGACAGCATCAAGGTGTGTAAGTTGAAAATGCACCCCAGACTTATGATTTTGATTTATCGTGCTTGTAGTTTCTGTTTGCTAAAGTCATCTTTCTGCTCTTGGCTCAAAGCAGTCAATAATGTTTACTAGAAATCCACCAAGCTTTGTTAAGCCTTCTCCCTACATCTGCTCCATTATCCATTAATTTCAGCTGTATTGTTGTTGAAAAATAACTAGTGAGGGCCTCTTTTGACTGGGCTGAAGACACTTTAGTTCAAATTCCCATGAACCCACCCCTTGTATAAAGATACTACACCTTGATATTTAGCATTTGTCACTGAAACTCTTTATGGGCAATCATGATGGACCTACATACAATTATCATAAATATTATCATATAGTTTCTTTTGACAAAGAAGCCCTTCCTTTTAAGAAAATTAGTGTACTTAGACTGTTAGCCATGGGAGAGTTGTAGTTTCTCTTATTACCAAAGTGAACACAGTCCCTGAAGAAGGACCTAATCCTATACACACTTACTTTTGATAAGACTTTCTGGGAGTTGTTTACAAGTAAAATGTGGGCACTGGCATTGACTTCAGTAGATTTCTGGATGCCTTCTTGCTCAGTAGCAAGATTCGCCATGTGGAAAAAGGCTTACTCCCAGGTAAGTATGCACAGCAGTGCAACCTAAATTGAAATACTGAGTGGCAGTTGTCATCTTTTGAAGGCACTCTGGTTTTATTAAAGTGCAGTTTAGTGCTTGCTTTAAAAACAAAAATCCTGACCTTTATCTCAGAAAGGTTGAAAGTTCTGGGATAAGAGGTTTGTACATAAGAAGTTTGTGAACTCTACAGGTTGACACTCCTGTGGGTAAAATCTAACAGCCTTTTAAACTCAACGTTTCCTAAGATTGGGTTAAAATCCAAGGAGCAGGAATTGCCTATGATTTCAATTTTAAGGTTGGCAAAGCGTACATTGAATCTGTTCACACCTACAGATTTATTTAGTTTTAAGAGAAAAGGCTTAGGGAAAGTGTTGAGAGAAGAAGAATGGGATTAATTGGTTGGGAAACAGCTGGAGGGAAAGACATAGGATAAACACAAAATGAGACAAGTAATTTGGGATTTGTGTAGCCTTCAAGTAGGCCCAGCTTACTTTGAAAGGATAAAGGGGTTTGATTATTATTTTTTGCGTTTATAAGAGTTGACTATACCTTTTTGTGATTGAGCATGGGGAAGATCCTCAAAGAAAGAAAGAAAGAAAGAAAGGTCAGATCTTTCTATTGGGGAGAATTTTATTCTCAGTCTTATTTTAGGAACCTGTGAGGGCCCCCACCCCCACCCCCCAAATTTCCATTTTCCTTCCTTTCTTCTTCTTTGCTATGTTTTAAAAAAACCTCCCTCTCTGGGCAGTTAGATCATTATTTCGCCCTAAATATTTCATCATCAGAGTACCCTATGATTTTATACATCACTCAAGTCCTTGCCTAGGAAATGCATAAGTGCAGGTTGAATAAGAAGGTCCCCCGAAGAGTTTGCAACCTCCAGATCACCGCAAAGCAGACAGGCCCCCTTCCTCCTCATCTTCCTCCTCCTCCTCGTGGGTGACCAAGGAGTGCCGTCCCTTTCTCTCCGCCAGAGGATCCCTTTGCTTTGGTCAGGTAATGGCAGGTCTTTTTTTTTTGGGGGGGGGGGGTGTCTCTGGTGTACCATGTGGGCGTTCAACAGAAGTTTGAGAGGAGTCCGTGGGATGATGGCCGATCGCCCTCCTCGTTTCGTGGCCAAAGTTCGTCTCGAATTGTGGCGGCTGCCCATCCCCGCCCCCTCCTTACAGGGTCACCGGGGACGGTCCTCTCCCCCCCCTCGCTTCCCTAAAACCCACTTGATTCGCTTCAAACTTCGGTGAAATCAAGTCAGATTTGAAAGAAAAAAAAAGAAAAAAAAAGGGGGGGGGGGAGAAATCTTCCCTTCTGTCTCAAAACGGATCAAGGGAAATATTAACTGTGATGGGCGGGAGAAAAACACACATACACAACCACCACCTCCACCGTTTGTGTCCCCCCCCCCCAAATGCATTTAGTTAAGGCTTAAGGGGAAAGCGGGGGTGGGGTGGGGAGCAGCAGACGTGTACACGCGCGCACACGCACACTCTCACGCACAAGAGGCTTGCGGTTTCCAACCCCGGTTCCTTCCCTATTTCAAATAAAAAAAGGATTTAAGTTGACGTGTGACCACGTGAGCACATAATACAGCGCATTATTATTGTGGCATCTGGAGTGGAGACCCGGGGCTGGCTTCGCCTGCGATCGCGCTTTCCACCCCCACCCCGTTTCTGTTCAGAGCAAGAACTGCTTTCCATCATCATCATCCTCATCATCATCCGCCGCCACCCAGCCCCGGCAAGCAAGCAACCCCAGCCTCTCGCTCACCCTCGCTGGAGCTACGAATAAGCGGTCCTGATGGGAAAGCGATTGCCGGGCTGTGAGGACGAAATGCTGCGCTAAAAAAAAAGAGAGAGAGGAAAAGACAAGAAAAAAGAAGGATGGATTTTTATTTTAAGGTATTTCCGCCGATTGTGCATTTACGTGTGTGACTTATGGCTGGGCGAGGCAAAGGTCAGGAGAAAAGGCTTAAGGGTGTGTGTGTGTGTGTGTGTGTGTGTGTGTGTGTGTGTGTGTGTGTGTGTGTGTGTGGACACCGGTCAAGCCTGGTTTCCCCCTTTGTTTCCCTTCGGTTTGATGGGGGGGGGGAGAAAACCTTTGACAACAAACAGATCGGAGACTATTTCTCCCTTTGCAACTTCTCATACGGGCTCTTGGTTTTCCTACGGGTGGTTTCTATGCCTCGATTGTTTTATCTTCCTGCTACCTGGTCGTTGTTCTTTACAACCTTATGGCCGGGGAGAGGGACTTGTCTTTGTGTTTGCTTTTGCCACTTATTGTACTCAGCTGATGGTCGTTCAAGTATGTTTTAGGAAACAGCTGTGAACCACGATCAAAGTTACATCCTTTCTTTCTTTCTTTCTTTCTTTCCCTACTTACCTACCTACTACAAAATGCACACGCCTACAAATCTGCTGTTGTTTTATTTATTGTGATGCTGACGGGTCAATTTGGTGAGCCATCATAGCAGAAAAACTAGGTGACTTTTGTTTTAGTCTTTCGCCTGTTCCTAATGGTTCATGTTTATATCTGAGAAGCGAATGCATGGATCCCTCCCTGTCCCTTAATCATGAGATTCTTTGGGTGGTTTGTTGGCTTATCCGTGAATCTGGAAAGGGGGGAAAAACGGTTTTTGTTCTCTCTAGATTTTCTAAAGCAATCGCCAAGTCTTAGCCAGTTAGTTATTCTGGTTTTGTGGAGGGAAATGCGCCCTAAATAACTTGGGGGGGGGGGAATGAAAGCACCCCTTGTGTTATACAAGGGGACAAATGTTATATAAAATTACATCCACCACTGAGTCTCAGCATTGCTAAAGGTCAGAGTGCTGACTTTTGATTTATGTTGCCACTGGGCTGCGGGTAACACACTCACTCGCCTACATATGCTTCCCCCTCCCCTTTTCCCTGGCCCTTTCCAATTATTTAGTTTAGGATTAGAAGAAATAATAGGAATAAAATATTTCTTACCCAAAATATTGCAGGTATTTAATTAAAGTGTGTCGCTTGTGCAACATTTCTATATCCCCCCCATTTCTATATGCCAAATGATCTGATCTCAAGTACTGTACAAAACAAATCAATGCCCCTCTACTCCTTTACAATATATATGCAGTCAAGTACAGATATTTGAATCACCAGTAAAAACTCAGTTTTTTAAGTTCAGTTTGGGGGAAAAGGTACAGAGGAATGTTCAATTTTAAATAAAATAAAATATAAGGTTTGATTGATGCTCAATTACTTTGTCTTGGTTCCTTATGATTTGTGACCCTTTTCTGGTGTAACTCAAGTACAGCAGCTACAAGTAACAGAGTTGTGATTCTGATACCAAGGTTTGTTGTGTTTTGTTTATAGGAGTTGGAAAGTGAAAAAAGATTCCGGCAAATCCTCAATGTATGCTAAGTAACTAAAAAACCAAGTGTCAATAGCTGTTACATGGGGCATGATAAGATAACCAGAGATAGCAACCAAATAGGATTCATCATAACATTGGAGATAGGAGTTTTTGAAACTGCGAGTTTAAGCAACCCTTGTGTTAAACAAACCCTTGTGTTCACCAAGTTCCGCTGAACATAATTATAGATAAATATTGGAAAGTCAGAAGTTCTTGAAATGGTGTTTTATTAAGAATCCTTACCATGTTTCTTTTCCTTAAAAATAAATAAATGCCAGGATAATCTTTCCACTGCTTTCCTGTCGCAATTAACGAAGTTAGCAATTATTTTCTCTCATGTCTAGAAAGAGAAAAACATGTATATGTAAAAATCTTCCACAGTGATCCCTGAAATCTATTTACCATTTTTATTTATTTATTTATTTATTTATTTATCGTATGGCATACAATTTGTAGATTCTATCAGACAAAGTGCTCTATGAGTTTTTGTATGCCGAGGAGATGACGTTGGTGTCCAGATTTCAATTCAAAGCGTAAACTAATGGCTGTTTGCTTTCCACTGAGCAGGTTGTCTTCCCTCTTAAAAGTTGTGGAACTGGTTTTCAGAAGGAGGGGGATTATGAAATATGCCTGGAATCACACTCAGAGTTATGCTTCCTCAGCCCCAAGAGCTTGCATTCACACATTGTGAATTCTTAGAGTGAAAAGCAAAAGCACTTAGGTATTGTGGCAGCAAAAGTAAAATCTATCAATAAAAGTGTATTTTAGACAAAGGGTCAAGACAGTTAATAAAGAACACAAGCCCTGAAAATATATATCTAGAGACCATAAATTGGACCGGAGAGGAGAATCTTGCGTATGAAATAAATCAGTTTAATCTTAATATTCAGACCTTGAAAACTCCTTTTTTAAAATTACAAATCATGTACAGTATCTTATTTGTCCTTGAGGGGTGGGCTGTCTTTACACATCAGAAACCTTCAGGATAGTAATTATAAAGAAATAGCCGAAACACAACCCCCCCCACCCCCCCACCCCAAGCAATGGCCTGCTTAAAATCCCATGGTTTTGTTGCCATGATGGGCGCACAAGAGAAGAGGGTTTTTTTCCCCTTTCTTTCTCTGGACAGGAGGGGGCTTTGAGCTGGCATCTTCCTCTTTTTGATGGCAAAAGTATGCTGTGGGTTTTTTAGGGAAAAGTCAGATCAGCAGTTTTCCAGAAGAAAGTGTAGGGTTGATTATTGACAAAGAGTTTTCTTCCACTATGACTTTCTAGGGGCTGTTTGTAGTAAAATGCCTACTAGTGGACTTTTTTAAAGTGCCCCCCTTTCCCCCACCTACACTTACTCAGCTTTCCCTTTCATGTTGAGCCACCACAATATGCTAAGAAGAGCAAGTGTTTTTTTGTTGTTGTTGTTGTTGTGTAGCTCTGTTTACAGCTTGGGTGCATGAAGTCATAAATCTTGCCCAGCCATAAATGACAAAAACAATTGGTATGCATAGGAGGCCACCCTGGGCTGGGAGTATATGTGTGTTACTGTCTCTGTGTTTAAATTTCCTCTTTTGGGCCTTTTGCTTGGTTTTGGCTTTAAAGTGACATTGGGATTTAAGGAGAGGTTCTTTGTAATTTTAACACCTTTGGTAGCGGAGACTTGTCAAAATCGCACCTAGGCATTATTGGAAGACTCCTTTGAATACCTTAGATGCTTTGGTTACTTGAAAGCCTCATCCTTGATTTTTTAAGTCTTCACCTTCCTTTAGAACTGCAAAACATTCCACTTGCTGGTGTTATTTTAAACCTGGCGCAACTTAGGCTGAAGGATGGTCAGAAAGGGGTGTGGGGTGGGAAAAGAAGAAAATGGACAGCAAAAGGGAGAGCAGAAAGACAAGCAAGAGAGAACGTCAATTCACAGAAGAAAAACATCTATACGCAACTGTGTTCATACAAAATATTGCATGTGCCTCCAGTGAATATTTTTAAAAATGCATACTGAGGTAGGTATATTCATTGGGAAACTCTGCATGCTAGGCTGAGTGTATTTACAGACTTCTAAAACCCCTAACCTTCTTCCTGCCAATTTCGGCATAATTCTGAAAGTCCAGGTAAATTATCAAAATTATAGCGACTTTTAGTGTGTCTGAAGAATTTGCTTGCAATCCTGGAAAGTTCACACTGGCAACAAATTTCTTAATCTTAAAGGTATCATGATGCTACTTCTGTTTTTGTGGTTGTTACTGATATGTTTAAGTGGGTCTTTTTGCTACTGAAGCGTGCATTGGGGTTTAGCCTCAAAGTTCCCTCCTAATCATCTTCATTCACAGTTAAATCCCCTTGATTTCAATTGGATTCATTTACAAGTTAGTTTGCTTATAATTATGATTTCCCTTTCATGCCCATTGATTTAAATAGAAAAAAGTGCAATCAATTTGGTTTAAAATGAGATTCTTTTCTCTTCCTTCCTTCCTTTGTTGTTGTTATATGTCAGGTTAAGTCCAATTTATGCCGAGCCTATGAATAAACACTCTCCATTCTTTCAATGACATCTAATTTTTAGGGAACTCGGTCTTTCCTTGATCTTAACTACTTATGGCTTAGTTTGTATGTGGGTGCCTTTCAGCACCAGAGATAAACACATGTAAGTGGCAGAATGTACGGCTTGGGAAAGGTCATGTGCCTCGATCCCTCCTACATGGGTTTCTAAGTATGGCCGAAAGGCCGCCTATCTGGAATACGTGGCTCCCTTCTTCACCCCGCAATGTCATTGTTTTGATTGCTTTGCAACTGCTGTCTAGAGTGGCCTGGGAGATAGGCAGATCAGAAGGCTACTTATTATTTATTATATGGGGACAACTCAGGTCTTGCCTCTATTTCACCCTCCCCTTCTAACCAGAATGCTCTACATTTTACAAGCCAGAAGAACAATCACTTACATCTGTGTGAACTAAATAGCAGCTAGACAGGTAAGGATGTGTGTCTATATATATGTGTGTGTGTGTGTGTTTCAAGCATTCTAGGTTGCGCAATCCTTTTACTGGATTGGTATTACTCAGCTAAGAACTCTATTTCCACGGATGGATCACACATTTATTTTTGTCTGTCTATAGCTACACCACAGAGTATTTGCTTTACACACATGCACACATTTAATAATCAGGTCTGTGGCGAGGGAGCCTTTTCTGAGCATGGCCATTGTTTTCCTGAGCATGGTCTCACCCCTACACTCTTTCATTCCCTCTTTTTCTTCCTTCTGTCCATCTCATCTCCCCCCCCCACACACACACACACACTTTGTTTGCCTGCTGGACTGATGAGCCGCCCTTCTGCCCCAAACCTCCCTGGGCAGCTGCCTTTCCATCCACCCCCACCCCCCTCCAAGGCTTGGGAGTGCAAGGAGGCTCCCTGAGGGAGTCTGTGTGGGTGTAGAGGGGGCAGAGAGAGTCCATCTTTCCCTGCAGAGCGTTTTCACCTCGGGAGTGTGGGGAAGCGAGCTCTCCGGTAGCCCAAGAGGGGTGGAGGTGGGGGGTAGGGGCTGGATCAAGGTAAGGGTGAGAAGGGGGTGGGGGGGTGGGGAGACTCTCTCTCGGATTGAGCTGGAGAGAAAAATCCCTTCTTCCTTGCCTAGGCAGGACTCCTCCAGTCCTGACTTGACTCGGGATCTCGATGAGTTGAGGTGGTCCCCGTCCCAGAGAAGTTGAAGGGGATCGGGGCCGAGACGGGAGGGGGGCAGCGTAAGAGGGAAAGTTCTCCTCCCCCTCTTCCTCTTCTTCTTCTTCCTCCTCCTCCTCCCTGGTCTGGCAGCGAGGAACTGTCGCCGGAGCCTCCAAAGAGCAATGCTGGCTTCCGCCTCAGTCGTCAGAAGTTAAGGTAAGCAGGCCACAAAATGCGCTGCTATCAGTGGTGAACGGCGGAGTTTCTGTCCTGGTGATTTATGACCAGAGACTTAACTCTCGGTTCAAGAAGAGTTCACTGGCTGGAGCTTCCTTCCAGGCAGTGACGGATAGACCTTTAACACTGCTAGAGTTCAGGCCCGCTGCCCCTCTTCAACTTTCCTCCTGGCTAGCAGGAAATCTGGGGGCTCAGGGTGCGGTGGTGGTGGTGGTGGTGGTGGGGGCACAAAGATCTTGGATCACCTGGACTTTGGCTTCCAGTTTGGGGCAAACAATAAAAGCCCCAGAGGCAAAGAGAGAGACCACTTTCTTGTCCGTATCCCCAAATCAGTTATGATACTAGATTGAAACTTTTAAGGTGGGAAAGGGCAGGGGGGGGGGGTCTTTGTACTGGTTGCTTTCCATTGGGACAAAATCGACTCATGTCCAAGAAGGATGCTTCTTCAGAGTTGTCGATTGGGCCAAGGAAGCAATGGAAGGAAGAGGTGTGCGTGTTCGTTTTGTTTCCAAGGACTTAGGAAAATATTCCCCCAAAGGAAGCTGCTAAAATACTTGAGTACTACTCATTCAAAGCACTTTACACGCATAGCGTCCAGCCACTCTTCTAGACACTCTGTCGAGTTTCCTGAACTAAAGGTTGCTATCCTGTGCATTTTTGCCTGGAAAGAAACTCCACTGCACATAGTGTGACTCACATCCCAGTTGCATAAGATTATGTTAGAGAGTAAAGTTTCGTTGAGTCTAATATGTCTAACTTTGGAATAAACATGCAGCATCTAAAGCGGGTGGGTTATGAAGGTGGCCAGATCCCACCATAATAAGTAATCAAGAATTATGAAAAGGGACATAGTTAGTCAAGTTACTGTTCAGAGCAAGCTTTGCTGGGGCCTAACTTTGCTGATTATCCATGTTGCTTTATGTGTACCTGCAAATTGCACTCCAGACATGTATTTTGAAGAAAACATATCTGTGTATAATTCAACACAATGCATGCCATAGGAGTTCAGGTTCTGAGTTTCACAGGAGCTGTTTTACATTCTTAATGTCATGGGGCAGTAATTGCACTGACTTTTTGCTATTAAAAAGGGGAAGTGGACAAGCCCCCCTTTACTGGGAATTTTGTTTGGCATTGACCCCCTCCTCCTCCTGAGTCACTTCCCCTCCATATACAGGAACACATTTGAATCCTGGACCAGCCGGGAAATGTTTATTAAACTGCCCCAAAGGAAACTGTCTTCATAGGAGCCCTTACTGTTTTACACTTCCTAATTTATGTTTTAGGAAGCATAATAGTCCCACATGTCCCAAAGAACCCCAGGAATTAGGTAGAATGATGGGGGGGGGGGGGGAATTGAAACAGTAGGACTCACAAACTTGTTAAAAAATAGAATACTGGTGTTTAAATGGATTTCCTCCAAACTGGGCGAAATCAATGTCACACCCAGACGCTTCTACTTAACTAGATCGAGACCATAGCTTCTAAAATGGGGCCGAAGATAGTTAATTGCCTGCACTTTCAGATCTTTACTGGTCAGTTGTTGTAATAAATGCTAAAAGACTTGATTACAGTAAAATAAAATCAAAAAATCAAAAGACAGCTGCCATCTGTAAGCGAGTTACATCCATAAGTGAGCTACTAAATTAATTTGTCTATAATGTGCTTTGTTTTTAAAGAAACCTATGTGTCCTGAAATGCAAAATGCAAACACATGCAATTAATTTGTGTGTGTGTGTTGATACTGTGCAATGTTTCCCTCAAGCTATGAGGACTGACAGATCAGTGTTTTGGCCTCAAAAGGGAAGCAGGAGTGTTGGCTAAGCACACAAAAATATGCTAGCAAAGGTGTGGGTTCTAGTGTGGCCTAAAAAAGTTCTTTGATTGCAGATAAGAGTCCTGTGGGTGGAAGCCCCATTGGTTTACTGGTTATGGTCAGACAGGTAAACACTGTTGAGTGAGCAAAAATGATTCGCCTGGCTTGTAGGCACATTCTGTGGTTTTTGTGTCCATTCCCCTTTCTGCAGCCAAGTGACCCTCATACATCAAATTACATAGCAGTTTCAGAGACAGAAGCTATTATCCTTAAGTTGGTAAGAAAGTTCAGCCCGTGGTCATGGAGATGAACGCTGATTTTGTAGGTTCCTGGTGTGTCTCTCCCCCACCCCCACAATCCATCATGTTTGAACAGGTAGAATTTGAGTATATTGCAGAAAGGAGAAGAAAATAAGCAGGAGAAAGAGTCTAAGAAATAATATTTTTAAAGTTTGCATGTGTTTGCTATACTTCCACCTAGTTTTTACATTTCCTTTGCAAGACAACTAGAGAAGGCCATCAGAGCGTAAAAGAAGCTTTTCTCAAAGAAGAACTAGCTGGAAGATTGCCTTGAATTGTTATGTTTGGCTACATCTTGAGGTCCTTTGATCCTAGAGGCCAGATTTGTGTCTCATGTCGCAGCAGTTAGAGCTAATTTATGCTCACTAACTTGGCTGGTTATTAAAGAGCAAAGGGGAAGGGCATCCCCAGTTGTTGTGCTGTTCCATCAAGAGAGCCATTAGGTGTTACATTTATCAAACATTTTATTTCCTTGCAAACATTTCAGGAATTGGAATCCCTGGGAATATTGGCTGGCCCTTCCTGGTAGAATGTTGTACACATATCTAATTTTTTGTCTTGAAAAGAAAATGTATGTATGTATTTATTTTCTTGAAGAGAAATTAAATATAATATAAAATTAAATATCTTCAAGAAAATAAATATATTGTATTGTATACAGGGCGCCACAGAAGGTGTCATACATGGGGAAATGTGAAATCGTAGCTAAATGCACCTTTATGTGCAAAATATTCATTGCACATTTAAAAAAAAACTATTTACAAAATATTCACTATGCCAGCCACCTCCTTTCACACACACACACACACACACACACACACACACACACACACACACACACACACACACACACACACACACACACACACACACACACACACACACAAAGCCTTCTGCCTCATTCATGCTGATCATATTCCAAGATATCTGTTGTTATGCAACTATTCCTATGTATGGCAATCTTTGAGACACCCTGTATACCACCTTTCTTTTATAGCTTTTAAATGGTAAGATGCATTTTTTACAAAAATTAAGATAATTAAAGGTATCATTCTATTTAGTGCAAGAGGAAAGTTCTATTAATTTCCCCCATACTTTGCAGACCTGGAAGAAGGATTTTTCTGGTGGCTATGTGTGATTTCTTTGATCTCCCTGAAATCTAGGCTTCCCTTCCAAGTAAGATGAAAGATATATTTTATGAGAAACTATAAAACAATGCTCACCCCCTTCTCTGTGTGTAGAATTTTAGCAACCCACATTCTCCAGGAACAATAATCCACACAGTCCTGACTGCCAGTAAATCCCAGCAGCCCCCCACACTCCCCATTTTTTGCCACTTTCCCTCTTGAAATTCTCTTTGCCTCCAGGCCAAGTCATACTGCTAAATATTGCTGACCACGTTTTCTGTTATAGCTTTCATGTCACTTAGCTATTGCAAGTAAGATGGATTTGTACGATTGCTTCACTCTCCTGTGCTTTCCCTACACCCTAGGTCGACCAGGAGGGGCCATTGGCAGAGGAACGTCACGTGACAGAGGGGTGCCAATGTTATTCTTTAAGGGTGTCAAGACCCTGTCAGTTTGTGAAATAAATATTGGGAAACAACGAAATGCAAAAAACGACCTATTACGACAGCTCTGCGATCTACGGCGGCTATCCCTACCAAGGAGCAAACGGTTTCACTTACAATGCTAGTCAACAGCAATATCCTCCTCCTCCTCCTCTGCCTGCTTCCTCCATGCTGGTGGAAACGGAGTACCATCGGCCTGCCTGTTCTTTACAATCCCCTGTTGGTAGTGGTGGCAACTCGGGGGCCCACCACAAGTCCAATGAAATCAGCGAGAGTTGTATGAGGACCATCAACAGCCAATCTCTCCAGCCTCCAGTCCTCCCAGAGCAAACTCAACAACCACAGCCTCCAAGCCAGCAGGCAGCCCCACCTCCACCTCCTCCACCCCCTTCGGTGTCACCCCCTCAAAATGCCTCTGCAGCTTCCACCCCAGCCAACGCCACCAAGAGCTCCATCCTGAACTCGCCCACCATGTCCAAACAAATTTTCCCCTGGATGAAAGAGTCTCGGCAAAACACCAAGCAGAAAAACAGTGGTTCCAGTTCAGGTATGGAACACAAGGGATGAGGGCAGGGAGTATAAGTGGAGAGATTCTTCTGAAGAAAGAGGCACTTACTTTTTGCAGGCAGCTAAATCCACTAGTACCATGATGGCGAACCTTGGCACTCCAGCTGTTCGTGAACTTCAATTCTTAGAAGCCCAAGTCTGAATGCAGTACACATCCATGTGGATTCACAGAGACTTGAGCTTCTGGGAAGTGAAGTCCAAGAACAGGTGTAGTGCCAAAGTTCGCAATCTCTGTACTAGGAGCCTTCCCGAAGAGTATGGAATTTTTGCACCACAATCAGTGTACCCAGATAATGGCAACTTTGTGTTGCCAGCTAATCTTTCTCGCACTAGGTCAGGTGAAAGGAACTGCAGAATGAACTATCCAAAAGGTGCCTTCATTTTGGCAGTTTCACATCTGGCCTAGACACGAAAGAAGAAGCTGAGGTTCTCCTAGGTCAGTGATGGCTAACCTTGGCACTCCAGCTGTTCTTGAACTTCAATTCCCAGAAGCCCTGATCAGCAGGAGTGCTGACTTGGGCTTCTGGGAATTGAAGTCCAGGAACACCTAGAGTGCCAAGGCTAGCCATCAGTGTCTTAGGTGGTGGTTCATTCTACAGTAGATGGGAAAGTTTTGGTACATTCCCCACCCATTTCAATTGAACCACACCATCTCTTGAGATCACCAGGCTTGTCTTATTTCAAACAAACTCCTATAGATGATATCTCTAGAGAATAGGTTGGTGAAATAAGCTTCATTTTTTTTAATGTGACCTCTGTTAATCTCTTATAAAAGAATGTGGAGTTACTCAGCTTCCAAGCATTCCCTGTGTAAATTCAGAGATGTCTGTTTCACTTATCTTTAACATTCCAGCCAACCAATCCCTCCCCCTTTTCACTGCTGTTAAGGCAGGTCCAGATACGAAAGTTTATAGGCCTTGTCTTTGGCCAGTGGCAGGAACCTGTGTCATTTTTTGCTAGGTGCTATATCAGTCATAAGCCAGTGACCTATCACAGCTGAAGTATAACAAGAATAAAATAGCTCATTATTATCTGCAGTCAAGATCAATGCTTTGTTTGATATTCATAACCTCTTTTGATTTTAGCTTATAGACTGGCAGCCTTACAAGATTGGTAAACAAAGCTTTGGATTTCTTTTAACAGACAGGTCCATAAATACATTACAGGCGGATTAGAATGTTTATCAACAGTGTTATTACCTAAGTAAACTTAAATCAATGGGGAAAGTGTTAACATGAGTCTCGCCAAGTGTATGGCTTCTATTTACCACTTCATCAATTTATCTTGTGTGTGTTGAGAAAAGAGAATCTAAATTTTTTGCGAATCTTTTCTTTAGTGCATTTTTGTAATATTGTTACAGTGGAAACTAATATTGTCAGATGTAACACATATATAGGGATACCTGGTACAAGCACACAGAATGGCAGGAATAGTATATTTGTCTACAGGTACGTATTATAAAGGATGTTCTGATACACAAACCTGCCCAAAGTAGTAAAGGTGGCAGGCTAGTGTAAAACATCTGGAAGTAAATGCTCCCTAGTTTAACGTGACTTGCTTATTATTCAATATGCTTAAGATGCATTGGCTTAAGTTCTGTCTCATTATGTGCAATGGATAGAAATGAGGTCTCATGAAATCCAATAAAACGTAAGCGTTCAACTTGATACTAAACTTGCAACTGCATAGATTTCAATAGGAGTTGCTTCCAAAGAAGGTCAGTGATACTGGCTATACTGAATTAATGTGTCATAAGCACTGATTCTTCCTCAAAAACAAAAAGCTAAATTGTACAGTATCTGAAAAATATCTAGCACATTCCCACTGCATGTTGGGTAAAGGAATACAGCAAATGGAATAATCTGCCTTTAAAAAAATCCTTTAATGGTACTTGCAATGACAACCTGAGGCTGGCCACTTTGTCCTATCCAATAATAGAGGTGGTTACTGTGTATCTGTCTTACTCCCTTCATTTCAATAGGTCCTAAATGGCTTTAAACAAAGTAATTCTTCACTGCTTTGTAGTGCGGGCAGTCAAGGTAGCATTATATATTTGAGGAAGACAGTGGCTAGACAATTGAGTTTTGAATTCTGACTTTCAGTGGACTATATTGACATAGATATCTGTATCATTGTACATAGTGGAAGATATATTTTGAAGTCCTCTGGACTGCTTTGAATGCTGGCCCTGTTATCACAGCACCACCAAAGTTAATGAGACTTTTGCAGATCCTTTTAAAGAAATCAAATTTCCTTCACCTTAAACCCCACGTGAAACAAATCAACCTACAACTTGAATTGGACTTTCTTTCAGTTACTCGGGAATAATCCAATTCATTTAACAAAGAACTTTGATTTGGTGGTTTGGGGGGCTGACAATTTGTAACCTTTATTCAGTTATCTAGCTTTATTTGTCATGATGTTTATCATACTGTATAAATGTCATTTGTTGTTGTTGTTGTTGTTGGCGGCTGTATTTCTTGTGCTTTTCAAAGGCTGTATCTCTGGCCCAACTGAGATAACAGCAATTTGTCTATATTTGTTAAGTAAATTACTATTACTTGAGCATATCCTGGTTGGGACAGATAATGTGATGTCCAGAAGAGCAATTTGGATACTAGGCTTTGGGGAATACTCCCTGTAAGTTGAGGACCTCCAGGTGTTTGGGACTACAGCACCTATTGCATGTGATTATTACCTATATTGATGGGATGCAATGAGAGTTTGAAACCCAAAACATCTGGAGTATGCCAGTTTGAGGAAGGCTGTCCTAGTGGAATGGGGTGGTGGTGGTGGTTGTGGTTGTGTGCTCTGGGGCCACCCTACTTACTTTGTTCTTTGTATGATTTGCATAGGTGAGAGTTGTGCTGGTGATAAAAGTCCCCCTGGGCAAACTTCCTCCAAAAGAGCCCGCACGGCTTATACGAGTGCCCAGCTGGTAGAACTGGAAAAGGAGTTTCACTTCAATAGATACCTTTGCAGGCCCAGAAGGGTAGAGATGGCTAACTTGCTCAATCTCACAGAAAGACAGATCAAAATATGGTTCCAAAACCGCAGAATGAAGTACAAAAAGGATCAGAAGGGGAAAGGCATGATGACCTCTTCCGGAGGACAGTCTCCCAGCAGAAGTCCTGTCCCTCCAGCTGTTGGAGGCTACCTGAACTCTATGCATTCCCTAGTAAACAGTGTTCCCTATGAGCCCCAGTCACCTCCATCCTTCAGCAAGCCTCATCAGAATGCCTATGGCATCCCCACGTCATATCCTGCTCCTCTCAATAACTGCCCGCCTCCTCAAAAGAGATACACGGGAACTGCTACAGTGACTCCAGACTATGACCCTCATTCTTTACAAGGCAATGGCTATGGAAATCCACACATACAGGGAAGCCCCGTCTATGTTGGGGGCAATTATGTGGATACCATGACAAATACTGGACCATCCATCTTTGGTCTGACTCACCTCCCGCATCCTTCCTCCACCAACATGGACTACAGTGGGCCAATGGGCAACAATCATCACCATGGACCTTGTGATCCACACCCAACGTACACAGACCTTACTTCTCACCATCCTTCTCAGGGAAGAATTCAGGAAGCGCCCAAACTGACCCATCTGTAATATACCATCAGTTACTCAGTCACCCTAAAAGCCCTCCTTCAGCTTTTATTATTTTTCTTTTAAAAGAAAGGGAAAAATACTTCAAAGTTCCCTGTCCACCCCTCTCCTGACCTTCTGTTTTGGTTCATTTTCTTTTCTTTTGGTTAAAAAAGAGAGAGAGAATGAAGAAGAAAGTGTTTTCTAGTTTATGTGACGTAGCAATATCTGTTGCTTGAATTGCCCTCTAGTTTCAGTAGTGGATATTTATCTCTTGGAACCTTTGCCTTGTGTTCTCCCTTTGAGAGTATACAGAGGCTTTCTACTCTTTCAACTCTTTTATCAAAACAGGGTATTATGAACAAATTTTCTATACAGGCAGTTCCTAAATGTGAATTTGTTCGTACTGAATTGATCCCATCGGGGAAGCATTTTTATTTTAATTGCACTTCTTTTTAAATAGCAAGAAAGAAATCAAAGGCGCTTGCACAGGGGTTTCCCTGCGCAAAATTATTAATAAGTGTACGTCTTTCAACGTGTGTATGCTGATGACCTTTCAGATTTATTTATATTTTTTGCAAACTTTGAATAATCTAAGTGTTTAATTTTTTTTATTTATCCCCATCTGTTCGTATTTATATATATATATATAAAGATATTAAAAATAAACTTCTGTACCCTGAATATTCAGGAGATATTTACCTGGCTGTATGTTAAAGCTGCATACATAGGGAATATCATTTGAAAAGGGAACTAGAACTCTTTTATTTAAAAGGAAAGAAAATGCAATAAATCTGGAAAACAAACAACAGGCCGCCATAAATGCCATATGGTCGAACCAGGCAGAAAAATGTGTAAACCTGGACAACAATAGACAGTAGGTTAGTTTGAAATTTATGCATTCCTTGCTGCTCACATTCTGGGGGACAAAAATAAAGTTTTTATTCTGAATAACACAGACTTAAGACACAGTCATTGAAAAACATGCGAGGGAGGAAAGAAGAAAGAAAACAACATCTGCCATTCATGCCCCTTGAGTCTGAAATGCATAAATCTCTAATATCCGACCTTCAGGTCTTCCCTGTTTCTCCCTCTTCGGTCTTTCATGGGTGCCAAAATCCAAGTCTGTGCCCATTCCAAATAACAACAAGAGAGGTTGGGAGCACTGGAAATGTCCAAGGTGGGAAAGATCCATCTTTTTGTGTCCAGAATGAACAATCCAGCTTGCCACAGGGAAGAGTGGGGTGGGGGGGGGAGAGAAAGAGACTGGGCTTCAATGGCTTCCATGGCGCTTTGTAGCCGAGCTCAGGTGCAGATCGCATCGCCTCTGGAGGCCTCAAGGCTTGGGCGGCTTCTCGTTTGCAGGCTGTTCTTTTCTTCGCCATGTTGAGTTCCCCTTTCCCCCTTCTTGGAAGCAGCCTATGGAGAAGTACTGGGGACCTTTGAAAAGATCTTTTTTTTTTTTTACTCCCACACTTATCCTCAGGAGAACAAAATGGGACAATCCCATCCCCTGTTCACATTAAGTGATGGGAAAGAATGAAGGGGGGGGGGAGAGGAGAGCCTACCCTAAACACCCAAACATGACAAAATTAAACCAAGACCAGTAGAAGGAGGCGAGCGTAGACTCATATTTGATATGGCACGAATCCAAAAGGCATTTGTTTACAGGCAAAATACAATTCATCATCCCAATAATGAAGGCACAGATTCAGGCAATAATAAATCAGGCCTGTTTGCAGAGCGAGCTGGTTTTTCCTTCTGGTCTTGTCCATGAAGGAAGCTTTTTTTATCATCTGAGGTTTCAGAAATGAAGCGGGTCTTTATCCATCGGGTGTCTAACTTTCTTCCCTATCTCTCCTGTCTGGATGAATGGGGAGCGGAAATTAGACAATTTAACCATTCTATATATATATATATATTTATTTATTTTTCTGTTAGAAAATAGCTTGTTTTTAAATAGATTTGGATCTATCCACGGGAAAATGTTCCCACAACACCCAACCATCCATCCGCAGTACAGATCTGTGCTTAATCAAATATGGAGAATGTTTGCACTGAGAAGGAAAATGTTTCCATTTTAAAAAAAATCTTGATTTAAATGGGTTTCTTCGATTGGGTTGAGAGCTCTAAAGCACCCATACAATTGTGCCTTTATACATTAAAGAGGCATAAGGTTTCAAGTTATTTATTTTATTCTAAAGAAATATTTCCTTATATTGATTTCTCTTGAAACAATATCTTTCTTGATCTAAAAATCTTCCTGATTTTATGTGCTAATAACCTCTCTTTGCAACCTATATATCTGCCCCAAAATTCCCTTTTGTGCAAATCTATTCTGTCCTGCATTATAAATTTGTATTCTACAGGCACTGTATTAACAGTTTCACTTAAAGCAGTCCCATTTATACTTACAGTTGCGCGTTTCAGATGGAAGATGCTCAGATCATTTGGGGAAAAAATTAAAATATTTAAAAGAGTTTTACGATGAGAAGGAACAAAAATATCAATCTGGATTTCTGGAATGCTGCTTTTGAAAAAAAAGATGAGATGAAAATGAAATGTAGCTCGTATTTTTCCTACTAAAAATATGTTTGAAGTGGCTTGTCTTATATCAGCCATTGATGACTCAGAAATGGCTTTGTGTAAATTTATGAGATTTTGTAAAGAAAAGAAAGGAGTTTCACCATCTCTGTCCGACTTCAGAAGGGCATGTTAACCCTTTCCCTCAGTTGTGCTTTCATTTTATCTAAGTCATGTTTTTAAAGATTAAAAGGTCTTTAGGATACATCCTAATGATGTAACCATGCTTGGATCTCATTTTGAAAAATATAGGAGGAGGGGAAAAAATATTGCATGCATTTTTGTTAGCTAACTAAAGGTGGGGGTGGGGAGATCTCTCTTTGTTTCAAGTGATTTTCCCCCTATTAGATTACCCACCCACCCCCCAAAAAAGAGTCCTAAATAAGCCTCCTACACCTATTTAATTCACAAAGCCTTCCTGAACTCAGTTGCCCCAGCTTTTTCCATCCTAGCTCTCTCCCCACCTACTCATGGCTCATCCTCACACATCTAATCAGTATCACCAATATTCTAGAGAAGAAGCAGATTCTTCTAGATTTTTTCTAGAGGAGCTACCTAGCTATCCTTAAAGCAACCCGACATCCAAAGCAACCCAACGTAATGCAGAAGAATAAAACCCACCTCCGAATTAATTAAAAATAAATAAAAATAGACTCCTTTTGGGGGAAAAAAAAGAGCAGTCATGTCTTCTTTCCTTGTTTACTCGCGTTTCCTGCTCTCTTTCCCCCCTTTTCTTTGCTCAGCCACATTTGATGCTGGGAAGAGCAAGAAACTTTAAATGTGTTCTTAAGGGCCAGGAGCTGTCACAGCGTTTGGCCGACAAGATTGATCGCGCGCAGGCTTCGGCTGAGCTTTGTTTGAAGTAAAAGCAAGAAAATTAAAACCTCCCTACATCTCCAACAGCATGTATATTTGTAAGGGATCCTCTGTCTTTCTCTCTCCCCCTCCTCTTTTCCTGTCCAAGTAGGATTAAATAAGCACCCCCTGTCTGCATTTTATATTACAGATTATTGCAATCTTCCCGATATTCTCCCCCACCCCCACCTTCCAATAGCCCTTCTATAACATGGCAGGTTTATTTGCTCATTTTTTTAATTTTTGAAAAGATCACTCTATTTCTCCCCCAATTTTTGCTCAGATTTACTCAACTTGAAGATTAATAACCAGATTATTTTAACCACTTGCCAGCCTTTCTCATGACTCAGCTTTGTCATCTTAGTTAGACTGAACATAGCGGATGCAACCTAGGTAGGAGTCTATGGAATTTATAAATGTAAAAATAGAAGGGTCCCATTTTTCTTCCCCTCCCTCTCCTCCTCTCCTCCCCCTTTCCAAAATAGTGGCACGACCAGCGTTTCCTTTTGAAAAGAGAACATCCTCCTCTCCTTTCCGCAACGTTATATTAAGAATCTTCGCGCCCCCCCCCCTTACCTTTCTATTTGTGGCGATTGAAAGCGGCTCTCTGCTCAAAACCACCAGCAATGTCGGCTTGAGCAGATCGAAAAGGAAAATAATTACTGTTCATTCCAAACAATACCGTTAGGCCGGGTATAGTTAATTCATTTTGCGCTCCTTACAACGGTGTGTTTTTGTTTATGCTATTAAAAAAACAACAACCCCACTAGCGTTGCCTTTTGATATATTGCACTGAAATCGAAAATACTCGACCGACCCAATTGAATTAACTAATTTGTTTGTTTGTTTTTGAAGGGAGTAGGGAAACATAATAATAATAATAATAATAATAATAATAATAATAATAATAATAATAATAATAATAATAATAATAATAATAATAATAATAATAATAATAATAATAATAAAAAATAAAATAATAATAATAATAATAATAATAATAATAATAATAATAATAATAATAATAATAATGGGTCAACAGATCTCAGTGTTGTTGGTATTCATTATTATTTTAACGATAGGGATTTTGTTCTGCGATTTTTCTTCCTCCTCCTCCTCTTCTTCTGTTTCTTCTTTTTTTAACCTATGCTTACAATCTTAGGGTCGGATGAAAACCTATGGGTTTTGATGGTCCACTTCTGTCAAGCCAACTGCAGGGGAGCCCTGCGTGCTCTTAGTCTTCCCATAGGGGCGAAGCGGCTGGAGAAATTCCTTCCACACAATGGGGGCCGAGCCAGGGACCGAGGCTCGCTTGTTCTCCTCCCTACTACCTACTGTACGCACTCGTGGAGAGGAAGGGAGAGAGAGAGAGAGAGAGAGAAAAGGGGGAGAGATGCGCAAAAACGCCCAGTTTTGTAAGGAACGGGAACTGAGGCTGACCTTTGGATTTCAAGACGCGCGATTCCTTCGTAGGACGGGACGGGCTTTCCTAAAATAAGCTCAGATCAAATAGAATAAAAATTAAAAATATAAGTCATGCTGCCCGCCTGGCAGCTCTGATTGGGCACAACTTCTGCCGTGGTTTGTGAAGTAAGGGGTGGGTGGGTGGGTGGGTGTTGGAGGTGTCAAAACTTTGAAGATGAATAGATTACTTTTTTTTTGTTAATGACTCCGAGAGTCAAGCTAGAGGTGCTCCGGAGACTTGCGAAGTGCAAAAGCGCTCCCAAACAATGAAGCAAGAGGAAGGATCGCAAACCACCACGCCAGGCAAAAACCACACGCAGACCAAGATAGCATTTCGGGTTGGGAGGCAAAGGGGGACACAAGATGAGGGACAGGGACAGGGGGGGGGGCGGTGGAGAAAGCTCTCTCTCTCTCTCCCCCCCCCCCTTTGGAAAAAAGGGTAAATAAGGCCTTTCTGGCCCCCAATGAGGCGTTCCTTCTCGACTTTTTTTGGATCAATCAAACAGACAGTGGCTTCTTTTGATTAAAGCCCAAATTGTCATTGGGCAGAAGCAATCATGTGACAGCCAATTCGGTCCAATTTCAACCTTGTCTCCATGAATTCAATAGTTTAATAGTAGCACGGTCCCCATACGGCTGTAATCAGTGAATTAGAAAAAAAACACACAAAAAACACCCCACCAGCGATCTTCTATGATCTGGTGTTTTTTTAAAAAAATTTTCTTCTTTCCCCCCTCCCTCTCCTCCTTTTTTCCTCCCTCTCCCTCTTTTCTCCCTCTCGCTCTTGTCTCCCCTTCCCGGGGCCTTGCTCTCCCCCCCTCCCCCCCTCCCAGAAGCGCTAAATAAGAAGGGAACTTTTTTCCTCCAAGGGGGCTGCGAGTTGAAGGCCATGAATTTCGAATTTGAGCGAGAGATTGGTTTTATCAATAGTCAGCCATCGCTCGCTGAGTGCCTGACATCTTTCCCCCCTGTCGGTGATACATTTCAAAGTTCATCAATCAAGAACTCGACGCTTTCACACTCGACACTGATTCCTCCTCCTTTTGAGCAGACCATCCCCAGCCTGAACCCAAGCAATCACCCTCGCCACACCAGCACCGGCCGCCCCAAGCACAGCCCCAATGGCAGCGGAGGGAGCCCTGTGCCAGCCGGCGCCCACCAGCCGCCGGAGTACCCATGGATGAAGGAGAAGAAAGCCTCGAAGAAATCTGCCCTGCCACCGGTTTCGGCCTCCGCCACGGGACCTGCTTGCCTGAACCACAAAGGTCAGTGGAAAGACTTTTCGGAACAGATAGATAGATAGATAGATAGATAGATAGATAGATTAGATAGATAGATAGATAGATAGATAGATAGATAGATAGATAGATAGATAGATAGGATTCCTTCTGCCACCACCACCAGAATTATCAATGCCTTATATTGCTTTCCTAATATAAGGCATTGTAATCCGGGGTCTGATTGAAGGAACCAGAAGCCATAGAAAAACAGTGGTAAGATCCAGAGGGTGAATTCCTCAAAAATTACCACCCCAGTTCCTTCTTTCTCCTCTTTTCCTCCTCAATTTCCCCTCTCAATCCTCAAGCAAAGTTTCTTTTTTTCCCCCTTCTCTTCTCCCCCCACCCCCTTTCCCCTAACTTGCTTAGCGTGGGATGATTTATTTGAGTTGGAGGTGACCTCCTCTTGTCTCCCTGTCCTAGAGTTGGGGGGTGGGGATATTTGACAGTAATGAAGAGTGATAGATTGATGTTGCTCAGCTAAGCAGCTGATGCATTAATTATAAATTGCGCTATGGCTAATATCAAAGTTTGCTCGGGATTATAGGAGCAAGGGTTTGGGGGAGAGGTGGGCGAACCAGTCCTTGGGACTCAGGGAAGGGGGCGAAAGGGGGTTCAAGGGAGTGCAACACAATGGATTTACTGCATTCAAAGGCGGCCATTTTGTTGCAGTTGTGGTTTTATTTCATGCTTTACAGAGAAAGTGAAAGAGAGAGAAGCAGGGAGATTTTTCCCACCATTAGTTCCCACAGCCCTTTTCTTCCAGGCTAGGATGGTCAAAAATCTCTTTTAAAAGAAGAGGCACCCACAACCTCTCTCCCTGCCCACCCCCTTCTCTCTCTTTCAATCTCTTCTCAATTTATCCAAGTCTGGTCTTCTAATGGCTGTTCTCGTCCTTTCCTTCACACAGAATCTCTGGACATCTCTGACAATGGCCACGGGGGATCCAGGAGGCTGAGGACTGCTTACACCAACACGCAGCTTTTGGAACTGGAAAAGGAATTTCATTTCAACAAGTACCTCTGCAGACCCCGGAGGGTGGAGATCGCTGCTCTCTTGGACCTGACCGAGAGGCAAGTCAAAGTCTGGTTCCAGAACCGACGGATGAAGCACAAGAGGCAAACCCAGTGCAAAGAGAACCAGAACAGCGAAGGGAAACTGAAAGGCTTGGAAGACCCTGAGAAAGGGGACGAGGACGATGAAGAGGAAGAAGAGGAGGAGGAAGAGGAAAAATCCCTCTTTGAACAAGCTCTCCACAATGTCTCGGGCGCTCTTTTGGAGAGAGAAAGCTACACTTTTCAGCAGAATGCCCTGGTTCAACAGCAGGCTTCCAATGCCCACAATGGAGAGTCCCAAAGTTTCCCAGTTTCGCCTTTAACCAGCAATGAGAAAAATCTGAAACATTTCCCGCACCAGTCCCCTACTGTTCCCCACTGCCTCTCAACAATGGCCCAGAACTGTGGAGCTGGCCTGAACAATGACAGTCCAGAGGCCCTGGACGTCCCTTCTTTGCAAGACTTTAGCGTTTTCTCTGCAGACTCCTGCCTACAGCTCTCCGATGCCGTCTCTCCCAGTTTGCCGGGATCCCTTGACAGTCCTGTAGATATTTCAGCTGACAGCTTTGATTTTTTTACAGATACGCTCACCACAATTGACTTGCAGCACCTGAATTACTGAAAAATAACAGACCTTCATTCACCAAGGGTTATATGCTTTCTGTTCTCCTTTCTCTCTCATTGAATTGTTCCCACCATCACTACACACACACATATCTTGACTTAATTTCTCTCCCCTTCTCTGGTCAGTATTTTCTGCTTTTATTTCTCTTTTCTTGATGGGTGAGGAGCCTTCTCTTTTTTTTACTATTTCCCCATGACATTTTACTTGTGTTTGGTTTAACCGAGCCACATTCTAGGTGCTTCTGTGAAAGCAATATATGAGGCCTGTAAGAAAGTGATCATATCGAATTGTATCTTCACTTTCTTTTTATTTTTGTATTACATTAGGATGCGTTGTCATAAGTATTTTTGGTAGAATAAATTCTTGTTTGCTACAAGAACTTTTCTCATCTCTCTCTCTCTCCACCCCCTCCTCCGATCCGATCCGGAGCGCAATGAAATATTACCCCTCCTATCCCTTAGTCTGAAATAAAACCAAACAATTTTGCCAAAGTCCTCTGTTCTTTTTCATTAGAAATAATTGATTAGCGAGAAACCAGCTTTTAATGATTTATTTTAAATATATATATATATATTCAGAGTTCAACAAAAAAAGCCAATAACTCAAAATTGTACAAAAGTAATTTCTCCTGTTAAATATAGCTAACATGGTAGACTCAAAATTATGGGGGAAAGTTAAAAAAATATGGTTGTCTATATAAGTTAATTTATAGATTTGTAAATTTTAATTAATATTATACCATAGGCAGACTAGACCACATTCCAAGAGGGGAAAAAGTAAGGACTGATACATAAGAAGTTGGAAATTATGAACTTATTTCTTTAACAGAGCCCTTAGCTATTCCTTTTGTTAATCAGATTTCTGAAGGGAATGACGGTGCAGAGGAACCAACACTTTAATGGCAACTGAGATTACTCTTTTCATGGATTTCCCAGCTGTCCAAAGGTCCCAAGAAAGGAAACCTAAAAGAGAGAGGAAATCAAAAATGTTTTTAAAATCCATGGTTATCTGTACAAATGCATGTTACACATCCAATGCAACGGTGCAGTGCATGCAGCTTAAATGCTAAAGTTTCTACTGAGTTGAAAGGACAAAAGTTACTAATGAATGAGGGAAAGATGTCTTAATGAAGGCTAACAAGAAACTGGGTTAACAAGTGTACACTTCAGAAGACAAACGACGCCACTGAAGCAACAGTCCAAAGATCCATCTAAAAAGTGCTGTGAATAGGTGGTATGTCTGTGTATCTCTAACCCTGGTAATATTCAGATTATTAGCATAGACCAGCTTGTGTGATTCTTTATGCTCTGCAATAACAGTAAATGATGGTGTGTGTGTGTGTGTGTGTGTGTGTGTGTGTGTGAGAGAGAGAGAGAGAGAGAGAGAGAGAGAGAGAGAGTGTGTAAACATACGTGCATACAGATACCAGATACATATAGTTCTGCTCCTAGATCTCTGCAGGCACATGTTTCCTAGTTCCTCTGCACTGAACAAGTGTTTATTTTGGTGGTAGTTGGCTGCCCTGTTTTGCATTCCATGTAAACAGGTTGGCGCTGACCTAAGTAGGTAATAGCTGGAAGAACTGGATGCAATTCTTCCGAAAGGCATAAATCAAATGCTTTCTGTGAATGAGAATGTCACCAAAGAGATCAATTGCAGGAACACATGCACAAATAAAAATCTTACGTATTTGTTCAGGCTGGGGATCCCCGTCTAAAACCATTAAGCTAGGAGGCAGTTAGTCATAATTCATTTTTATTGCTCTATTAAAACAACAGCTTGGCTAAGCTTCAGGTGCGGCAGGGAATCCCAGCCTTTTCCTTCTCTCTTCTCCCTCCCTCCATCTCTTTCCTTTCCCCTTTGCCCCTGGTTTGCTTTCCTTTGCCTTATTTGAAAGCATACTTTTTCCAGGCGTGGCATTTCATTTAGGACATGTATTTTGGGAGATATTATTTACCTATTTATTTATAGATAAAACAACATGGGCAGGGAAGGGGCAGGCCGCAAAGCACTATAATAAAATAACAATACAGTATTTTGACACAAACCAAATGCCACCCACATTTTATTCAGATTTCTCTCTATGTCTAGATATATTGATGATTTTTCCCAATTTAAAAAAATCCTGTTAAATTTGAATGCTTTGAATCCTCTTAGGGGATTCAAAGGTATGGAGAATTACACCAAGAAAATGGCCTAAGAAATTTCCAGCCAAAGGAGAAAACGCATGGGATGGCTTGCTCGTGTTTAGAGAAGGGGGTGAACAGAGACAACAAAGGCGGATATAGGGTGTGGGTGGGAGATGGGGGAGGAGGAGGAGGAGGAGGACTCTACTGGAAAAAGCAATGGAGCTCAGTGTTTCTGTGAGTGTCTATGGATCTAATTTGTGCATAGGATAAGCAGAATTGGAGGAAAACTTTGGTTGTTTTGCCACAATCTCTGGCACCTCATCTTTAGTCTTTGAGCCTCCACCCCCCACCCCAGTGGAGAGATCGTTTTGTCCTCAGAATTCAAAGCCCTGGGCCACAGTCAATATATAACAAAAGAGACAGATTTCTTGGGAACAATGGTGGAAAATGTAGAAAATGTGGGGAAATGTAGGAAAGCAGTTGAAGGAGTTGGCAAGAGAAAACAATTGTAAAAAAGACCATGATCGGAATAGCTAGCGAGCTGGACAGATGTGGGATCAACAATGCAACCTCAAATGAAAGGACCATCTTTTTGAGCTCAATGAACAAAACAAGGCCTACTTTAGCCCTTGTTCTATTTACAGAACAGTTCAGGGCACATGTACAGCCCAGTTATATGCAACACCCATTTTAACCCCAAATCCTGCTATAGCGATATTAATCCCATATCCATATTTTGCTGGCTTGTCTGTTTTAGCATGAAATGGCATCTTGTTATAAATAGACGAGGACAATGATGGTGACCTTTGGCACTCCAGCTGTTCTCGGACGTCACTTGCCAGAAGCCCAAGTCTTGGTGTGGATTCACAGAGATTTGGGCTTCTGGGTATTGAAGTCTGAGAACAGCTGGAGTGCCAATGTTCGACACCACTGGGTAGGAAGTCTGTTGGAAACTATCAAGTTCTCCTGTTTAGTCTCTCCCTTTGCCTGTTATAGCAAATGAGAACTATGGGTCCATGGATAAACATTGCATTGCTATAAAACTCAACAATGCCCACATGTATCTTCTCTCTCTCTCTCTCAGATAAAAAAAACCTTGTTGGTTGTATGCAAGAACTTTCAGTCAGACCTGGGTGAACTATTTTAAAAAACACCCACTGGCTATAAATTAGAACTGTGCAGTATCTAAGAGACACGGATGTCTGCCCTCTGACCCACCCACCATCCGGGAAAGCTTTTGGCCATATTTTCAAGAAAACTACAACACTGCTTTTGCTGGGCCTTACATTTCACTGTTTGTTACGCATGCAGGGAGCAAACGGGAAAATTAAATCTTTGAAATACAGTATTTGATCAGTTTCAAAGTGGTGAATGAGATGCTGCAAAGCCCTGAGTATGTGCATGTGCACACATACACTAATACATAGAACACAAACCATTTTAACACCCCCCCCCCAACACTTCATTATGCAACATTGATGACTTGGTTAGCCACCATGTTAATTTCAACTTTCTTGTAAGGAAAAAAAAACATGCAGAAGAAGAAGAATCTTGGTTTTGTGACTTCCGGCATCCTGAAGGCAAAGCTCACAATCACATCCCTTCTTATTATGTCTGTTTTATGCCTGATTGTAGGTACTGTAGTTTATAATCTTTCTGGGAAGATTTAACTCATGTCTGGCCAAACTCCCAGTTTCTTCCAAGTTTTCCTACATAGAGCTGGGCTTCCTTTTTGGCCAGCTCTAAAGGCATCGAAAGGTAAGCTTCTCCATCTTAAAATCTCAGGGATCCAAAATTCGGAATAAAGGCAAGGGTGGGCCTTTGGCTTCTTTAAGGCCCTCGCCCGAGGGGGAGGGGGTTGAACGGTTTAGAGACCAAAAAGCATGGGGCACGATTTCTCCAGTCTCCTCCCCATAACCGCTAGGGCAAGACTATCCGGAGTCAAAGAAGACCCAAACCTCCCATGCTGGCTTCCAAGTTTTAGAACAGTGTGCAAAAAATGGGGGGCGGGGGCGGGAGGGAAATGAAGGGCGACCAAAGGGCGAGCATAGGAGGCGCGAGAAAGAGGGAGGGAGGAAGAAATACGCTGGAGGAGGGAGGGAGGAGGGAAAGAAAGAGAGGAGGAGGAGAGAGTTCGCACAGGCGCGCTGAGGCCTCCGCAGATAGGCTCGGCAAGGATCTGAGACAGCTTCCTTAGCAACCTTTGTCAGCACTCCTGCCTGCCCTAACCGCACCCAGCGGACAGACAAGGCTTGTCCCGGGAAGCCCCCCACCCCGGTTCCCAGGCTCTGGGGCCGAAGGAGCGCCTCGGTTTCCAACCTCATCCCCCCTCCATCGCTCTCCTTCCTCGCCCTTCCCGTGAATTCAACCTGGCCGCCCCGTCCATCAGGAGCACCACCAGTGACGTGGCTTGGACGAGGGCCACAGTTCCAGCCCCATAAACCCAGGATGGGTGGGTCAAGTCGCCCTTTCTTCTAAATGCTGGATTCCACCCCCCTCACCCCACCCCACCCCCACACACACGTTCGCTCTTTCTCTCCTCGCACTCGCATTTCCCTCACCCCTGTCTTCTTCCTCCTCCTCCCGCCTCCCAGGTATTTGACTCGAGCTCGCCTAGTCTAGACTGCGGCGGCTGAGCGGTTAAGACGCTGAACTCGGCGACTGGAGGCCTGAGTGCTGCTGCACGACGGAGTGGGCTCCCGCCGTCTGTCTGTCCCAGTTCCCTGCCAACCTAGCAGTTCAAAAGCAAGAGGTTGCAAGTAGATCAATAAGGGTGTGTGTGTGTGGGGGGGCGCTTCGGCGGGAAAGGGAACCAGCGCCTTAGTCGTGCCTGCCATATGTCCGCGGAGACGTCTGCAGGCAGACAGCGCAGACTGCGCCCCGGCTCTTGGGCTGTGCACGGAGATGAGCACTGAATCCTAGAGTCAGATACGACTGGCTTTCGAGCGGGGCAGACCTTTCCCTTTGCCCTAGCCTAGTCTAGGGGATGTGATGAGGCTTTTCAGACGGGGGGGAGGGAGGAGGGAGCCTCTGGCTTCTCCAGGCCAAAGAGAAAGCCAGTCCCCTCTCCGGCCCCGCAGACCCCCTTTAGCATGGGAGAGGGCCGAGGTGCCTTCCCTTACCTGCAGACGCCGGCCTCGGTCCTACCGCCAATCCACACAGAAGCAGAGCCCCCTCTTCTGGCTGCTGTCGCTGGAGGATGCTGAGCTCCCGGGCGTCCCCACTGCCTCTCCCGGCCGCCTCTCCTGCATCCTCTGCCTGGGGACCGGAGGAGGGGAGGCGGAGGCGCGGGGAGGGGAGGGGAGGAGGGGAGGAGGAGGAGGAGGCAGGGCGGGCGGGCGGGCGGCGCGTCACCTTGATGGAGGAGCGCTCGGACTTTAAATGCCACCACCGCCTGGGCGATCCATCCATCACCGGGAAAGGAACAGGGGCCACTCTGGCAGGCGGCCCGGCCATTGGCTGCCGCCCTCACGTGGCCGCCTCCTCACTGTACCTTCCTCTGGGTTTTTCCTCCTCCTCTTGCCCCCACCCCCCACCCACCCCCCAATGGAGGAAGTGAGAAAGTTGGCACGGTCGCCCAGGAGGACTCCGAAGCGCCCGCCCGGTCAACCGGTGATAGATGGACACGGCCAGGATGAACGCCTTCCTCGATTATCCGCCCCTGCTCGGCGGTGGCGAGTCCGCCACTTGCGCCTCCTACCACCACCACCACCACCACCACCATCAACACCACCCCGACCATGGGATGGCGAGCACCACGTTCCCATCCTGCGCGGTCAGTGCCAACAGCTGCAACGGGGACGACCGCTTCCTGGTGGGCAGGGGGGTCCCGGTGAGCCCCCATCCCCACCACCAGACGGGTCCCACCACCTACCAGCATCACCACCAGCATCCTAACCTGGGGATGTCATACGGCAGCTGTGGGCCAGGCTATGGCGCGCAGAACTTCAGCGCCGCAGGGGGCTACGGCCACCACTACCAGCTCGGCCAAGAGGGAGATGTTCCTGGGGGGTTTCCCCCGTGCGCTCCTGCGCTCTACTCCGGGAGCGTCTCTTCTTCCATGGTCCAGCACGGCCAGGGTTATGCTGGGACCACCATCAGCTCCACTCAGTATATCCAGCCCTCTTATGGAGAAGAGCAGCAGAACTTGACCCTAGGCAACTACACCCACCCCTTGTCCCCTCTCCATGCCAGCCACCAGGAGACCTGTGGCTCTCCCTCTTCGGAGACTTCTCTTCCAGCCCAGACTTTCGACTGGATGAAAGTGAAGCGCAACCCTCCTAAAACAGGTGAGTCACGCGGTGGGTTGCTTTCAAGGGTTGGCCAACTCAACAGAGCCCCATCGGTTATCCTGGGGGTGTTGAGATCCTGATGCCCACCTGCTTTCTCAGGTGTCCAACCAACCAGTTTAGGATTGGTCCACCCAGGTGTGAAAAGATGGTTCTCTACAGGAGAAACTCGGAAAATTAGAATATCGTGCAAATGTTCATTCATTTCACTTAAAAAGGTGAAACAAATATATGAGATAGACTCACTACCGTACATGCAAAGCGAGAGATGTCATGCCTTAATTCGTTATAATTGTGATGATCATGGCATACAGCGTACATGAGATTATGTGATGATTATGGGGTACATGAGATTGGGGGGTTGGGGTTTTCATAAACTGTATGCCATAAGCATCAATATTATAACAAAGTAAGGCTTGAACTATCTCGCTTTGCGTGTAATGAGTCTATCTCATATATTTGTTTCACCTTTTAAGTTGCATTACTGAACTGAATGAACATTTGCACGATATTCTAATTTTCCGAGTTTCATCTGTATAGTTTATGAATGTTCCCTAACTTTAAACTTGTTTGCTGATGGTTATGGCCCGAAGAAGATTGAAAACCAACCTCCCGCAAAGTAAGTATTTTTGTTAAGGGGGAGAGACATGCCGGGGGATGGGGGAAGCCTCGTGAACTGCTCTCTCTCTCTCTCCTCCCACCCTGTGGGTCATAACGTCAACCACTCCCACCAGTTGCCTTGGCTGGATCGTCCCTCGTAGCTGTTTCTGAGGGCAGGCTCGCAAACCTTTCCTGCCAAGCTCCTTAACCAATAATAAAGGTTTCCCTTTATTTCATAGCCGAAGAGCCGACGCTGTCTGTTTCTGCAGACGTTTCTGTGGTCATGTGGCAGGCATGACTAGATACCAGAGCCCACGAAACGCTGTTACCTTCCCACCGAAGTGTTCCCTATTTATCTACTTGCAATTTCTTGCTTTCGAACTGCTAGGTTGGCAGGAGCTGGGACAAAGACGAGTTCTTTTCTACCTGGAAACCAGGTTAGGCTTGGCCCGTAGGATTCGTCTCACCACCCCATTGTGGTACCTGTGCGTGCCCCTTGTTTAGTTTTGCGTCCGCTGTCTTAAACGGTGGCTTCGTTCGGGGTTTTAACTATCATCCTCCAGTTGTTCTGCTTGTTTCTTCCCTACCTCCCAGGGAAAGTCGGCGAGTACGGTTTCGTTGGGCAGCCCAACACGGTGCGCACCAACTTCACCACCAAGCAGTTGACGGAACTGGAGAAAGAATTTCACTTCAACAAGTACTTAACCCGAGCCCGGAGGGTGGAGATCGCGGCTTCCTTGCAACTGAACGAGACCCAAGTCAAGATCTGGTTCCAGAACCGCCGAATGAAACAGAAGAAGAGAGAGAAAGAGGGTTTGCTGCCCATTTCTCCAGCTACTCCGACAGGGAGTGAAGGAAAAAACGAGGAGTCCTCAGATAAATCCAGCCCATCCCCGAGTACCCCTTCCCCAGCCTCCACTACCTCGGACACTCTTACTACCTCGAATTGACTACACACGTGCTCTAGACCCGTCCTCCTTGGCAGAATCTACCTGCGGCTTATTGTGATCGATCCGTTTTCTGCCTGCTCTTTCCCACCTTCCCAGGCAGTTGGTTTTCCAGCTCCCGATTACCTGGTTAGAAAATCCCTCCCAGCGGGATCCTCAACTCTTTTATGTGGTAGCAAGTCTCCTTGATCCAAATTCTTGGGCACAATCCAGCAACATTTAGATTTCCCCAAAGCCCAGGGAAAGCATGGGAAGGTTTAATCTAGACCCCATGATTTCAATGAGATTAAGTTACAGCTGTCTTTGATTGGATCATGTCCAAGAGTTTAGGATCACAGCTTTGATGGGTTATGTTATCATTTTAGCGGTGTCCTTCATTATCCAACTTTGTTCTTTCTTTGTTGGGTTTTAAAGTCAACCATATCTTCATCGTTTTTTCATCTTTCGACTATGTGTGAGAACAATCATAAGAATTTGTTAGGGTAGAATAATGTAACCAATGGCATTGCTCCAGAGACTTTTCTCAAAGCAAAGGCAAAGAAAACACAAAACTCCATAGAGAGATGCACTATTGAAAAGTGTTTACAAAATTCTAAAACGTTCATGCTTTAATTTAATGTCTCTGTTTTTGTGTGCTATGAGTCTGTGGGTTGTAAATACTTTGTCCAAGAGATTTATCTTTTTACAGATTTTCTAGAAATGTTTAGATAGATTATGAGCTTAAACAGGGTAATTACATTCTCAAAACCTCACTTGATTTTATAATAAAAACCCCGAGAATGTTGCAAAAGAAGACATGTTCAACTCAATCACATACCTCAGAATCATAGACTAGTTGTATTCCTTTGAGCAAACTAGAAAAGTAACCTGAAATTGCACTAGGTCCCCCCCCTTTTAAATAAACCTTGTTTATCAGTGTCTGTTCTCTCCAATGAAATCATGAAATCTCCGTTGAGTCATTAGCTTTTAAAATGTTTGGAAGCCACGTCCCTCCCCTTTGCACATTTACCTTTCCAAAGACTTGAAGTCTTCTCAGCCAAATCCCAGAATGTGATAAATGGCCAAATGAATGTATATTTTATGTGATTCGTGTATGGAACTTAGCATGGTGCACAAAGCTTTGATGTACAAAGTTGACTTAACACTGAGTTCTATCAGTTGTCATTTGTGATCAAGTTCGTTCTGATTTTTCTGTACAATCATTCAAGGTTCTGAGATTCTGCAAAGGGGATACAAAGATGATGGAATCCAGGACAGAATTTTACGGGTCTTACAAGTCTCTGTAATAAATATATTAATATCTCAGGTTCTTCTTCAGCTCAGTATATTCTGGCAGTGGGTATGACTTCAATGATCTTTATTTTCGTTTCAGGGGCTTCTGAACCAATTTCCAATTGTTTCTACCAGGTTTTATATCTTTTGGCTGCAGAACAGCAAGATTACCTAAAATAGGGAGACTGAAAGAGAGAGATTCTTGTTTATCTGTTGCAGTTGGAGGATAAAGAAACTAGAACTATGTCTGAACCATCCTTGCGGTAACTTCTTGGGTCAAGTGCTAACCTTTTAACCCCAACTGCATATTGACCTGTGTGTAAACAGAATCCTCTTCAAAAGCAGAAGCTGTCTTCACTTGGGCCTTTCCTCACATCACAAGCCACCAGTTAAGAGAGTCACATTTCATTATCCCTAGGTATGAAGCTGTCCAAGGACCCCAGCTTCACTCCCTTCCTTCTAAATCGCCAGTGACATCTTCAAGGCACAAAGCACTGGGAAAGTTATGGGGAGGGGGAGGGGGAGAGTGTGAAGAGAACGAAAAGGGGAAAGGGTCCCATTTGGAGAAGCTTTCCTCTTCCAGGTGTGCACACCAACGTGTCTGTGCAACCATAACAATTTCCCCATATTTGGAAAACATGTTTGGGCAGGTGTATATCAAACACCTTTTGCAACGCCTTGCTTACAAGTTAATACTTCTTAATTTAAAAAACCCTGAAACATCCCCCCCCCCCCAAATCAACCTACCTCTTCAGACCCCATCTCCCTCCTTTCATTTTTATTTTTCTTCTTTTATACAAAAAGAGGTAGATTTGTGTCTAGACCACCTAACTGAAATATAGCAATAACAAGGTTAGCTGAAAGTTTTGAAGTGGTTGCCATGTTAGTCTGGGTAAGCATATCAGAGAGTAAAGAAAATAACAGAAAAAAGACAAAAATGTTGTGGCACCTTAAAGACTAACTCCTGTAATTAAAAATGAGCTTCTGTGGATCAAGTCCGTCAGACAGCTAACAAGATTAGCGGTTTTTCCTACTGCCGGTTAAAAAACTGCATGTAAAGAAGTAGCTGAATCATTTCCAATACAGAGACTGAACTATATATTAATTAAGATGCATAGATCTATCTCTGGGATAGTTTCCAGTCTCTGCCTTGGCCATAAAAGAGTGAAGGTAGACAGCTAGGAGGCTCCATGGAGAAACCAGAGTGTGAATGCTTGACAACTGCGTTTTCTCCCTGGAGTGTCAAAGCAGACAAGCCCTTGATTTGCAGGCACATCGGCCACATCAAGAGGCCAGGGTGAGGCCTCTCACAACAGCCTTCCTTAACACATCAAAGCAATGGAAGAGATCTAGCTTTCATTTCATCCCCCTCTAGGAAATTCACCGCCCTGCCTGTGTTGTCTCTCTTGCAATCTCCTTTTGTCTCTCTTTTTGGTAACCTTTTGTTGATTAGGATAAGGCCGCCAAGCCAAACAGATGGCCCTCTACAAGAAAGACTTTTCATGTGAACTCGGTGGCATCTCCATGCCAATGACAGCAGAGGGTTGGGATCTCTGACAGGATGGGCAAACTTGACCACTCCTTGGTTGAATACTTGCCTTCCCTACCCTCTACCCAGATTTTCACTTGAAGGTGGGAAATAAAATAAGGATAACAAAATCATTTTTCCTTTTCTTAAAAACAAAACATAAAACCCCTAAATCTAGCAGCCATGAGAGATCTGAAAAGATTTTGTCCTGATATGACCTTTTACAGATTGGAAACACTCCATACGTCCAACTTCCTGTGTTGAATTGGGAGTGTCTAACTGGAGGATCTAGAAAGATGGACAAATCCCACATGTTTCTCTTTTAGATGTTAATCCTTGGTTAAGAAAAGTTGTTCTGGAACAAGTATCCCATTCTTCTATCACCCAGAGGACACATCTAAGATCACATTTAACTACAGGAGTTAGTCTTTAAGGTGCCACAACTTTTTTTTTGTCCTCCCTCCCTCTGTTTTATTTACTCTTTGATATGCTTGCACAGACTATCACTTCAAAAATTCCCCAATAGAGGTTTTTGCCCAATTAAGCTTTGTTGAACAGAACAGAACATTGTACCTTTACCTTGGATTTAAGATTTTTCTGAAAACAGCCCCTTTGAGTTTTTTGGGTGGGTTTCTCAATATAATTGTGCCTACATAAATTAATGCTGCACTCCTATATCAACTGCCTTGGAGTAAATTCGCATCAACTCGATGGGGTTTTTACTACTGTGTGGACACACATACCATTGCCCTGAATGACCCTTTCCTGACATGGAAACATAGGAATAAGAAGACCTTTAAAGCCACTTTATAGGAGAAGATCTGAAGGCAATTAACAGTGGAGGAAAATCTGCCTTCCTAGGTAGATAAGATTAATTTCCTCAGATTTTTTAATAAAAAAACTAAGATTCTATTGATTAATACTCTGGCAAAACAATTCATGTGGTTGATAGTAAGTACTAATACAGTATGTGATCCTAAATACATGCCTACTCAGAAGTAAGTGCCATTGAGTTTAATAGGTCTCCTCCCAGGCAGCATTAGAGCTAGGTAGATTAGTCAACAGTGTGTTCTTTAATCGACTAATAATAATAATTTCATGTCAGAAATTATTCTGGGCTGAAATGATTTCTGCAGAAGAAACTCCGCTCAGGGAATGCCCAAATGAGGCTCCTTTAATGTCCCTAAGAGCTGGGACAGAGACAGGCACTCAATCTGTCATTCAGTTCCTGGGCCTTGAACTGCCAACTTGCCAGTCTTCCAGCTAACAAGGCAGCTCCCTGAGCCACTGCAGCTCCTCTTTACTCGACTAATGGAACTGTTGCAGGCAGTCTCTTCTGAAGATAAAGAATAGGAAGGTTTCTTACCATGAAACAAAAAGAAAACTCGTGTTTCAGTGCAATTGTGTTCACACATTATGGTTATATGTGATAGTTGTTCTACACCACACAGTCTTGCAGCCTAGTGTTCTTTTTTTAAAAACAAGCAAACTCATCAGTGGATTAATTCATTGATTAATCACAAGGACAAATTGATTAATTATTTCTAATCATAAATCAACAAATACCTTTAGTGTGTATGGATAAGGAAATTTGGAGTAAGATTTCTCCCAAACCTTTTTAGAAATGCATTAAATTATATGTGTCTGCGTACATGGGGAAGAATAAATAAACAAACATTTTCTTAGGAAACCAACAAAAATATTACAGGAGTGGGCGACTCTGGATAAATTTCATTATCATTGCTTACCAGTGTGCATTTATTTCTTCTAACACTCCTCACAAAGTTTATTCTCTTCCTTCAAGCCCAACCATCCCACCCCTTTTAATGGTCACCTTTTAAAGTTTACTTTCAGAGGCTACATCGAAATTCTCTCACTATTTTCCTCTGGGGCAATCAGATTGAAAGCGATCAATATTTACTCAGTCTGAAAAGGGTTGTTGAAAAGGCAGCGAACAACAAACTGCTTAGCTGCTCACCCCTGTTTAATCTCAGGTTCACCAAAAGTTCAAGCAGAAATGAATTCAGTGATGGGTCACTTTAGAATGAGTCCCAGTGGTTTAAGTGATGGGTCACTTTAGAATGAGTCCCAGTGGTTTATCTCTGCTCTCTGCTAAAGGCAACAATTATTTCCATGCACACACACACTTCTCCCAGTGAAGCCGCCTATTATTCTAATGCTAAATTCGATTCCTTCATTTAAAAGCTGGAAATATTTTCTTCATCTGTTAGGCTAAGATCTCATTTCCTCTTTGACTTCTTCAGTCCTCCTGTCCTCTTCCTTAAAAATTATTCCTCTTTCAATATGTACTATTTTAAGGAAGAAAGAGAGAGAAAGAAAGATTAATAGATTCTATGCAATAGAGCCTTTTTTTTAACATAAGAAGAACAATGCCGGGTGCCCTGCTTGGTTTCTGGGAAGCAAAATCCTGTTAACCTCAGTAGAGTTGTTTCCAAATACTGTACCTTCATTTTTAAATATCAATGTTTTTCAGTCTACAAATCTGTGAATTTGGAGGATTTAATCTTTTTTGCTTCCTGAAACCTAAATGATCTTGATGCTTCTACCAATTGGGGTTAAGGACTCCTTGTTAACACTGGCCAGAGAAAGAAGCACTTGAGAGAAACACTACTCAGATTTACTTCAAAGTAAAATTCACCAATTTACTTCTAAGAACACCCTGAGCAAGTTCTAATGATTCACACACACCCCTTCAACCAGTATTTTAATATTCACCTGAGAATGTTTCAACAGGATCCTAAAATTTAGTAGAAGTGTGTACACATAGGGCTGACTGCACATATATTTCTGGCTGTGTGTTTGTAGGGATGTGCTTTCATGAGCATATAGGTCAATCTGCAGTTGTGCACTCCATGTCCTTTAAAAATAATAATAGTTATGCCTAAAGGGACTGTGGCATTCCACCCAAATAGAGCATTTGAAGGTTCTGCACGTTATAGCTAATTGCAACAACCCTCTAGGGGTCAAAGTTCACCTAATCATTGCATAAATCCATTCTTAATGAGAATTTATTAGCCTTTTTCTAGTGGAACATCACGTTTAAAGTCGAATCTAATTTTTATTACCATATTGGTTAGCAGGAATTGTCACCCATAAACCTGGATACTTTGCATATTTTTTTTGAGCCACTGGGTGTTAATTTAATTATTTAGACTCCCTCCCCCAATAAGAATGAAAGAACTAAGGAAAAAGAGAAAGAGACAAGATCTTTTAAAATGTGTTGTTAAGATTTCTTAGGCTATGGGTAATTCTACTCCAATTCTAAACTGAGACCATCCATGCTGGACTTTTCCAAGGCTGCTTGCAGAGTTTTTCTCCATAATATATTATGGTTTGCTTTTAAGCCAGTGTGCACAGGCAGGAACACTCATTGACTTGTGGAAATAATGAATATATAATTAAAATTTCCACCGAGACAGGATATAAAAGGGAAACCCTTGCAGACAAGTATACTCAAGTGCACGGGAAAACAAGAAATAATTTAAAACAAAGCACATGTGGACAATTAAATTGGTTTTAATCAACCCACTTTTGGGTGTACTCTGCCTTTACTACATTCCCCAACATTCCTGTGAACTTCAGGGAAGTTTATCCTCTATATTTCACAACAGAGGTTGTAAAGAAAGTTGCTGGTGAGTCATAAACTCCCCCAGGTATTTGGCTGAAGCACAGAAAGTAAATGAAATTCTTTGCACTATACCCCGTTGGAAACTGGAGTTTCTTCGGAAAAGTTGTTTCATAAGAACGATGACCAAGCGCGTTCATTCACAATCTTTGCCTTGGAAATTTTAATAGGAAGCTGAAACAGGGAGGTGTGGAAAGACCTATTTTTGGCTTTTATGGTGTCTCTGTTCTTATTCTGATGTGCTTGACAAATGTGACCCGTAGGGTCTTCCAGAGAGGAATATGAGATGCCAATTTAATTAATAAATTCCATCTTGGAACTCCACTTCCGGATTTTGCTAACCCAAGACTGCCAGGGCTTGCTTCCATGTAGTCCACATTTAAGACTAGGACAGAGACCTCCCCAGAAATTGCCATGAGAAGGTTAAAAATTAAATGTGTTACTTGAAAGTCATTGGCATTTCTGTGAAAACCAGATCCTTTCACAATTCCTAGGATGGGAAACATTTGGAAGATATGAAATTAATAGAAATATTTGTGAATGTACAACAGTGTGTGTGTGTGTGTGTGGGGAGAGGGAGACGCTGTCCAACTTTAGGGAAGTTTAAGAAAGGGGGCAGAACGGCAGCCCCACCCCTTCTAATTACTGGCAATATTTGCAGACCAATTATTTCAATAGTAATCCTCCAGGTTTTACAGATAATTCCCTCTCCAGAATTCCAATTATAAGTTTGCACGTCCTTATCCAGAGGACAGTATCCCATTTAGAGGCTGTTTACTGTTGGACAGGGGGAGGATTTGACGTTAAGGTAAAGATTTCCCTTGCTCAAAAGCCAGTCGTATCCGACTCTAGGGTCCGGTGCTCATCTCTGTTTCCAAGCCGAAGAGCCAGCACTGTCTGCTTCCGCAGATGTTTCCGTGGTCATGTGGCAGGCATGATTAGACAGCGAAGCGCACGGAACGCTGTTTACCTTCCCACCGAAGTGGTCCCTATTTATCTACTTGCAATTTCTTTGCTTTCGAACTGCTAGGTTGGCAGGAGCTGGGGCAAAGACGGGAGCTCATTCCGTCCTGCAGTACTCGGGAATCGAACTACTGACCTTCCGCCTCCCAGTCAGTGTCTTAGCCACTTGAGCCACCGCAGTCCTGGATTTGACATTAGCACGCGCGCACACGTACACGTGTACACACACACACACACACACACCTCCTAATCGAGGTTTTAAGGGTGGCTCTGTTCGCCTTCAACTGTGCGAAGGAGACGCTGCGGAAACGCAGCTGTTCGAGGTAATGTTTGCCTTTGCCTCGGCTTTGTTGTAGATCGAAATGCGAAAATAAAACAAGCAGAACTATCTAAACATCAGAAGCAAAGAAAGACGGTTCATGAACTCCGATATTCCTTTCTCTAAGCGATCTTCCTGCGTTTCTCCCCCCGCCACCCAAGTGAAAGAAAAGTGGTGATTAATAAAATGAAAAACTAAAGAGACGCTCGACTGGGTTTTCTGTAAAGTCTGAATTATTTTTGTCAATTGTTGAGTGTAATCTACATAATGTTCTTGAATGGAAGCAGGCTTTTTTTAAGGGGGGGAAGATTCTGCTCCTGTAAAGGTCGCCCTTGCTCGAAAGCCAGTCGTATCCGACTCTAAGGTTCAGTGCCCATCTTTGATTATAGCCCGAACAGCCAGCGCTGTCTGCGTTTGCAGTCGTTTTCGTGGACATGTGGTAGGCATGCTTCAACACCAGAGCGCACGGAACACGCTGTTTACCTTCCCACCGAAGTGGTGCCTGTTTATCTACTTGCAATTTCTTGCTTTCGAACTGCGAGGTTGGCAGGAGCTGGGGCAGAGACGGGAGCTCACTCCGTTGTGCAGTACTCGGGAATCGAACCCCGACCTTCTGTACAGTTTGTGAAATATTTCCCTTGGTAGTTAGTACAGAGAACAGGTTATCCTTCGCAGCTTTTCCACGCTGTATAGCTTGCACAGCAAATGCACGGTGCCTCATTACCCCCACGTTATCTGGCTTTCCAAGCATCCTAGCAGGCAATGGTTGTCATATCTCGCATTTCACTCGTCTTGTTGAAACCAAAGACAACTCTGTCATCTTTCCCAAATCCTGGCTTTGTTCGCCTGCTGGAACTGCAGAGCCCTTTAACGTATAATTTCATCCAAGAGTTTGTGGGGGAATCAATATCTAATTAATAAGGATAGGTGGGAATGTAGATACACACGTGTAAAGTAGTCTCCGGTCTCTTCAAAGAAAGGAATTGGTTTAATACAGCCAAGATTGTATTATCATTCTCGCAAATTCAGTTTAAAATGTGCAAAGCTACCTATATAGTCCCCAGTATGATGCTCTAATGGGACTACTACAGTGGCTCAAGTGGCTAAGACGCTGACTGGGAGGCGGAAGGTCAGCAGTTCGTTTCCCGAGTACTGCAGGACTGAATGAGCTCCCGTTTTTGTCCCAGATCCTGCCAACCTAGCAGTCCGAAAGCAAGAAATTGCAAGTAGATAAATAGGGACCAGTTCGGTGGGAAGGTAACAGCGTTCCGCGCACTTCGGTGTCTAGTCATGCCTGCCACATGCCCATGGAAACGTCTGCAGCAGCAGACAGCACTGGCTCTTTGGCTTTGAAACAGAGATGAGCACTGCACCCTAGAGTCGGATATGACTGGCTTTCGAGCAAGGGAAACCTTTACCTTTACCTTTACGATGCTGTAAGTCAGTAGACTAATGAACTATGGCTCGGGAGAACTGGGTTCGATCTCCTGGCTTTACAATGGAGATTCACTAGGGGGTGGAACTGATAAAACCACTTTGTTAAAAAAAAAACACTTTGTAAATACTGTACCTTTTTAGGGGACTACAGTGGTTCAACTGGAAGGTTGCAGTTCGACTCCCAGGTACAGCATGACGGTGTGAGCTCCCGTCTCTATCCCAGCTCCTGCCAACCAAGCAGTTCGAAAGCAAGACATTGCAATTGTATAAACAGGGACCACTTCGGTGGGAAGGTAAACAACGTTCTGTGCACTCTGGTGTAGAGGCATGCCTGCCACATGTCCACGGAAACATCTGCAAATGCAGACAGCGCTGGCTCTTTGGCTATAAACAGAGATGAGCACTGAACCCTAGAGTCGGATACGACTGAAGTGATCTCTATTTATCTACTTGCAGTTTCTTGCTTTTGAACTGCTAGTTGAAAAACTAGGCAGGAGTTGGGACAAAGATGGGAGCTCATTCTGTCCTGCAGTATTTGGGTATCAAACAGCGTCTTAGCCACTTGAACCACTATTACACACTAGTAATTAGAATTTCAAAATGGATTGGCCTTTTGTGCTTTACTTTGCTGCTTCTTCATAGATTTCTCTTGGAGAGGACACAGAACTCTTTCAAATAACAATCCTTCTCAGAGTTCTACAATAGGTCCCATGAAAACAGCCTGATTGCCCCTATAGGAGTGCAGAACTGAGAACTGCCTTGTTGGAGACCACAGGAAAATACACCTAAATATCTAAAAGCCCAAATAATGGGGTACAAAGAGATGGAGATGTGATTATCTCAATATGTAAGCACTGTCTCCCATTTCAATATGGGGCAAAAACTATGAAGTCCATGTTCAAAGTCCACCACAAGAGCATGGTCCTTTTCTGTGGTGGGCCTGATGCTCTGGATCAGTTTACCTGAGCATATCCACCAGGTCCCAGAGTTGAAAGTCTTCCATACAAGTAAGAGACCTTGTGGCGCAGTGGTTCAACTGCTGTACTGCAGCCAAAACATTGTCAATTCAATCCTAATGGGGATCAAGGATGACTCAGCCTTCCATCCTTCTGAGGTCCATAAAACAAGTATCCAGTGCGTTGAGGACAAAATGCTAATTAACTTGTGAGCCTTCCAGACAGCACACTAAGCACTATGGGGCAGTATATAAGTTTAATTGCTATTGCTATACACTTGCAAAACCAGCTATTTAAGGAGGCATTTCAGAACATTCTGCCTTTAGAATGTTGTTGTTGTTGTTGTTGTTGTTGTTGTTGTTGTTGTTGTTGTTGTTATTATTATTATTATTATTATTATTATTATTATTATTATTATTATTATTATTATTATTATTATTATTATTATTATTATTTAATATTTCTATACCGCCTTTCTCAGACCAATGGCTGATTCAAGGCAGTTTACATAAGACATAAAATGACAAAATAGAAATTCCATATACAAAGTTACATAATAGAAATTCAATTACAATAGGAAACAATATAACCCCCATAAAACAGAGGCAAACAGCAATACAAAATATCAATGTTGGCCCTATTGCAGTTATTTTGAAGTAACTGCCATCAAGGGGTTACTGTGTGAAACTGTAACTGCAAGTTTACTTATACAGTAAGTTGATTTGTATGTCTTTTGCTATGTGTACATGTTTGATTTGATTATGCTGCACATTTTTACCATGTTAACTGCAGAGAGTGACCTACAGGTCAGATGGGGGGTATAGAAATTTAAAAAACAAATACATTAAATATATATATTTAAAACCAGGTGAATCACATCGGACCTATTGCATTGTAAAACTGCAGCAAGATTACACAAGTTTTTTTTTTATTTAAAAAAAAAACAGCTAACCCAAACTGCAAATAAGAGTTGTAGGGACTTGAATCTTTCCTTTTGAAAAACAAATTGAGGTGCTGAACAAAGGTTTCACAGGCCAAATAAAGAGAAAATGACATGGGTGGAGAATTTGTGACCCTCAAAATATTTTTGCATCACTGTTCCTCTCATCTGAAATCATTTGCTACGATTTCTAAGAGCTGGAGTCCAGCTACTTTAGGAGTGCCATAGTTTTGTTACTTGTGCTTCAAAAAGACTATTGATCAGAATAAAGAAGCGGGATGGATACATGGATAGAGAGAAAAAAAGTAAAGAAATACTAGTTTTAAAAAGAGTTAATTTACTGCTAGCCTGGAAAGCATTCTGACTTTTGTATTGTTTGTGCTTAACACCTCGTTTCAAATTATTTCAATTTTCCTGTCCGCCTTTTGAGCCACCATTAACAGACCAAAGTAAAATTGCTTCTGTCTGTCTGGGCAGAAATAGCTTGAGGGTTTTTCTTAAATCAGTGACTAGTCTCAGTTTCTATCTATCTATCTATCTATCTATCTATCTATCTATCTATCTATCTATCTATCTATCTATCTATCTATCTATCTATCTATCTATCTATCTATCTATCTATCTATCTATCTATCTATCTATCTATTTATTTATTACAACGTTTCTACCCTGCCTTCCTCATCCTAAAATGACCCAAGGCGGCTTACATAAAAGTTAAAAACACACATAATCTTAAAAACAATTAGACCCTCAGATACCCTCCCTAACCCCTTAAGAAAAAGCAAAACACAGTTTAAAAAGCTCGCAAAAGGTTAAAAAAGATAAAAGGGATAAGAGAGATAAAAAGGGAATAAGAAAAAGATAAAAAGAGATAAAAGGAGGAGTGGGAAGGATAAAAGCTGACAAGTTAGTTGGAGACCAAGGCCATTAAACCAGCCAGCGGTACTGGGCCATCACAGCTGTCGGGGCCACATACCCGTTGGCACAGCCAGGTCTTTAAAGCCTTCCTAAAGGGGAGTAGCTCTGTCTGGAGGCGCAATTCAGGTGGTAAGAGGTAAAGAATATGAGAGAATATGGAACAACCATCACATTTATTGTCATACTGAAGAACAAAGTATGAGAGGGCTTGTAACTTTTGGCCCTGTGCTCAAGGTTCTAATTGTATAGAACTGAAGTTGTAGGTTTGTATAGAATTTACACCCTTGGTCAATATAGCATCTTCAAAATTTTGGAAGAACATTTAGTTTTCTGACTCACAATCTGATTAAAAAAAACAAAACTCTGTTATACTCATGACCCAACCAGGTAAGCTTTCCTTTGGCTCTTTCACCACTTTTTCAGTCAATAGTGCTTCCAGGGAAAAGAAATTGGACCATCAGGATCTTGTGATAGGGTTGCCCCTTCTGCAGTCCCTTGGTGACAGATGTTGGTATCTGGGGAGTTCAGTCAACAGAGACTTGGACTGGACATTTTCACAGCCACAGATGTTTCCCATCATTTCTCATCAAGCTAAGTCCAACGAAAAGTGCATCTCTCCTCACTCGTGCTGTTCACTTCCTTTCATTTTCAGCCATCTTCTAGCTCTGGTGATGATGTGAATTTAAGAGCAACAGAAATATAGAAGACCAGGTTCTTCTTCAACTGTTTTGGAGCAGGGTGGAGAAATGCAGCTGGGTGGAGAAATACAGCAAGTTCATCTGTAAATATTAGAGGGATGGTGTTGACCTGTGGAGATGTCTAATTTACTAAGCCAACTAATGAAGACAGGGGAAACTCTATAGATGGGACTGACATTAAGTGGATTTCATCATTGCATAATGGATCAGTGGTTTTGTATCCATTCAGTTTCAAATCTTTACCTATTTTGTTGACAGCAATGACAAGATTTTTTATGTATTTAACATATTTCTTCATAGTTTAGATAAGTCTAGCATAAGAGATATTCATTGAACCCTTTGACATGAACAGTGTTCCTAGGCAAAAATTATAACAATGGGCAAAACAACTTTATTATGTATCAAGATGGGGAAAACTACATTTTTTGACTAACTTCTTCCCCCAGAAACCCATATCCAATGTGGCCACAAAGGTCACTTCTCCATCTCTGCTATGAAACCCTCAAAACATACACATTTTGCCCACTACATGATCATGCATACAGGAAACATAATAAAAAATAAATCATATTAAGTATGAGGCAGATTTTGGTTTTCTTTCTCTGCAGTCTTGTAACTCAAGAGCAAGTCAGACCATACTTAGTGGCATTAACTTCACAATTGACTTGTATAGGGTAGCATTATTGGTGTTCTTATTGAGTATGTAACAAGGATCATGAATCAATCCTGGTCTCATTAAGTATTTATTTGTACTCTCTCTCTTCTCTCTCTCTCTCTCTCTCTCTGTATCTAGGCATTAATGTGTTTAATGTTCATATAAATATATAAAACATATAATGTTGTTGACAGCTCCATCATATTTTATGGAGAGTGTATGAAACATCCATACTTGATGTGGCTAGGAAATACAGCAGTTATGGAATGTAGAGCAAACCAGTGCCATGGTGACCATTATAATATATGATATTATTTTATTCATTATATAAATCACATGAGATCTGTTTGATCTCATGGTAACTTACAGAGCAGTTCATTAAACTGATACCTAATTTTATCTCTGCGACCATCTCTGTAACCTTCTTTGTGCAGCTATGTTTCTGTTTCTCTTTCAATTCTTAGTTATTTGTTTAATTTTTTGTATATATAAAAGTTGTGGCTAAGAAAATATTTCTAAATCCATATGCCAAAGCATATTATGTTTTAAAAGATTATCAGTCAAAAACCAAAATCTTACTGTGCAAATTAGGACTACAGAAAAATGATATCTCCAAAGGGAAAGATTTGTGGCAATCATAGACTTCCTCCCTTCATGCCACGGCTGCAATGGTTTCTAAACAAAGCAAGATGGTAAACAATGCAAAGCAACGTGGTACCCAGTGGAGTAACAATTTGTGATACATAAACCCTAAGTTTTTGTGCAGTTGTGAGAGTTTTAATATTTCATCTATAATATAAAAAACTGGCCCTGCTCTGACCTTTACATTGCAGTTAGTGATGGCTGTTTCCCTGGTAGGGATAGGATAGCTAATGGAAGAGAAGCCAAAATCAAGAGACAGCAGACTCAGACAATTTTGATTTGGTCTCCTTTCTTCTGCCATGTAGTGCTGGTTCATTAGTTGGATACCTTGGAGTCATTACTCAGAAAGGAGTCCGCGCGATAGTAGACATCTCCGTGATGACATTCCGCATATGCAAATGGACCCGGGAAATCAAGTCCATCTGCATAGGTTTTTTTTTTTAGCCATTTGGATATCATGTAGCCTGCTGGCTATGCAGACCATGAAGTGTGCTCTCCACATTCACCTTGCCCAAGGCATCTTATGGAGGATGCTTTAGTGAGTCTTAGTCCCAGCCTAGCATCATTGACAAGTAATGGGCAACACTGCCTAGTTAGACCAGACAAGAGCCCGCATGCCTCAACAAGGCTCTCACCTACTGGGGGGGCATTAGTTGTTCACACAATTTCACTTGATCTTCTGGTGTGTATGTTTAGGAGGAGAGAAAATTAGTAGGGCCTTTCTCAATTTTACTAGCAACCAGCAAGCTGGAGGGGTGTGACAGTATACAGTATTCTGATAGCCAGGTAAAGTCATTGGCTAAAACCCAACATTAAGTCACAACCAGAGGAGGTTAACTGAATCACCTGGAATTCAACTTTTCTGTAAAGATCATTGATTTAGTGGGCCTATTCTGCTTGAAACTTGTTATTAGATTACAGTATAGCCATTCTATAGAACTAAGAAGAAGGGGGGCCTCCTTGCTTTGAAATATAGATTTTGAGGGTATCTGGCCAAAAATAAACATTTTGTATCAGTATGTACATAGCAGCTTTTCAGTCTGAAGTATATTTACTTAGTGTCAGAAGGATTTATTTTAAAGGAAGTGTCCTTGAGATCACAGCTGTGGCAAAGCAGAACAATGTTTTATCTCTTTCAACATCCTACTACATTACAACTGACTGTTAAGACATGGTTCTTTATAATTCTGTATATGTATACATACATGTATATGTGTGAAGCAGTTTACAGCACATTTTAATCATGTCAAAACTCCCATTAATTTCTAAACCTGGGAATTATATTCGATGTTGTTTCAACCTTCAGCCTAATCTAACAAAGTAATTGCATAGGATTGCCTTCAAAGTCTACAAATACCAGCTTCACTATGTAACTAGCTGTAACCAGCTGTGACTAGGAAGTCTCTTTGTGTAAATACATGTGTACCTCAGGGAAGGCCAGCTAATAAGCAATTAATAGATCTGGACATGGATCTACTGTTCTTTGCCACATTGCCCTCCCGACTCCAGGACACGACACCTTGATTTGTCTCCAAGGAGACTACAGGCTCTGCTATCTATTGGGATTTCAGTACAGAAAAGAAGCCTTTCCTGAGCATGTTAACAGATTACAGGGCTTAATTTCTGTTTGGGACTCAGACTCTAGAGACATACTTGTGCAGCCCAAGGTCAAGACGGAGACACACAGAGGCTCATGCTGGAATGAAAGCTGACAGGCTTGGACAAAGAGATTAGAAAGATGGACTCTGAAGCCATTGGGGGAAGGATCTCTTCCCTTTTTGCCCCTTAGATTGCCAGTTCCATTACAGAGCTCAGCTTTTGTAACATCATTCAATAATGCTAAGACAATAGAGTTTCCTTTCAATACTCAGCTGTGCTTCTAAATATTTTGTATTTGACTCCCACCATGATAGAAGTGCAAAATCCACTTTCTGCAACAACACAAAACAACAACAACAACAACAGTGGCAGCAGCTACAACAACTACTATTCTTGCTTCTTTTTCTTCTTTCGTGTCCCAATCAAACCTTGGACTGCCAAAATGTAGCCACTTTCTTGGCTTTGTCATTGGCAAAACCTAAGTCCTCATTGGTGCATATTTCTGGCAGTAATCGGCAGACCAGTAAGTGAGCCGGATTCTGTATCTCTCCACATTCACAGCCCATGCTGTCATCTGTCAGCAACCTCCCCTTGAGCATGTGGTCTTGCATTTAGAGACTCCAACCCTCAGCCTATTCAGGGTCCTCCAAGTGATGGCGGGTGGGTGTGAGTTCCTCAGCTACAACTTGCTTTAATGTTGTTTCTTGTTCAGTGAGCTCCTTCCTCCATCTTCTAATTTGGTTTTGCTCTTGCATACCCTCAAGAATGTTTGTTCTTGCCATAAGCACTCTTCCTGGATCTGAGCCAGTGGACTTGAGGCTCCTATCCATTCAGAGGATGTTGAGGGTCTTTCTCTTGGCGTCCACTGCTACTTCCCTCCTAAACTTAAGTGGAGCAATACTTAGGTGGAGTGATACCAATAAGGCGATATATTTTCTCAACTGTTATAGGTTTCAGGCATCCTGTCACTATACACATGGCTTCAACAGTGATGTCAATGTGGTTTGCATGTGTGTGCTGTACTTCATACTGGAGCAGCATACTCTGCTGCAGAGACACTAAGGGCCAAAGCTGGTGTACGCAGCATGGATGGTTGAGTTCCATGTTTATAGTTTGTGAGTTTCCTGATGATGTTGTTCCTTGTACTAACTTTGGCTTTGGTATTCAGGCAGAGCTGCTTAAAAGAGAGTGTCCTGTCAAGCATCACACCAAGGTATTTTGGTGCTGAACAATGCTATAATATCATGGAGCTGTTTGTCAAAAGCATTCCCACCATCTATCAGGGATATAGAGTAGTAACCTAATTGGGGCTGGATATAACAACTATCAGGTAGATCCACAGTTGGTTACAGAATCAATGGCTCCTTCTCAAACTGGGAAGACTTTGGGGAGGAAGTGCAGGGAATGCTTATTAGTTTTTCAGATGAGACAAAATTGGGTGGGATAGTAATATCCTAGAAGACAGAAACAAAAGTTTAAAAGATCTTGATAGGTTTGCATACTGGGCTGAAGACAACAAATTGAAATTTAACAGGGATAAATGCAAAGTCCTCCTCATAGGAAAAGAAACCAAACATACAATTAGAAGATGGGGGATACTTGGTTCAGTAATACTATGAGAAAAATGATCTTGGAATTGTTATCCATCCTAAGCTGAATAAGAGCCAACAGTGTGATGCAACTTCAAAAAAGACTATTTCTATTTTAGGCACCATTAATAGAAACATAGTCTTTAAATTACATGCATACCTGTCAAGCACAGCTCCAGAAAATACTGGACCTGCTCCGGCCCGGGTGTACATGCACAGCAAGAACTCCTTTGCACATGTGCAGAACCCCTTTGCCCATGCGCAGAACTGCCTCTGATGGGCATGCATGTGCAGTAATCCCTTTCCCCGCCATTCAAAATACAGAACGGCGGCGGGAAAGGGGAGGAATGAGTGCTGAAATACGGGAAATCCCGGCCAGTACAGGATACTTGACAGGTATGTACATGAAGTACTACTTTTCTATTCAGCAGAGGATACAACCTTATCTTGTATACTGCGTTTAGCTCTGGATGCTTTACTTTAAAGAAGGATGTAGGCAAATTGGAACAAGTTCAGAAGAGGGAAATAATCAGGGGACTGGAAACAAATCCATAAGAGAAAAGACTGCAAGAATTGGGTGTTCTCAGCCTTGAGAAAAGAAGACTGAAGGGAGGTACATCAGCACTCTTCAAATATTTGTAAGAGGAACAGGAACTGGACAAGAAATATTGGGCTCAAGTTACAGGAATCCAGATTTTGGCTGAATATAAGGAAAACTTCCTAACTGTTAGAGCAGTATGACAATAGAACAAATTTCCTTGGGAAGTGATGAACACTCCAGCATGGAATGAGTTTAAGAGAAAATTGTATGGCCATGTATTACATATACTGTACTTTGGTAGTACTGTATTCCTGCATCTAGCAGAAGGTTGTACATTATGGTCTTATGGGCCCCTTCTACTTCCATTATTCTAGATTCTTCATATACATGCAAATATACAGTATTGTGTATGCTAGATCCACATCAAAATAAAATTGTCAGATTCCTTTTGCTGCAGTTACTGTTGCCACTACACACTTTTGTCTGAGTAATAATTAATTTTGCACTTTACAAAGACAGATTCTGCTTCTTGTTCCTGTTTAAACTAACCTTTGCCCTTTAGAATATGTTGCAATGGACTCCCCACTTCCTACCCTGATTGCAATATTAGAAATGTTTTGTTAGTGATGTCAGAACTTATATTATCATGGCTTTACCATAACAGTGTCTACATTGGGCTCAGCATAAACATACCCTCGGATTAGTTTTCAGTAGTTCCACAAAACATTCCCTTAAATTGCTGTCTCGATGTTATGATTATGGCTATAGTCATTGCTGGAAAACGTCAATGTTTTAAGTGAGATAAAGGTGATTTAAAGTGCATTTGTGACTCTGGTATTGAGTTGACAGTCATCTTTAACCAGCCTGACCTGGGAATGACCCTGAGCTCAGCTGCTTGTGAGAGAATTTGGTCTATTATGGGGTAGAGTGTCATATGTCTTGAAGGCGCACAGAACACATTATAGGATCACAGCTGAGTAATGTTGTAAGACAGAACCTAGTCTTATTTGGGAAGTAAATTGTATACATTAGAACATTAAAACAAGGACATCATCTTTCTCTAATATAAAGAAATCCACCTTTGTTTAATTCTTGTATCTTTTCTTAGGCAAATATAAATGACGCCAATCCCAGATTATGTATTGCTAAATTAATGCATACTGATATATTCAAATACACACAGATCTTTCAGACAGCATTCTTCTTTCCCATGTGGCCTTTGACTAGATATCTCCATCTATTGATGTTGATGCCCTTTGCTATTTTATACAACACAGCATGTATAATTTTTTTGTCCGGTACAGTGGCTTTGGAAATAGCACAAAGGTGGTGCATATTGAAGCCAAAAATATTAGCAAACACTGTTCATTTTGATATCTGGCTCTTAGTACTGCAAAAGTATGTGAATTACCTGGAAAAGGAATGTTCAGTTTAAAAGAAGAAGAAGATATGAGATGGTGTCTACTAGTTCTTTATAAAATTTGTAACCATTTCCTTACAGGCTGATCCTAGGCATGTTAACCTGGAAGAGTGTTCCAACAAATTACTTGTAATGTGGAGAGACACAGAGTGCAGCCCATTTATTGGGCTGCCAATTGCTGTCAGAGACATGTACCAATGAAGACTTGGACACAACTTACTAAATCACAATTTACTAAAGTCCCAGTGATTTCTTCATGCTAACCCTAGGTAAGTAAGACTAGTACTGAATTTAGGTGTAAGTCTGCTTCCAACTTGGACCTATAAAAGAGCCTACCATTAATTACAGTATGCTCTTTTCAGGGTTCAAATCAGGACCAAACACCTGAAATTGGCATGGATTGCTACCTTTCTTGCTCATAAATTTGATTTATGTGCTGCTATTTTTTATTGCAGCTTAAATGTAAGTGATTGAGTTGAAGTCATGTCACTTGCAGATCATTCTACTTTATGTTGTTGGTACAGTATATTATTCCAGTATTTCCAGAGGTAAACCACTTAGATAAACCTGCTGTCAGCATTATATCATTAACATAAACACTCAAATAAGATCTATATCTTGATAAAATATACAACAAGCATTGTATAAACTCCCACAAAATTAGTTTCTGTAACATCAAGTCACAGAATGTCTTTTAAAGCAAAGATTTCATTTTAGTGAGTACTTGATTTTCTTTTAGTGCCCTTATCGTAAAAATATGGGCACACATTTTCCAACTTGCAAGTAATGATAAACCCCTATTGAGAGTAATATGCCCATTGTTGTCATAATGGATCTCCATTCACACATTTAACAGCTTGAAGGTACACATTTTACACACCATAACTTACTGTAATTAATCTTTATTACGCCATTACTGCCATGTACTCATAAAACGCAGAACCCATGTAGAAATTTATCACTTATATTAATGAACATGCCAGGGCCTGCTAAAATTGCAGTATAACTTGTTTTTAGACACGCCACACACAAACAATGAGCCATGGAATTCAGTTCTGGCATTAGTTTGCACTGTGCTTTAGTAATATGCTTCTATGTAATAAGCCTACATAAAAAGCAGTTGCATTCTGCTTTTAAATTAATTAGCTTCCTAATAAGTCAGCATTAGAACTGCCAATCATACTGGTATCTCAGAATTCCAGAATTCCATTATAATCTTTAATCAAATATCTTTTTGCTAATAAGCCATATGTTTGTTAGGTCAACCAACTTCTTAATTATGGCTCAGGAACAATAAATCTCTCCCCATAAGCAAGAAAAGAAGAAAAGATTTTCCAACATAGAGAACACGAGCCACACGTTTTCAATCCAACTGATAAGAGATTATGTTGTATTCAATTCACTTTCCAAAACGATAGTCAGAGGCTCAGAGCATATGAAAAAAAAAAGAAGAGATGGATGTGGATATATCTATTTGAAACAAGATCTTGTTTGGGGAAAAATACTAGTACCTGATGCAGCTAGTTGGGTATATTGAGGCATCAGGTCTAAATAAACCCAACTATATAGGCCTCAATAAACCCAACTAGCTGAATTAGGTAGTAGTATTCTCCCCGCACCCACCCCCAAAAGATCTTGTTTCAAATAGATATAAAATTTGGAGGCTGCCTTTCTCTTGGTATATCTGAACATGTCCTCATGGAATCATTTGTATAGCTTTGGGAATACTGTCCTAATTTTAATAAAATGTTAAGCTGTTATGCTGGCATCTACTGTATGCAGATAGCTAGTTATTTCTCTTAATACCAAGTTTGACTCCAAAACTGGCACATTTGTCAGTTTTGGAGTCAAAGTAGGTGATTAAGAGAAATTCATATTCCTTGGGACTAATTTCTTTTCTCTTTCACAACCAGATAGAGAGCCTGAGTAATCAAATTTTCCAAATGATGTTCTTCTTTGTTTGTTTTTCTCTCTCCCAGTTACTGGTCAAATAACAGACAGTTAGTCTTCAAAGTGCTACAGCGTGTTTTGTTTATTCTCTGATATAATAGAACAAGAGACAGAGGTGAGGCAAAACATGTAGTATGACAAAAAGATGCCATTCACCACTTGAGAGTACCGATTTTAAATCTGAGCTAGGCATAGTGTCAGACTTGCCTCTGATTCATATTTAGCACAGACCCAGTGAAATTGATGGGGCTTTAATTAGTGGGAGTTGTGACCCCAAAAAAGAAGTGCTAAGCTCTGAACTTAAATGTCATTCAGGGTGGTAGCCATGAAAAATGGGAGCTATAGACAGCAAAAATCTGCTCCAGGTCAGAGAATCCAGTATGATACAATTCTGTGAAATCCACCAAACATCTGGTATCTTTATGTTAACATGATTTGTGTCATATATCTGGAATGTGTTTAAAATCACTTCCCTTTTAGCTTATGGATCCATGTATCTGTGAGAGTATCTGGCATGAAGTCAGCTGGGCCTGCTCTAAAAAAGGGCTAATAAAGACTTCATGGAAACACTCTCAAAATGTTGGAGGAAGGTGGGGCAGAAGAGAACATCTCTAGGTGCTTATCTTGTCTTTGTGAGCCTCAGGATGAAATTTAAGTAGCAGGAATGTTTCTAGATGTTTTCCAGGTAGGTTTTTGTCTTGCCTGAACTGGTTGGTTGATGTCTGAGATAGCTATGTCAACTTGACACTTGCACTTGTATATTTCACTCACTGTAAATATAACCGTCTCCCTGATGTCATGCATTGCATCTCATCAAGAGAAATTCTGGTGTAGACATTTGTTGCCCATTTCATTATGTGTGAACTTTGTACTATCAGTTTTTTGTAAAAACAAAAATAAAATGGCTTGTGTCACTCTATACATCAACTCACTTATTATGGCATCATTTGCATGGTATAGAGCCCAACTCATATAACTTGATTTAACAAAAAAAACCAGAAACCAAATTATCTTGTGGGGTGTGAGTGTTTTTTCCTTTGGTAATATAAAGGTAAAGGTCACCCTTGCTTGATAGCCAGTCCTATCTGACTCTAGGGCTCAGTGATCATCTCTGTTATAGCCAAAGAGCCAGCGCTATCTGCATCTGCAGACATTTCTGAGGACATGTGGCAGGCATGACCAGACACCAGAGTTTACTTTCCCACCAAAGTGGTACCTATTTATCTACTTGAAGTTTCTTGCTATTGAACTGCTAGGTTGTCAGGAACTGGGACAGAGATGGGAGCTCACTCCATCATGCAATACTCTGGTCTCGAAAACTGCTAACCTGCCAACCTTCCAGTCATCAAATTCAGCATCTTAACCACTAAGCCACCACAGTCCCTTTTTCTTTGGTACTTGCGGGCTAATACAATGTTTGCCCCAAATACAGTAGTCACATTGAAATGAACAGGACTTTGTAAACAACATTAATGCAAACCCTATCCAATTCAGAGGACCTGCTCTAGTCAGAAACAACATTAGATTTAGTTCTATATCTTTTAAAAATGCTTTTTAACATATAGTATGAAAAATATAAAGAACTGACTACAGTTTCCTGGAATTGCTTGATACTGAAAAGCAGAAATGAAACTATCTTATAATAGGAGACAGATGTTCTAAAGTAGCATGTACAATGTGAAAGGGAATGATATCTGTATTAGAGCTATCAGCAGATTATATCATTCTTAGTTGATTAATCATCTCCCTAACTGACTATTTAATATCAGTGCCTGAGGTTTCTTGAAGTTTTGAAGGATACAATAAATTAAAACCAGAAAGAAAATTTGCCACATTATTAAAAAGGAAAGTTAATTTTATTATTTTGTCTTTTATTCCTTATTATAAGAATACGTGCAAATCAAAATAGCCCCAAATTAATTAAACTTTATCCTTGTCATTTGTAACTGACCCTAACCAATTGATCTATTAAGGCTTTAGGTGATTTACATCTCAGATAACCCAATTAAAGACTGAAGCCCAGTGTTGTACTATAGCAGGTTCTCACCGGTTCTGGCAAACTGGTAGTAGAAATTCCAGGCCATGGCCACTTGGCTGGCCACATCCATCTCTCGGCCTCCCCCTCCCAGTGCCACCGAAAATGCGTCCCATTTGCCTCACCCAGGTCCAAAGGATACAAACACAATGTACCGTTTGTGTATGCCCAAAAATGATGAAGATAATAATAAACGAATCTTCTTATAAGGTCTTTGTATTCTTAATGTTATTTTTATTTTGCAAACTCTTGTATATTAACTTGTAATGTCATCAAACAGAAACCAAACTCAGATACTTCTCTGCACAAAAAGTCTTCAAGTTCCTTTTGTAATCTTGACAATAGTAACCAAATTCAAATATGTTCTCTTCAACTTCTTCACTATGTCCTTTGTAACAATATGAAACAATGATTCATTCCTCTATTACACTTTCTATCTCTCGTCCAAAACAGCTCATAAACTCGTATTCAGTTGGGAAGTCAAACTCCCATATAAATTGGCCCCAAACTCCCGACGTCTATCCGGTTAATTAGATATTTCATTCAATAAATTTCATCAGGGGAGTTTTTGCAATATCTGAAAGGTTACAAAACACATGTCTGTTACAATATTATATGTTCAAACCAGCTGCAAGCCCCCATGCTCATTATCCAGTCCAAGCTTACCCAAGCTTACCACTCTTGTGTTTCGCGTCCTCTCTGTCTCTTCTGTAATTTCTCTATGGTTGCTAAGGACGTTGCATACCATTAGAGTCCTATCTCTTAAATACAACTTGCTGCCTGCTTCTGACTGAATCTGCCATTTTATTTTTGTTTTTACAAAAAACTGATAGTACAAAGTTCACACATAATGAAATGGGCAACAAATGTCTACACCAGAATTTCTCTTGATGAGATGCAATGCATGACATCAGCCCAAAGCTTTAAAAGGTTCAAAACTCCGGGAAGAAAATCACACTTACTCCTAGGTCTCCATGCTTTCTTTAATTGTGTCAGACGCACCATCAACATATAATAACATACAAATCTAAAATTAACACATCTAAAACATAATAAAATTAAAAGGGCTAGATGACATCTGCCCAATATCAGGCCACATGAACAGCATTTTTTCTTGACAGCATAAGGTCCTCCTCGGTACAAGCTGAGGGGCATTGTGTGCATTGTATCATAGGAAAGAAAGTGTCTTCTTCTCCACATTCAGGATAAAAGGATGGTTATGAAAGTAAGTTCCAAGGATGGTTATGAAAGAAAGTTCCATAGAAAGCCATTGCATTTTATATATATCTCAATATCAAGCCACTATTAAGGATTGAAAGTGTAATGCAATTTTTAGTCTAAATCCACAGACTGCAATCGATAGCTCATCTGATTCCTGAGCAGCTATTAGTCCTATTTATTAGGCTGGAATCACAAACTGTGGGATACATTTTTTGAGGGATTGGAATTATCCATCAGCATGAACCCATGTTGAAGAAACAAAGTACCAATTTTAAAATTACTTCTGGTTCTCTCTCCCCCACCCTCACTTCCATATATCACTGGTGTATGAGCAAAGAAGCCTCAGTTCTTATCCTTGGTCTTTTCATTTGGAAGCAAAATGCACATTTTTGGTTATCAAAAAATCTTGTTTTGCAGTTTGATTGTACCTATTCATTTCAGTCTTCGCAGGCTGTTAATATATTTAAACACCAGGAATGAAATCTCATTGTATTTTCCTTTTTGGGTTAGATTACATCAAATTATTGGGAAATGATCTTGTTCACATTAAATAGTGAAATAATGCACACTTCACAGCGTCCTCCATTCCACAAAATCGCAGTGCCTCTAAAAATAAAATGCTGCAAATGGGTAATTTACCAGCATGTAGCAAGTAAAATTTCAGCTTCCCCTGCTGCATATCAAACCAACAGCTTCACATCTTAATCAGGTTTTTATTTAAATAGTTTCACCACAGCACAATAGATGAAATAGGCAAGCTGTTCCTCTGTAAAGAGCCACATTGTCACCATGTCTCAATTTCTCAAAATGATGAACCATAATATGAACACGGAACACATGTTGTGATAAGGAGACGGAGGCCAAGAGATTGCCAGCTGCCCTCCTGATTGTCTCTTTTCTCCTGTCTCCTAAGGCTATGAAGCTGAATGATCTTTTTGACCAAAAAATAAAATAAAATAAAAATATGCAGCCATGGAGCAATTTAGAAATAACGTCAGCAAGCACCACACTTCCAAGTCAGGCAAATGCTATCTCACAGACAAAGAAAATTAACTTGTTTCTCTTTTAACCTTGCTTAATGTATAAGAATGGACTGCGGTGGTTTAGAGGTTAAGATGCTGAACTTGATGACTGGAAGGTCGGAAGGTCAATGGTTCAAGACCTGAGTACTGCACGACAGAGTGAGCTCCCATCTTTGTCCCAGCTCCTGCCAACCTAGCAGTTCAAAAGCAAGAAATTGCAAGTACAGTAGATCCTCGCATAATGACGTTACTTGGTTCCCCAAGTAGCGTTGCTAAGCGATTTTGTTGTTATGCGGATTTCTATGGAGTTTCCCGCATAACAACGTTTTTAGCATCATTGTCCGGATAATGACGGTTATTTTAGCATCATTGTCCGGACAACAACACTAAAAACGTTGTTATGCGGGGGAACACGTGGTGCATAACGACGCGTTGTTAAGCGAAAATTAAGCTATCCGAAAGCATTGTTATGTGAGGGTTGACTGTAGATAAATAGGGACCTTTTCAGTGGGAAAGGTAAACAGCACTCCGTGCACTCAGGTGTCTAGTCATGCCTGCCACATGTCCACAGAAACTTCTGCAAATGTAGACAGTGCTGGCTCTTTGGCTGTTAACAGAGATGAGCACTGAACCCTAGAGTCGAATATGACTGGCTTTCGAGCAAGGGCGACTTTTACCTTTACTAATGTAAAAAAGTGTAGCACATGTGGCTAAGCAGGCATTTATAGTAGTCTAGTAGTGATATTATTTTGAAGTGTAAGCGTTCATCTTTAGTATCCATCAACATTCACAAAAAAAGGTAGAAAAGTACAGCTAACAGTGTCAATTTATGACAACACATTGGTTCAAGCACTTTTCATCTCCAACAGGAGCATGCCTTTTGTAGGGCTAATGGGCCATAAGTTTTTTGTTATGACAGAGAACAAGGTCAAGGTCTCCCTTGCTCAAAAGCCAGTCTAGCACAACTCTAGGGTGTGGTGCTGATCTTTGCAGCCAAAGATCTAGTGCTGTCTCTGTCTACAGACATTTCTGTGGCCATGTGGCAGGCATGACTAGCCACTGGTGTTGGAATTCTGCTTCATGTAAAGATATCTTCTTTATTCAGTCAGCCTCATTAGCAGCAGTTTATATCCTCAGATCTTTAAGATAGCAATCAGTCCCATGAAGTCCTGCTTCATTAGGCTTTGAGTAGGGAGAAAACAGAGACACACAAAAACACGCCTGCTCTCTTCAGCTGGTCAAACGATACTGACGCCTTTTCTTTATTTAGGCAGAGAGAGCGAGAAACGAAACTTGGGCAAGCATTGTATAGCAGAAACGAAACTTCACAGAGACAAAGCTGAGTGCTTACAGCCAATCAGAAGTGTCAGAACCCAAAGAAAGAGAGATAAGGAGAATAGCAAGCAAAGAGGCTTTTGTTTACAAAATGTGTCAGAGGACAGGCAAGACAGAAACCAGATGCATTCCTACATGTTCTCCTTTTTTCATTTAAATTTGAGAGAGGGACGGCTAATCATACCCCTGCATGTCATCATACTCCATAACTACTCCTCCATATACATCATCACTGTCCTCCTGGACATCGTACCCCTCCTGACTCCTGGTACTTTGTTCCGGAGGATGATACCTCATTGAATACAATTGCCGTCGTGCAAAACTCGATGTCTCCCTTCTACGCAGTGGACATGTGTTACACACAGAAATAAGATTAGGAATACAAGTAATGCAAAAATACAAAGGTATAAAGCAGATAATAATAATAAACCCATAAAAGAAAACTTGTCTAAGGACAGATAAATCAGGCAACCAAGAAGTCACCCAATCAAAGAGATTAACATCAGTGCGTACATTGTTAGTAATGCTCTCCTGTAAATTCTGAAGTTCTTTCTCAATAGTATTATTCAGATAAAATAACCCAATGCTGCACATTGATATTGACCTGGATGGAAATTCGTGGCAACTCCATTAAAAAAGAACCACATGTTAGGATCCTTGATTTGCCATCCATTGCAAATTGAACCACTATCTATAGCAGAATAATCAGGAGTAAACATAGGAAATACATCATATATATCTTCAATAGTAGTGTTAAACAAGGTATAATTAAGCTTATAAGAACTGTTATAACTACCCCATAACCAAAAATAATCATCACAACCCGTATAATTGCCTACACTCTGCAAAACCCTTTTTGCTTGAGTCCAGTACTTCCATTTACTATTCCAGACTCCAGAACTATGACAGCAGAAACAAAGTCCTTTAGTGTATTTCTTGAATGTCATGCTTCGCCAAAGGGTGTTGTTAAATTGTTCTGGAGGATTAGAGAAGAGTGTAGACCTATCAAGATGTTGCAAATGTCCAATAACCAGCTCAGGTGTGTTGAACAATGCCGGAAGAAAAGCCATTTGAGACACTGCCAGTGGATGCTCATAGTATAACGTTGCATTCTTACCATGAACCTCAAACATATAGTTAGCATGACGAATCCAAAAGTTGGGGTTGCCCCCATGAGGCATTGTTCTTACAGCTGGAAGCACAGTAAGAAAGAAAAGAACAAATGTCAGCACATTTAGTTTACTGGTGAACCACCATCCTGGAGCTGAGTAACCTTCTTCTCTCTCCATGGGCGGATCGCTCGGGCAGGAATCCACACAGGTCCTGAGGTTGTAGAAACCGCTGCGTATCCTCGTCCCCAGGTGATTAGAGGTACAGGACCCTTCCACTCAGGATCGGGTTGCTGCCGATAAACAACCAATGGCTTAGGAAGACACTCCTCAGTCCTGAAATGCAATTCGACTGGAGAGTGTGACCTGTTATGGGGAGCAAGAAGAAAATTAAGAGTATACAGTACTTTAGCAACAGCTGTAGGTATTTCAGCCACAGGAACCCCTCTATCTCCCACTTGCTTGTGTAACAAATTTTTGAATGTCAGGTGGACTCTTTCAACAATCGCCTGTCCAGTCGAGTTATAGGGTATTCCACGGGTTAGCTTAATGTCCCACTGACGACAAAAGTCCTGAAAGGCAGAAGAAACATATGATGACCCATTGTCTGTCTTAAGGCTTTTAGGTTTACCCATTGCCGCAAACGAACGAATGCAATGTTGTATAACATGTCTGGATGTTTCACCCCGCAAGGGTGTAGCCCATATGAATCCAGAGAAGGTATCAACAGTCACATGTAACTTAGAAAGCGGAGCCAAAGCAGGTACTTGCGTGACATCCATCTGCCATAGCTGATTAGCTTCTGTTCCTCGAGGATTAACAGCATCAAATGGCAGGAATATAGGAGACTTCGTACAGGAAGCACAGGACGACACAATGTCTCTAGCCTGTGACATAGGAATGGAAAACCGTTTATGCAAAACCTTAGCAGATTGATGAAACATTGCATGACTGTCAATGGGGTTGTCAAAGAGAGAAAAAACCTCAGCAGAGTCTCGGAGAGCAGAATCTGCTCGTGCATTGCCCTCCGTCAAATAACCTGGAATCCTTGTGTGAGAGCGTATGTGGGCAATAAAGAATGGGACCGTACGGTTAGTAAGAAAACCTTGAAGCTGTTGGAATAAAGCAAAAAGATCCCTATCCATCGATGGAGACAAATAAGCTTGAGCTAAGGTAAAGACAAGGCGGTAAACATATTGAGTATCCACAATCAGGTTAAAAGGCACATCAGAAAACGTAGAGAAAGCAAGTATGACCGCTGCCAGTTCCGACCGCTGGGCCGATGCTTGAGGTCCTGTAAAAACAACCTCCCATTCCCCAGTAGGACCCTGCCATGTAAGGACTCCACGGGAGGGGGAGCCATCCGAGAAAAGAGTAATGGCATGCAAGATAGGTTGCATGCAAAGCGGGGATGACAGGGAGTAAGAAGTGAGATTCAGCAAGGTAAACCGCTTATCCTTGGGGGGGTTAAATTTAACTTGTCCCACAAAGTCCGCCATGGCCACCTGAAATGCCTCAGAATGCTGTAGCAAGGCGGTTAGCTGATCCTGTGAAAAAGGAAAACAAACAAAGTCAACGTCATAGCCAGTCAAATGCTTTGCCCTAGTACGGCATTTGAGGAAAAGATCAGCAATCGCATCAGGTAGGCGATAACAGTTTTTCGAGGGAGTGTGCGCCAAGTGTAGCCATTCCACGATGGCCACCTTCTGAGCGTTGACAGGCGCGAACAAAACCGCAGTGGGCAGCCTCGGTGTAGGAAGAAGAGTGCATGCCAGCGCAATGGTGCCTGAGGGCACCCGATCCACAGCGATGGTATGCAGCTTTTCGTTGAGGCGTTGAAGAGCTGTACGCATCTCCGTTGTGCAGGGAATGATGTCCGCTGGAGAAGTGTGTCCAGAAAGAGCAGCAAAGAGTGGTGACAGTTCCTCCATGCTCAGGGCCAAGAAAGGACGAGCCCAATTTATGTTCCCTAGCAATTGTTGCAATTGTACAAGAGTGAACTGCTCTGGAATAGCTATTGTTGGCAATAGCGGAGTTGAAGCTGTAGCTGAGAGCCTATGTCCCAGATATTGGAATGGATACATCCGCTGCACTTTTTCAGGAGCTATGATCAAGCCCGCTTGTTGCAAAATGTCTGCTAGGTCCTGCAGGTGTTTCTCCGTGACTTGTGGACCATGCAATAAAATGTCATCTGTGTAATGATAGACTTTAACCTCTGGATGGCGTTGCCTGAAAGGTTCCAAAGCCTTGTTCACAAAATATTGGCATAGAGTCGGCGAGTTGGCCATACCCATAGGCAAGACACACCATTCAAACCGTTGAGTAGGATGTTCATTATTGTATACTGGCAATGTAAATGCAAATTTTTCTCTGTCTTGTGGCGCTAGCAAGATTGTATAAAAACAGTCCTTCAAATCTATAACCATGAGTTGATGATCTTCCTTACATGAAGGAGGCCTCTATAGCATTCTAGAAAGCAATTCTTACTACCCAATTACATGAGTAAGGCATTAAATTTCTTCTTCTCCCACTAGATGTAAAGTGAAAGAGGCATTCAATAATTTAAACCAGCATAGCATGGTAAACCAATACAGTACAAATCTCATTAGCATGAGCAGGTAGACAATTTCTTAAAAAGGCTGTCAGGTTTTATAATTCTTCTTTAAAATCCACACAAACTTTGGCAAGTTGAAATTAAGCCATAAATTAAGTCTCACTGACTTCACAAGACAATCCCACACAACCCCCCCTTTTTCAGCTTTTCAGGCAGACACACATTCCTTCATACTCCAGCCACACCCATCTGCAGTAAGGCAGGCCGAGGAGGTATGAAGGCACAAAGACTTCTCCAGAAGTTGCAAGTAATTTTCACACAGAAGAAAATCACAGGGAAGTCCAAGTTGCTTTCCCTGCAATCTTGATGCTTGAAACGTGGGACAGCTCACTCTGTATCTCTTTGTTTGTGGGTTGGGCAGTTCAAAATCAGCAAAAAACTGTATGTCTTCTTCCTCCTTGTATTTTTGCCACAGCCTGCTATCCATACAGGAAATATTCACCCCCCTCTTTCTCTGTATTTCTTTCATCTCCAGCATATGATTCTCAACCTTATGACAACCTGCATCTGTTAGTTTGTACTTGCACCCCTTTTTTGTCTTGGGTTTTGTGCGTTCCTCCTTTGGGCCATCCTTCCATTTCTGCAGGATCTTCCTGCCCAAACGTGAGGTATCAAATTTACTACTCAGCTTCTCCTGCTTTTGTGATGAGGATTGATTCACGGGGGGGCTGAGATCCCCTAAGCTGCTCTTTGAAACACAGTCCTTGCTTTCTGCCACTCTGCATGCATCAACAACTTCAATCTGTGATGAGTTCCCCCTCCATTTGTTCCCCATCAGCCGGCACTTGCTGTTTTTTATGCTCGGCTGGCAATATTGCAGCAGAGAACAGGTCTTTTGTAGGGCTAAAAGGACTTGATTGTTGCAAGGCAGGACATAATGTCCCATCTCCATTTCCACCTCCACCCCCATCAGGAGGCTGTTGTTTCTCATATGATGGAGGGGCAGTTGCCATGGCCCCCCCTTTTTCTGAAGGCAAAAGCTGTGTGAGGGGGCCATCAAGTCTTTGAGACAATAAAATATTTTTTGGAGTAAGCCTTTGAAGGCAGCCTCTCACTTCCTCCCAAGTAAATAATATTGATCTAGAAATCCCTTTATGCTTCTGCAATTCATTCCCGATCTGTTTCCACTCTTTTAAGTCCAGACCTTCATATTTAAACCAAGGACAGTTTTGTGCTATCGCTTTAGCTAGCTTTCGTATCTCTTTATCATCAACTTTTCGCCCATTGTCATGCAAAAGATCTGAGATATCTTTACAAAGTTCATGCATTTGCGAAGGAAATATGCACCCCATAATTAAAAAAAAATTATATTTTTCTCATTCCTTTTTTCACTCACCCTGTGTGGGATCCAATGTAGAATTGGATGAATCGAGCTCGATTTATGACCTTCCCGGTCGTGAGTGAGTGAGACCTTCCCGGTCGATGAGGTGTTAATTAGGTGTTAATTGTTGAAGCAGAGTTCAAAGCATTCCTTTGAATTTCATTCAATTGGCCTCACGACGGGGCACCAGTTGTTGGAATTCTGCTTCATGTAAAGATATCTTCTTTATTCAGTCAGCCTCATTAGCAGCAGTTTATATCCTCAGATCTTTAAGATAGCAATCAGTCCCATGAAGTCCTGCTTCATTAGGCTTTGAGTAGGGAGAAAACAGAGACACACAAAAACACGCCTGCTCTCTTCAGCTGGTCAAACGATACTGACGCCTTTTCTTTATTTAGGCAGAGAGAGCGAGAAACGAAACTTGGGCAAGCATTGTATAGCAGAAACGAAACTTCACAGAGACAAAGCTGAGTGCTTACAGCCAATCAGAAGTGTCAGAACCCAAAGAAAGAGAGATAAGGAGAATAGCAAGCAAAGAGGCTTTTGTTTACAAAATGTGTCAGAGGACAGGCAAGACAGAAACCAGATGCATTCCTACACACTGGAGCACATGGAATGCTGTTAGCTTTCCCGCAGAAGCGATACCTATTTATCTACTTGCAATTTCTTGCTTTCGAACTGCTAGGTTGGCAGGAGCTGGGACAGACGATGGGAGCTCACTCTGTCGTGCAGCACTCGGGTCTCGGACTGCTGACCTGCTGACTCTTTCTGGTTGACAAGCATCTTACCCACTAAGCCACCACGGCCCCATGACAGAGATACGTCATAACAATATGTTGTTGCTTGGGAAACCCCTCTGCCATGCTCCCGTGAGAAGTGCAGCTAAGCTCAGAAGAAACAGACAGGAAACAAAGGATGGCAGCACATATTCTTGCTCCGGCTAATTAAAACATTCCAGCACTCTGATATTGTACTTGCCTCTGCTACTCCACTGCAGATGGAGCATCTTTCCTGTAGACTTTGGCTTTAAGGGTCTTAGGAAGGGCCTCATTAGATAACCAGGCTTGCATTGTTTATGCTGTGAAGCTCAGTACTCACAACTCTATTCTCACCCACACCGAATACAACTTTCCCTCTGGTTCTACATTCTTGGCATTTCAGGGCAAATCTTCATCCCAGCTCCTGCCAACCTAGCAGTTGGAAAGCAAGAAATTGCAAGTAGATAAATAGGGACCACTTCGGTGGGAAGGTAACAGCGTTCCGTGCACTCCGGTGTCTAGTCATGCCTGCCACATGACCACAGAAACGTCTGCAGAAGTAGACAGCACTGGGCTCTTCGGCTTGGAATCAGAGATGAGCACTGCACCCTAGAGTCGGATACGACTAGCTTTCGAGCAAGAGAAACCTTTACCTTTACCTTTACTCCAAGACACAGATGAGCTATTTGTTAACTATAGTTTTACTTAGAGCCTGCCCACCTTAACATTTAAAATTCACTTCCAAAATAGGATCTGCATCACATCTGCCCTGAAACTACCACATTTACTCAGAAATGCCAATTACCTCCTCTGACTCTGCCAACCCATACATTGATACCTGCAGCTCTGGATAGTCATTTTGGAGTGCCCCATACTTCTGGAGCCTAGACTTAATCCCTAAAGTAAGTGCCAGTTATTCCAATAGGAGAAATGGGACACCCCTCCATTTCAAGCTACAGTATACCCAAATAGCTCAGTGCATATTCACATATGTGAAGCAGATAGAATTCATGCATGTGTGAATGCTGGCTTCTCTCTCTCTCTCTCTCTGTTGCATTATGAAGATGCACTTTCCTTCTCTGCTCTGTCTGTCACCATTGTCACCATGCATTAATGGCAACTGTGCCTTCTGCCTTACCAACCGCAGTGGCTGTCACAGTCAGAAATGCATCTCCAGCTGTGCTCCCATAGCTAAGGAATGGGGCTGGCAACGATTAGAAGCGTTTTCTTCAATTAGGCAGATGAAAACTGAGCATGCTAAACCCTTAAGCAGCCTTTTAAAGTGTGGAGTAACAAAAGGTTAGGGACTGCGGTGGTTTAGTGGCTAAGACGCTGAATTTGACGACTGGAAGGTCAGCAGGTCAGCAGTTCGAGACCCGAGTGCTGCATGACAGAGTGAGATTCTGTCTCTCTAGGGAGAATGAATCCCTACACAAGGTGGCTAACAACTAACAAGTCCCCCATACAACAGACATTTTACAAATACCCCCCATAAAATTATAATAAAAATAAGGTACAATAAAACCGACAGTAAACATGCCATAAAAGCCAGGGATAGGTGAAACATTTACAAAGGCCTCCTCAAAAAGCATAGCCTTCAATTGCTCTTTAAAAGACTGGAGCGAGGAAGCCTGGCGCAGCACGAGTGGAATAGCATTCCACAACATTGGTGCCACTTCTCCTCGTCCCAGTCCTCCTAGCCAATCTCGAGGATGGCACCTGAAGCTGCACCGATGAAGAGGAGTGAATGTTGCGGGCTACAGACCAGAGGGGAAGACATTCCGTGAGGTAAGAAGGTCCCAAGCCGTACAAGGCTCCTGCCAACCTAGCAACTCAAAAGCAAGACATCGCAAGGAGATAAAAAGTGAGACAGTAAAAAGTGCTCCATGCACTCCGGTGACTAGTCTTGCCTGCCACATGACCATGGAAATGCCGGTAGATGCAGACAGCACTGGCTCTTTGGCTGCAAACTGAGATGAGCACCATACCCTAGAGTCGGACACGACTGGCTTTTGAGCAAGGGCGACCTTGGCCTTTTCCTAATAAAAAGTTATCAGAAGGAATGGTGGAATGTGCTGGCTCTTTCCCATGTCTGAAGAGCCCTTCCTAAACATCTGGCCTTTAGCTGCCTGAGGTTACGGGCTCACTTTCCTTGATGGCAGGATTGGCTCTGCTACTTGGGTGTGCCCTTGCTAAGCACACTTTGTTCCCGATCAGGCACACAAGAATATATAGGTCTGTATATGTGTGCAATTGCTGAGTGTCAATTATCTTTGTTGGAAGCTGTGGTTTCCCCTCCACACTTGGCAAGAGGAAAAAACAGGAAGCTGCTGTCAACTGCTATAAAGAAACAGCAAGCTTGCCTCAAGCTTTACATGGTATAATTTCTTATGCTGGTTCCTTTTCATGATTCCGGCTGTGCTCATCAATGGGATGGGGGTGAAGATAAAACACAAGTACTATTCACTCCCTGGCCAAATCTACCCTTAGCATCAATCCATGCTCGATTCTGACTCAGCGTGCTTTCGCAGCAACACTTAGCTCACACTGCGGGATAACCATGTGTTTTCCCAGGAAGCAATGCGATTTATAAGTGGCCAGATTGAAATCAAGGCTCTACAGCAGGGGTGTCCAAACTATGGCCTATGGGCTGTATCTGGCCCCTGATACCAATTCATCTGGCCCATGACACCCTCGTTGCTCCTGAAAGTGGAAGTAAAACGCGCCAGTATGGGCGCGTTTTACTTCCACTTCCAGGAGCAACAAGGGTGTCATGGGCCGGATGACTTGGTGTCAGGAGCTGGATCTGGCCTACTGGCCATAGTTTGGACACCCCTAGTTCAAGCAGAGAAAATGGCAGCCTAAAAAATCTATCTCAGCTTGCTGCAAAACATCCTTCCAGTTGGAGGAACCACGTGGCTGGCCCATTGCCCAAAAAGTTTGGGAACCCTGCTCTACAGCAAGGCTACACCAAGTTCAGACAATGGGGGGGTGATGCTTAGTGAGTGCTGTCCTTGCTAATTTCCCACCCACTCTTGGCTATGTGCATACAAGCGGAAGATGCTTTTAAACACCTGCTATGTATTGACATTATTTGCTCATCTGTGGGTAAGAAAGACAAAGATAAAAAGCCAAAGCCAAAGTGATAACTTGATTGAGAGCACAGTTAGAACATGAGAGGCTGTGGAAATGGACCTAAAACAATAAAGAGCAGAAAACAGTAGAAAGAAAGGGGTTATTACCAATGAGGCATTGCAATCCCTAGGATGGGAGGCACTGTTAACACTCACTGATCCAATACTCAGAGGCAGCTTCAGGCTATCAGGGCACACAACATCCACATATCAGCCCTGAAAATCAGCGGCATGTTCTTGGCAGGAAAACTTTGAGCAAAGAGGATACATGTTGGGTCATTCTTGTTGTGCCACATGAAGCTCTGACAGTAGACACAAAACAGTGTTGGAGTATATCCTCCGTATAAGCCCAACCCCCTAATTCATAGAGAGACGCACAGTCTGTAAAAAACAATTAGTAAGAAATCACAAAATAAAATGATAAGCAGTTTGAGTGATGGGGTGGCAGCTCTGTGAAATAATTCTCATAATATGTCCACATTTATTTAGAATCAAGTTCCACTGGACAGGATTTGACTGATTAGATCCAAGTAGCTCTAGTACAGGCAAACTTTCTCCTCACTCCATATTGTTGTCTGCTGTTTTCTCTTATTTTGTATTGCCTGTTGCTGGCTGATGCAGGGTGCATTCATTAAAAGGGCAGAAGCTGGCGAGAAGCAGAGTGTAGCACCCAGAGGATGGTGAAGCAGGGAAGCCAGCAAGTAGCAGCAATGCCTGAAGTTTTACCACATTTGCTAAATTGATGGTGCTGCTTAGTAGACCTCAAGCTAGATTTCTCCATTTGCAGATCCAGCCCCAGTCCTGAAATATACAAATACAGACAGAGGGTGCCAAAAATGTACAGTATATACATTTTAAAAGGTATTATCTATGTCTTACTTTTCAAACTTGAATTGAATTGTGATAGCAATTCATACACTTTGGGGGAATGAGCAATTTTACTTCCAACAAGATGGCGCCCCACTGCACTTCCACCGAGACGTGAGAGCTTACCTTGATGAGAATTTGCCAAGACAATGGACAGGACGAAGAGGTGTGGTTCCCACACCACACCCCGACATTCTCTTGATTTAATACCTGTTGACTTCTACCCATGGGAGACATGTGATGTAGTGTACTGTGGGAAACTGGCTACACTAGTGGTGCTTCGGGAAGGAAGTGAAACAGCATGCACAGTGATATACAAGTGGACTCTTTGGCCAATGTTGCTCAAGCCGTAGTTCAATGCAATCAGAAGTGTCTGGATGTTGATGGTAACCACTTTGAGCACCTCTTGTAATTGCAGAAGTCAAACATGACTTGTATTCATCTGTTGTTATCAGTATTGAGTATTACAATTTTTATAGGTTTTTTTCTTTCTTAAAATGTGTATACATTTCCTCACCCTCTCTATATAAAATATCTACACAAAATTGAGAATAAACTAGTTCAGCCATTTCTAAACCACCTTCGAGGGGATGTTCAGTCCTTATCTGTAGAACAAATATTTGGATACAAATTGGATAAGATGGTATTGTACTTGCACATTCTTATTCTATTCCCAAGGCTGCTTATTCTATACCCAAGGCTGCTTATTTTATACCCAAGGCTGCATATTCGTACACCTTGGAGGAACGATTGATTTTACTTCCAACAAGATGGCACCTCACCGCACTTCCAACGAGACAATGCTAATTAATTTGTGAACTGCCCAGAGAGTGCACTAAGCACTATGGGGAGGTATATAAACGTGATTGCTTTTGCTTTGCTTTGTAATATTGCCATCAAGAAGACCTTTTTTTAAAAAAAGGATGCACCAAAACTGCTCTCTAAACCATTAACATCCATGCCTGGGCATAGCCCCACTGAATGTTAGAGAAGCAATATCTGAATAAATATGTATAGGATTACACTGTTTGCATAATATCTGACTATCATATATAATGTTTCCATTTCAATTGAATGCACCTCTTCTCTTCCCAGCCCAGTCTAAAAAAAAAAAAAGTTACTTTTTTTGAAGTACAGCCCCCAGAATCTGTTGTCTAGCATGGAGCTTAATGTTTGCAAGTTCTCTTAAGGCCAGAAGGTAAAGATCACATATGGTATCCAACACCCCTTTCTTTGTGTAGTTGGCAGTCTGTACACTGAGCGCATACTGAAGGTAACTCATTAATCTATCTAAAGCAGCTGAGCTGAGTACAACTCAAATTCTTACCACATTTCTCAGAATGTGATACCAGTTAAGTCTTCTTTGGTCCACAACTTTGTTTCATGAAAAATATATTGATTACAGATTGATGGTACAAATTGAGGTAGTTTCAGGACTGTGAGTGTATGCATATTTTCTTTGTAGTGTGCTTTGTTCTTTTTGGAATCTTTTAATGAGCTTAATCTGCCCTAGCTATTTTGCCTCCATTTTCTACTCTCTCACCTTTTCTCACACTCTGGTTACTGCCTTACGGTCCAGCCTGCCATTTATCATTAGCATCTGTCAATTCCAGAACAAACAGGACTGCATAACTTTGAATTCTCCAAGGGCTTGTCCTGCTGTCTCATTGCAAAAGCTATTATACAAGAGCTTCAGGAACATTGCTGAGTCTCTCAGGGACTCCTTCAATAATCTGGGTCCCTTCTCCCTCTAAATCAGGTGTGGACAGCCTAGGTAAAGGTAAAGGTTGCCCTTGCTCGAACGCCAGTCATATCTGAGTCTAGGGTTCAGTGCTCATCTCTGTTTTCATCCAAAGAGCCAGAGCTGTCTGTGTCTGCAGATGTTTCCATGGACATGTGGCAGGCATGCCTCAACACCAGAGTGCACAGAATGCTGTTTACCTTCCTGCCGAAGTGGTCCCTATTTATTTAATTGCAATTTCTTGCTTTTGAACTGCTAGGTTGGTAGGAGTGGGACAGAGACGGGAGCTCATTCCGTCATGCAGTACCTGGGAATTGGACTCCAACCTTCCAGTCAGCGAGATCAGCATCTTAACCACTTTGGCATCTTAACTACTTCTTCTTCTTCTTCTCCTTCTCCTTCTTCATCTGAATATTGGTGATCATCATGGTGATCAGCCATGAAGACTGTCCTGCAAATATTATAGAATGCAGTGGCTTTTCATCTTCCTTCCACATTGCAGCATGACACCCATACCACTGATCCGGCTCCACCTCAGCCCCAGGCCAGTGTTGATGAAGCTGCTGCCCTCCATCATGATGGATACAAGTGGGATTTAATCCACTTGGGGACCATTACCCTTCCCTGTGGACTTCACCAATGCCGCTAGTCCTCAGGATTGTTAGGTTACTTCACCACCGCCTGATGCTCGGTGTTGAGTCGCTGGCAGTATGGTCTATCCTATTACCATAGCAGGATAACCTGGCCAGACTGGTATCTGGCTAGACCTACCAAAATGTAAAGCAAAATGTAAAAGCTATCCTACCAAAATGTAGCTTCATCTAATTATGTTCTCTCAAGTAAATTCCAACTTATGGTGAACCTCCCAAGGTTTTTTAGGATTGTCGTGGAAGTTAAAAGCTCTCAATCCTGTGTATTTTTGTAACTCTCTGGAAACAATGTACAAATCCTTTCCTCATATTAGCTGATTCAAAGTACAGTGGAACCTCATACAGCAATCGCCCCCGTATAGCAACGAAATCACATAACAATTAGGTTTTGGAAGAAAATGGCGTCCTGCATAACAATTTTCCCTATGAAAAAAAAAATCATACAACAATTTTTCAATGGGAAAAACCACTTAGTGAAAAAAAAACGTTGTATGATGCATCCCATAGGGAAAATTGCATCCCATAGGGAAAATCCCTATACGATGCATGCATCGTATAGCAATTGTTTTGTAGAACAAGCAGCTCTGTGGAACAGATTAAATCATTGTATGAGGTACCACTGTATAGTCAAGTTAGAATCAGATAGACTAAGATGTTGGGAGGTAGCCACAACAGGAAGATTTCCCCATTTTGACTCTTCTGGGTTACCCAGGAAAAGCAAGACAGTGTGGCTGAGTGGTTAGCATGGGTGTCCCTCAGCCCAGTGAGAGAAAACTTTTCTTGCCTAATGTGATTGTCCATTACCACTAACCTGACTAGTAAAGTTCTTTTCCCGCCTCTGGCATTTAAGACAGCACACCATCCTGTTTGTTTTTTTGCTCTGACCTCTGACCAAGCAACAAGCACAGTGTTTCTCTCTATATTCTACTCAATTTTGTTCCTTTTCCTTCTTACTGTAATTACAAGTGGTAACTGTAAGTGAAGATACCTTTTTTCTACTTTAAATGCTTCTACAGTGACTTTATCATACAAAGTGCTAGTTTGTGTGGAAAAACCCTAAAAGGGTCTGAGACTGAACTGATCTCTCTGTTTTCTCCGTTGGAATAACCATAATTCTTAGTCTAAAAATTATAAGCAAAGGATGCCTCTACAGTCAAGACTTTTAACAACTCCCTGAGAATTTTTTGCTGTGGAAGTCTACTCTGTATATTTCTTCCACATCTGGAGTGCTGAAGGGTCACTTCTTGAGGCTACCCGTGATCTAACTGGAAAAAGAAAGAAAATGTCTTGGTCTGTCTTGCTGCACTAATAACATTCCTTGGTTGAGTTTACAGTAAATATTCAAGAGTGAGGACAGATTGACAGATGCTATATAGTATGAGCCGCCCAGAGGTAGACCATTTTAATACAGAAGGTCGACAGTATGACAGATAGATGTGAGATAAGCAAGAGGGTATTGTCCCAAGGTAAAGATATTTCAACATGCTTCTGCTCCCCCTTCCCATATGCTTTTCTGAAGCAGGAAAAAAATGTTCAGCTGAGATGCTTCTAAACCTTTTATCAAGGAAGAAAATAAAAGATTGGTCTTTGTAGTCTGACTGAATGCCAAGTAAGAAAACTTGGATGAAAGATTAAAGCTTCAGGGGAGGAAAATGACATACCTGGTAAGTTTTGTAATATGTTTCCTTTTGAAAGAGGAAGAAGCTCATTATGCGACAACTCCCCAAATAATCAGATTGATTGCTTAGGTATATGCTGAAGAGTGAAGTCTGGAATTTCGCATGCTGTAAAAAGGTCTTGCATCTGTCTTGGTCTTAGAAATGTTGTGAGCACCTGGAAAACAGTTTTTTTTCTACAACGATTAGTATATTTACCTCCATGGTAACTATAATGCCTTTATAGTTTTAAGAATGGATTAGACAAGTTCATGGAGCTTTAAGAAAGGATTAGACAAGTTCATGGAGGACAAGAGTATCAATGGCTATAATTATGGATACCTAAGGACAACCTTCGGGTTGGAGAGATAGGCAGGATATCTCTCAATGCCATTTCCAGGGAATCCTAAGGAGGTGAAGGCATTTACTTGGGAATAATACCCTGAAGCAAATGGTGAGCCACTGTGCGAGACAGAATGCTGGACTGGATGGGCTATGGACTGTTCCAGCAAGGCTGTTCCTATGTCTCCACAAAAATTTACATTGCGGTAGCAAACAACTTCAAAAACAGATGTACAACTCAGTTTTTATTGCATTTTATATATTTGATTTTACAATTATTATTTTTTAAATTGTTGCCAATCTGTTCAGATGCCAATGGACAGAGTCTAAGAATTATGCAAATATAATAATTTTAAATATATAGGTGCAACTATTTTAATAGACAAATACCTTACAGTATGTTGAAATAATTGAGATACAGTATCATGGCTGAATAAGTCAACATGTTCAAAGTTACTCACAACTAAGTAGAATAATAGAATAATGTCTCTATAGCAGAGTAAAATTTAATAAACTGTAGATTCAATATTACTTGCTTCTATGTATGCAAATATCTTCCTACAGAAGAGCCAGCAGGAAATACCACTGTGTTCTTTCCACCCACAAATGCAACCCTTTATATTTCTTTCTTACAAGCAGGCAATTTCTAATTAGTGGTTGACTTGATGTTTCTGTTGAACATTCGGTTAAATATGCTATTTTATTATTTTCAGATTGTTCAAAAATAATTTTATTGCTGCATTTGCTTATGTTAGATTTTTGTGAGACATTTTCTGTATTTGTAGAGACCTCAACACTTTTCACTTGCATCATATTTTAAATGAGTTATTTCCCCCTGTCAGTTTTCTTTACTAATCAACGTTCACCCACACATGGTGATCAAGAATATGATAATGTGGATGATCTTAGTCTCCAGTCTTCTTCTTTCATGTCCTGTTCAAACCCTTGACTGCCAAAATGAAGTATCACATTCTTATGCATGATAATAATAATTTTGTGTCAGAAATTATTCTGGGTTGAAAGGATTTTTGTGGGAGAAACTCTGCTCAGGGAATGCCCAAATGAGGCTCTTTTCATGTCCCCAAGAGCTGGGACAGAGACAGGTACTCAATCTGTCATGCAGTACCCAGGTCTTGAACTGCTGACTTGCCTGCCTTCCAGCTAACAAGGCGAGCTTCTTTACCAGTGAGCCATCACAGCCCCATGATGATCTTACCTAATTCCTTCATTGCTACCCTTCCAAATCTCAGTCATCTTCTGATTTCTTGACTGCAGTCTTCATTTAGATTGATGACTAAAAGAAGGAATACAAAATATTTCACTATTTCAATGCCTTCATAGCCAACGTTAAAGTTGTGTAGTTTTTCTGGAGTCATGATTTTTATCTTCTTAATGCTCAACTGCAGTCCTACTAGGGCAGTATTTATGTACATGCAGTTCATTGCCCCACTATATATACAAAAGAAAATCTAATAGACAGCTGAGATAAGGCAATTGAGGTAGCCCAGTACTTGTTAAAATTGCAATGCTCCAATACAAACAAAGAAAATAATATTTTGACTTATAACCTAGGGTAGGAGTTCTCAACCTTTTTAAGCAGGGGCCGGGTCATGCTCCCACAGACAGCTTCTGGAGCTGGATGTCCATTTTGCCCTTCCTCCACCACATGGCACTTTCTGGTGTGGTGAAGGTGGTGGTGGGCCACATAAAATGGCGCTATGGGTCGCACTCAGCCTGCAGGCCATAGGTTGAGAATCTCTAATTTAGGCTATAAACAGGATTAGAAACAGTAGCAGTTACAACAAGAACATATCATAAATGTTACAATCCTGAAAGCTAGCTGCAAGGCTGGAGTTTGGAAATGGTATATATATACTCTGTACAGTACTTGGTGTCATGAAAAGCTGATTAATTTTTATTTTATCTTGAACAGCATCTCACTTCCAATGGCTGAGAAGCTCTTCATCATGTCTCATTTGTCAGCAATACAAGCTGGAGTCTGTGCTTCCTGCCATAGAAATAGTAACAATAATAGCTCTCTTATTTCTTAAAGCAAGATGTTTCTAGTCCATCATATAGTCTTAGAGAGGCTGGTTATGGTGCTTCCTACTTCGTTCAAATAGTCTTGTTGTCACCGAAACCTCTGATTAAAATAACCACATGAAGCATTACTAAAGGTTGCCAGGTCAATAGCTTCTCCTCCCTGAGCTTTAAGGGTGAAAATCTTGCAGTGTCAGAAAACACGAGCTTTTGTAAGAGAACTGCAAAGTAGTATGTATGTGACCATAGGAGAGTGAGAAAGACCATATGCATTTCCTGTAATACCTCCTCAACAAATATTATGTGCACAAGAAATAAATGTCCAGTCAGTGAGTCCAGTTTTGAATGGACAGGACAGATCATGAAAGTGTGCTTTCTTTTCCTTTAGCACTACTTGCATGAGGTGTGGTTTGCCTCCATGCAGGGGGACTGTAGAGAAGCTTAGGAGTTCATGGAGATCGCAACCAGCAACCTGAGATCCAAGTGTGAATACACATGGGCCCAGATGTACCCCGTTTCATTATGAGTGATGGACGAAATGCTATGCCTTCACAAGATTCTGCCTCCCATAAGTTTCCTTCAAATGGACAGATTTACATGCATGAGAGCTGCGTGTAATCATTGTACAATAGATACAGTCTTTAGTCAAGAAATTAAGCCAAAGTGATTACCAAGTTTGCTTCTTCTTCTATCATGTCCCAACCAAACTCTGGACTGCCAAAATGAAGCCACTTTCTTGGTTTTGTCGTTGGCCAAACTTAAGTCCTCATCAGTGCATGTTTCTGGCAGTAATCGTCAGACTAGTAAATGAGACGGATTCTGAATCTCTCCACATTCACACCACATGTTGTTGTCAGCCAGCAACCCCCACTTGAGCATGTTGGTGTAACAATTAGGCACTCCAACCCTCAGCCTATTCAGGGTCCTCCAAGTGACATAGATAGGGGAGGTTGGGTTCCTCAGCTATATCCTCCTTTAATTATGTTCCTTGTCCAGTGAGATCCTTCCTCCATCTTTTAATTATGTTTTGCTCTTGTGTACCCTTACGTTTGCTAAAAACAAGGCAGAACTGAAATGTGTGACTTTTTATACTGATTCCTTTCCCCTAGAATGTTTGTGGCTTCACACCAGCCACAAACAGAGCCATTTTTGAAAAATGCATCCTCCCTTGGTGTTGTGTATGGATTGTAATGTGCCTTTTAAGTAAATGTAACCACACGAATGAGTGAATGTAACAATCTCTAAAAGTAACACTGTAACCTTCTGTATGAGGACGTGAGCTAGTGACCACTGGGGGCAGTAGCGAGCGTCCAGCTCACATGTTACAAATTCTCCAAATGCCTACAGCCGCGGGAAGATTCCCGCCCTTGCCTCACCTGGACAAGAAGGGCGTGACTAAGGGTGACATCACGCAGACAGTAGCCAATGAGCTACCGAGGAGCCACATTCAAATGCTCCACTGTATATAATGAGCTGTTCGTCCGCCATTACCACATGTTCCCCCTGACCATCATACAATAAAGATGAGTTAAGCCAGACTTCGGCTGTTTCTATTGTCTTGGTTCTTGAACACTAAATTGTTTACAACCCAAGTAGTTGTAATCTCACAGATTGACTACGGTAATGCTCTCTACGTGGGCTGCCATTGTGTTTGATATGGAGATTACAGCGGGTCCAGAATGCAGCAACCAGGCTGGTGACAGGCTTAAAGAAATTCGATCATACAGTATTTCCCCAACCTTGGCAGGCCTGCACTGGTTACCTGTTGCCTACTGTGTCAGATACAATGTGTTAATGTTATCATATAAGGCCCTTTACAGTTTGGGACCTTGTTATCTGTTGGAGCATCCCTCCCTCAGAACAACTCCCCACATCACCCATTCATCACAGTCAGCGCAGCTCCAGGTGCCGGCCCCGAGGTTGGCTCAAGAGTCTTTAGCTAGAGCTTTCTTGGTGGCAGCATCAACACTGTGGAACACTCTGCCAGTAGAGATGCACCAGGCCCCATCACTGGCTATCTTTAAAAATCAATTTAAAAACTCTCTTCTTCAAGGAGGCTTTTCAGGGTGTTGTCCCTTTAGCAATAAATTAGTCAGTCAGGTTGAGTCCCTTTGGTGTCTTGCACGGAAGACAAAGAAGGAGTCGCAGGAAGGACTAACACAGGTTTATTCATTGATGCTCAGCACGAACATGTAGTAATGGTGGAGATACATCTCATTATATACCATAACACAATACATTTGAATCTTGTTGCACGGTAGCTTATTGGCTGCTACCGGTGTGGCCTCGCCCAGGTCACGCCTCTCTTCTGCAGTTGTTTTCTCTTCTGCAGTTGTTTTCTGTAGCTCCTGATCATGTGGGGAAATTCCCGCAGCTGTTCGTGATTTGGGCAATGTGGACCATGTGAGACTGAACGCTCGCAGCTGCCCTCTATGGGCGGCTTGCTCGCGTTCCTTAACAGCTGAGATACATTGTGATTGTGGACTGGTTACATTCATATATTTAAAGTAACAATGTACATGCATACATAACATCCCTCCCCCTAGGATGGGACGAAGTCCCTCAACCATTGTGGCTTGCCGCATGTGCGCCTGGGGCGTGCGGCCGCTTGACTTAACACAGGGGAGCCGGAGGCTCCTGGTTCCGCCGAGTCCTGCCCTGCAATGGAAAAGGGGGACTCATTAGCGGCTCGGTGTGGCGTCTGTGGTAACCTTGCATTGGGGGACGGGAATGGAATGAATAGTTGGGAAGTGAATCCCTGCCTGCCGTTTGAGGAGTTTGGGGACCCCCCCAGTACGAATCTCGGGACCGACAAAGAGGCCCTCGTGGCCTCGCCACCCCCCGCTGCCTGTCCGGGCGTTCTAGAGACTGTGGTGGGCGGACTCGCCCCTGTTGCCTGTCTTGGGGGTGTTGGTCTCCGGGGAGCAGGAGCTATTGTATACTCCAAAACAAAAGGGCTAGGGGGACTGGAAGTACCAGGGGCTGAACTGAAACCCCTCTTCTCGCTAGGACGGGTGGGGGACCACTCCGCTACACCCCCTGGTACTGCAACTCATAATCATCATCAAACTGATCCCTCTCTTTCAAAGTATCCTCCTCTGTGGTTGGGAACCCAGGATATGCATCCACGTCCGCGGGTTCCGCTGTGTCTCCCCCTTGGGTAATGCGGGTGGGGGAGGACCCTAACGCTGATTCCCCCTCGCCGGTGACTCGCCTTCGGAGTTGGTCAGTGTGCCTTCTCCAGAGTAGACCTGAACTAGTCTCGACCCTGTAGGATACCGGCCCCGTTTGCTCAACAATTGTCCCTGGCACCCACGCTGGCCCCGAGGCCGCGTAGTTTCTGCAGTGAACCATGTCCCCTACCGCAAAACCTTTGGAGCTCTCTCCCCCTATGCTTATGTTTCTCCCTTCATCCTCCACCCTGGACGGATCCATCCGGTCAAACAGTGTTACCGGACGCCTCCTCATGAGGAGTTCGGCCGGGGAAAAACCTGACGCTAAAGGGGTTGTCCTGTAGCAGATGAGGAACTGGCACAGATGCAGGTTCAACTCACCGGGACCCATGCGCCGCAGTGCGTCTTTCGTAGTGCGCACTTGGCGCTCTACCTGACCGTTTGTGGCGGGGTGAAACGGGGCAGCGGTTATGTGCCTGACGGCGTTCCTCTCCATAAACGTCTTGAACTCTGCCGACGTGAAGGTACTCGTGTTATCGCTCACAAGGACGTCTGGCAGGCCGAAGCAGGCAAACAGCTTTCGCAACTGTTTAATGGTTGCGGCAGAGGACGTGCTGTTCATGGGGATTACCTCCAACCACTTGGAGTAGGAGTCGACTACCAGGAGAAACATGGACCCGCGGAAAGGGCCGGCGAAGTCGACATGGATCCGGGACCATGGCCCGCGGGCCGTATCCCATTCCCTATGGGGTAGCCGGGACTCCTCGGGCCGAGAGCTCTGGCAGCTCTCGCACGTGCCCACTAGGCGTTCTATGTCCCCGTCTATCTGGGGCCACCAAAAGAAACTCCTGGCCAGAGCCTTGGAGCGCACGATCCCGGGGTGGCTGGTGTGCAGTAGCCTCAGCACCTTGGTCCTCAGCTTCTCTGGGATAACCACCCGCTGGCCCCAGAGTAAGCAGCCCCTTTCCAGAGAAAGCTCTACTCTGCGCCTGAAAAACGGCTTGAAATGTTCCTCGGGGGGAGAGGTGGGCCACCCTTTTCTAACCCAGGAACTAACTTGGGCCAGGATCTTGTCGGCCGCCGTGGCCTTGGCGAGGTCGGCCGGCACAATTGGGGGTGAGTCAAGAGACTCAATCAGCAGGACTTGGTGTTCCTGCTCTACCTCACACGTGGGGTCCCCTAAACTAGGGAGAGGGGATCGGGACAGGGTGTGCGCATGGGAGATCTCCTTCCCTGGGCGATAGACCAGCTCATATTGGTAGGCATTGAGAAAAATGGCCCAACGCAGCATCCTGGGGGATAGAATTTGTGGGGTTGGTTTGCCGGTAGTGAAGATCCCCAGAAGCGGCTTGTGATCCGTCACTACCGTAAACTCGCGGCCGTATAAAAAAATCGTGAAACTTCTTGGTTCCCGCGATTATTGCTAGGGCCTCCCTATCTGTTTGCGCGTAATTGCGCTCGGCTTTCGAGAGGGACCTTGAGTAGTACGCCACCGGGGCTTCCCTCCCGCTCTCCAACACGTGGCAAAGGACCGCCCCCACCCCCACCGGGGACGCATCACAGACTAGCACCACTGGTTTTTTCGGATCAAAATGGGTCATGACCGCATCCGAAGACAGGAGTGACTTAAGCTCTTTGAATGCCCTCTCCTGCTTGTCCCCCCACCGCCAAACCGCATCCTTCTTAAGTAGCGCGTGCAGTGGCTCCGCGACCAATGCCTTCCGAGGCAGGAAGGAGTGATAGAAATTTAGGAGCCCTAGGAATGACTGCAGCTCTGGTTTCACGGTGGGGCGAGGGGCGTCTCTCACGGCCGCTACCTTGGACTCGGAGGGTTTGATTCCGTCCGGGGTTACCTTAAACTCTAGAAACTCTACCTCCCTCACGAAGAATACGCACTTGTCCCTCCTCAATCGAAGTCCTGCCCTCTCGAACACTGAGAGAACCCCATCTAGCCTCTTGGCTAACTCTAATTCGCTCCCCGCTGTTATCAACACGTCGTCGAAGTATGGGAGGATGCCTGGAAGCCCCTTTAAAAGGCATTCCACGAGGGACTGGAAAATTCCGGGGGCCGAATTCACGCCAAACTTGTGCGTTACGATTGTTTGCGCGGCGGCAGCAGCCGGGGTTACAGAGAGCTGCTGATACACCTGGGCCAGATCTAACTTGGCAAAAAACCTCCCCCCATGTAGCGTGGCCAGCAAATGGCTGACCACGGGCACCGGGTATGCATTTGGCCGAATGGCCTTATTTATCATACATTTATAGTCCGCACAAATTCTGACCTCCCCATTTGACTTGAGGGCTGTAACAATCGGCGTTTCCCACTCCACCGAGTCAACTGGAACCAAAATCCCCTGCCCCACCAATTTGTCCAGTTCCGCCTCAATCTTGTCCTTGAGGGCGAAGGGCACTCTCCTTGGCTTGAGGCGGATGGGCCGGATTTCTGGGTCCAGCTCAAAGGAAACCGGGGGCTCCTTGTATTTCCTGAGCCCCTTCTTGAAAACGTCTGGGTGTGCATCGCACACGTCCCGCATTGGGTCAGTCTCGATGGCGTTAATGCCGGACAGTTCGATCCCCAGGGGAGCAAACCACTGCGATCCCAAAAGGCAGCACCTCCCCCTTTTTAGGACCACTAGGGGCAGTTTCTCGGAGTAGTTCTTGAACTTCACCTTGAAGTTCCCCACCCCCAACACTGGGATCCCATTTCCCTGCACGTCCTGTAGATTGGATCTCATGGCCTGCAGTTTGGGCCGTTTCTCTGGGGGAATGCGCATAAACTCTTTTTGGGACAGGATGGAATAAGAAGACCCTGAGTCTATCTCCATCCTCACTGGGACCCCCTGCAACAGTACCTCTATGAAGAACCGCCGGTGCTCCAGGCCCACGCGGTTCACGCCTTCCTCGCTGTGGCCGGCTGAGACCTTCCTGGTGCCGGCCGCCTTTCGTTGGTGCGTCTGGGAATGGCTGGAACTGCCCTTGTCCTCGACTCGCCCGCGCCTGCATACTCGGGCGATGTGTCCCTTTCGGCCGCAGTTGTGGCACTCGGCCTTCCGGAACGGACACCTCGTGCGGTCGTGGGCCGCCCCACAACCGTCGCAGCAGCGGTCCTGCCGTTCTCGGGTCTGCCGCTTCTCACCTCGCTTCTTGATCCTCTGGACGTCGCCGTCCTCGCTGGAGTAGGGATCCGCTGTCGTGGAGGACTCCTCGGACGACGTTGGTGCGGCGGCGGGCGGCTTGGGGGCCCGCCAGGCCATCTTCGCTGGTGTCCACCGGGCCGCCTGCACTGGTGACTTGGCCCTCTCGGACATGGCCCCTTGAGACTTGAATAGCCGTACGCCGCTCCTGGCCTCCTCGGCTGCTTGGGCCTCCCGCAGTACCTCGTTGAATGTGAGGCGATGGTCGCGGGTCATGAGCCTCCTCTGGAGCTCCTCATCCCTCAAACCACACAGCATGCGGTCACGGAGGGCCTGGTCCAGGTCGTCCCACTGGCAATGCACCGCTGCAAGCCTGAGGGCCGCCGCGTAGGCGGACACGGATTCGCCCGGTCGCTGGTCCCGCCTGTGGAACGCGACCCGGGCTGGGAAGATCGAGACGGGCGGCTGGAAGTGCTCACGCAGCCTCTCCAGGATACGGTCGATGGGCACCTCGTCCACCTTTCGGGGGGCCACCAGGGTCATCAGGATCCGCAGTGTGGCCGGCCCCACCTGAGACAGGAAGTGGGAGCGCATCTTCGCGTCGTCATCGACGCCTGCAGCCTCCATGGCGTGCCGAAACTGGCACTCGTAGAGCTCCCATTGTTCGGGCTCGCTGACATCGAACTGGTACGGCTTGACCTTGGGATTCGCCATCGATCCCATCCTCGTCGCCAATTTGGTGTCTTGCACGGAAGACAAAGAAGGAGTCGCAGGAAGGACTAACACAGGTTTATTCATTGATGCTCAGCACGAACATGTAGTAATGGTGGAGATACATCTCATTATATACCATAACACAATACATTTGAATCTTGTTGCACGGTAGCTTATTGGCTGCTACCGGCGTGGCCTCGCCCAGGTCACGCCTCTCTTCTGCAGTTGTTTTCTCTTCTGCAGTTGTTTTCTGTAGCTCCTGATCATGTGGGGAAATTCCCGTGGCTGTTCGTGATTTGGGCAATGTGGACCATGTGAGACTGAACGCTCGCAGCTGCCCTCTATGGGCGGCTTGCTCGCGTTCCTTAACAGCTGAGATACATTGTGATTGTGGACTGGTTACATTCATATATTTAAAGTAACAATGTACATGCATACATAACAGTCCCCTATGCCAAGGCTACCCAAACTTTTCAGGCCAGTCATGTGGTTCCTCCCACCAGAAGCGGAAGTAAAACATGCCTTGCAATCTGTTTTGCAACAGGATGAGATAGATTTTAAGCTGCCATTTCCTCTGCTTAAACCAGCGGTGCCCAAACTGCCCTCATTGCTCACAGAAGTGGAAGTAAAATGCGCCTATACGGGCACATTTTACTTCCACTTCAGGGAGCAAAAAGGGTGGCATGAATTGGCATCGGGGCCCAGATCCAGCCCACGGGCCGTAGTTTGGGCACCTCTGCCTTATGCCTCCAGACGCCAGTTACTTTATTTTATTTTGTGATATATTCATTCTTTGTTTTGACTTGCTGTGTGTTCTGTTGTTATTTTTTATCTGTTTGTACACTGCTCAGAGTGGTATACCACGCAAATGGGTGGCATATAAATGCAATAAATGAATGAATTAATGAATGTTTTTGTGACAGTCTTGTGGCACAAAAAGGCTATGGGAGCTCTGCTGAACTAAATCCCACACCCCTAGAATCGGTGTTAATGCCATAACTTAATTAGAACAATTGAAACAGCACAGAAGCATGTGGAAGCTTTAGGATTTCCCAATATTTTTATCAGGTAAAATTTTACTCCCCCACCCCCAAACTATGAGAGAAGAAGGAGGGGAAAAACTTGCTAGCCATTAAATCTTCAGCATCAGGTCAGCATCTTTCTTCCGTTCCTTGTTATGTAATGTTTTACATGAAGAGGTCTTTAGATCTCAGTGTGCAAGCTTTTATCTTGTGATCTTTGAACAAAGACAATAAAGACATTGTGGATATGTAAATCTGACTGTTACTAAGGTTTACACTAACTCTTTGAAATGAATCTTACAAGACAGTGTGACTTTTGAATATATTCAAAAGGCTATACTGCTAACATCGGACTTTCTTTTGTCATACAGCGGACAGAGCCACCTCAAACAAGAGCCCTCCTCTGGGAGCGTTGTTTCAATTGACTATCTAGTCCCCATTATTACAAGCCTCCAAGCAGGCACTAACTGAAGGCTATTCATCTAGGCTTATAGCTTATTAGATGCCATTGTATACATGGTGGTAGCCTGTTTCACCAAATTCTGGTATTTTAACTTGATCGTTTTTGTGTAGAGTTGTATATGCAACTTTCATGTGTTGCCTTGTTCCTATATTTTTTTTTGAAATTAAAAAAAACCCAACTGTTTAAAGATTGCACAGATGTCTGAGGATTTCCAGAGGGGTAATCATGCTGGTCTGCAGTTTATTGCAAAAATAAATGGAAGAAGAGAAAGAGCCATAAAATAAAACTATAAAAACAAACAAACAAACAAATAAATAAATAAATAAATAAAACTATAAACAAATAAAACTATGAATGAATGAATGAATTTATTTAAGAAATTGACCACTTCAATAAATGTCAGTGATGAATTTTATGTCAGCCTAGCCCCGTGATGGTGAACCTTGGCACTCCAGATGTTCTTGGACTTCAATTCCCAGAAGACCAAGTACCCTGTAAATCCACACGAATGGGTTTACTGTGATTCATCCGACCCGTGCTGCCCTCATACGGGCGCGTTTTACTTCCACTTCCAGGAGCAACGAGGGTAGCGCAGGCCAGATGAATCGCAGTATACCCATTCATGTGGATTCACAGGGTGCTTGGACTTTTGGGAAATGAAGTCCAAGAACATCTGGAGTGCCAAGGTTCACCATCACGGGCCTAGGCAGTGGAAATTCCTCTTTTGGATACATTGCAGTGAGCTAACTTTCTTTTTCTACAATCTGTAGATGGTTCTGTCTTTTTACACTTCCTTCCTCAAATTTAAAACTTAAGGTGGTAGCCAAGCACAGTTATATTTTATAAACTTTTACCATTGCAAAAAGACTTACATTTCAAGATTAGAAAGAGAAAACACAGCATCCATCACTCTATGGCAGGAGTTTTCCACCTACGACTTGTGGGCCAACCCCGGCCCCTGACGCCATTCTATCTGGCCATGGGCGATGATCCCAGAAGTGGAAGTGGACACATTTTCAACAGCCATAAACATGCCCGTGCATGTGCAAACGCGCCCTCCACAGTTTATTAAAGTGTTTACGGCAGGGGAAAACCACATGTCTGGCCCACCCAGCTGTCGGAGGGGGAGTTGTCCAGCCCGTGGCATGGTAAGGTTTAGAATCCCTGCTCTATGGTCAGAAAGTCTCACTGCTTTATAGATATAAACATCTATTCCGGGGTGCCCAAACTTGTCAGTCATGTGGTTCCTCCCACCCGGAAGCAGAAGTAAAATGTTCGTGTGCATGCGCAGAACATGCCCACGAAGAATGCTGCCATAAATGACTGTATATGCTCAGCCTATGATTATATTTTGTGTATTTATCGCTGCTCTTTTTCTATTTTCCCTTCCTCGTTTCCTTCTTTTTAGTTTGAAATAGTTACTAAAAAGCCACAGCAACGAGGTATCTTTTGACACCTAAAAGGTTAAACCTTGAATGTTTTTTAGGTGCTGCAAGAATCTTTGTTGGTTTTGCTTCAGTAAAGTTTCTGACTGTATGCAAAAAATATATGGAGAGAAAGAGCTGACTTTTCTCCCATAAAAGAACACGTTTTGTATTGATGCAACTGCTTTAAGTAATCCAAACATTCTTTGTAACTTGATTGCTTAGATCAACAAAGGTTGGTCTGGGAATCAAATGACCCAAACCTTAGTTCCTAAAGTCAAAACAACCAATCTCTTGAAAACTCTCTCTCTCTCTTTTTAAACAAGTATATAGCCAGATGCAGCCTCATATTTACAGCTGGAAATTCAGAAAGAGATCATGTCTCCCCGAAAGGCATCGACAGACACAATTGCTGAGAGCTGCTTTCTGTGGCTGATAAAACCCCAGTAAGGGATACACTGCAAATCCCATCATTGGTGTCAGGGGCTGAGTTATTGATGCCAATGGGGAACATTTGTAAACCCAACCCCTGCTGGTCCTTTAGAAACCCAGTGGATTGTTAAAATGGCAGGGAAGAGTTCGTGAACTCGCTCTCTGTAGGAATGCAAACTATCTGGAACATTGATATGGAAGTGAAGACTCCGGATGTTTTTGTTCTTATTCATGTGCCTTCAAACAATATTTTAATGATTGAGAGGCACATTGTTTTTAGTGACTAGTTTAAAACTAGCTAAGGAGCAAGCACAGTTCAGAAAATAGGATGATGAAAAGAATGAGAGGGCACCGTCTTCTTCTTCTTCAGCACCACTACCATCATTATCATCAATTTTTGTCCAGTCCTAGATGAGCAAATTGCTCCAAGCAGAACAGAAAGAGGATGTAGTAGGGAGAGCAGGCACTCTTTCCAAAGACCTCCTGTCACCCTACAAATCTCCCCAGTTTTCAGTTTGTGTTTAATATGCACAACAAAATCATGCCTACAAGAATGCTTTTCTTCCTCCATGCATTAATTCTACTTCTTAAATTTACAGTGCATCCACCCATCCTTTCAATGAGCTCAGCATCCATGACTCCTTTATTCCATTTTTCCTCAGAGAACCCCACAAGGTAGGCTAGGCTGGAAGAAAGAATGACTGGATCAAACTCACTCTACCCATGTAGGTTTATGGCTCACTGGAAACTAGAATCTGAGTTTCCCAAATCCCAGGTCACTGGTTTTCTCCTAAAGTACCTAAAATGCCTCTGACATTTGAGTCAAGACCACAGTCTCTCTTCCTGCTTGTTTTTGCTTTCACTGTTTTGTTGATAGCTCTTCTTTCTCTGACGATCCTCTAACTACAGAGGATAACTGTAATTTTTTTTTTCTACATGAAAATTTCCTAGAGCTGCTTTGCCATAAAAAGTGGTAGTTTGTGTGCAAAAAACCTGAATGTGTGTTGATAAAGCTGGCCTGATCAATTCATGTTTCTGTGCTGTTGCCTATTCTTAGAGGAATAATCAAATTCTTAGAAACCCCCTCTTTTACCAAAATTTCCCCAAGAAAAGGAAGGACAATACAGGACAGAATAGCTACAGGACAGACCAGAAAAAATGGGAGGCCTTCTTCTTAATTTTCCTCATGCAGAGACATAAATTGGGAGAAGTAGAGTTACAGTACATCCAACCAAAATTAGCCCAATGGATGTAAATCTAGAACTGTTATCAAGTTGAGATGATCTTGGAATTGACGTAAACTAGAAAACCTAGCCCATTTTGGAAGAATGTTCCATGTTCCCTGTTGGAATTTATTTTTGTTCCAATTCAGTCTTGTCAGATAATTTTGACATCTAATGCTACAGACCGTTCATTCACTTGTGACAAACAGCTGCAATATACTTCAGCACATATTAGAATAAATTGTAATTTCATTTTTCTGTCTCCATGAAGAATTTGAGTAGATGGGTGCTTTGCAGTCTTCATGATCCTCTCCATGCCAACTAATGATTGTGACAGATAGACTTTTCCCTTAATGTCTTTGCTTCAATAAAAAATTTCAATGAAGCTTTTCTCTGCCTGTGCAAACAACTCTGCAATGACTAGAGCAGTGATGGTGAACCTTTTAGAGACCAAAGTGCCCAAACTGCAACCACAAATCCACTTATTTATCACAAAGTGCCAACACAGCAACAGGGGAGGAAGGAAACGCTCTCATTGGGCTGCTGGGCAAAGGGGCAGGGCAAACTCTGTGCTGGGAGGAGGGAGGAAGCACTCCCATTGGGCTTCTGGGCAGGGGGTGGGGCAAAGTCTGTGCTGCGGTGACTGCACAGAGAGGGCTCCGAGTGCCACTTCTGGCATGCATGCCATAGGTTCACCACCACTGGACTAGAGCATCAACAGGTCTCACAACAGAACATCCTGATGATGTCTGCTCAGATACATATAAGCCCCATGAAGTTCAACTGAATTTCCTTCTAGGTTAGTGTGACTCAAGTTGCTCTCTTAAAATCCATTTCAAATGCATGTGAAGGAGCTGATGTTTGGCTATAAAAAGATGTCTTCTGGTTTTAATATTGTCCCTTTTAGAGACAGAGACACAGGTGGTGTGTTTAATGATGCAGTTCTACTGGGCCTAAGTTGTACAAAGTGACCTAAGAATGACCTTTTTGAACAGGGACCTCATGTCACTGATAGCCATATTGATCTGGAGATGATGGCTAAGGGCAATGTGTACTGATGACATGACAAGTCCACTGAGGTGATGATAACCACCCCTGATACCTTTTTAGTGCTTTGGATGTTTCATCATCTATTCTAGCAACACAATCTGTGGGCAGAAAGTAACATAGTTGAAAAAGTTCAGCCTTGGGTCAGAAAAGAGACCCAATGCTTTAAAATACTCCTGTAAAAGAAATTGTTTACATGGAACTCTCAATGTACAAAGGATGCTTTATAGTTCTTAATTGTTTACAATTTGAGGAAGCAGAAATGGCAGCAGTCTCTCCTTCTTTCCACTAGTTGCCAGAATACCTGAACAATATGATCAGTTGGTATTCTGGGTGCCATAGTCCAAATATATTAGTATATTTCAAACCTGGCATGAGCCTCGTGAAGACTGGGTGAAAGTTTTAATTGCTGAGTAATATTTGCTTCTTCCACAGAGGAGAAATACTTGTGTTTTCAGACTAAATCTCACAGAACATTGTGGCGAAAGTTTTAATTGCTTAACAATATTTGCTTCTTCCAAAGAGGAGAAATACTCATGTTTTTAGACTAAATCTCAAAGAACACTATGGCTGCTGGGTATTCTACCTGTAAGAATCAGAGCTGAAAAATATCCATCACTTTCCACCTCTGCTACAAAGTCTGTTCATTTATCTGATTAGAATGTGGTCTTTATTTCACTCAAGATGTTAATTTGTAGAATATAGGTTTGAATTCCGTTATAATTGCCAGTGAGAAATTGATGCAAGCTATACTATTTGCCTTCTGCAGAAGTAATTGTGCAACAGGATTTAGGCCTGTGATGAATATCTGGGGCCAACCCAAAATATTTTTCTTGAGCTACCCACCAAAGTCAAAGTTTAAGTAACACAAACTATTCAAGTTATTTTTATACATGACACAAAAAGTATCAAACATATGTCTCCATGCTTGACAGTAAAATAAAATAATAATTGTAATAAAAAAACCCACTAGCAATTTGTTGCCTTATTATGAGACATAACATCTATTCCTTTAGGCCAGGGGTTTGCAACCTACAGCCGCAGGCCAAATCGGGCCCGTGGTGCCCAATAATCTGGCCCTGACCTGGCTCCAGCTGCGGCAGTGGCAGACTCACTTATGGCTGTGTAAATGCATTTATGCAGCTTTAAATGAGTCCACAGCCATCGTAAACATGTTTACTACAGCCATAAAGGAGCCCGCAGCCGTCATAAATGCATTTATGACAGCTGTGGATGGGTTTCACGGCACCATCCAGCACACTCAGCTGTCTGAAGGGGAGTGGTCCAGCCCACAGCTGGAAAACGTTGAGAACCCCTGCTTTAGGCAAGGGTGACCAAAATATGGGGCTTCCAGTATTATTGGGCTGCAGCACCCCTCATTTTTCACCATTGGTTATGCAGGCTAGTACTGATGGGAGCTTGCAAGTCCAATAATATCTAGAGCAGCATTTCCCAAACTATGTTCCACAGAACATAGTTTGGGAAATGCTGCTCCAGATATTATTGGACTTGCAAGCTCCCATCAGTACTAGCAGAACACTGGTGGACTTCAATTCCCAGAAGCCTAAGTTAGTACATTGGCTGATCAGTATTTTGGGGAATTGACTTAGGCTTCTGGGAATTGAAATCCAAAAACAAAAGTTTGGAAAACACTGATCTAGAGGTCCACACTTTGCCTACCCTAGCACAATGGAAGGACCAGCCCCATTAGCATCACCACTCATGTGAAATTCACTTTGACATGGGCATTGCACAAGTGATAGATACCCACCCTATTATGAATTGAATTTTTACACACACACACACACACACACACACACACGTAGGGTGGGTGCACAATCTCTAGGTTTTTACTACGGGGTACAGGCAAGGCATGCTCTTTGATAGGTTATAAGCACCTGTCATTCATACCTCAGTCTAGTGGAATTGTTGGTGAAACTATGAGTAGTAAAATTGGATGTGAACCAAAATTTAATAGTCATTATGTTAATTACAGGATTGCAAGAGTATAAACTTACAGTACAGTTTGATCGATATGTAAATTCTGACCTTCAATGGTCTTTTCAGCTTCCTTTTTAAGCTTTTAGTTTTGCGAAGATAAACTTAACTGCCTGAAAGTTTGTTTTCTGAAGAAGTTATAGCATTGGTACAGTGACATATACATATTTCTCTTTTTACATGGGATGTAACTTACAAATATATTATGCATTTATAAAGTGCTAGACATGGCTGTCTCTAACTGTTCTAAAGGGCAAGGTGTAAAATTTTTTTAATGAAGTTATACTGAATGAAGATAAGTGAAATACTTTATTACCATCCTACAATTTGTAACTCTTGTAAAAATTCAAGATGCTAAATAAACTATCCCATTTCTCTTCATTTAATTATGACTTTACTGTAAGCCGCTTTAGAAAAAATAACTGCACACACTTATGTAACAAGTAAGTATTTTGTTTGAACAATGTTTTCTCTTGCAAAAACAATTACTGTGAATATTGGGTAAGATAATTATTTGGCCAGAGCCTATATTAATATATCTAATCCATCTAAAAATGTCTATGGAAGTCCCACTTAGTTAAGCCAACTGTTGGTCTCTACTAGTCTAGGCCTATCAGAGCCAACATGACCTGCACAATCATTGACTTCCCAAAGTCCCATTCCTTCAATAAGTCTACTTTGATTGGGACTAACAGTTATCTTTAGCTCCTATTTCAATTATAGATAGTTAAAGAAACCTGATTTCAAAACAGGTAAAGGTAAAGGTCACCCTTGCTCAAAAGTCAGTCATATCCGACTCTAGGGTTCAGTGCTCATCTCTGTTTATAGCTAAAGAGCCAGCACTGTCTGCATTTGCAGACATTTCCATGGACTTGTGGCAGGCATGCCTAGACACCATAGTGCATGGAACACTGTTTACCTTCCCAACGAGGTGGTCCCTATTTATCTACTTGCAATGTTTTGCTTTCAAATTGCTAGGTTGGCAGAAGCTGGGACAGAGATGGGAGCTCACTCCTTCATGCAGTATTCAGGTCTTGAACTACTGACCTTCCAGTCATCAAGTTCAGCATCTTAACCACTAAGCCACCATAGTCAAAACAGGTAGAAATCTCCAATTAATGAGCATTATCTGTGTCATTTCATAATAATAAGAACCTTCCCCAAGGTCTGTGATATTTGCATTCATTTAACTAAAAGAAAGATCAGTGGCTATGGATTTATCCTTAACTTGTACAGCATTTTCAAAGAACGCTTTACAGGAAGCATAGTTGCCTGATGTACTGCAATGCACAAGGAAGAATAAAGACTCTCCCTTGCCCCACTAGCATCCATCTTCTTAACAGCATCAGTATGTTTGCTTGGATAGTTTTGTGTGTTGTGCTAATAGCTCTAGCTTCAGTGGGGAATAGTCAATAGCTCAAATGGGAAGTACAGAAGGATCATATATCTGGGATAAAGTATACCCCAAAGTACACTTCAAGGTTGTATTTTAGTTTAACAGTCTTGGCGATGTTGTAAACCACAGGAGTGAAGCAAATGAGTGATCAAGAGATTGTTTAGATTGAATGGCTTGTACAAAGTAACATCTGGATTCCTGTTCATGTATCAGACACTCAAAATGTGTAACTGGTGAAGATGAGAAGAAAGGAAATGACAGAAAAATTGCTAAGGAAAAAAGAAAAAAGAGCAACATGCCTAGGATTTCACCTCAAGGATGGAAAAAAATATTCTCAAGTGTTCCCTAGTGACTATTTAACTTCTCATACTGGAAACAATAAACAGAATTATAAAAACAAAGTGGAACATTCCAATGTCATCAAACTGTGTCCAGCCGGCTAATCCTTCCTATCCAGAAGTGTTGCACAGGAAACCCAGCAGTCCTTTTTGTATGAACACAAAAGACAACAGTTTCTACTTACATAAAAGACAGCTCCTCATCTAATGGGGAACTCTTAATTTCACTTTGCCACAACTAGAAATGTGACATTCTTTGTGTCCAAGAAACTCTCAGAGGAACAGATCAGCCTTGGTCTAAAATTCCTGGGATGTGTCGAGTTGTTCAGAATACCCCACAAACAATATGAAAGTGCCATTTTTTTTGTAAAGCCAGGTAGTATAGTCCCCTCAACAGACTATATCAGACTATATCAGCCATGCCCAAACTACGGCCCATAGGCTGGATATGGCCCATGATGCCCTTACCAAAGCATGCATGCGCAGAAGCATCCATATTCACTTCTTGTTTTGGCGTGGACGTGCTTGCGCAGAAGCGTCCACACCAAACCAGGAGGTGAATATGGAAGCTTCTGTGCATGTGTGAAGATGTCAGCACAGAACCAGGAAGTAAATATGGTCACTTTTGCATATGCGCAGAAGTGTCCATGCCAAACCAGGAAGTGAATATGGACGCACATGCGCAAACATGCCTTGTTCCGGAGGTGTAGTCTGGCCCGCTCAGCTTTCCAGGGGCGTGGTCTGGCCCCCGGCCCAAAAGGTTTGGGCACCCCTGGACTATATTGAACAGAACAACATAGAAAGCTTGATGGTGGAACTGACTGCATTTATGGTAACATTTATTTTATAAACTACCTATTATACCATTTTGCTCTAAGAAGCCAACTGATATGGAAAGCTGAAACACTCACTTTCTAGTTGGAGATTTCAATAGCAAAACAACATTTGGGACTATAAACATAATAATGAAAATGGTGAAGCATTATAAAATGGGCAGAATCCCATTTAATATGCTTTATACATGATCCTAAAAGTGAACATCTTATCAGGTTATGTAAAAGTTTATACAGTGACTGCAGAAGTGTAGTTAGAACAAGTCAAGGAATATCAGAACCCTTTGCAGTAACATCTGGAGTGAGACAAGGATGCGTACTATCACCACTATTATTCATCACCTACATAGACAGCATAAGCAAAAAAGCTAAGTCCATGAATGGAATCAATATCAACAGATTATTTTTTGAAGATGATCAGGCTGTCAGCGTATTGCCTGTACTTTGGCTCAGCCTTGTTCCAAGATGGAGATTTCCAAGCATGGGGGGACCAGTAATACATTCCTTAGAAGGATTGGTATTCAAAAACATGCTAGCCTCATGGGCTGGAATAAATGAAACCTAATTTGTTATAGACATGTGATACTGTATGATCATTGGCTGGATTCTTTTAGGGAAATGGCAAGAGGGTGGACCATGTGTGAGGAGATAAAACCCAGAGGGAGGGGCCAAGACACTCTCTTGGTCCTGTGCTCGATGCAGAGCAAGCATGTAGGTTGGTAAAAGAGAGAAAGAGTGGTGGGTCTTCAGGGCTTTCATACTTAGATAAGCTTTCTTTGTTTTAATGTGGTTTCTGAAGTTTTGAAAAACTTTCTTCTGTAACTTACTCTGATTACAATATACTTTTTAAATACCAGAAGATGACTGGAGTGTTTACTTGGCTATGCGCTAGCTTATTTACAATAAGCTAATATCCTGGGTTGCTAAGCTAGAAGAGCGGCAGCCCAGAAGCAGGAACCCCAACCACTTGTGGGCTGAAGTCCTTCTCATGAGTAACAAAATTCTTGACTCAGGCATTGATAGCAAGTGCAGCTAAGGAACTACAACTGCACATGAACCAAGAATGTAAGAAAATCAATAAAGAGAAGACTGAGGTAATGGCAATTGAAAACAAACAGCATACTCTAGATCATGGGTTGGCAACCTACGGCCTGGGGGCCGGATCCAGCCTGTGACATCAAATCATCCAGCCCATGCCCTTAGTCCAGCGGTGCTGGAATCAGCCATGAACTCATTTATGACAGCCGTGGAGGCATTTATGGCAGCTATAAATGGCAGGGGGGCCACCAGTCCAGCCCCCTCAACCATCTGAGGGAGCGTGAACCAGCCCCCAACTTTAAAAGGTTGGCGACCCCTGCTCTAGATATTGAGATAGAGGGAACATGTATAAAACAAGTGGCAGATTTCAAATACCTAGGAATAACATTTACTGAAAATGGTAAAATTTATGAAGAGATTAACATATGGTGCAATAAAGCAAACCAAATATTGGGACAGTTCGCTCTGCTCTAACAACACAAGGCAATACCAATTAACACAAAGAGACACCTCACACAAAGCGTAGCCACTCCCACCTTATGTTACCAGTGCCAAACACGGACACATACAACAAAACATAAACAAAAGTTGGTCATCATGGAAATGAGATGTCTGAGGAAGACTGGTGGAGTGATAAAATCAGGAATAAGATGATAGGAAAGAATTGGAACAAAACCAATCTTGCACTACACACAGAGAAACAAATAAACTAGTTTGCCCATTTGGAATTCCACACCATACAAATCAAATCTTTATTATTACAGCCAAAGGCCAGACAGAGTGCACCAGATAACACAACCATTCTGGCATCACATATAGAATAAAAGGATTTCCGACACACCGAGCATATATAGTAAAATATTAAAAAATAAAAATTTGTTTGAGAATCCTATAATACACACCATAGTATTTTACTTTAGTCTGACTGTCCCAAGTTCACGTTCGCGAATTTTAACACTGGAGGCTCACTATTTACTGAGCACTATTGGGGTCAAAAGACATGAACCGCCATACTTTTGCGAATGCAGGATGATTTCCATGCAAACCTGGCGACAGCCTTGGAACTGTCAGATAGTAATACACTCAAGTTTCTATTGTCGCTGGAGGCCAAGTATGGAACTGCTAAAAAGAGCTCTTTTCTGAGATCTTCATAAAAGGGACACTCTAAAAGAATGTGCTCGGAATTTTCTATCTTGTTGGTGTGACAAGCACATATACGTTCACAAACTGGGATTTTCTTAAAAAGCCCTTCCCTAAATACCGAGGGAAGCATATTGTGTCGAATGAGACTAAAATAGTGTCTGTGGTCTCGGTTATTTAAAGAGGAAAGATAGGACAATGGTTTAAGCACGTTAAAATGCGGCCACTCAAACAAGGAAGAGGTAACTTTGCCATACCATACAAGGCTGCTCAAGTCGCTAAGACGCTGACTGGGAAGCGGAAGGTCAGCAGTTTGATTCCCGAGTACTGCAGGACGGAAATGAGCTCCCGTCTTCATCCCAGCTCCTGCCAACCTAGCAGTTCGAAAGCAAGAAATTGCAAGTAGATAAATAGGGACCACTTCGGTGGGAAGGTAACAGCGTTCCGTGCGCTCCGGTGTCTAGTCATGCCTGCCACATGACCACGGAAACGTCTGCAGAAGCAGACAGCGCTGGCTCTTTGGCTTAGAAACAGAGATGAGCACTGCACCCTAGAGTCGGATACGACTGGCTTTCGAGCAAGGGAAACCTTTACCTTACAAGGCTTATGTGGAAAGAAGAGAAGGACAAGGACCACAAGGCAGACCCAGAGGACGGTGGAGAGATAACCTCAAAGAAATATTACAAGGACACCAAATAACAATGGTGGAGGCTGCTAGAAGTGCCAGAACAAGAACCTTACATCTCCCTTGACACCTGATGGAGTAAAAGAAGGAGGAGGATGAGAAGAAAGAGAAAGGGAAGGAAAAGGAAGAAGAAGAAGCTTTGAAATGTAAACATGTTAACTGAAAACTAGTTTTAACTGTAAACGCATAGATAATTTTGAAGTGGATTGTGGTCAAAGTGTAATGAACGAAGCAAACCATTCCTCTGGCCTCAATGGTCAATTTGAGGTAACAATACCACAAAGAAATGTGTGTGGTCTGTCAATAATTTATATTTCAGAATAAAGAAAATTAACAAGATGAATTTTTAAAGGGACAGCTTTGGGCTCCTCCTGTCAGAAAGTGAATATTCCCAGCAGGAGGACACCGACTAAGTCTTCTAGCTCAGAGGAATGGGAATGCAAATCAAGTCATCTCTTTCATTATTCTGGGGCAACAAAAATCACAAGGGCTTTTGACATGTCAGCCTAGGAGACATGTTTTGTCACATGCCTGATTATAATGCTATCCAAAGTTGATTTGGCTGTGAATAAATTTGCTAATGCACCATGTTCCAATAATGTGCTAAAAGTCAAAACCTTTTGTTGCCAAGGATGTTCAGGTATCAGTCTCCCTTTATTTGTATGCATTAATATTTTAGGACATCAAGGGAGCAGGAAGAAAGACAATGCTACCTATGAGGACAGGAAATAATTTGAATAATATTATTTAGACAGTTCCTATTTTTATTGTTCAAAGTATTGATTATAATGGAAAGTCTTAAATGTTGCATCAGTGTGAAGTGTCAGCTATGAAGGATCTGTAATGCTTGCAGCTTTCAGGAAATTTCAGGACAAACTCAAATCAGAGCTCCACAAGTTTAGCTTCTTAGAAGGTTAAGATGACAAGGTAACGATAAAATGTTCTAAATGCAGATAAATAGTTTTTAAATTAATAATATTTAAGTTATTCTTAAAAACAATATAATCAGCTCCTAAGAGGCCAAATGTTAATGTTCAGTGTACAAGCTTTATGTTGTTGTTGTTCAGTCGCACAGTCGATTCCGACTCTTTGCGACCCCATGCATGGACCATTGCCCTCCAGGCACCTCTGTCCTCTACCATCCTCCTCATCCCATCCAGCCCTGTGCCTACTGCGTCCACAACACTATCTAGCAATCTCATCCTTCGCCGTCACCTTCTTCTTTTACCCTCCACCTTTCCCAGCATCAAGCCCTTCTCAAGTGAATCCTCCCTTCTCATTTGATGTCCAAAGTACTTCAGCTTCATCTTTGTTATTTGTCCTTTTAAAGAGCAGTCAGGGCTAATCTCTTCTAATATTGACCTATTTGTTCTCCTCGCTGTCCAGGGGACTCTCAAAACTCTCCTCCAAGACCACATCTCAAAGGCGTCTATTTTTCTGCGCTCAGCCTTTCTAGTGGTCCAGCTCTCACAACCATACATTACCATTGAGAATACCATTGCTTTGACTATGCGGACTTTTGTTTGTAGTGAGATGTCTCTACTTTTAACTATGTTCCCCAGGTTTCTCATAGCTTGTCTCCCAAGAATCAGTTTCCTTTTTATTTCATGACTACAAGCTTTTAAAGATGCTTTATTCTGATAACAAATGTGCTGAAGACTTAATTTGTATGTTAAAGGAAAGTTTAAACTATGTTCCTCTACATGTCTTTAATGTCTGTCTCTTTCAACTAACCTGGTTCATAAATCTAGAACCCAACTTTTTCAGTAATCTTGCTTTTGTTCCATTCATGTAGCAAAACATCAGGAAATAAATTATTTGTCGGCTGCTACTCATATCCAAGCATTTTTTTTTCCTGGAGGTCATTTTCTCACTTGATGAATGTATCTCTGGAGACTCCATAAACTGATCCTGACATAAAACATGCAGCCACACACTGTGCATTGAATTGTGGAGGGTGCAGTTGAGTTTGACGAAGCTTTCGTGTGTGTTGCTAAGCCTCTTCATGTCTGTGGTGTTCTTTGAAGTGACCAGTAGCAGCAGAGATGGTTTGGCACCAATGTTGGTGATCTACGGCTGCTGCCTCCCAAGTTTTGGGGTTTATATCTGATACCTTCATGGTTTGTTTCAGCTGGTCCTTATGGAGCTCCGCAAGGCCTTGTACCAGAGCCAAGTTCCCCATAATAAATTTAATAAGGAAGTCTGGAACCGTCCATATGGCGGACATGCCCTATCCAACTAAGACGATGGCCTATGATGGAAGCTTCAATGCTATTTACATGTGCCTTCTTGAGGACTGTGATGATGGTGGCGTAGTCATCCCACTTGATGTTCAAGATAGACCTTAGCACTAGAGGAAAAAATGCAACAATTTATTTTGTACTGGCTATCATTTCAGAAATATAAAACATATGGTACAGCAGAAGAATACTGTACACCTTGAAGAAGGTCAATCCCTAATAACCTTGACAGCTTATTTCAGGACATCAAAAAGATGCTCTTTAGAAGCCATGTGGCAGATATAAAATGAGACTTAACATTGATTGGGAAAAAGCGCATTCTTGCCAGCATGCCCACCACTTTGCAGAATTTACTCAGTTTGTAAGGCTGTGAATACAAGTAAAGGCTGTCGAGGTGGCTGAGCCTTCGCCACGGCCTTTGGTTCTCCCAGTGGGGCGGGGAGGCTTCCGTGAGGATGGACGCCAACCCAACCCACCACCAGCTGGTGTCCAAAGCCCCGCCTCCAGCCCGGGATTTTAAAAAGGCTGTCGAGGTGGCTGAGCCTTCGCCACCACCTTTGGCTCTCCCCGTGGGGCAGGGAGGCTCCCATGAAGATGGACGCCGAGCCCCGCCTCCAGCCTGGGACTTTTAAAAGGCTGTCGAGCCTGCTGAGCCTTCGCCACCACCTTCGGCTCTCCCCGTGGGATTGGGAGGCTCCCGTGAAGATGGACGCTGAGCCAACCCACCACCAACTGGCGTCCCAAGCCCCGCCTCAAGCCCAGGACTTTTAAAAGGCTGTCGAGGTGGCTGAGCCTTCGCCACCACCTTCGGCTCTCCTAGTGGGGTGGGGAGGCTCCCGTGAAGACGAATGCCAAGCTAACCCACCACCAGCTGGCGTCCCAGGTGCTGCCACCACCAGGACTTTCATGGCTGTTATTTTCCTTCTGCAAATTTGTCGTCGGGAGAGGGAGTGAGTCATGGGTTATTCTGTTATTTTTCATTGTATTTTGTATCTACTGGATTTTGTATCTATTGTATTTTGTACCGTGTTTTCTATATTATTATTATTATTTTTTGCTTTTTGAGATATTAGAACTGTACTTGTACTGCATTGTATTGTATTTTCATGTTGGATATGCCCTTTTGCTATATTGATTGCTATTATTCTGACATGTTGTGCTGAGATATTGTATTATTATTGTGGAATTTATTGTAAACGTATTGACTATTTATTTTCTGTATCATTATATTGTTATTGTATTAACTTGCTGTAAGCCGCTCTGAGTCAGCCTGTGCCGAGTAGAGCGGGGTATAAATCCAATAAACATAAACAAAGTCAACACATGAAAGCTGAAAGAACTACAAGCAGCTTTACAGTTCATATACAGGTGATCTTCCATATTTGTAATGGTTCTGCACCATCACTGGTGTCTAGGCCTTCCCAACTGCTATACAATGGTTTAGTCTTCTTGGGTGGTATTTAATTTCATGTTAAAAGAGCAAGATGCTAATATTCATTGAAACCAACCCTAGTAAAAATTCCACAGTTACAGAAATCAAAAAGTCAAGAAGGTTTCGATCTTTGGGCTCCCCTATAATTTGTGCACCATAAATGTAGACTGAAGTCATTAGGGACTTTGTAATGACAGTGCTGTCTATAACTGTATCATCAAGGAAGACATTGGCATAAATCATTGGCACTTTGCAAAGTGTCACTTCTGTCAACATCCCAGTGATGTGATCTTTAGTCTTTCAAATCTATAGACTGGCATTTGGATCAGCTAAGTGTCCCAAAACCTGCCTTGCATATTAAAGTTGCTTTAGCCAATATCTACATTCTGAAGTGGTGCCTGTTTCAAAATATTTTCAAATAATTTGCATAATATAAACCCAATACTTTCCAGCTTTTCTGTAGGGCATTACTGTACAACCTGAATCTGCAACTCGTCTAATCAATACAAAAGAAACCTTGCTATTAATATAAACAAAGAACATAGTGAAATGACTAAACAGTTGCTAATTAAAATCAGATACAAAGTAATCACAGTTAGAAACAATACATCAATGCGATTTTGTAGAAACTTTTTTTATTTTCAATCAAGATTATTTACAGAGAATATGCATCATGTTATCAAAGCTGAGCTGGGCTACATAAATGTTTTTAAACTATGAAATATGTGATTACAGCAGAGGAGGAAGAGGAAACTGTTTGCGGCAATTTAACAGGATTGGATTATGCAAATTATAGAATATTGCAAGTATTTTTATAAGGCATAAGTGCTCACTTATGGCTTATGTGTGTGGTATGGGAGTAGTACTCTGAGATAGGATAATGTTGCACAGAATTATTAAAACAGCGGAGAGTATCATCGGCTGTCCACTCTCCACTTTAGAACAAATTTACACCATCAGGTGCCACAGAAAAGCATTAGATATAGTAGGAGACCCATCGCATCCTGGCCACTGCTTCTTTGAGCTTCTGCCATCGGGACGGAGATATAGAACAATGAAGGTAAAAACGAGCCATCTCAAGAACAGTTTCTTCTCCAGAGCAATTTTGGCCTTAAATGGAAACTCTGGACTCTGAAGTCATCTTATCTTATTTTAAAATTTTAATTTTTTTAGATTTTTAATTTTTAGGATTTTAGAATTTTTAAATTTTAATTTTTTTGAAATGTTAAAGTTTTGAAGTTTTAAAATTTTAAAATTTTATTTTTTTTTGAAACTTTAAAGATTTGAAGTTTTAAAATTTTTAAATTGTACTGTATGGTTCTATCTTAATTGGTGTTTCTGTAGCTGTTTTAAATTAAGGGGTATGCCTTATTTGAGTTGATATGTAGCAACCAAGAAATTTTGTTGTTCCCGCAAGGGGACAATGACAATAAAGATTTATCTTAAATCTTAAATAAGGGACCAGCAATGGTTTTTTAAAAGGGAGATACAGTACATTGTACTGTAGATACTGCAAGTGTTTAAGTAATTTAGAATCTGTAAACTTCCAAACATATTTAACTTGTTTAAGCATAATTTCAGGATATCAGGCTCATAATATCCATGAAGTGACGATAAACACCAGATACTTTTCATAGGGTAGGCAGAAACTGAATTGCAACTGCCCAACTGTCAACTTAGGAAAGAGGCTCAGTAATAAAGAAGAACATTATAGCTTTACGGGAAACATTCCTCCTAGAAAATTTGTCCCACTTAGTAGCTGCTAGTTCCCTCTGAAAAAGAAATATTCATGACTTCCTCATTCATAATTTCCTTTCAATTTGGGAATAATATATAGTACACACAGCCATACTCAGTTTTGAGTTATTTCAATGGATTCCAACACACCAAAGCAAATTATAGATGAAAACACAGTATTACCAATAGTGTGGCTTTTATGCAAGGCTGTCATGCAGTTTCTGCTAAAACAACACTCCTCTTGAAGCCAATAGGATGTGTCATGCTGGCTATTTTATGAAGAGTGTACAATTTGAGCCATATTGTTGTCAGGGAGAGGGAGGTGATCAAAGTAGAGTAACAGCTGTAATGGGGGATGGGGAAGGGGTGGTGAGAACAGATGGAGAGTTTAAAATAAACCACCACTGAATGCCAGAGGTTTTTTTTTTAGGTGTGTGTGTGTTGCATGTGCCTTGCTGTGCTTCTTAAAACTTTATTACAAATCCTTTGTAACTGAGCGATCTTGGCCTGTAGTATTTCTCATTGTAGGAAATATCTCCTGTAAATCTATGGGCAGTGGAGAAGAGAAACATGAAAAATGATGGTGGGATGGTGTATTTCCCTCACAACACTTGGCTGGGGGAGGGGGGGAATTCAAATTTGCTTCTGTTTGAGGCTCTGTAAACTAATACTTTCATATGGTTTCACAAATGTTCTCTAGCCCACCACCATCACCATAGGATGTCAAATTACATGCAGGTATGGCCAATAGCAGCAGTTCCTCTTCTACTTCTTCGGTGTCTAGGCCAAATGTGAAAACTGTCAAAATGAAGGCACCTTTTGACAAGTTCATTTTGCAGTTTCTTTCACTTGACCTAGTGTGAGAAAGATTAGCTGGCAAGTGGCAACACAAAGTTGCTGTTATCACAAAAAATACCACAATCTTTGAGGAGGCTCTTTCTGTATACCCCATAACAGCAATTTTGTGTAATTATAACAGCAATTGCTATAATTATACAAAAATGGGAGTCAGAGAAATTATGATTTTAGGAGAAATATATTACCTCTCTTCCCTTTTATCAATTCTAAAAGTGACTTAGGGAGATTTTTAAAAACACCACAGATTCAATGCACTTCATTACAAGGTTAATAACACATCCATTATTTCCAGTGTCTTGTTTCACGTTGTTCTTATTTCTATAGCCATATTTTGTTGCTGTTGTTCAGTTGCACAGTTAATTCCAACCCTTTGTGACCCCATGGACCATTGCCACCAGGCACCTATGTCCTCCACCATCCTCTTCAACCCACCCAGCTCTGTGCCCATTGTGTCTACAATACCATCTAGCCATGTCATTTTAGGCCACCCCCTTCTTCTTTTCCCCTCCACCTTTCCCAGCATCAAGGCTTTCTCAAGTGAATCCTCTCTTCTTATTTGATGTCAAAGGTACTTTAGTTTCATCTTTACTATTTGACCTTCTAAGGAGCAGTCAGGGTTGATTTCTTCTTAGATCGACCTATTTGTTCTCCTTGCTGTCCAGGGGACTCTCAAAACTTTCCTCCAGCACCTCATTTCAAAGGCGTCTATTCTTCTGCACTCAGCTTTCCTTATGGTCCAGCTCTCACAACCATACATTACCACTGGAAATAATAATAATAATAAATTTTAATTTATATCCTGCACTTTCTCAGCCGAAGCCGACTCAAGGTGGCCATTACAACACATAGATATCATACAATACAATAATAAAGAAACATGAAAAGTAAATTCGATACAATAATCAATAGTTAATAATAAACATAAATTAATCAATACAATATTACTTAGTACAATTCAAAAAGCAGTGCAGTACAATACAAAAGGTCAAATTTGAATACAAAATATCACATCAAAATAAACCCATTAGCAACAATAAACACAAGAAATATCCAAGACCACCCACAAAATCCATTGCTTTGACTATGCAGAGTTTTGTTTGCAAGGTAATGCCTCTACTTTTAACTATGTTCCCCAGGTTTCTCATAGCCAAGAATTAGTTGCCTTTTTATTTCATGGCTGCAATTACCATCTGCAGTGATCTTGGATCCTAAGATTGTAAAATCTGTCACTGCTTCTACTTTTCCCCCATTTATTTTCCAGGTACTGATAGGGCCTGTTGCCATTATCTTGGTTTTCTTAATGTTGAGTCTCAAGCCAGCTTTTGCACTCTCTTCTTTCAACGTAAGCAGGAGTTTCTTTAGGTCTTCTTCACTTTCTGCCATTTGGGTAGTATCATCTGCATATCTCAAATTGTTGATTTTTCTCCCAGCAATTTTGATTCCAACTTGTGATTCGTCCAGCCCTGCATTGTGCATTATGTGCTCTGTATATAAGTTGAATAAGCAGGGTGACAAAATGCAGCCTTGTCTTACTCCTTTTCCTATTCCAAACCACTCTGTCATTCCGTATTTTGTCCTAACCGTTGCTTCTTGACTCATGTACAGGTTTCTCATGAGCCATATAAGGTGTTCTAGTATTCTCATCTCTTTAATTACTTGCCACATTGTGTTGTGGTCCACACAGTCAAAGGCCTTGGTGTAGTCAATGAAACAGAAGTAGACTTGTTTCTGATATTCCTTTGTTTTCTCCATGGTCCAGTGTATGTTGGCAATGTGGTCTCTAGTCCCCCTGCCTCCTCGGAAACCAGTCTGCACTTCTGCTAATTCTCTCTCCACGTGCTGCTGAAGTCTATCCTGTATTATCTTGAGCACAGCCTTGCTAGCATGTGGGATGAGCACAATTGTGTGATAATTTGAACATTCTTTGGCATTGCCCTTTTTGGGGATTGGAACGTATACTGATCTTTTCCAATCCTGTGGCCATTGTTGTGTTTTCCAAATCTGCTGGCATATTGAATGACATATATGCCATGTATATACCTGCAGTCTGTACTCCATGAATCTAAAGATAAGGATAAGGCTCCACAAAAGCTCATGCAAAAATATGTCTTAGCCTGATATCATAAAACTTTATTTTGTTTATTTTTTCTTTCTTTTTCAAAATACAGTATAGCTTTAATATAGGCACTCATCTGCAGAAACTCTCTGCTGTAGAAGTATCCTTTCTTTCTAACTTTGATACATAACAAAAAGCATACATACAACATTGTGGAATTTGTCCTCAAGGGCACTTTGCTCAAACAACAGCCGCCAGGGAAGTAGGTTCCACGAGATCTTATGTTGCTGCCCATCCCTGTACATCATAGGTGAAGAGACAAAACCATTAGGATACTGTCGGATTACCATATCTTCCATGTACTAATTGGCATCCTAATTGGTGAGCTATGATGTTTCTCTCATAAGCATGAATGGAGTGATCACCTGGTCAAGCCAGGCTCAAGTACTGTACTATTGACTGGATAGCTATCCAGTTCTTTAATGATCAAAAGACAGAATAGTTGGAAGAATAGAAATCTATTTGACATTCCTCTCACTAACACAACTCTTGTATTTATTTTCTAACCCAGACTTTTCTTCCAGTTTCACAACCACAACTCACATGCACAGACCCAGCTCTGGTAGCATCAGGAAACAAGGAGTGGGTGAAGAACCAAAATAGCAATACATATTTTTCCCTGTGTGTGTCTCACACTCCACAACTATTATACAAGCTGGCTGCTTTACAGTGGGAAGGGAAACACCTAGAAATTACTGCAATTGAATACTTCAAAGGAAAAGTATTGGAGAATTAAGGAGTAAGGAGTTTTTCTTTCATAGCAGTTGCCAGTTATATTATCACTCCATGGGGAATGGCATGGGCAGAAGTGCAGAAGGAAACAAAGCAGGCCAGGTCATTACCTGTTATAACCTAATCACCTCCTCCTCTGCCTTTCATATCCAGATCAAACTTTGTCTGCCAAAATGAAGCCACTCTCTTGGCTTTGTCGTTGGCCATAATTAAATCTAAGTTGGTACATGTTTCTGGTAGTAATTGGCTGACCGGTAAATGAGCCGGACTTGAGGCACATATCTGTTCAGAGGATGTCGAGGGTCATTCTTTTGTTTAGTTCTCTCAGTGTCTGCTGCTACTTCTACTACTTAAAGTAGTAGAATACTTAGAGAGGCTAATAGTTGGCTCCTTCCTACAGCCATGGTTGCCTTCTAGTGATGGATGGTGCTTCTTCTCCTTGGGACAACTGCCACTGAGGGCACTTATCTAGTACTACTGCATTGCATTGCCTGGCTCTGGAGAGGAAGGTATCCAACACTCATGCCACTAAAGGCACTGATGCCTAAACCAGTGTTTTCTCCCCTTTGGTTTTTGGACATTAATTCCCAGAAGCTTAAGACAATTCTCCAAAGCCCTGATCAGCCAATGTACTGACTTAGGCTTCAGGGAATTGAAGTCCCATTTGTGGGGCATGTGCCCCACATTGGGAACCATGGCTCTAAATTCATTCTTCCATGCTTTTATTGGAGAAGGAAGCATGGTGAAACAACCAGGTTGAGTTGGACCTAATAATTTATATATATATTAATCTTGGCTGAGAGTGGCCTTTTAGAGCCAAAGCAAGATGGGAGGGATAGCTATATAGTCACAAGTGGACATCCATCCTATCTGCCTTGGCTGCAAGAAGACCTCACAAAATCAAGCAGAAACGAAAGAGCCAACTTTAACTGGAGATGGTTGCCATCTTATTGTGCTTCTTGCTTTCTTCTCCAGAAACAGCATGCTGGTAACCAAGTGGAGACAGCATCTCAATTGGCAGGTACAGTGCCTTCCTTACGGGGTTGGGCAATGCAATGATAGCTATGAGGATAATGATGAGAAAGTGCCATTTTGTTCTCCACCCCAAGCAGTCAGAGCATTTGTGCCCCACCCCCCTGGAGAGATGCTCATGTCTTTACAAAATATTAAAGGGAGGGAAATTGAATTTAGAGTGGCTTTGTTTTAGCAGCAATTTGCCACGGGGAGGTAGGTTTACTTACATTAAAAATATTTGTGTGCCATCAAGTCACTTCCAACATGGTAACCCTTTTCAGGGGTTTCTAGGTAGAGGATATAAAGAAGTTGTATACCATTCCCTTCTTCTGGGAGCATCTTAGAACTGTGCACTTTTACCAAGGCCATGTACCCTGGTTTTACTCCTAGAAGACACAGTGGGAAACTGAACTCTCAACCCCTGGCTCCATAGCAGATACCTAAACCACTGATCTATCCACCCAGCCTTCTACTTCCATTAATAAATAAGATCTGTTAGTTACACTGAACAGACTGACTAACTGAATTATATTTCCTTTTCATGAACAGTCCTGAGAATCTTGAAAATGCTCAAAATGTTGCAGTCTTGCAGTTTAACACTCAGTGAAACATTATCCACACTGATGCAAGAGTCAGTACCACTGTTCTCAAGAGACTTTCTTCAAAGGAAATATGCAAAGGATGGGCCACCGTGTCTCTGAAAGTGTTGGAGTTTTACTTGTTTTAAAATCTGAAACATGCTTTCAGGAACAGAGATCAATGAAAAGGGCCGAAGAGATGAAGCAGACTAGAACATCAAGATGTTCTGAAAGGTGTACATTTTCTTTATCAGGCAGTGACCTTGTATGAAGGCCTTAAGCTCTCCGAAATAGAAAGGTCACTATGATCTTGCCTGCCATCATGAAAGAGACAGCCTTATCATAAATTGCACCATCCATCACTAGAAGAGACAGCAAGGTCATGACAGCTTAGCTACTGTTTCCAAACTGAAACCTACTACTTATAAAGTGCATTTTGTTCTAATTGTGAATGGAAAGTAATTAATAATTTTATTTTAATTATGAACAAAAGTAGAGAGTTTTAAATGAATTTCAAAATTTCACATGCCTCATTGATTAATATGATTATGGGGGAGTGGGGGGAGTTTTCAACAGCTGGAATCCTGTTGATGATTTATGTCTGCATAAGTAAAACTGCATAAATTGCAGCAGTGAGTTGCTGGAACTAGTTGTTGGTTGCACTCTTTGTTGTGCACCTTGTCATGCAACTGGCACCTCTGTAAATAGTAAGAATTTTCTACTATGTCTTACAAGATTTCATCTAAGCATGTATAAATCACCAATAGAAACCCAATGTGGTATAGTGAGTAGAGTAATGGACTGGGATTCAAGAGCCTAGGGTTCAAATCCCTTCTAAGCCATGGAAACTCACTGGGGATATGGGAATGGTAAAACAACTCTTTAAATATCTCACTTACCTCGGAAAGCCCTGTTAGGTTTGTTCTAAGTCAGTTCTGACTTAAAGGTACATAACAACTGATCAAACAGCCAATAGGATACTGGCCATTATTTAAGCATGACATTTTGACAGCTTTCTTTATCCAACTGGATGAAATGGTTTCAATAGAGATTACAAGGAAATAGAAAATTCTGCATATCTTTGATAATTGTCTCGCCAAACTAAAACTTGGCATCAGCTGTTTTTGCTTATCCATATGTTTCTACAGTGAAGTAAAGAAGACCTGCTAGACTTTAGTATTTAACAATAACTTAACAATACATCAGTAATAATTAATTGTGGGAAGTTGCCAAAGGCAACATTGTCTGGTATCAATGATAAAAGAGACTTGGTTTGTGGGTTTCTCTGGTACAGCAGGAGTGACATAACTTGTTCAGCTATGCAGCGTGGCTTATTAGAGCACAAAGACATAAGAAGAGCGATGGCATAGACCTGACCAGTATTCTGTTCTCACAGCAGCCGACCAGTTACCTATATGTTCATATCCTATATAGGTCTTCTGATATTGGAGAAAACCTCATATTAGTAGCTATTGAGAAGTACAAGAAGTACAGGCAGTAAAAACATCAGGACCCTAAGGGAATAAAATGAGTGGGGTGAATGATGCAGATGTTTAAGGATGGTGTAAAACCCTATCAGTGTTTTCCTCTTATGTCTGTTCCCGTGGGGGATGGGGTGGCTGTTTTCTCCCATCTCAGATGACCCCAACTTCAGGAGAGGGGCTGCCTGAGGGACTCTTGAGTGACAGCTTTATTGTTAAAATTAGGGCTGGCCAAAAAGAAAATCTTCATTGAAGACCTGCAACTCCTCACATATGAAGAAGGGCTAATAAAAATCCAGGTGACTCAGGGAACCAATTGGGGGGTTACCTGAACTCTGAGTCGTATCCCCTATAAAAGTCTGTGGCCTGGAGATGCTAGTTCTCTTCGTCATGGACTTATCCTGAGCTGAGCCCCACGAGATGTGGGTAAGGAATTAGCTAAGGCCAGGGGGCCTAGGTAACATTTTATGTTTCTTATTTTTGTGTGTAACTGAATGACTGCATTGCAAGTTTGATTCCTCATGCTATACTTATTTTCTTAGCTTACTTAATAAATATAATTTCTCTGAGACCCTTTGTGTCTATTAATTTGGGAATTGAGAGTGACTGGACCATGCAGAGAAAGGGCCACATCTTGCTACCCTGCTTCGGATCCCTGTATGCTTGCCAGTAGGAGCCTGGAAAAGGGTACTGGCAAGGCAAGGCAGGAAGGGTGGGTAAAAAAAAAAACCAGTGAGGGGGCAAACACCCATCACAGATGGTGGAGTTCTAGATGAAATGGGAGGAACATGGAATATCACTCTAAATTTTGCCCAGTGCACCATAGCATCTTACGATGGCCATAATTGCAGAGATGCTGAGTCAGACATTAATATTTTGCAAGTTGATATGTTGGATGTAGATGAAAATGAGAAGATGATGTCTCCCCATCTCTGGTCACTTTGTACTGGTTACCTATTGCATTAGGTTCAAGGTTTTAACCTTAACATATAAAAGCCTCCATAGTTTGAATCCTTGCTGCATGATGGCACCCCCCTCCCCCCCCATCCTCGTATATCTCCTCATCGTAACAGATCCAGTCAAATAATTCCAGAAACATGAACCAACAATGATTTGATTTTGGCAAATGACAAAGCCAAGAATGCTCAGTCACTTTTCCATTTCTTTACCATGAAAAGCCTGTCAAGGACAATTATTTCAAACAATGAAACCTAAGCATACAAGCCATTCACTGAACATCTACTGGTCTTATTTTCATGCATTGTTGAAATTGCAAAGTAGCCTATGGGAAACAAGATTCCACACAGTTCCTGCAAAAGCCACTTTATGTTATTCTTTGACTATGATTCCAATTGTCCACAGATTGAAAATGAGGAAACACCATTACCAAAGACCATCTATTAATATTATCTCTTTCTTAGTTCACTTACAGGAAACCAAAGGATACATAAACCAAAGGATTATGTTTACTACTGCACAGGGCATTATCTACAACCGACAATCATGCTTTAACAATCACTTATTAGCCCCAGTGAACCCTGCAAAGTGGAGTGCTCTGAAAGATGAATGTAATTCTCAGCATTCCAAACTACATTTAGGATTCTTCTATGGAAACCATAGCAGTAAAATTTGTATGAAATTAATTCAAATTCTCAATGTAGGTCTAAGACAGTCTCAACCCACCTGATACACTGGTGTTGTACTGTAGCAGGTTCTCACCGGTTCTGGCGAACCGGTAGTAGAAATTCCAGGCCATTCTCACTTGGCCGGCCATGCCCACCTTTCGGCCTCCATCTCCCAGCGCCACCAGAAATGCGTCCCATCTGCCTTGCCCAGGGCCGAAGGCACGCTTTCATCTCCACACTTCCCTTGCACCTTTGGCCCTGGGCGAGGCAAATGGTACACGTTTCCGGTGGTGCTGGGAGGGGGAGGCCAGCCAGCGCCAGCCCACCAACCCGCCCCACTCACCTCCCAGCAGTGCTGCCGGCAGGGACGCATTTCTGGCAGTGCTGGGAGGGAGAGGCCAGCCAGCGCCAGCCCAACAACCTGCCCTACCCACCTCCCAGCAGCACTGGGAGGGGGAAGCCAGTGCCAGCCCACTGACTCACCCTGCTCACCTCCCAGCAGCACCACTGCTCTGGGACTCGTCCTTATCTCCGTTTCTTTTTTTCGGTGTGTGTGTGTGTGTGTTTGAGGCCACACCCACAGATAGCTACGCCCACCGAGTGGGTAGTAATTTTTTTTTACAGGATCTCACCCTAAGTTCGATTTCAGAATTCAGCTTCCAATAGAGTGAATAAATAGGTATCGAGAGAAACAGCCAGGAGGAGAGCATCACACCATTTCCAACATTAAGTGGTGATCTCAGTCATAGCTGTCAAGTTTTGGCTTTGGAAATAAGGGAAATTTCCTGGCAAATAAGGGATACTTGACAGCTATGTTAATCCTGTGCTGCCCTCCAATGGCGGCAATAGGGCATTGCAGTCTAATTAATAAGGGATGACAGTGGGAAAGAGGGTAAAATAAGGGGTTTTCCTGGCCAATAAGGGATACTTGACAGCTATGATCTCAGTTTGTCTAATGATAGCTCCAGGACTGACCACTTGGGAGGACTCTTACATTCCATACTGGGAATTTAGAGTTTGAGAAAGGTTACTTTTTTAAAAAAAATCCCCTAACAACATGTCTCTGACACACACCTGCCAAGCATTTCTGGAGTTGATGTCCAAAACCCAACTTTTCCAAGTTCTCCTGCTGCCCCACTCTTCTTCCTTTAAGTTCAGAATCAATAATATAGAGTAGTAGTTCTAAATCTTTTTAAGCCAGGGGCTGAGTCATGCTCTCTCAGACAGCTTTGGCGGCCAGAAGGCCATTTTGCCTTTCCTTCACCACATGACAGTTCCTGGTGTGGTGGAGGTGGTGGTGGGCCACATGAAATTGTGCCATGGGCCAGAGGTTGAGAATCCCTGATATAGAGTAAGTGCTATTTCAAAAGCATAATAAAATTCTGCAGCTGTGCATAGGCTCCCTGCAACCACCTGAATACGCCTGCTGGATGAGGGCTAGTTGGTATTCTCTATTCTGGGTGAATACCTTGTGTTGACTTCAGCCAAGGTTCCTGCATGAATAGCAAGGTGGAGAATGTCAGCTGCTGTGTGTGTACAGTTACATGTTTTTACAATAGGAATAAATTTATGGCAGCTGCATCTTATGAAAGGATTATTTACACTGTCAGTGTAAAATGTCAAATACTATTCCCACCCCACCTCAACCATCATCTACATCAAACACCACAATATAAAGTAAACTGTCACATATAGACTGACAACACATCGAAGAAATGCCAGAACAACACATGGCATTTTGACTTTGGAACAGTGAGAGGCAGTGTGTGCCACAGGGTGGACTTTCAGAATATAGGTAAGTGAGAGCTTTCATCTCTGGCATACATAAAGCTGTTGCAAGGGTGGGACAATGTCTGCTGCTATTTGTAGCGTGGCAAAACAAATCATTGGAAAGTCAAATAGTAAAGATGAAGCTAAAGTACTTTGGACATCAAATGAGAAGGGAGGATTCACTTGAGAAGGCATTGATGCTGGGAAAGGTGGAGGGCAAAAGAAGAAGGGGAAGGCCAAGGATGAGATGGCTAGATGGCATTGTAGACACAATGAGCACAGAGCTGGGAGGGCTGAGGGGGATGGTGGAGGACAGAGGTGCCTGGAGGAAAATGGTCCATGGGGTCGCAAAGGGTCGGAGTCGACTGTGCGACTGAACAACAACAAAACAAATCCTGCTCCCCAACTAAGACAGATATGTCTCCAGTTCCACCCATTTGGTAATCCCAGCTAGAGTAGACACATTGAATCATGTGCTGATGAGCGAATGAACATTTATGGAATCTTGTTTTCCCCCAGCTAGTTATTATTCAATTGGATTTAGGCCATAGTATTCAAAGATGGCAGTCATTTAGGCATCTGAAACTTGTCGCCACCACCATGTCCAGACCCCTCTATGTCTGATTTACCCTAAACAATATTTATTTAGGATTATGTAAAGGTCTCTCTTGCTCTAAAGCTAGTTGTATCAACTCTAGGGTGCGGTGCTCATCTCTGTTTACAGCCAAAGAGCAGCCACTGACGTTTCCATGGTCATGTGGAATGTAACACTGTTACCTTCCCACCAAAGTGGTACCTATTTATCTACTTGCAATTTCTTGCTTTCAAATTGCTAGGTTGGCAGGATCTTGGACAGAGATGGGAGCTCACTCTGCCATGCAGCACTCGGGTCTTGAACTGCTAACCTGCTAACCTTCCATTTGTCAAGTTCAGCGTCTTAATCACTAAACCACCACAGTCCCTTTATTTAGGATTACAATCCCCTAAATTATCCAGCCAGCATAATCCTGAATTTAGGGGATTGTAGCCTACTGCAGGACGGAAATGAGCTCCCGTCTTCATCCCAGCTCCTGCTAACCTAGCAGTTCAAAAGCAAGAAATTGCAAGTAGATAAATAGGGACCACTTCGGTGGGAAGGTAACAGCGTTCCGTGCGCTCCGGTGTCTAGTCATGCCTGCCACATGACCACGGAAATGTCTGCAGAAGCAGACAGCGCTGGCTCTTCGGCTTAGAAACAGAGATGAGCACTGCACCCTAGAGTCGGATACGACTGGCTTTCGAGCAAGGGAAACCTTTACCTTTACCTTTACTAGCCTAGAAAAGTATCTTGTCACAGCAATATTGCAGTACCCAAGCAATTTTGGAACTATCTTTTACGTTATGATCTAATTACAATTTGTTCTTAATTTTTCTGCAAAGCACTAGGATTAGAGCTCTGTTAGCCATGTGACTGCGGGGTGATAGAAGCTGTAGTCCAAAATAGCTAAACAGTATACAGAGGTGGCACTATTCTCATGTTAAGAGAATTACTGAAAATAATTTCAAAGAACATTTCTTTGTGGGCCGGTCTGAGCTTGCTGACTTTTGGGTCACTTTAGGATAGGGTCACTCCCCCCATCCAAACAACACAAATGACCTTAGCCCACGTGGTTAAGTGTCTGATGAGCCATTTCTCCATATGGGGAAATGAAACATTTTCTATGCTCCTCTATAGAGGGGTAGGGAAAGTGTAATTACACACACACACACACACACACACACACACACACACACACACACACACACACACACACACACACACACACACACACCTGATTGTTGCAGCACTGCATCAGAGGGTAATTTCCCCCTTTTCCCCCCTTGTGTCACCAGTCAAGAAAATTTGTTTCTGCCTCATAACTGATGCAGCTGTTTCCAGCATCCAGAAGTGCTGGGAAAGACAGAGATTGGATTGGGGAAAAAATATTGCCAAAAAAGAAAAGTTGAATGCTCAAAAAGAAACATTCAGGGGAGGATGGGGCACTCCAGTGTAAATGATATATGAACCTTGGAAGACAAGACTTACCCCAGAGAGCTCCAAAAAGCTAAATGCTTGTCTGAATACAATCTCTTTGACTCATGCATGCTTAACAGTGCAGATCACATTTTTATTGTTGTTCCTATTCTCCCAATACCTGGAATACCTGGGCCCCTCTGTACATCATAGACTTGGAATCCAGTAGCCTCACTGGCTTTGTTTGCTGAGGACGAAGGGAATTATAGTCTAGAACAGGGGTGCCCAAACTACGGCCTGTGGTGCTAAATCTTCTGGCCCGGTCTGCTCCCGCTGCCTCAGAAGCGGAAGTAAAACATGCCCACTCATGTGCAAAACGCTGCCATAAATGCACCCGTGGCTGTCATAAATGTGTTTATGACAACCATGGGTGTATTTACGGTAATGTTTTGCACATACGCGGACATGTTTTACGTCTGCATCCAGTGGGAGGAACCACATTTCCAGCCCGCTGAACCATGTAACCAGCCTGTGGCCCGAAAGGTTTCAGCACCCCTGGTCTAGAACACTTGGAGGTCATCAGTTAGGGGAAGTCTGATATCATGCAAAAAACAACAACAGAGAGAACATAAATTTCATAGAAGAGGTTAGGTAGTTTTAGAGTTCTGGAAATAATAGGCAGTAGCCAGCAATACGGGTCAAACACAGAACTTTATTCGGAATAAGAATAGCTGACCAGAGCTAACAACACACCCTCACATTCCTTAGTTATCTCCGATCAGAACTGACAGTTGAAAAAAACCGTTGGAACCGTTGACAGCTCTGTCTCATGCACTTCTCATTCAGAACCTTCCCAAAGTCTTGCAAGACTTCGGACCATAGTAAAGCAAATACATATTAAACTATCACAACAAAGACAAAATGGTAAACACATTTCCTTAATACACAACAGTAGTTGTTTGCCTTTTCTTAAGATAAACATCCTCATGATGACACATATTTATAGCTACCTAAAACCTGAAGAAGAAGCGCAAAGGTAACCTAATACACACGCAAACACATACTTCATATATACATTGACAAAACACCTACATACAATTCTGACAGTTATGACAATCCAATGAATTGTGGCCTTGAGTTTGTTTTAAAGGTGTGTGCCTTTAGTGTTGCTTTTTAATTGTCCATAGGCTTTCTGTATTTTTATACATGCACAGAGAGTGGACATTTTATGACATTTTAAACAGTTGAAGTAATTGTTTTGGTACTGATTTTTCTGTCAAGAGAGATCATATTTTACTTGCCATTCAGACTAGAAATAGGATGACACTATATTTGGAACCAGATGTAAAACAACAATATTATGTTTAATGTCTTTGATGAAAATATATTGTTTGGTCCGCCTTTACCCTTCTCAGGTTAGCAGCTCGGAATATTTCTTTTTACGCCTGTAAAGTGGAAGCAGAACGCACCACACTTAATACAGTCTGAGTCATATCACCTTGTCTGTTCTAAGCAAAAGTAACTGAATGCTTCTCAGAGCCCTCTAAACTTTTGGCTCTAGGAGCGACTAGAATGAGATAATAAAGTATATTACATATTTACATTAGGAGCTGTTAGCTAGTTGTTTGATCTGGCACACACTGTTCATGTGATGCACCACTTTACAGTGATGTTGATACCAGAATCAACAGCCTTATCATAATCTACGCTGCTGTATAAACACCCTTGGGTTATAGCTTATCACTTAAGTAGAAATAGCAATATTGCATGTGAGAGTGAAGTGTTTAAGACACAAATTTCAGGAAGTGCTATATAGAGACAGAGTTATCAGTGATGTTTTCTTTCTCATTACCAAGACAGAGAAGCAAAATTTGCAAGCCTCATGAGATTGACACACTTTTAAAAATTATATATTCGGCGTCGATTTTTGCCCTTTCCCACTCGGCAGTGGGGGAAAGGAGGCACTGCGCAGCCCATCTGCGCAGGTCGCATTGCACGTATGCGTGGAAGGGCTCTACACTTCCGTAGCTCCCTTCCACACATGCGCAGAAGGCTACGCCGTGTGCGTAGAAGGCTACGCAAACAGCGTAGCCCTCCACGCGCATGCGTACAACGCGACCTGCGCAAACCCGGTCTGCGCAGGTCCCGGATTCGCCAGAGCCGCGGTTGACAGGTATTGTCAAAACACTCCTTTTGGAGGTATTTGGTCAAACTGTTACATCATGGAACCATAGTGGTGGTGGCAGGTTTACAAACTATTACAGAGCTCACTTGCCCAACTTACTAAAAATTTTAAATCTGCTAGTATTTTTGTCTTTACCCTAGTCACTTTTGATTCTGCTCCCAATAACTTCTCTGAAGCTCAATTTGAACTGCAGATGGAAATTCTTGCTGTAGGGAGCAATTTTAGCAGGTGTTGGTAAAATCTGATCAACTTCTGTTTTGGTAATTATTATTGTATCACCATGCTTCTGAGTACTTTTTTTGGACATGAAGCCCTGGCTGTGTTTGGGATTGTGGGTTTAACTTTGTTTTTGCTATGAACTTTGTTTAATTGTATGTTATATTCTCTGAACTTTATTTTGTAATTTGTAATTTTGAAAATGTGTAATTGTTGTGATATGTTGTGAAGCCGCTCTGAGTCGGCCTGGTGCTGAGTAGGGCGGGGTACAAATTAAATTGATTAATTGATTGATTAATGAACAAACCAAGTGTTGCCTGATTTTGGAAGCAGAGCAGGGTCAGACCTAGCTAATACTTGGATGGGAGACATCAAGGATATCCAAGTAGGGTGAAGAAAGACCAGGGCCATAGCAAGGCCCCCCGAAAACCCTCCTGAGCTAACAGCCTGCTCCTGTAACCCACCCCACGGTGCCAATATTATATATGTGAATGCGACATTGTTGCCCCTCCTGATTTTTTTTGCCCCTCCTGACCCCCCCCAAAACAAAACACCAAAAACAAAACACAACAACAACAACCTAGAATTCTGGCTACGGCCCTGAGGAAGACTTAAAAGAAATGATTCATAGCTTTAGGGATGCATCCTGGTTTTTTTTATAGTGAAAATAAATCAGCATCCCCTGATAATCTGTGGAAGATCAGGGGAAGTGTTCAATTACTCAAAGCCTTAGTTTGAATAGGAGGAGTTAACCAAAGAGCCTATTGCTCCTTCCTCTGAATGGGTATGAACACTTTTCTGAGTGCTCAAGCAGATCAATCTGGACATGCCCTAAATGGATGAACAGCATAAGGCAGCTTTCACCCTTGGAGTGATTTCTGTGGTAGAATTAGAGAAAGGGACTCTCAACTGACAAGTCAATCTATGACTTGAATCTTAAGGTGTTTAAAGTTAATTTCTGTCTCAGTTACTTTTGGACAATACTGATTGTGAAGCTCAACATGACACAGGAGCCTTTATGAAAATCCTGAAAGATAAAGTGAGGAAAAGATTGTCAGTTTCCTAATCCCTGCAGAGGCTGAAGCTCTCAAATTTAGCACAAAATATTCTCTTTGCATTTGTGTTCATCAAAAGGCTTCATCCAAAAGTAGAGAAAATACCTTGAAGAAGAAAAAAGAATACTTTGTAGAGTAGAATTTCCTTGCCTTAGAAATATTGTTTATATAGCGCCACCAGGATAAGTGATAATTTAGATTATTTGTCATGGAACCATGGTTGGTTAGAGAATTTTAAATCTTGCACCCCAAGTCCCAACCTCACCCCAAAATATTTTCTACCTCACATGAATCTTTTTGCTTGAATTGCAACCACTGGTCCCCTTTCCTCATTTTTCATAGCATCTTTATTTTGCAAATTCTTTGATTCTCTCTTGTTCTCCCCTTGTTAACTGCCTGCCTTTTCCCCCTCTAAGAAAAAAGAAAATCTGAGTTACCAGAGCCTTGAGTATGTCTGTGCAGCAAAATATTTGCTTACTACACTATATAAGATTATTTAGGCTTCTCTAATATGAAAAATGTACAAAACAAGTGGAAAAGAACAGGACATGTGAAAAATATGGCTCTACACCAAATCTCGATGAACCTGAAATGGAATTGGTTGGATTTGGACTGGTCCATATATGAGGTCCAGGTTAAAAGAAAAATGGCTAGAATTGGTTTCAGAGCAAAGCACAGTGCATATACAAACAAAAATCAATTTGGACAGGACATGAATTGTTCCAGACATTTTAAAAAAACAGCTTTAAAGTTGCCTACTACGAAATTCTAAAGCTAGCTGTCTGAAATTTGGCAGGTTTACTCTCCTCTTTATGGTCTATCATGCCACCAAAGTTCATGTCTGAAAAAGTTCATTACTATAAAAACATAAAACATATAGGTGTTCTGGTTTTCCAGTTTGTTGACTTTGCAGATGCATAGATCAATTTGGATCTGAAGCATATATAAAAGCAGATGGGGCATAGACAATGTCAAGCCACACTGGGATACTTTTAAAATAATAATTATAATAATAATAACAGAGGTGGATAAAGTAGAGTGTCAAAAAAGGGAATTATTTGCAATCATGTTGTCATGTGCTAGACAATGTATAGCTAGATATTGGAAATGTGAAGCTACCCCAAAAATTGAAGAATGGTATAGGGAGTTGTGGAATACTGCGTTAAATGATAAGCTTACATGGGATTTAAACTTAAGAAAAGGAATAATTAAAGAAAATAATTTTCAGGAAATCTGGAAATGCCTAACGGACTATACTTTGATTAATGGGCAAGGACAGATGCCAGTGCTTGACCATGCATCATGCTGGAATGATATTAGAGGAAGAGTGTAATTCTTTCTCCATGGTATTGTATATAGCACATGGTGAAATGTCATATTGAGTGTTATTTTTCATTTTTCTTTGTCTTTTCTTTTTTTTATTAGTATTCTCTTTTTAAATGTGTTGTATTGTCAAATAGTTATATGTACTGTCTTGAGTATAAATGTAATAATAAAATTTGTTTTTAAAATTAAAAAACTAATAATAATTACATACCATCAAGTTGATTCCAACAGACGGCAATCCTTCCCAGGGTTTTCTAGGTTCATTGTACTCGGAGGTCCAATCCTGATATATCACACTGGCTCTGAATACAATGCTTGTACCACACAGCCTGTCCTGTGAACTCCAAGCTTGCCCACTGCCTTTGAGTATGATGAAAGATGCTCTCCTATATTCAGTGTTGAAATAAGATTTCACTGCAATTCCAGTCAGATAGTGTGCATGGAATGGAGAGAACTGTATATATGTTACAATTTTCCCCTTTACCTCAAGGAGCAAAATGTTGCCTACTTTATAGTCAAATCATCTATAAAACATACCTGATTCTCTTTTTAATTTATAAAATCCTGGGGTCACCTTGGAAAAATGTCTTAGCTTAACTTATCTCAATGGCTTTTTTTTGAGGATAAATATGAAGACTTGTAAAGCTTTGGGTACGGTAAAATGAAACCTAGGCATTGCAGTGAATCTATCTTTGTTAAAAGCATAGGAATATCTTACTCTATGGTTGGTTGTTTTCTGTACACAACCAAAACAAAACCTGTATGTTGATGCTGTATGGATACTGCTACTGCTAAACTTCATCTCAGAATTATTGGAGTTTGGGAGCAGATTAAAGGATGAAGCCTAAATAGTCAAATAAAAATTTGCGAATAAAACAACATGCAGTGATACCTCATACAACGTGTACGGATTTGGACTTTGTATGAGGCATGCAAAATCCTAGCCGTGATGCCTCATACAATGTCCAAATCCTTGCTACGATGCCTCGTACAACGTCGTTTCCATAGAGATACATTGTACTGTAACAGCACATACTTCAGTGCAAAGTCAAGGAAACAGACAGGAAACTGACAGAACTTTAAGAAATCATTGTCTAAAGGCTAAATACATTACAAAAACATGTCAAACAACCCTGATTTTAGGGGACAAACCATACTACAAGTTTTTAACTTTTGAAAACTTTATGAAGTGCAGGTTTAAAAGTTAACATGTCCCATCATGCAGCACAGTGTTAATCTGCAGCCATGCGGCCGATCATCCATTTTGTACAAGCTACTGTAAACAATTACTGGATGGAAGCAAGGACAAAATGGATGCCAGCATGCCCCATCATGCAGCACAGTGTTAATCATCCAAACAGCAGCAAACACCAAGCAATTAAACCATTCCTAAACACTCTTCGCCTCTTGCAAAACCCACAAGAGCAATGCACGCATGCATCCTGCCTTTTATACTACCCAGGCACAATGCAACCTGGGAAAAACCCCAATGCCTCATACAAAGTCACACTGATTTTTTTCAAGGAATTAGGTGATGTTGTATGAAGCGGACTTTGTATGAGGTACTACTGTGTTTGCAAAATCATCAATTTTGGGGTTTCAGAAAACAAATGAACAGCTATTGCCAATTGTTTTAAATCAATAACCAAAAGTATTGGAACAGCTGCAGTTGCTGACATAAATTTGGGGTTTTTTGATGACATAATCTTGCTTTTATTTTATTGCTTAGATTTCTATACCGCTTTCCTTCCCGTAGAGGGAACTCAAAGCGGTTTACAATAATACAAAGCAATATAATGATACAGTATAAATAATACAAAGCAATATAAATGACATAAAACATTTACAAATCACATTTCAAAAATAACAATGTTAGAAAAGACAAGAACCAAAATACAATACAATATACAATACAATATAATATTGTATTCCATTGCTTCCATATTCTTTTAATTTCCTGTCTTAATGGTTGCAATTTTTTGTACTTCTGTACTTCTGAAGGTGGTTATTGATGGAATGTCAACATCTCCAATGTATGCTTTTCTTTTCTGCTTGTCCAAAAGTATAATATTACTAAAATCAACTGTTTTATCTGTGCTACCTTGCTTGCCCCAGTATAGTATTGCAGTTTGATTCTCTAAAACTGGAGGTGGCTGGAACTTACTATATGGAGGAAAAGATTCAAGCAATGCAGTTGGCTAAATCTTACGGTTTAGCCAACTGCAGAAAAATGATACAGTCGTTTCAACCTTGCTATGGTTGCACATATAACTTGTTGCTAGCTCAGGACACTTCATATGCACTTCTCACTTCTTGTGCATAATTATTGTTATTATTTGAATAAAGTGCTTGCTCTGTTGACATCTGATGGTCTATCTTAAATCCAAGGTGTGTTATGTAGAAGTAAAATTGTTTAAATCAAGGGTCCAATAATCAGTCCCCCAAACCCACAAGGTCACTTGGTCAGTTTATGATTGCAGTAACAGCTTTCAGGCTTTTTATTATCCTACGTCTGTGGCAGATCAATGGGAGGAAGGTACTTTTAATACCAGAGCATCTGATTGTGCAATTCCTAAATCAGCATCATTGATTATCCACACTGCTGGGCTGCTCAAAGCTGGGGAAGTAATTAGGGCTTTTTGTGTGGATTATCCACTGAGAAAAGGTCAAATAACTACAAACAAGTGCCAGAAAATGGGAGCCACTAAGGACCTCAGCCTCTGTGATCGGTTAAGAAATGCTCACGCAGAGGCTGGATAATGATGTGCTTATGCCAGGTTCTGTAGAATTTGATCATTCTGTCATAGAAATCCAATGAAGCATGAGTGATGGTTACTTTCTCCCTCTAGAAGCCCGATTCAGGTCCCTGATGCCCATCAAACAAGTTTGTCAGCTTGACTGAGAAGAATTTAAAAGGTAGTTTTTGCTCCAAAGGGAGACATAGATCTCTTCCTTTTCTCAATATATGCACACCAGTTTAGCCATCCGTGCTTCCTCACTCCTGCTTCTTTTTAGCTATCTGTGTTGCCTCCCCACTGTCTTTCTGCTTTGTCTTTTGGTCCACCCTTCACCGTAGTTTATGAGCTACTTTAATCTAAATATCTGCTTCAAATGGTCATCTGGAAAAAGAATCAGTGACTGTAACCAATGCTTCCTCCTCCACTGAAATGTAATATTAACGGCTGCGAATGTGTAATAGAATCTCTCATACAGCCATTCCCAATCCAGAGACTTCCAGATGTGCTGGAATGCAATTCCTATCATCCTCAGCAGGCATTCCTGAGGATGGCAGCAGCTGCAGCTCAACAGATCTGTACATCACCAGCTTAGAAAGGCCTGCTCTGTAGTTTGTAAGATTTATATCTATCTATCTATCTATCTATCTATCTATCTATCTATCTATCTATCTATCTATCTATCTATCTATCTAGATAGATAGATAGATAGATAGATAGACATACCCACGCGCGCGCACACCCACCCCATATAGACGTACACACAAGCACATTCACTCAATTTTAAAATAGATATCCTGCTGCTTAAAGATATTATAACTGTTAGCTAGCTCCATCCAGAACCAAAGATGGTAGCTCCCGGGATAACACAGGGGCCCTAATCCATAGCCACTCAGTCTTGCCGGGATTCAGTTGTAGCCCGTTGTCCCCCATCCAGACCCAAACAGCCTCCAGACACCTGGATAGGACTTTGACACCATCGCTAGGATCACCACGGGCCGAGATGTACAACTGAGTGTCATCAGCATACTGATGGTACCTCAACACGTGGGAACGGATGATATCACCCAACGGCTTCATGTAGATGTTAAATAGGAGAGGAGAGGAGAGAGCACCGAGCCCTGAGGCACGCCATATTGGAGGGGCCTAGGGCTGGATGTCTCACCCTCCAACCACACCAACTGGGTTCGGCCCTTCAGGAATGAGGAAAACCAGGACCACAGTGCCCTGGATCCCCAATCCCTTGAGTCATTCCAGAAGGATACCATGGTATCAAAGGCTGCTGAGAGGTCAAGAAGAGCAAGGATGGACAGGTGACCTCCATCCCACTCCCGCCAGAGGTCATCCATCAGCATGACCAATGCCATCTCAGTACCATATACGGGCCTGAATCCTCAATGAAAAGGGTCCAGATAATCCGTTTCATCCAGGACCGCCTGCAACTGCCTTCTCCGATACCTTCCCTAAAAAGGGAAGGTTGGAGACCGGTCTATAATTAGTTAGAACTGCTGGGTCAAATGAAGGTTTCCACTTGGGGACCATCACTCTTCCCAAGGCCGCTAGTCCTCAGTGTTGTCAGGTTAGTTCACCACCACCTGACAAGTCTCTGGCAGTATGGTCAACTCTATTAACATAGCAGGATAACCTGACATGGTTAGGCTTAGTTCAACACTCAAGGAATTTAACAGTTTGACAGTGCCTTTTCTGTGCTCCTAAATCATTGTCCCTTTGTCTATCATATGTTTATACATACAGGACAGGCATTGGTATTCCCTTTTTCTCAAGAAGTTTGAATGGCTAAAACATCTGGGTAGGATGAACTTTTCTAATTCTCAGGCATTTGTTTCCTAACTTTTGTAACATCTAGCCAGGGGGATAGTTTTGAAGGACTAAAACTACTGCTTATCCTTTCTTTCCTCCCAGTTTTTGGTGGCCCAATAAAGGGGTTTTCTAACTCTACTAATAGATAGGGCAGTGGTGGACTTGTTTAAACCTGGATATGTCCCAAAGAAAAGACACAGTAATTTAGGAAACTAAGGGTATAATCAGATTGTGACATAAAGATCACAATGGAGCATGCTGGAGAATGGTCACTTCAAGGGCAGTATTTTAAAGGAATCATTTAAAACATACCTTCTGCCCAACTGCAATATTGGTTCTGATAGCTTCAGCTCACTGGGGAAAAAAGCAGCTCTATCATTGGACCCAAAAGTTCCATGGCTGGGCATGAAGCAGGGTCAGGCTGGTTTGTGATCTCCTGTACATAATCTGATCACCAGCAAATACAACAAACCAGACTGTGCTGTCTATACTCCAAAAAGTGATCTAAATAACTATCTGATTACACCATACCAGTCAAGCGTGGTTCTGGAAAGTTCTGGCCCGGCTGCACATGCGCAGCTACAACTCCTTCTGCGCATGCGCAGAACCCTTCTACGCAGAACCCATGCACAGTAACTACTTCCCCCGTTGGTCAAATTATGGGATGGCGGCGGGAAATTGGAAGAACGAGCACTGAAATGCAGGAAATCCTGGCCAATCCGTGATACTTGATAGGTATTGATTACACCCTAAGGAAGTTGAATCTTCCTCATGAACTGAACCAAGAATCTTCTTCATTTCCTTGTAGACCTTGCTAAATTTACTGTCTTGTATTATAACTGCCAAAGCCCTCTTGCCAGTCTGAATGGAAATTATAGTCTGCAATGGTAGCTTTTGCAAATTCAATTCCTTTGCTTTCAAAATCAGGACATTCTATTCCTAATGCATTTATAATGGGACAGATTTGGATTTAAAGTAAGTAATGGTTCCAACATACATCAATCAATACAGTATTTATAATTTCAGCCTTAGATTCTATTCCATTATGATCTGGACATGTCTCTATTTTTCAGCAGCAAAAACATGCCACCTTTATTTGAAATGGAATTCTTCTGTTACTGCAGATATATTCTGTGCTATTAAATGTGCATGAAAGTACTGCTTTTATTACACACTTATTTTCTTGGCATTTATAACTTTCCAATCAAAAATATCCATTCTGCTATATTACATATTAAGCTTTCTTCCCCGGCTAGCCCAAGCATCGACCTGGAGAGGACATAATTCATCAATGCACTGTTTTAAAAACACAGATGTATTCAATTAGCTTAGGAATAAACTTATTACAATAAATATTTTGGTAATTCATTGATATCACATGTTCACTGAGGAAATAATACATGTCATGTAGACCAAAAGATGATTGTATATTGCTGAGGGGAAACATAAAATTCTGGAGATATCAGCAGTCCTGTGAAATCCCGTAATAGAGTAAGTGTAGAAATTAAGAAAGGATGTAATATTTGACTAATAATGCCTCCTGGGATACCTTCATAGCTTATTTACTATTATGATCACAAGGCTCATTTAACCAGCAGGAGTGAAAAATAAAAGCCCAAATAAAATGAAAGTACCTCTTGGTTCATTAGATGTGGCTGTAATTTAAGATCAGAAAGCATTTTCTTTTCCTTTCTGCATCATTCCTTAGGTTTCTAGAATCCTGGGGCTTAAGCACCTAATAAAAGCAGCACAGATCATGAGAGCATGATCTACAGTTTCTGTAAAACACATTTAAAGCTCACCATCTTGTAGGAGAACCACAGTCTGACTTGCCACTTAATTCATCCCAGATGGAACTCATCCCCCAACACCTTGGAGCCTTGTAAAGGAGCTACTGTTCATATTTTTTGAAAGTTTCACCCTCTGTAAATCTGAGAGAAAATAGATTCCCCACATACATTGATTTGGGAATAAATCCAACTAATGTTGGTGGAACTTACCTTTATAAAACATCTACGCAATTATATGGTTACTTAAGCTTAAGATTAATTGGCTAAAATTCAGTAGCAGAATGTACAAAAACCTTTAAAGAAAGTTTAGTTTACAAAAAAACAAAAAACAAAAACCATTGTGTCTGATGACATCATCAGCCTTACACACTGTAAGTTCTGCTATTGAATTTTTTTACCCACTATGCTGAATTCAGATTTCGATCTTTGAACTAATGGGACTTTTTAGTCAAGAGTCATGGATAACTACTGCAAATCATGACTGACCAATATCATGGCTTATTACTGTAACTCAGTGATGAGCTGCAAATTTTTTTACTACCCACACCCTGGGCATGGCTAACTCTGTGGGACACGCCCACTTGGCTGGCCACACCATGGCCTGGGTTAGGGAGTTGGGCATGTCCAGCCAAGTGGGTGTGGCCTGGGGGAAGTTTTGCTACCGGTTCCCGGGTGAGAACCTGGAGCAGCACATCACTACTGTAACTGTGACTAAATCTATATATAATCCATTGTTATCAATGGAATCCATTAGTCATGATTTATATACCTTGATTTCACTGAGAACTATTTGCAGTTAGTTTGGATCCAGCCTAATATATCTGGTTAAATGCCAGCAGCCAAGATTGATGCAAGCAGGTCTGGATTAAGGTACAATCATGGTGTGGTTGTCAAGTCTACTCTGATTTATAGTGACCTTTTCCAGGGCTCTCTAGGTAGAGAACACACAGAAAGTGGTTTACCATTTTCTTTTTCTGGGAGTGCCTTGGGACTGTGCAGCTTGCCACAGGCCACACTGGCTGGTTCTTTCCCCAGAAGCCACAGTGGGGAATCGAACTCCCCATCTCTTGCTTTGCATCCAAATACCTAAGCCACTTGCCAGAGGGAGAAATGGAGGCAGCTGTCGGGGCTCGGCGGCTTTAAAAACTCCTCCGACGGCACCGCCACCAGATGCCTGCCCTCAGCCTGCCCTGGCTAGAGGGAGAAGTGGACGCAGCTGTCGGGGCTTTGTGGCTTTAAAAACTCCTCCTTCTCCACTGCCGCCACCGCTGGCCCGCCCTGGCTGGAGGGAGAAATTGACTCAGCTGCTGGGGCTCGGCGGTTAGGAACTTCGCCACTGCCTTGTGATGTTGCTGTTAGGCTTGAAATGCTTTTTTCTTTGTACTTTTATGATGTATATTGTTTCTATGATAACATGACATTCTGATTTATGTATTGTTGTTCTATGCTACTATATTCTATTGTATTTTGTGCTCTTTTGGCTTGCTCAAGCAGCAGAGGACGGTCCCGCCTTGAGGCTGAAGATACCTGCCACCCCATCCCTGGACTTTGTTTTGGGAATTTTTCTATGTGGTTGTGACTTTATTATTATATTATAGTATTGTGCTGTGTTGTTGTATATTATAATGTGTTGTTTTTTTGTAGATTGAATTTTGTATATTGTATTATTTACTTTGTATATTGCTTGCATCCGTGTGGGGTTTAATCCTGACGTGGAAATTGATCGCCTGGGGTGGGCTGGAGCGGAGTCTAGCCATGTTATCTGGGATCGGTTTGATCCCATTGCCCCTAATGAAGTGGACAGGCTCCTTGGAGCTGTGCGTGATACCACTTGCTTACTTGACCACTGCCCGGCCTGGCTGGTTAGAGCTGCCAAGGCAACAACGGGCAGTTGGGTCGGTGCGATGGTGAATGCCTCTTTGCGGGAGGGGGTGGTTCCGGCAGTTTTCAAACTTGCGCTGGTTCGCCCCCTCCTGAAGAAGCCATCACTCGACCCTACTGTTATTTCTAATTTCAGACCTATCTCCAACCTTCCCTTTGTGGGGAAGGTGTTGGAAAAAGCAGTGGCTCAGCAGCTCCAGGGGGTTCTGGATGATACGGATTATCTGGACCCGTTTCAGTCAGGATTCATGCCCGGTTATGGTACCGAGATGGCATTGGTCGCACTCTTGGATGATCTTTGGCGGGAGCGGGATGGAGGCAACACCTCTGTCCTGGCTCTTCTTGACCTCTCAGCAGATTTCAATACCGTCGACCACGGTATCCTTCTGGGCCGGCTCCGAGGATTGGGGGCCCAGGGCACGGTGTTGTCTTGGTTTTCCTCATTTCTGGTGGGCTAGACTCAGTCGGTGTCTTTAGAGAGTGGGTTTTCCAGCCCTAGGTTGCTCCTATGTGGGGTACCTCAGGGCTCGGTACTCTCGCCTCTATTGTTTAATATCTACATGAAACCGCTGGGTGAGATCATTCGTTCCCATGGGGTGAGGTCTCATCAGTATGCAGATGATACCCAGCTGTACATCTCAGCTCGTGGGGATCCGAGTGATGCAGTTGAAGTCCTGACCAGGTGTCTGGAGGCTGTTCGGGTCTGGATGGGGGACAACGGGCTTCAGCTGAATCCTGGCAAGACTGAGTGGCTTTGGGTGCGGGGTCCCGTGTTAACCTGAGAGTTACCATCTTTGGTCATGGCTGGGACATCTTTGCCACAGTCAGATCCGGTGCGCAATTTGGGGGTCCTCCTGGACTCGCGGCAACTGCTCGAAGAGCAGGTGGCAGTGTGGCTAGGAGGGCCTTTGCACAGCTTCGTGTCATTTACCAACTGCGCCTGTTCCTGGACTCCTTGCTCATGGTCACTCATGCTCTGGTCACCTCCAGATTGGATTATTGTAATGCGCTCTACATGGGGCTGCCCTTGGTGACCATTCGGAGGCTTCAGCTGGTCCAGAATGCGGCTGCCCGGGTCATGATGGGGTGCGGGTGTTATGCTCGCGCCTCACCACTTCTTCAGGAGCTGCACTGGTTGCCGGTGTGCCTCCGGGTGCAATTCAAGGTGCTGGTTTTGACCTTTAAAGCCCTTCATGGCATTGGACCAGGTTACTTAAGAGACCACGTCGCCATAAGGAATTCAGCCTGTCCTACTAGGGCAGTCAGGAGGGGTTCACTGGTGGTCCCATCAATGAAAGAAGTACATCTTATTGGGACCAGGAAAAGAGCCTTTTCCGTGTCTACCCCAGCCCTGTGGAACCTCTTACCACCTGATTTGCGTCTCCAGATGGATCTACTCCCCTTTAGAAAGAGGCTGAAGACGTGGCTCTTTCAGCAAGTTTGGGGCACGCTTGACTCTACCAGTCAGGCCTGATGGCTGATTTAGCCTATGTGAGGGGCTGCCCCCCAGGCTTGGTTATTCTGTTTTAACAGGGCTAGAGTGGGGGTGGGTTGTTTTTTTAATGACGATTTGTTTGTGTTTTAATACTGGTTTTAATTGGGGTGTTAGGTTTGGCTTTAGTTATTGTCATTGAATTGTTTTTATTGTAATTTTTATTATATTGTTAGCCCCCCTGAGTGGTGTACCCACCAGGAGGGCGGGATATAAATGTGCAAAAATAAATAAATAAATAAATATTGTTGATTTATGTTGTGATTATTGTGAGTTGCCCTGAGTTGGCATATACTGAGTGGGCGGCATACAAATTGAATCAATCAATCAATCAAATCAATTACTGAGCTATCCAGTCAGCTAGAATAAGGCATGTTATGGCTGAATGTGATGTCAAGTTTATGTTGCCCCACAACATTACCTAATTTTTTTGTGTGTGCTTCTGGTAACCCCTCCCCCCTTTATTTAGAAACCTTTAATAATCCCACAACCTTAAAATGTAGCTTACTTACCTTGTGCTTAGATCTGGTATTGAATCTAAGGGTAACCCAGAGCTAAAGTGGTCCATAGCAGTTCAAGACCAGACTTCTTTAGAAAGCCTGCAAGGTGTGCAAACAGTTGCAAACAATGACAAAGAATTAAATCACACATTAAAACAAAGGAGATTTTTATCAGTAGGAACATATTAAGAAGTTCAACTCTTGTCTACAGCATCATAATTCTGGGTGGGCTCCAATTAACAACCTAGTTTGACCTTCTGGAAAAAGGCATGGTAAAGCATTTATTGAAGCCACCATTGCTTAGCATAAAGAGATACCATAGCCAAGTTAGTAACTGATTTCTCAGGTCTTTGTTTTAGGTGTTCAATCATCTGGAAGTGGCCACAGGTTCTGCCGGCTATAGTATTATGTGGGTTACAAAAAATAAATTTAAAAAATCCCAATAAGGTATTGGTTGATTCACCAATCATGAACGTTATCTGAAAGATAGGTCCTTTCTCTTTAATTTATTAGAGATGCTTCTCTGCAGTACAGTCGTATGGATCTGACCAGAGGGAATAGACAGAGTCTCATAAAAATAAGATCTATAGGTGTGCTTTGTCTCATTCTCAGTCCATTATAGATTAGCAACATTGTCTGCCCTTGCAGTTAGGGAAACTGAATGGTCGGTGGTTGCTTTGCAGCAAATAAAACAAGCCAGTTAATGTCACATATGGATAACATGGGTGAATAGATGACCAACTTACTACCTGCTTAATGTCAGAAATTTTATCCACTTCTTATAATGTCCTTTACTTTAGGGAAACTGCATTAAAATTCTTCTGTTGCTTATGACTACTGTACTGTACTGTACTTCTGTTCCTTATGATGCCGGGGCTGGGAACAAGGAAAGCAAAATAGATCATCAATATTTAGGCAGTGGTAGTAACAAGGACAAGTCTGGTCAAGTTATCCTGCTATGGTAATAGAGTAGACCATACTGCCAGTGACTCAGCACCAAGTGTCAGGTGACAGTTAACTAACCTAACAACCCTGAGGACTAGCAGCCTTGATGAAGTCCACAGGGAAGGGTGATGGTCCCCAAGTTGATTAAACCCCATTTGAAGCCACCTTGATGGAGGGCAGCAGCTTCATCAATATTGGCCTGAGGCTGAGGAGGACTTTGCATGCCAAAAGGGCTCAGGACCAGAAAGTGACTCACGGAGCTGGATCAGGGCTATGGGGGTCATGTTGCAATTCAGAAGGCAGGTGAAAGGCCACACCATTATATTCGCAGGACAGTCTTCATGGCTGATCGCCATTAAGATCGCCAATATTCAGAATTGGACACAGCAGAAGAAGAAGTAACAAGGAGGGTCATGTTACCAGGATTGTTGGTGATGGGAGCCGTGCTCATTAAGCCCTTTGCAAACATTTTTGGCAAATGTGCAAGACTTTCAAACAGGTTGGAAATAGGCCTGGACAAGACAAAATGTGTTTTGTTATTGATTCATAATTAGCTGAGTATGTTTTTATCACTATGATGTCATTATATTATCAGAATTAATCAAGGACAGATTCTTATGCCTTGTTAACTTAATTTATAGGAGGATGCTACGCCTTTTGCAGCATTATTGTGAATTTGAGATCATACAAGCAGAGTGAATATTCGAGTCCTCCAATAATTAGAATGGTGCAGGATCCTTATTTCTAGGTTTAGAAAAGTTGATTTAGAAACCACATTCACACTGACCCTGTTCCTAGAAAATAGCTAACAGGAACAATTAATCAGCCCTCTCTATAAGCAGCACTACTGGCAGACCATACATGATTTTCTGAAAGAAGTGTGGTGGCTTTGTTACTATGAAAAGTAAAATTTCCTCCCCTCTTCTTTCTTTCCAAGCCCAAAAAATACACTGGGATTCGTTTTAAACCTTTACAGTATGTCTGTTTTTGGATAGAGCAAATTTGTTTAGTAATTTTCTTGTCTTGAGAGGGAAATCCACATTGGAAAAATATAACATTTCCTCTTGCTGCTCAGACTTAAAAATAGGATTGTTTGGAATGGCACACTATAATTTTAATTTTTTTCCCCACAAGCTTCAATCACTGTCCTCTTAGAAGAAGCATAAAACACTATAAATCTTAAAACAAGCCGTTTGAGGAGAGATCAACCCACTCTCAACTACTGGGCTTGGTCTCTTTGCTGCAGGGCTGTAGCCAGAGGCGGGCCAGGGCCCCCCAAAAACCCTCTTAGGCTAACAGCCCGTCCTCCCAATGCACCCAGGGACGCAAATGTTATATATCTGTTTGTGACATTGCTGCCCCTCCTGAAAATTCACCCCCCAAAATAAATAAATAAATAAATAAATAAATAAATAAATAAATAAATAAATAAATATATATATATATATATATATATATATATATATATATATATATATATATATATATATATATATATATATATATATATATATATATATATATATATATATATATATATATATATATATATATATATATATATATAAAATAATCTAGAATCCTGACTATGGCCCTGCTTTGCTGCCCAATGTAACGTCAGCCCTCAGCAAGTAGCAAAGTAAGAAGCCTGCTATTCTGAAGTTCCCAAAATAGAAATATAAAAGCAACCTTCCCACAGAACTCAAAACAGGGGGTTCTTAAGAAAACAAAATGATTATTATTCTAGTTCTTTTCCCCTGTCAAATTAGTTTCACCTTATTGCCAAAATACATCTGAAACAGAACAGCTCCTCTCAAAGTGGGCGAAACAGATATGTAGATATAGTACAACTTTAACCTCACAGATTTATATAATTCATATCAAGGGTGCCCAAACTACGACCCGCAGGCTGGATCCGGCCTGCATCACCAAATCATCCAGCCCACGCTACCCTTGCCGCTCTCAGAAGCGGAAGTAAAATGTTCATGTGCACAATGTGCCTGCACACACATATTTTACTTCCACTTCCAGTTGGAGGAACCATGTGACCAGCCCATGGCCCGCAAAGTTTGGGCACCCCTGATTTATATGGACGAAGAAGATATCTGGCTTAGACAAAGAAGAAGAAAAAGTGTGGTCAACTGTAACGAAGGCCGCCTAAAGAAATGGGTGGAAAATGCGATTTATAGCCATTACAACAGAGGAAGTCAAAGCATAGCCTTCCAAATATTGTTGGATTGCAACTTCTAGCATTGCTCTGCCTTGCAGGGCTGTAGCCAGGATTCTAGATTGGGGGGGGGGGGGGGGTGTTTTCAGGAGGGCAAAAAATGTTCAGGGGGGGCAACAATGTCACACTCACATATATAACCTTGGCACCGCAGGGTGGGCTGGGGGTTGACTGTTAGCTCAGGAGGGTTTTCGCCCCCCCTGGCCTCCCCTAGCTATGGCTCTGCTACCTTGATTATTCTAGCCAGAAGTGGTGGGACATGTCATCCTTCAGTGTAGTGAGGACTGCATCTTGCTTTGGCCTGCATGATCAGGAAATATGCTTAATAGAAATAAAGAAAACTGGATCAACCATCTTGAATTGGGGGTGGGGGAGAAATCGTACACAGAGTCTCAGTATGTACATATGTTGGAAACAGCTGCAGACTCTTCTTGAACCGAATGATTTGATTGTTGCATCTTCCAGCACAAAGTTATGCTTTCCTGCTGAGGATTTGATGGGCTATAACCAGTGGAAGGAGAGCACTGAGGCAAAAAGGCAAATGTGCTGGAAGATGGAGCTGAGTGCGCAGTTTCTCTCCCAATAACTATCATGTACATTCATAAATATTTTACAAGTGCAGCTTTCCAACTGCTAAATTTTACTGGCACATTAATGTGACTTGCAAATTTACAACATGGGCATTTGTGGGCTGTGAACACGGAATCCATGAAAATGATGTCTGTAAAAGATTTTACATTTCGAAGTGGTATCCCTTGTACTGCAAAGCTCTATGTGTTATATATACAGTATATAAGTCTCACAGCTGTGTTTCTATGTAATGTTATAATTCATCAGGTCCTAATTCCATGGAATAGCATCATAAATATGTCTCATATAGCACATTTCATATTGCTAGACAGCATTTTCAGGACTGTGAATTGCATGGAAGCATTGCCCAAGATGTGCATAGAAAGTAGCATTGTTTCTTAGACATGCACTAGGTTTTTTGTGTTGCCAGCGATCCTGGAATGTTTTGATATGACAGCCATATAAATTGAATAACTCTATGAATGTGTCACCATATTTCAAAATGGAAAATTATTGCTAGAAAAAAGAAATTTTTCAGTTTCTTCTCAGTAGCTTTGGTCATAACACTTTGGAAAGGCAGGGCCAGGGAAACTGAAACATCACAGTTCCTGTGCCAAACACCCCACAAGAAAGTGGAGGGCTCCACCTTTGAGATCAAGAAGAAACATGGTAAAGATCTGTCTTGCTTGAAAGCCAGTAGTATCTGACTCTAGGGTTTGGTGCTCATCTCTGTTTACAGCCAAACAAGCCAGCACTGTCTGCATCTGCAGACGTTTCCAAGGACATGTGGCAGGCATGACTAGACACTGGCTTGAAATAGGTACCCACGTTTTACCTATTTATCTACTTGCCCTCGAACTGCAAGGTTGGCATAAGCTGGGACAGAGACAGGAGCTCACTCTGTCGTGCAGCACTCGGGTCTCGAGCTGCCGACCTTCTAGTCATCAAGTTCAGTGCCTTAACCACTAATGTACCACAGTCCCTGTGGAGGGAATACACAGCTGTTTTTAGAGATGCAAGCAGAAAGAAGAGAGAAACTACACAGCCTTTATATTAACAAAGAGTTGAGTTTAGATTGTAGGCTTTCAAAAAGCTAATGGAGGCCTGATTTTAAATCTGGCCAGGTTATCCTGCTATGGTAATAGAGTAGACCATACTGCCAGAGACTCAACACCAAGTGTCAGGTGTTGGTTAAGTAACCTGACCACCCTGAGGACTAATGGTTTGAGTGCTGAAGTCCACAGGGAAAGGTGATGGTCCTCAAGTGGATTAAATCCCTCTTGAATCCATCTTGATGGAGGGTAGCAGCTTCATTAATACTGACCTGGGGCTGATGAGGACTTTGCATGCCAAAAGAGCTCAGGACCAGAACGTGACTTGTGGAACTGAATCAGTGGTACGGGGACAGTGATACACTGCAAACAATTTACCACATACTCTGTGGGCTGGTCAAATATGTGAGTGGGGCCAAATATGTGGGCATGGCCAAACATCCTGCATTATGGGCAATGGAGGTGGGCGTGGCCATGGCTTGGGGGGATTTCCGCTACCGGTTCTGCAGAACCTGACAGAACCTGCCGCAGTGCATCACTGTATGGCATTCATGCTGCGATTCTGAAAGCAGATGAAAGGCCATTGCATTATATTCTTTTTTTTTAATAATTTTTATTGATTTTTCAAAATATATGACAAACAATTAAAACATAATAATAACTTTCTATACAGAAATGAAAACACAAAAAGGAAAAAAAAGAAACAATGAAGACATAAACAAAAACTATGTATCACGTAGTCATCACCCTGTGCTATATACATTGTCCAAGAGGTTGTGGGATTTCCCATTTAATTCTGTTATTCCCAGAATTTCATTAGGTCTGGTGTCAATTTGTTTATTCCATCTCTCGTCAGTGAATAGTCAACAAATTTTCGCCATATATTCCAAAATCTGTTTACTTTTATTATGCCTTTTTTTAGGTTTAACTCCCATGTTAATTTTTCATTCAATGCGAGATCCCACATCTGTTTATACCACTCCTCCATCTTTAACGTTAATTCATTTTTCCAATTTTTTGCAATACACATTCTAGCTATGACCAGCATCATAGACAACAGTTCTTTTTCATCATTATCTAAATTAACATTATCTACATCCGTTAACAAAGTAATAGATGGCCCCATCTTGAGACTCAATCCCAGAATTTTTTCAATCTCAATCTCAATTTTTGACCAAAATGTTTCTACCACCTTACATTCATACCACATATGAACATATGTACCCGGTGTGTTTTTACACCTCCAACACATTTTATTATTCTTTTTATCTATCTGGTGCAGTCTCATAGGGGTCAAATACCACCTCCATAGCATTTTAAAATTATGTTCCTTTACCCTAACTGACAGAGATCTCATAATTCTTTTTCTCCATTTGTTTTGCCATTCCTTTTCCGTCATCTTCAAATTCAAATCTTGCTCCCATGTGCTTCTTATAATTTCTTGTGAATTGGTTTCCATATTTATTATTTTATAAATTTTACTAACCATTCCTTTAATTCCAATTTCCTCCTTCCTTATCTTCCCCACTAATTCTTCAAATTCTGTCCTGGATCTCTCCAAACTCTGCTCCCCCCAATATTTATTATTCCACTTGTTCACCATCGCTACTTGAAACCAATTCAACTTCATCTGAGTATATAACTCTTTTTTCCTCCCGTTATCTTTACAGACTCGTATCCAATCTTTCAACAGGAAAGCTCCATTTGTCTGCAGAATTTCTTTCATCTCATTATCTACTCTTATCGGGAACTTTTTCAAATCTTCTATTTCGATTATCGGTGAAGTATTTGGGGCCAATTTCATTTTAACTTTCTTCCAAACTCCCATCATTGATCTCAGCATTATATTTTTAACTGGAATTTTCCTTATTTCTTTGTCTAAAAAAAAGCTCTTTCCCACTTCTTTTAATTCCTTCATTTCAATTTCCTCCCATATAACCGACTCCTTCATTAAAATCTTAACTACATTCCTTATATTAAATGCTTTATAATAATTCCTTAAATTAGGTATTCCTAATCCCCCATCCTTTTGAGATAAATACCACAGTCTCTTTGAAATTCTAGGTCTACATCCCGCGTTACAATAATTATCCAATAATTTTTGAAATTCCTTAATATCTTTATCTGTCAGCTGGATTGGTAGGGCATCAAACAAAAAATTTAATTTTGGTAATAACATCATTTTAGTCAACGCTATTCTGCCGAACCAAGACAGCCTTAATTTTTGAAATTGCAGGATTTTTTCCTTAAGTTCCTTCTTTTGTTTACCATAATTTAATCTTTTTAAATCCTCCAAATTATTCGAGATATTTATCCCTAGATATTTCAAACTCTCTTTAATCCTTACTTTAAATTTATCCCTAATTTTCCTTTGCTCCTCCTTTTCAATGTTGCTTAATATCAATTCAGATTTATCCCAATTTATTTTCAAACCTGTTATTTGTTCAAATTCCACTAGGTGTTTTTGAATATTTTCCATAGATCTTCTAGGGTGTTTCATAATTAACAAAGTGTCATCAGCATATAAACTAATTTTATTTCCCATTATTCCTTCTATATTTTTATCTTCCCTTATTGTGTTTGCTAAAATTTCCATCGCCATGATAAATAATGTTGGAGATAGAGGACACCCTTGCCTTGTTCCTGCCTCTAAAGTCACCTCCTCTGTAAGACCTTCGTTAACCCTAATTTTGGCATACCCTCGTTGATATAATTGTTCTATTGTTTTTAAAAACCTATCACCGAATCCATAGCTCTTAATTATCTCTCTAATTGTTATCCATTGCAGGGAATCAAAAGCTTTAAATATATCTAACGATAATAGTCCTACTTTCTCTTTATTTTGTCCTGCCACATCTATTAGATCCAATACTCGTCTTACCAAATCTGCCATATATCTCCCCTTCACAAATCCCGCCTGATCTTTATTTATATATTTATCCATAAAGCTATTTAATCTATTTGCCAATATTGTCGTAAAAATCTTGGCGTCCTGATTTATCAACGAAATAGGTCTGTATGATTCTATTCTTTCTATATCTTTTCCCGGTTTAGGTATTAAAACAATTATTGTTCTATACCATGATAAAGGTAACTGATCCCCGTTAAGTATACCATTATAAATTTTCATCAATTTTGGAATTACTATGTCCTTAAACTCTTTATAGAATTCAGCAGGTAGTCCGTCTTCTCCCGGGGATTTACCTACTTTCAATTTATTTATTACTTTTTTAATCTCTTCTTCAGTTATTGGTTCTTCCATCTTTTGTTTATGCTCCTGACTTATTTTATTTTTAATTTGCGTTCCCAATTTATTTTTTAATTTATCTATATCTACCTTCTTTTTAGAGTATAAATCTTGATAGAATTCTCTAACCACCTTACATTTATCTTTTATCTTATTATATCTTATTCCTTCTTTATCTACTAAAATCCCTATTTCCCTTTTTATTCTTTTTTCTTTGGCCGCTCTTGCTAACAATTTTGAATTTTTGTTACTATACTCAAAGTATTCTCTTTTTAAATATACCAAGTCTCTTTTCACCTTTTCAATATCTTTTCCAATTAGTTCCTTCTTTAATCCCTGCATTCTTTCATAAATCTTTCTATCCTTGGTTATTACGTGTATCTCCTGCAACCTTTTAATCTCTTTCTCAATTTCTTCTTGTTGACTTTTTAACTGTTTGTTTTTAATACTTGCCATCCTAATACTTTCACCTCTGAATATTGCTTTCATCGTATCCCATACAATACCCAATCCAAGTTCCCCTGTATCATTCCACTTCCAATTTTCTTCCCATTTTTCTACCATTTGATCTTTAAGTTTTTTATCTCTAAACAATCTAGCATTATATCTCCAATTTCTCCTAATCTTTATTGCCTCTATTTTCATATCCAACAGAACTTTTGCGTGGTCCGACTCTTTAAAGATTCCTATTTCTATGTCATCTAAATTTCTTATCAGGTTATCGGTAACAAATATGTAATCAATTCTGGAGTACGTATTGTAGACTTGTGAAAAATATGTGTAAACCCTTTCCACTCCTTTAAGTTCCCTCCATGCATCTTTCAACCCCAGTGATTTCAACCAATTATTTAACACATACATTTTATTTCCACCTACTCTTCTTGTTGTATTTGTACTGTCTAAATTGGATCTTATTAAATTAAAATCTCCCGCTACTATCATTTTTGTTGTTTTCTCCTTATCCAATATTCGGTACACCTTATCTAAGAATCTATTTTGATGTTCATTTGGTACATACAGGTTCACCAACGTTATTTCCTCCTCTTCTATTTTCCCCTTTATAATCAAATATCTACCTTCTGGGTCTGATATGCTTTTTATCATCTCAAAACCTAATCTATTTGATATCAAGGTTGCAACACCCCTAGCCTTCGAGGAGCCATATGATTTTTCATATACCTGAGTCCAGCCTAAAAACAGTTTATTGACTTTCTCCGATTTCTGGTGGGTTTCCTGAAGGAAGATTACATCCGGTCTGTCTTTTCTAAGTGCAGCTTCCAGTCTCCTTCTCTTTACTTGACAACCAGTACCTTTCACATTCCATGTTATTATTTTTATATTCCTCATCTATTATTTTTCTCCAATGATTTTTTACATTTCCCACCTCCTCTTAAGGACATGTGATTAACATATAACATTCCCTTCACCTTATACTGAAACAAACAAATAAAGAAAAAAAGATAAACAACTAAAAAAAATATACTAAACAAACTACTATTTTCCCTCCCCATTTTTTTTCTTTTAACAATGGCCTCTGAGTTACAGAGGGGGGAGGGGGGGTGCGATCAATCATAAGAGCCTAAGAGAAGTCCGAACCTATTCCCGGCCCGGAGAAATTCCTCCTTCTGCTCCTTTGGGCATATTCTCATTTCCATTACTGTCTCGTCTTCTATATCCACCGGAAATAATCAACTCTTCCTTCAGGTCAAACCATTCTTTAGTTCCTGGTTCCAATATCTTTGCCTCTATCATTACGTCCAAAATGTTGGGGCCTTCACTTATTAGGTAACGTCTTCCCAAATAGAAGAAACTTAATTGTCTTGGAAATTTCCAGTTATACCTTATGCCTTTATCCTGAAGTCGTTTTGTAATTGGTTTCATCGATCGTCTCCAAAAACGGTCTTCCATTGGGATGTCATTATAGACTTCGATGTCTTGGCCTTCAACTTTTAAAACCTCTGCTCCTTTCTCCCGTATGAGGGCCATTAAACGCAGTTTATCTGCCACATTGGCAAATTTTAGCATGACATTCCTTGCCCCAGTTTTACCCCTTTTTGAACCCAATCTGAATACATTCACGACTTCCTGTGGAGTGAAACCGTCTTCCATAATTTCATCAAGCCATTTCACTATTCTTTCTTTCAATTTATCTGGTGAATTCTCTGGGAATTTTCGAATTATGACATTTGCTCGTCTTAATTGCTCTTCAACACTTTCCAATCTCTTTTCATGTTCTCCAACCTTATCCTCTCTCTCCCTCTCTCGCTTTCTCAAGTCCATAACCTCCTCTTTAATCGTTGCTTGTTCTTTTTTAATGACCACTTGTTCTTTTTTAAGGGTTTCTACTTCTGTTGTTATGCTTGCAATTCCCTTCAAAATATCTGCCAACATGGCTTGAGATTCTTGTTTTCGATCCTGTTTGTCTCGAGCAATCATATTTCCAATTCTATCCTCCATTTTTTCAAATTTCTCCTTAAGACATTCAAATTCAAATTTGAGTCCCTCCCCCCCCTCCGCTGCCGCTATTATTGGCGTTGTTGCAGTTGCTGTAGATACAATTGTTGTCGGTGCTGTCCCTGCTGTCGCCGCTGTGGTTGTTACGGTTGTTGTTGCAATTGTTGCTGTTGTTACTTTTGCTGTTGTTATTACTATCGTTTTTACCGCGGTTGGAATGGTCGTAGTTGGTGATATTATTGTCTTCTGCTGGTGTTGCTGCTGTATTTGTTGCGCCATCTTCTTCACTGTCTCCTGCTCCTCCAAATCTTTAATCTCTTGCTGCATTATTTTCTTCATCCCGTCTTCTTCCTCCTCTAATCTTGTGAGCCTTCTGAAACTCCTATCCGAAGATGTTGGTCTTTCCACTCTTGTCCAGGCCAATTTCTTCTCCTTCTCCTTCCCTCTCCCCTGACGTTTCATCCAAGTTTATTTCAAATTGCTTAATTAACGTAAACAGTGTACTATTCAACAATCCCCTTACATATTATCCTTGCCAACTTTAATAAACTTATTACCAATTAGGAACTTTATATTCTCCTTCCTCTCCCCCTCTGTCAAATATATGTGTGTGTATTCACACACACCTATACACACACATATATATACAGATAGGCAACCTGTTCCCTCCAAATATGGGGGTAATGGGGAGGAGATAAGAAAAAAAGAAAGAAAGAAAAAAAAAAGCCCAGTACTCCCAATTCAATCCGAATTAATCTCCCTCTTAAATTTTAGATTTTTTTTTTAAATATTTTTCCCCCAGCTAAATAATAATAATAATAATACTAAAAAAAAAGAAAAAATTTATAAAATAAAAAGCAAAAATATAAATGGTAAAAATAGAATAAAAGGGGAAAAAAGAAAAAGGGAGATGGGAAGAGGTAAGGGCAAAATGAAAAAAGAATATTAACTTTAAAAATTAAAAAATAAAAGGTCCCAACGCAAAAGAAAAAAGAAAAGAGAAAAAGAGAAGATAAAAAATTGTCCTTTTCCTCCTTTTTTCTTTTTTTCCTCTTCTTCAAAAATAAGGGAGAACTTATCCTCAAACTTTGTCCCAAAAATGTAGAGAGAGGGAATGTCTTTATCTTCCTATTACAGCCTGCAAACACCCTCCAACTTTGAAAAAAAAAAGAAAAGAGCAAAAGAACAAAAAGCCAAAAGCGGGGACAAGCCCCTACTCTCAAAAACTCAGGGAAAACAACCTTCTACTCCTCATTACACTTCTTGGCCACAACACCGTCTTGTTCCTCTTTGTTCCGCTCCAGGGACAAAATTAATCAGGCTCTCCAACAGGCTAAACCACTGGACAGACAGCGGGAGGGGGGGGAGAGAAGAAAAAAAAACAAAAAACCCCCAACGGCTCCCACCAGCATCCAGAGGGCCAAAAATACAGTCTCTTTTCTTCTCCTTCTACTTTCCCATTTATTCTAACACATTTGCTCACGTTTGCTCCCCGTCTGGACCTCTCCTTCTCACGTTAAAACTTTCCCGGCTCCGCAAAGCTCCGTGCGTCTTTGATCCGAGGGAGGGAGCGGCGGGGACGAGCGAAACCCTTTTCGGCTTCCCTCCTTCAATTCCCCACCAAGCTTACCCTTTTCCCACCGATCGTCCGCTTGTCTGCTTTGTGCGCCCTTTGTCAAATTTCACTGGATTCACGATCTCCACAGCCGTTCCTCAGCTAAGAGCTCTGGGGAGTTATCGCCATTTTAAACCGCCCATCCCCCGCTCTCTCCGAGATCGGAACTTCATTTTTCGCTTTTTCTCAGCGCTACTTCCAACCATCCAAGTTAGTTCCGCAACTGTTTTGCCCTCTATAGTATCTAATCCATTTTTTTACCAATTCCAGGAACTATTCTCACTTTTAATTGCCACTTTCACTTTCCACGTTTCCGAGCATGAGAAAGTTCACTCCTCTCGGCTCTCCATCTTGACACGCCCCCTGCATTATATTCTCAGGACAGTCTTCATGGCTGATCACCATGAGAATCACCAATATTCAGATTCGCATACGGCAGAAGAAGAAAGACCAGTTGCCCTGAAATTTGCCTGAGATCTAAGACAGAAACCTTTTTCTATTGTTAACAAAGTGTGAAATCTTTTTCTGTTGTAGACTGATCAAAGACTGTAAGTGTGTGTGTGTGTGTGTGTGTGTGATTCCTCCCCCCCCCCCATTTTCTTCTTCTATCCTACCATCAATAGGCTTTTTGCACTATTTTACCTGATGATGCACTCAAAATACAGTTGCAGCTTTTACATTTATTTTGTGACCTTTGAATAGGCCTGATAAAGATATTAAAGTTAATATGAACTTTCCGTTCTCCCCCTCCACTTTATGGGCAAATTACATATTTCTAGTTTTTCTGTGACTTGTACAAATGAACATTTTATTTTGCAATTTCTTTCCCAGCATGAAATACACTGTTTATATTTATTACTTCATGTGAAACATTACTGTCTTTTTTCCAAATGGTGCTTAGCAAGTACAGTATTGGAAGAGGAATACCACACAGTTCAACTGCTTGCTGATGTGCTAGCCTTGTGCTTTATTTTTATTTTTGAGGTGGGGGTAGGTTGAACAGAGGACAAGATAAAAGTATTCTGCCATATCGACCAATGAGCTGTAGTTGTCAGATTTCAGAAAAGTGTTGTAACTTCAAAATAACAATCTTTGCTATTTTTTGAGAAATGAGAAAATAAAAATGGGTTTCAAATTATAATAAAACTAATTGCTTTGGAGGAATAAGATTGACTAATTACTTTGAAGTAACTTTCCAAACTCTGCACCTGAGCACAAGACATATCTACATTTATATACGGTAAGCCTTTGTGGTTAGAACTTAAAATATTCTTTCCTCTACCCATAAATGGGCCACAGGTAAACTGAATGTGCTTCCAGGTATGTATCTTGGCAAATTGTGGTCAACAATAGCAGAGATATGTACACTTGAATTCATTTGGACTTTCCATTGAATTGAATGGAACACAGATGGGCCATTATTGCTGAAATGCACAATTGAATGAGATTGTTCTCTATTGGCACTAGATTGCATTCAACAGATTGTAGGGGCCATTGAAGTCCACACAGATCAACCTTTTTTGCCTCATGGAACCTTCTGAGAAACTGAAGAAAGCTAGAATCCTTCTCAGAAAAATGATGAAGCCCTTCTGCAAGTCTATTGACTACAAGTTAACCTCTGGTGTAGGGTGGAGATTTAAGATACAAACACCTGAGCAAAAACTGTATACATTTCCCTCTCACCTCTTTGCCTCAACACATTTTCATATATACTGTATCTGGATAAAGTGTTTATGCAGTGTAGGTTTGTTTTATTAATTAAGCATTGCTGAATTGAGGAGCAGCTGACACAAAAAGGTCACCTAGGTCTAAGAAAAATAACATCTGGTTAAGAAAGAGCATTTAGCCTGAGTACATGGAATCTTAAATCAGTCAAAGGGGACTATTTACTTCTCTCATAAATCTATAATGATAGCACCATTATACATAATGGTCTGCAGTTTCCTCTGGTCAGCAAAGAGAGAAGCAATGGTAGTAAATATAAACATGTGTGTGCAGTAATGTCTTCAGCATATATCTTAATATGTCTTGTAAAGGTTGGTGAAAATAACAACCTGCTACACTTGAAATGGTACTGTGTGATTTACCAGGAATGTTCAATGTGTACGTGAAAGATTAACAACAACAAACAGCAGGCCACTGCTATCTTCTACTATTTATCTTCTTAGCTACCTTTTACAATAGCATTATTCCATTTGTTCTCACAAGATTTTCAAGTAGGGCATTAATATTCGTATTTACAGCAGGTGGGAGGAATTTTATGTGGGTAGGATTTGCCAACATTTTTTGTGTGATGTGCCCTTTGTACAGGTAAGTGCTCATCTATCATTCACAGAAAATAGGTTTAATGAAATTAAATACACTGAGTTCCTTGCATGAAATATGTCATATGTATGTGTTTGTATTGAGGGGGGTGGGGGTGGATACAAGGGGGGAAAAGTAATTATTGCCAGTCTGCAACCTTGTTAATTGCACAGCTTGCAACAAGTTTATTAGTATTTTCTCACTTGGTTGCCTTTTTATTGTTCTTATTTTGGCAAGATTATTCATATTAGTTCTTTAACACTTACATATATGAAGCGCTGTATAATTTAACTTAGAGAATTATAGAATTATCCCATGATAACACTCTCATATATTAAGCAGACCCTAAGTCTGGGAAGAAGCTGTTAATCCAAAGCTATCCTTGACTTTTCTAAGCCCATGATGGTGAAGCCTGGCACTCCAAATGTTATTGGACTTATGGGCGCATTTTACTTCTGCTTCCGGGAGCGACAAGGGCAGGGTGGGCTGGATGAATCACAGTAAACCCATTCGTTTGGATTCACAGGGTGCTTGGGCTTCTGGGAATTGAAGTCCAAGAACATCTGGAGTGCCAAGGTTCACTTTCATGGATCTTGGTTGAAGCCATCTATACAGTACACTATACTTTCCATATCAGTAGAATCCTCAAATCCACCAGCTCAGATCCAGGAAGAGCTTCATGGCAAGAACAAACATCCTTAATGGTACACAAGTGCAGAATCAAATTAGAAGATGGAGGAAGGAGCTCACTGGACAAGGATCAACATTGAAAAAGGCTATAGCTGAGGATCCCAACCTCCCTTATGTCACTTGGAGGACCGTGAATAGGCTGAGGGTTGGAGTCTCTAAATGCAAGACTAACATGCTCAAGTGGGGGCAGTTGGTAGACAACAACATGCAGTGTGAATGTGGAGAGATACAGAATATAGGTCATGTGCTGGTCTGCCGATTGCTGTCGAGGCATGCACCAATGAGGACTTGGGTTTAGATAATGACAAAGTGAAGAAAGTGGCTTCATTTTGGCAGTCCAGGGTTTGATCAGGACAAAAGAAGTAGAAGTAGAATCCTGTTGGATGGGGTCAGTCTAAGATAGTTTGTTGCTTGTAGCAAATTAAGTGTTGCATCAGGACCCCCATTCCATGTACTTGGAGCTACCAGACTGGTAGCTAACACAGGAGATGGTACTTTATCCTCCACCACATCTGCAGGTAGTAGGATGTCTTAGGAGATGCAGGGAAGGGTTTGTGCCCTCCAAGGTGGCTCTGGGCATGCATCACTATACTGACTTCTGAATAAAATCCCCCATTTATCAGATATTGCTCTCCATGACTTTTCCACTTGAGTCACTGTGTTAAACTGCTGTAGGAAAAGCAACAGAGGATCTAACAAGTTTTATCTAGGATAAGCTTTTATGGAGGGCAGTCCACATAACCAGATACATGGAGAGTATCCTCAGTAGGTAGACACTGATTTGTTATTATTTGTCATTTCTGACATATGGCAATATGAATAGGTAATTTGAGGTACCGTATTTATTCGAGTATAACGCGCACTCGTGTATAACGCGCACCCCTAATTTTCCATGAAATATTGGTATAAAATTTTTTTCCACACGCCTCGTCTCCCGCGCCACCCAATCAGATCCCGCCAGCTGCGCGCCCCTGGGCCCGTGGGTGGGGCAGACGGTGCATCTCAGCAGTGCCTACCGTACTCGGCGCCGGCTCCTTGAGTCGCGCGGCCCGGGTAGGCGTGGAGCACGCCGCGGCCCTCTCCCGTAGGGTTCCCTTCTCGACCCGGCGGGTGCGTGCAGGTGAGCGGCGGCGGCAGCGGGACCTGGGCGCCTGGGAGGAGGGCAGCGGCGTGCTCCGCGCCTACCCGGCGCCGGCTCCTTGAGTCGCGCGGCCCGGGTAGGCGTGGAGCACGCCGCGGCCCTCTCCCGTAGGGTTCCCTTCTCGACCCGGCGGGTGCGTGCAGGTGAGCGGCGGCGGCAGCGGGACCTGGGCGCCTGGGAGGAGGGCCGCGGCGTGCTCCGCGCCTACCCGGCGCCGGCTCCTTGAGTCGCGCGGCCCGGGTAGGCGTGGAGCACGCCGCGGCCCTCTCCCGTAGGGTTCCCTTCTCGACCCGGCGGGTGCGTGCAGGTGAGCGGCGGCGGCAGCGGGACCTGGGCGCCTGGGAGGAGGGCCGCGGCGTGCTCCGCGCCTACCCGGCGGCGGCTCATTGAGTCGCGCGGCCCGGGTAGGCGTGGAGCACGCCGCGGCCCTCTCCCGTAGGGTTCCCTTCTCGACCCGGCGGGTGCGTGCAGGTGAGCGGCGGCGGCAGCGGGACCTGGGCGCCTGGGAGGAGGGCCGCGGCGTGCTCCGCGCCTACCCGGCGCCGGCTTCTTGAGTCGCGCGGCCCAGTCCTCGTGTATAACGCGCACCCAAACTTTGAGCTTTTTTTTGGGTATAAAATTTTGCGCGTTATACACGAATAAATACGGTAAGTGAGACAGTCAGATTTACCACTGCTAACCCCCTCCAGAATTGGAATAGAACTAATCTTAAACTACATACAGAGACAACAAGTAAAGTGGTTTGTCCATCTGGAGAGAATGTCTTGGAATTCCATACCACACAAGGCATATACGGAAAGAGAAGAAGGACAAAGACCACAAGGAAGACCAGAGAAAGGTGGAGAGATAACATCAAAGAAATATTACAAGAACAACAAATAACACAAGTAGAGGCTGTTAAAAGTGTCAGAACAAGAACTTTGCATCTTCCTTAACACCCAGTGGGGTGGTGGTGGTGGTAATGGTGGTGGTAGTAGTAATAGTAGTAGTACCTCCTCCAGTAAATTTCCACAGCTGAGTGAGGATTTGAAGCCACATCTCATGAATTTTAGTCTGAGAATCTATTCACTATCTGGCTCTCAGATGCTCATATATAAGAGAGGAATATAAATGTGAGAACATCTAGAAATGCAAAAAGTGTCAGTGTGGTGATGGCCTTAGTAGCAGTTGTTGAAGGTCCTTCAATAGTCCTTTGTACGTGACAAGTACTTCTAAGCAGAGATAAGAAGATTAACACATGTATGGTGAAGAAAAAATCTTTATCCAAGCTCAGCATGTCAGATAGCGGTTGCTAAGGGATTGAAACCAGAGATGGAGAAAACAGGAATGGGAAAAAGTTGGGAAAATTGACCAAGACAGCTTTGCATCAGATACATGTACTGTACCAAAGAGAATCTTCAATGTATTGTACTGTATCTAGAATTACACTGCATCAGCTATGAAAATATTTTTAAACGTTAGGTAAAGGTAAAGGTCGCTCTTGCTCAAAAGCTAGTTGTATCTGATTCTAGGGTTCAGTGCTCATCTCTGTTTATAGCCAAAGAACCATCGCTGTCTGCATCTGCAGATGTTTTCGTGGACATGTGGCAGGCATGACTCAACACTGGAGTGCACAGAATGCTGTTTACCTTCACACCGAAGTGGTCCCTATTTACCTACTTGCAATTTCTTGCATTTGAATTGCTAGGTTGGCAGGAGCTGGGACAGACACGGGAGCTCACTCCGTTGTGCAGTACTTGGGGAATTGAACTCTAACCTTCCAGTCATTGTTTCAGCGTCTTAACCACTTGAGCCACCACAGTCCTCTACTTTTATAAGTTAGAGAATACTAAAAGAGAGGAAGGAGTTTCTCTTTTGTCCCTTTGAATGTCACAATCCTCTGCCTACGTCATAGGGTAGTCACCACAAAGAATGCTGCCAACAACTCCATTTGGGAGTGAATTAACCTGCCAGATGGACAGTAGAATGGGATTATCAAGAGCTCTCTCGATCACACCAAATAAATTGTAGCCTTAGCACTGTTCCATAAAGGAGCAAGCGAAAGGGGACAGGATAGATCAGGAATGGTGAACCTTTTAGAGACCGAGTGCCCAAACTGCAACCCAAAACCCACTTATTTATTGCAAAGTGCCAACATACAGTAGCAACAGGGGAGGAAGGAAAAACTCCCATTGGGCTGCTGGACAGAGGGGCAGGACGAACTCTGTGCTGGGGAGGGAGGAAGCTTTCCCATTGGGCTGCTGGGCAGAAGGGTGAGGGGAACTCTGTGCTGGAGTGACTGCATGGGTGCCCAGAGAGAGGCCTCCGAGTGCCACCTCTGGCATGCATGCCATAGGTTCTCCATCACTGGGATAGATCAATACTACTAAAAACACATGTGGTCCCAGAAAAAATAGGGTGAACCAAGCTAGTCAGGAAAGGACAAAACCTGGCTGGTGGGGCAAGTGTGGGGCACTGATGGAGGTGTGACCCCCACTTGCTGGCTTGTATAAGATCTTCCCTCTTTTTACAGATGGAGTGAGTGGGATTTTAATGGGGATGGGATTTTATTGATGTTTTATTGTTTTTTATGCTTTTATTGTGAGTCGCCAGAGTCGCTTTGGCAAGGGGGAGGCAATACAAATGTAAACATTAAATTAAATTACACCAATAGTGACCTAAGCAGCTATGTGCCTACCTGACTGCCATCTAAGTGTTGGTTAATGAAGGGAAAACCAGTTGAAACACATATCTTAACTGATAACTCTCTCCAATAGCATACTACATATAGGAATTTAATACTGCTTCCTTCATTTCATACAGCGCTCATCTTACACAGGGAGTAGCTCTGTTGGGTCATAGAAAGAACTAGGATATCTTTTCAAACAGCCTTCTATGTGGCATTGTTTTAAAAAAAAAACAACCAGAGCATAGGGTCGTCTTCAAAAAACAAAGCAGAAAAAAAGATGGATAATCTGTCAATTTTATACACATACCCTGCCACATCTGAGTACTGTATTTTTGAATCCAATTTCATGTATGAAGTTTTATTTATTTACATATTAAATTTTATACCCCCATCTCGGATATTTTCCCACATTTATGAATAGGGGTAAGTAAGTTCTTAACAACAAAATACCCAGGCAAAATTCTCATCCGTCTGCATAGCCAAAAGAGGTAAGTACAGTACAGCATTTTCTGGTGTGAAATAGAGCTGTTAAAATTGAGAAAACTGTCAGGGGAAAAAGAGAAGAGAAATAAATTCAGCACCACTAAAATGTCCAAACAGACTTGTCAGGAACTAGGCACTCAAACCCTTCTGAGTCTGATTGGAGCAATCAATCTCTTTATTTTAGTTTCCCATACATTTATTTCTTTTTAATCTTAAAGTTTAAACAAAGATTTATCAATTAATAGCAATACAGGACATTCTACAGGGGGGGGGGGATGACAAAATACTACTTTCTGCAATTTAAAAAATGCAATAGAAGACAATCTTCCAAAATTCTTTTTTTTAAATTTAAACTGTGTGTCTCATTGGAAGGAAAAATGGGAACTCAAACCGATGAAATTCTTATCTATGAAACAGAATTCTTACCCATGAAAATTTACAAAAAATCAGTTCTAATTAATAATGGTGAAACAGTGGTTAACCTGCTATACTGCAGCCAAAACATTGTGAGTTCGATCCTGACAGGATTTAAGGTTGATTCAGCCTTCCAAAGTCAGGAAAATGAGTACCCAATGTGCTTTGGACAAAATGCTAATTACCTTGTGAACTGCCCAGGGAGTGCTATGTGGTCGTATATAACTGTTATTGCTAATATTATGTGCCATTGACCATTGAGTCAATTCTGACTTAGGTGACTCTTTTCAGGGTTTCTAAGTATAAAGTACTCAGACATGGTTTACCATTCACTTCTGGTAGCACTTTGAGACTGTGTGGCTTGCCCAAGGCTACAAAGGATGGTTCTTCTTGGAGGCACAGTGGGGAATCAAACTCCTAATCCTTACTCAGGTCTGGCTTACAAGCTATCCAGCCAGCTAACAGAAAAGAATAATAAGCATCTTACCTCAATAAAATTTCCCAGTAAGATACTGAACAGTAGCCTTTGAATTGTATGCTGTGTGTTCCCATAATGCAATCATACCTATCAAGTATCTCGGATTGGCCGAGATTTCCCGTATTTCCGCGCCAATTTTCTCCATTTCCCACCCGGAGCTGCTACTACCCCGTAATTTGGCAGCGGGGAAAAAGGAGTTACTGCGCATCCCTTCTGCGCAGGCCCTTTCTACACATGCGTAGAACCCTTCTATGCATGCATAGAAGTGGGCTACGCAAAACGGTTCTGCACAGGTCCGTTCTATGCATGCGTAAAATCCTTCTACGCATGCGTAGAAGTGAGCTGTGGAGAAACATTCTGCGCAGGTCCCGTAATCTCCGGAGCTGTGCTTGACAGGTATGAATGCAATGCAGCTGAAAATTCTAAATTAGCAAACCTAAACATTTAAAATGAAATGGTATTGATATTAATCTTCCTCCAAAATTACACAATATGCAAGGGGATATTCAGATTTCTGTAGCGAATATCAGCCGCTGGGCGGCGCTTAGGTCCCGGAGGAGACTGATCAATAAGCGATACGAGGCAAGGAAGCAGGATCAGATCAGTGTTTATTGGGAAAATGCATACACCTTTTATAGACCAGAAGGCAAGGGGAAGACAACCGTCACCAATAAGCCAATCACGATACCTGTTTACTCAGGTTAATTGGGGAAACTCTTCAGGGGAAGTTAATTAGCAGGGGCAAACATGGGATGAGGAGGACTATTGTTTGGGGCTTAGACAGGGGCAAACATATTCACTGTTTGCACCGGAGATTTCCTTAACCAGGGGATGAGTGAATTATCCAGGTGGTAATTGAGGTCTGCGAGATGCTGATTCGGCAGAGTCGTCGATCAGGCTAGATACAGCCGAATTAATCCCTATCAATAATTCACCCCCCTTATGCCCTGACAAGGGCCAGAGGCCAGGAGTTTGCCCGCTGGTTTAGCCTCTGCCAGAGACCACTGGTGCCCAACCGGGCACGGGGAATCTTCACCTCCCCTTACTTTTTTATATTAAGAGCCTGACTGGCGACTCTGCATAACAGCGGCATCAGCTGTTGGTCTGGAATGACGTCACGGGGTTTCCTCCTGCGGCATCTCGAGATCAGCGAGGGAATACATTGAGCAAGACAGCAAACTGCAATGCCTAGTATCACTACCCCCACCACCACTTTGATTACCGTCTGAAGCCACCCCCATGGGATCCACGACCACATCCATTTCCACAGTGAGCTCCACCAAGCCCCCCATGCAGAGCCCTCTGTGATGCCAGCCACTATAGAGTGAAGATCTTCGATCTGGCTTTGAATCTTACGAGAGTTGTCCGTAAGATTAAAGCAGCACATACCATGAAAAGACTCGCAGCCCAAGTGGTGAAGCAGTAGGAGGTAGTCGATAGCCGCTCGATTATCGAGAATGGCATGGCGAAGTTCCGCCTGCTCCTGGTTGAGGAGCGCTATCGCTGAGGACGTATGGTTGATGGCCTTTGCTAAACCGCAAGCCAAGCGACCAATCCTTTTTGCGTTGCCGACGGCTAAGCCTGGCTTGCCAAAGATGCTGACTGCCAAGGAGAGATACTCGGCAGGTCTCATTACTCTGAAGCTGCTTTCACATGAGCTGTCTAACGTGGTGGTGCGAGTGTGCCGTATGAGCGAAGGGACATTGGATACATTGGAAACATTAGGAACATTGGGACTTGGGGCAATCATATCCTTAGTGGGGAGCAAGAGTGTCAAGCGGCTAATACAACAAATAGCATCTGTAATATTAGCAGGAATGTAGTTAAACGTATATTGGTTACAAGTGAAAAACCATCCAGATGGTAGGGTGATATGTGCATATGGTGTGCCGCGTGGCACTGGGTCACTGCAAGTCCAATTGCCGCTGCCCACATCGAGGCATCGGCGCCGGGTTCGGCCGATTCCGGAGCAACCGTAAATCCGGCCACAGGTAGAGTTCGGGCTGACCGCCACTCGAGGAGTGTGGAGAGTGGCCGCATCAGCCGGTAAAGTCATGGTTAGCCGCATCTCCCAACGGGCATATTCCGAGGAAGCCGTTGGGATGTACGGGCTGAAGAATCGCTTCACCAGCCAGTCCCCATCCCGGGGGTGTGCGCCTGGAGAATGGCACACCGGGATGAGGCAGGTGCTGAGGATTGAAGCAGAACCGACATCCTGTCTGAGGCAAAAATCGGACTGGTTGACAAGGCTTGCCAACCTTTCCCAAATGTTGTACTGCATGCGGGCAGAAAGGTCTCCGCCCGGCATGAGATCGCTGGCCTCCAGTGAGGCGGCCTGAACGCCTCCCCCCAGAAGCAGGGTGAGGGTCAGGATGATGGTGAAGGTCGCTGAATTGATATTAATCTGGGCGAAGACTGCTGCAACAAAGTTCTCCGGTGTTGGCTCCTTCTCCTCGCGTTGGAGGGCGTCCTGGGCCTCACTGCAAAGGGACTTGACCATCCCCCAGGTTATCCTCGGTGCTGGGGTCCGCGTCCGCCGCTTCTCCCGGTGGGTCTCCTCGGTCAGGGTGAGGTCCTCCATCTCCGGGATCGGACTCGGGTCAGTCTGGGTCCACGCCATGGGGTTCCAAGTGAGGCTTGACGCACCGAGCCGGGATCCAAAGGACACCTGTAGGAGACATAACTGCAGCATACCCTCTTCCCCAGGTTATGAGCGGCACCGGGCCCCTCCAAGAAGGGTCTGGTGGCACTCGGTACCGGACCATAGGTCGCGGGAGAGCTTCCGAGCGGCGGAAATGCTTCTCCTGCGGCGTACAGTCCGAAAAAACATTAAGGTGATTGTAAGTGAACAATACCTTATTTAAGCAAAACTGTGCCTGTCCCTGTGATTTGGGGAGGGCTGGTGGCTCCCCCCTTTCTGTTTGTTTGTCAATGTAGGACTTTAACGTCCGATTGACCCGTTCTACAATCGCCTGCCCTTGCGGATTGTAGGGAATTCCAAATGTATGTTTGATGTCCCAAGTGGCCATGAAGGCGGCCAACTGCCTAGAGCAGTAGGACGGGGCGTTATCCGTTTTCACGTGCCGCGGCTTGCCCATCGCCGCGATGCAGGAAAGGAGGTGCTGCTCCACGTGGGAGGCAGTCTCCCCCTTCTGCGCCGTGGCCCAAACGAACTGGGAAAAAGTATCAATACAGACATGCATGTATTGCCATCTGCCAAACTGCGGCACATGCGTGACATCCATCTGCCACACCTGATTGGCCTCTGTCCCCCGTGGGTTGACCCCCCACGAGGGCCCCCCCGGCGCCCCTGCGCAATGCTGACAAGAGCGGACTATACCTTGGGCTTGAGAAAGTGGCAGATTGAACTGTCGGGCGAGTGCCTTGGCATTTTGGTGGAAAAAGGCATGACTTTGGATCGGAGTGGTGAAAACTCCCAAAACGAAACGTTGCTGAATTTCCTTTGCGGCCGCGTCCGCTCTGCTATTGCCTGCGGAAATCGGACCTGGTAGGTCTTGGTGACTTCGAATATGGGCAATATAGAGCGGCTCCGTGCGGTTTCGCAAATGAAATTGAGCAGTGAGAAACAAGCTAAGCAAATTCTTGTCTATCGCGGGAGTGATGTAAGCTCCCGGTAGACTGTGCAGTAAATTCCTAACATACAGGCTGTCAGTTATGATATTTAATCGTTCCTGGGCGAAGGTGCGTAAGGCAAGGTTCACGGCTGCCAACTCTGCCCGCTGAGCGGACTTCTGTGGAAGAGTTAGCAGCGTGTGCCAAGCTTCGCCCTCCTGCCAAGTCAGGACACCATATGTGCGTCCCCCATCGGTAAAAACTGTCTTGGCCCCCTGAAGTGGGACCAGCGAGAGCAATTCGAACAAGCTGACTGTTCCTGTCTGGAGTGATACGAGTCTGGGGTCTTTGGGCAAGTGGTACGCTAAACTCCCAGTGAAACCTTCCAAAGCTATCGGAAGCGAATCTCCTAGCTGCATTAACTGATGAATTTGTTCCTTGGTGAAAGGAACCACAATTTTGGCCAAATCATTTCCTGCAATGTCCCTAGCTCTCAGCCTGCCGCGGTAAATCACCGCGGAAACCAGCTCTTGGGGCGGAACGATGTTCCGTGAAGATGTGTTAGGCAAGTAGACCCACTCCACAATTTTCGCTCCCTTCTCTGAGTCTATGCCTAGCGCCCCAGTGAACATGGATCCTGACCGTACGATGTACAAATTCAGGATCGGGGCATATGGCCCCTGGGCGATCCTATCCACCCACCTTTGGCTGAGAGCTTGGTTCACTTTCTCGAGCGCCAAGCGCGCGTCTCGAGAGATTTTTATCCGGTCTGCCGGCTGCCTACCTAAAGTTAGCAGCGAGAAGAGCGGTTTCAGAAGATCCGTATCCAATCGGAAATACGGTCTGGCCCAATTAATGTTTCCTAAAACTTGCTGTAACTCTACAAGGGTGACTGAGTCCTGTAAAGCTATCTGGGGTAAAACTGGCGCGGCAAAGGAACGGAGAAGCCGATGACCCAAGTATGAAAAGGGTTCGGTCTTCTGCACCTTTTCCGGGGCAATGAGTAGACCTTTGTCCCCCAGGCTGGCCTGGAGGTCAGAAAAGATTTCGCTGCCAAGTTGCGGCAACGCTACTAAAATATCGTCCATGAAGTGACACACAATAGCTTTGGGGTGAAGGCTTCGGAACTTTGCCAGCGCGTTGTGAACATAAATTTGGCACAGGGTGGGCGAATTGAGCATGCCCTGTGGCAAATATTTCCACGCGTAACGCTGCGTGGGCTCGCTGTGGTTCACAACCGGCACTGTAAAGGCGAATCTTTCCCGGTCCCTGGGGTCTAAGGGGATTGTATAAAAGCAATCCTTGAGATCTACAACTAAAATCTCCCACCCCTCGGGAATCATATTAGGATTTGGGATACCGCATTGAAGCGGGCCCATCGGCTGAATGCATTTATTGATCTCTCTGAGATCGTGGAGGAGTCGCCACTTCCCCGACTTTTTCTTAATCACAAAAATTGGCGAATTCCAGGGACTCGTGGACTGTTCTATGTGTCCTGCGTCTAGCTGTTCTTTCACTAGCTGCTTGAGGGCAACTAATTTCTCTCCCACTACCGGCCATTGTTCTACCCAGACCGGAGTATCGGTGAGCCATTTAAGTGGCAACGCCATTACCCGAAGGTAAGGGTGGCACCGTACTGCTGGAGAATGTCTCGCCCCCAAAGATTGACGTGCACGTCAAGAATGTGCGGCCGAATCACCGCTGTGCCGTCAGCCCTTGGGATTGTGACTTCTACCCACTCTCGGCTCCTGAACGCTTCCTGAACGCCACCTACCCCCCACACATCGGAGACCGGCTCAATGGCCCACTCCTTCGGCCACTGGCTTCTGCTTATCACGGTCACATCCGCTCCGGTATCGAGTAACCCTGAGAACACTCTTTTGTTCAAAAATACCTCGATAACGGGGCGCTGCTTCCACTCAATGTTGGTCTCCACTGTCACTAAGACCTGGTATCCTTGCACTGCCTCACTCGCGCTCGAGCGGTCTGCTGAACCGGGCTCTGAGCTGTCACCGAGCCTTCTCGGGCTGCCTGCTGGCGAGTGACAAGGAACCATGATCAGTTGCGCTAAGGTCTCTCCCTTGTGGATAACTTGGGGCAGGTGTGTCCAAAGTTGGACCTGGAGAACGCCTGAAAAATTCGAGTCAATGACTCCTGGAATTATGAAAATTCCGCGTGCTCCAGCTACACTACGGGGCAAAACTAAACCTATGAAGCCTCTAGGTAGGGGTCCCATGTACTGAGAATCGACTAGATAGACTGTGCCTGGCAGGTCGCATGTAACGTCCGCCTGGCAAGTCAATTCTAGCCCTGTGCTACCCTTGGGGCTGGCCTGTGCCCTCGCAGTGCCTGGAATGTGTTTGGAACCTAGTCTGATTCTGGGGAGTTCTGGATCTGGGTGAAGGAAGCCTCTGTTTGGACTGGGGCCAGAGACGTGCCCGGATTCCGGTTTCCCGAACTCGGACAAAACCTGGCCCAATGATAGCCTTTCTTGCACTTCGGGCAGGGGGTGTTCGGAGCCTTGGGACGGCCGGACTTTTGTCCTCCTCCCTTGAATCGGCACTCCCTAGCGAAGTGTCCGACCTTGCCACAGGAGTGGCATGCCCCTCTGGTCTTGCTGTTACCCTGAGGTCTTTTCCCCCCCTGCACCGCTGCCGCTAGCAGACCCATCTTGTAAGAGTCTGTGCCAACGTCGGAACATGCTCGAATCATGTCCGTTAAGGTTATGTCGGGGCGATTGCCCATGGACTGCAAGATTTTACGGCAGTCCAGGTTGGCGTTGTCCTTTGCTAGCTTGATCATGAGCTCTTCCTGGGCTTGCTCATTCTCAATCTGCCTGCTAATTGCCTCTTCCAGGCGATTGATGAAGTCCATGTAGGGCTCCTGGGCTCCCTGCTTAATGGCGGTGTAATTTTTTGCCGTTTTGCCAGATGCTGGGACCTTGAAGTATGCCCTATAGGCAGCCTCGGCTGACATTTCTAGGGTGGCGAGAGGCAAGTTAATTTGAGCGTTGATGGGCTCATAGTTACCAGAGCCATACAATTGCTCAGGAAGCACCGCGCCTCCCATCCTAGCAGCCCGAGTTTGAGCCTCTAGGCGAAACTCGCTGTCCCAGATCATGTACTGGCTAGGGGTTAGCATCATCCTCATGACGGCTTTCCAATCATGGGGAATCCACATGGTGGTCTCGCACACTTGCCGAAGCGTGCCCCTCGTAAAACGACTTTGGAGCCCTGTCTCAGAAATTGCTTTCCGTAAAGCCATGAGAAGCTTGTACGGGACTGGGGAGTGTACTACCTGCTGTGCGCCCGTGAGCGCATCCGTCTCCATGCGGATTGGACAAATCTGTCTGAGCTCAGCTAGCTGTTCTGCTGACAATTCCCCCTTCTTTAGCTCTATCTCAGCTGTGCGCTGAAGGGCACTCTTTGCGGCTAGGGAACCTGGAGCTGTCAGAGAAGCGCCTGCGCTTCTCATTCCTTGCATTCCTTCGGTGACGTCTGCAGCTGTCACCGCGGGAAGGCTCCCTACGCTACTCTGCTGATAGCTAATTGACGGATAGAGCGCCGTGGGCGCAGTCGGTCCGACTGGCTTGTCTGATGGCTCAACTGACGGGGGTTCTTGGGCCTCTATCCGGACTGGTTCGATCTGCTCTAAGAGTCTCCTATACTTCCTCCATGTACTCACTATCCCTCCTGGAGCTTTCGGGGGTTGCTTAATGCAGTCTCCTATCTGATCCCAGAGCTTCAGGGTTAACGTACCTACTTCTGGGTAAAGTAGGCAGTGTTCCCCGAGGTACGCCAAAAGTCTCACTAATTCCTTGCTGTGAAATCGTAATTTAAATACCCTGGCCAGGATCTTTTTTTTTTTTAATTAAATTTTATTGAATTTTTAATAGACATACAAAAAACGAAAGAAAAAAAAACATTAACAATACATTAACGATACAATACACTAACAAATTCTTAATATCATACTAACAGACATTACTATATGCTAGCACATAACAATATCTATACTCGTTAACTACTATTTAACCACCAAATATTAAAAACCATTATTTCAATATCCAAAATGATAGAAAAAACTTTCTGTACTAGCACTAATCTTTTTTAACAAATAATAATCACCCAGTGTATATATACAATGCCCGGAGAGTTTATTTTCTACTCAGTTCCAGAAGCTTCTTTGTGATGGTACTGGTCCTGAACTATCGCTTGCCATAATAGAGTGATCCACAAACGGTTTCCATATATTCCAGAATCTATTCTCTTTTAAATTATCTCTTTTGACTTTAATCTCCCATGTCAATTTATCATTCAGTGCTAAACTCCACATTTCTTTATACCATTCTCCAATCTGTATGTCTATATCGTTTTTCCAATTTTTTGCTATACATTGTCTACCTGTTGTCAATATAATTTCCAATAGTTCTTTTTCCTCCTTATTTAAACCCAAACCTTCCACATTCGTTAAAAGAATGGTACCCGACACCAACTTAACACTTTTACCCAATATTTCATCACACTCATTTTCTATTCTTGCCCAGAAATCCCTTATTTTTTTACAGCTCCACCACATATGTTCATATGTTCCGTCATATTCTTTACATCTCCAACATAACTTATCTCTTTTGTTATCCATCTGGTAAAGTCTTAATGGTGTCAGGTACCATTGCCACAACATTTTGAAATTATGTTCTTTAATTCTTACAGACATTGTTCTCATAATTCTCTTTTTCCATTTGTTTTTCCATTCAATCTCCCCAATTTTTATATTCAAGTTTTGTTCCCACTTCCGTTTCAAATCCTCCTGTGGATCTGCACCTCTATTCAATATAGTATAAAGCTTGCTTACAAGACCTTTAGTACTACTTTCCCCTTTTCTAATCTTCCTTACCAATTCCTCAAATTCTGTATATACTCTATCTATCCCTATTTCTCTTTTATATTTTTTATTCCAATTATCCACCTTTAACTTCTGAAACCAGTTCAAATTTAAAATCTCAAACATTTTTTTCCGCTCGTCATCAACTTCACATGCTTTTAACCAATCCTTCAATAACAACCTCCCATTTTTATCCAATATTTCCATTTTTTCTTTATCTAATTTTATTGGGAAACACATCATATCAGTCAATTCCAAAATTGGAGAGAGATTCGGAACCATGTCTTTTTTTACCTTCTTCCATACCTCCATGAGACCTTTCATCATAGTATTGTTTGACCTTTTCACCTTATCCTTCATTCCCAGGAAAATCAAGTTTCCAATATTTCTGTACTCTTTCATTTCCAATTGTTCCCAAATCACCTTTTCTCTTGCCAAGATCTTCACAACATTCCTGACTTGAAATGCTCGATAATATACTAGCAAATTAGGCATACCCAAACCCCCTTTTTTCTGAGACATATACCATAGTTTCTTTGGAAGCCTAGATTTTTTTCCTCCATTACAGAACCCATTGAACATTTTTTGAAACTCATTAATTTCTTTCTCTTTTAAATGGATCGCTAGTGTATCAAATAGAAAATTAATCTTTGGTAACAATATCATTTTACACATAGCAATCCTGCCGAACCATGACAGCTTTAACTTCTGGAGTTCTTGTATTTTATTCTTAAATTCAATTCTCAAGCTGTCGTAGTTCAATCGTTTAAGATCTTCTAATTTATTTGAAATGATTATCCCTAAATACTTCAGCTTCTCTTTAACTTGTATATTAAGTGTCGACACCGTCCTACCCATCTCGCTCACTTTCAAATTACACAACATCAATTCAGACTTATCCCAATTTATCTTTAATCCAGTTATAGCTTGAAATATTTGTAAATGATCTTTAATCCTATCCATTACCTGTTCCGGGTGCTTCACCATCAGCAATGTATCGTCTGCGTACATACTCACTTTATTACCCATAATCCCTTCTATGTTTGAATCTTCCCTTATACTTTTAGCTAAAATCTCCATTGCCATTATGAACAAGATAGGAGATAAAGGACAACCCTGCCTAGTGCCCGCCTCTAGCTTTACCAAGTCCGTTAGCTCCTCATTCACTCTAACCTTAGCATTTCCTTTTTGATATAGTAAATCTATAACCCTATTAAATTTATCCCCAAACCCATATTTTCTAACTATTTCCTTAATTGAAGACCACTGCAGTGAATCGAATGCCTTAAAAATATCCAATGATAGTAATCCCACTTTTTCCTTTGTTTGATTGACATTGTCTATTAAATCTAATACCCTTCTGGTCAAATCCGCCATGTGTCGTCCTTTTAAAAACCCAACTTGATCAACCTCTATATATTCCCCCATAAAACTATTTAAACGGTTAGCCAATATTGCTGTGAAGATCTTCGCATCTTGGTTTATAAGCGAGATTGGTCTGTACGAATCCACTCTTTCCAAATTCTTTCCAGGTTTTGGCAAAAGAACAATTGTGGTGTTATACCATGAGGTCGGAATTGATCCTCCATCCAATATATAATTGTATAATTTCACCAATTTCGGAACCACTACCTCTTTGAATTCTTTATAGAACTCTGTTGATAATCCATCATCCCCCGGGGCTTTCCCTATCTTCAATCCACTTATTACTCCCCTAACCTCTTTATCAGTTATTTTTTCCTCCATTTTCTCCCTATGCTCTTGTTTTATCCCATTTCCTAACTGCCTCTCCAATATCTTCTTAAGTTTTTCTTTATCTATTTCTTTTTTTGCATATAGCTCCTGGTAAAATTCTCTAACTATTTTACATTTATCGCTATTCTTATTGCACCTTGAACCTTGCCTATCCACTAACACCCCAATTTCTCTCTTTCCCCTTTTAACCTTAGCTGCCCTTGCTAATAATTTTGAGTTCTTATTACTAAATTCAAAATATTCCCTATTTAAATAAATCAAATCTCGTTTAACTTTGTCTATATCTTTACCCATTACTTCTGCCTTAAGTCCTTGTAGTTTCAAAAAAATTTTTTTATCCTTACTATTTGCGTGTTCTACCTGTAATTGTTTTATTTCCCTTTCTTTTTCTGTGTACTCTGTTTTGTTCTTTTTATATTTAAAGCTTGCCAATTTTATGCTTTCACCCCTAAATACCGACTTCATGGTATCCCACACGACGTTAAAATTAACCTCATTATTATCGTTCCAATGCCAACTTTCTTTCCAGCTTTCCATAATTAGCTCTTTACTTTTCTGATCTTTGAACAAATTAGGATCGTACCTCCAATTTCTGACTCTTTGAGTATTTTTTTGTACTTTCAATTCCAAATATACTTTAGCATGATCCGATTCCTTAATAATCCCAATTTCCGTGCCTTCTATATCCCCAATTAAATTTTCCGAAAGAAAAACATAATCTATTCTCGAATAGGTCCCATGCACGTGAGAAAAAAATGAATATGCTCTTTCTAAACCTTTGAACTCTCTCCATGAGTCCTTCAAACCCGTAACTTTCATCCAATTATCCATCACCTTCCCTTTCACACCAATTCCACTTCTAGCTATATTTGTGCAATCCAATCCTGACCTAATCAAATTAAAATCACCAGCCACAATAGTTTTAGCAACATTTTCCAACTCCACTATTTTCCGAATTTTTTCGAGAAACACTGTTTGGTGGTCATTCGGAGCATAAATATTTACCAACAAGATTTCCTCATCCTCCAATTTTCCTCTTAACAACAAGTACCTACCCTCCTGATCAACAATCTTTTTTGTGATTTCAAATCCTAACTTTCTAGAAATCATAGTTGCCACCCCTCTTGCTTTAGATGTTCCAAACGCCATCTCGTAGTGTTGCATCCAACCTAAAAAAAGTTTATTCGTATCTTTTGACTTCTGATGTGTCTCCTGTAAAAACAAAATATCTGGTCTATCTTTTTTCAACGCCAATTCCAACCTCCGTCTCTTGAGAACAGAACCTGTACCTTTCACATTCCATGATATTATTTTAATACTTCCCATATCCAATTTCTTCTTCCAACTTTAAACTCTCCATCGGGCGTGCCACCAACAACCCTACCACCATACCACTACATATAACACACATTTTCACTCTCCCCACCTTCCAACGAAAAGTCGCCTCTGTCAACCAAAGAGGGGAGAGGGGGGACCTGCAAGACGTGCCCTACTGCCGGCGCTATGCGCTATTTGCCCATTCTACCTCTATTAAGTACTTAAGCTTGCTACTATCCAGATCTCATTGTTCCTTGCCTATCTCCTCTTCCACCATAATCAAAGACAACTCCTCCTCCTCCTCCCCTCGCTGAGGTGTTCCACCTGTTGCCCCGCCAGCTTCCTCCCTCCCTTGTTCCCTTCCCAAAGCTCCAGAATCCATCATTTCCTTCTTAAGATTTTTCCATTCTTCTGAATCTGCTTGTACCAATCCCAACATACTCAAATATTCCAATGGGTTAGTGCCTTCATCAATAACTTGCATTCTTTTTTCATAAAAAAAGCGCAATTGTTGTGGAAATCTCCAATTATACCTTATATTTTTACTCCTCAACAATTTAGTAACAGGCCTCATCTTATACCTCCATGTTCTTTCTTTTAATGAAATATCATTATAGACTTCAACCTCTGAACCATCAAATTTCAACGCATCAGAACCTGCTCTTTTCAGGTGAGCCATTACTTTTAGTTTATCTGCCCAATTTGCAAATTTAACCAGCACATTTCTTTGTGTCATTCTCCCTCTTCTTGGACCCACCCGGAACACACTTCCTAAATCCTCCTGAACAAATTCCTTCCCCATTTTTAGACCATTTAACCACTGAACCACCCTCTCTCTTAACAAATCCGGAGTCCGTTCCGGTACCTGACGGATCAGAATATTCTGCTTTCTCATCAAATCTTCCACAGCATCAATCCTCATTTCTTGTTCCAACATTTTTAGCTTACTGTCCCGCACCACCTCCTGGGTCCCTTTTAGTTCACTCTTTACAGTATCCACCTCAATTTGAACCACTTTCAGCATTCCCGCAAATTTATTCAAATTTAAATCCATTTTTTTTGTATAATCATTCAATGTTGACATCATCTTTTCTTGCCCTTTAATTATTTCACTTCTATCTTTCACCCTTAAAGTCTCACTTTTCTCGAATTTTTGCATCAATTTACCCATTTCCACCATAAGTTGCGTCTGGTCCATTGGCACTGTAGACATAGATGATGGTTGAGCAGATTCACCCACTGTTGTTTTTCCAGTCGTCTTAGACTTTACAACTTGTTCTTCCTCCTTCGCTTTTCCTCTTGTAACTTTTTCCATAATAATCCACTGTATTTCAAACCCAATGTTGCAGATCGCTGTAACAGTTTGTCAATATAGTGGGGCTTACAACACTGCAGTCATTGGTTCCACAGTTACAGCAGGAAAGTTCTTATGTCAGCAGAAGGTACCAAAATACTGTAATCCACAACGATGGAACTAAAGGAAGCAACTCTCCAAGCAGGCAAATTAAAAATAAAAAAAAATTATTGACCACAACAGATCCTTTCCCCCAAAGCCAGCGGTCCAAACAAACGTCTTCCAGCCACAGAAAAAAAAAAAGGCTTCAGAGAAACAGTTAGCCCAGTTGTTGAGGGGGGGGGGGGCTCAGGAGGAAAAGAAAAATCCAGCTTCTGAGGAGTTGGGGTGATGAGCAAGATATTCCTCAATCCACACGGTAAAGAAACCAGCAATCAAAGCCATACATTCCTTCCTTTGAGATGAGTATTTAAAGCATCATTCTCCAGCGAGTGCCTTAACTTTTAAGTGAGAAGAGGCCCCCCCTCTTCCCCCCTTCCTGTAAGGAGCAGGCAGCTTAAACAAAGGAAAGGAAAAAAAAAAAAACTCCCACAGTTTCTCCAATATTCCAGCCCAGAGATGAGAGAGAGAGAGAAAAAACAAAAATTAATCCACCTTTGTTGATGTCAAAACGTGGCGCGGTCCTCTGGAGTATAGAAAAAAATCACAACCCTCGCACAGTCACTTTCGTTTTCCCTGACCGTCGCCATTTCAAGCCTCCACCTTTTCCATTTCAAAGACTCAGCTCTCTTTTTTTTTTTTCTTTAGAAAAAAAAGATCCCAACTAGTTTTATAGCTTGCAACTGAGAATGTAGCTCCTCACAGGCACTTACATGCAAATTACTTCGCACTCAGGCTCCTCTTGCCCCTTTCAAAACCGATTCCAAACGCCTTCTCCACAATCTTGCTGATCCCGTTCCACAGCTCCAGCAGAAAAGCCGCGACTGCCGCCGTAGCTTCCACTGCCAGAGAATCTCTCGAACTTCGATCAGCCAGCCCCAAAAGCTCACCAAACTTTCCACGGAGACAGGCAAGGATCTTATCTTTAGGCTTTGCCACTTTAAATTTTTTCTGTTCTGCTCCTTTCCATTGTTTACCACTTTGTTGAGCGCGAGCGTCCGAAACTAGATGTTACACAGCGGCCATCTTAGCCAGCTCCTCCTAAATACCCTGGCCAGGATCTTAAACTCCTCCTCTCGAGTTTTTTGGCTAGCGGACGGACTTGGTCTATGAGAACAAGTCCCCATATTACCTGCAGTGGGGTCTCCGGAAGGTTCCTTCTCGGGACGAGTCGACGCGTCTTGTCAGGCAATAGGTTCGGGCGTCTAGTGTCTGGGGTAGACCTCGGAGCGTGGACCTTCCGCCACGGGCCCTTCTAACGGCCTCTGCGATGTCAGGGGCTCACAGCCTGCCCTGAGCGGAACGCGTTTCCCTCTATGGCAACCTCCTCGAAAGCGGGAGCAAGCTGTAGGAATGCCTCTCTGGAATGCCTCGCCGCAGGCCACCTCTCCGATCGGCTGGCTGCCGGTCGGAGTGCCGCGCTGTCCTCCGGGGTGACGGGTCGCGGTTCGAGCGTAGAACCGGACCGCGTGGTTCGCTACTCACGAGTAGACCTCTCCGGGGTCCTTTACTCACGAGTAGAATCACGTCGGGGTCACCAGATGTAGCGAATATCAGCCGCTGGGCGGCGCTTAGGTCCCGGAGGAGACTGATCAATAAGCGATACGAGGCAAGGAAGCAGGATCAGATCAGTGTTTATTGGGAAAATGCATACACCTTTTATAGACCAGAAGGCAAGGGGAAGACAACCGTCACCAATAAGCCAATCACGATACCTGTTTACTCAGGTTAATTGGGGAAACTCTTCAGGGGAAGTTAATTAGCAGGGGCAAACATGGGATGAGGAGGACTATTGTTTGGGGCTTAGACAGGGGCAAACATATTCACTGTTTGCACCGGAGATTTCCTTAACCAGGGGATGAGTGAATTATCCAGGTGGTAATTGAGGTCTGCGAGATGCTGATTCGGCAGAGTCGTCGATCAGGCTAGATACAGCCGAATTAATCCCTATCAATAATTCACCCCCCTTATGCCCTGACAAGGGCCAGAGGCCAGGAGTTTGCCCGCTGGTTTAGCCTCTGCCAGAGACCACTGGTGCCCAACCGGGCACGGGGAATCTTCAGATTTCCCTTTATATACAGTAACAGAAATGTTAATTAGCAGAAAACTTTGTCCCATTAAAACAGGGGTTCCCAACCTACAGCCTGTGGGCCAGATCCGGCCCACAGCACCATTCCATGTGGCCCTCCTCCACTGCACCTGGAAGCAGATGCATTTATGTCAGCTGTAAAACACACCCGTGCATGCATAAATGCACCCCTGCCTGTCATAAACAGAGAATTGTGCATGTTTACATCAGCCATAAATGCCCGCTTCTGCGGAGCGTAGTCCAGCCCACTCAGCTTTCCAGGGGGCATGGTCAGGCCCACAGCATGAAAAGGTTGGGAAGCTCTGCATATAACAATTAATTATGGTAATTGCACTGGATAACCATTTATAATATTTCACGTTTAATATAGAATTTCTGGTTATAGTATTTTTGATTCTCTCTTTAAAGCAGGGATTCTCAACCTGCGGCCTGTGGGTTAGATGTGGCCCATTGCACCATTTCATTGCCCCCCACTGCCTCCACCACACCAGAAAGTGTCATGTGGTGGAGGAAGGACAAAATGGCTGTCCCGCCCCTGGAGCTGTCTGAAGCAGCCTGACCTGGCCCCCCGACTTAAAAAGGTTGAGAACTCCTGCTTTAAAGCGTAACATAAAATGATAGATCTAATCCTACTTCCACTGCTGTCAAGGAGAACTTTGCCATTGTCTTTTATTAAAGAGAAATCTGGTTTCATGACATAGGAGTTGCTTTCACACTAATTATTGTAATGAATGAATGATAGGAAGCTCTAAACTTAAAAGCAATATTGAAGGCAATATTGCTTTCATTAATAATAATTGCAATGATAAAGTCTGTGTCATACTGAATTGTGATGCATGTATCAACATAACTCAATGTCTGGCAATTTATTTTGCAATACTGTATATTTGTTGCAGTTCAAGCTGCTGATTTCCACCTTTGTAAAACGCTCAATGACAGAAGATCTGTTAATAAACTGACCAACATCTGTTTTCGGGACCAACGGGTACTCTATGGATTGCTTTTGCTATGCAGCTTGGCCTTCTTGCCAACCACTACAGATGTGTTAAAATGGTGGAAACTAGCACATGGATTATAAAGCAAATGGCCCAAAATTTAGAAGAAACTAATTTTTCAGGAAATTAAGTGATGCTAAGTCTGGAGGTGCTTGTGGTGGCTTAGTGGTTAAGGTGCTGAACTTGATGACTGGGTCGGCAGGTCAGCAGTTTGAGACCGGAGTACTACACAATGGAGTGAGCTTCCATCTCTGTCCCAGCTCCTGCCAACCTAGCAGTTTGAAAGCAAGACATTGCAAGTAGATTAATAGGTATCATTTTTGGTGGGAAGGGAAACAGTGTGGGAAGGTGTCTAGTCATGCTTGACACATGTCCAAGGAAACATCTGCAGGCACAGACAGCTCTGGCTCTTTGGCTGTAAATGGAGATTAGCGCCGAACTCTACAGTCGGATATGGCTGGCTTTCGAGGAAGGGCGACCTTTACCTTTACCTAAATCTGGAGGAGAATGCCCAGACTTCAGGAATACTGGAATTTCTTTCTTGAAAACCTTTTCTTCTTTTTCTTATAAATAAATGTTATCAAATATTCTGCCAAACATAGACTGATATTTTTTATGGGGCCCCTTTCCCATCCAAGGCAGGAGATAAAATACATTGGAACTTTTATTAGGTTAACTGACAGTCCATCTACTATCACTGTTTTAGACCACAATTCCATTCCCTTTGGATCATATTCCTCATAAATCCTAGCTTTCAGGCACCTGCTATTAATCAATACTAATAATGCAGTAGTAGAAATACACAATAGTCTCCTGAAACTGGACTGTAATTCAATGTGACCTATCTATCAATGGAAGAACTCTTCTGTTCACTCAACTTTTTTTTGTTCATTAATCTTCTTAATTATCATTGACCTTTCAATTTGTGGCCCAGAAATTTGTCCATCCTTTGTAATGTGACCTAGATCAGAGCTAGAAAGACGATCAAAGACAGAGACATTTGAATCTAGAGCATCATTTCTCAATCCAAACCTTAGAAATGTTGATGTTTTTGAATTACCGTTTCCAGAAATCCTATGCTTTGCCTCAACTTGATGTCTCTCATATATGTTGGATTGGAATAGTTAATTTCTTAGCTAGTTTTTTACAAGCTGTAATCTAGAACAGTGGTTGGTCTAGAACATAAGAACATAAGAACAGCCTTGCTGGAACAGGCCACAGCCCATCCAGTCCAGCATTCTGTCTCACACAGTGGCTCACCATTTCCTTCAGGGTATTCCCAAGCAGATGCCTTCACCTGCTTAGAATTCCCTGGAAATGGCATTGAGAGATATCCTGCCTATCTCTCCAACCCGGAGGTTGTCCTTAGGTAGCCATAATTATAGCCATTGATAGCCTTGTCCTCCATGAACTTGTCTAATCCTTTCTTAAAGCTGTCAAGACTGACAGCTGTCACCACTTCTTCTGGCAGGGAGTTCCATAGACCAGTAATCCTCTGGGTGAAAAAGTACTTTCTCTTATTTGTTTGAGAACTAGTACCCAAAAGTTTCATGGAGTGTCCCCTAGTTCTAGTGTTGTGCGATAGGGAAAACAGTTTTTCCTTATCTACCTTGTCCACACCGTGCATGATTTTATAAACTTCAATCAGGTCACCTCTTAGACGCCGTCGTTCAAGAGTGAAAAGGCCCAACCGTTGCAGCCTCAGATGGTAAGGAAGGTGTTCCAGTCCCCTAATCATTCTGGTTGCCCTCCTCTGTACTTTTTCCAACTCCATAATATCCTTCTGGAGGTATGGCGACCAGAACTGTACACAACTAGAACAACTAGAGGAACTGGTTTGAGGAAGGCTTGTTCCAGGAAATCAGACAGAATAATTTTTAAAAGTGTAATTAGACTGGGAGGACTTAAACTAGCTTAGCAATTCTCTCTGAACAGTTCTCACTACCATAAGAGCAGTCTGGAATCACTAATTTTGGGTCCTTTAAGAAGAAAAATGGGCTACATAACATTCAAACACTCCAAGTGACCCCTTGCCCATATGGTGAAGCGGATAACAAGCCCCTTCACCATATGGGCAAACAAAATACTTCCCTAGTTCCTCTGTAGGGGAGCAGGGAAAGTGTAATCATTCCCATCCCAGGTAAATGCCATAGTGCTGCATCAGTTATGAGAATAGGGTACAGAGAAAGAGCCTCCTTGAAGATTGTAATTTTGAACCACAATTGGGCGTACTCTGGTAACAGCAACTTCATTTGGCAGTTTCACATCTAACCTAGACATGGAAGAAGAAATTACAAGGATAATTTCCCCACTCCACTTTTCCTGTTTATCCCTAATAAGAAAACTGCTCAGTCATGGTTTTGACTGATGATAAAAGGGAAAAACTGACAAAAAATTACCTTCCTAACCAATGCAGTGTTCTGACAACCAGCTGGAGGGAATGATTACTCTTTCTCTGCCCTTCTGCAGAGGAGCAGGGAAAGTGTATAATTCAAACATCCAATACTGGATGTTTATCCCAAAAGTAATCTTTCATATGCTGTTCTCAGCATCTGAGGCCATTGGAAAAGACATACAGGGTACTAGTGTATCAGAGTCTGGGGAGTCCATAGCTGGCAAGTAACATGAGCACCATGACCCAGGATAAGCAAGTAAACATATCACAGTCCAGAGTGCATGTCCAAAATCCAGTCCAAGATAGAAAGAGATACAGTATTAGTCAATGCGCCAAAAGAAAGGCAACTGAGGAAACAGAAAAGACAGAGCGCATTCAGGAGCTGGAGCAAAATGAGGACTGGTTTAAAGGAGCAAGGATCCAGGCAAGACACAAAAACAGTTCCACAGGAATCAGAAACAAAACAAGAAGTGTTCAGAAACAAGAACAAGGCCAGAAGTCTTCTAAGATAGGAACAAAGGCACAAAATGCAGGACCCAAGAACCAACACATCTACCAACCTTTGTTGGGGAAGAGATGGTTCTTATAGAGCTAAGCCACCCAAGATCCCCAGGTGGAGTTTATGTTGGTCCAGAGCCTTCCCTGGGGCAGTCAGGTGGAGCTTACCAACTGCATCAGAGTGAGAGTCTGACCTTGCAAGCACTAGAGTTGCCCTGAAGACTGGAGGTCCAATCCTGGGAGCATCAAGTTACCTCTTGGGAACTCATCCTGCGTATACTAGAGCTGCCTCACATTCTAACACAGCGTAAAAAAAGCAGAACCCCATGATGAGGGTCAAGAAGAAACACTTGGGGGAAGGTTATGGTGCTTTAGCATCTGTGAAATGTGGGCACATGAAGCCTGAATCAACCTCGAACAGCTCAAAAGACCTGGCTAACCACCTATCTGCACATGCTCTTTGAGTAAGGGTCAGAAGCTCTGTGGTCTGTTTCAGGTTGTACTCTATTGTTTCCAATATGCTCCACTTGCATCTTGGTAAGCAAAATAAACAAAACTCTCTAGTGTTTAAGACTGTTGTGCTGCCACAAGAGTCCGAATGATTGGACAAAATGAGATACCTTACCTTGGATACATTGGAGTATTTATTCAGCAAGGAATCTGCACATTGGTTGACATCTCTGTGAAGACATTCCGCACATGCAAAATGGACTTGAGAAATTAAGTCTATTTGTATGTGGTTTTTTTAGCCATTTGGATATCACGTCACCTGCTAGCTAGGCAGACCATGACGTGTGCCCTCCACTTTCACCTTGTCCAAGGGATCCAATGGAGGAAGCTTTGGCGAGTTTTAGTCCAGGCCTAACATAATTGACAAGATATGGGCAAAACTGCCTAGCTAGACTGCTCAAGGCTCTGTGCCCTGACAAGGCTCTCACCTTGCAATTGTTTGTATGACAAAAAAACCCTAGAAAACAAGCACTCCTTGCTATCAACAGCCGTTCCTAATTCTAGGCATGTCAAACAATAAGCCCAGACTGAGTAAATGATCATATTTCATAGTCAGTTTGTAACGTGAGTTTATGGGCCTGGGGGAAAAGTGACAAAATATTGGTTTTGACAAGCATTTTTCCCTTTAGCACATTGCTACTAAATGTGCTTAAACCCCTTTAGCTTTTTCAACCAAAGCATAGACACTGCAACAGAAATACGTGATGAGAAAAGCTCTTTTACTAATTGAATAGAGTCACTGTAAACCACGTGATATCCCAGCACAGGTTTTATAAATAAAACTAAATTTGTATGGAGAGCTGGTTAAGCTCCTAATTTTACAAATTAATAATTTGTAGTTTAGGCTGATTTCTCAAAGATGAGGTTCAAGAGTGCAGTGTTTTGATAAAACAGAAAGGAATGCAGCAAATCTTGGAAGCAAACAACATATTCCTTATTTAGCATGACACATTCAATACAGCCATGAAACATTTTGAAAGGCGTATGTGGTGATGTTATCCCTCCTATAAGCAGAAAGGAGTTTGGCACAAACACACGTTTTTCTCCTTTTGAAAAGTATCCTATTTTGCAGGATCTGAAGGCTTCATTTAATGCACCCAATTAGAGTACTGAAACCACACTTTTCCTGATTTGTTACTGCTTACGGTAGGCACGTTAGAGCAGGAAATGCAAAAGGAAGAGAAATTAGGTAATGGGAAAAATAGGAATAATAAGCGCAAATAAAAGAAAACTTTGCTGTAAGAGTTGATTTGTTGGACACTTATGGGATTAAGAGCAGTTTATGATTTTCCAGATGTTTTTAGAATGAAACTCCCATTATCCCTTCGCTTTGGTAATGCTGATTTGGGCTGAGGAGGGTTGCAACCTAGTATCATCTGAAAGATCACAAATTATTTCACCATTTTGATAGAGGCAACGAAGGGCAGGTTGTCCCTTGCTTACTGCTACTATTGTTATCCAAGTACTTTTTGCTCACTGGGGAGAGTCTTTCAAGCAGGGTTTGACAGAAATTAGTTCTGCAGATGTTTTAGATTGCAGCTCTCATAACCCTTTGCCAACAGTCATGCTTCAGGGATGATGAGAGTGGAAGGCCAAACATCTGGAGTTCCCACTTCACTTTCCTCCAAACCCATTCCTTAGAATAATGAGGGGAATCACTTAAACACTTTCCAAATGCAGTAGTTCAAATTATTATTAGCAAATTAATAGATGGAGCAAGAGGGGACTTTAAATATTATAAATGGAGAAAAGACCACTGGGTCCTATTTTGAAATAACCATGTTTTTTCTTCTTTATTCATATCAGAGCATTACAAAAATTTAAAAATATGGACATATATGAAATATAAATAAATAATAAAATTAAATAGAAGTTAAAATAATTAGATGATTCTTGACCAGAAATAGGCTACAGTACTTTAATAATGTTATTGCAGCTACTTACTAGATCTTCTATTGCTTATAGGAAGGATAACATCACCACATACGCCTTTCAAAATGTTTCATGGCTGTATTGAATGTGTCATGCTAAATAAGGTTGGGGGAGGAGCATACATTGCATCAATATAAACGGTGTGTTGATTGACTATGAAATAGATGGGTTTGGTGCTGTGTTAACTTATTTTGTTCATTATTTGCCACATCTCTTAATGTATGTTTGGAGGGTAAATGCCAGCCAAGTACCGTATATACTCGAGTATAAGTCGAGTTTTTTAGCCTCCCATATGTGGTCCAAAAAGCGGAATTGACATACTCGGGCCTACGACCTCAAAAGTCCAAAAACTGCACTGGATTGAGATGGCCAACAACAAGATGCGGGAGCTGGATGCTTCTCAAACTGGCACAGAGAAAAATCTTTTACCGGTATTTCAGCAACACAGGGAAGCAACAAAATGGAGAACACAATTGCATTTCAAAGAGCTATGGAAATAGAAGGGGTTTTTCTCCATAGCGCTTTGCAGTGGGCTTGTATTCCCTTTCAAAACCAGCAGCAGGGAGAAAGATCCTTTATTTCAGCAACACATGGGGAAAACAAAACAGAGAGCACAATCACATTGCAAAGAGCAAAAGAGATAGAAGGAGGTTTTTTTCTCCATAGCACTTTGCAATGGGCTCGTGTTCCCATGCCAATCAATGCAAAGAAAGAAAGATGTTCACTTTCCGGTACCTGCCTCCTCGCCCTGATCCATGCGGCAGCAAGATAGATTGGGAAGCCACACTTGCTCATGTCTGAGAGCTAGAGGTAGAGGTTAGGCTAGAGCCTTCCTGCCTCAGTGCATTTAGCCCGCTCACCCACTTCCCCTGCAGTGCCACCATTGGTTGGGTGGTGCAAATTCAAACATACAGTAAAAAAAGTACTATCTCTACCGTAAACACTCAAAAACATACACAAATATCTAAATTGATTAGTTTTCCTGTATTTTAATTATTGAAAGTCACTAGCAGCTGATGCAATTTCCACCCCGACTTATACTTGGGTCAATCTATTTTCCTGGTTTCTCAGGTCAAAATTAGGTACCTTGACTTATATTCGGATTGCCTTATAATCGAGTATATACAGTAAGAGACTTTTTCAGTTGGAGTAAGTTTCAGGCAGTCAGTAATAATTCTGCATGATTCATTAAGAGCTACATCCATTTATTTGACATATTCTGATTTACTGCATCACGCCACCTAAATCTGTTAGGTTTAGGTGACATGTAGTCACTTAAGGATGAAAATCAAGAACATACGGCTTCCAATGATGGCTTTGCCTGCCGTTTGTTCCATTCCTGCTAAAATGACATGCATATAGACAGAGGAGCCATACCTTGAGATACTATTAAATAATTGTACATATTAGTTTCCATGTGATTAGACATAAGAATAAAAACAGATAGTTAAAACATAGTCAAACAGTTTCAAAACCTATTACACATTTAAAATAAATTGATCTACAATCTTATATGAATGTAAGGTGATTTAACTTAATGAGAATACTTTAGAGCAGACATGTTGAAGATTGTTCTCTTAGTGGCATTTTGAAAACAGGGCTGCTGAAAGATGGTTTATTAAACCATGTATCACATAAACAAGCAGATAGTGGTACCTATAAAAGTAACATGTTTACTTCCGAGGAGCTTTCATAGATTTCAATCCTCTTCCTCAAAAACATGAAGTGGTGTTAAGAAAAAAGTAGTACAACTTCATTTCTTTCTCAGCGTTTTGTGTTAATATTTTAAATTTATCTCCCTGTACCTTTTGAACACAAGATCATACCGAAACCTGAAAGCACAATTAGGTAATTCTAGAGAGCAAGATTTATGCTTTGCAAATGTAAGGCACCTAGACTAGTAGATTCATCTGTCATGTTAGTAAAAATTCAAAATTCAGTATGCAATTTTGGACTGCCCTAAGGCTTCCGAGAAGCAAGCAGCAAATTAAAATGATAGATTTCAATCTGCTCCAACCTTTGATTGCAGATTTTTTTTAAAAAAGCAGAAAGCTGATTTCTTCACACATGTAAGATTTCTTGGAAATCTGTCTCAAAGCAAGCAAGCAAGCTAGCTAGCTAGTTAGTTAAAATTCATGTTTCCAATTTCATCAATTATCTTTTCTGTCTGATGTAAATGGGAGGAAAAACACCATCTAGGTTTTTTTTTGTCCTTTGCTTATAAACCTTAAAGTGTATATAGGGTTCATCAATCAAGTTGAAGGATTGAAAAAAAATGGTAGCTCCTTACAAATGGGCTAAATTCAGTGAGCATCTCTGCTGAGGGCCAGCTGTACTGTTAGACAGAGCAAAATGGTTACCTTAACCACCAGTCCCATTGGGAGATGGAAATCTGTCCTCTCCCACCTATACAGAGAGCGCTCTGCTGTGGCTAATACCTTGTCTGGCCATGGGGTGTGCCTCTCTGTGTAAGATGTCAGTGGCAGCTACTGTCATGCCCTTTCCCCAGTCTTGTCCTGTCCCAAATGCCACCTTCCTCTTCTTTTTCCTTTAAGAATTACACATTACCCCTGCTTGGCTTTGCCTGAAAAGGAATGAATGGATAGTTGAAGCCAGTTGAAAGAAAAGAAATGGTATTGAGGAAATGAAGATATTCTTCTTTCATGTCCTGATCAAACGCTGGACTACCAAAATGAAGCCACTTTCTTCACTTTGTCATTGCCCAAACCCAAGACCTCATCGGTGCATGTCTCTGGCAGCAATCGGCAGACGGAAATGGGCCAGACTCTGTGTCTCTAGACATTCACCCTGGGTATTGTTGCCCACCGGCAGTCCCCACTTGGGCATGTTGGTCTTGCATTTAGGGGCTCCAACCCTCAGCCTATTCAGGGTCCTCCAGGTGACGTAGGGGAGTTTAAGATCTTCAGCTATATTCACCTTTAATGATGTTCTTTTCCCAGTGAGCACCTTCTTCCATTTTCTAATTTGGTTTTGTGTACCCGCAAGAATGTTTATACTTACCATAAAGCTGTTCCTGGGTCTGAGCCGATGGACTTGAGGCTCATATCCATTCAGAGGGTGTCGAGGTCATTCTCTTGGTTAGTTCTCTCAGCATCTGCTGCTACTTCTCTCCTGATCTTAGGTGGAGCAATACCAACAAGAGGGTATGTTTTCTCAACTGGAGTAGTTTAAGGCATCTTGTCACTATCTGCATGACTTCATTAACAGCAATGTTAACTTCTTTTGTGCATGTGGATGTGTTCCATATTGGAACAGCATATTCTGCTGCAGAGATGCTCAGGGCCAAAGCTGATGAGCGCAGCATGGATGGTTGACTTCCGCTGTTCCGCATTTATAGTTTGTGAGTTTCCTGATGATGTTGTTCGTTGTACTAACTTTGCCTTTGGTATACAGGCAACAGTGTCCATTTAAGACTAAGGCCTGATGAATTGTTGGTAGATCTATAGACTGGGAAGAAATGTAGTTCTAAATGAAAAGAAACCTGGGACACAATGAGCAATCCTGTCCATGATGGGTGAATCTAGACAAGTGTTGTGGCATGGAAAACGATCAATTTTTTGCACAATTTTTTGGATTCTATATGAAGATAATACGTGTGAAAACAGGATGATGGAACATCTAGTTTAGTGGTATGTCCTTTCTCTAAGTACTGTACAAACCTATTGTACACTCCCTTGTGGTATTGTAACACTCCCATCTGGTTTCTCCCACTAACAAGTAAAACCTTTTGCTATTTCTGTAGCACCTCTGATAACATCCAAGTGGTAATTTTAAACATAACCATTCTCTCAAATGAACTAAGTCATCATACAAAATACAGGCGATCATAACTTGCAATGGTCTGCCATACATTTATCTATACAAAGAACAGATATGATTTAGCATTGTTAGTGTTCTCTACCGAGCTGTTGTCTATAAATCACAAAGGGAAGCTGCTGCAATTTAGAGTACTCTCTGCACATAGACCCCACATGGCTAAATTACACCCACCCACAAAATAATAGACACTAGATAAGAATGGTATTATTATTAATTTTCAGCAGCACTAGTGTGATAGGAGTTTGTTAGAGATTCCCTTAGGTTCTGGCTGCTAGACTAATCCACAAGTATGTTGAGAAAGATTTGATGATTTTAAGCCAATTTTTTTTCATGAACTTTCATGACAACTGCTCTAATTTGCTACATTTAATCTTAACTGTTGGAGTAGTTTAAACTATGATCCCCAAACCATTTAAGAAAATGTGCTTGCTTTTTATTGGAGTATTTTCCATTGACTTTAGATCACTTTCTTTAATGCAGCTAACACAATTATAATAATGTCAATGGGGAAAGTAATTTCTGTGTAAATAGAATATTTGTTAGTTCAAGTGACACCCTAAATTGGCTTCTTAGGAAAGACTGAACAGTAAATTAAACTAAAAAGTAAAGTGGGAATAAGAGAAGTCTCAAAGGTCAGAGTTTCTGGATTGCATACCATTTCCTTATTAACCTATCATGTACAGATGAGCTTCCCAAGTCTTTTGATGGAAATCTGCAGCGGAAAGTATACATTAATAGCCATTTTAACAACTGGGAAGAGATAGAAGCACAATGCGAATATTCCCTGGGCAGAAAGAATAGGCATTTATTAACAATTAACACAAATATAAAATCTCTATGTAACCCACAGCTACCATTATTGTATGACATTATACGGGCCAGTTACTTAACTGCTTCAGTGTTGGTTAAGCCAGCAATAAAATGGATAATAAAATACTATTACTATCTGAAAGAGCTTTCCTGTCTAATTAAAGATAAAAAGTGGAAAAGACATCAAAGCATCGCCCGTGAAAGTGCAGTGAAGTTTAATTCTCATTATTTGGCCAAATTGCATGCTACATGGTACTCCAAATAACACCCAATTATCACACACACCCCCAAACCAAAACAAAAAAACCTGCTGAAGGCCATAATAAAGGCTGGGATTTTTAGCAATCTGCCTAGCAACCTGGTGGAATGCTAAAATGGTCCCCCCAAGGACTGTTTCCTTGCCGTGGTGTGGTTCGATGAGGAAATGGGCTATGCCAGTGATGGCGAACCTTTTAGAAACTGAATGCCCAAACTGTAACCAAAATATCACTTATTTATCACAAAAGTGCCAACACAGCAACAGGAGAGGAAATAATTGCTCCCATTGGGCTGCTGGGCAAAGGGGCCGGGCAAACACTGTGCTGGGGGGAAGAAGCACTCCCATTGGGCTGCTGGGCAGAGAGACGGGGTGAACTGTGCTGGGGGAGGGAGGAAGCACTCCCATTGGGCTGCTGGGCAGTGGGGTGGGGCAAATTCTGTACTGGGGTGACTGCACAGGTGTCCACAGAGAGGGCTCCGAGTGCCACCTCTGACCCCCGTGCCATAAGTTTGCTATCACTGGGCTATGCCATGTAGTGTCACCCAAGACGGACAGGCCATAGCAGAGAACTCAGACTAAACACAATCCACTGGTGAAGGAACTGGTAACCCATGCTAGTACCATTGCCAAGAAAACCGCATGGACAGTATCAATAGGCTAAAAGATATGATGCTGGAAGGTGAGCCCCTCAGGTCGGAAGGTGTCCAATATGCTACTGGGGAAGAGCGGAGGACAAGAACAAGTAGTCCCAGAAAGAGTCAAGCGGCTGGGTCAAAGGAGTTGTGAAGGGTCAGACTCGACTAAACAACAACAAATGTAAAGCTATAGATAGGAAAGAAAGTGATGCAGGTCTCCTTATTTATGCAAAAGAAATGTAAACAAAACCAAGTCCATTATATCAGACCTTGGTCCACAAAAGCTCACATTTAAATACAGGAGTTAGTCTTTAAGGTGCTGCAAAATTTTTGTCTTTTGTTTTGTTTATTCTTTGATATGCTTGCACAGACTAACACAACTACCACGTCAAACATTTAAAAAGAAATGGTTATTCAGAAGTGAAAGAAAGCAAGAGTACTAGTAGCTATATTTCCATCAGCATGTTTCATTCTTCTGCTGTTCTATCAGATTCCCTGAGCAGAGTTTCTTCCACAAAAATCATTTCAACCCAGAATAATTTCTGACAGGAAATTATTATTATTATTTTTATCAGATTGTAACAGAGGGTGGAAGAGAAGGGGACAAAAATCAAAACAAAACACCCAGTCTCTCCCCTCCCCGTGACTTATTTCTCAGCTGATAATTAAAACCAGTGTCAGACTCTGTTCTTTCTCATCTTTTGCTTCTTTTTAAAACTTGTAAGTTTGAGAGCAAGACTCATGCAGTATTTATCTGTGTAGGCTCCTCGGGAAATCATTTTGGCTGAAAATTGGGTAGATGGTTGTGGGAAGTATCAGATAAATCACAGTTTCTTGCAGTGGTGGAATTGAGTGCAAACGATCCCGGTCCATGTCACAGCATGTTACAGATTATAATGTAACCTTAGGCAACAGTTCCTCTCTGATGTAGTCAACAATCTCAAAAAGAGAAACAATAATGAACTTTCGTCAGGTTGTTTTGCAACAACTAGACCAAACACATGAATGTCAAATAATAGATCTCTTCAGGCTAAACACTGTATAGTATTCCCTTCTCAGTCAAGTGCTTCTTTCATACAGAACTCAGCAGGAAACATGTTTTCCAGTGAAGTACCTCCCTGGCTCTACAATTACAGTAATTCCTTTCAACTTCTTCTTTCATGTCCCAATCAAACCCTTGGCCGGCCAAAATGAAGCCACTTTCTTGGCTTTGTCGTTGGCCAAACTTAAGTCCTCATCGGTGCATGTTTTTGGCAGTAATTGGCAGACAAGTAAATGAGCCTTTCAGCTGAAGATGTTCGAAGAGAAAGCTGAATTTTAAAAAGCAGAACATAAATTATGTGCCTTAAAGGGAGTCCAAATGTTCTTAGTTTTTACCCTTAACTGAGCTCCAATACTAATGAAAAGGTGCTAATGAGTGTTATACCTACTTTTACAAAGCAAGATCACATATTCTGGAAATTTGGGCATAGCTCATAGCCAATGCTTGTTTCATTGGGTGCTTTCACTCTCAAGAATAAAAGGGAAAAGCAGTGGCTTTCTGGATCAGACTGACGTAAGTCTAGCTCATCGCAATTCCAGAAATATGTAAGTGTTAAGTCAGGGGTGCAGAAGCAGACAGCGCTGGCTCTTCGGCTTTGAAACAGAGATGAGCACTGAAGCCTAGAGTCGGATACGACTGGCTTTCGAGCAAGGGGAACCTTTACCTAAGTCAGGGGTGCCCAAACTGCAGCCCATGGGCTGGATCCAGCCCATGGGGCCAAATCATCCAGCCCTCGCCGGCCTCGGAAGTGGAAGTAAAACACACTCTCAAAAGTCTTCTCTAGCACCACAGTTTAAAGGCATTTATTCTTCTGTGCTAAGCCTTCCTTATGGTCTAGCTCTCAGAGCTATACATTGTACTGGGGATGCCATTGCTTTAACTCTGTGGACTTTTGTTGGCAGGGTGATGTCTCTACTTTTTATTATGCTGTCAAAGAAGTTAACTTGCATTTAAACGTGTAAGCAATGCAACAAAATACTACTTCCTATAATGTTACAACAAATAGAACACATACTAAAGGGGAGCTAGAGGTAAAGGCCAGCCTTGTTTGAAAGCCAGTTGTATCTGACTCTAGGATTAGGTGCTCATCTCCATTTACAACCAATGAGCCAGTGCTGTCTGCATCTGCAGACATTTCCGTGGTCATGTGGCAGGTATGACTAGGAACAGAACACTGTTACTTTCCCACCATAGTGGTCCCTATTTATCCCGCCCTCCTGGTGGAGACACCACTCAGGGCGGCTAACAACATGCAATACAATACAAAACAATAACACAATTAAAACAGCATTAACTAAAAACAATCAACCCCCGCTAAAAACAATGTTAAAAACCCAGAAACCTAGACAGTTAAACATTAAAAAGACTACCCTCACCCTCCCACATGCAGTTTCTTGTTTTCGAAATTCTAGGATGGCAGGAGCTGCAACAGACGACAGGAGCTCATTCAGTTGTGCAGCACTTGGGTCTCAAACTGCTGACCTGCCTACCTTCCAGTCATCAAGTTCAGCGTCTTAACCACTAAGCCACCGCAGTCCCTAAGTGTATGAAAGGTCGCCCATGCTCGAAAGCCAGACATATCTGACTCTAGGGTTCATTACTCTATTCCGTTTACAACCAAAGAGCCAGCGCTGTCTTGCACCTGCAGACGTTTCAGTGGACATATGGCAGGCATGACTAGACACCGGAGTGCATGGAACGCTGTTTACCTTCCCACCGAAGTGGTCCCTACTGATCTACTTGCAATTTCTTGCTTTCGAACCACTAGGATGGCAGGAGCGGGGACAGAGACAGAGACGGGAGCTCACCCGTTATGCAGCACTCGGGTCTCGAACTGCTGCTCTCACCTGCCTACTACTTTCCAGGCGTCAAGTTCAGCGTCTTAACCACACTAAGCCACCGCATAAGCTATTATGGAAACAGTACACACCACCCCTCAATATATTTAGCCAATCAAAGCAGCTGCTGCTACAGTCGAACTATCCCATCCAATAGAAAAAGCCCAGGAAGATAATAAGTCATTGATGCGCCATTTTTTATTTGGGAACGAAGCTTCAGATGGACTTCAGGACGCCGTTGCGTGACACACTAGGAAGCGTCGTCTCTGACGCCATTTGGGAGGAGGGGAATTTCGGCTGTAACCATAGAAACAGGAAAAAAAAATCATACGTACTCGTCGCATGGTGGGCGCATGCGCACTACGGCTTAAGAGGCAGAGGTAAGGGCAAGCCTCAGCGTATAGCCCCGCCTCCCGCCGAGGATTGGTTGTGGCTTCCAAAGGGGGCGGGGCTATGTAGTTTCCTCTTTCACTGCCGGCTTCTCAGCTGTTCCACCACCCCGCGCGACCACCATCATGCCCAGGTCCTTCCCTGTCCCCGCGGAGATCAGCAGCTTCCTTGCAGGTGAAAAGAGAGATGGCCAGGACGGCTTGAGTGAACAATAGGGGGCTAAGTAGGAGGGCTCAAGTGTTTAAGAGACGCTGAACTCGCTGACTGGTCGGAGTTCGATTCCCGGGTACTGCATGACGGAGTGAGCTCCCGTCTCTGTCCCAGCTCCTGCCAACCTAGCAGTTCGAAAGCAAGAAATTGCAAGTAGATACATAGGGACCACTTCGGTGGGAAGGTAAACAGCGTTCCGTGCACTCTGGTGTCTAGTCATGCCTGCCGCATGTCCACGGAAACGTCTGCAGACACAGACAGCGCTGGCTCTTCGGCTATAAATGAAATGAGCACTGAACCCTAGAGTCGGATACGACTGGCTTTCGAGCAAGGGAGACCTTTACCTTTACTAAGTAGGAGGGAGAATTAGGTAGGAGATGGGGTGCCTGAGAATGAGAATTATTGATACTCTGGGTATCCAAGGAAAATTGCAATGGAGAATATTAACTTGGGAATGGAGTTTTATAAATAGAAGATAGAAAATGTCCTTTAGAACAACATTAAATAACATTACAGGAGGATACAGCTTAGTAACTCCATCTCTCCTATGTCACTTGGAAGACCCTGAATAGGGGTCGGAGTCCCTAAATGTAAGTCCCACAAGCTGCTGGTATACAACAACACACTGTGTGAATGTAGACAGATACAGAACTTGGTTACTACTGGAAACATCCAACAATGAGGATTTAATTTTGGCCAATGACAAAGCCAAGAAAGTGGTTTCATTTTGGCAGTCCAAAGTTTATTCTAGACAGGAAAGGAGGTGGAGGTGCCCTCGCCCTCTGTCCCTCTCCTTGATCTTCCAGAGGAGTCTTCTCTCCAGTTGTGCAGGTGGCAGAAGTTGCCTTGAAAGTTATTCAGGGAAAACTATTACCAAAGAATGTTCACTTGCAAGTATAGGTTTGTGTGTGGTTTAATTACCCCCCCCCCCTCCACTGTGAAACTACTTTCTGTCTTCTTGTTCTAATCCTTTTGGTATGACCTACCTGTAGGATTTTTTTAAAAAATCCACTTTAGTCAAGTTTATTTCAATGCTCTGAAATGCTGGAGTGAGAATCTTTAGTTGTGTTGATATAATCAGAGAATGAGATGGCTAGATGGTATTGTAGACGCAATGGGCACAGAGCTGGGCGGGTTGAGGAGGATGGTGGAGGACAGAGGTGCCTGGTGGGCAATGGTCCATGGGGTCACAAAGGGTCAGAATCGACTGTGCGACCGAACCATAGCTGTTAAGTATCCCGTATTGGCCGGGAAAACCCCCTTTTTTACCCTCTTCCCTTCCGTCATCCCGTATTAATTAGACTGCAATGCCCTAATGCCGCCATTGGAGGGCAGCAAAGGACAAGCATAGCTGTCAAGTATCCCGTATTTGCTGGGAAATTTCCCTTATTTCCAAATCCAAAACTTGACAGGTATGGACCGAACAACAAAAAAATCAGAGTAAACAAAACAAAAATACAAAAAAATGTTGTGGCACCTTAACGGCTAAGTGCCGCATTTTAATGTTAGCTTTCAGGGATCAAGTGTATTTTGTCAGACATAAGAGTGAGGCGTCATGGCATTAATTTATACATATCGGCTGCAGAGGTAAACAATGGTTGGTTAGTATAAAAGATACAAATCAGTGTGGATTCTTACAACTGGTAATAACAGAAGATCCCTGATTGGGGTTCAGATTTATGACTGCGAAGTTTGGTTCTGTTGAGTTGTAAATGGTTGTGTTTAAATGTTTATGGGAGGACACAGTTTTGGGTGTTGCTTCAGGAACACTCAAGTGCTTGACTGGGTCTTGAGGAACCTCTGACTCTTACCAGACCAACACAACACTTCCTCTTAGGATAACTGCTCCGTGTTTTGGTATCTCTAAAGTTTTGTATGTATGGATCTTAAAATACAAGTCCAGAATTTAGAAATGGGGCTTTATCTTCAACAGCAGAAAGAGGAACTTGGAAATGTTATCTATTTGCTTGCATTTTAATGAAAATGAAAAGAGGAAGCACAGTTCTGTCTTGTGTTTCCCGTATTACACAAAATGTACTCTGAGTGTCTGCTAGGTCTTGTTGAAATATATTTGCAAGGATTGTTTAAAAGAAAAAAAGCTAAGCAACTTTCTTGGATATGTAGCTTGCAACTCCTAGAGTTACAGATATTTTTAGATGAATTATTAATTCATGTCACCATTACTCAAACTAAAGTCTTTATAACTGTGTGTACGTTAAGTAGGATTATAGTGTGATTTTTATTCTGAGAAGTTTAGACTCCAATTCTATAGCCACTAATTTGAGAGTACAGTATATTGAACTCACTTGAGATTACTTTTCAGAAGATTATACTGTTAATCATTCTTCTTTCTTATTTAAATCTAGTCATGGTGAATATTTATTGTGACAACATATGGTCCTAATAAACAGGTTATTAAAAGAATTAGCTAGCGAACTGCCCTGAAAGTGCACTAAGTGCTATGGGGCGGTATATAAGTCTAATTGCTATTGCTATTATTTGCATGTGAGAACAAATTACCCCTATTAGCTGTTCTTTGTGTTTACAATAACCAGTGCAGGAGTTAAACACAAATATGTTAAGAAGCTCACCTTGTTAACTGGAAGGCCAGCAAATCGGCAGTTAGAGACCTGGGTACAGCATGACATTTTGAGAGCCCGTCTCAGTTCCAGCTCCTGCCAACCTAGCAGTTCAAAGGGAAGAAATTGCAAGTAGATAAACAGGGACCACTATGGTGGGGAAAGATCTTGGGGACATGAAAGGAGCCTCATTCGGATGTCCTCTGAGCAGAGTTTCTCCAGCAAAAATCCTTTCAACCCAGAATAATCTCTGACACTAAATTATTATTTGTATTAATCTGTGAGTGGAGATTCGATTCACAAAGTGAAAATAAAATCTAGATTTCAGTGTTTTACCTTATAAAGCATGTTTTCACTCAGTTGTCAAGGGTTCACTCAGTTAACCCTAGAACATTTTAATGAGCCAAAGTACTAAAAAAAAAAACACCCACAGGAAGTTACCTGTTAGTCAGTTTAGGTTCAGAAAGGGCTGGTACAATTTGTAGGGCTAGAAAATGAAGCCACTGCAGTTCTTAAATCATGTGTAGTGATCATCTTTACATTAAAAGAACACACCTTAAAATGAACTCTGAGGCAATAATTACATATTCTTCTTTTTTCGTGCCCTGATCAAACCCTGGACTTTCAAAATGAAGCCACTTTCTTGCTGTATCGTTGGCCAAACTTAAGTCCTCATCTGTGCATGTTTCTGGAAGTAATCTGCAGACTTACAAATGAGCTGGATTCTGTATCTCTCCACAAGTTACATATTAAATATGATACTTGTTCTTGTCATTGTAACATGCTATCAAATAAACTCTGAATTATGGTGCACCTATGAATGAGAGATCTCTAAAATGTCCTGCCCTCAACAACTCTGCTCAACTCCTGCAAATTATGGCCTGTGGCTTTCCTTAAGGAATCGTTCCATCTTGTGCTTGGCCTTCTTCTTTTCCTGCTGTCTTCAAAGTCTATACTGGTAGTTTTTCTGCCAACTGGAAGAAGTCCTGGAAAAGGCCCTTAGGCTGCAATCATGATAAGTTTCCACATTAAAGAGCAGCTGATGAATTTTGGAGCAACCACCAAGAATGCTTCTCAAGTTTCTTCTGGAAGTGCCAGTAGAAGAAATGAGGAGAGTACTCTGAAGAGTTCATGGTTTCCAGTGCTACAACTCTTTGCCTGAACAGAAGTCTTGCCAGAATCACTGGGAATGTGATCTGGATATGTATTAGATCAGGGGTGCCTAAACTATGCCCCGGGGGCCAGATCTGGCCCCCAACACAAATTCATCCAGCCCATTAAGCACATTTTACTTCCGTGTTTTACTTCCGCATTTTACTTCCACTTCCAGGAGCGACGAGGGCTTCGTGGGCTGGATCTGGCTCCCTGGCCATAGTTTGGGCACCCCTGTATTAGATTGTACTGGATGACAGGAGATAGAGGAACAGTACTATTTTGCTTTTTTGTCTTTTGCCAAGCTTTCTCAGGAAGTTTTGCACCACCTAATTTTTTGAGGTTCACTCTCACTCAACCACATACTAATGCAGTCTAAATCAAATGGCTTTAGATTAATGGCTCCAAACCTTTTTTTGCCCATGCCCCACCTAAGCATCTCTAAAATCCTGACCCCCCTCCCATAACATATAATTCTTATTATTCAAAAAGCAAATTCCTATTCACTTGGATGAAGCCTAAAAGGCCATTAACTTGGTCTAACTCATTCTTGAATTACCCCCCTTAAAAACCAAATTGCCCCCCACCCTGTGGGTCATGTGCCCCAAGCTGGGAAACATGGCTTCAGATGAAACAAAAGAATTCTGTGCTGTCTAGCATAGACGAGATGTCCTGTTATTGTACAGTGATACCTCATACAACGTCCAAACTTGGTTCCACAAGTTTGGACTTTATACGGATTTGGACTTTGTATGAGGCATGCAAAATCCTAGCCGCGATGCCTCATACAACGTCCAGATCCTTGCCGCGATGCCTCATACAATGTCGTTTCCATAGAAATACATTGTACTGTAACAGCACAGACTTCAGGGCAAAGTCAAGGAAACGGACAGGAAACTGACACAACTTTAAGAAATCATCGTCTAAAGGCTAAAAACATTACAAAAACATGTCAAACAACCCTGATTGTCCAAGAACCTGAAGAATGCTGCAAAAATCCCAGGAATGCTTCTAAAAATTCTGACGAAAAAATCCAAAAAAAATTCCAAAATTGTGCTCAAAACCACTCCTAAACACTCTTCGCCTCATGCAAAACCCACAGGAGCAATGCATGCATGTGTCCTGCCTTTTATACTGCCCAGGCACAATGCAACCTGGGAAAACCACAATGCCTCATATAAAGTTGCACAACTTTGTATGAGGCAACTTTTTTCAAGGAATTAGGCGATGTTGTATGAATCCGATGTTGTATGAAGCGGACTTTGTATGAGGTATTACTGTATTACTATTGTATTCTCCTTCACAGTGATAATTAGCCTGGGGTATAATGACAAAGTTGCTGACTGGATGTTCGGCAGGTCAGCAATTCGAGACCCAAGTACTGCAAGACAGAATGAGCTCCCGTCTCTGACCCAGCTCTGCCAACCTAGCAGTTCAAAAACAATAAATAAATAAATTGCAAGTAGATAAATATGCACCACTTTGGTGGGAAGGTAAACAGCGTTCCATGCACTTCAGTGTCTAGGCATGCCTGCCACATGCCCACTGAAATGTCTGCAGATGCAGACAGCACTGGTTCTTAGGCTGTAAACAGAGATGAGCACTGAACCCTAGAGTCAGATGTGACTGGCTTTCTAGCAAGGGTGACCTTTACCTTTACTATAATGAAAAAGAAGTGGAGCATTTCCCAAACTATGTTCTCCAGAACACTGGTGGACTTCGATTCCCAGAAGCCTAAGTCAGTACATTGGCTGATCAGTGCTTTGGAGAATTGACTTAGGCTTCTAGGAATTGAAGGCCAAAAAAATCAAAGTTTGGGAAAGTGGTGTTAGTGAGAAGTGACTGCAAACAAACCTTCTATGTATCTTTTTTTAAAGCTAGACTAGCAGAGGACCCGGAGTTGCCCGGGGGTACGCTTCCCGGGCCAAGGAGAGACCCGGCCTGACTCTGGCCATCACCACCGGCCTCTCCAGTGACTACAGTCAGTGGGTAGCAATCACAGCCCAGCCCTTCTGTCCTCCCATGGGTTGTGTCAGGTGGAAGGGAGGCTCCATTTGGGCGGGTGGGCAGAGGACCCATGGGAGGTGGCAGCCCGGTCCCGTCTTCTGCCCACCTCCCAGCTGTGGGTTCTCCCTTCCCCCCGAGGTGTGCTTCAGGAGTGCAGAGGAACCATGCCGCAGTGGCTGCCCGCCAACAGTAGTCGCTGGGGTGGGAACGGCAATAATGGCCATAATTGCCGCTGTCCATACTGGCGGCTAGGCCGTGCGCCACCTGGAACACTGGGCAGACTTTGGCGCATGCGTGGAATTTCGCACATGCCACAGTCTGGAACGCCAGGCAGGGTTAGGCGCATGTGTGGATTCTTGTGCATGCACAGTCACCTCCCCATGTCGTTTCTGCCAGCTTGGGGTGTGTGTGTTGCAGCCCCTTTTTTGGGGCAAGGACCCCAAGCCGGGCTGCCGGTTACCCATGCCGGCTACCCCAGACGTTGAAGGTAGGCGTGCATGCAGTTTCCAGTGCAATCGGTGCAGGGGTGTCGCTTTGCATGAGGGAGCCCTGTGATGTCACAGAGCCCCAGGTCTGGTCAGCTGGGAATTGGTTGAGCTGTGGCGATGACATCACAATCCCCCCTGGTTGGCTTTCCCCCCTTGCTTTTTCTCCTGTTGGTGGGGGCATCCCCTTTGCAGATTGATTTAGGGGACGTAACCCTCCCCGTGGGGCTTGACAGCCCCACAGTGACCGTCTCTTCAGCCCAAGGTATGTGTGTGCCGAGTTTCAGCGCAATTGGTGCAGGGGTGTGGATTCGTATAAGCAACATACAGCACCGGACCTTGATTTTAGTTATATAGATTTTCCCTTTATGAATGAAAGATCATGGGACTAATGCACCACTATCCGCTAGACTTAATCGTTGCTCCATATTTGTCCAGTGGTTGCAATGTATTGTGTCTGGGCAGTATAAAAGGCAGGACACATGCATGCATTTTTTGTGTGGGTTTTGCACGAGGCGAAGAGTGTTTAGGAGTGGTTTTGAACATGATATTGGAATTTTTTTTGGATGTTTTGTCAGAATTTTTAGAAGCATTCTTGGGATTTTTGCAGCATTCTTCAGGCTCATGGACAATCAGGGTTGTTTGACATGTTTTTGTAATGTTTTTAGCCTTTAGACAATGATTTCTTAAAGTTCTGTCAGTTTCCTATCTGTTTCCTTGACTTTGCCCTGAAGTCTGTGCTGTTACAGTACAATGTATCTCTATGGAAACGACGTTGTACGAGGCATCGCAGCAAGGATTTGGACGTTGTATGAGGCATCGTGGCTAGGTTTTGCATGCCTCATACAAAGTCCAAATCTGTATAAAGTCCAAACTTGGGGAACCAAGTTTGGACGTTGTATGAGGTATCACTGTACTAGCATCAGGAAACACTTCGTCTGTCAGACTTTGTGGACTACAACTCCCATACTATTGACCACATTTGCTAGGGTTCCCAGGGATTAAAGCACAAACCATCTATAGGTCCAAGAGGGGCCATTGAACAATTACGTGATGCATTTTTTGGGGGAAATTGACCCCCTCCCCCCCCATGTAATCTGACCGTAACTTTCGCATCAAACCTCCCCCACTTTAAAATTAAATAATCCAGAGCTTTTGTATCGAAACTCTAATTTTTAGAGCTTTCCACTATTGGTGCCTAATGCAGACTGCACAAGCAATTCAATAATCTCAAATCGTATCAAAATTCCCAGAGATTATTTTTAAACCTAAAAAAGCACTATGTTTCGAAACCACAACAGCTCCAAATGGATTACATAAACTTTGACCTGACCCCGACACCACGTAATTTTCCATAATTCATATGGCAGACACACACACCCCTCGAGGATCACGTAATTGTTGAATGGCCCCAGACTGTCCTGCTGGTGGTATAGCATGAAATGGGAAATCTCACTCTCATTCAGGTTTATTTTCTTACTGCAAATCCACTACAGCTCTGCTTTCTCTGCTAATATTTAGCCCATTTATAATCTTGCCCTCTCTTATCTATTTTAAGATCAAATACAGTGATACCTTATGCAACGTCCAAACTTGGTTCCTCAAGTTTGGACTTTATACAGATTTGGACTTTGTATGAGGCATGCAAAATCCTAGCCACGATGCCTCATACAACGTCCAAATCTTTACCGCGATGCCTCGTACAACGTAATTTCCATAGAGATACATTGTACTGTAACAGCACAGACCTCAAGGCAAAGTCAAGGAAACAGACAGGAAACTGACAGAACTTTAAGAAATCATTGTCTAGAGGCAAAATACATTACAAAAACATGTCAAACAACCCTGGTTGTCCAAGAACCTGAAGAATGCTGCAAAAATCCCAGGAATGCTTCTAAAAATTCTGATGAAAAATTCAAAAACAAACAAACCAAAATCACGCTCAAAACCACTCCTAAACACTCTTTGCCTTGTGCAAAACCCACAAGAGCGATGCACGCATGTGTCCTGTCTTTTATACTGCCCAGGCACAATGCAACCTGGGGAAAACTGAATGCCTCATACAAAGTCGCTCGACTTTGTATGAGGTAACCTTTTCCAAGAAATTAGGCAATGTTGTATGAATTCGATGTTGTATGAAGTGGACTTTGTATGAGGTATTACTGTATATAGCAAAAATTACAAAGATATGGGTGAACCGATGCTATTGTTTGGCTGGATATTGGTGGGTACTTCTCCGATCTGACCTAGCCACTATGCCATTGATGAGAGATGGTGGCAGTTGCAGTCCAGCCACATTTAGATGGCTGCAAATTGCCCATTCAGGGAAGTGATAAATGCTGATGTGGTTGAGTTCTCTGTGTTGTGTCTGGTAGGTGGTCACATTGTCTGCATCCATCTTAAATGGATAGGTTGGAGATGGCCAATTTCTGTTTTGCTGTGAATCTCTCTGTTTCCAAGACTCATTCTAAACTTTTTTGTGGGCAATAATCTTTACAAAATGTGAAGATGAGCATAATTATAGATCATGAATATAAATGATCATTTCATCCTATAAAACTAATTTAGCTGCCAAAGAATGGTGGTTACCATCTTTATTTCTTTTCGTTGTGCTCTCAGTCAGTGCAGTCTACCCAAGGTACAAGGTGATATTTTTCATATTTCGTTCTCAACTATAAAGACCTAACTCTTATGGTACTTCATTTCCAGTCTGAACATTACTAAAATGAATGTTCATCAGCGCAGAATTCTACATAACTGAATAGGACATAATCATTATGTGAATATCATTTAAGTTGATTATCATTGCAATTACCATCTATTAAAACAGTATTGAAATGAGATGAGATACATTGAAGTTAAAGAAGAGAAAAGGGAGCCACTGACATTCTTGAAATAGCCTAAAGTATTTGAGGCATAACTCAATTGTCTTTGCTATAAATTTGAGTACGTGTCATTATCAGTAATAAAAGTAGCATAGGCTATTTTTAATGTACTTCCTCCTCAGTTAGTTTCTTTTTAAAAAAATTAGCACTAAAGGTGGTTGCCTTCTCTTTTTACTGATCTTCTTTTACTTTTCTCTCAAGGAAACTTGAATAGGTAGGCCTGAGAAAGTTAATGTTTGGTTTATGTTGTGTTTATTTTGTTCACAACTATCTAGATATCTAAAAAAGACTCCTCGTCTTGATTTAAGCTTGTTCTCTCTCTCTTTGTTTATCTTATGGGATGGGGTGGCTCAATGGTTAAGAAGTTTACCTTATTAGCTAGAAGGCCAGCAAGTTGGCAGTTCGAGACCCGGGTACTGCATGACGGTTTGAGCACCCGTCTCTGACCCAGCTCCTACCAACCTAGCAGTTTGAAAGCCAGAAATTGCAAGTAGATAAATAGGGACCACTTCGGTGGGAAAAGATCTTGGGGGACATGAAAGGAGCCTCATTCAGGCATCCCCTGAGCGGAGGTTCTCCAGTAAAAATCCTTTCATCCCAGAATAATTCCTGACACAAAATTATTATTATTATTATTATTATTATTATTATTATTATTATTATTATTATTATTATTATTATTATTATTATTATTATTATTATTATTATTATTATTATTATTATTATTATTATTATTATTTTGCCCATAAATCTTTGTCCCATTCACAAATACTGAGCAGCTTGCTTTGGAACATAGATTCTCAAGCTCATGCTTTTTAGTTCAGTTAAAACCTAAAATGTTGAATGTTGTGTGTTCAAAGTTACCTTGGGGTGTTTCTATGCTTATCCCACTACTTTAGGAGTTCTCAGCCTTTTTAAGCCAGGGGCCAAGTCACGTTCCCTCAGACAGCTATGGGGGCTGGATGGCCATTTTGCCCTTTCTCCACCACATGGCACTTCCTGGTGTGGAGGAGGCGGTGGGGCCCCCACATGAAATGGCGCCATGGGCCGCATCTGGACCGTGGGCTGCAGGTTGAGAATCCCTGCCCCTACTTGAAGGAAATCTCTGCCCATGAGGACACTTCAAACATATAAATGCTAAAACATAGACTGTTGATCTTGTAGTTCATAAGATCCATCAGCCCCACCTGAGATGACAAGTTGTAGGAGCTTGTGGGAATTGTAACCCAAAACATGAAGAGTGAGGTACTTTTTCTAAATTCTGTTCCAAAAGGATAAATTATAAACTGGAAATTTGGCCAGTTATGCTGTGAATTCAGTACCTATTACAAAGGAGGACACAAAGCTAATTTATACTGAATCAAACCATTGGTAAATCTAGTACACTATAGTATTATCACTTTTTACTGGCATCAGCTGCTCACTTTATCCAGACAGGATTTGTTCTTAATACTGTCTGCAATTCCCTGATGTTCTCTAGTTGTCACACTCATCCAAGTAATCAGCCCAATTCTACTTCTGATTTCAGGCAAGTTTAGGTGATATGGTCACCCTACGCTCACCCTAATTTGGAAATAACATAATGACACACATCATCTATTCTGACAATTTGTTTTACTTGTAAATAGGAATTCATTGTCAGATTTTATTGATCATAACACCTTGGGACATAATTTCATTAGGAACTGTGTATCAAACGTTTTGTGGACAGAATGATTCTGTTAATGCTGCTGATGTTATTGGGCAGTTTAATGTGAAGCATTTACACATGTGATTCCAAAAACTTGGAAAAGGATCTTGGATGCCTACAGTCACTTTTGAGAAGAGGATTTTGTTAATAAAAGTGCCAAATGATGTTTGATCTTGTGGCAATCATATACTGTATGCATTAAAATGTTTTATTGTCTTCTAGCTTTTGTTCCTCAAATAATGGTGTGTGTGTGTGTATTTACACACTTTGACAGTTTATTAAAACTTCTTAGATTTCTGTTCGTTTAATGATGGCAAATGTCAAAACAGCATTTGCTGTGCTAAGCATAAGTTCAGCAGTGAACAAATCTATCCAATTTAGAGTTTGAAATATCTTTCAATTATATTATGCATGGGACTGATTAAGTAACTCCATTAGATAGTTTGGCTATTATTGCCTTATGAAGAAAAGCCATAATAGAGGTATTTATCTTCTGAAAATTATCATTTCTCCTTTTGACTCATCTCGATTTCTCCTATTCTTTTATGATTTAGATGTTGACACCTTCATATCAGATATCTTAAAAGATGAAAGTTTATCCAAAAGAGCAAAGGAAAAGAAAGATACTCTGATTAAAAAGATAAAAGACATCAAGTCCAAGTAAGTAATTTTATACATGTATGCCACATTTAGTGCAGAGAATGAATCCTCTTTTTCAGTGAATTTGTGATGTAAGCTTCTGTTGTTGTTGCTGTTGTTGCTGCTGTTTCTGTTTAATTTAAAGGTGGGTAATGTGATCCTGAAAAATAACCACCCTCAGTTAATGCTAAACTAGGGTTTCATTTTATGAGAAAGAGATATAGCAAATCTTGGATCCATATATTCTCCCCTTTACTTCTACTATGACTGTGAGGAGGACATTGGGATCTTCTGCTATGATTTAAATTAACCAGAGCTTGCTGTTTTAGCCAGACTCAACAGACTATAGTTAATTTTTGCTTGCCTGAAATTGATTGGTTTGAAGCAAGAAATTGCCAGACTTAGCTAGATTATTCAGTTAGGATGGTATGAGCTGTTAATCTACCATCATATAATAACATACAAAACTAAAATTAACACATCTAAAAACAAAATAGAATTAAAAAGGGCTAGATGACATCCGCCCAATATCAGGCCATACCACATCAACAGCATTTCCTCTTGCCAACATAAGGTCTTCTTCCATGTGGTTGTACAGTGGCTGTGATCTCACATAGAATGGGGCAGTGTTGGGTATTTGGTATTGGCTCCCCTACTAAATTTAAGCATTGATCTGCTACATTCTCACTTAGAAAAATGAGGTCTGGGTTATAACCACTCCTCCATCTGCCACTGTTAAAAGATATTGATAATTTGCTGTCATGGATGAGTGATAGTTGATAGGATTCTTCCCATTTTACAACAGCTTCTCCACTTTCATTGTTGTCTTCATAGGCCCAAAGTTGTTGTGGCTGTTAAAATCGCCTATTATGAACCTTACAGATATATTCCAAAAATTTGGTGGTTCAGTAAAGGACATTTTTTTATAGTTGGTGGATTATAGACAGATGTCACTGTGCAGTCATTAAGCTCAATTAATCTAAATAAAAGTGTGGTTTTCTAAACTTGGCATGACTGAGAGTGGGAGATAGAATGGTGCAATGGTAAGTGATGATTTACTATTGCAACCCAATGCACCATGCCATGGTGGAAGTGCTATTTAAGAAGCACTTCTGCAAACTTATTGTAGAGTCAAGACGGGAAACCACATGATCAATTGCGCAATCCTCATTGCTTAGATGGAACACTTGGTACATTTCTTCTTCAGGTGCGATATCCGTTCTGGATATTGGCTATCATCATGGCTATAGTCATCTTGTTCTTAACTCCTTGAGTTAAGTTCTTCCAAGGACATGCCACACCAGTCTCTCAGGTTCTTCAGCCATGAAGTCTGACTATGTCCAGGGCCTCTCTTCCCAGGGATCTTTCTTTGTAGAGTGAGTTGAAATATTCTATACTTTATGTTGTTTCTCATGATATGGCCAAGGTATTGGGAGCTTTTTTTGCTTAATGGTCTTAAACAGTTCTTGTTCTTTATCCATCCTCTGCAACACTTTTACATTAATCACATGGTAAATCCATGATATCCTTAAGAGCCATCTGTAGATCTAAATTTCAAAAGCTTCAATTGTCTTTCAGATGCTTTAGTCAATTTTCCAAACTTCAACTCCATCAGCAACACTGGGACCAGCCCATGGCCCGAAACATTTGGGCACCTCTGGCCTAGACAAACAGGATTCTGGCCATTGTAAGGCAGAGGACACTAATTTCAGGAAAGCTGTGGTATATGAATATGCCTTATTCTGTGCTCACACAAATGGCTCTGGGTAGCTTGAGTTTCTGTTTTTTTTTCTTGTGTGCTCACAAATTTACTTACAATGACATTTTTGCCTTTTGTACAATAAAAGTAATCAGATTTAATGTATTTTTTGACATTTTCTAGTAAAATATTACCAAACTTTTGTCTGGCTGGACACCTTGCTGTGGTAATGGATTAGACCGTACAGTCAGTGACTCAATGCCGAGGTATTGGGTGGCAGTAAATAACCTGACTCCCTAAAGGGGCCAGTGCATACCTGTCAACCCGCGGCTCCGGGAAAAAACGGGACCCGCGCAGAGCGGTTCCGCACAGGTCGCCTTCCACGCATGCGTGGAAGGGTTCTACACAAGTGTAAAACCCTTCTACGCATGCGCAGAAGGGCTGCACAGTACTTCCTTTCCCCCGCTGCCAAATTATGGGGTTTTGGCAGTGCGGGTCGGGAAATGCCGCAGGTAATCCCGGCCAAATCGGGAAGGCTGACAGGTATGGGCCAATGGCTATGGGCGGATAAGCCCCTTTAGGTGGGGTGATGGTCCCCTTAGTGGAAGAAATACCACTGGAAACCATCATATCGGACCCAATGGCAAAATGAGCGGAGGGGGGACTCTGATTCCCAATGGTCATGGAGGCGGAAGAGGCCATGCCAAATGAACTGGCTATGAAGGCACACCTTGTCCATATCCTCAAGGCTGCGGCAGTCCATTGCAGTCCTGGTGTTACATCCTGCATGTCTCATTTCATATGTGCTGCAGGAGATGGCTCCTAGATCATAGTGTGTGGGTCACCAGCTGGCCTCCAAAACCATGCCCAGGGGCATGGGGAAACATTTACTTGGATTGTGTTGCGGCCAACGATTATCAAATCTTTTTTGTCTGTATGCATTTGTCCAAACTGTACTTAAAGACTTATGATTTTCCAAATTAATTTATTGTTTTTTTAAAAAAAGATTCTAACTAGATTTAGATGTACAGTAGTTTGCTGCTGTTCGCTCTAAACATGCAAACTTTAACCTCATGAAAGTTATTTTAAAATTTGGAATATATTTTCTGGATAACTTCACTGAGTGTAGAATATCTAAATAGTCTTTGTTTGCCTTTGGTCTATTTTCCCCCCCCCCCCTTTGTTGCAATTTTAAAATAATGTGGAATCTTCTTTAATCATTCTAAACGTTTAATGTATTTTCTATTTCTTGTCCCCACTTTCTCTTCTATAGCTACCTTCACGAATTTCCAGAAAGAGGTAAGGATATGGCTTCCCATTTACATGTGGTTTAAATATTTCTATTTGAATGGCTTTCAAACCGATAATAGGGTTATTTAATCAAATGTACATTTAACCCTCCTCAAGCTTAAATATTCAGAATCTTCTACACAGTTGAAACTTTTGGGGTTGAGGATTTTAGCTCCCCCTGCTGGGGAAAAAGAGACCTTTTTATGTTCTCACCATTTGTTAACTTTCTCTGCTGAGAAAATAAAAATAGTTACCGCCACTATAACTAGTCCAATAATTTCATATTTAATAACTAGATTGTTTGCTTTACTGTAAGTTAAGTTATGCTTTCTAATATGAATCAGAAATGAAATAGGTATTTCAGCAAAAATTGAATTATTATTGAATAAAAAATATTGAAATTCCTTCTGATGTATATTTATGAAATGGCACAAGTATATTACAACCTGTTATGGATAAGTGAAATATGTATTTTTTCTGCCCTTGCAGTGGTGTAAATCCATACCTGTCAACCTTTCCGGATTGGCCGGGATTTCCCAATTTTTGGCGCCGATTTGCGCCATTTCCTGCCCGTAGCTGCCAAAACCCCGAATTGGCAGTGGGGGGGAGGTGCTGTGCATCCCTTCTGTGCAAGTCGCGTTCTACGCATGCGTAGAAGGCTTTTACGCTTGCGTAGATCCCTTTTACGCTTGCGTAGAACCCTTTTACGCTTGCATAGAAGCCTACGCTTGCGTAGAAGCCTACACAAGCGTAAAAGGGTTCTACGCAAGCGTAAAAGCCTTCTACACATGCGTAGAATGCAACTTGCACAGAACCGTTGTGTGCAAGTCCCGGATTGTCCGGAGCCGTGGTTGCCAGGTATGGGTGTAATCACAACAATTTACTTCCTGCCTTTCCCAGCTCTTTGTCTGTCAAGTCCAAAACACTGTAATAAGAAACCAAAATGTGGTTTGCTATTCTCTTTTAGTGGGTGTATTGAAGCAGACCTTTATAGTCTCATTAAATGCAGGCTGATACAGTGGCTTGTTCTAAAGCTGAACCTGAAGTGGCCCTCATTTTCATGATGCTAATTTGTGAGGTCATGACCTGCAGCTGCTGAATGCTGGTATGAGGGTCACAGCATGAGGTCAGAAAAGCATATGTGAAACTACAGTAAGTTCTCTTCCCCCTCTGTCCTTAACCGTGTTCAATAACACATACTTATTTTCTTTTCTTTTAAGGGTTTACATGCTAGTTTTTAGTACTGTACTTTGAAATACCACTGTAATTTTGTGTCTTCATATTGAGAAACATCTCTGAGAAAGAAAATGAGCACAGTGTGTAGAAGTATTTATTTATTTGTTTATTTATTGCAATTTTATACCGCCCATTTGGGATATTTCCCACTCTGGGTGGTGTACATACAGATGATGAGGATGAGGATGAACTGTTAATTTTATTTCAGTCCTCGACTGTGAATAAAATGGTCGATTTGTATCCAATAATAATAATAATAATAATAATAATAATAATAATAATAATAATAATAATAATAATAATAATAATAATAATAATAATAATAATAATAATAATAATAATAATATTTTAAAAAACCAACAAAATAAAATAACCAAATAAGTAAATCATAAATTAAAATAAAATAACTGATGTCTGTGGCCACAGAGGGTCAACTGACTGGCTAGTTTATTGTTAAAGAGGTAATGCCCATCTTGAAAGCGACCCCCAGTTGTTTATGTGTATATTTCTCTATTGCAGTCATGATTGGATTAGGAAAGGAAAGGAAAACAGCCCTATTATGAAAAATCTCGATTTTGCCATCTCGTAAAGGTCTATTTTGATTTGGTCAAAGCAGAGGTTAAGAATTTAATATATTGGTCTACCTTGCAGAGGAAATACTAATGAACAGTTATTTAAAATGATTGCACAGATTGATTGCAGGCCACGGAAGCACAGATGGGAATTTTGCATGCAAGGCAGGGCTATATTGCTACAAAGCAAGCGTTACAAACTCAGATTAAGTGGAAATACGCTTCTACAGGGATATTTGTTGGAGAAGAAACTGCATCTGTAGTTAGGTATGGGCATAGTTTTTCTTTGTTTGGTAGCATGTAGGGAAGTGACTATAAAAAACTAAAATCTGGATGATCAACTTTCTGATAGATTTGGATTTGTTGTCCTCTTTTCATCATAGATGTTGAAAGGAGTACATCAGTATTCATTGATATGCCTTTTCTTATTGGTCGGAATATGTTGTTTGTTGATATGAATATATATTCTTCCTTTTGGCCAGAACCATTTCCACTCTATCTTTCCTGCTTGATTCCCAACCAAACAGTTTATTGGCAGGATTTTAGGTTTTATAGAGAGCTTTGCATTCCCAATTTGCTTCTCTTTTCACAGATGGTTGGGTTTAAAGAAGGGGATCTAAAATGATTTTTAATGCAATATGTGTGTGAATTGCCATCAAAATACCTCCATTATAATCTATATGTACAGTACTGTACTCATAACAATGATAATTTTGTGTCAGAGATTACTGTGGGTTGAAAGGATTTTTAAGGGATGCCCAAGTGAGGCTCGTTTCATGTCCCCAAGTGCAGTTATTGGATATTGAAACCCAACCTTCCAGGTTCCAGCTCAGTGTCTTAACCATTAAGCCACTGGGTGAAGCTGCTTATATGTACTTACTAGCAGGGGTGCCCGGCTTTGCCTGGTGGTCCCAACCCAGCTAGCTGAGTGTCAGTGTTGCCCGGGAAACCCACTGTCCAGGGGTGGGCCTGTGATGTGAGCTCAGTGATGACATCACAGCCCCCCCCCCGGTTGGCCTAGCACTGGGGCAGACACAAACCCTCCTGTCAAATATACCCCCCTTTGCAGATCAATTTAGGAGGCAAACCCCCCCCCCCATGGGCTTCGGGACCCCAACAGTGACCTGCTCACGTGCGCAAGGTACGTGTGTGTTGAATTTCACGGGGTTTGGTCAAGGGGTGCAGCAGCCCATTCTGGACACCAAACAGATTGGCATATAGGCCAGGGTTTGGGAAGGTCTGAATTATCTGCTGCTCCAGGGCCCCTGTGTCCCTCTAACCTCCAACTCCTGATGCCTGTCTCATCTAGAAAAGGGCTTTTGGCTTAAAAACAGGCCCTTGAAACAGGGTGGGGGAATTACATGATTCGTCATTTTGGCTTGGGTGTTCCCCCCTGCCCAGATGAGGTAATGATAATGTTGTAGGGAGAAGAGAAATAGCCCCTGGTAACTCAAAAGTTATGCATACCTTATGTAGATAGAGAGATCTGTTGAAGCATGTTCATCCATACATGTGAAGGAATAATTTCATGTAGGCATACAGTTGGACACCATGAGGACATAATGCTGAACTAGGTTGGCATTTGATCCATCCGTCATGACTTTTATATTTTTAATGTATATTCTTACTACGCCCACAGAGAAAACTCTTAATTCCAGGAAAATGTAATTGGTTCCTGATGTGGTTAAAGGTTTGTGTGGTTAAATGCAAGGCTGTGTGAATTTATGGCAGCATACATTTCTATTACTACTGTATTCTTATTTATAACATGGACAGACATTTCTGTTGCTATACTTGCTTCCTTTCCTATTTCCTAAATTGGTGGTAGTTACAGACAGTAAATAAGGCAGATACTTTGCCATTCCTGTGCTTTATACAGTGTTCTGTATATTTCAGTACTATTGGAACCTTTATGGCCACTCTAGATGAGACCCAGGAGATGTATGAAACACTGGTGTAGCTGGCTTTTTTCTCATCTGAATCATACACCCCACGTAATCCTCTGCAGCGGGGAAAAAAATCATGGTGTTTGTATCAATTTTGGAGAGGGAGGGTTTAATTTGATTTGGGAGAAAAGAGTTGAGCATCGCTCTCTACTGCTGTTCCAACAAATACAGTCAAATCTTGAGATAAGAACGACTTGATTTAAGAAAAACTCGAGATACATCCAGAAATCTCAAAAAAATCAGATTCAAGATTTAAAAAATTAATAGGACTTTTTTCAAGATACGAAATTCAGTGCATTCCTATGGGATATTCAAGAGAAGAATTATTTGAGATACAACCAACCTCAAGGAACGAATTAAATTCATACGTAGAGGTTTGACTGTATCACGTTCTTTTGCTCTTAAAGGTTGGGAGGCTTAGCATATACTTTCCTGTTTGCCCTAAAGATTATTCTGCTCATTAGCCATACATTCATTTCCTGTATACAGTATACCCTTTCCCAATGAAAATTGTAGCCTACTTCCTAATCTTTAATATATTGGAGTAATGTTTTAGAAATTACTGAGGTTTTTTAGAATTTGTATTTCTTTTTAAGAAAGAGCTAACCCTCTAATACAGTGTTTCCCAAACTTTGGCTTTTGGACTTCAATTCCCAGAAGCCTAAGTCAATTCCCCAAATCACTGATAAACCTATGTACTGACTTAGGCTTCTGGAAATTGAAGTTCCCCTGCGGGGCATGGGCCCCACATTGGGAACCATTTTCCTTATATTAAGAACTCACAGGCTTGTATAGAAATAGACAATAGAGAAGTTTATGGTTTGTTTACTCACTCCTAACAGTGAGACTGTGGTGGCTCAAGTGGTTAAGACTCTGATTGGAAGGTCAGCAGGTCAGCAGTTCGAGACCCGAGTGCTACATGATGGAGTGAGCTCCCGTCTCTCTCCCAACGCCTGCCAACCTAGCAGTTTGAAATCAAGTAATTGCAAGTAGATAAATAGGGACCACTTTGGTGGGAAGGTAAACAGCATTCCATGTGCTCCGGTGTCTAGTCATGCCTGCCACATGACCACAGAAACATCTGCAAAAGCACACACGCTGGCTCTTTGAAACAGATGAGCACTGAACCCTAGAGTTGGTTACGACTGGCTTTTGATCAAGGGAAACCTTTACCTTTACTGTGGACTGCTTTGTGTGTGAAAGCTTATATCCAATAAATAGGTTTTAAAAGTAGTACTGGACTGTTTGTCATTTTAACTGCAACAAATTAACACAGCTACCTTTCTCTTACCTTCAGTGATGCAGGGTAAAAAATCCTGTGGAAAACTTTTAGCAATTTTTTTTCCTATTACTATACACGTGCTCTATTTTGGATACCCAGTGTGGTGTAATAGATAAAGTGGACTAGGACTCAGTTCGAACTGCCAGTCTGGGGGTAAAGTTACTCTTTAAACATCTCACTTACCTTGAAAGCACTATTAGGATTGCTGTAAGTCAATTCCCACTTAATGGCATAAACAACAAATGTTCTTTCTTTTTTTAAAAACTGAAAATAGAATTCCACTGATTTATATAAAAAATGTCCTTCTTGCCCTTAGTGAAACAAGGGTCAGGTTGAATGGGTGCAGTGTCAATTACAACAGTGTAATTAATGCTTTTAGATGACTTTCCCTACAAAATCTTTGTGTTGTGCAAAGGTCTTTTGAGTATGTCAAAACTAATATATTAACATTTTTCAGTGCTACTGACTTGGCATGTGTTGCAAATATTTACAAGAATTCCAATAAAAACATTTCTAGATTTGTTGATTTTTATATTATACTGTAAAATGAAAACTACATTAATTGTGCTTGCTTTAATTATTTATTTTAATAAAGGAATTAAACTATTGGCCAAGGTTTGAGATATTTATGCAACATATGAAGTGACTAAATATAAGCGAGACTATGTATTTTGTATGGCTTTAAGCAATTTATTTGACTGTTTCATGACACAACTCTACACTTGCCCAATGAAACAGACTGTAATCTTCAAAACCTCGTGACATAACACATTTTTGAGTCTTTAAGCTGCCACAGGACTCTTTTGTTCTTTTTATTGGCATTGAGTTAAACCAGGAATTAACATGTCTGAAATGTGTAGGCACCTCATCCAAGAAATAGACTTACATAGTGGTAAACTGGTAAACTTGTTCAGAAACAAGAAGCATTAGCACCTTACTTCTAAGAGAACCCAGGGGAGTGTAAGATAAAATAACCCAGGCCAGCTGTGCATTCTTTCAGACCAATTGTGAACCGTATCATTCCCACGCCACCACCACCATGACATAGTACTCTGTAGGCACCCAGAGATTTGTGAGGCCTCACAGTAACAACAGTTTCTACAGGGTATTGACTGAAGCATATTTTGATGAATACTTTCTTGGTGATTCTGTGGCAGAAATCGTTGTTGGCTGCAACTTGTATCCAAGAATACATTTTTTCCTGAAGCAGGAAAAATGCCATTGGCATGAATTTGTTTAAGGTGGATCCCAGCTTGCCATGAAGTGACCTACACACTATGTTCTCGGAGCCATCTCTTGCAGCACATCTGAAATGAGACATGCAGGATTTAACACCGGGACTCCAATGGACTGCTGCAGCCTTGAGGATATTATCAAGGTGCGCCTTCATAGCCAGTCCATCTGGCATGGCCTCTTCCGCCTCCATGACCGCTGGGAAGCTGAGTTCTTCTGCTCATTTTGCTGTTGGGTCCAATATGATGGTTTCCAGTGGCATTTCCTCTACTGAGGGGACCATCACCCAGTGATGCACTCCAATTTTTTTTACTACCACCTCTGTGGGCAGGGCCAAATCTGTGGGCATGGCCAATGCAATGGGGTATGGAGGTGGGCGTGGCCAGCCAGGTGGGTGGGGCCTGGGGGAATTTCAGCTACCGGTTCCCCCGAACAGGACAGAACCTGCTTCAGTGCATCACTGCTATCACCCCACCTAAATGGGCTCATCTGCCCATAGCCATTGGCCCCTTTAGTGAGTCAGGTTATTTACCACCGCCCAACATTTGGCATTAAGTTGCTGGCTATACGGTCTACTCCATTACCATAGCAGGATGTCTGGCCAGACAGGCAGAAGGTAAATATTGAGAAAACCTCCAGTTCTAAACCAGTTGTTGTGGAGGTAATGGGAGAGTTTGTATGTCAGAAAGTTACCTTATTTTCCGGCATATAAGGCAACTGGGCGTATAAGACAACCCCCAACTTTTCAAAAAAAAAATTAGTCTTATACTCGCCGTATAAGACTACCCCTCTTCCAACTGTGGTGTCTTCGGAGCCTCCCGGGCCAGGGACGGCTCCCTTTATCTCCCCGCAGGTGGAGGGGGTGAGGAGAGCGTGGCTGCGGTGGATGGTTTTCCCCACCGCTCAGCTGGTCCTCCTCCTCCTCCTCACCACCACCCCCAGCCGGGGGGGTGAGGAGGAGGAGGAAGACCAGCTGAGCGGCGAGGAAAGTTATCCACTGCCGCCGCGAGGCTGGGGGTGGTGGTCTCCAGGCGGCCCCTGGCTCCCGAGGCCTCACGGCGGCGGCGGTGGATGGCTTTCCCTGCCACTCAGCTGGTCCTCCTCCTCCTCACCCCACGGCTGGGGGAGGTGGTCTCCGGGCGGCCCCTGGATCCGGAGTTCCGGGCATATAAGATGACCCCCGACTTTGGCACAGATTTTTTGGGGTTGAAAAGTCATCTTATATGCCAGAAAATAAGGTATTTAAGGAACTATAGAAGAAGAATTCCCTGACTTTCAGCTGATGCAAACTCAACCTGAAATCTTTATTGAGATCGCTGGGTAGTTTCCATTCATAATGGATTAAAGTGTCTTACTTCCCGTATTAGCACAGCACCATTAGCCACTACGATCAATAAGCAAATACATACCACGAATGAAAAGATGCTGTTTAAGAAAGAAGGGTCAGGTGCCGGGTGTCCTATTACAGGCAGCTTAAAATATTCTAACATCAAAACATAAGTGATTAAATCACGGAAGGAAGAAAATGGGAACTGTGATTCCCCCTTCCCCTTTCCGGTAACCATTGACCATGTTTAATTAATGAAACTTTTTCAGAGTTCTAGGATAAATCAAAGGTTGTTCAGGGGAAACCATATTAATTAATATTAGCCTCTTAATTACCCTCCTGGCTATGTCAGTGGGACACATTTGTGCCTTTTCTTTGTGTAATAACTTTTTTTTTGTAAAGAAGTATTTTTAAACTGATCATTAATTTTATGACTGGAGAAAGAGATGCAAAATTTATGCTGTTGTCATTGGCACAGGCCCAAGGCACCAATGACATTATACATGATTATTGTGGAATAGCTGCCCACTAATGAGTCTATAGACATTTCATTTGAACATGCCTTGCTTCTAGATGTCTGATTAGGCTTTAATGCTTTCAATTATGTGGGCAAATTGTATCGGATGCATCTACCTGATGCTTATTGTTCTTTTGTAGTTCAGCTTTCTGTTACACCGATACCAACGGAACACTTTATTTTATTGATTTGTTTCCCCTCTTAGGAGATACTGGCAGACACTTGGCAGTTGTTGAAGGGAAAACAAATTGAGTCTTGGGCAGCTCAACTGTGACTCCTTCAATTGAATGGATGAGCAGTGTTTGTAGTTTTAGATTTAGTTCCCTTTGACAATTCCTTTGTAGTGTTTGTGTCTTGTAGCCATTTTGGCCAGGGTATCCTGCTATGGTAATATAGTAGACCATACTGCCAGCGACTCAACGCTGAGTGTCAGAAACGTGGCACAAATGCATGCGCCACTGCCGCCACTGCCAGGAAAAACCATGTGACCAGACTCTCAGCTGACTGAGGGTGCATTGCCAGGCCCCTGGCAGAAAAAAGTTGGGAACCCCTGCTCTAACACCCAAAATTCATTGTCACAGTGTCACAGAACATAAATTTTCACTGCAGCTGTTCTAGCTAATAGGCACAATAAGCAAAATGCATTCTGCAGTTCCATTGTTCTCACATGGAATTGTGGGAGATGGATGTCACATGTTGAACAAGTGAAACTTCAATCCTTTCAAACTTGGATTCATCCTAGTTGGATACTTGTGACAAAGAATGTTAAATGTGTGGTATAATGTCTGATGGATAAGCTTCTTAAGTCTGGTAATGCACTATCTATCTATCTATCTGTCTATCTATCTGTCTGTCTGTCTGTCTGTCTGTCTATCTATCTATCTACTGCATCTGACTCTAGTATTAGTTATAGCACACTGCTATTATTTGATCTTCCCAGTTTCTCTTGCTTTATAATTGCTCAAACGTATGAGTATTGCCATCTATAACCAGTGCCTTCACCTGTTTATACCAGACTTCAGACACTTAGAATTCAGGAAATAATGCTTCTAGAATACACAGGATGTTGTCCCCCCCTCTATATTTAAAACATTATTTTCTTCAGTATTTGCATTACAAAGTTGGGAGTAGAGTAGAGTTAAGTTGTTAGCTGTGCTCATATTTTTTTGCTGAAAATTGTATTTTTTTAAAAAATTCTGTACACTTTGGAGGAGTCAGATACAATTTCATGTGGGTCACAGAGAAGCCATAGGACCTGTTTTTTTAAATGTGGAGGGAGCTATGAACTAATAGATGATATGCTGGACCTAAACTGTAGTACAATCTGAACATGTACTATACAGTAAAACCCCGACTTACATATGCCTTGAGTTACCTAAAATTCGACTTACATAATGATTTTGTGTTAAAACCATGTCCCGATTTACACGATTTCCTATGGGTTTGCTTTGAGTTACATAAAGATTCTTTTTCCTATAGGTTTGCTTCAAGTTACGCAAAAATATTTTTTCCTATGGGTTTGCTTCGAGTTACATAAAAAACCGATTTAAGCAAAAGCCTACGGAATGGACTTTTTCGTTAGTAGAGGTTTTACTGTACATATTTGTATTCGGTAGCAATAGAGGAGCATCCTGCAGTTTGTAGAATTATGGAATCTTCATAATTGATTTAAGCAGAGAAAATGGCAGCTTAAAATCTATCTCATCCTGTTGCAAAACAGATTGCAAGGCGCATTTTATTTCTGCTTCTGGTGGGAGGAACCACATGACCGGCCCACATGACCAGCCCGCGGCCCAAAAGGTTTGGGCACCTCTGATGTACAGTGTATACATTATAAATCAATACTGAGGCAAACTGTATGCAAATTTTCAGGAAGTGGTAGATGCGTGAATTTTAATGATCAGAAGTTACAGGGGTTGGGAGTGGGGATTTGTACGATTCAGTTGATCTCTTGAGTGCAGGCAAACAGATTGGTGCTTAGGTGGGCATGTGGTGATTATCTGACTGCAAAGCTGCTGAAGAGTTTGGGTGAGTGATAGATTGAGATTTCATTGTTCAGTGGATGGGTGATGAAGTATTCATGTCACAAGTATGTCATGCCACACATGCCGTAAGATTTGCTACTGCAGCCACTGCCGCAAATGGTGTTAGTGCTGTGTTATCTATTATAAGGGAAAACACTGAACAAAATGTTGTGTCAGGCTTATGCTGGTGCAGGTAGTAGGCACATTTTCTTCCTTCCTGTGACCCAAATATTTTTGTGTATTTTCTGCTTTCATGTCCCGATCCAACCCTGGACTGCCAAAATGAAGCCACTTTCTTGGCTTTGTTGTTGGCCAAAATTAAGTCATCATCGGTACATATTTCTAGCAGTAATTGGAGGACCAGTAAATGAGCCGGATCCTGTTTCTCTCCACATTCACATAGGGTGTTGCTGTCTGCCAGCAGTCCCCACATGAGCATGTTGGTCTTACATTTAGGCACTCCAACCCTCAGCCTATTCAGAGACGTCCAAGTAGCATAGGGGGGTTTGAGTTCCTCAGCTATACAGTATCCTCCTTTAATGTTGTTCCTTGACCAGAGAGCACCTTCCTCTGTACCCTCAAGAATGTTTGTTCTTGCCATAAAGCTCTTCCTGGATCTGAGCCGGTGGACTTGAGGCTCATATCCATTCAGGGGATGTCGAAGGTCATTCTCTTGCTTAGTTCTCTTGGCATTTGCTGCTACTTCTTTGTGTAGCTATGCAGATGGGATAACTTTTGGAGACAAATTGCCCGAACTGAAGAAATTGTGGTATGCATTATCTGTTGCAGATTGAGTCACAAAACTCAGGATGAGATTGGTAATGTTTGTGATGTTTTCATGGGGCAATTTGCCTACAAATGTTACATTGCATGTGTTAATACCAGGTCTTTGAGCTGGTATGTTTTTGGTTTATAGAAGAAATGATATGATTTCTTTTTGGTTTAAAAGGTTGTGATGGGAGTTATACAAAAGTGTGCGAGTTAGTAGCTTGCATGTTGGAAAAGGGTTTGGAAGACTCGGGTCCAAATCCTCAACTGACCATGAAGCTACATTGTAATGAGAATAAACATAGTTTATACCGTTTATAATACAGTATTACAGAGGCAGGGCATGATATAAATGTAACTTATAAGTGGTATCTGGAGTCTGATACAGCTGAGAAAGATGCTAGGTTTCCCTTGCTCAAAAGCCAGTCGTATCCGACTCTAGGGTTCAGTGCTCATCTCTGTTTCAAAGCCGAAGAGCCAGTGCTGTCTGCTTCTGCAGACGTTTCCGTGGTCATGCGGCAGGCATGACTAGACACCGGAGTGCACGGAACGCTGTTACCTTCCTACTGAAGTGGTCCCTATTTATCTACTTGCAATTTCTTGCTTTCGAACTGCTAGGTTGGCAGGAGTTGGGACAAAGACGGGAGCTCATCTGTCCTGCAGTACTCGGGAATCGAACTGCTGACCTTCTGCCTCCCAGTACTACATGTACCATTTGTTTTTCACACACATTAGATTTGATCTTAGCTAAGTTAGTTGTACTTAGTGAGTCATGACTTAACTTATTTGTGCATAATATAATTTGTGGGACTGTGGTGGCTTAGTGGTTAAGATGCTGAACCGGAAGACCAGAAGTTAGACAGGTCAGCAGTTCAAGACCTGAGTGCTGCACAAAGGTGTGAGCTCCCGTCTCTGTCCCAGCTCCTGCCAACCTAGCAGTTCAAAAGCAAGAAATTGCAGGTAGATAAATATGTACCGCTTTGGCAGGAAAGGTAACAGTGTTTCATGCACTCCAGCGTCTAGTCATGCCTGCCATATGACTATGGAAATGTCTGCAGACACAGAAAGCGCTGGTTTTTTGGCTGTAAATGGAGATAAGCACCAAACCCTAGAGTTGGATATGACGGGCTTTCAAGCAAGGGAGACTTTTACCTATATAATATAATTTGTAAGATATTTCTATACAGTTTTAATTTACAGTTGATGCATTTACGTTGATTTGTAGATTTTAAAAGTTTGTATGCTATCTTAGGGGCCCACTTGGAGAAAGGCAGAGTATAAATAAAATAAAAATTCTGTTGGTAAGTCTAGATCCAATCTTTCCCTTTATCATATTGCTGCAACTTTCATGATACAGTTTTTCTCCTTTGGTGTTTTCTCATTAACATTTATATTAGGAAGTGAGGAAGATGTTTGTTCCTAACTCAGGATAAACCATCCTTTGGCAGATAAGAGTCTAGTTTTGGAAGTTGCAACCATCCACGGTGCAAAGACAAAGGCTCCTTGGGGGGGATTGATTTTATTTTGAAGTATGACTTGTGTTGGTTTTTGCTTCATCCTGTTCATGAGATCAAATTGAAAAGAGCTTCTTTAGATGACTAATAAATATGTGGTTTCTCCAGGTGAACCAGAAGATGGGGAAGAAATTGAAGGTCCTGAATCTGTGCCTCCGGACAGTGTGTCTTTAGCATCTGACCGATATGATAAAGAGGATGATGGTCCCTATGATGGTGAGTAGATCTCAGTGTCTCACTATACAGCTGAACTGGTGTATTTCATGGGGAATGCATCAATAGCAGAGTCTACAGAAAAGCTATGAGAAACCTGAGGAACATAGTTAAAAGTGGAGACATTGCTTTGCAAACTAAAGTTCGCATAGTCAAAGCAGTGGTATTCCCGGTGGTAATGTATGGTTGTGAGAGCTGGACCATAAAAAGCTGAGCGCAGAAGAATAGATGCCTTTGAAATGTAGTATTGAAGGAGAGTTTTGAGAGTCCCCTGGACAGCGAGAACAAATAAGTCAGTCTTAGAAGAAATCAACCCAGACTACTCCTTAGAAGGTCAAATAGTAAAGATGAAGCTAAAGTACTTTGGACATCAAATGAGAAGAGAGGATTCACTTGAGAAAACCTTGATGCTGGGAAAGGTGGAGGGCAAAAGAAGAATGGGGCAGCAGAAAATAAGATGGCTAGATGGTATTGTAGACACAATGGCACAGAGCTGGGCGGGTTGAAGAGGATGGTGGAGGACGGAGGTGCCTGGCGGGCAATGGCTCATGGGGTCGCAAAGGGTCGGAATCGACTATGCGACTGAGCAACAAAGAAAAATATGGGGCTTGTTTCTTGCCATCTCAAGAACTTTAAGGAACTGAAGAGTGCCCTCTAGTGGTGAAAGAGGCACAATGAACATTTTAAAAACACATACAGTACCCTGTTTACTTCTCTTTTCTGCGACCAGATTTCTTCCTTACAAGATCATGTGAGATTTTAAAAATTTAGAACACATTCTATTTTAATTAAACATTAGACTCTTATTAAATTTCACCAGACTACACGGACAGCTGGCTCTTACTTTGTTTCTAACTAAAAAATCGAGAGCAACTTCAAAAGTAAATGAATTTATTGACTGTTTTTGTGTGTCATTCATTAATATTCTGTTTTTCTTTTTTTGTGGAAACTATTTTAGGCTGTATCACCTAATCTCCCTTCCTGAGTTTATTAAATAGCAGATTTTGTTCATTTTGTATTGCTTTTGAAAGTAAAGAACAAATTAATATGAAGATTGCTGATCATTGAGCAATGGCTGATCAATCTCATGTATGTATAAATAACAATGTGTATTGATTGCTTGCTTAACAATTTAGACTTTGAAGTGACCTGTTTGTGTGTTTATTTGCTGTATGATGAACAAACTGTAAAGTTCTATCTCAATTGCTGAATGTATTTTTTGGCAGCATGCTACTCCACATTTTATATTATATAGATTATTCCCTTTGGAAGCATATGTTGCTTTTTACGAGATATAAAATTATCTCTATTGCAGAACAGGGATAAGTAAAATGTGTCCATATGTGATAAACCACCTAATAGCTGATTCAGACTACATGACCTTTGTATTCCTAGAACGCTGTAGATTGTATAAAAGTGACACTTGGAATTCTTTTCTATGGAATTCACATTGCACAGGAATAAACCTGCAGTTTAATACCTGTAGTAAAATTACCTTTTGCCTTTTGGGCAGCCTTTAAAAGAATTTATTTGCGCAATAGAACCTATGAAATGTTAACACTGAGGCTGTTTTCCCCTCCAATGCCCCAAGGCATTCGACTGAGCTCACACTGAAGTGGCTTCCCTCTTAACAAGTGTGTTGCTATCATTCTGTTTTGTTGTGTTTTATGGCTATGGCAGGCTGAAGACCATTACAAAAGAATAGATCTGAGAAATGTTCGGTTCTTGTTTGTAGAAAGACATAACAGATGACTGCTTTTGTCTGTGAAGGTGAATAGTGAGTCGCCGAATGCTTCTAATACTTGAGCTTTCTGTATTTTCAATATAAATATGCAGAAGAATCATGGTTAGATTTTTACCAGAATTATATGAATTAATTTTGCTCATTGAAAGATTGTTTTTATAGTGCTTTCAGTCAAAAAGAAAAATCAAGATGGCGTATTTTTATCAGATGCTACAGTGAAAAAAAAAGACATACCGTGATTTTTAAAAATTGTCTACATTGATGATTTGATCTAATGCTTGAATGATAACGACACAGAAGCCAACTGTGTCTCTTTGGAAAAACGTTTTCACACACAGCCTCCAGAAAATCATATGGGAGTATAAATGCAAAGACTATAATATGAAACAAATTGTTCCTGCTTATTTTTGATTAAGGATCAGTCTTTCTTTAATAGGTATGAATTGTGTTTCTGGAACGTGGCATGTACATTTCAATACGTGCCCTGTAGCAGCAATTGAAAATTGGGCATTCCAGAGGTGGTTGGACTCAAAGTCATAATATCTGTTACCATTGGATATTCTGGGAAAGTAAGATAGGAGTTGTAGAGTAGCATTATCTGACAGAGTGTATATTGACCATTCCCTGCTCTTGTGCATAAATAGTGTTAATTTCTGTGTGACCAAAAGGTCACTAAGTACTGTAGTTTATACAGTGAATTATATTTACATCGCAGTCTTACATACCTGTCAACCGTGGCTCCGGAAAATACGGGACCTGCACAAATGGTTCTGCGCAGGTTGCCTTCTACGCATGTGTAGAACAGGGCTACGCAAGCGTAAAACCCTTCTACGCATGTGTAGAATGGGGCTACGCCACTTGCATAGCCTCCTATGCAAGCGGTGTAGCCTTCTACCCATGCGTAGAACGGGGCTACGCAAGCGTAAAACCATTCTACGCATGCGTAGAAGGCTACGCCGCTTGCGTAGAAGGTGACCTGTGCAGAAGGGCTGCGCAGTACCTCCTTTCCCCCGCTGCCAAATTCTGGGGTTTCGGCAGCGCGGGGCGGGAAATGGCGCAAATCGGCGCCGAAAACTGTGAAATCCCTGCCAATCTGGGAAGGTTGACAGGTATGGTCTTATTTTGGACTACCTCATGTTAACATCTATTGAGGAGGAAGTGTGGTTTATTCTAGGCCAGTGATGGTGAACCTTGGCACTCCAGCTGTTCTTGAACTTTAATTCCCAGAAGCCCAAGTCCCTGGGTACGTGCAGTAAACACATTTGTGTGGATTCTCAGGGACTTGGGCTTCTAGGAATGGAAGTTCAAGAACAGCTGGAGTGCCGAAGTTCGCCATCATGGTTCTAGGCAATGAATAGAGGACTGCAACTTCAATAGGTTTTTTACTCCCAAATTAATACTTTGTGTATTTTTGAGCTTTTTTCATTGTTAGTGCTTTTGTTGTACCCCATAAACAGCTTCCATAGCTCACATTAAGTTAGAAGCTGCCCAGGTAAAAGTGTACATATCTAAAATTCTTACCTATGTGACCAGGTATTCAGCTTCTTATGAATCAAGAAAATGCCGAAATACTAGATAGAAGTATTGCCCATTGTAGTATCAGTAGGGATGTAGAAATTATCGTTAACCAATGACTTTCTTCATTTAACTGTACAGATTAAGCTCTGCTTTTAAAACTTACTTATAAATAATTTAGTTTTCAATTGACTATGCGGCATTTAAAGGATAATTGAGAATATATCACAATCACCTGCTTGTGATAGAAGGATATTGGATGTACAGAGACTAGATATTGAAGCATCCCATGCTTTTCTTTGACCTTTATCAAACGGTGTATTAATTAAAAGGAAGATAATAATTTTAACAAGTAGTATAGAATAACTAAATTAGCAAAGTTCACCAAACGGCCTCTTCGACTCATCTGAGAGTTGTTTTGTCGTTTGGATTCTTACTATACGTTAGGCAGGGTGTAAGGATCTATTCTAAATCTTGATGGGTTATGAACTCTAAACATGTGTGACTATAATATTGATGTCATTTTGTAGGATCTGAAAAAATAAGCATCCTATACAATGTGTATATTCATTTTTAAGTCTGTCTCCCATCCCTACATATTTGAATTTCCAACACATAACCTCCCCTCCCCATCTGCCTCTTTGGTTCAAGAGTTCATCTAGTTCCCCAGTGGCCATCTAATTTTCCAGTTATTCCCTCTAGCCACAGTGTTTTGGTTTATTAGATACTGTAGAAAAGTAGTGTAAGATATATCTCCTAATGAAATTCAAGCGCACTTAGGTGATGCTTTGATTTTATTCCCAAAGCAATCAGATTGCAAGAGAGGAGGGGATGCGCTACCGAAAGAGGTGCAGAAAGTAAAGGAAAGAATTGGTCTACCAGGCACCACCTTGGAATTAAAAAAAAAAGATGTGAAGTTCCTGGCAGACACATTGTCCCTGGATGGCTTTACTTACAGTGGCTCGTCACAGCCTGATTGATAACAAATTCATAACTGGCTATATGCTAACAGGCAGAGTTCACTTGTAGGTTATTGTGAACTGATAAAGGATTAGATGGAGTTTTGATTTTCACACTGGTCTTGGCTGCACCAGATTAATGGAATTTCAATGAGAAGCCTGGACTGGTTGCAGCTTTGTCAGAAAAATGGATGGCGATTCTATAGTCATGCCTGCTCATTAATACCACTTGTCTGAAAGGTGTGGTACTTCTCCATACAAAAGACTTTTGATAATTGATTTTTGAACAAGATTTTATTCATGGATTGATTTCTGGGTTTCCTTTAAAACAAATGACAGCTGCTTCTTCAACACAACAATGTTGCACATTTATTTTGTTCTTAATGAGTTTGTGGCCAAGAGTAAGGCTTGACCTAACAACATTAATTCCTTAGTATACTTGGCAATTGAGAAGGAAGGAAAGATAAGTGTATGGTGAGTATAGATAAGTTATACATTGTCGGTACTGCTGCTTTTCTCCTGCTTGCAATTGACATAGAACACTTCTGCTCTTCGCAAAAGGTGTGATATTTGGTAGAAGGCTAGCTTCACACAGGGACTGCGGTAGCTTAGTGGTTAAGATGCCGAACTTCACGACCGAGAAGTTGGCAGGACGGCAGTTTGAGACCCGAATGCAGCACAACGGAATGAGCTCCCGACTCTGTCCCAGCTCCTGACAACCTCGCAGTTTGAAAGCAAGAAATTGCAAGTAGATAAATAGGCACCCCTTCGGTGGCAATTTAAACAGTGCTCTGTGCACTCCGGTGTCTAGTCATGCCTGCCACATGTCCACAGAAATGTCTTCAAAGGCAGACAGCGCTGGGACTTTGGCTATAAACAGGGATAAGCACTGAACCCTAGAATCGGATACAACTGGCTTTTGAGCAAGGGCAACCTTTACCTAGCATCACACAGCAGAACTTTCCCCCTACATGCAAGGTACCCCCAAGCTTTGCGTGAGAAAATTCAGTAGGTTAGAATAGTATATAGTTATAGGTAACAGCAGTTTTCGCATTGGCTTTTCCCAGCTGCTGCACTGGCAAGAACTGCTGCTAATAAAAGCCCCATCTTACTAATTTTCATGATCGCTTTCTCCATATGATTGCATCCAAGGGTGGCATTGTGTTGTTAGGAGAAGAGACATGTCATTTGTGACTATTCATAAACTGAAGCTTCATTTGAAAGGGCTAATTAAATGCTGGGGGGGGGGGGAGATAAGGACGATGAAATATCTGTTTTTAGAATTATTGATTCTCTTACCCCATTTCCTTGTATTTTCTTCACCCAAATCTCATTTTTAAAAGGTTCTGGGTGAACATAACCTGTAAATTAATTAAGATTGAGTTATTTCACATCTTTCTGATTATATGTAGAAGGTTTCATGTCAAAGATGGAACATCTCATGCTTACCATTTTGGAGGCTAAGTGGTACTACCTCAAGCATGACAGTGGTCAGTGGTATTACGGTACCATAGACTAGGGCAGTGGTTCCCATGAGAGGCCCAGGCCCCACAGGGGACTTCAATTCCCAGAAGTCTAAGTCAGTACATTGACTTTGGGGAATTGACTTAGGCTTCTAGGAATTGAAGTCCATAAACCAAAGTTTAGGGAACACTGGTCTAGAGACTCTCAAGATATACAGAAGTATCTTGCACCAATTAAAGAACCCTCACCTGTTTGGGAGCTTGAAAGTGGTGAACACCGAGTGTGTTAAAGGTAAAAAGTAAAGGCCACTCTTGCTCGAAAGCAAATAATGTTATGGCTCTAACTACCCATAGAAAGCTACCTTGAAGCTTTGCAGCTTTGCGGTGTGCTGACATTAGGTTTCCCTTGCTCGAAAGCTAGTCGTCTCCGACTCTAGGGTGCATGTTCATCTCGGTTTCAAAGCTGAAGAGCCAGCATTGTCTGATTCTGCAAATGTTTTCTTGGTCATCTGGCAGGCATGACTAGACACCGGAGTGCACGGAACGCTGTTTACCTTCCCACCAAAGTGGTCCCTATTTATCTACTTGCAATTTCTTGCTTTCGAACTGCTAGTTTGGCAGGAACTCAGTGTGTGTGTTCTAGATATAAAGAAATTTTAAACATGTCAGCTAGCATTGTTAGGTTGGTGGGGAAAATGGGAGAGAGTTAGTCTGCTTGAACAGCCCCACCCCCACCCCAAGTTTTGGCAATCATTGAAGGAAAGCTAAGGTTGTTGAGATGGGGGAAATGCATGTCTGGCTCTTAAGAAATATTCAATTTATATAAAGTAATTGGAATTCCTCACATCCCTGGTGAATCACAAAGCTCCAAAATTATTGATTCTCCAAATTTTGCTTGAGAGCAAAACCCATTGACTTCATCAATATAACTAGTGAGTGGGGTGTAATGGGAGTTGTAGTTATAGCTGGAAAAATGAAATTCTTAACAAATATGGAGACTCTGAGTATCACAGCATGAGCTTTTCTAACCTTTAGGATTCTGTGAATCAGTTTTCTTTGTTTGAAGATTGGTTTTCAGGACTAAAGCACAGGATTCCTTTGAAGTATGATGACCATGGCAAAAAAAAAAATAAATTCCTGATAACCTCTATGCAACGTAAATGTGCTTTCAGCTCTGATTATAATCCATCTGTAATGCTGGTTTCTAGCTTCAGATTCTGCATGTATTACTGCTGAAAATAACAGTCCAATACATTTCTGTACCATTTCTATATCATCATTATTCATTTTTATTTATTACGAATATTGATGTCACTTTTGTAAGGTGAAGCAAAATGATGAAGTATTTGTGAAAACAATCAGTAAAATTGCTAAGGTAACATGTCATCCAAAGCAGAGCATCAATATTCAGGTGTCCAAGTTTGCCCTAAGCATTGTAGTTTCTAGCAGACACCTGAATGTATAAATAATAATAATTTCGTGTCAGAAATTATTCTGGGTTGAAAGGATTTTTGCTGAAGAAACTCCGCTCATGGGATGCCCGAATGAGGCTCCTTTCATGTCCCCAAGATTTTTCCCCACCAAAGTGGTCCCTATTTATCTACCTGCAATTTCTTGCTTTCGAACTGTTAGGTTGGCAGGAGGTGGGACAGAGACGGGCGCTCAAACCGTCATTCTTGAACTGCCAACTTGTTGGTCTTCCAGCTAACAAGGTGAGCTTCTTAACCACTGACGTATAAAGAGAAGGGACAAATCCCATGCAGATTTCTGTGATGTAGATACAGTACAATCACAATGAGACACTTTGTTCATCTAAGCTTCAGATTGCTGTGGTGCATCGTTCCTGAAGACCGAAGCTTGTGGATAGGCTTGTAGGCATGAGTGAAAAAGTATCTTGGAGACCTAGATGCCATTAGTGGAAACATTATGCCCACAAACTAGCAGTTTGCTCCTGTGATTACTGGCCAAGGTCCCTAGCTGTGTGATAGATGGATGTACCTGTAAATGTACTTTTTCTAAGAGAACCTACTTAATGTATACTCTTAGGGAATGCCAAGCTGGTTTAGCCCTATCCGTTTGCTCACTATTTTGCTTTCTTCCGAGTCCCCTACTTTCTCTTTAGAACTTTTCATTCCAGCCACAATATGGAGCATGCTTGCTTTTCTGTGGTTTTAGGTTTTGGAAACCTGTAGGTGAAAAACAGCATGCAACACCGTAGGGTAGACATATGTCAAATGTCTCTGGGAAGGGTTTCATGCCTAGACACAGTTCTATGTGTTGCAAAATTGATGGCTGCCAAATTAGAAGGAAAGACTATACTGCCAACCGCAGAAACCTGTTTCATCCTTCTGCCTTTTTATTGATTATTGTCTTTGTCATCAGAATTGGTATGAACCTTTTCATCTACTTGATATTTAGGGCAACTTTCTAAAATAATTTTTGAAAAAGGAGGGGGGGAAGGCTACCATGAGTTGCTGATAATTGATTTACTCAATCACATCTAACAATTCCTTGTTTTCGTTACTACTTCCCTTGGGCAGTAATCACAGGATCAAGCTGCCAGTTTATGGGCATAATTTTTCCAGGAATGCCATCTGGCTCGTTGGCACTTGAAGTTGAGATGACTCCATTGCTGTTGCAATGGACTTTGTCAAATGGCTAGTCTGTTGATTAGAGATCTTTTGATAGTGGCTGGTAATTTTCCTGTCCTATTGATTTTAATTTCTAATTTATCCACTCCTTTCCTACTTGTGTACATGTTGAGAATTCAGTTTTGGATATATTTTAGGAGAATATACTAAAGTTTGTTGGTACTTTCTTTGAGGAGGTTCACGTTCTACAATTTGTACAGGGTTTCAACATGTTCTTTAATTATAGGTAGATGGAGAATTGTAAAAGATGGAAACTAAATGTGACCATTCTTGTTAATCTTCACTAGTACAAGTATGTATGTGTCTATGTATACATTCTTTGTTTGTTTAATTTACATACCACCCTGCTTAGTGGCAAACCACTATTTTGGATGGTGAACTAAAACAAACACGAATACCCAATACCAACTCATAAATACAACAATTTTAAATAAATAAACAAACAGAGGCAAAAAATTGTCAGAAATAAACAAAAATAATTATATCATATGGCAACATCTAAGACGGATCTTGAAATTGTGTGTTGTAGGATTAATCACTTAGGGCAGTTATAGCGAACCTTGGCACTCCAGCTGTTCTTGAACTTCCATTCCCAGAAGCCCTGATCAGCAGAAGTGCTGACTTGGGCTTCTGGTAGTCCAAGAATTGAAGTCCAAGAAACCTGGAGTGACAAAGTTCACCATCAGGGACTTAGGGGGTTGTTAGAAGCTTCTTTGCATAGTCCTCTTGTTAATAGCTTTTGGAAAGCTGTGATGCACTTCTTATGGAAGGCTGTTCCATAAAGATCGAGCTGCCACCAAGAAGGCCTAATTCCTAATTGATGCATGGCCACCCCAAGATGTGAGGCCTGGGAGGATGCGGTGAACCATCTAGTTGTTCTTTGGAAATGATGTCCCATCAAGTACACAATGATGGTCCAGAATCTGAAGATTTCTATGAATAAATAAGTGACTTAGGCCTGTATCCTATTCAAATTTTGTGCATATAATGGAAATTGTGGAAATGGCTCTGCGCATAAGGTTGAATTGCATGTCCAGGGATATGGCTAGATCTTACCACATAACCCCAACTGTTTCCACAAATTCACTTGGGTGAATATTTGAATAGGATACATGCCATTTAACTGTAGTTAGTACCAAACCTGGTTGATTTTCTTAAGCTGGGTTAAAGTAACCTAAAACATGCGGGGAGACCTTTGTATAGGTGGCTCTGCTTTTCTTTGTTCTTGAACGGATTGGAAAGAAAATATCATGTCCTCTCCCTTAGAAATAAAGGAGTAGCAGGTGGTTCTTCTTCTGTGTCTAAGCCAGACATAGAACTGCCAAAATGAAGGCACCTTTTGGTGAGTTCATTCCGCAGTTCCTTTTGCCTGATCTAGTGCAAGAAAGATTAGCTGGCAACACGAGGGTATCATTGTAGTTTTATTTATGGGAGGTATAACATTCAGTGCTTATCCAAATTAAGCTTTATATCATACCTTGTATAATTTTCTTAAACCTTTTAAAGCATTATTCTGAATAGAGCTAACGTTGAACATGGGTATTGTGTTAATTTGAATGAATTCCTGTGACTGCTAACTTGCAGAAAATAGTGCAAATAGTTTTAAAATGATGTAATTCCTTTTACTTATAAATAGACACTCTGTTGGTAGCGCCCTAAATGTCAACAAAAGTTATGGCAAATATTTTCTCTTCAGGAATGGAAATAAATAAATGAGCGACAAAATGTTGTGATTTAGATCCACGCACACTGGTGCATCTGTCATGGAAGATAATTTATCTATTATAGATATTTTAAATTGCCCCTTGCTCATAAAGAAGGAAGGAGAGGAGACACCATTACTACCTTTAGCTCCTTTTAGGGGGAAGGTGGGTTACAAATGTAGTAAATAAGTTTATAGATAATGTAGAGAATTTTGATGGTCTGGTTGAATAACTCACCAATCAAGGTTGTCAGGCTTAAGTCTTTATTTCAGAGTACATTCTTGTTGGGGTTCGGAGGGGTTTCGGAGGAGGGTCAAAGGTGGGATGAGGTTAAAGTGGGAAAATATTCCTTTATATGGGGAAGCTTATGTCATGGGAGCATTGCATTGTGGTACAAGTAGTCTATGGCAGTTTGATATTAATCTAACATAAGTTTATAGTAAATAAGAATAAAATTGCTAAGTTGGTTTAATAAGAAATAATAACAAAAAATGAGTACAAATAGAACTAAAAGGCCACAAAAAGCAGTGTACAACGATGAGAAAAAAATTAATTGGATCTCAAAAAGGGAGTTGAAAGCTTTCTCCCTTAGTACAAAAAAAGAGAAGAAGGTGAAAACCCTCTTTAACACCACCTACTTCATCTTGAATGGAGACTTCCAGAAGGTCCTCCACAGGTGACAAATGCATATAGAGTTAGGCAGTTGTCCAAGTAGTGCTTCCCTAAGATTGGCTCTAGAGGTCAAATGAGCATTTTGAAATGGATCAACTCTCTGGATGTGGTTTCTGGCCATGCCTGCATGCTTTCTAGAATTGGAAAGATTCAATTGCTTAATGACATTGACTTCACAATCAATTTCGGTGTAGGCTCTGACCACTCATGAAGGATTTGGTTTATATAAAGGGATACAGCTCAGGCTTTTAAAGAATAGAGTGGATACAAGACGCTAGAGCTTGGTCACCTAGGTTTGAAGTTGTGTGGTTATACACTAATATATGCAGCCCAGAAATTTGGTGTCAAGGAGATAGGTGGACACAGCTTGAATGTACTAGGCAAGGTTGGTTTTATTTCTTCATTTAGATATTTAATTGCAATTTCTTAGTGTGCCAGTTTTGATTTTGATGTGGTGGATGGGTAGAAAATCTCAAAAAGGCATGATTTTGTTAATGCATATGATGAAATTATTGGGTTGTTCTTTTCCCCTCTGTCTGAACGTAAGCAACAGCATTCATGTGGAAGGGATTTAATCAACTGCATCTTTTCCCTTTCTACAATTGTATTGAGTTTTACTGATTTTAGTAAAGCAATTAAATTATATTTTAATTATACTGGATCAGAGATATGGTAGAAAACTATAACTAAACCTGAAATGAGGAATTTGTCTTCTCCTTGCAGCTTGTCAAAATTAAAGTTGGCATTAGCAGAAAATAATTTAAACTCATATTGGATAGCACCAGTGCTACATAATTGTGAAGAAGGAATCTTCAGAAAACCTCCAGTCCATTCTTAAACATTTTATCTCGGTAATTCTAGATTTCTCCAACGTAATGATATATCTGTAACCCAGAGAATCCAAACTGAAAACAGATAAGAATTTTGGTACGAATGCAATTAAGAGGAAAATATTGTTAATTCTCTGCGTTTTGCCTTTCTGCTCTGTAGCAGTTTTCAAGGGTGTGTGTTGGGTAATGACAAGAAGGAATTTGTTTAACCTTGTCTGGCTGGACATCCTGCTAAGGTAATGGAGTAGACCGTACAGCCAGCGACTCAACACCGAGTGTAGGGTGGCAGTAAATAACCTGACTCCCTAAAGGGGCAAACAGCTATGGACAGATGAGCCCCTTTAGTTAGGGTGATGGTGCCCTCAGTGAAGGAAATGCCACTGGAAACATTATATTGGACCAAACAGCAAAATGAGCGGAGAGGAACTCTGATTCCCAACAGTCATGGAGGCGGAAAAGGCCATGCCAGAAGGACTGGTTGTGAAGGTGCACCTTGTCCATATACTCAAGGCTGTGGCAGTCCATTGCTGACCCGGTGTTAAATCCTTTATGTCTCATTTCATACGTGCTGCAGGAGATGTCTCCGAGATCATAGTGTATGGGTAACTTCTTGACAAGCTGGGATCCACCTTAAACACATTCATGCCAGTGCCGTTTTTCCTGATTGCCTCGGAGGGGAAAGGTGGCCAAGAACCAGCTGGCCTCCAAGACCAGGCCTCCTGGCGCCCTGGGGCAGGAAAAAATATGTATGTTCAGATCGAGTTGCAGCTGACGACTATGATGTGCCTAACCCTTTCGTATCCATGTATTAAATATCTCTGTGTTTTAGATTTTCAGCTGTTCAGTGAAAATGTCCTTCTGTGGAAGGTTTATTGTAAGTAAGTCATACATCTTTCTGAAATTGCATTATATCTCTTCAGCTGTAACTGAAATGTGCAGCTTAAATGTTTCCTCTAATCAATTGTATAAGCTGCTGCCAGACCATTAAGATTTATGCTGTAGTCAAATTAAATGGGGGACGAGAAACTCCTCCAAATCTATAGAATTGTTTGTTTCATTCAAATACAGAGAGAAGGTTTCGACAGCATTTTTCTTTAGAATCATCAAGAAATGGGCAACCTTTGGTGGCAAAATTATGGAGCAAGGAAATATTTATATTCATTTAAAATAACCTTAGCGAAGAAACAGTCTCATTACCCCTGTCTGATCATTTTCTCATAGGCTGAGCTCTAGCATGTTGCTGTTGCCATTGGGTGATGGAATATGCTGTGAAGTAGCTAATGGTGATGGCGCTCATCAGGACAGAGTTCAGCCAGCGGTCAGCAACAAATAATTCAAGACTGCTTCTAAGTTTGTGGCTGGTGGAATTTTCTTTTCGCCCCGAGCCAGCATCAGTGCTGAGCTGGGCTATTTGATTACAAGAGAAGCATATTTGCCTCTTAGCAACTGCACGTTTGCACACCAATTGGATGCTACGGTCTCCGACGGGTGTCTCTCCCACCTTTTGTGAGGGCGGAATAATGCTTTATTGTCAGCCAACATGCAAAAGACGCCCTCACTGATCCATAAGAGCCTACAACCAATTTTGCATTCACCCTTTGTAGATGTCTAGTGGTTGCATTGTTGCAGGGAAGATGTCTGAACTGCAGATATTTACAGATTGAATGTCGATGCAGTACTTTGGGAGTTGTTGATTTTTAACATGTGTTTTTATCAGCCACTTCAAAATGTTACTATTCTCTTTGTAATTTGAAATAACTCTTCCCTGATATTAACCTTTCCCATTAAGAATTAAATGTAGAGCAATGAAAAGTGGGGAACGAACAGTTCTTTTCTCCTTGACCATACTAATATTGCACGTATGTGTTTCTTATTGTGGTAATATGTAAAGAATTTACAGTTTCCACAGGAAATGGGGGCAGTGGAAGCAAGCATGTCAGGAGATGAAAAGTATTTATAACCCAAATAGTTAAGGCACAAATGAATGAGGACAGTTAGGGAAATGTTTTGAGTTTTATGACCTCAGGAGGCCAGATCAGGGAAATCACACCAGGCTTTTATGGCTTTATGGCTTCCTTCACTCCCCTCTCGTGTTTAGACTTTCAGTGTATCTGCAGTGAAATCTTTCTAAAGAATTGTCTGCTTGGATCTAATGATATTTCTCGATTATTCTGCTATAGTTTATTAAATAGCATGTCATAATATAGAATTTATATCTGTATCATTGTGGTAAATGAAATAGGATTTTTAAAGAGCCTTAGGCAGCTTTGTCTGAGAAATTGTATGCTTCACTGCAAGGTTTCACTCTGAATTGTTGTCGAAAAAATACCAAAATCTGAAATAACACATAGATTCCTCCCTGTGAATTAAATTATTTTTGAACGTCTAATATTGTAATATTAAGTGTTTTATACCAATTTTGTTTTGTTAGCAAAGTTCAGTGCTACCTGTCTTGTTTTAGACAAGTGCATGCTAATCTGATTAAAATAATTTAAATGGTGATGAGGTCAAATACCCCCCCCCCCCCCAATTCTCTGGTTCTTCAAACATGTTTTCATAGGGCAAAAAAAAAGAGCTGAAGGGATGGCATCTTATTTTTTTAAAAAGAAGTATAAATGCCAATTTTTTGCCTTACCATTTTTAAAAACAGCTACTAACAGTGGGGAAAAAATTGAACAACTGTTGAAATTAGTATTTATAGGCTGACCATATACAGTACAAGTAAAATTCTGCGATAAGAGACAAGATGAATTTCTGGACTCTTCAATTTTTGGATTGACATGTGCACATATTTATAATGGAATGCTTTTACAGTATGGCAGCATGTCTTACAAAAGTGGCTAATAAAACGTTGCTTGAATGGCCTTTTAAAAGGAATTTATGTAATACGGTTCTGAAAAGCAACATGGCTTGTTGCATTGCAGGAAGCCTTTTCTCCTGTTTAGTTTCCACAGAAGGATTTGTGCATCGGCTAGAATTAACGGTGAAGCATCTATACTTGTCTGTTTTGCATCCTATGTATGTTACTAAGTTATTTCTTCAAAGTAGTTTAATGTAGCCCTATTAACACAATGTAAATATTTTAAAGTGCTTCATAGGAAACCTACCAGTGACCTAAAGATAATATCATTGTGCTGACTTCGAGGCAGCTGTGTTTTGGTGGAACTTAAAACGCTATTACATTAATGCTATGAATGTTTTAGAGAACATTATAAAGCCAGAAAATGAGGAATAGCTTTTCTAATTGGAGTGACAAAGGATGGGTAGCTATTTGTTTTCCCGTTTTTTTTTTGGCTGGATAATGTAATTATCCAACTTGCTATTTGGCCAGAAACTGGCATTAATCCTCCAGTTTTTCTAATTAGTTTCAGTTCTGTTATCAACCAGTAAAAGTTTATATCCTTTGCGATGTCATATATTTATTCTCTGCATATGTGTTCTACTTTGGAAACACCATTTATAGGCTGTATAGATCACCGGTGTTGCCTCCTACAAATAAATGTTATGAATGGTTTCAGAATAGATAATTGTGCTTTATGTAGCATTCTTTTGGTCACCCTTGCTCAAAAGCCAGTTGTATCTGACTCTAGGGTTCAGTGCTCATCTCTATGTAGCCAAAGAGCCAGCGCTGTCTGCGTCTGCAGATGTTTCCATGGACACGTAGCAGGCATGTGTAGACACCAGAGTACACGGAACATTGTTTGCCTTCCCACCAAAGTGGTACCTATTTATCTACTGGCAATTTCTTGCTTTTGAACTGGCAGGAGCTGGGACAGAGATGGAAGATCACTCCGTCGTGCAGCATTCGCGTCTTGATCTGCCGACCTTCCAGTCATGAAGTTCAGCATCTTAATCACTAAGCCACTGCATTCTGTTACTTTACTGTTAATCTAATCTAATAAGAGCAATGCCCTCACAGGCCCATGGTTACATGCATACATCATCTATTGGGTCATGAGCCAAGTAGTGCGGGAGAAGGGTAGGGAGCCTAGCACACAGTTCCCGAGGAGTTCCTGTGTGCTCCCCAACATTGGATTGGGAACCACTTGCAAAGTCAGATGGGGTCAGTGTTGGCACTGCAACAATGTTCACCTTTGCTGGCAAAATTAGTTTGGGTTCTCTTGAGGAGCTACACACGGATTTGAATACAGCAACTTTATCAAAGCTCATTAATGCTTTACTTCAAATGTACATTATAGTTCATATTTCATTTGACTCTACAATGCATTGCCCAGTTTTCTTTGCCTCTTTCTTGTATTCCAATTGGACAGCTCAAACAGGAAAGTAACTTGGCTACTGTTACATTCATCCATTTGTGGGTATAGTAGTTGGAGTTTGGCTATGGAAATGTCTCTTGAATGGGATGTGCAATATTCCTTATATAAGATTAAATTGGCAACATTGGTGTCCAGTTCATGCAGATAGGTAAACTGGTACGTCTTCTGTGTCATGCTTGTATACAGGTATATTACTTGCTTGTTATTTTATGTGTCAGTGATTGTTCTTCTATTGTGTTCTGCTGGCTTCTATTAAAGTCATCTGGTTTTTATCTTGTATGTTGGTTCCCTATGTAGAAAGCATTTGGAGCTTCTTTTTTTAAAAGAAAGTTTGGGTCATTGTGGGGAAATTATGAATGGTGTGAAAGGAAAGGATAGGGAAGAGTTGTTCTACCTCTCACTGTAGTAGAACTTGGGGATCACTTTAGGCAGTCATTTGGGAGAAGAATACAAACTGAGAAAAGGAAGTGCATGTCACACTACACATAATCAACTTATGGAATTCATTATTGCAATATGAGGTTGTGGAGACAGCTTGAAGAACTTCAAAAAGGACAGGATACATTCATGGAGTCTAACAACAGCTATTAGTTATGAAAACTAAGAGGACAATCTACAAATGGAGGTGGCTTGTTTCTGAATAACAGATGTTGCCTTTGAAAAAGGAATAGTTCCCATCTTCCTGTTAAATGCCACAGATCTCTGGCTAGGCAATGAAGACAGAACGATAGACTAGATCAAGAGTTCTCAACCTTTTAAAGCTGGGGCCCATGTCATGCTCTCTCAGACAGATTTGGGGGCTGGATGGCCATTTTGCCATTCCTCCACCACATGGCTGAGGTGGTGTGTGGAAGCCGCATTCGGCCCATGGGCCTCAGGTTGAGAATCCCTGGACTAGATCAGTGTTTCCCAATATTTGGTTTTTGGACTTCAATTCCCAGAAGCCTAATCCAATTCCCCAAAGCACTGATCAGCCAATGTACTGACTTAGGTTTCTGGGAATTGAAGTCCACCAGTGTTCCACAGAACATAGTTTGGGAAACATGGACTAAATGATGCTTAATCTTTCTTAGTAAAACAATTTTTTGTTCTCACAGGAATGGTCCATCTGTGCTTTCTCACTGTATAAATGGTATTATTGAAAATCTTGAGGATTCAGTATAATTTATGAACTTTTAAATTTGGGTGTGCGACTATGACTGTCTCCAAGTATTATTGGAGTAGTTGGAGATCCATAGGTTCCCCACTGCAGTATCATATCTAGAACAGGATATAATTGTAAGAAGAGCCATGAAAGTTTGTGTAACTAATCCCTTCTATTGTTCCTGTGTAGCACTAGCCATGCATGGTAGAGTCTGGAGCTTAAAAAGATGCTACCTGCAAAAATTGATTGCCTATGTCTGCATATCACCTTTTGCCTGATAATTCCAGATGTAAATAAGATTGCACACTGAAATACAAATTATGACCTGTTTAAAACAGGGGTGGACAAGGTCTAGAGGCTGTGCACATCTACCTGTGCACTGGGAAGGCTGCCCCTGATGCTACCCTCTTGGTCTGTAATCATTTTTGCTTGAAAATCTTCCTTAGGCCATCTAGTGGTCAATTTAAAAAAAACCATGGTTGAAAGGTTTTGAGGTGGGCCAGGGACTCAAAGGGAGAAACATGGCAGAATTACTTCCATTCCCACCTGTCCGAAGGGTTACACAGAAAGAGCTTCCTCGAAGATTGTGGTATTTTTGTGTTGCTGGCTAGTTTTTCTCACACTAGGTCACCAAAAGGTATTTTCATTTTGTCAGTTTCACGTCTGGCCTAGACACGGAAGAAGAAGAAAACCCTGGGGAAAACCGCTACATAAAATGAATTTTTTAACACAAAATAAAGCAAACCCTGGGGAAAACGTTACATAAAATAAATTTTTTACACAAAATGAAGCAAACCCAGGGGGAAACGGTTACGTAAAATGAATTTTTAAAATGCAAAATGGGACATGATTTCCACAGAATTTCCTTATGTAAATCGATTTTTATGTAAAATGAGGCATATGTAAAATGGGTTTTTAGTGTATATATAATTTTTTCTTGTGGGGTGAGGGGCACCTATGCACAAAAATTATATTGTTTTGGTGGATGCTGTGAAATGGGAATAGAAATGCTGAGGAGGTGCATGCGGGCCCCCCGCCACATGTGGCTATTGGGATTTACTTTCTTTGCAATGAGGAACTAATTTATTGAAATGGGCAGGATCAAGGCAATGGGTTCAATTTTTGGTACAGCCCATCAAAACATGAAAGCACTCCAACTTGCAGGTGATTCATTGTATTTTATATTCAAGCACTGGGGAAAATGTGCATAGGACAGGTCTTCTTCTTCCGTGTCTAGGCCAGATGTGAAACTGCCAAAATGAAACCACCTTTTTGGTGAATTCATTCTGCAGTTCCTTTCTCCTGACCTAGTGTGAGAAAGATTAGCCGGCACAATGAGGTTGCCATTGCCCTGGGGTATGCTCGATTCTAGTTTAAAAATGCCACAATCTTCGAGGAGGCTCTTTCTGTGTACCCCATAGGACAGGTGAATGTATTGATCAACTGTAGAGAAGATTTTAATTTTTGCTTGATTTCGAATAAGTGATATTGTATTTTAGAAAAGGCACGCGGCATATTATATGGTGGGGTTTCCTTTCAGAAGAAAACACATAATCTTTTCTTAAAGCTAAATTTGCTCCATTCAGTAATTACTCTGCATAGTAAACTGTATGATTCTTAATATTTTGGTCCCTGTTCAGAGCTTCAAAAGTACCCTGATGTGTGCAAGGAACTATTCAGAATAAATGCTCTCCTTATTTGTGTCCTGAAGGGGCAACACTGGATGTGCAGATGAAAACAGGCAAATTCCTAGTGGGATGTGGAATTTGGGCTTGCATCCCGGAAGTTTAGTTGATAAAATAAGGAGCAGTGTTTTAAAGTAAGGGACAAAATTTAGCAGATCAGCAGGTAGAAGCAGGTACCTAGTGCCATGATCATTCTGCTATGAATATTCTTAGAAATAGAAATCATATGTATTACAAAGAGGAATAAAATGGATAGTATCCTGTGCTAAATGACTGGTAGAGGCCAGGATCCCCCCCTTTAAATTCCAGTCTAATTTACATATTGATAGGGTAGAAACAAAATTTGATATTGAAGTTGTAAGTAATATAAGTGATTTGGGCGCACTCTAGAGGCAGGAGACAAGACTGAGCCAACATGAAACCATTATTACTTCAAAGCAGTATAATTGCCATTGGATGAAATTGATTCTTTTTGAAGGAAGAAGGAATGTAGGAGAAACTTCTTTAAAAGCTCCAGCACATTTCTCTTATGGGATGGTTCTTTCATTCTGCTGATTATTGATGCTTGAATGTTAAGAATTTGATGGAAACATTTCAGTATTAAATTCTGAAAAATCCGAAATCATAGCAAACACTTTCAGATTGCCTTCTGTCTGCCTTTAAAAAGACTCTTAGTTAAATGGACCATCCTTAAATGATGTCATTAGCTCAGATTGAAAAAGAAGAGAGCCTGAAGGGAAATAATTTAATTGTCTTAAAAGCATTCCTACTTTTTTGTATGAAGATTTCAAAATACTTTCTTCCTCCTTATCAGGTATTTTATATATATATATAATCATTTGTCATGTTTTTAAAAGTACTTCTATCTTTCATGAAAGTTTGGAGGTTGTGAAAACTTTTCTTTAGCTACATAGTTGGGGATTTTTTTTTCATTTCTGCCTTTGCCAGGGATGGACTAGTTGTTGGACTGCATCTCCCATAATTCCTTATTATTGGCTAGGACTGATGGGATTTATAGTCCAGCAACATCTGTAGAACTATGGGCTGCCTATCTCGGGACTTTTCCTAGTGGTTTACATTGGGGTGGGTAACATTTACCCCCTCTGTGTTCTTGAACTAATTGCTTGGAATCATACTGGCAGTAATGGGCAGTTCATGCTGTTTCTCACCACTAATAGCTGGGATATTGCCTTGACAATGCTAGACAATGCTAGACATTGTGCATTAAAAAAATCCCAAACATCTGGAAGACCCAAAATTCCCTATATACGAGTTCACACTAAAGCTGGCACACTCTTTTAATTTATTAAACATAGTGGAGATCTTTGAAGTCAAGGCTTGCATGAATGCTTACCCTAGACCAGAGATTCTCAATCTGCAGCCCATGGACTGGATGCACATGGGCCGGATGCAGCTCATGGCACCATTTCATGTGGGGGCCCCACCACCTCCACCACACGAGGAAGTGTCATGTGGTATAGGAAGGGCAAAATGGCCGTCCAGCTCCCAAAGCTGACTGAGGGAGTGTGACCCGGCCCCTGGCTTAAAAAGGTTAAGAACTCCTGCCCTGGACCCCTGGTGGCTAACCTTGGCGCTCCAGCTGTTCTTGGACTTCAATTTCCAGAAGCCCAAGTCCATTCCTGCTGATCAGGGTTTCTGGGAATTGAAGTCCAAGAACAGCTGGCATGCCAAGGTTAGCCATCACTGCCCTAGACTGACCTCTGCATTTGTCTTATATGCAAATGATACCAGGTTCAATCTTTAGCATTTCAATTTAAAAGGATCCAGCTGACATTGAGAGAAAAAACCTATATCTGAAACCCAGAGAACTTGAGCTAATTAGAGTAGTCAGTACTTGACAAGATGGTGGGCTGATTTGTAGTTAAGCAGATTTCTATGTTTTTGGGAATTGTTAAGCATGGCTACAGAACACTTCCCCATTCCTTGTGAACTCTAGTTGCCACCTCTGCATAATCGCATCAGTAAACTTAGTTTTATTTCCTTTATTTTCCATTCCCCAGTCAACTAATGCCCCTCAAAGATGGCTTGCCGACACTGAGTCAGGGTAGGGGAGAGACCCATCAGATGCCAGGGCCTCCATTCTGTGGGGGATTGAGGAGTAAGTGCAGGTGGGTTGAGGATTGGGGTTCCATCTTCATGCCCGTGCCTTTTAGCCACCGCCACCTTCTCCTTTATGAGTGTATTGATTGAAGAGTTATCCTTGTAGCAGTACTTTACCCTGCCTATGGTACAAAAGTCAGAATGAGTCATTGGTGGCCTTGCCCCAAGTCTTGTCCTCATGGATGCTCTGCCCTGAAGTCCTCATCCTTCTTGAAGACTCCATGGTTGACTCCCTCTTTGTTCATGAGACCCCCATCTTCATCCGCCTTCATTCTAGGTGTAGCCATCTTCTCTCAGCCACTACTTCCTCATTTGACTGTTCTCTGCTCTTCTTCCTCTGTGCCCACCTGAGGCCCAGGGATTGCAGTTCCCATCAGGTCTTCCAGAGGCTTGAGGTAGATGGCCCACCCAGAGGACCAGCAGTGATTCCCTCACAGTAGCTTTGTGCTTTAAACACTTCTCTGTTGGGTATGGATATTATTGCATTCTCCAGGGTGAGAGCAATGGACAGTACCATCAGTCCTTTATTGCCATTCCACTCACAGGCAGGGCCAATGGCAAAAAGGTGAGGGTGAAGTTGCCAGCAATTTTATGGTAAGACCTCTTTTTGCTTAACATAGTCATAGGAGAGACATTTAAATATTTCCGAATGAAAATAGCTCAGACACTATCTTGGAAATCACCAAAGAATATTGTCATCTGGCTTTATAAGGGATCTCAATATGGCTGCCTTTAACCCCAGGAAAATCCAGATTCATCCCCGGTGCCTGAAGATTTCTACCTTTGCTTTATTTAAAGTAGCATATATGCAGTAAACAAGTTATTGCAGAAATAATGTTTTTAACATGTGAAAGCCAGAGAATGGACCATTTGTGCTTCATGGGGCAAGGGATGTCTCAGTGTTTGTACATCCATTGAAGAGGCCCTGACTGGTTTCCATTAGCTATGCCTCCATCTTAGTTAACTATATAGAGAATGCCTTTCTTTGATTTTAGGGAGTAACAGGCTGCTAGAAGAACAGGCAGGCTCTTAGGTGTTTTGGACCTGTGCCATTTGGGTTCTGAAAGAATATCACCATCCCTATGAGTTCTTCCTGGAAGCAAATGTTTTATTCAATATATGAAAATCCCTGTGTCATAGTGTGTAGAGCTGGTTGCTCGACAAAGTTACAATCCATTTTCACCCTATGATTGTATATTGGCTTTGAGCCAGAGAGAGCACACTAGGTTACTTCCCCTAATCTCTAGCATAGGTGCTACTGGAATTCTGCATTGCCGTCAACATTATTGTTTGATTGCCTTTTTTTTCCAAGTCCCTCTGCACAGTTTTTTGTTTGTTTGTTCCAGTTCAGCAATGCTGAATATTCTGCACAAAACAGATGATTGCAATTGGTTTGGATGCTCATCCTATTATCTTGTTGGCCAAACCTTTTTTGTTTTCAGAGTGCTTTAAGAAAAGAAACCTCTGCAAAATGGAAATACAAAGACATTTGAGGTCTCAGCTTATTTCAGAAACCACATTGCTTGCACAGAGGAGGAAAGAAGCTTCTCCTCAGACACATAGGCAGACATTTCCAGGCAATACATATTTGACAGTACATGTCAATATTACATCTATCCAGCTACATAGATTTTCTCTGTGCTTTACCTGTTTTCTTATCAGCTTTCTTCTGATAAGCAGAGATTGCTTACTCAAAAATTTAGGTGAAAGTTAATTGACCAACTATTTTGAAGCAGATTTATATTGATAATACAGTAAAACCTCCATAGTTGATCACCTCCTTGCAGTGACCACCTCCCTAAGCATAGCTGTCAAGTATCCCTTATTGGCCAGGAAAACCCCTTATTTTACCCTCTTTCCCGCCGTCATCCCTTATTAATTAGACTGCAATGTCCTATTGCCACCATTGGAGGGAAGCACAGGATAAGCATAGCTGTCAAGTATCCCGTATTTGCCAGGAAATTTCCCTTATTTCCAAATCCAAAACTTGACAGGTATGTCCCTAAGTTGAACTAATTTTCATAGACTGGACATACCCCATTTGTACATGATAGAAAGCTGACAGCTCTATATTGATCACCTCTGTATCTTGACCACCTGGACCTTGACCAGTTGAGTCCAAGGGCAAGAAAAGTCAAATGCAGAATTGGTACCAATGATTTTTTTCCAAGAAGAATATCAAAGAATACTTTTTTTAACTTTTGTCTTTGATTCAGCAGTTTAATACTGATAATTATGGGTTGATATCATAAAACAAGCTGTAAAAAGAATTAAATTTTCCCCACTTCACATTTTTTCTTTTTTTTTCTTTTTCCAAGATTGATAAAAAATAGCCAATGGTAAACAAAACAATTATATATACTAGACCAGTGATGGCTAACTTTGGCACTCCAGCTGTTCTTGGACTCCAATTTCCTGATCAGCAGATGTGCTGATGCAGGCTTCTGGTAATTGAAGTTCCAGAACAGCTGGAGTGCCAAGGCTAACCACCAGGGCACTAGACAAACCCATGCGATTCATGCAATTAATAGTGTGCGATTAACAATGGATCTAACCAGTGGTGGGATTCAGATTTTTTTACTACCTACTCTGTGAGTGTTGTATGGTGGGTGTGGCCAAGGGGAAAACCCTGTGTTGCACCCGAATTAGGACTACTTTATTTCAAAACTTGAATGAGCGGGGCCAACCAGAATTTCTGCTACCGGTTCTGGCGAACTGGGGCGAATCTGCAGATGCCCACCACTGGATCTAACCATTGTAAAAGAAAGAAAAACACAGTTTTTAAAGTTTACAGACTAAAATTGACTTTTTAAAAGATCAAACCATGAGAAAACAATACATATGTAGATGTATTGATTTTGTATGATACAGTACTGCATGAATTTTTTGGAATAGTAGCCGTGTTAGTCTGTAGTTCAAGCATATCAGAAAACAAAAAATAAAATAAAAACACTGCAGCACTCTGAAGAAGTGGACTTGATCCACGGAAGCTCACAATAAATATATAGTAGTTAATCTTTAAAGTGATGCAGTGTTTTTATTTTATTTTATTGTTTTTGTTTTCTGATAGTACTGTATGAATGGTTTTCCTGTGTTTTCACTATGTGTTTGTGGGGAACACAGAAAGAGCTTCTTCAAAGATTGCAGTATTTTTGAACCACAGTCGGATGTACCCTGGTAATGGCAACCTTGTATTGCCGGCTAATCTTTCTCACACTAGGTCAGGTGGAAGAAACTGCACAATGAACTCCACAAAAGATGCCTTCATTTTGGAAGCTTCACCTCTGGCCTAGACAGAAGAAGAACTATGTTTTTCTGTATGACATTCTCTAATACAAGCTATACAATAGAATGAGGCACATGTACGTTGTACTCAAGTGCTAATTCTATGATTGAGTGAATTAATTCTGTTGAGTTAGTGCACACAAAATACTTTGGGCTATAATTTTCACTATCCCTGACCTTTTGCCTCGTGGAAGTTATCTGAAAGGCATTAGCTTTGACACCCTTGGAATATAGCAGAGGTTGACATATTACAGCCCTCTAGGATTTGTTAGGAGGTAACTCTTGCCACTCATAAGCAGCATAGCCAATGGTGAGAATTGGTGTGCGCTGCAGTCCAAGAGTATCTGGAGGGTTGTAAAAATCGTTGTCGGCTGCAACTCGTGTCCGAGAATGCATTTTTTTCCTGAAGCAGGAAAAATGCCATTGGTGTCAATTTGTTTAAGGTAGATCTCCAGCTTGCCATGAAGTGACATACACACTATGATCATGGAGACATCTTCTGCGGCACGTATGAATTGAGACATGCTGGATTTAACATTGGGACTGCAATGGACTGCCACAACCTTGAGGATATGGACAAGGTACACCTTCACAGCCAGTCCATCTGGCATGGCCTCTTTTGCCTCCACGACCATTAGGAATCAGAGTTCCTCCGCCACTCATTTTGCCATTGCAGCCAATATGATGGTTTCCAGTGGCATTTCCTCCACTGAGGGGACCATCACCCAAAAAATACCTCTGGACTAGAGTGAAGCTAGAGGAGATAGTGCATGTTCTTCCTCTGCCTGAATCTGGTGAGGCTGCTTGTGGTCTTGTCATTTGAACTGTGGTCTCAATAGATCATTTTTTTGTAATCTACAATGCTTTGGTTCATTTGTGTACCTTGTATATTAAAAATTAGAGGAAGTGGAGGGAGGGAAGATAACTTTTATAGAATTAATGGTCTCACCTGTTTGAGGATACAAATCTAAATAAGTAGTGTTGAAAGCTAATGATTTTGGCAGGCATTTTTTGGAATTATTTTTAGTTCTTTCTGTAAATTGAACTACACCAAGATCAGCAGGAAAGGTAATCCAATTTCCTCTCTACCACTGGTTCACTGATGGGTCAGCAAACTCTTCAGAGGAGAGAATGAAAGGGCAGGGCCGGCCCAGAGCAGGTAATACCTTTGTGAATCCAGGTGAGAAGGTTGAACGTAAGCAATTACAGGGTAAGAATCCTCAGATAATTCAGCCAATAAAGGTGTTTAATGATAGTCTGAACAGTTAGAGGTGATGATTAATTAGCCTGGGCATTTTGGGCTGGCTAGTGTGCATGCTGTACTACATACTGGCCATCAGCTGGTAAGCATGCAGTCTTGTAAAGGGCTTTTTGCTTTGACATTGGTCATATATCACTGCAGCTGTGCCCTTTGATTACTGGGAGGGCTTGCAGAGTGATTAATAGCCAGGATCAATGTTTCTGCCCAGCACATGACATTTGGTCACAGAGCAACCATATACTTATTCCCCTTTGGCACAACGCTTAGGAGAAATGAAGGATGAGACCTGCCAATTTATAGCTGAGAAGCTTCCAGTTTATAAAATGAGTCAACTTTGACTGTACAAGATTATTCCCCATTGAAATAATTAGTGCAGCATTAAACACAATTAGAGCCAAAACTATGAGTGCATACTTGCTGAATCCAAGCCAGTTGACAGATGGTTAAAGTGTGAGATTTGGCTGCCTACAAAGTCCGAGAGTTATTATTTTGCTGAGAATATAAAAATAAGATAAAGCTTAGAAACAGTGGTTTTATTGTATTATGGAGGACGGGAAATAGATATGTAATGTCTATTTTGATCTTTGAGGGAGAAGAAGGAAAGGAATCACTTTAAGCACTTACTAAAGCATGTGCTAACATTGAGTAGTAAGTGATAATGTACACTGGCATTTAAGGTGCAACTTTCTAGTGGCATTCTTTCCTCAAAGGAAGTAAAACTTGTTTGTTGCAAGTGGTACACCTTTAGTCTTTCTCATATTAATGCTCCTGTCAAAGGCTGTCATCCCCTGCTAGAATTTCCTTAATTTATTTTGAAGATAAAAATTCCACTTTTGGATACTTTGTAGAAACTGCTTTTGGTTAAATGCTCAATGTTCAGTAATCAAACCTTGGGGAATATTCTTTGTTGAGTATATATCGTCTCACTGTATTTACTTGAGCTGTGTATGTTATCTGAAAGAGAAAAAAATGTTAGTTTTTCAATGCCTGCTCTGAATTTTACATCTTATACTATTACTGTTGCTATTTTTAAAAAGCAGGGTAATTTGGGAGTAAATTCACATACAGTACTACTGGCAGAATTTTTCTCTCTCTTCTCTCCCTCTTTAGCATCCATTACACTCCAAAACTAGATAGGGTAGGTTTCCCAGTCTCAGGTTGATTTGGGGGCACATGCATTTCCAAAGGAAGATTGTGCCCCATGCTACTGATTTCTGCTGTTCTGCCAGTGGAAATCCACCCCTTTCTCCATATGTCAGAATCCTATCCTATATCCAGCTTGGATTTTTTTGTCCCTTATTCTATCATCCTTTATTTTCTGTCCTCCTGCCAGAAATCTCTAGATGCACAGCATTTATCTTGATTAACAGTGGGGGAAATGTACTAATCAACACCCATGTGAGGACCTCCATCGCGTCCATAACACAACGACTGTTTCCCAGTGATCATTTTTCATTTATTTGTTACAGATACACCCTCTCCCTGCCAACTACCTGCTTAAAACTGCTTTCAATTTAAAATAATCTCTTATAATGTCACAAACATGAGATGGGGAAGAGAGAGAGATGCAAGGATATCTGTTCTTGCATAAATTTACCTTTTTAGGAACTGAAAAATCTAGAAAACACATCTTAAATATAGACTACGGAAGTAAAGTGCATCAAAATTTATATTTTGTGCCTCTGTGTAGTGGGCTCAATACAGGAAACAGTTGGAATAAATTAATACATGTATCAGTAATTTGTTCTCTATAAAACAGGGGTTCCCAACCTTTTCAAGCCGGGGGCTGGGTCATGCTCTGTCAGTCAGCTTTGAGGGCCGGATGGCCATTTTGCCCTTCCTGCACAATGGGGGTGGCCATGTTGTCCTAACAGCTTCAAAGGGGGTAGCCATTTTGTTTCCCGATTGCCCTTGGAGGGGTAGGGGACCACATGAAATGGCACCGTGGGCCAGATTCGACCCACATGCCTTAGGTTGAGAACCCCTGCTATAAGAAGTTGGATGCAGTGCACACCTTCCATAAGTGGAAGGCCTCTGCAAACTGAAGGAGGCCAGGGAAGGAGGGAGAAATAGTCTTCATCAGTTTCCAAATGCAATAAACCAATAAGTATGACTTTCTAGGTAGAACAGCAAATATTTAGAAACCTCTCTGTTTGGGGAGGCTGGAACCAAAACCCATTTGCTAGTATACTTTCTATACCAGCACTGCATATTTCTTCTACATTTAGCAAATTCCATATACCTGGTACTGTACTTTAGAATGAATTGCCCTTAGGGCCTTATCCTGTATTTTGACACACAGGAGGCAACAGATAAAGGAACAGCCTTTGCCTTTATGGTTGTCTAGCAAGGGCAGCCTATCCTTATGGCCTTAACTTGCAACTAACAACAAGGATTATACAGTGGTCCCTCAGATAAAGTCCAATTCGGATAAAGTCACAGTTTTCATGCACACGTGATGCATTGCATAAAGTCCAAAACCACTAAAAAAATTGATGTTATCCAAAGTATTTGGTATAGGAACCTCAAATAAAGTCCATTTTTTGGATGTTATCCGATGCATCGCCCATTTGATTCGGATAAAGTCCAAATTTGGGGAACGGAGTTTGGACTTTATCTGAGGTTCTACTGCATCTGTAAGAGGGGACTATAAATAGTAGCTCTAGATCTCAGTCCTACAGTTCAGTGTTTCCCAAGCTTTGGTTTTTGGACTTCAGTTCCCAGAAGCAAATGTACTGACTTAGGCTTCTGGGAATTGAAGTCCACCGGTGTTCAGTGGAACATAGTTTGGGAAACACTGTATATAATTCATTGGTGAGAAATTGTTGTGCATCTTGTTTTATTCCATCATGCTTCAATTCAGCATTACAGGAAGTGCTTCTGCATTGTGCAGTAGAAAACCTGGTGGAGGTTTCCTTTTCTCACAGGTCAATATATGGCCCACTGGAAGTTTGTTGCTCCCTCCAGTTCTTCACCTCACCACTGCCACACATGATTCCTTGTAAGAGTCATCTTCCATTTTAAAAAAAGAACATGATTCCTCGTCAAACAGCTGGCTTTAAGAACAAAACAGCATTCTGTTTCATTTTTTAAAAGATTGTATCTCCTCTTTCCCTTGTTTCATATCTTGGGTCTTCTGCTGTTCCATGCACTGTATGCTGTCAGCGGAATTCATCAAGTCTGAAGCTAACTTGATCAAATGCTTCTGTGTAAGAAATGTTTCATTTTGCATAAAGGTTTTGAATTTTGTCCTGAATTGGCCCCTCTGTATTCTCTTGCTTGTGTTTCAGTGAAAATAGCAAAACAGAAAAGAAAATATGTAAGCTACCTGTCTCTGCTTTAGCATTCCTGTTGACCAGTTTCACTAAAAGGGGACAAGGCAGGTGTAGATACTTGTGGGACTGTAGAAGAAAATTTCAAAATGATTGGTAACTCTCTAAAAAAATGTTACTTCTTCAGGTGCTGTTTTCTCTTGACTCAGGATTTTAACATTCTGATTTGTCATTCTGCTTGCTGCTGCTTGTTCTTGGTTCCAGCTGTTTCCTCCTTTTCCTCTCTTACAGTCTGGCCTTCAGCACCAACATCTGTGTGGTAGAGCTATATATAAGTACAGTACATAGGTTTTCAGTATCTGATGTAGAGGTCGGGCCAGGTTATCCTGCTATGATAATATAGTAGACCAGGGGTCGGAAAGCTATGGCCTGTGGGCCAAATCTGACCCACAGTGCCAAATCATCCACCTCTACTCCAACCCTACACTGACACCACCAGAAGTGGCCACAGATGCATTTATGGCGGCTGTGGATGTGTTTACGGCAGCCACTGATACATTTACAGGGGTGGGGGGATTACCAGTCCAGCCCCCTCAACTGTTTGAGGGAGCGTGGCCCAGGCCCCAACTTCAAAAGGTTGCTAACCCCTGGAGTAGACCATACTGCCAGCAACTCAACGCCAAGTGTCAGAAGGCGGTTAACTAACCTGAAAACCCTGAGGACTAACCTACAGATGTTGTTGGATTGCAACTTCCATCAACCCTGATAATATCTGTAGGGCTGTATTTTGCTTGCTGTTGTGGTGGATATTACATGTTGCTTGTCTGGCTAGACTAGGGATTCTCAACCTGTGGCCTGTGGGGCGGATGCAGCCCATGGTGCCATTTCATGTGGCCCCTCACTGCCTCCACCACACCTGGAAGTGTCATGTGGTGGAGGAAGGGCAAAATGGCCATCCAGCCCCCAAAGCTGTCTGAGGGAGCATGACCCGGGCCCCAGCTTTAAAAGGTTGAGAAATGGACTAGACCTAGCGATGATGCTTATTGCTGCCTCAGTTTGCTCACTCCTGCACCAGTAAAACCAAATTGGTTTCAGGCCCAAAATTGTATGTATCTTTTGCAGAATTTGTACTGGTGACAAAACCAGAAAGATTTCAGTTTTGCTTGCTATTTTTGTCATTTGACTCGTAAGAATTCTGAACCTTTATCTTACAAGCCCTAAACCAGTGATGAGTAACCTTGGCATGTGAGGTGTTCTTGGACTTCAATTCCCAGAAACCCTGATCAGCAGGAGTGCTGACTTGGGTTTCTGGTAACTGAAGTCCAAGAACACCTGGAGTGCCAAGGTTGGCCACCACTACGCTAAACCAATCCTTCTTCTCCTGTTATTGTTTAAACTTTTCTATGACTTTGTCTAGTGAGAGTAGGAATTCGAATCTTGCTCCTCTGTGAGGGAAGGTGAAGGAAGGCATTGCTAAGGTGTTACTGTATTGGCAGTGGAGGAGGTGGGGAAAGCTGGCTGTGTCACGTTGTGTTAAGACTATTTGTAAACATTTGGTTTCTGAATGTTGCCTTCTGGATTGCTTAAAAAAATTCCTCTGTTTATAGAGATTATCTTGACAGTAGTATGCTTTGTCGGTTGTCAAGGCATGTTTAGCATATGGAGATGTATTAATCTGACACAGCTCCCATTGTAAGTGGCTGAAATAAATAGAGGGCTCAAACAGATGAAGAGGGATTAACTGTGTAGATGGAGCAAACTCTTCAATCACTAAACCAGTGATTTTACAAAGGATTAGCTTGCTTCTACAAATATTGATTACTGATTTGCTTCGTGAGATGAAGACGATATCGCTCGTGCTGCTGTGTATAGTATGCTATGTGAAGCGAACGTCGTTCATATTAATGGGTTTGTTAAAGGCATTATAGGAACTGACAGATTTATTATTGTATCATCCACTAGCCTTGGTAGACTTTAAGCTGTCAGCCATTTCATTAAAACTTCTTTTTCATAGTAGCTGTTAAATTTCATTCTGGCTAAAATTGGTGTAAATGCTAGCAGTCCAGACAAAACAGTATTGCACTGATTTTTTTTTCGTGCCACCCATTTCTTAGTAGCATAGCAAAGAAAGATTTGCTTACAAGCATATAACACTCTAACACGGAGAGGAAATGGATTCTCCTATGATTTAACAGGCTAACGTACATTTTGTAGCCATCACATGTTTTAAAAATAGCCAGATACCCAGCTCTATATGCATCCTTGGAAAAGTTGCAGAGTGCTGGTAGGAGATGATGATGATGATGATGATTCTTCTGCCATATCTGAATCTGAATATTGACAATCGTCATGGTGATCAGCCATGGACTGTTCTGAGAATATAATGCAATGGCCTTTCATCTGCCTTCTGCATCGCAGCATGACCCCCGTACCACTGATCCAGTTCTGCGAGTCACTTTCTGGTCCTGAGCCCTTTCGGCACACAAAGTCCACCTCAGCCCCAGGCCAGTGTTGATGAAGCTGCTGCCCTCCATCAAAATGGATTCAAGTGGGATTTAATCCACTTGGTGACCATCATCTTTCCCTGTTGACTTTGGCACACAAGCCATTAGTCCTCAGGGTTATCAGGTTAGTTAACTGCTGCCTGACACTCGGCATTGAGACACTGGCAGTACGGTCTACTCTATTATAATAGCAGGATTACCTGGCCAGATTGGCTGGTAGGAGATAGGATATGCATGTTTGCTAAATCTGAAAGTCTTACTCAGAAATTGCAAGGGGAATAAAATTAAGACTATATCTGTGTTTAGGTTCATTTCATTTGTAAACATAGAAGACCTATTGCTTTGATTTCTAGGTTAAACAAGGAAAGACCTTCTCAGGGCACAACTCAGCACCACACCCATACAGAGTAGAGGAGTAGAAACCATCAGACTGAAAAAGTGATATCAGTCTGTACAGTTTCCCAGTTTTCCCCGGACAAAATTATTTTGTAAATTGCACTTTTTTCTTCTTTTCATTTACAACCCTTTCACTTTTAAAATAACAATCTAGGTTTTTTTTAAAAAGTTAGCAATGTAATATAAATGAAAATTGTTTCCTCTAAAGGTTAGTCAAACCAAACATTGCAGGAGAGGTAATGGATTAATGATAATTCAGCAATTGTGGACACGACTCGATTGGAAAGCCAAATTGGGACTGAGCCCTGGTGGCACAGTGATTAAACTGCTGTCCTGCAGCCAAAATGTTGTGAGTTCAATCCTGATGGGGATCAAGGTTGACTCGGACTTTTTTAGGTCAGTAAAATGAGTGCCCAGCATGTAGGGAGCAAAATGCTAATAACTCTGTGAACTGCCCAGAGAGTACTGCTTGAACGACCAACATCCCAAGAAAGGAAAACAGGACCAGCAGCAGCCGTTCTGAAAACCCACTTTTGACAGGCTTTCCTTCTTCCTTTTTAACATCCTGCAGCCATTCTACCAGGCTAAGGGACATAACAGCATTAAAAATATTTGGCTGGCTTCTCTTAGTTTTCTTTTCCCCTTCCCACTCATTTTTCCTTTTGGATCACATCTATTTAGATTAAAAGACAGAGGATAGGGACCATCCCAGCTATTTATAGGGATACATAAGCCACTTGCAGAGGCTTTGTTTTAAAATGGGATCTAAATGTAACAAATACTCTCTAGTCAATACAATAGAAATAGCTCTGTGAGGAGTAATCTCATCAGACTGTAGAAGAGTCCTTCCTCTCTTCACTAAATGATCTTATTGGCAGACTGCAAGACTATTTACTCCCCAGCCTTCTCCATGGTACAGGGTGATTTTCTCTCTGCAATAACCCAAAGGTCTGCAGATGATGCTGTGCATGACATTATTGTCTATGGCGTCATGCTGGGAAATGATGATTCATGTTGCCTGGTGCCAACGTGATCCTTGATGCCAAAGTGCTCTTGGTGATCATTGCAATTTGCTGACAGTTGGGTAATTGCCTGTTTTGCACTTGTACTCCATCTGATCATCTGAAATCAATGCAATGCCCCTGTTAAGTACTGTGATGTAGGAAGAAAAGCATATGGGAATGAAAAGGAGAAAATTAATTACTGTTTAATTATTTGCTGTATTGCCCATTGAAGTGTAGCAAATGTGCCTCCAGTTTTTAAAAAAATCTCTTAAATCTCAAGACAAAAATACAACATCAAAAGTTCTAACTTAGTTCAGCTACTATAGAATCCTCATAGTGGAAATTGAGAGAAGAATATATATATAGAGTAAAACCCCTACTTACATAAAAAGTTTGTTCCATAGGCTTTTGCTTAAATCGGCTTTTTATGTAACTCGAAGCAAACCCATAGGAAAAATGAAATTTTTATGTACAGTAAATTGAAGCAAACCCATAGGGAAATGAATTTTTACATAACTCAAAGGAAACTCATAGGAAAAAGAATATTTATGTAACTCGAAGCAAACCCATAGGAAATCATATAAATCGGGACATGGTTTTAGCACAAAATCTTTTTGTAAATTGAATTTTATGTTACTCAAGGCATTTGTAAGTTGGGGTTTTACTTTATATCTAACCACTTGGCTACAGGAACAGTCAGATCATGGATATACTAGATCAGGGGTTCCCAACCTTTTCAATCCGGGGTGGTGGTGGTGTCATGTTCTCTCAGTCAGCTTCGAGGGCCAGATGGCCATTTTGCCCTGCCTGCATTAAGGGGGTGGTCATTTTGTCCCAGCTGCTCCAAAGGAGCAGCCATTTTGTTTCTTGAATGCCCTTGGAGGGGTGGGACCACATGAAATGGTGCTGTGGGCCACGTCCGGCCCACAGGTTTTAGATTGAGGACCCCTGTACTGTACTAGATACAAGCTTCTTCTATTCCTCCCAGAGGCTCTAAGCAAGGCTACAACTTTTCTCATAGTGAAGTTAATTATTTTGTATCTGCAGCTCCCAGAATGTGTCAGGGTTTTTGTGAATTGTAATTCCACATTTTCATTTTTCTCTTCTATTTTACGAGAGAGAGAGAGAGATAGAGAGATTTACTTTTTGAGGATTGTAACTCCAAAAATCCTAGCTGTGTTCTACAAGCAGCAGATACAAAATAAGCAATTTGTGGTTGATGTGCACTCATTTTATCCTAATCTCCATCATTCTCTGGATTTATGTTGTTTGGGGCTATTCTTATATGACAGCTAGTTTTTTATGCAGGCAAAATTGTCTTTAAGATTTCCTTTAAAAAGAAAAAAGAAAATAAAAGAAGACTTTTACCATATATGCAGCATATACAGAGTGAGAACGTCCAGATATGCAAGCTGGATTCAGAAAAGGTCAATAACAGGTGGACTGTAGGCAAAAAAGCAGGACTGAGGCTTGGACACCTCTGAAAAAACTAGGAAATATTCTTAAATGTAAGGACGTGTCATGGAAGGCCAAGGCCGAGATCATTAATGTTGTGATATTCCCACATTACATCACAATATGGATATGCCGGGTGGATGATCAAAAAGGATGACAGGGGAAAATGATTAATTATAATTTAATGTTGGAGGAGAGATTTGCAGATTTCAGGGGCTGTCAAAAAGAGAAATAAATGGGTTCTAGATCAAATTGATCTTAAATTTTCATAAGGAGACTAGCATAGGTTGCCCGGCGTTGCCGGGCTGTTTTAAATTGTTTTAAATATAAGTTACATAATATTTTTTTGTTCAAAAGATTAAATACATAAGCCTTTTTAAGTCAACAATAAACATTTCAAGTCAACATTTGTTACAGTATAATATTTAAATGATGTATAACTTTATATAAATTTGTAAATATATCTTGTTTCTTCTGTTGTGTTGTTTTTCTGTTGTTTTCATATTCTGTAATACATAAGAATGCATATTTAATTTTTAATTTAGGTTTTTAAAAATTGACTTACCTTTAAATAGTTTTGATTTGCATCTGTGTTGTAATATGTTGAAATTTTGATTTTCTGAAAAAAGAATGAAGTGAATTTATTAGAGTTATTTTTGTGAATAAATGTAATGGTGTAAGGAATTTTTTTTTGCTTTGTTTAAATGAATAATATTGATTTTATTGTAGTATAGAATTTATTGTTGTAACAGATGAATTTTTTTTATGTTTTCAATTTTTTAAGATAAATATTACTTACTTTAAAACTGTTATTTGTTGTTTGTTTTTCCCCGTTGATTTAATTGTGTAATATCTGTAAAGCAGAGAAAATAAATTGCATTGTTTTTTAAAACTAAATCCTAAGTGTTATTTTAGGATTGTTTCACTTACCTCTTGATTGTGTCTGGGTAGCTTGTTGTTCTTGATTATTTGTAATTGTTATGAAATGATTCAGCATTAGCAGAGCTAATGGGATGTTGATATTCGTTGGTGGGTTTAACATGAACAGAAGTTGCCTTTGGATGATAAAATCAATTGGTATGATTGTTGAATGAATGTTATTTTTGTCTTTTTCTTGTTCATTGTTTCTGATGTCTTCTTCTTCTTTAGTTTCTGGAATTGTGCAGAGTTTTTGTTTGCTCATAGTTCTTTTGATAATTGTATTTTTTTCTGGTATTTGTTTGTTATTGATTTTTTCAATTATTTTTTGAATTTGTTTATTATATTTTTCAGAGCTATTGTCCTTATTATCATTTTTAAGTGTTTGCTGTTGTATTATTTCTTTTTTCTTACAATAGGGATTTATTTGTTTTTTAAATCTTGTATTTTATTGTCATCTTCTTGTTTGTTTTTTGAAATTGTGCATTGTGGTTCGTTTGGGATTGATCTTTTATTTTGGTTTTCTATTTCTGAAATTTGTTTCTTATTAATTTTTTCAATTATTTCTTGTAGTTGCTTCTTTGTATTTTCAGATATGTTGTTTTGTTTTTCATTTGTTATTTTTTCATTTGATTTTATTTCTTTTTCCGTCACTGTTTGTAATTGTTCTTTTTTGTTTTGCATTATAATTTCAATATTTTGCTGATTTTCTAAATTTTGTTCTGATTGTTGCGTTTTGAGTAAAGGTTGTTTCATTTTTTGTTCTGAATTTTCTATTTCTTGTAATATTACTGTAAATTCTTCAGTTTCAAGAATTGTATATTCTTTTATTTTTGTTGTTTTCAGAGCATATTCTAGATGTTCTTGAAAATTTGCATTATGTTTAGAATATTGTTTTTCAACTTCAGAATTTGTTTCTTGTTTGTATTGTATTTCTGTTGGTTTGTTTTCATTTTTTGGATTATTATTGATTATTTCTGGTGATTTAATGTTTATGCCTGGATTTCTGTCTTTATGCATAGTTAGAAATCTGTTACCCCTTCCTGTACTTTTTCTATTTTCATATTCATCAGTTAAGTCTGTGAAATTACTATTGTTCTTTTGGGGTTTTGTTTCTGAAGTAGTATAATTTTCAAAAATGTTACCTTGTTTTGTGTTATCAGTGGTGTATCCTCCTCCAATACTAATTTTTTTATCGTCAGTTATATTTTTTGGGTTCATTTCTCCTGGTTTAGTTTCGTTGTCTTTGTCCATTTTTCTGTATCCTCGTCCGCTTGGTGTCCTTTTTATTTGCTCCATTTTAGAATTTTAATTAGTTTGTGTTGTTGTTGTTATTGTTATTGTTGTTGTTGTTGTTGTTGTTGTTGTTGTTGTTGTTGTTGTTGTTGTTGTTATTATTATTATTATTATTATTATTATTATTATTATTATTATTATTATTATTATTATTATTATTATTATTATTATTATTATTATTATTATTTTGAAAAATCCGGTTGACGTGTTTAGCGTTACTTTCTAATGCTCCCCTCAGTGTTTCTGGATCTTTCCTCCCCTATTTATATTAGGTTGTTTTTTTTAAAAAGATATTGTTCTCACGTGAGTTTGCAAGCATTAGTTTTCCGCGTTGTTTTTGTCTGTTTGCGTAGTAGTCATTGGCTTGCTGTTTGCACATTGGGTAGGTGTGGCTATAGTTTCGTTTTACCTTTTTCGTGGATTTACAGCATGTACTTTGTTTACAGAAGAATATGCGCCTGAAGCTGGAAAGCGTGTTGTTTGCCATTTTGGTATACGGGTGATTCTTCTATCAAGTGTTATGGGTGGAAACTTTGTGCGTTGTTGCTGTTTTCGGTAAGCTTGAATGTTTCTTGCAATTAACTGTTGCGTTTCTGACTAATGTAATTACAGCGACCTTAAAGAGCGAACTGGTGTTTTCGTGTTGATTAGTTTTACGTAACTATTTTACTATCTTAGGATTTTTTGAGTTAGCTTTTGTATTTATTTCATGTATTTAGTGATTTGTTTTTGACTCGTTATGATTGAGTGTTTTTTCTTAATGGATGGTTCTTTGTTTTCCTTAAAATTAACGTGTTTGTGCTGATAACTTTTTAGATTACATGTTTTGTATATTATTTTGATTTTTGCAGCACTTGTTGATGAACAATGTTTTTAGTTTGATTGTTTGTTGCAAGTATGAATAAATTATCTGCTGCAACCACTCTAGAACATGCAACATATAATTGTCCATGAGAGAAACATGGTTTTGAAAGATGAACTCCACAATGTTGCAGTGTCTGACCTTGCGATTTATTTATGGTAATTGCGAATGCTAGTCATACAGGGAATTGTAGTCTTTTAAATGGTATTGTTTGATCAGTTGGAATCAATGGAATACGTGGAATGCAAACTGATTCCCCTGCTCCTTTTCCTGTAATAATTGTGGCTTCTATTACATTTGGCATGAGGTTTTTCACATACAGTCTAGTGCCATTACATAACTTTGGCGAGTTTAAATTTCTTAGTAAAATAATTGGTGTTCCTTTTTTCAGGAGTAGTTGGTGAGAAGGCATTCCTGGTAGTTCTAGTGAGCTCAAAAATTCAGTAGGGAAATTAACAGCATCATCTTTGTCTACCACTGTATCAATAGATTTGTATACAGTAGGTTGGTCTGGTAACATGTCAAGAATTTCCTGATTTATAATGTTAAAATCCTCGTTCCTTGCTGCTAAGATAGCTCTTTCTTTAAGCCATTCATGATGTTGATAATTATCATTAATGTTTGAGTATACTGAATTTATAAATTCAAATGCAGATGTTACCATGGTGCAGAAATAATCTGGGAATTCAATGTTATTTTCTTCATTTTTTGGTACTTTTCCATTACCTATTTGAAGAAGAAAGTTGGTAAAGAGTTGAGTGTTTGCATTTTGTCTTACTCTCATGTTTTCTGATAAGGTAATGGTTTGAATATTTTCCCATAAATATGATTGGTTGATACACGCATTGTTTTGTTCTGCAGGTGTAGATTTTGGTATTACTGGGAGTGTTTGTCTGAAATCTCCACAAAGAAGTAGTAGAAGTCCACCCATTATTTTTTGATTTTCTCTTATGTTTTAAGTGTTATGTTTAAGGCTTCAATAGATTTTTTATGTGCCATTGTATATTCATCCCAAACAATAATTTTTGCTTCTTTTAGCACTTTTGCACGGCCACTACCTTTTGTTATATTACATGTTGGGGTTTCCTGTTTAGCTATGTCGAGTGGTATTTGGAGTGCAGAATGAACAGTTCTTCCTCCTTCCATTAATGTTGCTGCTATTCCTGATGATGCTATGGCTAATGCAACATTTCCTTGTGAACGTATTTCTGTTGGAATTAAGTTTGTGAGGAAAGTTTTTCCCGTTCCTCCACATGCTTGTAGGAAAATTATTCCTCCATCTTCTGTTGTTAGTTGAGTAATTATTTTGTCATAGGCAGATTTCTGTTCATCATTAAGCAGTGGTTTGTTTTGATTTATGTATTCTTTTAATCTTTCAATGTCATAGTTTGTTTCCCTTATATAATCTGCATTTAAGGCATATCCTTGATTGTGTGTTGGTGCTGGTAGGCCAAGATCTTCTAGTGTTTTATTAGTCATGCGTATGCATTTGTCTTCGATTTCAATTAATGCCATGTTGTATATGTCTGTTCCATACTCAATGTTTAATGTTGGATGTTCTTTTCTGGCTTCCATTAGCATGTCTTCACTTAGTGGGTTTTTAAAAATTTCCCACAAATTTAGTGGGTTTGATGAACTACATTATTGCTAGTAAAGTTCTCATTTGATGTGGCATAGAAATCATTGCTGCTTCTTGCAAAGTTGTTTCCCAATGTTGATCAGCTTCTAATAAACCCATGTGCTGACAAACTTCTCTGTATGTTTCCATCAGTTTTGCATCCACAGTTTTGAGTTCTTATTGTGTGGAGCAGCCTTTTCAGAAACATTCTGTATTATTTGGATGCACAGTGTATAGTCTGCCTATTGCATCACTTTCATAAATGTCATGTTCAGGTACATAAGTGCCAGTTTTTCTGCGGCAGAATTGTTTCTTAGTTTTATTCCAGGTGTAATATTTTGCCACATCTTGATATAGTATGGTTTTTGCAAATTCATCTTTCTGGCATAGTTTTTAAAAAGCAGTTAAAGTTGTTTCTTGAGGATTATCTGCGACAGTTGTTGCTGTTTCAGGAGTAAAATATACTCTTTGACCATTTTCAAGGTGTACACTTAGATGTAGTACTGTTGGATGTCTATTATGTATGTGTAAGCCTAGAATGCGCCAAAAACCCTCATTAGTGCTAATGTTCCTTCCACATTTATACTGTAAAATCTCATCATTTTTGTTGCTGTTTCTAACATCATAAATGGCCATGTCACTGCCTTTATTTATATATTTACACACTTAATTTATTGATTTAACACTATTACAATATTCAACATTAATGTGTGCTTTGAATATTTTTGATAGTAGAGGACAGTATGGTACTATCCAGCTGTTGTCTATTACTATTTCTCCTTGTGTTTTAATGTTTTATTTAGTTGTGTTCCCTCTATCCTCTAGAGAACGTTGTCTGTATTGTGGGTATCCATCTTCTGAAGTTTGTGTTTCTTTCAGTAATGCTCTGGGGTATCTTTTGGTGCAGGTTTTTTCTTTAATGCATGGTGCTTGTGGGTTAAGAAGACCATGAATCATGTTTTTTTAACAATAGCATGTAGTTCAATGTCTTCATTTTCGTGGGGTATTTCAGCAGATATTATTTTATCAATTTCAGTGGGATGTATTTTGTTTTTTTAGCCATATCAAGTTGTGTGAATGTGGCAGCCCACGTTTCTGCCATTCAGTCGTATACATCCAGCAATTACATTCACCAAATATAAGTTTTTTTGTAATAAGATTAATTAATTGTGTTTGTTTTCGTCAAAACACTCTTGAAATTAAGTCATGTCTGTCATTAGCTGTTTCATCATTTCTGAGGTAATTTTTTTTATCTCAGGCCATGTTGGGTTACATGTAAATGTTATAAATAAGTCTGGTCTTCCATGTTTCCTTACATAGGTCATAGCATCCTGAGTATATTCATGCATATGCCTTGGGCTTCCAGTATATGTTGCTGGCATGATGAGCAGTGTTCCAACATTTGTTAGGTTTCCATCTTGTGCCATAGCATCCTTTAAATGTATGTATTGTTCTGCTCTGAGTGATTTTTGGTTTGTTATAATGTATAGTAGTCTTTCACTCTCTATTTTTGCATACATATCCACAACGGACTGATTTAATAATTTTCTGCAGTGGATTATGTGGTTTTGTTCTTCATTTCTAACCATTAGAATGTAGGAGTAGTAGTCCATGGCCGAATTTTTTTTTCAGTTTCCTTTCCTGTTTTTGGATCAATGCATTTCAATTTAAAATTATATCCATCCTCACCATATGGGAAAAGTATGGGATACTGAAGAGCATCATAGGAGCGATGTGTTTTCTGATATACGTTGCAGTTTTTTGTCATGTTGTTTAAGAATTATATCTCTGGGATGGAAAGTATCTCCAGAAATGAGTGCTGCGATTTCATTTGTTTCTGGTGCATTGTATCGCCGTATATGTTCTTGGAGTTTTGTCTGCAGCTATGACAATTTGGTATTCATTTGTTGGCATGTTTTGCATTGCATTTTGGAAAGTGCAGATGAGATTATTGTGTTGATGTAACATTCTTTGTATTCTTAGTACAATATGTTGTTTTGTTCCTTCAATGTATGTACATCGTTGTGCTGTTTCTTTTTCCTCATCTCCCATGAAATAAATTTGCAGGAACTTTGGCTGTTCTTCTGGTAGTGGTAGTAGTGAACCGATATTGTGGTAAATCTGTCCTTGAATTGTGAATGTTGGATTGAATCCTTTGTGTTGTATAATGGCTGTGGCTCCAAATGAAGTCATTTGAAAACATGAGTTGTATTTTCGAATATTCTTTAAGAAATGTTTAGAATCTGTTGTTACTCCACTTGTATATTCTATCAGTTCTTGTGGTGACATTTGATGTTGAATTTTAATTTTACCTTCTTTACAACATAGTGATTTGGTTTCTGTTTTGAATTTTCTGTCTTGGCAGAATTGGCAAATGGTGTCTAGATTACCAATCTCTAAATTGGCATTTTCTGAATAATTAGTTTCTGGATCATAGGAGAAGGCAGCCATTTTTAATATTAATTTCTTAGCTTTACTTCTCTATTTTCATATTGCTCTTGTCTTTTTATTTTGTTCTAATCTCATATCATGTTTCTTTGTGCTTTTGTTAGCCCTTGATGTACTGTCAGTTTCTCTGCGTTCTGTTAACATGGTCTCATGTTGCTGAGAGGATGTTTGTTTTGTCTTTTGTGTATATTTTTTCTGCATTTCTTAAGTTTTTCTTCCCTTTCCTGCAATGTTTCTTGTGTTTTTTCTAGTTTTTTTAATGTTTTGCGTGTTCTTTGTCCTATGTTTACACATTTTTGTAGGCATTGTGATTTACAATTCTAATAAATTAATAACATATTGAAATATGTTATTATTATTAATTCAGTATTAAAACATTTGTTGTATATTGTTGTTGTTGTAGCTTGTTAATGGTTTATTTACTTTGGCAAAGAGGCAATAATGCACTTTTCTGTAACTATGATTTATGTGCAAAGTATATTTTTAATGAGTTAGTTGTTTTGCATGAGGCAACAATGCACTTTTCTGTAAGTATTGTTTATGTAAAAAAGTTTGTGTTCAGTCAGTAGCTTGCTGTATTTTTCTCATACAAATTTATTATAACCTTTTCATGAGGCAATTATTTTTAGTGAAAATAGTTTTACTATGAGAATTATAAGTATTGATTTTTCATTACAGTAATGTAAAGTTTTGTGCTCTGTTCTTAATGTTTTCATTCAATAATTATTGATCTGTAATTTAAATGTTTTTTTAAAGTTTCTTCAAGTCCTGCAGCATATGCAGTAGAATGTTTGCGAAAATATTTTTTTTGTAGCATGCATGTAGCAACATTTAATGAAGTCTGCTCTGTAATTTCTTCGGGCGCTATTGTGCATAATTGTGACGGTTATTTCTTCCCTAAACTGGGTTTGGTTTTGAAATTTCTTCAATAGCTGTAAGATACACTTTTAATTTTTGTCAAATACGTGTAACATATACAGTATAATATGTTAGCAAAGGTATGTTGTTTTTAGTTTATGTGCTCAAATAGTAAATGGAGTGTGCTCCGTAATTATTTTTAGGCGCAATTGTACATAACCGTGACGGTTATTTCTTCTCAAAACTGTGAGGGGTTTGTGATGCGGCGTGTTTTATTGGATTTTTTTGCGCTTCTCCCAACGTTTGACACGTTCGCACCGTTCAACGTGATTGGCTGCATTGCTGTAATCGCATAGGATGCTGGGATTTGTAGTGTAATTTGTTCTGTGAGCATTCGTTCAGTGGCTTTTTTAATTTTTAAATTACTTTACATATGCATTGTGTATGTATTATGTGGATTAATGATCAGAAACGTAGTAGTTATTTATCGTATTTTGATAGAGTGAAAGGTTTTGAGTGGTGCGGCAAAAATTTGAATTTTTTTATACCGTTTATCCTACATTCTATATTCAGCTAGATTAGCTGACATGCTATAGGCGCGTAGGACGCTGGGACATGAAGTTTAATTTGTGATGTTACCGTTCGTACATTGTAATTTTTTCTACCACTTTATTTTGATTGGCTGCAGCGTGTCTCACAACGTTCTATTTGGTCACACTTCTCAACCTAATTGGCTGTGGTGCGGCACGGCACACAGGATGTTAGGTAGTGAAGCCCTTTTTCTTTGTTTGCGTTCGTGGGGCTCTTGCCCCACTGGTGCATTTCTCAACCCTACAGTTACCTCCATACTGGATTCGGGCGAGTGCAGGAGGCTCAGTACGGGATAGTGTGGATGGGTGCGGGAGCCTTTGTCACATTCCAATGTTTAACGCTTGGATTTATAGGTATAGATTGTCATACTTTGGAAATACCATAAGAAGACAGGAGTCACAGAAAAGACCATAATTTTGGGGAAGTGGAAAACAGTAGAAAGAAAAGAAAAGTGAGTTTGAGGTCTTAGTTACATGGGCTGCTTTGAAGTGTGAATGGTCCTGTGCTGCCCTAATAGACATGCCCGTCAAGCGCAGCTCTGGAAAAAACAGGAACTGCTCCGACCCGGGTGCGCATGTGTAGCAACAACTCCTTTGTGCATGTGCAGAGCCCCTTTGCGCATGCACAGAGCCCATTTGCAATGGGCATGCATGCGCAGTAACCCCTTTCCCCGTTGTTCAAATATGGGATGGTGGCAGAAAAGGAGAGGAACATGCAGAGAAATACATGATTTCCTGGCCAATCCGGGATACTTGACAGGTATGATAATAGAGCCTCTCTTCTTAAACCAGTTCATAATATGGCAAAACTGACAGCAATGGTTAAAGATCCAATATGCCCTTTGGTGCAGTCTTCATGTTTGTATGGTATATCGGACCTCAAACAACCCTATTTGGTACAGCTCCTTCTATTCTCAATTTGCCATATTGTGGATAGGCTTAAGAGAAAATATATTAGGGCAGTACTCATGTGCTACATCATTTTTAAAAAAAATAAAATAAAAACCTCTTCCTGGAAGGAAAAGGGGGTAACAAGTGAGATTCCCCCTCCCCTTTCCCCCCTCCTTTGACCTGTTGTAAAAGGCCAGTTAAGAAACTGCCTGGAGCAAAATCCACCACCTGTTGTTGGTACTCAGCAGCAGATTCAGCAGTGTGCAAGTTCTTGGCTAGATCAGGGTTGGCCAACTTTGGTGTTCCAGCTGTTCTTGGACTTAAGTTCTCATAAGCCCTGATTAGCAGGGGTGCTTCCTTGGGCTTCCGGTAATTGAAGTCCAAGAACATCTCTGTAGCACCAAAGTTGGCCACAGTAGTGGGCTCCAAAAAAATTTACTACCACACTGTGGGCGTGGTATGGTGGGCGTTGGGCGTGGCCTGGCGAAACCCGAATTAGGACTACTTTATTTAAAAATTTGGATGGGTGGGGACAGCCAGAATTTCTGCTACCAGTTCTAGCGAACTGATGCAAACCTGCTGATGCCCACCACTGGTTGGCCACCCCTGGACTAGACCGTTAAGACAAGTCGAATTTCCCTTGTTGCCCCATCCTGCCTCCTCCTGCTTTGGCAAGGAAGTGTTGTTTCTTCATTTTTTATACGCATGCAGCACATCTCCACTGCCCTAATAGAAACCAATTCCTTACCCACTTATTTTACTCCATGGTGGAGCAGAGGAAGTCTCTGATTTGCCAATATCCTGAAATGGCTCTCTTCTTAAGTCACTTCATGATATAGTAAATTGACGTCTGAAGGCGATGGATCAAAATAGGGTCATCTGAGGTTTGGTATGCCATTTGGATGTCATAAATTATAATCTAGGAAAGCTGAAATCTTAAAGTGCAATTGACATTATAGTTGTAACAGACCTTTAGAGGGGTTGGTGAGATTAAAGAAACCTTTTCTTAAATGTGCTGTTATTAATAAACTGCTTCTGTCCCTTAACTTTAAAAAATAATAATCATAATGTGAATGATTATACTTGATAAAGGATTTTGAACATGATCACACGAAAGAAAATGTCAGGTCATTCTAAAAAAAAAATTAACTAGATTTTTTGTGCTCATCATTTGTGTGTGGCATTATGGAAGATGTGGTGCTAGGTTTTAATATTAAATTTGGGTAGCTTGGTTGTAGTAAAAGGTCCTTGAGATTGAGGAAGGACAAACCACAGAACTGTTCAATAACAATTGTACATGCTCAGTGGTCATAGAATCTATCTATATACTGTATATAAAAGAGAGGTGTGTGTATGTCCCGGCATCATGCCCACACCACTGTACCCATCCCCTAGCAATTCAGCAGACACCTACCTTGGCCATTCTGGATGGTCACTGTTGGGGTCTAATGGGCAGATGTGGAGCACATGCCCCACAAAACAGAAAGAAAGGATGGTGCATGTGCACAGAATGGGTCGCGCGCAAAGCTGTTCATATGTGAATCTCGCCCAATGCTGGTGTGCATGCCTGACAGCACATGCATGGAGTGCTGCTCGCACGCACAGCCGCTCAACGACAAGGACAGATGGCGTTGGCGCGTGCACCTAACATACCATGCATGCATTAAAAAAAAAAAGCGGGAGCTGCTGTGGCCCAGAACTACCTCACCATCTCACCGGGGCACTGGACCCGCCCAATGCCTACTGGCCATAAATGATGCAGAAGCAGTAGGGCAGGCCCTGCTCAGGCCCGCGGAGCAACTCCACAGGAGACCGGGTAGCCGGGGCCATGGGATCAACACATGAGGCCTCACCAGGCAGGTGGAGCACAACCCTCGCCGCCGCCGAACGAGTACACACAAAGATGAGGAGGCGACCCCGAGCCGACAGCGGGATGCCTCTGAGGGAGCATGGGTGGACAGGGCGACGGGGCGGTCGGATAACAGCCGGCCAGGTAACCGAGAGGACACAACCTACCAGGCCAGGTGGGCGGGAGATACAAATGTTCTGTAAATGTTCTGTCAGTCTCATTTGTTTAATCCTAAATCAGGTTGTCTTGCTTAACTAATGAATGTTCTACATCAGGGGTGCCCAAACTACGGTCCATGGCCAGACCTGGCCCCCAACGCCAATTCATCTGGCCCATGCTGCCCTTGTCCATCCTGGAAACAATGAGGGTGGCGGGGGCCAGATCTGGCCTGTGGGCCATAGTTTGGGCACCCCTGGTTTAAGAAGAGAAAATAGACGCTTAAAATCTATCTCCTCCTGTTGCAAAACAGATTGCAAGGTGTGTTTTACTTCCGCTTCCGGTCGGAGGAACCATGTGACCGGCCCATTGAACCATATAACCAGCCTATAGCCTGAAAAGTTTGGGCACCCCTGTTCTACATTTTGTTGAATGTCTATTCATACATCTCTTTCTTTCTTTCTTACTTACTTACTTATATACCACCCATTTGGGATATTTCTCACTCTGGATGGTGTACACAGACAACACAACAAAACACACAATAAATCAAAAACAGACCAAATGCGCTTCTGGAATACATGAAAAGACTGACATCAACATTTGTTTGGTGTATTTAAGAAATCTGTACTGAACAATGTAATACATCTGCATGTTCAAGCCAACAGAGTATATATATTTAATTGTTACACTTAGTAAATGTGTTTATTAATGTTTCAGAAAACTAATGCATTTATTGTTGGATTTCTTTTCTCCTGTCCAGGAAATCAGTTCCTACCCATTGCAGCACAAGATCTCCAGTACATTGTAAAATCTGGATATCTGGAAAAACGTAGAAAAGGTAAGCTGACCCAATTTAATGTGCCTTTTCAGATTGTTTGCTTGGGAAGAGAAGTGGTAAAAATTGCCAGCAGTAAGATGAATTCAGAAGATTATCGCTGAGAGGTTATTTGCTTTCTGTAGATTGCTGGAGAGAACCTGGTTATAATTGACTATACTGTACTTAAAAGTATCCTTAGATAAATGGAATTTGATAACATTTTGGGAACTGCAAGGAGTTCTATTTCAGGTTTAGAATTTTTAATGCAAGAGTTTTGGCCTATCTATTATCATACCAGGTTGCTATGAAGCAGCAAGTAGGCAGGTTAGACCAATATTTCAATAGACAGGGCCCAGAATCTTATTCACATCAATACTAAATCAAATTATTTAAATCATTGTAGCAAAATGATGCATGATGAGAAATATAAGCACTGACTTCTTAACTATCAGCAGTGTGCCAACAGGAATTTATGTTAGATGACTTATACTACTGCGTGCCTACAGTAGGACTCTGGCCAGATAATTTTTTAATGGGTCAGAAGATGCTACACTTTGTACAGGAAGCTGGAAAAATGCAGGCAAAAATAGTTGTGTGATCCTCTACAGGCAATTTTACAATATTCTGACTCTAACCACCTTTGAGCTAGCTATTTAGCTCTGTGGATTGGAGTTTATGGGTTGGAAGTTTAATTCCCTATATGCCTGCAGAATAGCTTTTCTCAGAAGAAAAGCTAGTCTATACAATATAGGGCCAACTTCATGGCCCCAGAAAATAAACCACATCAGAGTAGACGTTGGGAAAAATTCCTACAGCAGACCTGCCAGCACATTTTTTTTAACCATCTACAGTGATACCTCGCTTAAAGAGCATAATGCGTTCCACGGGATTGCTCTTTCAGCGAAGTTGCTCTTTAAGCGAAACCCCATTGTAATTGACCAATTGTGACCTCTGGCGGGGGGATTGCGAACCCTATATTAGGACTTGTTAAACAAGTTTTTGGTTGGTTTTAGTTGTTAAGCGAGGCGACCTTTCAGAGAAAATTCTGCTCTTTAAGCGAGTTAGTCTCTAAGCGATGCGCTCTTTATGCAAGGTTTTACTGTACTTGATTTGATCACTTTCCAGTGCTTCATAGAAAAGGGAAGCGTCTTATATCAGGGATTCTCAACCTGTGGCCCACGGGTGGGATGCAGCCCATGGTGCCATTTCATGTGACCCACCACCACCTTCACCACCCCCGGAAGTGCCATGTGGTGGAGGAAGGGCAAAATGTCCATCCAGGCCCTGAAGCTGTCTGAGGGAGCGTGACCTGGCCCCCGGCTTTAAAAGGTTGAGAACTCCTGTCTTAGATAAATAGTACTTAGCTTCATAACTGTGCTGCATTATTGCAGATTAAGAAGAGTTATGAAATTGTATTTATATATTTTGAACATTTATATTCTTCCTTTCAGATGAATCCAATATGATTCAAAATAAAAATATAAAATAACTATCTGATAGTTTGTGTTGCTTTTAGATGGCATTTTTCCTATTCCAATATTCTATTTCTACTTTCTAATTTATCATATCAGACTGTTCCATTCAGTATATGACTGGAATGTTTATACTAGAGTAAGATAATATGAATTGTATTATAGACCACAGCTTTCTTGGCTTTGAGTGGCAGAAGCGTTGGTGTGCTCTGAGTCGAACAATCTTCTACTATTATGGAACTGATAAAGGTATTGCAAATTTTGTTGTTTTTTCTTAAGATTCACTAGTTGCGTGTTAGTTGATTGGTTGCAAGCCTCAAAAGTCACTCTGTTCTTTTAATGCATATCAGACTTAATATCCAACATTTTTTATCTTATATATGATGTAAATATATTATCTTCTCTGTTCTTTCCTTTGGAAATTCAGATCAGCTCTTTTTTTCTCTTAACTTTGTTAAGTTTTCAAGAAAATGAAAAATAGTTGAATGTCTGCTCTACATTAGGAACTCATTTGACAATACTGTACTAAATTTGCAGAATAGTCCAGAATTTGGAAAAGTTACTTTTTTAGACTATAGTTTCAAAATCTTCCAGTTAGCCAGCTAGCAGTTAATGTACACAAGTGTCTTAATTCTTCATGTAAACCTCAGAACTATGTTTTAAATAATAGAAATAAATAAAAAATAAAACGTATGGGCACGTTTTACTTCCGCTTCTGGGAGTGACAAGGGCAGGCCAGGCCGGAAGAATCACAGTAAACCCATTTGTGTGGATTCACAGGGTGTTTGGCTTTCTGGGAATTAAAGTCCAAGAACATCTGGAGTGCCAAGGTTCGCCATCACGGGTCTAGGCTGTCCCTTCCTTTTAAAGAAGAGTTTTATCTCCCAAACATCACCTCTAAACCATTCAGCTAATAACATCTAACCCATTCTGTCTAGAATATTCATGAAATAGGGGGGGGGGGGGGAAATATGAATAAATGATAACCCACCGGGCCGTTCCCATTCAGCCTTGCAAATGAAGTTCTATCTTTGCTTTTTATCTACAACAGACAAACAACAGAAAGGTGAATTTGCTATAGATGGCTACACCGTCAGAATGAATAATACCCTTCGCAAGGATGGAAAGAAAGATTGCTGTTTTGAAATTACTGCTCCTGATAAACGCATTTATCAGGTTGGACTTTTTATGTCGTCTTGAAATTAAATTGATAAAACTGTTACTGTTCCAGTTATGGGGACATTAACATTTCAATAAAACAACCCCTGATATGCTTGAGTAGAAGGGGGGTGTCTTTATTTGCCTACCATGTACATCCATATAAGAGATTGGAATTTTTTTAGGGGGTAAGGAGACAGATAAGTTCTAGTGCTATCTTTTATATATATATATATATATATATATATATATATATATATATATATATATATATATATATATATATATATATATATATATATATATATATATATATATATATATATATATATATATATATATATATATATATATATAAGAACAACTAATACAGTATGTCGTTTTTATCTGTTAGTCCATTTCACTGCTTATTTTAAAATATCTATTATCTAATAGGTCTGCCTGATTTCTTAGATGAATAATATTGTAAAATAATTGGATTTATGTATAGTTTTTTTTTAAAACCCCAAATGTTAAATATGCATTGTATTTCTTTGAGGTCTGTGAGGGATCTCGAAGTTTAAAAGCACATATCAGCTCTGCAATTCAAGATTTATCAGCTAGGCATCAAAGTGGAATGTAACTTTAATAAGTTTTAAATATCTGAGATTGCAGTTGAAAGCCAGTTAATTAAGTTGTCAGGTACTGTGTTGGAATCTGACAAGAACATTTTTAAGAAAACCATACCAGCAGTCTAAAGAAATTCATGGGTGTCTTCTAATTGTCAAGGGCGAATTTTGTTCATCAGTCCTGTTCTTGACATTGATGAAGAGAAGCAGCTTTTTTTCCTGCACAGCTGCCAGCTGCTGATCAGAGTTCCAAATCCATCATCCTCTACTTCAATTACGTAAATTTGTCAAAATTAACTGTGCATTATAAGAAGCATCCTTGCAAGAAAAGTACTAGAAGACATGTGAAGAATTGCTAATGGTGCCTTGAAGAAGTGACAGGAATGCTACTTTCTTTTTATTATGGTAACGGCGTTGGCTTTATTTATTTTTTATGTTCAAGATTACGCTTAGTAAAATCAACTTTCTGAACAGTTTACAGCTGCTACTCCCAAAGAAGCAGAGGAATGGGTACACAGTCTCAGTTTTGTACTACAAGGTATGCATGTTGATGAAAGCAATCCTTGTTTATACTATGCATGCTAGAAAGAAAATTCTTATTGCATTTTTAGTCTTTGGCAACAGATTCGAATTTTATGGCACCCTTAAAGACTATAAACAGGTTTTATTTGCCATAAGCTTTTGTGGACTGCAACTCACTGAAGATGTAGAGTAAATTTGCTTAAGAAAAAAAGTTATGTAATATGTATGATCCCACAAGACTCCTTGTGGCTTTTATGTTTTTACTCTTTTGTTTTGTTTTTTAATACAATATGTCTTGTATGCTTTTTAAGAGTTAAGGAGTCCTCTCCATGCTTAGGAGTAATTCCCATGGCGCTCAGATGGACTTACTTTCCAAGTAAACATACATATTAGTAAACAAAGCTTGATCTAGTTGTTATGCTAGCAGCTGATTATGGGTTTCTGTGGCATTTCTAAATACAGTTGGAAATGAATCAGTGCATTTCATGGTTTTAAAATTAAGAACTATGAGCTGAATACCTGTTGTATAGCTCTTCTTATATTCCTCTTAATAGACAGCGGATCTGCAGTTATTCCAGAAGAGGGTGAAGAATATGACGATATTGGTGAAATTGTTATGCCTCCTCAACAAACGAGAACAGAACCAATAGATGATGACATTTATGAAGAACTTCCAGGTAATTTTAAATCATTGGAAGTGTATGTTAGAGATCCAAGGGGACATGAAAATTTGGCAAAGTATGCATCAATATATTTTGGCAGATAAACTGTAGATATAGGACAACTGAACTCAGAATCTAGCTCGAATACATGGCCTTGTTTTCCTTAGTATAATTTTTCATTACTGATATCAGACACTTGTAGTATCTGTTTCTTTTAACCTAAGGAGCTCTTCAGTTTTATCTGATAACAACATTAATATTAGACAGAGATAGTAAAACTGTATCTTGAAATTGTCAATTCTTTAGGAGCCTCTGCTTCATAACTATTGAATTAAAAATTTGAAATGTCTTATAGCAGGGGTTTCCAACCTTTTCAAGCCGGGGGCTGGGTCACGCTCTCTCAGTTGGCTTCGAAGGTCGGAAGGCCATTTTGTCCTGCCTGCACAATGGGGGTGGGCATTTTGTCCCAACAGCTTCAAAAGGGTGGCCATTGTGTTTCTCAAATGTCCTTGGAGGGGTGAGGGGCCACATGAAATGCCACCATTGTCCAGATTTGGCCCATTGGGAACTCCTGTCTTACAGTCACACCAATTCACTCACGTATATTTTTTCATTATTCAAAGTGCTGCATGCTTTTAGGTATTTCCTAATTTATAACCTTATAATTTTTCAGTAGCATGGTGACTTGTGTTAAGAAATTCTGGTAATGAGCCAAGTATAAAATCACTTTGGGATTTTTGTTTTGTTTTTGTTTCATAACATTCAGCAAAAAGTTTACTGTGGTGTCTGACTCTGAATTTTTCATTTTTCATTGTCAGATGTCTATATCTTGACAGCTAGATGCAGTTCAATTTTTTATTTTGATGGCTTGACGTTCACGCTGAAATCAGAGGGGGAAATGACAGGAGAGGATTTGTGAAACATCACTTAGGGTTTGTACGATTGGAAGATGACTTGGAAATGAGAGAGTTGACTGCATAAAAAGGAGATCCTAAATATAGAGACTTTTAATATTTCTGCTATAAACAGAATGGTGGTGTAAAGTAAGTTCTAGAAGCAAAGCATCAATCAGACACCAAGCTGGACAGTATAAATTATATAGATGTGCTTTAGGGATTTTCATTCGTACAAGGAAAAAGATGAATTCATTGTTTTTGACAAATTGCTTTAGGAAGCCCCTAAGGCTCATTTGACTCTTTTGTAAAATATTATTTTTCAAGTTCTAAGAACTTAGAATCAGGTGCTGTAGAAATAACGCCTGGAAGAAATGATAGGAAGATATCATAGACCGAAGAATGCCTTTGTGATGTACTAGAACCTGTTCACACAGTTGTGAAATGATGGTCTGGGGGATTCCAGGTGTAATAGTTCATGAACACTTGCAAAAGTCTCCCCCACACTGTTGTTTTCCAAATGTGTTGGACTTCAACTCCCCACAACCATTAGCCGGTGCCAATGCTAGCTGGATAGAGTAAGAGATGTTGCCCAGTGAATTGAGAAGACAGTAGGTTGAAAAGTAGTGTTGCACTTTGCTGATGTGTTTTCTAATACCTTAAACACAGGGATGGGAAAACTGCATACCTGGGCAGCATGTGGTCCCCAAAATGCTCAATATGCCTCATCCTCATCCCCCCCCCCACAAATTTACCCAACAACCTCTCAAATGTACTTTTTATATATACCTGGTCAATTCCATCAGCTTTTTGGCTCTTCCCTGCTCTTGTTTTAGGGAATTGTTTTATAAAAACTAGAAACAGTGTTTAGACACTTTCGTTTAAAACAGGGGTTCCAAACCTATGTCCTGTGGACCGGCCCCAGCCCACAACACCATTTTATGTGGCACACAACTGCTTCCGCCACATGCAGAAGTGGAAGCGGACACATTTACATCATCCGTAAAACGTGCATGCGCAAATGTGGCCATGCTTGTCGTAAAAATGGGACTGGTCGTGTTTACATCAGCCATAAATGCTTCTGCTTCCTGGTGGCATGGTCCAGCTGACTCAACTGTCCTGGGGGCATGGTCAGGCCCGCTATGTGAAAAGGTTGGGAACCCCTCATTTAAAACATGCCCCTTGGGCCTAAAACAGGCCAGAATATCTCAAATATGGTATAATTTTCCCTGATTTTCCTAGAAGGTGCAAGAGACCTGTCCGGGGCAATGCTGTTTTCTTGTGACTGCACTCTTCTGAGATCCAAGCAGGGCATTTGTGGCCACTGGAATTCTGGAAATGGTCCCTCTTTGCCCCCCCTTGTTTACTAATTATGTGGGGTTCCATTCCTGCCTGCAGTATTTATTGACAAAATTTATACCTTTCAAGCCACTGCATTCTTGCAGCGGTAAAGTTGCTAAGTTAACTTGCATTTTCTTGGTCACCCTTCTTTCTGAACCTTATCCCTTAATGGACAGTGACCATTATAATTGCACTTAATCTTCACAGAGTGCTGTTACTTACACAGATACCAGTGGTGTTGGCCTATTTACCCAAGGCCACTGCGGTAATTAAGAAAGATACTTCAGCTGAATGACACCTTCCCTCTTGCGACTATAAACTGTAATCCTCCAGTTTCATTTATGATAATACAATTGATGAATTTTATTCTGGAAAGTCAAGGAGGAATCTCTGGGTGAATTGAGATTTAAATTAGTCTATTAGAATTGTATAGAAATGTAATACCAAACCATGGTTTCTGATCTAGAGCCAACACATAAAACTCAAGTGTTTCCCCGCAAGGTTATGACATTAACATGAAATGTTGGGTGGATGTCCCAAGACCAATTTCTGCATTTCAGATTTAGATCCTAGTTTAGTACAAAAAGTTGTGGGGATGGGGGTGGGTGGGTGCCGAATGGATTGCAGCAACATGTCATGCAAGATGTATTCAACATCTTCTGACCCCATCACTTCCTGGCAAATAGAAGGGGAAGAAATTGAATTAGTGACAGACTTTACCTTCTTGGGATCTAAAAGATCAATGCAGATGGTGACTGCAGCTATGAAATAAAAGACGTTTACTTCTTGGGAGGCAAGCTATGAGAAACCTGGGCAGCATAATAAAAAGTAGAGACATCACCCTGCCAACAAAAGTCCGCATAGTTAAAGCAATGGTCTTCCCAGTAGTAATAAATGGCTGCGAGAGCTGGACCATAAGGAAGGCTGAGCGCAGAAGAATAGACGCCTTTGAACTGTGGTGCTGGAGAAGACTCTTGAGAGTCCTCTGGACTTCGAGGAGATCAAATAAGTCAATCCTGAAGGAAATCAACCATGACTGCTTATTTTATTTTATTTTTTGTTCAGTTGCACAGTCGATTCTGACTCTTTGCGACCCCATGGACCATTTTCCTCCAGGCACCTCTGTCCTCCACCATCCTCCTCAGCCCGCCCAGCTCAGTGCCCATTGTGTCTACTATGCCATCTAGCCATCTCATCTTTGGACGCCCCCTTCTTCTCTTGCCCTCCACCTTTCCCAGGATCAAGGCCTTCTCAAGTGAGTCCTCCCTTCTCATTTGATGTCCAAAGTACTTTAGCTTCATCTTCACTATTTGTCCCTCCAATGAACAGTCATAATACATAATAAGACTGCTTATTAGAAGAACAAATATTGAAGATTAAGTTCAAGTACTTTGACCACCAAATGAGAAGAGAAGACTCACTTGAGAAGACCTTGATGCTGGGAGAAGGGGGTGACAGAGGATGAGGTGGATGGATGGAATCATTGAAGTAATGGGCGTAGATCTGGCTGGGCTGCGGAGAATGGCAGAGGACAGAGGAGCCTGGCATGCGTTGGTCCATTGGGTCTCAAAGGGTTGGACTTGACTGTGTGACTGAACAACAACAACAACAAAGTTTTTGTCTGTTCATTGCTTTAAAAAAAATTAGAACTAGATTTGACTTGGTTCCAAAGAGCCATGTACCCTGTTCTTTCATGTAAGGTAGCACTGACCATGGCTCCCACCCTGACTTGGTAAAGAAACTCCCCCCATACTATTTTTTTTGCCACTTGAGAAACCTATTCTGCAAAGAACTGCATAGAATCAGTTTATGATATGAATACTTTCATTCTGCCTTTCAAAGGAAAAATAATTTGCATCAGACATACTCAAGATCCCGGGTATGCTTGGATATATTTCTTCTTCCTGATACAGTTAATACGATATTTAAATATTGAGTAAGAAGCATTACAATTTAACAGTAAAATACAGCATATCATTAAAACTGTTTTTTCTACTCACAGTGATCTTTCCAAGACTTACATATTTTCCCAACATGTATATTTTATCACTTATTCAAATCATGCAATAATTGCACCATTTTTTCACAGTCACTTTTTCCTCTAGATTTTGCTAACTAACACATAGTTCAATGACCATAAACTATTCTATGCCTGGAGGAGTCCCTTTTCAACTTTCCTTTTAAGAAATGGTCCCAGGGAGTATTACTCCACTGTTCATACTGACCTTTGCAAGATTTCAACCCTAAACCCCAAATGTCAGCAATAATTGGACTTTTGTATGAGTCACAAATGCAATAAAACCTGTGACATTTGCAGCTTTGGTCCATAAGTTTGTTTGTCACCAAAGTATCTTCCTGCCAGCAGATGCAGTTTTATATTCAATTCCCCCCAAAGTAGCTTTCACATAACTTGTGATGCATTAAACTACACTTTCTGCGTTTTTCATGGTACGGTATTCACAAAATCTTTGTGCCTTGATCTTCACTGCGATATGCATCAAGTCCTCAATACTGTTCATTGCTTCTGCCCTAAAACATAATTGGAGCAGCATTAAATGTTGGCCTTTTTGGAAGCAACACTGACCCTCATTCCCCTGTATTGCTGGGTTTTAAATCTCCTCAACTTAAATGTCCAGATGCCTTAATAAGGTTTCTGCTCTGTGTGTGTGTGTTTTGTTTCACCCTTGATCATATTTGAATGTCATGTGAAGCCTTAGATGTTCTGAATGTATTCAGGTAAACACACAAGCAGGGCAGATACTCTATGCCAGTGGTTCCCAACGTTTTTTGGCCGTGCCCCATCTAAGCATCTCTAAAATCCTGATTCCCCACCTCTACCACGTGACATATAATTCTTAATATTCAAAAAGTGAACTCCTATTCATGTGGAGGAAGCCTAAAAGGCCATTCACTGTTAAAAACTCATTGATTCCCCCCTTAAAAATCAAATCCCCCCCCCCCCGGTGGGGAATGTGCCCCATGTTGGGAACCATAGCTCTATGCCCAAGTTACACAAAGAGTGACAGCCTACATTAGAGAGCTTTCTATATCAATGGGTGTTCACCACACAGTTATGAAACTAGGAGAATGAGCTTTCAGGGGACTGCAGTGGCTCAGTGGTTAAGAAGCTCGCCTTGTTAGCTGGACGGCTGGCGAGTCGGCAGTTAGAGACCCGGGTACTGCATGACGGATTGAGCGTGCACGTCTCTGTCCCAGCTCTTGGGGACATGAAAGGAGCCTCATTTGGGCATTCCCTAAGTGGAGTTTCTTCTGCAAAAATCCTTTCAACCCAGAATAATTTCTGACACAAAATTACTATTATGAGCTTTCAGAATTAGAGAATTCAGATTACAGTAAATTACCTACTTCAGGTTGGTTTTTTTCACTTGAAAATGGAAGATGCAGTGAATGGGGCTAGAACACTTCCCTGTTTTGAATATTTATTTGTAGTCTTGTAGAACATGGTCAAGAATCAAGTCCTCTCCAAGTGACGTACTTTTGAGACAAGTCGCCAGAGTTTGGAAAAAGTTGTTGAGTTTTTTCTTTTTACTGTAGCTCCCAGAAGTGCTCAGCCAGCATGGCTCCTGGCCAGAGGGTTCTGAGAGTTGTAGCTCCATGAAGTGTCCATGCTATCTGGGGTATCCTGAAAGTTGTCATCCAAAAACAAACTTCTCTAAGCTCTGCTAGGCTCTGTCAATCTACAGTATGCACCTGGACAGGAGATAACCTTACCTGTGCTAGTGGAAAACTATATTTCCCCCTTTGCATTCCTTATGATTTTTCAGAATCTCAAATTGTGTAACAATATTCCACTTTAATTAGAGAACCATTCCTCTTCCTATTGTTGCTGTCCATGTGTCTTGGGGTGAAGCTAGAACAGTTTTTCTGGTGTATTGAGATCAATCCTTTCTGGAAGGTCTGAATAGGGCAAGGGAAATTCCTTAAAACCATATACTACAACTTTTAAGAAAGAAACAATCAAGCTTTATAGTTCCAGAGATTAGTTTTGTATTAAAATAAGATTTCATTGTTAGTTCTGATTGGCCTTATTTTTTCTGCCTCAAATGTACCAACGTGAAAGTGTTTTTGACACTACAGTATTGATTTGTAAAACCAATATGATGCAAACAGGATGTGACAGATGTTTTCTGCTATTGAGGACAAAATCCCATGTTGAAGAATGTTTTTATCTTAGAGAGAAAATGCTTTTCTTATTCATGACCATAAGCAGTACATGATTCATCCAAAGCAGAATGTTTTTGAATCTCCAAGCAAAGTTGTCTTCTTCTGTGGCATTCTAACTTGTCATTAGGATGTAATGCAATGTTCAGTTTAAGAAAGGTACTGTACTTTAAAACCTGACACTTCAAAATGCAAGACATTTTATACATTAATTAAAATTTAACAGACTTTTTTTTTTTAGGGAGGAGGGAGTGTGGGTCAGGCTCACATAGAAAACTCATTGTTTCAGCTCTCCATTGCAATCCAGCAAATAGCAATAGCAGTTACACTTATATTTCATGCCATAGCGCTTAGTGCACTTACGGTAGTTGCACATGAACATACTTTTTTTTCTGTTCCAGTAAATTAATACTGAACTTAAGGCACGTATGAAAATAAAATACAGTACTGTCTTCAATATCGATAATAAATTGTCATAAGGTTTACAAAATAAAATGCAAACCTGCTAAACTGCTTACTGAACACATATTTCTAGGTTGCCCCATATCTAATTTTTTACATTCAGGCCCAAGTTTCTTCATTATAAAGTTCAGCAAGTTATGGAGTTTTGTATGTTATATGCTGTCTGGTAGGAAGTCAGTTATGGAGTTTTGTATGTTATATGCCATCCAGTAGGAAGTGACTTATGACAACCTTAACAAGACTCAAAGTAATTGAGATATTAAGAAATGGCTTTACTAGTTCCAGTCCTCCTTGCCCATTGAGTTTCCATGGGACTGTGGGGATTTGAAGCTACTTCTGTGGAGTCCTAGTCAGACTTTCTTTCTGCATAAGTTTGGAGGTGAACAAGATATACCCATCCAAACCTCCTAAGAAGTGAAAGGAACTGAGGCAACCAACTCTAGCTAATGCCATCTTCTAGAGACAGATAGACCAGTAATTACTTTGATGCCTTACAAAGAGAAAGAGATTGAGCTCTGCAAGTACTACAGAGAGAAACAGATGGAACCACAGACTTGGATTGAAGATGCCAGAATTAACTCACGAGTCCTTTACCCAGGGGTGCCCAAACTATGGCCTGTGGGCCAGATCTGGCCCCCAATGCCAATTCATCCAGTCCACGCCAGTCCCAGAAGTGGAAGTAAAATGTGCATGCACAGAACACTGCCGTAAATTTACCCGCAGCTGTCATAAACATTTTGCGTATGCACAGGTGCGTTTTACTTCAGCTTCTTGTTGGACGAATTACATGACCAGCCCGCTGAACCACATGACTGACCCACAGCCTGAAAGGTTTGGGCACCCCTGCCTTTACCCATCCAATCAAGAATCAACCTGCAAACACTGCTGGGATAAATACAGATCAAACACTTACTCAAGGGGCTCCAGAGCTGTGCGAACAGAGAAAGGGGAAGCTGATATGTTGGAGGTTTGAAAGACAAAAGAATTCTAAAACACTGTTGATGCAGTGTTATAGTACCCTGGATGCTTTTAGATAACAGCATTGCATGGGTTTTGTTTTGACTTTTGTCTCCTGCACTCCTGAGAGAAGTAGTTCTAACTTATTAGTTTCATGTGTGGTAGCTGAATGTCATAACTTAAGTATGGACATGCATACAATTATAATGTGTAATATACCATAATGAAAGTCTATAACCAACTTTAAGTTCCTTTCATGACATGTTTACAGAAGTGCTGCAGAAGATTTTTATCTGAGGTGCAGATTTTTAAAAACCCAGTCTACCAAACAAAGCCAGAGAGAGAGAACAAACTAGCAAATGTTTTCATTCATTTCACATTGAAGTGATGACTCTAACCCTACACAGGTGTTAAAACTACAGGCTAGAGCGCTGTCCCTATTTGTGTGGCAAGTGTACTCAAGATTTAAGAACTGAATTAACTACAACATCGATCCCATTTTTGAACTGAACCTACACAATGGATTCTTCAGGGAGGGCGTGTATGTTCAGGTCAGTATCCTGCTAGGAATTAATGCATACAGAACTAAAATAGCAGAAAGGATTGCAGCTGTTTGGTGAGGTGCCAGCCACATAAGAATGCACCTCACCAAACAGGCACAACCACTTGCGCTCATTTAATTCCACACATGGTAATCCCTCACAGGATGCTGGCCTCAATCTTTTATTTAATGACTGACTACTGCTTTTCAATTATTTGAGTTACAAACAGTTAACACAATATGTTATAGTTGTTGGGTTTTACTTTAGCAACAAAAAAAATATATGCCAAAAAACTGGCTGTGTGAAGGTGAGGAAGCAGGAGCCAAATACCCTTCCTCTTAAATGAATGGGTCTCCAGTCCAGAGCTTGATGCCATCCTTAAGATACCAATTTCAGAACGGGGGCAGGCTCACTGTCTATTCCTAAATCCTATCCCATTGATTGATCAGTGCTTTGAGGAATTGATTTAGGCTTCTGGGAACTGAAGACTGAAAACCAAAGTTTGGGAATCACTGCTCTAGGACAGTTTTGGCAAACCTATGGCACACATGTCAGAGGTGGCACTCGGAGCCCTCTCTGTGGGCACCCTTGCAGTCACCCCAACAAAGAGTTTGCCCTGGCCCATGGCCCAGCAGCCCAAGGGGAGCACTTCCTTCCTCCCCCCCCAGCACAGAGTTTGCCCTGCCCCTCTGCCCAGCAACCCAATGGAAGTGTTTCCTTCCTCCCCTGTTGGTGTGTTGGCACTTTGCGATACATAAGTGGGTTTTGGGTTGCAGTTCGGACACTCGGTCTCTAAAAGGTTCGCCATCACTACTCTAGGAGACTGACCTACGCTGGCTTCAATGCAGTAAAGGAAGTAGGGGAGTAGATTTATTGCGTTGTAATGTTCCTGCATTTGGAACAAAACAATTTATAAATCCCTCACTACTTCTGTGTGACATTAAGTGCATTTTTGTGTTTTAAATATATGTTTAAAGTACCACCAGATGGAGGACTAGCACTTTATTACCCTTCTGATTCCTTTGTGCTAGAACACATTGGAAAAGTTTCTGCAATACTAAATCAACCTGATTGTATATAATGAATTATTTTATGCTTCTTAGTAAAGATGTGATCCATCACTTTTCATTGATCATATTTCTGTTTAATTGAATAGTGGTACTTATAACCAGGAGCTAAGCCTTCTTGGTAGTGGTACTGTCACAATGGAATGTTTTATCATCGTATATACATCAGGCTCCCTCCCTTGAAATATTTTTGAAATTACTAAAGGATGAACTGTACAATGAGACATTTATTCATAGGTTACCTCCTGTTGTGGCCCACCCTGAACGGGAGAGCAGACTGGCTGGACAAGGAGTAAGCCACTGCACAAGGAGTAAGGACAAGAGGCAGAATCCTACAACAGTCTGAAGGATGAGGCAGAGTCATTGGTCAGGAAGAGCCAAGTTCAGAAGCCGGTTGTTGAAGAACAGAGACAAAACGTTGATCCAGAAGAGTAGATGGGTTTCCAGGCTTTGGGTCCAAGGTCAGCAAGCAGGCAAGAGGTACAGGTTTGAATGGCACAGAGTTGGGACTCACAGATTGTTCCAACGAGGCTTTTGCTGGCATGGGCGTTTCCACAGCTATGAGTGTTCTTTGCAAATGAGCTCTTGCCTTTCTTCTTTGTACCTGTAGCACATTACACAGCTGCCACCTGCATCTTTCTGATGTGCTCAGCTTTACCTCCTCTTCACTGACTCTAGGTGCCTCAGCAACTGCTGGCTGAGCACCTGTCAGTTCTTGATCAAGAAAAGGCAACTCCATGCTGCCAGTGTGCTGAGGTGGTGGCAGAAAGCCTTTCTCATCGGACCTGGGTTCCAGGGGCTGGAAGTCCTCCTCTTCAGACCTGGCTTCCTGTTGTGTCCAGAACAAGAAGTATTCTAACCAGCAAGATCGAGTTAAACTCAGTGATTCTTTATTTAGTTCATACTTCAGACTGGGGACTATGTACAGGGGTGGCCTCTATATATACAGTGATTTGACTGTTACAGAATTAGATACTGTATATTTAGGCAGGCTTCCGGAGGACAAACAAAGTTCAACATTTACCGTGCTGACATGTATTTGAATTTTGCGCATTTTACAATGGCGTGCTTCTGTGCTTTATTTTCGGCGCGGTTTTACTTTTGAAAAGAAATTAAGCTTTAGACACAACAGTTCCAGAGGTAGGAAGTCTTCCTCATCTGACCTGGGTTCCAGGGCCACAACACCTCCCTTTTAACTGATCGCATTTGGTTATGTGCTTTGGATATTTTATATGTTCATTCGACCCAACTGGATTGGCTGTCTTTTGTCTTAGACTGTACTATTCGATCTGTATTATGACTGTGGTTTTATATGTTTGCATACATTTTAGCCATGTGTACAAACCACCCAGAATGGCTTAGATTGGGGAGGGCAGTATATAGGTGTAATAAATTAATAATTGTTGGTTGTAGATAGTATGAATGGGAAAATGTTTAATGAAGAACATTAAATCCAACTGTTCCAAATAGAACAGTTATATTGAATCACGAGGATTTTACATTCACTGTTGATTTACCATACAGCATTCTGTTTGCCGGGTTTCCTGCAGTTGGGGTTAGTCACTGCATTTAAGATTGTCTATCTCAGGGGTCCCCAACCTTTCCTGCACCATGGACCAGCTTCATGCCAAACAATCTTTCCATGGACCAGCAAGGGGGGGAATTGGACGGTGCAAGCAAAATAAGACTAAGTGCACACTGCGCACAGGTGGGGGAGGATCCCCACTGCAGCCCAAAAACAAGGAGGAGGAGCCCGCTAGCCACACTGCCCAGCTTGGGCAGTGAGGCATCACATTGTACATAGGTGGGGGGCGGAGCCCCATTACAGTAAAGCAACATGGAGGAGGAGCCCACCCATCCATTGTGTCTGAAGCCCGTGCCCCTGCCCAGCCCACCAGGCAGACCTGGCAGAGCATGCTGAGGGTAGACAGCTTCCACCAAGGTTCCCAGCACCCTCATGGCCTGGTTCGGGGTGACCCAGCACTGGTCCGTGGCCTGGTGTTTGGGGACACCTGATCTATGCGGTTAATTTTCTCCCATTAAAATCAATAACACTTAAATGTGCTTTCTTCTGGCTAAACTGTGCTCTATGTCCTCTTGTCTTGCTTTATAAATTTTATTCCTTAAATTAATAATGCATTCTGTACTGTCTCTTGGCGTAGCTCCCAAATATTTTAGGAGTATTGGATGACAAACCAATAAAACTTGAATAACATGAAAAATGCACTAATACATTAAAAAAACAGGGTGGGGAGGCTAACAATGTTGTTCTTCAGTATGCCTCTCTAGATGCTCACTTTTCTTCTTAAAAACTAACTAATTATGTGCTTCTTATTGTTGCCATTTTAAATAATAAGCAAATTGTTTTTAATATAGAGCATATATTTTACACTACAATGTTTAGTAATTCCGGCTTATGTTTCTTACGAACTATTGCAGTCTCAAAGTCGTTGCCTGGAACTAGTTAAATCAAGAGTTCTCAACCTTTTAAAGCCGGGGGCCGGGTCACGCTCCCTCAGACAGTTTTGGAAGCTGGACGCCCATTTTGCCCTTCCTCCATTACATGGCACTTCCTGGTGTGGTGGTGGTGGCCACATGAAATGGTGCCAATGGCCGCATCTGGGCAACGGGCCACAGGTTGAGAATCCCTGAGTTAAATCATTATGAAATCCAGAATAGCTGCACTTCTTTTGGATTTGTTTGTCCTGACACCTCTTGTTTTAGTGCAGGAGAAGAGGGTGGGGGTGGAGGGACTGTCTAAGGAACAGTTATTTGCTTTGCCTTAATTTCATGGGGTTTACTCTCCTTAAGCTTATGTGGCAGAAGAACTGGACAAAGGCATCTCCATAAAGTTGTTGTATGACTAAATAATTAGAACATGGCAGGTTTCCTGTTCTTTCTACCTCATCTGACCTCTCCCAGCAGTCAACTTATTCTTGGCTTTGTTTAATTAACTTTGCATTGCGTATGTTGGATCAAATTATGGTCTTGCTTGGGGAAATTCAGAAGTGCCAGGAAATGCTTTCTTCTGAGCCCTGCTGATTGCTTTTTCAAGAGATGTGCCACCCTGCAGGGCCAAGCAGGAGTTGAAGCTAACCATGCCTGCTGATAGCCTAAGACGTCCATGGAAACTTTGCAGATCTCTGGCCACCCACAGAGAGCAGTGGCAGTCTCCTGGACTTTAGTGTTTCCTGATTTACCTTTCTTCTGCCACATAAACCCTTCTGTTTACCATTTGGAATAGAGGGAGAGGGCCGTAAGTGTGTGCATTCAGATTTATGTCCTGCTATATCCTGCTTTGTATCCTGAACATGTTCGATGTAGCCTTTATTAAAACAAGGTGAAATTTAATGCCGCTCTTTTAGATGCCCACCCTAAAGTCATTAGCCTCTTCCAGAAGTTTAGAAACACCCCGAGACAAATTCCACACTGGAAAACAGTTGCCTTTAATGCCTGAATTATGTGATGTAACACACAACATGAATAATCGATGTGGCAGTCACAGGGTTACTTGGAAATGTGTATTCAGGGGAACAGTGTTGATACTGTAGAGGAAAATTGACCAGCCGAGGCTAGAATGGCCTGGAATGTTCCATAGTAGGTGTTAGGAAAAGGAGCACAGCAAGCATTTTTTCCTTATCTGGAAAAATTATCCTAAGAATTAGAAACTGGGGAAAAGAAGCTGCCCCCCCCCCACTGTTGTCCAGCTAGGTATAGATAAAGGTCGCCCTTGCTCGAAAGCCAGTTGTATCTGACGCCAGGGTTTGGTGCTTATCTCCGTTTGTAGCTCAAGATACAGCGCTGTCTGCATCTACAGATGTTTCTGTGAACATGTGGCAGGCATAACTAGACACCAGAGTGTTTACCTTCCCAGCGAAGTGGTACCTAATTATCTACGTGCAATTTCTTGCTTTCAAATGGATAGGTTGATAGGAGTTGGGACAGAGTAGCACTCGTATCTTGAACTGCCAACCTTTCAGTTGTCAAGTTCAGCGTCTTAACCACTAAGCCACCTGTTGTGTCTGAACCCCGGAAGGATTACTTGGAGAGAGCTCAAACAACAACATGGTTTATTGCAAAGAGCAAAAGAACAGAGAACAGGTGCAAGGGTAACAGCTTTATTCAGAACATAGTTGTTACATTTACCCACGATTTCCAAGGAAGCGGGAAACATTAGCGAATCAGCTTTCATGGAATTAGCGCCACTTTTGCAAAGCACGCCTAGGCAATATTTACCTGAATACACAACATTTCCCCCCCCCCCTTAACGTGGGACCCAATCTCTGTATTTTAAGGGTGGCCTGCAGGTCCTTTTAGGCCGCCCTAGCTGAGGAAAACTCTGAGCCGCCGGTATAAGACATTTGTTATTGTCAGCTGATCTTGTGGAAACCCTTGGTTGGTCAGACCCCTGAGGGGACTTATGAGTTTCTAAGTTTGGCATGAGCGTCGGACTTTGAGCACGGACTGCAGGTTCCCCTTCCACTACAAGGGAATCTCTCGGGGGGGGGGGGGGAGCTCCCCGAAAGGGCATGAGTAGGCAGCGACCCTGTTGGAAGTGGTTTGCTGAAGAAATCTAAAACCACTTCAAAATCAGGAGGCTCTGAGCTTACCACGGACTGACCCGAGCTAAAGGACTTGTCCAGTTCTACCTTGGGGGGGGGAGGGGGGGGCATTTTGTCCAATAACTCAGGGACGCATTTGGTGCGCATGCCTTCTCCAAACTAAACTGTTATTCATGATCACCTTTTACGAAACTGGTCCCGTTTGCTCCAAGACCTCTCCTCCCAACCATTGGGACCCCAGGGTGAAATTGCGACAGTACACTGCCTGTCCCACCACAAATCCCATAGAGTTGCACACATCTAGATTACACCCTTTGTCTACTATACGGTGCGGGTCTAGATAGCTTCCTTTTCATTAACAGATCTGCCAGGGACAACCCTGAGGCCAGAGTGGTAATCCTGTGGGTGAACAGAAACTGGCATAACTGCAATTCTAAATCACCAAACCCCCATTTTTTAAGGGCTCCCTTCACTGTTCAGACCTGTCTCTCTATTTGACCGTTTGTTTCAGGGTGGAAAGTGGCAGCCGTTATGTGGCGAATCCCGTTCTGCTTGAGGAAGTCCTGGAACTCTGCCGACATGAAGGTCGATGCATTGTCGGATATGACAATGTCGGGCAACCCAAAGGTGCAAAACAACTTTCTGAGCTTGTGTATGGTAACATTAGCTGACGTGTTCGAGACTGGGACTACCTATAACCACTTGGAAAATGAATCAACAACCAACAAGAATAAAGCACCCCGGAACAGTTTGGCAAAATCAATGTGAACCCTCAACCAGGGGCCCTTTGCCGTATCCCATTCCCTGCTGGGCTGGTGAATCTCTTCAGGTCTGGAAGACTGGCACTCTCAACAACGCCCCACCCAGTCTTCAATATCCGAATTGAGCCTGGGTCTCCAAAAGTAGCTCCTAGCAAGTGCTTTAGAGCGAAGTATGCCATGGTGACTTATGTGCAGTGTGCAAAGGATCTTCCCTCAGAGTGCTGGGAGAATAACCACCCTTTCCCCCCAAACCAAGCACCCCTGTTCCAACGACAATTCGTGTTGTTTGGTGTAATAAACTCGAAACTCGTCAGCCACAGGGGGCGACGGCCACCCTTTTTGTACCCAAAACATGACTTTGGACAGTAGTGGATCCTTCTTAGACACTGCCGCGATGTCCTCGACGGACACGGGCAGTGATTCTAATTCTTCAATCATAAGAACTTAGTGATCCACTGTCACCTTGCCCACAGATTCCACAGGGGACCTAGAAAGTGCATCTGCATTAGAAATAGATGCTCCCGGTTGATGCTGCAACTGAACTGATAGCCCTGCAGGAACATCATCAACCGCAGCATTCTCAGGGACAAAATCTGCGACATAGGCTTGTCAGGAGCGGACACTCCCAAGAGCGGCTTGTGATTGGTGACGATCGTGAACGGCCAGCTGTAAATTAAATCATGGAATTTCTTGGTCCCCACTATGATGGACATGGCTTCCCTATCGAATTGTGCATACCTCTTTTCCGTATCAGACAGGGACCTTAAGAAAAAGGTAATCAGAGCCTCTTGACACCCCATCTCCCTATGCCATGGCAAAGAACTGCCCCAACTCCCACAGGGGAAGCATCACAGACCAGGACAACTGGCTTTCCGGGGTTGAAATGAGTGAGAACAGCATTGGACGTGAGGAGTTTTTTTACCTCCCAGAACGCTTGCTCCTGAGGGTGACCCCAATGCCACACAGCCTGCTTCTGCAATAGGCTGTAAAGAGAAGCTGCCACGGTAGCTTTCTGGGGGAGGAATGAATGGTAGAAATTCAGAAGCCCTAAAAAGGACTGCAGCTCAGTTTTAGAAGATGGTTGCAGAGTGTTCAAAACAGCTGAAACTTTAGAATTGGCTGGCATGACACCCTCAACAGAAACTTTAAACCCCAAAAAAATCCACCTTGGTGGCGAAAAAACAGCATTTTCCCTTTTTTAGGCGGAGCCCCGCATTGTGTAACCGCTCCAACATATTCCCCAGTTTGAGAGCAAGGTCTGCCCTATCACTCTCATATATTAAGACATCATCAAGATAAGGCAGAACCCCGGGAAGCCCTTTTAACAATCTCTCCACTAAACCCTGGAAAATCCCTGGGGCTGTGTTGACCCCAAATTGGAGGCAGTTAACCTTGAAAGCGCCCATGTGAGTGGTGATAGTCTGACATAATGCTGAGGCCAGGGTATCAAGCAATTGCTGATAAGCCTGAGCCAAGTCGAGCTTGGCGAAACAGTTACTCCCATGGAGTGAGACCAGGAGGTGGCTGACCACCAGCACAGGATAAGAATTTGGGCGAATGGCCTTATTTATAGTGCATTTATTATCCTCACAGATGCAGATGTCCCCATTGGATTTTATAGCAGTCACAATCGGGATTTCCCACTCGGCAGAGTCCACCAGCTCTAAAATGCCCTGCGCAACCAGTTTATTGAGCTCCGCCTCAATACAGTCATTAAGCACAAAGGGCACCCTGCGGGGCTTCATCCTGATAGGGGCAATTGCAGGATCCAACTCAAAATGGACTGGGGGGCCCTTATATGTACCCAAGCCTGAACGGAACACGTCTGGAAATTTATCACAGACAGACTGAATAGGGTCAGCCCCCACAGAATTAATACTCGAAATGGTGATACCCAGAGACCCGAACCATTGAGTCCCAAGGAGGTTGCTCTTACCAGTCTTTACCACAACCAGGGGAAGAAGAGCAGATATGTTACGGAAATGCACACGAAAATTCCCAACACCCAGCACAGAAATTTGTCCTCCCTGCACGTTGCTCTGACGGACCTTCAAGGCCCGCAACTTGGGACAGGCAGACGGAGGAAAACAGAAAAACTCTTTCTGGGTGCTATTAGAGAAGGAGGTCCCCAAGTCAATCTCCATGTTGACTTGACACCCTTTGATGGTGACATCGATGAAAAATTTCCCGGAGACCATTTGAACTCTGGAACTGGAATGGTGGCTGTCAAAAACCTTGGAAATCGGGTGGTCCTTCTCACAGCGAACACCATCCTCGTATGATCCCCTGGAATCCCGGCGGCCAACCTTTGAGATGTGCCCTTTCTTGCCGCATTGGTGGCATTCAGCATCTCCGCAAGGGCAGTCAGTGTAGAGATGTCGCCTCCCGCACCCTCAGCATGGTGTGACTGTGTCCTGATGTGGAGTTGAAGGCACCCGTCACCGCCGCCAAACTTACCCGATGTCATCTCCTCCTTCCGAGTTGTCAGAGGACGATGATGGGCTAGAGACTCAGTGTTTGTGGACAGCCATGTTCTTCGGTACCAGGTTAGCTGGCCTCGACTGCAAGAACTGGACCCCAGCTTTGGCTATTTCCACAGCTTGAGTCTCCTCAAGCACCGCTGCGAACGTTGAAACGTCTCGTTTCATCAGGTGCCATTGAGTAGCCTCATCTCTTATGCCCACCACCAACCTGTCCCTCAGGGCGATGTCCAGGTTCTCCCATTGACACGGGATGGTGGTATGTCTGAGCACAGAAACGTATTCGGCAACAGATTCCCTGGCCTTCTGGTCACGTCTGTAGAAGGCCACCTGTGCTGGGATCACAGCGACTCTGGGCCTGAAGTGATCCTGCAGGATGGTCAGAATGTGTTTAAGCGAAATGTCTTTAAGTAACTTCGGCAGCACAAGATCGTTGAGGAGCTCAAGCGTCGGTAGCCCACAAAAACGCGAGGAACGTTGATTTCTTCAACGTCGGGTCGATTCTGTGAGAGGTACAGTAGTTTTCAAACTAGAACTCATACATGGTCCATGATTCAGGATTTGATATGTTGAAGGGGCCCAACAACACTGGAGAGGCTGTCACCATATTATCCCACCTTCGTCACCAATTGTTGTGTCTGAACCCCAGAAGGATTACTCGGAGAGAGCTGACTCAAACAACATCATGGTTGCAAGGAGCAAAAGAACAGAGGACAGGTGCAAGGACAACAGATTTATACAGAACATAGTTGTTACATTTACCCACAACTTCCGGGGAAGAGGGAAACATTAGCAAATCAGCTTTCATGGAATTGGTGCCACTTTTGCAAAGCGTGCCTAGGCAATATTTACCTGAATACACAACACCACCACAGTCCCTTGTTGTCCAGTTGGCCCCGCCCAATTGTTTGGACAGGTAGCTGCTTGCATTTTCCAGTCAGTCACAGTTTTGATTTCTTCTTATTTTCAGATTTGAGATATTACAGAATTGACCTCAGAAGGACAATTAATTTTAGCTTTATTTCTTTACTCTATAACTTCTGTAGCATGAGTATCCCAGTGCATGACCACTGAATTACTACACACAAGCCAAGAATTCTCACTTAAATTTGAAAGTAACTGGACATATTCTTTGGTACATACTTTATGTACAGTACTTATTTGTTATATGTAATCTCAGTGCTATTTACACCAATGGCTGTAAAACAATAAAAAGAGTGTTCATCCTTTTTGTTAATTTCCCCCCAAAGCAAGAAAAGCACTGAAGACTAATATTTTAAAGCTGCATAGTTCAGCTGAATTTAGCTTTGTATCGATAGCAACATTTCAGGCATTATGCTTTATTTGAAAGTAGAAAGTGCTGCAGAGTGATGGTGAAAACACTGGTTGTTTGTTTTTTGGGAATTTGAGAATTGGCAAATACAGTAATACCTCATACAAAGTCCGCTTCGTACAATATCGAATTCATACAACATTGCCTAATTCCTTGAAAAAAGTTGCCTCATACAAAGTCGCTGCGACTTTGTATGAGGCATTGGGGTTTTCCCCAAGTTGCATTGTGCCTGGGCAGTATAAAAGGCAGGACACATGCGTGCATTGCTCTTGTGGGTTTTGCATGAGGCAAAAAGTGTTTAGGAGTGGTTTGGAGCATGATTTTGGATTTTTTTCAATTATTTCGTCAGATTTTTTAGAAGCATTCCTGGGATTTTTGCAGCATTTTTCAGGTTCTTGGACAATCAGAGTTGTTTGACATGTTCTTGTAATGTATTTAGCCTTTAGACAATGATTTCTTAAAGTCCTATCAGTTTCCTGTCTGTTTCCTTGACTTTGCCCTGAAGTCTGTGCTGTTACAGTACAATGTATCTCTATGGAAACGACATTGTACGAAGCATCGCGGCAAGGATTTGGACGTTGTATGAGGCCTCGCGGCTAGGACTTTGCATGCCTCATACAAAGTCCAAATCCGTATAAAGTCCAAACTTGTGGAACCAAGTTTGGACGTTGTATGAGGCATCACTGTATGTTCTTAAACCAGGGGTAGGATATGTGTGGAAATGAGATGCAAAGTAGATATATGAGATATAGTTATTGATTTTTCAGGCATCTGTTGGATTCCCAACTCTGAGAATCTCATGCTCAGCATAATTTCTGCCATCAATATTTGGGAAATGATAGTCCAAAAAAGTAATTTTGCTAAACTCTGAGATAAATAGAAATAGGTCACGTTTTGTATAATTCAAAAGACTTCATTCTCCTTTGCAGAGATGCCAAGTTTTCTATTCTATGTTTCTTATAAAAATCTCAAACTATCTAATTAGGTTAATCTAGGACAGTGATGGCCAACCTTGTTGTTCCAGGTGTTCTTGGACTTCAATTACCAGAAGCCCAAGTCAGCACTCTTGCTGATCAGGGCTTCTGGGAACTGAAGTCCAAGAACATCTGGAGTGCCAAGGTTTGCCATCACTGATCTACGTAGAACAGTGATGGATAACCTTGGCACTCCAGGTGTTCTTGGACTTCAGTTCCCAGAAGCCCAAGTCAAAACACCTGCTAATCAGGGCTTCTGGGAATGGACATTCAAGAACATCTGGAGTGCCAAAGTTGACTATCATTGATCTAGGGTTTAGCTCCAGTACTTCTGCGTCTTGTCTCAAATGTGCAATGACAGGGTCAGAGAAAGCATGGATAAGTAAAATAGCATGATATTCACTAAAACTGCCCCATGTGAAGCTGAGAGAAAGGTTCTGAGTGAAAATCGAGTGTGTCCTGCATTCTGATGCTTAGTGACTCCGACCCTTTCCTGTCCATGTACCCAAAGGCAACTAAGGATAAGAAAATGCATGGGATTGTATTCACAGTTAATATTATGAGAATTCTTCATGTATGTTGAGATGATTCCATATAGAAAGTGTGCAGTCAATGTGCTAAGGATACCCTGAACTTTCAAAAGCATTCATTTCTTTACAGTGCATGCATTTGAAACTACTGTCAAATGTTTGTTTCTGGACCCAAAAAGTGGACCCCAATGTTGGCAGACATCTTGACTAATCAAATTGTATTCCAGCTATCTTTTCAATATGACTAGCATAATAACTTTGCATGGTGATGAGTTTTGTGTGCAGCTGAGAGGCATGTATAAATACAAGCTGCTTATTTGCAGAGTACTACCAGATTTTCAGATTTTCAGTATGATTGCTATGGAAACCACATAATGAAAACCTTATAACCATCTGTGTGGTTTGTTAGATTTTACTGCATAGCTCAGCTGTTTTTGTTTACTGTTATTAAAGTATTGAGTAGAAGATGTTAACCCTCAAACTGTTGTTATCTGAGATATTAATATTATATAATGACATGGTGTCTCTTAACTAATATGTGCACAATAAAATGCTTATTATTATTAATCACCTTCGCCATAAAAACTCTGGAATTCATTACAAAAATACCCACATTGAGCTTTAATGGGGAGGGTGCTGGAGGATTTTCTTACTTTAAAGAAAGATTTATGTTGGAGAATAACCATTTTGTGATAGAAATTCACTGTGCAAACATTGGCTTGCAAAGATTTTTGTCCATCTAATTTGGATATTTTGTTGAAGAACCTAACCTTGTAGCTGGTTGAGTTTTGCATAGAAATGGCACGGAATATACTGTTTTTACTTTAAACACCTTTAACCAGTTGCTCTGCTAGATAATTTTAGACCCTGGACTTCAATAGTCACATGTGATATGCCTTTAGACAAACATTCTGTCTAAAGCACATATCTAACACTATCTCTCCCTAACACTTTACATTATTTAAAACTGCTGCTGTATTCCTGATATGTATGTCCACCACCATCCCCACATCCTACTTGCAAAATTTCTTCTTTTAAAAAATGCTGTGAGCATATACAATTTTGCACCTTTCTCCTTCTTCAAATGTCACATCGGTTTTGGATATTGGCTATCATCACAGCGATAGTCTTCCTGTTCTTAACTCCTCGAAACGGTTCTTCTGAGGACATTCCATACCAGTCTCTCAGGTTCTTTAGGCACTAAGTATATCTGACTTTTTAAGTCAGGGGCCTGGTCGCACTCTCTCAGACAGTTGAGTGGGGCGGACTGGTGGTCACCCCCATCATTTACAGCTGCCGTAAATGAGTGCAGCTGTCGTAAATGCATTTATGACAGCCGCAGACTCATTTATGGCTGCCATAAATGTGTTTATGACAGTCGTAAGTGAGTCTGTGGCCGATTCTGGTGAAGGCTGGAGCAAGAGTGGGGGCGGATTATTTGGCACCGTGGGTCTGATCTGGATGGAATGGCATCAGGGCCAGGGCCAGCCTACGGGCCATAGGTTGCAAACCCCTGCTCTAGGAGACAGTGGTCACTTCTGTTTACAGCCAAAGACCAGCGCTGTCTGCAGACATTTCTGTGGTCATGTGGCAGGCATGAAATACTTACCTTTCTTGCTGAAGTAGTACCTATTTATCTACTTTCAATTTCATGCTTTCAAACTGCTAGGTTGGCAGCTCATCCTGTCATGCAGTACTTGGGTCTTGAACTGTTGATCTGCCGACCTTCTGGTCATCAAACTGAGTGTCTTAACCACTCAGCCACTTCTGCCCTTGTATCAAACTTTGGAGCTGTTATGACTTTCAAAACTGAGAAATTTTAGGAATTATTAAGAAAATCACAAAGAGCATCATTTCTTTTTAAAATAAGCATAGCAAGCTACTAGGCTAGCCATAACAAATGGCTGCACAGGAGAGCACTCCAGCAGCAGCAGATTCTGAAATGGTATTTACTTGGCTATATCCTCCTTGCTACAGAAAAGATGATGACAGTTCAATGGAAAAGTAGGACACAGACTGCCTGGGAGGGCTGTTTGCTGTATCCTTTCCCTCTTTTGAATTCCTCCCCATGTGGCAGGTAGTGGAAAGAGCCTTAGGGAGAGGACAAAGATAGTGTCCTTAATCTCCCGTTTGCAATTGCTGCCAACTGTCTAATTGACTTTTAAAGCATTTCATGCAGGATTTAGGAATGTTATCCCAGCCCCAGCATGGCAGTGGAAGCCCTTTTTGGAGAGCCTGCTGATTTATGCAAACACTGACCTCATAATAAGCTAATGAGGTTGCAGTTTTGAACGTGGAAATCACTGGAAATGCTTCAAAAGAGCACAATGAGGCTGTTTGTAAATAGTCTACTCCTGTTCGAAAATTGTTCATTTATTTGAATTGAGGACTCATCAAAATGCAGATGTCACCCACAACTGGTTGTCATTAGTCAATCCAAAGGTTAATGGTCTGGATCTTGGAATCAGGTAGCTGAGGATGGGGCTTAAAAATTAATTCCAGGTCTGGTGATTGTAGTGGCATTTAAGACCCTCTTGAGATTTGAAATAGATGGTGTAATTCAGAATGATGATATATTCAAAAACATTTGTTATGTGGAATGTGTACTCTTGGACGCTGTGCTGCTCCTGGAATCTATGGCTCAGGTGTCAAGCAGAGCTTGAAACAGTTTACATGCTTAGACGACATTTTACAGAATCCCCCCCCCCCCCAAGAAGCAGAAGCCATCACAGGGTTTTCCTCTAAATTGTGCAACTTGGACTTAAAATGTGCAGTTGGAAACCGCTATGTACTTGAGAACCAATAGATGTGCACTTAGAGATATATATACAGTACAGTATTTAAAAAGTAGGTACTGCATATTTGTTTATGAAGATGACAGGCCATGCTCTGTAATTCAGTTTATGCAAGGGTTAGGAAGCGCTTGGAAAAGTTTTGCCCAAACCACATGAAAACAACAGTTTCACTATCCATGCTAAAAGTCTTCAGGCGCTACTGACTGCAATGTAAGAGGCTTTAAGGCAACCATTCAGTCTTAAGATTTGTTTATGCCTGTTTGTGGCTATGAATGTAACAGGGCATTTGTGAAGTTGAAAAATATGCCCCCACCCCTGGCCTGTAGCAGCATCCACTGGGATCTGAACGTGACTCCTGTTCCCACCATTTTGTACATAACCAAAGTAAAGGTAGATGAAGCCACAGCCAAACGGAAACTAAATTGCAAAGGTAATATGCAAATCAGGTTTCAGTGATACAAAAAGTAGCATAATAGCGTGGGCCTGTTATGTTTTTAGGATCTAAGTGAAGAGTTCTCAACCTGTTTAAGCCGGGGGCCAGGTCATGCTCCCTCAGACAGCTTTGGGGCCCAGACAGCCATTTTGCCCTTCCTCCACCACATGGCACTTTCTGGTGTGTGGGGGGCCACATGAAATGGTGCCATGGGTCGCATCCGGCCCACGGGCTGCAGGTTGAGAATCCCCAATCTAAGTTTTCAGTGTTGAGTTTTTTTGTTTGGGAAAAATGGCTCATATTCTTCCATGTCTAGGCCAGACATGAAACATCCAAAATGAAGGCACCTTTTGGTGAGTTCATTTTGCAGATCCTTTCGCCTGAACCTAGAGTGAGAAAGATTATCCAGCAACACAAGGTTACTGTTACCAGGTTAAAAAATAACACAATCTTCGAAGAGGATCTTTCGGTGTAACCCATGGCTCATATTGACTATACCTGTCAACCGCGGCTCCGGACAATCCGGGACCTGCGCACAACGGTTCTGCACAAGTCGCCTTTTACGCATGCGTAGAAGGCTTTTATGCTTGCGTAGAACCCTTTTTTTCGCTTGCATAGCCTTCTATGCAAGCGGCATAGCCTTCTACGCAAGCGTAAAAGGGTTCTACGCAAACATAAAAGCCTTCTGCGCATGCGTAGAAGGCAACTTGGGCAGAAGGGCTGTGCAGTACCTCCTTTCCCCCGCTGCCAAATTCTGGGGTTTCGGCAGCGCAGGGTGGGAAATGGCGCAAATCGGTGCCGAAAACCGTGAAATCCCGGCCAATCCGGGAAGGTTGACAGGTATGATATTGACTTCACTGTATAACCTTTATGTGGTAAATCGCTTGTATACATCAGGAAGAGGGTAAGCTTCAGGGTCAGAGAGACAGTTTTGTTCCAATGAGGGCCCTCTGCACATTGAACTCCCTCCAAAATACAGTTATTTCATATTTCCCTCCAAACTCGACATCTTCCTACAGCTTTGAGAGAAAAGAAGAAACTATGCTGAAAATTGATCCCTACACTCTGAATTCATACAGAGTGGTACCTCATACAACAATTTTAATCTGTTCCATGGGGCTCGTTGTTGTACGAAAAAAATGCTATACAATGCATGCATCATATAGCGATTTTCCCTATGGGATGCAATGTACAACAATTTTTTTCGCTGAGTGGTTTTTCCCATTGAAAAATCATTGTATGTTTTTTTTCCATAGGGAAAATTATTACGCGGGATGCCATTTCCCCAAAAAACCTAATTTTTCTGCGATTTTGTTGCTATATGGGACAATAGTTGTATGAGGTTCCACTGTATCTTGCTTTAAAGAATTGCCACTCTGAAAGCTTTGAGAGGTGGCAATTCTTCTTGTTTAGTATTTTATTTTTTGCGTCAGTGTGGGGAGGTCAGGAAATTGCCTAGTAATGTAGGGAAAACTATATGTTTTGGCTGCATCACTATGATTCAGGACTGGTAAGAGACAGAGGCCAGGATGTTATACTTTTAAAAGGAACTCCTTGCATTACTCATTATTTCTTGGCAGCCATGTGGCTATTATTGTTGCTTCAGTCGCACAAATAACTTAGTGTGTTGTACATTACTAACACTTTACAGTTTTATTAACTGAGAAGCCAGACAGATACTAGATATAGTAGCTGATTTTAATATTGGACTTTGGAAATATTTATAAAAAGATAGTGGCTGAAATCCTAGTGTACTGTTGCACAAAAAGTATAAAGGTTTTAGGGAGAAATTGTGTCAGGTTAAAAATCATTTGTAGACATTGGCAGAAATCCAGTACTTAATTACAACAGAGTAGACCCATTGAATCAGCTGAACTTATGGAGATTACTCAGCAGATCCCCACTGATTCAGTGGCCGTACTCTAGTTGCAACTTACTGTTGGATTTTAGCCAGCATCTGTTACATATGGAATTTCATGACTCAGGATGCAACAGATATATCTATAGAGATGTCTTCAAACTTTCACCTTTTGTAACCGGCTTTCTGCGAAAATATAGTCCTAAAAGTAATAAGACAGTGTCATAAAACCTTGCCCAGAGCCCTTTCTGTGGGCACATGGGCCCCTCCAGGCAATCTTTGCACTGCGCCGCTGGTGCCAATGGCAGTACTGCTTAACCACCCACCCCTTTCACTCCGTCAATGGGGAGGCAAGAAGAGAGGCTCACTGCATGTCCCATAGGTCAGGTATGGCGAGCCTTTTAGAGACCGAGCGCCCAAACAGCAACCCAAAACCCACTTATTTATCACAAAGTGCCAACACTGCAACAGGGGAGGGAGGAAACGCTCCCATTGGGCTGTTAGGCAAAGGGGCGGGGTGAACTCTGTGATGAGGGATGGAAGAAACGCTCCCATTGGGCTATTAGGCAGAGGGGTGGGGTGAACTCTGTGCTGGGGTAACCGCACAGGTGCCTACAGAGATGGCTCTGAGTGCCACCTCTGGCACATGTGCCATAGGTTTGCCACCACTGTCATAGGCTGAAATCCTGCCTGGGAGGTGGCAGCGGGGGCAGGAACAAGAGAAGGTGTGGGGTGAGTCGGGTTGCAGCCAGAGGAAGGGGCAGGGCAGGTTTGGGGCTCTCGGTCTCTAAAAGGTTCACCATCACTGGCCTATAGAATGTCAGTGTGCCCTATTACATGTCCAAAGTAACTTTTGAAAATAACTAGGAGTTACTCTTCCAACATAAAAGTAACTTTATACTTAGTAGCTGTATCACACTACCTAAAGGTAACTAGCTATAAGAAACTAATACTAGTAACTAGTTACTTCCAAAGTTTGGTGAAAAGATAACTGTGGTCAGAAACTGATGCCTGGTCTTCTGCCGGGTCAAATGTTGAAGGCAAGGCACTGTTTCAGCCTTATTCTGAGGTATATGACTCGGCCTGAAGATAGCCAGATTCTTTGGCTCTGTTGCCAGCAAACAAAATTTGCACTACAGAATCCCTTTAATCTGTGTTTTCTAAACTGTTATTTGTTAAACCTGCTAGACAATGTCTAAACAATACTGCTTGTATCTGCAGAAGAAGAACCAGTAGCAACAGCTGCCCCCAACTTGCCGACAAAGGGTGAAGAACCAAAGCACAGCCAGGAGACAATGAGCAATGTTTCAGGTATGTATTTTGTCAGTTGGACCTATCGTTACTATTTACTTTGTGTATGTGCTTGCCTTCCCTTTAGCTCAGGGGTGCTCAAACTAAGGCCCATAGGCCAGATCTGGCCCCCGATGCCAATTCATCTGGGCCGCACTGCCCTCATCAATCCCGGAAGTGGAAGTAAAACGTGCCCGTGTGGGCGCATTTTACTTACACTTCCAGGAGCGACAACAGCAGTGCAGGCTGGATGAACTGACATTGGGGGCCGGATCCAGCCCACGAGCCATAGTTTGGCCAGCACTGGTTTAAGCAGAGATAATGGCAGCCTCAATTCTATCTCATCCTGTTGCAAAATACATCTGTTGTAAAACAAATTGCAGGACAAGTTTTACTAACGGTGAGAGGAACCACGTGACCAGCCCATGGCCTGTAAAGTTTGGGCACCCCTGCTTTAGCTCAAATGAAAGTTGCAGCAAGCTTAACTGGAGTAGGGAGGGCAGGTGGGCATCTGAGTAGCGCCATTTAGGATGCATGAAACTCGCTTGAGGAGGATTTATAAAGTAAGCCAATTTATACAAGGTATTCCTTCCTGAATCACTTTGTAATGACTCAATTAGCTTTCATTTCTTCACAAAGGAGATTTGGCTGCATAAATTAGCTTATCATCATTGAGGAAGTGTCACTGGTAAAGGACAGTTTATAGATACAACATGCAGTTGCTGTCAAAGCTATGAGAATGTAATATAGACATCTGTGTATACTTTGTGCTTGAGCAGAACAGACTTCTGTCATTCAGAGACTAACCGGGGACAAGAAGTTGCCCAGGGGACCAGCAATGTAGACGTCTCTGAAAAGGTCATCTTGACACCGGCTCTGATGATCGACCCGCAGTTCTGTCTTCTTTGATAAAAATCAGATAAACTTAAGACCACTAATTGATCTGCAGCCTGTTTAAATGTTGGCCATGCATATCTTCATTGCATATGGTTATAGCCCAGAAAGCAAATGAACTGAGCCTCAGAAATGCCAGTGTCCAGTGATAGCAGAAGAAATGGCAAATGACAGCATTAAAAATCAGAAAAGAAGGAGTGAAATGTCGAGCTTTCTTATTCTCTGTCTCATTCTGTGTCTTGGACTGGCAACTTATTTTATGCCACTTAGAACTGTTTCAAAGGGGGGAAAGAACAGGCAACTCATGGCTCAAAAGTTTGCTCATGCACATAAAGTTTGGACCAGAAGCTGCCGCTTCAGCAGTGGGAGTGAAATCTATGTAAGATTTCAGGACAGAACAGTTGAAGTGCCTCGTTGGGGAAATGATCTTTCTAGAAATGAAACAAACATAAATAAATAGCTTTGGGTCTTCCTTGGAGAGGAAAGAGGGGTATAAATTGATGTATTATTATTATTATTATTATTATTATTATTATTATTATTATTATTATTATTATTATTATTATTATTATTATTATTATTATTATTATTATTATTATTATTATTATTATTATAATAATAATAATAATAATAATAATAATAATAATAAAAGGTAAAGGTAGCCCTTGCTCAAAAGCCAGTCATATTCGACTACAGTAAAACTTTGCACAAAGAGCACCTCGCTTAGAGACTAACTCGCTTAAAGAGCAGAATTTTCTCTGAATGGTCGCAAAACAAACCAAAAACTCGCTTAACAACTAAATCGCAGTTCACAATTCCCCCTGCCAGAAGTCACAATTGGTCACTTACAATGGTGTTTCGCTTAAAGAGCAGTCCCGTGGAACGCATTATGCTCTTTAAGTGAGGTATCACTGTATAGGGTTCAATACTCATCTCTGTTTATAGCCAAAAATCCAGCACTGTCTGTGTATGTTTCTGTGGACATGTGGCAGGCATGACTAGACACCGGAGTGCACGGAACGCTGTTTACCTTCCTACCAAAGTGGTCCCTATTTATCTACTTGCAATTCTTGCTTCTGAACTGCTAAGTTGACAGGAGTTGGGACAGAGACGGGAGCTGACTCCATCGTGCAGTACTCAGGTCTCGAACTGCTGACCTGCTGACCTTCTAGTCATCAAGTTCAGCATCTTAACCACTAAGCCACTGCAGTCCCTAAACAGCCATTGCTAGTCACAAAAACCAGTTTAACCAGTTCTGTAGTAATGTATTCATTTGACACCCTCTTCAGCTAAGTTTTACACTTAGAAAACCAACCTTTGTTCCTTATCAGATCACCTCTTTCAACCCAAGCGAGCAACTAAGCAAAAGGTGCTCCGGCAAGGAATGAAACACTGGTTCTCTTTCCCGTCACATTCTTTCACTGCTGTCTAAGAAACGGGGGGATGAGAAGTGTGCTCAGGAAGTGTCTTTCCTTCCTCTTAAAATGTGTGGAAAGGAAACAGGCCTGGTTGCCAGCACCTCACAGGAAACTATATGAACAAGTTGCTGTAGACAGTTTAAGCTTGTGCTTGCCATAGAAGAAACAACAATCTGAGTCATCAGATGTTGCTGTCAAGGGTGGTCCACTACAAAATAAGCATTAAGTAACAAAGAAATCTTGGCAGTGGAATCACTGAAGCTATCCAATAATTGGTAAAGGTAAAGACCACCCTTGCTCGAAAGCCAGTTGCATCCGACTCTAGGGTTCATGCTCATCTCTGTTTATAATCAACTAGCCCAATTACCCGGCCTTGCTGGGGTCGTACACACGTACTGTGGATGTGGTGCAGCCGGGCTCAACTGCCCACACCTCCGCCCCTCCGCACCACTGCGAACGTGACCTTGAATGACGTTCAGGCCGTTGGGCTTCTGCTCGGTCTTCGGCGCACAGCTGCCCTTCCCGGTGTTTTCTGTCCCATTGGTGGGTGTGCCCCCTTCGTGACTTGCCACCTCTCCCATCAATGGCCACGCCTCGTCTGCCATCGTGCCTGTATAGCGGGTAGGCTGCTAGGGGGCACGGACGTATGGTTGCATGCATCCGCGAATGCTGCCCCACATGTTGCCGTCTCCCACCAACAGGGATGCCTTGTCTGTTGTTGCGCTGGTACGGTGGATAGGCAGCTGGGGGCGCACAGACATATGCTCGTGCACTGCTGCAAACATTGCCTCGCATGGTGGTTAGCCTGCTGGTTGCGCATGTGGCCTTCCGCGTGTGTGTGCGGGCTTCCACGTATGCACACTGCCACCTTGCCTACCTCACTTAAAGAGCATAATGCGTTCCACGGGACTGCTCTTTAAGCGAAACACCATTGTAAGTGACTAATTGTGACTTCTGGCAGGGGGGATTGTGAACTGCAATTTAGTTGTTAAGCGAGTTTTTGGTTTGTTTTGCAAAATAGATAGAATTCAGAGAAAATTCTGCTCTTTAAGCGAGTTAGTCTCTAAGCGAGGCGCTCTTTGTGCAAAGTTTTACTGTAGTCGAATATGACTGGTGTGTTTTTTACTGTCGGTGGGGGTGCCCCCTTTGCGACCCATTTCGGGAGCGCACACCCCAAAATGGGCTGCCGGACCCCCGCCTTGATGGTCTCGCATGCGCAAGGTAGACATTTGCCAAGGTACAGCATGATCGGTGTAGGGGTGTGGATTTGTATAGAGAACAAACAAGACCCCACCTCTGTTTCATATATATATACTAGCAGAGGTTGCCCGGCGTTGCCGGGCTGTTTTAAATGGTGTTGGAAAGTTTTTGTTGTTGTTAATGTTTGTAAAGAAGAGGTTAGTCTATAATTGAAATTTTCAAAATTTTTATTTATACAAATTTGTTTTGGTGGCCTGTTATAAACTGTGATGAGTTTTGTTTGGTGTTTTGGTTTTGCGGATAAAAAAAGAATAAAGGATGATACACTTTTTCCAAAAAAATTATTTAACCCAATATTTTTTAGTATGTATTTGTTAAAATTGTTGTACCGTAGGTGTTGTTCAGTCGCACAGTCGATTCCGACCCTTTGCGACCCTATGGACCATCGTTCTCCAGGCACCCCTGTCCTCCACCATCCCCCTCAGTCCTCCCAGTTCTGTGCCCATTGTGTCTACAATACCATCTATCCATCTCATCCTTGGCCTCCCCCTTCTTCTTTTGCCCTCCACCTTTCCCAACATCACGGCCTTCTCAAGTGAATCCTCCCTTCTCATTTGATGCCCAAAGTACTTTAGCCTCATCTTTACTATTTGACCTTCCAATGAGCAGTCAGTGTTGATTTCTTCTAAGATTGACCTATTTGTTCTCCTCGCTGTCCAAGGTACCCTCAAAACTCTCCTCCAACACCACATTTCAAAGGCATCTATTCTTCTGCGTTCAGCTTTCCTAATTGTCCAGCTCTCACATCCGTACATTACCACTGGGAATACCATTGCTTTGACTATTCTAATTTTTGTTTTCAAGGTGATGTCTCTGCTTTTCACTATGTTCCCCAGGTTTCTCATGGCTTGTCTCCCTAGAATCAGCCGCCTCTTTATTTCATGGCTGCAATCTCCATCTGCAGTGATCTTAGATCCTAAGAAAGTAAAATCTGTCACTGCTTCTACTTCTTCCCCGTCTATTTTCCAGGAACTGATCGGGCCTGTTGCCATTATCTTGGTTTTCTTGATATTGAGTCTCAAGCCAGCTTTTGCACTCTCTTCCTTCAAACCGATCAGGAGATTCTTTAGGTCTTCCTCACTTTCTGCCATTAGGGTGGTGTCGTCTGCATATCTCAGATTGTTGATGTTTCTCCCAGCAATTTTGATCCCATATTGTGATTCCTCCATCCCTGCATTGCGCATTATGTGCTCTGTGTATAAGTTGAATAAGCAGGGTGACAGAATGCAGCCTTGTCTTACTCCTTTTCCTATTCCAAACCACTCTGTCATTCCGTGTTCTGTCCTAACTGTTGCTTCTTGGTTCATGTACAGATTTCTCAGGAGGCATATGAGGTGCTCTGGTATTCCCATCTCTTTAATCACTTGCCACATCTTGTTGTGATCCACACAATCAAATGCCTTAGTGTAGTCAATAAAGCAAAAGTAAACTTGTTTCTGGTATTCCTTTGTTTTCTCCATGATCCAACGTATGTTGGCAATGTGGTCTCTAGTCCCCCTGCCTCTTCTGAAACCAGCCTGCACCTCTGGTAATTCTCTTTCCACATGCTGCTGAAGTCTATCCTGTATTATCTTGAGCATCACCTTGCTAGCGTGTGGGATGAGCGCAATTGTTCGATAATTTGAACATTCTTTGGCATTGCCCTTTTTTGGGATTGGAACATATACTGATCTTTTCCAGTCCTGTGGCCACTGTTTTGTTTTCCAAATCTGCTGGCATATTGAATGCAGTAATTTGATGCCATCATCTTTTAGAGCTTTGAAAAATTCAACTGGGATACCATCATCTCCACTAGCTTTGTTGTTTGCAGTGCTCTTTAGGGCCTTTCTGACTTCACTCTCCAGGATGTCTGGCTCAGGTTCAATTTCTTCATCATTGTGACTATCAGGAGTGTTGAGTTCCTTTTTGTAGAGTTCCTCTGTGTACTCTTTCCATCTTTTCTTAATCTCTTCTGCATCAGCTAGCTCCTTTCCGTCTTTGTCCCTTATCATGGTCATTTTTGCTTTAAATGTTCCCTTGATTTCCCGGATTTTTTGAAAAGATCTCTGGTTCTGCCTCTTTTGTTGTTTTCTTCCATTTCTTTGCACTGTTCTTTTAGATAGTTTTCCTTATCTCTCCTTGCTTTTCTTTGAAATTCTGTGTTCAAATGATTGTATTTTTTCCTTTCTCCTTTGACTTTTGCGTTCCTTCTTTCCTCTGCTATTTTAAGAGCCTCATCAGACAACCACTTTGCTTTCTTACTCTTCTTTTCTTTTGGTATGGTTTTCTTTGCTGCTTCCTGCATGATGTCCCTTATCTCTGTCCATAATTCTTCTGGCACTCTATCTATTGAGTCTAAGCCATTGAATCTGTTCATCACCTCCACCGTATATTCTTTAGGGATGCTGTCTAGATGATATCTGTCTGGTCTCTTTGTTTTCCCTATTTTCTTTAGTCTAAGCCTGAATTTTGCAATCAGTAGGTTGTGATCTGAGCCACAATCTGCTCCAGGTCTTGTTTTTGCTGACTGTATGGATGTTCTCCATCTTTGGCTGCAGAGTATGTAGTCAATCTGGTTTCGGTGTTGGCCATCTGGTGATGTCCATGTGTAAAGTCGCCTCTTGTGTTGCTGGAAGAGGGTGTTTGCTATGACCAGTGCGTTCTCTTGGCAGAACTCTATCAATCTTTGCCCTGCTTCATTCTGTGTTCCAAGACCAAATTTGCCTGTTATTCCCTCCACTTTTTGATTTCCTACTTTGGCATTCCAGTCTCCTAGAATAATTTGAACATCATTTCTTGGTGTTTGTTCTATGAGGTGTTGTAAGTCCTCATAGAACTGGTCCACTGTGGCTTCATCTGCACCCGTGGTTGGTGCGTATATTTGGATCACAGTAACATTGAAGGGTTTGCCCTGAATTCTTACTGACATCATTCTGTCATTTTTGAGGTTGTATCCCATTACCGTAGGTAATAATTTAAAAAATGTGAAAGTACATGTTTTTCACAATAAATGTTTTTAAACTGTGTATTGATGTTTTTGTTTTTTATTTGAGTAAAAATTCAGCACAGGATTTTTGAATAGTTTTTATTTTATTTTATTCACATCTGTTTTTGATTTGTGTAAAATTGTGATTTTTTGTTATTTGTTTTTACTTGTTTTTTCTTTTGGGGCCTTTTGTGTGGGGCTGTTGTGTCTTTTTGAATTTTTTTTACTATTGTGGGTAGCAAGTGGTGCTGGTAGGGGTTATCCTGTATTTTGACTGTTTTTTCTCTCGTGGCCTCTGGGTAGAGCTTCTTCCAGTAAGTAGTCTCTTTCTTTATTCATTTCTTTTCCAGTCGTTGTGGTGTGAGGTAGTGTGGTGGTGAGTTGGCTGTTTTTCTTTATTTGGGGTGGTGGTTGGATTTTGTGGTGTTTGGCTGGGTACTGGGTGTGTTTTGAAATTTTGGTTTTTGTTTACTTTGTCTTGTTTGTTGGTGTTATTTTTGTTTGTTTTTGTGTATTTTTGGATGTTTTTGATTGTTTTTTTGTGTTTTTTGGTGTCCTACGGGGGGATCCCCTCTCTGCCATCTCCCCTGGCTCTGGAAGGCTTGGGGGGACAGACCCCTTTTGTCTCCCCAAACCTTCCAGACTCATGGGACCCAGGAGAGGGGATCGAATCCAGGCCACCCTCTGATATTAAAAGGGAAATCTCAATTGTGGTTTCCCCTTTAATATCAGTGGGGGGGTTGTGATCCCCCTCTCCGCTGGCTTCCTTGGGTTTGGGAGGGTTGGGTGGAGAAAAGGGGTTTGTCTCCCCAACCCTTCCAGACCCAGGAGAGCCATCGGAGATGGGGATTCCCTCCAAAAAACCTCCATTTTTAAAGAGAAGTAACCGCTTGGTTTCTTCTCTTTAATATGGGGCGTGTGTGTGGGGGGGGGAGGGGAATCCCCTCTCTGCCAGGTCCCCTGGGGTCAGGAGGATTGGGGAGACAGTCTCCTTTTGTCCCCCCAAACCTTCCAGACTCATGGGACCCAGGACAGGGGATCGAATCCAGGCTACCCTCTGATATTAAAAGGGAAATCTCAATTGTGGTTTCCCCTTTAACATCAGTGGGGGGGGGGTTGTGATCCCCCTCTGTGCTGGCTTCCTTGGGTTTGGGAGGGTTGGGTGGAGAAAAGGGGTTTGTCTCCCCAACCCTTCCGGACCCAGGAGAGCCATCGGAGAGGGGGATTTCCCCCACCAAAAAACCTCCGTTTTTAAAGAGAAGTAACCGCTTGGTTTCTTCTCTTTAATATGGGGCGTGTGTGTGTGTGGGGAGGGGAATCCCCTCTCTGCCAGGTCCCCTGGGGTCAGGAGGGGTGGGGAGACAGACTCCTTTGGTCCACCCAACCCCCAGGGGAGCCAGTAGAGAGGGGGAGCACAACACCCCCCCCCAGTAATATTAAAGGGGAAACTCCAATTAGGAGCTTCAGGCGCCATTGGGGAGGGGGGCTTTGGTTCCCGCAGCTTGGCGGACTTGCTCTCCCGGTGTTTTTGTTTTTGTTTGTTTTAATTTTTGCGTGCCGACTTCCTCAGCATTCTGCGCGCTCATGGCGCACAGGATGCTGGGGCTTGTAATTATGGGTTTGTGCTTTGTGTTTGTGCTGTGTTTTTTTAAACGGTTTTCTTTTGATTGGCTGCGGCACGTTTCCGAACGTTCCTTGCGCCGTACCGTGTGAGAGCTTCTCAGCCTGGCGTGGCGCGGCGCGGCGCAAGGAATGTTGGGAAATGAAGTTGTTTCCCTTTTTTCGCGTTTGTGGGGCTGTTGCCCCACTGCCTGTTTTCTCAATCCTTTGTTGACCTGCGGACCCAGATCAGCCGTGTGCACGAAGGGTGAGTGCAGGCAAGTAGGGCGAGGCATAGCAACCTATAGCAAGTTCCAACGGTTAACGCTTGGTTTTATAGGTTAAGATATATATATATATATAGAAGAAGAGCCAGCGCTGTCTGCTTGTGCAGACGTTTCCATGAACATGTGGCAGGCATGGCAAAACACCGGAGTGTATGGAACACTGTTTACCTTCCCACCAAAGTGGTCCCTATTTATCTACTTGCAATTCCTTGCTTTCGAACTGCTAGGTTGGCAGGAGCTGTGATAAAGACAGGAGCTCACTCCATCATTCAGCACTCAGGTCTCGAACTGCTGACCTGCCAACCTTCCAATCAGAGTCTTAACCGCTTGAGCCACCACAGTCCCTTCCAATAATTGGACAGATGCCCAAATTACTAAAATGTTCAGCCAGCTCTATTTCAATGCCATTGTGAGTTGGGCACTAGAGTTTTACGCAAAATACAGCTCAAAAAATTCTTCTTAGGTTGACAAGTATTCTTTCATTTTTAAATCATTTTCACAGTTTACAAGAATCCTATTAAGCTTCAATTGGTCTAAAGCAGTGGTTCCCAATGTTGGCCCCACGCCCGGCAGGAGGACGTCAATTCCCAGAAGCCTGAGTCAGTACATTGGCTGATCAGTGCTTTGGGGAATTGACTTAGTCTTCTGGGAAGTGAAGTCCAAAAACCAAAGGTTGGAAAACACTGGTCTATAGTGAATGGTTCAAGACTCCATGAAATAGAACATTTAAAAGTGTTGATAACTCAAGGAGGTTCTAATATGGATTCAATCTGTTTTTCTAAATCAGATTAATTTTTAGAGGCATATAGGATTTCTTTTTTACATTTGGGTTTAATTGCAAAGAAATTAGACAATGAGAAGGCATGGAATTAATGGAAAATCTGTACTCCCTCCTGAACTTCCATCTGGCTCAGTTGCCATGATCAGTTGAAGAGGTTTTGGAAAGCTGAAGTCCACCTTCTGCAAAGCTACATGTTTACCACACTTGATAGTATTTCTTGTAATTCTTGAGTGCACAGTGTTGCAGCTGCCAGTCTTGTCAATTGTTGTTTGTGAGAAGGTTAGCACCTGAGCCTCAGACAGCAAAAAGTGTTTGGCAAATTACACCACATACATTCCTGCACATTCTGATGCTCTCTGCAAATGGGAGGGAAAGCCAAATGCTTTAATATATACACACAGTTTGTACTTTTCTTTTATTGAAGAGTTTTGATAGGTAAAGGTTTCGGTTTCCCTTGCTCGAAAGCCAGTCGTATCCGACTCTAGGGTTCAGTGCTCATCTCTGTTTCAAAGCCAAAGAGCCAGCGCTGTCTGCTTCTGCATGTGGCAGGCATGACTAGACACTGGAGCACACGGAACTCTGTTTACCTTCCCACCGAAGTGATCCCTATTTATCTACTTGCAGTTTCTTGCTTTCGAACTGCAAGGTTGGCAGGAGCTGGGACAAAGACGGGAGCTCATTCCATCCTGCAGTACTTGGGAATTGAACTGCTGACCTCCCGCCTTCCAGTCAGCATGTTAGCCACTTTTTCAAGCTGTGTCACCTTGCAAACATCTTTAACATGTTTAATCTTCCCACTGGAAATCATAGAAATGTTCCCGAGTGAACATTTCTTCCAACATCTGTGGTCTGGCGTTCATGCAAATCCTATGCAAATTATAGTGAGTGCACATGAATAATATACAACCTAGTTCGTGTTTTCTGCGCAATCTGTGTTGGGGGGGATGACTCCCCCCCCATTGTAAAATATTAATGTTTTCTTTCCTGGCATGGTCTTAAATTTTTATGAGGTGACCTATAAATTTAAGTAGGCTTCATACAATATCCTTGAAATAAAGCACCCTAATAATGACTCCCTAATGTGAAATTTGTTTCAAGCAATGGTTTTCACACCTTAGCATGGCAGTGACCGCTGATCTTCTTGGGACAGTTAAATGTGTAACGCTAGAAGTTTGTTATGTAGGGTAGTGTTGACAAAAAGTATTTCTGCTTTACTGAAGATCACATGACATGAACTCCTTCTAACCTGACTGAAGAATGTAAGATGTTTTTCACATTAAAACTCCATACTCACCCCGACAATAATATACATGGAGATTTCTATTTGTGTACCTATGTGATTTAAGTAAATAAGCCACATATTTTAGCACAAGCTATTCTTACTCAAGTTGCATGTAATTCTTGGAAAGGGCTAGTTTTTTTTCTTTGCGTACTTTACAGTATTTTCATATCCTAGTATCTGAGACTCCAATCCCGTATGCACTTAACAGGGAGCACAATTCACTGAGTACCATGGCACCTATTTTTGAGTAGAATAGAGATTGTCTTGTGTAAAGTTCAGGCTATAATTCAGGGTCTGACATAGTCACTGCTCTCTCACACTGAGTCTCTTGAGAATCCTGTTAAGGTCACGATAACTCGGAAGTGATGATAGCATACAACAACAACAACCATCTCTTAATCCAGAGAAGATGAGATTCTTATTTCCAAATTAATTTGCAGCATTTTAGTATATTTGCATTTGGTCTGATGTGTATAAACCAGGGGTTCCCAACCTACAGTCCTTGGGCCGGCCCAGGCCCATGGCACCATTTCATGTGGCCCATGCCACCGCACCCAGAAGTGGAAGCAGACACATTTATGTCAGCCGTAAAATGCACCCGTGCATGCATAAACATGCCCATGACTGTCGTAAATGCGGAAGTGGCTGCATTTATGACAGCCGTAAATACACCTGCTTCCAGTGGCATGGTCCGGCCCGCTCAGCTGTCAGGGGGGGGGGGCATGATCTGGCCCACGGAGTAAAAAGGTTGGGAACCCCTGGTATAAACATAGTGTAGCTCTTTGTTTCACTGGGCTTATTTCTTGCCAGGTTGATTAAACCAGTTCTTTTGTTAAGGAATGGAAAACAGGAGGCAGTTTGCATGTGTAGAGAAGCTTTCAGTCTATTTCAGCTGCGTGTTGAGTTTGGCGCATCAGTAAATGCTTCTCTGTATGGTGAGCATATGACAAAGCATTTCTTACTCTGTTATGGTGGCATTACAGAGCAAACAATGCTAAAATGATCAATCAGTTAATGGCCTGTGTGGCAGTTTGAACGCAGCACATTCATTGTGCTTATGTTCTTAGAAGGATGAGTTTATGGCTATGATATGTGTTGCTTATTTAGCTGGAGTTTAATGTTCCACACATGTATGTGCACACACATGCATGCACACATACACACATACAGAGCTCACAGCAGGAAGGTTCACTCCATATATCTGACAGTTGTTTCAGCCTTAATTATCCAAAAAGTGAGATGGTTTCAGAAAACCGGTCCTTCTTTTCTTTCCAAGAAAAAAAAGATCTTCCTTGCCCCTCTTGCCACAGGCTTTCATAATGTCAACAGCAGTTTTGTGTGTATGCGTGAAAGAGGGAGAGAGGAAATACATGGCATTTGATATAACGCTACAGTGTACAGTTCTGTGTAGCGTTGTGAACTTGTAGCTGCATGTCCAGTGAAGAACAGGTTTGAAAACTTCACTAAATGGAACTTGTTTTTCATCTTTTCATCTTTCATCTTTTCATATTCACTAGTGCAGGGGTTCACAACCTATAGCCCATGGGTCTAATCCAGCCCCTGACACCATTCCATATGGCCCACGGCGAAAACACCTACGCATGTGCAAATGTGCCCACCGCCATTGCGTCCAATTTGCAGCGCTGTCTGAGGGGTAATTATCTGGCCTGTGGTGTGGTAAGGTTGAGAACCCCTGCACTAGTATACATTGAAAACTGATAGGGGCTTGGATAGACTTCCTATTTGCCAAAAATAAGACAAAACAATGTTCTCCACTTGCTCTTGTTTGCGTGGCACTTTCTTTGTATCCTTGATAACAAGGCTCAATCACAAATGCTGAATATCTAATATATGTACCTTTTTCTTCTCCAGACAATAAAGAAGCCGATTATGTTAATGTCTATCAAGGTTTGTGGGACTGCACTGGAGATGTTCCTGATGAGCTGACATTCAAACGTGGGGATGTTATCTACATTCTCAGCAAGGTACTGTATCCTACAGAAAACAGATAGATATGGGGAGACAATCAAAGTTTTGTGTTTTTTTTAAAGTGGGCAAAGACCCGGTTTTGATGGGTGTTGGTTGAACTTAAAAGAGAGGGGAAAGAATGCAGTCTTCATGGGTGTGGAGCAATCAGCATTTCCTTTACATCTTTCCCTTTCAATCCAGAGGTCTTTGCACATTAATTATTTTGTCAATTGAATGTAATCACATCTGAAATGTTATTGTCTAACAAGAATTGTCTTTAAAGCTTGTTTATCTCTGCTTGGAATCTTGGCTACCCACTCCCGAGTAACTTCCCTCAGAGACAATGCACTTAACTGCATGTGAAATTTAACCTTGTCAGCTATTGAATTGTGTGTGTGTGTGTGTGTGTGTGTGTTTTCTTCCTCTTCCTTGGTATATGTTGTGCATGCTGATTGCGAAGTTTCTGTATAGCTTCCATATCACCATTTAGCCTTGAGCAGTCTGGATCCTGTATATTTGTACATGTTGATCAATATGACCCATCTTTAACACACCCATCTTCTCTTTTCTGTGAGCTAGCATAAGTGCATTTTTCTTTATCTCTAAAGAAAGCAGAATTCTGCACCACATCCATTCATGCTGGTATCAGACTGTAAAAACTCTTAAGCTGGTCACATTAAGCCACCGTTATACAATCAAGACAGGCCCACTTCTATTGGCGAGGGAGTTCTACTGAACTGTATAATATTTCAGTGTTAGTCTTATGTAATATGTCTGGCCAGGTTATCCTGCTATGGCAGGGGTTCCTAACCTAAAGCCTGTGGGCCAGATCTGGACCACAGTGCCATTTCATGTGACCCGGCTCCTCCAAGGGCATTCAAGAAACAAAATGGCCACCCCCATCATGCAGGCAGTTCAAAATGGCCATCCAGCCCTTGAAGCTGACAGAGAGCATGACCCGACCCACGGCTTGAAAAGTTTGGGAACCCATGTGTTATGGCAACAGAGTAGACCATACTGCCAGCAACTCAACGCCGAGTGTCAGCCAGTGGTTAACTAACCTGACAACCTTGAGGGCTAACAGCTTTGGGTGGTAAAGTTCACAGGGAAGGGTGATGATCCCCAAGTGGATTAAATCCCACTTGAAACCATCCTTGATGGAGGGCAGCAGCTTCATCTATACTGGTCTGAGGCTGATAAGGACACTTTGGCCCACACTTTGCATGCTAAAAGGGCTCAGGACAAGAAAGTGCCTTGCGGAACTGAATCAGTGGTATTGGTGTCATGCTGTGACGCGGAAGGCAGATGAAAGGCCATTGCATTATATTCTCAGGATAGTCTTTGGTTAATCGCCATGATAATCGCCAATATTTGGATATGGCAGAAGAAGAAGCCTTATGTAGATAATAAACTACATGGTGCGTGAAATACATAGCATGCACAATCTCAATCTTGTTAGACTGAGATACTGTACTGTATATTTAAATCCATCCTTAAACAACAACAAAGAAAGAAGACTTCAAATATCACTTTTACTTTCATCAACTTCTTATAATCATAGAATAATTGAGCCCTCAACATGCTGAGTTCTCATTTTACCATCTCAGAAAAATGGAAAGCTGAGTCATCCTTGATCCCCATCAGGATTAAACTCACAACAGTTTTGACTGCAGTACAGCAGTGTAACCTCTGTGCCATGGGTCCTTAGGCCATCAAGTCCAACCCCCTGTTCAATGAAGGAATCCAAATCAAAGCAGACATGAAAGGTGGTTGTCCAATTCTTCTTGTTCTTCTTGTTAGCTTCAGGTTTTTAAATAAGCACTAAAGTGAGGAGAGAGGTGTTATACTACACCTATCCATTCCACATGCGATAATCCTGATCAACATAGGATCTGCACATACTAGCTTGAAACCAAATTATCCAAAATATTGTCTTATTTATTCATTGTACCATGTGCTTTTAGGGTGTTTCCACAAAGTGTCATATAACCCTGTGAGGACATCTTGGCACTTTGTGGCCAGGATGCTTAATACCATTCTAATAGCTTGCTGGATCCCATCCCTGCTACTTGTCAAGTTGATGCTATCATGGAGAACCCATGCGCCATGCTCTTCCTCTTCACTAACTTGCATGTTATTTATCTTTAGAGAAATGTAAGAGCCACTGTCTAATCACACAAAAAAGGATTTCATTAAAAATAACTTGACTGTGCCTTTCTACTGTTTCCTTGTCTTTCATCTCATAGCCTAGAACAGTGTTGGCCAACCTTGGCAACTTCATCTCATAGCCTAGAAAAGTGTTGGCCAACCTTGGCAACTTCAGGTGTTCTTGTACTTCAATTCCCAGAAGCCTTGATCAGCAGGTGTGCTGACTTGAGCTTCTGGTAACTGAAGTCCAAGAATACCTGGAGTGCCAAAGTTGGCCACCACTGGACTAGATGTTATGTTTGGAGTATAACTCCCAGAATACTCCAAGCCAGCATGGCTGCAAACATGTCAGTTGGGGGATTCTGGCAGGTCTAGTTCAAACCCACACCTTCCCAAGCTTTATCTTCCTTGTCTTTGCAACATTCTTTTGAGGTAGGCTATTCTTCTTCCCATTTTACAGATAAAGAAATTGAGTCTACATGGTTACCTTAATGGAGAAGGCATTTGAGTCCAGATCTCTTTTATCCAAACATAGCAATTTATTTACTCAATACAGTAGATGACATCTGCTATATAGTTGTCTATTATGTGCTTACCTTCTTAGATGTAAGTCTGAGGGAAGTGTGGATAGCACTGCAGCCTTAATATTTTGTTTTGTAGCCTTGTGCAATTCCTTATTTAATGTATATTCAGTCCTTGGTTTTCAATGTTCTTTTGTTGTAGCCATTCCAGATATATGAACATTTTCTGGTTCAAAGCTGCAAAGAAAGTTGATCCAAATTAAGCCCACTGTCACCTTTTCAGCAAAATGAGACCCCCTCTAATTGCTGAATTCAGAGACTTTGGGAAATAAAAAGCTAGAGAATAATCTACCCATACTTGCCTGCATATAAAACACATCGGAGTATAAGACACACCCCGTTATTACCAAAATTGGCCACTATATACAGTAAAAGATGCACTCCATTTTTCCAGTGTATTTTAATGGGGTGGGGAGTGGGTCTTATACGCCAGCAAATATGTATTTGAAATTGTACTGTTCAAAGTCTGACTGTTACTAGACAAACAAGAAATCTTTCAAGGTAAAAAATAATTGAGACTCTTCTAAGCTTAAGGATGTAAGCAAATATTTCTCAACTCAGTGTATCGGTGCTTCAGCTTGACGCAATTGAGTGATCACTGAGCATTTTTATATATATTTTCCACCATCTAGTGGCTAGAAATGAGAGATGCAAGTGTTGAGAGATGCTAATACAGTATGTGTTGTTCCAAAATGGTGCCATAAATTAACTTCAGCTTTAATTTAGCTCTTGCTTATTACTTTCTGATCATATATTTGCTACCTGTTGACATTAATCCTGAGGAAATCTTATTCTACTGATAAGGAATTAAGCATAAGTATTATATGTTGTAGAGGAAATGCAATAGGATCTAAAAGATAAAGTACTTCAACAAGCAAAAAACATTATTTCAGTAGTAAAAATTTAAATAACAAAAGGATCAGTTAGAATGAAAGAAATCAAAATTTATCATTGGAACTCCTGTCAATAACATCTTCTTGAGTGGGTTCTTCTAAAAAAGAAAAAAAATCAATACTGTATATTTTGCCATGCCTTAACAAGTTCCTGTCTTCCCCTAAATGCTCTATTGAAAATAGTTGTACCTTGAGTATCAAAAAGTAGGCTTGAGTCAGTTGGAACTGGATAGAAAACATGTAAAGTGGCATTTAATACTTCCCAAGTTAACAGTTCTTTTGGGACTATTCAAGTTTTGCTTTTTCCACTTTTTTGGCCTGGGGGACATTGGGGAGGGGGTGACCAGGCCTTGGAGACATGTATATGAAGAGACAAGCAGTACTTTGAATGTATTGCCCTTTATTGTCTTTTGTTTGGTTATATTTCATATAGATAAAAATTGCACAAGATTACAGTCCTTGACTGTCATTGAAAGAAAAATTAATCTAATAATAAATAGAAGCAGAGTGAAAACACATAGATTTCTAGATTAAGTCAATATGTGCTCATAAGCTCAGTAGCAAAAAGGTGTACTTTTGGAGTAATTCCTTTCTGAGAGCCTTGTCAGGGCGCGGGGGTGCCCATCTCTCATTAATGATGTTAAACCAGGACTAAAACTCACCAAAGCGTCCTCTGTCGGATCCCTTGGGACAGGTGGAAGCGGAGAGCACATGTTATAGTCTGCCTGGCCAGCAGGTGACATGATATCCAAATACAGTAAAACCCTGACTTACGTACACCTTGAGTTACGTAAAATTCGACTTATGTAATGATTTTGTGCTAGAACCATGTCCCAATTTACATAAATGTCCCTATTTATGTAATGCAATTTCCTATGGGCTTGCTTCGATTTATGTAAAACTTCATTTCCCTATGGGTTTGCTTTGATTTACGTAAAAATTTCATTTTCCCTATGGGTTTGCTTTAAGTTACGTAAAAATCAATTTTCCCTATGGGTTTGCTTTGAATTACATTAAAAAATGATTTACTTAAAAGCCTATGGAACGGACTTTTTACGTAAGGGTTTCACCGTAGCTTAAAAACCGTATGCAAATAGACTTGATCTCTCACTTTGCACCTACAACTGCAGAGGCTTAACAAGGAAAGTCATCATTACACCTTTAGAAGCACTTTACCTTGCCTGTTATGTAAGCCTAATTTTCCTGTGGTTTCCTTTATCATCATCATCATCATTATTATTACATGTTGTCATGCCAATTCCAACTTTCAGAGATCAGTTTCAGGATTTTCTAGGAATAGGCTATTCAGAAGTGGTTTCCCATGCTCTGTTTCTAGAGGCGCCCTGGCATCGTGCAGTTTGCCCCAAACTCCACAGACTGACTGTCCAAAGGATCAACAGTGAGAGAACCAACTCCCCACCTCTTACTCCAGATACCTAAATCACTGACCTATGAAGTCAGCTGTTCAATCCTACCCCCCACAATAAAACATCAACAGTTTCTAGTGCTCAGAGGAAATTGATATGACACCACTAAAAATCAATTCCAATAAAACCAACAAGAGCAAAGTTTGTTGTTGTTGTTGTTGTTTTAAAGTATAGGAACAAGTTTGAGATTTTTAAAGGAATCCTCTCCCAATTAATTTTAAATCCAGATGTTAAAATGGGAACATAAATTAGAGAGGCATGTTCATGAAACAACCATAAAAAAGCCTCCATATATTCACCGTAATTTTAATAGTTCCACATTCTAGGAGTACCCAGCGTGTTGGGGTCAAAATGCTAATTAACTTGTGAACCACCAGAGAGTGCACTAAGCACTATGGGGTGGCATATAAATGTAATTATTATTGCTGTTGCTTGTTGTTGTTGTTCAGTCGCACAGTCGGTTCCGACCCTTTGCGACCCTATGGACCATTGTTCTCCAGGCGCCTCTGTCCTCCACCATCCCCCTCAGCACTCCCAGTTCTGTGCCCATTGTGTCTACAATACCATCTAGCCATCTCATCTTTGGCCTCCCCCTTCTTCTTTTGCCCTCCACCTTTCCCAACATCAAGGCCTTCTCAAGTGAATCCTCCCTTCTCATTTGATGTCCAAAGTACTTTAGCTTCGTCTTTACTATTAGCCCTTCCAATGAGCAGTCAGTGTTGATTTCTTCTAAGATTGACCTATTTGTTCTCCTCGCTGTCCAGGGTACTCTCAAAACTCTCCTCCAACACCACATTTCAAAGGCATCTATTCTTCTGCGTTCAGCTTTCCTTATTGTCCAGCTCTCGCATCCATACATTACCACTGGGAATACCATTGCTTTGACTATTCTAATTTTTGTTTGCAATGTGATGTCTCTGCTTTTCACTATGTTCCCCAGGTTCCTCATGGCTTGTCTCCCAAGAATCAGTCGCCTTTTTATTTCATGGCTGCAATCCCCATCTGCCGTGATCTTTGATCCCAGGAAAGTAAAATCTGTCACTGCTTCTACTTCTTCCCCATCTATTTTCCAGGAATTGATCGGACCTGTTGCCATTATCTTGGTTTTCTTGATATTGAGTCTCAAACCAGCTTTTGCACTCTCCTCCTTCAGCCCAATCAAGAGATTCTTTAGGTCTTCCTCACTTTCTGCCATTAGGGTGGTATCGTCTGCATATCTCAGATTGTTTATGTTTCTCCCAGCAATTTTAATCCCATATTGTGATTCCTCCATCCCTGCATTGCGCATTATGTGCTCTGTGTATAGCTTGAACAAGCAGGGTGATAAAATGCAGCCTTGTCTTACTCCTTTCCCTATTCCAAACCACTCTGTCATTCCGTGTTCTGTCCTGACTGTTGCTTCTTGGTTCATGTACAGATTTCTCAGGAGGCATATGAGGTGCTCTGGTATTCCCATCTCTTTAATTACTTGCCACATCTTGTTGTGGTCCACACAGTCAAATGCCTTAGTGTAATCAATGAAACAAAAGTAAACTTGTTTCTGATATTCCTTTGTTTTCTCCATGATCCAACGTATGTTGGCAATGTGGTCTCTAGTCCCCCTGCCTCTTCTGAAACCGGCCTGCACCTCTGGTAGTTCTCTCTCCACATGCTGCTGAAGTCTGTCCTGTATTATCTTGAGCATCACCTTGCTGGCGTGTGGGATGAGTGCAATTGTTCGGTAATTTGAGCATTCTTTGGCGTTGCCCCTTTTTGGGATTGGGACGTATACTGATCTTTTCCAATCCTGTGGCCACTGTTTTGTTTTCCAGATTTGCTGGCATATTGAATGCAGTAATTTGACGCCATCATCTTTTAGAGCTTTGAAAAATTCAACTGGGATACCATCATATCCACTAGCTTTGTTGTTTGCAGTGCTCTTTAGGGCCTTTATAACTTCGCTCTCCAGGATGTCTGGCTCGAGTTCAGTTTTTTCATCATTGTGGTTATCAGGAGTGTTGAGGTCCTTTTTGTAGAGTTCCTCTGTGTACTCTTTCCATCTTTTCTTTATCTCTTCTGCATCAGCTAGCTCTTTTCCGTCTTTGTCCCTTATCATGGTCATTTTTGCTTTAAATGTTCCCTTTATTTCCCCGATTTTTCTGAAGAGATCTCTAGTCTTGCCTCTCTTGTTGTTTTCCTCCATTTCTTTGCACTGTTCTTTTAGGTAGTTTTCCTTATCTCTCCTTGCTTTTCTTTGAAATTCTGTGTTCAGAAGATTGTATTTTTTCCTTTCTCTTTTGACTTTTGCATTCCTTCTGCTGTTGCTATAGGAATAATATTTCCTCAAAGGGATTAAGTGAAACAAACAGCTGTTTGAAAATCTAAATCCTGGTCCTTTACAAACTATGCACTGATATCTTGTCACATGAGTGGACAACAGTATGTAAACTTGCGTGATATTGGGGGGTTTTTTTCTCATTAAGATGGGAACCTTGGTTAGAAGCACACAATTTCCCACACTAAAAGGATGAAGACTTTCTTGCCATTAAATTATTTCAAATGGCAAGATCCCCTATATTCATATGCTTGATATAAACGATTGTGACACTTTATTAGAATGTATTATTAGGTCCATTTCATTCTTCTTCTTTTATCACAGAAATGTGGATTCAGACATCGGCCTTATAGCCAGAGAGCTTGCCAGCCAGACCTCTACATTCCTGTTTTAAGAGCAATAAATAACAGTTACTGGGATGAAGTGAGCCATGCCTCAGAGTGTATGGCTCTAATGATCCTTATTTCCCATTTCTAATTCAGCACAGGCCATTCCAGCACAAGGCTAACTATCCTGAAATATGAAGTATATCCATGACACTTTGCTTGAGCACCTGTGGCTCTTTTGTTACACATAAAATATGATTGGTATAATCTCATTGTTTTTAATAGTAGACATGTTATATTATTGAACTAATGTACTACCTGGATTTTCCTTGTCACTTTGTGTTAGTTATAGCCATAAACCTAGGATTTCTTTACATAACAACAGGCACCTATTGTCTAAGGAATGTGTTTACATCTTCAGTATTTTATCCTCTTATTCTGGGATAAATACATAGTCATTTACGTGTGAAGTAAGAAGACACACACTCACACAGTTTTCAGTATGGCTATGGAACATAGATGAAAAGTAACTAAGATTATGCAGGCTGTATCTCAGTTGTTATAGTCCTCTGAGTTATATCGAACTCAGAATGTGACTAAATTTTGAGTCACAAAATCAATGAATTAGTAGGAACAAAAGGCAATCTTATCCAAACCATTGGCCAGAAATCATCATCATCATCCTATGAGCCACAGACCAGTCATTCCATGTCATTTAAGGCACAATATAGCTTCAAACACAAATTATGGAGCTTTGCATTAGCTGTGTACAACTTGAGCTAGAATCATCATAACATAAGCTTAATCTCTTGTATTTTACTATTCATTTGTCTTGTTAACAGTTAACATCTATATTTAGAACTAGCAGAGGTTGCCCGGTGTTGCCGGGCTGTTTTAAATGGCGTTGAAAGGTTTTTGTTTTATGTTTATTACAAATGAGGTTAGTTTGTAATTGTGATTTTTAAAATGTTTATTTATAAGCACGGGCTGTTATAAACTGTGATTAGCTTTTTTTGGGTTGTTTTTTTTATTAAAAAATAGGAAAGGATGATATAAATTTTTATAATTATTTTATTTAACCAAATAATGTTTTACTATGTGAATTTTTTTAAATAGTTGTACCTTGGATAATAATTTTAAAAATGTGTAAGTATATGTTTGTTTAAATTTAATATTTTTAAACTGTGTTTAGATGTTTTGACTTGTTTTTGAGTGAAAACTATACAGGATTTTAGAAATGTTTGTATTGTATTATTTTGTGATTTATTTCTGTGAATATTTTTGACTGTTTTTTCTCCTGTGGCCTCTGGGTGGGGCTGTCAAGGTTTTCATTGATTTTGACTGTTTTTCTCTACTGGCCTCTGGGTGTCGCTTCTTCCGGTCAGTAGTCTCTTTCTTTCCTCATTTCAGTTCCAGTCGTCGTGGAGGAAGGTCGTTTGGGTGAGTTCTCTGGTTTAATTTATTTTGCGGGGGTTGTAAAAAAAATTGGGGGGTGCTTGTGTGTGTTCTTTCTTGTTGATTTTGGTTGTTTTTGGATGTTTTTGGTGTTGTATATTAATTAATGGTTTATTTTTGGGGTAAATAAAGTCAGCGGGTGCAGCGCCGTCCACTGGCTTTGCTTACCTGGGAATGGGTTTACTTTCAAGGGGGGACCAAGGCACCATTGCCTTGGCCCCTGCTTGAGAGCGAAACTCTTTTGGGGTAAGTAAAGTCAGCGGGCGCAGCGCCATCCGCTGGCTTTGCTTACCTGGGAATGGGTTCACTTTCAAGGGTGGGCCAAGGCAATGATGCCTTCGCCCTCCCTTGTAAGTGAAACACTTACTGTTAAAGAAAAGGCACCGGGCGGAGCGCCGTCCGGTGCCTTTGCTTTGGGGAGGAATTGTTTTGCTTTCAAAGGGGGAGGCGAAGGCATCAATACCTTTCCCCCCCTTGAACTCCCTCTGTTTTTGTGGTTTTTTCCACCCCGCCTCCACTTTTGTTGAGGCCAATGGTGGTCTCGGCGTGTCTTCGGTGGGGTAGCATGGAGGAGAGGGAGTTCCTCTCCTCCCCGTTGCTCCGTGCATGAACGCCGGTGGGTTTTTGCGTGGACTTGCGTTCACGTTGTTTTAATTTTTATTTTTTGCGCACCGACTTCCTCAGCGTTCTGCTCGCTCATGGCGCGCAGGACGCTGGGGCTTGTAGTTATGGGTTTGTGGTTTGTGTTTGTGCTGCCTTTTTTAAAAACAGTTTTCTTTTGATTGACCGTAGCATGTTTCCGAACGTCCTTGCATCACGCTGCACCAGAGACTCTCAGCCTGATTGGCTCTGGCGCTGCGCAGCGCAAGGAACGTTGGGAAATGAAGTTGTTTCCTTTTTTCGCCTTTGTGGGGCTGTTGCCCCACTGCCAGTTTTCTAAATCCTTTGTTGACCTGCGGACCCAGTTTGCCCGTATGCACGAATGGTGGGTGTGGGTTAGTAGGGCCAGGCTTAGGAACCTATGCATAGTTCCAACGGTTAACCCTTGGTTTTATAGGTTAAGATAGGGATAGGGAAACTTTGGCCCTCTAAATGTTTTGAAGTTCCTACAGGCCTTTAACATGTGGGCCGGGGTTTCTGAGAGCTGACATTCAGAACATTTGGAATGCCAGCAGTTTTATAGGCTAGACTAGATGCAATGATGGCGAACCTTGGCACTCCGGGTGTTCTTAGACTACAATTCCCAGAAGCTCTGAGTGCTGACTTGGACTTCTGGGAATTGAAGTCCAAGAACACCTGGAGCGCCAAGGTTTGCCATCATGGGACTAGAGTGACCTACTAGGACTCCGAAGACTTGGGGTCAAAACCCTGTTTTGGAATGGTTGCTCACTGGTGATGTAGAATTGGAACACCACTTCTTAAATATTTCACTTATCTTGAAACCCCCTCACTTATCTTAAAAGCCCTTTTAGGATTGCTCACTTGATGGCACATGACAACAACTTTAAAAGGAACACACTGGCCAGAAACCTATTTTTGCAGCTCTTTGTGCATCAGGCTGTTGATGTCGTTAACCATGGACTTTATTCTGTAATTAAAAATTCCTTTTCACCCTCTGCCCCAGGTTCGAAGGTTCTCTATGGATGCCTTTTGACCTAGCAAAGCCCTTGAACCCTCAGGACCAGTGGTAGTAAATATCAGACCCTAAAGACTCTTCCATCCTATCCTAAAAGAGACATTTGTTAAATTACAGTAAAGATATACGTGCCATTTCAAAAATTCTATCCATTTTTACTATATTATTGGTGATAACTGACTCCACTGAAGTTTGATCAGGTAAATTGATTAATCTTAATTGTATGCAGGGGACTGCAGTGGCTCAGTGGTTAAAACACTGAACTTAGTGACTGGAAGGTTGTCATGTCAGCAGTTCAAGACCTGAGTGCTGCATGACAGAGTGAGCTCCCATCTCTGTCCCAGGTCCTGCCAATCTAGCAGTTTGAATGAAAGAAATTGCAAGTAGATACAGTGGTACCTCGCTTAAAGAGCATAATGCATTCCACGGGACTGCACTTTAAGTGAGTTTGCTCTTTAAGTGAAACACCATTGTGTGACCAATTGTGACTTCTGCTGGTGGGGGTGGGGATTGCATACCCCGATTTAGTTGTTAAGTGAGTTTTTGGTTGGTTTTAGTTGTTAAATGAGGCGACCATTCAGAGAAAATTCTGCTCTTTAAGTGAGCTAGTCTCTAAGCAACGTGCTCTTTATGCGAGGTTTTACTGTAAATAGGTACCACTTCGGTGGGAAGGTAAACAGCGTTCCGTTGTCTAGACATGCCTGCCACATGTCCACAGAAACGTCTGCAGATGCAGACAGCGCTGGCATTTTGGCTATAAACAAAGATGAGCACTGAACCCTAGAGTTGGATATGACTGGCTTTCGAGCAAGGGAGACCTTTACCTTTACTAGATAGCTCATTGTTTTTGGCATCTGGTTAAGGAGCCAAAGGTTGAGAATTTCATTCCTCATTATGCTTTCTAGGAGGAAAAAAACTAACCTGTATGGTCTTGGGCAAGCTCCATGGTCCCAGGGCACCCACAGAAGAAGGGAATGATAATGATAAACCACTTCTCTGTGTTGTCTACCTAGACAGCCTTGGAAGGGGTTGCTATAAGTCAGAACTGACTTGACAGCATGCAATTATTAATTAGATATATGTTTGCAGACCAGACCTTTTGGATAGCCATGTAAGTTTCATGGTGGATTGTGAAATGTTTTAAGAAGAGTAGCTAATAATTCTAAAGGAAATATGAGCATCTATCATTATCAGTCACATCTTTTAAAGATGCCACCATTAGCTGTTCCTTATAATCTTCCAAAGGATTGATATCCTTCGTTATAGTTTGAAGGTATTCTTGAAATGAGTATTATTTAAGAGAGATACACATGAGATGTTTATGTCCTGTACATTTCAATGAGTCTGCTCTAAAATCTGGATCCAGTCCCTCCAAATTTGGAACTGTTTCCTTACCTCTCCTCCCTCCCTTTCACATCTCCAAAACACCCAGCCTTGCCTTTAAGCGATTCATTATGTGGCTCTTTAATTCCCCCCCCCCCCCTTATTTTCCCTACGGCAAAGCAAAGGATCTTGATACCATTTCTACAGAAGGAGAAAGAAGCTTTGTGTTAGTAATTACCTGACATTGTCAGGAGCTGACTGCAGGCCTCTTCCTAGTGATAACAGAATAACCACATAATGTAGCTTTATAGTGCATGATTAATAGAAAATAATTACACGTCCTACAAAGGAATGTAATATTTCTTATAAATTGACTGGAATGGTTTCCTGCAGATTAAAGGACTCTTCATTATTTTATCAGTCTCTCTGAAGTGGAGTCAATTGCCAAAGCGAGAGCTGATGGGAAGAATACACAGCGTTGCCTAAATACACGGAGGAATACCAGATAGGCAGCTAATTCACACCTGAATAAGTATAAATAAGCAGCTTGCATTGGGCTTTCAAAATTAGTCATTTGTCAGCTGATATTAAACACTTGGCTGATGTGTAGACTCCATTTGCTAGTTGTAGCATGAAGGCACAACTTTTAAAATCCAAGAGATCCCACATCAAAATACGCATTCCCTGCTAATGACAAAGATTATTAGTAATTTTTGTGATTCAGCTGTTCTATAGCAAAAATTATTTTGCTTCTTCTGTGTGATTTATGACAAAGTAGCATATTTACCCGGGATTTGCCCTGGGTTTTTTTCCCTGTGGGAGGGAAGGGCGGTTTGGTCAATGCCCGGGGAGGACGCAGGGCCGAAGGACTGGGCGAACGGGGATTGTGCAGTGGGCGCCTTTGGTGCCCTTGCGTTTTCCGCCATCTGGGGAGGACGCAGGGCCGAAGAACCTGCCTCCTTCCCAGGCGAACGGAGAGTGTGCAGCGGGCGCCTTCAGTGCCCTTGCGTTCCCTGTCACCCAGGGAGACGCAGTGGCCTGGTCCTTTGGCCGATCGGCACTGCGTTCCCGGACAAATGGGGAGTGCCTGAGGGCTCAGGCCTCGCTGTGCGCCCAGTGATGACAGCAGTGTGCTGTCACGCACTGCTGCATCCTGGGATTGCTTGTACCCCACCCGCATCATCCAGACCCCTTTCTTTGACCGAAGGGGGTTGCAAGGTAGGTGGCATGTGCTGGTCAGGTGGGTGGGTGACGGAGGGGGGGAAGGAAGGCTGGACCCACAAACGTACAGGTCTCCTTTATAGGTATAGATAGATGGATATAGATACAATGTACTTATGTCATTCTTTACATGCATATAGCATTTTGTTTTTATAAACATTAGATTGTCATTTAAACAAACATTTGATATAACCTTTTAAATAAACAAAAACATGCATAACTAATAAAAGCCTGGCAGACTGTCAACTTAAAAACATATATAGAAAATATAAGAATTGTCCTATTTTGTTTTCCCCAAGAGGATATGTTACTTATGTATACCACAAACCACCAGAATGTCCCAAAGAACGGAATTCTGGAAAGTGAAGAGTTCAATTTTTTAAAAAGGCCTTTGTAATTCTCGGTGTTACAGAGCAATACTAAGCATCAGACTCTTAAGATGTAACCCTGTATTTTAACTACAGTATTGGTACAATACCCACTGCGGTGGCTTAGTGGTTAAGATGCTGAACTTGATGACTGGAAGGTCGGCAGCTTAGTTCGATACCTGAGTGCTGCACGATAGAGTAAGCTCCCATCGTCTGTCCCAGCTCCTGCCAACCTAGCAGTTTGAAAGCAAGAAATTGCAAGTAGATAAATAGGGGAAGGTAAACAGTGTTCCATGACTAGTCATGCCTGCTACATGTTCATGGAAATGTCTGCAGATGCAGATGGTGCTGGCTCTTTGGCTGTAAACAGAGATGAGCACTGAACCCTAGAGTTGGATACAACTGGCCTTCGAGCAAGGGTGACCTTTACCTTTACCTAAAATATCGATGCCTGAGACCAGACACAGCTTAAAGGCATTTGAAAAAAGGGCTGTAAACACATAATCTAGTTAAACAGAGGTCTATTTGCAAGTATGATTCTAACCAAAGGTTAAAGCATAACATTCCAAACGAAGCAGTTTTTTTCCTGCTTTGTTCCTGCTTGCTTTATACTGCAAAGCTCTTTACTTAGGAGTCATCATGCTCCCACGACTTATACCAACTACAGTAATGAAAAAAGGAGGAGCATCTGGCTTGCCGTCTTCCCCCGTTCTCCATATTCTAACGTTTGCAGTTAATCCATAAATTAGCTTTCTAGACCATTACAGCATTATCGACTTCATCTTATTGCTTAGCTTCATGCAAGTGTATTAAATCATATATGCGTCAACAGATAGAAACTGAGGCAGTATTAAGAGATGGGGGAGGTGGCGGTGGCATGTGTTTTAATTTAATTGAATGCTTCTAAAGTAAAGCTCCACCTTCTGCTTTCTTCTCCAAACTGTGTGCTGTTTCCTAGTTTTTGCGAATGCCTATGTGGAATCATTCCATTCCGTAATTTACCGTAGTGCTTTTCTTCTCTGCCATCAATCATAAAAGCCTTTAATGATCACTTAACTAAAGCTGCCCTCTGCAAATGTCCTATTATTTGTTTGCTTTCTACCCCTAAGCATGACCCCCCCCCCCCCCGTTAACATTTAAAAAGTGGTGGTGGGTTTCTCCCTTCCTTCCATCCTGCTTTTTGGAAAGCTCTCTTGGCAAGACTCCTCCACCACAGGTGAGGTCTGGCACCATGAGTGATGACTTCTTCTCCACTGTCTGTAGAGGCAGAGATTGTGTATTTAAGCAGACTAATGTGGGATAAAACATTGTTTGTTAAACAAACACACACAGCTGGAACATCTGAACCACTGGTGAGATGGCAAACTCCTCCTGCCTTTAAGGGTTTTGGCTCCAGAATACTCCTTCCAGGGCTATAACAACATCATTCTCATTCTAGCTGCCAGAGTGGCCCAGTCTGATGAACTACCGTCATTTACTGCAATGGGAGACAGGGGAAATTGTGCTTCTTTCTTGAAGCTCCTCTGGTCTCCCTTCCCTCCGGCCTAGGATTTTACTTGCTCTGGTGGCTCCATGAAATGAAAACATCCAGCTTTTCCCACAGCATTTATAGTCTCTCTTAGGTATATAATCTACTCCAGGGGTTCCCAACCGTTTCGGGCTGTGGGCCGGTCATGTGGTTCCTCCCACCCAGAAATGGAAGTAAAATGCACCCGCCCATGCACTATTATAGATGACCCGCAGCTGTCATAAATGTATTTACAACAGCTAACTCTGTTGTCTTGCTTAGAGGGTAAAGCCTAGCTGAAGAAGACCCTCTTTTCCCTCTTAGTGATTTAAAAAAAACACACACATTTTTTTTAAAGTCTTTAAACAGGAACAGAAGTACTATATAGGTAGTTTCAGGATGGGAAGGTGAAAATTATCTAAATATTCAGGGCCAGACTGTATACAGTGATACCTCATACAACGTCCAAACTTGGTTCCACAAGTTTGGACTTTATACGGATTTGGACTTTGTATGAGGCATGCAAAATCCTAGCCGCGATGCCTCATACAACATCCAAATCCTTGCCACGATGCCTCGTACAACGTCATTTCCATAGAAATACATTGTACTGTAACAGCACAGACTTCAGGGCAAAGTCAAGGAAACAGACAGGAAACTGACAGAACTTTAAGAAATCATTGTCTAAAGAGCTAAAAACATTACAAAAACATGTCAAACAACCCTGATTGTCCAAGAACCTGAAGAATGCTGCAAAAATCCCAGGAATGCTTCTAAAAATTCTGACGAAAAAATTCAAAAAATCCAAAATCGCGCTCAAAACCATGCCTAACCACTCTTCACCTCATGCAAAACCCACAAGAGCAATGCATGCATGTGCCCTGCGTTTTATACTGCCCAGGCACAATGCAGCCTCTCGCATGACTTTGTATGAGGCAACTTTTTTTCAAGGAATTAGGCGATGTTGTATGAATCCAATGTTGTATGAAGCAGACTCTGTATGAGGTATTACTGTATTAGAGATAGCACATTGTTACAAGCTGAAACCCATTACTGTTTCAGACAGGAATTTTCAGCTAAACTTTATGACTGCGAAATCATACTGGTCAACTATGCCATTGCTTACCACTTGTTGACTAATGACCAAAATCAGCAAGCTGATTTTTAAACTATGAGAAGAATGAAAAACCCATATTGTGAGAAAGTGTTCCAGGCATTCAGGTATTTCCTATTTTGACTTATATCTATACTATATAGTTTGATATAGTTTTAGTGGATGAAAGTGGGTGAGAAATTAGGGTGAACTGCAGATTGTGTTGGAGGAGTAATATGAACAGGCAGTAAGGTTGATAGATACTGGATGAGATTGTTTGAAGAAAGCACTACAGGAGAAGGAACAAAAATGCATGCTTTGCTTTTCCTTCTCTTTAAAGTTCTTCAGGAAGACAAATAAATTTACATCCATAAGAATACCATTAACACTTTGCTTGGGTAGAAATGTCATTCTTCTTCCAGCAGAGACAAGCTAACTGTAAATGTTCCAAGAGAAAGGTGAAGTTCCCTTGTTTCTAAATATTTGTGTGTGTTTTCTTTCCTTCTTTGTTATATACTGGTTTTTTTAACAAGGTCTCCAATTTTTCCTTCCTATGCAGACTACCAGAATGCAGTTTCAGCCATTAGAAGTTATTGAGCCACAGTTAGGATTGATCTTAACAATATATACCTTAGATGCAGAAAATTAAATTTGGATTCTACAATGCTCTTACTTCATATTGCTTTTGGAAAGTATTATTTCCTTTAAATGATCAGATTTGTTTCAGATTTGTCTTGGTAAGCCTGAACAAATTTTAAAAGCAAAATGCATTAGTCAATTGTCATGCATATAAGAACTGTGATAAAAATTTCCAGCATAATTCCATAGTGGATTCTACAAAGAAATTGACATGGGATCAAAAATATGGCTCTTATATGTGACCTTAATATTAAATAGCTAATGCTTTTATTGTCTAAGTTGTATTAACAGAAGAGGTCCCAGGTCATCATTAGAGTGTATTATGAAGTATATATATGTTGGTAGAAATACTCTCATGAGGAAAGATGAACCTACTATACTACTGGGCATATGCAAGTGAAAAACAAGCTGCAATTTAGGAAGACCACTAATTTTATATGACTGAAGAAAAATAATAATCCAGCAAAGCATGCTTAGAAATACAGGAAAACCTCGCATAAAGAGCGCCTCGCTTAGAGACTAACTCGCTTAAAGAGCAGAATTTTCTCTGAATGGTCGCCTTGCTTAACAATTAAAACCAACCAAAACCTCACTTAACAACTAAATCAAGGATTGCAATCTCCCCCCCCCCCACCGCCGCCATAAGTCTCAATTGGTCACTTACAATGGTGTTTTGCTTAAAGAGCAAACTCGCTTAAAGAGCAATCCCGTGGAATGAGTAGTGTTTTCTCTATATCTTCTTCTTCTGCCATATCTGAATCCAAATATAGGCGATCATTATGGCGATCAACCATGAAGACTGTCCTGAGAATATAATGCAGTGGCCTTCCATCTGCCTTCTGCATTGCATACCACTGATCCAGTTCCGCAAGTCACTTTCTGGTCCTGAGCCCTTTTGGCACACAAAGTCGTCCCAGGCCAGTATTGATGAAGCTGCTGCCCTCCATCAAGATGGATTCAAGTGGGATTTAATCCATTTGGGGACCATCACCCTTCCCTGTGTACTTTGTCACCCAAGGCTGCTAGTCCTCAGGGTGGTCAGGTTAGTTAGCTGTCGTTTGACACTCAGCATTGACTCTCTGGCAGTATGGTCTACTCTATTACCATAGCAGGATAACCTGGCCAAATTGGTTTCCTCTGTATATATTTCCGGAAAGTAAACATACAGTATTTACATTCTTATTGGGTAAACTTCAGCTCCCTGTAGGGATCAATTGGTAGTAAAAAGGAGCCCTATGTGCTTAAGTGCATTTGAAGTACTTCAGAAGCACCTACGCAGGCAACTCCTTAAGGTTTTAATTTTCCATTCATGCGCTTGTAACTGTATATAAGAAGGGAACTTCGGGAGTAGCATACAAAACTCTGTTGCTTTTATAGTGGACTAAAGGTTAATATTGCATATTGTTTTCAATTAGGAGTACAATAGATTTGGCTGGTGGGTAGGGGAAATGAAAGGAACGATTGGCTTGGTGCCTAAAGCCTACATAATGGAGATGTATGATATCTGAGAGGCCAGGGTAAGTACATTTTAATTCAATCTTCTGTAATGGCTTATATGTTTTCGTGCTCTCTGTTTCATACAGATTTCTTTTTCCTGGAACCTTTGCTGCAGTTTTGTTAAGAAAGATTGTGGCAAAATAACGGGGGCCAGGCAAGAAAAGTCAGATCTGTAGCTAAAATAAATGACTGTTATTTAAAAAACAAAACAGGATGTGACCTATCCTTTGTAGCTTACCATTATTCAACCTCCTTTTTTCTAAGGATACATATAGATGTAAGATGCAAGGGAAGCCCATGAACTCTTCATCTTCGCAGTGTAAACACCAGACAGACACAACAACAATCCTGGTTCAAGAGTTAGTCCTTCGCTTACATTTCACGCAGGCTGCCTTTTAAACAAGCCTCTCATCTGTATTTATTCATAAGTATTTTTTTAATCTGACCCTTCATTCTTATTTTTCACCATTGTTGTCAATAATGGGTAGATATAGCGGCAGCAAAATTGCTTCGGGAAATAAAAGGGAGCTAATCATGCCTTGAACACAGGGGAGAGTAGGAATGTGCGCCAAACTTTCAAAATTCCTTTTTCCCAATTCAAGTGAAAATAATTTATTTGATCAAAATGTATAAAAAGTATATATAGTATATTTTTTTCAAAGTACAGTAGTTTCATCGCTCAAACACGTTAATCCGAATCCTGTCATTATTTTAATGGAAATTCTAATACTGATCTAGTCAAAACTAAGAAAGTGAGTTATAGCCATTTCGAGGGGTTTATTTAAATCAGTAGGTCATGCATATCACATATTGGTATTAAATCCTTGCACATCTAGTAAATGAGGTATATATACAAGATGCTTCATATATTTGTTGCCTTATAAGAATGTTGCCCCATATCCTCTTTGTGTGGGTACTATTTTAAATAACTGTCATGGAGGAAGCAAGTTTACAGCACACCCATTACTAAAGCTCTGTTATCTACTTTCAGTTTATGCCCCCACCTGAGGATGATGCTTTAGGTCAGGTTCCAAACCTATGGCCTGCAGTCTGGGTCCAGCCCACGGTACCATTTTATGTGGCCTGCTGTACTCAGAAGTGGAAGCGGATATATTTACATCAGCCATAAAACACGCCTGTGTATACCTAAATGTGCCCATTTACAACCGTAAATGTGCCTGATTCCACTTCTAGAGTGTGTGGTCCGGCCCACTCAGCTGTCCGGGGGCGCGATCAAGCCTGTGTCATAAAAAAAAGTTGGGAATCCCTGCTATAGGTGCTCACTCACATAATTAAATGTATTGTTATATGAATGATTTAAATCACTCCCAGACATTTAAATAAATGAAGTGTCACTGCATGCTACTTATGTGAGTGTGTTTACATCACTGGGAATGCTAAAGTTGATTTGGGGATGTGTTTGCTTCAAACTGTAAATTCTGTTAATAGCTTGATGTTCGTACTTCTCTGTAATCACATATTAGAGGAGAGAAGGAAGCATCTCCTGATCTTTCGAAAATTCTGCAATTTAAAATTTATCTAACCTTGGGATCCATGCCTTGGTTATAGAATAAACAAATCCGCAGAGATGAAGCTACAGTATGTGAAGATGATGTTCTTCAGGGAATCTACTAGTTTGACATAGGAATTTTGTACATAGGCTGTTGGGCTACCACGTGAAAGATATTGGAGACATAAATTGGAGAGATAGGATCGGTTTGTTCTTCCTACTTTCTTTACCCATCCCTTAGCTTATAAGATTGGTTTGGCTAAATTTGAGGATCTTCTGCAAATAGGCTTCTAAGTATTATTCATTCCATCCCTACCTCTTAGTGTGTACCTTTGGTAAGTAATGCAAAACAACGATAGCATCCTTTTTTGGGTGGAGGGACAGAACTCACAGAACTCATTCCCTAGTTCTCTGATTAATTGGTTTCAACTTTACAGTACTCTGTGTCTGTTGTACCCACATAGAACATTGGCACTATAATGTAAGGTATGTAAGAGTTGTACATACCACAAACTTCACTTTACCCTCTTTTTTTAATCAGGTAGATTCTACAAATTAGACGACGCCTGGTATAGAGCTGCAGATGCCAAAGCAAAACACAAGTTGACTGGTGCCAAGTAAATGCCGTTTCTTTAGTAAGAATAGAAGCCGTAACATGTGCATACATTTTGATTATGATGCTGTAGTTTGATATTTGGTTATTACTGTTGAATATAACCTTCTGTCACTTTGGCAATAGGGTTATAGAATATCAGCCATTTCTTACTTCTTTGCTATTCAGTTTGAGTTGAATAAATGGCTAGGGAATCTACAGGAGGTTCTAGACCAGTGGTTCCCACAGGAGAGCAATTTGATTTTTAGTGGGGGGGGGGCAGCAATTCAAGAATGAGTTATTAACTGAATGGCCTTTTAGGCTTCCTCCACATGAATAGGAGTTCACTTTTTGAATACTGTAATAGGAATTATATGTCACAGGGGGGCATCATAATTTTAGAAATACTTAGGTGGGACATGGCCAAAAAAAGGTTGGGAACTACTGTTCTAGATTGTCTTACATGCTCTTTTAATGTGATGCACAAGATATTCCTAAGGCATTAGCCCAGGGGTTCTCAACCTATGGCCCACAGGCCAGATCTGGCCCACAGCACTATTTCATGTGGCCCACTCTTGCTGCAGTCACCGCTTCCACCGCCGCTGCCTCAATCCTTTTCCCCTCTGCTTGGCTTGCCGTGTCCCTGACATTGCTCCATAGCAGGGCAGATGTTGTAAGTCTTACAACATCCACCCTGCTACGGATTTCCATTAGGGACACACCATGCTAAGCAAAGGGGGAAAGGATTGAGGCCGCAGTGGAAGCAGTGGACGCATATGGCTGCCTGCATCTTTCCCGGGGGCCGCTCTGGCCAAGCACGGACGAGAAGGAATGCCTGGCATCCTCCATGCAGCACCTCCAGGCTGGGAAGCAGGGAAGCAGGGAGGGGGGGGGGGCTCAGGTTAGTCCCATTGGCAGCAGGGGAAGTTGGGGGGCAGTGGCATTGGGTGGGGTGGCAGGTCCGGACCACCAACTGTCTGAGGAGGTATGGTCTGGCCCACGGTTTGAAAGGGTTGAAAATCCCTGCTCTAGCCTATGTTTTCTATTGCTATGGTTTATTTTCCTGTCTGCTTCTTGTGCTTGAATAAGAACTTATAAAATTATTAAGACCTTCAGGTAAGATATAATGCAAATGCTGTTCTGAATAGTCACCTATTTTTATTAGTGATCTTGCCACTGTTTTTCCTTTCTGTTGCTTCTTCATAACATTCTTGCTGTTGTATTTTTTACTTTTAGAAACATTTCCTTCTAGAGCAATTTTTAAATAATCAGAAATCTTAATGGATTGTAATTTATTAAAGCTCACACTGAAATAAATCTGTTAGCCCTAAAAATGCCATAGTACTTTTTTTTTTACTTGGGTTTGGCTTTTGCATAATAAAAGGGATTGTATTAGGATGCTAAACTATTGATCAGATTTGATTACATTATGTCATTGAGAAGAAACAAAGGCAGTTCAGTCTAAAGGCAGAGCTTCAGGAAAGCAACCCATGTAAAATCCCCAAAATTTACAGGCCACTGTTGAGCATGTCTGTGAAAAGATAATTCCTTTTGTTAATTCTCCCACCCCAACCCCACCTCCACCACACCACCCCGCTGCTGCCTCCACCACACCAGGAAGTGCAATGTGGTGGAGGAAGGGCAAAATGCGTGGCCGCCAAAGCTGTCTGAGGGAGCGTGACCTGTCCCCCAGTTTAAAAAGGTTGAGAACTCCTGCTATATGGTATGATAACATTATTTCCAAAAGACCAAGATTAACCAGGATTCCTCTACAGTTATTGTGACTATGCAAGACATTAAGTAAGGAATAAAATGGGGTTATTTTGTTGTTATTGCTGCTACAATTGTTGTTTAAGAAGGTGACCTCAAGGGTTTTGCTCTCCATGATGTATGTGATGGTGAACCTTGGCACTCCAGCTGTTCTTGGACTTCAATTCCCAGAAGCCCAAGTCCTGCTGATCAGGGCTTCTGGGAATTGAAGTTCAAGAACATCTGGAGTGCTGAGGTTCACCATCACTGGGGTTGTCAAAGCTCAGTTGGGCAAACACTTTGCCAAGACTAAAACTATTCTGAGACTTCTGCTTTGGATTATGAGTTGGAGATTTATCCCTTATACATATTTCCTTGTATTTGTGTTTAATTTATTTTTAAAAGGTTATGGAACATAGAAGACTTTCAGTTTGTGAGTTAAGTGAGACTTTTCCCTGACATGCTGTTTTAATATGGTTAGACCCTGTCTTACTTCCCACTGAGATCAGCGAGACATAAATTGCTCATTACTCATTTTTCACACTGGTTTCCATGAGACCTAAATACAGCTAATCTTGACTAATATGTTATGCACAGTTGTTTCAAAGCAACTCTTGGGGAATCAACTGGGATCTAGATCTGAGTAGACATGCATAAAATCCCACCCTTATTCTGCATTTAATGTTATACAGTATGTGCAAAAATCCCCACCCACCTCTATGATGGGGAAACATTCAAATCCACTCTGTTTACAGTCCACAGTGAAATATTCCAGAAACAGTTTTACAAAGTGATGAACTTTGCTTCTGCCTACACATCAGCTAAAATTGCGTGGTGCATTTATGCAAACAGTGTAACTTTGGGAAGTGAATTGCTATAAATTAAGAAATCATCCAATATCTGCTGAATACTTAGTCATGCAACAAATAATGCCTGCAGAGATTTCTTAAATTTATTTAACTCGCAGCAATTCACATCTGAAAGTTATGCCATTTGTGCAACTGCACAACAGGATGTCAGCTATCATGGCATAATTCCAGCCGCGACTTTAAATAACGAAAAAGAAATAAAAAATCTGGGTGTTATTTAAATTCATTAATATTGACATTAATGAGAAGTGTTATGTAGATTTCAAAAAGTCTTTATTAGAAGTAAAGTATTCTGCAGTTTTCCAAGTCTGAACTAAATCCTTGAGTAATGCTTGTTAATAAACTGAAAATTGCAACTGGTGTAATGATAATCTGAAAAGTGGCGGGTTTGTATTACCAGGCTTTGCCAGTAGATGGCAGTAGATTTTCACAGCATGCAGGACAGAAGAGAGACCCCCATCCCCCACTCAGATTTATCATGCTCAGATGAATCTTTTGTAACCTAAAATATTTGGAGGGACTTTGCTCCCCATTTTCATATAAATCCAGGAGAGGGAGTCCTTGGCCAACTGATGAATGACGAGATCCTTCAAACAATTTTTCCAATTGATGGGACAATAAAGTCATACACCGTTTTATTGGTTTTGTAACCTTTTACTTAGGCTGTACAAAGTGATAGGGTTTGCAAACACACATTAGAAATTTAAGATATCACCAAAGTACAACATCCTCATCTTTTTAACCGAACCTCCAGTGGAATAAAGCAGTAAAATAAAGTGGACGAAATGTTTGTTTTCAAATCTTTATAAATAACATAACCTTTTGGAGGCGGAGGAAGGAATACAGCATTAAAGTAATTCAAATGGAACAGAATTTTGCAATATATGCTAATTGCTTTGTTCTTGTTGTTTACTTATATTTCCTTTGTGTTCCTCTGAATACTAAGAGGGCCATTTTATAAGTCATATTTTATGCAGCATTTTGCTTGATTATTTGCTCTGTACTAGATTTGTACTGTACTGCCATTAGATCTTACAATAATGTTCCACGCTGCAAATTTTTAAGGTTCATATAAAGTTTAATTGTTTGCAAACTGTTATGATGCTAATAATTCAACAGCCTGCTGTGTTACTAATGAAATTACTTTGTTATGATTAATTTGGAAAATAGTGTGTTGATTGTAGTAATTAAACACAACAAGGTGAAGTAAATGATTCTAATGCCATCTGGCCTCTAAAGTGAATGAAGAAATGAAATGGAGCTGTCATGTGAATTTATTCAAAGAAGTAAGGGTACCGGTAATACAAATGCTTTCCATTGCAGTTGGCACCACGATATACTCATGCTAGCTTGTGTGTGCAATTATTTAATACACATCTGCATATGATAATGTGCTTCAGTGTACAACTTCACGCTCCAGAACAGTTCTTTTACTGACGGCTTCTTTGTGTCTGTAAGAACATCTGCATTTCCTGTAGCCACGGAAGGGAGTGAACACTGTCTGCATGCTAAAACAAAGCTGCCAGAGGGATCAGTTTCGCTGCTGAATTCTACCACGCTCCCAAATATGTGCTGACATGACTTTTGTTGTGAATCCCAGGATCCAGGAATAGTGGAATTGCAGAATGTTCATGTGACCCCCATGCAACTGTCCTTCAGCTTTTCTCCAGTAGCTATGTAAAAATAATCAGTTATCAGGACCTACGTTATCCTAAAATCCAGGGGCTTAGGAGTATTTGTAATGAGAAAGTAGTAAGGGAAGAACAAGCAAAACTGTGGGGGATGAAATGTGGCCCTTCCAGTGCTGTTGGAAAGCAACTCCCACCATACCTTATAGGAGTCATCAGATGTTGTCAAGGGTGGCCCACTACAAAATAAGCATTAAATAACAAAGAAATCTTGGCAGTGGAATCACTGAAGCTTTCCAATAATTGGTAAAGGTAAAGGCTTGCTCGAAAGCCAGTCATATCTGACTCTAGGTTTCAGTGCTCATCTCTGTTTAGAGCCAAAGAGCCAGTGCTCTTTGGCTTTAAATGTCTGCAGACATTTCCGTGGACATATGGCAGGCATGACTAGACACTGTAGTGCACAGAACGCCCACCGAAGTGGTACCTATTAATATACTTGCAATTTCTTGCTTTTGAACTGCTTTTGAACCGCTAGGTTGACAGGAGCTGACAGAGACGGAAACTCACTCCCTCATGCATCACTTCAGTCTCGAACTGCTGATCTACCAACCTTCCAGTCATCAAGTTCAGCGTCTTAACCACAAAGCCACTGCAGTCCTATACTAGTGGGTAATATTAGAATAATTCTATCAAAATGGTGCTCAAGTATTCATGTGCTATTGTTTTGATATTTACTTGGGAGAAGGACACTGGGGCTTTGAGTCAGTATGCATAATCCTTTGTATGCATGTTTGGAGGGAATAAGACTCACTGTATTCAGTGAGACTTAGTCCTGAGTACTTGTATATAGAATGAAGCTCTTAGTGTGACTGAAACAAGGTAAGATGCTACATTTTTAGGAAGAAATGCTTGCATGAAGCTAAGAATGATTAGAAACTATGGCTAAAATCCTGTGGTGTACTGTAGGAAAATTAGTAACTTTAAGTCATTTTCTAGCTCGCTAATACAGTGCTTGATGCAATTCTCAGGTGCACATACACACACTGGCTTGGTGTATGCACGCACACCTCCAAGAATTGTGGCATAGACTTTCCAATTAGAAATCAGCTGAATGTTACACAATTTCTTATGCTATTGTAAGATTTTATTGAATTGTTATTCTTTGAACTGAATGATACTATGGCCTTACCAGCCTGTCTCCATACTCATCCTTCCTAACTTTAAAATAGTCATGGGAATCAGCTAGCAAACTAAGGCAATGTTAATTAATTAATTAGTGTTAAAGAACAGGATAGCTTTCAGTGATAACTGTCTGCTGTTGACTGGAAAAAGCTAGAAGGTGTCATTTGAAGCACAAAGTGAAAGTTTAGAATCACACCCTACAGATCATTCAGACTCTAATTCTGGTTAGAAAAATAAGCTCATTATTTTCTAGAATATATTACCTGCACAGATGGTACATTTTTAATATCTATATATCCACCCCTTTCTCTGTATATAGATGTGGAAGAAATAGATAAATTTGTCATTAGCATTCTTATTTGTGTTTACTTGAAAGCAAGTCACATTTAATTCTGTGTAGCATACTTCCAGGTAAGTGTCCACAAAGTTGAATCCTGATTGTGTATAATGAGGATGTATTTTTTAAGAAATCTCCTAAACTTTAAATTCCTCAGTGGCAGAATTAGTAATGAAGGATAATCTTCTTCAGAAGAGAAAAAAATGGAGCTAGAAGTTTTCATGTCAAAGATTACTCTGGGTTGAAAGGAGTTTTTAGGTGACGCCCGAATGAGGCTCCTTTCATGTCCCCAAGTACAGCTCTCTGGTATCGAAACCCGAACTTCCAGTCTCCAGCTCAGCGCCTTAACCATTAAGCCACCGAGAAGTTAGTTCCACTTGTCTCTTGTGGAAATCAGTGGGATGTAAATAAGTCTTAACGTCTACATGTAATTAATGCATTCTCTGGGACGTTTTTTACAGCGAAAATTACTTTAACCAAATTTCCCATAGGAATGCATTGAAAACCAATTAATCTGTTCTGGAAAAAAAATCTGTAAACCAAGCCACCATTTTTTGTGGATTTCCTTTTGTTATGCGATTTGTATGTTAACCAAGCCGTTTGCTACTTTTTGTGGGGCATAACAAGTTTGCATGATGATTAGGACTTGTTCCGGAATAACCTTCCTTTGCAGAACTATAACTGTTTCGGTTACTTTTATAGTTGTGGTGTGAATGCGACCACCTTAGTTGGATGTGCGTTTTTAGTCTCCTGCTCATAGCATTCTGAGGTTTAATGTAATGAAAACTAGTTGCTTTTGCATAAAAGTCTAAACTTCCATTTCTAAGTCATACATGAAACTGCCAAAATGAGGTCACCTTTTGGTGAATTCATTCTATAGTTCCCATGGTCCATTTCATGTGAGCCCCCACCGCTCCAAAGGCATTTGAGAAACAAAATGACCATCCCTTTGAAGCTGTTGGAACAAAATGGCCACCACCACCCATCGTGCAGGCAGTGCCAAATGGCCGTCCAGCCCTTGAAGCTGACTGAGAGAACGTGACCTGGCCCCCGGCTTGTAAAGCTTGGGAACCCCTGCTTTATATGAACTACTGATAATGTGCTGCACCAGTTTTTAAAAATCTTTTTTTCTCTTTTCTCGAGAAATTGCCTGTGGCTGAAGTCACTTCCAAGGATTTGTCTGTGGATGGTCTCTTGACTGGCCTTTTAAGATGAGGCAAAGAAAAAACAAATATTTTTATGACTAATGCAGCACATCAGTGATAGTCCATTATACGTTTTAAAATGTTCACTTATATCCCTCTGCTAAAGAACAAAGTGGTTAGTTTGTCAATAGCCTGAAGTCAAATATCCTTATTTATGCCTCAATGTTGGAAACATTGCTTTGGACCAGTTCAAGCACAATGGGCTGCGGTGGCACAAGTGGTTTAAGACGCTGAACGTGACAATGGAAGGTCGTCGGCAGGTCAACAGTTCGAGACCCGAGTACTGCATGACAGAGTGAGCCTCCGTCTCTGTCCCAGCTCCTGCCAACCTAGTAGTTTGAAAGCAAGAAATTGCAAGTAAATGAATAGGTACCACTTTGGTGGGAAGGTACAGGTGAAACTCGGAAAATTAGAATATCGTGCAAATGTCCATTCATTTCACTTAAAAGGTGAAATAAATATACGAGATAGACTCACTACATGCAAAGCGAGATACGTCATGCCATAATTCGTTATAATTGTGATGATCATGGCGTACAGCGTACATGAGATTATGCGATGATTATGGGGTACATGAGATTGGGGGGTTGGGGTTTTCATAAGCTGTAAGCCATAAGCATCAATATAATAACAAAGTAAAGCTTTGCATGTAATGAGTCTATCCGATATATTTGTTTCACCTTTTAAGTTGCATGAACATGAATGAACATTTGCATGATATTCTAATTTTCTGAGTTTCACCTGTAAACAGTGTTCTGTGCACTCTGGTGTCTAGTCATTCCTGCCACATGTCCTCAGAAACATCTGCAGACGCAAACAGTGCCTGCTCTTTGGCTTTAAACAGAGCTGAGCACTGAACCCTAGAGTCGCATACGACTGGCTTTCAAGCAAGCAAGGACGACCACAATGGAACTGATTCAAACTAGAGAACTTCTACCCACACCAAAAACGTAGAAGCCCCTGATAAGGGGGGAGGCTCAGAATAATGAGGGATGGGGGGTAACTAAAAAAAAAAGACATTGTATGACATTGTTCTTTAAGAGTGAATCAGCCCATTCTTGCAGTAGGCTAAATGGTGAGCTAAGTACCAGTATGGTCAGCCTCTGAAACAGCTGGGAGGTGATGCAGAAATGTACAGAGGAAAGGGGAATTAACAAAATAAATAGGGGGAAACACCTGATGTCAGTGCTATTCACATGAGCCTCCAGCACCTTCAAGATCCTTCTATAGAGAAATCTTTGAACTCAACCTATATGCGTGGAAGGAAATAAACCAAAATAGAGATGCTTGAAGGGAAGACAAAAGATCAAATCATTCATCAATCTCTTTTACTGCTGTTAATTAACTAACAAATGTTTCACACCTTCCCTTGTCTAAAATGACTCTGAACCATTTTACAAAAGGCCATTCTACAATTTGCTTGCACTGAATAACAAAAATTAAAAGGCTAACCTCTGGTACAAAACACATGTGTAGCATACAGCAGACACTGCCAGCTACAGATACATTTTGTTTTCCTTACTTGTCGGTCCTTGTGCTGAATCTTGGTTCAGGATCTTTATCTTCCAGAGGAAGGATTTGTTTTCCTTTAAGTACCTATTTTTAATCTGATGTTACTTCTCTAACTATTCACACAACATTCCTCTCACTTAGGTTTCCCTTGCTCGAAAGCCAGTCGTGTCCGACTCTAGGGTTCAGTGCTCATCTCTGTTTCAAAGCCGAAGAGCCAGCGCCGACTGCTTCTGCAGACGTTTCCGTGGTCATGTGACAGGCATGACTGGACACTGGGGCACACGGAACGCTGTTAACCTTCCCACTGAAGTGGTCCCTATTTATCTATTTGCAATTTTTTGCTTTCGAACTGCTAGGTTGGCAGGAGCTGGGACAACGACGGGAGCTCATTTCGTCCTGGAGTACTCGGGAATCGAACTGCTGACCTTCCGCCTCCCAGTCAGCAGCTTAACCACTTGAGCCGCTGCAGCCCCTTTCCTCTCACTTAAGTGCCTTCTTTTTCCTCAAGTCTTTGCTTTTTGTCATTCCTGATAACACTTTTTAAAAGTACCCCTTTGTACCTGAGGATGGTGGCAGTTTTCATTTAGGGACGGCGATGACTCAGTGGTGAAGACTGGATGAGTAGAGTTGTTTTGGGTTCATGAAGGAGCGGGAAAAGCTAAACTAGGATGCTATTGGTCAATACTGTCGTGAATTTCATAGCTGGGATAATTTATTTCATTATTTACTGTGTTCATTTAAAGTTTGAAATGCCTATGTTATTATTCTGCTTTCATTTCGCTAGTTTCTTTAACTTTTCTTAGCCTAAACGGGTCCATTTTGGAAGGCTGCAGTACACAGAAGCAGACTTCTGCCCAGTTAAAAAAGGCAGGTCAGTCTGACCTCAGTTCACAGACAGCGAAGCTGGGAAAGTGTCTGTTCTCAGAATAATGACCTGAGAGGAGCACGATTCTCAGATGAGCCACCTGTTGGTAGATGTGAAATGTACATCTTTCAGATGGGAACTCAGATTAAATGTTCTGGTCCCACACTGGACATCATAAGAACATAAGAACAGCCTTGCTGGAACAGGCCACAGCCCATCCAGTCCAGCATTCTGTCTCACACAATGGCTCACCATTTCCTTCAGGGTATTCCCAAGGAGATGCCTTCACCTGCTTAGGATTCCCTGGAAATGGCATTGAGAGATATCCTGCCTATCTCTCCAACCCGGAGGTTGTCCTTAAGTATCCATAATTATAGCCATTGATACCCTTGTCCTCCATGAACTTGTCTAATCCTTTCTTAAAGCTGTCAAGACTGACAGCTGTCACCACTTCTTCTGGCAGGGAGTTCCATAGACCAGTAATCCTCTGGGTGAAGAAGTACTTTCTCTTATTTGTTTGAGAACTAGTACCCAAAAGTTTCATGGAGTGTCCCCTAGTTCTAGTGTTATGCGATAGGGAAAACAGTTTTTCCTTATCTACTTTGTCCACACTGTGCATGGTTTTATAAACTTCAATTAGGTCACCTCTTAGACGCCGTCGTTCAAGAGTGAAAAGGCCCAACCGTTGCAGCCTCAGATGGTAAGGAACGTGTTCCAGTCCCCTAATCATTTTGGTTGCCCTCCTCTGCACTTTTTCCAACTCCATAATATACTTCTGGAGGTATGGCGACCAGAACTGTACACAGTATTCCAGATGGGGTCTCACCATAGATTTGTAAAGAGGCAAAATGAAGGATAAGGTGAAAAGGTCAAATAATTTTATGATGAAAGGTCTCATGGAGGTGTGGAAGAAGGTAAAAAAAGATATGGTTCCGAATCTCTCTCCAATTTTGGAATTGACTGATATGATGTGTTTCCCAATAAAATTAGACAAAGAAAAAATGGAAATATTGGATAAAAATGGGACGCTGTTATTGAAGGATTGGTTAAAAGCTTGTGATGTTGATGCCGAGCGGAAAAAAATGTTTGAGATATTAAATTTGAATTGGTTTCAGAAGTTAAAGGTGGACAATTGGAATAAAAAATATAAAAGAGAAATAGGGATAGATAGAATACATACGGAATTTGAGGAATTGGTAAGGAAGATTAGAAAAGGGGAAAGCAGTATTAAAGGTCTTGTAAGCAAGCTTTATAATATACTGAATAGAGGTGCAGATCCACAGGAGGACTTGAAACGGAAGTGGGAACAAAATTTGAATATAAAAATCGGGGAGATTGAATGGAAAAATAAATGGAAAAAGAGGATTATGAGAACAATGTCTGTAAGAATTAAAGAACATAATTTTAAAATGTTGTGGCAATGGTACCTGACACCATTAAGACTTTACCAGATGGATAATAAAAGAGATAAGTTATGTTGGAGATGTAAAGAAATTGATGGAACATACGAACATATGTGGTGGAGCTGTAAAAAAATAAGGGATTTTTGGGGAAGAATAGAAAATGAGTTTGGTGAAATATTGGGTAAAAGTGTTAAGTTGGTGTCGGGTACTATTCTTTTAACGAATGTGGAAGGCTTGGGTTTAAACAAGGAGGAAAAAGAATTATTGGAAATCGTACTGACAACGGGTAGACAATGTATAGCTAGAAATTGGAAAAACGATGTAGATATACAGATTGGAGAATGGTATAAAGAAATGTGGAGTTTAGCACTGAACGATAAATTGACATGGGAGATTAAAGTCAAAAGAGATAATTTAAAAGAGAATAGATTTTGGAATATATGGAAACCGTTTGTGGATCACTCTATTATGGCAAATGATAGTTCAGGACCAGTACCATTTCAAAGAAGTTTTTGGAGTTGAGTAGAAAATAAACTCTCCGGGCATTGTACATATTCACAGGGTGATTATTATTTGTTAAAAAGATTTGTGGTAGTACAGAAAAAAAAATTTTCTATCATTTTGGACTTTGAAATAATGGCTCTTAATATTTGGTAGTTAAATAGTAATTAATGAGTATAGATATTGTTATGTGCTAGCATACAGTAATGTTTGTTAGTATGATACTATGGATTTGTTAGTGTATTGTATTGTTAACGTATTGTTAATGTTTTCTTTTCTTTTTTGTATGTTTATTAAAAACTCAATAAAAATTAAAAAAAAGAGGCAAAATGACACTTGCTGACTTATTTTCTATACCCTTCCTAATGATCCCTAGCATTGAGTTTGCTTTTTTCACTGCTGAGGCACACTGGGTTGACACCTTCATTGAGCTGTCCACCAGGACACCAAGGTCCCTTTCCTGGTTTGTCACAGAGAGTTGTCTGTCACTCAAAGATAACTCCGCACGCGTTCTCACCAGAATCTGTGTAAATATCGGAGCTCAGAGCACCGTAGTTAGAAGAAGATCGCAAATCTACTATCTTGTTTTCATCTCAATATGCTGTCCATTAGTCTCCAGACTGGATCCGCACCCAGAACCTGTATGGGCGGCTTTCAGATATGTATTGCTTTTTGAAATGCTATTTTCTTTTGGTAGAAATATGTATTTTTTGTAGAATAGCTTAGTTAGGATTTTATTCTGTATTTTGGAATTCTCTTTTTATTCCAATTAAATCTTTTAATGGACTTACATTGTCAAGAGTGGTTTTTATATCTCTTCTCAGCCAGGAGAGAGTTGAAAGGGAATTTTTAAGATAAGGCCTTGTTATTTTGTTATTTCGGCCAGTGCAGCTGGGCCCGATAAACAAGGAAGGTAGTGAGGGAGGGAGATTTCCGGAGTCTTGCCTTCCCAGGACAGAGCTTTCCTCCCCCTCACCTAGCCACTACATCGAAGGCCACATTCCCATAAGAAAACCATGATAAGGGTGAGTAAGATCTAATGGATGAAGCCGCTACCAGTCTCAGTGGGCCTTGCAGAAACTTTCTACCTGTGACATTTTATAAGGCACCGCCATTACACATTAGATCCTCATTTTCTTTGCCGGTTTTCCCTGCTTGGGCAAACTGCGTGAAGGCACCCTTTTGCAACGCTACCAAAAGTCTGCTTTGCTTTCTCTCACTGGGTCGGAATACCGTTCCGTTAGTCCGGGAACGAAGTGACCAGTTCCAACTGATCAGTGAGAGCAGGTGGAGTGGCGCTCGTTGCGAGGCCACGTCCTGTGTTGGCGGAGTTGGGACAAGCTGAGACCTGGCATCGTGTACGATAAATACCATGTGTAAAGACTCATCAACACAGTAACCTTATCAACTCAACAAAACCTAAACAAAATACAACTATACAAAAATTATCAACATACTCCCACCCCACATATACACATTTAACCCCTAAAAAGCTCTAAAACTCTAAGGGTCTAAAAACTATATACAGAAGCTCTCTCATAGACTGCATTGCACTGTATTCAAAGCCAGAACCGCTTTTGGGTAGAAACTATTTCTCAAGCGGCTGGTCCTGGTCTTTATGACTCTATACCTTCTTCTAGAAGGCAGAAGCTGAAAGAGATCATTTCTGGGGTGCGTACTATCTTGTGCAATCTCTATAGCTTTCTTATAACACCTGGTGGCATAGATTTGATCTAGAGTGAGAAGAGTATGCCCAATTATCCTCTCCGCAGTCTTTACGACCCTGGACAGCATTGTACAACTCCCAAACCATACACACAGTACAACTCCCAAACCATACACACAGACCATAGGTTAACACACTATGGTATAGTGGTAGAATGCCAGCAGCAGGTCCTTTGAAAGATTGTTCTTCCTGAGGATTCTCAAGAAGTATAACCTCTTCTGTGCTCTCTTCATCAGATCTTTGGTGTTTGCTCCCCATGTTAGATCATCCCTCAGCTCCATTCCCAGAAATCGAAACATCGAGACCTGTTCCACACAATTCCCTTCAATAATAAGTGGCTGGATGTTCAATTTGCATTTTCTAAAGTCCACAATGATCTCTTTTGTCTTTTTTACATTGAGGAATAAATTGTTTTCCCTACACCACTCCATCAGGATCACAACCTCCTTCCTGTAAGCCGACTCCCCCTCCCCAGCAGTAATCAGACCACCATTGTGTCATCTGCAAACTTGATGATCTTATTGCTGGGATAACTGGGAACACAATCATATGTATAAAGCGTGTACAGAAGCGGGCTCAGCACACACCCCTGCGGCGTCCCCGTACTTATACTGAAATCCGCAGAGACATGAGAGCCCATCCTGACCCGTTGGGAATGATCTGATAGTATCCACCTGCATAAGCATGGCGGAAGCCCCAGATCTAATAATTTGGGGACCAGTCTATGCAGAAGAATAGTATTAAATTCAAAACTAAAATCTACAAATAACAGTCTCGCATAAGTCCCTTGTTTCTCCAAATGGGTCAGAACAGTATGTAGGGCCATAGCCACAGCATCCTCCGTGGATCTCTTTCTCTTGTATGCAAATTGACAAAGGTCAAGTCCAACTGGTAAACAAGCCATAATACGGTTCTGCACCAACTTTTCAAAGCATTTCATTATGACAGGTGTAAGCACCACAGAGCAGAAGTCATTCAGACTATGTTAGGTTTTTTTAGGCAGAGGTATAATAGTAGAGGATTTCAGACAAGGTGGGACAGTGGCTTGATTAAAAATCTTCATAAAAGTTTCTGCCAGCTGTTCTGAGCAGTCTCTCAGTGCCCTACCAGCCACTCCATCAGGACCCATAGACTTCCTTGTGTTTATCCCTTTTAATGTTCGTTTCACTTCTCCCTCTTCCACCCTGGCAACATTCCCTATGGGGAGTAATGACGATGACTCTGGCAACACTGCTGGATCCACTGCTGGTGTCACCTCAAATTGGGTGAAGAAGATATTCAGCTCCTCCACCAGAGAAGCACTGCTCTCTACAGGCGATGAATTACTGGGTTTGTAGTCAGTAAGGTGCTGGATCCCCTGCCACACTTGCTTGGTGTCATGACTACTCAGGTGATCTTCAGTTTTCCCTCTATACACAGCTTTTGCCTTCCTTATACCCCTCTTCAGATTCGCCCTTTCTATACTATACAATACCCGGTCTCCAGTTCTAAAAGCAAAGTTTCTGGCCTTCAACAGTCTCCAAACTTCACTCATCATCCATGGTGTGGTTGGAGTGTTGGCGGCGACAGTGGTAGTGTGGGGGAAGTGTTGATGGTGGCGGCAGCAGCAGCAGGAGGAGGAGTGTTTGTGGGCCAGACTGGGCATGGGGGAGTGTTGGCAGCGGTGGTGGCAGTGTGTGGGTGGGGATTGTTGGAGGCAACACATGGGGGAAAGGTGGTGGCTCGGGATGGTTGCAGCAGCGGTGGTGGGAGGACACCAGTCTGGCCCACCAACAGTGTAATCTGGCCCCTGGGTTAAAAAGAACCCCTGCATTAAATGCATAGTAGATGTGGGCTAAGGAAAAAGGCAATATTTAATATACACAATAGGAACAAATATGGATGTAAATTATGGCTCCTTTGGTCAGTAATACCTCTTGTGAATCTAGAAGGAGAATCACTATCATCTTATCACTTGGCCAACATCATTATTTAAAATGATCCTCATTATTAGTAAAATGATCTGTAGGGGCAGGACCAGAGAAATGAAGGATCAGCAGAAGAATGAAGGAAAGAAGAAGGGCTGTAAGCTGGAGTGTAACTCTCATCACATCCCTTCTGAACATGGAACTCCTGAATCAATCTGCAATCCCCGTGTGAGCACTGGATGTGATTTCAAACATAGTGCCAGCTGTGAATCAAACTGCAGAAAACCTGAATCACTTCCGTTTGACTTTGCCATGCAATCACACCTTTAGTAAATTCTTTCTTAGACACGAAATAAGGAACGTTCTCAACAGAAACAAAATACAATAATTAAGCAGGAAAGGTTTGGGGTATGTAGGTTTGCTACATGTTACCTTCATGAAGGAGCCTAAAACAATAAATACTGTACTCCCATATCGATTACTTAATTGCAGTGGAAGCATACTTAGGCAGGAGTTGCATTATAGCCAATTTGGTGGTCTCAGTTTTTAAAGGGGAATTTTAAAGATTAATTTTGTGATACTGAAGGTAGCATTATGCCTTTGTATGGCTGGCATGTTACAATGGGAACGTTTATTTTCTTAAAAGACCTGAAGCTGTGCATCTGTCTTTGCCTAGAGTGCTTCGAATAAGTAAGGAATCTGTTTTTCATGGTGAGATTGGTTTCAGACACATAAGCTGAGTCCCTTGTGTAAAATATGTTTTTAAAGAAGTACATTTTTAAAAGAAAATGGAGACCTCACATTTATATTCACAAGGTTCTATTAATATGAAAGAAATATTCATTGCAGCTGAGATTGTAGTTTTTATTGTAACCATTAAATGTTGTAACTTAAATGATACTGCTGAACAAAAGTTATGCCAAAAAGGAATTGTCAATTTAGACGATATAAAGAAGAGCAGCTCTTTTCTTTGAAAACCTCACACTCTTTCATGTACTGTACTTTCCAAGTTTGAAGCAGCAAGGGACACAAACAATTACTGTACAATGGAGTAATCAACCTTTTAAAAATTGAGATCTGCTATTTCCATACTGAGTAATGTGTCTTTAAGAGTTTTCTTTATGCAAATAAAGCCTAAGCATCGATCTAGTATGTTTCATCACTAGCCTGAATGAACATACAGCTTTGCCCAACAAAAATATCTCCGAAATCTGTATTCTGGGAGAAAGAGGAGAAACCTCATTAATAATGATTTGGTCACAGTGTTCCTGACTGGGTAAATACATAATTGCTATAATAAAATTACCAGTGAATACACTTACAGCTTTTCATAGAACCATTAGCTACCTTCCCCTGAACTGTTTTTTTTTTAAAAAGGCATACGTATATTTTCTTGTCCCCACTCTGTCAATTCCTGCCTCAATACATTTATTTCCTTTAGACCTCTCACCACAATCCAGACAAAAGAGCAGTTGCAGCTAACTGCCATCTGAATTATTCCTGGATATTGGAAAATGCAACACTACCATTTGTTTATTTGCACAAACCATTGTTCCTTCTGCAGCAAAATGAGCTGCAAAGGTTTCACATCATCTAATATTCAGCTGCAGCATTAAAATTAAAAGCTTGTCCTTGCGGTCACCAGAGTGCTCTGCTAAGCATGAGGTTGCTTTTTAATACATTATTATTGGAAGGAAAGGGACTTGGCAGTGCTTTTAGGACTTCAAGAATGAATGCCTTTATCAGGGACAAAAAAATGAAGGAGAATTTTTTTTCAGAGTTATGATGTCACGTTGTCCATTACTGTGGTGACACATCACGCCTTCCCCTGTCTTTCCTACATAACTGAAAAAATTAACATCAGAAAAGCGGGATGATATTGAATTATAATAAGGGCAAGCCTCTGTATGCCTGGAGCAGGAAAATGAAGGATGATTCATTTGCATGCCAAAAGCATCGCAAAGTCCATCTCTGTGGCTTCAGCTTCTCTTGCTTGTCATCTGTTCCAGTGCCAGAACGATCAGTATCCAGAGGTGCATGTGAGATGGTTGATGGGGGTAAGGGGGAGGGGGGCAATAAGTAAGCTCTTTTTCCTGGTTCTGATTTTTTAAATCTAATGGCAACCAAACATTATGCTGTAGGATTCATTTATTCATTTATTTATTTCGTATATTTATTTCCCGCCCTATTGGTGCGAACACCACTCAGGGCGGCTACCAACATAGAAGAAGAAGAAAAAACGATAAAATACAAAAACGATAAAAAGGCCACTACAGATAAAAACGTTACTAAAAAAACCCTATCTAAAATACATTCTTAAAAATGCATAAACCCTCCAATACCCTCACTAACCCCTTAAGAGATAAATAGTCAAAAGAGAGAGAAAACAAGGAAATGAAAGGGGAAGGGGAGATAAAAACAGACAAGTCAGTTGTAGGGCACTATTTATATAAGCCATGATAATATGTTTTAACTTTAAAGTGGGGGGGAGATTTTCCCACTATATTTAATATTAATCTTTTAATTTTCAGGGAGAGTGAGGTTAAGGCATCAAAATAAATAAATTATTTATCTTTTTATAAAAATAGCTGTGTGTGTGATTTTATATATTAAAAATATAATAAAAACTGAAAATGTGTGTATACACACGCGCGCACACACACACATACACATGTAATACATAACACACACATTTTCAGCTTTTAAAACATATTTTATATATAAAATCCAAAGCCAAGGTAGAAGTCAGGGAGGGGACATTTCAGAACAAATTGGCATGTAAAATGATCAGCACAAAAAGGCATTGGGGAAGAGAGGCAGAGGCTGTGCCAAACAGATGGCACACCCTGCTGTGTTTTTGATTGAAAAAGAAAGGTAACATTTGCAACCACGTCAAAGAGACAGTGATCAGCTAAACAAATGGGTCTCTGAAGTACAGCAGGGCCCGGGCAAACTCTGCTGAGCAGGTTCCACGGAGGCCGTATTTCACACTAATGCTAGGTGTGCGTCTTTTTCTCCCAGAGCAAAGGGAGATGAACCATCCTTTCCTTCCTTCTTTCCGCCCAAGGTGCACAATGCACACACTCAGACACTGCAGTTTTCTGAAAGAGACCACAGTACACTGTGAAATAAGAAGAGCCGGCCCTAAATTTGTGACTTCTCCGATCTCATGCTGCCGCAGATATTGCGAACATGGTCCAGGGATGGTCTCAAGCCCAGACCATGCCCTGTGCTTTGTTCCCAGAGTTTCTCCAAAACAAAATTGCTGTGCGCCTTCGGTCATCATCCTTTAGAAAGAAAGGTTAGATGCCAAATAAATCACAAAGGTGTAATTTCTCCAAGAGGCTCTAGCCAGACGATGTCTCCTCCTTCCTGGGTATTGCCTGCAATACAAACATCAAATATGGTGGAGGAAAAGTGTAGCGGGAGTGAGTCTAAATTTTTATTTTTGGCTCATCTCGGCTGGCAGCCTTATTCCGCTTCAGTAAAGACACGCTACAGAAATGTCCTTTGGGTGACATTCAAAACTCGATATAAATCCTCTTCTTTATGAGACTGCAGTGCAATAAATTACTTAGCCTAATTGTAGATGTAATGAATTACCATAATTAGTCATGGGCTACATTAAATTAATCAGCATGGTACATTATTTTGCTAAATTACATCTTTGCCTTCCAAAGGCACCAGTGCAGCAATCAGGGCCTCTTGCAAGAGGGGGAAACGGGGCTGTAATGAGAAGCCTTTTCTGCTCCTAGAACAGTGACAGGAGATGAATTTTGATGGCAGACAGGAAGGTCTGGAGACACGAGCCGTGCCATGTGCCTGAAAGTGTCTTTGGTTGTTAATGATCATCGAGTTCTCCTGCAGGGGAGCAGCGGGCCGTATCCTGTGAAGGTTGCGGCGGATGCTCTCACAAGGAAGGGAAAGGCACTTAGATAATGCTTTAAGGCAAACAATATAGCTGAGATGACAAGTCACAAAGCAGTGGGGAAGCAGGGAGATAATGTCTTTGGAAATATTAATAGATTTAGAATGTTCTTTTTTACACCGTCCGATGAGATTGATATTTACCAGATTTTGAGAAGTATTATTGTTATTTTGGTTATTACTCAGACCGTTTCGATCTGAGTTAAAGCCTATAGCTATTTCAGACGATACACGAAACCTTCAGCAGTTTGGCCTTTCCCTGTAAATGTTTCTTGGAGAGCAACTTTAGAAGCCAAACATGTTAGAGCTAAATGTTATTTACTATTCAGTTGTTGGGAGGGCTCAAGGTTCCAACCTCAGCTCACAAATACAATATTTTATTTAGGTCAATATGGTGTAGGATACAAAAAAGGTGTCGATTCCTCATACTCCTGTCCCATTCCAGGTAACCAATCTGTTATTTCAGAAAGCAGTGTTGAGCTGCTCCTGGTGCCCACCAGTGCCTGGGCACCGGTAGCGGAAATTCTCCCAGGCCATGCCCACTTGGCCAGCCATGCCCACCTCCCTACCTCAGGCCATGGCATAGGGAGGCCAAGTGGGTGTGGCCCACAGAGTTAGCCACACCCACAGAATTAGCCATGCCCATGGTGGGGGTAGTAATTTTTTTTTGCAGAGCATCACTGTCAGAAAGTGAAATAAAGTCTTTGTTCAATTGCTTCATAAGAAGAGTGGGCCAAACGCAGCCATCTGGATGTTGTTGGCCTTCAGTTCCCATCAGCCCTTGCAAATTCAGCTGAAGGTGAGGGCGGCGGATGGGCTTTGCACACCAACAACATTGGAAGGCTGCATTTGGCGGCCTCTGTGTTTTACAGTTCTTTGCTTGGCTGATTGTTCTAGGGATTTTAGGCATCTGAATGTGCTCATTTGAATATTGGAAGTTATTGGTGATGTGACATTAATTATACTAGCTTTGGAAACATCCAATAGTTTTCAATTCTGGCACTTCTGTCTGATTCACATAGCTGTATGGTTTAAGGGACACACAAAAATGTCCAGCTCAAATGGAGAGAGAAATAGGTGTTCAAAGGAGAAATGAAAGGCTGGCATTTTTGAAATAGAGTAGGGAACCTTCTAAGGAATTGGCAGGATTTTATTTTAAGTTCCAGTGGCAGTCCAAAATATTTCACCATTTTAAAGAAACAATTTTTTTAAAAAAATAAGCCATTTGGAATACCTGAATAGTGGCTGTTTCTACTTTTACCTGTCTGCTTTGAGAAGACAGAAGCATGAGCCAGAATTTAAAATAGCATTAGGATAACATCAACAGTAGTAAATTTTATGTAAATAAAATACTCTACTGTAAAAAAAAAAATCACTTTTGGATCAAAACATTATTGGATATAAAAATCTAGAAAAATCCCTAAGTGGAACTTGAACCATGTCTAGAGGGGGGAAATGCATAGGGATACAGAAAAAGCCAGTGTGTTTATAATTTGTGTTGTCGAGTCCTTCCACTCTTTCTCATTCTCTCTCTGGTGGGAAACCGTTTAATTAGTGAAAGAAGGTATTGGATTTTAGCTTATCGTGCATATTGTTTTCCAGCTGTAGAGAAGATTGCCAAGTTTCTAATGGCCTGACCCTGTTCTGTAAATCAGCAGTAAACTGTGACATTTACACTGCGCAAAGGCAAAGGGCTCGTTCTGTTGGGTTTGTACTGTCGCTGGGACTTGGGCTGAGGGATTAATAGTTTGATGTTTAACATCTGTCCCCTGTCTTTGGGGGGACGTAAACATACAAAGAGGGAATCTAATGCCATCTACTAAAAGATCTTCAATGAGAGGAAGCCCTTGCTCACATTTCCAATACAGTGGCATCTCCAACACATTGCCTCTTTATGCTTAAAACCCTACCTCACTAAGGGCCCTATAAATAGTCTTTCTATGACAGCTCAGAGGAGAAGCGAGGTTTCCTGCAGACATTAGTTGTGCTAAAAGATTCATCATTACCTGCAGTCATGAAATAAATCTTTGATACTTACAACTATAATATCCATGCTCTACATTTTATTGCAGATATAGGTAGACAGTCATTATTTCTGACACTTTCGCAGCATTGCACAGAGTACTCTAGGGGGAGAAAAACCTAGTGTACAGAACTCCAGAAAATAGATTGATATAACCACATGGAAGCTGGTTACTCCACTAAGCCTCTATAGTCTATATAATATTCCCTCAATGAAGTTAAACAGGCACATAGATTTCCCATTTAATGTAAAAATCCCATCTAAGAAACAAACCACAGTTAGTTACAAATTGTCAAAAAAGAAAAAAAGAAATACATATACAATATGTTTTCATCTTCTTTTAGGCATCAAGAAATATATTATATTTCTCGAAGCAAAGTAAAAGAGAGAGTAAAACACATACTGTGGTAGTTTATTATTTAGGGACCTTTAATGCATGACAGCAGTCAGAAGCAGAAATTTGATTGCTCTTGCAGGACAGCAGGGATACGGTTGTGTTGGGAAGCCCACCCAGAGGGGATACCTGGACTAGCTTATTTTCCAGTAGAGACTGTGGCATAGTCAGTGAATGTTTACACTACAAATAAATGTATTACAGAGAGGATGCATTAACAGTGTCTCCGGGCAAGACCCAATGAAAGCAATAATTCTCTCAGTTTGACCCTGTAAGGAGATTATGTAACCATGTTGTATTTTTGTTTTCTGTCCCTTGTTGCATTTCTTTCATTTGAACTCCCCATGAGTTACAAAGACCTTCTGGCTTTGGATCCCAGGATGTATCCCAGTATATTTGTCAAAGAATGATCCAAAACGTAATAAAGACACTGCATGGTATCCTCGTATTTTACTATCAACTGCCTCAGGAAAGAAGAATATATTACAAACAGTTGCTCATCACTTCTTATTGAGATTAATTCAGAGCAACAAGGGAACCAATATGAAGAAACCAGTGCAATCAAGAAGATAAAGTGGCCAAAGTAAGGGTATCATGGAAATAAGGGTTACTGGTTGTCATGGCAGAGATGTGTCTTCCTAATAGGCTGATGGAAATGCCAGCTGAAGAAATACTGAAGAAATACTCTGTGTGTATCTGTACAACATATGCACCCTTTTAGTAAATGAGAGCCTGAAGGTATTTAAATATTTACAGTAGACCACATGTGAATATTTTCAATGGCTCATGCAGTCCCGTGTATGTTTACCTGGAATTTAGACTCCCTTGTGTCAAAACATGTATTCCCAGAAACAGGACTGTAGTCCGAAAGTACTGTTAGGCTCACATTCCTCCTAAAGCATTGTTGGTGTCAGCAGTGTAAGAAATCCAACAGAGTGTAAGAAAGCCACATTTCAAATGGTTCTGTCTTTTAAATAGTCTGTTTTAAAGTCCACTGTTCAACCACATACAGTCGTTGTCATCGTTGTTGTCATATTCTTCTTCTTCTTCTTCTTGAGCTGTATCTGATTCCAAATATTAGCTACCATCATAGTGATCATCCATAATGATTGTCATAGGAACAATATAATCCAGTCATCTTCCATTTGCCTTCTGCATTGCAGAGTGATACCTGTACCACTGATCCAGTTCCCTGAGTCACTTTCTGGTCCTGAGCCCTTTTGGGTTCTAGACCAAAGTCGCAAAGGCCTCATCGATCTCAGTATCATTCACTCCCTAATCCATCAGAGAACTGCAGGTCAGGAATCCCTGGCTGGGTCTCCCACAGGGCAATGCACTGCCCAGTTCTCATGGAGCTGGATCACAGTGGGACATGACCTCTCTAAGAGACCACATCATGGTTGCCATTCATCTAACTTCATCTAATAAAGCAGCTACATGACAATTCAGATCTTGCTTTTAATTTTTTCACAAATCATATCTGGATCTTCAGTTTGCTACTTTTCAACATCGCATTAGGGCCCTAAAGTATTGCATAGAGTGAAACTCACATTCTGTAATGAAATTCAGTATAGTTGCTCCTAACACATCTCTAATCAATCATATTCCTATCCCCATGAGAAAAAAAAACCATAAGGTAAAATCAGAATTTTTCCAAACTAGTATCTTCACCATAATTATGCTTTAAGTGCTCCACTATATAAAGTTAGGTGAAGTATGCTTTATACTTTAGTTGGGACAGATTTTGAGCTATGTCAGTGAATTTGTGCTGCAAATTAAAATCTACATTAATAATAAACTATTGTATCATAACTATATGTTGATTAAAACTCAAACTTTAGTACAGTATCTGCATTTGAGTTTTGTCTTAGAAAATAAATTGTTGATGCTTGAAAATAATCACATTTGTTGCTTAATGTTTTGTTTCTTTGTTTAGTGCTATATTTATTGGTTGTGTTGTTGTCATTATTGCTGCTTTTTTTCTTATAAAATTTATTGTATATATTTAGGTTAAATATTTGCTCGACACTTTTAAATAGCATAATTGGCACATGGTTTAGGTTCCCCCCAAAGCCAACAACAATACCAACTAAGACATGAAACAAGAAAGAACAGTTGCTATGCGTTGCAAGACACTTTCCTTCTATCAACACAGTTGGGAAACCTTCTGTTTATTGCGCTGAAGGATATTAGCAGAATGTCAAGCTCTCACCTTTAGGCTATTGTATAAAATTAAGCACTTGGTTTAGTATCTTGTTGATAAATGAAAAGACTGAACACACACAAACATTTATTACACTAAAGGTAATTATTTCAAAGTTCTCTTAATGGCTCCAATGATGAGACTGGCTTGAAAACCCAAATAAAGAAGATTGATTCATCTGCCATTCTATTTGGTTGATGAGGCCTTGATATTAAATACAGGTGCATACAGATTGAAGCAATTTGAGCACCTGAGCCATCAACAAGAAGTGAAAAAGGAAGTTCTTAGAGCAGAGAAATTCCTAACAGAAGCATTTGGGGCAACACTTGTTGGGCTCCATCATCTTTCCTTTGATAGTTTCACTTTGGCATTTTGATTTGGATGGACTGGTGTTGGGAATGACTCAGCCCTTGTATGGCTTGAGGGACCTCAATTTACTACATTCAGCATTCTGGGCTGGCTTCCCCATATCAATTATTCTTACCATCAGATCCATCTCTCTGCCTGCAGACCCATGGGAACATAGAAATTCAGACCCATGGGAACATAGAAATTCTCTGAGACTTCAGTGGATGCTTGAAACCTGTTTACCCGACACAATACTAAATGATGATGTTCCTGTGGAGCATGTGTTTTGAAAAATCATGATATTGTTAAATAACAAAACATGTACAGCTCTGTGCTTGCTCTTTGGGGTGTTTTGTCTTTTATTAGCAATAGCAATTATATTTATATACTGCGCTATAGCACTTAGAGCACTCTCTGAACAGTTCACAAGGTAATTAGCATTTTGGCTCCAGCAAGTTGGGTATTCATTTTACCAATCTCAGAAGGATGGAAGGTTGAGTCATTTTAATCAAGGCCAGATCTAAAAAATACACTCATGGGTCAATGCTGCTGCATATTATATAGACACAGTTGTCTGAATTATGCCCTCAAATCACTTCTGTTGAACTGTACAGCCCTACATGAATTAAGAACAAAGTCAGAAAGACTATATTCTTTCACATGAGTCTACCCAGATGTCAAGATCTTTTTCGAAGGAGTTTCCCCTCAATTCTGCCTTCTTTGGCAGAATTTCTGGGGATGTGAGAAAAGGTCTTTGAAACCTTTGCTGCCATGACAGCTTCAGCTGTCTAGGGGAGTTCTGTGTCTCCAAATCTAGATGAATTAACTGACCCCATTATTCTATATACAGTACCTGATTAGGCTTTATCTGGCAGATGGGAACTGAATTCCAGGAAAAAGGGTCATTGCGTTCCTAGTTCTGACTTTAATTCAAATGATGGTGATCAAGCTGGTGACCTCTTGTCCCGAGGTCAAACCATGGGATGCAAGGACAATCCTGTTTTATTGCACACTTCTACTGTGTTGATACTACTCATTATTTATTGGGGTCCCTCGCACAAAAAAATGAGGCCTATGTCGATTCAAGGCAAACACCAAAGATTACTGGAGGTAACTGGGTGTGAGGGGAGAGCATTTGACACACACAAGTTGTGAGGAAAGATCAATTTTCTTTCTTTGTGTCCGAAGCAATCCGGGGGTTTTCCCGTGTGGAAGAGTCAGCTGACATGGTGTTTCTAGTGCCCAGGGGATGCCAGAACATAGTCACAGCCTTTGGTAAGGCTCTTTTTGTGTGTCCCAGTATATTGCTGTATTTCATGATGTCATGCTCTCCTTGTTTGCAGTGGAAAATCCCTATCAGAGTGTGAACCTGGAAGGCAAAAAATACTAAAGACAAGACCAATAGCAAGTGGATGGAAAAGCAGAAAAAGTAGCTGTTTGGGATTTGTTTCTTGTAAGCAGAAGATCTTAGGACCACCTTTGCTGACAGCCTCTCAGCCAAAATTGAAGGCAGTTTCTTTCTTTCTTTTAATGTCTCCTGCATCTAAAACAACACCAATGAAGGATCCTAATTTGCAGGTGAAATATGGCCCTGGAAATATCTGGGTTTATGATTTTCTTTTGCCTTCACCACCACCACCACCACCACCACCCAGCAATGCATTATGTGAGACATTGAAATAATTTGCAATGTAATATACCCTAAGTTTGGTCAATGAAGGGAGAAAACAAGAATGAAAGCAAATATCTACCAGGAAATGTTGGTAGTTAGAATGTTGTCTCTAACTCCTGTTATCCAGTGATACTGAATTGTAGACGGAGAGGGAGAATTCAACAATAGGTTTATAAGAAGTTAGGAAACCCATCACCCTTCAGCCAAAAAGACATCTCCTACAATATGGAAAAGGGCTAGTGCTTGAAGAGTCTAATAATTTTGCTAAAATTTTGAGGCAAAGGTACTGGTGCTTGTGAATTTCATTAAGATCCTCTTCCAGTAACAAGACTCCTTTCAAAATCTGCTGCTTAGCTTTGATGTTTACCACTAATAATTTCATGTCAGAAATTAATCTGGGTTGAAAGGATTTTTGTGGGAGAAACTCTGTTCAGGGAATACACAAATGAGGCTCCTTTCATGTCTGCAAGAGCTAGGACAGAGACAGGTGCTCAATTCGTCATGCAGTACCTGGGTTTCAAACTGCTGGCCTGCTGGTCTTCTTAACCACTGAGCCACCTCAGCCCCTCGATGTTTGCCACTTAGGTTGTTTTCACAAAAGACAGTAAAACAGCTTTTTCAGCTCCTTGTCCTTTTAAAAGATCTCATTTAGTTACCGTATATACGTGAGTATAAGCTGACCCGAATATAAGCTGAGGTACCTAATTTTGACCTGAAAACCTAGGAAAATATATTGGCCCAAGTATAAGCCGAGGGTGGGAAATGCTAGTGAGTTTCTATAATCAAAATACATGAAAATATGGTAAAATTGTTGGCACATCTCAATCCGGCATGTTTCTGGGACCCCAGTGGTCATTGACCTGAGTATAAGCTGAGTCCCCCTTTGGGGGCTCATTTTTGGGGCTAAAAAACTTGGTTTATACTTGAGTATACATGGTAATATGGTACAAAATATGGGTTTTTTTTTAATTTCAGTGTTGGTTCTGAGAAGGGAAAATTTTCTTGGCTGCAATCCACTATTTTCTTAAAAGTTAGTCATATTAACTCAATGACTGAGAACCTGTTGATATACATTTATGCTGCATAAGCTGGATGATGTCATCATTTGGCAATGGAAATCTTTAATTAAATTAAAGCTTTCTCACTGCTCTGCTTCACATACTAGAACTCCCTGGGGATTTCTTTTTTGCCCTTGGAAAGACTTTGGGATCTTTGGGATAGGGAAGAGAAGCCTTTGATATCAGAAAAATACTATCAGCAAGACCCTCTTTTACTTGAGTACCATTACCTTATTCATTACCCTAGAAATATAGTGGAAAATTCTATTTATTTTCTTCCGATCATGCAACAGTTCAATGTCTGAGCTGCTGGACAATTGCCAAGACTGTGCAAGATATCACCCCATATTTCCTTCTTGCACAAGCTGAGAAACTGTCCACCTTCTCAAGCTGCAGACTGTTGCTTGAGCAGAAGGAATGGACAGAATTCTGCTCATAATGGCAGATTGTCTTCCCCTCAGAAATCAGGCCCACATCACCCATTCTTCTCAGACACCTCACCTCCAAGTTCCGACTTCTAGGCTGGCTAGAAAGTCCGCTACCAGCCATAGGTCTTTCTCGGTTGCAGCTCCAGTTCTATGGAACACACTGCCAGGGGAGCTGCATTTGATTGACTCCTTGGGGTTGTTTAAGAGACAACTGAAAACCTTTCTGCCTTTGGCCGTTTGTTGAAGACCAAATAGGAGACCCTCCCATTGCCTTTCTGTCACAAGAATTTGAGGTCCTCAGTTTGGATTTTGATTAGGTGGTGTTTGTTTTGCTTTTATCTTATCTTATTTTATTCTATTTTAATAGTGTAAACCGGCCAGAATGGAAGTCCATCCCAGATGGGAGGGGTATAAGTGCAATAAATAAATAAATTACCACTCATTGGCAAAAAAATCCTGTTGCGTAGCGATGCAGAAGGCTTGGCTTTTGGAAGCCAATCACTATTAAGAAATATCCATAGACATTATCTGTTGCAAGCTGAGTCCTGCCTGCAATTTACTTCCATGGTTCATCCAATTGCATAAATGTGCAATATGATTTCAGCCATAATGTTGGTTTGCAAAAGGAATAGCTACATACTTGAAACTAACACAGAGAGAGGGGGGGCAAGGGACTTACCCAAAAGGGGCAGGCGGTGGCGCGGTTCGGCGGCAAAAGGAGCACCCAGGTGGTGGTGGTGGTGGCGGCGCATCTCTGCCAATATGCTCAGCAGGGCTCTTCCTCCTCCTTCTCCCCACAACAGTGGCTGTGGCGGCTTGGCAGGAAAATGAGCGACCGGACAGTGGCAGTGGCAGCACATCCCTGTCACCGAGCCCAGCCGGGGCTCTTCCTCCTTCCTAGCCCTGGGACAACTGTAGCAGTGGAGGGTCGGTGGGAAAAGGAGCACCTGGGCAATGGCAGCGGCAGCGCATCCCTGCCGCCGAGCCCTGTCAGGGCTCTTCCTCCTCCCCGTCCCTAGGACAATGGTTTGGCAGGAAAAGGAGTGTGCCCAGAGTGGGGTGAGGGGAAGAGGTGGGTGTGGAGGGGAGGGGAGGGGAGAGGGAGGGGCCAGCCAGTTTTACTACCAGTTCACCTGAGCCGGTGCAAACCAGTTGGAGCCCACCACTGAATATAACTGAGGATCTAAACTTCCCCTATATCACTTGGAGGACCCTGAATAGTCTGAAGGTTGGAGTCGCTAAATGCAAGACCAACATTTCCAAGTGGGGGTTCCTGGTGGACAACAACACATGGTGTGAATGTGGAGAGAGACAGAATCCAGCTCATTTACTGGTCTGTGGTTCCTGCCAGTGACATGCACTGATGAGGACTTGGATGTGAGCAATGACAAAATGAAGAAAGTGGCTTAATTTTGGCAGTCCAGGGTTTGATCTAGACATGAAAGAATGTGCGCATGTGTAAACTTCACATCCTGACTCCCTGCCTGCCTCTCATTCTCTCTGTCACACTCATACTGCTCTATGCTCATCGGGGCTACCTTGTATGTGATTGACGATAATTAGGTTTCAACTGCCTTCTGATGCAGAAATACACACCATTACAGCTTGGCTGGTTTCTGCTCCTGCAATCTTGCCTCTGAAAGGGTATTGATTCACTCTTTCACATTTTTAAAAGGTCATAGCAATAATTCCATCTGAACGGTGCTAAATGAAAATAGTTTGCAGAAATAATATGGTTACTGTTTAGCTCTGATACAACTGAAAGCTACCATTGTTGCTTGTCCTTCTTCTTTAGTATATTTTAATTACATTTGATCCTTCCCCGAACACTTTTACATTGCACAATTTAAATGCTTCCAAATTTATAAAGGAACAGATAACCTTCATTGCAGTTAAACATTTGTTTATCTATTTACATTTGTTTTCTCTCCTTAATCACATGCAAGCTGAAATTCTTGATCTAATACGGCCTTCCTTTTCAACAATTGAACTGCTAGGAAACATGAATTGATTCCCTCGTCTCATTGCATAGTTCCTTTTCATAGAACTAACTTCTATAAGTCTAGAAGAAAAATGTTCTAATATGTACTTACAATGGTAAAATAATTTGCAGGGCCATGATTTTGATTATTTTTGTGAGATTATCCATGTATGCATATTCTTTGATTTCTCCTTATTTGATTACTTGCAGTCATAAATTTTCTTATTTCTACTCACAATCTTTCATTTTGATATGGGGATTGTGATCTATTTGGAGTCTTTTATGAGGTTGTCAAATCAAAAAGAATACAGGACTCAAGTAGAAGAAGCCTCTTGATGGAAATGGGGCTGCAACTTTACGGGGTGGGGGGTGGAGGTGGAAAATACTGCTGGTTGAGAGCAGTCTGATTTGCAATTTCCCCTACTGATCTCTTGACACAAAGGGAAATAAAAATCAGCTCAAAGCTCCCCATCCACCCAAACCTGTACATTTTCTCCAGCTCAAGCTTTTACTTAAAAGAAACCAGATTCTTTTGCACCATCACCTGAACCAATGCAGAAAAGGGGGTGGGTGGGTGGGTGACAATCCAAGTAGTGCAATCTATTGTTTCACAAGCGAGTTTGAGCCACACAGAGAGGAGCTTCTGCACACAATCTCTTTGAACAGTCTTTCACTATGAGCAGAGCAGCAGCAGCTGCTGTTGCTGCGCTGCTTCTGCTTCTTCTGTTCAACAATGTCATATGCAACGTTCATTTTTTTTCTGGTGGGTTTTCAGAATACCAGAGCGAGAGTTAGTACGAGGAACAATATCATCAGGAAACTGACAAACTATACATAGGGAACTCAACCATCCATGCTATGTACATCAACTTTGGCCCTGAGCATCTCTGCAGCCGAGTTTGTTGCTCCAATATGAAGTTCATTCTCACACGTGAAACAACTTGACATCAGTATTAATGAAACAATGACAGGTTGCCTCAAACCTACAGCAGGTGAGAAAATATTATATCCTCTTATTTGCATCACACCACCTAAGATAAGGAGAGAAGTAGCAGAATAGATATGCACCTCAAGTCCATTGGTTCAAATCCAGGAAGAGCTTTATAGCAAGGGCAAACACTCTTGGGGGGTAGGTAAAGGTCACCCTTGCTCGAAAGCCAGTCATATCCAACTCTAGGGTTTGGTTGCCATCTCCATTTATAACTAAAAAGCCAGTGCTGTCTGCATCTGCAGACTTTTCTGTGGACATGTGACAGGCATGACTAGACACTGGAGTGCATGAAATGCTGTTTACCTTTCCACTGAAGGGGTACCTATTTATCTACTTGTAACTTTTTGCTTTCGAACTGCTAGGTTGGCAGGAGCTGGGACAGACATGGGAGATCACTTTGTCGTGCAGCACTCGGGTCTCGAACTGCTGACCTGCCGACCTTCCTGTCATCAAGTTCAGCATCTTAACTACTAAACCACTGCAGTCCCCATCTTGAGGGTATGCAAGAGTAAAACCAAATTAGAAGATGGAGGAAGGAGCTCACTGGACAAAGAATATTGTTAAAGGAGGATATGGCTGAGGAACTCGAGCTGCCCTACATCACTTGGAGGACTCTGAATAGGCTGAGTTTTGAAGTCCCTTAATGCAAGACTAACATGCTCAAGTGCGGGCTGCCGGCAGACAACAACATGCTGTGTGAATATGGGGAGATACAGCATCCAGCTCATTTTCTGGTCTGCTGATTATTGCCAGAAACATGTATCAATGAAGACATGATTTTGCCCAATGACAAAGCCAAGAAAATGGCTTCATTTTGGCAATTCAAAGTTTTATCTGGACACACAAAGCAGCTTGGTAAAACATTTCTTTTAATGGCTCCACCTGCAGGGCTACAGCTGGAGCCACAAGCAAGGAACTAACAAATCTTTTATTCTTTTCTCTGTGTGGCAACTTAGACTTGAATTCCCCAATCTTACTTCACTGAGAGCAAATGCAAGTGAATTTGCTTTTCCCTTGTTATGTATGACCCTTAGAAGGTCAGCACAGAAGGTCCATAGCTTCAGTCCTGGCCTACAGGATGCATATTTGTTTCTACTGAACAGAGTCTTCCTATCAACAAGAAGCAGGTCCTCTTTTAGCTTTTTCTTTAAAAATGTTTTAAAGGTCAACGTGTGGGAAAGTCAGAAATCATTATCTTTCAGCGCAAAAACAATTATACCTATCTACAAAGTCTAATACTGATATTGCACTACAAAGACTCTATAAACTCCTTCTGGATTTCTCATAATTCATTCTAAAACCTATTTGCTAATATACTCTAATGTCCACAGCCTACCATTTAACATCTGTGTCAGCAGCAATTTTTACATGGATCTGATAAATAGTTGGAAGATATGTGTTAAGCTAGCTAACCTTGTTTGCACAGATGAAACACTGCAGACCTAAAATCCATTCAGACTTCTAAGCACTGGTCTCAGCTTTGCTTCTCTATTCAAAACAGTGTACATTTGTCAGCCTAATGGGACATTTTGTAGATGTTTTCCTTTTTAAGTGCTCTAAAAGGAGCAGTTATTACATTGATCCAAATTCCAGCTTAGTGTTTAATTTTGTGGTGACTGGGGTTAGTATCTGTAGCCGTATAAAGATAGTGAAGTGCTACTTTATTTCCTAAATAGATCAAATTCATTCTCATCACCAGGAAGAAGAAGACAATGATGATGACTATGATGCCAACGGTGCCGACAATGATGGCGGCGGCAACAACGCCGACGCTGAAGATGACGACGACAACAGCAACAACAACAACTGTATATGATGGGACAGTGGACTTTAAAACAGACTATATAAAAGACAGAGCCATTTGAAGTGTGGATTTCTAACAGTGTGCTAAGAATTTTGGATCAAGCAAGACCAATGAAGAAACATTAAGGCAAATGAATATCATATTTTAAATTACCATGTGAGCAGTAACCGGCAAGGCTTCTGCTGCTTACTGCTCGTGACTAGACATATGATCAGACATCACAACGGGAACTTCACTGAATAGCTGAATTTAGACAGCTATGAGATCTTCATCTAACTAAATATGCAATTGGTCACAAAAATTGCCCATCTTAGAGAAGATCACAATTATGTTTTATGTAAAGTTCTAAGAAATTGAAAATGTAGGCTTCAAAGGAGGTGAAGCATTATAGCAGTGATGGCGAATCTTGGCACTCCAGCTGTTCTTGGACTTCAATTACCAGAAGCAAAGGCCAGCACTCCTGATGGTCAGGGGTTTTGGGAACTGAAGTTCATAACATCTGGAGTGCCAACATTCGCCTTCACTGGATCATAGACTTCTGGTTTATGGGCAAGCTACTAGAAAGCACAGGGGAAACTAGAGTTGCTAAAGACATTTTAAAAACCCAAATGCTTGCTGAAGAATTAGTCTTGGAAAATTCTCAGAAGGTATAGAAGTACAGTAAAACTCCTACTTACATAAAAAGTATGTTCCATAGGCTTTTATGCAAATCATTTTTACATAAGAAAAATGATTTTTTTTACATAACTTGAAGCAAACCCATAGGAAAATGATTTTACGTAAACCGAAGCAAACCCAAAGGAAATTGTGTTACATAAATCGGGACATTTACGTAAATCAGGACATGGGTTTAGTGCAAAAATTATTACGTAAGTTGAATTTTATGTAACTCAGAGCATACGTAAGTCGGGGTTTTACTATAGTCAATAGCCCCTTTTGAATGGCTTATACAAAAATCCAACAGATAAGATGAAAACTCCTTAAGGTTTCTTTAAAAATGGTAGGTGCTATTGCTTAAAAATAAATGGGCAGGGTTTTTTTTAATGTAAGAAAGTAAACTTGAACCTTATTGGGCATGTAGGCCAGTAACCAGCCTGTGCTCAGTGGACTGTTGATCAAGGTAAGAATGGAACCAGTCTGAGTGGATCACCAGGTTCCCCCTAATGCAGAGGTTCTCAACCTCCAGCCCATGGGCCAGATCTGTCCCATGGCACCATTCCATCTGGTCCATGCCCTTGCTCCCTCCCCTGCTACCACCACCGTCCTTTCCTCCTCCACCTGTCTTAGCATGTCCCTAAGGCTGCTCCATAGCAGGGCGGATGTTGTAAGATGGTGGCGCTGGTGGTGAAAACAGCAGATCCACGTGACTGCCCGCGTCTTTCCCGGGTGCCATTCTGGCCAAGCGCGGGCCTTCACCCATGGCAGGCCAGTAAGCAGGGAAGCAGTCTCAGCGTGGGCATGGGCATGCATGTTTGCTGGCTGGACTGGTGGTGTGGGAGGAAGTGTTGGCAGTGGCGGTGGCAGGGGACAATAGCGGGGTCTCAGGGTAGTCCCTTCACCACCATGATCACTCTGCTGCTGCTGCCTAATGGTGGCAGCAGCAAGGACACCAGTCCAGCCCGCCAACAGTCTGAGGGGATGTGATCCGGCCCCTTTAAAAGGTTGAGAACCCCTGCCCTAATGCCTAGAGGTTTCTTGCTGCAAGCTGTTATTAAAAAGATCATTTCTTGGGCCTGTGGAAGATGGCAGGTGGGTTGACAATGACCTAGGTATCAAAATATGGTTTAACATTAACTCCAAATGCCGAAATTAGTTTGGTAAAAACAAGAGCAAGAATGGATTCATATAATTTGAGAATGGATTCTAGACTTGAAACTTGAGTTAGACCAGGGTTTCTCAACCTGTAGCCCGTGGGCTGGATGCGGCACGTGGCACCATTTCATGTGCCACCACATCCACCACCACACCTAGAAGTACCATGTGGTGGAGGAAGGGCAAAATGGCTGTCCGGCCCCCAAGTTGTCTGAGGGAGCACGACCCGGCCCCTGGCTTTAAAAGGGTGAGAACTTCTGAGTAAGACTGACATCTTAGGATAGCCCAGCAAGGTAGGAAATGGTTGGTTATTTAATTCATTATTATTTTATTGCTGCCTTGGAGAGAGACCGCTTCAGTGTGGGCATTCTATCTGGAGAGTTCTGAGAGGTATTGTCTTTAAAAAAAAACTTTCACAGAGCTGCCTATCAATGTTGTTGTTGTTGTTGTTCAGTCGCACAGTCGATTCCGACCCTTTGAGACCCTATGGACCATCGTTCTCCAGGCACCTCTGTCCTCCACCATCCCCCTCAGTCCTCCCAGTTCTGTGCCCATTGTGTCTACAATACCATCTATCCATCTCATCCTTGGCCTCCCCCTTCTTCTTTTGCCCTCCACCTTTCCCAACATCACGGCCTTCTCAAGTGAATCCTCCCTTCTCATTTGATGCCCAAAGTACTTTAGCCTCATCTTTACTATTTGACCTTCCAATGAGCAGTCAGTGTTGATTTCTTCTAAGATTGACCTATTTGTTCTCCTCGCTGTCCAGGGTACCCTCAAAACTCTCCTCCAGCACCACATTTCAAAGGCATCTATTCTTCTGCGTTCAGCTTTCCTAATTGTCCAGCTCTCACATCCGTACATTACCACTGGGAATACCATTGCTTTGACTATTCTAATTTTTGTTTTCAAGGTGATGTCTCTGCTTTTCACTATGTTCCCCAGGTTTCTCATGGCTTGTCTCCCAAGAATCAGTCGCCTTTTTATTTCATGGCTGCAATCTCCATCTGCAGTGATCTTAGATCCTAAGAATGTAAAATCTGTCACTGCTTCTACTTCTTCCCCATCTATTTTCCAGGAACTGATCGGGCCTGTTGCCATTATCTTGGTTTTCTTGATATTGAGTCTCAAGCCAGCTTTTGCACTCTCTTCCTTCAAACCGATCAAGAGATTCTTTAGGTCTTCCTCACTTTCTGCCATTAAGGTGGTGTCGTCTGCATATCTCAGATTGTTGATGTTTCTCCCAGCAATTTTGATCCCATATTGTGATTCCTCCATCCCTGCCTTGCACATTATGTGCTCTGTGTATAAGTTGAATAAGCAGGGTGACAGAATGCAGCCTTGTCTTACTCCTTTTCCTATTCCAAACCACTCTGTCATTCCGTGTTCTGTCCTAACTGTTGCTTCTTGGTTCATGTACAGATTTCTCAGGAGGCATATGAGATGCTCTGGTATTCCCATCTCTTTAATCACTTGCCACATCTTGTTGTGATCCACACAATCAAATGCCTTAGTGTAGTCAATAAAGCAAAAGTAAATTTGTTTCTGGTATTCCTTTGTTTTCTCCATGATCCAACGTATGTTGGCAATGTGGTCTCTAGTCCTCCTGCCTCTTCTTAAACCAGCCTGCACCTCTGGTAGTTCTCTTTCCACATGCTGCTGAAGTCTATCCTGTATTATCTTGAGCATCACCTTGCTGGCGTGTGGGATGAGCGCAATTGTTCGATAATTTGAGCATTCTTTGGCATTGCCCTTTTTGGGATTGGAACATATACTGATCTTTTCTAGTCCTGTGGCCACTGTTTTGTTTTCCAAATCTGCTGGCATATTGAATGCAGTAATTTGATGCCATCATCTTTTAGAGCTTTGAAAAATTCAACTGGGATACCATCATCTCCACTAGCTTTGTTGTTTGCAGTGCTCTTTAGGGCCTTTCTGACTTCACTCTCCAGGATGTCTGGCTCAGGTTCAATTTCTTCATCATTGTGACTATCAGGAGTGTTGAGTTCCTTTTTGTAGAGTTCCTCTGTGTACTCTTTCTATCTTTTCTTAATTTCTTCTGCATCAGCTAGCTCCTTTCCGTCTTTGTCCCTTATCATGTTCATTTTTGCTTTACATGTTCCCTTGATTTCCTGGATTTTTTTGAAAAGGTCTCTGGTTCTGCCTCTTTTGTTGTTTTCCTCCATTTCTTTGCACTGTTCTTTTAGGTAGTTTTCCTTATCTCTCCTTGCTTTTCTTTGAAATTCTGTGTTCAAAAGATTGTATTTTTTCCTTTCTCCTTTGACTTTTGCATTCCTTCTTTCCTCTGCTATTTTAAGAGCCTCATCAGACAACCACTTTGCTTTCTTACTCTTCTTTTCTTTTGGTATGGTTTTCTTTGCTGCTTCCTGCATGATGTCCCTCATCTCTGTCCATAATTCTTCTGGCACTCTATCTATTGAGTCTAAGCCATTGAATCTGTCAATACAGTTGGTGATCTAGTCAAGGAAGAACAATCAAAGAAGTCTGTAAGTCCACCTACCCTTTTGACAGCCTACTATAATTGAGTTCTGCCATGAAGATGCTGTAAAATAAATATGCTCCAATGCTGTTGGAAGTGCATCTGTTAAGGCCAGGCATTTAACCCTACTTTCCAGTGTAGTCTTCTGAAGCGGGCTCTCCTTTCCGTGTGTGTTAATAACAGGGTGCTGTGCTTGCCACCGGAAAGACTGGGAAAGTTCTGAGCATCTTGGTTGCCTACTGGGGTGAACTTTTCTTGTAGCAGAATGTCAAGGTCAGCAGATGATTGAAGAACCCTTTTCCTCTCCCGAAGTCAGTGTTCTTCTATGATATTGTTTTCCACTGTAGAAGAATCTCTTAAAAATGAGGTTGAGATCCCCAAAGAAATTGCTTTAATCAGCAACAGTGCTTAATGACTGTTAATGGGAAGTGGAGATAGGATAGTAAGTGTTACTTTGATTAATAAGAGAACTGCAGAGAATTTAAATTGTGCCACTGATGGATTATTTTCTTCAAGCTTGATAAGCGCTTCTCATTTGTTCTTAAATTTGGTCAATACTGTTAAAGACAGCAAAATGAAGCATAATTAATTCTATTACAGCTGTTCAGACCTGGTGCTAACCAAGAAACAGATTATGATGCAGAAAACAATTTTAAGTAATGCTTTTGACAGGTTTGGGGGGCAGATGGTGGGCGATTCCAGAAAGGTGGTAACTCTGATAAGCACCCTCCAAATGCCTATGAGACCTCACTGACCACAGCTTAACTCAGCTGTAGCTATCTATAACTTCTTCTGCTCCCTCCAACTATGGAAGGTCCTCTCCTCACCATTATTATGAAACGGAACCACCAGCCTCAGAGGCAGTATACCTTTGAATACTAGAAGCTAAGGGGGGGGGGGGACATAGGGTAAGGTCATTGTTCCATGGCTGTACTTGCAAGCTTCCCAGAGATGTCTGCAATCTATTTAGTGCAGAATACTGAACTGAGCTTTGAAAGTTGAGCTTTGAAAAGTTCCCTTTTGGAACTATAAATCCCAGAATCCTTCACCCAATATGGTAAAGAGATTCAAAAAAGTTGTGTTTTTTTTAAAGGAACATTTCTAAATTCTGCTGAATACCTAACAATAGTAGCAAGAAATACAAGAAACAATACCTAGCTTGCGAGCTTCCAGAAGCATCTACTGGACACAAAGTACCTAAGTCTGTTCCACAAGGACCTTCTGATATTTTCCTGGAAAACCAAACCTTTATTTTCACTTTGCTACCCTCCAAAAATGGAACATATTACATCTCTCTCCATCCTTCTAAATGTATTTGCTCCAAGTCATTCTCTTTCTCCACACACCTGTCACACACATAGTTTATTTCATTCCAAAATACAGTAGAACCTCATACAACAATTGCCCCGTATTGTAACGAAATCACATACCGTATTTATTCGAGTATAACGCGCACTCGTGTATAACGCGCACCCCTAATTTCCCATTAAATCTTGGTATAAAATTTTTTTTCACACGCCTCGTCTCCTGCGCCACCCAATCAGATCCCGCCAGACGCGCGCCCCTGGGCCCGTGGGTGGGGCAGACGGTGCATCTCAGCAGTGCCTACCGTACTCGGCGCCGGCTCCTTGAGTCGCGCGGCCCGGGTAGGCGTGGAGCACGCCGCGGCCCTCTCCCGGAGGGTTCCCTTCTCGGCGGGTGCGTGCAGGTGAGCGGCGGCGGCAGCGGGACCTGGGCGCCTGGGAGGAGGGCCGCGGCGTGCTCCGCGCCTACCCGGCGCCGGCTCCTTGAGTCGCGCGGCCCGGGTAGGCGTGGAGCACGCCGCGGCCCTCTCCCGGAGGGTTCCCTTCTTGGCGGGTGCGTGCAGGTGAGCGGCGGCGGCAGCGGGACCTGGGCGCCTGGGAGGAGGGCCGCGGCGTGCTCCGCGCCTACCCGGCGCCGGCTCCTTGAGTCGCGCGGCCCGGGTAGGCGTGGAGCACGCCGCGGCCCTCTCCCGGAGGGTTCCCTTCTCGGCGGGTGCGTGCAGGTGAGCGGCGGCGGCAGCGGGACCTGGCCTGCCCAGGTCCCGCTGCCGCCGCCGCTCACCTGCACGCACCCGCCGAGAAGGGAACCCTCCGGGAGAGGGCCGCGGCGTGCTCCATGCCTACCCGGGCCGCGCGACTCAAGGAGCCGGCGCCGGGTAGGCGCGGAGCACGCCGCGGCCCTCTCCCGGAGGGTTCCCTTCTCGACCCGGCGGGTGCATGCAGGTGAGCGGCGGCGGCAGCGGGACCTGGCCTGCCCAGGTCCCGCTGCCGCCGCCGCTCACCTGCACGCACCCGCCGAGGAGGGAACCCTCCGGGAGAGGGCCGCGGCGTGCTCCACGCCTACCCGGCGCCGGCTTCTTGAGTCGCGCGGCCCAGTCCTCGTGTATAACGCGCACCCAAACTTTGAGCCTTTTTTTGGGTATAAAATTTTGCGCGTTATACACGAATAAATACGGTAACGATTGGGTTTTTGGGGGAAATGGTGTCCCGCATAACAATTTTCCCTATGGAAAAAAATCGTACAACAATTTTTCAATGGAAAAACCACTTAGCAAAAAAAAAAATTGTTGTACGATGCATCTCATAAGGAACATCGCGATGAGATGCATGGATCATATAGCAATTGTTTCGTACAACAATGAGCCCCGTGGAATGGATTAAAATCGTTGTATCAGGTACCACTGTATTCCCAAATGCATACCCATTCCAGATTTTCTAAAACATTATTTCCTCTCCAGTTAATTTCTCTAAAATCCTTATTTTACTTTACAGATCTTTTCTCATTCATCCCTTACATTTCCAGAACTTCAAATACAGTACGATATTCTCCTTCAACAAATTTTGCCTCAGAGTTTGATCCCCTCTTTATCCTTTTCAAGGAACGAAGGTAGGAATCATCTTTTCCTAATGTGCATTCACTCCACTCCAAAATTAGAGTGGACGATGGGGGAGTAGAGGTAAAGATCGCCCATGCTTGAAAGACAGTTGTATCCAACTCTAGGGTTCAGTGCTCATCTCTGAAAAGTCGGCAGTTCAGCAGTTCGAGACCCGAGTGCTGCACGGTGGAATGAGCTCCCGTCTCTGTCCCAGATCCTGCCAACCCATCACTTCAAAAGCAAGTGATTGCCAGTGGTTGAATAGGTACCACTTTAGTGGGAAGGTAAACAGCATTTCGTGTATTCCGGTGCCTAGTCATGTCTGCCACATGACCACAGAAATGTGTGCAGATGCAGACAGTGGTGGCTCTTTGGCTATAAACAGAGATGAGCACTGAACCCTAGAGGCGGATACAACTGGCTTTCAAGCAAGGGCGATCTTTAGGAAAAGGACTTCATCAGCTTGAGCTAATAGGAGTTGTACACCATTAACATCTGGAAATCTAATATTGTCTCCCTTCCCCAAGGTATAGACTCTTTCCTTATATTACAATCCAAAGCAACACATATTGGACCCTAAAGTAGCTTCTTATCCATGTCCTGAGCTTGGTCATACCTTCTTAACTCTTGAAACGCATCTGTACATACCTGTCAAGCGCAGCTCTGGAAAATCCGGGAACTGCTCCGGCCCGGCCGTGCATGCGCAGCAACAACTCCTTCTTCGCATGCGCAGGACCCTTCTGTGCATGCACAGGACCCTTTTGCGCAGAACCCATGCGCAGTAACTACTTTCCCCGCCGGTCAAATTATGGGATGGCAGCGGGAAATTGGAGAAACGAGCGCTGAAATATGGGAAATCTCAGCCAATCCGGGATACTTGACAGGTATGCATCTGTATCTTGTATCATCAGGTTGTTTTGTCTTCAGGGTTTTCTCATCCAAAGGCTTGAATTTCAATAAAGTAGTTTAATATGCATTTGTTTTTCAATAAGCACTCGTGAATATAGAAACTATTTTGCTGAAAATTAGACGTTCTTAATGAAAGATCTGGTGAAATTCAGTTTGTTACTTATATGTGGTTACTTGCCTGTGATAACTTTTTGAAGGTGATTAAACCACATAAAATTTCCGTAAAGGATGCAAACACAAAGTAATAAATATGAATAGCATTTCTTCAATTTGTACATTTTATTGTTAATTTTGTTAAAACCTGTCACATACAGCAGCCACATTATTTATGCTGGTACAGTATAGTGATTTTCTATCTCTCAATTTAATTGTGTAACAGTTAGTTACGAATTAGAATAAAACAAATGTGGTTATAAGAGCTTGTCAAATGCTGGTGTAAGTCATTATATTGTTACATAGAAACAAGTTATATACAAGTCACTGCTCATTGTTCATAGGGTTGAATATACAGTACGCTACGTGGGTTGAGGAACCTTCATGACGCAGTGGTTAAACTGTAGTACTGCAGCCAAAACTGCTGATGTCGTGAGTTCAGTCCTGATGGATCCCAGGTTGACTCAGTCTCCCAATATTTCAAGCATTTTGGGGCAAAAATGATAATTACCTTGTGAGCCACCCAGAGAATGCTCCAAGTTCTATGGGGTGGTATATAAGTGTAACTGCTATTGCCCCACCACCACCAATACCACCACCATACCTGTCAAGTTGCCGGTGTCCAAATATGGGGAGTTTTCTGGGCGCCAGCATTGGTGCATGCGCGCCACTGCCTCTGACGTCAATAACCACTGTGCACATGCACAGTAACTCCTACACGCATGTGCAGTAACCCCTGTGTGCATGTGTAGTAACCCCTTTGGCCAGGAGAGGGGTTACTGCATATGCGTGCCTGTCAGAGGCAGTGGCGTGCATGCGCAGTAACTCCTTTCCTGGCTGTTCAAATACGGGATGACGGTGGGAAGGAGCGTGATGGAGCGGTGAATTATGGGAAATCCCGGCCAAAACGGGATACTTGACAGGTATGACCACCACCACCACCACTACTACTTGGAGTGTTGAGGGAGATGCACAGTTCTTGTTCTTGCACTTCTTGCAGCCCCAGACAGTGTTATTTGGTGTTGTAGTAGTATGTCTTTGATGTTATTTCTCCATCTTTCTCTGGGTTTGCCTTGTGCTCTTTCTCCTTCTCCTCTTTTCACATATGCCTTGCAGGGGTGTGCTGAGCACCTTACGAGGGTGGTGGACAGGAAGTGATGGGGGTGCCTATTGGAGGGGTTGGGGTGGAGAGATTCTATACATTCCGATTACCTCTTCCTGCCTCTGCGGGTGCCAGTCGCTGGGGTGCACTAGAATGAGTCCCTCTATCCCTGTGGGCCAGCACACCACTGGTGCCTACAGCATTGTACAGTATGGAATCCTAAGACATACTCTCCAAATGGGCAAACCACTTTATTTGTTGCCTCAGTTTAAAATTGGGTCTATTCCAGTTCTTATGCTGCAAGAGCGGAGCTAACTGTCTCAATACTGTATTTTGTTTGCTTTACTGATTCTTGGGAGACAAGCTATGAGAAACCTGGGGAACATAGTTAAAAGTAGAGACATCACCTTGCAAACAAAAGTCGTATAGTAAAAGCAGGGGCTGTGGTGGCTTAGTGGTTAGGATGCTGAGCTTGATGACTGGAAAGTCAGCAGGCCAGCAGTTTGAGACCCAAATACTGCACGACGGAGTGAGCTCCTGTCGTCTCTCCCAGCACCTGCCAACCTAGCAGTTCAAAAGCAAGAAATTGCAAGTAGATAAATAAGTACCACTTTGGTGGAAAGGTTAACAGTATTCTGTGCACTCCAGTGTCTAGTCATGCCTGCCACATGACCACAGAAACATCTGCAGATGCAGACAGCACCATACCTGTCAAGCGCGGCTCCGGACAATACGGGACCTGTGCAGAACCCTTCTGCACATGCATAGAAGCCTTCTACGCATGCGCAGAAGGGACCTGCACAGAAGGGTTCTGCGCAAAACCCTTCTACACATGCATAGAAGCCTTCTGTGCATATCCTTCTGCACAGAACCCTTCTGCGCTTGCGTAGAAGGGTTCTGCGCAGAAGGGGATGCGCAGTAACTACTTTTCCCCAGCTGTCAAATTACGGGATGTCGGCGGCTCCGGGCGGGAAAGTAGGAAATCCTGACCAATATTGGATACTTGACAGGTATGGACAGCACCCCAAAGGGAAGGAGAACTTCTTGCTACCAAGGTCACCACCTCTACCTTTCTCTCTGCTGCAAAGCTGTTCGTAGCTGCATCACCCCCGGGGCATAGCATTTGTTGCCACTGCTTCACACCAAGTGCCAATTTTTAAAAATGATATTATTTAACTGTCATAATACTGCAATGATTCTTTGGCAGGACAACAAACCAACCATTGAACAGTCCTAACATTATAACTGTAAGGATCGGAGGAGGGAATACCATTATCAGGCTGCGGGGAATCCTGCAAAATTTATGTTGCAAACAAAGAGGCACTATATGAGCCAATACACACATGCCCGTGGAAGAATACAGCAGTTCAGGGATCCATGCAAAATAAACACGCACACCGATGGGCGGTTTAAAATAACCCTCATTTTGGCAAGTTAATGAGTGTCTCAGCTGTGCAGCATGTATTCCTCAGTCTTTGAACTCATTTCGATTGTGGCAAAACTGGCATAAACGTAGTACACTTTGCTCATCAAGACACGCCATAAATTGGAGAAATGACTACCCCCCGCCCCCGAATTGTGAATCATCTTTCCATCTTCATTACTTTAAAATAATCACTAAATGAACTATCAACATTTAAAGGGGCATTGAAAATAAATAAATACATAAATACACATTTACTTGTAAGTCAAAAAAAGAGTATCATATAGAAAGTTAAAACAGCACTGATGCTTGTATTTCCCTCCCATTGTCATGGTGTTAATGCAGAAGTTGTTGGGATTATAGCAGTTGTCCATGCACTAACACTGGGTATCAATGGGGCTTTGCTGCCTAACATGATTGTCCTTTGCTACTAACTTGATGCATAAGTTCTCTTCCCATCTCTGGCTCCTGCTCTCCTTACAATTTTATTTTAGTTGTTTTATTGATACTCCTCTGTCTCTTTGACAAAACATGGAGGTTCTCCATTTCTCTTCTTTTTCTGACTGTAAATACAGATGGTAACTTTAAATAATTATACTTTTTTCTACCTTAAGTGCTTCTAGAGTGATTTTTGTCATACAAAGTGATAGTTTGTGTGGTGGATACCAAGGAGGGGGAGCACTGGGAGATTGGGCTAACATCTCCACATTTTTTTATGCTGTTGTTTTTCTCCCTATCTCATGCTCTGTTAACTAAGAAGAAGAATTAAAATCCCCCACTAGAGTTTCAGGGAGCACTTTGTACTGACTACAGCTCCCAGAATCCTCCATCCATTATAACCAATGTTCATGTGGAGAGGAGCGGGGGGGGGGGGGGGGGAGAGACTGTGTGGTGTATAGCAGAAAAAATAAATTCTACCCATTCTATCATCTATGCTTATTAAACAATTTCAGCCTGGCAGTCTAGTTTTACATTTGTCATCACCAGCTGAAATCATCTAGTCCACAACATAAGAGAAATGGCCTCTGCATATAATGTATGTTTGCAGGATACTTCCTGAAAGATTAAAATAGGTGGTTAAGTAGCAGCTGAAGACTGAGTATCATTCCATCCATCATTTCCAGCTGCTGCTGTGACAATAACTCTCAAAAATGGGCACTAGAAGATAAAGGATTCTTATTCTTGATAACCAGTGTAAAGTCTGACACGTGATAGAAAGAAGGTCAAAACACCATAGTGTCAGTTGTCAATGGGCAGTGAAATGTTTGCATCCGCTTAATGGGAAGAGAGGGTCTCCCGGTAGAAAGGAAGGATGCTGTTACAGCAGCTAACAGCTGGTATGTGGTGATGGACTCTATCAGGGGAAAAATATCATTGGCTCCCAACATGATGGAGTGGGCTTTAATTGTCCGTGATCAGATACCTGAGGGAAGATTCCCAGCAGCTCTAGCGGAAAGGGGAAACCACTGACATTAAAGCAAGGCGCTGCAGCTGAAACCTAGACAGAAATAGTTAAACAGCTGCTTTGCCAAGGCCACATACTGAAATGTTACTGCACCACAGGGCAGATTAAAATATGCATTTTCTTCTAATTAAGCACAGCAGACTCGGCTGGAGGCCCTGTCACAAGAAGAGGAATAATTTTTCACAGCAAGAAATGTACAGCTCAACAAAGCCTCTATTAGGCAGTGCAGTTAAAATTAAAAAAAAAACAGTTATAAAACAGACACCAAAAAACAAGGTTGTCTTGGGATTTCACCTTGCTCTTTAGATGGAGCTCTGAGTCACAAAGAAGCATCTTGGATTTGGGTTGCTATCACAAAACACATCTCCATTTAATGCTCTCTGTCCATTTCTTTTCATTACTAGCCCTTTCCTAAACAGCAAAGTGACTGAGGTGATTCATGCTTCTTAAAAGGAGTCTTGTAGCACTTTGTTTTGTTTTGTTCTGTTTTATTTACCAGAAAACATGTTCAAAAGTTAGGTAATTTGGCAAATGCTATTTCTATCTTCAGTGATACTCCTCCAAAATGACCCCTGCCTTTGAGAGAACTTCAAGGCAAAGCTTTTATTGTGTACCTGCCCTGCTGGGGTCAGGCAGTGATGCACTGTAAAAAAAATTACTACCCACTCGGTGGGCATGACTATCTGTGGGTGTGGCCTCAACCCCACCCCACCCCACCCAAAGAAACAAAAACTTACCTTGCCCTCTTGCTTTGCGGAGATGAGGAGAGGTCCCAGAGCAGCGGCGCTACTGGGTGGTGAGTGGGATGAGTTGGTGGGCTGCCGCTGGCTGGCCTCTCCCTCCCAGCGCTGCCGGAAATACATCCCATTTGCCTCGCCCAGGACCAAAGGTCTGCACTTCCCTTGCACCTTCGGTCCTGGGCGAGGCAAATGGGACATGTTTCCGGCGGCGTTGGGAGGGGGAGGCCGAGAGGTGGCTGTGGCTGGCCAAGTGGGCATGGCCTGGAATTTCTACTACCGGTTCACTCAGAAACAGCCACAGTACAACACTGGTGTCAGGGAATTTTTTTGAGTAGTCCAGAAAATGAAGCTTTCCATTTCTGACCCCTGATTTCCCAACTTGGCTTCTTCACATCACAAAACCTTTGGGGCATTCTAGGAATTCTAGTCCCAAAAAAGTATTGTAACTTAAGAGCTCTGCCTATCTTCAACTCCATAATCAAGTCATATTTGCTCAAGTAGACAGAACACAACAGGCTGTGTGAAACAAAAAGCTGTACAACCTCCAAGGCAGAGAAAGCCCATTGCAATCCTCCTGTTTATGGCTCAAAGCAGAAGAATAACTGAATAATGCTGCCTGTCTGGAAGGATTGTCTGGAAATCTTCTTGGCCTTGATACTAGGGCAGCCTTTCAAAATCCCACTAGCACACTGCTATTTTTGCCACACGGCATTCAGGAAAAAGGTCAAGACCATATCGATTTAACATGGTTTTTCAAAATTGTTTTTACAATTTGGAATGTTGCTGTTGTTGTTTTATTATGTTTCATTATGTTGCTATATAATCATCATTTTATTTTATTTTCTATACCAGCCTGCTGGCTTTCAGAAAGGCAATATAAATCATGGAAGGGAAGGAAGAGAACATAATAAACAGCCAAGTTCAAACACATACCATGATCATTTTCTTCTGTTCCAGGATGCCAGCTGTGGATGTGTTTGCTGATCAGACAATGCTTGTTTCTACCAGCAAACTAAAGAAGGAGGTTGACTCTAAAGCAAGGGGTTGTTGCAGTTCAGGTGTTTTTTCTGGTTGTCCTTAATCTCTGAGGAAGGTGAATTGTTATTTACCCAATTCATATCATATATCTATGTTAAGTGTGCCCACCCTGACAGAGGTTGGGGAGTCACTGTTTAGAAGTTCTAGTTATCATACTATCTCCAACACTGAAGAGCCCCATTGGCTCATCCATACTGAGTATTTGGTCAACTTTCCGTGCATCTGTGACATTTTAGCTTCCTCATCTGGCAGTTGCTGGTAACGCATAAAGCACATGTCTCTATTGATGATAGCCAACACGGAGTGCACTAAGAGCTATAGGGTGGTGTATAAGTGTAATTGCTATTGCTATAATCCAGGACCAGAATCTATCTCCATCTCATCTGGGGCAATTAAAAAAAGTTCTCAGTTTGGAGGTTCAATCCTCAAATTCTCTAAAATAAAGCAGAGTCTTAACACTCAAATGTTTTAAAAGGCAATCAAACCCTTGCAGTTTTTCTTCTCTTCTTCTCCTTTTTGTAGGTGTTAAGTATTTTGATTGTTTAGGACCTTCGGTGGCTCAGTGGTTAAGAAGCTCACCTTGTTAGCTGGAAGGCTGGCAAATTGGCTGTTCAAGACCTGGGTACTGCATGATGTTTTGATCGCCCATCTCTGTCCCAGATCCTGCCAACCTAGCAGTTCAAAGCAAGAAATTGCAAGTACTGTAGATAAATATGGACCACTTCGGTGGGAAAAGATCTTGGGGACATGAGCCTCATTGGGACATCCCCTGAGTAAAGTTCCTCCAGCAAAAATCCATTCAAACCAGAATAATTTCTGACATGAAATTATGGACCTGCTCTCTTATCTTCTTTTTTGTGTCACTGTTTTAAAAGAGCAGCACCTGATTCTTTGTGCCTCATTTAAATCACACAAAGGAAGGAAGCTGTCCTACTTAGAAGAATGTAAAAGGATTAAATTAAGCAAGGGCCATTGTTAAGTTTTTTCTTTCTCCTCCTTCACTTCTTCTAGTTTAATTTAGGTGATGAAGCTAGTCTAAATTTAGCCTGTGAGCAGTTTTTGTTCCATCCATTTTATCAGCTCATACACTAGGCATAAAGTCAGCTCCAACAAATGTAGTCCTTGAGACTTTGATTTCTGGAATTTAGAAAAATGTTTCGATTGATTCTTTTCCCCCTCGAGAGGAGTATGTGCTACATTGGATACTTTAATATATTTTACCCAAATGGTGTTTCAACCTGGTTTTGTATTATGTGCATATCTCACTCAAAGGTCAAATATACCTTGGCCAGAGCATGGATTTTCAACCTGTGGCCCATGGGCCAGATGTGACCCATGGCACCATTTCATGTGGCCCCCCCACTGCCTCTACCACACCACCATGTGGTGGAGGAAGGGCAAAATGGTTATCCGGCCCCCAAAGCTATCTGAGTCCAATGGGAGCACTTCCTCCCTCCTCCCAGCACAGAGTTCGTCCCACCCCTCTGCCCGGCAGCCCAATGGGAGCACATCCTCTCTCCCCCAGCAGAGCCCTACTCTCTTTGTGGCCAGGTAAGGACTTATGGGCCACCCTATACAAGGCAAAATGCCTTTTCCTTCGCCCTGTATTCCACCTTTGAATATGCTTAGTGGACCTATAATCAGGACGGGTTCCTCTGCCTCTGTTTTTTATTCACTAGTTTGGGCACCAAGTTGTGTATGCAAGTAAATGCCATGCTCTCAATCAATTTCATACACATAAAGAAAGAAATGATCAGCAAAATCATTCCAAAGCCTTGCCTGTTGGGAGTCAGGCCCATACAAATGTGCAAATTAAATTCACATTGGTGGACCGGTGGAGATTGCTGCCCCTGTTGTTTCTCCCTGGCATCTGGCAATCAGAGATATCCAACTTTTGAACACACAATCTTGATTTGTGGCTCTAATAGCTAATACCTGCTGATAGATTATCCTCTGTGGATCTAATTCAGTGAATTAACCATGCAGGGTAAAATAAAGGACCTCTTTTTCTCTGTCCTGCATAGAGTGCCAATTAATTTCATCAGATGACCCTGCATTCAAGAACTGTGGAAGAATGAGAATAATGTTTCTATCTTCTCTTTCTCCACTGTCCCTAATTAATGCTGATATCTTCCATGAACTCCCTACAGCCTCAGCCATCTTTTTTTTAAAAAATCTCAAATGGTATAAATGCTTTAGGGCAGGTTTCCTCCTATATTAGTCCCAGATAATAATAATTTCATGTCAGAAATTATTCTGGGTTGAAAGGAATTTTGCTGGAGGAACTCTGCTCAGGAGACGCCCCAATGAGGCTCCTTTCCTGTCCCCAAGATCTTTTCCCACCGAAATGGTCCCTATTTATCTACAGTACTTTCAATTTCTTGCTTTCAAACTGTTAGGTTGGCAGGAGCCGGGACAGAGACGGGCACTCAAACTATCATGCCATACCTGGGTCATGAACTGCCGACTTGCCAGCCTTCCAGCTAACAAGGCAAGCTTCTTAACCACTGAACCATTGCACCACCTCAGTCCCAGATGTATATAGATATACTTCAGCCAGTACATCCTGAGTCATTGATAGGAGTTGTAATCTATATAAATCTAGTCCCAGATGTATATTGATTACAACTTGTACCAACAAGTCAGAATGTACTGGCTGAAGTCTGACACTTCTGTAAAAGGCATAAACAAAGTCAGCCGTGTGATCCATATACAAAACAAATGCAGATGGAGAAGGCAATACCTTTTTTGGCTCACTAAACACACACAAAAATAACTGTGAGCTTTCATGATTCAAGATCACTTCTTCAGGCATTCTTGTGGGTATGGCAAGGAAATTATCAATGAAAGTCCAAATGTTTGATGGTCTGTTTGCCAGGCTCTGTTCTTAAAAATGAACATGGAGAAGCAGCAGTCCATTTTCTACCTCCACTCTAATTTAAAAGACAGTTTGAGGTTTAGCAACATAGGAAAACAAACAACATCAATACAGCAAAGCAGAAAACAGAAGAAGCCTGATGCTGAGTAAGATATGGTATGACAGCTGTTTTCATATAGTTGATGGGTTTTGGACATGCCTGTCAAGTTTCAGGAAATTTCTGTCAACCCCCTGTATTTTACACTCTTTCCCACCATCATCCCGTATTAGCTAGACTGCAATTAGACTGGAGTTAGACTGAAGGCCAGCACAGGATAAGCATAGCTGTCCAGTTTCCCATTTTGGCCAGGAAATTTCCCTTATTTGACAGAAATTTCCCGAAACTTGACAGGTATGGTTTTGGAGAATCACCTCATTTATGAATTAGTACTGTAAGAAAATTGACACCAACCAACCAAAGAGATAGTGGCCCTGTCAGCCAAGGAAATGACAGATGCAGGTAGGTAAAGGAAATCACTGGTTGTACTTTACTCCCAATTTCCATACAACGTTCTGTACAATCTCCATGTGATAACTTTGGTGTAACCTTTTCTAAAGAAGTAGCCATTTTAGTCTGTCAAAGCATCTTGGCAAAATAAATTGTTGGGGGATGGGGCATAAAAATATTATGCCATTTTGAAGAATAACAGGCCTATTCCAGTATGTGCTTTTAAGGATCAAAGTCCACTTCTTCAGACATCAAATGCTTCTGAAGAGAATTTTTATCCACAAGCGCTGTCTTGTTCCCACTTCCCCACCAGAGTAAGCCGTGGAACGTTAATTTAGGTAAAAATTGCTTAATGCTTTGGGAGTCAACTCCACCTCGTTCTTTCATTTCCAGATAAAACTTTGGACTGCCAAAATGAAGCCAACTTAAGTCCTCAGCAGTTCATGTTTCTGGCAGTAATCAGCAGACCAGTAAATTAGCTGGGTTCTGTATCTTTTCACATTCACACAGCATGTTGTTGTCTGCCAGCAGCCCTCACTTGAGCACATACCTGTCAAGTCTCCTGTATTGGCCAGGAAATCCCGTATTTTACCCCTCTTTCCCACCGTCATCCCGAATTTGGAGCAGCCAGAGGGGGGGGGGGGTTCTGCGCACGCACAAAGAGGTTACTGTGCATGCATGCCCAGCAGAGGCAGAGGTGTGCCTGCATGAGGGGTTTCTGCACATGCACAAGGGGTTACTGCGCATGCACACCATCAGAGGCAGCGGTGCGTCCCGTATTTTCACAACCACAACTTGACAGGTATGCTTGAGCATGTTGGTCTTGCATTTAGGAACTCCAACCCTCAGCCTATTCAGGGTCCTCCAAGTGACGTAGGGGAGGTTGAGATCCTCAGCTACATCCTCCTTTAATGTTAGTCCTATCTCCTGCTACAGTGTAGTTCCTCCAAAACTTCTCTGAAATTGAATTTGGCTCTCTGGCTCAATGTTGCTGGGATTTCACTGTATATGTGCATACCGATATGCAGCTCTCATTGATAATGTTAATGGCCCGGTGCATAATCTGGGGGACCTCCTGGAGTCATGACTCCTGTTCGAAGAGCAGGTTGCAGTCATGGCCAGAAGGGCTTTTGCACAACGTGTGATCTGCCAGTTACGCCCTCTCCTGGACTGGGACTCCTTGCTCATGGTCATGCATGCTCTGGTTACCACCAGACTTGACTATTGCAATGCGCTCTACATGGGGCTGCCCTTGATAACCATTCGGAGGCTGCAACTGGTCCAGAATGCGGCTGCTCGGGTGGTGATGGGGTGCGGGCGGTATGCCCATGCCTTGCCACTGCTTCAGGAGCTGCACTGGTTGCCAGTGTGCCTCTGGGTGCAATTCAAAGTGCTGGTAATTACCTTTAAAACTCTACATGGTAGTGGGCCAAAATACTTAAGAGATCGCATCACCCCGAGAACATCTGTCCATCCCACCAGAGCGGACCAGAGAGGCTCTTTTATTGTACCATCTGCTAGAAAGGCTCACCTCTCTAGCACCAGAGGGAGGGCCTTCTGTGTGTCAGCTCCGGCCCTATGGAACCTCCTGCCAATTGAGCTCTGACTCTAGATGGAGTTGCTGCCCTTCAGGAAAGAACTAAAAACCTGGGTGGCGAAGCAGGTGTGGGGCACCGGTGAGGTGGTGACCCCCGCCTGCTGGCTGTTAAAATAACAGCAGCATTGCTCCCTCTTTTAATCCTTGGTCTTTTAATTTTTGTAGTATTTTAAATTGGATTTTTATGGGTGTGGTTTTAAAAAAAATGTATTGTTATATTGTTTTTAATGCTGTGAGCTGCCCTGAGTAATTTTGAGTTGGGCGGCTATACAAATTGGAAATCAAAATTAAATTAAAATTAAAATTAATGAGTAGTGAGAACAGTTGCTGTGTCTCTATTTCCCACTCATGCAGTGGTATAACTACATGGATGTTGTTCTTCAGAAGAAAACTTATGTAGTGATAATATCTCTACAGCTCAAAATTCTAGTTTGTCAATGGAACATAGCTGTCAAGTTTTGGATTTGAAAATAAGGGAAATTTCCCAGACAAAACGGGAAACTTGACAGCTATGCTTATCCTGTGCAGCCCTCCAGTGGTGGCATTAGGTCATTGAAGTCTGACTGATATGGGACGCTTGACAGCTATGCAATGGAAGAAGTCACACATCTTTAGTGACCTGTCTGCTACCCATGTATGGAGGAGAAGTAAAAGCACCTTTCCTTCTTAGCCCTTAGGTTCCTTTGACAAAGTGATCCACTTTTCATATAGAGAAGATGCCAATGTTTATTCTGATTTTCCTGATTCTAGACAGACAGGTTTCCAGTGGCAGGGCTGGAAGGTCCAGAGTCAAACTAAGAAGAACAAATACAAATAAAGTCAAGTGGGGAGTATGTGCAATCTGGAACACAAAGCCTCAGTCAAAACAGAGAAAGTCCTACCAGATAATTCATCAAGGCAAGTGCAGAGGAGCTGAAGCCAAAGCCATTTGGCAATCTAGGGCAGGGTTCTCAGAATTTTAGGAAGGCAAGAGGCAAAGAGATCACCAGATACGGCTGCATTGCTTTCAGCACTTTCTCCAGTCTCAAATAAATGTTTTCATGAAGAAGATGCCAGGCCCACCCAGGATCTCGCTACTGCAACTCAGAGACATCCAGAAGTCCTCTTCCTCATGAAAAGTCCTCTAATCCCTATAAATCCTGTTCTGCAACTCAGTACTTTTTGTCATTTCTAACTCTGTGGCTTGGGATAGCTCTGCTCTGGAAGTTTGCTACAGAACCACCCTTATCTACAGGAGAAGAACCCTCCTGGACCTCACTCTCCACCAAGAGGCGGGGTGTGCTTGTTAGGACCTCCAGGTGTTCATCTGATAAAGATATCTTCAAGTTGGGGCACTGCAATGATAAACTAAAGCAGTCCTCACAAACCCCAGAGACCTTCACTGTTGACTAGTAGCTGTTGTTGCAAAAACGAGAGCATTGTTTCTCCAGAAGCCTCTAAGGCAGTGGTTCTTAACCTTGTTGGAGGTACTGAACCCCACAATTTCATACGAACCCTTATTATTAATGCACCTGACAACCCAGGAACAGAATGGACACACAACACCTCCACCGAACCCCTGAAACTGATTCACCGGACCCCTGAGGTTCGATCAAACTCAGGTTAAGAACCACTGCTCTAAGGGGGGCAGTTGCCCTTTATCAGGAAAATCAGAATAAACATTGGTGTCTTCTCTATATGAAAATTGGACCACTTTGTCAAAGGAACCTAAGGAAATGTGCTTTTTTATTACTTTTTAATTAACCAGAAGTAATTTTAAAAAGTGGTTTCATAGGAAAGGCTAGTGGAGCCTACCAGGGGTAAAAATGCATCCCAGGCTCTTTGCAGTTGGTCCACCACCTTCTACAACTTGGCATAAAATTAGTTGTGTGATTCTTTGGACTGCAGAAATGGAAGAATTCACAACGAACCCAAGACTGGTTTTAGTGAGTCAGTTTAATGCATTATGACCATAAGAATGCGGTAGAAATACATAGAAATGAGAAATAATGGTGATTTGTATGTGTCCGTCATTTTCAGCAAAGAACAAGAACTTCTGACAATAAAGCTGTGCTCATCGGATATATTTCATATTTTTTACTATCCAGCACAATATTTTTTACAACACTATGGGGACTGCAGAGCCATGATACCTACAATTGATCAATGTCAACAACTTAATCCTTCGTTGGCATCTAAGATGTATAAGTGTTTTGGAAATATTGCAATATAAGATTGGAAGCTTAAAACAGAGCCTAACAGTGAAACTGAAAATGAGTTAGAAAGGGGAAATTTTAGGGCAGTGATGGTGAACCTTGGCACTCCAGCTGTTTGTGAACTTTAATTCCCAGAAACCCTGATCAGCAGGAGTGCTGACTTGGGCTTCTCGTAATTAAAGACCAAGAACACCTGGAGTGCCAATGTTAGCCATCACTGTTTTAGGGTCTGATCCCACAGAATGCCATGTCAGCAATCAAGAGGTTAGGATCTGGGATGGTGACTGCATTGTCAGCTGAGGGACAGCATGATCTGCGATATTACTCTACTGACATGAACTCAGTGTGAATGCTATTCTAGCACAATATAGGTCTTCTTCTTTCGGACTGTCAAAATGAAGCCACTTTCTTCATTATGTCATTGCCCAAACCCAAGTCCTCATCGGTGTATGCCTCTGGCAGCAATTGGCAGACCAGTAAATGAGCTGGATTATGTATTTCTCCACATTCACGCCATGTGTTGTAATCCACCAGCAGCCCCCACTTGAGCATGTTGGTCTTACATTTAGGGACTCCAACCCTCAGCCTATTCAGGGTCCTCCATGTGACGTAGGGGAGGTTGAGATCCTCAACTATATCCTCCTTTAATGTTGTTCCTTCTCCAGTGAGCTCCTTCCTCCATATTTGGTTTTGCTCTTGTGCACCCTCAGTATAAGCACCTGTCATTATTAATGTGAGTTGTCGTTCACAGTGAGTTCACATTGCCAAATGTGATTTTAATTGTCATTCTGTGACACCAAGTGTGGACAGATATAAGTGTCTGCTCAAAAAAGAATGGGGTGTGTGTGTGTGTGTAGATAGATAGATAGATAGATAGATAGAGATAAAGATAGAGATAGAGATAGAGATAGAGATAGAGATAGATAGATAGATAGAGATAGAGATATAGATGATATAGATATAGATATATAGATATAGATATATTGCACTGTCTATACAGTATACTATATATATATATATATATATATATATATATATATATATTTACTACCCCATTTAATCTGATCATAAAATGTTGTTTGGATTAGAAATTATGAAATATTATTTAAAAAAACATTTTGCATTGAGTGAAATGCAGAATAGGGGAGATATAACATCATCTTTTCTATAAAAAATATAATGAACATGTAAGAATGTGCCTTTTCTTTTTCTTTTTTCTTTGCAAAACACAATGAGATGTGATCATACTGTCATACAATAGATGCTAGATATTTTTGTATGTTTGCAATGGGTAAGAAAGTGGGATACAATCCCTTACTCCCATGATGATGTCCACAAGTTTGTTTCTGAAAAACAGTATGGTTAGCATGACCAGGAAGTGGAGTACCCTAAACTTTGCATTATTCTCCATGACAGGATTATCCTCCTCCTTTATCTTCCCATTGACTCAGCCTCACGTTGATAAAGTGCATACAGGAATTACTTGGAGAATAAATGATCACGTCCTCTCTGTGAAAGCTGAGCCCAAACAAGAATATATTTGGTCATATCAGAGACTTTTCTTTTTATGGTTGTGACAGGCACAGAGAAAAGATTCCTTAAGCCATTTTAGGAAAGCTCAGGAGTTTCCGTCACCTGTAATTAAGACCTTGACGTAGATTCTTGGTTCTTAACAGTAAAGTTAAGCTTAGTTAACTTTGCATCCATTTCATATGTGGCTGAGAAATGAGATTTCAGAATTATTCCATTCCTGACCTCAGAAGATCAACCATAAAACAAAGCAGGCTAATTTGCAAATTACCTAAGAGGAAAATTCCTTTCTGTACTCAGGTGCCTTTAGCTTAAAAAACAACAACAACTCTTCAAATGATGGATTATTTGTAATGTCTGTTCTGCTCCTTGTATGGTTCTTATTATGAAGATAGCCCCAGATAACACACTGGAAATCTGTACACTTGGCTTGGATTTTACAGAATTCTATTATTCACATTAAAATTAGGTATAAATGCAGATATGTCACATGAAGATACAGACAAACCATATTGAAATATACAATAAACTAGCATGGATGCCCGGCTTCGCTGGGGGGTTGAGGGGTGTTTGATCGGCCTCCCCACACACACTCTCCCCCGCCCTCTTTGCTTTTACGCACACTAATACACATGCACATGCACACACACCTCACCCTCCCCTGTCCCCTTTCTGCTCGCCCTGGAGACACACTCAAACACAAACACACACATGTCATGTTTCCTTGGTCACCACTGGAGGGGTGGGGGGCAGCCAGGCGGGCACGCTTGGCAATTGCCTTCTCTTGCTCTCCGAGCGTGTGGTGTCTGCCCCACCCCTCCTGTGCTCATTCCGCCTTTATGGTTGGCTGGGGTGTGGCGCAGGGAATGCTGGGACATATAGTTTTTTCTTTTGCTTTTTGTGGGGCTCATGCCCCACCCGCAGCCCCCAGACTCCGGCTATGCAATCTGTGATGCCAAAGGTAGGCATGTGGAAGCTTTCAGGGGGCTCTGTCCATAGGTGCGGAAACGCATTCGGGACACACGGGCATACCTTTCCATTTTATTTATATAGATTATTGGGTGGTGGGGATTTCTTCTGTTCTATGCACACAAATTATGTCTGGAAAAAGAGTACATGCCGCTCATGGTATTCCAACCCTAGTAGACTTGACAAGTTATCCAGAAGTTTGACTTATCATTGCACATGAATACAGTTGTTGACAGATGCCAAATCTCACTTTTGTTCATCAGCAAAGCTAGGTCTACCATTAGGCATCATTTGGAAAGGAGTAATGATGCATTGGTTTGTCAGGTGACCCACTCAGCATTCACCAAACTGCTTTACCTGCCCTAAGATGCAATAAAACACTTTCTCCTCACCAATATCAAACTAAGAATCCTTACATTTATGGATTGGAGATGTTATTTTGCTGTTCGTCTCAGGCAGCAAAATATTTTGTGTAAATCTTAGTTTCCAGGAACTAGGAAATCTCATAAAGTACCTGGCCGTTGTGGCCCTGGAGCCCAGGTCTGATGAGGAGGACTTCCTGCCCCTGGAACCCGGGTTCGATGAAGAAGACTTTCTGCCAGTATCTCAGCCCGCCATCAGCATGGCGCTGCCTCCTGTTGATCAAGCTGATCAAGACTTGACAGGAGCACATGCTGAGGCACCAACTGTCAGTTGAGAGGAGGCGGAGCCGAGCACATCAGAAAGATGCAGGATACAGCTGAGAAATGAGCTACAGGTGCGAAAGAAAAAAGCAAGAATCATTTGCAAAGACCACTCCCAGCTGTGAGTCTTGAGCCTGAAGCTTCTTAAGCAGACACGCATGCCAGCATAAGCTTGTTGGAACAATCTGTGTGCATGCCAACTCCATGCCACTCTGTCCTGTACCTCTTGCCTGATTACTGACCATGGACCTTGGGCCCACTCTCTGGAAACTTAGCTACTCTTCTGAACCAACCTTCTGCCTCAGTTCTCCAACGACCAGCTTCTGAACTTGGCTCTCCCTGACTAACATCTCTGCCTTATCTTCGGACTATAGTAAGACTTTGCCTCTTGTCCTTACTCCTTGTGCAATGGCTGCCTGTCAGTCTGCTCTCCTGTGTGGGGTGAGACACAACACTAACAGATAACATTAATTAGCTACTAGAGAGATTGCACATGGCATTAAATGTCCAGGTAAAGGTCACTCTTGCTCGAAAGCCAGTCATATCCGACTCTAGGTTGATCACTCATCTCTGTTTCATAGCCAAAGAGCCAGTGCTGTCTGCTTCTGCAGACGTTTCCTTGGTCACGTGGCAGGCATGACTAGACACCGGATTGCACAGAATGCTGTTTACCTTCTCACCAAAGTGGTATCTATTTATCTACTTGCAATTGCTTGCTTTTGAACTGCTAGGTGAGCAAGAGCTGGGACCAAGACGGGAGCTCATTCCGTCCTGCAGTTTTCGGGTATCTAACGGCTGACCTGCCACCTTCTAGTCACTTGAGCCACTGCAGTCCAGATAATTACTATACAGTACATAGATATCTGCATGCTGATTATGAACCTATGGTTAGTTTTTGTCATCATTTCCACCATTCTTAGTCTGTAAACTGCCTTTATTTTGAATTTCCTAAATAGAACTATATTTCGCCTTCGAAGGGATAAGAAGAGAGAGAAAAGCAAACCCTTGATATATTACAAATCTTTCATAGCATGAAATAACTACTGGCTATTATTCTACTTCTGACATTTTTATTTTTAAGGGAATTTAGCTTGATTTGTGTAACGGCACCACAGATATGTTGTTTCTGGTGACCTTACATCCAAAATCAGTAGTGTGTGACATTTGATGGACCAGATAAAAAAACATTAGTGGCATAAAAAGGTTTATTTCCATGATCATAAATTAAGTTTAAATAACTCTGAATTTTGAAACTCCTCAGTACTTTTTACTGTCTATTACCCAATAAATGTATTTATTACTATCGGGTTTCCTTAGCAAAGCTATTTTCCCATATACAGTCTCAAATTTCTGCTGTCTTGACTGAAGCTAAGATAATACCAGGTATACCTGTCAACCTTCCCGGATTGGCCTGGATTTCACGGTTTTCTGCGCCAATTTGTGCCATTTCCCGCCCCGCGCTGCTGAAACCCCGGAATTTGGCAGCGGGGGAAAGGAGGTACTGTGCAGCCCTTCTGCGCAAGTCGCCTTGTACGCATGCGTAGAAGGCTTTTACGCTTTCGTAGAACCCTTTTACGCTTGCATAGAAGGCTACGCCGCTTGCGTAGAAGGCTACGCAAGCGTAAAAGGGTTCTACGCAAGCGTAAAAGCCTTCTACGCATGTGTACAAGGCGATTTGTGCAGAACCATTGTGCGCAGGTCCCGGATTGTCCGGAGCCGCAGTTGACAGGTATGATACCAGGTGATGTATGCTATATAAAAGTCATTGATCTATGGTGGTTAACTGAAAGCAACAATGAAAAACTGAATATGTACTATTTCCTAAAATTAACTAGGCAAAAATTAAAATGAAATAAAATGGAGGTGGGTGAGTAACAGTTAATATTTTTTTAAAAGGGAGTTTACTTTAAAGTTGCAGAAGATTGCTGAAAAGCACAAGAACCAAACTGTTCACAATAATACATTATGCTAATGTTCTAGAGCATGGGTTCCCAACTTTTTCAAGCCAGGGCCCGGGTCATGCTCTCTCAGTCAGCTTTGAGGGCTGGACAGCCATTTTGCCTTGCCTGCAAGATGGGGGTGGCCATTTTGTCCCAACAGCTTCAAAGGGGTGGCCATTTTGTTTCTTGAATGCCCTGGGAGGTGTGGGGAGCCACATGAAATGGTGCAGGGAGCTGGAACTGGCCCACGGGCCTTAGGTTGGGAACCCTTTTTCTAGAGTCATGATTCCAACACATCTTTGTGCCTAAGAAATGAGACTTGTGAAATTTAACAAAATTTGAGGAATTAATTGCACAGAAAGAGCACTAATTATAACTTAAAAATGGAAGGTCAGTTTTGATTTTCACCTTGATGAGCAGTATAAGGAGAGCTAGAATATTGCTATTAATGATAAATTAACATGTGAAATAAGGTTGGGAAAAGGAATGGCAAAACAAAATAGATTTAAAGATGTTCGAGGACGGTTCTTGGATTATGATTTATCGAAAGGGAAAGGAATAATGCCAGTGCAGCAAACAATGTCTCTTTTTAAAGAGATGAATGAGTGTGTGAGAAATATGACTAAAATAATCAAATATTTTTCTTTCTTTCAAGATCCCTTGAGTGGGTGAGTGCACTATAGTTATTATTCATGTGGCAGGGATGAATAGACATCAGAGTACATGGAATGCTGTTACCTTCTCTCCAAAGAGGTACCTATTTATCTACTTGCAATTTGTTGATTTTGAACTGCTAGGTTGGCAGGAGCTGGGACAGAGACGGTTGCTCATGCTTAATTTCACATTAAATTGGGTTTACTATGCATGGCTAACAGAATGTAAACAAATGACTTTTTTTTTACAGAACAAGTTCCATAACCCCCTAACAGCTAGAAGATTTAGGTATGTGTGACTTGTGTGTGCATGTGTGCAAATATTCATTCTAAGTAGACTGCCCATAGATAATCAAGGAAATGTGAATGTATAAAACAGCCTGTTTTACACTGAAAAGACTCCAGTTGCATTTTATATTTAAAAAGAGACCCTGACAATCAAGTCCTGACTGTAAGTTTAAAGCATTTAAAATTCAGTTTGAGCAAATCTCGACTGTTAAATACAAACTGATTATTGCCGGAACAGTTTTGGGGCAACAGTGGCCAGATCTTGAAATAAAATGGCTATTAATTGATGGAAGTTAGAACTAGGATTCCAAGCATGCACACTGAATATAAGTAACTGAAATGGAGATGCTGAAAGAAAAATCAATCATGTATGTTCATTTACTACTCAATTCTAGGTATTTTCAACCTAGGCAACCCAGAACCATTAAAGTGCTGTATTTTAGTTCTGAACACAGCAGCCAGCATTACATGCCCACACATCTGGAGAGCGTCAACTTATAGAAGCTTTATATAATTTACGAATAAAAGTCTCACATGTTGAATATCACTCATATCATGTAACAACACACACTATCTGAGTCCGAATGTATTCAAAATTATCTCTTGTTGTTCTTGTTGTGCTGTATCCAATTCTGAATATTGGCAATCATTGTGGTGATCAGCCATGAATGCTGTTCTGAGAATATAATGCAGTGGCCTTTTATCTGCCTTCCGCATTGAAGCGTGACATCCATACCACTGATCCAGCTCCACGAATCACTTTCTGGTCCTGAACCCTTTTGACATGCAGAGTCCTCCTCAGCCCCAAGCCAGTATCAATGAAGCTGCTGTCCTCTATCAAGATGGATTCAAGTAGGATTTTATCCACTTGGGGACCATCACCCTTCTCTGTGGACTTTGACAATGCAGCTAATCCTTAGAGTTGTCAGGTTAGTTAACCAGCACCGAATGCTTGGCGTTATCTCACATGTTTATAATTATCTCACACGCATATAATTAGAGTTCTGAGAGATGAGGTAAATAGTTGACACTGCACAAAACCCCACCACATTATGATCTATGAGTACAATAAGCTGCCAACAGCAAGATCCAAGTGTATGAATCCTGTGAATGACGTAGCTTGTTCATATTAAAAGAAAACAGCTGCTACATTGGGGAGGAGTTAATCTTGATCTATTAGGAGATAATACCTATACAAATTTATTTGTACTATTATATGTGTTAATTTCTAATGTAATTTCTAATGTAATTTCCACCATCTTAGAACTGCAGAAGTGGAAGATTCAATCAAAGAGTTCATACCTTGCAGACAGATACCTAAACCATTGAACTATAGCTATCTAAACTACCTTGGACATTATTGTCACAAGAGAAAAAATTAATACAGTGTTAAGAAAATTGGATCAGCATGTGACAATAGAGTAAACCTAATGAATTCCATGAAGTAATTCTAGTTGATTGAGTCTAGTCTAAAAGTCTAGTCTACAAGTATTCAGATCCGTTATAATTGCAGAAGGAAATGTTGACACCTCCTATCTTGGTCAATGGTTATGAAGAGTTGGTTAGGTTTGGAATCTCCCACTGACCCAGACCATCTAAACAGAACTTCATTATTTTTAAAAAAATAAATAAAAAATACATCCAATTGTTAGTCCCATTTATAGTAGACCCATTAAACCAATGGCATTTACAGAAGTGTAAAGTTAACAAATTCCATTCATTCTTTGTCTGTATTGTAGCTGAGTTTAATAAGTGGATTTTAACCCTAAATGCTTGTTTCCATTTCTTTTCTTTCTCTCTGTGTGAGAAAGTAAAGTTCCCTAGACATGTTGGACTGCAGTTCTCAGCAGTTAAAGATTATACTTAGAGCCAATGGGCGTTGTAGTCCAGGAACAGCTGGAGATCCTTGGAATCAAAATGTACAGGCAACGATATATTACAATTGTGAGAAACTATATATGTCCAGCACTTAGCTTACGATTCCTTTAAGCATCTCACTGTCTTACATCATTCCTCACTTTGCTTTTCATACACTGTCATCAGCTGACAAATACAGATGAAAAGCTTTTCTTTACCTTAGAATATCCAATTCTGGCCTACAAATTGTCTCCAACATGCCTTCACGGCAAAGTGGTCATCACTGTGTTACAATGCATCCTTGCAAGGAACTCATGGCGTTGCGCGCCGTTTCTAGGTAATTACATAATTTATTAATGGCACAAAGCTCGACTCACGGGTATTGTGATGCCAGAAAAGTAAGATTGATCCCCCAGACCAAAGCATCATCAGATTCATAGTGGTAATAGATTCTAAAAGACACTAACATATTGCTGTGCCAAGAAGCCTAATGAATAGAATGTTAGCGCTTCATTTTGTAGCTCAGGTGACAAGCTGTATAAAGAAATAACCAAGGAAGACAAGGTAAGCCATAAGAAAAGGCATGTTGGAAAAGAAACGGAGAGGTGCCTCGTAATTTCTTTATTTCATAGCACTGCATTTTAGGAGATCCATTTTGTGGCAGCACAGTGACTCCCACAAATGATATGTCAGGGTATTGAAAAATACAAGCACAGCACATTTCCCAGGGATTGAACAATATAAGCTTAACTGCAAAAACAACATCCCAACGTGCAGCACCTGTTATGTGCCAGAAGCTTTTGTGGTCTCCAGGCAGCTTCATTCATTGTGTCAGACTACATGGGCTGGAGACAATGAAACCATGTATGCCAAATAAAACTTGTTCATCCTTACAAGACTCTTCTGCTGCAATGGTCTAGCATGCTGAAACTGAGCCTCATGCCAACAGCTATTTGAGAATAACCATCAAGTGGCGTAGACGCTGACTGGAAGGTGGGAGGTCAGCAGTTTGATTCCCGAATACTGCAGGATGGAATGTCTTTGTCCCAGCCCCTGCCAACTTAGCAGTTTAAAAGCAAGAAATTGCAAGTAGATAAATAGATACCACTTCGGTGGGAAGGTGAACAGCATTCTATGCATTTGGGTGTCTAGGCATGCCTGCCACATGACCACAGAAACTTCTGCAGAAGCAGACAGCGCTGGCTTTTTGGCTTTGAAACAGAGATGAGCACTGAACCCTAGAGTCAGATACGATTGGCTTTCAAGCAAGGGAAACCTTTACCTTTGCCCTCAGGGGGTTAAACTGCTGTACTGTAAGTTAAATCCTGACCAGGCTCAAAGGTTGTCTCAGCCTTGCATCCTTCGGAGGTCAGTAAAATGAATACCCAGCAAGTTGGGAGCAAAATACTAATTACTTTGTAAACCGCCCAGAGAATGCACTAAGCACTGTGGCATGGTATATAAGCGTAATTGCTATTGCTATGTTCATACACAATACCTTTGGCAAAGACCTTCACATATGCTTTCTGGTTTTATGGAACTAGAGATGGACATAAAGTGTCTTAGAACTTTGGTGTTTTTTGGGTGTGTATGGAGTGAGGGGGCGGGTTGATGTTGCTTCTAGTGACTCCAGAGAGTTGAAAATATGCTTTAGAGCAGTGGTTCCCAATGTGGGGCCCACGTCCCACAAGGGGGCTTCAATTCCCGGAAGCCTAAGTCAGTATATTGGCTGATTAGTGCTTTGGGGAATTGACTTGAGCTTCTGGGAATTGAAGTCCAAAAACACTGCTCTAGAGATAAGAACTACAATAGAAATCTTACTTACCTGTGCCATTGAACTCAATGTGTTTGTTTTTCCTTACAAAAGCTTAGGATAACAAGGTCTCAGGCTTTGGTCCTAAGGCTCAGGTTTCAAGGTTCAAGTCTCAGGTTTTGAACTTGAGATCTTACGGAACAGGACATCACTAATGTGGCAACATTTGGCGCTTTATTCTCACAGCTTTGTGACATATTATTTAGGGAAGCTGTAAAATAACTTTGTCTTTTCCATTTCCTTTCTTGATCTAGAGCTGTCACTGCTGCTGGAGTTCATTTACTGGCTTTTAATTTCACTGAGTTTCTCTACATTGTCACTCATACAATATGTTTCTACTGTTGTTGACTAGTCTGCCCTTTAAGACAGAGCCCACCCCTTGGTGTCAGGCTTTGTCCCTGAAAAGTGAAATAATGGAATGATGCCAAGTAACATAAGCATTCCTGACTTGGGACAGTGACCATTAGGTAAAAGGTAAAGGTCACCCTTGCTCGAAAGCCAGTCGTATCTGACTCTAGGGTTCAGTGCTCATCTCTGTTTATAGCCAAAGAGCCAGCGCTGTCTGTGTTTGCAGACTTTTCCGTGGACATGTGGCAGGAAAGTGGTACCTATTTATCTACTTGCAATTTCTTGCTTTTGAACTGCTAGGTTGGCAGGAGCTGGGACAGAGGCGGGAGCTCACTCCGTCATGCAGTACTTTGGTATCTAACTCCAATCTTCCAGTCTTCAAGTTCAGCATCTTAACCACTTGAGCCATCACAGTCCCTTAGTTACCATTACACATTCTATATTAATATAGAAAGAGACCATTACTTTCTATATTAATTTTGTTTTTAGCCCCACCCCCCAATAGTTTGTATTCTGATGTCTATGGGCTATGCTTCCAAGGGATGTCCATTGGCTGTGCATCCAAGAAGGAAGCTTATTTAGATATGTCCCTTGCTATTTTAAGGAAGCGTTACTACTGATAGTTTAAATGCTCCAGCCATAAGACATGTAAAATACTGAGTAATTTATTAACCAGAAGATTTTTATGAAGAGGATGATTTGATTAGGTAATTTATAGCAATTGCATCTTGTATAATTCATTGCCTTTGAAAACACAGAAGGAAATGGCTTCTAAGTACATTCAGCCACCAATGTGAAAGATGGTGCATTGTGATAGCTTACAAAGCATGAGTTCAATTCTATAATTTCCCAGCAAGTCCCACATTCGCTCACAGCCATATAATTTTGCCGAGATATTGTAGTTCTGTGAACACAAAACTTTTCTAACATTGGCTTATAAAAATTTTTGGGGTTTTTCTCTGCTCTGCTCTCTGTAGCATAAACATTTATTTAAATGGGGCTGTCTTTTCAGTAATGAAGAATGAAGGAAAAACAATGGTCTGATTTTGACAAATTAACTTGTGATTTGGAGAGTCAGTGAAGCAGGGAAGAGACATTCCTAACTATACTAATTAAATGAGCTTGCAACATTTATTTTAATGCAATGGAACCAGCCATATGAAGATGAACATTTTAATTTATTTTGCAGTGACATTATGAAAAATTTCTCTGCTACAGATTATCTACAAAAACAAATCTCATCAGCATCTAGGTTTGCACACAAAATTTACATCTCCTGGACAACTCCGACCTTCCCCAGTGAAAACAAATGGAATGAGCTAAGTTAAAAAGTTTTTGCAAAGGTTGTCTTTCCATTGATGTGATGGTTTATGTTCAAATTACCTCTGTGAAAAACACATCCATTTTTCATGGCGCAGCATAGATGAAAAATTCCAAATCCATTCTAAGGGGAATGCAAATATACCTCATTAGTTCAAAACATTTTTCATAAAGGACTGCTGAGTATTCTCAGGCAGATGAGGATGTGGAATGAGCCAAGAATGAACAGCACATGGACTAATTGTTTTTAAACTTGTTTCTTTCCTTTCTCTGACAACTCCATTACTATTGTAAGAGAGAGCAAAAGAAAGAAATCATGGTGGGGGAAAACAACAGAGTTCACACATTCTTTCATTTTCAACTTTCTCCATGTTGACACTGATAATGTTCCTTGCTCAGACAGGGAACTCTATAGAAAAGAAAAATCCACAAAAAAATTTGTTTGTTGAAGAAATAATCTTGGACAAGAGAAAAATTCATCCAAGTTGCAAATAAAAATGTGTATTACTGTCATCGGCTGCTACTCGTATGTTGTTGTTGTTCAGTCGCACAGTCGATTCCAACCCTTTGCGACCCCATGGACCATTGATCTCTAGGCACCTCTGTCCTCCACCATCCTCCTCAACCTGCCCAGCTCTGTGCCCATTGCATCTACAATACCATCTAGCCATCTCATTTTTGGCCGCCCCCTTCTTCTTTAGCCCTCGACCTTTCCCAGCATCCAGGCTTTCTCAAGTGAATCCTCTCTATTCATTTGATGTCCAAAGTACTTTAGCTTCATCTTTACTATTTGACCTTCTAAGGAGCAGTCAGGGTTGATTTCTTCTAAGATAGACCTATTTGTTCTCCTCACTGTCGGATACTCATATCCGAGCATACATTTTTCCTGGAAGTCATTTTCTCTGTTGATTGGTGTGTCTCTGGTGACTCAATAAGCCAATCCTGGCATGAAACAAGTGACCACACACATTACATGGTGTGTAATTACATTAAGTGGTGGAGGGTGTGGTTATGTTTAATGAAGCTTCTGTGCTTGTTGCTTAGCCTCTTTGTGTCTGCAGCGTTCTCCTTCAAAGGGATTGGCAGCAGGAGAGATGGTTTGGGGCCAAAGTGGGTGATCTACGGCTGCTGCCACCCAGGTTTGTAGGTTTATACTATACCTGACATAACGCTTCAAATGAGCTCTGCAAGGTCTTGTATGGGAGCAAAGTTCCCCATAAAGAATTAAACCTAGATACATTAGCGTGTTGTTTTTTGTATCTATATTGCAGGCACAATGTGGGTAGGATGACCATATGTTTCATTTTAGAGATGTCAGCCCTCTTTTTGAAGGAGTCTTCCATTGGAAGAGGTGGCCAAACCAAGACTGATTTAAAGCCATAGGTCAGAATCCTGTTGGAATAGAGGAAGACAGAACAACAGCAGACAGACAAATAATCTGGACATGTTCTCCCCCACTCAGGTGAAAAATGCTGTAATTTCTATTTCATTTGTGTATATATATATATATATATATATATATATATATATATATATATATATATATATATATATATATATATATATATATATATATATATATATATATATATATATATATATATATATATATATATATATATATAAAGTAAGTATGTGCAGGTTCACAGCCCCAGTCTTCTCACAGCAGCTCCCTCAACCACATGAAAATGCTGTGTGTGGGGTCAAGGCACTCTGCTGAATGGGGCAAGTGGTGGTTTGTATGGAGAGATGTAAGTTATGAACATCAGTCAGAGAGGAACCTGGAAGGTCACACAACTCTACATTGTATTTCCCTGCCAAAAGTGAATCTTTTGATGGAACCTATTTACCAGTACTTATCCTGAGAGTTCTTAGGCCAGAATCCCGTTTCCCAACACAGAATATGTCCACTCCACAGCTGGAACACTTCACAGGTGCACAAGCTGCTGATTGTCCAATTAGACATGATATGACTTTCCACTTATATGAGAGATTAGTGAATTCCTCCTGCATAAGCATCAGGAAAATTGGAACAACGTGGAAGACATACTGTTGGCATACAATTAGCATACATGTCAAGTATCCCTCTTTGGCCGGGATTTCCCGTATTTCTCTGCTCGTTCCTTCCCTTTCCTGCCGCCGTTCTGTATTTGAACGGCGGGGAAAGGGGTTACTGTGCATGCGCTTCCATCGCAAATGGGCTCTGTGTGTGTGCAGAAGGGTTCTGCGCATGCACAGATGAGTTGTTGCAGTGCATGCGCACCCGGGCCGGAGCAGTTCCCATATTTCCAGGAGCCGTGCTTGACGGGTATGACAATTAGGAAAAAAAGATGATATTGGGCCACATAGCTGAACTTTTAAATTTAAATTTGACATAAGGTTACTGTATCTTAAAACATAAAATATGTCACAAGAGAGAGTAATACAGTGTAACATTCTGTGACCAGGAAGGGTCTAGCTTAGTCAGTTCCAAATTTTACTCAAACTTTTATGGTGGAGAGAAGACAATTACATTTCCAATTTGCATAGTGGGGATAAATTGTTCACTTTAAGCCTATATTCTGGCATTAAGATCACTTGATGTAGAAAAAACTTGCCTTTTATAGCTATAAAATACATTGGAAAACTTCTGTTAGCTTTTAAGTGCTTTTGTAAACAATGCTTCCATCAGATAGCCTGGGGTGATGATCTCAGACAGTAGAATTTGGATGTGGCAAAATCATCATTTTTCCTGGAAGTCACTTTCTCAGTTGATGGATGTGTCTCGGGTGGCTCAATAAACTGAGCCTGGCATGAAACATGCAGCCACGCACAGTGCACCGAATAGATGATGGAAGGAATAGTTGAGTTTGATGAAGCTTTGTTGCTAAGCCTCTTCATATCTGCGGCGTTCTCCTTCGAAGTGATCAGTAGCAGCAGAGATGGTTTGGCACCAAAGTGTGCAATCTACGGCCACTGCTTCACAAGTTTGTGGGTTTTACCTGATACCTTCATGTCAGGTGACAAAATAATATCAACATTTTAGTAATTTACATTATTTTTGCTGTTTTAGTTGACATCGTAATTGTTGTCATCATTGGCGTCATCATCTTCTATCATATTGTATTACTATATTTTTACTACCTGGCACAGGGAGATATGTTTCTGGAACTTTCTGCCTGGCCTACAATACAACACACCTTGAAGTTAGGTAACAGCAAAGCCTAGTTTTTGAACCATTTTCTATTCCTACTCTATCACTAGACTGCAGTAGCTCAGTGGTTAAGAAGTTTGCCTTGTTAGCCGGAAGGTTGGCAAGTTCGCAGTTCAAGACCTGAGTACTGCATGATGGAATGAGTGCCCGTCTCTGTCCCAGCTCCTGCCAACCTAGCAGTTCGAAAGCAAGAAATTGCAAGTAGATAAATAGGGACCCCTTCAGTGGGAAACAATCTTGGGGACATGAAAGGAGCCTCATTTCATTCAGGCATCCCCTGAGCAGAGTTCCTCCATCAAGAATCCTTTCAACCCAGAAAGCACTTTTATGTGCTTCTGACACGATTAAAAAACCCAAACCTCTATCACTTCACTAAATGACCAGAAACCCATAGCTATAAAAGTAAGTTGAAAGTCAACTACACTGCAAAAGTAGTAAATTTAGTCCTTGTTATACTTTAACATAATTTTCTAAAATTTAGAACTGTGAGAATGAAGTAGCTAGGCCTTAGTAATACATGAACAAGGATGAAACCACTAAGGGTGGAAGAAAGGCAAGAAGATAGGTCTGTGATGAAGATGTTTTCCTGTTGACAAAGGCATCAAGAGATATGGAAGTTGTAGTTAACCATCCAGATGAGGGTTGTTTCATTGCTATTGGAAAGTACCAGATAGTTTGAGGAAAGAGAAAAAGCAGAAGAATTAGAGCTTTGTGATAATGTTGAAGAAAAAAAGCATTTGTATTTTTTCATGTATAAATAAAGCCAAGAACAAGACATGTGTTGACCTTCGTATCTGGGACCATTTTGAACCAGATCAGTTGTGCTAATCATTGAAGCTAGCAACCAAATAAAAGTATCTGTTGAGAAACAGATTCTTGTCTTTGAAAAATATGTTATCCACAAAATGACTTTTTCTTAAAGGCAAACGTTACTTAAATAATTTTAAGCCATTCATCTTTGGCTCTTTTAGCATCGCTAACAAGAACAAAACTGAAAACAAACCAAGTAGCACCTTTAGAGTTAACAGATCAGTACAATTGTCTGTCTGAACTAATCAATTGTAATTTATTTGAGCCACTGCTCAAGTGGCTCAAAACTTTTCTTTTCATTTGTTTTGCCACCTGTATTTAAAGAGGAATGTGTCCAGATAAGAACGTCTGGTGGTGCAGGGGTTAAACTGCTGTACTGCAACCCAAAAGGTTGGTAAAATGAGTACCAAGCATGTTGGGGGCAAAATGCTAGTTAACTTATGAACCTCCCAGAGAATGCACTATGGGGTGGTATATAAGTGTGATTGTGATTGTTTTTGCTTCAATTGGTATTCTATGGTTAAGAAGAGAGCAGAATTTACCAAGTTTTGTTCCAAATTGCATTGCTTCTGGGCAGGTCTTTGAAAACCACATCTCCTTTGGAAAAACTACTTTCTGGGCTGCAGTTATTTTTCAGGAGCTTTTTTAAAATAAATAAATAAGAAAGAATCATATTTCTGCCCTCATTAAAAGCTTCCTGCTGGCATCCCCTGTCATGGAAGTGAACCTGATGGGAAAGCAGCAAAGTGCTAATCTCTACCCTCAAAAGAAAATCTGGCAAAAATAAAGAAAGCTTTAAGGAGGGGAAGAAAGAGAAACCTGGAAGTTCACCCAAAAAACAAAATGTACTGATGATAGCAGATCAAGAACTACATCATCTGAATGGTGGGCAGAAAAATACTGAAACCATCAATACAGGACCCAGTACTTTCCAGGAACAAATGCCCAATCTGAATATACCCCAAAGCTGCCTATTTTTTGGAGGGGGGATTCAAAGTTATGATTAATAATTAGTTACTTCCAAGCTCTGTATTTTGTGTACTGTGGGAAATTGCAGCAGCAATTGTACCAAAAGCATTTCCCCTCCCCCCTTTTTTTTTTGGAAAGTACGAGGCGTTCAAATGAGCCATTCCAGAATCTTGCACCTGTGAAATTTGTTTGAACCAATAACTCTACAAGCATATGGAGCACGCTATTCACACAATAGTTCATTAAAAGAATATGATCTGAATGGAGCATAGTTTCAAAAAGAAATCTAAGGTTCTCTCCCGTGATATACACAAGTCCTGTGCCATCTTTGCAATTTGGGGTTGCTTGATTTTAAAGTGAAAATGAGCCTCCTTTAACCTTATAAATGGTTACTGTCAAACATCAAGCTTGAAAAAGCTGCCTGTCTCAATTTTAAATACTTAGCCGCTTCTCTGTGAAAAGAAAGAAGGTGGCAATCCGTCTGATAACAGCATAAAGGGTTGGTTTACCAAGAGGATTCACCCTCAAAAACAACCCTTCTGTTCATCAGGGATTTGTTCTAACTGCAATGGCAGAGTGGTTAAGATGCTGAACTCGATGACTGGAAGGTCAGCAGGTCAGCAGTTTGAGACCTGAGTGAGCTCCCGCCTCTGTCCCAGCTCCTACCAACTAAGCAGTTTGAAAGCAAGAAATTGCAAGTAGATAAATAGGTGCCACTTTGGTGGGAAGGTAAACAGCTTTTTGTGCACTCAGGTGTTTAGTCACACCTGCCACATGTTCATGGAAATGTCTGCATATGCAGACAGCACTGGCTCTTTGGCTATAAACAGAGATTAGCACCAAAACCTAGAGTTGGATATGACTGGCTTTCAAACAAGGGTGACCTTTACCTTTACCTAATCCCCAAAAAAGAGTAGCTTTGCTGCTTGACATTAAAGGTCCACTTAGACACAGATTGGGGTTGTGCTGGAGTGCTATTCTCCAGACATCATGAGAAATAGTTCACACCCAATCACACCACACATGGACCAAAACACAAGGTAAATGCTGGTATGATCACACCCTTAGTTATACATTATTTTTTTTTTAAAAAAAAGTCTGTCCATGCAAATGTTGGCAAATCCTTATTTTATTATTATTACTAGCATAGTTTGCCCGGCGGTGCCGGGCTTTTTAAAATTGTGTTGGATAGTGAAGGGTTTGGGTTTTTTTTCTTGAACAAATGGTGCCGGGCTGTTTTAAATGGTGTTGAAAGGTTTTGTGCATTTGTGGCTTTAAGGTGCTGCGTCCGCCTGTGGTGGACTTGAGCTCCCAGTGTGTTGTTTATTTTTATTTTTTTGCGCGGCGGCTTCCTCAGTGCCGGGCTCTTTAAAATGGTTTTGGAAGGGTTTTGTTTTATTTTTATGCAAATTAGGTTAGTTTTTAATCGTGGTTTTTTAAATTTTTATTTTTACGCATGGGCTGTTATAAACTGTGATTTTTTAATTTTGGTTTTTGGTTTTTAAAAAGAGGAAAGGATGATATAATTTTTATAATTCTTGTATTTAACCAAATAATATGTTACTATGTGTTTTTTTTTAAAATAGTTGTACCTTGGATAATTATTTTAAAAATGTGTAAGAATATGTTTTTTTAAAAAATCAATGTTTCTATACTGTGTTTAGATGTTTCGTTTTGTTTTTTTGAGTGAAAACTTTTTTTGAATTTTTTGTGATTAGTGTGAATATTTTTGAATGATTTGATAACTTATTTCAGTAATTTGGGAATTAATCTTATTATTTTCAATATTTTTGGATGTTTTTACTCTTGTGGCCTCTGGGTGGGGCTGGTGAGCTTGTAGTGTACTCTACAATTTTTCTCTACTGTCCTCTGGGTGTCGCTTCTTCTTCCGGTAAGTATTCTCTTTCTTTTCTCAGTTTAGTTCCGGTCGTCATGGAGTGAAGACGTCTCATGGTAAGCTCTCTGGGTTGGTTTTTTTTTTGGGGGGGTTGTTTTGGTGTTTTTTTTTGGGGGGGGGTGTCTGTGAGTTTTTTTCTTGTTTTTAGATAATTTTGTGTTTCCTTTTTGTATTTTTGATTTTTGGTTTTGAGTGTTTTTTGACTGTTTTTGGTTTGTGTTTTTGGATGTTTTTGTGTTTACTTTTTTAGGGGTGGGGGGTCTTTCTTTTCCATGGGCCAGGCTCGATGCCTGGCCTGTGGAAAGGAAAGGCAGGGGCGGGGGGGGCTTTCTTTTCCACGGGCCGTGCTCGATGGCTGGCCCGTGGAAAGGAAGGGCAGCGGCCGGGGGGGTACTTTTATTTTTCACGCGCTGGCTGCCTCAGCGTCCTGCATGCTCATGGCATGCAGGATGCTGGGGCTTGTAGTTTGGTGTGCGCGATTTTAGTTAGTGCAGCGGTTTGTTTCCTGCGGCTTATTTTTGATTGGCCACGGCGTGTTTCTGAACGTTCCTTTTGCCCGTGCCGCTCAGTCTGATTGGCTCTGGTGCGGTGCGGCACAAGGAACGTTGGGAATTGAAGTTCCCTTTTTTTGTTTGCATCCGGGGGGCTCCTGCCCCACTGGTGCAAATTTCAACCCGACAGTTACCTGCGAACCCCATTCGGGCGAGTGCATGGAGGCTCGGACGGGGCTAGTGGGGCCTGGCTAAACATCCTTTGTCACATTCCAACGGTTAATGCACCATTTTATAGGTATAGATTATTATTATTGTTGTTGTTGTTGTTGTTGTATTTATATACCGCTTTCCTCACCCTGAGGGCGACCCAAAGCGGTTCACTAATTTACAAAATATAAGGGTATAGGTTCAAATAGCAAAACACATTACAATTATAGCAAAAATGCAATTTGTACATATGAGAAAAATACAATATATATCTAGGAAAACATTACGATAGTGGTGGCAACAACAAGCATGGCATTCTTGTGTTGGTGTCGGGCCGCCCAGCTGGCCCCAATTCCCTCCATGCCTGGGTCAGCAGAGGGAAGAGTTCCGTGGTGGCGGTGGCGGTGGCGGTTGGGGTGGCACTCTTTATCTCAGCATTGGGCTGCCCAGCTGGCCCCAATTCCCTCCACACTTGGATCAGCGGAGGGAAGAGACCCGTGGTATCAATATTAGCACATACAATAGACTCCCACATAATGAAAAATCGCTGTTCCTCAGAGCTCTTCACTATGCGGGTTTTTTTAATTATGCAAAGCTAATGGGAGATGCCCTGGATAACAAACAAAAAATGTTTGTTATCCAGGGTTCCCATTGACTGGTTATACCCCGGTTACCAAAAAAACCTGCATAACGAATCACATAACAAAGCGTTCATTAGACGATGGCCATTGCCTAACGAATGCTTTATTATGCAATTTTTTCATTAAATGAAGCATTTGTTATGCAAGGTATTACTGTAGCTATAATTCTTCTGCTTTCATGCTCAGGATTCTAGAACCGAATCTTCACAAATGGATCTCCTCCCAGTTCTCCCCCTGGCAGACACATCAAACCCATATATTCCTGCTCCCTCACATAATGTTTCTCCTGCTTTGTGCTAATATACTATCCACAACATCTGGCATCCTTGATGCCCACAGTTTTCCCCATTCACCATAATTTAACAATATGAAACAATGACAGTGAATGGCTTGGAGAAGGAAATGGAAATGAGTTTTCTCTTTTTGAGATGCAACCCCAGTTTTCTGGAGATTAATTTTGTGTAAAGTTTTACATCTCAAAGTGTGATCAGCATTTTCCTCCCTTGGTTGACTCTAAGTAAATGCACTTTTTGAATTTGGGAATTCATCATGTCTGATTAATGATGTGTATATAGAGCCTCCTGTATCATTTTCTTTCTTTTGGTCTTTCTTATTCAAGTTGTTTGCTGTACTCCAACCCTGCTGATAGATGGTTCTGCAGTGATAGATGTAACGTTTGCATAAGACATGTAACAGCAGGACAGCCTATTATCACTGTACATTTTCCATGGCTGTGCAAACCTCTGTAGGCGATTTTATTGCTAATAGATCTGCAGAGAAACAGTTGTGATTTTACGACTCTTTTTAAAATGGAAATTCATGTTTGAGAAATACAATTGGGGGACAGGGGACAGATGTAAAGCACTTAAGCATTTGCAGAAAATTGAGACACATACTCTTATTTACAGAGTCACAAGACTGTCATCTCTTCACTTTTAGAACTAAAATAAGCAATCTGTTTGCCATGGGAGATGTGGAACAGAAAACTGGCACGTTCCCTCTTCTACTGAGCAATGGACAGCATCACTGATTCTGTGCTTAATGATTCAGATGAAATGGGAAGACGATTTTCCCCACCCAGGTTTTATTATCTGTAACACACACACACACCATAATATATACAAATCATAAGCGATTGGGAAAGATTTCAGCAAAACCATGATTCTAAATGCATATTATGTTATAAAAGCTAAAATAATTACCCAACACATTACAAGGGTTACCTAAGCATTTAAAATGATGAGGATATTGATTCTAAAATTTAAAGAGTGAAAGTTGCAGTGCATTTAGACACAGCTCAAAGAACTGGATATATGCCAGTATTTACAACAGGGGAGGGCAAAGGGTATCCTACTGGCTGCATGTGGCACCCAAGGCCATTTCTGTGGCCTGCTAAACCACTTTTTGAGGTTGCACTTCTGCTGCCTTCATGTAACAGCCTGCACTACATTTTGTTAATGCTGTTTTTACAGCACGTATGACAGTATGAGTCCAACATATGGCATTCTGCTGAGGAATGCAAGAATACACTGGTTAGCCTGAATTATGGAGCAGAATTGTTAGCCACTCAATCAGAGTCCCTTGATAAAGTCACAAATGTTTAAATCTGACCAAGGTTCAAGATCCATATAAAAAGATATTTAATTCAGGTGGGCTATGACTTCTTAAAAATGATAATTTTTCATTGATTTTAATGCACGCCTACTTTGTTTCTTGTTACCTGCCTCATTCTCATTTTGGAGATGAAAGATGTGTTAGAAATCAGATAAACAAACTATAGTACATTAAGACCAGAATATATTCCCAGTTTTTCAGCTCAGGCTATCACTATATCTGATTATAACAAAGACAGCTGTTTTCAATTCAGAATAGACAACTTGCAAGCCCTTTGTACATCATATTCTTCTGCTGCTGCTGTATCAGATTCCAAATACAGCATAGTCAATCATCATGGCAATCAGCCAAGAAGACTGTGCTGAGAATATAATGCATTGTCTTTTCATCTGCCTTCTGTATTACAGTGACAACCATACTACTGATCCAGCTCCGTGTGTCATTTTCTGGTCCTGAGCCCTTTTGGCACACAAAGTCCTCATCAGCTCCAGGCCAGTATTGATGAAGCTGCTGCCCTCCATCAAGATGGATTCAAGTGGGATTTAATCCACTTGGGGACCATCACCCTTCCATGTGGACTTTGACATCCAAGTTCATTAATCCTCAGGATAGTCAGGTAGTTAACCACCGCTTGACACTCGATGTTGAGTCACTGGCAGCAGGTCTACTCTATTACCATAACAGGATAACCTTGTCAGACTCTGCTTCCAAGGGACCTCTGTGTGGGGTTTGAGGGTGAGTCTACTTCAATGGGTGTGTGTGAAGGGGAGAGGATTGACCTCAGGGGGAGGAAGGGTGGTTTAAAGAGTGTCCCAAGAAATTTTTAAAAAGTAAAGGTCACCCTTGCTTGAAAGCAAGTCTTATCCAACTCTAGAGTTCAGTGCTCATCTCTGATTCATAGCTGAAGAGCCAGTGCTGTCTGCATCTGCAGATGTTTCCATTGTCATGTGGCATGCATGACTAGACACCAGAGTTCATGGAATGTTGTTTACCGTCCCACCAAAGTGGTGCCTATTTATCTACAGTACTTGCAATTTCTTGCTTTCAAACTGCTAGGTTGGCAGGAGCTGGGGCAGAGATGGGAAAAGAAATAAAAATAGAACCATCAAGAATCATATTTTGCAAGAAGAATCATATGGAAAACAACTTCTTGACTGCAGATTTTTTTTTTAACCTGATGGTGACTGCCCACCCTGGACGGGGATTCTGTGGGGTCTTAGAGCTGCGGTCTCCATGACACATGTACAGTTTGAAGAATGCAATGATATAACATGGCTGTCCTGGTGGGAGAAAATTATGGTAATTATATATAAATTATATATAAAGGTAAAGGTTTCCCTTGCTCGAAAGCCAGTCTATCCGACTCTAGGGTTCAGTGTTCATCTCTGTTTCAAAGCTGAAGAGCCAGCACTGTCTGCTTCTGCAGACATTTCCGTGGTCATGTGGCAGGCATTGACTAGACACCAGAGTGCATGGAACACTGTTACCTTTCCACCGAAGTGGTTCCTATTTATCTACTTGCAATTTCTTGCTTTCGAACTGCTAGGTTGACAAGATATATATAAATACACCTGGGTTATATATTACCATGACTAGACACTGGGGAGTGCATGGAATATATAAAATCATATATATATAAAATCATGTGTAGGGTTACCATAATTCCCTCCCACCAAACCAAGACAGCCATGTGACATCACAGCATTCTTCAAACTGTGTCATGGAGACTGCAGCTCTAAAACCCCACAGAATCCCCATCCAGGGCAGGCAGCCACCTTCAGTTTAAATAAATAAATAAATAGTTCGGTATCTGGCTGTTAATTCAATTCCCTACTATGCATCCCAAGAGAAGAGCTGTCATGTGTGACCAATTGTACTATCCTAAGATGCCCTCAGAAAAAGGCAATAATAAACCACTTCTGTATATTCTCTAAATAGAATCCTGAAAAGGGTCACTAGAAGTCAAAATTAACTTAACACATGACAATGACAACATTAGATAAGAAGACAATAGCCAGGCCATCTGCTTGCTGATAACTCTGCTGCACAAATACTGTAAATGTCCAACTTCAAGGTCTCTAATGTCTCTCCTCTGTGCTTCTTTACCTATCAATCAAACTTGGGTTTGATAGTCCTTCAGATGGAGAACTGCCATCCCTAAAGGCCACCATTTTGTATGTCAAGATAAATAAATTTCTGTAGCAGTTTAAGTGAAGACGTCTGTTCAACTTGTATAAATTCAGTTCTGATTGCTACATTTTGAAAAGCTTAGTTAGTCTTTCACAGTAAAATAAACTAGCTATAGCAGGAAACTGGACAAATTTTTCTCACAGCTGTCTTATATTTTTGTCAATGTGGAAATAAAATTGGTTGTAAAACCTCAGAAAAGTATCTGAACATTGAGTGCCCAGTAATAACAATTTCCAATCTCCATTTGCAAAATTTGGAATTGCTTTCATTACTTCAATGAACTTTTCAAACAAACATCTGGCAGCATGTTCAGACTTTTATGACAGAAACAAAACAAAGAGCTCCACCTACCTGCAAATGCAGATATTATCTGTCTGGCTGATTTATCCATTCTGCTTCAAGTATCGGGACATTTGACTTCCTTAGAAACTATGCAGGTGTGGGTTTTATCTATGACAGGGATTCTCAACCTGAGACCAGTGGGCCAGATGTGGCCTGCGGCACCATTTCATGTGCCATGGAGGAAGGGCAAAATGGCCGACCGGTCCCCAAAACTGTCTGAGGGAGCATGACCTGGCCCCCAGCTTTAAAAGTTTGATAACTCCTGATCTAAGTCATGTATAGTTGATCTGGCAGAACCAAACATCCTTGTGTCTTCCTTTGCACAGCTGCCCCTCCGTCCAGCAAATGCTATGAAGATATCAGAAGACCCCATTAAATAAGCAATGCAGATCAAAGACAATTAATTGCTTGGCATACCTCTAGCAAAAATATATTCTAGAGCAGTGTTTCCCAACCTTTGGTTTTTGGATTTTAATTCCCAGAAGCCTAAGTCAATTCCCCAAAGCACTGATCAGCCAATGTACTGACTTAGGCTTTTGGAAACTAAAGTCCCCCTGTGGGGTGTGGGCCCCATGTTGGAAATCACTGTTCTAGAGGTTTTCAATAGTACTATCAACTCTTTGGATCAAATTGCTGCATGTTGGCCACTTCTCATTTGAGACCCACATAGTCAAGATGTTGTAGTGCGAACGGCTTTGAACCCATCTCAAAGTGCAGATAACTAATCTCTACTTGGCTTAACATTGCAATAAAGTTAAACTTTTAAAATGAAACAATTAATTTCTATCAGATTTGCTATTTTCAGTCTATAAACAGAATTTGGAAATGTTATCTCTTTTGAAACACAACTCTCATAATTGCTGTCTGAAGAATTCTGGGAACGGTAGTCCGTAAAAGGACTGTTTTTCAAGCTCTGCCTATAAAGCAGCATGAACAGTATAGTATCTCATTTGCTACCAATGGACAACTTAAATAAAAGAAGGGAACATATGGAAATGTATTGAGAATGAAGATAGATTAACATAAACATTGGCCAATTGTCAAAATAACAGTAAAAGAAAAGTGATTGGTTTTACTGATTTCAATAGAAAAGAAAGCTAGGAAAATTTGCTTTAAATTTTTGTTCTGTGTGGAAACCTGAGTTTAAATGCAAGTCAGTGTTGTGTTCTTTACCGTACCTTTTACAATGTATCCATTCACGTGTATCCAATGTAACCATGCTTGTGTAACATTATAACCAGCAGCTGCTTAACTGTAGCCCTTGCAATAGGACGCGAGCTAATGACCACCTGGTGGCAATAGCGAGCGTTCAAGCTCTCCTGGCCCAGACTCACCAGCAAACAACAGCGCGGGAAGATTCCCGCCATCACCTACACCTGGACAAGAAGGGCGTGACCATCCATGACGTCACGCGGACAGTAACCAATGGACTGTCGAGGAGCCACATTCAAAATGTATAGCCACTGTATATATTGAGCTACCCGTCCGCCATTACCTCATGTTCCCCCGGATCATCATGCAATAAACCTGTGTTAAGCCAACCCTTCGGCTGTTTCATTGTCTTTGGTCCCATACACTAAACTGGCGACGAAGGTGGGATATGGCTGCCCACGGGACCAAGACATGCACCGGTTTCGAAATCAGGAGACCGGCAGACTGGGACATCTTCGAGATGGACTTCCAGGGAGCCCTGGTGGAATCCGAAGTCACGGATGAGGCAAAGAAAAGGGCCATCTTCACCCGGATGCTGGGGCCAGACACCAAGAGGGTCTTGGTGGACCTGATTGCGCCGAGGAGGGCGAGTGAATTCAAGGTGAAAGAGCTCATGCACATGCTGCGTGAGTACTTCCGGCCCTCGACGGCGATGTTCCCCGCTCGGAGCGCGTTTTGGAGGCGAGTCCAAGCGCCCGGGGAGACGGTCGCCGACTTCGCAGCGGCCCTGCGACTGGCGGCCGGCCCATGCAAATGGGAGAACGTAGAAATCACACTAAGAGACTGCGTGCTGTGCGGCCTGAGCGATGCCGAAACTCAGCGCACACTGATGAACCGGGAGCCACCCCCCACGTTGCAGGAGGTCCTGAAGGAGGCACAAGCCGCGGAAGCCACGAAGGCTGGGGTCCAGGAGCTCCAGGACTGGCGGCCAAAGACGGGCAAGGCCGGGATTTCGGTGCACGTTCCGGTGCACGCGGCCCGGCGAGTTTCGAAGTCGTCCGCGGAGAGCAGCGACAACGAGGACGTCCGGAAGGTCCGGAAGGAAGGCCGGCGTTGCGACGGCTGCGGAGCAAACCACGACCGCGCCAAATGCCCCTTCAGAAAAGCCGAGTGTCACAACTGCGGCCGCCGCGGGCACATCGCCAAGGTCTGCAAGAAACGGCGCGAGGCCCAGAAGAGCTCGAGAGACAGCGCAACGAGACCCAAGGACGGCACCCAGGTCACGAGGAAGCGAGACGGCGTGGGTCGCATCGCCGACGACAGCGAGGACGACGCACCAGTGTTCAGCGTGTCCGCGGGACACCCCCGTTACTTTGTTGAGGTACTAGTACAAGGGTCCCCCATTAGGATGGAAATTGACTCGGGTTCCTCATATTCCATCATTCCCCAGAAGGAGTTTCTGAAAATTGCCCCCCACGTGCGGCCCAAACTCAAAGCGTTGAGGTCCACGCTACGGGACGTGCAAGGGAACTGCATTCCGGTGTTAGGGGTTGGGAATTTTCAGGTTCAATTTAAGAAACACGCCGCGACGCTCCCCCTAGTTGTTCTCAAAGGGGGGAATTGCAGCCTCCTCGGGACTCAATGGTTCCAGCCCCTGGGTTTGTTCATTGGGGGGGTGCACGCCGTTGCCGTTGGGACTGACCCGATTCAGGAGGTGTGCGACGCGCACCCCGAAGTCTTCAAAAAGGGACTTGGGAAATTTAAGGGACCCCCAGTAGCCTTCGACCTAGACCCTGAGGTCCGCCCAATAAGACTCAAACCGCGCCGGGTGCCATTCGCGCTCAAGGACAAAATAGAGGCGGAACTGGACAAATTGGTGGGCCAGGGAATTCTTGTTCCTGTTGATTCTGCGGAGTGGGAAACTCCAATCGTAACAGCACTAAAGGCCAACAGGGAGGTGCGCATATGCGCTGATTACAAGTGCACCATCAACAAGGCCATTCGCCCTAATGCGTATCCGGTGCCGGTAGTCAGCCATTTGCTGGCCAGGTTACATGGGGGAAAGTGTTTCGCTAAGCTCGACTTAGCCCAAGCCTACCAGCAGCTCTCGGTGACCCCAGCTGCTGCTGCCGCCCAAACTATAGTCACCCATAAGGGGGCGTTCCAGGTGACGCGCCTTCAATTCGGCATAAACTCGGCGCCTGGGATTTTCCAGTCACTCGTGGAACGCCTCCTGAAGGGGCTCGAGGGGGTGTTGCCTTATTTTGATGACGTATTGATAACGGGGGGAGTCAGGCCGAATTGGCAAAGAGGTTGGGCAAGGTCCTGGCGATATTCGAAAAGGCGGGGTTGAGGCTGCAAAAAGACAAATGCGTCTTCTTTGCGACCGAGGTCGAATTCCTAGGGTTCCGTGTCACTCCTGAGGGAATAAGGCCATCCAAGTCTAAGGTAGCCGCCATCAAGCAAGCCCCTCGCCCCACCTCCAAGCCCGAGTTGCAGTCGTTCCTAGGGCTGCTGAACTTTTATCACTCCTTCCTTCCCTGGAAAGCAGCCGTGGCCGAGCCGTTGCACAGACTGCTTAAAAAGGATGAGGCATGGAAGTGGGGCGACCAGCAAGAGAGAGCATTTAGTGAGCTAAAGCAGCTTCTGGCGTCTGACGCCATCCTCACCCATTTCGACCCCAAGCGGCCAGTGGTCCTGATCTGTGACGCATCCCTGGTGGGGGTGGGGGCGGTGCTGTGCCACGCGCTGGAAAACGGGAGGGAGGCCCCGATAGCGTTCTACTCCAGGTCCCTGTCCCAAGCGGAGAGAAACTACGCCCAGACAGACAGGGAAGCATTAGCGATAATTGCGGGAACAAAAAAGTTCCACGACTTCCTGTATGGCCGCCCCTTCACAATCGTGACCGACCACAAGCCCCTGCTAGGCATTTTTACCGCAGATAAGCCCACGCCACAGATCCTGTCCCCAAGGATGCTTAGGTGGGCCATTTTTCTCAACGCGTATCAGCACGCGTTAGTTTACAGGCCCGGGAGGGAGATCAGCCATGCGGACGCTCTATCGAGGTCCCCCCTTCCCCAGGATAGCAGCCACGTGGGCGGGGAGGAGCCGGACCACCAGGTGCTGATGATAGAGGTCCTCGACTCGCCACCAATACTGCCCGCCGACATTGCCAAAGCGACTGGCAAGGACAACATCTTAGCAAAGGTCAGCTCCTGGGTGCAGAAAGGGTGGCCAGCGTCCTCCCCGGCAGTGGAATTCGACCCATTTTTCGAAAGAAGTTAGAGTTGTCCCTTGAGAGGGGGTGCCTTCTCTGGGGCCAGCGAGTAGTGATCCCGGCGTCCTTACGACCGCGGGTTCTCAAACTCCTGCACGTCAGCCACCCTGGAATTGTGCGCTCCAAAGCCCTGGCACGGAGCTATTTCTGGTGGCCCCAGCTAGACGCCGACATCGAGCACATGGTCGGCACTTGTGAACCCTGCCAAAGCTCCAGGCCAGAAGAAGCCCGCCTGCCTCACCGGGAGTGGGACGCGGCGAAGGGGCCGTGGTCCCGGATTCATGTAGACTTTGCTGGCCCGTTCCGTGGGACGCTGTTTCTTCTTGTGGTGGATGCTTTCTCCAAGTGGTTGGAGGTCATCCCGGTCACAAGCACATCCACGGCCACAACCATAAAGCATTTGCGGAGGGTTTTTTCCATGTTCGGTTTACCCGACACCATCATAAGCGACAACGCAAGTTGTTTCACGTCCTCTGAGTTTAGGGCATTCACAGAAATCAACGCCATTCGGCACATCACCTCCGCTCCTTTCCACCCTGCCACAAACGGCCAAGTAGAGCGCCTTGTGTGTACCACCAAGGACGCGCTGCGGCGCATGGGGCCCGGGGACCTAAACCATCAAGTGTGTCAGTTTCTGCTAGGTTATAGAGTGACTCCCCTAGCGTCAGGATACTCCCCCGCTGTTGTGTATGCATGTCTTGTACTGTCAGAATGTAACCACCCCAATTACAATGTATTGCAGCTGTAAAGGAACGCGAGCAAGCAGCCCATAGAGGGCAGCTGCGAGCGTTCAATCTCACATGGTTCACATTGCTCAATCACGGACAGCCGCGGGAAAACCTTCCCCGCATTCAGCAGCAGGAAAGAAGAACTACTGAAGAGAGGCGTGCCTGGGCGAGGCCACGCAGGTAGCGGCCAATGAGCTACCGTGCTACAAGATTCAAATGTATAACCCTACTGTATATAAAGAGATGTATCACCGCCATTACCTCATGCTCCACCAGATCCCCAAGCAATAAACCTGTGTTAAGCCAACCCTTCGGCTGTCCTGTTGTCTTTGGTCCCAATACAGTAAACTGGCGACGAAGGTGGGATCAATGGCTGCCCACGGGACCAAGACATGCGCCGGCTACGAGATCAGGAAGCCGGGAGACTTGGAGCTGTTTGAGATAGACTTCAACGGAGCGCTGGTGGAGCTCGAAGTCTCAGATGAGGACAAGAAGAGGGCCATCTTCGTCCGCATGCTCGGACACGAGACAAAGAGGACTCTGGTGGACCTGATCGCGCCGAGGAGGGTGAGCGACTACAAAGCCAAAGAGCTTCTGGCTGTGTTGCGCACCCACCTCCGGCCCGCGATAGCGATGTTCCCCGCTCGGAGCGCGTTCTGGAGGCGAGTCCAAGCGCCCGGGGAATCGGTCGCCGAGTTCGCCGCGGCCCTGCAGCTGGCCGCCGGCCCCTGCAAATGGGAGACCCCAGAAGTCACCCTCCGCGACTGCCTGCTCTGCGGCCTGAGGGACACCGAAACCCAGCGCGCGCTGATGAAGCAGGAGCCGCCCCCCACGTGGCAAACGGTCCTCGACACAGCGCAGGCCGCGGAAGCCACGGCGGCCGGCGTGCAAGAGCTCCAGGACTGGCGGCCGAAAACCGCCAAAGCAGAGGGCTCGGTGCGCGCGGCCCGGCGAGCCTCGGACTCAACCACGGAGGACGGCGACGACGACGACGATGTCCGGAAGGTCCAAAAGGAGGGCCGGCGCTGCGACGGCTGCGGCGCCGCCCACGCCCGCGCCAAATGCCCGTTCCGCAAGGCCGAGTGCCACAACTGCGGCCGGCGCGGGCACATCGCCAAGGTCTGCCGGAAGCGGCGCGAGGCCAAGAGGAGCTCCCCAGACCGCTCGGCGAGGCAGGATCGCACCACGAGGCCCAAGGACCACGGCACCCGGACCACGAGGAAGCGGGACGGCGTCGGACGCATCTCCGACGACAGCGAGGACGACGCCCCGGTTTTCAGCGTTTCCACGGAGCATCCCCGATACTTCGTCGAGGTAGTAATACAAGGGGCCCCTGTTAGGATGGAGGTGGACTCGGGTTCTTCTTACTCTATTATCTCCCAGGGGGAATTCCTAAAGATACCCCCCCACGTGCGGCCCAAGCTCAAGGCGTTGAGGGCCACACTAAAGGACGTGCAAGGGAACCGCATCCCGGTACTGGGGGTTGGGAAGTTCCAGGTCCAGTTCAAAAAGCGCACTGCAACGCTTCCCCTAGTCGTCCTCAAAGGAGGTAAATGCAGCCTCCTCGGGACTCAATGGTTTCAGCCCCTGGGGTTGTTCATCGGGGGGGTGCACGCCGTGGGAATACACGCCGCCGGGACTGATCCAATACAGAGCGTGTGTGAGGCGCACCCCGAAGTTTTTAAGAAAGGACTCGGAAAGTTCAAGGGCCCCCCAGTGACTTTCGACCTGGACCCTGGAGTGCGTCCAATCAGACTTAAACCGCGCAGGGTGCCTTTCGCCCTAAAAGACAAAATAGAGGCGGAATTGGACAAGTTGGTGGGCCAGGGGATCCTTGTTCCTGTTGACTCTGCGGAGTGGGAAACTCCAATTGTAACAGCACTCAAGGCCAATGGGGAGGTCCGCATATGCGCTGATTACAAGTGCACCATCAATAAGGCGATCCGCCCTAATGCGTATCCGGTGCCGGTAGTCAGCCACTTGTTGGCCAGGTTGCACGGGGGGAGGTGTTTTGCTAAACTTGACCTGGCCCAAGCCTACCAGCAGCTCCCAGTCACCCCCGCCGCGGCTGCTGCGCAGACCATAGTCACACACAAAGGGGCGTTCCAAGTATCGCGCCTCGAATTCGGCGTGAATTCGGCGCCCGGGATTTTTCAATCACTCGTGGAACGCCTCCTAAAGGGACTAGAGGGGGTGTTGCCATACTTTGATGACGTGTTGATTACGGGGGGCAACCGGGCAGAATTGGCAGAAAGGTTGGGAAGAGTCCTAGAAAAATTCGAAAAGGCGGGGTTGCGGTTGCGAAAGGACAAATGCGTCTTCTTCGCAACCGAGGTCGAGTTCCTAGGGTTCCGCATTACTCCCGAGGGAATACGGCCATCCCAATCCAAGGTGGCCGCCATCAAGAAGGCCCCTCGCCCCACCTCCAAGCCCGAGCTGCAGTCGTTCCTTGGGCTGCTCAACTTCTACCACTCCTTCCTTCCTCGGAAGGCAGCCGTGGCGGAACCGCTACACAAATTGTTAAAAAAGGACGAGGCATGGAAGTGGGGCGACGACCACGAGAAGGCTTTCAATGACCTGAAGCGACTCCTGGCATCAGATGCTGTACTGACCCACTTCAATCCCAAACGCCCAGTGGTCCTGATTTGCGATGCATCCCCGGTGGGGGTGGGGGCGGTGTTATGCCACGTGCTGGAGAACGGGAGGGAGGCCCCGATAGCGTTTTACTCTAGGTCATTGTCCCAAGCGGAGAGAAACTACGCCCAGACAGACAGGGAAGCACTAGCGATAATTGCGGGGACCAAGAAATTTCATGATTTCGTGTATGGCCGCCCCTTCACCATAGTGACTGACCACAAGCCCTTGCTAGGCATTTTCACCGCAGATAAGCCCACACCCCAAATCCTGTCCCCGAGAATGCTCAGGTGGGCCATTTTTCTCAACGCGTATCAGCACGCGTTGGTATACCGGCCCGGAAAGGAGATCAGCCATGCGGATGCCCTGTCGAGGTCCCCCATTCCCCGGGATTGCTGCCACGTGGGCGAGGAAGAGAGAGACCACCAGGTTTTAATGATAGAGGTCCTAGACGCCCCTCCAGTAGTACCGGCCGACATCGCCAAAGCGACCGGCAAGGACAAAACGTTAGCCACAGTCTCCTCCTGGGTACAGAAAGGGTGGCCCGTGTCTTCCCCAGCAGCGGAATTCGACACATTTTTCAAAAAGAAATTAGAATTGTCCCTAGAGAGGGGTTGCCTTTTGTGGGGACAGCGGGTAGTGATCCCCACGTCCCTCCGGCCGAGGGTGCTTAAACTGCTGCACGTCAGCCACCCCGGAATCGTCCGCTCTAAGGCACTAGCCCGTAGCTACTTCTGGTGGCCCCAGCTAGATGCCGACATCGAGCACATGGTCGGCACTTGCGAAGCGTGCCAAAGCTCCAGGCCAGAAGAGGCTCGTCTGCCACATAGAGAGTGGGACGCAGCGAGGGGGCCCTGGTCCCGGGTACACGTAGACTTTGCAGGGCCGTTCAGGGGAACGCTCTTCCTCCTAGTGGTGGATGCGTTCTCAAAGTGGTTGGAGGTCATCCCAGTCTCGAGCACCTCCTCGGCCACCACAGTTAAACAGTTACGGAGGGTCTTTTCCACGTTCGGTTTACCCGACACCCTCGTCAGCGATAACGCTAGCTGTTTCACCTCCGCCGAGTTCAGGGAATTCATGGACCTCAACGCCATTCGGCACGTCACCTCCGCCCCTTTCCACCCGGCCACCAACGGCCAAGTAGAGCGCCTCGTGCGCACCACTAAAGACGCGCTGCGGCGCATGGGCTCCGGAGATCTAGACCGACAACTATGTCAGTTCTTGCTAAGGTACAGGGTCACCCCACTAGCGTCAGGATACTCCCCCGCGGAGTTACTAATGCGCAGGAAGCTGGCTACGGTAATCTCCAGGCTAGACCCCACCAGAGTGGAGGACAAAGGGCGAAATGTAGAGATGGATTCCTCAAAGAGTTTTAGCATAGGCGCCCCCGTGCATTGCAGGAACTACGCCAGCGGGGGACCAGCCTGGGTGCCCGGCATTGTAATAGAACAAACCGGCCCCGTCTCATACCGCGTGGAGACCAATACAGGCCTCCTGTGGAGGCGGCACGCGGATCAACTCAGGCGGAGGGTCCCCGGAAAGCAGGACGAAGACGAGAGTAGCAACGAATCAGCGTTAGGGTACTCCCCCACCCGTTTAACCCAAGGGGGAGGGAAAGGGGAACATGAGTCCCCACCAAGGGGGGAGGAAAGGGAGTCCCCACTAAGGGGGGAGGAAAGGGAATCGATCCTCAGAAATCTTTTGCGGGAGTTTGCGGCGGAAAGGAAGAGCCCCGATCCCACACACATCCCCCGGGAGCATCCCAGAAATACAGATTCCCCAAGAAGTTTAGACCTTGATTTACAGTGCCAGGGGGAGTTAGCGGAGTGGTCCCCCACCCGTCCTAGCGAAAAGAGGGGTTTCAGTTCAGCCCCTGGTACTTCCAGTCCCAGTAGCCCCTGTGAGTTAGAATGCAACATAGCACCAATTTCCCGGAGACCGACACCCCCAAGACAGGAGGCAACGGCGGGGCCGTCCGCCACAGCCTCAAGGTCCCCTGAGCGGGGGACAGAAGGGAGCAGAACCACAAGGGCATCCTCATCGGTCCCGCGGTTCACGATCAGAGGGTCCCCGGGGTCCGAGGGAAACAGACAGGGGTTCACTTCTCAGTTGTTCATCCCATTCCCTTCCCCCAACGCAAGGCAGGCACAGACGCCCCACAGAGCCACTAATGAATCCCCGTTTCCCATTGCAGGACAAGCACCCACGGAGTCAGGGATCACAGGCTCTCCGGTACTAGGGCAGGCGCAAGCACGCCCCAAGCGAATGTGCGGCAAGCCACATTGGTTGCGGGACTTCGTCCCATCCTAGGGGGGAGGGATGTTGTGTATGCATGTCTTGTACTGTCAGAATGTAACCACCCCAATTACAATGTATTGCAGCTGTAAAGGAACGCGAGCAAGCAGCCCATAGAGGGCAGCTGCGAGCGTTCAATCTCACATGGTTCACATTGCTCAATCACGGACAGCCGCGGGAAAACCTTCCCCGCATTCAGCAGCAGGAAAGAAGAACTACTGAAGAGAGGCGTGCCTGGGCGAGGCCACGCAGGTAGCGGCCAATGAGCTACCGTGCTACAAGATTCAAATGTATAACCCTACTGTATATAAAGAGATGTATCACCGCCATTACCTCATGCTCCACCAGATCCCCAAGCAATAAACCTGTGTTAAGCCAACCCTTCGGCTGTCCTGTTGTCTTTGGTCCCAATACAGTAAACCCGCGGAGCTGCTTATGCGCAGGAAACTGACCACCATACTAACTAGGCTAGACCCCACGAGGGTGGAAGACAAGGGGAAGAACATTGGGATAGAGGACACAAAGAGTTTCGCTGTGGGTGCCACCGTGTATTGCAGGAATTACGCCAGCGCGGGTCCGGCCTGGGTACCGGGCGTCATCTTAGAGCAGACCGGCCCCATCTCGTACCGCGTCGAGACCAGCACAGGTCTACTCTGGAGGCGGCACGCAGACCAGCTCCGGCGCAGGGTTCCCGACGAGCGGGGCACGGACCGTGGGAAACAGGATTCAGCATTAGGGTTCTCCCCCACCCGTTCAGCCCAAGGGGGAGGAAAGGGGGGTCATGGGTCCCCACCAAGGGGGGAGGAAAGGGAATCTGTCCTCATAGATACCCTGCGGGATCGGTCAGCAGAGAGAAGGGAAGCTGATCTCATAGATATTCCGCGGGATCCCCCCACAAATACGGATACCCAAACAGAGTTAGACTTTGATTTTCAGAACCGGGGAAGTTTTGCAGAGTGGTCCCCCACCCGTCCAAGCGAGAAGAGGGGTTTTTCGTTAGCCCCGAGTGTCTCCGGTCTGCCCACAATGGAGTTTTTCCCTTCCCCCAAAACCGCCAAACCACGGCAAGCCTCTAACAAGTCTCCCTCTCCCGTTTCAGGACAAGGGACCAGGGAACGAGGAAGCAGTAGCGCCCCTGGGGCAGGTCAGCCCATATCGCGGCCCAAACGCGTTTGCAATAAGCCATCTTGGCTGAGGGACTTCGTCCATCCTAGGGGGGAGGGATGTTGTGTTCTTTACCGTACCTTTTACAATGTATCCATTCACGTGTATCCAATGTAACCATGCTTGTGTAACATTATAACCAGCAGCTGCTTAACTGTAGCCCTTGCAATAGGACGCGAGCTAATGACCACCTGGTGGCAATAGCGAGCGTTCAAGCTCTCCTGGCCCAGACTCACCAGCAAACAACAGCGCGGGAAGATTCCCGCCATCACCTACACCTGGACAAGAAGGGCTTGACCGTCCATGATGTCACGCGGACAGTAACCAATGGACTGTCGAGGAGCCACATTCAAAATGTATAGCCACTGTATATATTGAGCTACCCGTCCGCCATTACCTCATGTTCCCCCGGATCATCATGCAATAAACCTGTGTTAAGCCAACCCTTCGGCTGTTTCATTGTCTTTGGTCCCATACACTAAAGTCAGTTTGATGAGATCAAAGGAAAAGAAATCAAGTTACACTGCTGAGTCAGTAGTGTTCTGTTTCTTCAGATTTTAGGGCCAAAAACCTGATACTGAAGGACAGTGCTGGATCAGCCATATAGCAAGAGTAGCAAATGCTACGGGCCCTATGCCTCTGGGGGACCCGGCCCCCGCACTCGATTAGAATGAAAATCCAAATTTAAATATTCTGTGCATTCGTGTGGATATTCAAAAAATGTTTACTCGCAGAGACTCACTGACGTCTCATTGGAGCATTCAATGCACGCCAAAGAGTAAAGATGCACGCGCAAGCAGAGCCATCTTTGTCTGCACATGCATCTTATGTGCTACTCCGTAGCAGTGTGAATTTGTGTTGGGTGACAGAGTCGATCGACGTGTGAGATGTGTTTTGTTTTATAGCCTTAATCTGGCACTGATCTTCTAGTGCTTTCGTACGTGATTTACTTAGAGAAATTGATTTGACTAGTGTTATCTCGAGAAAAGTTTGTTTTTACTAGTGGTATTTTATTTTATAGGTATCCTAAATCCTCTTGACACGATTTGCTACAGGCCTCACGCTGGCTTAATCCGGCACTGCAAAGGGTGGGAGTGGATTCTCTGTGATGTCATAGTGGCAAGGCAGGCAAATTTAGGAGGAAGAAACATTAAGGATAAGGGATGTTATAGTGGAAATGTGTATAAAGGGAATCAAGGTAAACAGACCGAGAATATGGGTAAAACCTGTCTGATGAACTAATATCAGAACCTCCAAATGGAAGGCGGAGTCAACTGTTCTGAGGAGTTAAGAACAGGAAGACTATCGCCATGGTGATACCCAATACCTAGAATTGGATACTGCACTTGAAGAAGAAGACATGGAAGGAGAAGAATGTTTGGGGAGAATGGGCAGTTGGTCCAATGCACCAAATAGCTGCAGGAATTGCTGCTGTTCATGTGAGGGCTCACACCATGCATCACACATAAGGGGTGGGGTGGGGGGATGTATCCTTTTCAATGGTGCTTGTTCCAAGATTTTCATCCTAACTGGGCAGTTCCCTGAAATATCAGGAGCACCCAGAGACATCAGATTCCTTTCAGAGACAGCACTAAATATGGTATAGGACAGGGTTTCTCAACCCTGGGACCCCAGATGTTCTTGAACTCCAGTTCCCAGAAGCCCCAATCAGCAGGTGTGTATCTGGACGTTGGGGTTCTGGTAATTGAAATCCAAGAGCACCTGGAGGCCCAAGATTGAGAAATCCTGGCGTAGGAGATATGTGAATTATTTACTAGTTCTTTCTTCATTCGTGTCAGATGCACCACCAGCATATAATAACATACAAAGCTAAAATTAACACATCTAAAAACAAAATAGAATTTTACAGGGCTAGATGACATCTGCCCAATATTGGGCCACTTCAACAGCATTTCCTCTTGCCAACATAAGGTCCTTCTCTGTGCATGTTGAGGGGCATCATGTGCACTGTATCATATGGGAGATAGTTTGTACTTCACCGCATTCACACAGGGCCAGGCTGCCATCTACAGGGAAACCCCACTTTCTCAGATTAGTCCTTGATCTTCCTACCCTTGCACACTGTCTATTTAAAACTTTCCACACAGACCATTGTTGTTCTTGGCCAGGTGGTAGAGAGTCATGTGGTTCTACCCAGTTATCTGGTAGCTCCTTGCTCGCCTTCCATAGTTCTAAGGTGGTCTGTGGGGGCTGGTTGTTTGGAGGGGTAGGAGTTGTGAGGAAGCTATGCCTTGATTTCTGTCTCTGCTTTTGTGGTTGGTGATCAAATAGCATTTTACTAGTGTTTGTGATGGATATAAATATGCAATACTGTCTTAGGCCACCACCAGGTGGTTTTGGGGAAATTCAGTGAGTGATGTGAGCACCATAACTGAGGCACCTTACTCCAAACTTCATCAAACTCACAGATGGTTGAGAGGAGAGTCAGTCATTATTGCTTTTCTGGCAAACCAGAAAGCCTGCAGAATTATATCTTTGCTGAGAAGGCATTCCAGTCTGGCCAGGTTATTCTGCTATGGTAATAGAGTAGAACAGGGATTTTCAACCTGCGGCTCATGGGCTGGATGCACTATTTCATGTGACCTTCCACTGCCTCCACCACACCAGGAAGTGGCATGTGGTGGAGGAAGGGCAAAATGGCCATCTGGCCCCCAAAGCTGTCTGAGGGAGCGCGACCCGGGCCCCAGCTTTAAAAGGTTGAGAATTCCTGGAGTAAACCTTACTGTCAGCAGCTCAATGCCAATCATCAGGTGGCAGTTAACTAACCTGATAATCCAAAGGACTAAGGGTCTTGGGTGTGAAGTCCACAGGGACTTGATGGAGGGGGGTAGCTTCTTCAATACTGGCCTGGGTCTGATGAGGACTTTGTGCACCAGAAGGGTTCAGGACCAGAAAGTGACTTGTGGAACTGGATCAGTGGTACGGGTGTCACACTGCGATGCAGAAGGCAAATTGAAGGCCAATGTATTATACGACAAACTTCATGGCTGATCGCCAAGATGATAGTCAATATTCAGAATTGGATATGGCACAACAACAAGAAGAGAAGGCATTAATATTATAGAAATAGCATATATTCTACACTTATATTTAATGGATGCTTAAAGTTTTTTTTGTTAAAACTTGTACTTATCATATAATACCAGTCAATGTTTTATGATATTGTTTGTTTTTAGTTTTGTATTTTATCACCACTACCACCATCACCACCACTGCAAATCTGGATAATTGAGCCAAGCCTTTGTGAAAGAAGCACAGTGGGGAAACAAACTCCTAGCTTCTGTTGAACTGTTGAAGTGTTGAACTATATTATGTATCTTGAAAGCACACAATTTTTATTATTATGACTACATTAAAATGGAATTATATGGTACTGGTAGAGCATTTGGTAGGCATGCAGAAGTTCCAAAGTTTACTTCATAGTCTCGTCAAGTAAAATATTTCCAGAAACTGCTGTCATTCTGTATCACTTGCCTTAGGGTGGGAGTAATCAATTCCTCAAGCCTGATCCATGGGTCCAGCAAACATTTGTGAACCTCTACATAAATCCCATACTAAAATTAAGGTAGATGGGGATCACGGGAATGATCTGTTGTTCTCCTAGAGCCATAATGGTGAACCTTGGCACTCCAGATGTTCTTGGACTTCAATTCCCCGAAGCCCAAGTCCCCTGTGAATCCGCATGAATGGGTTTACTGCAATTCATCTGGCCCACATGGCGCTGCTCTCGTTGCTCCATGAAGCGGAAGTAAAATGTGCCCGTACGGAGGAAAGGTTATCCCAGAAGACTCTTTACCGTATGAGTGCATTTTACTTCCACTTCCGGAAGCGATGAGGGTGGTGCGAGCCAGATGAATTGCAGTAAACCCATTTGTGTGGATTCACAGGAGGCTTGGGCTTCTAGGAATTGAAGTCCAAGAACATCTGGAGTGCCAAGGTTCGCCATCACGGCTCTAGAGACCAAAGCTTTATTTTGCAATGAACACTCAGAACCTTGTGTAACACAATATTGCTCAAATTTATATTTTACTATCTGGGTAATAAGCATTCTACAATCTATTCATAAATCTCAAAGATGGAGGTGCCCTGTTACAGAAGCACCTATTGGTCATTCCCCTCACCCTTGGGTATATTTAAGTTACCAATAGCTAATTATCAGCAAAACTGATTGTTTACTTTGCTCTTTCTAGAATGCATATTTTGTGTGCAAATCAAGTCTTCATACATTTCACAAATAACCTGCTTGACTAGGGACTAGATAAGGCTACCCAACAAATTCATCACCATGCCCACCCAGGAATTTCCCATTCTTCCAGATAGATGTGGGAAATATTCCTCTTTGGACTAGATTTCCCAGAATCCTACAGCTAGTAGACATTTTTGGAAATATGTAATTATAGAAAGATCTAAGGGACAATTATGTAGAGCTTTTTGTACAGATATAATTCTTTTCACGATATAGACACTAAGGGTTTCATTCATCACCACTTGTGTTCAGTTCAGAAAGAGAAAGATATAATGAACTAATATGTATACATGGCTTGTGGGCATGTGTGCAGTATAATCATGGCCATTATCCTATTTCATAGGGCCTATTACATAGCTCCATCTGTGCAACAGGAGTGAAGTCACCACCCATAAAAGATGGCGACAAATTAAAGTTCTTTTTTAAAAAAAATTGGCAGTGTGCAACTTTGTATCATTGTACATGAGTTGCATGCACCCTGAAATTGAAAAAGAAACTCTTTAATTACTGACAATCTTCTGCAGCTGGTGACATCACTACCACTGCGAATGTTTAGCTACCAAACAAGATAGTGATCCACATGTTGTATTAATTTCTAGTTATGGTGCACTTGGGGACATCATAATCTTAGGTTTGGTGACTGGTTAGAGAGGAACTAAACAACTTGTGTAATACCAGGTTTATTGAAAACAGTGATGATGGTAAAGAGAGGTTGAAAGTAAATAAGTCAAGCAAAAGAAAAATAGCAGACACTTTCTAGATACAATACCTGGGCTTCCTAGGGTAGTAGTTCTGTTCCACAGAGCATAAAGTTCCTAGCACTAGGCTAGCAATGGATTGTTTTGCTACCTTGCCGAAACTCCTAGAAGCAGAGAAGAGAGAGAGAGAGCAAGCAGCAAGAAGGGAGGGAGAGGCTATAGTTGATGGAAGCCACAAAATATTGCTATCATAACACCTAAGAAGGAGGCTCAGTTCACAGGAAGGTAATATAAATCTGATCACAACAATGACCTAATGGGAGAAACTAACCTTAAAGGATAGCTGTTTTCAGTCCCTGAAAGCAAGGAAGTAATAACCCTTTAATGTCCAAAATACATCCTAACACGATGAACGTGAACAGTTCACAGATCTGGTTCTTCTGCTGGCATCCAATCTATTACGTATGTCTCAGCTGAAAAATGATACCTTTTCTATAGAAAACCCATAAAAAAATAAACTGCTACATCTCAGTGTTCAATCAATTGCTCCAATATATCAGCTTTTCAGAGCCACGCTTAATGGTGTATTTAGCAACTATCCCCCATGCAGGGCCAGTCCTTCGCTTAGACCAGGGGTCCTCAACCTTTTAAAGCTGGGGGCTGGGTCATGCTCCCTCAGACTGTTGAGAGATCGGACTGGTGGTCCCCTCACCACCACCACCACCACCAACAACAACATCAACCACACCCAAAAAAGCCACCCACCCACCCACCCCCGCTCCCCTGCTTACTGGCCTGGAGGAGCTGCATCACATGGGTGAATGAAACACGCATGTGGCTGCTGCAAATATGGCCACTTCTGCTTCCGCCATCGCCCCAATCTGTCCTGCTATGGAGCGCCGTTAGGGTCACACCAAACCAAGCGGAAGAGACAAGGATTGAGGAGGAGGAGGCAGAAGCGGTGGCTGGAGCGAGGGCACGGGCCGGATGATTTGGTGCTGTGGGCCAGATCTGGCCCATGGACCATAGGTTGAGGACCCCTGACTTAGACAGACTGATGAAACTGTCTCAGGCACTAGTTGCCCCTTTCTGTTGAGGAACATATCTGTCTATGTCAGACAACCTTCCAACTTGTGCAACATTGTTTAAGATGCTAGAAAAGCTGCTGTCCCAATGCAAATACTGAAATGACTGGAAATCCACAGTTTTTGTAAGAAGACTGGAAAGTGAATACAGTACAACTTTCTCAGTCATCTCAAGCAGTGGAATGTTTGGGATGGTCCCAATTCTGTCTGCTAGGCAAAGGCAAAAGTCATTTATGAAGGGTGATAACTATACAGTATCTTTCTTTTCCTATTGAGATCATTGTAATTAGCATATTGTTAGTATTGTATATGCTTGTTATGTGTATGAGTTTAGCTTCATAGAAGGAAAGCATATTAGTTTTGTGTGGGCTGCCACTTGGGACTTAAAAATTGCTTATTGTGATTAATCATTTCAAGACAGCCTACATTGGCAAAGAATTTAGCATTCTTCATATCTTTAATAAAGAACTTGGGAGATCTATGTGCCTCTTACGTATTCTCTAGTTTGGTAGTACAACTTGCATTACAGGGGAATCCCTGTTGTCATTCATCTTGATCAGGGCAGAAGAAGAAAGTGTGGCCTTCCAGATGCTCTTAGATTACAATTTCCATGAGCCATAGTCACCACTGCCAAATGGGAGGTAGTTCTGAAAATGCACTCCAAAACATCTGGATGGTTGCACTTTGTTCACTCTTTATCTAGGCATTAGTGACATCTGTACCTCCTGACTTCAAGAAAGCTATAGCCTGGCTGCTTAAAGAACTTTCACTATTTGTTTTGATAACTAGTGAGATGTATGGCTTCCATGCTATGTGTGTGACCCCAAAATGAGCTAAAATTATTAAACTTTTCCCTTAGCAAAATAAGTCACTATGAAGCTGGCATCATTATTTTAAGAAATTATTTGTCTTAATCTGTTGTTATTATTATTTATTCCATTTATACTCCATGCATCTGGTAGGTATTCCTTCTCTGGGCAGCTAACAAGACGAACTTGCACATTAAAAACATATTAAAACACATATTAAAAATACAAAACCCTATTGGTGGCGGAGAGAGGCCAAATTTAAAAAAACCTAGCGCTGAGCCATTGACACCTTTTCAAAGGCCTCTTTAAAAAGAAATGATTTGAGCTGCTTTCTGAATGTAGACAGGGATGGGGTCTAGCGCAATTCAACTGGGAGGGAGTTTCATAAAGATGGTGGCACCACCAAAAAGGCACTCCTCTGAGTCGTGGCCTTCCTTGCCAATTTCAGGGTCAGCACTTGAAACTACGTCATCTGGGAAGGTCTATTGTGTGGCCTGGAGAAAGCCATTTTATGAAAAGCCAGTTACACAAAAGTCCTGTGTCATTTATCTAAGTGAAGTTGACATATATGACTGTGCATAAAACATGAAATGCCTTCACCCTTTGACCCCACCTGGGCCAAGAACGTACGTACGTGCGTGCGTGCATGCGTGCGTGCGTGTGTGCGTGTGTGTGTGTGTGTGTGTGTGTGTGTGTGTGTGTGTGTGTTTTGTCAAAAAGTATAAAAACATGGTTGAATTGTTAATTTAGGTTCTTGAATCTGCATGGATTCAAGCACCATATATGCATATGTTATATTACAATTGATTTTGTTGATAAAATCTCTTTTCCCTTCAAAACCTCTTTGGCTGTTTTATTGATAGATTAAAGAAACCTAAGAACTGATCCCTTTTAGAGAGTTTTCAGCTGACGTATGAACTGGCATATCAGGCTCTGAAAGTGTTAATACATGGCACATAGTGATTAACTACTGATCAAGAACGGCTGACATTACATTTTAAATCATCTGCAATGATAGAATGTAATTTTCAGGGGGGGAAATCAGCAGCTCAGAAATAAGGGTTGTATATTTTTTTTAAAAAGGGTTGTTGTTGATTATAAGTGACAGAGGTTTTTGTCTGTGCTGAATTAGTTGTATAGTCCACAGCCCATCTCATCACTCTCACTAAGCATGGCTGGAAAAAGACAAAGAGGCTTTATAGAACCAAACATAAACCACAGATCTGATTGACATCATCTGTGGGAGAGAATGGTTGAAGTATGTTTTCATCTGCACTTTTGCTGTTGTGCAGTCGCACAGTCAATTCCGACCCTTTGCGATCCCATGGACCATCCTCCTCCAGGCACCTCTGTCCACCATCCTCCTCAGCCCGCCCAGCTCTGTGACTATTGTGTCTATAATACCATCTAGCCATCTCATCTTTGGATGCCCTCTTCTTCTCTTGCCCTCTACCTTTCCCAGCATCAAAGCCTTCTCAAGTGAGTCCTCCCTTCTCATTTGATGTCCAAAGTACTTTAGCTTCATCTTCACTATTTGTCCCTCCAATGAACAGTCAGGGTTGATTTCTTCCAGTATTGACCTATTTGTTCTCTTTGCTGTCCAAGGGACTCTCAGGACTCTCCTCCAACACCACATTTCAAACGTATCTATTCTTCTGCACTTAGCTTTCCTAATTGTCCAGCTCTCACACCCATACATTACCACTGGGAATACCATTGCTTTGATTATGCGAATTTTTGTTTTCAAGGTGATATCTCTGCTTTTCACTATATTCCCCAGGTTTCTCATCGCTTGTCTCCCCATAATCAGTCGTCTTTTTATTTCATGGCTACAGTCGCCATTTGCAGTGATCTTAGATCCCAGGAAAGTATTTCCCCGATTTTTTAAAAAAGATCTCTAGTCCTGCCTCTTTTGTTGTTTTCCTCCATTTCTTTGCACTGTTCTTTTAGGTAGTTTTCCTTATCTCTCCTTGCTTTTCTTTGAAATTCTGTGTTCAAATGATTGTATTTTTTCCTTTCTCCTTTGACTTTTGCGTTCCTTCTTTCCTCTGCTATTTTAAGAGCCTTATCAGACAACCACTTTGCTTTCTTACGCTTCTTTTCTTTTGGCATGGTTTTCTTTGCTGCTTCGTGCATGATGTAACTGTTTTAAACTTTGTTTTTAAATATGTATGATGGGAGGAAAATGACGTAGACACCGGCAAACCACACCACAAAGCTTGCCAAGTGAACCCTATTGACCAAAACAAAAGGCAAAACAAGGGAGCAGAGTAGAGGATACTGGATGCTTAGCACAACAGAGTGGAGGAAGGGGAGGGACAGGAAAGGGGGAGGAGAAATACTGCATAGGAACATGGAATGTGAGAACTATGAATCAAGGTAAACTGGAAGTGGTAAAAAAATGAGATGGAAAGAATAAGCATCGACATCTTGGGAACTGTTCCCATCATATTTCTTTTCCTTTTTTCAAAGCACTAGTAAATATGAGGGTTTTGTTAGGGGAAGACAACATTTGCAAAAAAACAAAAACTACCCATTCACAAATAAATACACACATACAAAACTAACAGATGCCCTTTCCTTGGTCAAACACCTGCATTGACATCTGTATCTCACTTCTTGCATAATATGATATGATAACTCATGTGACCTTTCCCAATTTAGTTTGATACTGTGTTGTGAGAAGCATGGAAATAGATAGTCATTTTCTGATATCATATCGGAGTATACAAAACCAAACGAAGCAAAAAGACAAAAACCATCGTGGCACTTTAAAGAATAACTGCTGTATTTTAATGTTAGCTTTCACGGATCAAGTCACTTCATCAGACAGACTTGATCCACGAAAGCTAACATTAAAATACAGCAGTTATTTTTAAAGTACCACAACATTTTTGTCTTTTTGTTGATTTAGAAGCAGACAGCCTGGCTCTTTGGCTTTGAAACAGAGATGAGCACTGAACCCTAGAGTCGGATACGACTGGCTTTCGAGCAAGGGAAACCTTTACTTACTCTCTGATATGCTTGAAACACAAACTGAAATGACTACCATTTCAAAGATTTCTGATGTCATAGACAAATATCCCATCTCAAAGCTTAAATTTAATAGCTATTCATCCACAAAGCCTGGAAAATGAAATGACTTTTAGATACTAACATTCTAGAACACACAGCCAGCAGGGCAAGTGCTGGCTGGGTAGCAGGGATCTGGATTCCAAGAAAGTAACTTTTCCAAATTCTGGCACAGTTACATGCTTTAAAAATATACATTTGGTTTGGAGTTGACACAGGTGAACTTAAATCTATACCTATAAAATGGTGCGTTAACCATTGGAATGTGACAAAGCATGTTTAGCCAGGCCCCACTAGCCCCGTCCGAGCCTCCGTGCACTTGCCCGAACGGGGTTCACAGGTAACTGTCAGGTTGAAATTTGTGCCAGTGGGGCAGGAGCCCCCCGGACGCAAACAAAAAAAGGGAACTTCAATTCCCAATGTTCCTTGCGCCACGCCGCACCAGGGCCAATCAGGCTGAGCAGCGCGAGCAAAAGGAACATTTGAAAATGCACCGCGGCCAATCAAAAATAAGCCGCAGGAAACAAAACGCTGCACTAACTAAAATCGTGCACGCCAAACTACAAGCCCCAGCATCCTGCATGCCATGAGTTCACAGAATGCTGAGGCAGCCGGCACGTGAAAAATAAAAGTAACACCCCACACACCCCCGCCACCGCTGCCCTTCCTTTCCACAGGCCAGGCATAGAGCCTGGCCTGTGGAAAAAAAAGACACCCCCCTCGCCCCTGCCTTTGCTTTCCACGGGCCAGGCATCGAGCCTGGCCCACAAAAAAAGACCCCCTCTGCCCTTTCCTTTCCATGGGCCAGGCATCGAGGCTGGCCTGTGAAAAAAGACCCCCCACCCTTTCCTTTCCATGGGCCAGGCATCGAGCCTGGCCTGCAGAAAAAAGACACACACACCCCGCCCTTTCTTTTCCATGGGCCAGGCATCGAGCCTGGCCCGCGGAAAAAAAGACCCCCCACCCTTTCCTTTTCATGGGCCAGGTATCGAGCCTGGCCCATGAAAAAAAGACCCTCCCCCTGGCCTTTCCTTTCCACGGGCCAGGCATTGAGCCTGGCCCGCGGAAAAGAAAGACATCTCCCCCCGGTCCCTAAAAAAGTAAACACAAAAACATCCAAAAACACAAACCAAAAACAGTCAAAAATACTCAAAACCAAAAATAAAAAATACAAAAAGGAAACACAAAAACATCCAAAAACAAATAAGAAAAAACACACAGCCCCCCCCCCCCAAATCCAAAAACAACCCCCCCAAAAAAAATCCCAGAGAGCTTACCATGAGACGTCTTCATTCCATGATGACCGGAACTAAACTGAGAAAAGAAAGAGAATACTTACCAGAAGAAGAAGTGACACCCAGAGGACAGTAGAGAAAAATTGTAGAGTACAAGAAAAGCTCACCAGCCCCACCCAGAGGCCACAAGAGTAAAAACATCCAAAAATATTCAAAATAATAAGATTAATTCCCAAATTACTGAAATAAGTTATCAAATCATTCAAAAATATTCACACTAATTAAAAAAACTAAAAAAAATCTAAACACAATATAGAAACATTGATTTTTTAAAAATCCATATTCTTACACATTTTAAAAATAATTATCCAAGGTACAACTATTTTTAAAAAAAACACATAGTCACACATTATTTGGTTAAATACAATAATTATAAAAAAATATGTCATCCTTTCCTCTTTTTAAAAACCAAAAACCAAAAACAAAAATAAAAAAATCGCAGTTTATAACAGCCCGTGCATATAAATAAAAATTTAAAAAACCACGATTAAAAACTAACCTCATTTGCATAAAAATAAAACAAAACCCTTCCAAAACCATTTTAAAGAGCCCGGCACTGAGGAAGCCAGAGCGCAAAAAATAAAAATAAACAACACACTGGGAACGCAAGTCCGCCACAGGCAGACACAGTGCCTCAAAGCCACAAATTCACAAATCCTTTCAACACCATTTAAAACAGCCCGGCACCATTTGTTCAAGAAAAAAAAAACCCTTTACTATCCGACACAATTTTAAAAAGCCCGTCACTGCCGGGCAAAATATGCTAGTTAAAGATAAAAGATTACACAACACCGAGATAATCTTGCATTGGGGGGGTCAAAACATGGGTTATCTGAAACTGTCTGGAGGGGGCATTTGTTTTAAACTGATATTTGTAGCAATTCACAAGTGCTTTTAGTGCTATATTACTTCAGCGCTGAGAAATGAAGAAATAATTTTAAAAATTGAATTGAATCCTGTGGTGGTCAGGTATGTGCATCAGAATGACAAATTGAACACAAAACCTGGTTTCTGAATCAGTATAAAAAGAAACAATTTACTAAGCCAGTACTGTTGCTTGTGTCAATATCATCGTTGGCTGCCACTCGCATTTGAGTACACATCTTTCTCTGAAAACCGTTTTCATAGTTGATGGATGAAGACTGATCAACAGGAAAAATGCCATTGGCATGAATTTGTTTAAGGTGGATCCCAGCTTGTCATAAAGTGACCCACACACTGTGATCATGGAGCCATCTCCTGCGGCATGTGCAACGAGATGTGCAGGATTTGACACCATGACTGCAATTCACTGCCACAACCTTGAGGATATTGACAAGGTGTGCCTTCACAGCAAGTCCATCTGGCATGGCCTCTTCCGCCTCCATGACTGTTGGGAATCAGAATGGTTCCTCCTCCACTCGTTTTACCCTTGGGCCCAATAGGATGGTTTCCAGTGGCATTTCCTCCACTGAGGGGGACCATCACCCCATCTAAACAGGCTCATCTGCCCATAACTATTGGATGCTTTAGGGAGTTAGGTTATTTACCACCACCCAACGCTCGGCGTTGAGTTGCTGGCTGCACGGTCTACTCCATTGCCATAGCGGGATGTCCAGCCAGACTAGTTTTGTCAATATATTACACAAGAAATATGCTGAGCTAACAGAGTTCAAGATGGATGAGAATATTGACTAAACCACTATGTGAGTTGACAAAACATTTGTCTGAAACTGTGTGTTTTTTTAACCATGTAATTGTTCTCTCTGTTTCTTTGACATTTATTTGTCCCCATTGCCAGGTCTATGTTTCTATACCATACAGCAGAGGTGCCCAAACTACGGCCCATGGGCCGACACTGGAAGTGCCTTGCCATCACTGTAAGTACTGAAACGCAGCGAAAACAGGCGAAAAAATTCAAAACACAGTGTGGAATTGTTCAGACTTCGCTCCCTCCTCCATTGGAAGCAGCAGGGGGTGGGAGAGCCCAAAAATGCACATTGAATTCACATAACAATGCCACTACCGCCGCCAGGATGAACCATGTGACCGGCTGTTTGAGGGGACATGGCCAGGCCCCTGTTGGGAACCCCTGCCATCCAGCAAAACTGAGGACATGTAGCACTGTACTATGAATGTTCCCAAAGCAAATTTTAAGCTTTTGTTGCATGTTGCATTCTTAGACTTAAGGAAGCTGGTGATCTCCATTCTGACTTTCATTGTGTGGATATGATCTCACAGTTCATTCAACCAAATGAATGCTAAATACCCTCCACCTCCAAGTACAAACTTGTATAAAAATAAAAAATAAAAAAAATTGGAAGGTACAAAGAAGTGCAAGAACTCTTGAAGAATACTAAAGTAAAAATAGAAATAGAAAGAACATTGTCTGGATGTCAGGAAAGATGACAGCTCAACCTGACTCTTAAGACATAAAACTGTTGTAACTTTGGAACCATTGTTCATATCTCAGTAAGCTGCTGTATCTCGATAAGCTGAAGACAGGAATGTGCCATCAAGTTGCCTCCGATATATAGTTACCTTGCGAATCAGAGGTGATACCCAATGTGGTGTAGTGAATAGAGCATGGGACTAAGACTCAGGAAGCCAGGATCTGAATCCCCACACTGCCATGGAAACTCACTGGTGTGGAACTGATAAAACTACTCCTTAAATATCTCACCTTGAAACCCCTATTAGAATTGCTATGAGTCTGTTCCAATGTAAATTTACACAGAAGACAACAAGTAGCTAGAATACATTTGTGGAATTCCTGGTTTCTTCTCCAGAACACTACATTCACATAGTACTACAGACACTAAGAAGTTGTCTTCCTGAAATGCTGGTGACATTTGAGCTAATTATACCCAATAATTAATATCATTGTCCTGAAACTCAAAGCAACCCATAGACACAAAAATACCAGGAAGTCTACAGAATTCGCAGGCTGCAAAAATAGTTCAAAAAACCTGTATGAACACTTTGTTAAATGCACAGATTTAACCCTGCTGTTTTGCTCCTAATCATTATTAATTGCCTCCAGTGGTGGACATTAATTTCCCTATTGCAGCAACATGCATCTTGAACTTGGGCATATCCTAATATATCAAGTGGGACAGATGATATAATTCAGCTGGTCACAGCTGGAAAGAAGACAGCCACCCACATGCAAGCAGTCTGTCAGCCTTCGTTACACGGCAGATACCACCACAGCTTCCATAACAACATTGTACGTTCATCTCTGGGGATAACTTTATGAGAAGTACAGCCATTAGGTTCATCCTGTTTAATTTGCTGTTGTCTCAGCAATAATAAGAACTCTTTTGTCCAAGCACACTGAAATGTTTGGGGAAGAAGGTGAGTTAATATAATGTGTCCCTTTGGATGTCTACATGAGGTTACACTGTAGGGTTGACTGCACTGAGACAGGAAATTTGCCAGTGTTGCTGCCCAAACTGTGTCAGCAATAGAAGATGAACTTCCAAAACTATTGTTGACTGACAGGTTGAAGGACCAAACTTGCACATATTTGTATAAATTTCCAAGGTTAACCGTCCCTGTTTATAATCTGTTGCTGAGCTATAACTAGGTAATGGAGAGAAGTGAACAAAATGTACTGCCACATTAATTTTGTAAATACTGTATGATGTAAAAAAAATACAAGAAGTAATTGCAGTGCCAAACATCTTGATGGCATCGCTCCTCCTCCACAAGAGATCATTAGAACCAAAAACCAAAACAAAACAACAATAAAAAAGGCAGTGTAGCTATTATTCAACACATCATATATGACAATAAACAGATTTCATAGTCTGTCCAGCCCAGAGGCCTGGTCTACTAAGATCTAGCTATGCCAGTGTTCTGTGGAGATGCTGAATCCTCCAGAGTTAGACCTACCATCTGCTATCCCATCTACCAACCATCTTCTACTATTATCTCCTGGCAGCATGAGCTTTACAGGTCTACCAGCCATGCAATCTGCCCAAAACCTGCCAATTTTTATGGTAATACACCATATTGCCTGGCCAATAAATAGAGCTGTATCTATAGAAGTCTGCATATGTGTACTAACCCACAGTGATTATGAAATTTCCTTCTTATAAAGATCTAACAGTGTCCTACACCTTTGTCTTTTAGACAGTGGAGGCTGTTGGCTCCAGTGTTGGTACAAATATTGTTTTTTATTGCAATTTGTCAGACATTGACAATCTATTACCATAGATATTGTGATTTTAGATATTCTTTCTACAGAAACACTAGCCAACCAGAAGTTGGTGGAGTTCTTTTGCTGAGGGAGTGGCTTCCTTCAGCTGAACCAAGATGGGGGGAAAGATGACCCACATACACACGAACTCTTTCCTTCAATAAACTATCAAATCTGTTGTAAAGAATGTGAAAACCCCATGGAAGGTTTTTTTAATGGAACAGAGGGCTTGGGGAAGGGAATAAATTTCCAACATACAAAAGCTGGTCACTAGCTAGTAGTTGGATTTGGGCTACTGAGGGCTGGTTAGGTTTATAATACAGGGACAGCAAAGCTGAGTTTTGATCTTTGCATATATTTCTTGCAAATATGAGCATTCATGGAAACGGGCAGGGTGAACTCTGTGCTGGAGGATGGAGGAAGCACTCCCATTGGGCTGCTGAGAAGAGGGGTGGGGCAAACTCTGTGCTGGGGGAAGAGAAGAAGCGCTCCCATTGGGCTACTTGGCTGGCGGGTGCAGAAAACTCTATGGTAGGGTGATGCCACTGCTTTATGCCATTGGCCAGAGCATACTTGCAATGCTTTCCACTCCTTGAAGAGGCTCTTTCTATGCCCCTATTATTTATCTGATATTTTCATGATTGTACATGATGGACAAAGCTGAAATTCATTCTTAGCCTGATATTTTGCCCCCCAAAATGGAAACAAACCATTCCACTCTTCCCTATTCTTCCTGTATGCTCCCATATAGAGAAACCACTCAAAGGATTTACTCAATGGACATCAAATATAAGTGAGTTATATTTGATACAATAAAGGTTGGAAACACAATTTGGTGCTTCATGTGTATGATGCTAGGAACGCCACTTGTCTATATCAAATCACCTTTTTGGATTTTTTGCACTGATTGCAGTGGTAATCTCCAGAAGGTTCGGATAGGTTCGGGAGAACCGGTAGTAAAACTTGCTGGCCCCGCCCACTTCCCTACCCTGCCCCGCCCACCTCCACCTCCTCTTTTCACCCCACTCTGGACGTGACTCCAATATCCTTGCTGCTGTGTCCGGGCACCTGGAGTGGGGTGAGGCTGAGCCAGCAGTTACTCTGCTGCAGTTGCTCTTTAAAGGAAAATTACAGCATCAAAGTGTAATTGCTAACTAATAGTCTGACAAAGTGGACTCAATCCACAAAAGCTTACATTAAAATACAGCAGTTTACCCACACCCACCCAGTCACCTGGCCATGCCCACAGAATTGGCCACACCCACAGATTTGGCCACACCCACACCCCTTCCCCAAGCCACACCCACCGTGTGGTAGTAAAAAAATTTGAAGCCCACCACTGACTGATTGTAATTAGTGATGAGTAAATTGCAAAGATACCCTCCATCCCAGTAGAACAATTTTGTACATCATCAAAATCCTGGCTACCATTTCAATGTTGCAATCAGCACTGAATCAAAAGATATGAAAGGCTAATCTCCTGGACTCATTTTTAAATAAAGTCAAGTCTTTTGACATATATATCTATCTGAGTTTTTGGTAATTTTAGCCATTTTAAAAAAAAATCAACAAACCATTGTATAGATATCTTATTTTTTAATGTTTCTTCTCTCCACTCAACTTTTCTTTTAAAAGATAGAGCTCTAAAGAAGGATTTATATTTTGAAAATTTTGAAAGGGTCACAATTGGTCTCTTTATTTCCAGCCTCCTCCTCCAAATAATTCCTTAAACCCCTCCCCCATGCATGTTTGCTTGAATCCTAATTAGATTTTCAAGGTTACAGTTAGCTTTGCTAGTAAGATTCACCCCCACTGAGACAACATACTGTCAAAGCAAATTATCTGGCAGTGTACAGTGAAGCTTGCATTATCAGCACCTTATCCTTGATTTCTACCCCTTCTCTCTTTTTTCATAGAATCATCAACTTTTAAAAGGATCTCAAGAGTAACCTAAACAAAAAATCTGCAGAATGGGAAAACCACAGAAAACATTGTTCCTGCTATGTCTAATGAAATGTGTACATGGCTGTGGTCATGCACGCTCATGTGGACATGTGTCCAGCTTGCCATCCCACATACATACCTCACACCTCTTTGTGTTGCTGTTACATTGTGTTCAGGGGGCTACACCTTCTTTTCAAACACAACTATGTTTAGGCTTGTTTGGGAGACAGAGGTTGAAGATTAACACAGGAAGAGGTCCTAGACTACGTACACGCACACACATGCACACACACGCATACACACACTTCAGATATGTTTGAATTTAAAAGGGAATTCTGGCTATTTTAAAGGAAGTAATTGTGGTTTCTTATATCCTCTTGGTTGCAGTGGAGAAGCAAACCTAAAGCACATGAACCACCTTAAATTTCACCGCTGCTCACATATAAAAGTCAGAATGATAATTTAGCCCTCCATTCAAACTTTGCCAATATTAAGCTGATTATTTACTGATGAGTGCTAGCTGTAACAGTAGGGAAAGTGAAGTAACTTGTGGCTATGGAGCTTGGCATCAGTAATAATAATTTCATGTCAAAAATTATTCTGGGTTGAAAGGATTTTTTTGCGGAAGAAACTCCGCTCAGGGAATGCCCAAATGAGGCTCCTTTCATGTCCCCCAAGAGCTGGGACAGAGATGGGTGCTCAATCCATCATGCAGTACCTGGGTCTTGAACTGCTGACTTGCCAGCCTTCCTGCTAACAAGGTGAGCTTCTTAACCACTGAACCACCACAGCCCCATCAGTAGTAGCCCCAGACATGATCCCTGAACCCATTGGCCATTTCTCTCCCCTAAAGAAGAAATCTGATCTGTAAACAGCCTTTCTCCCATTGGGTGGCTCTTGGTTGTAAAGGAGGATCTCAGCCCTTATCAGAACTCATGGCAGGACCACACCTTCTGCTCAAGACATCTTTCTAATTCTTTTTTTTTAATTAAATGAATCCACTTCATTACTGGAGTCTCTCTCTCTCTCTTCTTTCCAAATGAAAATTTAATTGAAATCTTGTGACAGGTGGCTGTAACTATGGAAACTGCCTTCACCTAGGAAGTTCAGCAATATTAGACTGAGTTTCTAAGTGAGGACAAAAGAGCACACAAAGCCATAGATTTGTCACTGAACATACAGGCACAAGATGAACGTTGTATTGATGGAGACAAAAACACAGAACGTTCAGGGAAGAATCAGGTATATTACAGAGAATCAATGTCCCATTTGGAAGAGCCTTATGCTGATTTATTGCTCAAACAATACTGTAGCCCTACTAGTAATGGATGTGGTTAAGAGAGAAAAATATTCCATTTCAACTAAACATTTGCACCGTTGTTATACAGCAGGGTGCCCAAACCTTTTGGGCACATGGTTCAGTTGGCCAGTCACGTGGTTCAGTGGGCCAGTCATGTGGTTCTTCCCACCGTAAGCAGAAGTAAAACATGCCTTGCAATCTGTTTTGCAACAGGATGAGATAGATTTTAAGCTGCCATTTTCTCTGCTTAAACCAGGGATGTACGATCCGTGGGTCGGATCCAGCCCCCAACACCAATACTCTATTGTTAAAACATGTCCAGGGCCTGATGAATTGGCATCAGGGGCCAGATCCGGCCCATGGGCTGTAGTTTGGGCACTCGTATTATACTCTATTGTTAATCTCTTTGGCTTTTATTCCACCAGTTCATAGTGAAAGTTATTAAAACTAAGTCTTTTAGGCAACTGCACATCCCTTCAAATTAAGCTGTTTTTCCCTCCCACAAAGGGATTTCCTCAAATATATGAGCCTCAGCCATACTGATAAATTAAGCCCACATATGTATACCTTTTAATGGATAGTCATGCAACAAAGCACACTAAATGCAAAATACAGAGTTGAAGTGAGGTAAGGAGAGTAAAATAGGTTCTATGACAAAAATACATTGTTTACTATTTTAGTGAGAACCACTTCTAAACATCCTCTAAATAAATCATTTAGTTTGTGCCTCATTTACATCTTGGTCCTGCCAAACAGCTTTATCCTACTGGACCTGATCTTTACACTCTGCCACAGTTTAATCTGTTATGATAATCCTTCTTCATGAAAGAAGAGAAGGATTGGTTACAATATAAACAATAAAATGTGGAATGCATTGGTATTCTATGGATATGAGTTACAAACAGCTGTGTATTTCTCCCAATTAATTAATTCAGCTAAGAAAGTAGACATTGATGCAATATGTTGTTTCCATTCCTGGAAATGCATTCACTAAGAATTAATAAATAATCTATGAGTGCTAATCTTTTCAAGTCAGTTCAAAGAGATGAAGTCATTTGCTACCACTGCAAGCAAAAAGAGCTCAGGCAATCCATTCCTTGAGCTAGATGTGCTGTAGCAATTCCTTCTTAGCATAACAATAACAAAAATTCTCCCCAAAGGATGAATTAAGATGATATGTTGCCAGAGTTTAAGGTTCATTTCCATCATAAACTTCAGGGTGCATAATTTTCCCATGAATTACCCAATTTCTCATTATTTAAAAAACAATGGCTGTACTAAGCAGAAATGTGTTGTCCTGGTGTAATAAAAAGTGCTATCCATAATGACATAATTGGTTACCATAAAATTTTACAGTACAGAAGAGGAAAGGTACAGTGGGAAAAAGAGTTTAAAATGGAAGAAGGGGAGAATGTTTAAGATTTCCTTAAACTCCAGCTGTGTCCCTCCAGGAAAAAAGTAACTTGTGATCACTTAGTGAATAAGCAAGAGAATTCTGTACATGCTTAGAGTGTTCTATTAACCCTGGTCATGACCTGAAGGCATGTGATGTAGCAAAAAAAAAAATGCTTGAAAATAAAATGGTCTACCTCTGTTCTGTGCATGGAGTTGAAGCCTTCTGAATTCCTCATGTATGTAATCCACCAGAAGAGAAGATCATATCGAATTTTCTGCTATAAGATTACAGATACTCATATCAGGTAGTCAGGGCAAAAGATATTTGAGCTGCCGTTGTTCTGACCCTGAACATAGCCTGGATGCCCAAGTATGAATTAAGGATCAGGCTTGACCAGAGATGTGAAGACTCAGAGTATGTCTATGCTACCGTTTTTCCAGGGTTGCAGAATTCAGAACATCTTCAGGTACGGTACTGAATTTTATTCAGAATGCACTTTGGGTTTCTGCCAGAATTCTCCCTCCTATAGTATGCTGGCAGAGACATAGCATGGCAATGTACTTCAGGTTTCCCAGCTTTTCATCTGCTGAGATTCCTCCATCATATGCACCATGTGAAAGAAACAGATCAAGAAATACATTGACACTATTTATCCTGGGAAAGTTTTTTTAAAATTCTATCTCAGCCTAGGCAAAATTTCCAATTCTAAATACTGTATCTAAAAGGTGACAAAAAGAACAGAAGGTATTGTAGTGCCTCAGAAAATAAGATTAATTGTTAGACATGGATTTGCCCATGTTCTTTCAGCTCTTGAACAGCACGATTTCTGTGACTCCTTAGTGCTAGGGAGGCAAAGTTCAGAATATGGCATTGATCATTTCCTCCTTTATCAGCCTTAGAGTTTTTCTCATAAACTGAGAAAAATTAATCTCACTAACTGGCAAACACTAAAATGTTCTTCTCCTTGATTCAAAATGTCAAGATTTGTTCCATCTCTAGGCTTATATCCCTGCTAGAAAAATATAACTAATTCATATCAGGAAATGTAAACTTAAATTGTTTTCTTGCTTGGAAAGGGTTCATTAAAAAAAAATCAAGGGAAGGGACATTGGAAGATAATAATCATAATCTTTTAAGGAATATGAACTTTGTTGTTTGTAATAATCTTGAGCAAAGAAACTGGGAAACTCTCCAGTGTAGTAACTATTAATATAAAGGGATTTTCAAAAGAGGATGTTCAGATGAGTTATGAGCATGTGTAATGCCTACCGTATTGGGGAAGTGTGTGTTTGCTTTGAGTCTTGCAAATCTGGTCAGGAAGGATGGAAACTGAATCATGTCAGAGAATAGGAACACTAAGTACTAAGGACAAAAGTATCAGCAATGTACCAGAAATCTGAGACAGTAGTAGAGGAACCTGCCAATGGATGGGGAAAAAACAAGGAAGCAGTTGAAGGAACTGGCACATGATTTCGTATATTTCTACACCACTGCACAAAGCATGGGAAATAAAGACGTTGAGCATGAACTTGTAACAGGCAGAAGCAAATATAATGTAATAAACATTACTGAAACCTGGTGAGATGAAATTCATGATTGGAATGTAGCAATACAATTATGGCATTTAAAAGGAAGATAGTAAACAGGAATGGGGAAGGAGTAGAGTTATACGTAAAGAATGCAGACACATGTGAGGAGAACATAGGGAAGTGAAAGGGAGCACTAGAATAAAAAAAACCACATAAAGTAAAGGTAAAGCTTTCCCTTGTTCGAAAGCCAGTCGTATCCGACTCTAGGGTTCAGTGCTCATCTCTGTTTCAAAGCCGAAGATCCAGCATTGCCTGCTTCTGCAGACGTTTCCGTGGTCATGTGGCAGGCATGACTAGACACCGGAGCGCACGGAACGCTGTTACCTTCCCACCGAAGTGGTCCCTATTTATCTACTTGCAATTTCTTGCTTTTGAACTGCTAAGTTGGCAGGAGCTGAGACAAAGACGGGAGCTCATTCCATTCTGCAGTACTCGGGAGTCGAACTGCTGGCCTTCCGCCTCCCAGTCAGCATATTAGCCACTTGAGCCACTGTAAATTTGTAAATTTACAGCAAAGGAGAGGGAAATAATGGTGGTGTCATTACAGGAAGGAGGTCTGTTACCAGACCTCTAAGGCAGAATGAATTTTGGTGATACATCTTAAATCAAATTGCCAAAGAGAGACATAAGAATAATGAATTATTTCCGAGATATCTGATTAAAGTCCACCCCTGCCAAGAAAGTATGGCCCAACAAGTTCCTTGCTTGCCTCATTTAAAAAAATCCCTCTTCCGGAATCAGTCAGAAGCAACACAGGGATAAGCAGCCTTTGATCCGATCGTGACCACTATGGAAGGAATTATCAACAAGGTGGAAACAATGAAACCTGTAGGTGGTCGGCATTATTTGTAGTTCAGTGTCCAGATCAAGAGACATAATAGCACCACCACATTCTGCTTTCATCAGATCTCACCTAAAATATTGTGTCCTGTTCTGGATATCACAGTTTGAGACGTATCAGCAATGGAGAGAGACTAAACAGATGTTGGATGTCCATCTCATAGGGATGCATTAGCTATGGATTTCCTGATTTGTCAGGGATTTGGGGTCACATTTCTAGGGTTCAATGTATCTACACCAGCCTTCTCCAGCCTGGTGCTTTCCAGATAATATCAGCTCCAAGCTGCTCTAAACCAGTATGTCCAATGATCAGAAATGCTGGAATTGTAGTCTAAAACATTTGAATGGCTCCAGATTGTGGAAGTTTGGTCTGAATGTTAGCCAGAAGAGACTCAAAGACAGAGGTTCCCAACCTAAGGCCCGTGGGCAGGATTCGTCCCATGGCACCATTTCATGTGGTGTCCCTACCCCTCCAAGGGCATTTGAGAAACAAAATGGCCATCCTTTTGAAGCTGTTGGGACAAAATGGCCACCTCATCATGCAGGCAGAAAAAAAATGGCCATCCAGCCCTCGAAGCTGACTGAGAGAACATGACCTGGCCCCTGGATTGAAAAGATTGGGATGGGAAACCTTGCTCTAAGATAATGGATCTGCACACAAAACTCTTCAGACATCAACTGAACATTACCAATCTAGGTATAAGGCCATCTAAGTTTGAGTTGGAAGGGATTAGCCCAAATACATCTAAACTGCAATGAAGCCAACCCACCCATCCCCAGCCTGCCCTGCTTTATTGTATCCCTCCCTAGTCTATAAGCATGCTGGAGATAGGATAAAATAGAGTGGCACCACATAATGGCTGATCGGTGTATCAGAGTTCAACTGTAATGCATCTTTTACCCCTCTGCCTGCTGCTAATAGCACGCAGTGACTGGCTCAGGGATAAAACCCAAATACAGTAGTACTTTGCAGCTAATGGGATTAATGATCATTGGTTATGGGGGGACTTTCTCTTTACACCTGGTGGAGGAAACCCTATTAGCTGCAAAGTGCTGTTCCCCCTCCAATGATCAAACGCCAATCATTGGCATACGGGTGAAACCTCCTCTTTGCAGCTGATGGGGCATTTGAAGCCCCATTGGAGAAGGGACGCAAGGATTGTGCCAAATAGCATTTTGCTCCTCCCTTTGGCTTTAAGCAACTTTTTAAAAGCCACTCTATACTGGCCCAGGAGCCCTAGGTATAATAGGGATTCATAATCAGATTAATATGGTATTATTACAGTAAAAACCCTACTTACGAAAAAAAAGGCCATTCCATAGGCTTTTGCTTTAAAAAAAATTTATGTAACTCGAAGCAAACCCATAGGAAAAATTATTTTTTACATAACTCAAAGCAAACCCATAGGAAAAATGAAATTTTTATGTAAATCAAAGCAAACCCATAGGGAAATGATTTTTACATAACTCGAAGCAAACCCAAAGGAAAAAGAATCTTTATGTAACCCGAAGCAAACCCATAGGAAATCGTGTAAATCGGGACATGGTTTTAGCACAAAATCATTATGTAAGTTGAATTTTATGTAACTCAAAGCATTTGTAAGTCGGGGTTTTACTGTATTACCATTGTTACTTTTTGCTACGATTGTTGTGATTCTTGATGATGTTATTTCAGATTGTCCTTTAAAACTGTGGCCAGATAGCAAGTGGTGGAAGCGTGTGGCCCAAAATGCATGCTCTGGGTAAAAAGATCCAGTATTTCTCATCCTGCAATGTATTTCTATGTGTCTATGCAATTCTGTTTGCCAAGGACACAGTTTGATCCGTAATTAATTACCTCTGTGCCAAGACTCTGGAGAGTGTTTGGGGAGCCCCTCTTCCCTACTGTGTTAACCAGCATGGCACATAAATACTCTAATTGCAGAGAACACAATGAAGAGAAATGATCCCAGAAGTGACAAATGAAGAATTTCGTCCCTCATTAGACAATTGTAGGCCCAAGGCACCAGTATACTTTTACCATCACACAGCCTGTCTGTGCGTATGTTGGGAGGCTGGAATGTCACATAAACAGGTATTGAAGTGTAGGAGAGTGAGTGAAAGGATACATTCTAGAACTAGAGAAAAAGGATCAAATTCACAGGAGAAAGCACAGAGGGACACATGCAACTAAAAATAAAGAATAAGATATGAAAGATAAAAAATGATAGCGATGTAGATACATAAATAGCCTGGAGAAAAGAGCTAGTTGGATCCAGTTATAGCCATGTTGGGGCATTTTTGAACCACAACCGGACGTACCCAGGGCAATGGTAACCTTGTTGTGTTGGCTAATCTTTCTCACACTAGGTCAGGCAAAAGGAACTACGGAATGAATTCACCCAAAGGCGGCTTCGTTTTAGTAAAGTCTGACCTAGACACAAAAGAAGAAGCAGAATAGCCACATTTATTGACTGTGTTTGGAAAATAATCAAGTTCTCCAATGTGGCCAGAGCTGATATTGCTCCTCAGGAATATTTATACAAACACAAAAAGACGAAACCAAAGAGTACTTCCCTTGCCATTCATGGTTTTAAGAGAATGGCATCAGACCTGAAACGTTTTTGTCAAAATGTCTCTAAAAATTCTGTAAAGTGACTTTTAAAACAATTATTGAACTCTATTACTTGTTATACCTAAGTAATCTGGATGCTGGGTAAAGGTAAAGGTCACCCTTGCTCGAAATCCAGTCATATCCAACTCTAGGGTTCAGTGCTCATCTCTGTTCCATAGCCAAAGATCCAGCACTGTCTGCTTCTGCAGACGTTTCCATGGTCATGCGGCAGGCATGCCTAGACATGGAACACTGTTTACCTTCCCACCGAAGTGGTCCCTATTTATCTACTTGCAATTTCTTGCTTTCAAACTAGGGGTGCGCAGACCACACTGAAAGGTTGCTGGACAGGAATGATGAGGTTGCCTATGGAGGGGGGAATTGGGGGCATCCCGAGCTCAGGCAGATGGCACCGGAGGGTCGGGCTCCAGGTGCGCCTTGCCCTGGGTCTGTGTCTGTCTCCCCCCTCCAAAGCTGCCATTACACATGGAGGGGGCACTCTGCACACAGCCAGGGGACTCCCCTTGCCGGCCCCCACACCACTGCCCACTGGCCGAGCCCAAATGCATGGTACATGGCCTTTCCTAGGGCAATGGTGCCAGAAGAACCGGAGAGGCCATGGCCTCACTCTGACTCCTACGCCTGTGGGAAGGGAGCTGTGGCTGAGTCCGGGGGGGAGGGAGGGCCCGTTATTCCCCACGTGGAGGCGGGAGGAGGGGGAAGGCAGCTTTGCTCCTGGGAGTGCAAGAGCCCTCCTCCTTGTGGGGAATAAAGGAGGCAGGGAAGGGCCGGCTCCGGCTGGTGCTGGGGAGCTGAAATTAGAAACAAGTGGGAACTTACATATTTTGTTAGGGTTAGACACCCTCATCACTCTCTGTCCAACGCATACCTGTCAACCGCGGCTCTGGAAAATACTGGACCTGTGCAGAACGGTTGTGCGCAGATCGCCTTCTACGCATGCATAGAAGGCTTTTACGCTTGCATAGAACCCTTCTACGCATGCATAGAAGGCTTCTACAATCCCCTTCTGCGCAGATCGCCTTCTACGCATGCATAGAAGGGTTCTACGCAAGCATAGAAGGGTTCTACGCAAGCGTAAAAGCCTTCTACGCATGCGTAGAAGGCGATCTGCGCAGAAGGGATGCACATTACCTCTCCCCCCCCCCAGCTGCCAATTCCAGGGTTTTGGCAGCTGCAGGTGGGAAATGGTGCAAATCGGCGTCGAAAATTGGGAAATCCCGGCCAATCCGGGAAGGTTGACAGGTATGGTCAAACGCCCTTTTAGAGTAGCCAGCACACCCCTGGTGACATAGCAAAATTTTCCTCAATTGGCAATTTTATTAGCAACCAATATTATTTCCTTTGTTTTCCTATATGTACTTGTAGGATCTTATTTATTATTTTATTTATTTTATTTATTTAGTCATATTTATATATGCCGCCCACTCAGGCAGAACCCGACTCAGGGCGGCATTACAACAAATTCTAAAAACATATAAAAACACTTAAAAAACCCCATATCCCACCCACTTAAAAAACCCCTTATCCCACCCATCCATCCCACCCACTCTAAAAAAGGAAGAGAGAGTTCTTAATTCTTTACGTAAGCCAGCAGGCGGGGACCGTGATCCCATTCGGGCCCCACACCTGCCCTGCCAGACAGGTCTTCAATCCTTTCCTGAAGGGCAGCAATTCTCTTTGAAGTCTTAGATCTGTTGGCAGGAGGTTCCAGAGAGTTGGTGCGGACACGGAGAAGGCCCTCCTTCGGGTGCTAGACAGATGTGCACCCCTAACTGATGGCACCATTAGAGAGCCCCTCCGGTCCACTCTGGTTGGACGGGCAGACACTCTTGGGATGATGCGGTCTCTAAGGTATCCTGGCCCACTGCCATATAGGGCTTTAAAGGTCAAAACCAGCACCTTGAATTGCACCCGGATCTTACAGAATTTACAAGCATATATACTGAATATAACTTTTGGTAGCCCAGGGACACATAAATCCTAATTATTTTATGGCTGCATAAGTTCAAGCATGAAAATGCAAGAAGAATGAGCCAAGTCAATTTATCTTTTTATCATCAAGAAGATTTCATGTCCCACCTACGGCTTTTATGTAAGCAAGCACGGAAAGAGCGCTGAAAATGCCATCCAACAAAACACATGGCTGTCTCTGGTTTTGTATTTTCCAGTGTCATCTGCTGCCACCGAACAAAATATTATCTCTTACTGTCCTTTCAAGAGATGTTATTTAGCCAAGTGAAAAATGACAGTCCTGCCACTGTGTGTACGTTAAAATGTCAACAAGCAAAAGATAAGTTCCTGAAGCACAAGAACGGACGGGCCATTGGTTTAGCTGAGCAAAACATTTCAAATCATTTTGTTCCTGTGTCTCTAAAGGTTAGGCCAACTCCTTCCTAGCTTTAATAAACAGTTATTTGTTCCATTACTAGTCCAATTTAAGTCAATGGACCTTTTTTTAAAAAAAAACCATCTCAAATTGTACAGAGAGACAGAACTGTATTTTGCCCTTCCTGCTTTTTATTCTAGGTTTTTATAGGTATGAATTCTGGCTCTTCTTAATGCAAAGTTCAAAATAGCTAGGTCTTACATTAATTCTACAATGAAAAAATGCCTGAGGTCAGAAACAGACATTAGCATCCTATTTTATTCTCTCTCTCTCTCTCTTTTTTGTTTTTGTTAGTGGCCATTGTATTGGGTTGTGTCTGCTCGGCTGGTATCAGGGACATAAAGATTCAGTCATATCTGCCTGCTTGCACTGGATTCCTGTAGGTATCCATGTCGCATTGAAGGTGCTAGTAATGACTCGTAAAGCCCTAAGAAGTTGGTGGGGCCTCAATGCTTGTCAGAGCATCTCTGTCCAAACACTAAATACTCCCAGGCATGGGAGGCCCATAAAACATCAATGAGAATCTAAGCCTTCTTGGTGGTGGCCCCATCATTTTGAATTTCTTTCCAGTGGAGTTTCACCAGGCCACTTCCCTCCAGATCTTTTGAAAACAGCTCAAAGAACTATATATTACCTCTGTCATAGCTCCTTATAGTTTTGTTTCCTCTTTGCCCTTAATTGGTCAATTGTTTCTTGTACTGTATCTCTATTTGATCTCATGGGTTAACCAGTGGGGTGGACTCAGCCTAATTTTAACAGGTGACATGGGTTTGTTTTTAATGACTTGTAAACTGTTCCGTCTTTCCCCCTGTTCCTGCCAATCTAGCTGTTAAAAAGCAAGAAATTGCAAGTAGATAAAAAGAGATCACTTTGGTGGGAAGGTAAACAGCGTTCTGTGCACTCCAGTTTCTAGTCATGCCAGCCACATGACATGACCACGGAAACGTCTGCAGAAGCAGACAGTGCTGGCTCTTCAACTTTGAAACAGAGATGAGCACCATACCTGTCAACCTTCCCGATTTGGCCGGGATTACCCCGTAAATTGACGACGATTGATGTCATAACCCGGCCCCCGCTGCCAAAACCCCGTAATTTGACAGCAGGGGAAATGCTTTCCGTGCATGCGCGGAAGGGTTTTACCCCTTCCACGCATGCGTGGAAGCACTACGTCGCTTGCGTAAGGGCTGCGCAAGCGGCGTAGCTCTTCCGCGCATGCGTGGAAGGGGTAAAGCCTTTCCACGCATGCGTGGAACGCATCCTGCACACAAGCGATGTGCGCAGGTCCCGTTTTTCCAGAGCCGCAGGTTGACAGGTATGATGAGCACTGAACCCTAGAGTCAGATACGACTGCCTTTCAAGCAGGGGAAACCTTTACCTTTCAACTGTCCAGAGTAGTGGTTGTGTACTAGATGGCCAGTATAAAAATGTAATCAGTGAATAAGTAAACTAGCTAAATAGTTTCTGTTAAACCTCATAGTCACTCAGCATGCGGGGAAATATCTTTTGTCTGTGTAATCTAGGTACAAACATGATTTAATCACAGCTGAGTCACACCAATGTGACTCCACTGAACGAATATATTAATATATATGGAGCCCAACTAGAATTTTTCTATACATTTCAACCTACAGTCACATTTTGTAACTCTGTCAGAAAGCAAGTGTGGAGTAAGTAAATTGCCTTGCCTTGTCTGTATTTATAATGCATGCAGGCCCAAACTGCTCAAGAGGCAAAAAACAATTTGAAGTCAGTGTGTTAGCAGTCAAGCAGAACACGTCAACTGCAAATAAAGACATTCCTCTGAAGCAAAACCCGTCCAAGAAGAATGTGGTATTTGTTCTGTGTGACTGTCATAATCTGAGTGGTGCCCCAGAATTCTGAGATTATTATAACAATGACATGGCAGGGGATTGAATTTACTCTGTGAGACATGCAAGCAGGGAGAATGGAAATACGCCTGCTGTGTCAGTCCCAAGGACTAGTGACACTGCCACAGCAAAGCAGTAATACCTATAGTATACACACCTATACCGTGTGTTTCAGGTTATATTTGGTGGCAAAGGATATTTATGTTTTCAGCATTTGTAGGCTGTAATTTGATCCAGTTGGATGCACGGCTTTAATTTAATGAAGTCTGATGAAGGGATGAATGAATCACTAACTGGAATTAAGATTGCTGGTGAAAATACCAACAATTTCAGATATGTAGATGACACCACCCTGATGCCAAAAAGTGAAGAAGCTCTAAAGAGCCTCTTGGTGAGGGTGAAAGAAGAGATTAAAAAGCTGGCTTGAAACTCAACATCAAGAGAAATCAAGATCATGGCATCTGGACCCATCACTCTCTAGCAAATAGAACAGGGAGAAGTGGAAACAGAGACAGATTTTACTTTCTTGGGATCTAAGATCACTGCAGACAGTGATTGTAGCCATGAAATAAAATGACACTTACTCCTTAGGAGGCAAGCTATAGAAAAGCTAGGCAACATAAGAGAATTGCTGCCCTTCAGGAAAGGATTGAAGACCTGGCTGGCAGGGCAGGTGTGGGGCCCGAATGGGATCACGGTCCCCGCCTGCTGGCTTACGTAAAGAATTAAGAACTCTCTCTTCCTTTTTTAGAGTGGGTGGGATGGATGGGTGGGATAAGGGGTTTTTTAAGTGGGTGGGATATGGGGTTTTTAAAGTGTTTTTATATGTTTTTAGAATTTGTTGTAATGCCGCCCTGAGTCGGGTTCTGCCTGAGTGGGCGGCATATATAAATACGACTAAATAAATAAATAAATAAAATAAATAAAATAAAAAACATAACAAAAATTAGAGACATCAAACCTGTCAACAAAAGTACACATAGTTAAAGTGATGGTTTACCCTGTAGTAATGTATGGCTGTGAGAGCTGGACCATAAAGAAAGGTGAGCACAGAAGAATAGACGCCTTTGAACTGTGGTGCTGGAGAAGACTTTTGAGAGTCCCCTGGGCTGCAAGGAGATCAAAACATTCAATTGACCACCAAATGAGAAGAGAGGAGTCACTGGAGAAGGCCCTCATATTAAGAAAGATAGAAGAGAAAAGGAGAAGGGGGTAGCAGAGAATGACATGGTTGGACAGTATCATTGATGTGGTGGCCACAGATCCCGGCAGATTTCAGAGGATAGCAGATGATAGAGGAAACACTCTCATTGGGCTGCTGGGCTTAGGGGAGGCTGAACTCTGTGCTGGGGGGAGAGAGGAAGTGCTCCCATTGGGCTGCTGGGCAGAGGGGTGGGGTGAACTCTGTGCTGGGGGGAGGAAGGAAGTGCTCCCATTGGGCTGCTGGGCAGAGGGACGGGGCAAACTCTGTGCTGGGGTGACTGCACGGGTGCCCACAGAGATGGCTCCGAGTGCCACCTCTGGCACACATGCCATAGGTTCGTCACCACTGGCCTATAGTTACAATATCTGGAACCAAACCAGCCCCTAGTTACCCAAGGGAGAAAATGAAAGAAAGATGACAGGTACCCTGTCCTGCCAGAGCACAAAGCAACACACTCTGCTGTTTTCTTCATTTCACTCACTTCATGAAGGAAACATAAGCCCCCCACACACACACACACACACACACAAACACACATTATCCATGAGTATCTTGCAGATGGCCCTTGCAGTATCCTCTAATAAAATTCCCAGGATTCGCTTGCATTTGAGAAATCACAGATGCACATTTTGCCTTGCAGCAACATTCAGGGAGGCATGACAGAAACGAGCGCAGAAAATACATCCAACTTTTGCGGACGGTGAGATAGCTTACAAATGTTTGTCCATCTGCTATAAAACAGTCAAACTGTGAATTCATTTATTTGATATCACTGTGGCATAATTGCCTGGTTTCCTTAAAACAAGCAAACAAACATTGACTCTGTAGCTGTGTCTTGGCATTTCCACTGATGCCTGACAGAGATTTTTGCCCCTAATGATACTTCTGACTTAGGAAGGCATTACTTACATCGTTTTTCTTCTTCTGTCTTGGTAGAAGGCAGTCTTCCCTGTATTCATTCAGAGAAATATTTATGGTGTACTGGAAAATTACTCTCCTTAATTACTTTATGTAGCTGTTAGTGACCAGTAGCACGTTGGGTGATTTGACATGGCCAGGCATTCAGATACAAAGTTGGCTCTACCATTGGGTATAATGAGGTGGCTGCCTAAGGAGGTTGACTTTGGATTCCATAAAAGAACTGCAAAGTCTTAGTTACTTAATAGTTAGTGGCTGCATTATTACTGCAAGGGATGGAAAATGGGGCATTCAAAAGGTTTTCCATGTCACCTTAACTGGTTTCAAGAACTTCTTGAAACAGTTACTTTGAAACAGTTACTTTTTTGATGTCCCATAGCCACAAGTCTAGAATTGGCTTCGGGGAGAAGTCATGTATGGAAGGAAAATAAAGACTTATCTATCCAGGTTAAACTGGAGCAAGCTGGAGCAAGCTAAATAAGGTCACTTTTGCTTGCACAGAGGTCCAATAAGTCATTTGGTGTAATCCTCAGCCCACCTTTCTTTTAAATAAATAAATAAATACTGCTCCCAGTCCCCTCTTTTCTCCTCCCACTTCAGTGTTACGCTGCTACAGGTGCCCAGGCACGGGTAGCGGAAATTCCCCCAGGCCACGCCCCCTTGGCCAGCCACGCCCACCTCCCTACCCCAGGCCATGGTGTAGGGAGGCCAAGTGGGTGTGGCCCACTGAGTTAGCCATGCCCATGGTGGGGGTAGTAAAAAAAATTTCTGCACATCACTGTCCCATTTCTGTGCGAAAGTCTTCAAATTTTGTATTTTTCCTAAAAGGAATAGCATGTCAGCGCCGTCCTAACAGGCTTTTAAAAATTGTTTCCTCTTTCATGGAGGAGCAGAGAAAGTTTTAAATTTCCCAATATCATTCAGTAGCCAAGCTCAGTAATGCAGGGAAATTGAAAGTGGATGGGAAAGTCAAAGCAGCAAACTCCACTTTGGTTCAATTCCAATGATTGCATGTACAGTATTGGAAATGAACCAAATTGGAGCAATCCTACCCACACCTAAAAATAAGTAGCCCCATAGAGATCCAGCAATGTGCAAAGAGAAATACTCTGGGGAGGCATAGTTCATGCTGGTTCTTATGTCTTCTGGTCACCAACAGAAGGTACAAGCCAACCAATGCCCTCTGCAGATCAAACATTGGGGCAAATGCCTTACATAATCACTAACTAAGAACAAGCAGCAATTAGGAGAAAGGAAGAGGAAGGGAGGATACCTCAGAGTACCAATCCACATATAATGTTAGAAAAGACAAGGGGTAGAAATTGGGCTCTCTGCCCATTTATTACCTTCCCACAGTTCAGTTCACTTTCTATATGTGTCAGTACTCTGTTTTGACAGAAACAACAAGGGTACATTTAAACTCTTGATGTGAGGTCACCCAGACATGGCTAACATTAGGCTTCATCAAGCTTTGAGAACTGTGGTACCGGAAGAAATGTAATAGAAGCAGTGTTTAGTAATCAAGCATTTCCCCCTTCAGTTTATTTGAATGCTCAAACTGAACTGAGACCATGAGCTGGCTTGATTCATGCCTCTTTCATTTTTCTATTCAATCTATTTTCTCCAAAAAAAGGAGACATAATCAGCGAAGCCAATATAGTTTTATTGGATACAATGCCCTGCTACTGAAAGAAATATATGTACACCCAGGCCACTGCACTTTTATTAAAACAAATATAATTTAATTCAAACCAGCATCAATGGCTTTTTTTTCCAATAAAATAAACCAATGAAATTAAGCTCTACCAATATTTCTCCCAATGTGCTTTCACAATCAGATAAATTTGACCCTCGTAATAGATATATTTATTACAGATAGCACATTTCATTAAAAATAAATTTACTGAAACCATATTTCTCCTAAACCCACACAACAAGCAATCCTAACTAAATGTAAAATTAGATTATGAAAAATGATAGGATTCTTGTTACTGGTACTGATTGTGTACTCTTAAAAATCAAGTACAGCAACAGAAAAAAAATTATGTGGATTTTTTTCCTTAAAAAATAATAATCTTCTGCATTGGAACTGATATATTTAGTGATTTTTTTTTATTTTAAATGAATGTTTAATAAAAGCCAATAAATGCACATGGGATCATACCAAAGGAGCACTGCGACATTCTTGAGTGACTCTCTTATCCAGTCTCTTCTGTATGAAGACAAAGTGTCATACCTGTGATGGTGAACCTTGGTACTCCAGATGTTCTTGGACTTCAAATCCCAGAAGCCCAAGCTCCTGTGAATCCACACGAATGGGTTTGCTTTAATTCATCCAGCCCACACCGCCCTCGTTGCTCCCAGAAGTGGAAGTAAAATGGGAGCTTGGGCTTCTGGGAATTGAAGTCCAAGAACATCTGGAGAGCCAAGGTTCGCCATCATGGTGCTATACAGAGGGGAGGAGGAATCATTTAGGCATCTGTCACACTCTAATGGGATTGTTCTTATACCGTGGGCTTTAATGGAATGACAGTGGCATTATTTAGACATTGAAATCTGCCTCAGCCATTTGGAGTGTTGAAGAGAGAATTATACATATATAACAGATTGCAGCAGAAATTGGCATAGGATAAAGAACAGGGACTGCAGTGGCTTAGTGGTTAAGATGATGAACTTGACTGGAAGGTCGGCAGGTCAGCAGTTCAAGACCCGAGTGCTGCATGATGGAGCGAGCATCTCTCTGTGTCCCAGCTACTAGTTGTCTGTAAGAGCATTCTGTGTGCTCTGGTGTCTAGTCATGCCTGCCACATGACCATGGAAACATCTGCAGATGCAGACAGTGCTGGCTCTTTGGCTGTAAATGGAGGTTAGCACCACCCCCAAGAGTTGGACATGATTGGCTTTTTGAACAAGGGAGATCTTTACCTTAACTTTACCTAAGCAGCAATTAATGAGTCCATTCTACCAGAATGGTCTCATTAATTGCTGCTTAGGTAAAGCAAAGGTAAAGATCTCTCTTGCTCAAAAGCATGCTAAGCCAGCAATTGCACACCACCAATGATCCCATCGACAACTTGTCAATTACCAGCTGAAAGAGACCGAACATTAGGTCATTTGCTTCTACATGTATCACAAAACAACTGGATTTAAGCTACAGTTTCATTTGCTTTAGCCTTTGTCGTCCTGGGAGACACAGAGGTATGGCAAATGTTTATTAATGAAGTAAAGAAAACTATCAGTGACATTCTTTCTGCAAGTCAGGCATTTGGTATAAAAACATGCAATGGGATGCCTTGACAGAAGGAGAAGAACTCCTGCTTTAGTCAAGAACTTTGAAAAGTTACTTTTAGGTGACCAGCTGTGGTGGCTCAAGCAGGTAAGACGCTGAACTTGAAGTTGGCAGGTCAGCAGTTTGAGACCTGAGTACTGCATGATGGTATGAGCTCCTGTCTTTGTCCCAGCTCCTGCCAACCTAGCAGTTCAGAAGCAAAAAATTGCAAGTAGATAAATAGGAACCAGTTTGATGGGAAGGTAAACAGCATTCCATGTACTCTGGTGTCTAGTCATGCCTGCCACATGTCTATGGAAACATCTGCAGATGCAAAAAGAGCTGGCTCTTTGGCTATAAAAAGAGTTGAGCACTGAACCCTAGAGTCGGATACGACTGGCTTTTGAGCAAGGGCGACTCTTACCTTTACCTTTAGAATCACTCTTACAGCATGCCAGCATCCAGTGCTGAAAGGGGACTGGGTGCAAAACATTTAGTTCAAAAATGCAACATCTTCAAGTTCTTCCTCTCCCTCAACTCCACTGGAGCATAATTCTGTGGCATAAACATCATTTAAATCAGGGGTGCCTAAACTTTTCAGGCTGTGGGCCGGTCACGTAGTTCAGGGAGCTGGTCACTATGGCCCGAGAGCCAGATCCGGCCCCTGATGCCATTTCATCCGGCCCGCAAAGCCCTTGTCATTCCTGGAAATTGAAATTAATCGCGCCTGTACGTGTTTTACTGATTTAAATGGTTGGGAGCTGAGCAGGAGAGCATCATGGTTCAGAATTCAAGCCCTGTCTTCAGGCGCTGTCCCTTGGCAAAACAGTTTGAGTGGCAAAATGTTCCCTCTGCCATTCTCCAATATAACATTGTCAAGCCTGTCTCTGTCGTGGTCTTTTTGAGCTCCAGCCGAACAGCTGCGTCTGCCAGTTAAGCTTCTACTCTTCTGCCAGCCTGACGCAGACATAAAGAATAAGCCCAGCACTGAGTGATTCTAATTAATACTGATGTTTATCAAGCGGAAGTGAAAACTACTGCCGTGTGTCATGTTGGTTTACAATAAAATGGCATGGAGCTGTCTCAGAAATACAGACTGTCCTATCTTCATTTTGGAGACAATGCCATCCCAAAGAAATTATAACAGGAAAATCCAGGCGGTAATGTGAAAAACTTAAAACGTCAGTAGAAGGAATAGGATTCATGAAGAGCTAGATCAGGGGTGTCCAAACTATGGCCCATGGGCCAGATCTGGCCCATAATGCCAATTCATCTGGCCTGCACCACCCTCGTCGCTCCCAGAAGCGGAAGTAAAACGTGCCCCCATTTGCTGTTCTTTCATGAGCCAGAAAGAGCCTCCTCGAAGATTGTGGTATTTTTGAACCACAATTGGAGGTATCCTAGTAATGGCAACCTGTGTTGTGTCGGCTAATCTTTCTCACACTAGGTCAGGCGAAGGCAACTGCAGAATGAACTCACTTAAAGTTGCCTTTATTTTGGCAGTTTCATGTCTGACCTAGACAAGTAAGAAGAATGACCCTCAGAACCCGTCTGCCTTAGGCAGTTGCCTCACACTTGCCTAATGGAAGAGTCATTCAAGATTTATATGCCTCCACATTTTCTTATAATAACAGAAAGTACCAATTGAATTCTTAAAAACAAAAGGATCTTTTAATTGTAAAGTGGAAATTAAAGAGTTAAGCACCCCCAAAGGACACATCAAATTAACTAACAGTACTAAAATTGTCAGTTTAACTAGACTATTTCCATACTAACAGTGGTCTTTTTTTCACAGCGCTCCAATTTAAGTGGTGACTTCTGTTCTAATTTTACTTCCTATTGTTTCACATTCAATTATCATTGCTATTAAACTGTACTCTATTGCATTTCAAGTTGTGCTACGTTGTGAACAGGTGAAATTGTGAATCACTTTAAATTGCTAGCACTTTATTGTTTCCTTTATTAAGGTGGTTATTCTGTCATTGTCTTTATGACTGTATTCCTAAAAAGCATTGTTTGATTATTTTGATCATTAATGCTTGTAACTTAAATTGGGATTAGATGCTCAGGTCTCAGTCTAAAAATCCATTCTGAAGAAATGTTAAAAACATAAGAAATAACGGTGAAGAGTGAATATTTTTGTTTCCCTCAGTAACAATTACTTTTTGGCCTGTTACTAACAGACCAACTTTTATGTCACCAACATAAGATGTTACTTCCTCCATCAGATCCTTAGGGCAAGATGAAAGTGGAGGACATGCATCATGGTCCGCCTAGCCAGAAGGTGAGGTGATATCCTAATGGCAAAAAATTGCATACAAATGGACTTGATTTCTCAAGCCCATTTGCATGTATGGAATATCATCATGGAGATGTCTACCAATGTGTGGACTCCTCGCTGAATAATGACTCCAAGGTATAAGATGTTAATCAAGGTCAGCTCAAGACATATTGCTGCCTGAAACAGACTAGACAATGGCATCTTCATATATCCAAACCAGGAGTTCTCAACCTTTTTAATCTGGGGGCCAGGTCATGCTCCCCCAGACAGCTTTGGGGACCAGACGGCCATTTTGCTCTTCCTCCACCACATGGCTCTTCCTGGTATGGTGGAGGTGGTGGGGGCACATGAAATGGTGCCATGGGCCACATCTGGCCCACAGAGCACAGGTTGAGAATCCCTGATCCAAGCCAACCTGCCCAAAACTAGCCAAAACATTTGACACATAAAATCTAACCATTATTTCTTCCTATCCCTGGCAGTAAAACAAAAATAATAACATAATAAATGACTAATTAATTGGTGCCATTCTGTAATACCCAATGTGTTGCCTGAAGAGGTAATCTTTATGTGCCTAGCAGTAAAGCCAATAGTGGTATTAATTTCTTCTCTAGGATTCTGAGAGCTGGTGCCCAAAAATGTAACTTTTCAAAGCTGAGATTTCTCCTAACAAAGCAAATGATGGCTTTCAAGTGGGAGGTGAATCAAGAAAACTGAAATTAAATTGCATGCCATCAAGTCACTTCCAACTACCGTAATGGCAACCCTTCCAGTGTCTTTTAGGTATGAAGAACTCATAACTACTTTACCAGTCCCTCTGTCTACTGGCACTCCAGACCATGTGGCTTGCCACACACAGATGTTGGGTGACATCAGTTAGCCCTTCTCTCAAGGGGCATTGAAGGGATTTGAATGTCTAATGCCCCTTCCTAGCAATGGTCTACCTTTGCCTCTCACAGGTGTAATTTCCTAATATTTAAAGACAGAAGAGTTACAATCACAGACTCTTTAGCAGTGATGGGCAGTCTTGGCCCTCCAGCTGTTCTTGAACTTCAATTCCCAGAAGCCCAAATCAGCACTCCTGCTGATCAGGGCCTCTGGGAATTGAAGTTCAAGAACAGCTGGAGGGCCAAGACTGCCCATCACTGCTCTATAGCCTTCTTCTTAATTTGTGATAGAAGCAATTCAATGGTGCTTCTGGAATGAAAAAAGATCAACCAATAGGAGATGCTCAAATGTATTCATTGAGGAAGTTCCTTCTAGGCCTCAATACAGTCACTAAATTTTTTAAAAGCTGCAATGGATTTTTCCATAGTGAAATGAAGATGGAGCAGATGGAAAATCTACAGGACTAGAAAAAGTATACCATTGTAAATTGAGATAATGGGGAGATTTGCAGCTTTGAAATGGTTCAGTACAGCTGTCCATTAAAATCCTACCAACTTCAGCCATTCCCCCCAAGGTAAAATCCACCAAAATCAATGCTAGTTATTTCCCCTCTTCCTTGCAAATGTGTCCAGAATTGGAGCTAGTCAAGATTATGTTGTCTATAAATGAAACTTTACTGAAGAGAAACATGCAAAAATCTGGGCACATGCTGTCTTTTCAAAAGGTGGATCATTTAACATGTTTTCTCAACCTTGGACCTCCAGGCAGGGCCGCCATCAGAAATTTCTGGGCCCCATACTGAGCAATCCTATCCCCCCTCCCCCAGTAATGTCAAAGTTATGGCCGGTGGCAGCAGGGCCCCTGTCAGCTCCAGGCCTTATACGGCAGTACATGGTAATACTGCCCTGATGGCGGCCCTGCTTCCAGATGTTCTTGGACTTCAATTACCAGAAGTCCAAGTCAGAACACCTGTTGATCAAGGCTTCTGGGAATTGAAGTCTTTGGTGTCTTGCACAGGAGACAAAGAAGGAGTCGCAGGAAGGACTAACACAGGTTTATTCATTGATGGTCAGTATGAACATGTGGTAATGGCGGAGGTACATCTCATTATATACAGTACATAATACATTTGAATCTGGTTGCACGGTAGCTCATTGGCTGCTACCGGCGTGGCCTCGCCCAGGTCACGCCTCTCTTCTTGTAGTTGTTTTCTGTAGTCCTTTGTCATGCGGGGAATCTCCCGCGGCTGTTCGCGATTTGGGGAATGTGGACCATGTGAGACTGAACGCTCGCAGCTGCCCTCTATGGGCGGCTTGCTCGCGTTCCTTAGCAGCTGAGATACATTGTGATTGTGGCTGGTTACATTCATACCTTTAAAGAGACATTGTACATGCATACATAACATCCCTCCCCCCTAGGATGGGACGTAGTCCCTCAACCATTGTGGCTTGCCGCAAGTGCGCCTGGGGCGTGCGGCCGCCTGACCTAATACAGGGGAGCCTGTGACTCCTGGCTCTGTGGAGTCTCGTCCTGCAACGGAAAATGGAGAGTCGTTAGTGGTTCTGTGGGGAGCTTGCGATGCCCTTGTCTTGGGGGACGGGAATGGAATGAACAGCTGGGAAGTGAACCCCTGCCTATTTCCTGAGGAGCCCGGGGACCCTCCCAGCACGAACCTCGGGACCGGCGAAGATGCCCTCGCGGTCCCGCCACCTCCTGCTGTCTGTTCGGGAGTTCGGGAGATTGCGGCGGGGGCGGGCGAGCTCCCGCCGGCTGCCTGTCTTTTAGGGGCCGGAGCTATGGTGTACTCTAGGATGCAGGAACCGGGGGGGCTGGAGGTACCAGGGGCTGAACTGAAACCCCTCTTCTTGCTAGGACGGGTGGGGGACCACTCCGCTAACTCCCCCTGGTACGGAAAATCAAAATCATTACTAAACTGATCCCTCTCTTTCAAAGTATCCTCCTCTGTGGATGGGAACCCAGGATACGCGTTTGTATCCGCGGGTTCCGCCGTGTCTCCCCCTTGGGTAATGCGGGTGGGGGAGGACCATAACGCTGATGCCCCCTCCCCTGTGACTCGCCTTCTGAGTTGGTCGGCGTGCCTTCTCCACAGTAGACCTGAATTGGTTTCGACCCTGTAGGATACCGGCCCCGTTTGCTCCACAATTGTTCCCGGTACCCACGCTGGTCCCGAGGGCGCGTAGTTTCTGCAGTGAACCGGGTCCCCTATCGCAAAACTTTTGGAGCTCCCTCCCCCCATACTTATATTCCTCCCTTCATCCTCCACCCTGGACGGATCCATCCGGTCAAAAAGTGTTACCGGACGCCTCCTCATGAGGAGTTCGGTTGGGGAAAAACCTGAGGCTAAGGGGGTTGTCCTGTAGCAGATGAGGAACTGGCACAGATGCAGGTTCAACTCACCGGGACCCATGCGCCACAGTGCGTCTTTCGTAGTGCGCACTTGGCACTCTACCTGACCGTTTGTGGCGGGGTGGAACGGGGCAGCTGTGATGTGCCTAATTGCGTTTCTTTCCATGAACGTTTTGAACTCTGCAGACGTGAAGGTACTCGCGTTATCGCTCACGAGAACGTCTGGCAGGCCGAAGCAGGCAAAAAGCTTGCGCAACTGCCTAATGGTTGCCGCGGAGGAGGTGCTGCTCATAGGGATTACCTCCAACCACTTGGAGTAGGAGTCGACTACCAGTAGGAACGTGACCCCGCGGAACGGGCCAGTGAAGTCGACATGAATCCTGGACCATGGCCCACGGGCCGTGTCCCATTCCCTGTGGGGTAGCTTGGATTCCTCGGGCCGAGAGCTCTGGCAGCTCTCGCACGTGCCCACTAACCGTTCTATATCTGCGTCTATCTTGGGCCACCAAACGAAACTCCTGGCTAGGGCCTTGGAGCGCACGATTCCCGGGTGACTGGTGTGCAGTAGCTTTAGCACCCTGGCCCTCAACTTTTCGGGAATGACTACCCGCTGTCCCCAGAGTAAGCAACCCCTTTCCAGGGAGAGCTCCACTCTGCGTCTGCAAAACGGCTGGAATTCCTCCCCCGGGGAAGTAGTGGGCCACCCTTTTCTAACCCAGGAGCTGACTTGGGCTAAGGTCTTGTTGGCCGCCGTCGCCTTGGCGAGGTCGGCCGGAACAATGGGGGGTGAGTCGAGGGCCTCGATCAGCAGGACTTGGTGGTCCTGCTCCACCTCGCATGTGGGGTCTCCTAGGCTAGGGAGAGGGGATCGGGATAGTGCGTCTGCATGGGAGATCTCCTTCCCTGGGCGGTAAATCAGCTCGTACTGGTAAGCGTTGAGGAATATAGCCCAACGCAGCATCCTGGGGGATAAAATTTGGGGGGGTCGGTTTGCCGGTAGTGAAGATCCCCAGCAACGGCTTGTGATCAGTCACCACCGTAAACTCGCGGCCATACAAGAAGTCATGGAACTTTTTCGTTCCCGCAATTATGGCTAGGGCCTCCCTATCCGTTTGCGCATAATTGCGCTCAGCCTTTGAAAGGGACCTTGAATAGTACGCCACCGGGGCCTCCCGCCCGCTCTCTAGCATGTGGCACAGGACCGCCCCCACCCCCACCGGGGACGCATCACATATTAGAACCACTGGTTTTCTCGGATCGAAGTGGGTCAGGACAGCATTCGAGGAAAGGAGTGACTTTAGCTCTTTAAATGCTTTCTCCTGCCTGTCCCCCCACCGCCAAGCCGCGTCCTTTTTTAGTAGGGCGTGCAGTGGCTCCGCGACCGATGCCTTCCTTGGCAGAAATGAGTGATAAAAATTGAGGAGCCCTAGGAAAGACTGCAACTCTGGCTTTGCGGTGGGGCGGGGGGCATTCTTTACGGCTGCGACCTTGGACTCCGAGGGGCGAATTCCCTCTGGGGTTACCTTAAACCCGAGGAATTCGACCTCTCTTGCGAAAAATACGCATTTGTCTTTTCGAAGGCGAAGCCCCGCTTTTTCGAAAACTGAGAGGACCCCATCTAACCTCCTGGCTAGCTCTGCCTCGCTCCCCGCTGTTATCAGGACATCATCGAAGTAGGGGAGAACACCTGGGAGTCCCTTTAATAGGCGTTCCACGAGGGCTTGGAAAATCCCGGGGGCCGAATTCACGCCAAACTGGAGGCGCGTCACTTTAAAGGCTCCCTTGTGGGTTACAATCGTCTGTGCGGCGGCAGCAGCTGGGGTTACCGAGAGCTGCTGATATGCCTGCGCTAAGTCTAGCTTGGCGAAACACCTCCCCCCATGTAACGTGGCCAGTAGGTGGCTGACCACAGGCACCGGATATGCATTTGGCCGAATGGCCTTATTAATCGTACATTTATAATCCGCACAAATCCTGACCTCCCCGTTTGATTTAAGGGCCGTAACAATCGGCGTTTCCCATTCCGCCGAATCAACTGGAACCAAACTCCCCTGCCCCACCAGTTTGTCCAGTTCCGCCTCGATCTTGTCCTTTAGGGCGAATGGCACTCTCCTTGGCTTGAGGCGGATGGGCCGGATCTCTGGGTCCAGTTCAAAAGAGACTGGGGGGGGCCCTGTACGTTCCAAGCCCCTTTTTGAAAACGTCCGGGTGCGCATTGCACACATCCCGCATTGGGTCAGTCTCGATGGCGTTAATGCCGGACAGTTCGATTCCCAGGGGAGCAAACCACTGTGTTCCCAGAAGGCAGCATCTCCCCCCCTTGAGGACGACTAGGGGCAGTCTCTCGGAATAGTTCTTGAATTTTACTTTGAACTTTCCCACCCCCAACACTGGGATCCCATTTCCCTGCACGTCCCGCAAGTTTGACCTTAAGGCCCGCAGTTTGGGCCGCGCCTCTGGGGGAATGCGCATGTACTCTCTCTGGGATAGGATAGAATAGGATGACCCCGAGTCTATCTCCATTCTCACTGGGAGCCCCTGTAACTGTACCTCAACGAAAAAACGTCGGTGCTCCAGTCCCACGCGGTTGACGCCTTCCTCGTCGAAGCCGGTTGAGACCTTCCTCGTGCCGGTCACCTTACGCTGGTGTCCCCGGGGGTGACTTGGGCCACTCCTGTTCTCGGTCCGTCCGCGCCTGCAAACTCTGGCAATGTGCCCTTTCCGGCCGCAGTTGTGGCACTCGGCCTTGCGAAACGGGCACCTCGTGCGGTCGTGGGGCGCCCCACAACCGTCGCAATGGCGGTCTTGCCTGTCGCGGGTCTCACGCTTCTCCCCGCGCTTCCGTATCCACTGGACGTCGTCCTCCTCGCTGGAACAGGGGTCTGCCGTCGTAGACGACTCCTCGGACATCGCTGGTGAGCCGGCGGGCGGCTTGGGGGCCCGCCAGGCAGTCTTTGTTGGTGTCCGCCGGGCCGCTTGCACTGGCGACTTGGCCCTCTCGGCCGCGGCCCCTCGGGACTTAAACAGCCTGACCCCGCTCCTGGCTTCCTCGGCTGCTTGGGCCTCCCGCAGTACCTCGTTGAACGTGAGGCGGCTGTCGCGGGTCATCAGGCGCCTCTGCAGCTCCTCGTCCCTCAAACCGCACAACATGCGGTCTCGGAGGGCCTGGTCCAGGTCGTCCCATTGGCAGTGCACCGCTGCCAGCCGGAGGGCCGCCGCGTAGGCGGACACGGATTCGCCTGGGCGCTGGTCTCGCCGGTGGAACGCGACCCGGGCTGGGAAGATTGAGACCGGCGGTTGAAGTGCTCACGAAGCTTCTCCAAGATGCGGTCAATGGGCACTTCGTCCACCTTTTGGGGGGCCACGAGGGTCATCAAGATCCGCATTGCGGCCGGTCCCACCTGGGACAGGAAATGCGAGCGCATTTTCACGGCGGCGTCAATGCCGGCGGCCTCCATCGTGTGCCGAAACTGGCACTCGTAGAGCTCCCACTGCTCGGGTTCGCTGACATCGAACTGGTACGGCTTGACTTTGGGATTCGCCATCAATCCCATCCTCGTCGCCAATTTGGTGTCTTGCACAGGAGACAAAGAAGGAGTCGCAGGAAGGACTAACACAGGTTTATTCATTGATGGTCAGTATGAACATGTGGTAATGGCGGAGGTACATCTCATTATATACAGTACATAATACATTTGAATCTGGTTGCACGGTAGCTCATTGGCTGCTACCGGCGTGGCCTCGCCCAGGTCACGCCTCTCTTCTTGTAGTTGTTTTCTGTAGTCCTTTGTCATGCGGGGAATCTCCCGCGGCTGTTCGCGATTTGGGGAATGTGGACCATGTGAGACTGAACGCTCGCAGCTGCCCTCTATGGGCGGCTTGCTCACGTTCCTTAGCAGCTGAGATACATTGTGATTGTGGCTGGTTACATTCATACCTTTAAAGAGACATTGTACATGCATACATAACAAAGTCCAAGAACACCTGGAGGCCCAAGGTTGAGAAAACCTGAATGACAAACACCCTGAGCTTTGCAGAGGGAGGACTAGAGACTGGGAATATTATTTTTTATTATAATTTCCAGAAGCCCCTGCAATTGCTTCCATCTAAATCTCTCACCTCATGGAGCTGCTTAAGCCTCCACATGGCGGAAAGGCTTGTGACTAAACTGAGTTCACTACTGCTGCTGCTGCTAGCTATTTTATTTTATTATTAGTTTCAATTATATCCCACCTTTCTTTTAATGAACCAAGGGCAGTATAAACATCATGCTCCTCCTCGTCTTTCTTTGGAGCTATATTATCATTGTAATTGTTCTGTTTGCAAAAGTAATTTATGACATTTTCTCATTAGGAGCCAGAAAAATGCAGCAGAATGCTTTCTGGTTTTCTCTGATAGCCAATCCTGATATTGTGGGACCAAGAAGACAATAGCATAAAACTGCTGTCAAAATCCCTCTAAGAATGTGCTTCCTTTTCATTCATAAAGCTAGCCCATATCCTCAAAGATAAATACCATTAGACAGTGCAGTACTGTATGCTACTAATAATTACAGCTTGTCAAGTCAAGTTAGAGTTACAGTGACTTTTGCCAGGATTTTCTAAGTAAAGAGTTCGCAGAAGTGGTTTACCATTCCCTTCATCTGGGGGCACCCTGGGGGCATTCAGCTTGCACAAGGTTACTGGCTGGCTATTCTCCTTGAATGTACAATAGCAAATCTAACTCCCAATCCAATGATTGTGAACCTTTTAGAGACCAATTGCCCAAACTCAACAGGCTGTCATCTGCGCCGCAGAAGGGTGGGGCAAATTCTGTGCTGTGGGAGAGGAATCACTCCCATTGTGCTGCTGGGAAGAGGGCGGAGTGGAATCTGTGATGGGGCTCTAGGTGCCCCCTATGGCACACATGCCATAGGTTCGCCACCATTGTCCTAATCTCTGGCTCCATACACAGGTACCTAATTCATTGAGGTGTGAGCTACAATATATCGGAGAGCAAATAAAACAAAAGGCAAAAAATGTTGTGGAACCTTAAAGACTACTGTATTTTTTTAATGATTTTTTTAATATTAGCTTTCATGGATCAAGTCCACTTCATCAGATATAAGAGTGAGATTTCATGCCATGAATGAAAATTAATTAATTTATGCATATAACAGAGGTTCATAATGGTTGGTTAGTATATCAGATCAAGTTACAAATCAGTGTGGATATTTACACCTGGTGATGACTGAAGATTCCTGATTGACATTCAGGTTTATTTCTGAGAGTAAACAAAATAGCAAAAAAATGTTGTGGCACCTTAAAGACTTACTCCTGTATTTGGAGTTAGTCTTTAAGTGCCACGATGTTTTTTGTATATATTTTTTCTGTTCTGTTTTGTTTATTCGCAGATATGCTTGCAGTAACACAGCTAGCACTTCAAATATTTCAAATTTATTTCTGTGAACTTTGGTTCTGTGAGGTTGTAAATGGTATGTACTTTGACTTTACTAGTCCTTAAATTATGGCAAATGTGGTCCAAAAAGTAACTTTTCCAAGTTCTGCTCACAAGCCTTTATGGTTGTTAGACAGGCCAGTAATTAAGTCTTATAAGCTCTTAGGTCCATGAGTTCTTGTTCTCGTCTACAAAAGTTTAACTATAAATAATGTGAGAGTGGATGTTGCCTTTATAAGAGACCCCTTGTTACGTACCTTTCTTCAAGAGTCAAGGAAGGTTGTTTTTTCTTGGCTCTTCTGGCTGGAGGATTATTGGAGTTGTGATACAATAAAGTAACCTTTTCAGAAGGTATCTTGGATCTCCCCTCCCCAAGTAGCTCCATTCAAATCTGGTTAAGACGCTGAGCTGGAGACTGAAAGGTCAGGTTTCATACTGGAGAGCTGCACTTGGGGATATGAAAGGAGCCTTATTCGGGTGTCTCCTAAAAATCCTTTCAACCCAGAGTAATCTCTGATGCATAATAATAATAATAATAATAATAATAATAATAATAATAATAATAATAATAATTATTATTATTATTATTATTATTATTATTATTATTATTATTATTATTATTATTATTATTATTATTATTATTATTATTATTATTATTATTATTATTATCATCATCGTCATCATCGTCATCATCGTCATCATCGTCATCTGGAAAAATAGGAATTCTTCAGGAGCATGAAATAGTCCTCAGTCTGTGATTCAGCAAAACTAGTAACTTCTATTTTTACAATAGGAAAAATGAAAGAATCTCGATTTTATTAATGTTATAACACTAGATGCCAGGAGTGAGTCTAAAACACATTTATGCATACGAAGAATTGGATTCAAGAGAATAATAATTCTTTTTTGAATTAATGTGCTCAGAAAAGCAGTTCAAGTGTAAGAGTCCCAAGATACCAATAGTTTTAATTCATTCTTCTGTCTTTTAATCTAAAATAATTAGTTGCATACAAAGAAAAAATGGGGGAGGGGTTTGACCAAGGGAGGAGCGGAAACAATCCCTTTCTTTCTTTCCTTGAAGCCCAATGGCAAAATCTGTACCACCATTTTTTCTGTAGGTCCAGTAGTGATGGAACTGCAAGATAATTAGCACATGTTAGCTTTAATTAGAATGAATGGGGTTGATTATTTAATTTCCAATGAGACAAACTAAATGGTGCTTAATTCCATAAGCAATGAAGAGCCTTGTCCTATTTTTCCTGTTATTACACTTAGTGTTAAGAAGGACATCACCTGGTGGGGGCATAAGCAAAGAAGATAAATGGCTAGAACAGGAATGAATTTTCCATAACTTGATTAAAAGATAAAGTTCTTCTAGGAGAGTGATGGCGAACTTTTTAAAGACCGAGTGCCCAAACTGCAACCAAACAGCCACAGGGATGGAAGGAAACACTCCCATTGATCTGCTGGGTAGAGGGGCGGGTTGAACTCTGTGCTGGGGGAAGGGATGAAATGCTCCCATTGGGCTGCTGGGCAGAGGGGTGGGGTGAACTCTGTGCTGGAGGAGGGAGGAAGTGCTCCCATTGGGCTGCTGGGCAGAGGAGTGAGGCAAACTCTGTGCTGGGGTGCATGCACATGTGCCCACAGAGAGGGCTCCGAGCACCACCTCTGGCATGCGTGCCATAGGTTCGCCACCACTGCTCTAGGAGAATATTGCAATGCTTAATGATTTTGTTGTAGTAGCCCTTAATGTGTCTAATGTTTGCTGCCTAAGAAAATCATGGGGAAAGTTAGAAGGTTTCCTGCTAGGCAAAGATAGGCAATTTTGGTCGGAAGTAGAAAATAGATGATGACGTCTCCCATAATCCACTAGCCAGTATGGCCTGTCAGCAGAAAATGATGGGGGAAATATGTTGCTTTAAACACCCCTCTTAACAGCACTGAACCTCCAGCAGAGCCACCAGACAGACTGGGAGAAGCAGTGGGCGCTCTCCAGTTGTCCCTCCTGTGCTATCTAGCTACCTCCTTCCATTCCAGAACCCAAGTTTTAACAGGCAACATGTCATTAGAGCTGGTAGATATTCAACAGAAATCAATGCTTGAGAAATCAGACAAGAGGTTGAAGTCTATGTTCATTTCCTAATGACCATTCACTCATCATCATTGTTGTCGTCATCACCACCCATTTGGATGCAGGATGTTATCCACTGCCACTACTCCAAGGTATTTACAGTTGTCATCACTTGATAATGATTTTATAGCATCACCATTTCTTAGCTCTATTCCACCCAGATTGTATAGAGAGAGGTTTTCATATTTGTCAAGTCTGTCTTCTCAACATCTTTGCTTAATATTCACACTGTGCTTAACAGTGATTTTATCTCAGTGGGAATTTTGTCCTATACAGTACTGTAGTTTTAGTAATCTATGTATAACAAATGATTGATTTTTTCCCCTTCTTGATCTGAAATTATGGTAGCTCAACCCAGTTTTATTTAGAATTATTAACAAGGGGGTTGATGAAATGTTAACCAGTAATGGTGACAAAGAATTTGTTTTTCATATTTTTGAAATTTTTAGTACCATCTCATCAACATCTTTTGTGTTTCTTGACTTTTTAAAGTTCCCTTTCTGTTCAATTGGATATTGGTAGTTTTCAATTAAATAGTTATATCTATGAATACTTATGTATATTTCTTCGACGTAGCTTTTGGCTGGGACGTTGCACACGACAGTTCAGTGTCATCTTATTCTGATGTGTAGACTATTTAGCCGTGACTATGTCATGTTGTCTGGGATTCACCACATGAAGACTACTCTTTCATCCCACAGATGAAGCCCTTCAATGGCTTCCAAACCTAGACATGGAACTCTAGTTAGGAACTTGAGGTGGTCAATTTGTGCTCACTATATATATTAGCATTAATATAGACAACTGAAGTTCATCATATGATAAATAAATATTTTTTATATTTATTTATATATGTATGTATATTTCTCTTGCTAGTACTCAGTGAGTAACATAAACATTGTTGGGCAGCAGCACGTAATTGGTTGATGAGTACTGGTTTCATTGCCCTTGTCTTGATCTTTAATTGTCAGGAATGTGTGACCTGTGGGCATCCAGTCTCTGGCTGGGGAATTTTGAATTAGATGGTTGAATTGCATTGCTATATATTGATGGGGACTTGTTAAATGCTCTAACCAAAATCTGTGAAGCTCAACTGGTCCAATTTTTCCACAGCCTCTGTTTGCCTCTCAATCATTTCAGTTGTTATTACAATATCATTCATGTGTATTCCTTGGGCTTTTTTGCAGAAGTATTTGTCCCATGAGGTGTTTTATTATGTTCAGTTCAGCTTTCCCAAATTTCTTTCCAAAAATTTAAAATATCATCAATACACAAGTCTAGTTTCTTCTAAACAAAATTTCCTCCTAAAGATTTAGAAAATTATTGTTGTTTCTGCTGAAATTGCATTATCGCTATATTGTTTCGAGCATCCCTCACACCTTTCCATTTTCTTGCTTTAGCTGTTACTTGTTATTTTAATTCTTCCATGATTTCAAATATTGTTCTCCTTTCTACATCACATCTTTTGTATAATTTGACTTTTCATTTTAAAGTTTTCAACCACTAATATCTGCACATAATTTATTTTCTTTTTTAGCCAAATTTGCCATTTTGGAGTGCTAAGAATTTTTGGAATTTTAGACAACTTTTAACCAAACTCCATGGTTATTATGGCAGTTGTGTGAAAAATAAGATGGCTTATTTCCTTTAATGTTGGTTGAAATTGTACTGATGGCCACACTCGCATCAATCAGTAGATCTTGTACTGGCTTACTTAATAATGATCATAAAATAGGGAGCCTCTGTTTTTCTGTATTTTGGTTAATACGATTTATTTATTTTCCTTCAGTGATTTCTGCCATTATGTCAATTTATGGTTGTTGGGTTGTGTCACAGGCTGTTCTTCACTTATACGTTTTATTTTTCTGTTGTATCAGTTGTTATCCATACTTTAGTCATTATTCTGTGGTGGTTCTTCTCTTGCCAGCTTTTCAACTTCTTGTAGTTCCAGTTCTGAAAATACTTGATTCCAGATGATAAATCTTGTTTGGTCCATTAATCATTGTTCAGATGTATCACTATACACAAGTGTTTCCTTTTCCAAATTTCAATTATTCTTTTTTTAAAAACCATGGGCTATGAGTCTATGTTGTAATAACATTTCATAATTGCATACAAAGTTGCATTAAACTTTTGACACAAAGAGCATACCTCAAAAGACTGGAAAATGTTAAACTTCAAATTAAATGGTGAAAAAACAATCAAAGGCATAAAACACATGGGTAGTTCCAGTAATCAGATATCCAGCTGGAATAACAGATTGGACACAAAGTGAATTCAGAGAATTGGATCAAAAACCATGGACATTAATGAACATGGACTACACCCCAAAAAAGTGATGTGGATGGGTTGTACTTAAAGTGAAACATTGGAAGCTGTTGATTACTATAAATACAACAGGTAGTAGTAGAAGAAAAAAGAATCTAAATGATTGTATCAATAGAAGCAGAGAAAAACTACTTAAGGTGGTGAAAGTGAAAAACTTTTTTAAAACATCAGAAGCAAAGATGGAACATAGGAAACAATGGTTTGAAGGTAAGTTAAACTAGAAAATGAATCATTGCATGGGAAAACACTTGAGAAATGTCGATGGAAAATATGGTAGCAGCTTGGGCTTAGCTAAAACTGGGGTCCATAAAGAAAGAAATGCAAGGTTTGATTTTTACTGCACAAGAACAAGTACTCCAAACTAATATTATGAAAGCTACAATTCAAGGAATTAGTGCAAACAGCAAATGTCGACGTCAAGAAAAATATGAATCTGTGTCACACCTTATCTGTGAATGTTCAAAGTTTGTACAGACAGACTACACAGCAATAAACAATAGAATTGCAAAATTAACACTGGTCATTATGTTAAAAAAATATAATCTGTCAAGAATTCATGGAAACATCAAGTAAAAAAGATACAGTATTAGAAATTGGCCACATTAAGATTTTTGGATCTGAAGTGCTAGATACCTTGACTATAATGCATTAAGCCATAAAAATAATAGAATGAAGAAATGCTGGAATAAGTGCCATTGAAGCTCCAGGGGATGCCAGAGTTGAAGATAAAGAATTGGAAAAATTAACAAAATACAGAGAACTGACAATAGAAACAACACATTTATGAATGAAGCACATTTCAGTGGTTCTTATACTCATTGGGGCACTGGGAGAAATGTTGTATACTACTATTTAATTAATACAGTAGTTAGGTTTTTGGCTAAAACTTGTACAGTAAAACTTCGGATAATGCTAAAACTTGGTTCCACAAGTCTTAGTGTTATCCGATTTCTTAGTGTTATATTAAAATCCTATGGGATGCATCAGATAACGTTAAAACTCCATAGAGATGCATTGTAACCGGCACAGGCTTTTAGCAAATGTTATCCGATGCATTCCATAGGATTTTAACATTATGCGATGCAATTTTCCCCCCAGATTGCTTAACATTATGCAGTTTTAGCATTTTCTGATGCAAACATTACTGTAGGTATTACTGTATCTGTTAGATAATACCAATCAATGTTTTTATAATATTGCTTGCGTGCTATCATCATCATCTTCATGTGTGTTTTAAGATGTTCTTAACTGTTTCAATTAATTATTTTACTACGATTCTATGTTTAATCATTTTTAATTCAGTAATTTATTATATTTTAATAAGTTTATATTAAACAATTTGTGAGTTGCCTTTGATCTCTTTAGTGACAAAAAATGTGGCATAAATATGGAATCAGCCAATAAATCAGTCAATCAAAGCAGTTAATATGCACGATACTAGAAGTGATTATGGAACTCATGCTGGGACAATCAAACATCTCTCAGCATTTGAGCATTTCCTGCTTTTAACAACAAGCTATCTATATCATATATTTAATTTATTATTTCGATTTCTATACCGCCCACTTGGCCAAGGCCAACTTAGGGCAGTTCACAATCATAATAAAAACATGATTAAAAACTGTTTAAAAAACTACCCTTCCCCTTAAAAAGTTTACAGGGACCGAGGGGGCCAGAATTTCACTATACCAGCCACCCAACAGAAGTCACCCTTCCACCTGCACCCCATACTTGGCCTGCCAGCCAGGTTTTAAGTTCTTTTCTGAAAGGCAGCAATTCCATCTGAAGACTTGGCTCTGTTGGTAAGAGATTCCAGAGTGCCAGTGCAGACACGGAGAAGGCCCTCCTCCTTGTGCTAGAGAGGTGAGCCCCTCTAGCAGATGGTACAATAAGAGAGCCCCTCCAGTCCACCCTGGTTGGATGGACAGACATCCTTAGGGCGATGCAGTCTCTTAGGTAACCTGGCCCACTGTCATGTAGGGCTTTAAAGGTCAAAACCAGCACCTTGAATTGCACCCGGAGGCAAACTGGTAACCAGTGAAGCTCCCAAAGCAGTGGTGAGGCATGGGCATAACGTCCACACCCCATTAATGGGGTCCAGGTGTTCTTGGACTATAAATCCTACATGTCCTGCCATTGGCTATATAGAGGCTAGGCTTTCAGGAGTTTTAGCTCAATAAAATATGAGGGCCCATGTCTGGGAGTCACTGACCTAATCTGAGTCAGAGATGTGTATTCTGCATAGCTGATCTTACCTACATCTCCTGTATTTGTCTATGGCCTTCAGGTACCATTGCTGGAGCTGACTCTCAGGTGTCAGTCCATCTGGTATTTGCATAGGAAATGGAAGAAGAGCACAACATTTCCTTTGCCTCAGGAAGGAAAAATGTCTTGGCCTGGCCTAGCTCAGTTGTGTCCATGTATTTGTTTCACATGAATTATAAACTCTTAGATGAGTGATGGCTAACCTTTAGAGACTGAGTGCCCAAACTCAACAGGCTGCCATCCACACTGCAGAGGGGCAGGGTGAACTCTATGCTTGGGTGATGAAGCACATATCCACAGAAAGAGCTCTGAGTGCTCCCCCTGGCATGTGTGCCATAGGTTCGCCACTACTGTCCTAGACCATTGCAAGAGAAATCAGATTGTATAGGGATACTTTGTATCAGAGAGACAGAAATTAAACAAAGAGTGAATAACACAGTTCATACATGAAAGCAGTGAAACAACAAATCTTGGCATGTTTTTTCACCAGCACCATCATTTCTCCATTCCCAGTTTGGGATGACAAAATATCACTTAATAGAATTCACTTCTGTTACTTAATCCAGGGATCTCACTGCCCTTACCATTAACCATGCTAGCTGAGGTTGATGTTGGACCAAAAAAAGGGGGAGAGTCAAAGTTGTAGCACGCTTGTCTTGCATTTATTTAATTACAATAATACATGTGTGACAATGATAGGTCTTTCTGTCTATGGGGTTAGATTAACACAACAGTTAGCATCAGTTTGCTAAGTGCACACTTACTACAAAGTCACATTAATAAAGCATGTAAATAACTTATTTACCACTTCATTTGTTTGTCTGAGTCATCCTAAGAAAATTAATGAATTTGTTTAGAACAACAAGTCAAATCATTTTTAAGACAAGTGTTTCACAGATGTGTGTTTCTATTAATATGGCCACATTTTCCTATGTTGTGTGGTGTTTTGTTATTGGTTTTTCTTTATTTCCCACTGGGAAAAAGTAAATGAAGAATCTCACAAGGCATATTCTATAAACTTGTAAAATTGTCATTCACCAGAAGTATTAATATTAAAATCCATTTTAAAGTGACTTCTTTTAGGTGAAGTCAGTAAATAAGCTATATTTCACTTACACTTTGCTATTGTTTAAGACCCTTTCTGCAGGCAATCCATGCTAAATGATTCTTATATTAGATTTTCTAATCAAGATCACAAACACCAGTTTCTGGCTTATGTCGTCTTAAATCCTAACAAATTTGTGGCACGTCTAACGAAAAATGCAAAGTCTGTCTGAAGTTGGAGTGCAGCTTAGCATGGTTTCTCTGCCGCCATAGCTCTTTCTTTGAATTCAATACTGCAGGAGCAATTTAATGCAAGTCCAATTTATGACTTAATGCTCCAGGGACCATAGTGGGAGATTGTTACATTATTCTTTTCTAATCCTATTTGTGTTTTAATTTGCTAGGTCTGTAATGAGGTGCATGTCTTGAATAGATTCAAGATCTTTCACATTGCTTTTGACTTTGTTTAATATTATAGATTGTACAGTTTGTGCTCAAGCCCCACAATTCTAAGGTCAGTGTTTTCTCTTCATTTTCTACTATGAGAGTGAATAAAATTTAAGCATGAAAGTAATTGTATTCACATGTCCTTGTTTATCGCTTAATAGTTTATTTCCTGTTGTAACTCAGCACATTTGATATCACAAAAATCAATAATACATTTGGATACTAGATGGATTGCTCCAAATTACTCTGAAAATTATTACTCTGGATGCAGCTCTTATTAATAAATTTGCTAGTTGGTAATCAACTCAGTTCTTATCTCCATTTAATACAAATGTGAAATCTTCTTATGCATATTATAGACCAACATTTCTAAACATGATCTATACTAGGGGTTCCCAACCTTTTCAAGCTGGGGGCTGGGTCATGCTCTCTCAGTCAGCTTCGAGGACCAGATGGCCATTTTGCCCTGATGGGGGTGACCATTTTGTCCCAACAACTTCAAAGGGGGTGGGCATTTTTTTTTTATTGAATGCCCTTGGAGGGGGGGGGGCACATGAAATGGTGCCACAGGCCGGATCCAGCCCATGAGCCTTAGGTTTGGAAACCCTGATATATACGCATTGGAGTTGTTACTTATGCTAACAGTAAGAAAGAGGCAAACCATGTAAAACTCAAGAAGCTGATGTTTACTGAGCTGCATGCCAAGGCCACACAAGCCCCCTTGCCACAGCAAGTCAACAATCCTTAGGGGAAACAGACAGGCAGGCCATAGTGAGAGTTCAGATTAAAACAATCTACTGGAGAAGGAAATGGCAACCCATTTCAGTATCCTTGCCAAGAAAACCCCTGTGGACATTATCAACATCATATGACACTGGAAGATGAGCCCCTCAGGTCAGAAGGTGTTAAATATGCTACTGGGGGAAAGTGGAGGGCAAGTGCAAGTTGCCCCAGAAAGAGTGAGGTGGCTGGGCTAAAGCTGAAAGGACGCTCAGCTGTGGATGTGTCTGATGGTGAAAGGAAAGTCTGATGCTGTAAAGAACAATATTGCATAGAACCTGGAATGTAAGATCTACAGATCAAGGTAAGCTACACATGGTCAAATAAGGATATGGAAAGACTAAACATTGACATCTTGGGCTTCAGTTAACTATACCTCTATCTGACTGATTCATCACACACAAATGCCAGTTTCCAATCTGTATAGGCCTTTCCCAGGCTGGGCAAAAATTATCTGTAAATAATGCAGGGGGGGAAACAGACAAATTTCAAAAAATATGATATGATTATGATTAGATGTCTCTTCCGGTTTCAAAATGAAGCCTACAACATTTGTCTAGGAATGGTGGTTTTACGTTTCACCTTTGACAATGTTGCTTGAATAGTCCGAGACTTGCCAGAGAGAAAGCTAGCTTTTGTTATTTAATTGTAATATATAATTAGGGGATGAGGGGCTCAATTAAATAGTGGAGTAAAATTCAGTAGCAGTTTATGCTGTGAAACATTAATGAAGTGAATTAATACTTACCAAAGCATCTTATCCCACCCAGATATTTTGTTTTGTTTTGTAAAAACTGAAGTATAGTTTTGGAAAATGGTAACCTATACAGTTACTTTTAGCTGTATAGTTACACCATCGCTAAAACAGTAAGTACTTTAGTCAAAGAAAATTATTTAGCTACTTTTAAAATTGCACAGGTATTCCAATCATATCTAGTAGGAAATATAATTCCACTTGCAGAATTAAATATTTATTTTACTCTTGTATGTTAAACATACTCTGATTCCCAACGGTCATGGAGGCGGAAGAGTCCATGCAAGATGGACTGGCTGTGAAGATGCACCTTGATACTATCCTCAAGGCTGCGGCAGTCCATTGCAACTCCAGTGTTAAATCCTGCATGTCTCATTTCAAATGTGCCGCAGGAGATGGCTCCATGATCATAGTGTGTGGGTCACTTCATGGCAAGCTGGGATCCACCTTAAACAAATTCATGCCAGGGGCATTTTTCCTGATTTCCACGGAGGGCAAAGGTGGCCCAGAACCAATTGGCCTCCACGACCAGGCCTCCTGGTGCCCTGGGGCAGGAAAAAAACTATGCTCAGATCGAGTTGCAGCTGACGATGATGATGTTAAAATACTACAAATAAGGTTTTATGTTTTGTTTTCTACCCCTGATGTGTATACAACAAAGCTAAATATAAAAATTGTTTCAGATGGATAAAAATAACTGCAAAATAGTCATTTTAAAAACCCTAGACACCCCAACCTTTAAGCTGTTTTGTCCTCCTTTCCAAAAGGGTTGATGGATATTCATTGACCCCATTACAGCATTGGAATATATCAGCCAAAATAATACTTTAACCAATTTTAGCACTAGGCTATATGTTCTGTTATAAGGAATAGCAAATGTTTAATCATAAATATTTTAATGGCTTCAGGGATTCATGGGATTCAATGACCGTGTTAAATGATAATAATCACATCTGGTTTATTACTACAGTAATTCAGCCGCTTCCCCTCAGTAGTTATTTTTTATTATATGCATGGTGCTACTGTCATGGTCATTTATAGCCATAATATTTTAAAGTGGCTCGTTTGTTTGTTTAAGGACAGGTTTACAATATATTTCCATCCAAAATAATATACATTTTGGACAATCCTTTCCAAGCTTCCATTTGAGAACGTACCCTATCCTGTTGAAGTAAGAGGGATGAGAGGAAAGTTCCCTCAAAATGATGGCATGGGTCTGTAAAATATTTAATAGAGGGGTACAGAATAAGCAATTACACAGATCATTCAAGTCTGATTGGTTTAAGAAGTCTACAATGAAAGAGTTAACAACAAGCAAACCTCAGATGGAGAGGTTGTGGGGGTTGGAAGATATCTCTGTTTTTTAAATTGTGGTCAATATTTCTCCACCAATGGAACACTTCAGGGGCTGTACAAGTGGTGGGCCTTTGATAGGCAGGCATTCATTCTCACATCCTATATACACTAATTTGCATTCACATCACAGGAGACAGCATGACTGGTGATTGTGTATGTGCCTGTATACTCCCACTCTTTCTAAGTATATAGAAGGTTGTTATGCACCCCCCCCCACCCCCAACACACATTTCAGTGCAGGGAAGATATTATTTCTCTACTGATACTAACAGTAAATAAATACATTTTGTGTCAGAAATTACTCTGGGTTGAAAGAAGTTTTGCTCAGGGGATGCCCGAATGAGGCTTCTTTCAGGTCCCCAAGATACATCGTGCAGCACGGGTATCAAATCCCGACCTTCCAGTCTCCAAGCTCAGCATCTTAACCTCTAAGCCACCGCAATGCTGTGATACTAGCAATGAAGAGAACTCCTGATGACTGTGAGACAGGGGACTGAGAAGCTTTGACCTTATCAGAATCTTTTTCTGAAGGATGAGTTGAGAAAGAGGGCACCAGAACATGAAACTCCTCACTAACATGATTGATTGATTGATTGATTGATTGATTGATTGATTGATTGAATTTGCAGTCTTGCTATTTTTTTCAGATAGCAGATTACAGCTGCCACCTCCTTCTTCATGATTTCATGGTTTCTCTGGAACTATAAGAGTGTCCTATGGCTCGCTTCATTTCTGCTGCCTTCCCTCTTTCTTCTAACCCTATAGCTAAGGGAGGGTATGACTGCTGTCATCTCTTGTGAAGGTAGAAGATGTTGATTAGTCTTTGGTGGGGGAAGTTTTTGTGCCCAAAACAAGGCTGTGGTGACTCAGTGGTTAAGAAGCTGGAAGGCTGGCAAGCCTTGTTAGCTGGAAGGCTGGCAAGTCGGCAGTTCGAGATCCAGGTACTGCATGCTGGATTGAGAACCCGTCTCTGTCCCAGCTCTTGGGAACATGAAAGGAGCCTCATTTGGGCATTCCCTGAGTGGAGTTTCTTCCCAAAAAATCCTTTCAACCCAGAATAATTTCTGACACACAATTATGATTATGATTATTGTGCCTATTATCCTTTGGTTTTCTTTAATAGAGAAGTTATGTTGAGAATCTGATTTTTAAAAAATTCATTATTATTATTCACCAGATCTGGTAGCAAAGTTTTGGAAAGTTACTTTATTGAATTATAAATGTCAGAATCTCATGCATGCCAACCAAACATTCTCCCACCAGCTTAAGGGACCCCCTGGAATTGTAAACTAGAAAAGGATATTTTCCACACTCTGAGCAGTCTTTGTACTTCCATGTGTGATGGAATTGTGCTAAGTTTGTTTTAATTTTCCCTGATGCCAAGCTAATACTGTCTATTTGGTTTTTATTACCTCTTTGAATGTTTAATGTATACTTTTAGCTTTTGATTTTGTTATCAAAAATAAATGAAAGACTCCACTGAGCACTGAATTAACAGGATATTAAAAATCAGCATGTAAGCTTCAATCCATTCTACTTGCCTCTTCTTTGGCTGTTTTATAAAAGAGAAGTGGCTTTTATAGGTGGAAATGATGAATTACTCTAAAGTATCCTGTAACCAGATGTGACACAACCGATGTACTGCTGGCACTTAACATTTTGAGAGAAAATCATTGAAATAAATGCAGGTTGGAAGAGAGCCCATAATGCTAATTTTCATTACAGTACTTTTTTAAATAAAAAAAATCAGTTTCTGTCAAAAGTAACCCAGACATAAGACCCAACTTTTCAAAACTTATGTTTGTGTGCAGCTTTCTGATTCAAATAATTGGCTTCATTACACTGTGGCAAAATTATTTTGCTCTTTCAAGGATTCTTTAAAAATGGGCCAAAATCAAGGACACATGTCAAGGACCATAACATTTACTGGAACATGGACGAGAAGGGCAGAGTTGGGCAGAGCATTGTCATCACCTTAAACGTGGCTGCCACACACCTAGACCTCCTTGCATGATGTGGCACTAAACTATGCAGGACAAGTTGTGGTTAATACAACATTTCTTCACTTTTTGTAACAGGCAGTCACTGAGTTAGAACAACATAGACCATGAGGATATCAATTACACTGAAACATGGGAAGGAGATATGGGTTGGTGGTAGCCACATGATGAATGTAATGAGTTGTTTCCCTGAATCAGGAAGGAGATCACAAATCTTATTTAGTAACAGGACAAGACCCCGAGAAGCTTCAAACTGCAGCTATGCCACTCAATCAGTATTTGATATCTTCTAAGACAGGAGTACTCAACCTTTTAAAGCCGGGGGCCGGGTCATGCTCCCTCAGACAGCTTCGGTAGCTGGATGGCCATTTTGCCCTTCCTTCACCGCATGGCACTTCCTGGTGTGGTGGAGGCTGGGGGGGCACATGATATGGTGCCGCATGCTGCATCTGGCTCAAGGGCCGCAAGTTGAGAATCCCTGTTCTAAGACATAGTACTAGGTAACATAGTAGGGAAATATGGTTTAATCTGATGAGATTCTCACCTGTGGAAATCTAATTTAACTGAAATAACTATAGCCAGCCAGATAACAATCTGCAGGAGTCAGCAGGGGCAGAAGCTCAATTTATAACAACTCCAATAGCAGAAGCTGCTTTAAATTTCTAAGGTCGCCCTAGCTCAAAAGCCAGTCGTATCCAACTCTAGGGTTCAGTGCTCATCTCTGTTTATAGCCAAAAAGTCAGCGCTTTCTGCATTTGCAGATGTTTCCGTGGACATGTGACAGGCGTGCCTAGTCCACGGAACACTGTTTACCTTCCCACCGAAGTGGTACCTATTTATCTACTTGCAATGTCTTGCTTTCAAACTGCTAGGTTAGAAAGAGCTGGGACAGACATGGGAGCTCATTCTGTCGTGCAGTACTCAGGAATCGAACTCTGACTTTCCAGTCGTCGAGTTCAGCATCTTAACCACTTGAGCCACCACAGTCCCTATATAGGTGCTAATTGGTAATTTCTACCTCTCTCTCTCTTTTTAAATTATTCTTTTAAGTACTCTAGAAATAGTCTGTTCCAGTTGTGAGTTAAAACCCCTCCCTTTAGAAAAAAAAATAGTTTGGAGAAAAGGGGACTAAGTTAAGAGGATTTGATAAGTCCATGAGCCCTCCTTTGTATTGGATCAGGTGATCACACTTGGCAGAATCCAGACAAAGGCATTGTCAATCAGATCACAACAAATTTAAGCAACCCTAGCAGCTAAGCAAAAACAGACAGTTCACTACTCAAAAGATGATATTCCGTGATGAAATTTCCCACATTGGCCTTTACATCATTTAGTCCCGAAATTTTAAACTGAATTAATCTGGTGAAAATTGTGAACTAAATGACCAACCAATGTAGTTACCCTACACCGTGTGCCCATTGAAAAAAGATTTCTCAACTATTGAGTGCTGGCATCCCCAGATCTATGTGAATCTGAAAAATGTTTGAGACTATGAGGACTGCAGTAGCTCAAGTGGCTAAGACGATGACTGGGTGGCGGAAGGTCAGTAGTTCGATTCCCGAGTACTGCAGGACGGAATGAGCTCCCGTCTTTGTCCCAGCTCCTGCCAACCTAGCAGTTTGAAAACAAGAAATTGCAAATAGATAAATAGGGACCATTTCGGTGGGAAGGTAACAGCGTTCTGTGCACTCCGGTGTCTAGTCATGCCTCCCACATGACCACAGAAACCTCTGCAGAAGCAGATAGCGCTGGCTCTTCGGCTTTGAAACAGAGATGAGAACTGAACCCTAGAGTCAGATACGACTGGCTTTCGAGCAAGGGAAACCTTTACCTTTACCTTTCTGAGGTTTTAATTAGCTGGATTTTGCATTAGCATCAGAAGGAATCATAGCCCCTTTTTGACTTGATTCTACTTAAACTCTTCAGAAATTTGTAAAGTGTGTTTAGAAGTTCTGAGAATCACCACATTTATTCTGACTATTGGCGCTGCTCCAGAAATAAGGGCAACTGTTCCTTTCAACTATCTTTTGCTTAAATAAACAGCAGCTATGCTAATTAAACAGTGAACATTCTTTGGTGCCTATAAGTTTTAAACTACTGTATGTCCAACCCAGGGACAACAGTTAGAGATGTGAATACAACTCAGGGCATGCATTAGTAGGACTAACACAATTGTCATATAACAAAAGAAAACTCCCTTCTGGTCATAATGTACTTACTTACTTGTTTGAATCTAACCAGCCAATTAGAAAATTCCCTGTCTTCTCACCACACGTTACCTGACTCTATTTGCAGTTCACTGACCTTTCTTTGTTCTGGTCATTAGTTAATTTATTTGCTCTGAAAGAAGAAAAATGCTTCAATAAACATCTCCATCTTCCCATGCAGCATGGCTGTGAAAAAAGGCTATACTTGCCTATCTTTTAACTATCTCACCTGAATTTCCTACCTGAACTGTTAACCTGAGGCCACCCTACCAAGACCTCTGAACACATGGCTCTTCTGAACACATCTTTGTGAGTAAATACTATATTTCCTTTTACCTTAAAAATTTGTCTGCGTAATCATGGTAGCTTGGTTTTTGGCTGGGAGGAACTATTATATTAAAAGGGGGACCTTGTTTTAACAGAAAACTTAATTCTGTGCCACTTTCTTGCTGTGCAACTACTAATATATATGTACCAAATTATCATAACTACCTAACAAACCTAGTGATCAGCAGCAGTGGGAGGAGTGGATAAATTATTGACATGTACAGGGTGACCCATAAGTCCCTACCGGGCCACAAAGAGAGTAAGGTTCTGCTGGGGAAGGGAGGAAGTACTCCCATTGGACTTCTGGGCAGAGGGGCAGGGCATGTGCCTATGGAGAAGATGGGTAGGGGCTTACAGGCCACCCTGTACCATAGCTGTCAAGTTTCCCTTATTGGCTGGGAAAACCCCTTATTTTACCCTCTTTCCCGCCATCATCCCTTATTAATTAGACTGCAATGCCCTATTGCCGCCATTGGAGGACAGCACAGGATAAGCATAGCTGTCAAGTATCCCTTATTTGCCGGGAAATTTCCCTTATTTCCAAATCCAAAACTTGACAGGTATGCCCTGTACAGTAACGTTGCCAGAATAATAAGCCCAATATGGTGCTTTAAAAAAGCCAATCCTGTTTTGTTATAAATTTTTTTCAGTTGAAAACTTCTCTGGATTCCACTCCTAAGAGCAGATGGGAAATGCCTGCAGACATTTAAGAGAAGTGAAAGCCAATTGCATTCCAAAATCATAGTCTCCATGCATAAACGATTAATTGCCTGGATCGTAAAGCTAAGACTGGAGGTGTGCTTTAAAAAAAACAAGTATTGTGCTGTTCGGCTAAAAGCTGCTCTGCTGAGGCTAGCAGAACTTGCATAATGTTTAAACTGCACGTTTCTCTCTTCTTTTTCAACATTACAGGGGAACCTCGTCTTTGTTTTCATATCAAGAGATCCAGCAAAAAAAGCATATCTCGCAAATCAGCGCCAGTTTTCATTCTTTTATGCCTGAAAATGATATTCAGTAATTGTGTCCTGTCTTTGAATAGTGGGGGAATTATTGTTAAAACCTATGGCATATGCAAGAAATGAAAGCAAATACTGATTTGACAATTTTCAATGTGAAATTATTAGCTGCTAAACAATCATTAGAACCCAACCTGTTCTAGTTTGGGTTCTAGAGATCCCAGAATCTAAACAGGGGGTAAAAGGGAAGGTAAAGGTTGTCCTTGCTCCAAAGCCAGTCATATCCAACTATAGGTTTCAGTCCTCATCTCTGTTCATAACCAAAGAACCAACACTGTCTACATCTGCAGACATTTCCATGGACATGTGGCAGGCATGACTAGACGTCAAAATGCACGGTACGCTCTTTATCTTCCAACAGAAGTGGTACCTATTTATCTACTTGCAATTTCTTGCTTTTGAACTGTTAGTTTGGCAGGAGCTGTGACAGAGACAGGTGCTTACTCCGTCGTGTAATACTCAGGAATAGAACTCCGACCTTCTAGTCATCCAGTTCAGCGTCTTAACCACTTGAGCCACTGCAGTCTATAAATTTGATTAAATTTAGTGATTTGAGGAGGACAATAACTTGTGATGTGACTATATATGGGTAAATCTAGTGCTAATCTTAAATAAATTATTTGGATTTATATTAGGATTATCAATCAATACATTTAGGTAAAGGTCACCCTTGCTCAAAAGTCACTTGAATCCAACTCTAGGGTTCAGTGTTCATCTCTGTTTATAGCTGGAGAGCCAGTGCTGTCTGCGTTTGCAGATGTTTCCGTGGTCATGTGGCAGGCATGCCTAGACACCGAAGTGACACAGTTTACCTTCCCAACGAAGTGGTCCCTATTTATCTCACTACTCAGTATATCTCAGTATTTAATCACAGTACTCTTAACCACAGCCCCACCTAGAGGCCAGAAGAGTATAAAACAGTCATAAAAAATCTTTAAAAATAATAAAAATTAATAATAAATAAAATAAAATAAAAAATTCGAAAACCACAAATTCAAGTCACCACCACCCAAACCAGCCCTAACCAAAAAAAAAACACACACACACACACACAAACAAAAACTGCCCAGCAAGGCCGGGCAAAATATGCTAGTATATTATATGCAACACTGCTACAGAGTTCGTGTATACCCAAATGCCAAATCCAGCTGCAAAGGATCACCACACTATTCAATAGTGAAGGCTTTTCTTACAGTTATGCATATCCAGTGGACCACATTTATCAGAATGGACATAAGTAATCATTCACTCACAAAAAATAGCTAATATTAGACTACAGCAGATATCACATGTACCAGTCAGGTGCCAAAATGATTCTCCTGTGGAAGATGATCTTTCAGCAAAACTCAGGCATAACACGCGGACTGTCAGTATTACAGTCCCTATCTCCACGCCCATCCTACATCAATGGGCTATTGTATCCTGGAAAATGTACTTCAAGAAAAGCATATTGCCTCTTAGTAGTACAGGGGCAATAAGGGTGATTCACATTTGAAGTTTAGGCAAACAAAATAACATAAATGTATTGTGTTCAAGCAGGTATAGTAGCTGAAATTTTGAGGTGTGAGATGCCCCCTTTAGAACCTATTAGCTACCACTGCAACACCAAGTTGCTCATAAAGACTTCTATCTTTTGACAAAACACCTATTTTTTCCCCTGGCTTACCATTAGTCGTGGGAAGGTAAACAGCATTCCGTGCTCTCAGGTTTTGAGGCATGCCTGCCACAAGCAACAAATTCTGAATATTACAAAAGGTCAACCAATTCTGAATTATTTCATTTGTTATTAACTTAGTTTCACTTGTTATTATCTTAGTTTTTGCTGACTGGGATGGGGATTTATTTTCTTGCTCAAGATGCCTTGAAGTGGGTGATACTATTTGGTGATCCAGGTCAGGCACAAAATGTTGCAGGCCACCCTTTAGGACTTACTTGACATGTTGTCTCTGTTCCTATCTAATACTTCTGGAAGTCCCCCAAAGCTGGAATCATTGTTCCTAAAACCTCAAATGAAAATTTATTTGCCTTACCCTGATGTGATGCTATTTATACGGGCAGGCAAAGAGGTTTGGAGGAATGGAGGTTAACAAACTGAGGATAACATTTAAGAGGATTGCTTCTAATGTTTACCAGTGGCCCATGAAAATGGCAGGGAAGGAGTCAGGTTGTGTTTATTGTTAAGCAAGCGGTTAGTGAAATGATATATGTTTGTAGTATAGTGTGTTAGTATACTGAGCTTCCAATCCGTACTCAGTTTTCTGCTACGACATCATAAAGCTGAGTTACTAGCAAGCTGTGTCCAAGAAAGAAACATTTCAAAAATATTACAGTAGAAGCTTTTTTAAGAAGGAAAGGAAGGGTAGGGAATCTGGGCAGGGGGAGGAGGAAAATGGTTACTGTTAGCTAAATGTTTTCACTATACAATTTCTCTAAAGTAAAATGCCATCCTGGAGGGTAATAAGACAGGAACAAACAAAACATGAACTCCCAAATTCTTCTGCAAGATCATGCCCTCCTTTGAATTCTCTCTATTCCAAAAATGTGGGTCTAAGACATTCCTTAGGTAAAGTTAAAGTTCTCCATTGGTCGAAAGCCAGTTGTATCCAACTGTGGGAGGGGGGGTGCTCATCTGCATGTCAGAGTCCACAGAATGCTGCTACCTCTCTCACTGTTACCTATCTATCTACTTGCAATTTCTTGCTTTCGAACCATACAGGCCCCAAGTCATTCCTTTCCTTCAAGAGGAAGATGTTTCGTTCTCTAGAGCACCTGAGGTATTATATCTCCCTAGGGTCTCATTACCTTTGGAGTGAGAAAATCTAAGTGTTCTCTGTTTAGATGTGCAAAGGTAACATGTTTTCAGGAATATTTGGTTCTTGGTCTTGGATATGACTCTGACCTACATGTCTTGTCATACTGTAGTTGTTTGAGCCTTCAAGATGAAGAGAGTACAGTATTTGCAAAATTCTCATTCTTCCCTAAACTGTTGCACTTTAGATGGGTAACATTACACTCCCCATAACTAATCCCTAGGCAGCGTAAGAAAATGATAGGAGTGATGAAACTTATAGGCCAACCCATCTGAAGGGTAGTTGCTTGAAGAAGAATGCTGTCTTCCCACATCCATCTACAGACCCTGTTCGGAGCCCAATATCCAACACAACCCTGATGTGAGAGCTGGCAGGGAAATGGCACCTCATTTTCTCATAAATATTCATAATATAAAATCCTATGAACAGATTACCTGATACATGCAGCTACAGTACTAATTTTAAAGAACATCGTATAATAAACTGATTTCCTCACACAATGCAACTGTTTAAGATATAATGAAATCAAAGCTGTTACAAAAGAAATGCTGTAGATGCCTCATGTTTGACTGTTTCCATTTTCTATGAAAAAATAAGATGCTAAGTTGAGAGATAAATGAAATGGCTATTACACCCTCCTGTAATCCTCTCAAAAAGAAAGAAAAACTGAATGACATCATATTGGTACAATAATATAAATGCTTCTATGGTATGAGTAGCATGCCTTTCTGTACAGTATATTGGTAGCATTCTCACAAAGTGTACTTCTTTTAAAACAAGTACAGTATTTGAATGATATGTAGTTAATGAGCCATAGACATTCAGAAATTAGAAATGGCAAAAATGTATGAAGTCATGTGCTATGCCCTCAAGAACATAAGGGCCATTCCCACAGTTTGTTCTTACATATTCTAATTTTCTCTACATAACAAATATAAAATGCCACAGAGCAGTTTCATTGCTCTAAACTAAGAACTATTCTGTACTCATTTGGCATTTTATTCTAGACCAGGTGTGGCCTATTGTGATGTTCCAGATGTTGCAGGACACCACCACCACCACCCCTGCCTGTATTGGACAGGGCTGATTGGGGTTGCAGACAAAGAACATTTGGAGCAGAAACTGTTCGGTTTTTGAACTACAAAGTCCAGAATCCCACAGCCAGCAGAGGCAAGGCCCATGCTGTGTGGATACTAGAAGCTGTAGTCCCAAAGCAAATATTTTCCATCTCTGACTTGGAAGCCTATACATTGCCCCAGTCCTGTTCTGAATCACTTTAAGTTATATAAATTCAAGTATCTTTCTTTATAACAATCCTAGTTATGTTCCCTTGGGGGAGGGGGGGATGGTTTTCAAAAAGATTGTGTTCTGACCAAAAGACAATCAGAACCGGAGGGGGAGGGTAGGGTAAGGAGAAGGAGGAGGAGGTTGTTGTTGTTGTTCATATTTTTATTGCCTTTGCTGTTTCATGAGTATGGATACATACCAACATCAATGTTGGATCAGCCATATAGCAGGAGTAGCAAATGCTACGGGCCCCGCATCTTTGGGGGGCCCAGCCCCCATGCTCGGTTAGAATTAAAATAAAAATTTAAAAATTCCATGCATTCACACAGATATTCAAAAAATGTTTACTCGGAGAGACTCACGAATGCCTAATTGGAGTGTTCAATGTGTACCAAAGAATAAAGATGTGTGCACAGGCGGAGCCGTCTTTGCGTGTGCATCTTATGCACTACACGATAGTAACGTTAATTTGTGTAGAGTGGCAGAGTCAATCGACGTGTGAGCTGTAGTGGTGTTTTATTTTATAGGTATCCTAAATCCTAAATCTAAGCAAGGGCCTCTTGGCATGATTTGCTACAGGCCTTGCGCTGGCTTAATCCGACATTGAACATCAGTACACTTTGGTCAATGTTAAGCTCAGGTCCCAGTGATCTCAGTAGAGCAGATCTCAGTGTACGCTTGATCCCATCGTGAAAACATTTAGCTAACAGTAACCATGAATGGGATTTTGCCATCAGTGTTTAAGTTTGGCTGGATCACAACCGCAACTTATAAAACAGACATGAGATTTCCCTCTTGCCCACATCCTTAAGCATTTTAATATTTCAGGATGCGACATGATAGTAGTATGCATGTCTCTCTGCTAATTCAGTCAAGAATACTCCCGGCCTATCATTTTTTGAACTCCGCTATCTAATAAGTGTGGCCAATTTATCGATAAATCTCGGACAAGACAGGTTCCCACTGATATGGGCCACAAGGCATTTAAATTAAACAGGAACTCTTCAGCCATCTGTGTTTGTAACTTTTTTTTATGCCTTCATAATAAGCCCTGTTTAGAATAATTTGATAGGGAAACAGGGACTTGGTGACTGGCAGTGTAAGTCTAGGTATAAACAATCCAAGCCGGACGCTGAATTTGTGAGAATGTCAGGCGAATTTAGGCTCATCATAAAAGAATTCTCAGTGACTATATTTCAATGTGACACTTTGATGTTTTTTTATTTTCTAGACCATTGCAGCCCCAGAGCCTTGGCATGATTTATACAGCCTGACAGTGCATAATCTTTTGTATAAGATATACAGGCCTCCGGAGGTTTAATTTCTTTCCACACTGTCACTGACAGCATTTGTGCTCCCCTACTCTTCTATTTTCATTTCTAATGAGATATTGGACTTTGCTCTGTGAGAGGGCGATATTTCCACATTTGCAACCTGACAGGCTAAATCACCAGATCTCAATGGTGAGGATACAAACCCATTTAAACTGTGTCAAAATATTCATGGAGCCCCATTGATTTGGGCAATGGTTATTAGGAAGCTATTTGGAAAGTTCAGGTTTAATTCTGGGAGCTTTCTGCTGCAAAATCACTCAGTTACATCACAGAGAAAATTGTATCCAAAGACAAGGAAGTCAAGACTGAGATTTATTTATTTATTTTTACTCCTCATCCCTTCAAAAGCAGCAGGATCCTTTATTGCGGGGGGGGGGGTATTCCTTTATGATGTGTTTATAAATGTGCTGCATGAAACAAAGTAATTTTCTGTGTTGCATATAAATGAATTATGTATCAGATTGTGGTAGCCATACAAAACAAACGGGCGGGCAAGAGGTTGACAACATAGACTCCAAATACAGCTTCTGCTATAGTTGCTTTTTATTTTCCTTGACATTGAAAGCTAGTTTGTCCTTTTGGAGCAGGGGCTCACAACCTATGGCCCATGGGCCAGCCCTGGCCCATGGCACCATTTCATGTGACCTACGTCGACGCCATTGGAAGCAGACACATTTACGTAATTTACGGCAGTGTAAATGAATCTGCAGCTGTCATAAATGTGTTTACAACAGCTGCAGATGCGTTTTACAGCAGCATTTATGGTGCAGGGGGACCACCAGTCCAGCCCATTCAGTTGTCTGAGGGGGCGTGGTCTGGCCCATGGCATGAAAAGGTTGAGAACCCCTGTTTTGGAGAGAGAAAATTTCCTGATCCATAAGAAGCAGTCCAAGGAGCTGAACCTCATCTGAAAGGCCTACATGGCAGCACCACATATTTACTTATTTATTTATTTATTTACTTTATCTATATACTACCTTTCTCCTTAAATGAAACCCAAGGCAGTGAACAATGAAATGGAATTTTAAAACCAGATTAATTTAGCATGTAAGATATGTCCAAACATAGGCCATATGTAATGTAAAACATACCGGTCAGAGCAAAATTAAACACAGCAACTACACAACTGAAAACCTCTTCCCTTGTAAGTGAGATGACACACCAAAGCCCTGCCATTGCCTACCTTTGGAAAAGACATTGGAAAGGAATCAGTCTCATCTCGCCTCTCCAGTGAGGAATTCCAGATCTTGGGAAAGGCCATTGAGAAAGTTATCTCTTGTGTCTCCACTGACCAAGATTCTCAGGGTAGTGGGAACAAGAGAAAAATATCTTGAAAGATTTCAAAATCCAGACAGACTTGTATGGCAATGTGGCCGGATCATAGTTATGTTTGCTTCTCAATACCACTGGCTGGGGAATATCAATGAGTGGATGTTGCATTGCTATTTCCTTCAGACGGTTCAGTTTGGCTGCTGTAGGAAACAGGATGCAAACTTCCATAGGTCTATGGTCTGATTGAGGCTAGGACTTGTTTTATAATGTGACTATACTGATAAGCTGCCACCACACCACTGGCTCCAATGTCAGAGGTGCTGAGAGCCCATTTCAGGCTTACATCTGCTCTTTACAGGTATTGTCTGAAGTTCTTCTTCAAGTGCTGTATACGTTCCGAATATTGGCTATCATCATGGTGATAGTCTTCCTGTTCTCAACTCCTTAGAACAGTTCTTCCAAGGACATTCCACACCAGTTTCTCAGGTTCAGAATAGGTTCAGCATCTTGAATAATACCTGTAAAGAGCAGACACAAATTGTAAATGGACTCACAGCACCCTTGGCACTGGAGTAACTAGCAACTGATCATGTGGCCGCAGATGAAAGGCCACTGCATTATATTCTCAGGACAGTCTTCATGGTTGAAGACGAGGAGAACGAGTATGAAGACGACAACACACTATCAGCTTTAGTAGGGTGCAAAGAAAGAGCCTCCTCAAAGATCTTGGTATTTTTAACCATAAGCGGGCGTACCCCAGGCAACAGCCACCTTGTGCCAGCTAATCTTTCTCACACTAGGTCAGGCGAAAGAAATTAAGAATGAACTCCCCAAAAGTGGCTTCATTTTGACAGTTTCATGTCTGGCCTAGACACAGAGGAGGAGGACGACGACGAAGAAGAAGATGATGATGAAGAAGAAGTGATTTTCAAAAGTTCCTAAAGCACTTTCATATTTCTGAAGAGTTTAAGCAGAATCAAGACAAGAAGGGGCTATGATTCCTTCTGACGATAATGCAAAATCTAACTAATTAATAATCTAAAAACCCATAGTCTCAAACATTTCTCAGATTCACATAGATCTGGGGATGCTAGCACTCAATAGTTGAGAAATCTTTTTTCAATGCAAAGACTGTGCATTTGCCATAATGCTTGATCTTGCAAATTATTAGGCATGTATTGAGGTCATATGCCCTGTCTTGGAAAACAATGTGAACATTACTGTCATTATGTATCTGTTATGATGCGATCATTGACAATGATGTCTGACAAGGAGAAGTTTTTAAATTCAGGGAATAAATGTGGCATTCAAAGTACAGTACCTGCATGCAAGGGATATTACTTATTTCTATAGAGTGGACCGGGCAAGGCATGCAGAGGAATGTACACACCAATGGGCTTTCACTATCAAAATCCATTCCACATGCGGGAGATGTAAATGTATTTGGCATTTCTGGGCCATTACCCAAAATACACCTGTCTCTAAAGATATCTGTAGACAACTTCATGTTCAACGAACAAATCTTTCTGGAATGCAAGTTGGGGTAGTGAGTTTAGCTAGAACAATTGTTTTCAAATATTTATTGAATTTTTTTGTGTGGCTGATGAGCTAGCAGCTTTAAACCAAAACAGACACTTATTTTAAGGCATAAATAGTTAACTAGCAAAGAAACTTCAATGACAGAGGGGAGAAAGACAAGAAGGGGAGATGAGGAGTAAACTGAATGGATGGAAGATTTGGACTAATCTCCTGTGATCTTTGGAGATGCCTTTGAAAGCTGAACATCTGAAGAACTTCCTCCATAAGACAGAAATCTTGTTCTTCTGTGTCTAGGCCAGATGTGAAACTGCCAAAATGAAGGTACCTTCTGGTGAGCTCAAACTGCAGTTCCTGTTGCCTGACCTAGTGTGAGAAAGATTAGCCAGCAACACAAGGTTGTGGTTACCAGGGTATGCCCGACTGTAGTTCAAAAATACCACAGTCATCAAGGGGACTTTCTGTGTACTCCATAGGACAGATTTGGTCTTGGTAGCAGGAAAGGAGACATGACAAAAATCCTGCTCCATTAGGTCATAAAGTTGTTTTGGCACCTTTGTATTGCATGAAACAAGGCTAGGGCAACAACAACAACAGCAAACAGTTGTAGGGAAAGCCAAAAAATGTAATAAGGCAGTACATGTAAATCCTACATATGCAATAGGATTACTCTAGTTGGGTCTAACTTTCCTCAATGTATCATTTCAAGAGTTAAATGGACAGAACCATATCTAGATCAGGCATGAGATTAGAATAATCAGATGGACTATTTTATTCTGTATTTGAATTATTGATATAATGTTTATGAACACTAGTAATAGCATACATTATTACTATAAATATAAGTAAGTAAAACTTTTTAAAAATGCATTCAGAATTAGAAACACAAATACAAACCTGATTAATTGCAGTTCCTCCAGTCCTGTGCAGTGTTGGGCATCATCCGGTCCGCCAAGGTCCGGGCGGACCGGTAAGAAACCTGGCTGACCACGCCCCCTCCCCTCCCCACCCCACCCACCTCTTCCGGGAGAGCAGGCGACCCAACTGCTTTGGGCAGCGCTTCGTTCTTCTCTGGAGCAGCTGCGGGTGCCGCTCAGGTGGTGGTGGAGGTGGTGGCGTGTATGCGCCTGGCCCTGGGGGAAGAGAGGGGGAGCTGACATCATGCGCCACCCAGGAGAGCTCGTGTGCGTGCCCGGCGCCCCCGCCACCACTCTTTGCTGCCTCCTTCTAGCAGCAGCAGCAGCAGCAGCAGCAGCAGCTTTTGCAATGCCTGGACTTATTCCTGCAGGAATAGAACTTCCTGCAGGATGTCTGTCTGACTCTGGGCATTGCGAGAGTTGCCCTGCCTGGACACCTCTCACAATGCCCAGACAAACATCTTGCAGGAAGTTCTCTTCCCTGCAGGAATACGTCCAAGGCATTGCGAAAGTTGCTGCTGCTGCTGCTGCTAGAAGGAGGCAGTAAAGAGTGGCGGCGGGGGCGTTGGGGTGCGCAAGCGAGCCCTCCTGGGTGGTGCGTGACGTCAGTTCCCCCTCCTTTTCCCCCAGGGCCAGGGACGCACTCACCTCCACCACCAGCAGCCGCTCTGGAAGCAGCAGCATGGCTGGACTCGCTGGTCCTGGAGGACTAAAGGAGGAGGGAAATGCCCCCCCCCCAATGGGAGGAAGGAACACCCTGACGTGTCGCTTTCTGGGTAAGTGTGTCTTTTGGTTTCATTTAGATCAGAATAGCTCCTGTTTTAAGGTAATTCCACATTTTTCAAAACATGCAAGCACAGATGTACACATGGTCTAAAGCTAAAAGAGAGTCTAATGACAAAACTAGACATGATCCTGAGGTTCTGGAATCATATACCCCATTCTCAGTATAAGGTTCTTGCATGCGGAATGAAACTTTGTATCAGAGTCATCACAAGAGCATTGGGAAAGTTGTCTCTTTTTTATTTTCTTCTGGTGGAAATTGCTATCCCAAAGTGATTAGCCACCAAAACGTCTCCTTAATGTATTAATTGTTAGTCATTATTTTCATCTATGTGCTATTCTTATACACAAGGACACTACAAAGAGCACTCACCTTAATATAGACAACAATTATGGTCAAACCTCTACATACGAATGTAATTCATTCCTCGAGGTTGGTTGCATCTCAAAAAATTCTTATCTTGAACTTCTCATAGGAATGCGCTGAATGCAACTTCCCATAGGAATGCATTGAATTTTTTATCTTAAAAAATCCTGTTTTTTTAAATCTCAAACCTCATTTTTCTGAGATTTCTGGATATATTTCAAATTTTTCTTAAGTTCTTATCTCGAGGTTTGACTGTACACATTTAAGAAACACAAGAATCAAATAAATAGAATACAGTACTTCACATTCAATGGTAAACATGCAAAGAAAATTGGCAACAATCTAAAGCACACGAAGAAATCTCATCTTACCTATTTTTTTATGTAAGCAGTGGTGTACTGCTCCAGGTTCCCACCGGATCCCGGGAACCGGTAGCTGAAATTCCCCCAGGCCATGCCCACTTGGCCAGCCATGCCCTAGGCCATGGTGTGGTTGGCCAAGTGGGCATGGCCCACAGAGTTAGCCATGCCCACAGAGTTAGCTACGCCCAGGGTGGGGGTAGTAAATTTTTTTGCAGTGCATCACTGCATGTAAGTGGTGATATAGGAACTAACTAATATCCAAAAGCCCATTGAACCAATGTGTTACAGGCCTCTGCTGGTCTGCATTGTCAAAAAAAGAATGCAACTGGACTCAACTGGACTGATTCTCCAGTCTTGTGGCTGGAATGTACAATCAGTTGAAAACAATTTCACCCATGTCCATTTTGTTAACCGTCTGACCTAATAGATGCAATAACAAAATATGTTCCACTTTCAAAGGATGCAATATGTAAGGGACATAGGTCAGAATTTATATGGTGGAGTGTAACAAGGTTCTGTTCAACATTTATGTCTGCAGAGCTCCAACTGCGAATCCTGTAGAGGTGCTGACCCCACACAACCAGAACTATGACAGTTGGCTATTCAGACCACCAAACAGTCAAATTTTTCAATAATCTAATTAAATTAATAACAACAAAATAAAATGAACAGGTCAACAGTACAAGAAATAAAGACAAAATAAAATACTGATCAATTTGGTACAATGAAGAACGGCAGTTTCCAACAATGGCATTTCTGCATTAACTAAGCCTGTGACACTCTGTGTTGCCTGAACTGAAGGAAGCCAACGTAACTGTTCAACAAAATATTCTATTGTTTTGAAAGAGAGATTGTGTAGCTGTCATAAAGATGATGCATTTGGCAGTGCAGAAAAGATCTCCTATAATGATCAAAATATTTTTTCCCCTGGAATAGATGAATGTGGTAGCCATGCAGTGATGCCTGACTGTGAGATACAGTAAAAAGAACTGTGAAATAACAGAGAAGGCAGATGGGGGAGAAAGAGTAAAGAGTGTAATTTTGAGCACACGCAAATGCACACACATATCCCCCCCATCTGTTCTTGTAATGTAGATTGACAACCCTTTTAATATGAAATAAATCAGGCCCGGAAAAGAAATGTCTGCAAGAACATACAGATTGAATGTTGATTGACACAGCCTTTCTGAAACCTACTCTGTTTGCATTCGGTTTATAGCAGCTAAGTTGAAAGGATGTCAGGTGCTTTGATATGTTTCATGTGTTTTGAACCTAGTCAACAATCATCAGAGGTGCTTACTGGTTCTCAGACTGAAGCAATGGCACTGCAATGTTCATACCAAGACAATGGCAAGGAAGAAAAGAAGGAAGAGGCAGAGTGACTCTTTCATTTTCATTTTCTCTGTATTATTTCAAATGCCACGCAATGGTTAAAGTTCAGGGCTGCTGTCAAAGAGCCACATCTGTAGACACTTTTCTATAAAGTAAAATCCCTTTGCATTGGAAGCACAATGTGGAAATGGGTGAGTCATAGCTCAGCAGCTCTGTAGGTGTCAAAGTCATTTATATGAGTACTGTATTTGCAAAATCACTTTGATGATAGTGAGACATGACTCTCTCTCTCTTTTTCTCTCTTCATTATAGCAACATGTCCAAATCAAATCATGACTGCCTCCTTTGTAGATTCATCCTGGCACCGTGTTAGCTCTGATAATTTCCTACATCCATAGTTATCTTACAAAGCACATACTGGAGTATGCTACAGTCAAATCGAGATTTTTAAAATGTAAAGTCTGCCACTAGCATTTCTTTTCAATAACAACAACCACCGCCTCCAAAAGAAACAGTATTTTGTCATGGTAGATGTGTTTGTGTATTTTAATTATGCTAGGATCTATGCTGAACAGGTGTAGCCATATCAGACAGATATTAGTTGAAGAACTATACTAAATCTTTTCCACAACCTATTTAGTATTTTATTTATTTATGTTTTAAATTTCTATTGACGCCCAACTCAACACCGACTCTGGGCAGCTAACAGCATAAAACCAACATTACCATCATAACTAAACCCCTTTAAAAACTCATAAAAATACCCACAAAGATTACCCACCCCACCCCATAAGTTAAAAGGGGCAGAGAGCGATCTTGTTATGTTATGTTTATGTTTATGTTTATGTTTATTCAATTTTATATCCCGCCCTACTCAACACATGGCCGACTCAGGGCGGCTAACAACATATAAATGACCCTGGGACATCCCACAGGGTTTACATAAAGATACAATATTCAAATTATAATAATAAATACAATGTTATAAGTAAATACAGTATAAGGCAAGACAGTCAATAATAATACAAATAATACAAATATCAGCACCACATCAAAATAATATATCAATAATTATAATAGAATCACAAAGGATGAAAACATCACGTAATATAACAAAATTACCACAGATGCGCCAGGAGCCAGGTGCGTGGCGGCAAAGTTCCTCCCGGCACCCCTCGCCTTTTAAGTCCTAGGCGAGGGGTGGAGGGCGGAGCCCCAGGACGCCAGCTGATGGAGTGGCCGGCAGGACCTCTTCACCCTCGCCGGGGCCGAGCGCGCGGCGGCGATGTTATATGAGCCAGCAGGTGAGGGTCACCACTCCCCTGGTTCCCCACACCTGCTTTGCCAGCCAGGTTTTTAACTCTTTCCTGAACTCCGTCTGTAGCACAACTTGGTTGACAAGAGGTTCCATAGGGCCGGCACAGACACAGAGAAGGCCCTCCTTCTTGTGCTAGAGAGATGAGTCTCTCTAGCAGATGGCACAATTAGAGAACCCCTCAGGTCTGCTCTGGTGGGATGGACAGATGTTCTTGGGGTGACCTGGTCTCTTAAGTATCCTGGCCCACTACCATGTAGGGCATTAAAGGTCACTACCAGCACCTTGAATTGCACCTGGGGGCATACCGGTAACCAGTGCAGCTCCCGAAGCAGCGGTGAGGCACGGGCATAATGCCTGCACCCCATCACCACCCAGGCAGATGCATTCTGGTGAGAACATGTAATTCTAATTCCGTGTTGGCTCAATAGTCACCCAGATTATCAAGGATCATGTTGGATGTTATGGCAGAGTGTGATGGGGAAAAGCTATGCATGCACAGTAAACGCAGTAAGCTGCAGTAAACACAGTAAACTGCATTTCTACATTTCTTTGCAAAATTAAGTGTCATGATACTAAAAAAAACTAAAAATATATGAATGAAATCATTAACATGACTAAAACTCCAAAGATAGCAAAAGAACAAAGATAGAAACGCAAAATAAGATTGCATAACGAGAGTGGGATACTACCAAAATGGGCGGTATAGAAATACATTACAGTAAATAAATAACTAATAAACATTTTAATGTATCATTTTATGTGTATTTGCACCCTCATTAATCAACTCTCCTGCCGAGTTTATATTTATGTGTACGTGTTTACATGTGTTTGCACACATAGATGCATAGACACACTACATCATAAATACAGTAAAGTCACATTTAAAATAAAAATATCAAACAGTGGATTGGATCCAGATGGTGTTTCCATGCGTGGTAATCTTTCAGGAAACAAACATAGAATAGATCCACTAAAACCCATGGGACTTAAGTTAGTCTTTGAGGTGTATTACGCCATTCGGGGTGATTCTTGAATCCACATGCAAAGATCAAAGGAACTTGGGGCAGGTGTGTGTCTGTGTCTGCCTGTCTATCCATCCATCTATCTGTCTGTCCATCTCTGTGTGTGTCTCTCTGTGTGTGTTTTCTCAATCATTTTGCACAATGGGCTGGACAACTCCCCCTCAGACAGCTGAGCAGGCTGGATATGTGGTTTCCCCCTGTCACAAACACTGCCGTAAAATGTGGCAGATGCATTTGTGCATGCACAGGTGTGTTTGTGCATGCGCGGACATGTTTACAGCTGTCATAAATGCATCTGCTTATGGGGTCATCACCATGGGCCAGGTGGAATGGCATCAGGGGCCGGGGCCAGCCTGCGGGCCATAGGTTGTGAATCCCTGGTTTAGAGCTCTCTCTCTCTCTCTCTCTCTCTCTCTCTCTCTCTGCATTAGCAGTTTAACAAATTTTAGCAATCTTGGTCTTTAACAGGATTACAATGTTTTCAGTGCCTCTGGAAATCTTTCAACAATCACAGACTGTTTCGATAAGAGAAATAGATGGGCAACAGGTCTCTCCCCCCACCCCTTACCCACCCACCCAACACATAGACACATGTTGTGACTGTCTCCGCCAGGGGGCAAGAAACAGTGTAGTAGAGGTCTCCTTGCTTGGCAGATGAGAAATACCACTGAAGGCTCAGCACCCGCAGCTAGAAAGTCACAGTGGGATTTTCAGTGCTGTTCTCCCAGAATCATTGGATTTTAAAAGGAAGCAGCCTGTTATGCTGAGATGCTGTGCTGCCTTGCCTCAAGTCGAGTTTGCAGCTGGAAATATGGTGCAGTTGGGGAAAGGCTGTGATTTAATGTACTTCCAAGTACTACAGGGCACTCTTCTTAAAGAAACTGCTGTAAATTATTTGTGGCTAATTCCATTCGTGATGGAGCGCAAGCTGTGCTCCCCCTGTACAAGAGTCTCGCTTGTATCTAATAATTGTTATATCTCCTCTGAAAATTTACTGCCGATGTCTCAATTTTAACAATTTAAATAAGAAGCTTAACCAAGTGGAACCTGGCAAAGGCGGGCAAAGCTCCCTTGATGAAAGCAGGACAACTCTTACGTCTGAGCCCATTTATACTTTGACATGAGCAGTGACACATGGAGATGAAACCTGTTTAAAGATGCAGCTCTCTCAGCACAGTGACAGCTTCAGAGAGTGATGCAAGACTGTTTTACAAGATGGCATACCTGTTAGCTTTAGTTAGGGAGAATGTCTTGTTGGGGGGCGGGGCGGGATGAGAAACCCAACATTAGAACAGGCATGTGTGTGCGCAAGCATGCAGAACAAATGCCTGATTCAGAACTTTGAGCACACCAAATAAATGAATTTTCTCTGGCAAATAAAAATAAGTCGTGGGAAACTCACAAGAGCTCTTCTGGTTTAGGAATGACTGCTGGTGCTTAGGAATTCGGGAGGGAGTCCTTATTTTTGTTTGGGATATTCTACAAAGAGTTGTATCAAGGCCATGATGAACTCCACACTATAAGTTAAGGGCACTGTCCCTATTGTATGTGCTGGGAGGAAAGAAGGACAAACAGACTAAACCCAAGTTCTGAGAGTCAAACTAAACATGAATGGGACTGTAAAGGTAAAGGTTTCCCTTGCTTGAAAGCCAGTCATATCCGACTCTAGGGTTCAGTCCTCATCTTTGTTTCAAAGCCAAAGAGGCAGCGCTGTCTGCTTCTGCAAACATTTCCGTGGACATGTGGCAGGCATGACTAGACACCGGAGTGCACAGAACGTTGTTACCTTCCCACCAAAGTGGTCCCTATTTATCTACTTGCAATTTCTTGCTTTCGAACAGCTAGGTTGGCAGGAGCTGGGACAAAGACGGGAGCTCATTCCGTCCTGCAGTACTCAGGAATCGAACTGCTGACCTTCCGCCTCCCAGTCAGCGTCTTAGCCACTTGAGCCACTGCAGTATTCCCGATAATCAGCTGGAGTGCCAAGGTTCGCCAACACTGTAAACTAGCATAAGTTATCTCACCTCTCTATTTTGAAAAGTAGCTTGTTTCATTTTGTGACTAGTCTTTGGAGTAAACACAGGTAAATTTGCAGTTCTGATGAGTGAAAGAAATTCTGGATCTCAAGGACGAATGCGCTGATTATAGGGAATACATAGTCCCATTCATGTTTAGTTTGACTCTCAGAACTTGTAGACTGGCTCTACAAGGCATGGTGGCAGTGTTGAGCTGCTCCTGGTGCTCACAGGGCACCGGTAGCGGAAATTCCACCAGGCCACACCCACTTGGCCGGCCACGCCCACCTTCCTACCCCAGACCATGGTGTAGCGAGGCCAAATGGCCATGGCCCACAGAGTTAGCCACACCCACAATGTTAGCCACACCCATGGTGGGGGTAGTAAAAAAATTGCAGAGCATCACTGTAAGGTGGGGGAATCAAATTCTAGCCCTTTGGCTCCATAATTAGGTATGAAATTCACTGACCTATTCAGCCATCTCGACATACGCTAGCATGCGATTTTCCACACCCTTTAAACTTTGAGTGCTTTCTTTTGTGATTGGACACTGGAAGGTTAATATGGGCTTAATTTGCAAATCTTATTGCTGACTTGTACCTCTGAGAAAACATTGCTGCGCATAGGAAAGTAATGGACTGACCTGATGGGAATTTGTCCCACTGTTTGTTTTTCTTTTTCCTCACAGTTTATAGTTCCTCAGTATTTATAGTTCCTTGTTGTTTATTTTTGTATTTGTTTCTTGCAAGTAAGTTTGATTCTTTGGCATGAGTGTACAGTAAATTTTCTTCAGCCACCAGAACTTGTGGGTTTTTCTTTTGTAACATTTTTGCCTTCATTATTTTGTCTTGCTTTTGGCTTGTGTGATTGCCTATACCAGTTCTTTCAGGCAGTTGTTGGACATGACATCACTGATGAGTAGGGCAGGCATGGGATAGAAGTGAGCCTTACTCCTTTTGCCTACATTTTATTCACTTTGGTGAGGAGCATAACTACCAAACATACATTGCATGTTTTAAAATAACATTTTAAAACACTCGTCCAAATGCTTGGTGTCTTTAGCTTCTTCTTCTTTCATGTTCTGGGCAAACCTTTGACTGCCAAAATGAAGCCACTTTCTTCGCTTTAACCCAAGTCCTCATCAGTGCATATCTTTGGCAGCAATCGGCAGACCAGTAAATAAGCCAGACTCTGTGTCTCTCCACATTCACACCATGTGTTGTTCTATGCCAGCAACCCCCACTTGAGCATGTTGGTCTTGCATTTAGGGACTCCAACCCTCGGCCTATTCAGAGTCCTCCAAGTGATGTAGGGGAGATTGAGATCTTCAGCAATATCCTCCTGTAATGATTCATTTACTAAGCACTTGCATGTTAGTGAAAGGGGTGGGTAATAATGGCAGGGTGACTTGAAACACATCTTCCCAGAATAATTAATATTTGTGTGTGAATTTGTTGTTGTTCAGTCACACAGTCGATTCCGACCCTTTGCAACCCTATGGACCCTATGGAGTGTTATAGAAAAGTTCACACCAACCAAGGACAAACTTCTGTACTGTCATGCCCTAAATTAACTTAATAACTGGAAATACATATTCCTCATAATACTTAGTTTGATTCTAAGAACAAACTTTGGGAAGACTACCCTCTATTTTATTATTTTGTCCTATGCATTCAGTGCTGTGTACTCTTTGACAAGTAATAGTGTATATAAATAAAGTGTACCAAACAATTAAACCCCTGGGGAATGTTCTGTGAACACAACTTTTAAAAAAAATACAAATGAAAACACTCTTTGTACCATTTAATGCCACAAAATCTTTGTATGGATAGCTGTTTCAATAGCTGGGAGCCAATTTCCACCCAAGGTCAAAGTAATTTCAGTAAGTAGTTGAATCTGGCACAGTTTTGAAAACCTCACCAGTTTTGTCAGCTGTTGGAGAAATTGTAACCATCTTGCCAACTTCCGGGGAATCTGCCATAAGTACCTTTCAATACCCTAAGACTCAGCAATTCAGAAAAAAGAAAACACATATGACAGATGGCTGGTTGTATTTCCTGACCTAGGTTCTTCCCTTCGATTCTGAAATAAAATGGGCTCCTTATATCCAGACAGAATGAAGAAGGCAAAAGAAGTTGTGGTCCTTGGGAGCTCAGGACCCATCGGATGTCATGTGTGATGTTGCAAAAATGCAATGGCAAGATGTACTACATATTGCTGTGAAATTTCTAGGTTCATAAGGAAAGGAAACAGCAGCTATCCTATAACATCTGGCATATATTCATAATGCTTTGCCATAAGGCATCCCCTTTGTTTTTCTGCTCCTTTTGTTGACTGATTTCTTCCTTTAACAGCAGGATGATACAAAAATGAAGCTGGTGAATCCAATAAAGCAGAGGTTTTTGTGGTTAGTTAAAAATAGATATTTCTATACCTGTATGTTTGTTTTGCCTCCATCCACAGGGTAAATGACAGCTTCCACATATAATTGACCACTTTCATATTCTATTAGTTTGTCTTTCTGCATAGGAGACCAGGGCCATAGCCAGGGGGGCGGAGGGGGAACCCTCCTGAGCTAACATCTCGCCTCCCCAACCCACCCTGTGGTGCCAATGTTATATATGTGAGTGTGACATTGTTGCCCCTCCTGAAATCCCCCCCCCCAAAAAAATTTTTTTTTCAACAAAAAAAACAACAACCCAAATCTACAGCCCTGTAGGAGACACCTGGACTACTGGAGCCAGATCAGTGTTGGGTACAGGGGTAAAAGCCACTTTATGCTGACAGGGAAAGTGCTTCCATGGAATGTTCTTCTTTTTGTTGCGCTGTATTGATTCTGAATATTGGTGATCCTCATGGCGATCAGGATCTGGATTGCAGTACCAAATCAGCCGACCCGTGCCCTCACTCCAGCTGCCACTTACACTGCCACCGGAAGCAGCCGTGGATGTGTTCCCAGGGGCTGCAGGGGTTTTCCTGGCAGCCACAGAGGCATTTCTGGCAGCCACAGAGGCATTCCTGGAGGCCACTGAGGCGTTCCCGGAGGCATTCTGGGCGGCCGCAGGGGGGTGTTCCTTCACCCAAAACCATGCACCCCCTCCAAGCCAGTAAGCAGGAGAGTGGTGGTGGCTTTTTTTGGGTATGGTGGGCTTGGGGTGGTCCTGGCAGCAGGGGGGGGGGACACCAGTCCAGCCCACAAACAGTCTGAGGGGGTGTGATCCAGCCCCCATCTTAAAAAAGGTTGAGAACTGCTGATCTAAACCTTGCCCAGTGCTTCCTCTGATGACAATGGTCAGGAATTCTTTCCCTATGGGATACGGAAAAGGGTACAAAAATACTAAAATATGTGCAAAGATGCTTTTTTAAAGTGCTACTTGAAGGCAAGTAGCCTTCAAACCCTGTTGACCTCATATCTTCCCTGTCCTCTTCAGCATACCCCAAATCTCCCCTGCTTATTAGCCTGGTGCTCTTTAAGATTTCTTAACATTTAAAATCCATTAGAATAAATTATTGCCCAATATGCTAATGAAAATGTGGGAAAGGCATATTTCACCCTCTGTGTGTCATCAGTCCAGTCCCACTGGGATGTCAACTGGGATTACTTGAGTGAGTAACTCCTCATCAGTGTAAGAGGCTCATAATTCCTACATGTAGCTTCTACAGATGAAGATTTACCACCATGCCAAGAGAGGGGCCATTCTGTTCCAGACCTATGTGGCCATTTATCCCCAGGAACCTCGGAAGCTGTCCCTGTTCCCCTCTTACAAAAGCTTCAGACCAAATGAATAGAGTTACTCCAGGGGCTAGTCTGTTTAGCACAAGTCAGTACGACTTAGATGAACTGGGAATGCTCTGATGACCAAGGCTGTCTCAGCTGCCACAATCATCTGATCTGCATCATTTGTAATGAACAGCATTGCAGGGAGGTGAACCAGTGTTACTTTGATACAGTAGAATGTTTTCCCATGAAGATTTCTCCGTATTTGTAGAGGGGTTAAATCTTCATGTATCAGCTTTGCATTTTACAAAAATACTATATGGAAACAAAAATTCTGTGACTTAGACCAGGGGTGCCCAAATTTTTCGGGCTGGGGTGGTGGACACATGCTTGAGTGTGCTGGTCACGTGGTTCCTCCCACTGGAAACAGAAGTAAAACGCACATACACATAATGCTGCTGTAAATGGCCTGTGGCTGTTGTAAACACATTTATGACAGCTATGTGTCATTTATGGCAGCATTAGGCACATGTGCTGATGCGTTATGCACCCATTCATGCACATTTTACTTCCCCTTCTGGGAGCAGCAATAGTGGCATGTGCCAGATTAATTAGTGCCATGGACCAGATCCTGCCCACAGGCCATAGTTTGGGCACCCCAACTTAGACTCTGTCACTGGCATACAATAAGATACCTATAGATACATCTCACCATGCTATCTGGGAAATCTGAGTACAAAAAGTAACATTTACAAGTGTCTCTAATAATGTTCCACTCTCCTTTTCAAGCAAACCTAGTGTGTTCTGAGCATACCTGTCAACCCGTGGCTCCGGAAAAACGGGACCTGCGCACATCGCTTGTGCGCAGGTCGCTTTGGACCTGCGCACATCGCTTGTGCGCAGGTCGCTTTCCACGCATGTGTGGAAGGGTTTTACCCCTTCCATGCATGCATGGAAGCGCTACGCCGCTTGTGTAGGGGCTGCGCAAATGGCATAGTGCTTCTGCGCATGCGCGGAAAGCGTTTTCCCCCATTGCCAAATTACGGGGGTTTGGCAGTGCGGGGTGGGTTATGACGTCAATGGACATCAAATTACAGGGTTTTCCCGGCCAAATCGGGATGGTTGGCAGGTATGGTTCTGAGCATATCAGAAAATAAACAAAATACAAACAAAAATGCTATAGCACTTTGAAGATTAACTGATATTTTAATGTTAGCTTTTGTGGATCAAGTCCACTTCATCAGACATCAGAGAGATGGATCAAGTCCACTTCATCAGTATGATGAAGTGAACTTGATCAAGAAAAGCTAACATTAAAATATAACAGTTAGTCTTCAAAGTGCTACAGCGCTTTTGTTTTGTTTATTTTCTGATATAATTGAAACACAGACTAATATAGCTACTATTCAAAAAAAATAACCATAATGTGTTCTGAGACTCTCACACAATTTGCCAGTAACATCTGTTTCTTCCCTCAATCAGAAAGTCAGCCTTTCCCATGTAATAAACACACTTGGACTAGATACTTGAGGAAAGAGGAAAAAAATGTTTACTCACAAAATGAGGTCAGAAGACACATGTACTCAAGAGTATTGATGAAGTTAGTTTAGAAAGAAGTAAATTCTTTCTTCCAGCCATCAGGCCTAGAAGATGGAGGAGCATACCCGTCAACCTTCCTGGATTGGCCGGGATTTCCCGATTTTCGGCGATGATTTACGCCATTTCCTGCCCACAGCTGCCAAAACCCCGGAATTGGCAGCAGGGGAAAAAGAGGTACTGCACATCCCTTCTGCGCAGATTGCCTTCTACGCATGCGTAGAAGGCTTTTACGCTTGCGTAGAACCCTTCTACGCATGCATAGAAGGCAATCTGCGCAGAAGGGGATTGTAGAAGCCTTCTACGCATGCGTAGAAGGGTTCTACGCAAGCGTAAAAGCCTTCTATGCATGCGTAGAAGGGTTGTACGCAAGCGTAAAAGCCTTCTACGCATGCATAGAAGGCGGTCTGCGCAGAACCATTCTGTGCACATCCCATATTTTTCGGAGCCGTGGTTGACAGGTATGTGGAGGAGCTCAAAAGGACATCTTTCCTCTTCCAAGGCAGAAAGCATGAGAAAGAAGGCCAAAGCAAAACAAAGAGCTTAACACATGCAAATAGGGTCAAGTGATCTTTGAGGCAGGAAATAACCTTTTAAATTGCAAATATGGGCAAACAATGCAAAACAACTTCCTTTAAGACAGTCATGGCGAACTTTGGCACTCCAGTTGTTCTTGAAATTCAATTCCCAGAAGCCCTGATCAGCAAGAGTGCTGACTTGGGCTTCTGGTAACTCAAGTCCAAGAGCATCTGGAGTGTGAAGATTCGCCATTACTGCTTTAGGGCAAGCTAGTGTTTTCTGCCTCTCTGGTTACTGCATGCTGGGGTTGTACTAGAATACTCAACATCCCAAACTGGTGCCTTCCAGGTTCATTGGATTATAACCTTCACTGTCCCCAGTCACCACAAACACTTCTTGCTGAGCCAATGGGAACTGTAGTCTAATACTGTATGTCTGGACAGGAAGGGTTGGGCGAAAGTATTCTAGCTTCCCTTCCTCTAAAGAAAAAACACTCTCTCTGATGGAAGAAAAGTCTTTCTTTCCAATGGAGTCCTTTTTTTAAGAAGGAAAAGCCTTACATGATGGCAGGGAAGCATTGAATCCAACTTATTGCTCCAGATGAGCTGCTGCAGGTAATGAAGAGAGAAAGCAACAGGAAATATTTCATTGAAAGTGGTATTTCTTGCTGCTTGAATTTGACACAACAGCAGTTCTGTTTGCAAGCCAGTGCTCTTCAATGCCTGAATGCTTAAGCATCAAATGGGGGATTTTCCCTCTCCACTTCTGATTCAATGATTGCTATTCCAGTCTTTTCTGAATCTTTCATGAAAAAATACCCTTCTATGTAACACATTATTCACCATAGTATCCCTCCCATCAACATACCTGTCAACCGCGCCTCCAGACAATCTGGGACCTGCGCAGGTCGCTTCTGCGCAGGTTGCTTTTTATGCATGTGTAAAAGCCTTCTACGCAGGCGTAAAAGTGACTTGCGCAGAACCATTCTGCACAGCTCACTTCTACGCATGCGTAGAAGGCTTAGACGCATGCGTAGAAGGCTTCTACGATCCCCTTCTGCACAGAAGCCTTCTACGCATGTGTAGAAGGGTTCTACACAAGCGTAGAAAGGTTCTACGCATGCGTAGAAGCCTTCTACGCATGCGTAGAAGCCTTCTACACATGCGTAGAAGCAAGCTGCGCAGAAGGTACACACAGTAATGCCTTTCCCCCAAATTCTGAGGTTTCCGGGTGGGAAATGGCGAAAATCGGTGCCGAAAAATGGGAAATCCTGGGCAATCCAGGAAGGTTGACAGGTATGCCCATCAAAGATATCTATATGTATATATGGAGATAAGGAATACTTGAGGGGTTGATCTTTTAGCATACCTTCATGATCTTAAAGGGTAAAGCCTTACAGAAAATACTATAACAGCATGCCATGCTAGCTTCCATAAAAATGTAACATTTTTGTCACTTTCCTTTGCCTTAGAACTACATCAGTTTTATTCCATTTACAGTATTTAATTTATGTAGACTGTTGAAATATAGGTCTCGTACCATATGTTACAGGGGTGTTTTTTGAAAATACAGTAAAACATTTGGATTTCCAGTGTCGTGTAGTGGATAGAATGACAGGCTAGGATTCTGAAGACCAAGATTCGAATCTCTTCTCAGGCATGGAAACTCGCTCTGTGTGTGTGACTGGTAAAATCTCTCATAAAATACTACACTTACCTTGAAAGCCCTATTAGGGTTGTCATAAGTCAGTTCCAACCTGACAGCACATACCAACAATAGTAAAACGTTTAAAATTACAGATGGTTCTTGTTTCCTAAAGCATCAAAATGTTTCAACATATTTACTTTACAAAGTTATGTTTCATGAAGGAGAACAACTTTGCAAGCTAAGAAACACGCATATATGCTTTGTTCTTTCATCATAAGGCACTCTGCTGTTTTTCAGTATTTTATTTTCATTACCTTCATGCTTGTCACATGTTTTTGCCAGAAACATTCATCATCAAGGTCAAAGGGTGAATTTTGTGATCTATTACACTCTGAAGAGCCTAATGAAAAGTCACATAATTATCCAATTTTAAGAGAAGAATGTAGAAGAAGAAGAGACTGGCTATAATTTAAATTGTTTTGTTTCCCTGAAGCAAAATTCAAGCTCTGATTGACAAGGCATAATGATCATTCCTATTGATACAGTGATGTTAATTGCGTGGAGATATTTAATAAGGCCTTCCATTCCTGAGGTAAAATGCCTGCTCTTAACCTGCACCTGAACCTGATTTTTGATTCAGTGCGAGGATGAGGCAAAGATACAGATAAGTGAACACGAGTGGATTCTCAGTCTTGTGTGGCAGAATGGAAATTGGAATCTTCAGAATCTATTAAGGGAGAAGTTCTGCCCTTGCTCACACTTTTATAAATTATGCTATATATGATACTCAGACACAGTGTGAGGGAGTTTCAGCTGAAAGAAATTGCCACTACTTCAGCAGCCTTGCAGTGGTGTATAGGTATTTCCTCCCACCCCCACCCACCCTCCAAAGTGAAGGTTGGCAGAAAGCAGTTTATATTCTAATAGAGACATTCGTATATTAGATTAAAACCACTGTGCCTTAACCTGCTATAGCTTAGCTGGGAGGTGTCTCCATAAAAAAAATATGAAGGGAAGGATGGAGAAAAGGAGCAAACAGCGAAAACGACAGGCGTAACCAAAAACTCAGCAAGGTTAAATGCTGCAAATAATGATGTAACTTATTAAATGTGTAGCTTCAGAGTTCTAGACAGCAACTAGGATCTATTCATAGTAGCAGACTGGATTTGGAGGATGGTGGGAGATTAATATCACCTACTGAGGAGGGCACATAGAATGTACAACTCTATGTTGCTCCATGCTTTCCAAGACCAGATGATGCTTCCATGAATGTTAGGACAGTGGATTATAGAGAGCGCAACCGTGGTCCTCTAAATTTTCCTGAATTGCAGTTGTTACCATAATCTCCCATCTTTGGACATGCTGGCAATTGTAAAGCAAAGAATATCTGGGTTGGAACAGCCCACAATGGGGTAATCATTAGAGTAGAGACTGAGCATTAGGACTAGTAAGATCCAGCCTAATGTGCTCACAAAGTTTTTTTGCATGACTTAGGGCAGTGGTGGCCAACCTTGGCACTCCAGCTGTTCTTGGACTTCAATTCCCAGAAGCCCAAGTCAGTACAGCAGGTGATCAGGGCTTCTGGGAATTGAAGTTCAAGAACACCTGGAGCGCCACGGTTGGCCACCACTGAATTAGGGCCATTTACTGACTTTCATACTTGCCTACCTGACAAGATAGATGCAAGTATACAGTGGGCAGGAAGAAAGCTTTGTATATCTTCTTAAATTTTTCAGAGGAAGAGTGAGACATAAATGAAAAGAGAGAGAGTGCGCAAAAGGGGGGAAACAGATCTAAGAATAAGGAAGTCCAGATCTCACCTGTATGCTTTCAAGCTGCGTTTTAAAAACTTTCTTTTTGGATTATCATTCCCAGAATTTTCCAAGAAATATGATGGTTTATGTCCTAAATAATATCTTTTCCATGCCTTTGTTTAAATAAACAGGGTTGTATTTCACAGAACCCACCTGCCATGCTCAAGAGGGCATGATGCAACAAACATTTACAGTCTGGCATTTTCAGGTTTTCAAGTTATGGGGTTTTCATGTCATGGTTGTGTTCTGGCTAACCCTAGAAGAAAATATTGGAGGAGACACAAAATGTATCCTATTGGGGGGGGGGGGGTTGACTCAAAGAAGGCTTATTCCATATTCAATTTATAAAAAACAAATATTGATCCATTTCAAATAATGATCTTGTCCCTGAAAAATATTTTATGTCAAGTATGTCTAATTGATTTTAAGAGAAGTAACTTAAGATACGAGACTTAAAAATCAAAGTAGACATTAAGGAGAATTCATAATCCCCATGATCAACAAATTTCTCCCTACTACATGCCCCATCAATTAAATTTTCAAATTAAATGCACATGTACAATTAATCATAAAATATACAAAATGCAAGGTGAAGAAAATCATGTGTTATAGCAAACTGGAACAAATTCAGAGGAGGGCAACAAGGACAAACAGGTGATTGGAAACCAAGGCCTTGTCAGGAAACTCTGAAAGAACTGGGCATGTTTAGCCTTGAGAAAAGAAGACTGAAAGAAGATATGATAGCACTTTTTAAATACTAGAAAGATTATCATACCAAGTAAGGGCAGAATCTGTTAATCATGACGATGCTATATGACACACAACAATTCATTATGGCCATACTTTACAGTATTTTAAAAACCCCAACCAGTCAGTTAGCTATCAACAGTATAACCATTCCAGCAACAACCCAAAATGTTTGATGTCTACTAGTGTCAGAGATCCTAGATTTTATTCATTCATTTAATGTAATTATTGTAATTTACTTTCTTTGCTGAGACATGGAACTGTTCTTGACACGTGTTTAAAACCCTCTAAACTACTCTGCTGCCCTCGGGGTGCTATGTGGCTTTGGACACTTCCAAAATTGGAGAATAAATTATATACTATTAAAGCAGAGCAATGCTTTGTGAGCAGAACCACTGTCTAAGGTAAGAAATAAGAAAGTAATTGGGCTTTGATTAATGTTAATTCTGATCCTCTGAAACTACCTAACCAGGACTTAATCACATAGAATATTTCTGTTATTAACATCAGAAAGATGGCACTTTCAGAAATAGGCACCAGAATTCTGTGTTGATCTGTCGATCAGGTGTGTGTGTGTGTGTGTGTGTGTGTGTGTGTGTGTGTGTGTGTGTGTGTTGATGCCATAATGTTATCCATAGGGAAATGTTAAACCTTATGACTCCAGTGGGGTCTTTCAGTAATACTCACTTCTCTCTCTCTCCACATAGGTCCAACAGTCTGATCTGAGGACTACAAGTCAGCTGGCTTCAGAAAGTACCTTTTTAATTGTCCATAGTTCCCATCAGTGCCAATTAACTTGCCATTGAGAGGCTTCAGTACCATCAAAGGATCTGAACCAAGAAACTTACGGATACATGCAAGGCAGGTTAAATCATCTCGTGCTGCCATGTGAAAACTGCTCAAATTTATCTAAGGCTCACTTTTCTATCAGGGTTCTTCTTCACATAACATGATTAGTTTGGAACGTAGCACTACCATTTGCACTCCCATTGCTGTGAGGAATGAACTACATGTGCTGCCCTTATATTACTCCAGTCTGCACTGAAATATGAAGGTGACGGGTGACATAACTTTATATCAGATATGGATTATTGGTCCGGAAGCAGGTCCAGATCCCAGGAAACCTGTCAAGCACAACACAGGAGTGCCTGACACGTCAGCCTGACATCTGCAGCAGGGTGATGTGCCAATTAAGATGCAACCTCACATGGCTGTGTGAACAGTGAGCGTAAATGATCAAAAGAGAGTCAGATGTTCTCCAATCATTCACCAGCAGTGCTTAGGCAATGGTTCCTTTGAATGCTGTTTTAGCAGTGGGTTTTCACAATACATCTTAAGGAACTTTTATACTGTGCTCACTGTGCATTCAGCTGTAACCACTTCAAAGGTTTAGCCAAGTATTTTATGGCCATAGTAAAGGGTTCTTATTGATTTAAATTACAAGTCTGGCTCCCGTCAGCTTCACTTGAGGGCAAAAACGCAATAAAATATCCCACAGCACACAGACAAGCACATCACACTGAGTGAAGTTGCCTTCCCTCTAATGACTCTCAGCCTTTCTTTCTTTCCTTCCTTCTTTCTTTAACTGATACTAAACCCACAGAATTTCTTCTGCCCGCCCCCTTTCTTTTTTCTTCAGGGCACTAATATTTTGGCTCATACTATTCTGGAAATAACGATTTCAGCCTGTAAAGCTACATGTGCTTTACAAGCAAAACCTAAATCAATTCAGAATTGACTGATTGACCGATCTGTTACATTGTGTGAAATCTATTCCATGCCCACTATGGAATTGTTGATTATCAGCAGAACTGATAACTGTGACCTCAGTAAAATGTTTTAAATTAGAAGGTTACAGGAAATAGAGTTGCGGTAAGTGTGAAATATTGTTTATTGTTTTCTCAGCATGGCTGCATTGTAATAATGATACACTTGCAAAGGAAGATTCAGTGCTGAAAGAATATTAAGAAAAACTACAGGCAAAATGTGTATGTTCTTCATAAGTAGGTTCTTTAGAATAAATTTTCCTGCTGTGCAGGTACCTTAGCTGGAGATTATTCTGTGAGATAACCTCTGGGCACAGAGAGAAAACAGCAAATGACTATTATGCATCTGGTACTGTATTTGAAAAAACATGTTTCCGTTGGGTTCGCGTTACAAGAGTCATTTCACTTCAAAATGTTATTCCTAATGTAATTTTTAAAAAATTCATAAGCGGCGGTTGCTTGAATACTGTATAACACTAAAGTCACTCAAAAGACAAGAGGTCAAATTCATTTCATTTCCTTTATGTTTTCTTCTCTCTGTGAGATGAAATAAATGATTAAGCCTAGAACACTTGGCAGTTCAGTGAATGTGCTCGCTAGTACCATTACAAGATCGATTTTCTCAATCCGGGAGTCTTTCTAGGGTGCACATTGCTTAGCTGACATCTGTCGTGGTTGTCATGGCAGCAACCTCTCCTGCACAGTGAGAGGTCAGGGCTGACAGGGAAGGCCTCGCCAGTTTTACCCTAGTCACTTCAAGGTTAACAGGCAATGGACCAAAGAAATAGGCAATTATAGTACAGTCAATTCCAGTTAAGGAAATATCTGAGAAGTAAATATATCTGATAAGTGAATGAAAATGAAACAGCCAATGCTATTTATGTAGGTCTGCATTATCAGCGGTATTCCTAGGTTTGAGCTTAATTGTTTCTAAATGTGATTTCGATATTAAACCTTCAGTGAAAGGAAGAAAAAAACCTCACCACCAAAACAAAAAACAACAACCACGACCAATATCACCCCACACAAAACTTAACGTGATGCTAAAGTCTGAGAGCGATGTCATGTCTCTGGAACGTTGCTTGAATAGTGGAGCCTATCAAATCCCACAGTTAGTTTAGTGGAAGGGTGTCCTCCTACACATTCTCATCTTTACCTATAAGAATGGGATGTGGCCGTGCGTGTCCAGAATACATGTCCGCACACGTCCAGCCAATCCCGTAATGAGCCGACCACACTTACCTTAAGTCCCGAAGATCACTCCCACAAGGGTCTGGAAGCCAAGAGTAGGGCCAATGCCCCACGAACCCGAACAAAAAAACCCAATGCTTCCCAATGTCCTCCGAGCCGCGCCACCCCTCAGCCAATCAGACAGGAGGATGCGAGCACGGAGGAGGCGGGACAGCCGGCGCGCGCATTAAAAAAACCGGCCAACGTGTGCCTAAAACAGCTCAGCCCAGGGCCCTGCCTTACCAAGGCAGATAGAGCCTGGGCTGAGGGAACGGTCTGCCTGCCGCCCCTTCCATGCCACCTAAGGGGAAAATGCCTAAGGTAGCAACGAGCGATCCATCAGGGGAGGTGCTCTCCCTGGTGGATCGCTAGCTGCCACCTTTGTATTACCCCCTCCGCTGTTTTGTGTTAGCTCTCCAAACAGCGGTGGGAGCAATACAAAGGAGCAGCCAGTGATCCAGTAGGGAGAGCGCCTCTCCTGATGGATTGCTGGCTGCCGCTTTAGGCATTTCCCCCTCAACTGTTTCTAAGGTTGACACAAAACAACCTTCAAAACAATTGAGGGGAAGTTGCAAACACGGCAGCCAGCAATTTGTCAGGGGAGGCACTCTCCCTGGTGGATCGCTGGCTGCCACCTTTGTATTACCCACTCTGCTGTTTTCATGTTAGCTCTCGAAACAGCGGTGGGGGAAATACAAAGGAAATGGCAGCGGCGGCGGAGAGGCGTTTTTTTAGGGGCACCGGAGAGACCCTTTGTGTTGTGCGTCTTTCCTCCCTGCCTCCGTCTCCCCCCGCTGAACTGCTGGGCAAACTCCGCTGGGGGCGGGTACGGCAGCGGCAGGGAAGCAGCTTTTTAGGGCCACCGTGGAGACCCTTTGTGTTGCGGGTCTCTCCTCTCCGCCTCCTTCTACCCGAGCCAAACTGCCGGGCAAACTTTGCTGAGGCAGGAGCGGCAGGAGCGGCAGCGGCGGCGGGGAGGCGGTTTTGTGTTAGTGAGTTTTGTCGGGTGTGTTGAGTCATGTGTGGTGTGTGTGGTTGTGTCATGTGTGTTGTGTGGGTGTGTTGTGAGGAGGGTTATATTGTGTGGGTGTGTCCTGTGGGTGTGGGTGTTGTGTCAGTGTGTGCTGTGTGGGTTTGCTGTGTCGTGTGCGATGTGTGTGGCTGTGGTGGGTTGTGAGTCATGTGTGTGTGTGTGTGTGTGTGTGTGTGTGTGTGTGTGTGTGTGTGTGTGTGTGTGTGTGTGTGTCATGTGTGCATGTTGTGATTGTGTGTATTGTGTGTTTGGGGAAAACCACCTTCCTTGACGAATCCCTACCACCAGCACACAATCCAAACTGCCCGGCAAGGTCGGGTAAAAAAATGCTAATCATATATATAACTAGCTATAGTGCCCGGCCTTGCTGGGCAGGTATGGTGTTTGTGTTGGTGGCAGAGACCATCATGGAAGGTGGTCATTCCCAACATACAATACACACAAACACAACATACACACACACACTACTCACAACCCACACCCACCACAGTCACACACATCACACACGACACAACACACACGACACCCCCACACATAACACATGCTTGACACACAACCCATGCCCACCACGGCCACATACCCACATAGCCACGCCATTCCCACTGCCGCCGCCCCAGTGTAGTTCGCCCGGCAGGTCGGCTGGGGAAGAAGGAGGCGGGGAGGAGAGACCCTCAACACGAAGGGTTTCTCTGACGGCCCTAAAAAGCCGCCTCCCTGCCACCACCGCCGTTTCTGCCGTTGCCACCCCAGCGGAGTTTGCCCGGCAGGTCGGCTTGGGGAGAAGGAGGTGGGGAGGAGAGACCCACAACACAAAGGGCTGCCAGAGATACCATTCGTGTTGTGGTTCTCTCCCTGCCTCCTTCTTCCCCGGCCAACCTGCCAGGCGAACTCCGCTGGGGCGGGGGCGGCGGGAAGAGGTGGCTTTTTAGGGCCGCCGGAGAGACCCTTTGTGTTGAGGGTCTCTCCTCCCCACCTCCTTCTTCCCCGGCCGACCTGCCAGGTGAACTGCACTGGGGCAGCGGCAGTGGGAATGGTGGCAGCAGCAGAGGCAGCTTTTTAGGGCTGCTGGAGAGCAGCTGATGTGGTGGAAAAGATGCGTGAGTCAGCAGTTTTTTCTCTGTTGTGTGTGCCTGCTGTTCTGCCTCCTCTGCGCTCATGTCCTCATGCCTGATTGGCTGAGCTGTGCCGTGGAGCAGAGGATGTTGGTTATCGGCTGTTTTTCTCCGATCATGGGGCATTGGCCCCACTCTCAGCTTCTGGGCCCTTGCGGGAGTGATCTTCGGGAGGTAAGGTAAGTGTACATGGCGCATTACTGGATTGGCTGGACGTGTGCGGACATGCATTCCGGACACGCATGGCCACATCCCATTCTTATAGGTAAAGATTTGCGAGTAGGGCATAGGAATACTAGATTAAAAGAACATTTCCCCCCCCTCGTATGGGATGGAGGGAGATATCTTATCCATAGCAAGCTGATAACAAAGAGTTGATGAAAATATGTAAAAGTTCCAGCAAAGAACATGCTGTAGATCAGTGGTTCCCAATGTGGGGGGCCCAGTTGTCCAAAGTCAGTACATTGACTGATCAGTGCTTCGGGGAATTGACTTAGGCTTCTGGGAACTGAAGTCCAAAAACCAAAGGTTGGGAAACACTGCTGTAGATAGTCATGCAGGAACAACAGAAACTGACTTATACCTAGTCAATTGTCCCACCGAGAGGTGTGTAGCTCTTCATGTACTGATAAATATCTGAGTAAGCAGAAATAAGCCATGTGATCATGCATAAAATCAAACAAATACAGGAGGAAGGCAATACCTTTTATAGGTCACTTTTAAGAATCAAACTTTGCAAGCTTTCATAACTCAAAGGTACATCATCCAGTGGTGTGCTGGCCCACAGGGATACAGGGACTCATCCCAGTGTGCCCCAGTGATTGGCGCCCCCCAGAGGCAGGCAGCGGTAATGGGAATGTATGGGATTTCTTCCCCCCCCCCAGCCACCCAAATAGGCACCCCCATCACTTCCTGTCCACCGAGCCTCCCAAGGTGCCCAGCACACCCCTGACTTCATCTGCAGTAGTTCAACAAAGATTTATGACACTCAGCTGACTAACAATAGCAGCAACAGAATTGCTCCTCCACACCCTAAATCAGACTGCAGAGATGAAGGAAGGTTGTAGTAATCAGGAATTAATTTCTGTATTGGAGGATTGTGAACTCTGTTGAATCCCAGTACAGCTTTCTGTATAGGAACAAATGTCTTGGTCCAAATATATAGGTTCCTATTTGATTGAACCATTCATGCAGTGTGCCTACTGCCTACTGATTGATTGAAGTGGTCTGGGTTTTCCCAAGCAGATATCCAGCACTTCCTTGTACAAGAAGAAGTCCTGTTCCTCCCAATGTCTTGATCTCTCCTTAAACAAGTCAAATGTAATCCATCTATGCAGGGTTTTTTATGCATGCACTTAGCAATTAAATTGGATGAAAGGAAACAAGTAGGGAGAACGGTCCAATTTCATATTTTCTCCAAAAAAAATTAAACTTAGGCTATCTTTTCTAAACACTCAAGAATGTGTGAATGTTACAATGCTAAATTTCAAAAATCCTAGAAGCATGGGGGGTTGATTCCCAATTTTAGTTGTCATGTAACTATGTCTGATATTATTTTAATTGATATCGTTGGAAAGAGATTAGAAAAATGGCAGGTGAAACCGCGACTTAAAGGTTGCCAATTACCAACAGCATATTTCAAGAATTCAACTCTGACAATGTCTACTTGTAGTGCCTTGAAGTTCATTATGGCAGATATATTCTTATTACCCACTCTTGATTAAATTCACTTTCAGGAAATAAACTAACCACTCATTGCCTGGGGGTAAGAATAAAAGTCCTTCTCTGCATAACTTATTTAGTAATTATTCATGACTCATTTGGGTCGTAACTTATTCCAATTCAATGGGTATTGACCATGGGTTCAAAAGCTAAGATGACTTGGAGTGTGATACAGTGGTTTTATACATATGAATGAACCAAATGTTTGTAGAAATAATAAATGTAACTAATCAGGAAAATCAGCATTGTTGGATTTTTTAAAACTAGATTTATTATTATTTATTTTATTTATTTGTTCCCACTTGTATGCCGCCCTCAGGGCAGCTAACATGGTATCTCAGAACATCACAAAATATCAAAAGCACAATAAATCCCAATAAATAAATTCAAACAATAAAAACAATGAACAATCCAGTAAACACAATATCCTCTATCAGCACCGCAACTGGATGTTAGTGCAGCCAGAAGGTGTGATTTTGCTCTATACCTTCTGGTGTGCATTTTCCTTGAAGATGGCGAAGAAACAAGCCAAGAAGAAGCAGAGGCAGAAGGCAGAAGAAGAAGAAGAAGAATTTCCATGGATAAATTCCTCCATTACATTTCAGCCTGTTATTTTCACATGGGGACCTGAAATATAGCTAAGTAAAATTTACTTCTGCTCTGAAAAGAAGAGTAACAATATGTTTCTATGCATGTCTACTCAGAAATAATTTTCATTACATTCAGTGGAACACCAGATTCAATCAGATGGTGAGAAAAGATCGCATCTGATTGTGCTGAAAAGGTTCACTTTGCCAGGTGCAAATCCTGCACCCCTTTTGTCCATGGAGAAATTGCTCCTGCCCGGCAGGGCCACCATACCAAAAAGGGTCGGGGTTGTGCTGGAACACTATTGCCTGAATGTCATGTGATAATTGGAACTGCAGTGGCTCAAGTGGCTCAAGGTGCTGAGTGGAAGGTGACAGGTCAGTAGTTCGATACCTGAATACTGCAGGATGGAGTGAGCGCCCGTCTCTGTTCCAGCTCCTGCCAATCTAGCAGTTCAAAAGCAAGAAATTGCAAGTAAATAAATAGGGACCGCTTTTGTGGGAAGGCAAACAGCATTCCGTGCGCTCCAGTGTCTAGTCATGCCTTCCAAATGACCATGGAAACATCCGCAAAAAGCAGACAGCGCTCTTCGGCTATGAAACAGAAATGCGTATTGAACCCTAGACTCAGATATGACTGGCTTTCAAGCAAGGGTGACCTTTACCATGTGATAATTGGGAAATAGTGCATGCATGCCACAAGCATTCCAAAATATGAGCTATTCCCACATCTGATTGCACCTGCACTTTCAGGAAAAGTATCAGTGTGAAATAAATGGGAATTGGGGGGTGGGGGATTCTAAAAAGACCACAAGAAATGCATGCCTCCATATCAAACCTACTGTACTAAAAACAAGAGTCCATGGAACTCGAAATACTAATATTTTTATTATAGTACTAACAATCTTACTTATTAATGTTACAAAGAATTTTTATTCTGCTTGACAGAATGTTTCATTAGTGTTTTATCCTTTCCTTTCCGTGGCCCTATGGGTTTTTATGAACTCTTTGCAGGCAGTTCGGAGAAAGCGAACCTCACCTGCCTGAAGACAAGCTAGGCTTTGCCAAAATTGCAGCTTTTCTCCATAAAATGGATGAGATTTGTCATCTGAATGCTTCATACATTTGTTAACCAAGAAAACATGCAAACGTCTTCCTGAGATTCTGCAAAGTTAGGGGCAGAGGCTAGTGCTGTACTGTACTAAACAGATACAGTGGAACCTCATACAACAATCGCCCCATATAGCAACAAAATCGCATAACAATTAGGTGGGGAAAAACACTTAGCAAAAAAATCGTTGTACGATGCATCCCATAGGAAAAATTGCTATACGATACATGCATCATATAGTAATTGTTTCGTACAACAACGAGCCCCATGGAACGGATTAAAATCGTTGTATGAGGTACCACTGTATACAGTTTGACTAAGGCCAGCCCTACCACCAGGCAGAGTGAAGCAGCTACCTTAGACAACAAATGATAAGGACTTGGAAGACAGAGCTAAATACAGTGATACCTCATACAACGTCCAAACTTGGTTCCACAAGTTTGGACTTTATAAGGATTTGGACTTTGTATGAGGCATGCAAAATCCTAGCCGCGATGCCTCATACAACGTCCAAATCCTTGCCGTGATGCCTCATACAACGTCGTTTCCATAGAGATACATTGTACTGTAACAGCACAGACTTCAGGGCAAAGTCAAGGAAACAGACAGGAAACTGACAGAACTTTAAGAAATCATTGTCTAAAGGCTAAAAACATTACAAAAAATTGTCAAACAACCCTGATTATCCAAAAACCTGAAGAATGCTGCAAAAATCCCAGGAATGCTTCTAAAAATTCTGACGAAAAAATTCAAAACAATCCAAAATCGCGCTCAAAACCACTCCTAAACACTCTTTGCCTCATGCAAAACCCACAAGAGCAATGCACGCATGTGTCCTGCCTTTTATACTGCCCAGGCACAATTCAACCTGGGAAAACCCCAATGCCTCATACAATGTCACACAACTTTGTATGAGGCAACTTTTTTCAAGGAATTAGGTGATGTTGTATGAATCTGATGTTGTATGAAGCAGACTTTGCATGAGATATTACTGTATGTCATACCAGCTATCCTGAGCTCCCTAAGCTAGCATGTTGCCCTCTAGTTCAGTGAGAAAGCTTTCCTGTCACCAACTTTGGTCAGAGCAGTGGCTTTTGTCTCTGGAATTTGGATGGAAGGGATAATTTTGTCCCTTGCCTCAGCAGCAAAATGTCCTGGCCTAGCCCTGCTTTAAGTAAGACAAAAATAATGTGGAGGAGTATCTACTATAATTTTTATTACACAAATCCAATACATTTCAATTCACATACACTCTTCCTTGGGGACAGGCCGTTCATATTTCAACAGCAGCTCTCTCTCTCTCTCTCTCTGATGAATGCTTTCCCCTGTGGGAGACACTTGCTCTTGAAATATGATGGGAAATTCTTTTTAACAGTCTGTATGACTTCAAGTGCATTGGATTTACATAAGAAGCCTTTGGATTCGTTTTGATGCAGTGCAAGGCAGTCCATTATGTACTTGCTCTGCTTACATAGTTCCATTCATTGTGTAAAGCAGGGGTTCCCAACCTAAGGCATAGGGGCCAGATCAGTGATGCACTGCAAAAAAATTTACTACCTACTCTGTGGGTTGGCCAAATCTGTGGGTAGGGCCAAATCTGTGGGTGTGGCCAAACATCCTGCATTATGGTCTATGGAGGTGGGTGTGGCCAACCAAGTGGCCGTGACCTGGGGAAATTTCCGCTACCAGTTCTGCAGAACCTACTGCAGTGCATCACTGGGCCAGATCCGGCTCATGGCACCATTTCATTTGACACCCCCACACTCGCTCCCCATGTGTGGTTTCTTTTAGTAAACAGTATTTCAAAGCTATTTACATGGCACAGCTTGTGGCAGCACCAGCACTGGGAGCAAGGGCAGCGGTGCACATGAAATGGCATGGGGGGAGGAGAACCGTTGGGCTCCTGGCTTTGTCTCACCCAACAACCCCCCTCCCCACAGCCAAACAAGGAAGGACTAGCAAGCCCTAATCACCCTTTCCCTGAGCAGGCAATTCATCTCAGTCGGGGAGGGAGGTCCAAAGTCTCCTTTGAGAGTTGGCGTCTCCCTCTCTCCTTCCAGGGAGAAGCAAAATGGTCACCCCTTTGAAGCTGCTGGGACAAAATGGCCACCTCAAAATGGCCATCCCCCATCATGCAAGCAGGGCAAAATGACCATCCAGCCCCTCAGATGTCTCAGAGAGCATGACCCGGCCCACGGCTTGAAAAGCTTGGGAACCCTTGGTGTAAAGCTTTGACAAGCCATATTTGCGCCTATGTCCATGTCTTATTGCATCAGTTGTCAGAAACATTGATATTATCTTCTAAGGGGTCTGAACATGTAAAATACCCCTACGTGAGAATTCAATAATGATTTTCCAATTGCCACTTTTCCATGCAGTAAATTGTGCTGGTTTATTGACCCATCTTGACCCAAGTGTCCCTTTTATATGTGTTAGCAAAGCTATGCATTTAAGTTCTTTTAATTTTCACTTCATTTTTGTGGCTTATATAGTTGATTGTCAGCTGCTTTGGAGACTTTGAGAGTTAAGGAATCAGCATGTGAATTTTCTTTGTGGGAAATCAAGAATCTGTTGAATGAGATCCAGATGTTTTCCTTCCAAGTATCTGTATTGTCTGCTCAGGTCACTAGGCAAGCAGCCAGTTTTGGTCAGGAAAAAGGTTTGGAGAAAGGAGTTAAACTTTGGTGGTGGGCCAGATAAAATGTAGCCAATCTGTTGAGTGTTTTTTTATTATTTTTAAAATGCTGGTAGTTCTAATCATACAGTATTTTGAGATTTATTTATTTATTTAGTACAGCTGACAGAATTCCCATCCAGCATAGTACATGCTAGCTGATGGAGCCTGTGAATTTTAGTCGTCATGAATAACTTTTCCAACTTTGAATTTTTTTGGAATAGTAGCCATGTTAGTCTGTGTTTCAGGCATATTAGAGAATAAGCTAAACTAAACAAAAAAAATTATAGCACTTTAAAAACTAACCTCTGTATTTTAGTGTTAGCTTTCATGGATCAAACGCTGGACATTCGAGCCATGGGGCAATGTCGTGGACATTGGGTACCCGAGGGTATTGTGCAATCAGTTTTGTTATTTCAGTGTTTAAATGATATTTATTTTATAATTTGTACTTGTGCTGTAAATTTTGTAAGGTCATAAATTATGTATTGTCTAGGTGATACTTTGCTACATTCTGCATTTGATTGTAATTGTATCTCATCGCATTCCTTGTATTTATTGTATTATGCATTTTGTATTGTTGAGAAAGCTTTATTTTGTTGTAGAAAGCTTTCTCTTCTTATGTTGTTAGCCGCTTTGGGTGGCACTCGCGCCAGAAGGGCAGGATATAAAAAAACTAACAGCAACAACAACATCGATTTAAATACATTTTCCAACTTTTGCTCCCATACGATATGTGATGGGTTGGTCCCAAGTGTTTCAGTCCATTACATCATCCATACCTGTCAAGTATCCTGTTTTTCCTGGGAAAAACCTCTTATTTTTACCCCTCTTCCCGCCCCCCTCCTGTTTTATTAATTTCCCTGTAATATCCCTTTTTTTTAAAAAAAAAAAAAAACCTGACCGGAGCCCTCATAGGCGAAGCTGCATAATGTTTTTCCTGCCACCAGAGGTCGCTGTGGCTTTTCGCTTGTGAAGGAGAGAGAGAAAGTGATGTTGGGGGGGGGGGCGTTCTGTAGTTTGTTTCTCTTTCATTTCCCTGCCACATGGTCATGGAGGCTTCGTTTTTGCTGCTGGTGGTCGGAGCCACCATGGGACGGGAGTCTACTCTAGGTGTGTGATATTTCATATATGGAGATTAACTCCTCAGCTGCTGGGAGGCTTGGAAACTACAGAGGTTGCTTTTTACTTTACTAATTCCCTTCCGTAAGCTGGATCCGACATTCTCAGGTGTTGGTGCTTCAACTGGTTGCAGTGAGGAAGAAATAGAGTGGTTAATTTGGGGGAATTAAGTAAAATCTGCCAGTCGTGTCCAACTCTAGGGTGCAGTGCTCATCTCCATTTACAGCCAAAGAGCCAGTGCTGTCTGTGTTTGCAGACATTTTCATGGCCATGTGGCAGGCATGACTAGAGCCCAGCAAGTCACATGGCTATATTTGGCCATGCCCACAGATTTGGCCACGTCCACAGAGGGTTGTGGCCAAAATTTCCCTTATTTTCAAATCCAAAAGTTGACAGGTATGACATCATCCTATTAGCTCATTTGCAACTTTAATGTTAAACATACTGCTTGCAGAAGTGTGGACCTTTTTAAAATAGAAACCAAAAGCTGGTTACTTAGTATAGTAAGCCAACTCCTCTGCAGGATTCCTTGCTTCTAATGTGTCTACTCTAGTTGCAGTGGGGGTGCAATTAAAAGTCAAGCATTAGACAATGTGAGATGGCTGCCTTAGGTGACAAACTATGACCATGACTCAGAAAACTTGTTTGAGCGGCTGTTGTCTGTGCCAGCTCCTGCCAACCTGGCTGTTCAAAAGCAGGAAATTACAAGTCGATAAATAGGTACTGCTTTGATGGGAAAGGTAAATGTGTGCTCCAGTGTCTAGTCATGCTTGCCACTCAACCACGGAAACATCCACAGATGCAGACAGCACTGGCTCTTTGGCTGTAAACAGAGATATGCACTGCCCCTTAGAGTCAGACATGACTGACTTTCAAGCAAGGGACTCTTTTACCTTTCTATATGAACTGAATTCATGAATGAATAGATTAGTTTCTCTCCCCCCCCCCAAATCTTTCTCTACAGTTGGCATAGTAGGTGTGCAGTCTTCCAGATGTCATTAGACTGTAACTCCCATGATTCCTCTCTTATAAGCAAAAACATACCAAAATGCTTTTAAAGATCAGGGTTTTATTTGCTTGGCAGATGATATGTAATAATATGTTCTGGACCTATTTAATTCATTTTTCTCTTTTGTTGTTTCAGTAAATATTCTCCCCTTTTCCACCTTTCATCCCTTTCTTTAACCGGCTGAGAAATTGTTGTGTAATTACCGTTGCAGTCTAACTCCCCAGTGCAACAGCAGCTTGCTGCTCCAGCAATTTATGGACCACAGCCCCCTTTCTGGATTTGGCTCTCCACCAGCATGCCTCCCATGTCATTCATCCACTCTGCCCCAGTAGGACCAGCTCAGCAGAACTGGGATCGTTCATCTAACAGCTGCAGCTTGAGAAAGGGGTTATATATTTACATAAATGGAAACATTCAACCACAATAAGCAAGGCAAACAAAGAAGCAGGAGTTAGAGAAATGGAAACAGAAGGGGATTGGAAAGGCCTGGAAAACTGAAAAGAAAGAAGAGGCAAGGAAGAATGTGAAACAGAGGAGTGAAAGAGAGAGAAAATAGAAATCACGTAAAAGAAGAATGTGGCAACTGAGAGGTGATCATTGATTATTTGACGGCACACGCCACAGTATTGCTGTTCAAGTAAAGCAGTCTCTATAAACCAGGGGTTCTCACACTTTTTCAGCGGTGGACTGGACAGCTGACCGGGCCGGACTGGTGGTTCTCCCCACCATAAACACTGCCATAAAACACATACGTGGCTGTTGTAAAGATGTTTATGACAGCCACAGACTCATTAACAGTTGTCGTTAACATACCTGTCAACCGCGGCTCCGGAAAATACAGGACCTGCGCAGAACGGTTCTGTGCAGATCACCTTCTACGCATGCATAGAAGGCTTCTATGATCCCCTTCTGCGCAGATCGCCTTCTACGCATGCGTAGAGGGGCTCTACGCAAGCATAAAAGCCTTCTACGCATGCGTAGAAGGTGATATGCACAGAAGGGATGCACAGTACCTCCCCCCCCCCCCCCGCTGTCAATTCTGGGGTTTTGGCAGCTGCGGGCGGGAAATGGTGCAAATCGGCACCGAAAATCGGGAAATCCCGGCCAATCCGGGAAGGTTGACAGGTATGGTCATAAATGCATTTACAATGGCAGTAAATGAGTCCATGGCCAATTCCGGGGCTGGATCTAGCCTGCAGGCCATAAGTTGAGAACCCCTGCAATAAACCATCTAATAAGGATTTGCCCTGGAAAACTATTTGTAAGCTTCTGTTCTTCCATGAATAAATAGAGAAGGGGTGGTTTATAGAAAAAAAAGTCTACTGAACATGCCAGAAAGAGAGAAAATGAATCAAACACACTGAGAAATGAACATACACTACTGTATTGTTATTCCCACTCTCTTCTCTGTTGATGAAACTTCATGAGGCAATTAACTTGCAATGAACTAATGACAGTTACATTTTTCTATGCTTGTGCCTGAGCAATCAGACTTACAAATTAAGGCTGTGTTCTACCTCCCAATGACCATTCAAAAAATAAAGCTAATTTGCAAAATACAGAGGTGAGACAATATTGTGTGAGACCAAACTACATTTTTGAAGGAAGCTTCTTCTTGACTGTCTTATAGCAGTGGTGGGCATCAGCAGGTTTGCACCAGTTCGCAGAAATTCTGGCTGGCCCCACCCATCCAAGTTTTGAAATAAAGTACGGTAGAACCTCGGATAAAGTCCAAAGTCTGTTCCACAAGTTGAACTTTATCCAATTTTGGACTTTATCAAATGGGTGATGCATCGGATAACGTCCAAAAATGGACTTTATCCGAGGTTCCTATACCAAATACCTCAGATAACGTCCATTTTTAGCAGCTTTGGACTTTATGCAGTGCATGACGTGTGCATGAAAACCGCGACTTTATCTGAATCGAACTTTATCCAATGTACCACTGTAGCCCTAATTCGGGTGCAACGCAGGGCTTTCCCCCTGGCCATGCCCACAGTGTGGTAGTAAAAAAAATTGGAGCCCACCACTGCTTATATGCTTTCACCCGAGAGTTACAATAATTTCTTACAACTTTTAGAAATGATATAAAGACACATATCTGTTCCAGCAAAGGTGTTCTTATGTTATCTTAAAACTGGATGGTGAAATAATTCAATATTTATTGTTATTTTAACCATCTGTTTATAGAATAAATTGGTTTTAATGGTCTGATTGCTGCTTTCTGTCTGATTTTAACTGATTTTATTTTTGCTTGCTTACATTTATAAGCCACTTTCAGTACTGCCTTTTTTTCCCACTTTCTTCCATTCTTCCTCCCATCCCCATCCCCTAAACACTATTCTTAATGGAAAGGCAGACTGGAAGTATAATAAATAACAATAATAGCTTGAGCCATAGGAAGTACTTTCATTTCCTTTGGAAGTACTTTCATTTCCTTTGGAAGTGCATCAATAGAGGCTTACTGACATCTCATACTATTGATTGATTAACTGATTAACTGATTCATTTATACTCCATCTTTTTATCAAGAAGTGGCATGCAAGGAAGCAAACACTGGTACAATCAAATAAAGCTCAATTCAATTAATAGGAAAAAATATTTTAAAACAAATTTTAAAATTCAGTTACCAGACATTACTTCAGCATTTGCACATGATCATACGCATCCTGCTTTGCTTTGTTCAAATGTAAAGGGGGAAAGAAGGGTGAGGAAGGGGAGAAGAAGAATATTGAAAAAGAGAAGTCAACATTATTGTATGATCATGTTCGGAACAAGTAACAAAAAATAAATACATTTTGTGTCAGAAATTCCTCTGGGTTGAAAGGATTTTTGCTGGAGGAACTCTGCTCAGAGGAACTCTGCTCCTTTCATGTCCCCAAGATCCATCACGAACTCCATAGGAACTCCTGAAAATATGAGAGGCATTGTTGTAAGGGAAGGAACTGTGTTCAAAATCACTATCACAAGCAGAGAGCTCCTTATTGATCATGTGTTGGATACCTTGGAGTCGTTATTCCATGAGGAGTCCACGCTTTGGTAGACATCTCTGTGATGACATTCCACGCATGCAAATGGACCTGAGAAGTCACATCCATTTGCCATTTGCGTGTGGGTTTTTGTTTTTTTGTGTGTTTTTTTTGGGGGGAGGCATTGGGATATTACATCACCTGCTGGCTAGGCCCTCCACTTTCACCTTGCCCAAGGGATCCTACGGAGGACACTTTGGTGAGTTTTAGTCTCGGTCTAACGTCATTGACAAGAGATGGGCAACACTGCCTAGTTAGACCGCTCAAGCCCCCATGCCCTGACAAGCACCTCCCTTAAACCACCCTCACCTAGCGGGGTGATTGCATGTTACTTTAGTAAATAAGCAAAATTTTACATTACTTTGTAAGCTCTTAGTACATTATTATATAAGCTACAACAAATGGCACAAATATTCTGTTGCTTGAAGACTAGTTTTACTTCCAATTTCATCAGTGTTTTCACAGATCTCTTCAACATATGCCTCTATCTTTACATTTTTGTCTGCTTCCTTGATTGGCATGCAACAATATCCATCCACAGGTAGCCGGTCCAGTGGACAATCAGAGATAGTAGTAAGCTGTTAGCTACACACTGCCTGACATCCAAAAGCTAATCTGCCATGCTAAAGTGCATGGAGGATAGTGTGCCATGAGCAGTGTTGATGCAATCGAATATGGAGTATATGGAAAAAATACGAAGGACATCTTCTTTGCTCAAGTGACAAAATGTCTTGGAGTAAGCCTGCAGACAGCATCCAGGAAGTAATGTTGTCAGTTCCATGCAAATGAGAAGTAGAACTGGAGGGGACAGGATTGCAGCTTGAGATAAACAAATAGCCAATTAATATTTTATATATTTGAACAGGACCCAATGAACTACACCCAAGAGTATTGAAGAAATTGGCTGAAGAACTCCCAGAAGTACTTTCTATTAGTTTCTTGAAGTCATGGATGATGGTTGAAGTTCTGGATGAGAAGAGGACAGCTAATTTTGTCCCTGTCTTCAAAAAGGACAAAAAGAGGAACCTGGGAATCATAGACCAGCCAGCATGACATCAATCCAGGGAAATTCTGGAGCAGATTATAAAGTGGTCACTGCAAACATATTGAACACATTGCAGTAATAACTAGAAGCAAGCATGAATGTGCCACGAACAAATCCTGCCAAATTAGCCTTCCCACTTTTTAAATTAGATAATCTTTCTAGGAATGCTGTAGAAGCAATATACCGTATGTACTTGAGTATAAGTCCAGTTTTTAGCCCCCAAAATGAGGTCCAAAAAGGTGACTCGACTTATAAACAGGTCAACCACGAGGGTCCCAAAACTAAACTGGATTCGGTGCAGTTCAGGACCTTAAAAGGGGTTTCGGTTTCAGGAGAGGGGGAAAGGAAAACATATGGCCACAAGAGGGTGCAAATTGCAATTTCCCATTTAAATGCATTGGAAATTAATTTCTTGTATTCTGAAGCTTTTCTGTTTGTTTGTTTGTTTGTTTGTTTGTTTGTTTGTTTGTTTGTTTGCCTGCCTGCCTGCCTGCCTGCCTGCCTGCCTGCCTGCCTGTCTGTCTGTCTGTCTGTCTGCCTGTTTGTTTGTTTGTTTGTTTGTTTGCTTGCTCGCTTGCTTGCTTGCTTGCTTGCTTGCTTGCTTGTTTGTTTGTTTGTTTGTTTGTTTGCAATGCATTTCAGTGGGAAACCAAACCTGCACATAAAAATAAAGGGTTTCACTTACTTTGTGTCTTTGTCCCTGCTCCATGTGGTCAAGATGGAAAGGGAAAGCAGGGAGAGCAAGAGGCTAGGCTAGAGCATCACTTCCTGCCTCAGTGTAATTGGCCTGCCTGCCCATTTTCCCTGCAGCGCCATCACTGGTTGGTGGTGCAAATACTGTTTATGTTTTAATTAATTATTTTTACTGTATTTTCATGTTTTTCTATTATTGAAACTCACTAGCAGCTGCTGCATTTTCCACCCCGACTTATACTCGGGTCAATCTATTTTCCTAGTTTTAGAGGTCCAAATTAGGTACCTTGACTTATATTCGGATCAACCATACGGTATCATGACTTTAGGAGCACTACTAATGGCAGGCCCTCGCAGGCTCATGTACCTCCACATTCATCCTGTCTCCAAGTACTCCTTCTATCACTTCCTTCCTCCACCAGGTCCTCATCTGGGTTGAGGTAGGATGGCATAGCTAGCATGTCATTTTAGCCTTTAGGAGATTGTTGTCATTGGTGAGCTGAAGAGCACCTCCACCTTCACCTCCTCCTCTTCCTTTAGCCAGTCAGAACTGGATCCACTTTCCTGTCCAGGAGTTCTGGATCTCCAACAACCAGACTTCCCCAAAGGCAAAGATGATCAGAATTGGCTCTTCCATGGTCTCTGCCCACTCATCCCCCTTAAAATCCCATAAGACTGACAATTCTGGATCCATTATTCTTCCTTCTCCCTCTTTAACACTAGGCTCCTCTAACTGGCCCAACCTCGGCCCCAGCCTCAGGCGCAACTCCTCAATCTCTGCCGCATTTCTCCCACTTGGGGTTTTGCTCTTGCCATCAATCCTTCCTGTTGTAGGGAAGGATTGATGGCAAGAGCATGAAGTCCATGAAGTCGGCAGGAGAAGTGAAGGATTGAGGTAGATGACCTACCTGGGACAACTGGAACTTTCCCCTCACACACTCCTCTTTCCAACTTTATATCCCAAGAACTCTGCCTGGATTATTCTTCATCTCCCATGTCTAGGCCAGACGTGAAACTGCCAAGATGAAGGCACCTTTTGGTGAGTTCATTCTGCAGTTCCTTTTGCCTGACCAGTTTCATAGTTCATAGTAATTTAAACCTGGATCTCCCTATCTCAGGTCACCACTCTGACTTGATCACAGAGCCCAGCTGTACATGTACATATAGAAAACATATTGTATGGAAGATTGAGCAAAGATTACTACAATAAATCAACACTATTTTGCATCAGGAACCTGTCTAGCCTTTTCTGTACAAGGCTGAGATTTTCAGCAGTGAGTGTCCTGCTGTCCTAGTGAGTGTCCTGCTGTCCTAGTAGATTTTAGGTAGCATTTTCATTCATTTCCATCTCCAGCTGCTTAACAAATGTTGAGCAAAGACCCAGCCTTACATTCCCTGTTGACATTACAATTCCACTTTCACTCCTGCTGGGGGTTTGGAGGTACAGTACAACCTCAGTTAACATAATTAATGTGTTCCCCGGGACGTTTCTTAAAGCAAAAATTACTTTAACCAAATTTCCCATAGGAATGCATTGAAAACCAATTAATCCATTCTGAAAAATTTTCCGTAAACCGAGCCACTATTTTCTATGGATTTCCTTTTGTTATGAGATTTTTATGTTAACTGTTGTTTTCTTGTTCAGTCGCATAGTCGATTCCAACCCTTTGCGACCCCATGGACCATTGCCCACCAGGCACCTGTCTTCCGCCATCCTCCTCAACTCACCCAGCTCTGTGCTCATTGCATCTACAATACCATCTAGCCATCTCATCTAACTGAGCTGTTTGTTAACCAAGGATCCACTGTACTTGCGGAAAAGCAAAACTGAGCCTCACACAGGAGAGGAGAAACTGGAACAAACACTGGGACTAATCAAAATAAATCAGTCCATGAAATCCAGCATAAACTTCACCCTGCATTCCACTCAACCAAAGGACTTGACTTGCCCAGTACCTTGGTTATTTTCCATTTGTAATTAGGGGAACAAAGAAATAGCCTTCTGCTGTTCTGCTCCATCAGCCGGACCACAGCAAACATCCTCATTTTCAATAACTCTTCCCCTTTATCTCACACTGCCTGATGCCTAATAAGCTGATTGCTATTTACTTTGGACCAACAGCTAATCTGTTAATGATTGATTTTAAATTTTTACAGCCATTTGTCTCTGGCACGACTCTAGAGGGTGAACAGTCTTTTTTTTCCTACCTGATGAATTGGCTTTTCTTTTTTCCCAAAAAAATGTAAGAAAAAAAAGAAAAAGATTTAAGTCAAAAGTCCCCACTGTAGTATATTGCTGACAAACAGCTGATGTACAGACAGCAAAGAACAAATGGTTACCCTTCACTAAAAATGGTCAGCCTTTGAAACAGTCAGCAAATAATATAAGAAGACTTTTTTTAAAAAAAAAAGCAGTGGTGTAAAACCCTTCTTTTGAAGTGGGAAGTGAAACATAATTATGCTATAAATTTGCACAACTTAAATTTCTTAATTAACAAAATTGATGTTCATCACCCAGGATGGAGTGAGGGAATATGAACTAATACAAGTGCTGTCCTTTTTAAAATGATCTCAGTTGTGTGCCATATGATATATGTATTGGCATGATATACACTTTAAAGTGAATTTCATTTCCCATTAAAGAACTGCCAAATAGACAGTCGTTATTTTAATTGGTACAACACAGCAGTGCTGTGCAGTTTAATCACAGAGTCTCACAATGAAGAAGGAAATAACTGGCCCCCTCTGTATTATTCAGAAAGGAACAGACAACGTTCGACTGCAGAAAGTGACGTCTAATTTATAAAATCCGCATGAAGAGGCTGGTAGTAGCAAGAAACAAATGTTTAATAATGGAAGTGTTTCTGATGATTCAGAAAATTTTAGTATAATGAAAGAAGGATAATCTATAGCAGTGGTGGCAAACCTATGGCATGCGTGCCAGATGTGGCACTCAGAACCGTCTCTGTGGGCACCCATGCGGTCACCCCAGCACAGTTTGCCCTGTCCCTCTGCCCAGCAGCCCAATGGGAGTGCTTCTTCCCTCCCCCAGCACAGTTCACCCCGCCCCTCTGCCCAGCAGCCCAATGGGAACATTTCCTTCCTCCCCTGTTGCTGTGTTGGCACTTTGCGATAAATAAGTGGGTTTGGGGTTGCAGTTTGGGCACTCGGTTTCTAAAAGGGAATTGAGGGAGTGACTCACTGTATAGTAGTAGTTCTCTTTCTTGTTCTTCTCATGTACCTGTAAAAATGAGGTAAAAATGAGCAGCTGCCCAGGGGCTGTGGGTAAAAGCACTATGCTTGGAGACCGAAAGGACGGGGTTCGATTCCTCTAGAGCTGCATGATGGGGGACATGAAAGGAGTCTCTGTCGGGCATCCCCTGCAAAAATCCGTTCAACCCAGAGTAATCTCTGACACGAAAACACACACAATGAGCCAGATCAGCCTTAAACACTTTTATGAGGTTCAAGAAGAAAGACTGACAGCTACTTTCCTGTTCACTCCAAATTTCACAGCAGACTGTTCACTGGTCTCCAATGGGAAATAATTCATTTGTTCAACTACAACATCCAGTACCTCACAACCAGCATGGTAAAAAGAAAATCTCTCTCATCTCTGCTTTAACTCTAAAGATAAAGGTAAAGGTTTCCCTTGCTCGAAAGCTAGTCGTATCCGACTCTAGGGTTCCGTGCTCATCTCTTTTTCAAAGCCGAAGAGCCAGCGCTGTCTGCTTCTGCAGACGTTTCTGTGGTCATGTGGCAGGCATGACTAGACACTGGAGCACACGGAGCACTGTTACCTTCCCACCGAAGTGGTCCCTATTTATCTACTTGCAATTTCTTGCTTTCGAGCTGCTAGGTTGGCAGGAGCTGGGACAAAGACGGGAGCTCATTCCGTCCTGCAGTACCCAGGAATCGAACTGCTGACCTTCCGCCTCCCAGTCAGCATCTTAGCCACTTGAGTCACTGCTCTACTTAGTCCTTTATTCCTACATGCCACTATATCACACTGAGAGCCAGAGTGGTTTAACAGTTAAGAGTGCTTGACTCAGACTCAGGAGACATGGGTTCACGTCCCTACTTGGCCATGAAATTCACTGGGTGATCTTTGACCAGTAACACAGCTTTGCCTACCTTACAGGATTGTTGTGGTGGGGGAAAAGGGAGGAAGAGAGGTGTGTATATATACTGTCTTGACTTCATTTGTCAGCCCCTGGAATACCAGCAAATAATATAATTTATCTATCCCCTTGAGAAAGGGGATATGTAAATGGAACAAAAAACAATAATCACCTGCTGGAATCTCATTTTTATGCCTGCTGGTCCTTTCTCTTTCATTCCTTTTCAAGACCTCATGCAGGCACCATAACGCAGCTGTAACTAGCAATTTGGCATCCATAGCAGCACTGTGTTCTCACATGAAAATGATATAAGAGGTGATTATAGCACTCAACAGACATGCTCTCTGCCTTTACATACATTCACATTGGGAGGGGCTCTTTTGAATCATTCTGATGGCAAATTGCTACTCATAAATGCGGCACTGGTTGTGTTCTAGAAAAGCATGTGTGGACTGAATGTGCACCCAGGAAGGTGTCTGGCTCCTTGTTTATGAGCAATGATTTGCCACCAAGACTTACTCAACTTCCTTTATGCAAGTATGAATTATAACTTTATTATTAATTATTATTAATAAATATTACTTGCATATACTTTATACAAGTATAAATTAAGTTTTGTGCATATTTACAAAGCACTCCGTATACTTTTTTTCTATACATTTCAATCAGACATAAACATCAGAACCAAATATATATAACTATGGTTAAGCTGCTGACTGGAAGGCGGCAGGTCAGCAGTTCGATACCCAAACACTGTATGATGGAGTGAGTTCCCGTCTCTGTTCCAGCTCCTGCCAACCTAGCAAGAAATTGCAAGTAAATAAATAGGGACCATTTCGGTGGGAAGGTAAACAGCGTTCCATGCACTCCGATGTCTAGGCATGCCTGCCACATGTCCACAGAAATGTCTGCAAACACAAACAGTGTTGGCTCTTCAACTATAAATGGAGATTAACATTGAGCACTGAAACCTAGAGTCGGATACGACTAGTTTCGAGCAAGGGTGACCTTTACCTTTTACAAAACAGTCACTTCTAGGTGGTAATTGCAATTCTTTGAACCTTGAATCTATAAAAATAAAAATTGTCCCACCCTATGTCAACTGGAAATATAGACTGGTGTGTTTGTTTAGATATTCTTTTCTACACATAATACATGTGTATATATATTATATGTTGACCATCTAATGATTCCCCTCCACCCAAAAGGAGGTGCTTAGCCATTAGAACGAAACCACTAGTCTTATTAATATTTTAAATGCCATAAGACACAGAGGCTCCATCTGCTGTTAGCAAACATCAAAGCCATCTTGGGAGCAAAATGCCCAAACCCCCACTGTGGTCTATTGACCTTCTCGTGAAGCAGATATCATGTGACAGAGATTGCCTATCTCAGCAGAGCGCACTGGAAACAGGAGAAAGTGTTAAATATAACCAGGTGGACATTGATGAATTGACATGCTGAAAAATCGAACACTTCAGTAATCAGCCTAAGGGTCTGATATCAACAACATTTTTCAGTTTTGTCCAAATTCATTGAAAGGTGTAGTTTAGCAAGTTCACTTCTCATTGGCAATACCGTTTATCTTTATGCAGGGTTTCTGATTGAATTCTGGGCCACCCACATTGGATTTTGTGTCACTGTTGTTCTTTGCACTGAAAGCTGACCAGACATTTGCATATAAGCAACATGTCAAAAGAAACACAAACAAGTGCATAGGACCAAAAGAAGATTGGTTGTTCCTCTTCAGGCCTACAATTGCACCCTTGATTCCAGAATTGAGCAGGGTCTTGAGAAATGATGTGGCGTATTAATCTGCTTTGGAATGTTTCAAATGCATTTTGAAGCACTTAAGTCCCTTTGAAGCGTTTATGAATCTTTATTGTAGCTGAGAAATTTTACCTGTCATGAATGATGACTCCCAACTAGCATGGACTGGCCAGTGTCTATGCTGGCTAGAATATTCGGGGAATGATAATTCAAAAAAGGAACTTTTCCCTTCAGTGATTTTTATCCCTTAAAAAAGTATTGTTTATATTATATCAGGGGTTCCCAAACTTTTTGTGCCATGGGCCAGGCCATGCCCCCAGGACAGCTGATTGAGCCAGTCACGTGGTTCCTCCAGCTGTAAACGCTGCCGTAAAATGCATCTGTGGCTGTAATAAACACGTTTATGACAGCCGTGGGTGCATTTACACATGTGTGGGACCGTTTTATGGCTGCCATAAATGTGCCTGCTTCCGCTTCAGGTAGCAGTGAGGGCGGTGGCGGGCCATCCATATTTGAAAAATCACTGGCACACCACTCAACCTCTGTTTAAAAAGTTCCAATTTTAAAAAGTCCACTACCTTTCAAAATATCGTTCCATTGCCCAATAGCTCTTACCAATGGGAAGTTCTTCATGTTTAGTTAAAACAATTAGGTAGCCCTGATTTTGAGAGAAGGCTTCATTTTTCCAGGATATATTTTTAGTATGACCAACCAAGAAGGAAGAGTATGTTTTAAGAACAAACAACAGATAATGCTCTAAAACTATTACAGTGTTGGCATCAAGAAGAATGAAATTTTCCAGAATGTTTTCTGGCTATCTGGCTAACCCTGGCTTGCAGGTATTACATGTGTGCCAGGTAATACCTGGGTTAAAACTTCTCCAGATTCTAGTATGTTAGAACTGGTAGAGAAACAGAGAGTACATTTCTGAACATTAAATCCAGATAACATAGAAATATTAATAATCATAAAAGACGTTGTCTCTCTTTGACCAAGAACTGTGCACCATATTTATCACAAATCTATATTTTAAACTTTGACTTTGACTGAAAAAAACAACCCTATTCTCTTTGTACTAAACCAAAGACTAAAGTTGGAATCCCTTACTCCCTACCTGAGACTAAGCAGCTGACTACTTTGTGAAAAACCTTGGGATTTGCTCCATTTATAAGATGGGTGAATTTGAAGGGTTTTTTTTGTCACCCTGATGACACAAATGCTGAATTGAATCTCTCTGGTGCTTTTTGCTTGCCACACAAGTCCCCCCCCCCCCCCCAACTTGGTGGCTTCTACTATTTTCTTGCTGGAACAATTTGAAAGTGCTTTTTTCAGTGCATAAGCCCTACCAGTTTCCAAGAGAGGGCAACATTAGTCATGAAGGAGGACAGGACTTACCAGCATTTGCACTCAAACAGTACTTTTTAAAAATAGCTTTTTTGAAAACTTATTCTCTTCAGAAAATCTTAGAAATTCTTTACTTACTTGGTTACTTGGTTGATCCATACTTCAAATGTCAAGTTTGATGTGGCGGATCGAAGGATCATCTCCCATGAGATTTCAGCAGCCTCTGATCATCAGGAGGTCCTACCACTACCATAGCAGGGTCCGATGGCAAATGGAGAACTGAGGCCCATGTTTCAATGCTCCTTTAGCCATTTTAAATACGACAACACAGCTGGCTGGGCTCATGTTGAAGTTGGCCATCTTAGAGCAATGCACTAACCAGGTGCATCGCCTGAGTACCCAACTCCACTTAGCTGACTTGCAGTTCCAGAATGGAGGACCGTTCTGGACTGCTAGCCTACACGTTTGTGGCATGATTGAACCTACCAGGGGAATATACCCCATAGCTGTTGGATGGCCAGGGCCACTGCTATGCCACATTGAGATGTGAGATGGGATTTGCAGTGGTCATGCTGTCTGAGGGATTTGAGAGATTATTTATAGGTAAGAAAATTTCCCCTGCTGGAGGTGTTTCCTCTAATCTCTTTGAGTGTGTGCACACATGTGTGCATGGATACATGTGTGTCTCTGCCTGCCCATGTCCACTGTTCAAAAACATCTGACTTAGAGGCTCCCACCATGCAAATGAACTTTATGGGAACCCCTGCAGCAGTAAATTCTGCCCTCCTGAATAAAATGAGACTTAAAATAAACCAGGAGAATGAAAAAAGCATGGACGGTCACAGAAAATGCCACTGTACTCACTGAGATGTAAGAAAATGTCACATGCATTGCCAGAAAAATACTGATGACATCCATTTGAGAAATCAGAGACATTAAGTACAACAAATTGTCTGTTTGTAATAACTCATCACTGTGTGAGTTCACTAGTGTGTTGAGGCACAGCAGTAGCCCCAGCCAAGTCACCCTGGTGGAAAAGATAATTACAAGTGGAAGTACATTTTTGTCTCTAGCACATATCAATTGCACTGAACACTGTTTACTAAAATCTTGAAACAGTGAAATATGACTAGTATCTTTATAACTCTGAAGCGTCTGAGCCTATAATTCTAATTACGTTAGTCTAATTAATGTCTTTATGGCTTCATTAAATCTTTAAGATATTTATATTATCTACAGAAATAATCTCTATCCATTAAGAGTGCATAAATCCTCAGGCATATCTTTTAAAATGCTATATGCTTATTTCATTGCAAAATACAGAGGAAATATAAAGAAATCCATTAATGGAATAATATTCACTCTCTGTAAAATTTATTTGGCCTGTAATACATGGGCACTAAAGGTCTGATTGGTTGTGAAGAAATGCAGAAGACAGTGTTAGTAGGTAATTAGCTGAACGGTCAAATGACCAGGAATTATACGGCTAATATAATTTTCATTTTTTTTTATAAAGTCACCCTCATCATCAAATGAAGCTCTCTTTATTGCAAATGGATACAGCAGAAGATAGGACTAAGGAAATGTCCCTGAACCAGTGGTCATGATGGCTGAGGGATTAGAGAAATACAGGTAACTGTTTCAGACTGTGCTGCAAACACTAGTTTCAAACTATAGTTTATAACACACCAGATTTGCATAATCATCCACCTTTCTTCCACTGTTTTCACAGAACCCCACCAGTTCACCACAAGTTTGTGGGATATTTCATGTATTTCTGTTCTTGAAGACTGGCGCTTCCCATATTTTATTGTATCTCACAGGCTTTACTTTGGAGTATGATGGCTATAATTTGTTGAGCATGTTTTGGTTTCTTGTTCCATGCCAACTGTGTGCTTGTAGGATGATTTGTTTAATAAAATCTTTGCTTCTTACCAACCATGGAGTGTTTATTGCCTTCAGATCCTAAACCTAGCAAGGTCTACCCAGCCAGGTTCGTAACACAATTGCTATGCACATGTTGTAACGGGGGAGGCCTTCACACCAGCCTCCCCGATGGATTCACACACAGATCACAGTCATGCATGCACAGACAAACAGACAGACAAACAAACACAGACAGACCCAGAGTCGACTTTTCCTGGGGCTGGAGAGAGATCTCTGAAAACAAAGCCCTCCCAGCTTGTTTTGTTAACTGCACAATAACAAGGCAGGAAACGGGGTGTAGAAGGTGCTGGTTGGGGCAAGCAGTCATGTGGGATTACATATACTCATAAGGTGTGCTCGTAAACACAACTTGCAATAACAGGAAATTAGGTGACCCTCTATTTTAGGAGATGACTCATCTGTCTGGCCTTCTGCACAGCAAAACACAGCCCAGCATCCCAAGCTGCCTCTTCCCAATAGGAAGGCCCTTTGGGGAGACTGTGAAAAGACCCTAACATCCCAACATGCACATGCATAGGGACCATTCTATAGTGCCTTCTCTCTGGTCCATACCTTTCAACCACGGCTCCAGACAATCCTGGACCTGCACACAACGGTTCTGTGCAAGTCGTGTTCTACACATGCATAGAAGGCTTTTATGCTTGTGTAGAACCCTTTTATGCTTGCGTAGCCTTCTATGCAAGCATAAAAGGGTTCTACACAAGCGTAAAAGCCTTCTACGCATGCGTAGAACACGACTTGCGCAGAAGGGATGCACAGTACCTCTTTCCCACCGTTGCCAATTCCGGGGTTTTGGCAGCTGCGGGTGGGAAATGGCGCAAATCGGCGCCAAAAATCGGGAAATCCCAGCCAATCCAGGAAGATTGACAGGTATGCTCTGGTCATGTCTTGCTTACAACAAAATAAATTCACAGCCTTAACTATTGCCTGCCTGTAAATATGTTTCCCCCGAGCAGGTTTTCAGCCGGGTCATAAGGTGTTAGTTCAAAATATTCTCAAACTATTTTCAGCCCTATCTCAGCTGCAGCTCCGAAGCCCTGGGGAAGGAGCAGCAGGAGATTGGTATGGGGGAGACCTGACTGTGTAGAGTAGATGGTCTTTCTGCAGTTCACAAACTTTGCATCTTAGATTAAACAGTATCTAGGTCTAAAATTATGGGCTCAAATGCCCTAGGATTAGGAACATGACAGCTGATGACACTGGTTAGACCAAAGGGTAATGCAGGTAGAGGCAGCGCAAATCTCCCTGTGCAGATTCCAGTTAAAGCATCATAAATCTTGACCTGCAGTTACTTTACTCTTCAATCTATTTTTTTAAGCAGGGACTGAAAGGTATGCAGTAACAGGGCCAGGGAATCTTTGAAATGAAATGGCAGCACACCCGACAGCTTTACAGAGGTGTACTTACTACCTCTGAAACCATTGGGGACTTTTTCTGTAGGCTTCCTTAAAAGCACATCTAAAATACATATGTTTGGGAACTACTAGTTAGATGCAGAAAGCATGCAAAAGATATAACCAGATGTTACAAAATACAGTGGAACCTCGATTAACATAATTAATGCATTCTCTGGGACGTTTCTTACAGCAAAAATTACTTTAGCCAAATTTCCCATAGGAATGCAATGAAAACCAATTAATCCGCTCCGGGGGAAAATTCATAAACCGAGCCACTATTTTCTATGGATTTCCTTTTGTTATGTGATTTTTATGTTAACTGAGCCATTTGTTAACCAGGGTTCCACTGTATGCAGTTAGTAATAAAAATGGCTTTTTTCTTTTATCTAATGGGTAGCAACAATACCAAAATTATCACCATCATGTATGTTTCTCTGTATTCACTTGCCATGCAATAGTTGGCATGAAGGGAGAGAAAGAAAGCATTCAGGAGATGGCCAACCCTGCTATTCATCAGCGGCGGCTGCTATTCATATCCGAATTTACATTTTTTTTTCCTGGAAATCATTTTCACACTTTTAAGGGAAAATGACAAATTTTAGCGAGGGAAAAGGCAATATGGGAAGAAATTGAGATGAGGGATCTAAATCAAATGGGGGAAATGGTCTTTTTAGATAGTAATATGGGGGAAATTGTTACAAAAAATAAAATGATGAAGACAATATTAGGAGTATGGAAAAAGTTGAAGATGGAATTGGCTCCAGATACACCCCCTATAATAGAAATAGAGGATATCAAAAACTTTCCAATACAAATTGACAAAAGGCCGAAATAAGTTTTTGGTTTTTTTTAGAAATGATGTTTTCCTGTTGAGAGACTGGATACGGGTTTGTAAAGATGGAGAGAGAAAAGCAGATATGTTCGCACAATTGAGGTTGAACTGGCTCCAGATAATGTTGGTAAATAAGTGGAATAGCAAATATTTGACAGAAGTCAGTTTGGAAAGAGGTATGACCGAGTTTGAAGAATTGATATTAAAGATAAGAAAGGGAGAAAGGGGTATTAAGGGCTTAGTAAGTAAAATATATATAATGCTAAATAAAGATGGTAATCCACAAGAAGTGTTGAAAATAAATTGGGAACAAGAATTGAAAATAAAGATAGCAGATGAGGTTTGGAAAAATAAATGGAACAAAAGGATCATGAGAACAATGTCTGTTAGAGTGAAAGAACATAATTATAAAATGTTGTAGAAATGGTACTTGACCCCAGTGAGGTTACGTCAAATAGATAAAAATAAAGATAAAATGTGTTGGAGATGTAAGGACACACTGGGAACATATGAACATATGTGGTGGGGTTGTAATGTGGTAAAGGATTTTTGGGGGGAAATTGAGAAAGAGATTTGTGCTGTTATGGGTATGAAACTCAAATTGGGGCCAAGTACTGTTTTGTTGACAGATTGGAAAATATGGATTTAAATAAGGATAAAAAAGAGCTATTGTCGATAATGTTGACAACGGGAAGACAGTGTATTGCTAGGAATTGGAAAAATGAAGCAATTCTGAAAATAGATGAATGGTATAAGGAGATGTGGGATCTTGCGTTGAAAGCTAACATTGGAAATTAATAGGAAAAGGGATTAGTTAAAGAAAATAGATTTTGGAAAATATGGCAATTATTTGTGGATTACTCATTGAAGGGGGATGAAGGGAATAGACCAGTACCTGATCAAATGAGTTTTTGGGGTTAGAAAACAACTGTGACACTCCATTTTCTCCAGGGCATTGTAAATAACACTGGGTGTATTATGTGAAAAATTTAAAAATTGGAAAAAAGGAAAATGACAAATGGGAAAAATGCCATTTGGCAATAATTTGTTTAAGGTGGATCCCAGCTTGCCATGAAGTGACCTACACACTGTGATCATTGAGCCATCTCCTGAGGCACGTATTAAATGAGACATGCAGGATTTAACACAGGGACATCAATGGACTGTTGCAGCCTTGAGGATATTAACAAGGTGTGCCTTTACAACCAGTCCATTTGGCATGGCCTCTTCTGCCTCCATGTCCATTGCATACCTGTCAATCATCTCGATTTGGCCAGGATTACCACGGAATTTGACGCCGATTGATGTCATAACCCGCCCCGCGCTTCCAAAACCCCGTAATTTGGCAGCGGGGGGAAACGCTTTCCACGCATGCGTGGAAGTGCTCCACCACTTGCGCAGCCCCTACGCAAGCGGTGGAGCAGTTCCACGCATGCGTGGAAGGGTTCTACACAAGTGTAAAACTCTTCCACGCATGTGTAGAAAGCGACCTGCGCACAAGCAATCTGCGCAGGTCCCGTTTTTTCCGGAGCCGCGGGTTGACAGGTATGGTCCATTGGGAATTAGAATGGTGAAATGGTTCCTCCTCCGCTCATTTTGCCATTGGGCCCAGTGTGATGGTTTCCAGTGGCATTTCCTCCATTGAGGGGGACCATCACCCCACCTAAAGCAGCTCATCTGCCGATAGCCATTGGCCCTGTTAGAGAGTCAGGTTGTTTACCACCACCCAACACTCGGCCTACCCCTACGGTCTACCCATTACCATTGCAAGATGTCCAGCCAGGCAAGCAACCATAGGATATTAGACAGGATAAAATTGTGCAGATGTTAGAAAAACACTGGTGACTTGAAAAAGGAGAATCAGAAATACCTTCAGATCATTCTGTTGTTGTTGCTGTTGCTGCAGCAGCAAATATAAATAGATCATCTTGATTTTGTATTCACACAGAGATAAAGGTAAAGGTCACCCTTGCTTGAAAGCCAGTCGTATCCGACTCTAGGGTTCAGTAGTCATCTCTGTTACATAGCCGAAGAGCTAGCGCTGTCTGCTTCTGTGACGTTTCTGTGGTCATGACTAGACACTGGAGCATATGGAACACTGTTTACCTTCCCACCAAAGTGGTCCCTATTTATCTACTTGCAATTTCTTGCTTTCAAACTGCTAGGTTGGCAGGAGCTGGGACAAACAGAGGAGCTCATTCCATCCTGCAGTTTTCGGGTATTGGACTGCTGACCTGCCACCTTCCAGTCAGCATCTTACCACTTGAGCCACTGCAGTCCACACAAGAAGGGTATTTTTTGGTGAAACTACTGCAATACACTAGATTGTCATGGTATCCTTTGTCCATATACAGTATTTTGGCTTTGCTTCCTGGCTTCTCACTCTCACACAGACCTCCTTTCAGCCTATCTTCTGTGCCCTTTCCCTGCCTACCTCAATCTTTCTCCCACTTACCTCCTTGTGTTACCTACCTGTCCCTGAAGCTGGAAGAAGTGGAATTTGAACAGCAGAAAAATGCTCGCAAGAGATGTCATCAAATGACACATGGCCACAAAGTGTACCCATCACCAAAGAACAAAGCAGTCATAGAGTCCACACAAGCAGATCCTATATCATAACAAAGTAGAATAGAAATATTCCACCACCTAACAGAAGTGGAGGTTTTCTTAAACCAGAAAGCAACATTTTTGTTGTCCTGCTTTACAGTGATTCTATAAAGCAGTGATGGGCAAATTGAAGTAAACCATGGGTGGCAGCAGCTGCAATTCCCATCAGGCCTAGTCAACATAGCCAGGGATGAGGATATGTAGTTCTAGTCCAAAAACATGTGGAGGGCTGTGATTTGCACCCACTAATTTACATGCCATGATATTAATGAAAGAGTGAGCATGATTCATCACCATTTTTATAGTAAAGGTAAAGGTCGCCCTTGCTTGAAAGCCAGTTGCATCCAACTCTAGGGTTCAGTGCTCATCTCTGTTTCATAGAGACATTTCTGTGGACATGTGGCAGGCATGACTAGACACCAGAGCGCATGGAACACTGTTTACCTTCCTACCAAAGTGGTCCCTATTTAGTAAAGGTTTTCCTTGCTCGAAAGCCAGTCGTATCTGACTCTAGGGTTCAGTGCTCATCTCTGTTTCAAAGCCGAAGAGCCAGCACTGTCTACTTTTGCAGATGTTTCTGTGGTCATGTGGCAGGCATGACTAGACACTGGGGTGCACGGAATGCTGTTACCTTCCCACTGACGTGGTCCTTATTTATCTACTTGCAATTTCTTGCTTTCGAACTGCTAGTTTAGCAACTCTAATATTGATAATGAAGACATTGAAATAGTGAAAGATTTTATATACCTTGGTTCAATCATGAATTCAAATGGAAACTGCAGCCAAGAAATCAGAAGAAGAGTGAGACTTGGAGGGCAGAAATGAAGAAATCAGAAAAGATGATTAACTATAAGGATGTGTCATTGGAGTCCAAGATCAAGATCATCCACACTCTTGTATTCATGATCACCATGTATGGGTGTGAAAACTGGACAGTAAAGATAGCTGACAGGGGTGGAAATGATTGGAAATAAGGTGCTGGAGGAGAGATTTGGCTTGCCAAAAAGATGAACAAGTAGGTTCTAGGACAAATCAAACCTGAACTATCTCTGGAGGCAAAAATGGTGAAACTAAGACTGTCATACTTTGAACACATCACGAGAAGGCAAGATTTTCTGGAAAAGATTCTAATGCTGGAAAGGTTGAAAGCAGCAGGAAAAGAGGAAGGCCAAAAATGAGATGGATTGACTCTCTAAAGCAGGGTTCCGGGTTCCCAACCTTTTCAAGCCAGGGACCAGGTCACACTCTCTCAGTCAGCTTCGAGGACCAGATGGCCATTTTGCCCTGCCTACATGATGAGTTTGGCCATTTTGTCCCAACAGCTTCAAAGGGGTGGCCACTTTGTTTCTTGAATGCCCTTGGAGGGATGGGGGGGGCACATGAAATGGTGCTGTGGGCAGAATACGGCCCATGGGCCTTAGGTTGAGAACCCCTGCTTTAAAGCAACCACAGGCTTGAGTTTACAGGAGGTGAGCAGGACTATTGAGGACAGGACATTTTGGAAGGATGCCATAAATTAAAGGTGACTTTTTATAATTTAAAAAAAACCATGTCAGAAGCACACAAAGGTGCTTTCTGGGTTGAAAGGATTTTTGCTGGAGGAACTCCTTTCAGGGGACACTCAAATGAGGCTGCTTTCATGACCCCAAGATCTTTTTCCCACTGAAGTGGTCCCTATTTATCTACTTACAATTTCTTGCTTTTGAACTGCTAGGTTGGCAGGAGCTTCGGACAGAGATGGGCAATGATGCACTGCAGCAGGTTCTGTCAGGTTCTGCAGAACCGGTAGCAGAAATTCCCCCAGGCCAAGCCCACTTGGTTGGCCACACACACACACCTCCATAGCCCATAATGCAGGATGTTTGGTCATGCCCACAGATTTGGCCAGCCCACAGAGTAGGTAGTAAAAATGTTTGCAGTGCATCACTGGAGACGGGCGCTCCTTCTGTCATGCAGTACTCGGGTCTTGAATTGCCGACCTTCTATATAACAAAGCGAGCTTCTTAACCGCTGAGCCACCACAGTATAAAGGCAACTTAAAGACATGTAACAAAAGTCATAGCTAACTAGTAGTGTTCCATCTTTCCGTTCATATCAGATCAGTAAACCTAATTATGGCAAAACCTATGGTGTCCATTCCAAGGTATAATCTCAACAGGAGCACTGTTTCAGCAGCAATCCCACCACATTAAGGATGACAATTAAACAATGACTGTGTATACAAAACAGGGAGCACAAACCAGGATCTAAAGTGAATGAGGGGGTTAAGTAGGGATCTATTTTTCTGGGTCAGAGGCAGTTCAGCAATAAATACAATCAATACTTTGAATGCTATGCACATGCACTACCCATTGCCTCTAAAATACCGCTTACAATCTGCCCCCTTCTCTCTCCTGAGATTCCAGGGTTAAGAGTCATTGATCATTTTCATAAGTGAACTGAAAGTATGCTTTACAGCAAATAATTAAGAAATCAATGAGTTAAAATGGAAAAAGAGAATATCAGCACATATAAATACTGTAAGATCAATTATTTTAATGAGCCCAAATTCTCTCTCTGTAGGTGTTACATTTTGCAAGTGTAACACAGAAACTTCAGGTGCTATTTTATAGCTCAGGGATTCTCAACCTGCGGCCTGTGGGCTGGATGTGGCCCACGGCACCATTTCATGTGGCTCCCCACCATCTCCACCACACCAGGAAGTGCCATGTGATGGAGGAAGGGCAAAATGGCCCCCAAAGCTGTCTGAGGGAGTGTGACCCAGCCCCCAGCTTTAAAAGGTTGAGAAATCCTGCTATAGCTGAAAAAACAAGTGGTTATTTCCTACTCAAGGGAGAAAAGGAAGAAAGGAAGGAAAGCAACCACCAACTCTGTGAACATCCTAGATACTCTGCTCATCATGACTACCTTAAAACATAATGCGTACCACACCAATTTAAATGTCAGATCAAATGTGCATATGTAAATCATAATTGATTCTATTGTACCATGCTCCTTGGTAGGTACAGATTATTGTTCTAGAGTAGGAGATTGGCAAACAATGAATGTTTCTTTGGAAAATGTTTATACTAGTAATATTTTATTAGAGAATTTTGGTTATTCCGGTTAGTTGTATGGGCCAATCCCACAATAAATCTGTGAGATTTCGGTCAGTCACAGCTAATTTTTCAATGAAATCCTACTCTCAGTTCAACAGTGGGACTTGATTCCGAGTAAGCATATAGAGCAGTGATGGCTAACCTTGGCACTCCAGGTGTACTTGAACTTCAATTCACAGAAGCCCTGAACAGCAAGAGTGCTGACTTGGGCTTCTGGGAATTTAGACTGTGTGACATGCAGCTCCCCATAGCAACTTTTCCACTTCCTTAGACCCCCCCTCAAACTATGTCACCAATATCTGACAGCCAGTCATGTCATCAAACGATGGCAGCAAAACAGCAACATGGGAAAAGCCACTGAAACATGCAGAAAATTGTTTTTCAAGTTTCCATGACCCTGGGCAAGTACCATATTTGCTGGCATATAAGATGCAACTGAGTATAAGACGCACCCTGTTATTACCAAAATAGCCTACCATAGGTTATATATATAGTACAAGATACACTCCATTTTTCAGTGTATTCTAAGGGGGGGAAGTGGGTCTTATATGTCAGCAAATACAATTATCTAATATTTCTCTGGTTCAGTTCATCATCTTTGATATAGTATCGTACATCACCAGCTTGTTGGAAAGGCATTATAAAGCCATCCCAATCATCAATAATAACAGAACTGGAATAAAACTTAAAAAAAGCTAAAGCTATGGTGTAACACTTCACTCAAGCCAGTCATTTAATGCAATTCTTGTGGAACGTATTCTTGCACCACATTTAGACTCTACACAATACATTTCTCTGCTCAAGGCAGATAAACAAATTTGCACTCTTACCACCCCACATACAGAAGCTGCATAGACTGGCTAGTAAAGGTAAAGGTTTCCCTAGCTCAAAAGCCAGTCATATCTAATTCTAGGGTGTAGTACTCATCTCTGTTTACAATCAAAGAACCAGCAGTGCCTGCATCTGCAGACATTACCGTGATCATATGGCAGGAATGACTAGACACTGGAGTGCATGGAATGCTGTTACCTTCCCCCTTAAGGGGGACCTAATTATCTACTTGCAATTTATTGTTTTCAAACTGCTAGGTTGGCAGGAGCAGGGGCAAATGATGGGAGCTCACTCCATCGTGCAACACTCAGGTCTTGAACTGCTGGCCTGCTGACCATCCAATTGTCAAATTCAGTGTCTTAGGTGTAGGAATCGGGGCCACAGAGGGCCGGAGGTCCCGGAGGAGACTGATCAAGAAACGATACGAGGCAGTATGGAGCGAGATCAGATCAGTCCTTTATTGAGGGAAAACTTCAGCATATATAGGGGAAAAGCGCAACGGTGGCAAAACCGTCATCTGACAGAAAATACATCACCTATTTGCTCAGGATAATGAGGAATCTCTCTAGGGGAAGTTAATTAACTTGGACAAACATTGTCAGGGGAAACACCATTGTCTAGAGCTTAGACTGAGGTAAACATGACTTCTATTTGCGCCTGGGATAAGACTGAGACTCGGAGATGAGGGATTACTCTAATGGGTAACAGAGTTAGATATTCGCTCTCTCAGCAGGTCCGCTGGTCAGGTCAAGGAATTGGGTGAATCAAACCCTATCATTTATCCACCCCCCTTAATTTCTCTGCCCGCAGAAACCACGAGCCAGGAGTTTTCTCTACCGTAGTGGCCTCTGCCAGGGCCGTTCCATGCCCACAGGGCATGGGGAATCCACACTTAACCACTAAGCCACCACAGGCCCTTGTTTGACAACTGAAAGGCACACACAACTTCCACTTCCTCATTGCCCCCTCTCAACATATGCCCCCTGAACCCTGAAGCAACTGCCTCACTCTGCCCAATAGAAAGCAGAGCGCATTCATCTCAATACATTGAAAGTGTTCTCTGTTGGTTCCTTATTTATTTATTCTTTGGAAGCAACATAAGTTTCATTTACAGTACCTTCATTTTATATTTCCCTTTGTGAGGGAATTTATGGAGAACACAGGAATTGACTATATCCTAAATGTGCAGAAAGAAGCTTCGGCCAAATTTCTGGGGCTTCTAAAACAAAATATTATTTGAATGTCCAGAATTCCCAAAAGATCCAACTGAAGTATTGCATTTCACTAGGTTTGTGTGAATTTAGAGCATCTCTCCTTACTATGCTTGTCTGGTGGTGTAGTGGTTAAACTGCCATACTCCAGCCAAAACGTTGTGAGTTCGATCCTGTCAGGACACAAGGTTGACTCAACCTTCCATCCTTCTGAGTTCAGTAAAATGAGTACCTGCCATGTTAGGGGCAAAATGCTAATTACCTTGTGAACTGCTCAGAGAGTGCACTAAGCATTATGGGGCAGTATATAAGTATAGTTTGCTATTGCTTTTTATGCAAATCATCCTTTATATAAATTATTTTTCTATACACCAGGGGCACCCAAACTATTGCCCGGGGGCCGGATCCAGTCCCTGAGACCAATTCATCTGGCCCACAAGGCCCTCATTACTCCTGGAAGCGGAAGTAAAACACACCCATATGGGTGCGTTTTATTTCCGCTTCCAGGAGTGACGAGGACTTTGTGGGCTGGATGAATTGGTGTTGGGGGCCAGATCCGGCCTCAGTCTCCCTGAATTACATGACTGGCCCACAGCCCAAAAAGTTTGGACACCCCAGCTATAGACCATATGAGAAACAAAAGGGTGGTTCCAGAAGCATCCTACAGGGATAACTTATGGAACAGGACAGAGGGCATTTCAAACCCCAAGCAAAATAAGTCTATTTTAGTTCCACATAAACAAAGGGTTGGTGGTGGACTCCACAATAGTAGTACCTCCTTAACTAACGGCTTCTTTTATCTGTCCAATAGCAAATGCTTAGCAGCTGATCCCTCCTTTTGTCATTAGCAGTCAGACCATGACATTTACTCTCAGCAGCCACTCTGAGCAAGCCCGGCCACCCATAGATTCTCAAACACAGACACACATCTGCTGTGTTCTTTCTCCCTCCAGTGCACAAAGCAAGCATGGGAGGGGGGGAATGGGTCAGTCAAGGAAAGCTGAGCGCCGCCAGCCCAGATCACCTTGCAGTGGAAGGAAGGAAAGGCCTATTTGAATATCAGGCACAGCCAGATACAAGGCTTCGCTGACAACTTCATTACCTCCGCATATAAAAATGACTGCAGGGTGATGCAAATAGCTTTTGCACCACACTCTCCTGCATGCTGCAGTTGCAGAAGTGGAAGAGGAAGAGGCGGCCTTGAAATGCAGTCTAGAGGCGGACAAGCTTTTGACCAATTTAATCATCTTGCTTTATGGACTGGGAGACAGCTCCACCCCATGTGTGTGTGGGGTGGTGGTGGTGGTGGCTGACAGTCAGAGTATGTATGTGTTGGGAGGATTCTCTCTGGCTTGTCCTCTCTGCCAATCAATGCTAAAAGAAACGTAGAGAGAAACAGGAGAGATTGTCTCTCTGTCTGTCTGCCTGTCCATGTTAAGCAAATGCCCGACACATTTGATTAAGTGATCTGACCGATAGTACAGAAAATGTCACCAGACTATCATTCCATAGATGAGATTTATCACCTTGAATTGATGCATTGGGACTGGTGAAGGTGGGGTCACCTCTCTCACATGCTGGACACTGATTACATTATACAAAAAGCATCCACACAGCTACCTGGAAGCCTGGGAATGGTAACAGAGACTGCCCCTAGGCACGTGATGGCGAACCTTAGCAACCTAGCTGTACTTGGACTTCAATTCCCAGAAGCCCAGGTCCCTGTGAATCCACACAAATGGGTTTACTCCGGCTGTTCTTGGACTTCAATTCCCAGAAGCCCAAGTCCCTGTGAATCCACACGGATGAGTTTACTGTGCGGACACGCAGTCAACCCATCCGTGTGGATTCACAGGGACTTGGGCTTCTGGAAATTGAAATCCAAGAACAGCTGGAGTGCCAAGGTTTGCCATTACTGCCCTAGGCCAATGGGCCCACAGCAGCTGGCACCTCTAGTCTGTGAAGGGCTTCAAAGCTGAAGATGGGTTTTGTCCCTTTTTTATACCCCTATAAAGAAATGTGATCTCATCTTCCTGACACTGAGCCACATTTGTGTTGGCACTTGAGGAGAACATATTGACATAAACATCTTCATGTTAACATTAGCACCTCTGAGTTGACATAAAGGTCCCTGCAAATGCAACATGGAGGAAGTTGGTATTCTGAAGCTTGGAATGGCATTGTTAATTGCCTCATGCTCATCTCATCCAATTAAGAAACTTTCTTTTTCCGTATTGTTCAATTACTCATAATCTAAACATCTCAAAAAACAGCTACAATCATTTGGAAAACATTCCTCTTCTCACTATCCAAGCCAGCTCAGCTAATAAGACATATATATTCTTAACCATTTCAAGGTGAGAGCATGTTGGGGAATTGATATGTGTCACTCAAAATTACAATGTCTTCTGGTTTGCCTTTATATCCAGGCACTACAGGTTGAAACTCAACATCAAACAAACCCAAGATCATGGCATCTGGTCCTCCCCTCCCTGGCAAATAGAAGGGGAAGAAATGGAACCAGCGACAGACTTTACTTTCTTGGGTTTCAAAACTACTGCAGACCGTGACTGTAGCCATGAAATAAAAAGACTATTACTGTTTGGGAGGCAAGCTATGGCAAACCTATGCCACATAATAAAAAGTAAAGACATCACCCTGCTGACAAATGTCTGCATAGTTAAAGCGATGGTCTTTCAGTAGTAATGTATGGCTGTGAGAGCAGGACCATAAGGCTGAGTTCAGAAAATAGACATCTTTAAACTATGGTGCTACAGAAGACTTTTGATAGTTCCCTGGACTGCAAGGAGACCAAATCAGTCAATCCTAAAGGAAATCAACCCTGACTGCTTCTTTAAAGCGGAGATACTGAAACTGAAGCTAAAATGCCAAATGCGAAGAGAGGACTCACTGGAGAAAGCCTTTGTGTGAGGAAAGATCAAAGGCAAAAGAAGGGGACAGCAGAGAATTAGATGGTTAAAACAGTATCATTGACGCAGTGGACATGGATCTGGGCAGACTCCAGATTTTGGCAAATGATGGAGGAGATTGGTGTGCTGTGATCCATGGGATTGTGAAGGGTCAGACTCTGTGACTGAACAACACACCTTAAATGCTGAGGAAATGAGTAAGAACTTACTTTTATCTTATTTTTTGTTGCTTACCATTGCCTTTATTAGGGAATTTCTTCACTTAGCATTTCTCATTATTAATAAATTTTACTCTGACAACTATTAAGTGAACACTTTGGATTTATGTACCTAGCCTAATTACATATGCTGCATGTACGCATTTCATTATTTACTTGACAGATTCATTCCTTGGAATCATACATAATTAAAGAAGGATCAAATATTAACAATTAGATATATGTTAATTCTCCACAGATTTAGGCAAAAACATATTTTATTTTTCTTTACCACAAGGCCAGGAAAAGATCTGTTGATTTTATGCAGCTGTTGTTTTCTAAATCACAATTCTCCATTTTTAGTTTATTTATAACTAGAATGATATGTACAATTAATTGTCTTCCACCTCCTTTACTGGAAAATATATCAGTATTTTTAATAAGTGAAAGAGGTTAGTAATTTCTTCTTGACATTTTATAAATGAAACAATTTGTTCTGGTGTTTCTGGGCAATTCCTAATGTGAAGCCTGCTCTTGGTTTCACTAAGTCAGTGACAAACTTTTCGTGACCTCAGATGGAACCTGTAATAAATTGAAAGACTTCCATTAACTTCTTTAGACAACGGAGTACACATTTTGGGAATCGTGTATCCAGCCAATACAGAGGTTGTAAGGGAGTTAGCACACTTCTGACCATGCTGCCTATTCACTGCTATTGTTCATTAGTAATCAAGCATATTTATCTTTGTTTTCCACATGTAGTGATAATGGCCCCAAAGAGACATAAATATTACAGCTAGAGTAACATGAACATAACTTGGGGGCCATCATGTCTTGGCTAGAGCCTAGCCTCCCACTAGTGCTGTTCTTTAACCTCCAGAATTGTGTTGTATCACTTTTGTTCAGGGAAAAAATCAACCTCCCATCCATTGCAGCAGTATTTCTATTACTAGAAATAATTGCTGCAGCATCAAGCAATGGCAGTCTCACCATACTCCCAAGAAAAGTAAATCCTGTGTTGTTAATCCTTGGCAAAGGATTGTTATAATTTGTTGTCATTATTTTGAAACCATTTACCATAAATCTAATATTCAGAGCAAGAATCTGTTTCACTAAGATTTCACTGGTCTATCCATTGTTCTTGCATTCTCATGGTTCTTTCTTTTGTCCCCAAGGCGAAACAGAGGTAACACCTGAAATCCTCATCAATCAATATGTGAAAATACGCATTGTGTTGGTTTATGACCATGAACCTTTGTCAAGAAGTGGGAAAATTGAAGCCGATGTCACTATTTTGAATTTCCAAACTTGAATATAACAATTGAGGTCTCAAAGGTTGACACCTCAGTGGAGACTGCCATCCAATTTTGGGACTATAAAGTAACAGTTTGAGATGTAGAGAATCTCTGTGAATAGTTCTTTTTTTTAATAAAGGTGACACTTGGTCCCTTAGAACAGGGTTCCCCAACCTTTGATTTTTGGACTTCAATTCCCAGAAGTCTAAGTCAGTACATTGGTTGATCAGTTCTTTAGAGAATTGACTTAGGCTTCTGGTAATTGAAGTCCAAAACCCAACGGTTGGGAAACACAGTCTTAGAAATATCCAATGGCAGAGTTGACTTGAATCACCCAAAAGGTGGGAGATTTGCAAACTGCATGGCATAATCATGCTGGATTATGGTAACAACCAACCTGTCTGTTGCTATTTTCCACCAAGATTGGCTGAAAAGGTGAGAGGTTATCAAACTCGTAATCTATACTTGATGGTCTTGGGCCAAACAGCCCTTTCAACTCTGGAAGATTCTGGATGGTGTTCACTTTTGAGGTCTCAAAGGTTGACACCTCAGTGGAGACTGCCATCCAATTTTTAAAGTAACAGTTTGAGATATAGAGTATCTCTGTGAATGGTTCCTTTTTGTAATTAGATTCACCCTTTCGTGTGAAGTCAAAGAGGCCATGACAAAGAAGCAGGTCTTCTAAACTAGCTTCAACCAACAGTGTTTAGTTGCCATGGATTGATAAGACACAAAGCAAGTCCCCAGAAAAAGAGTTCTTCCCACCTAAACCTCACCTAGCAATCTCCTTCTTTACTGTTTCGGCTTCCCCTTCTTTCTTTCTTTCTTTCTTACTATCTCTCACTCACACATACACACCAATGCACATTTATAGCCACCCTTTCCTTTAATGAGCTCAAGGCAGCACACATGGCTTTTCTGGTTATCATTTTATCTTCCTTAGAAGCCTGTGCAGTAGATCAGGCTAACAAGAACACCCAGGGCCTCCATCACGGGGGGGGGGGGGGGACCATCAGGACTCTCATCCCAGAGATGATGGGGGCCTGGCGGTGCCTGAAAACCACTGATGTAAGCATGCACAAACAAACCAGGCATGCGGAGAAAACCACAGGGCCGTGACCAAAATGGGGGGGCGTACCGGGCCCGGAAATTTCTGATGTTGGCCCTGAGAACACCACTGGCTCAAACATAGTCTGTAAATTTGGTGGCTTAGTGGGGGACTAGAACCCTATTTTCCCAAATCTTAGTCCAACACTCTAAGCACCTAGGTTATCTTTGCTTCTGTAAATGCTCTATTAGTGCATTTATAAATAAAGCAATAATGGGAAGTGCATAAGTCAATGTGTCCACCTCTGTAGGAAAGTTAAGACAAGTGATGCTTTCCCTGAAATTCCTCACTACTCAATGAGATTAAAATAAATAAAATCTGAATCACTCCAGTTCCAGCTATGTATCCTAACCACAGCACCATGCATAGATACTATAACCCAGGGGTTCCTAATCTACAGTCCACAGCCTGCAATGCCATTTCATCCGGCAGAAGTGGGCACATTTACATCAGCCATAGAATGCACCCATGAATGCACAAACAGGCCCATGGCTGTCATAAATGCAGAAGTGGGCACATTTATGACAGATGTACATGCGCCCACTTCAGCTTCCAGGATGTGGTCCGGCCCGTGACATAAAAAGGTTGGCCACCCCTGCTATAACCACTTCAGAGCATGGAGTGTGAGTGTGGCATATGGTGAAACACTATTATGGATGCACAACATCACATCCAAAAAGGGGAGAACAAAAGGAACCTAAGTATCAGCCGTTTGGAAGCTAAAATAGTAACAGTATCTCCAAGGCACAACAATGGCAATAGAAACTGTACAGAGGGTATTATCCATATAGCCCCTGCACTTTTAATTTAGTCACTCATTGGGATCCCCTTAAAAATTTTATTTTCCTTGTAACTAAGAAAACTTGTAAACACTGTGTAAGTGACAAAATTTCCTTCCAAGGAGCATAGCATAAGGATTGTGTCTATGTTGGCTTTGCTATCTGTTATTACTCACCGTATTATCTAAATGGGTGTTTAACCATCGTTGCTTTTGTTATTCAATATTCCCATTCGATGAGAAGTAGTCTCATATTTGATTAAATTTACTTTTGCCTACTGTATCCCACAATCTCATCACTTCTGAAGAAGTTAAAAATTCATGAGGTGCCACATTATTCATCATGCAAGATTAATGTCAGCTTGACAGGCTTTTGTAAAATAAATCTGGGCTCTCCCCACCACCACCCCCAATCATCTGTAGCACTCTGCTTCCCAGATGCATTTACTTTGCCTGTGTGAGATTATTCCCATCTTCTTTCTTATTTAGGACCTTAAAGAGAGAATACCAGGGTGAGGTTGCCAGGATGTACATCTCTCTGAATCTGAAACACCCACCGCCACCCAACTAATAGTTCATGAGCTGATTTGAAACAGATCTCTGTCCAATGAGTTTGTGCTAAGCAGCACCACTGATGATGACAAAGGCTTAAAAAAATAACAGGGCTACACATCTACAGCCATGTTTGCAAAAATAAAATGAAAGAAAACCTCAATTTTCCTCACATAGCACTTAAAGATTTATTAGTGGAAGGCACACTAGAATCTGTTTATGTAAAACAGGGGTTCCCAACCTTTTCAAGCCAGGGGCTGGGTCACACTCTCTCAATCAGCTTCCAGGGCCAGATGGCCATTTTGCCCCACCTTAATGTTGGGGGTGGCCATTTTGTCCCAACAGTTTCAAAAGGGAGGGCCATTTAGTTTCTCGAATGCCCTTGGAGGGGTGGGGGCCACATGAAATGGCGCTGTGGGCTGGATCTGGCCCATGGGTCTAAGGTTGGGAACCACTGATGTAAAAGAATCAGGAAAAGTATTTGATTTATCAGCTTTTGATCCAGTTTTCCAAGTATTCTGTGCTGAACCCAAGGGCAATTCTGATGAGAACAAGTTCAACAGTATTTTCATAAATATTGACTTACCATTCAGCAATTGAATCAATGGATCTACACTAGTTGGGGCTGTTTGTTGATTTTGCTTGAACAGATGCATGACTGCAGAATGGACAGACACTTGAGTAAAAAAAGCATAATAATATACTGTACTGTATGTTGTTTAACCATGACAAGATCTGTTAAAACCATGGAAAGGTAGAACTTTGTGGGGTGAATAAAAAAAATAGCAAATAATATCAGATGGTACTGTCTGGTTGCCCCCACTAGGTGAAAGCCTTGTCAAGGCACAGGGGCTTGAGCGATCTAACTACCACTCCACCGCCACCGCCCCCTCGGACTTAGGGGGCGGAGGGTGCCAGGTGGGACGCCGATGCCGCGTTCTTTGGCCCTGGATGATTGAGTGTGTTTTATTTCACTGTATATGCTGCTAGAACTGTGTATTCCTGGTATTTTGTATTGTATTTTTTACTATGTTTTGCATTGTATATTCTATATTGCTTATGTATTGCACTGTACTTTATTCTGGTTATACTGTATGTTGTTTATTATTTTTATTATTTATTGTTGGAAGCCACTCTGAGTAGTGCACACACTAGAAGAGCGGGGTATAAATAAATAAACAATACAATACAACTAGGCAGTGTTGCCCATCTCTTATCAATGATGTTAGGCCGGGACTAAAACTCATCAAACCATCCTCCATGGGATTCCTTGAAGAAGGTGAAAGTGGAGGGCACACATCATGGTCTGCCTAATCAGTGGGTGACATATCTAAATGGCTAAAATAAAAAAAAAACAACCACATGCTAATGTTGGATTGGGGCCACGAGGCGGCCGTTGGGTCCCGGAGGAGACTGGTTAAGCAATGAGACACGAGACAAGATGGAGCGAAGACCAGTGATTTATTGAGGGAAAATCATCAGTATATATCGAGTAAGCGAGGCTGCGTGTGATGGAATCGTCATCTGACAAGAATCACGTCCCATGTTTACACAAGTTAATTGGGACCCTCTCCCGGGGAAGTTAATTAACTAAATTAAACACTGACAGGGGAACTCCATTGTTCCATGCTTATCTTGGGGTAAACATGGCCGATGTTGGTTTTAGGGCTTGCGGTAATCCGCGGGTGCGACATTACCTATTCCATGACTTATGAGTTAGTCATCCAATTTCCTCTTGCTCGAACTGCTTGTCAGGTCAGCCATGGGTGAATTAAACTATGGCTATTAATCCGCTCCCCCAATTTCTGTTCCCTCGGAACCAAAGCTCGAGGGAGTTATCGTCCCAAACAATGGTTCTGTCAGGGACAGTATGCCAATTGCGTGTGGGGATCCCGCATGCTAATAGACTTAATTTCTCAATTCTATTTGCATGCGTGGAATGTCATCGCAGAGATTTCTAGGAATGCAGACTCCTCCAAGGTATTCAAGGTAAGGTAATGTCTGGTTGGCTGGTTAGATATCTCAGTAAGTTAGGTATCTGTCTGCCAAGCCAGAGGTTAAGAGTTCAGTTCCCACTGTGCTTCCCAGAATAGCCAGCCTGTAAGGCCCTAGGCAAGCTGCACAGTCCCCAGAAGAAGGGAATGGCAAACTACTTCTGAGTTCTCTCTACCTAGAAAACTGTCAGAGTCCAAGGCATGGGCCTCTGGCAAGTATCACAAATGGCAGGACCCAAGAGAACCAGATGACAGGCCAAAGAGTAACCATAGCTCAGTCCAGCAGGACTTAGAGGAGCAGCTGCAAATACTGACAAAAACCATGAAAGGGTCACCATGTCAGAATTGACTTGATGCCACACTATTATTATTAATGATCCAGTGTGTTGTTGTTGTTCAGTCGCACAGTCGGTTCCGACCCTTTGCGACCCTATGGACCATTGTTCTCCAGGCACCTCTGTCCTCCACCATCCCCCTCAGCACTCCCAGTTCTGTGCCCATTGTGTCTACAATACCATCTAGCCATCTCATCTTTGGCCTCCCCCTTCTTCTTTTGCCCTCCACCTTTCCCAACATCAGGGCCTTCTCAAGTGAATCCTCCCTTCTCATTTGATGTCCAAAATACTTTAGCTTCGTCTTTACTATTAGCCCTTCCAATGAGCAGTCAGTGTTGTATGGAGTGTTTAATTGCCAATTCAGACATTGATGAGTTTCATGTGAATGTATCATGTGAGTACAATAGGCTGCTATTCCTCACTCTTGCCTTTAACCATCTTTAACCAACATGGTTTCCATATCTTAAATATCTGTTGTGTTGTAAATGGATAACTGCACAGGGAGGTGGTCTTCAGAGATTAACTGGGACTCACCATGAGGGATGGAGTTTTCTTGGAATTAGTCACAAAGAAACAACCTCTCCCATCTCTTGTTATCTGAATTGCCAGTCAAATGTCAGATGTGCGATTTAAGATGATACACTTTAAAATGATTTATCATTCTGTAATGGAGAACCTGGGAGACTTTGGAACAAACCATCCAGCAAATACATGGCTTAGCGCCTAAAGAAAAAAGGCAAAACACTGCCATTCAAACCAATGAACAGACAACACATGGAACCCTACATACTAGTTAAGTAAGACCTTGTAACAAGTCTGAAATAAAGATGTTCGACCAAGAAAATGACATTTAGCCCACTAGCTGTGGCAGAAAAGAACAGCCTGTCAGACTCCTGTGAGTGCCGTTGTGACATATAGACAATAAAATGGGATGGCACAGGCCCTTCTCTAAGGGAGGGCTTTCTCTGGCTGTCTCTTGGGGTCTCCTGTATGCTTCCTTTTGTAGGAAACCTTTCTGTTAAATGTGGCAGGAAGCCCCTTTGAGGTCTTATTAAAATTCTTCCTTCGAGCTGTAATATATGTTGTACAAGGCAGATGACAGCACCCCAACAGTTAATTCTTTATAGTGTAGAAACGGAAGCAATACAGGCAAAGCAACTTCGCAGCTGACATCTCCTGGTAAAACTGCACAGTTGGCATCTTGGAACAAGAAATTAATCAGGAGGGAGAATCAGTTCATAATCCCATGGCCGGCAGTCCTGTCAAGCTCATATGTATTATTTACAGTACACAGCTGTGAACTAGATTTACCAAAAAAAAATGGTTGCTCTCATGCACCTGGTTCTCTGAGCTCAAGACCCCATTATTTGAAGGAGACCTAACAATACTCCACCAAGATCTGGAGTTCTAATGAAGGCAGGGGCAAAACTTGTCCTGGTCTAAATCAAAGCACAAATTTAACAGCCTTATGTTAATCATCATCATCTGAACTTTGGAAAAGAATATTACCCAGATGCAGTGGTGGCGAATCTTCTTGGCACGCCAGGTATTCTTGAACTTCAACTCCCAGAAGCCCTGATCAGCAGGAGTGCTGACTTGGGCTTCTGGTAATTGAAGTTTAAAGACAGCTGGAGTGCCAAGGTTTGCCATCACGGACCCAGAGGGTTATGAGCAATGAAGGAGATGCCAGCAGCAGGTTACCATCTCCAATATGGGGTATGAAAGATGCTGAATAAGCTGAAAATGGGGTGACATGATGTGTAACAAACCTAAAGAGGTGGGGCCACATTGACAATTTGTTGTGATCTGCCTACCGCAGTGATGTAAAAGTAACGACACACATAAACTTCTTGGAGGGTCAAAGTGAGATACAACTAGTATTTATCATAAAACCTGGCTATACCTTGAATCATCAATTCTAGTGTCTAACAAAGGAATTACAGTTACATGACGAATCTCTGTCATATTTCACTGATGTACTTCAGATAAGAATGCCTGGCGTCAGATGGCCAGGGAGTTTGTACAAAAGAGATACATATGTTTAGGGCAAGGAGTTCTGGAGAGGAAGATTAGTGAGGCCCCATATCAAGGTCCAGAATTCTTCCACACAATGGTCAAAGGACCATTTTACTGAATTGCAAGTTCAGCTAGGAAGCGTCCTTGGAGAAAGAAATGTTGCGGACTCCCAGTGTGCCAGGAGTTCCAGTAATGCCAGATGGCATCACTGCCCCCACCTTTCGGAACTTGCTAATGCTAAATAACAATGATTATAAATTTAAGGTGATCATGGGGTCAAACTAATATATAATTACTACACAAACTAATATATCATTACTACAACAATGGTGAACAATTTGAATGTGATGACACACAAGGCTTTGAATATCTGCTAATCTGTGGTAATTTACCTGAACAGTGTGATATCAAGGATTTGTTTGAAGCAAATTATAGGGCTATTCAATCTGCTAAATATTGGAAAAGCAGAGTGTGAATATGTGAACCTGTAGTTCATGTATAAGGACTGCAGTGGTTTAATGGTTAGGACGCTGAACTTGATGACTGGAAGGTCAGCAGTTCCACCTCTAAGTGCTTTGTCCCAGCTCCTGCCAACTTAGCAATTCAAAAGCAAGAAATTGCAAGTAGATAAATAGGTAACACTTCAGTGAGAAGGTAACAGCACTACGTGCCTGCCACATGACCATGGAAATGTCTGCAGAAACAGTCATTGATGGCTCTTTGGCTATAAATGGAGATGAGTGCCACCCCTGGCCTAGAGTCAGATACAATTGGCTTTTGAGCAAAGGTGACCTTTATCTTTACTACCTTCATTGGCAGTATAAAAAAAAACCTCCCCCCGTGCACAATGATAGAATAAATAAAAAACAATTTTCTGCCTTTTTAGGATAGGCAAAATTTGCTGCCCAAGGCCAAGCCTACATATAAGACATCTTCATTAGCATTTGCTTTCTGTACAATCTATAACAGATTTGCATTTTACTCTTCTGCAACCAACATCACTTCAGTTGTCTCGCTTCCTTCAATATCATAATTAAAGTGACATTTTCTGTTGCCACTTCTTTAAAATACAAATATAAATAAAAACTGTAGCTGTTATTTATTGCTAGAGATCTAAAATGTCAGCAATTTGTTGTGTAGCTATCATACAATGCAAATAGTTCTAGGATGATAATAACAATTAAAAACACATTTCCCTATATAGGCTAAGTCACTGTGCTGGCACATATGAACCTTTAATCTCATCCTCACAATTTTTCAAAGGATGCAATTCTTTTTTTAAAAAACCCTCTGGTTTTAAAATGCAATTTAAAATGCCAAGAAGTGGCACAGGATTGCTGCACATAAAGGAAAAAGGACTCCAAACGTTACACAGCAAAAGGCAGCATAAATATTGACAAAAACAACTGCTTTGTTTGGGTAAGAAATAGTTAACTAAAGGAAAACATAATCAAAAAATTTTTTGCTGTGGATTACAGGAACAAAACTATTGTTATTATTGTTTCATGCTGTGTATCCCAGTCCTTTCCAGTCAAAATCCTAAGTATGTTATTTCTGGTGGCAACTTTCTGTTTGGTGTTTAGACACTGCTTTTTTGTAAGTCAGGGTTTGATACAGAGGTGCAAATACTTTGGGATAGGGCAGTGGTGGTAAACCTATGGCACGCGTGCCAGAGGGGGCACTCAGTGCCTTCTCTGTTGGCACGTGCACAGTCGCCCCAGCACAGAGTTTTCCCTGCCCCTCTGCCCAGCAGCCCAATGGGAGCCCTTCCTTCCTCACCCAGCACAGAGTTCACCCTTCCCCTTAGCCCAGCAGCCCAATGGGAGTGCTTCCTCCCTCCCCTGTTGGGTTAAGCGGGTGGCTCACATGCGGCATGAGAGTGCAGCATGGATGGGCAGCCTATTGAGTCTGTGGCGAAGGTGAGTTTGGGCACTCGGTCTCTAAAAGGTTTGCCATCACTGGGCTAGGGCAATGTTCCAAAATCTTGCCAGCAAACTTGGAGCTTCCTCTCTGCTCTTGTGTTCTGTAAGTGGAGGACACAAACCTGTGTTTTTAAAGGGATTGGTTCAGCTGGTTATTTTTATAATATAAAGGAAGATCTTCATTGCAGAGATCACCTGGTGTTTGAGGGAGCCAAAGGTTTCCTCTACAACGTGAAGGCAAAATCATCAGCATGAATAAAACCTCTGGCATACAAGGACATGGGCTTATCATTTCTGTAGATGTTAAAAAGTAATGGTACCAGGACACTAGCCTGTGAGTGGTTGTTCCTTGAATTTCTCCAGTGACTATGCTTCCCTTGAAATTCAACAATAACTCTTTGGTTTTGAAATAGAACAGCAACCATTTCTGTTAGTCTGTGATGTTTAATACATACCTGTCAAGTGCGGCTTCATACAGTACGGGACCTGCGCAGAACCATTCTGTGCAGGTCCCTTCTATGCATGCATAGAAGCCATCTACGGATGCGCAGAAGGGACCTGCACAGAACCGCAGGTCCCTTGTACACATACGCAGAAGCCTTCTGCGCATCCCCTTCTGCGCAGTACCATTCTGTGCATGCATAGAAGGGTTCTATGCAGGCGTAGAAGGGTTCTACGAGGGGTAGAAGGGTTCTATGCAGGTGTAGAAGGCTTCTACGCAGGCGTAGAAGGCTTCTTCACAGAAGGATGTGCAGTAACTACTTTTCCCCCACCATCAAATTACAGGATGGCGGCGGCTCCAGGTGGGAAAGGAGGAAAATTGGCGCTGGAGTATGGGAAATCCCGGCCAATACGGGATACTTGACAGGTATGTTTTAGTAAGGAGGTCATTTCCCCTGAATAGCAACTGATGGAAGTGTCATATGCCATTGTAAGATCAACAAATGCTGCTCCAGTTATTTTATGGGTTTCAAAACCATCTTCTGTATGCCAGGTTAGTTTTAAGATTTGAGCCATACAACTCTTGCCTGTTTTAAAGTCTGCCTGTTCTGGAATTAGAAGAGGTCAAATTTAAGGTGCTAGACAATTTCACATCATGTGTTCAGATATTTTGTATAAGTGACCTATTAGGAAGATTTGGCCTGCCACTTTAGGAATCTGATGGTTCTTACCTGGTTTCTGTGAGGCAAGTTAAACTGATTAAATGCGACTCATGCCAGTTGACTTACTAGAACTACGCTGGCTTTCAGAAGTGTACGGATATCCGGTATCAATTAATATATAAAGTGACAGTAGCTGTCATGGGAGTACAAGACTTGATTGAAACAGGAAGGTCCGGGGATGGAGGGCATAAAGGACTTAGTAGGCTTGGTGTTTTCCATTCTGTCTGTTGACAGCCTCAAATTCTCAGCAGCCATGAAGACATCTTCAGTGGCTGTGGGTTCCGCGCACATAATTGGCATACTGTCCCTGACAGAACCACGGCTTGGGGGAACGCTCCTTAGAGCCTAGCTCCAAAGGGACAGACATTGGGGTGCCAATTAATAGGAGTTTAATTCACTGATCGCTGACCTGACAGGCAGTTCGGTCAGTAGAGGGCAAAAGATCACCGGGTGGTGATCTCGATAAACATGTAATGGGCAATCTTGCCTCCGCAGAGACTCTGAGCTGAAGAGTCAACTCAGGCAGATGTTTTCTCCCGATAGCGGTAGACAATGCATGTCCCCCTGGTAGTAAATTAGATAGATAAGGAACTTCCCCAGCAAAGTCATCCCTAATGAGTAACTTGTGTAATCTTAAAGTGCAGACTTGCAGCTTTCCTGTAACGGCCACGCGCAACGTATGCACGCGGTCGAGGTTCGCAGAGTATAAAGTTTAGTGCCTTCTGGTCAATAAACGCTGGTCTTCGCTCCATCTTGCCTCGTGTGTCTTTAATTGACCAGTCTCCTCCGGGACCTTCTGGTCTGCATCGGGCCCCGATCCAACAAGTGGTCCAGCATGTATGGCAGGGGTTCCCTACTTTTTCAAGCTGTGGAGTGGGTCACACTCTCTCAGTCAGCTTTGAAGGCTGGATGGCCATTTTGCCCTGCCTGCATGATGGGAGTGGCCATTTTGTCCCAACAGCTTCAAAGGGGTGGCCATTTTTTCTCACATGCCTTGGAGGGGTGGTGGGGTCACATGAAATGGTGCCATGGGCCAGATCTGGCCCACAGGCCTTAGGTTGGGAACCCCTGATGTATGGACTCCCCTTAAAACCAGTCCACCTTTGCCCCAAGTGTCCATGTGACTTATTCCACAACTATGCTAATCCTTTCTATGTAGTTGTCCAGAGAATAAGATCTCTTCCGACTCCTTCTTTTTCCGTATCCGAAACCAAATATTGGCGATCATCATGGTGATCAGCCATGAAGACTCTCCTGAGAATATGACGCAATGGCCTTTCATTTGCCTTCTGCATTGCAGCATGGCCCCCACACCACTGATCCAGTTCCAGAGTCACTTTCTGGTCCTGAGCCCTTTTGGCATGCAAATGTTCTCCTCAGCCCCAGGCCAGTATTGATGAAGCTGCTGCCCTCCATCAAGATGGATTCAAGTGAGATTTAATCCACTTGGGGACCATCACACTTCCCTGTGGACTTCAGCACCCAAGACCATTAGATCTCTTTGTGTTTCCTAAAATGATGATTTCTGCAAAACATGACGACCCATCTCCTATCCCTCAATAAACAACTGAACAAAAAAAAGTACCTAGAGTTGGATCATATGACACACTGCCTCAAGGTATCCTTTATTATTTTTCCACTGTCGGAAAAATAATTTATTTTCTTTATTGCAATTAATGTTTTCATCCAACTGCAAAAGCTAGTTCTCAAAATAAATGTTAGCAGAGAGAGCAAAATTTGCCTTCCTTGTCAGTAGAGGAAGCCCCCCCCCCCCTCCACTGCCCTATTTTCACATTATCCCTTTAATGCAGAGCAAGACTGCTGATTACAAAAGAGGCAGTTTGACTCTGGCAATAGGTCTTCTTCACTAATCCTCACTGTCATAGAAATTCCAGCTGCTACATGAATAAGAAGCTCAATCCATATTTGCCAGCTCTAATATGAAATCTGTCAGAGCTCAAATTAATGAGTTCCAAATTCCTTACATCACGATAACAGGTTAAGACTGGTCAATTAATTACATAAATCCTTCCCGATTCATTGTGCATTTTTGGGTAAGATTGTGTCTTACATTACTCTGTGACACGAGGCCTCTCAGCTCTTGTTGTTCCACAGAAAAGGCCCCCGTTTAAGCTCAGCCTGCCTGCCACAGCCAAGTGTTAAATGTCATCCATTGGATTTGCACTTCTCTGTAATTGCTTTTGTTAAAAAAATTAATTAAAAGCCTTAGCATGGCAGTGCATCTGGAGAGAGAGGGGTTAGGTGGGTGGGACCCCAGAAATCTATTCTTCCCTTTACCAATCTAGAAAGCCAGGATAACTCTCCAGCTGCATATGAAGCAGAGAGGTACCTTAGATGTTGGAAAAGGACAATGGTGAGCCTTGCCACGCCAGATGTTCTTAGACTGCAATTACCAGAAGCCCAAGTCAGCACTCCTGCTGATCAGGGATTCTGGGAATTGAAGTTCCGGAACACCTGGAGTGCCATGGTTCACATAGCGAACCTTGGCACTCCAGGTGTTCTTGGACTTCAATTACCAGGAGCCCAAGTCTCAGTGAACCCACACGAATGGGTTTACTGCATGTACTGCATGTACGAGCAGTAAACCCATTTGTGTTGATTCACAGAGACTTGGGAATCTGGGAATTGAAGTTCCAGAACACCTGGAGTGCCAAGGTTCACCATCACTAGGTTCTCCACAGTTTTTTATGGTTGCCAATGGCCAGTTACTGAAGAATAAATAAACGTCATGTCATTAGTCACATGATGACTACAAGTGTCCAGAACAGGGGTGGGGAAGGGAATACTGTACTTAATTGGAAGTTCTTAATAATTTCAAAAAAACCCTTAATTTTAAAGTTACTAAAATAAAAGTACAAAAGACTAACAGAAATGTATTAATAAAAATAAAAGGATTTGCTCTGTAAAATGTGGATTTTAGGCAAATGGCCGTACTTAAGGACCACAATTTTCCAATGACCCATGATTCTTAGAATTTGGTTCTCCAGATGCTTTCAATTTCCACTTCCAAAATCCCTAGCTATTAATCTGGACTTTTTTTGGGAAGGGGGGAGGGTGCTTCTGGGAGTCAAATTGCAAAATATTCAAAGTGTCAAAGATTGAGAAAGGACCAGTCAGAATCAGTGGTGGGCTCCAAAAAAAAATTGCTACCTACTCTTTGGGTGTGGTATAGTGGACGTGGCCAGGGGGAAAGCCCTGTGTTGCACCCAAATTAGGACTACTTTATTTCAAAACATGGATGGGTGGGGCAAGCCAGAATTTCTGCTACCGGTTCTGGCAAACTGGTGCGAACCTACTGATGCCCATCACTGGTCAGATTCCTATTAGCTAGTTTCACTGACATAAGTATAATGGCATAAATCACAGCAGCAACCTAAATAACAAGTCACCACTTGTGTTCCTTGTAACTGATTGGACTAGTTTGCTGGCTTACAGATTCTGTGAGCTCTAGTACAAAATATTTTGTTTTTAGAAGCTTTGAGTCCAACATACTTAGAGAGTAAATTGGGAAGAATGGCACCAATTCTGATTTCTATTAGGCTAAGAAAATGTGCTCAACAGAAATTAAATAGTGAGTACTCAAAATACCCAGTAGTATAAAGGGCTGAGTAAGGAAAATGTGACAATCATGCTAGGAAAAGTTAAAAGAAGCAGGAGAAGAGGAAGAGTAAATATGAGATGAATTGGCTCAACAAAAGAAGCCATTGCCTCAGTTTGCAAAAGTTAAGCCATTGTTATTGATAGGAGATACTGTGAGTCAATCATTCACTGTAATATTGTTATGTACTGTGGCCTCAGACTACCTTAGTAAAGGTAGTCGTTGCTCAAAAGCCAGTCGTATTCGACTGTAGGGTTCAGTGCTCGTCTCTGTTTACAGCCAAAGAGCCAGCGCTGTCTGCATTTACAGACGTTTCACCTTATAGTAACCCTAATACAGCTTTCAAGGTAAGTGAGATATTTTAAGAAGTGGTTTTACTAGTTTCACACACCCTGTGAGTTTCCACAGCAGAGTGAAGATTTGGATCCAGGCCTACTGAGTCCACTACACTACACACAGTGTTGCCATAAATCAAACATGATTTTATGGTACACAAGTACAATACAAAAGAAAACAGGTCTTTTCAGACTGAAACAATGAAATGTGCTGCAATAACATCTGGAGTTTAATACAAAACAGTTCCCTTCGGTCCCTGCACCCTTTTTTAGGGGGGGGGGGGGGGTAGTTTTAATTAGTTTTAATTTATGTTTCATCTGTGATTGTGAACTGTCCTGAGTCGGCCTAGGCCGAGTGGGCAGTGTAGAAATTGAACAATTAAATTAAATTAAAACTAAATAAAATTTCTGAGACCTAGCTACATCACACCTTGACTGCTCATTTTTCTGAGCTATCTGGCTCATATACATAAGGATTGTGAATTCTCACCACCACCTTTCTGTAAAGGCTACTGTGCTTATCTGTGAATGATGGACAGGTGATTCTTCATACCATCATCTGGGCAATGGCTTCCTTTGGTGAGGTAGTCCATCTCACAGTTATTCTTCCTCTTTTCCTTTTTGCAAAAGCTTCACTTTTGCTACCTTTTTGTCTTTTAAAGAGCACTTAACATAGAAGAGGACAAAACTCTGCCCTCCAGATGCGATTGGACAGCAACTCCCATCATCCCTAGCAAGCATAACCAATGGAGAGGAAGGCTTTAAAATGCACTCCAACATCTGGAGAAACTTTTTGTACTCTTCTGATTTCAAGTCTGAGAGGCCCTCCTCCCTTTCTCTCCCTTCAATGAAGCACAATATCTAGACATGCCTTTGGTTAACAGAAGGATATGAAGAACAAATAAAGGAATGAGAGGAGCTGGAAAAGATTTAGCATTTAGAGCTTAATTATGTCTTCTCAGTCAAAATGCTGGTATTCAGCTCTTGAGCACATGTGGTCCCTTTGTGCATATATATTTAGAAATGTTAGCCATCCAGCATGCAACTTATCACATAATCATGTGGGGAAAGGGAGGCTTTCTACAACTTAACTTGTTTATTTATTTGTTCCCTCATCGTACAAAAACATGCAAATCTCCTTTCTTCTTATTCTTTTTCAACCTTATTTTGCTTCTTTATTTTTCTGTCCTATGTGTGGAGAGAGCGGAAGAGAATTTCTTCTCAGAATGCCCAAAGGGAACGGAAGCCTCTCCCTTCACCATGGATTTCTCTCAAACCACAAAGCTGAAAAATCCATTTATGTTTTGTTCCTATTTTTTTCCCTATATTTTAACATTTGGATTTACAATGACTGCTAAACAGCATATAAAACATATTCTTTTACCTGAAGTGTCCAAAAGTGATCTCTTTACAAAGTTCTAGATTTTAGAACACGGTTAGATTAAAGACAGAGACTTGTTACTAATTTTAACTCTTACTTGCTGTCCGTCCATTATGAAATAAAGAATTGAATAAATTCCTAATTTGCCCAATTTATACAGTGTACATCTTTTTCTTCAACACTGCACAAATGTTTCCATTTGTCTGGAATGTATTGGTTAGGACTTGAACACAAAGGCAGTGTGGTTTCCAGACAAATGTAATGTCTAGCATCTCCTCTTTGGGGCAACCAAACAATGTTCTCAGTCTCATTGCCCTAACTGAGAAGTGGAAATACTGTACTGTATGGCCAACGTAAATCCTACAGGCTGTAAGGCATTCTACAAATTCAGAAGTGCTTTATAAATGGTTGAATTTCCAGACAGCTTTATTGTTCGGCAAAGTGAAGCAGTTGGTTTGGGTGGGTGATTCAGGTTGACAAGAAAGATCAGAGCATTGTTTGATATTGAATTTTTCATTATTTAATTCTACTGCCAGAGAGAAAAAGCGGTGGTTGCTGGATTTTCCATCTCAGGTGGAAGATAATAGAACCCATTATCCTCAGGCAACCAGATGTCTTTGGCCCTGACCTGCCCACATATTTTATCTGGAACACTGGGGGTCAATCTGGGAATCCTGAAAAGTGAGACTTAAAAGTCTCTCATTTTTAAAAGCATGCCTCATTCAAAGATATTTGAAGTGTAGGTAAAGGTAAAGGTTGCCCTTGCTCAAAAGCCAGTCATATCTGACTCTAGGGTTCAGTGCTCATCGCTGCTTAAGCCAAAGAGCCAAAGCAGTCTGGATCTGCAGACGTTTCCGTGGACACATGGCAGGCATGACTCAAGACTGGAATGCACGGAACTTTCACCTTCCCACCTAAGTGTTCCCTATTTATCTACTTGCAATTTCTTGCTTTCAACCTGCTAGGTTGGCAGGAGGTGGGACAGAGGCAGGAGCTCACTCTGTCGTGCAGTACTCGGGCATACCTGTCAAGTATCCTGGATTGGCTGGGATCTCCCGTATTTTCACGCCGATTTTTGCCATTTCCCAGCCGGAGCTGCCGCTACCCTGTAATTTGGCAGCAAGGGGGAAATGAGTTACTGCGCATCCCTTCTGCGCAGGACCTTTCTACGCATGCGTAGAACTCTTCTACTCATGCGTAGAACCCTTCTACGCATGCGTAGAAGACTTCTGCGCAGAAGGGGATTGTAGAAGCCTTCTGCGTATGCGTAGAAGTGAGCTGCGCAGAACAGTTCTGCGCAGGTCCGTTCTACGCATTTGTAAAAGCCTTCTACACATGTGTAGAACGGACCTGCGCAGAAACGTTCTGCGCAGGTCCCATAATCTCTGGAGCTGCGCTTGACAGGTATGTACTCGAGTATCAAACTCCAACCTTCCAGTCGTTGAGTTCAGCATCTTAACTACTTGAGCTCAGGTCTAAAACTGCTGACCTGCTGACTTTCCAGTCGTCAAGTTCAGCGTCTTAACCACTAAGCTGCCACATTATTGGATACACATCGAAGTGTACTCAATATTTAAACACTCAAGGCTTAGTGGACAGGGTGGGGTGGAGAAGGTTTAAACATTTTTGTCCTGGTGCCTTAAAAGAGAGCCTACTCTTGAATAGAGACCTTCTTGCCCCACAGTTCCCATAAGTGTCTGTGCCAATGCACACTCCAAGCAAATTTACATGTTAAATAAGACTTGTTTGTCCTTAAGGCACTAGGAAAGGCAGGTGCCTAAAGCTCCAGAAACTCTCACACCCAGTATGTAAGTCAGCTCAGCATTGCCCCACAGCGCCCAGAAGACAACAAAGCCTCCCAAAAGCTCCACTGACTCAGATTTGGAGAAAGTCATCTGACAACCTCAGTCCTTTGGTAAGCAGAGAGACAGCTGGCAGGCTGCGCCCTTTTATTTCTTTCATTTTTTGCATAACAAAAACATCAAGCAGATGCCTGGGAATGCCCTGTCACCGCCCCCTCCCCATCTCAAAAATAGCCGATTTACCTACCATTTGCCCCCTTTTCTGGTCTCATCATCCCATGCATTCACTTAAAAATAAAAGCAAGGGAGAAGTTAGGTTATATGTGTATGCATAGGTGTCTGTGGTAGGGGGTGGTTGAGCAAGAGAGAGACACACTCACACACACACACACACACACACACCCCAATTGTAAACTTGCCATTTCTGGAAAGTAAAAGTAAAAAGTAAAGGTAAAGGTTTCCCTTGCTCAAAAGCCAGTCGTATCCGACTCTAGGGTGCATTGCTCATCTCTGTTTCAAAGCCGAAGAGCCAGCGCTGTCTGCTGCTGCAGACATTTCCATGGTCATGTGGCAGACACCGGAGCACACAGAACACTGTTACCTTCCCAGCGAAGTGGTCCCTATTTATCTAGTTGCAATGTCTTGCTTTCGAACTGCTAGGTTGGCAGTAGATGCAGGTAAACAATGCATGAGTATCATTGCTACATTTTATTGTTTTCCCTCATTATCTTCGTGGAGGAGCAAACAAGGCCTTCCAGACTCACCATTTGCAAGTTCACTCCCCACACAGCTATTTCTTGTAGGGAAATGTAACTGTATTTCCAAGGACAATGCTTCCAAGGACAAGTAACTCTATTTATTTGTTGCAGCAGTTTATTTGGTGTAAGTTTTTGTAGCTGCTTCGTTGGGGCAGCTGCACTCAGTTTTGGGAGAGAAAGATACACGTACATAAAGCAGCATCGCTTTACACTCAAGGACTAAGGACCACAATTTTGAGACACAAAACTTGCCTGTCTTCAGGATGCCACAAGACTCTAAGAATTGTAGAATCACAGAATGGTTGGAAGTGGCTTTTTAGGCCATAGAGTTCAACCCCCTGCTCAATGCAGAAATCTGAATCAAAGCAGATATGACAGATGGTTGTCCAATTCTCTCTTTAATGCCTCATGCTAACCACCCCTCGAGGCAGATGTTTCAATTTTTGTACTACTCTAACCATTAACAAGTTTTCCCTAATATTCAGCCTATATCTGGCTTCCTGTAGTTCCAGCCTATTAATATGCCTCCTGCACTCTGGGATGATGGAGATCCTCCCTTTCCTCTTTATGATTATCTTGCAGGTATCCAAGTCGGCAGTTCGAGACTCGGGTACTGCATGACGGATTGAGCACCTGCCTCTGTCCCAGCTCTTGGGGACATGAAAGAAGCCTCATTCAGGCATCTCCTGAGCGGAGTTTCTCCAGCAAAAAAAATCCTTTCAACTCAAAATAATTTATGCCACGAAATTCTTATTATAGGTATCCACTCTGCAGTGGCTCAAGTGGCTAAGATGCTGACTGGAAGGCGGAAGGCCAGCAGTTCAATTTCCAAGTACTGCAGGATGGAATGAGCTCCCAGCTCTTTGTCCCAGCTCCTGCCAACCTAGCAGTTCGAAAGCAAGACATTGCAAGTAGATAAATAGGGACCACTTTGGTAGGAAGGTAACAGCGTTCCGTGCACTCCGGTGTCTAGTTTTGCTTGCCACGTGACCACGGAAACGTCTGCAGAAGCAGACAGTGCTGGCTCTTCGGCTTTGATTTACCTTTGTATTACTGTATTATTATGTTGTTATATTGTACTGTATGGATTTTGATATGTTGTTGCCTCCTTGAGTCAGCCTTGGTCGAGAAAGGCGGGGTATAAATTAAAATTGTATTGTATTGTATTTGAAACAGAGATGAGCACTGAATCTTAGCGTCGGATACGACTGGCTTTCAGGGCAAGGGAAACCTTCACCTCTTCCTCCTGAGTAACCTTCTGGTGGGTTTGGCAGTGATCTGCTGCCAGTGTTGATCTGGGAAAGATTTGCCTCTTCTCCATCGGGGATTCTCAACCTGCAGGCTGCAAGCCGGATGCGGCCCGCGGCACCATTTCATGTGGGTGGCCCACCGCCTCCACCACACCATGTGGTGGAGGAAGGGCAGAATGTCCATCTGTCCCCCCCAAAGCTGTTTGAGGGAGCATGACCCGGCATAAAGAGGTTGATAACTCCTGATCTAACTCCCACCCCATTTCTTTTTTTATATGGGGCAAGTCGTTGCTATGGGTGACGGCGGGCTCAAGGCCCAAGGCAGCCGCAGCCACACACACTACTGCTTTTATTTTGTACCTGACAACCATCCCTGGGGGGTATTTGGGAGGAGGGAGGAGAGAGAGGGGGGAGAGACAAGAGGGAGGGGAGAGCGAATGAGTGGCTGCCGCCACGCCAGGTGGCTGCTGAGCAAGCGCTGTACATACATACACTCGAGTTCAGTTCAGTGCGCAGCCCTCGCAGCTGGGGGGGGGGGGGGGGGAGTCCAGCATGTGGGTGGAAAAGAGAGGGAGGGCGAGAGGGAAGGAGGGAGGGGGAGAGCAAAGAGTGGACCCAGGCCCGGAGGTAAGACACCCAGCAAAGTGCTGCTCCAGGTGGTGGAGTGGCTACCTGAGGCAAGGACAAGGAGGGAGGCAGGGCGAGACGGAAAGCGGGCGGGCAGCCGGTGACTTTGCTGGTGACTACTAGGCAGTCTTTGTTTTGCTCCTAGGGGGTGAAGCCAGATGGCGAATTAGTGAGTAGGGGGGGGCTTTCTTTTTTTGGTGGGACTTACCAAAATAATTGAAATTATCGTGTTTAGCCTGTGTTTCAAGCATATCATAGGGTAAACCAAAACGACAACAAAAACCCGTTGTGGCACTTTAAAGCCTAACTGCTGCATTTTTAATTTTATCTCTTGTGGATCAAGTCCACTACTCATGGCATCAATTTATGCCATTTTTAAAAAATCACAACACATCGACTCGTATACTGTTATGCGAACCACTCTGGACCCGATGTGTATGAATCGATGCCATGAAGTCTCACTCTCATCATGTCTGAAGAAGTGGACTTCTTCCACGAAAGTACAGCAGTTTTTTAAAAGTGCCACAATGTGTTTTTTAGTCTTGTCTGTTTGCTCTCTGATTTTATCAAAGTAAGTCAGCTATAAGGGTGGTGGGGAGGAGGCGGACTCGAACTCGGCAAAGCCTGGCGCAAAAGTGACACAGATTGGCTGTACAGGTGAAACTCAGAAAATTAGACTATGATGCAAATGTTCATCCATTTCACTTAAAAGGTGAAACAAATATGAGATAGACTCACTACATGCAAAGCGAGAGATGTCTTGCCTTAATTTGTTATAATTGTGATGATCATGGTGTACAGCGGACATGAGATTATGTGATGATTATGGGGTACATGGGATTGGGGGGTTGGGGTTTTCATAAGCTGTAAGACATAAGCATTACTATTATAACAAAGTGAGGCTTGAACTATATCGCTTTGCATGTAATGAGTCTATCTCATATTTGTTTCACCTTTTAAGTTGCATTACTGAACTGAATGAACATTTGCACGATATTCTAATTTTCCGAGTTTCACCTATACATTGCTAAGGAGTGAAGGCGAGTTTTGAGAGGGAGCAATCCAAGGACAGGGGCTTTGGCTGCGTCCCCAGAAATGTAGCTGGCAAATGGTCACTTGAAGCGTTTGAGGTTTGGAAAGTTCAGAAACTCACAGCCTTTGGCTGCTTCTCGGTGGTGTGGTATTGATATTTGCTATTTGTTGGTTGACAACAGTTTGGCAGCTGTGTTTGGTCGTTGCAGGCGAAAAAGGAATGAAGGGGGTGAATTAGTTTTCAGAAAAATTATAATCCACCCCACCCCACCCAGAAAAAGGAGCAGGAATATTGTCAAGTAGGGTAGCATACAGATGCAGCAGCAGCTGGCAGCATTTTCAAGTTTAAAAGTAGAATATATTGAATCCCAAGGAATTCTGCAATATTCTCCAGAAGAAGGCAAACACTGTAAGCCTTTTTAATTAACCTCCCCCTCTGGTTACTTGATGTCCTTGATCAAAATCATATTGGGATACTTTGCAATTACTGTAACTGTTAAAGGTGGGATCAGATGCATCACTGCTAAAACAGTTACATTTTCAATATTATAAAAATTATAGGTGATTTTTAAAATACTGTAGCTCCCAGAAAGCAAACCTACTTTTATATTCCTTACTAAGTGTTTTTCATACATGAACTGACGTGACCTCCTTGGGAAAAACTAAAGTAGGATCGGTTTCTTTCAATAGCTTTTCCAAACAGCAGTGCAGTATAGAAATTTCCAATGCCAGGAAGGTCTGTGAATTGTTAGAAACACATACCATATTTTTTTCTTCCTAACTGGACAGGGGATCAGATCTTGCATAAAATAATAGGAATTACTGTATAAGATTGGGGAAAAATATCTGATTGCTTAATATATGTTCTCCTTGTTTTGTGTAAGGACAAAGGAATGCATTTTTAAGAATAGAAAATGGGCTAGAGTAGAAAAAATAATTTTTAAAAAATAAAATGGGGAATTTTAGAAAACTGACAATGTGATCCTATAAAATGTCTATTCAGAAGTTTCTCGTTGAGTGGATATAGAATTGCTGCATCAATGGTGGGTTTAATTTTATTTACAACACTATAAATGAGTGAAATATTCAAAATTTAAACAAGTATAAAATTAGATATAGAAGACTTTATTTTTGAAATATGACAAAATAAAAACACTTTGAATGTATGAAACAGTGAAACAAGAATAACTAGCATTTATTTATTCACTACTATTTTGGTTTACAAAGGCATTCAGTAGGAGACACAAGATACAATCCTATACAAAGTATTAAGAAGTACAGGACTGTAAATCCTTCAGAACTCAGTAGAACGTACTCTGAACAGACATGGCTAGAATAGTAGAGTATGAAAAACAGCTGTCAAAAACATAGGAAAAAATACTGTAACCATACAAAATGTGATTTGTGCAAAGTATGATAAAAGTAACATCAATATAAAAACACAATTCATGACTGGATTAGGTTGTTGTGAGACAAACTCTCACTTCAAGAGTTGACTCCAAGGCATATACAGTACTTTATTTGCTATTTATACATGCTGGTTCTTAAGCTGAAATAATGAAATAATTTACTCCTGAGTAAATAGCAAAGATGTGGGATCACACTGGTATTTATTTCTGGCTTTGTATGCTGATTATTAGTAGTCTATTAAATTTAAAGTGCACAGATTTCTTCAAATTAACAGTAATTGGCACAGCTATATAATTATAAACAACAGTTATGTTATTCTATTTCAATTTTTTCTTAAGTTTTAGAGTGACCATGGATGTATTTTGTTCACTTTACAGTAGCAACTACAACCCATGAATATATAGTATTAAATAAACAGTTGCTTAAGTGTGTATCTTTGCTAGTTCTCCTACAGTAATTCAAATATGTAGATGTTTTTGACCAATTCAACAAGGAAGTGAACTGTAAGGCTTTGTCCATGCTCTACAAACAGTGGCATAGGCAAAAATGTAATTTCCAGAGTTACAAACCTAGGTGTTTCAAAATATATCTGCACAAGATAGAGACTTGTTGCCCTAATTAAAACCTTCCCTTCATAGTCTTCATTACTAAATCTCTTTAAAATTAGATTAAAAATGCAATGTGCTAAACTTCAATGACATAACTCAATGCAAGACACTAGTTCCTAGTCACAACAAAATACAAAAACATGGATTATGGCCACAATTCTCCATAGTTAAGCACTTGTAAGCCTATTCAATTAAGCTGGACTTTATTGGAAAGTACAGCTTGAAGTCACTGTAACAGTTTCCCTGAAAGTTTATTTTCAGGTGAAAGACATTATTTTAACATGCATCTCGGAAACTGCCTATGGTCACATAGTCCTCTAAGGCAGCAGTCCTGTGTATTCTTACCTACAAATCCACTAACATAATGGAGCATTTTAACTTCTTAAGACTGTGCTATGCGTTGGTTATGACTTGAGAGATTTTAATTCCAACAATAAAATTGAATTACATAACTAACATACACCATATTGGAAAGGTAAGTGTATTGCCATTTAAAATAATAAATAAAATACATTCTTTTCTTTTGCAATCTCTGAGGCAGTAGATCTTCAATATATATTTTAAAGCATTGCTCTATCAGTTTTCTCCCATATATATATTTTTTTACAATTAGTTTCCTGACATTGCATCAAAAAATCTCACTCACAGGCCATAATTGTCTCATTCAATGTTATGGTGCATACCTTGGAAAATGAATGATCGAACAAGCTATTTGAAAAGCTGAACAAAGACATGCCTTGGCAACTGGGTGGGTGGTACATTTGTGTCACATGCAACTTTCAAACATAATGGAAGTTCATTACAGTGATGGCAATGTACAGATGATATTTCAGGGTTCTTCAGCAACTGTGCCTCCTTTACATCTGTGTGAATTGCTATCATCACTGCTGTGTCCAGGCCCCGAAGATGAACTGCAGGGAGAGAGGGAGGAGGGGAGAGAGAAAGAGAGAGGAAATTGGTTTTCACAACACACTCAAAGCCTGAGTAACAGAGGAGAACTTTAATTATCCCCAGTCACAAAAGAGAGACAGGAAATTTGGACTTCTAATTAGCCATTTGGAGTGCAGTTGGATATTTTTTTTAGCAAGATAATTTAAACGCAAATAATTCAAGTCTGACTAAATGAAATTCACATAATCAGAATGCAGATAATTGAATTTCTACTGCATTCATTAATTCAGTGTGGAGGTGTATGTGAAGACTTCTATGATGAGCTGTCACAGCTCAATAAAATCTCAGTCAATTAATTTTTTCATTATCTTAGTATTGGATCAACAACACAAAAATGAAGTGTGTTTATGATCATGTGTGTATTCTTGGCAGAACATAAGGAAGTCACCTCTCAGAATCTGAATCCACGTGATTTTCCTCTTTTTTTCTTTCTTCATATTCTATAGGAAACCGTCGTTTCAAACATTCAAAGTCGTGGATTGCTTCAGCAACGGAGTATTTTGTTTGTCCGGATACACAAGCCTCAATTTCTTCAGGGCTTAGCTGGGTTTGTACGAAAAGGTGAAGTCTACTGTCCGAAAGCAATAGTGTATTCTGGAGAATCCTTAAATATATAAATATATATCCAAATATTTAAACTAACTTGCAATTCCATTTTCATCATTATGCTTCACACTTATTTTAAACTTATACCAGATGTAGTTCGAAGGCAATATAAGTACTAATGCAATTGAGCATGTGCTATCTTTATTAAATTATTTGGAATTTTAGGTGAGTAAAAACACTAATAGTTATGAACATCTGGTATAAAAATAATTCCAAGGACATTTCTCCATTTAACCATCTGTTACCACCATGTGGATCAATTACTTTTTTGGCTGAGGTAAAAGGTGTATGGGGAGGGCAGTAGCTTTCATTAAAGGAACTGATTTACTATCAATAACTTTGTGTACATCAAAATAAGAGACTTTAAATTTTGGAAAGTTGACTCAAATACTGTACTAGTATAAAAAAATTATTTTGTGTATAAATAGATGCATTATTACAATTGTGTATTGACTCAATGTTACAAAAATAGCATGTATTTAATCTTTACACCAGGTGTTTGAAAAATATGAGAGAAATTATATTTTAAAAATAATTTGAATTGCACTTTATAATTCTGAAACAAAATTGTTCCACATATAATATTTAGTATAATCAAGTCTGCTGTTAGTATCCATTACATTAAATAATATCAGTGTTTTTCAATAGTTTTAAAAATACAGAAGCATTTTGATTGCACAATACTATGCTACCTATTTTCCCAAGTATGCTTTTGCAGAATATTAACATTTGTGCAGGTTTACTATACAGAATCAGACCTTGAAAATATTGCTTCATATGCCAAAATAGCTAGGATCCAAATTATTTCCTTGTCTGTCAGTTTGAGTTACTTAATACTTCTCTTAACCCCATTTCTGAAAGGTAGTAGGAGTTAGCTATTGTAAACCATTTCATGACCACAGTCAATATTTAGCAAGATCATTAATCATTTTTTGCAAGAGAAAACATTAATTTAAGATGAACAAATGAAGTTGATCTTAACTTCACCCTCCCTTCCCAAGAGTTAATGTTAAAACAAAGCCTAGGACAGGGGCGGCAACCTTTTTAAGTCGAGGGCCGAGTCACACTCCCTCAGACAGTTGAGGGGGCCGGACTGGTGTCCCCCCTGTAAACGCTGCCGCAAACACGTTTGTGGCTGCTTTCGGCAGTGGCGGCAGTTGGAGCAAGGGCGGGGGCTGGATTATCTATGAGGCCACCACCAGCTGGTTTGGGGGAAATGAGGGGTGGGGTATAACTCTGACACCCTAACTCCAAACTTCACCAAACCTGGAGGGGGTTGAGAGGAGAGTCAGCAGAAGATGCACTCCGATTTTGGTTTCTCTAGGTGGCTCAGGGACTGAATTATGCCCCCACCCCCAAAAAAAATCACTCAATGAATTTCTCCCAAATCAGCGGGTGGTGGCCTAAGACCTCTGCACAGCACTGTATATTTATTAATTTTATTTATTTATATGGGACTGGCTGTTGATAAAATATATCATGGCATTACCTATCAAAAGCCTATTAGGTCAACAAATAGTTAACATCGGAAATACCTTTATCCAGCTCAATGTATTCTAGGTCTTCTCAACTACAATTTCCATTATCCCCACTATGATATGTATGTGAATTGTGGTTACAGCAATTGCAGTCTAGCACATCTAGAAAGCCTTGCACTTGGGGAGGCTCCTGTACCCTATTAATCTACTGCACATACTGCCCACATGTGCCAAACTAGTTTCTAAAACAATATGAATGGATTTTTTTTTCTTCTCAAGTGAAAAAAGTGGTTCACAAGGATAACCGTGTAAAACAAATACTCATGTATAAATACACCCCAATTTATTGTTCAAGTGCATGCACACACACAAAACTTAAAGATTTTGTTGGAACCCCATATGTTCAAGTCCTCCCAACTGGCTGGGATCTCACTGCTTTGACTACAAAAGATACTACACATGCCAGTATATACCTGTGAACAGCCAAGAAGATGTGGACAAACTGGCATTACAATGGCCTAGTTTTCTAATAGTTTTTTAAATCACAGGAAATTGTTATTTTATCTCTTTAACTATCCAAACAGCAAAAACAAGCATAAGTTCTACAGAAATTACCTATGTTAAAAAATATGAGTTTTTAAATATAATATATGTGCAAGTGAAAAGAGTATCTTTTTACTACTAAAATATCTAAATTAGATGCTATTACATACATAATCCTAAATGGGAAAATTCTTTAGATTGGAATATAAACAGTAGCCGGTTTAAAGCCTAGCTAGTGTTTACAATGATTACATGTCGTTAAGTTGACTATTACTTATGGCAACCCTTTCCATGATTTTCTAAATACTTTACAAAATACTCAGAAGTGTTTTACTATTCCCTTCTTTTAGGGCTGCTCTGGGACTTTGCAGCTTAGCCAAGGCTACAAGTGCTGGCTATTATCCCAAGAACCACAATAGGGGAAGGAACTTCCCATCTCTGGCTCTACACAGCCAGGTGCCCAACCCACTGAGCTGTTGTTTACATGGTAATTTTATTGAAAACATTCAGTAAATAACACATACACCAGCATCCTATTATACTAACAAATGGCCTATAATGTGAGATCAAACACCTTGCTCAAATGCCACTGTACAAGCAGCACAATCTGTGTTATGAGGCTAGCGAAAGTTTTTGCTTAGCAGAGGCTCATCACTGAAGAACACTGGTCTTAAATTTTTATAGTGCTGACATTTAAAATCAGAATTTTTACACACTCATTCTGCTGAGTACATCATGCATATGTTTCCGTTCTCAGTAGAGGGATTTGTGCCCCAGTAATGACTTTAGTAGTTTTTGTACATAGGATCACAAAGGGTCAGAATCAACTGTGCGACTGAACAACAACAAGTTTTTATCTTGCCATTCAACTAAACCAGGGGTGGCCAAACTATGGCCTATGGGCCAGATCCGGCTCCTGACATCAATTCATCTGGCCCAAGCCGCCCTCATCGTTCCCAGAAGCAGAAGTAGAATGCGCCCGTATGGGCATGTTTTGCTTCCACTTCTGGGAGCGATGAGGGCTGCATGGGCTGGATGAATTTATGTCAGGGGCCAGATCTGGCCAGCAGGCTGTAATTTGGGGCATCCCTGGTTTAAGCAGAGAAAATGGCAGTTTAAAATCTTATCTCTTCCTGTTGCAAAACAGACTGCAAGGCGTGTTTTACTTCTGCTTTCGGTGGGAAGAACCACATGACTGGCTCATTGAACCAAGTGACTGGCCCGTGACCCAAAACGTTTGGGCACCCCTGAACTAATCCTAAACAGCTGTTTACAAGATTACACTTACTGCGCTGTTGCTGTTTGAAATGTACTTTATTTTCTTTATAAAATAATAGGTAATCTTTAAAATTGATTTCTGATGGTTTGAGGCATTGTACTGCAAAAGTAATGAGCACTAATGTCAATGATATTGGACAGAAATTCATTTTAGCTTTATTTTGTGTCCAGTGCAATTTTGCTAAGCCTTGAACCGCTGAAGCACTGTTATTAACTTGCTAGTAAACTATCATATGAGGGACAGCAGCAACGAAAAAAGTGATAAGAGTACAGGTGGATCAGCACCTCAAGGCTACGATCTTCGCCTGCTCCCTTCCACAACTATAATTCAATTTCCAATTTTATATTACAGTGGATTCATTATTTTAAGGTTATTTTCCTTTCTGCTTTATAGTGCCATCTGGAGGTTAAAACACAGAATGAGAGAGAGAGAGAGAGAGAGAGAAAGCAGAAGTTCTATTTTTAAATCTTGTCAGAAGCACACAAAGGTGCTTTCTGGGTTGAAAGGATTTTTGCTCAGGGGATGCCCAAATGAGACTCCTTTCATGTCCCCAAGATCTTTTCCCACCAAAGTGGTACCTATTTATCTACTGTACTTGCAATTTCTTACTTTCTTTTTTTTAAAAAAAATAAAATTTATTTTTTCTTTATTTCTTATTTTTTCTTTATTTTCCTTACTTTCGCACCACTAGGTTGGCAGAAGCTGGGGCAGAGAAGGTGCTCATTCCGTCATGCAGTACTCGGGTCTTGAACTGCCGACTTGCCAGCCTTCCAGATAACAAGGCGGGCTTCTTAACCACTGAACTAGAAAAATGCTCCTTAAACATGTACCATAACCTCGAAACACGAATATGTCAGCAAGCGTTAACCTGTGAGCAGAAGTGATACTGTTCACGTTCACATAACGTGCTCTATTATGTCTTGGCTTATAAAATCAACTCTATCACGCAGTGTAATAGAAGTGGAGCCCTCGTTTCCCAAACTTTGGTTCTCGGACTTCAATTCCCAGAAGCCTAAGTCAATTCCCCAAAGCACTGACCAGCCAATGTACTGACTTAGGCTTTTGGGAATTGAAGTCCACCAATGTTCTGCGGAATATAGTTTAAGACCAGTGTTCTTCAGTGTTGAGCCTCTGCTAAGCAGAAACTTTTGCTAGCCTCATAACACAGATTGTTAAAGCTGAGATGAGCAATGTGCGACATTCCAGATGCTGTCAAACTAACTTAGCTCAGCATAGCCAGTTGCTAGGAGTTTAAATCCAATATCTAGAGCAGTGTTTCCCAAACTATGTTCCGCAGAACACTGGTGGACTTCAATTCTCAGAAGCCTAAATCAGTACTTTGGCTGATGAGTGTTTTTGGGAATTGACTTAGGCTTCTGGGAATTGAAGTCCAAGAACCAAAGTTTGGGGAACGAGGGCTCCACTTCTATCACTGCTTGCTAGAGTTGAGTGCTTAGTGCGCTCTCTGGGCAGTTTACAGGTAAGGAGGAGCAATTTTCCTATTTAATGAGCTCCCTGGAACTCCCAAATCAGGCTCCTAGCGCGAAACTACCTAGTTTCGCTGGGACTTTGCCTCAAATCTCTGAGAAGAGATAAAACAACTAACGGAGCAAGTCCTGCCAGGGACTTTGCCTAAGGGAGCCAAAACTAACTTTGTTTCTATTCTGTATTCTGTCTTTGTTTCTTTTTCAGATGCTGTACTTAATAAATTTCCAACAAGGATTTATTGAGAGGACATTAGATTAATCAGGTGCACCCAAGTGTTCCATAGCTCTCTGCTTAACACGCTACCGTATTTACAAATTCACATGCTCTTGGAAGGAAGGAAGGTCCCCTACCAGGGCTCCTATACAAGTATGCTTTTGCTCCTGCCAACCTAGCAGTTCGAAAGCAAGAAATTGCAAGTAGATAAATAGGGACCACTTCGGTGGGAAGGTAACAGCGTTCCGTGAGCTCCGGTGTTTAGTCATGCCTGCCACATGACCACGGAAATGTCTGCAGAAGCAGACAGCGCTGGCTCTTCGGCTTAGAAACAGAGATGAGCACTGCACCCTAGAGTCGGATACGACTGGCTTTCAAGCAAGGGAAACCTTTACCTTTACCTAAAGGTATCCCTTGCTCGAAAGCCAGTTGTATCCGTCTCTAGGGTTCAGTGCTCATCTCTGTTTCAAAGCCAAAGAACCAGCACTCTTTATTTCCATGGTCATATGGCAGGCTGTTTACCTTCCCACCGAAGTGGTCCCTATTTATCTACTTGCAATTTCTTGCTTCTGAACTGCTAAGTTGGCAGGAGCTGGGACAAAGACGGCAGCTCATTCCGTCCTGCTGTACTCAGGAATCGAACTGCTGACCTGTCGCCTTCCAGTCAGCATCTTAACCTCTGCCTAAATGCCTCATTCTATTAAACAGAAGATTGCTTTATTGGTCAGGGACACTCTTTATAGATTTTTAGGTTGACATCTTGGGTCCTATATTTGAGTGCAAAAGGCTTGTCAAAATCCTAACCTCAACTGGAATGAAAGATCATAAAACTACATTTTAAAATCCATCATAAGAACTATTTGCAAATTAAGCCAGTTTTCAACTACGTTTACTTCTAGACTATTCGTGGAAACTCAGAATAAGAAATTCAGAATGTGTTTCTCTTCCCTGAACTAAAGCAGTATTTTTAATAAAAGCAAAAACATGTGGCTTGTCTAGTTTGGACAGAGGCCAAAATCTGTTTCTTTTCAACAAGATTTTATTAGGTATATTATACACTGCTCTGTTGGAGGAGATCATATGGCTGAGCAGTGCAACTTAATCCTAACTAAAGATTTCCTGTATCTTCTGTAACCTAATAGAGTGACAGATGCAGCCTTGCATATGTGCAGAAGGTTAACACTCTGATTTTGTTTTCAACAAATTTACTGAGCCTATTTACATCATATCCTAATAGGGAGGGGGAAGTACATAAAAAATCAAGCAACCACATCTTGTGTTCTGGTGCCCTCTATTGAGTGCATTTGTATTTGTGTCTTCCAACAGGAATGTTTTTAAAAAGGTAGGCTACAGCACCAAAATCAGTTCCTCCCCCAACACAAAATTAGTGATTAGTTTCATCAAGGTGGCTTCATTTTGCATGTCTGAATAAGTTGTGACTAACTGAAGTAGACTTTGATGAGTCTACTCTAAGCATAACTTAATTTGTATCCAACATTTTTAAAAATGACAGAACAAAATAGGGTTCTTAAATGTCAGAAATATAGCATGGAAATTGGAAAAGAGAAACTAGCAATAAATGCATGCCACAAAAAACTTTAATTGGTTTGTAGAATGCAATGGAGAAGAAAAATGATTATCAGGAAACTGATGAGTGGAATTTGTGGTAGTGCCATTTCTTTTAAAACCACAGAGCAGGGGTGGCCAAACTTTTTGAGCCATGGGCCGGTCACATGGTTCCTCCCACCACAAAATGCTGCTGTAAATATGTTTACGACAGCCGCGGGTGTATTTACGGCAGTGTTATGCATGAGCACATTTTACTTCTACTTCCGGGAGTGGCATGGGCCAGATGATTTGGCATCATGGGCTGAATCCAGCCCGTGGGCCATAGTTTGGCCACCCCTGCCATAGAGGAAACCACAATGCTGGCTGTGTTTGCATGATTACTGCTACTATATTGATTTGCTAGATGCCTGAATCTCTAGGCATTTTTTTGCCTTAAATTACCCTTATTGGGATTATTAGGAAGAAATTCCAGTACGTATTTATGAAGAATTACATCAGTTGATGTAAAAGCATTGTTAATGCATTCTGTTATGTGCTAGAATTATTTGCTATGCTATAATTTCTAACCTTGGCAAGTCAGATGCTTCTGGACAACACCCAGAGATCTAACTAGCAAGCCAATAGGCAGAGCTTTGGAAAAGTCTAAATCAACAGTGTCGGGAGACCAGCAGCCAACAATAGGAATTAACCACTGACTTATACAGCTCCTATGAGAGTAAGGTTGAGAAAAACGTAGCAGCCTTTTGACTGGTTATACTGACTATACTTTGACAAAACACTTCTGTTATCAAAAATAATATTGGCTCTGTGCAGAATTAGCCCTGCTGGAGCTGCCTGGGTAACTCCCACTCTTCTTCCATGTCCAGGCAAGACGTGAAATTGCTAAAATGAAGGCACCTTTGGGTGAGTTCATTCTGCAGTTCCTTTCACTTAACCTAGTGTGAGAAAGATTAACCAAAAACACAAGGTTGCTGTTACCACAATATGCCCAGTGTTGTACTGTGGCCGGTTCTGAACCGTTCTTGTGAACCAGGAGCAGAAATTCCAGGCCACACCTACCTCTCGGCCTCCCCCTCCCAGCGCCACCGGAAACGCTTCCCATGCGCCTAGCCCAGGGCCGAAGGCGTGCTTGGTGGCGCTGGGAGGGGGAAGCCGGCACCAACCCGCCCCGCTCACCTCCCAGCAGTGCCACCGGTGAAAGTCAAGAGAACAAGCCAGGTTTCTTTTCTTTCTTTCCCCCCTTTTTTCCAGGGGTGGGTGGGTTTGAGGCCACATCCACAGATAGCCATGCCCACCGAGTGGGTAGTAAATTTTTTTACAGTGCATCACTGGATATGCCCGATTGAAGTTCAAGAATACCACAATCTTCGAAGAGGCGCTTTCTGTATCAATGAGATTCTGTTTTAGGACATCAGAGAGTAAACAAAACAAATACTAAAAAGGTTGTGGCCTCTTAAAGACAAACTCCTGTATTTACATGTGAGCTTTCACATAGCCTTCCTCAATCTCATAGTTCTCACAATGGAACCATCATCCATCCCTAGCTAACAATTATGTGATTTGTAGTTTTGTAGTCTAATCTGGGGGGGGGGGGGCAGATTGGTGAAGGTAATTCTAAAGTGACAAAGACTTTTTGAAGACACCAATGACAGAAGTGCTACAAGATGACAAAGGTGCCAAATTACAAAGATGACAAAGGTGCCAAATTACATGCCATTCTCTTTTTTCATTATAAAGTATATGACTTAACTAACGAATTAATGCCATTAATTCAATAAATATTTTTAGACTTAAATATTAATGGCATTTCTCCATCAATACCCACAAATTAATTTTCAGACCTTCCAAACTGTGGACAATAGAACTCCCTACCCTTCTCTTCCCACTAGGTGCCCGAACATGGTGATAATGTGCAGAGCAGGAACAAATTGATTTTTTAAAAATGCAAATCTAAGATTCCTGAGGAATTCTGGGAACTGCATTCCCAAGCAGAAAGTTTCTTCAACTCTGTAGCTGAGGAAACAGTGGTGAAACAACTTGAGCAGCCATGCCTCACTTCCTACATAGCTTCCCTTCCTAACTTCCTATCTAAGCAGATTCGGAGGAGATGCAGTTTCCTTTTCTCTTGTTTTGGATAAAATGATGTGACCTTAAGACAGAGCCTGGACCACAAGGTGACCTGCAGATATTTACAATTCCCAGAAAGAGAACTGCAAATCTGGCAATCCTCCAGAGCTATAGTTCTCATTTTAAGGCAGGTTTAGCCTCCCACGCCAGTACAGTGATACCTCATACAACGTCCAAACTTGGTTCCACAAGTTTGGACTTTATACGGATTTGGACTTTGTATGAGGCATGCAAAATCCTAGCCGTGATGCCTCATGCAACGTCCAAATCCTTGCCACGATGCCTCATACAACGTCGTTTCCATAGAGATACATTGTACTTTAACAACACAGACTTCAGGGCAAAGACAAGGAAACTGACAGAACTTTAAGAAATCATTGTCTAAAGGCTAAATACATTACAAAAACATGTCAAAAAACCCTGATTGTCCAAGAACCTGAAGAATGCTGCAAAAATCCCAGGAATGCTTCTAAAAATTCTGATGAAAAAATCCAAAAATATCCAAAATCGTGCTCAAAACCACTCCTGAACACTCTTCGCCTCATGCAAAACCCACAAGAGCAATGCACGCACGTGTCCTGCCTTTTATACTGCCCAGGCACAATGCAACCTGGGAAAACCCCAATGCCTCATACAAAGTCGCACGACTTTGTACGAGGCAACTTTTTTCAAGGAATTAGGCGATGTTATATGAATCCGATGTTGTATGAAGCGGACTTTGTATGAGGTATTATTGTATATTGCACGCTTCCTCCAGCCAAACAGCATTTTTATAAAACCAGAAGTGTGTTTATTTAAAAAATTAAAAATAAAACCAGAGGTGGTTTTACAGGCAGCACAGACTACGTCAACTTCTTTGGCTCTCTGACGCTGTACAATATGTGGCAGTAGGTCTCCTGGGTATCATGAAACAGTCTTTCCCAGCCTTATGGGTAGATATTCAGGACCAAGCATGTGACATTTGACATGGAAAGGTACTATAATATTAATTTAGTGTCAGAAATTATTCTGGGTTGAAAGGATTTTTTATGGGGAAAACTCCGCTCAGGAAATGCCCAAATGAGGCTCCTTTCATGTCCCCAAGAGCTGGGATAGACGGGCGTTCCATCCATAATGCATTACGTGGGTTTCGAACTGCCGACTTGCCAGCCTTCCAGCTAACAAGGCGAGCTTCTTAACCACTAAGCCACCGCAGCCAACCGAAAGCCACTAAGCTGCATAAACATGACTGACTGTAAACCAACCAAATAATTTACACTAGTTATTGCAACAACCGTGTCAAAATTATGTTGTTTTGCAGAATGCCAACCATGCACCTGTTGCTAACAAATGAGATGTCAGAATATTTGAGGACCACTTCAGACTAGCAGACAACCCATTGCAAATGATTAGTACAATACAGGGCTGTTGATCTGGAGAAGCAACATGCAAAAACACCGTGTGAGCCTGTCCACAAGGAGGAGTGTCTACAGTCACAGCAGTTAAGTATATAGTTCTCCACGTGGGAATGTCAATCATGTGAATGGCACTATCAATCAGCCACGGCTGTGCCGTTTCCCTCCAGTGCTCCCATAAAAGTCATTGGCCAGCGTGATCCTCAACCCAGGTTTCTGAGGCAAAACTCTGGTACAGAAAACAATTTCTACAGTAGCATTATTTACACAGACATCACCAATACTGTCAGTGCTATCTACACTGTAGAAATCAGTGCCATCACCTGATTTCCGCACTTACTCCCAGTTAAAGGGTAGGGGAGTTGTGGATGGATGATGACATCTGAGCAGATAACTAAGATGGGGTGACTATGTCCCTTTTCAGAATGGCTTTCTGGCAAAATTGGATCATCTTCAAGGGCAGATAGTAAAAGCAATTAGGTTGGCTGTCGTGGGAAAATAAGTTTTCTTTATTTTGCTTTAATAAAATTCATGCAATTTCCCAATGAGCATAGAACTTAGTATAGAAGTATACAGATACACATCTGTTCATCGACATTTACACAATGTTGTACTGTGGCCGGTTCTCACCGGTTCTGGCGAATCGGTAGTAGAAATTCCAGGCCACGCACACTTGGCCCCGCTCACCTCCCAGCAGCGCCACCAGCAGGGATGCATTTCCAGTGTCGCTGGGAAGGGGAGGCCAGCCAGCACCAGCCCACCAACTCGCCCCGCTCACCTCCCAGCAGCGCCGCTGCTCTGGGACTCATCATCATCTCCATGAAGCAAGAGAGCAAGTTAGGTTTCTTTTTTTCTTTGGGGGGGGAGGTTTGAGGCCACGACCACAGATAGCCACACCAAGTGGGTAGTAAAATTTTTACAGTGCATCACCATACCTGTCAACCTTCCCAGATTGGCCGGGATTTCCCGATTTTCGGTGCCGATTTGCGCCATTTCCCACCCGCAGCTGCCAAAACCCCGGAATTGGCAGCGGGGGGGGGGGGGGAGAGGTACTGTGCATCCCTTCTGCGCAGATCGTCTTCTACGCATGCATAGGAGGCTTTTATGCTTGTTCTACGCAAGCATAAAAGCCTTCTACGCATGCGTAGATGGTGACCTGCACAGAACCGTTCTGCGCAGGTCGCGTAGAAGGCGACCTGCGCAGAACCGTTTGCGCAGGTCCCGTATTTTCTGGAGCCGCGGTTGACAGGTATGTGCATCACTGCATTTACATGTCTATCTTTTCCCTTCTTGGGAGTAGTACAGTGGTACCTCATACAACAATTTAAATCTGTTCCACGGGGCTCGTTGTTGTACGAAACAATTGCTATACAATGCATGCATTATATTGCGATTTTCCCTATGGGATGAAGCGTACGATTTTTTTCGCTAAGTGGTTTTTCCCATTGAAACATTGTTGTATGATTTTTTCCATAGGGAAAATTGTTATGCAGGACACCATTGTCCCCCAAAACCTAATTGTTATGCGATTTTGTTACTATATAGGACAATTGTTATGAGGTTCCACTATACTTGGAAAAGCAAAAAAAAAAAAAATCTTATTTGCTATTATATTCAATACTGCAACACAACATTGGCCTCCATATCCTTGTTCAGACAAGGGGACCCCAAACATATGATGCCTTGCCACTGTGCATTTGACAAGAGTTCCCAGACGGAGTCCTGTTTTTCCACTCTGCAACATCTGTAGAGAGTAAGGGAAACACCATCTCTGTCCAATGATCAACATGGTGATGTTTACATGACCATGGCATGGGAGTTCATGCTTGTATAAGCACTGTAACTGGAGCAATCATTTGAGCAGGTCCCTCTTCCCCCAATCATGTTATATATCCTGCTTATGAATAAGTCTTCTCTGCCAGTAAAAAAATTGGCAGCAACAGGCAATGCAAATACACCACAGACCCTCTCACTGGAGCTCTCAAGATAATATGGCTGCAGTCAAAACAAGTATGGGGAGCTTCAAACAATTGTAGTTTAATGGGGTTTCTGAAATTCAGACTGAATGTTATTACAGGGTGTCCTAGCATACCATTGTGAAGCCCAGTAAAAACTCAAATGTTTCTGAGCATTTTAAGACCATACATTTGATGCAATTATAACCACAGAACTACATGACTATTGCAGTGTTATTACTAGGTGCTTTAGACTAGAATTTCTCAACTTTTGGTCCCCAGATGTTCTTGGACCTCAGTTTCCAGAAGCCCTGGTCAACAGGTGTAGTGACTTGGGCTTCTAGGAACTGAAGTCCAAGAACACATGGGAACCCAAGGTTGAGAAACACTGCTTTAGACTATATCTCTCATCATGCCCAACAGTAAAGGGCTATGAGAGCTGTATTCCAAGACATTTGCAGAGGATCTGCTTGCCTATCCCAGAAATAATAAGATTTAATATTAGTAACACAACATTTACTATAGTCGTGCAGCAAATACCTGAAATTGCATCCTAAAATGGTTCCCTGAGGATTATCATAAAGCAAACTGTCCTAAATCAAATCCTCCTTCCTGTACAGGTTTAATGTTAAAGCAGGGTTTTTGGGAAGGGAGATAATCTGCTATATGAACAAGTTCCAAAGCAGAAGGTTGCAAAGTGAGGCTTTGGAAGTGTTGGTGTGGGTCTCCTTAGCTAAAGGAAATGTCTGTGACAAATATGCTTGTCAAGTGCCAACCTGCCATCAAGAACAGCTTGGATTTTACTGGACTGATGAACGGGTTAGTGCATAGAGTTATAGGTAATGAATTATTCTCACCACATGAAAGGAATAGTGTTACAGCAGCATGCGCATACCTGATAGACATGATTCTGGAAATTGCAATACTCACTAATGTAAAGAAATCTGATGAATAGGCTTCCAGTGAGCAAAATGTGTGCTCATGCAATTGTCCTCACAATGCTTATCGGTATAATGTACACTGCCTTATAAGATTTCCTCTGCCTCCATATATAAACATTTCCTTAATGGGGGGTGGAAACACTGACAATAAAGGGAATTTGTTTCTTGCCTTAAAAAAAATGTTTGGCTATGATATACAAAAAGCTACAGATTAGTTTTGCCACACTATCACATTTATACAAAAATAACTATCTTATTTGCCATGTGACTTCAAGAAGAATGAAGAGAATCACACATATCCTGGAGCAAACACAAGTTCAAAGTAACAGAACACAAGAATTGCCCATGTAACTGAGCTGGGTAATGAAACCAGCACCATGTGAGCAAGGGAGGTTGTGCCAATGCATAATCATGGCCACAAGGTGGCCGTCGTGTACAAGAGATGAGAAACATTGGAGGGAAAAGATATTAATTACCTTATTAAAAACAATAATACTGTACTACAAAATGGAATGACAACCACACACTCACTTTTGGAGAAATTCTTGCAGTCCTTGCCGCCGCTGGTCCACATGTTGGGGATTATTTGTGTTAAAAAAAGGAGTTTTGGATGGAAGTTCTGGCAGTTGTCTTTTGAAAAGGAAATAAGACTAATTAGTGGCACAAAGTGAATAAATAAAATGGCTTTTTTAAAAAGATAGTGAATCGTCAATAAAGATAGAATTATGAATTATGATTTGAGATTATTACAGGTAACTAAGAAAACCTAGTTACATACAGTAGAACCTCAGATAAAGTCCAAACTCCATTCCACAAGTATGGACTTTATCCAATTTTGGACTTTATCCGAATCAAATGGGCGATGCATCGGATAACGTCCAAAAATGGACTTTATCCAAGGTGTCTATAACAAATACCTCAGATAACATCCATTTTAGCAGTTTTGGACTTTATGCGATACATCACATGTGCATGAAAACCGCAACTTTATCCAAATTGGACTTTATCCGAATCGGACTTTATCCGAGGTACCACTGTACTTGACAAACCAAAAACAATACATCTATGTGGGACATTTTAGGGGGAGACATAGAAGGAGCTTCCTTGAAGAGTGGAAAGCATTGCAAGTACACTTAGGCATCTCCTAGGCCTTCAGACAGCTAATCCCATCCAGAGGCGTTGCACTTAACTTGCTGGTGACCCAGCAGGCCTTTTTAGTACCACAAATGACAATACAGGAGGTCCACCATATCCATGGGAGATTGGTTCCAAGCCTCTGCATGATGGTAATACTGTATCAATTTATAGAACACGCAACATACCATTCTGCTTTAAGAATGCATCTAATATGGAAAACCAAAACACACTTTCTAGTTGAAGATTTCAACAGCCGTAGTAACACTTGGGGCTACGAACAGAATGATGAAACTGGTGAGACCATCATATTGTGGGCATTCAGTGTGTATTATTATTATTATTATTATTATTATTATTATTATTATTATTATTATTATTATTATTATTATTATTATTATTATTATTATTATTATTATTATTTTTGTTGTTCAGTCACACAGTCAATTCTGACCCTTCGTGACCCCATGGACCACCACATGCCAGGCACCCCTATCCTCCACTGAATCCCTATACTGAAAACAGGCAAGGAACCATCAGATCCTAAAAGCTACAGGCTAATCTCCCTAATATGCCATTATACAAAGTATAAACAAATGATATGAAATTGTATAGCCCTAAACTTGAACTTCTTCTAATTTCAGAACATACAGGCTTTAGACCTGGTATGCGCTGTATGGTTCATATCTTAAATCTAATCCAGCATATAAAAGATTGTTTTCAAGCATATAAAATAAATGGAGCAGCATACAATATTGTTCAAACCTCAATTGCTACTCAAAATGTTTTATCTTTTTACTAAAGATCACAAATTAACAGAAATGGTTGCTGTTCTACTTCAAAACCAAAGATCTTTTCTTGAATTTCAAGAGAGGTATGGTTGCTGGAGAAATCCAAGGAATGACCTGGCAACATTACTTTTCAAATTTAACACCAAAGATCAACTGATGTTCCTGTACTCCAGGAGTTTCATCTATGCTGATGATCTTGCCTTGACAGTCCAGGAGAAACCTTTGACGCTATTGAACACCAGCTAATCTCCACATAATCTTTTTCCTTACATTATATAAACAATCAGCTGACACCATACCCGTTTAAAGCATAGGTCTGTGCCTTCCACTTACAGAACACAGAAGCAGAGATAAAACTCCAATTTAGCTTGGAAAGCAAGGTTTTGAAACTTTGCCCTAATATCTCAGCATCACTCTGGATCAAAAGCTGACCTTAAAAACACACCAAACAGAAAGTTGCTGACAGAAATAACATTTAAGAAACTGGCTGTCAGACTGGGGTGTATGTTCATCCACAAAGAATAAAAACAAAAGCTTTACTTCTGTGCTACTACACAGGAGAATCAGTTTTACTTCTGTGCTACTACACAGCAGAATATGCTAGTGCCATATGGTATCTATGAGCAGATGCCATACAAGTGGATGTAGCTTTTAACGAATTTTGCAGCATTATTACTGGCTGCCTGAAACCCAAGGGAAAAGTCTAATACAGTAATTCCTCATACAAAGTCTGCTTTGTACAACATCAAATTCATACATCGCCTAATTCCTTGAAAAAAGTTGCCTCATACAAAGTCGCTGCGACTTTGTATGAGGCATTGGGGTTATTCCCAGGTTGCATTGTGTCTGGGCAGTATAAAAGGCAGGACACATGCATGCATTGCTCTTGTGGGTTTTGCACAAGGCGAAGAGTGTTTAGGAGTGGTTTTGAGCGCGATTTTGGATTTTTTTGGATTTTTCCAACAGAATTTTTAGAAGCATTCCTGGGATTTTTGCAGCATTCTTCAGGTTCTTGGACAATCAGGGTTGTTTGACATGTTTTGTAATGTATTTAGCCTTTAGACAATGATTTCTTAAAGTTCTGTCAGTTTCCTGTCAGTTTCCTTGACTTTGCCATGAAGTCTGTGCTGTTACAGTACAATGTATCTCTATAGAAACGACGTAGTATGAGGCATCGCAGCAAGGATTTGGACATTGTATGAGACATTGTGGCTAAGATTTTGCATGCCTCATACAAAGTCCAAATCCGTGGAACCAAGTTTGGACATTGTATGAGGTATCACTGTACTGTATTTGATTGCGTTGGCATAACCTCTTCTGAAGTACATTGAGAGGTGTTAGCAAATAATGAATGAAATAAGATAGTACAGCACCAAACCCATCCCACCAAATCCATCCACTGAACTATACGTTTGGTGTGGTGTCTATAAATGTATGGCTGACAAATGAGAATCGGAAACTGAGGTTTGCCAGGATATAGTTCACACTGTAACAATCTAGTGAAAAGAACACTAAGCAAGTGGAACGGTAAAACAGTTGTCCATTTGGGAGTTCAAATGACAGTCTTGATATTGTGTGTGCCTTGCTAAACTGATGCTTAGCATGGGATTCCCTATCACTTCTTTTATATTTGTTTCATTGATATTTCTCCCCATCTGCTAGTGTCCTCCTTTCCTTGACACCGCATATAAAATTGCAAGTCACTCTGTTAGAGACCACCTCTTCGCATTGCCTAGAACAGTAATGCCAAACCTTTTAGAGACCGATGGCCCAAACAGAGGGGCAGGGTGAATTCTGTGCTGGGGGAGGGAGGAAGTGCTCCCTTTGGGTTGCTGGGCAGAGCAAACTCTGTGCTGGGAGGAGGAAGTGCTCCCACTGGGCTGCTGGAAGGAGGGACAGGGTGAACTCTGTGCTGGGGTGATAGCATGCATGCTAACAGAGAGGGCTGTGAGTGCCTTTTCTGGCACACATGCCATAGCTTTGCCACCACTGGCCTAGAAGTTACTTACATTAGCACAGCGTTACTCTGAAGTCTCTGACGCAGCCACACAAATTCTCGAAAACGCCTTCGGACACAAGATGTTTTTCTCGTAAAACACATGCTATTTGTCTGTAAAGAAAGAGAACATACTCACACTGAGGATTAACATATCTTGAAGATGCACTGTCAGTACCATAATGGCTACTCTCTGTGCCATCCTATAAGCCACGTCCAAAATGAGATTTCTTCACATGAAGGCTCTTGTTAAATTTGATGATCAGTAGCTCGAACACAAAATCTGGGAGTCTAATCAGGCTCTTGTAAAGTCCTAATAAGCCTGCTTGATCATAAAAACACAGTTTCTCTTCTAAATAAGAATGCCCAATCCTTCTACAGTATTACCCAAAATAAAATCCAACTCAGCATGAGAATGAAAGAGATGGCAGGAATATGAAACAAAAATCACAAGATCTTCACAAATTATTATCAGGTTAAAAAGATAATCTATACCTATTAAGCAAAGGTGTATGTTCGGTGTCCGGAATGGGCTGCCGCACCCCTTGACCAAACCCCATGAGATTCAGCACACATGTACCTTGCACACGTGAACAGGTCACTGCTGGGGTCCCAAAGCCCATGGGGTGGGGGGTTGCCCCCTAAATTGATCTGCAAAGGGGGCATATTTTAATTTAATAGTCATATTTATGTATGCCGCCCACTCAGGCAGAACCTGACTCAGGGCGGCTGGAGGGTTTGTGTCTGACCCAGTGTTAGGCCCACCCCTGGCCAGTGGGTTTCCCGGGCAACAATGGCACTCAACTAGCTGGGTTGGGACCACCCGGGTGAAGCCAGGCACCCCTGCTAGTATTAAGTAAAGGTCACCCTTGCTTGAAAGTCAGTTGTATCCGACTCTAGGGTTTAGTACTCATCTCTGTTTATAGTCAATGCAGTACAGTCTGCGTTTGCAGACATTTCCGTGGAAATGTGGCAGGCATGCTTCAACACCAGAGTGCAAGGAACACTGCTTACCTTCCCACCAAAGTGGTACCTATTTATCTACTTGCAATTTCTTGCTTTCAAACTGCTAGTTTGGCAGGAACTGAGACAGATGACAGGAGCTCACTCCATCCATCATGCAGTACTCGGGCCTCAAACTGCTGACCTGCCGACCTTCCAGTCATCAAGTTCAGCGTCTTAGACACTAAGCCGCTGGAGGAACTTAATAATTAAATATTAAAGTGATTAATATTTAATAATATTAAACCAGATCATAAAACTGGCTTTTCTTCCTTGTTCTTTCAGTGTGCGTAGCTGAAAGATCCATTCCTTGATCCAGGCCAATGTTTCAAATGTCCTGTGTTAACTAAAGTTTAATCCATCCCAGGATTTACATGAGCCTGGGAAGACAGGGAGAAGAACCAGGCTGCTGCTGTTTGCAGTGACAGAACTTGAATAATAAATTATTTATCCCCTACTTCTACTCCCATATCCTGATTTATATTCCTAAGGGATGCAGGCCCATTCTCTACTAAAACAGTCTTACTCTAGTTAATAACGTCTACTACAGCTCTCATAATCTCAGAACAGTTTGTTGGCTGGGAATAGTCAGATTTACAAAATTATCGCAGCCCTTGGAAAGATATGCCACCCAAAAAAACTAGCACATTTCCACACTGTAGCAGATATACTCACGTGAATGAAAATTTCGTAATCTATATATGAATGCCAGAAGTCTTCCTTTTGTAGCTGGGGGTCTCGAACCAAGACCATGATAAATTCCTGTAAGAGCATAATAAAGCAGTTGAAATGGAAATACTGTACTAATTCTTCTTGGAAAGTGTGGGTTGAACTTGCCCCTTTGTGATTACTTCTGTTATTGCCAGCCCAAGCTGCCTGTGTTAAAAAGAATTCTGACGGTGGGGGAAGCACCAAACGAAACCAAAACAAAAAGACCATTAGTAATGTTATTTCATGTACCCAGGAAAACTTTTGCCTCTAACTACTGGAAATTTCTAAGTTGAGCAATGCTGTTGCAACCAGGAAATATGTATTTATAAGGAAATGTTTCAATTATGGTCTATCAGCCATGTACAGGCAACTGCTACTGCTGCATGGGTGGCTAATCTTTCATTCTTTTTTAAAGCTATGTCACACTGTTGCTTACCAAACATTTTGAAAGAATGACTTTCACAGGAAACAAGTGCCATTGCTGATACAGTATTGCAAAGTAACACTTTCAGCAACTGCTAAAAAGAAATCCACATTTGCTCAAATACAGAAAAGGCCAAAGGTTTTTTTTTAATGTAACATCTAAGGCAGACATTCTCAACCTATGACTTGCGGGCCAAACCCAGCCCCCGATGCCCTCACCGATCTCGGAAGCGGAATTGAAATGCATTCTGCACATGCGCAGAGTGCATTTTACTTCAGCTTCCGGGTGGGAGGAACCACGTGACTAGCCCGATCAGTAGTCCAGGAGGCGTGGTCAAGCTCATGACCAGGAAACTTTGAGAAAGTCTGATCTGAGGATTGGTTCATAATCAGCTGGAACATGAAATACAGGTTGATGGCAAGAAAGTCTGAGCCCCTGTCATACTATATTTATAGGTTTCACATGAATTGGAACAGTCCAGATGGTCAAGATGGTTTGATGATTTGGGGAGCTAGGAATAATAATAGAAATAGTAATAGTAATAGTAATAATAATAACAACAACAACACTCCGGGGATGGGAACCACCTGTGGGCGGCCGCCACCGCCGCACAACAGGCCTCGCGCTCTCCCCGGAGCCTCACCATCGCTCCAGGGATGGGAGCCACCTGTGGGCAGCCGCCGCCGCCACTCCCTTCACAGCCACGACGGCCCGAAGGGGAGAAAAGCCTCTGCCGCTGCTCAACAGGCCTCACACTCTCCCCGGAGCCTCACCATCGCTCCGGGGATGGGAGCCACCTGTCAGCTGCTGCTTTTCATTATTCTAAGAGGACTCCATCAGTCCTACTCTTTTTGATGTAAGCACGGGCTGCATTTGCTTTTTTCTTATTAGGTCTTTTGCCATTTGTACTTTGATTACTGTTTTTTGCTGACTATGCTGTTTATTGTATTATCTTTGATGTTTTTATGGTCCATATTTTGTTATTACTGTTTCTTGCACTTTCCTCGATGTAAACCGCTTAGAGTCGCCTCTGGTTGAATTAAGCAGTATACAAAAATAAAGTGAAATAAAATGAAATGAAAAAGGAATATTTCCAGGATCTTGTCAGGCTCAACATAAGGGATGGATCCCATGAGTAGGCTTTTTCTAGTAAAGGTTTCCCTTGCTCGAAAGCCAGTTGTATCTGACTCTAGGGTTCAGTGCTCATCTCTGTTTCAAAGCCGAAGAGCCAGCGCTGTCTGCTTCTGCAGATGCTTCTATGGTCATGTGGCAGGCATGACTAGACACCGGAGTGCACAGAATGCTGTTACCTTCCCACCAAAGTGGTCCCTATTTATCTACTTGCAATTTCTTGCTTTCGAATTGCTAGGTTGGCAGGAACTGGGACAAAGACCCTGCAGTACTCGGGAATTGAACTGCTGACCTTCTGCCTCCCAGTCAACATCTTAACCACTTGAGCCACTGCAGTCCCCTAGGGACTCTCTACAGTACTTACATTTTTTTCCCCTGCATCTATTAACATGTGCACTAGAGCTCACTCTTGAAATCTCATGCCACAGCCTGTATAACCTATGGTTTTAAATTGTCCAAAAGGTTGCCAGTGCCAAGGCAAACACAGTCACATTGACCTAGTTCAGATGAAGTAAGAAACCATGGTTTTCTGCTTCACAAAAGGATGTGCCTGAACCTTAGGTCTATGTAGCCCCCATCTCCTTTAGGTACGAGGAGCAAAAGAGAATTAAAGCCTTCATTTAACTTTCAAGCAAATAAGTTCTTGAGATAGCCAACTGAGGGATCCAGAAGTTGTGGTTTCAGATCCTAGCTTTTTAGCACATTCACAGTTCTTTTGAAAGCCCATTAACAACCCATACTCCCTCAGGGTCAGAGATGTCATGGAATTAAGGCACTGAAAATGAATACTTCCAGTCCCTAGTAGACGTTTGGGTGGATCTCAAGGTTCTTAGTAACAAAACAGATCTCAGAAATCTGACGTCTGCCCATTTGTTGTGTAACTCAGAGGTTTAGCATAATTGAATTTAAAGGCAGTGGTTCTCAACATGAAGCCCACGTCTCACAGGGGAACTTCAATTCCCAGAAGCCTAAGTCAGTACATTGGCTGAACTGTGCTTTGGAAAATTGACTTATTTAATCATCTCAGTCCCGCCAGTGTTCATTTGCATAGCATGGTTTCTGTTAGCTAAAGAAGAAGCCCAGCTGAGGCCAAAAAACGTTTTACTCAAAACTGCTAACAGGTTAATAGAATGCGCAACTGACTTCATAAAGCAATCATATGTCTTTATAGCATTTCTGTGAATCCCTTCACTCCATTCCACAATGAAGCTTTTTACCAAAGTGAAAAACAAATCAAAAGAGAATTTTGCCCTAATAAAATCAATCTGATTTTTATCTTAAATCTTAGCATGAATGTTCTCTCATAATTCAACTTATAAACTAAATTATGATTAATTTATGAAAAACCACTGTGTTCATGTGGACAGAGCACGTAACACTTTGTTTCCAAACCAAAGAAATGTCCACTATAATTTCCAATAAGTCTCCAAAACTGATTGTCACCAGCAATGAAGAGACTGAAAAACAGAACGGAAGAAAGAAAAGTGCCTCTTCTTCAAGTGGAGCCGGCCTTTGTCCATATGAAGCAAACCCTTCTGGACATTCAGCCTCCTTATAGACCTCCCTGCTCCAAACTGCCTAATGTCAGTAATAAACTAGAGAAGGATAAACAAACTGCAGCTTCATCCAGGTTAGAGGAGGTGCTCATTATCACATTCCATGCTGGATGGGATTAGCTTCCCAGCCAATGTCATCACCACCCCCATTCAATACAGGCAACCAGATCCAGGGTGTGTCCCATAGCATGAGTGGAGAAAGATAACAATTTGCGACAGATGTGTGGTTGCTATGGAGGCCATAAAATTGTAAACCACTTCCTCCAGGGGGGCTTAGACATGAAAGTCACTCTATCAAAACAGGCATCAAAAGCCCTGGGGACCACTTCAGTAAAAGGGGCACACTAACAAAAATCATATTCTGCCTCCAACCACATTAAGATACAATATACAGTCAGTCAAATCTCTACGGACGATTTTTTTCCCCATTCCACGAGATTATTTGTACAGTAAAATCTCGGGTTGCAACCGCTTCGGGTAATGTTTGCTGCAGTTTATGACGACAAATCCTATGGAAATTAGAAGTGACTTATAGCAGCCCTAATTATATTTATTTATTTTATTTACATGATTTCTACCCCACCTTCCTCATCCATGGATGACCCAAGGCGGCTTACATAAAAGTTAAAAAACATACATAGATTAAGAACAACTAACCACCACCACCCATGGAGCTTTCAAGGTAAGCGAGGCTTTTAAGGAGTGGCTTTACTAATTCCAGGGAGTTTCCATGGTTCCTTGTCCATCACTCTATTCACTACACAACATTGGGTATCCCAGAGGATATAGTATTTTTTTTAATCAGAATTTTCCCCCGTATACTTTTTAAAAATCATACAGTAAAACCCCTACTTACAAAAATAAAAGTCCATTCCATAGGCTTTTGCTTAAATCAATTTTTTTTTTGTAACTCAAAACAAACCCATTAGGAAAAAATTATTATTTTATGTAACTCGAAGCAAACCCATAGGGAAAATTAAATGTTTATGTAAATCGAAGCAAACCCATAGGGAAATGAATTTTTACATAACTCAAAGCAAATCCATAGGAAAAAGAATCTTTATGTAACTTGAAGCAAACCCATAGGAAATCGTGAAAATCGGGACATGGTTTTAGCATACAATCATTATGTAAGTCGAATTTTATGTAACTCAAGGCATTTGTAAGTCAGGGTTTTACTGTATTGTGTTCTTGGTTTTTTAAGTCATACAGAGAACATAGTATGGTTTTTAAAAAACACAATGGAATTTTTCTGTTTGAAATTTCCCCATTTCACTTCCCCTGTGTAATTTGGCTGTTTTTATTTCAGGAAATTGGTCAGTTATTTGTTCCAGTTATTCACTCCTAGTTTTGCTTTTCCTTTGCTTCTTTGTTCTCCTGTGGCTGCTGACTCACGCCTGTGTTTAATATTTAAACATGCCCCATAGCAATCATTATTATCTACTTCCGTTACAGCTACTGTACAAATCTTCATTTACTCAAAAGTAAGCTGTGTTCAAAGGGACTTTCAATACATGGCAACCTATATATATATATATATATACACACAGTAAAACCCCGACTTACAAATGCCTATGAGTTATGTAAAAATCGACATATAATGATTTTGTGCTAAAACCATGTCCAGATTTACATGATTTCCTATGAGTTTGCTTCGAGTTACATAAAGATTCTTTTTCCTATGGGTTTGCTTCGTGTTACATAAAAAAACGATTTAAGCAAAAGCCTATGGAATGGATTTTTTTCATAAATAGGGTTTTACTGTAAAAGTTAATGAGCCACCCGGAGTCACTTCGGGGAGGGGGCAGGGATAGAAATTGAATAAAATAAATAAAACAATGAACAATTATTATATATTATATTAATTATATATAAATATTATCCTATTCAGTACTTATGACCATGGCAGTATTTTTTAAAGGAAGTAATAGTTTTGTGGGAAGTGAAATTGGGGGGTACCCGATAGAAAAGATTTTGTGAAGGGACTGCCACTTCTACTTCCACTCTCTCATGCTTCTTTTGCATTAAAAATTAGCACACCATGAGCTTCCACTAATGCTACAAAAGTTTTGGCAATGCTGGAAATTCTGCAAAGACCACTGGTTGGCATCTAGGCATGAAAGAGGTAAATAACCTCAGAAGGTTTGTAGTACTTCTGAAAAACAACACTATTCAACAGTGAGAACTTATGTTCACTGCTTTGTTTTTGCTCAGAAAATCTGAGGTTGTAAAAAGTGGTTGAAATTTTTGAAATGGTAGCCGTGTTAGTCTGTGTTTCAAACATTTCAGAGAGTAAACAAAAAGACAAAAAAGGTTGTGGCACTTTAAAGACCAAGTGGACTTGATCCACGAAAGCTAACATTAAAATACAGCTGTTAGTCTTTAAAGTGCCACAACATTGTTTGTATTTTTGTTTTGTTTACTCTCTGAAATAAATAGTGGTTATAATACCTAATAATAAACCATAATACCATAGTGTTTAAATGTGATAGAGTGCTTTGGGTTGAATCCAGACTTAGTCATATTTAATAGTGAATTCCTTTACGTAAATGGGATTTACATTAATCTTGACTACTGTTCCACTGATTTTAATTACCTAAATCCCGCAGATGATCCCAACTATGGCAGACCTACTAGAATAATTGCTGAATGTAGAGTTAACAATCTATAACGGGGTGCCCAAACTACGGCCCACAGGCTGGATCCAGTCTGCACCACTCTCGCCACTCCTGGAAGCAGAAGTAAAAGGTGCATGTGCATAACACTGTCGTAAATAACCCGCAGCTGTCCATGGGTCATTGATGGCAGTTATATGCATGCAAGGGCGCATTCTGCACATGTGTGTTTTATTTCCGCTTCTGGTGGGAGGATGCATGTGACCAGCCTGTGGCCCAAAAAGTTCGGGGATCCCTGCTCTATAAAGTCCATTAATTCATGGGTCTGACTCAGGAGTTCTAAACCTTTTTAAGCCAGGGGCCAGGTCATACTCCCTCAGACAGTTTTGGAGGCCGGATGGCCATTTTACCCTTCCTCCAACACATGGCATTTCCTGGTGTGGTCGAGGCAGTGGGGGGCCACATGAAATGGTGCCATGGACCGCATCTGGCCCATGGGCCGCAGGTTGAGAATTCCTGCTCTAACTCAACTAGACTGAGACCAATGGGTTGACTAAGACAAGATCCAACCAGCTGGATGTTTTCCTTTCTTCTTGTTGTTTCTTTTTTTGTGATGGGGAGGAACAAATAACACCAGGAATACAGTGATACCTCATACAAAGTCCAAACTTGGTTCCACAAGTTTGGACTTTATACGGATTTGGACTTTGTATGAGGCATGCAAAATCCTAGCCACGATGCCTCATACAACATCCAAATCCTTGCCGCAATGCCTCGTACAACGTCGTTTCCATAGAGATACATTGTACTGTAACAGCACAGACTTCAGGGCAAAGTCAAGGAAACAGACAGGAAACTGACAGAACTTTAAGAAATCATTGTCTAAAGGCTAAATACATTACAAAAAAAAAAATGTCAAACAACCCTGATTGTTCAAGAACCTGAAGAATGTTGCAAAAATCCCAGGAATGCTTCTAAAAATTCTGATGAAAAAAATAAAAAAAAATCCAAAATCACGCTCAAAACCACTCCTAAACACTCTTCGCCTTGTGCAAAACTCACAAGAGCAATGGACGCATGTGTCCTGCCATTTATACTGCCCAGGCACAATGCAACCTGGGAAAAACCCAATGCCTCATACAAAGTCAAGCGACTTTGTATGAGGTAACTTTTTTCAAGAAATTAGGGGATGTTGTATGAATTTGATGTTGCATGAAGCGGACTTTGTATGAGGTATTACTGTTCTAGTTTTGTAGTGATTAAGCATTCAAATAGTCAGAAAAGCAAAGGAAACAACAGGTTATAAACAGATTCAAGCTCAAGAAAGTGATCGCTAATAGAAGGGAAGGAAAAAAATCACCTCACTCTCTAGAAGTAAGGTAATTATGGAAAGTTGTACCTTACTGCTAACCCTCTGTTCAAATTTCAGCACAAAGAATTATCCAAGCAATCTTGAAACAATTATCTCTTCCCCTTGAGGCTAGATGAACAGTAGCTTGATTAGGTCAGCTAGATATTTTGTATGGCAGGCAAGGGCTGAACTGGAGATTTATGGTTTACAATACACATAGGGGCATTTAATATACTGTATCTTGAAATTTCTCCATGAGGTTCAAGATAGAAATTTCCAAGATAGCTTATGATGGGGCACGGCAATTGGACAAGACTAATCAATTGGCTTCACCGACAAGTTGGAGCTTGAACCTGAAATTCCTAGGTTTAATCTGAAATCCTAGTCAACACACAATACTGGCTTTCTATAAGGACCCCATGAAAAAGTACTTCTGACCTGGCCACCTGCATCTTGCCATCTCATTTACTTAGTTAGTCTGAGTCTGCCATTTGAACAGCAGCAGCAGAAAGTTTTTTATTGCAGCACATTACCACGGGTACTGCAGTGGCTCAAGTGGTTAAGACACTGACTTGGAGGCGGAAGGTCAGCAGCTCGATTCCCGAGTACTGCAGGACGGAATGAGCTCCTATCTTTGTCCCAGCTTCTGCCAACCTAGCAGTTCGAAAGAAAGAAATTGCAAGTAGATAAATAGGTACCACTTCAGTGGGAAGGTAACAGCATTCCGTGCGCTCCGGTGTCAAGTCATGCCTGCCACATAACCACGGAAATGTCTGCACTACAATGTCTACAGAGATGAGCACTGAACCCTAGAGTCGGATACGACTGGCTTTCGAGCAAGGAAAACCTACCAGGGGAAACATGATTTCTTCTAAGCACCTAAGTCCCTTCTATGGATATCAGGAGTCCTGGGTTCCCTGAAATATGGTAAAGTCCTACCATTACAAAAAGAGACACCAAAAGACAAACATTATACCAAAGCTGCACCTAGTCACGACAGACAATGTGTGTTAATTTGGGTGTGGAATAAACAAAACAAATTTTCCTCTCTCTTTGGAGAAGAGTAGCTTTATTTTTCTAGCCAAATTACATATTAAGCCAGGGAGGTTTTCTCATCTCAACTGGGAACAGATTATGGGTACTGCATAAAATTGTACCTATGGGGTATCAACATATACAGCAGATGGTTCAAGAATTGTAGATTAGGCTTGAAGGATGGAAGAAGTCAGAACGGCTGCCTGATATCCAGAATGTTATTAAAGTGTGTGAGAGAACTGAATGTAGAAATTGCTGGTTCTTTTAATGTGCAATTTAGGAAGTTTCCAGGTTTCTTTTCCAAAAGAAAATTCTCGCCACTGATTTCATGTCAGTCATTTCCCATAAACTCAGCAATGATAACAATGTTTGAAATAAAAGAAGCCCTTGTCTTAAATGGAAAGATGGAGTTTAGCTGCAAACTTTACTTATTCCACCACCACTTTTTAAAAAACCTCTTAACCACATGAAGACGTGGGTAAAATGCTTTGGGTTGAGGTCAATAAATGTGTTGCCCTCTTGTAAAAGATGTAACTCATAGGCAGCCACACCTACATTTAGAAATGGCAGACTACCAACCTAGCAGTTCGAAAGCAAGAAATTGCAAGTAGATAAATAGGGACCACTTCGGTGGGAAGGTAACAGTGTTCTATGCACTCTGGTGTCTAGTCATGCCTGCCACATGACCACGGAAACGTCTGCAGAAGCAGACAGCGCTTGCTCTTCGGCTTGGAAACAGAGATGAGCACTGCACCCTAGAGTCGGATACGACTAGCTTTCGAGCAAGGGAAACCTAATGTCAGCCCACCGCAAAGCTGCAAAGCTTCAAGGTAGCTTTCTATGGGTAGTTAGAGCCATAACATTATTTGCCATTTGTAGCATATGATTTTGGTTATGCCTCATTGAACATAAATGTTGGTTTGGTTCAGGCTCATTAAAATGGGTTCTGTGCACGTTTTTATTGGTAAATTTGCTATTTGCATGAATGAGCTAAAAATTCTTTTTAATGTCGCTGTGACTTGCTTCCAATGCCTTTTTAATAGGGAGATCCATCAGCTCTAACCTAACTATGATTGTACGTTTTAACTGCTGTAGGCTTTTAAATTGCATACCCAAATGACAAACCTTTGACGACAGAAACCTGTATTCTTTCCCTGTGGTTTTAGCTACATAATAATTTCACTTTAAACAAGGAAATGTGTTCTCTAGATCTCTCTTTAATTAAAATATAAGGGAGAGCAATGATGGGGAGGAGGAGGGAGCGAAGTTCAATAGCACTGAAGCCATTCATGCTTTGGCATCTCTAGTTAACATGTTGTCAGATGAGTGGATTGAGGAAGTCGTCTATCGAAAGCTCCAGAAAGCCCCTGCCAACCAGAGTGAAGAGTATTGAGCTAAATGGACAACTGAGCTGACACAGGATAAAAGGGAAAGCATTATGTCTATGCAATGATTCTGAAAGAGCACAGAATGTGGTTTGAGGCTAAACACCGACTTCCAAAGCATCTCACCTTCATTTTCAAAATGAAAGCACCACAGAGCATTCAAGCAAGCACTCAGTCCTACATTCCAGTCATGCAAAGCTACAGATGACTGGTTGGGTAAACACTTGGATAACAATGCATGTCCCACTGAATACTGCATGATGACCCAGTTTGGATGAACTAATTCCTGAATTTAGACATACAGTATATTTAGATATGTGTTCCTGACACTCATGGTCCTCAGTATAAAAATGATTTTTTTTCTTTGGATAAGGGATCATTTTTCTGGCCCTTATACTGTAATTGTAATGCATAAATAACTCACTCTCTGTGTTGTTTCTCTATTTGTATCAGAGTATCACATAACATATGGAGGTACTGTGTATGAAATATAGGTAAAACCAATTAAAATGCTAAAATAAATTGGACTATTTTTGACCAGAAGCAGCCTATGTCAATAGAATTATCTCAACCTTTTGCTAGATCATCCTTTTGTACATTTGGTGGCACACAAATTGCTTCCCTGTAAAGACTGCATTGAGTGAATTTCTCCCTATTCAATTTTTTGGGTAGAAAAACTACTGACTATTTAATGCGGTGAGAATGAGTTTTTGTTTTAGACATGAATAATATAATTGTTTGATGGAGATGTGTATGAACATAGCTCAGGCTTCCTCAACCTTGGCCCTCCAGCTGTTCTTGAACTTCAATTCCCAGAAACTCTGATCAGCAGGAGTGATGACTTGGGCTTCTGGGAATTGAAGTCCAAGAACAGCTGGAGGGCCAAGGTTGAGGAAGCCTGACATAGATAGTAAATATCACAATGCCAATGTAACTATGTTTTTTCTAGCTACAAGTGCCCTGTGATTCTTCCAGCAGAAAAAATCCCTATATAAAAGGCTCCTGCTTAGTACTACTGCTAAAGGTAAAGGTAAAGGTCACCCTTGCTTGAAAGCCAGTCATATCCAACTCTACAGTTCAGTGCTTATCACTGTTTATAGCCGAAGAGCCATCGCTGTCTTCATTTGCAGATGTTTCTGTGGTCATGCGGCAGGCATGACTAGACACCAGAGCGCACGGAACAGTTTACCTTCCCACCGAAGTGGTCCCCATTTATCTACTTGCAATTACTTGCTTTCAAACTGCTAGGTTGGCAGCTGCTGGAACAGAGGCAGAGCTCCTTCCGTCCTGCGGTATTTGGGTATCGAACTGCTGACCTGCCACCTTTCAGTCATGTAGTTCCTTTTATTTGTTCAAAACTTCTCATATAAATTATAGTTCTGTAAGACTAGCCACTATCCTGCTCATATTACATGATTTTCTAATTAGCTCGAAAGCTCCAATATCAGTTTTCCCACGCACGTGCAGAACCCATCAGTATGGATTCACGAGACCAAAAAGAAGAAACTGTGTTAGTAGCTTACTGTATTTGGCCTAAACCTAAATGTTAGTCCCAACCAGAGTAGGTTCCCTTCATACCCATCAAGCGCCGCTTCGGAAAATACAAGAACTGCTCCAGCCCGGGTGCACATGCACAGCAAAAACTCCTTTGTGCATGTGCAGAACCCCTTTGCGCATGCACAGAACACATTTGCACATGTGCAGATGGGTTCTGTGCGCGTGCGCAGTAACCCCTTTCCCTGCTCTTCTAAATACGGGATGGTGCCAGGAAAGGGGAGGAACACATGCCAAAATACGGGATTTCCCGGCTAATCCGGGATACTTAGCGGGTATGGTTCCCTTGAACCTAGCAAGTCAGTAAAACCCCTGACTTACGTATGCCGCGAGTTACGTAAAATTCGACTTATGTAATGATTTTGCGGCAAAACTGTGTCCCGATTTACATAAATGTCCTGATTTATGTAACACAATTTCCTATGGGTTTGCTTTGATTTATGTAAAAAATTCACAGCCAGAAGAGGACACTTTCCTTAGGCCTTTTCAATCATGCAACAAGCCCTCCATGCAACCTACTACAGATTTCATGGCAAGCAGAAGGTTCTTTGATATTAAAATGAACTGGAAGTTGAAAAAGATACTTTTTTAGGCTAAGGTTTTTCCAGAATTCCCCAGCCAGTACAGCCACACACAAAAACCTAAGACAACCTAAGATTGCTTGCAATCCCTAAATATCAAAATACAGTATGTCCCTTTTGTTATCTTTCCTACTTGCAAAAGTTGCTTGCCTCTTCCAGTTCCACAACCATATACAGCGCTACGACCCACATCAGAGGAACTATTTTCACCATCTCTTCACCGTGGCATTTACACAACTTTCTTTGTGTTGGTCTTCTTCCGTGTCTAGGCCAGACATGAAACTACCAAAATTAAGCCACCTTTTAGTGAATTCATTCCATAGTTTTTGTCACCTGACCTAGTGTGAGAAAAATTAGCCAGCAATACAAGGTTGCCGTTACCAGGATACGCCCGACTGTGGTTCAAAGATACCACAATCTTCAAGGAGGCTCTCTTTGTGTTGTACAAACCTATCAAATATATTTGCATGAACTTTTTTTATAAAACCTTTTCTTATATTTAAAGTTTAAACGATTAAGAATTCGATAGTTCGTGTATGACTAGTTGATTGTACAGTTACCTACAATATAACTTCAGGAAATGTTCCTTGATGAGCAGCTGACCAATACAGAAGCATTTTCATATCTAGTTTTGAAGACATGAAAGTTTTCTGATTCCTAATTGAAAAGCACTTTTCCAAAGGAGACAAACGTACACACACATAGCCAGAGTACTTACCTCTTTTTCATGCTTTGGCGTCATCTTCCAATTTGCATTCAAAACCAGTCTGAAAATATAAAAGAGAAGGCTGTATTAATGTAATATTTTGTCTAAAAATCTAATTCTTAATCCAGCTGCAAATCCTAGCTCATGCCTCAATGTGGTGCAGTGGTGACCCTGGCTGTGTAACCGCTATGGTGGTGGAGGTGTATTCCCCCAGTAGGTTCAACCATGCTAATGTTGGCTAGCGGTCTGGAATGGGGAGTTCTCCATTCTGGAAGTAAAGGTTAGCTAAGTGGGGTCAGGTATTTGGGCAATGCACCTAGCCACTGAATTGCTCTAATATAGCCAACTTTGACATGATCCCAGCCAGCTATGTCATCGTATTTAAAATGGCTAAAGGAGCATGAAAAACACGGGCCTCAGTCCCTCCATGCATCATTGGGCCCTGCTATGGTAGCAGTAGGACTTCCCAATGGTGAGAGGCTGCTAAAATCTCTAAATAGTGGGAGATAGTGCTTCAATCCACCGTGTCAAACTGACGTGTGAAACACGGATCAACCAAGTAAGTAATGCAGCTGAAGATTCAGAGGAAATGTTCACAAAATCTATCCCAGCTTTATCTCACACAGTCCAAGAGATACTAAAGTTGTCCACCTTTTCCACCAGTCAAAGACCAGTTAAATTTCTCCAAACCTATCAGTGACTACTTGTCACATTAGTGATATTTCAGCTTCAGTATAGCAGCTTACAGTACCTCTAAACACCACTCACTGGGCAACTAGCTTGCAAAGGTGTTGTTGTGCTCGTGCCTTGATTTGGGGCTTTCCCCAGACATCTGGTTGGCTGCTAAAAATACACAAAGCTAGAAAAGTTCAAAATTTAGATGAATTACTGTACGTGTTTGAATGACAACTCCCAGAATCATTCAACCAACACGGCCAACAGTCAAGCAGACTCGAAAATCCTGGGAGCTATATAATTAAAACACGTTTTCCAAGCTGTGGATTGAGATAGATCTTTGGTTTGATCCAAAGAACTGGTCTGTTCTGAAGGCAACTATTTCCACTCATGGGAATGGGGAAACATCAAATATACACTTGAGCAGAGTTACTGCTAGCACATCAAAGGGTTACCCTAACCCTTTAATGTGCTAGCAGCAACTCTGTGTTTCTCCTAAATCCCTCTGGCAGGAACCACTAGCAAAGGCTCTAAGCACATAGGCACAAGCCTCTCTGATCTATTAGAAGCTCATCTTCTGTTAGTGGTCCTCTGATGTATCGACCTCATATAACTTGCAATGCCATAAAAATGGCTAGCCCCTGAACTTGTTTGTTTGTTTGTTATAGCCGCCTTTTTCACCTAAGCGACTCAAGGCGGCTCACAATATCAATTAAAATCCATACCAGTTAAAAACAAATACTATAAAACTTTCTAAAACATCCGTAAAACCACCCCAATCCCCTTAAAAGAAGGACACCCAGGCAGGAATAAATAAAAACCCAACAGGGCTGGGTTGTGGTACCAGTTGTACTGTACCCCACACCTGCTGGCATAGCCACATTTTTAAGGCCTTCCTTAAGCGTTCCGTGCGCTCCGGTGTCTAGTCATGCCTGCCACATGACCACGGGAACGTCTGCAGGAGCAGACAGCGCTGGCTCTTCGGCTTAGAAACAGAGATGAGCACTGCACCCTAGAGTCGGATACGACTGGCTTTCGAGCAAGGGAAACCTAAGGGGAGCAACTCTACCTGGAGGCACAGTTCAAGTGGCAAGAGGTTCCATAGGGCTGGAGCAGATACCTAGAAGGCTCTCCTCCTGGTCTCAGTGAGATGTGCCTCCCTGGCTGATGGGTCCACTAGGGAGCCCCTACGGCCAGCTCTCGTAAGACAGGTCAAAAACCCTGGGGTGACGCAGTCTCTTAAGTAATTTAATGCAGGGATGTCCAAACTACGGCCTGTGGACCAGATCCAGCCCCCAATGCCAATTTATCCGGCTCATTTTACTTTTGCTTCTGGGCGCGATGAGGGCAGTGTGGGCCAGATGAATTGGCATTGGGGGTCGAATCGGCCCATGGGCCGTACTTTGGGCACCCATGGTTTAAGCAGACAAAAAGGCAGCCTAAAATCTATCTCATCCTGTTGTGAAACAGACTGTAAGGTGCATTTTACTTCCACTTGTGGTGGGAGGAGCCACCAGAATGAATCAGCTATGTATACTATGGACAGTCATACATCTAACATTAACCAACAGTCATGCATATTTGGGGGTGGGAAGAGATGTGCTCCTACTGAACAACACCAATCTTGGCAACAAAAATCGTTAACACTAAGAGCTGATACTATCAAATTCTAATGTTTTTAGTATTTCAACTGTATCTTGTCCAGGCTTCATTCAGTATTGATGACAAAAATCACTCTTAGGGAAAATCTTATTTCTACCTCATTTGTGGCACTGCAGAAGTTTCTGAGGCACTCCTCCAATTTTGGAATAGTAAACCAAATTCACCCCATGTACAGTCAACAACAACTTAGTCAAAAATGTACCAAATCCTTTCTTCACCAGCTATCTCTGTGGCACGGTATCTTTCCTGACATTCAGATTGTGAAGGAGTAATTGAAGGTGATACCAGTATGTAGTAGCAGATAGATGGACTAGACGGCCTGGATTCCATTCCCCATCCAGCTATGGAAACTCACTGGGAAGAGGAACTGATACAACCATTCCATCAATACCTCACTTATCTTGAAGTCTTTTTAGGATCACTATAAATCAGATATGACCTGAAAGAATGTTAAGAGCAGCAGCAACTGAAGACATAATATTTATATCTAGGAACTACATTATTATCCAGCATTGCTGAAGCCTCTAATCTTATACCACTGCACTGCACGTATACCTTTAAAATGGTTTAAGAATGTACAGTACATCACAAAAAATAATACAAAGCTCAAGCACTCTGTCTAGCAGTGGATTTCAGTGCTGTGTGGACTTTTTCTACCAGCATCGATATAACCATAGTTCAACACACCTGTAGTCTCACAAGGGCTGAAATCAACATCTATGCCAGTGCAGAAGCCATGGAAGAAAATTATTCAAGAATTAAGTCCACTCAAACATACCACATCTCATTCCTTGTAAAAAGCTAGTCTAACTAAGGATGAATACCAGCAGGTGTAACGTTTTGAATTAAATCTAATAGTGTAACTTAAAATCAGGAAGCTTAAATTTCAAAGTATCCCCAGGCAAAGTCTAAAAACCTATCATCAAAAGAACAAAATTTCCAGCGTGTTGCAACAGAACAGAATACTGTATAGCAGACAGTCGGTTCATTTCAGTTCTAAACGGCTGTGACCAAGCATGATCTGTTTAAACACCGATACAATATTTCTCAACGGATAGAGCAATACAAGTCCAGGAAGCTGCCTTGCGCCATATCAGAGATGATACCTGTCCAGCTCAGTTTTGTTGACACAGACTTGCTGCTGTTTTCCAGGTTGCAGACACCAGACTTCCCCAGATATGTTTGGGATTTAAAGCAGAAGTGAGCAAAGTGCACTTTTTCAGAGGTTTATAACTATAACTTCCATCAAGTTCGGCCAACATACTCAATGGCGAGCAACACTGGGAGCTGCTACACAACAACAGCTGAAAGGTCACACTGTCCTCCTCTGATTTAGAGGGACTCAGCTACAGCCACAAGTCAAGGAAGCAGCAGCTGTGGGTCTTCTAGTTGGTCTGTTGCAAAAGCAAGCTTAATATATGTTTGTTCAGTAACCAGCTCTTAGGGAATTAAACAGGGCAGCAAGAGTCAGTGAGCAGTTCTGCTGCTTAAACAATGGGGAGGTTCTTTTTAAAAAGAAAAACCGGTGTTCGCTTTCAACAGTAAATCAAAAGGTTATAAATTTTGTTTACCAAAGTGTTCCTACTGATCTTGCAACACAAGTTCAGAAAAAAACACACACACTAGAGGTGAGACACTGGGAAAAGACGGTGCAAATATTCTTCCACATTGTCTGATACAGAGGAGGAAGAATAGGCACCAGGACAAGACTTGAGTGGAGAGGTTGGGTCTAGAAAAAAGAAGATTCGCTTGAAAGACATGTCCTGCTAAGGAGCTCTACATAGGTCAGCCACTGTGAGATAGACAATACTGGGTCAGATAAGCTTGTGAGATGATTTAGTACCGGGATGGCGAACCTTAGTACTCCATGTGTTCTTGGACTTCAATTCCCAGAAGCCCAAATCTCTGTGAAGCCACACGAATTGGTTTACTTTACGTACGCAGAATTGAGAATTGTAGTCCAAGAACACCTGGCGTGCCAAGTTTCACCATTACTGATCTAGTAAGTCTCTTCTGTTCAGTATAGTCACTTATCTAGCCTAGCCCTGTCAGCTCAAATTGACAAGAACTTTTCTGGGTTTCAGGCAGGATTCACACACACACACACACACACACACACACACACACACACACACACACACACACACACACACACACACACACACACACACACACAGAAAAAGCAAGATCCACCTTCATAAAAATGCAACATTTGTTATGCATTAGAGATCTAACTCTCACTACAAAGATCCAAATAGTGAGAGGTTACGTATTCCCAGTGTTGCTATATGGAGTCGAAGCTTGGAAATTGACCTAACTAAAGCAGGGATTCTTAACCTGCAACCCACAGCCCGGATGCAGCCCGCGGCACCATTTCATGTGGCCCCCCACTGCCTCCACCACACCAGGAAGTGCCATGTGGTGGAGGAAGGGCAAAATGGCCATCCAGCCCACGAAGCTGTCTGGGGGAGCGTGGCCCAGCCCCCAGCTTAAAAAGGTTGAGAACTCCTGAACCAAAGCCTCTGAAAAGAGAATCAAAGCTTTTGAAATGTGGATCTACAGACGGCTGCTAAGGATATCATGGAATGGCCATGTGACTAACATAGAAGTATTCCACCAAATGGATAAAGAACAAGAGCTCTTTAAGATCATTAAGCAAAGAAAGCTTCAATACCTTGGCCATATCATAAGGAACAACATAATGAAGTATAGAATACTCCAACTCATTCTGCAAAGAAAGATCTCTGGACAGAGAGGCCCTGGACGTAGATGGACTTCATGCCTGAAGAACCTGAGAGACTAATTTAGCATGTCCTCGGAAGAACTGTTCCGAGGAGTTAAGAACAGAAAGATTATCACCATGATGGTAACCAATATCCAGAACTGATATGGCACCTGAAGAAGCAGAAGATTATTGGTATTCCTCATTGGTCTCCTGCCTAAGTACTCACCATAGCCAACCCTGCTTGCAAATGTAAAACCAATTTTCAAAAAAGGATCCAGGGGTGCTCCAGGAAATTACCGACCTGTCAGTTTGACATGTGTCCCAGGTAAAGTGATGGAAACCATCCTAAAAGATAGAATTCATAGGCACATAGAAGAGAAGGTGCTGCTAAAGGAGAGCCGACATGGCTTTTGCAAGGGCAAATCATGCCTCACTAATCTTTTGGAATTTTTTGAGAGTGTCAACAAGCATGTGGATAAGGGGGATCCAGTTGACATTGTTTATTTGGACTTTCAGAACGCTTTTGACAAGGTCCCACACCAAAGGCTCTTGAATAAACTTGCCAGTCATGGAATAAAGGGACAGATCTTGTCCTGGACCAGCAACTGGCTAAGGGACAGGAAACAGAGGGTAGCACTAAATGGACACTTCTCCAAGTGGAGGGAAGTAAAGAGTGGGGTCCCACAAGGTTCAGTACTGGGACCCCTGCTTTTCAACCTCTTCATAAACGATCTAGAGGTAGGAGTAAATAGAAAGGTAGCCAAATGTGCTGACGACACTAAATTATACAGGGTAGTGAAAACTGTGAGAGATTGTGAGGAGCTCCAGAGGGATCTCTTGACACTGGGGGAGTGGGCAAAACAGTGGCAAATGAGCTTTAACACTAGTAAGTGCAGAGTGATGCATGTTGGGGCAAAAAAACCCCCAATTACATTTATAAACTGATGGGGTCTGAACTCTCTGCGACAAACCAGGAAAGGGACCTTGGTGTCCTGGTGGACAACTCAATGAAGGTGTCAACCCAGTGTGCCTCAGCAGTGAAAAAAGCAAACTCAATGCTAGGGATCATTAGGAAGGGTATAGAAAATAAGTCAGCAAGTGTCATTTTGCCTCTTTATAAATCTATGGTGAGGCCCCATCTGGAATACTGTGTACAGTTCTGGTCGCCATACCTCCAGAAGGATATTATGGAGTTGGAGAAAGTGCAGAGGAGGGCAACCAGAATGATTAGGGGACTGGAACACCTTCCTTACCATCTGAGGCTGCAACGGTTGGGCCTTTTCACTCTTGAGCGACGGCGTCTAAGAGGTGACCTGATTGAAGTTTATAAAATCATGCACGGTGTGGACAAAGTAGATAAGGAAAAACTGTTTTCCCTATCGCACAACACTAAAACTAGGGGACACTCGATGAAACTTTTGGGTACTAGTTCTCAAACAAATAAGAGAAAGTACTTTTTCACCCAGAGGATCACTGGTCTATGGAACTCCCTGCCAGAAGAAGTGGTGACAGCTGTCAGTCTTGACAGCTTTAAGAAAGGATTAGACAAGTTCATAGAGGACAAGGGTATCAATGGCTATAATTATGGATACTTAAGGACAACCTCGGGGTTGGAGAGATAGGCAGGATATCTCTCAATGCCATTTTCAGGGAATCCTAAGCAGGTGAAAGCATCTCCTTGGGAATACCCTGAAGGAAATGGTGAGCCACTGTGTGAGACAGAATGCTGGAGTGGATGGGCTGTGGCCTGTTCCAGCAAGGCTGTTCTTATGCTTAGTCTCCAAAACCAAGCGAAATCAGTGAGTTCAGGTATGGGCACCACTATTGCTGTTCTTGTTTCAACAGTGGGCAACAATTGTGCCAGTAAGACTGTTTCCCACTACATATTCTTCTAAAAATACATTTATTTCACACAACTCCCCCAAAACAAACAACAACAAAACCTTCACAAAGAGTTGGAGATGACAAGCAGGGAGTTGCTTCTGGGGGGAAAAGGCACCAGAACAGTGGTTCCCAACCTTTGGGCCCCAGAAGTTCTTGGACTACAGTTTCCAGAAACCCTCACCACTGGTTGTGCTGGCCAAGATTTCTGGGAGCTGAAGTCCAAGAACATTTGAGGTCCAAAGGTTGGGAACCACTGCCCTAGAAATGTGACAGACAAATTTGAGCCTCTTTAAACTATCAATTAATGAGACAGGGAGATGGCCTGATTGCAATAAGAAGTGGACAGACCTGTACATAGCCCCATAACTTACTCAGGAGTCATTACATTAATTCTTTATTTCAACGGAGGATGAGGTTAAGCCAACCAGTATATGAGCACCATCTTTTTTTCCCAACACCACACTTACAAAGAGGACAAAAAGAAATTTAAGATCTAAAACTGAAGTGTGGGGATAAACCAGAGTTGATCTGGCAACACTTTTGCCTCCACAATAATCTCACTCTTTCAGTTTGTCTGCACTGGTTCCATTAGAACAAGAGCCAGTGTTACTTTATGTGATGCATCACGTGTGCATGAAAACCGCAACTTTGTCCAAATCGGACTTCATCCGAATCGGACTTTTTCCGAGGTGCCACTGTAATTGGAGCCATAGAGACCCAGGTTCAAATCTCCACTGGGGGACTGGTCTTAAGCTGGTCAGTGGCCCATTGAACGGATAGTTCCAAGAAGATATATCAGATGATTCAATGAGATTTGCACTCACCATTTCACAGTCATTCCAATGGATCTACTCGAGGTGGGAGTAGCAATTGGATTTATGCCAGTATCTTTCAAGCTAAACTAAGAGACAGATATCTCTGTAAACATGATGAGGATGGGGGTGGGTTATGCCTCCTTCAGTTCTTTAGAAGATAGATTTATTTAAAATAAAAACAATGAATTATTTTATATGCTCCGCAAATTACTGCCCCCATATGACTTCCTATACCTTAACTGAATACATATGCTTTTAACTCCTTGGATTTAGTTAGGTAAGTGCTGCAATTGTGCCCCAATAAGCAGATTTATCAATGCTGTTTCCAGCTCCTCTTGTTTGTCAAATATTAGAGGAAAGGCACGACACACAATGGTAGCATAATTTTTTATGAAGTTTTCTGAAGACAAAACAAAAATCAACCCCTGCTGATGCTGTTTTAGAACGTCTGGTGTAATAAAATAATTATTCGATGAATGATGCTTCGGTTTCTCAACATATGACATGTAAGTCCAACAGGATGGCCTAATTCATCTGAAAGCATTCATGTGATATGAATGATCAGCATTTACACATTCCTTGGTAGTTAGCCAGAGAGACGTTAATTACTGTACTTATGTAAAATAACAGATGAGGGAGTTAGAGCTCTGAGGCAAAAGAAACTCAGTAAAGGGAGAGAGGATGTTTCTCATCACACAAAGACATTCACAGTGTTGGTTTCCTGAAAAGCAGTAAGCCTTCTAGTACAGGGGTCCTCAAACTTTTCAGGCCATGGGCCTGTCACATGGTTGAGCGGGCCTGTCACATGGTTCCTCCCACCAGAAGCGGAAGTAAAACGCGCCCATGTGTGCACAAAACGCTGCTGTAAAGCACCTGCGGCTGTCATATTTACGACAGCTGCGAGTGCTTTACAGCAACGTTTTGCGCATGCACGGATGCATTTTACTTCCACTTCAAGGAGCAGTGTGGGCCAGATTATTAGGCACCACTGGCCGGATCTGGCCCATGGGCTGTAGTTTGGGCATCCCTGCTCTAGTATATACTTTCTTTAAAAACACTACAGGCAAAAACATATTGGCATAAATTTACGGTGCCATAGCTCAGAACAGAAGGGACTGCAGTGACTTAGCGATTAAGATGTTGAACTTCATGACGGGAAGATTGGCAGTTTGAGACCCGAGTGCTGCACGACAGAGTGAGCGCCCTTCTCTGTCACAGCTCCTGCCAACCTAGAAGTTCAAAAGCAAGAAATTACAAGTAAACAGGTACCTCTTGGACGGGAAAGGTAACAGCATTGTTTGCTCTGACATCTAGTCATTACTGCAGAAACGTCTGAAGACACAGACAGCACTGGCTCTTTGGCTATAAATGGAGATGAACACCAAACCCTAGAGCAGGATATGGTTGGCTTTCAAGCAAGGGTGACCTAACCTACAACTGGCATTTGAAATATTTCATTTAAATGAATAAAAACCCTTTTAATTCCTCCTTCGGGTTCCAAATTTTGGGCTCCCTTTTCCCATGCAGAAGTCTCCAGGCACCTTGGGCAGAGAATTTTAATAGCTAAAAATCGCCACTGGATACTGGCCTGTCTCCCTGATTCCAGACGTGGTTTTTCAGCAGCAATTTTTCTCTTTACTATTGGGGCTTTTCCCTCCCCAATCCCAAGGCTCTCAAAAATGAAAGAGAGCCTTGGGCAGCCTTGGCACTTGGTTGTAGGGAGGGAATAGGAAGCTTTCCATGAGTTTAAATTAAATATTTCTGGCACTTAATCTGGGTTATACAAACATAAATTTATGCCAACATGATTTTGCCCATAGTTAACACAATAGGATTTTGCTCAATATTTTTGTCTTCTCACTTCTTAATGTAAACTAGGGGTGATAAAAAAATAATCTTTGTTCTATGAAAATTAAATCCTTTGAAAAGCAGATCCAGCTGTGGTTAGTTCTTCTGTGTTATTCCAGCAGAATAATTATTCTCTCCTGTTTTAATCTCAATCGGTCATATAGCAAGTCCAGCTAAAGCCAACTAAGAGGAACATTTCACTTTTCTAGTACTGGATACTGAAAGCAGAATTCTGAATAACTACTTTATTGAATAGCTACTTTACAGCAGTGGCTCAAGTGGTTAAGACGCTGACTGGGAGGCAGAAGGTCAGCAGTTCAAAACCCTAAGTGCCGCATGACAGAATGAGCTCCTGCCAACCTAGCAGTTCGAAAGCAAGAAACTGCAAGTAGATAAATAGGTACCATTTCGGTGGGAAGGTGAACAGTGTTCCATGCACTCCGGTGTCTACTGATGCCTGCTACATGTCCACGGAAACATCTGCAAATGCAGACAGCACTGGCTCATCGGCTATAAACAGAGATGGGCGCTGAACCCTAGAGTCAGATACGACTAGCTTTCAAGCAAGGGTGACCTTTACCTTTACTTTACTACTGCAAGAACAGAGTCTGTGTATGCCCATGTGTACACACAGATAATCTATACAGAATAAATGTAGAGTATAAACCCAATTTAAAGCAGGAGAAATCATGTTCATTTGAGAAGTCTATTCAATTGAATAGCACAACAAGAGAACTTAGACCTCCTATAAACCAGCTGCTTCTTTTTTTAATGCATTTTCCAGGAAGAGAAGCCACCATCTTGTGAGTCAGTGACTTCCTTGTTTGTGAAGCTGATGTTTCCCTGTTCACATAAATAGATCACTGGTTATACACTCAGGAACACAACCAGCACTTTATGATACAGCAATTTGCTGTCAAGACTTAACTGATTTCTTTTACACAAGTGTCAATCAGCCATAGAATTCTGGTCATTCCTTATTAAATATCCCATTGCCACAAACTTGTGACAATGGCATTTGTCAATTTGAAAAGGAGACATATACTGGGTCTCATTGCCCAGACGGGATCTTCCATGAAGTCAATTCATCAAAAAATAACCAACATACAGTGATACCTCACACAACGTCCAAACTTGGTTCCACAAGTTTGGACTTTATACGGATTTGGACTTTGTATGAGGCATGCAAAATCCTAGCCCCGATGCCTCATACAACGTCCAAATCCTTGCCGTGATGCCTCATACAACATCGTTTCCATAGAGATACATTGTACTGTAACAGCACAGACTTCAGAGCAAAGTCAAGGAAACAGACAGGAAACTGACAGAACTTTAAGAAATCATTGTCTAAAGGCTAAATACATTACAAAAACATGTCAAACAACCCTGATTGTCCAAGAACCTGAAGAATGCTGCAAAAATCCCAGGAATGCTTCTAAAAATTCTGACGAAAAAAATCAAAAAAATCCAAAATCATGCTCAAAACCACTCTTAAACACTTTTCGCCTCATGCAAAACCCGCAAGAGCAATGCATGCTTGTTTCCTGCCTTTTATACTGCCCAGGCACAATGCAACCTGGGAAAACCCCAATGCCTCATACAAAGTCACACGACTTTGTATGAGACAACTTTTTTCTAGGAATTAGGCAATGTTGTATGAATCAGATGTTGTGTGAAGCGGACTTTGTATGAGGTATTACTGTACTTCAGAAGTTTAAGTCAATGTATCAATAAAAGAAGAAAAAGCCCACCATATTTACAGAAGCTCCTGCTACTTAGGAAGAGTATAGGCCTATGATGGCACTCCAGATGTTCTTGGACTTCAATTACCAGAAGCCCAAGTCAGTACACATGCTGATCAGGGCTTCTGGGAAATGAAGTCCAAGCACAGCTGGAGTGCCAAGGTTCACCATAATGGGTATCGACAGTGTGGTAGGATAATTCCCATAGCCACAAAAGTAGATAAATTGTTAAACCTATATTAAATACAATCTTTTTAAAAAATCAAACTGATCAAGCATATCTTTGGCTGCTACTTGTATCTGAGTATACATTTTTCTTGGAAGGAAATATGCCTTTGGCATGAATTTGTTTAAGGTGGATCCTAGCTTGCTGTGAAGTGACCCACACACTATGATCACAGAGCCATCTCCTGCAGCACGTATAAAATGAGACATGCAAGATTTAACACCAGGACTGCAATGGACTGCCGCAATCTTGAGGATATTAACAAGGTGAGCCTTCACAGCCAGTCCATCTGGCATGGCCTTTTCTGCCTCCATGACCGTTGAGAATCAGAATAGTGAAATGGTTTCTCCTCTGCTCATTTTGCCATTGGGCCCAATATGATGGTTTCTAGTGGCATTTCCTCCAGTGAGGGGGGCCATCACCCCACCTAAGGGGGCTCATCCACCCATGGCTGTTGGCCCCTTTAGGGAGTCATGTTATTAACCGCCGCCCAACACTCAGTGTTAAGTCGTTCACTGTATAGTCTACTTCATTACCATAGTGGGATGTCTGGCCAGACATGTTCAAGACTGTGATAACAAAACTGAACTTTTGACATCATAGTCTGACTCAAACTAGTTGTCCCAACTCATTTATTTAACCATGGGAATTTACACTGGTGACTCCCCATTAACTACTGAATGAATGAGTCTAGCAAGTCTAGACTACCAATTGTATTTATCTCTCTTCCTTGCCCAGAGAGAGAGAATGAATTATTACTCCCTCATTTTTTTATGAGAATGGGTGCTTTATGTCTATTTGATACCGTCGAGAGGAAATAAAATTATTTTCTTTGCTACTAAAATCGATGGTTTCTTCTGGTGTTTTTCTTTAATTGTGGGGGGTTTTATCTGCTCCACATAAACTAGCAAAACCAAAGAGGTTCTGTCTGTACAGTTCAGAAGATTGTTGCTCCATTTGTTACAATTAAAATTTCTGAAAATTTCCATTAAAATGGGGCGGAGGGGTTGTTCCTATGGTTTCAACCTTTCTGTAAATTTGTCATTTCTAGCATTGCCACACTCAAAAGGGAGGTACTAGCTTGCTAAAGCAGAAATATACAAGGGAAAATGGAACATGCAAGGGAAAAATACTACAAACAGCTGGCATGTGCAAGACAAGAGGCATGACAAAGCAAGTTATATTTCATTCACAAAGCAACTGAAGAATAAGGGTATAAATTACAGTCCTCAAACTTGTCAATTTACAGCACACTTAATGAAACCTTTGGGCCATTCCTTCCCAATAAATACATTTACCTATTGAGTTAACTGCTCATGGGACATATAAACCTCCAGCAAAACTGTGCTGTTTCTATACAATATGCAAGAGACATGACTTGACTTGTGTAGAACAAGGAGAATTGATGTGGAGTAACAGCTATAGGAGGAGTGCGGTGGCTTAGTGGTTAAGATGCTGAACTTGATGATTGGAACGTTGGCAGGTCAGCAGTTCAAGACATGAGTGCTGCATGACAGAGTAAGCTCTCGTCTTTGTCCCAGCTCCTGCCTGTTCGAAAGCAAGAAATTGCAAGTACAGTAGATAAATAGGTACCACTTCAGTGGGAAGGTAACAGCATTCTGTGCATTCCAGTGTCTAGTCATGCCCGCCACATGTCCACGGAAATGTCTGTAGATGCAGACAGCACTGACACTTTGAACAGATGTGAATGCCGAACCCTAGAGTTGGTTACAACTGGCTTTTGAGTAGGAGTGACCTTCACCTTCACCTAATAGTTGTAATATCAAGACTAGAGGGAGGCAGAAATGTGAAGAATGTTTGTAAAATTCCTTGTTCTCATTCATTTAGGATACAGTATTTCAAAGGAAGGGACAAAACATCTTAACAAAGAATTTCTGAACTTTCTTGCCTTCGCTGCAAGAGTGAAATAAGATCTTCTTTTTCATAAAGTCCTCCACAATTTGCAATATATATATATATATATATTGAGAAGTCAGTACTCTTTGTACATATACAGCAAACACAGAAGTGGATAGCTATTCAAACAAATAATTCATTGATGCTTCTCATTCTTAGAAACCTATAAAACGAGACAGTAGCCAACATGGTTTTCTGCAGTTGGGTGTTATTTCCCCCAAAAAAATTACTTGGAAACACAAAAATTAACATTGGGACCAACAGAAAATATTTTTGCTATCTTGCAGGTGAATAGACTGTTGTATTTCCCCATTTTCATGGATGAGGATTTAATGAGAGGATTTAGATCAGGAGTTCTCAACCTTTTAAAGCTGGGGGCTCCCTCAGACAGCTTTGGGGGCCAGACAACCATGGCACTTCCTGGTGTGGTGGGGGGCACATGAAATGGTTCTGTGGGCCAACAGGTTGAGAATCCCTGATTTAGCTATATAAGAGAGAAGACAACTAGGTTCAAATCTATATTTAGCCACAAAGTACCCACTGGATGACCATGGAAGGAGCCATAAGAAACCTAAAATGTATGAAATGTCTTCTGATATTTGGTTGTGCTAATAAAAGCATTGTTCCATACAGATTTTGCAATTCCAACTTATGGAGCTTTTGTGTGAATAAGAGGAGGGCAAAACCATGATCACAGTCTTCAGTTCTTTTGGGGGGGGAAGCCAAATTCGAAAACATAATGTTAAATAAATCAAGTGACATTTCAATCAGTACAAAAAAAACCTTGACAACTTGCAAAATGCCTTTAGACCACCTTCCTCCAAAAATCACTCTCAGTGTGTTGCACTACAACCTTGATCGGTAGAAAGCAAAGTTGTATCACTAGTGGTGCAGTGGTTAAACTGCTGTCCTGCAACCAAATGGTTGTTGAGTTTGTTCCTGACCAGGGCTCAAGGTTGACTCATCCTTCCATCCTCCCATGGTTGGTAAAATGAGTACTCAACATGTTGGGGACAAAATGCTAATTAACTTGTGAACCCTCCAGAGAGTGCACTAAACACTATGGGTATATAAGTGTGATTGCTTTGCTTGATCACCAAGCCATATTATATTGGTTGAAGAGGGAGATGCATTCCAACACATGTGGAGAGCTCAACATTAGAGGAGACTGGCTTAAATCAAAAGAAAGGAACAATCCCATAACATAATCATATTAGCATTTCCCCCCAGTGGTATCAATTACAACTTACCCTAGAGATAATCAAAATGCCTCTTGTTGACACAGACCTGGTGATAGGATTTGACCAAAGAAATGCTGAATGATGGTAAATTAAAAACACTGCTTTTTGTTGAACCTGCAAAGAGATGCAATATAAATGTATTAGTTGCAAAGATATAATGTAATCTAAAAATAACATTTAATTCAAGGGCAATATAATGCCATAGAAACAGCTGGCCAGCTATATTCCATTTACCACCTGTGCCAGAAATACTCATTCATAAAATGTTTAAAATCTGCATTGACATTCTGTGCAACTGCACAAGATTCTAAATTTTGTTTAATCTTTCACCATTAGACAGTTCCATATATCTCCACTGAGAATTTAAAACTGTATTTGCTCTCTAAGCTGAAGTAATTAAAGTCCAATTCAAACTGTCTATGGTGAATATATAGGAAATAGAGTGTGTCTGGAGCTCCAGATGCTGTTGAACACAAATTCCTATCATCCCTCACCATTGGCATCTTTAAAACTCAATTAGATAGAACACTGCTAGTTATTCATTTGTTGCAATATTTAGATTGGTTAGATAGGATATCTTTATGGCATGGCTATAATATCTTTCTTTTCTTGGAGAACCTAATTTATTGTTTGTGCTAGTATTGACAATTTTTTAAAAAATTCTTCATGTCAATTTGAAATATCTTTGCTTTCTACAGATCTGTTGTTTTGAATCCTGATCAAGTAATTCTTTGTGTTCTTTGCTTATAAAATCTGTTGTACAAGAACCATGTGAAAGAAGTAGTCCTTGCTCTAAGGCTGAAGAGGAGGCCTACCCTTCAGCAAAAGATTTTGGCATCACAAAAGAGTCACACATTTTGAGTTACTTTTTTAAAAAAATTGGATTGTTTTACCACTAGCAAAGGGGAAAAGGCACTTTTAGGATTTTTTGTCCAAATAGCTACTCTGTAACTTGACACAATATGTGTACTGAGGGGTGGGGGGGGGGGGGTGGGGGGGAGAGATGGAGTGTCATTTACTGTTCTTCCTCAAGCCACAAAATATCCAAATGGGAAGATAGGCTCCAAATGAATTTTGGTTTTGGTTGTTACCTATAATTTTATTTGGTTTCTTTATTCTTTATGTTTATTCTCTTTGTGTTATTGTAAAGATTGTGATGGCTTAGTGGTTGTGACGCTGAACTGGACTGGAAGATCGACAGATCAGCAGTTTGAGACCCAAGTGCTGAAACAGATTGTGTGCCTATCTCTGTCCCAGCTTCTGCCAATTTAGCAGTTCAAAAGCAAGAAATTACAAGTAGATAAATAGGTACTGCTTTGGTGGGAAGGTAAACAGTGTTCTGTGCACTCCAATGTCTAGTCATGCCTTGAAAAAAAGGTGACAAGGAGATGAGATTAAAGACAAAGAATAAGATGACAAAAGCAATGGTAGATGTCTGGGAAAATATTAAAAGAAATTTGGCACCAGATGTATCTGTGATTATGGATATAGAAGATATTAAGATGTTTCCTGTAAAAATAGTTAGAAGGATAAGGGACATACTTCTTAGAAATGATGTGTTCCTGCTGAAAGATTGGATAAGAATCTTTACCTATAAAATGGTGGATGGGCCGTGCGTGTCTGGCATGCGTGGCCACACCCGGCCCAACCATCCTGTACCAAGCCAGTCACACTTACCTTAAGACCCTGCGAGCATCGCCACAAGGGTCCAGAAGCCAAGAGTGGGGCCAACACCCCACAAACCCAACCAAAAAAACCCCTTCGCTTCCCAGCACCCTCCACACTGCGCCACCCCTCAGCCAATCAGGCTGAAGGACATGAACATGGAGGAGGTGGGGCAAGCAGCGCATGCTTACAAAAAAACCCGCCGACGCGTCCGGGAGACTAAGGCCAAGAACGGCACTCCATTCTCGGCCTTCGTCTCCCAGAGGTAAGCCATCACTTTCCACAGAGGGTGGAGGCCGCAAGCTTCGGCCCCCGCACTCCATGGAAGGTGATGGCTTCCCACTGGGAGATGAAGGCCGAGAACGGTGCACTGTTCTCGGCCTTTGTCTCCCGGAGGGAAACCATCACCTTCTACGGAGGGTGGAGGCCAAAAGCTTCGGCACACACACACCGAGGAAAATGAACCGCTTCACTTAGGGAGACAAAGGCCGAGAACAGCACTCCGTTCTCAGCCTTTGTTTCCCGGAGGGAAGCCATTGCCTTCCACTGAGGGCAGAGGATGAAAGCTTCAGCCCCACCCTCCGTGGAAGGCAATGGCTTCTCTCTGGGAGACAAAGGCAGAGAACAGAGCGTCATTCTCAGTCTTTGTCTCCCAGAGGGAAGCCATCCCCGCAGCCCCGGGGACAAAGGCTGGTTCCGACCTCGCCACAGCTTCGGCAGAGTTGCGAGGAGGAGGGGAAGCCCCTCTTTTCCCCGCGGCCCCAGCAACAAAGGCCGGCACCGGCCTCGCCGCGGCTTTGGCAGAGGAGAGCCCATCTTCTCCCCGCGCGACTTCGGCGAGGTAGTGGTGAAATGAACCGCTTCCCTCCAGGAGATGAAGGACAAGAACGTTGCTTTATTCTCGGCCTTCGTCTCCCGGAGGGAAGCCATCGCCTATCACGGAGGGTGGGGGCCGTAGCTTGTGGCCTCTGCCCTCCGTGGAAGGCAATGGCTTTCCTCCAGGAGACAAAGGCTGAGATGGAGTGCCGTTCTCGGCCTTTGTTTCCCAGAGGGAAGCCAACGCCTTCCATGGGAGAAGACGCCAGGCAGGGATCCACCAGGGTAGGCTCCTCCCCTGACGGATTCCTGCCTCTCGCCCAAGACATTCTCACTCTGTTGTTTCGAGGGCTGTTTTCGAAACAGCCGATGGAGAATGGCAAGGGCGAGAGGCAGAAATCCATCAGGGTTGAGAAGCCTACCCTGGCGGATCCCTGCCTGTCGACCTTGCCATGTCTTTGGCCGAATTAAAAAAAAAAACATTTAAAAAACCAACCCAAAACCTGCCCGCCAAGGCCGGGCAAAAAATGTTACTGTGTGATAAAATCTATCTAAGTTTTAGAGCTTTTTAGGGGTTAAATGTGTATATGTGGGGTGGGGGTATGTTGATAATTTTGCATAGTTGTATTTTGTTTAGGTTTTGTTGGGTTGATAAGTGTTTTTCCCCCCAATCTTGTTGTTCTGTGCAGGACAACGACAATAAAGATTTATCTATCTATCCATCCATTCATCTATCTATCTTAACCCTTGGATTTATAGGTATAGATTAAGGTTATAGATAAGTATAAGGAAATTATGGAAATATAAATTTACATTTATAAGTGGTAAATAGTACAAAGGTTGTTTATGAAAAGAGGATATATTTGACAAAGATGAATAGGCTAAAAAAGGATTTATATAAAATGGGGAGCATGATTAGTGTTTTTTATGTAATGTTGGATGGTTTTATTATAAGTAATTGCATTGTATTTTTGAAATCTATTGTGTTTTATTATTTCTTTTGTTGTGTTTAGTTTATTTTTATTTTTTATTTTTCATGAAAATCAATAAAAAGTATTTTTTAAAAGCTGGAGTGCCAAGGTTCGCCATCACTGCGCCTATGGCCATTTGTGTCACTTCCCACCATTGATTCTACTTAGGATTTATGACTACATGTCAGTTCTCAAAAGGGGATTTTTCTGGGCTGGGGCGTCTGTTCTCTCCAGAGGTGGGCGAGTTCAAAACCGGGGGTGGAGAGGGAGAAAACGACAGCAACAGGAATGCTCCATAACCATTCCAGAGTCAGACGTAATAAAGGCCTAAATGTAAAGACAGGCAGTGTCATGTAAAGGATAGGGTAGGGTAGTGCCGTGATGGCCAACCTTGACACTCCAGATGTTTTTGGACTTCAATTCAAGAGTAGCTGCTCTAGGGCACTACGAGTTTAAGACTCTGCCGCTCTTGCTGCCATGGATGCCACAGACGTCGGGGACGTTAGTTGGGCTCCATGGTTAGTGTCGATCCCGGTTTTTATGGGCAACATTGACCCGAAGCTCCGCTGGTAGCTTTGAGCCCGGGCTCTGCTTGAGGACCTTTAGTTTTTTAATCATGTTTTTTTATTATGATTGTGAACCACCCTGAGTTGGCCTTGGCCAAGTGGGCGGTATAAAAATTGAAATAATAATAATAATAATAATAATAATAATTATTATTATTATTATTATTATTATTATTATTATTATTATTATTATTATTATTATTATTATTATTATTATTATTATTATTATTATTATTATTATTATTATTATTATTCCCAGAAGCCCAAGCACCCCACACGAATGGGTTTACTGCGATTCATCCGGCCCCCGCTGCCCTCGTTGCTCCCAGAAGCGGAAGTAAAATGCACCCGTACGGTTGCAGAGTACGGGCGCGTTTTACTTCCGCTTCCGTACGACCGCGTTTTACTTCCACTTCCGGGAGCAACGAGGGCAGCGCGGGCCGGACACATCGCAGTAAAACCCACAGGGGGCTTGGGCTCCTGGGAATTGAAGTCCAAGAACATCTGGAGTGCCAAGGTTCGCCATCACAGGGGATGGATGGATAGATGGATAGATGAGATGGATAGATTAGATAGATAGATTAGATGGATAAATTAGATAGATAGATAGATTAGATGGATAGATTAGATAGATAGATAAAATGAATAAATTAGATAGATAGATTAGATGGATAGATTAGATGGATAAATTAGATAGATAGATAAAATGAATAAATTAGATCGATAGATTAGATGGATAGATTAGATGGATAGAATAGATCCAGAGCAACCCAGGTAGAGCTGCGCATCCCCGCATAAACGGCAAGGGCTCCAAAGGATGGGACGCCCAGTGTCCGGTGGGGCGATCCTGCTATGCCTGGCTTCCTTCCTCCCTCCCTCCCTCCCTCCCTTCCTTCCTCCTCCACCGCACAGGATCCGCAAGGCGACTTACCGGGCGGCTCCGCACCCCCTCGCCGCTCTCTCCGAGGCGCTTTCGTGGGGATTCTCCCGCGGGCGGCAGCGAAGGAACCTCGGCTGGACCAGAATCCAAGCCCGCGCTCGCTAGCAGGGCTCCTGGTTAAATAGCAGCGGACACCGGGCGCGGGCATGAAACTGGCGCCCACGTGACGGCCCTGCAAAAGGAGGGAGGAGGAAGAAAAGGAGGAGGAGGAGGAGGAGTCCCCGCCCCCGCGCATTTTCCGTCGGAGGAGCCTGCAGAGGCGGTGGAGGCTGAATGAACGTTTCTAGGGAAGGGAGCCGCGGGCTGGCCGAGAGGGGAGGGAGGGAGAGAGAGAGAGAGAGAGAGAGAGAGAGACACACACACACACACACACGCACGCACGCACGCACGCACGCACTCTCTCTCTCTCTCTCTCTCTCTCTCTCTCTCTCTCTCTCTCTCTCTCTCTCTCTCTCTCTCTCTCTCTCTCTCTCTCTCTCTCTCGCCGGAGGAATCCGTATCAGGGGGCCTCGGGGTCATGCAAGGGAGGGTTAACAATTAGCAATAGTAATTACATTTATATTCACACTGCGGTGGCTCAAGGGGTCGTTAAGACCCTGAAGTCGACGCCTGGAAGGTCGGAGTTTTTCGAGTCCCGAGTACTGCACGACGGAGTGAGTTCCCGTCTCTGTCCCGGCTCCTGCCAACCTAGCAGTTCGAAAGCAAAAAAAACAACAACAACTGCAAGTAGATAAATAGGCACCGCTTTGTTGGGAAGGTAGCAGCGGCGTCCTGTGTGCTCCAGTGCCTAGTCATGCCTGCCACGTGACCACAGAAGCAGACACAGACACCGCTGGCTCTTTGGCTATAAACAGAGGTGAGCACTGAAGCCTAGAGTCGGATACGACTGGCTTTCGAGCAAGAGCAACCTTTCATTTTTACCGCCCCATAGAGCTTACTGCACTCTCTGGGCAGTTCACAAGGTAATTAGTATTGTATCCCCCTTCCCCCCCCAACAAGCTGGGTGCTCATTTTTCCGACTCCAGAAGGAATGGAAAACTGAATCAACCTCTGTTTTTCCCATCAGGATCGAACTCACAACGTTTTGGCTGGAGGACAGCAGTTTTAGCCACTGCGCAGGAATTATCTTTGGAAGTGGAGTTCTAGCGGTGCCCCCGCGAAGAGGAGACTTTGGCCCCTTAAAAGTCTGGGGGGTGGCTGCGAACAACGAGGCATCTTGTGACATTTGGCAGATGAAGTCATAATAAACAGAGGGGAGGGGAGGTTAGGGACCTCATTTGTTTGGGCCGCAGCTCTATCAGTGCCAAGGGGAAGGGTTTGATCAGTCATAACTACTGCAGACCTAAATCAATCCAGTCATTGGCCCCACTGGAGCAGCCCGTAAAATGAGTAACTGGAGTTTCATATATAGTAAATAAAAGTAAAGGTCTCCCTTGCTCAAAAGCCAGACATATCCAACTCTAGAGGTCGGTCTGTTACCTTTCCCGCTGAAGCGGTACCTGCTTATCAACTTGCAATTTCTAACTTTTGAACTGCTAGGTTGGCAGGAGCTGGGACAGAGTCGGGAGCTCACTCTGTCATGCAGCACTCGGGTCTCAAATGGCTGACCTGCCAACCTTCCAGTGGCCAACTTCAGTGCCTTAACCACTAAGCCAACGCAGTCCATAGTAAATAGTAATAGCAATTACATGTATAAATCATTCCATAGTGCTTAGAGCCCTTTCTAGCCATTCACAAATTAATTAGCGTGTGTGTGTGTGTGTGTGTGTGTGTGTGTGTGTGTCATTCAGCAAACACAGCCAAGGAACCGATGACAGAAATAATGTGGATGATTGTTGATTTAAAATGGGAAATAGTGATTAAGCACACATCACAATCTGAAATAAATAAACAATGGCTGAAGTTCACTAAACTGCAACGACTGTAGGGGGGATTTGGTATAAATTCTACTGATTCAATGAACCTGCTACCAGATTTCAGCCATTATTTATTCAATTTACATCCAACTCTCAAGCTGTAAAACTAATCTAAATCTGAAATGTGATTACATGAAAAAATAGTTATGCATATGATGTGGCACTTTATATCTCAAATACAGTGATTATTAGCATAGTCTCTGTATCCGCTATTATTTGGTGCCAATTAGAAAATGAGGATAATATACTAAGGAAAAACATTGTTTGCTGTCTTCTCCTTTCATGTACAGTATAGGTCAGACTTTAAACTACCAAAATGGAGCCACCTTTTGGTGAATCCATTCTGTAGTTCCTTCTGTCTGGCCTAGAAAGGTTAGCTGGCACACAGGTTTGCCATTGCCCGGGGTACGCCCAATTGTGGTTCAAAAATACCACAATCTTCAAGGAGGCTCCTTCTGTGTAACCCTTTGTTTGCTGTTATAAAGTGTTCCTACAATAGACAAATTGTAAAACCTTTATCAAATGCTTATAAAAGTATTTTTAAATTGCTATTTAGTCATTCTGTTTGCTAAAATGAGGAAGATTAAAACTCGTTTACACCTGTTTTGTCTCTTATCCCCATTCTACACATGGAAAAACTGCTGGAGACAATGACTTATCCAAAGTCATACTAGAAGCCCAGCTCCCACAACAAAAAGCGATTTCTATGAAAAAAAAGAAAAACTAACAGAAATCCCAAATGACAATATTTAAAACATCACTAAAGTGATACTTGAGTTTCTGAAAAGTTCTTTGACTTTGAGTTGTCCAATCTTGAATATGTAAACTTCAAATATTTGTTTTGATAATTATATACTACTAGCTGATTGCCCCGGGGTGTGTTTGTTGTATGTGTAGGCTTTACGGCCCCTGATTCACACCAACACACAGACACTCTCTCTCTCTCTCTCTCTCTCTCTCTCTCTCTCTCTCTCTCTCTCTCACTCACTCACTCACTCACTCACTCACTCACTCACTCATTCACTCGGGCACACACATCCATACACCCACCATTCACTGACCTGAAACCCACTGTCTCGTGCATTTTCTTGCGCGCACACACAGACACACACTCCCTGTCTCTCTCTCACACAGCAGTGATGCACATTGAAAGTGTCTTGTTCCTGGGCTATAGAGGCTTACATGGAATGGGTTGTTCCATCCGCATCTGTTTTATAGATGCAGGTTTTCTCAGGAATTCCAGGACCTTTCCCTATCAGTCATTCTCAACCAATTACAGTCCAACATGCAAATCAGCTCTCTCCAACATTCTTTTTCCAGGCCTTACTGTTAAACCAATCACAGTCCAACATGCAAATCAGTTCTTCCCAACATTCTATTTCCAGGCCTTGTTGTTAAACTGCCATTTTTTCCTCCCAAGTCACCTTGGGAGTTGTAGTTCCCATTCCTTTTCCCATTTTGTGGGGTGCAGGGCCCACCTCGGGCCCCGGGACCCACATCTTGAACATCTCTCCCGCGCCAGGTATGTGTGTGCACAGTTTGGATGGGGACAGTTAAGGGGTGTGGTAGCCTTTCCAGGACCCATCCGGGGACATTTGACTTTTATAGGTATAGATTTATTTATATTTATGCTAAGGAAATCACAAGTAGATAAATAGGGACCACTTGGGTAGGAAGGGAAACAGTGTTCCATGCACTCCAATGTTTAGTCATGCCTGCCACTTGCCCATGGAAACGTATGCAGACACAGACAGCCCAGGCTCTTTGACTATAAACAGAGATGAGCACTGAACCCTAGAGTCTGATATGACTGGCTATTGAGCAAAGGCGACTTATATTTATACTTCTAAAGTATTATTTTGCTGTTTTGAAAAAGTTCTGCACCAGCCTCACACTGGTGGATATCAAGGTTCTCTGTTGAAAAAAAAAATCAATCTATTCTAAAATAGATAATACAATTCAAATATCAATTCCCTCACTAGGTCTGAGTGGGATTATGAGGCTCAGTTTGTGACTGCAACCCCAAATACAAGAACTCTTCCTGGGTAATGAGGCAGACTGCATTTTTTTTTTACAGGTCTCATTTGTGAATTAACAGGCACCCAAAGCATATTACCTTTTGTTAAGGTGTTGAAAAGATATGACAGGAATTGTAATGTGATAACAAAAGCTGGGCCTCTCAAACTTCTTGGGGCAGGTTCTTCTCATATTGCCCTTAAGATTCCCACAAAAACCTGTTCAGCTGGTTGAGGAAAATGCTTAAATGTTGGCTTTTAACTTTCTTACCAAGCCAAACCCTCATTTTGCAAATCTCTGTTACTGTATAGGTTTATACCAGATATCAGTGGAGTGCAATGAATCAACTTCTTTCAGATTATTTGCAAATCTTTGAGGGTCTTTAATATGCTAAGAAGGGACTGCAGTGGCTCAAGTGGCTAAGATGCTGACTGGAAGGCGAGAGGTCAGCAATTCGATTCCTGGAAGGTGGGAGGTCAGCAGTTCGAAGGTGGGAGGTCAGCATGACAAAATGAGCTCCCATCTTTGTCCCGGCTCCTGCCAACCTAGGAGTTCGAAAGCAAGAAATTGCAAGTAGATAAATAGGTACCACTTTGGTGGGAAGGTAAACAGCATTCCATGCACTCTGGTGTCTAGTCATGCCTGCCACATGGCCACGGAAATGTCTGCAGAAGTAGACATCGCTGGCTATTCGGCTTTGAAACAAAGATGAGCACTGAACTCTAAAGTCGGATACAACTGGCTTTCAAGGAAGGGAAACCTTTACCTTTAATATGCTAAGAGCCCTGCTGGATCAGATCACTGGGTCTAAGGGTGGGTTTGTTCCTAGAGATTTTATCATGTGCCATCAAGATGTTTCCACCCTAAGGCAAAACTTTGAAATAGTGGCTACTAAGATAGCCTATTATTAACAGAGCTGCTCTAACAAACTAAAAGTCACTGAGTTAACCTATCCACTTTTCTCCTTTAGTCCTGCCTTCAACATTTCTCAGCATTATTATATTTTTCATTGACTCTTTTTGTTGTGCTTGATTTGATCTAGCCTTTATTTGTCTTTCTAAGGGACCAAGGTTATCTGTAAACCAGGCATTCACAACCTATGGCCCACAGGCCTAATCCGTCCCACAGTGAGTACCTAGGCACCGCAGGAAGCTCCCCGCCACCTCTGGAAGTGCCTAAAATGCTGCCACCACAAAAATTAAAAGTGCCCAAATGCTGCGTTTTTGCTGAGAACATGCAGCAGAAAATTACAAAAACAGCGAAAATGCTCCACACGGCCTCCCGCCACCTTGGGAAGTGGCGGAGGCTGTAAAAGCAGTTGAAAAAATGATGCACTTGCATGCGCCACTGCTGCTGCTGAACTCGTAAGTGCCCAAACACCACTTTTTTTGCAGCAAAAACATGGCAAAAAATTACAAAACCAGAGCAAAGAGCACACCCTCCTGCTGCTATGGGGAGTGGCAGAGGCTGCAAAAGCAGCTGAAAAATGATGCAATCGCATGCACCGCAGCCGCCAATGAAACAGGAAGCACTAGAGGTGGTAGGAGAAACTGTGCCTCTGGCCTGCACAACCTTGTGTCATGGGCAGGTCCAGCCCGTGATGGGAAAATGTTGTGAACACCTGCTGTAAAGCGTAGAAGACAAAGGCTGGCAGTGACTGCAAGCGTCATTGAGTCCAGCTCCCCGCCAGAATAGGATATCCCTGCCCAAAGCAATTCTGATAAGTTGTCATCCAACAGTTTAAATATCTCCCATTTTAGAGAATTCACAACCTTCCAAGGCAACCCATTCAGTTGTTGAACAGCCTTTACTCTTAGGACAGTGATGGTGAACCTTCTAGAGACTGCGTGCCCTACACATACATACCCTCATGCTGCATGTGAGCACCCGCCTTACCCCAGATAGGGAAGGGAGGAAGCATTCCCACTGGGCTGCTGGGCAGAGGAGCGGGGTGAACTCTGCTGGGGGAGGGGAAGGGAGGAAGTACTCCCATGTGCTGACCTACCCAGGAGAGTCCTGGCAAAAATCTATCCAAGGAAAGTCCAATAGTCTAGTCCAAAGAGCATGCCGAGGTCAGGGTACTGGTAAGGATCAGAGTGAGCGTCAAGTTCAAAGGATATCCAGGGGCATCGTCAAGGTAGGCAGAAGTCAGGGTCACAGTAGTCAGTCACAAGGTACATGGAAGATCTGGCAGAGTGTTATTCATTGCACTGAGAAATTGTACCGACGCTTGCCTTGTGAAACTTGCTTGTTTAAGAAGCCTCCCAGCTAATGGGTATCCTCTGATACTTGCGTCTCAGCTGCAGAACCTTTCAGTACTGGTCTCTGGCTGACTAAGTACAGTACTGTCAGAATCAGATCTCTGATCTGACAAGTCATCTGCCTGGGGAGTCAGAATTGGGCCAGAAGCAGGCTGAGGTTCCTGGTTTGAGTCATCCTCTGGTTCAGGTTCAGGCTGGAGCTCAGGGTCAGATGCAGGCTGGAATGGCAGAATTGGGCTGGGCATAGGAAGTCTCTCCTGATCCAGGTCGCCTTCAGAGTCTGATCAGGGCTGGATCACAACATCCCATTGGGCTGCTGGGCAGAGGGGTAGGGTCAACTTTGTGCTGTGGAGAGGGAGGAAGCACTCTCATTGGGCTGCTGGGCAGAGGGGTAGGGCGAATTCTGTGCTGGCGCAACAGCTCACATGCCCACAGAGAGGGCATGCCATAGGTTCACCACCACCATGTCTTAGGACATTTTCCTAATGTTGACTCAAAATCCCCTTTCTTATAATTTAAATCCTTTACCAGAGGAAAAAAAAACTTGTCCAAGCTTTGCTTTCTACACTAGATACCTCCAACCAGAAGTACACAGTTCTCTTTGTCCCTACATGCCAGCTGCTGGGGGAAAAATAATTTTAGGACTCTGACCATATTTCTGTCTACTTTTTTTGCTTGTTTGTCATTAATGATTTGAATATTTTATATCGATTAGAAAAGGCAAGCAAATTGTCTCTCTTTCACAAATTATGATATGGCCACATATGGACATGTATTTTTCTCAGATTGGAAGGAAGGACAGTGTGTGTCTTTACCTTCAAGCCTGAATTGTCCTTACTACTTGTGTGCAGTTTTATAATATTTATCTCCTCTATGTCTTCTGTGATGAAAAAACTAAGGGGAAATAAGTATTTTCCTAAAATTTCCTAAGTGGCCCGCCATAGAGACAGTAATCGGACACCTTTTGCTCTTGTAGTACTCCTCAAAGAGCTTGGGGGAGGGTCTTTATAAACTGAAGCAACCTGGCAACCATGCTTTCTTAATCTAGGATCTGTAGTCCTGAAAAAAAAACTTCTCCAAACTCTGGTTCCTGCATCATGTATTTCAGATCAGAACCTTATTCAGGCATTCCAGTTGCCTTATTAAGAAATATGCATAAAGGTAGGTTACTCTTCTCTTCATTTTCTCCATTTTCTTCACACAGAGCACATAGAGGGTATCTTTCTAAAAAAATAATAATAATGAAAAGTATCTCCTTTAGGTCTGGAGGTTTTTCAAGCAATTTTAAGCCTCGAAACTTGGCTGTAAGCTTTTCCACAGTCTTAAGTCTTTCACAACACACGGACACAATGTGTCATGAAATAGAGTCGTAAGATATTCTGATCATAAGATCTAAAAGGCAGAATGCTAGAGATACCATTTTGAAAACAACAAAAATATGTTTCTGATGTCCCATGCTATTAAAAGACTAAGAGATGAGTAATTGTGCATTAATTTGCAGTAGCAGAGTTTCCAGTCATTTCCAACTGTTTCTCTCCAACAATTATTTCATAGGTGGAAAGAGGACATGCATAGGTGGTGGAACAGATATGAAATATAGAGGCAAGCCTGGGAGAAATATGACAGAACCAAAGAAGTAGCCATTACTATAAAGCAGGAGTTCTCAACCATTTAAAGCCGGGGGCCGGGTCACGCTCCCTCAGACAGCTTCAGGGGCCAGATGGCCATTTTGCCCTTCTTCCACCACATGGCAATTCCAGCCCAATGGGAGTGCTCCCCCTCCCCCCCAGCACAGAGTTCACCCCACCGCTTTGCCCAGCAGCCCAATGGAAGCACTTCCTCCCTCCCCCAACACAGAGTTCGCCCCACCATGTTTGCACTTTGTGATAAATAAGTGGGTTTTGGGTTGCAGTTTGGGCACTCGGTCTCTAAACGTTTCGCCATCACTGGGCTATTGCAATGCCCTCTACATAGAGCTACCCTTGAGGCTGATATAGAGACTTCAGTGAGCATAGAATGCGGAGGCCAGACTGGTTGTGGGCATCGATCAGTTTGACCATATCATGCCACTCCTGGCTAGTTTGCATTGGTTGTCCATGGTGCTCCATGCCAGATTCAAGGTATTGGTGTTGACTTATAAAACTTTAAATGGTTTGGACCCAAGCTATCTGAAACAGTGCCTTTTCTACAGGAATTATACCCAAAGCACTCCGGTACATAAGCTCTGAGTGGTTATACCTAGAGTGGCAAAATAAGTAATAACTACATCAAGATGTTTCTCCACCCTCAGGAGAAACTGCCAGTGGAGATTAGAACTGCTCCTGCATCAACATTGTGTAAGTCACTAAAGATGTACCTGTCTCAGAAAGCCTTTTAAGGCCTATAAAATCATTAGAACTGTGTAGTGTTGTCCCTGGATCCCCCCCCCCCCAAAAAAAATACTGTTATTACCTTCTCTTACTGCTGCCGATATTTTACTATGAATATCATCATGGTCATGAGGAAGATTAGCCTTGTGATCCATATTCAGTTTGTAAAGGATGCAAAAGATGCAGAAGGCAGGTAATACCTTTATTGGATCACTAAGAAAAACGTTGTGCGAGCGTTTGTGGTTCAAGACCATTTCTTCAAGCAATTATTAAAATGTTAATGGCATGGTGATCTGCCAAGCTCTCTTCTTAACAGCAAAAAAAAAATATTCATGTGGGAGTGGCCTCCTAACGCAATGAAAATTTTTGCTGTTCTTAGGAAGAAAGCCTGGCAGACCACCATGCCATGAACATTTTAATAATTGCTTGAAGAAATGGTCTTGAACCACAAACGCTCGCACAACGTTTTTCTTAGTGATCCAATAAAGGTATCACCTGCCTCCTGCATCTTTTGCATCCTTTACAATCATAGTCATAAGATTATCTGTTGCTACCTAGTTTTGTCTCTTTGGGTTATTTCTGGATGATTATTTTGATTTTTAAAAACATATTGCATAATGGTGCATTGTATGTTTTATATATTGTAAGCTGCCATGAGTGGTGCTTGCATTAAAAGACTGAGGTATAGATGTAAATAAATTAAATAAATATGAAATAAATATGGGCCAAGACTGTTTTCACCTTAAGGCTGGGTTTGGTTTGAGAAATTTAAACATTAAGCAAAAAGTTTAAATTGAGAACTGTAAATTGCTTGCAGTTTAAATTTTAAACTTTATTGCGATATTTAAACTTTAAGCAAAAGGGAAGACTACAGTTGTCATTCATAACATCCCACACTATTTTGACTCACCAGCTATCTCCTACACAAGTCTAAGATAAATGGAAATTCCTTGCAAGTGCTATGCATAGATGATCAAAGAAAGCCAATTTCACTTAAAAAAACAATTTTCAGCTTGCCAGCATTTCTGACTATAAAACACTGAACTTGACCATTTTCCAATGAGGTTTCAAAGTTTCTAACAGGCCAAAGGTGCTTTCAACTGCTTTGGCTTGTTCACCAACTAGTTGATCCAGGTCACTTGTTTATTACAGAGGGGTTAGTGTTTGTGTCCCACGGAGTCCAGTTTTGCCGAGGAATGCAGTTAATTGTCAGGTGCTGGAACAATCAGATCCTCAGTTGATCTGTTGGGGTATTGGGGGGAAACTGCCTTACCTCATGCCATCATGTTACAGTGTTTTTGGCTTTTAATTCTTGGTTCTATACAGTGGCCAGCAAATGAAGCAAGTGGCTAACTACACCATCAATTTATTCAAATTTATTCTGCTTCTAAAACTGGTGAAATCAAATTTGATTGATTGGTTTGATTTATTCAATTTGTATGCCGCCCACTCAGCATACGCCGACTTAGGGCGGCTCACAAAAATCACAACATAAATTAACAATATACAAAGTAAATACACAATAATACAATATACAACATTCAATATACAGAAAACAACACATAATAATAGACAACACAATACAATACTATAATATAATGAAAAAGTTACAACCACATAGAAAAGTTCCCAAAACAAGGTCCGGGGGTGGAGTGGCAGGTGTCCTCAGCCTCAAGGCGGGACCGTCTTCTGCTGCCTACATGGTGCGGAGGCTGAATTGAATCCATCCCTGGCTTTTTTCTCCCAAAGTGGTTACTACTATTTTTCATGTTGGAGTAATTGGAAATGTTTTCCCCATGTAGATGCATTAAAGACAGACTGACACATAGAGAGAGAGAGAGAAGGTATCTGTAGGTTGTTTTTTGTTGACATAAGCCATTGGGCATGATGTCCAGGAGCATGGCCCCAATCATCATCCTTTTAAAAATTTATTAAATATATGAGACTAGTGCTAGACCACCCTCTCACTTTATTGCTAGGTCTTCCTTTTAACGAAATGAGAAACATTCCTGCAATGTATTTTGAATGTTTGTAACCCTTTCGAAACTAAGAGGCAACACATTTCATTGGCTTCTTCTACAGATGTCTGTGAAATGGATGGGGAGATACCGTAAGAAGAAAGACCGAACAATACGATGATAGTGCTATTCTAATTTATTTCATTTTAAAAAACCTAAAAGAGCCAAGATCACATGAAAGAAAATCAGGAGGGAATGGAAGAAGAAGGACTGTTGGTTGGATTGGAATGCCAATCACATCTTTAGTGTGGACAAAACCGCAAGCCCAATGTGAGCAATCATTACAATTTCAATCATAGTTGAATATGCAAATCACTCTGATACTGCTTTCCAATGTAGTCATGCCCTAAGCCAATTTATTTCTTAGTTTCATGAATGTCTCCTCTTTCCTCCTCCTAGATCAAGGTAGCTCACATGACTTTCCTCCTTTTCATTATATCCTCAAAACAACCCTGCAAAGAGATTAATCAATATCAAGTTCACTCTGAGAGCTTCATTGCTTATAATCACTACAGTACTTCACTTTGATTATTTATGCACACATAGATTCACACTTAAAGTAGAGCAGAGGTCCTCAACCTTTTAAAGCCATGGACCGGGACATCAGAGCTGTAGCTAGGATTCTAGATGTGGGTTGGTGAATATTTTTTCAAGATGGGCAAGAATGTAACACACACACACACACACACACACCAAAAAAAATCACCATTGTTGGGTGCATGTTTCCGGCTCTCCGCCTCCCCTGCAGCCTCTGGGAGGGTTGAAGGACCTTTTTCGTGCTATTCCCACCTTCCTAGGACATCCCTGGGCCGCACAACAGCTGAAAACAGTTGTGGACACCATTTTGTTTAACATGATGCATTGGATAACACAAAAATAGTATTATCCGGTGTAACAATTTTTTCAAAACTTTACGTCGTTATCCAATTTTAGTGTTATCTGATTCAGTCATTATCCAGGGTTTTACTGTACTTGCAATTTCTTGCTTTCAAACTGCTAGGTTGGCAGGAGCTGGGACAAATACAGAAGCTCACTCCATTGTGCAGCACTTGAGTCTCGATCGAACTGCTGACTTGCCGACCTTCTAGTTAGCAAGTTCAGTGTCTTAACCACTTCGCCACTGCAGCCCCTATTTAGGAATCATCTATCCTATGGCAGAAATCTTGTTGTATGGCATAACAAATAACACATCTATTCTGTTGAACAAATAAAATTCAACATTAAGACAATGGCTTGAACCCAACTGGTAGCCCCAAACTGAACTCAAGCAACCACTTGTATAAAATTTAAAAAGTGTCCCAAATCTGTCTTCCTATCTGAGTACTTTTGCATACATTGGCAAGGAACAATTTTATGGCTACTGAGCAGGTAGGTAGAATATCACCTCCCTGTCTCCTTTTATCTCTCTGTTAATTTTTTTTTCTTCCATGTCTAGGTCAGACATGAAATTGCCAAAATGAATGCACTTTTTGGTGAGTTCATTCTGTAGTTCCTGTAGATTAGCCAGCAACATAAACTTGCTGTTGCCAGGGTGCTTCCAATTGTGGCTCAAAATTACCACAAGCCCTGTTAGTTAAGAAGGCCAAAGACCTCTCTGCTCATCTATATCTCTAATGCGAAGCCGTGCGTTTTTATGTCCTCGATGCACCTGGGCCCCCCGCATCCCACCCCCAACCAGCTTCCCTTGACCTACATTGTGTCCCCCTCCTTCAAAGGAGGGGGGTCTGGAAGCCCAGGGTGGGGCACCACCCCACCAAAGAGAACCACAAAAATCACCCACGTCACAACTGGGTGACACCAACAAAGGGAGGGTGCACTCGTGCATGACAGTGCACGAGCGTCACCACCAAGCGACTAACTGGTGACGCAAGGCTGCCAGAGGCAGCTGCTACACACGATCCCCATCCCTGACTGGGGACGCAAGGCTGCCAGAGGCAGCCACCATGCTCCTCCAGAAGCTGCCTCCCGCCCGGCCACCACTCCGATGCTGCGATCCCATTCCCTGACGAGGGACGCAAGGCCGACAGAGGCAGCCGCCGCACCCCTCAAGAAGCTGCCTCCCGCCCGGCCGACACTGCTGCGTCGCTATCGCCCGCTCTGACTGGCGATGCAAGGCCGCCAGAGGCAACCAGCAACGCAAGGCGGCCAGAGGCAGCTGCCGAGCAAATCCCAATGCTGCATCCTGCCCGACCACCACCACTGCTGCTCCACAAGGCCCCCTTGGTAAGTTTGCCAAACAACAAGACCTAAATGACCAACACACATCCCCAGGGCGAAGTCTGAATGAGGCTCCTTTCATGTCCCCAAGATCTTTTCTCACGGAACATAAGAACATAAGAACAGCCTTGCTGGAACAGGCCACAGCCCATCCAGTCCAGCATTCTGTCTCACACAGTGGCTCACCATTTGCTTCAGGGTATTCCCAAGGAGATGCCTTCACCTGCTTAGGATTCCCTGGAAATGGCATTGAGAGATATCCTGCCTATCTCTCCAACCCGGAGGTTGTCCTTAAGTATCCATAATTATAGCCATTGATACCCTTGTCCTCCATGAACTTGTCTAATCCTTTCTTAAAGCTTTCATGACTGACAGCTGTCACCACTTCTTCTGGCAGGGAGTTCCATAGACCAGTGATTCTCTGGGTGAAAAAGTACTTTCTCTTATTTGTTTGAGAACTAGTACTCAAAAGTTTCATGGAGTGCCCCCTAGTTCTTGTGTTGTGCGACAGGGAAAACAGTTTTTCCTTATCTACTTTGTCCACACCGTGCATGATTTTATAAACTTCAATCAGATTACCTCAAGAGTGAAGAGGCCCAACCGTTGCAGCCTCAGATGGTAAGGAAGATGTTCCAGTCCCCTAATCATTTTGGTTGCCCTCCTCTGCACTTTTTCCAGCTCCATAATATCCTTCTGGAGGTATGGCGACCAGAACTGTACACAGTATTCCAGATGGGGCCTCACCATAGATTTATAAAGAGGCAAAATGACACTTGCTGACTTATTTTCTATACCCTTCCTATTGATCCCTAGCATTGAGTTTGCTTTTTTCACTGCTGAGGCACACTGGGTTGACACCTTCATTGAACTGTCCACCAGGACACCAAGGTCCCTTTCCTGGTTTGTCGCAGAGAGTTCAGACCCCATCAGTTTATAAATGTAATTGGGTTTTTTTTTGCCCCAACATGCATCACTCTGCACTTACTAGTGTTGAAGCTCATTTGCCACTGTTTTGCCCACTCCCCCAGTGTCAAGTGGTCCCTATTTATCTACTTGTAATTTCTTGCTTTCAAATTTATTTATTTATTTATTTATTTATTTATTCATATTTATATAGCCGCCCAACTCACAAATTGCTAGGTTGGCAGGAGCTAGGACAGAGACAGGCACTCAAACTGTCATGCAGTTCTCAATACAGACTAAAGTGTAGTTAAACACTTTAGGAACTGTCCAATTTTGTATCTTCATTTGATATGCTTGCATAGGTGGGCATTTTTAATTTGTTTTTGCAAGCATCACATCATACACAAAACACATTGTTTTGTTAAGCATCACTTCATACAACAAGGGTGAGAGAATGGAAGACATTAGAGTTGCGAAAGAAAAGGGACAGTAAAAGTGATTTTCTAACAAATTGTATCCAAATTATAGGAATCTTCATAGGGTTTTCAAGGTGAGATATTTAACGAATGTTAAACAATCCCATTCCCTGGTGAGCTTTCATGGCTAAGCAGAGATTCATGCCCATGACTCCTGAGTTCTATCCCACCACTTTATCTAATGTAGGGTTTAGGCTGGGTTTTTATATGTTTTATGACTGTATGTATTTCTTTGTATATGTAGCTTGATTGTATCATGCTTTTTGTTTGTGTAAAATTGCTTTCCTGTTTGAAGAGCTTTCTCATTTTATGCTGTCAGCCGCTCTGGGTGGCGCTTGCGCTAGAAGAGCGGGATATAAATAGATAAATAAATAAATAAATGCTAGTTGTTTTAAAAACAAGAAGATGAAAGCTGATAATTTATGAGGGGCTTGGGATAAAACTTTCCATTCTGCATCAAGAGGTAGAATAAACATTTTTAAATAAACTCATTTTAAGAAATAAGGTTCATGCAGCTTTCTCCCTGATGCTTTCTTTATTCTGAGTATTCTGAAGAATATGAAGGAAAGTATTCTAAGTCTTCAAGTACTTGGGATTCTAATGCCCTGAATGTAAAAGAAAATATACTGATGGCCTATATTCCCAAACATAGTGTTATAGAGACAATAACAATAAAAACAATTGATACATTATTCTACATTATGCAAGTAAACCGAGTACAAAGAAATTATTAGAACAGTTCTTTTCTCTGGCTTTCCAATAATTCTATTTTATAACACTGAACTTGTTGTCTTCACACTGCATGCCCCACTGGACTCCTGATACTCCCGAGTGAGAGGCATGCCCCACCGGTTTAGCATCACCATCCTAAAATAAAATATTTACACAATCAGAACTTTCTCCACCTTTTTAAAGCCTCCAGATTCCACTCAAATCTATCAAACTCTAGTGCAGGGGTTCACAACCTACAGCTTGTGAACCATTTCATGTGGCCCACGTCGTCGCTGCCGTCACCAGGAGCAAAAGCGGACAAATTTACATAGTTTGCATAATTTGCGTAATTTATGTCATCATAAGTGCTCCCGTGGCTGTCATAAATGCATTTACAATAGCCACAGCGTTTTATGGCAGGGGGGGTGGCACCAGTCCGGCCTGCTCAGCTGTCTAAAGTGGTGTGGTCCAGTCCGCAGCATGAACATGTTGAGAACCCCTGCTCTAGTGGCTACAGCACTGGATTAGGACCAAGGAAATGCAAAATAACAAATCTCCATATAACAATGAATTTTTGCTTGGGCTAAAACTTCACACACTAGAAAATCCGGGTGGAACTTGCAGAAATTTCTGTAGCTGTGCATGATGCAAGCCCTAAATCAATTTGAGCTGCAGTGGGGTCTGCATTGTTTCCCATCATGGCAAGAGCATGCTGAAGTAGCATCCCATCTACAGGCTACTGTATGCATATCTGTTTATTGGTCTCACCATCCACCACTTCAAACATGTACTGGCTAACCAGTGATGCTCAGAGAGGCAGCTCCAGCAACATCTCTTTCATGGCATTTTGACCAGGCAACTACCAGACTAACAGATGCTCTTCTGATCCAAGCATGATCAGTAACCAGAGCCTTTCCCTCCCTGTTTTGATCAGGAAATCAATTGCTTTTATGCGAAGAATCACACTGAAACATGATGTGTGTTGCATTGTGGGCTCATCCTTGTTTGCAGCTAACCTCACACACACACACACACATTGGTGGGCTCAAAAAAAATTATTACCACGCTGTGGCATGGTATGGTGGGTATGGCCAGGGGGGAAAGCCCTGCATTGCACCTGAATTAGGACTACTTTATTTCAAAACTTCGATGGGCAGAGCCAGCCAGAATTTCTGCTACTGGTTCTAGCGAACTGGTGCAAACCTGCTGATGCCCACCACTGCGCGCACACAAAAGCAGTTCCAGCCAGCATAATCTTGGGCCAATCATATGTTACCTGAAAAAATGTTACCCTTTGAATTTAGGGGAACGTCCCACAGGCAGGGTTGAATCAGGAACCAAAAGACCACATTAAATTGTGGGTTCAAATAGAAAGGAGATCATTGAACTGAAAGTACCATTCCAATTCAATAGAGTCCACCCAAACTTTTAAATGAACCACAAGCAATTGCTTGATGCAAATTAGAGAAGTTTACTTAGAGAGCAAATAAGAAAATAAGAAAACAATAAGCAAAATTAAACACTGGATAGAGAAGAAATTAGAAGAAATCAATCTTGACTGCTCCTTAGAAGGTCAAATAGTAAAGATGAAGATGAAGTACTTTGGACATCAAATGAGAAGAGAGGATTCACTTGAGAAAGCCTTGATGCTGGGAAAGATGGAGGGCAAAAGACGAAGGGGGCGGCCAAAGATGAGATGGCTAGATGGTATTGTAGACACAATGGGCACAGAGCTGAGTGGGCTGAGGAGGATGGTGGAGGACAGGGGTGCCTGGAGGGCAATAGTCCATAGGGTCACAAAGGGTCGGAATTGACTGTGCAACTGAACACCAACAGAGAAAGAAAAACAAGAACTGTGAGGCAAATGAATCCCCCTATAACACATGGACAATATGCTATCAGAAATTGCTACCACAGGGCAGAACCAGAAAGGAAGGAGGTTTTGCGCCACCAGACCATGGGAGAAGCCATCTTATGTGTGCATTCAAATGGAGCAGAAAGGGGCTTGCACAAACACTATTGTTCCAAGGCATCACATGGGAAGGGAATGGGTCTGACCCCACATTTGATTTTCTCAGGATTGTCCACATGAAAGAGGAGAAATCCTCTCCCAAACTTGGTTGGTCCTGGATGTCACATGGAGAAGTAGGAAGAATTTCGCCATGTGGTCAGCATGGAGGCTGCTATGGGAGGAATTGAGGTCACTTACAAAAGTCCATATATGGTGTAGTATGCCCGCCTAGATTGGACATTACTCTTCCCGATTCGTTCGCTCGCTAACGCACACGGCTGGATAACCAACACAGGCATTAATGGAAGAGAAATTGGGAAATCGGGCTTAGATTAATTGGCATAATTCATAAAGGCCTTGGCTGGAGGTTTTGGGGAGCAAAGGCAAAAGTTAAAAGTTGCTGACTCCAGGGTAGAATTCACCCTTCCATTTCTGGCCATGGATAAGGCTGGGTTAAGTAACTCACTGAGTCATTAGCTAAGGAAGCTAGCTTTACTGGAGACCAGATGGTCTCCAAGATAGGCGAGAACAATGGGTGTCGCCTGACCTCTGTTTACTGTGGGTTGTCCTTTAACCTCCTGACTCATGTTAGGAAACAAGTGTTATCTTGCCATGGAAAGCCTTCTGTTACTGAGTGATGTCAAACCTTGGCACTCAAACTCCTGGAGGAGTATATTAAATGCCACCCGACTGAGTTCGGGACTGGACTTCACCGCACACTTTGTCTCCCGTGTCCTTCCTTACTGCCCACCATTCCGGCCTCCATGGGCCATTCCAACAATATGGTACAGTGATACCTCATGCAATGTCCAAACTTGGTTCCACGAGTTTGGACTTTATACGGATTTGGACTTTGAACGAGGCATGCAAAATCCTAGCCGCGATGCCTCATACAACGTCCAAATCCTTGCCGTGATGCCTCATACAACGTCGTTTCCATAGAGATACATTTTACTGTAACAACACAGACTTCAGGGCAAAGTCAAGGAAACAGACAAGAAACTGACACTTTAAGAAATCATTGTCTAAAGGCTAAAAACATTACAAAAACTTGTCAAACAACCCTGATTGTCCAAGAACCTGAAGAATGCTGCAAAAATCCCAGGAATGCTTCTAAAAATTCTGACAAAAAAATTCAAAAGAATCCAAAATCGCGCTCAAAACCACTGCTAAACACTCTTTGCCTCATGCAAAACCCACAAGAGCAATGCATGCATGCGTCCTGCCTTTTATACTGCCCAGGCACAATGCAACCTGGGAAAACCCCAATGCCTCATGCAACGTCGCACAACTTTGTATGAGGCAACTTTTTTCAAGGAATTAGGCGATGTTGTATGAATCCGATGTTGTATGAAGTGGACTTTGTATGAGGTATTACTGTATTTCCCCCAAAACACACTCTTGATTGGAGGATATCATCCAGAAGCCCAGACCCATCAGCCCAAAGTTTCCTGGTTGTTCCTTCTTGCTTACAGCTGCAGAGAGCAAATTTCCTCTTCCCTCCTCCATCCTGATGAGATTAACAGCCAGATTGCAGCAATCTCTCTGGCTTTAGTTCCTTTTCAATTTGACCTTCTAAAACATGAAGCAAATTTAAAATGTTAGTTTTTACCTTCTTATATAGCAGCTTATAAGAAAGAACCAACAGTTACCAAACTATTATTCTATACAGAGCAAGGGAAATATAAAAGAAACCTTCATTGACCTTTATTAAAATATGTGAGGGGGGTGAACCTGGAACTCTCCATGTTATTCAATAGCCCCATTCAGGATTGCAGCCTGTCAAGGCAGGAGCTTCAGTGAAGATGCCCCTGGGCATTCCCCACCCAGCAGTGTGTACATATGTTAATTTGTAATCTACCACTAACCCCAAAGACAATAGAGAGAAAGAGACAAGCACAGAGAAAAGAATTAATCTCAAAACTTCATTGGGTGTAGTGTTGGAATGGGGGCCGTGGGGCAGTTGTTGGGTCCCGGAGGAGACTGGTCAAGAAGGAGACACGAAGCAAGATGGAGCGAAGACCAGTGATTTATTGAGGGGAAATCATCAGTATATATTATGTTCAAGGCTGCGTTAGAAAGAGCTGAGACCCATATAACATGTTTACACTGGTTAATTGGGAACCTCTCCCGGGGAAGTTAATTAACTAAATTAAACACTGATAGGGGAACTTCATTGTTCCATGCTTATCCAGGAGTAAACATGGCCGATGTTGTCTTTAGGGCTATAGGTAATCTGTGGGTGAGATATTACCTATTTCCTAACTGATTAGTTAGACATTCAATCTCCTCTTACTCAGCCCGCTTGTCATGTCAGATATGGGTGAATTAACTATGGCTATTAATCCGCTCCCCAATTTCTGTCCCCTCGGAGCCAATGGCTCAGAGTGATCTCACAAGTTATGGTTTCTGTCAGGGACACTATCTCTCGGATCCCACAGTGTAGTTTCCAGGAAGGGTGGAAGTGAGTTCCTGACTTTTGGGGCCGCAGATATAATGGAAGGCTTTTGGACTTGCCCCAACATGCCCAGGGCAAATGAGAATATTCAGAGAGGTTCCTGTAAGTGAATCATGGTACAGTGTGGTGTTTGTGGACATGTAAGCCTATTGGGTATAGGCGAGGGGCGGGGGGGGGGGGGGGATGGAAAATAAATAATTATATAGAAATGTACTACACTCAAAACACATTGTATCTTCTTTATGAAACATTGTAGAATTGTATGGGTGTGAGAGCTGGACCATTGGGAAGGCTGAGCGCAGAAGAATAGATGCCTTTGAGCTGTGGTGTTGGAGGAGAGTCCTGAGAGTCCCTTGGACAGCAAAGAGAACAAACAGGTCAATACTGGAGGAAATCAATCCTGACTGTTCATTGAAGGGACAAATAGTGAAGATGAAGCTAAAGTACTTTGGACATCAAATGAGAAGAGAGGACTCACTTGAGAAGGCTCTGATGCTGGGAAAGGTAGAGGGCAAGAGAAGAAGAGGACGTCCAAAGATGAGATAGCTAGACAGTATTGTAGACGCAGTGGGCACAGAGCTGGGCAGGCTGAGGAGGATGGTGGAGGACAGAGGTGCCTGGAGGAAAATGATCCATGGGGTCGCAAAGGGTCGGAATTGACTGTGACTGAACAACAATAATGTATATATATATGTTAGCCTATATACTTAAACACAAAGAAGTTATTCCATTGATATCAACCCTAAGGAACATTGTCAGCTATCAAAAGCTGGCCCCTTTGATTGTATGATTCATATTCAGTGCTAAGGTTGTATAAACCTTTAAGCTAACTCTGGACTGAAAGGTTAAGGTCTAATTTGACCCCAAATATGTTAAATCTTCAACTTCTCTGCCAGAAGACATGAGAATACCAAGGAGTAGGAACCAAAAAGCCCTTTTGTAAGCATTTCTAGGTTGTTAAGAGATAAGGAAAAGGAAGGAGTAACTCTAGGCATACAGGTCTTGGAGTTTGTCCAAGGCTGGCACTGTATCTTTCATCACCCACATGACCTCATGGTCTTAAATCAAAAGCCTCCTTGCTTCTTAAGTTTCAATTTACGCTCAGAGACAGGCAAGGATTCCAAAGGATCAATCAGAGAAGAGAATACTTATCAGTACGTTTGTAACCTATAAGGTCAACTTGAACATTAATTGCTTACAAACCAGACAAATTGCTTTCTAAAGGGGCTTGGGAGGAGGAAAAGAAATTGTATAAAATCTGTACTCTTTTCTTTGTTCGGGCCCCCACTCTGAAACACCTCAGTTGGGTAGGGTGGGTGCCAATCGCTTCTTTAATATGGGCCAATAATAAAGAATTCTGATTTGAAATAACTTTTCTCCTTGACTACTTCCTAACTCAATTGAATTATGAGGGTTTGGAAGCAGAGAAGAAGCTCTCCACGATTGGCCTATAAGTTGAGTGAAAAGGGGACTCACCAAACCCCAAAACCTTTCTAGGAGCAATTGGACTATGAGCTCTTAGAATTAAAATTAAAGCTCTGGGCATAATTGGATATAAGTGCTTACAGATCTAAACTTCTGCATTCAAACTCATTGGGCATAAGGGTTTGGAATACATATAAAGGTGGATTCATAACATTTAAATACATATAAAAAATTGATCTACATCAGTATCTTGAATACATTTGGGAGAAGTATATATAACACTGAATCGCCAAAAAAAATATTGTATGCTACTGAAAATGGGTTCATAATTCATATGACTGACCCAGGCCCCTCCCTCCCGGGGAGAAGAAAAGCCATCAGCTTCTGGCCGGAGACCACCACCCAGCTGACCCGGGCCCCTCCCTCCCGGGGCAGGGGAGAAAAAAAGCTCGTGATAGGAATAGGAACCACTGTGGCCCCTGTGGATGGATGAGTATGTGTTATTTGTGTTGTTACGGGACTTTAAATGAAATTTTAAATCGGGTGGAACAGAATGTAATGTAGTAGTAGTAGTAGAAGAAATCCATTCGTGGCCAATGGGCAGAGTTAATAAAATTATATATCCACAATTGACAACAATAAACAATCAAGTCTAACGCTTGAATACACCACTTTATACACATTGGACTTGATTGTTTATTGTTGTCAATTGTGGATATATAATTTTATGGACTCTACCCATTGGCCATGAACGGATTTCTTCTTCTACTACTACGGGACTTTAAATGAACATTTATGAATACAGTATGGACATTTATTCTATAAGTATTTTATGATGTTTTATGATATGGTGACTTATACAGTATCGTGATTTATTTGCTGTTATGTGATTTATTTACTGTTATGTGATTTATTCTCTGTTATGATTTGCATTTTTGTTAGCCGCCCTGAGTCGCATAGTCGAGTGGGCGGCATATAAATGTGAACATCATCATCATCATCATCATCATCATCATCATCATCATCATCATCATCATCATCATCATCATCATTGGTCTAATCTGTGTGTCCTATACTAAATCAAGCGTGCTGAATCTAAATCTGAAGTCTCATTCTGCCTAGAACATCAGGATCTTAAATAAGCAAATGTCACCCTCTTGGTTAGGTTCTTGCATTGATTATGTGGGGTATATTTGCCACAAATGTAGCAAAAATTGTCCAGTTTCTTAACACAGCTGTGCCTACTCATCTTTAGCTCAAAGCAGACTCATTATGGCCTAGCTCTACTGTCCAATAAGATGGTTTCGCACTAGAGACAAGTCCATCTCGCTTGGCATACCTATTTCTGACATCAGCTCACTGACTTGCCCTGACATGCCCTGCTGCTGCTGGAACATGCATGCTACCAGGGGATGTGATTCAGCTAAGGCAACAGCAGGCATAGTGGTAGCCGCAACTGTTATAATGTTCCCATGTAAAAATGCATTACCCAGTACCATTTGAACAGCTATAGCATGCCTATAACTTAAAATCTGTACATGATAGGGAAATTCTGAGTCCAGATTTGGAATCAGCACACTCAATATCATGTAAATCACTTGTGTTATTCCCAGTAGCAAAATCATTGTTGTGCACTGTAATAGATGTGAATATATACACAAATCAAGGGGAAACCCTTAGATTTTCCTGCACCAAGGATCCAAAACAGATTAAATAGAATAAAAATATCCTTCAAAAATTATCCAATTAAATTTAATTATCCGATTAAATTTAATTGGGCAATTCTCAAAGCTACAAAATAAACAAGGTTTTTTGAAAAAAAGGATTTGACAACAGGTCTGTTGAAAAGTCTGTACTTTAGGGAGTAACAAGACACCTGCGTTACTAAAATCTCCAGCATGCATTTGCCTGCCCTCCACAGTGTACTGAATAATTGTCTTCTTGAAGTAGGGGTGCCCAAACTTTTCAGGCTATGGGCCGGTCATGTGGTTCAGCAGGCCAGTCACGTGGTTCCTCCCACTGGAAGCAGAAGTAAAATACGCCTTGCCATCTGTTCTGTTTTGCAACAGGATGAGATAGATTTTTAAGCTGCCATTTTTTCTGCTTAAACCAGGGGTGCCTAAACTACGGCATGTGGGCCAGATCCGGACCCCAACACCAATTCATCTCGCTCACACCGCCCTCGTTGCTCCCGGAAGCGCGTTTTACCTCCGCTGCCTGGAACAACGAGGGTGGTGTGGGCTGGATGAATTGGTGCTGGGGGCCAGATCTGGCCCACAGGCCATAGTTTGGCCACCCCTTTCTTGAAGTGTTGCAGCAATTGCAGTGGCAGTAGACTGCAGCATGACCCAGTTATTTGTCTTTTAAAAGCGGACTCTGCTGAAGGGTGCCACCTTCTGAACGAATATCATCACTGCCCCTTAAAAACAGGTCAGGCTTTTTAGACTAGCAAACACAATATAACTCTCATCTTCCCTATCTCCTTCCGGCACACAGAGTACAAAACTGCACAGATGCAATTGTGCAAAACCGAGGAGCCTGGATCATACCTGTCAACCTTCCCGGATTGCCCGGGATTGCCCGATTTTCAGCGACGATTTGCGCCATTTCCCGCCCGCAGCTGCCAAAACCCCAGAATTGGCAGCGGGGGGGGGGGGGCGGGGGGAAGAGGTACTGCGCATCCCTTCTGCGCAAATCGCGTTCTACGCATGTGTAGAAGGCTTTTACGCTTGCGTAGAACCCTTTTACGCTTGCGTAGATCGCGACTTGCACAGAACCGTTGTGCGCAGGTCCCGGATTGTCCGGAGCGCCACGGTTGACAGGTATGGCCTGGATCTTGGGAAGATGAGTACAGAGGCAAAGGAAAACTCATCACTGGCTGTCTTCCTCTTCACTGCTATGACCTGCCCATTTGCAAGGGAAAGAGATGGTTGGAAAGCTTGTATCGTGTGGCTTAGATGTAAAGAGCAGGCAAACCAATCATTGACAATGGCATAGAAGGGGAACAGCTGCTACACAAATCAATAAACTCTGTAAAGATGCTATGCTGATTTGTCAGCTTAAGGAAGGGGTTTCCATATAGTCGTCTTCTTTTCTTCCTATTTTACCCCATCAAGTGTCGAGAAAGATGCAAGGTTCTTGCTTCGGCCCTTCTAGCGGTCTCCACCAGTTTTATTTAGTGTTCTTGTAATATGTATCTGATGTTATATCTCCATCATCCTCTGGGTCTGCCTCATCCTTCTCCTCTTTTCACATCTGCCGTGTAAGGTATATGGACTTCCAAGATATTCTCTCCAAATGGGCAAGCCACTTTATTTGTTGTCTCTGTATGTAGTGCAAGGCTGGTTCTGTTCCAATTCTTTCCCTTATAACCTTATTCTTGATGTTATCCCTTCTAGTCCCTCCAGCAACCTTCCTCAGACATCTCACTTCCGTGGTGACCAACTTTTGCTTATGTTTTGTTGTATGTGTCCATGTTTGACACTGGTAACATAAGGTAGGAATGAATATGCTTTATATGAGGTGTTTCTTTGTGTTGGTTGGTATTGACTTGTGTTGTAAAAGCAGAGCTAACTGTCTCAAAGTAAAAACCCCTACTTATGTAAAAAGTCCGTTTCGTAGGCTTTTGCTTAAATCGTTTTCTTATGTAACTTGAAGCAAACCCCTAGGAAAAATGAATTTTTTATGTAACTCGAAGCAAACCCATAGGAAATCGTGTTATGTAAATTGGGATATTTATATAAATCGGGACATGGTTTTAGCACAAAATCATTATGTAAGTTGAATTTTATGTAACTCAAGGCATATGTAAGTCGGGGTTTCACTGTATTTGGTTTGCCTTACTCCACCATATGTTAATCTCTTTGTCCATTTTGCCATTTTCAGTAAATGTTATTCTTTTTTGTTGTTCAGCCACACAATCGAATCCGGCGGTTTACGACCCCATGGACCACCGCACACCAGGCTCCTCTGACATCTGTCATCCTCCACTGCCTGGCCAGATCTACACCCACTGCGCCAACGATGCCATCCAGCCACCTCATCCTCTGCTGTCCCCTTCTCCTTTTGCCTTTGATCTTTCCTAGCATCAAGGCCTTCTCCAGTGAGTCCTCTCTTCTCATTTGGTGGCCAAAGTACTTGAGCTTCAGCTTTAGTATTTGTCCTTCCAAAGAGCAATCAGGGTATATTTCCTTTAGGATTGACTGATTTGATCTCTTTGCAGTCCAGGGACTCTCAAGAGTCTCCACTAACACCACAGTTCAAATACATCTATTCTTCTGTGCTCAGCATTCTTTATGGTCCAGCTCTCACTGCCATACATTACTACTGGGAAGACCATTGCTTTAACTATACAAACTTTTGTTGGCAGTGTTATGTCTCTACTTTTTATTATGTTACTTAGGTTTCTCATAGCTTGCATCCCAAGAAGTAAGTGTCTTTTTATTTCTTGGCTGCAGTCACCATCTGCAGTAATCTGCCTCTATCTTGATATCTGGAGTATGCTGTTTCCTTCCTGTTGTGATGGCTCCCAGGTGTGGGAGTGGCTGGCCGCAAGGAAGACACGCGAGACAATTGTGCGGTGAAGTCCAGCCCCGATCTTGGTCGGGTGGTACATATTTATTACCCTGCCTTGGGGTGATGCGTACGTAGGATGCGCGTGACCCCCTAATACAGAAGGCTTGCATACGTGGCATTTTCCGATGGTCAAGACAATACCTGCTCTTAGACATTGCCCTGTGGTTAATAGACAACCCACAACTAATTAAGGTCTGGGCTGGCGAAACCCATTGTTCCTGCCCTATCTCGGAGCCTATGTGTATTGACAGCTCGTTCTGCTGTCTGGCGTGGCTTATTTGCCCAACTTAATCTGCAGCCAGAAGCGGAGGATTGTGCATTTCTATTACAGTCATCATCTTTGGTTTTTGCCCTGTTTCTATCGTAGCCATCAGCCAAGGTTTTATGATTTGCCCCCAAAACTAATTAACTAGCCCGTACCCCAATAGCCTTTCCTGCAAAGTCCGGTTGGTCCCCGTATCTGTTGAAGGTTGGGCGAACCCCTGGGGAAAGGTTTGGCCAATTATTCCTGCGGGCAACCCACACTTTCCAATTGTCATTACCTCAGTCTTCTATTTATTGATTCTCATATTATTTATCTTACATTCTTGGCTCATGGATTTAAGGTGTTGTTGTAGTTCCTTAGCATACTTACTATTAGTGCCTGATCATCTGCAAAAAAGTAGTCCATCGCTATTGTTTCTATTCATGGGCTTAGCTTTTTTCCTTATGCGCACGCAATAAACATAACAGGAAGCTGTACTTCCATATCTGCATATCTCTTGTGAGAGCTTCAAAACACAAAGAGCAAGAAACATGTAATTTTGCATAGATACCACTGAAACCCCAACTTAAATATCTAGGAAGGCTTTTATTTTAACTGGCCACACCAGTAGGAGAATTCTGGATTTGCAGTCATTTTACCAAGGAACGTGAAGTTTTGATGGATAGCATCAAGTCTTCTGATGTAGCATATTCTATCAACAACATTTTGGAAACCAGCATTGTTACAGAATGGAGGGAAATATAAATATATGGCTCTTATGTTTGACATTACATGGTCCTCTGGGCCACTACTGAAACCTACACAAATAACTGCATGAATCTTTCATGGTCTGCATGGTGACCAATAATTGTAACAATTTCTCAAATGGAATATGATCTAAAGGGTAGGGTACAGTATCAACTTTACTTTTCCATTAATTAAAACAGAAACAGGGTGGGAAATCACAGGTAGTAGTACCTTCACCAAGAAGAACTTCAGTACAAATTAAGTACAATCATTTATTTTAAAATAACCCCTACTGAAACCTTATTTTGAAGTCAACATACCTTTCAAGCATTAGGAATAGTATCAACTTAAATGCAAAGGGGGTGCAGTAGCTCGGTGGTTAAGAAGCTCACCTTGTTATTTGGAAGGCCAGCAAGTTGGCAGTTTGAGACCCAGGTACTGTACTGCATGACCTGTCTGTCCCAGCTCCTGCCAACCTAGCAGTTCGAAAGCAAGAAATTGCAAGTAGATGAACAGGGACCACTTTGGTAGGAAAAAGATCTTCGGGACGTAAAAGGAGCCTCATGCAGGCGTCCCCTGAGTAGAGTTTCTCCAGGAAAAATCCTTTCAACCCAGAATAATTTCTGACATAAAACTACTACTACTACTACTACTACTACTACTACTACTACTACTACTACTACTACTACTACTACTACTACTAGTAGTAGTAGTAGTAGTAGTAGTAGTAGTAGTAGTAGACTTCATTCATTTGACTTTTCATGTTGCCAACAGTAAAATGATTACACAATTCCAACAAACTGCATAATACAAAGAGTAAACAAAACACACACACGCTGTGGCACTTTGAAGACTAACTGCTGTACAGTATTTTAATGTTAGTTTTAATGGATCAAGTCCACTTCGTTGTCTGCAGGAAAGGTAGCAGTATTTTGCATGCTTTGGTGTCTAGTCATGCTGGCCACATGACTAAGGAAACATCTGCAGATGCAGAACAGCGCTGGCTCTTTAGCTGTAAACAGAAATGAGCACTGAACCCTAGAGTCGGGTATGACTGGCTTGCGAGCAAGGGCAACCTTTAATTTTCTAACTATTTACAACTCAACAGAACCAAACTTCACAATAATAAATCTGAAGCCCAATCAGGGATCTTCTGTTATTAGGTAAAGGTAACCCTTGCTCAAAACCCAGTTGTATCCGACTCTAGGGTTCAGTGTTCATCTCTGTTTCATAGCTGAAGAGCCAGCACTGTGTGCTTCTGCAGATGTTTCCGTGGTCATGTGGCAGGCATGACTAGACACGCGCACGGAACGCTGTTTACTTTCCCACCGAAGTGGTCCTTATTTATTTACTTGCTTTCGAACTGCTAGGTTGGCAGGAGCTGGGACAAAGACGGGAGCTCACTCCGTCCTGCAGTATTCGAGTCCCGAACTGCTGGCCTCCCACCTTCCAGTCAGCGTCTTTGCCACTTGAAAAGCAACACTGACTTGTAAGCTTATCTGTTATACAGTACTGGCCAAGCATTGTGTGCCTATGTACCTGGTACAGGTAACTGTATGTCTATTAATGCCATGACTCTCTCTTATATCTGATGAAGTGGACTTGATCCACAAAAGCTAGCATTAAAATACAACAGTTAGTATAACGTGTTTTGTCCTGCTTTATTTACTCTCTGGGAAAATTAAGGTGATTTCCTTCCTGCCATCAATGGCAATGAACTTTGCCTCCCTGCGCTGCTCCTGGGTGGAGCGGTGTGACGGAACCATGGAGGTATAAAAAACAGGAGATGGCACTACAGGCTTCATGCTGTAAGTTTTTTGAAGCCAGTGGGCATGGCCTGCCGCCATATTACGTGGACCAAAACATTAGCAGGCTACTGTTTACGATTGTTTCTTGTGTAGGAGGGTGTGTGTGGATTGATTCCCTCTCCCTGGTCCCCTGGGTTTGGGGGGGGGGGCAAAAAGGGTCTGTCTCCCCAACCCTTCCAGAGCCAGGGGACACGGCAGAGAGGGGATCCCCCCGCAGGACTCCCCGTTATTAAAGAGAAGAAACCAAGCAGTCCCCTGAGTCCAGAAGGGTTGGGGGGACAGACCCCTTTTGTCCCCCCAAACCTACCAACCCCAGGGGAGCAGCGGAGAGGGGGATGGCAACCCCCCACCCACTGATATTAAAGGGGAATCTCCGATCGGGTTTTCCCTTTTAATATCAGGGGGTGGGGTGGATTCGATCCCTTCTCCTGGGTCCGTGAGGGTTGGGGGAACAAAAGGGGTCTGTCCTCCCAACCCTTCTGAACCCAGGGGAGCCAGCGGAGAGGGGGATCGCAACCCCCCAAACACTGATATTAAAGGGGAAACCCGATCTACTTTCTACTTTCCACACAATCAAAGCACCATAAGGCAATGTTTTGGGCCAACTAACGTGGCGGACTGTCAGATGAGTCGGCTTCAAGTGTGTAATGTCATGTCATCTCCTGTTTTTTATACCTCCATGGATGGACAGAACAGAGATCGGCGAATAGAGAAGGGACGGAGGCGCTACTGCGATGAATGGCCTCCCTACATCAGAAGCCATAGCCACGAGGAGGACAAAACGCGTGTTCAAGCAGTGAGGCATTTAGTATCTATACCAGGAGGTTTTGGGCAACTGGAGCATATTACAGTTGTGGCGATTCTGTTGGTGAACACTAACCTTCCTTAGATTTTAGACCAGTGGTTCCCAACGTGACCCCCACAATTCTCAGAAACCTAAGTCTAATTTATTTATTTTTAATGTTTTTAAAGGTTTTAGTAAAGTTTTTATTTGTTTTATATGTGAGCCGCCCGGAGTCCATACCCGTCAAGCGTGGCTCTGCATGCGCGCAGTAACTACTTTCCCCACGGTCAAATTACGGGATGGCGGTGGGAAAGTGGAGGAAGCGGCGCAGAATTACGGGAAATCCCAGCCAATTGGTGATACTTGACAGGTATGCCGAAGTCGCCTTGGCGAGGGGGCAGCGGTAGAAATGTGATTGCAATAAAATAAAAATAAATAAATACATAAGTCAGTACATTGGCTGATCAGTGCTTTGGGGAATTGACTTAGACTTCTGGGAAAACTGTTTTTGGATAATCCACCAAATAGGTTTTCTCTTGCAGTTCGAAAGCAAGAAATTGCAAGTAGGGAAGGTAAACAGCGCTAGTCATTACTGCCACATGACCACGGAAACCTCTGCAGAAGCAGACATTGCTGGCTCTTTGGCTTTGAAATAGAGATGAGCACTGAATCCTAGAGTCGGATACGACTGGCTTTCAAGCAAGGATGACCTTTACCTTTGACCCATTAGCAATTACACTGGCTGGCCAGGTGATCCTGCTGATAATAGACTACTAGACCCTACTTCCAGCAACTCTGAGGATAACAGCCTTGGGTGGTGAAGTCCACAGGGAAGGGTGATGGTCGGAGGTCCCCAAGTGGATTAAAATCCCACTTGAATTCATCTTGAAGGGAGGCAGCAGCTTCATTAATACTGGCCTAGGACTGAGGACTTAAATGTGTGCCAAAAGGGCTCAGGACCAGAAAGTGACTCATGGAACTGGACCAGTGGGATGGGTGTCACGCTGCAATGTAGAAGGGAAATGGAAGGCCACTGTACATATTGCTCACAGGACTATCTTCATGGCTGATCACCATGATTGGCAATACCGTACAGTGGTACCCCACATAACAAACACTTTGTATAATGAAAATTTGTGCGGCAATTGCAATATCCCGCATAACGAATCCCCCCCCTTATATGGGGTTTTTGTTGATACCCGTTAATGAAAAACCTCATATAACGAACATTTTCTTTTCATTATGTGGTGTATCGCCCATTTGATCTGCATAACGAAAAAACCCACATAACGAAGAGCTCTGTTGAACAGCTTTTTCGTTATGTGGGGTTCTACTGTATTGTATTGGATATGGCACTTGATGAAGAACCAGTTATATATTGATTAGGCACTCTCTGGGCAGTTCACATGCTGGAAATTCATTTTACCAACCTCAGAATAATGGAAGGTCGAGTCAATCTTGACCCCCGTCAGGATTGAACTCACTGTTTTGTCTGCAGTACAGCAATTTGACCAGTGCCACCAGGGCTCCTAGCCTCCTATTAGGCAATGCACAATAGAAGGTTCCCCTGCTTCCACTTAATGGTACTCAATTCAGCTAGTCCCAATAAAGATGAAGCAATGTGGATCCATACTGTAGGTGTAAACAGAATCCGTAGGTAACACTTTTATTAGCATGAACTGTGAATGCATGAAATATGCAAACTTTCAAGTTTTGTAGAACTATTGCAGTTCCAGGTTGGAAAATGGGACTGAAGGGGTCAGAGCAGCACACAGGTTATCGCACAACTGGGGGGGGGGGGGGGGGGGGTGAGGTGGGGGCCTGGGAAGATGGATTCCTTTTTTTCCCTTGCAGTCGAGGATAACGTGTATCCAGTTCTAAGTGAAACACAGGTTTCTTTGCAGGTTTTTAGCAGTTAAGAACATTAACGATATTCATTCACAGACAGTATCTTCAGTTAGCAATATTTCACAGTATGTTGGCCTCTGTCAGCAAGACAAATAGAGAGGAAAATATTAACAGTTCGAAAGCAAGAAATTGCAAGTAGATAAATAGGGATCACTTCGATGGGAAGGTAACAGCGTTCCGGTGTCGTCATGCCTGCCACATGACCACGGAAACGTCTGCAGCAGACAACGCTGGCTCTTCGGCTTTGAAACAGTTGAGCACTGAACCCTAGAGTCGGATACGACTGGCTTTCAAGCAAGGGAAACCTTTACCTGATCTATTTGTATTTGATGTTGTCCCCCCAAAAAAAGACTCAAATTTTTTTTTAAAAAAGATGCCAAATGACTATTTTACTTTCTCCAACAAGAAACATTTCACTGTCAAATCTTTCTCTGAGACTGCTGCACATTTGTTAGTCATTACAGAAGTATTATTATTCTGCCATTTCCTAAACAACTATCAAAACTAGAATGGAATTAAATACAGTACCATATAATAAAAGGTGAAAATAAGATTGTCCACACATTTTTGAAAAGGATTTTTACTTGTAGAAATACTAGAGTGCCTTCCAAGGCCTTCATCTAGACAAATAGGCATGGAAGAGCCACCTAACATAGGGCCCATCTTTCTGACATTTCAATTTTCTGGAGGGAGCGATCTTTGGCTTTCTGTATTCCAATACTGTCTCCGTTTATTTAATGCATGTGGAAAAAAAAGCCTGGTCTCGTGAACTTTATGCTTTCCCTGTGCAGATATTTGCATTAGACTGCTTCTGCTTCACTCGAAATAGTGAGTGCTGTATTGCCAAGTCACCCAAAAGCCCGTAGCAAGTAATACGACATCCAAAGGATAAAATTATAAGTTAATGTGTATCAACTGTACACGCTGTTGAGTCAACCAAGCAACACAGAAGCAGTTTATATTATTAATCTGGAAATTATCTCTGGCTGTAATATTACTGGCAATTTAATTATGGCAAACTGCTAATGAATGAGACGCCAATCACACTCCTGGTATGTGTCCATCACACAAGATGGCAGACGACCAGAACAAACTGCATATTGTGATGTTTTAAATTACTATTTGTAGATATAAATATTTTGTTTTACTTGGTATGTATTCATCATTTAGATCTTAAATAGTTTTGTATATCTTAGAAGGGGATGTAAAAGTTGACATTCTTGAACAGAAATGCTTCCTTTCAGCATAATTCTTGCTTAGTTTATTGACCCTGAGAATAGACATCTGCCACACTGAACAACTATTTTGTTTGGTCAACTGCTTTTCAGACACTTTTCTTAGTTTAGCAAAACAGTGCTCTTGATAAAGATGGTATATGTAATTAGCTGTAGTTGCTAATATTCAGATTTGCTTATGTAAAACAGATGGTACACCGCCCTGGGTGGTCCTTGAGCCAAAAGGGTTGTGTATATATATAAATAAGAAATGTATAAATAAATAATCAGCAATTTGCAATGTGACTTAGCTGATTTCGTCCATGCACATATGAATCACCCACACGATAGCAGCCTGTGTTCCCTCCACTGAAGGCAAAGCAAATACTGTATTTGACTATTCCTCTTAAGAGGATATACGTGATCACAAATGTGAAGCACAATTAAAAGAGGGGTCATTCAATATCCCAAGATCTAAGTAAACTCTGGATTTTTCAGAAAACATTAAAATAATTTGCTTTGCTTTTACTCTGTGCAGTTTTCAAACACTAACCTTCCACTGAGTTGCAGACAATATCCTTTCAAAAAGCTGAAGCTGATGCACATTTGCTAAGAGATATATTCCACAAAGTTTGATCAAAATGGTTTACAGTTGCCCAGTTCTTACAAGACAAAGTGGGTGGAGGTGTCCTGCTACTCCTGGAAGCCTCCAAGGAATGGCAGTGCTCTTAAAGCAAGGTGGACTTGTTTGCTTGAGAGAATCAACAATAAACCCTTGAGTTGAGAGAAAACGTTGACCAGTAGAAGTCTGCCCTCTTTTTAGGTCCCAACTGGCTTTCTTCTCCCCAAAAGTAAACCATCCCAAACTTAAAGAACATAAGGTAAAAGACTTGGTACATCTTATTTCTTTCTTTGTTAAGGGGGATGGGGTGGAATTAGAGACTGCTTATTGTAGCTGATCCTATATTTACATCTTTTAAATTTTTGAAAAAGGATTTCTCAATCAATGAAAAGACTAAAAGGTAAAACCTCTAGCTAGGGTTCTTTCCTACTTCCCTCCCTAAGTTGGTCTATTTAATCCACTGATTGGGTGAAGGGAATGTTCTTCAGCAATGGGAAAAGTATAAGCCTCTCTAAATACACTTATGCCAAGTGCGAGCAAAAATAAAAAAATGAGCACCTGGATTGCTGCCGCAAATTGTTTCCATGTTGTGGAGAATGTGGGAGACAGTAGCACTACTGGTACCATTTTGCTTTGAGTTTGTATGCATGTGCAAGATGGGTGGCCTTAATTCATTTTTTGCATTTCCCATAAGTCACCTGCATAGCTCTAAAGCAGGGGTGTCCAAACTACGGCCTGTGGGCCGAATCCGGCCCACAGGCCGTTGTTTGAACACCCCTGCTTTTTAACCAGAGAAAATGGCAGCTTAAAATCTATCTCATCATGTTGCAAAACAAACTGCAAGGTGAGTTTTACTTCTGCTTCCGGTGGGTGGAACCACGTGACTGGCCTGTGGCCCGAAAAGTTTGGGCACCCCTGCCCTAAAGAGAGCTACATAACAAGGCCCAGGCTCATGTTCCTTCTGCTTAAAAAACCCCAATCTGGGGCTGTGTTCTTCAGCGCAAGAGCCAGGCTTTAAATTCATGTCAGATACTCATCTGGTTCTTGAAGACTCTTCAGAAAAACATTCACACTCTGTAGCTGACATTCTGAGAGTGAAAACCCAAAATTAGACACGAAGGTGGGCTATTTGTGAATTCTTCTCACAGAATACTCCTGCCTACTGGAAGAAATGGAAGAAGAATTTATTTACATGTGTTCTGACTTGTGGGAAAATGAATGGCCCCTTCTGATGTAGCTGGACTGCAATTCCCACCATTCCCCACTGGCTAAGTCTGACAGAGTTACAATTTAAACATCTGGTAAACTACACACACACCCCGGTGCCCCATCATAACCTATTGGCAGTGGTAGACATAATTGTCTGAAGACGTCTGCTCAAAATTATCAAAAAACTGAACAAGAATATAAAACAATTGTATTCATAGCACAGCAGTATTTACAGTGAAGTAAATAATACATGGTGCACCTTCAACTTTCTACAAAGTTTTAAACCTTGTCCCCTCAGAATCAAGAATTCAGTTACTAAAAGGTATCATCTTAAAGATTTAAAAGGAATTAATTGGAGGAAAAATGCATGCATATCTGTTGTATAGAAGGCTACAAAAACACTTGAGTTGGAACAAATTGCCATTAATATTCACTATTAACTATCAAGTTTTATAAAACAATTTACCTAATAGGCAGGAAGCATATCAAATACTCTCCTGTAATAAGCAAAACAAATAGCACAGAACATTTAACTTTTCTGTTTATGCAAAACACATTTCAAAAATAACCAAACTTGTTTCATTAGAACTTAGAAGCTTTCAACATTTCTGGTAAGTCAAAAGCATATATATATATATATCAATCTTTATATATATAATATATATATATAAAGAGCAGGGGGAGAACGCGAACAATTATTGTGCTTCATCTTCTGGGCATGAATGCCAAGTTAGCCGTTCTTCATAAAAAGCAATTACGATTAGAGGGCATTTCACATTAGCTTCTTTGGCCAACACCAGGTCTGCTTCATCAGAGTTTTTCCTATTTTAAGAGAGAATTCTCATTAAAAAACATCAAAATATTGCCTAAAAATACATGCTTCAAGTAAATATAGCTATTAATACCTTTTGTAAAAAGTAGTGAAAGAACTTTGAGCATGTGAATATTTATTCAGGGTAGCCCTAGGAGTTTATTCCTAGATAAATTTGTATACATTTAATTTCAGGATGAAGTATAGTCTGGCCAGTTTATCCTACTATGATAATATAGTAGACCATACTGCCAGCGACTCAACACCGAGTGTCAGGCGGTGGTTAACTAGCCTGACAACCCTGAGGACTAACGGCCTTAGGTGCCAAAGTCTACAGGGAAGGGTGATGGTCCCCAAGTGGATTAAATCCCACTTGAATTCATCTTCATGGAGGGCAGCAGCTTCATCAATACTGGCCTGGGGCTGATAAGGACTTTGCGTGCCAAAAGGGCTCAGGACCAGAAAGTGACTTGTGGGACTGGATCAGTGGTACGGGGGTCATGCTGCAATGCAGAAGACAGATGAAAGGCCACTGCATTATATTCTCAGGACAGTCTTCATGGCTGATCACCATGAGGATCGCCAATATTCAGAATCAGATACGGTTTAAGAAGAATGGTTATTTAACATGTCTGTCACCCAAACTTGTGTATGAACACTACCCAATCCTGTGTATGTACACTGCAGACTGTCACTAAAATGGATGATATTTAACATCCTTTGGGATTGGATTATCAGCAGTTACATTCAAAAAACTCCCTTCTTAGTTGTCATCAGTTACTTTTACTATATTAAATGAACAACTGAACTCTATCCAACTACTGTTGGCCAGGCTTGTCAAATAAACATTAGATGTCTTATATAAACATTTAGAAGACATTATTTGATTTATTTCAATCCCTTTAATCCTTATAATAAATGTTAAGTATATAACGACACGGGATAGGTTTGATTGGTTCCCAACGTGGGACACATGCCCCACAGGGGGACTTTAATTCCCCAAACCCTAAGTACATTGACAGATCAGTGCTTTGGGAAACTGACTCAGGCTTCTGGAAATTGAAGTCCAAAAAAACCGAAGTTTGGGAAACACTGGGTTAGAAGTATGTTAATATACGAAATACATACAAAATTAAACTTTTAAGTTGATACCAAACAGCATGAATAATCATACACAGAAGTATACTAATATAAAATAATAAGAAAAATTATCCTTTCAGTTTGACAAGATAACATAACTAGGGCTCTTTATGATTTAAAGTTCTATCGTATGAGCTCACCTATTAGCAAGTTAGATACTGAGAATTGCAACAGGAAATTGATGTACAGATTTGTAATAGTGATTGCTGTTTTCTGATAAGATGATTCTAAGGTGCCTTTTGGACTACAACTGTCATTTCTATTCCATCACTTACCATTTCATGAGAAACATAAGTTCTCCACTACTGTCTGTTGCTCCAATTATTCGTTCAGGATCAAGTCCTCTTGCAAATCCCCTGGGCTTGTCAACCTGTTTGATTAAATATTTAGAAAAACACAAATTTAAGTAACTACAGTAAAACCTCGCATAAAGAGTTCCTCGCTTTGTGACTAACTTACTCAAAGAGCAGAATTTTCTCTGAACGGTCACCTCACTTAACAACTAAACCCAACTCGCTTAACAACTAAAGCAGGGTTTGCAATCCCCCCCCCCCCCACCAGAAGTCACAATTGGTCACTTACAATGGTGTTTCGCTTAAAGAGCAAACTTGCTTAAAGAGCAAGTAGAAAAATCATTGTAGAAAAATCACCACATAGCCCTTCTTCCAAAGGGTTCAGGGCAATATACATCATAGGCACACAGTCCACGGCTGTAGGGGCAGATGTTATCTCCCATACAATCTCTATTCACTTACAGATCTATGCCTATATGTGTGTCTGTGATAAGAGAGAGACAGAAACCTTATCAGCTATTATGCCTGAACCTACTTAGGACTAAATGAGTTTGGGGAAAGGGGATATACTACATAAGTCTTGACAGTTTGTGTTTAATATAATGGTCTACAAAGGACCCTAAATCTGTATTCAACCAAAAACAGCAGTCACCAAGAAACAGAGCCTTGGATGAATGCTACTCTGCAGGTAAATAATTCTAGCCCCTTGTGATATAATTCAGCCCATTGTAATACAGGTAGGTGTAACACTCAATGAATACTGTAGAAGATTTATTGAATACTTAAGGCCAACTCTTTTTGATAAAGTGAGTTATCTATGGGGCATTATAAACAGTGATTCAGAGAGAAGTAGCAATTAATAGTGAAAGGCCCGAAGCTTCCACACGAAATGTACATTTATTCTTCACCTCTGCTGTTCTCAGTTTAAAAACAAGGAAGTTTTATCAAAACATCTCTGAATCTCAAAAAAACAAACCAGCAGAGAATGTAAGGATCATAATGCAGAAAGAAGCACCGAGAAGAATTTAGTTTCAGCTCACATGTAGTACTTACTGCATTACCTATAAATTATTTAATAGAATATGAACTAAAGTTGGAAGACCTAAAATGAACCTAGCAAATTAAATTTTCACAGACAGTTCTTTGCTGGCACATGGAACAGGTAATTCCTGTGTTAGTGGCTCTATACCCCCAAATTACCTTCATGTTGATCATTATTCAGGGGAAATTGTTTTAATTTGTGTGTGTGTGTGTGTGTGTGTGTGTGTGTGAGAGAGAGAGAGAGAGAGAGAGAGAGAGAGAGAGAGAGAGAGAGAGAGAGAGAGAGAGAGAAGCCATGAAAGGGCATGGCTATTGATCATGGAAGCACTATGAGCACGTTTGGCTCAACATATTCTCTCTGAAATTTCCAGGAGGGATGGGGAGCTATGTGCACATGTTCCCCACCCATTTAGTCTTACACATATTGAGGCACATTGCTTAAATAGGGCAAAAAAGAACCACATGCTTATATCCACGCAAGGGAAAAGAAAGTATTTGTGTGTATATGGCTCTTGCCCTTCCAGGCAACAGATATTGCAGTTCTTGAAGCCAGAAAGGCTGTGGACCCCAGTGCAAAGAGTCTTCCATCATTCTAACTGCATTCTCAAACAATACTGTTGTGGGTCTGACGATACTGATGATAACTTAGGATGATCAACAAGCATCACAACTGAGCAGGGTTTTCAACCTGGACCTCTGTCTTACTTGCATGCATTACAGCTCACCGATGCATTTCAAGGAAATATAGTATGCCAAACGAATCCTTGAGTTCACTTACGGACTCCCTTTTTTTCTTTGATTTGCTTTCATCAGATTCACTATCTGAAAGAGATTTTCTTTTGCCACCATCTGTTTTTTCTTTTCCAGCTTTCTGTGAGTTCAAAAAAGCTTCTATCAATTCTGGGCAATCCAAATTTTCCTCAGGCTCCCACGTATTATCAGCACTAAAAATATATGAAAAAAGTACAATTAGAAATCTGAATCAGAAGAACTGAATCTGGACATTAATCAATTTCTAAAGCAGATATTTATCAATTTTTTGATTCAATTATGTTCAGTTACTAGGATAAAATACTATTATCTTTTCCCCCTTTCATGTAGACCAGGGATTCTCAACCTGTGGCTCATGGGCTGGATGTGGCCCGCAGCACCATTTAATGTGCCCCCCCCACCGCCTCCACCATAACACATGGCCCATGTGGTGGATGGAGGGCAAAATGGCCATCCGATCCCGAAGCTGTCCAAGGGAGCTCCTGGCTTTAAAAGGTTGAGAACTCCTGATGTAGACTATATATCATGGCAGTTTGTTACATTATAGCTAGAGTGCTGAACTAAGAAAATCCTAGTAAGGTTTGTCAAATATGTTGAATTTTTATTTCATAATCCAAATACTGTATCGAAACAACAAAAGCAATCCTACACACTGACTTAGTTTTGCAACAAGCACACGAATACAGACATTTAAACAGTAGAAATGTGAAGGATAAACAGTAACAAAGGGAGTTACTTGAGTTTACAGGTGTTGCATTAGTACAAATGCACACATGAAAGCAGAAATAAATCTTTAAATGGTTACTAAGTTCAATTTTTGTTTTTAGATGCTTGTAATTCCCTTTTGTATGACTATTTTTCTATTACTAGAAGTAGCATTTAATGTACTTTTAAAAACAAATGCTAACTCTGATAACAGTAACAATGCTAACAATAACTAAGTGCTATTAAAAATTTAGTCAGTATGAGTCTTGATAGTAATCAATTTAATTCTAATTTCCAACACAATCAGAATTAGCTACTAAGAGTCAGACCATCAATATGTGCTAGTTTTCTCTATTATTTTCTCATATTTGAAACACATCCCTAGAAGACACACAATCAGCTGCTAAGGGATGCAATCCTACAGAATTGGTGAACCTAAATTTCATTGATATGATTTATTTCTGATTAAACATGTAAATCATAAACAGTCTTTTTAAACACACTACCAATAGCATAATAATTTTTTAAAAACCGTGTAATCCTTTTAGGCAATTCAAAGGCGAGAGCGGGTGGCAGCTTTATCACTCCACTAAAAACACAAAAATATACTAGTTTCAATCTTGTACGGGTCTTCATCAAGTTAGACGCCAGAGATCTGTAGACTGTGCAGAAAATGTCCAAAAGTCATGGCCAGGTATGCACATGAAAGATATCACCCACTCTTGCCTTCAAACTCTGTACAAGGACCACATGGTTTTTTTCTTTTTCACTGAAGGATGGAAGATGTCCTGAATAACCAAAAAAAGCACTAGTTATAACCGAGCAGGGATATTTAAAACTACATGAGCAGACTGTGAAATACAGACATCTTCCTTCAACCACTTGGTAATATCAATGATTGAGTGGCAATTAGCTCACTTAAGAGTGTAAACTAAATTTTTGCCAACCTTTCTGATTTGGAGTTTGACAAATTTCTGTGTACCTTGATCCACAGCAAAAACAAAAACACCCAACCTGTTTCAATGCAGCTTAATGTGGGAGAGGGAAAGCTGAATGGCTGGCAACTTTTTGTCTAACAAGATTGAGAAAGACATTCCAATAAACCGCAGCCCTGATGGAATCTGAAATTTGTATCTCTGACTTCAGTCTGCAACTCCCATTTCAAAAATTATTTTTAACAAAAGAACTTGGAATGCATCCACAAATTTGTAGTACCCACTTGATAAAAGACCTCCATGGCGTCAAAAGCTAGCTTGTTTGTGATTTCTGAATTATTTAGGGTTTAAACATCTATCTATACCAGTAATTGTGGATCTTGGCACTCCAGGTATTCTTGAACTTCAATTCCCAGAAGCCCTGATCAGCAAAAGTGCTGACTTGGGCTTCTGGGAACTGGTCCAAGAACACCTGGAGTGCCAAGGTTCGCCATCACGGATCTATACCATGATCTGGAGAAAGTCAGACGTGCAAACAACTAGAGATGTTAAAATCTTTTTAAGTGCTCCCCACTACAAAGTTCAAGAGACATGCCATAAATGCAACCATGCTTCTCCTACAACCACACTATCTCTGTATGGAATGATGGTCTACATTCAATTAAATATTGATACAGATGACATTTTGGTAAAGTAGCTCGGAGGTTCCTTACTCGGTAAATCCCTTCCATTTCAAGAAGTACTCGACCTTGCCATTAACTACACGCCGGTCCAGGACTTTCTCCACAACAAATTCTTCAGGTTCTGCTTCTTCAACTTTTTTGCCTTTTCCATTTTGTTTCTTCCCCATTTTCTGCTGTAAAAGAAAATAAAAAATAACACCTCGTAAGAGTAACAATATCAAGCTAAAACCTGAACCCAAGTTTTAAATTCTGCTCAGTGAGATGCCAGTAATTTTAAATAAGATTCTGGAGCCCATATAGCAAGCTACACATGCCTGTCCTCCAAACTAAATTCTATGTCTTTTGTTGCATATTTATACAACCCATTTCCTTTACATAGATCAAGAGGAATAACTGAGGTTCTCCTGACATTACTGGACTCCCTTGCTCCTAGATAGAGTAACAGTATCTGTAAAGCCACAAGATACACATTCCTGGCACAATTGTTTATTAAATGACTACGTATAATAATAGGCAGCACACCTAATAATGGGATGGTACACAGATAATGGAAGAATTCTTCAAAATGCTCAACAGCAAGAATGGGACTGACTTTTGGATTACTTTGACTGCAGCTCCTACAATTTTCCAAGATTTTCCCCAGCCAACATTCTGGGAGATGTTGGAGGGTGGGGTGGGAATCCAACTCCTCAAAGGAATTTCAATATTCACAGGTACACCTCAGCAAGCTTCAACATGCAGTCACTATTATGGCTAATCTCTTGTGGCCATGGGAGCCACTCTTAACCAATTAGGCTCTCTAATGGGTACTTCTCAAAAACGATTAGTCCCTTTATCCCTTGCAGCTCCCTTAAAGCTTAGCCCCTCCCACCCATTCCCTTCTCCTTCAGGCAAATAAATACATCCAGACTGAAAGTTGCCAAGACATTAAGTTACTACTGAAAATCCTCTAAAGCAGTGATGGAAAATCTTGGCACTCCAGATGTTCTTGAACCTCAATTCCCAGAGGCCCTGATCAGCACGAGTGCTGACATGGGCTTTTGGGAATTGAAGTCCAAGAACACCTGGAGTGCCAAGGTTGGCCATCACTACTCTAAAGACTTGAGCTTTTTGCCTGCACTTCCCAAAATGTTGGCGGGGAAAACTTCTGGCAAATTATGGGTAGTGCAGGGGAAAATTTTAAAAGCCCCATGCCTACTAAAGACAAGTTAAAAGCCATATACATTTTTAATATCAATGCTAAATACTAAATACTATAATACTAAACTGGACATTTTTCAACAACTGTATTGGAAACATTTCTTCAACAATTCAGTACATGCATCATTTCTACATTGGGCACTAGAACATAACTGTAAAATGACTTCAGAATTGATCTCAGTCTGTTGGACAAATGTCCTCTGCATCACTGACACTAAAACTGGTGAAGCTTTCATGATCAAGCTCAACTGGTTTAACACAAGTCCAAAAATGGGTTTAAATTAAATTCCATAGAAAAACACCAAGGAGCCAAATGTGATTCAGATAGCAAGTTTTTACATCCACATCATCCTCAAAGCATTTCAGCTTTTAAAAAGACACAATTCAGCATAATAAAATGTTGTCTCCCCACAATTTCCCTATGAATTGTGTTGAAACCAATGTTCGTATTGTGTAGAAGTGCTGCAATTCAGACAGAATCAAGTGCAGAAATGTGAGCAAAATTTTGGATGCATTCCTTGAGGAGCCAGTGTAAACAGCAAAGAAAGAATTCCCACAAATACAAATTCCTGTGGGAAAACAAGATTTGAAAGAAACAATGACTTTTCAATTAAAAGTTTTTGTAATAAAATTCAATTGAAGTAACTAGGATTTCCATAAGCACAGTATGAATCCAGTATAACTGAAGACTTTTTTTTTAAAAAAAAATCAATCTTCCTGTGACACATCAAAAGATTTTTGAAAAGAATTGTGTGTGTGGTTATATAGGGATGACACAAATTATTGTAAATATGTTTCGTGAGCCCAGTTTTTGTCAATAACTAATGTTATAGAAAGGCACCCCATTCCAAACTGAAAAAGGATAGCAAAAGAAAAAACCTAGACATTTTGAAATGACATCTACTACTGTGGACAAGAAAACCTCAGAAAAAACGGAGTAGCCATAATCATCAATAAAAGAGTGAGAAAAGCAGTAATGGGATATAATCTCAAAAATTATAGAATTATGTCAGTCAGAATACAAGGCAAACCTTTCAATATCACTGTGATCCAAATATACGCACCAACCACTGGTGCAGATGAAGCCACAGTGGACCAGTTCTATGAGGACCTAGCACACCTCATAGAACAGACACCAAGAAATGATGTCCAAATTATATTAGGAGACTGGAATGCCAAAGTAGGAAATCAAAAAGTGGACGGAATAACAGGCAAGTTTGGTCTTGGAACACAGAACGAAGCAGGGCAAAGACTGATAGAGTTCTGCCAAGATAACACATTGGTAATAGCAAACACCTTCTTCCAGCAACATAAGAGGAGACTCTACACAGGGACATCACCAGATGGCCAACATCGAAACCAAATCGATTACATACTTTGCAGCTAAAGATGGAGAACCTCCATACAGTCAGCAAAAACGAGACCTGGGACAAACTGTGGCTCAGACCACAATTTACTGATCGCAAAAATTCAGGCTCAGATTAAAGAATATAGGGAAAACAAATTGGCCAGACAGATATGATCTAGACAACATACCCAAGGATTACACGGTGGAGGTGGGGAACAGATTAAATGGTTTGAACCAGATAGACAGAGTACCAGAAGAATTATGGACAGATATGCGAGGCATCATGAAGGAGGCAGCAAGGAAAATCATACCAAAAGAAAAAAAGTGTAAAAAAGCAAAGTGGTTTTCTGATGAGGCTCTTAAAATAGTAGAGGAAAGAAGGAATGCAAAAGGCAAAGGAGAAAGGAAAAAAACACAATCACTTAAATAAAGAATTTCAAAGAAAAGCAAGGAGAGATAAAGAAGCATACTTAAATGAACAGTGCAAAGAAATAGAGGAAAACAACACAAGAGGCAGGACTAGAGATCTTTTTTTAAAAATTGGGGAAGTCAAAGGAACATTTAAAGCAAAAATGACCAGGATAAGGGACAAAGCTGGCAAGGAGTTAGCAGATGCAGAAGAGATCAAGAAAAGATGGAAAGAGTACACAGAGGAATTCTACAAAAAAGACCTTAACACCCCTGATAATCACAATGATGAAAAAAATTGAACTTGAGCCAGACATCCTAGAGCAGGGGTCAGCAAACTTGGGTCTCCAGGTGTTCTTGGACTTCAATTCCCTGCTGATCAGGGCTTCTGGGAATTGAAGTCAAAGAACATCTGGAGAGCCAAGTTTGCTGACTCCTGTCCTAGAGAGTGAAGTCAGGAAGGCACTAAAAAGCACTGCAAACAACAAAGCAAGTGGAGATGATGGTATCCCAGTTGAATTTTTCAAAGCCCTAAAAGATGATGGAATCAAACAATTGCATGCTATATGCCAGCAGATTTGGAAAACGAAACAGTGGCCACAGGATTAGAAAAGATCAGTACTGGTATACGTCCCAATCCCAAAAAAAGGGTAATGCCAAAGAATGTTCAAATTATCGAACAATTGCACTCATCCCACAAGCTAGCAAGGTGATGCTCAAGATAATAAAGGATAGACTGCAGCAGCACATGGAGAGAGAACTACCAGAGGTGCAGGCTGGGTTCAGAAGAGGCAGGGGGACCAGAGACCACATTGGCAACATACGTTGGATCATGGAGAAAACAAAGGAATACCAGAAACAAGTTTACTTCTGCTTCATTGACTACACAAGGCCTTTGACTGTGTGTGGACCACAACACAATGTTGCAAGTAATTAAAGAGATGGAAATACCAGAACACCTTATAGACCTCATGAGAAATCTGTACAAGAGTCAGGAAGCAACAGTTAAGAAAAGGAGTAAGACAAGGCTGCATTTTATCACCCTGCTTATTCAACTTATACATAGAGCACATAATGCGCAATGCAGGGATGGAGGAATCACAATATGGGATCAAAATTGCTGGGAGAAAATTCAACAATCTGAGATATGCAAATGATACCACCCTAATAGCAGAAAGTGAGGAAGACCTAAAGAAGCTCCTGATTAGGTTGAAAGAAGAGAGTGCAAAAGCTGGCTTGAGACTCAATATCAAGAAAACTAAGATAATGGCAACAGACCATATCAATCCCTGGAAAATAGATGGGGAAGAAGTAGAAGCAGTGACAGATTTTACTTTCTTAGGATCAAAGATCACTGCTGATGGGGATTGCAGTCACGAAATAAAAAAGTGACTGATTCTTGGGAGACAAGCTATGAGAAACCTGGGGAACATAGTGAAAAGTAGAGACATCTCATTACAAACAAAGGTCCGCATAGTCAAAGCAATGGTATTCCCAGTGCTAATGTATGGTTGTGAAAGCTGGACCATTAGGAAAGCTGGGCACAGAAGAATAGATACCTTTGAAATGTGGTGTTAGAGGAGTTTTGAGAGTCCCCTGGACAGCGAGAACAAATAGGTCAATCTTAGAAGAGACTAGCTATTGTGCCTGGCCTTGCTGGGCAGGTTTGGATTGTGTGTTGGTGGTGGGGTGGTTTTGGGGGGTACACAAACAGAGAGAGAGAGAGAGACAGGAGGTGGCAGGTGAGTAGGTGGTTTTGGGGGGTACACACAGAGAGAGAAGGGGGGGAGGCTGCAGGTGAGGAGGCAGCACCCGGGCGAGTAGGGAGGAGGCGGAAGCATTTCGTTTCCCCCTTTCCCTGCCAGCAGGGGGAGGGAGGGGAAGGGGGAGGAGGAAGGGTTCCATTTCCCCCTTTCCCTGCACACCAGCGGGGGGGGGGGGGGGGGAGGCAGGGAAGGGAGAAGCGGAAGCGTTCCGTTTCCCCCTTTCCCTGCCAGCAGGGGGAGGGAGGGAAAGGGGGAGGAGGAAGGGTTCCATTTCCCCCTTTCCCTGCACACCAGCGGGGGGGGGGGGGGAGGCAGGGAAGGGGGAAGCGGAAGCGTTCCGTTTCCCACTTTCCCTGCCGGGGGGGGGGGGGAGGGAGAGGCAGGGAAGAGGGGAGGCGGAAGCATTCCGTTTCCCCCTTTCCCTGCTGGCGAGGGGGAAGACAGGGAAGGGTTGGAGGCGGAACGCAGGTCTGTCGGGGGAAAAAGAAGGCTGCTTCCGCCGTCCCAGGTATTTACCTTCGTATTGCTGGTCTCTCCTCTCGGCGGCGGGGAGGCGGCTTTTTAGGGCCGCCGGAGAGACCCTTCGTGTTTTGGGTCTCTCCTCCCTGTCTTCTTTTTTCCCCGGCTGACCTGACAGGCAAACTCTGCTGATGCAGCTGCTGAGGGGGGAAAGGCGCACGCAACAGCCATTTTTCTGTTGCGCGCGCCGGCCGTCCCGCCTCCTCTGCATTTGCATCCTCATGCCTGATTGTCTGAGGCGTGCTGCGGCACAGAGGACGCTAGGTAGCACAGTTTCTTTTTCTATTTGTGGGGCGTTGGCCCCTATCTCGGCCCCCGGACCCTTGCGGCGATGTTGTCCGGGAGGTAAAGTAAGTGTGAAGGCTCATTATGGGATGGGCTTGATGGGTGCGGACACGCATTCCGCACACGCACGGCCCAAACCCCCTTCTTATAGGTATAGATCAGCCCTGACTGCTCCCTGGAAGGACAAATAGTAAAGCTGAAGTACTTTGGACATAAAATGAGAAGAGAGGATTCACTTGAGAAAGCCTTGATGCTGGGGAAGGTGGAGAGCAAAAGAAGAAGGGGGCGGCCAAAGATGAGATGGCTAGATGGTGTTTTAGACGCAGTAGGCACAGGGCTGGGCGGGCTGAGGAGGATGGTGGAGGACAGGGGTGCCTAGAGGGCGCTGGTCCATGGGGTCGCAAAGAGTCGGAATTGACTGTTCAACTGAATAACAACAACTGAGCCACACAACTTTCATGGGAAGAATGGAAACTCTGGGAGAAACTGGAATATGTAATTCTATGTGTGTAGCAAATATATAGGAATAGACACAAAAGTGTAAACTTAATTTTGTCGCTATTTGTATCACAATTTTTTGAAGATGTGGGAAAAGTTCTCACTAGGGAGAATCCAAGTTAAAAGGAAAATAGATGTAGGCTATTTTTCAGTTATTTTCAAACTGAATCCAAGGGCACCAGGAAGACACCAATTCACAATTAAGTGTCCACATGATCCTTGCATGAGAAAACAGCAGCACCATAGCTGAAAATGTTATCTACACTAGGGTTATAGTAGTTTGATACTACTGGTTCTACCTCATGAAATCACTGGAAGTGCCTCATATGTCAGAACTTGGAAGAATTAAACCATGGAAGTCAAAATGGTACCTAGCAGCCGAAATTAATATATCAATTCACTATTAGACTATTGTGGACATTTACATTGTGCACTGACATTATTGTTTTCTAGCAGTGCTGCGAGTATAAAATTATTTATACTATGCACTTTTGAACAAAGAGAACTTAAACTACAAGATTAAACTATGATGTCTCTTAAACCACTGTGGAACATAAATACAAATAGCTTACACAAATATGCAAGACACACTACCTGTCTTGTTCCTCTGACCTTCATACTTATTTCTTTCATTTTGAAATAATTTCCTTCCACTCATTTCCTAACAATCAGTTTTATATAGAGATTTGCACAGCAATTAATTCATGTTAAATCCTACACGTGTAGGGTATGGTATACAATGTCAGAGACACATGGCACATTCGTACACTTACGCTAAGCAATTTCCATTTTCAGACTGCTTCAATTGAAATTGGCTCATAATTTAGTTAATTTATAATATACAGCAGGGGTTCCCAACCTCCAGCCCACAGTGCCTAATAATTTGGCCACAGATCTAAAACTTATGTACAAAAGTGTATAATGTAAAGTTGCAGTTTCTAATGGGAATTCTACTCTTATATTCTTATGAATAATAATTGTTATATGAATGCATTTCCCTCTTTCAGTAATGCCACTTGATAATACTCACAGATCACTAGTTTCCAAACTATGTGCTAATGCACCACTGTTCCAGGAGATCAACTAAAGCACACCTTGAAAAACTAGTCCACTGTATTTGACACAAGTATCATTCTATGCGTGGTGAAACAGGAAGGCTGATGCAAATGTAATACCCTCTATAAAACAATACAGTAGAACCGCCGCATAACGAAAAAAAACTCTGTTCCACAGAGCTCTTTGCTATGTGGGTTTTTTCGTTATGTGAAGCTAATGAGAGATGCCCCAGATAGCAAACAAAAAATGTTCGTTATCCGGGGTTCCCATTGACCGGTTACTGGTTACCAAAAAAACCCCCCTGCGTAATGAATTTTTTTTCGTTATGTGGAATATCGCCATTGCCTAACGAATGCTTCATTATGTGATTTTTTTTGTTATACGAAGCGTTCATTATGTGAGGTACCACTGCACATGGATAGCTACATTAACCCAAAGGAATTAGGAAGTAGGAAGTATGTACAAGATTTTATGAGCACAGGTGCCCAATTTTTAGTTAGCCTTGGTAATTAAGCTAAAATAAATGTAAGCCTACCATGCCTCCTTTCAATATGACCTATGCTTTGCATTCCCCACCTTAATTCTCCAGAAAGTCCTATCTGAGATTCTAAGGACCACTACATTTAAGAGTATCTTCAGCCTCCTCCACCCAATATTAGTAATCCCTACTGTGCGTTCTGTTTAATTAAATTTTGAGGATTTTTGTTGTTGTTGTTCAGTCGCACAGTCGATTCCGACTCTTTGCGACCCTATGGACCATCGCTCTCCAGGCACCTCTGTCCTCCACCATCCTCCTTAGTCCACACAGCCCCGTGCCCATTGTGTCTACAATACCATCTAGCCATCTCATCTTTGGCCGTTCCCCTTCTTCTTTTGCCCTCCACCTTCCCCAGCATCAAGGCCTTCTCAAGTGAATCCTCTCTTCTCATTTGATGTCCAAAATACTTCAACTTCATCTTTGTTATTTGTCCTTCTAAGGAGCACTCAGGGCTAATCTCTTCTAATATTGACCTATTTGTTCTCCTCGCTGTCCAGGGGACTCTCAAAACTCTCCTCCAGCACCACATCTCAAAGGCATCTATTTTTCTTCGCTCAGCCTTTCTAATGGTCCAGCTCTCACAGCCATACATTACCACCGGAAATACCATTGCTTTGACTATGCGGAACTTTGTTTGCAGTGAGATAGCTCTACTTTTCACTATGTTCCCCAGGTTTTTCATAGCTTGTCTCCCAAGAATCAGTTGCCTTTTTATTTCATGGCTGCAATCCCCATCTGCAGAGATCTTGGATCCTAAGAAAGTAAAATCTGTTACTGCTTCTACTTCTTCCCCATCTATTTTCCAGGGACTTATAGCGCCTGTTGCCATTATCTTGGTTTTCTTGATATTGAGTCTCAGGCCAGCTTTTGCACTCTCTTCTTTCAACCTAATCAGGAGCTTCTTTAGGTCTTCTTCACTTTCTGCCATTAGGGTGGTATCATCTGCATATCTCAAATTGTTGATGTTTCTCCCAGCAATTTTGATTTGGAGGATTAATTTACAGTAATTATACAATTAGCTAAGCATCTCCAATCCCTGTGGCTGTACCTCCCTCTGACATAAAAGGAAGTCTTCTGCTTGTCTTTCCCAGAAACAAGTTGAGCGTTGGAAATTATGCAAACAAAATATCTGCAGTTGTGTTAGCTTTTGAAAAACTAATTCAACTGCCATGACCCTATCCTTTCCTCCATTCTACCTATGTAGTTGGAGCTGGGAGAGTAGTTCATTTCAGCACTAGTTTGCAAAAACACTTTGGAATGCCTTTGTTACACGTTAGCCAAACAAACCTTATTTTCCCTCCAGCAGCAGATGGAAAATGTTGGGGCTTATTTGTGTAACGGGGACAGAGGGAAATCTTGGAATGCTGCTATTATTCAAACAATCAATTGCATCTTTGCACTAAAGAGATGGGGCAAGGATCTCTTTCCCTTCTCTGGAAGTGATGCTTTTTCACCCTTAGCAGCCAAGAATGGTAATTAGAAGTGTGGAAGGTTCTCCATATCACTTAAGGTACTAATGATCAATGGAATCTAGTTCCAAAAATATTTAGCATGGAAACCACCTCCAGGCCTGAATGATTGGACACAGGTAATGAGAGGGAAGATTCTATAGTTATCTTCTGACAACTGAAAATTATATGTAAAAGTGCTCTTGAAGTTGATCAGTAAAGCATAATTTCTTTGAGGAAAAGTATATGTGCTTAACATGTTAAATCAGGAGTGAGATATGTGTGTTTTACTTTGAGACTGTGTCCCAGAAATCAAGTTTTTTTAAAAAATATGAGCTTTGATATTGTGCCTTCTTTCTACATTTACAGCTTGAATTCAGGATCAATGCCACAATTAAATCATCACCTATAACACAAACCAAGACTTAGATCTACTGTCTGTCAATATAAGGAATACAAGTAGAATTACATAGTTGTTACATGTTGAAGTAACACTGGTCACTTCACTGCTGCCTAGTATTGTTTTCATAGGTGAATTAATGGACAATTTAATTCTTATTCAACGCTTGATTAAATTTCAGTCACTCCATTTCCTACACAGAAATGAAGACTTGTACTATATATAGAGCAGTTTCAGTAATTAAGTAAACTACTACAAAAATAACTTGAACGCAGCAAATCTAATGAAGCCAAAATTTTGGTAATTTAGATAATTTGATAAAATAACACTAGGAGATGTGGATGCACCTTTTTACACAGCGATGTCAAGAATAAATTTAAAGAAATATGTGGTATAATCCTTACATATCTTATGTGGTCATAAACTTACCATTGTAGATTTATTGGTGGCCATTTTTATTGCAGACTTGCTGAGCTTTTACTAGAAAAATGTATGACAAAAGGAATGTTGCATTACCAGGTGATTTTAAAGACTATATTTCAAGAACATTAACAAAAGTTACACCTGCATTTTTTAAGGGTTATCTGGAGTTAGCCATCATCTACAATACATTCTATGCATCTTCATTACCCATCTATTACACATTCTAACATTCAAGAAATGTTTGCAAGAAAGTGTTATATTTAATACCCAAAGGCTTTAATAATAATAAACAAACTCTTCCATAGTAAAGTGTAACATTACACAAGCCTGAGTCAATGTAACTGTAATCTTTCAGAAAGATACAAGTCTTCCTACTGAGTAATTTGCAGTAAAAATGGGTCTATTGGTAACCTTAAAAGTGATACCCACACACACTACATAACTTAGCAGTACTGTAACTTACATTGGCAAAGCCGCCCCCCCCCCCCCCCCCCAAATTGACATGCAGGCCATCTCTACAAACCTGAGAATAGCATAAGATTCAGCAAAGCAAGCCCACAACCCTTTGAGCTTTGACTAAGTGCATTTTACATCCTGCAGAAAACCAATGTTAAATCATGCAGTTGAACATGGGTACTGTATATTCTCAAAGCAATGGAAGAAGGGAAGAGAAGGCCTGAGGAAATGATCCCTAAAATATGACTTAAGGACGAGGTACAAGAACCAAGGGGTAAGGCAGAAAAAGGAAAGAAATCGCAAACAAGGTTCTATAACCCAAGATTATAGAAGTTGCTGTGGGAAGCGACAAATCACCAAAGCCATTCAAGGGCCGGCTCCCGACATCCCATTTCGAAGTATCCCCATGGGTATCCCAGCAGCAGCAGCAGCACATCCCAGGCTCTATAGTTTCTTTTATTCCTTTCTATATTCTTAACAACTTAAAAAGGTAAGCTCACATTTGAATATAGGAGTTAGTCTTTACGGAGCCACAACATTTTCATCTTTTTATTTTGCTGTTGTTTTGTTTACTCTCACATAACTAATAAGTGCACCCACCACCCATGGGACACCTATTGTTATTATTGCAATTATATATCTATAGCATACCCGTCAAGCGCAGCTCCGGAAAATATGGGAACTGCTACGGCCCGGGAGCACATGCACAGCAACAACTCCTTTGTGCATGCGCAGAACTCCTTTGTGATGGGCATGCATGCGCAGTAACCCTTTCCCCTGCTGCTCAAATATGGGGCGGCAGCGGGAAAGGGGAGGAACCCGCGGAGAAATATGGGATATCCCGACCAATCCGGGATACTTGGCAGGTATGATCTATAGATAGGCAGAAATTTTGTTTATATTATGAATCCATATCTATCTATCTAGGGGACGTGTGTGTGTGTGTGTGTGAGTGTTTATCTCTATCTATAGACACAGATAGATAGATAGATAATATAGTATATATAATTCATATTCTTGTGCCGGTCTCACTCCTTATATATAAAGAGTGAGACCAGGATGAGAAAAAAATATCTATATCTATCTATATCTATATAGATAGATAGATATAGATATATGTGTGTGTGCGCGCATGGCCTGTAGCATTATTTCATGTGGCTCCCGCATCGCCTCCACCACATTTTTATATAAAATCTGTATTATATTACATACATACTGTATATACACTTATCTCCTATACCAGGAGTTCTTGACCTTTTAAAGACATGGGCCAAGTCATGCTCCCTCAGACAACTTGGGGGGGGAGGGGGATGACCATTTTGCCCTTTCTGGTGTGGTGGAGGCGGGGGGGGGGGGGCACATGAAATGATGCTACGGGCCGCATCCAGGCCACAGGTTGAGAATCCCTGCCCTATACAGTATATATAGATAAATCATTATATATAATTCATATTCTTGTCCTGGTCTCACTCATTTTAATTTAACTAGCACATGTGCTCAACAAACTGTCCCCAAATCTCTTTATTTTTTTTAAAAAATATATATTATTATTTTCGTTATTTCAGGCTCTATAGTTTGAAAGGCCTCGATCCTCCAGGTTGTGGCCCACCGCCTCCGCCCGTGGCCACCGGGGTGGGGGGTCTTCATTTACTTTAGTAGGGAGGGTAAGAAAGGGGCCTTATAACGAACGCCCTGTGCAACCCTATAGCGCATGGCCCCCACTGAATTTAGACCTCGCTCACAAAGGGGTGGGGCAGCAGCATCGGAGGGGCTGAGCCTGCCGAAGTCTTTTCCGTGGGGTCCTCACTCCTCACCACCAAAAAAATATTTTTTTAAAAAAAAGGGGGGGGAGGGAAAGGTTAATTTGAATTTTAAGAGCCGATTGCGGGAAGGGGGGGCTGCTCCCTATAGTGAAACATCGTGGCTTCTTTCTCTCCACGCTCCTCAATGGGGGCCCAGAAAGAAAGAAAGAAAACGGGCGAGGAGGAGGAGGAGGAGCAGGGAGGACAGGACACCATTTTTGTTTTAAATGGAGGAAAGTCGGGGAGGAGGAGGGCGGTAGGGAAAGGAGGCCACGCCCGGAGGTTTGAGTGTGAAAGTTATATAAAATATTTTTTTTAAAAAATGGTTTTCGAAAATTTGGGGGTGAGGGGGGGCGGCCTTTTCTCACACACCCCCACCCCATACCCTGGCCGGCTTTTTCATCTTCCCAACCACCCCCCACCACCTCCCGTTTCCCACCTATTCTTACAATTCCCCCCTCAGAAAGAAAAGGGAGGGAGGGAGAATAAATATAAATGAAAAGATACGGACTGGACTTCTTCACTAGTGGCGCCCAACGGCTCGGCTCGGCTCCCTTCGTCGTCGGCTTCGCTCCCTCCCTCCTCCCGCCGGCGCGCACTGTGGAACCGAAGCGGCGGCCCTACTAGCGGCATCTGAGAGGGGGGGAGGCGGAGGAGAGGCGGAGGAGGGGGGGGTGGAAAGGGGGGAGGCCGGAGAGAGGAGCTACTACAGGCAGGAGGCAGGCAAAGCAAGGCAGGAGGAGGAGGGAGGGCTGGGCAAGGCCGACGACACGAGCCAAAACACCGCCTTCTCTTAGGTTCCCGCCCTTCACTGCGCCGCCCGCCGCCACTAGAAGCAGCTACGGTGCTGGTGCTCCCGTCGCCCGCTCTCTTCTTCTTTTAGTCGTTAGCCGCTCCACGGACCGCTCTCTGGTGCTCCCTCCACCGCCATCGCCGTGAGAGGGAAGGGAAAAAACAACAATAATAATAACCCACCACCTTCATACACACACACACCATAACTTAATTCCCTTCTTCGCCTTCTTTCTTAGTCTCTATTTATTTTATTGTTAATTAATTTTTTTCTTCCTCCCCCGCCCGGGACACGAGAGGAAAAAAAATGCCTCGCGGAGACCGGGAGAGCGACTGGGTGAGTGGCTGGTTAACGGTCGGCGCGGGTGGTAGAGTAATGGCGGACAACGCCTCCCTCGCCCTCTTCATGTCTTTAATGGTGGGGTTTTTTTCTTCCATGCAGGCGGGAGTTTGGCCATGGCGTGAGGAGGTTGGGAGGAGGGAAAATGGCGGGCGTGAGGGGAAGGAAGGAATGTGAGGGGATTTCAATTGAATTCACAAATTGGGGGGGGGGGGGTTGTGTGTGGGGATTTGAATTGAATTCACAAATGGAGGTTTTTTTGTGTGTGTGTGAGGGGGGAGAAACCGTTAAAGCTTGAGGCGAAGCAGCCGCCCTCATGTCCTTAATTGGGTTTCCAATGCGAAAGCCTTAGTGGAGTGGGAATTAAAGCAGAGGCTGGAGGTGACTTAATGGCGGGTTGTTAAATGGCCCCATTTTCTTTTTACTGGTCGTTTTCTTTACTAAACAAAAAAAAATAGTCTTGGTTTTTTTAAAAAAAAATTCTCTGGCTTCAGAAACTGTTTCCCTCAGACATGGAGTTCATCTTTCGAACGGTGTTTTTTTTTTAATAAAACTGGCGTGTAGTGATACCAATGTCAAGAATGGGCCTCTGGATTAATTACACACCCCCTCCTCCTTTTGGCGCGATTATTGTTCGTTCTTTTTCGGCCATTTCCGGATAACTGCTCAAGGCCGCCTTTTGTTCCCTTTTTCCGGAAATTGCCGAAGGGGTTTCCCTCTTCTCTTCGGCAGTGTTCCGGTCCGATCCGAACGCATGGCGGTTGGGTCCGGAAACGGCCGAGTGGATCTATGGCGATGATTGCGCATTTCGTTTTTTTTTCGGTGACTCCCTGATTAATGGAAAGACCCCGCTTTTTAAAAAAAAAAATAAAGTAGTTAAATCTATTCCATTTTAAAGTATGAATTAGCCATTTTAAATAGAGGGAGGGAAATAGCGAGTAAACGGCTACTGCTGTACGACGATTGTGTCCTAGTTCGTTGTGACAATTCTGTGGTTTTTACATATTTAAAAATGATCCAATGGCTTTCCCTGGAAATAATGGCCTGCGCATTTTCTAGTATTGTAACAAGTGAGCGTCGCCATATTAACTCAAAAGATGGGACCGTATTCTCTAAGGGGGTTACACGCCGTGAAACATGTGGTCGCTGGTACGCTACTAACGTAGGTTCCTGCGCTAAATCACGAGCGCTACGTAAGAATGCGTGAGGGCGGAATGCGGCGGTTGAACTAACTGCGGCATGGTACGCCATTGGCGTAGGCTTTTCCGATGACGCAGGATCCGTTGGTGGCGCAGTTGGCGGGACTCGGTACTGAAGTTAGTGTGGAGGAAGGTTCTGGAAGGGGCCTGAGGGGGTGGGGCAGAGGAGGCCAGGAGCGCCTCAGCTTCTACGGCGGGTTTGGGGGGAGCTTTCAGATAGGCCCCGGGGTGGGGATTATGGAGGTAATCTTCGTGTCTAAAGAGAGGGAATTGTTCTAAGTAAAACGGGCGGGGAGAGGATGAGGTCACAAAGAGTGGATTCGCCGAGGGGGGGGGGAGCCTCTCGTTTTCTACTTAAGTTAACAGCGCATGCGCAGAGGAGGAATAGCGGCAGCGCTCTTGGCCTTCTGGGAGCAAGGCCCCCCCCCCCCCGCCGTCCGAGGCCGGCGCCATTTTCTATCTCCGTGAGCTTAGGGGGAAACTGGTTTTTGGAGCCGTCACATGGCGGAGAGGTTATCGTTTGGCATCCGGGGAACCCTCTTGCAACCGAAAAAAAAAACATTTTAAATCACGTAATCTGTCTGCTCGCTTGCACACACACCCCCGCCCTGTTCTTTGCCCTACTCGGGCATAATAAAAATATTTAAATGAAATCGCTAGATCTGCATATTTCTAACGGGACTGCAATGAATTGCCACAGCCTTGAGGGTGTTAAGTCCTGTATGTCTCATTTCATACTGCCTCAGGAGATGGCTCCGCGATCATAGGGTGTGGGTCACTTCATGGCAAGCAGGGATCCACCTTAAACCAAATTCACGCCAATGGCATTTTTCCTGCTTGGGGGGGGGGGGAGTGCATTCTCAGATACAAGTTGCAGGTGATATTGCTTCAGGTTTTTTTACAACCCACAAATCACAGCTTTTTCCTATAGTTTTTCGCATAAAGCTCGAGCCTTTTTCCAAAATGCTTCCAGTATTAGCCACACAGCAATAAGGTTATAAATTGTATCCTGCAAATTATAAATACAACATACAAAGTGTTGCTGGTAGAAGTTAATAACATTGACTTAGTTGGGGATTTTTAGTTAACCAGATGCGAAGTTGAATTTCCAAATAAATATTTCTAGAGTGGTGGTGGTGGTTGGTTATAATAGAAGTGGTATAGTCCAGATGACCTACATTTTTCTAGGAGAAATGGCTGCTCTTAGCCACGTGTTATCCTTGTTATATTTGGAAACAAATGCATTAAAGCAAAGGTAAAGGTTTCCCTTGCTCAAAAGCCAGTTGTATCCGACTCTGGTTCAGTGCTCATCTGTTTCAAAGCTGAAGAGCCAGCACTGTCTGCTTCTGCAGATGTTTCCATGGTCATGTGGCAGGCATGACACCGGAATGCAAAGGACGATGTTTACTTTCCCACTGAAGTGGTCCCTATTTATCTATTTGCAATTTCTTCCTTTTGAACTGCTAGGTTGGCAGGAGCTGGGACAAAGATGGGAGCTCATTCCATCCTGCAGTACCCAGGAATCAAATTGCTGACCTCCCGCCTTCCAGTCAGCATCTTAGCCACTAGAGCCACTGCAGTCCCTAAATGCATTAGGTCTCTAGAAAGTGCAGTGTTACATATGTTTGAGTTTTTAAAGAGGTAAAGGTAACTCAAAACCTAAATGAAAAATGAAGTAGGTATATAAGATTTTTTTTAAAAAAATAGGAAGTTAACTGGTCTTAATGCAGCGTTGTAATAATACAGAATTTGGTACAGTAGATAGTGTTCTGGCCAATCTACAGACTTCTCATTAATTACATATCCTGTAACTTCAAAGCTTAATACACATAGGATTTTAAAGTCAAATCATCTTATGTATTAATAATGTTGACTTCAGACTACATGATACAGGCAAACATGAGTGGGGCCCGGTTTCCTTTCTTGCAATTTGAACTCTTGAATTGTACAATTAATAATTTGCATTTTTAGTTCTAAAGTGGTAATGCACTGTTCTAATACTTCTAAGGGAATAGAAGACTTTAGAGTTTTAAAAATGTAGGTTGATGATTAAAACGTTAATTTTATAAAGGAAAGTTGATTAGCTTAACCAAGTGACTGCATGCACACATAACAAGATTTTTTTGCTTTAGTCCTGCTTTTAAGGTGAACGCTTTTGATACAGTTAAAAAAGACCCCACAGCACACCTTGCTACTTATTTTTTAATGTCAGTTAGTTAGTTTATTTAGATAAAAGTGGTTAAAAGATGACAAGAAAACTGTGGGGCCCCAATATTTTTTCCTTCTTTTTCTTTGCAGGTTAAGCAAAAGGCAAGCCCTTATGAGATTACTTCTGTGCGTTAGGAACCTGAAGCTTGCTGTATGAGCTGTGAAAGAAGCTTGCAGTGCAACACTCAGGCTGAACTTTATTTTTATGCAGTGTTGTTTCCTATTCTGTTGCAAAGATAGTCCACTGGAGACACTAAAACTTTGCCTATTACTAAGATAGCCATGCCATAATTACAGTAGTAGTTTGAATAGAGACAAAACATGGAAATGGAAACACTGGTTCAAGTATTGATGGTTTGGCAGATATCTAGTGCTACATGTAACAGTTTTAAGAAACCCCCAAAACACAGTTCTGTGATCACTATAACGAAGCTCCTCTCCTCCCCCTCCCCCCCCCCCCATCATGAGATCATGAGTTTAAAACAAATATTGAAACTAATGTAACACAGATTTTTGTCCTTTGTAGGCCTAGTGCTTTCATCTACTGTAGTTTACAGTAATTTCATTCTGGTATTCTTCAAATAAGATTATCTAGTTTATTTTTGTTTTTGTTTTTTTGCTATCAAGAGAAAACAAGGGGAAAGCTAGAAAGACCTTTATATATCCAACTGGATGAACTCACCCTGGCTCTCTGGCAGGAAGGGGAGAAAAAGACAACCTCCTAGTTCCTTAGATGTGTTTTATTTGCCACTGGGGATTAGGGGAGCATATTTCCTTAAGGCACCAGGAGCTAATAAAGTCTTAAATTGTACAATTAATAGTTTACATTTTTAGTTCTTAAATGCAGTGTAATAATACTAAGTAAATTTAGATACAATTTTGGTTTCTCCAAGACTTAATGGTTAGGACTTGTAGCAACAGCAATGGAGTTCATTAAGTTTGTTTTAAGTATCCCGTGTTAAAATTATGAGTACTGCAGCAATTCAGACTTGTGTTTTAACACTGTCCTTGAAGAATACTTCTTCGATTTCTATACCGCCCGTCAGATATTTTCCCACTCTTAAAGAATTTTCTGCCTCTGGGGTATTTAATGCAAGTGTGAATGGTTCAACCTTTGAGTTCTTTGTTTTTAAATAAGTCTCCAGCTTTCAATGAAGATTAAGGGGTTCCATACCTTATTTGTGTGGGCAGAGGACTTAAAATACATGTTTTTATATAAATTATAAAGTAATTGCTTTGTTGTGGACATACATGACACAATATTTATTACATAGTGTTTACATTGTTATTTTTTACATTAGAGGGAAAAGGAGCAGTTCCGCAAACTATTCATTGGTGGCTTAAGCTTTGAAACAACAGAAGAAAGTCTGAGAAACTATTATGAACAATGGGGAAAGCTAACAGATTGTGTGGTAAGTTGTAAATTATTCATACTTGGGTTTTGGTTCAGCAATTTGACAAGTTTAGTCCAATCTTTTTCAGGTTATATTTGAGCTATTTTCAATTGTGGAAGTAGAGTCATTTTTTATAGTGGGAACTACATTTTTATGGTGGATGTGAATCCTGGAATTCCCTAGGGTAGAATTCTAGGAGTTCCAGCCCACAGAATCATACCCATGGTTACCTATATTTTGTTCACCTAAGCCTAATACAGTGGTACCTAACAACTATTTTAATCCGTTCCATAAGGCTCATTGTTGTACGGAACAATTACTATACGATGCATTCATCGTATAGCGATTTTCCCTATAGGATGCATCATACAACAAATTTTTTCACTAAGTAATTTTTCCCATTGCGGGACGCCATTTCCCCCCCCCAAAACCTAATTGTTATACGATTTCGTTGCTATGGGGGCGATTGTAAGAGGTTCCACTGTACTGTACTTGAAGACTGGATGACATTGAATTCTCAGCTCCTACTGCAATGCATTGAAGCACCTGCTTCTCAGGGGCCATTTCAGTAGAAACTGAGCTCTTGTTACCACCTATACTGTAAAACGGATTCTCAGCCTGTGGGCCGGATACAGCCTATGGCACCATTTTATTGGGGGGGGGGGCTCCACCATATCAAGAAGTGCCATGTGGTGGAGGAAGGGCAAAATGACTGTCTGGCCTCTGAAGCTGTCTCAGGGAACGTGACCCGGCTTTAAAAGGTTGAGAACTCCTGCTTTTAGGAATTATGCTTTGATTCTAGTGAGCAAAATGTTGATATTTGTAGGGGTGTTTCTTAATTATGCTGGAACTTTCAGTTACCTGGAAAATCTCAGGACTTGAAGGAAGAACAAAACACAAGTGAAATATTCTTAAGTAAAAATGTGCTTCTGTGCCCAAAGGCACATTAATTTTGTTTTGAATTAAGTACAATTTAGCATATTGTTGTGACCCTGAGACATTGATAAGATTAATTGTGGATAGTGGAGAGAAAAACATTCATAAGGTAGGATGCTTGCTTGTTTTCATTAATCATGAAAACTTAAACCATAGCTTATTCTTGCTGGATGACATAAATTAGATTATTTTTATTAAAAATAAAAGTAACATTCTTACTGGCTATAATGGGGAGTGGTTGCATCTGCAACCCACAACTTGCATAAGCTAGTTCTTTTAACACTAATGTGATTGAGTAATAGATGCAAGTGAGCTCTGTGCTTATAGGGTTGTGTTTTTAGATTCTTTGATCAATTTATTCATGTACCATTAACGGACTATGAAATCAGTTCTCAAATTAATTGATTTGAACAAGTTACACATTCAGTAAGTGATAGGAATTCCACAAAATGTTGGTAACTTTTAGCATGTATTAGAGGAGGAATATTTAATAAGACAGAAGTGGAAGGTTATAGGTGTGAAAAAGGGAAGGCCATGGCATCTGCAGTTCCAAAAGGGTTTCTTATAATGATAATCTCAAATTGGTTTTATGTCTTACTAGTAAACAACGATTGGGGGAAATCCAGGAGTCTGTATTTGCTTACCAGCGAATGTACATGTCTTGTGTTTTTTTAGGTAGAAATTTTCCTATTGTATTAATTGGGGGGGGGGGTGTCTTTAAATCTTAGCTCAGTAATTCAGAAATGTTAAACCGAACTGCACATTTCCCCCCTCTTGTAGGTAATGAGAGACCCTTCAAGCAAACGCTCGCGAGGATTTGGTTTTGTGACATTCTCTTCGATGTCTGAAGTGGATGCAGCAATGGCTGCTAGACCTCATTCAATTGATGGAAGAGTTGTTGAGCCTAAAAGAGCTGTAGCCAGAGAAGTAAGCTTTGTTTTGAATTTGTGAACCTCCTATTTTTGTGATGATATTACCTTTCTAGTTGTGCATTTTGAAAACATTCACATGCATTTAATTTTATACTAAAATTTGACTTAATGTTGCTTGTAACTTTCAAAGATAGTAAATTGGATGTGTTTTATCTTATGAACCAGTTCTGTAGATGATGTTGCATGTTTTATATCAGTCTCCTACATATAGACTAGGTTTAGTATAAATAATTGGCTTTGCAGGGTTTTATTTAGAATAACATCACAGTAGCATGTTTAAATTGATTTTTAGTATTTTTGTTTAGTACACCAAATCTTTCAGGCTTATGAAATCATCAGAATTTTTGGTCATAATAATTAACAGAGAATACCAGCCTTAAATAGTAATGTGTTTTTCTTTGTTCAAGTGTTCAGTAATTAACCTGTTAGTTTCGTTAAATCTTCAAGGAATCCGGAAAACCTGGGGCTCATGTTACTGTGAAAAAGCTGTTTGTGGGTGGAATAAAGGAAGATACTGAGGAACATCACCTTAGAGACTACTTTTCAGAATATGGAAAAATTGACACAATTGAAATAATTACAGACAGACAGTCTGGTAAAAAGAGAGGTTTTGGATTTGTAACTTTTGATGACCATGACCCTGTGGATAAGATTGTGTGTAAGTAAATTTTAGACTTGTTCTTTCTTGTCAATGGGGGGTGGGGAAGGGAGGTACTTGCTTCTACTGCCATTGAGATAAGAAATTTGTTTTTATAAAATAATTAAAATTACACAAAGGTAAATGGAAGTAGGTTGTTTATTGAGACATTTATGTTTTTGACTTATCACAATAAGTCAGAATTGACCTGAGGGGACATTGGTGATAAATACTTCCAGTGTTCTACTGCTTGGCTTATAATAGTGTTTTCTATTTTATTTTTTTAGTACAGAAATATCATACCATTAATGGCCATAATGCGGAAGTAAGAAAAGCTTTATCCAGACAAGAAATGCAGGAAGTTCAGAGTTCAAGGAGTGGGCGAGGAGGTATGCTTTAATTGCATTTCACTTACTTAAATTATATTAAAATATTGTAAATAGTTTAACATATAAATATTTTCAGGCAATTTCGGTTTTGGAGATTCTCGTGGAGGTGGTGGAAACTTTGGCCCAGGACCAGGAAGTAATTTCAGAGGTGGATCTGGTAAGTTAGATGATCACAGTGATCTTTGAAAATAGAGGTATATTGAATCATTCCTGAGCATTATCCTTTAAAAAAATAGTGAAACTGATACTTACAGAAGTTGGTGTGAGTTAGATACTGTAGTTGCTTCTGTTTCAGCATGTATATCCAGAAGAGTGGTAGCTTCTAAGAGCAATTTCCAAATAGGTTGAAATGTATGTGTGAAAGTTAAGTCTAACAATCCATTAGACATTAAAGTGCTGATGTGTTTGGTTTTGGTTAGCGTTGCATTTTAAAGACAGCCAAATATATTTTAATGTGAGCTTTTGTGTATTACAATTTTAGCATTCTTTGTTGTGCGGTAAAACCCCGATTTACGAATGACTCGAGCGAGCTACGAAAGGGTTAATTGCGTAAATTGGTGTCCTGATTTACACAACCTGTCTTACAAAAGGGGTTTGTGTAGATTTTTACAGGTCGAAATGGCGCTGTCCAGGAGGGTTGGGGAGACTCAGACCCCTTTTGCCCCCAACCCTCCCAAACCCAAGGGACACCCGGGAGAGGGGATCGAATCCACACACCCCAACACTCCATTGTTAAAAAGAGAAGAAATCCAAGCCACATTCTTTATCAATGTACTTGTCATGATCCCCCACACGCACACACATCCAATTCATCCCCTACCATCATGTCATGCTTTTGTATAAACAAGTAACCTGATTGTTGCAGTCTGTATCTAGAAAGGCTATTTTTATCCTTGAAAGAATCCTGTCAATTGTTTGACTTTCCAGGCCTCTTTGGCCTTAGCAACAAAGATTATTCATGCTTTTCCTAACAAAAAAGTGAATATGATAATTTATGTGACAACAAAAACAAGAATTGAATTAATAGTATAGGTAACTTAATAAATATCTTACTCTGTTGCACAGATGGTTATGGAGGTGGTCGTGGCTTTGGCGATGGATACAATGGATATGGCGGGGGACCTGGAGGTTAGTTGCTTAAATTCTTTGAAAAGCTGGCATATGGTGACACAAGCTTGCACATTTTGCATTAGAAGCCAGGTATCAACTGACGATAGAAATTAATAAAAATGTTAGTACAGAGTGTTTACTCTGTTCTTGTTTATATCATCAGAATTTTAAATACTGCTTTTCTGTTTACCTGAATCTTGAATATATAAAAAAGGTTTAGTTATGCATCTGGAATCCATTGTAGGTAATAGAGTTGTGTGAGTAATTTAGGTACAGATTTTGTGCAGAACAAGAAAAACCTAAATTGTATTCTGATGATATATTAGGGTTTTTGATAATGTTCTGTCTAAAAATTGTGTGGCTTGCAAAGTAATGCCATACTTTGTTTTTCTTTGCATTGTGTGCGTGATTCTACAGTGTATTTACTATGTGGCAATTCACTTAATTGCCATGAAGACATTGTAGGTCAAAGATATGGCACATGAAACTCTGGGTTGTATTTGAAATTATTGATTGAATAATGGGTTTGTTGATTAACTCAAAAGACCAATTCAAATTTCAGATTTTAAGTAGTTCTCTGGGTACTGTCTATAGGACAAAATTGAATATCCCAGTAATGTTTGCAGCAAGATCTTCATGCCTTTTGTTCTTGATACCATCTCAAAGGAAATATTTTTAGAGTGGTGATGAGGGCTGAAGTGAGGAAGATTGGCCTTTAATTCCACTGTGCACATCCATCTCTTCAATGTACAGTATACTGGATAGTGTTTGCTGGAAGGATTATCATAAGATTGCTTCAATTTATGCAGCCAGCATAATATTAGTTTATTTATTATGCCTTACTTTGTAACAGGTGGTAACTTTGGAGGCAGTCCTGGTTATGGAGGAGGACGAGGAGGATATGGTGGAGGAGGAGGACCTGGATATGGCAACCAGGGTGGGGGCTACGGAGGTGGATATGACAACTATGGAGGAGGTAACAGCTGAAAGCGGGGTGACAGTTTCAAAGTGTTTCTTGGGGATCAGGTGAATAGGGGTAGGGGTGTGTAAAATTGAGTGGGAGGGAGAACAGGAAGGGCACTGTCTGTGCAGGAAGGAAGCAACATCCTCGTATTTACTTGGTCTCCGCTGCAGGAGAGGTACATAATTTTTCTTTGGCAATGCATAAGCCACATAAGGTGGTGAATGCATGAATATGCCCTTTCCCCTGAAAAAACAGCTCCCCCAGTTCCTTGCCATACAGTTGAGTTGCGTGGATCTTGGTTAACATGAGGAAACTCTTTTTACTCAGGGAATTATGGAGGTGGAAATTACAATGACTTTGGAAATTACAACCAACAGCCCTCAAACTATGGTCCAATGAAGAGTGGAAATTTTGGTGGAAGCAGGAACATGGGGGGACCATATGGGGGAGGTATGTTGAACCAACAGCTAGTCTTTCCCAGATAATGGTAAATTTATTGCTATAGTTGGAGCAGGTGGTACATTTATAGTTCCTTCTCTTGTTAGTATCCGTTTCAGACTTTTAATTTACATTTTCAAAGTCTTTCACACTTGCTCCATTAAAAAAATTCCTCTCAACAAACTCCATAGCAGCTTTCATAAATTGTAGTAGCATGAAAAGTATGATTTATTAGTGAAATATTAGTTTATTTTTGCAAGGTTTCATCCTATAGTGTTAATTTAGTTTTTGCTTTCTACAAATACAGGAAATTATGGTCCTGGAGGAAGTGGAGGAAGTGGGGGATATGGAGGGAGGAGTCGTTATTAAGCTTCTGTCAGCTTTTTATGGGTGAGTATCCTTCTTGAAATGCTAAAGTTGCAGTATTTTCTTGGTTTTTTAGCTGCAGGGGTAAAAGTTGTTTAGGATCATGTTATCTTTCCTTTAAAAAATACTGGGTAGATGGATAATTTCATAACCTATTTTTTTACTCTTTACTTCTGTTGAAACAGGCTTCACTGTATAAATAGGAGAGGATGAGCCCAGAGGTAACAGAACAGCTTCAGGTTTTCGAAATAACATTGTTAAGGAAACACTTATCTCAGTCATGCATAAATATGCAGTGGTATGGCAGAAGACACCAGAGCAGATGCAGAGAGCCATTTTGTGAATGGATTGGATTATTTAATAACATACCTTACCGTGGAGGAAGGATTGTAAAAATGCCTTTGAGACAGTTTCTTAGCTTTTTAATTGTTGTTTCTTTTTAGTGGTCTTTGTAAGAGTGTAGAAGCATTCCTTTGATAATGTTAAATTTGTAAGTTTCAGGTGATATGTGAAACCTTTTTTTAAAAAAAAAAAACATTTCTCAAAGTTTTGAAAAGCTATTAGCCAGGATCATGGTGTAATAAGACATAACGTTTTCCTTTTAAGAATTTAAGTGCGTGTGTAGAGTTAAGAAGCTGTTGTACATTTATGATTTAATAAAATAATTCTAAAGGAAATGCTGTGTAATTATAGATTTATTTGAACACTGTATATCAAGGCAAGGAGTGGGTAGTAGAAGGTCCCACAAATACTGCAGTCTTTGTTGTATATGTAAAATGCTGGTCAGATCATGTTTTCTGTAAATCACCAGGTTTAAAATACATAGATAACTTAAGGGATATCTCTGCAAGGAGAAACACCTTTTTAGATCTTTTAGATGCTGCTTCTTCAATGGCAAGGAAAGGAAAAAATCCCCAGCGAGGTACTCTTCCAGGGACACAGGTCTAGTGCAAGAGAACTTGAGAAACGGCACTTAAGTTCAGCCAGTCTTAAACCAGCTGCGCTGTACTTCTGCAGAGCTTTAACTTCAGTAGTTTTAAGGATGGCAACGAAAGCTGAGGGTGTAGAGCAAAGTAGTTCTAAGCTTCAGTTAAACTTCTTTAGGTAAGATCTTATTTTTTCTTTCTTAATATTCCAAAAAAAAAAAAACCAAGAAACTAATACTATATGACAGTGTATTGTTTCAGTATAGTGATTATATTAATTAGTTTAACATAGAAATGAACCAAGTTAACAACTGTCTATTGCAATTTAAGAATTGTTTTTATTTGCTTGGGGTGTGTGGGTTTTTGTTTGTTTGTTTGTTTGCTATTGTATTTTCATTTCAGCTACTTAACCTATCTTTTCCCCTACTGGAATCTAGCTTTATGCACCATGGACAAGCAATAGACCTGCTGAGCAAATGAACCAGCCATGTGGCCATTATTGCTTTGCAAGGGTTCCACCCCTGCTGTGCGTAGTTAAAATGGTATGTTGCAGTTCACTTACATGGTAGTTTCATACTTTGTCGCTTATTTTTCTTCTTCAAAGTCTAGACGTTTAAATGATGTATGTTGTAAAAATAGGGCAGCCATAGATAAAAATATTTTTGAAAGTTTTCTCCTATGAAACTGCAATCTAATTTTGTAACTTTATGTCTGAAAATATGTGTGCTGTAGAACTTCTAAGTATGGAAATAATTTCCCCCTCGGTTGTGGCAGAAGGGTTGTTAGTAGTATGTAAGAAGTAACATGTAAGAGATTGTCAGATGCCAAAGATGGAATTTATTATCTGCTAATTGAACTTGTTCAAAATGTTAAACTTTTTCCCTGCATTTGTTCAATAATGTGTTCAATGTCAGGGTTTTAAATCAGCAAGACTTTTTAAATTTTCATCTCTGATATTTCAATTGGAAATTACCTCTTTTTTTTTTGTACTGTCAGTAACTTTAAAAGCTTGTGGTTTGCATCCATTTGCTGAAAAATTTCCTGTAAGTTTTACAAAGAGGCATAATGTGATAAAACAACTTCAGATACTTTTTTTTCCTTTGGCAGGAAGATGCCAGGCTGCAGGTAATTAATGAAGAAGTGGTCAACCACAGAAACCTCAAGAAATAAGACAATACTATTTGTCATCCCAAAATACTTGGTTTCACTGGTTTTGTTAATATCTTTTGGGGTTAAAGGAATGATAATTGCAGCCTACAGGAATACTTTTCAAAAAGTAGATGAAATGATAGTTCTCAGTTGTTTTTAGATTCAGTGTGGGTAGGGTATGAAAACTAATGTTAAGATAGCTAATACTGTTATGATATTTTATAAGCAACATAATAAACTTTTATAGAAAAATATTTCTAGTCTGATAACAGTCTTAACATTTCATGGAATTAATACAATTTCTTTTGTGACATTTCAGTGTAGAATTTGTTCTGACATTCAGAAATGTTTACATTAACCAAGGAACACATAGGAGCTGCAGGGTTGTGTCTACATAACCAAACAGTACTAAAGAGAAACTGGATGGGAAAGAATGGGTAGTAACCCATTTTAGGAGAAAATGAAAATTAAACTGTTAGAGGGAGGGGAATGCAGTAACTGAAAAGAAGGTATAGGTTTGGGTGGCACCAGTGAACAAATGTATTCAACATTGGAAAATGTGAATTGTATTGGGAATATAGCCTTGTTATCAAAAGTGCTTTTTTATTTCAGAAGTGTTTTCACTTACAATGCATTCATCACAAATGAGGGTCGTCTAGTGTTTTGTAAATAGTCTGATCTGAGGGGGACACTATTGGTGTAATTGCTGAGCGTACTGTGGGATACTTGAGGTAGCTTCAGTTCATATCAAAAACATGAAACTGCATTTATATTCCTTGAATATTCTGATGAACTGTTGGGAAAGCTACTCAACTTGCTAGTCATTACATTTCTAGAGCACAATTTCTATACAATGGAACCTAAACTGAGTAATATACACAGATTCTACAGTTTGATACAGAGCTTAGTACCTAAGTATAGGTGTACCACATGTGATCACAATTGGCAGCCCATTTAATTCTTTGCTTTGTAAAGATATATAAAGGATACCATTCATTTCTTCAAATGGAGTATTTTTGTGCATAAATTTGAAATTCTATATAAAATCTTTTGAGAGGTTCCAAAGAATTGACATTTGTTTCATTTGGTAGAAAATTTCAGTGGTGCCTTAAGAATAAAGCACAATTATTCATATAAATTGATGTAGGAATATATTTTGATACTTAATATTCTGGGATACTACATTCTTTTTCACAAGAGGAATGTTAATAATAAGTTTTGGATTTGTTTGATAAGAATGGGAATTGACAATCTCAAAATCTTGAGTCATCAGCCTACCCATTACAAATGGTTATGCAGTGGGCCCTCAATTAATGACGTGTTTGAAACGCGTCATTTCCGCTTACCGATGCACTGTCACTCGCCACCTGACCGCACAATGACAAAAGTGCGGATTAACATTTTTAACATCGTGTGGATGACAGTTTTATGTCGCTAGATGGCGCAGCTGCCATTGAAAACCCATCTGTGTTTTAAAGTATAATTGTGGATTCTAGCAAGGTCCCAATAGGCTTGGCATCATCCAAGTTGCAGTTACCTTTAAAGGTAAACACTGGGACAGTAGGTTTCAGAAAGTGCTTGAGTTGGTCAAACATGCTTCTGTTAGATGCTAATAGTACAGTAAATATATGAATTGCGCTTATTTGCTATGAAATGAGCTGCTCAGGTCATTTTAAATGCATGAATTATTGCTAACTACTTAAACAAGTAATGGCAACAAGAAGGAAAAACATGAAAGTTCAGGTTATACTAATTAATGAAACCCCATGTTATTGGTTCCAGCAGTAATGTATAATCACTAATACCAGGTGCAAGTGTGAGGAAGACTACTTCAAAATACATTTAGACTATTCTTAAATAGGAGACATTTACACTTTCTTGAGAAGAATGGTTTCAATAACAAAATGTTTGGATCAGGGGGAAAAACTTACCTGGAGGCATGAGATAGAAATTAATGAACTTGGCAAGAGACAACAAAGGTCAGTTGGGCAGCTTCTGTGTATAAATTTCCAAATCCTGAAAGGGAGCAAACACTAGGTGGGGTTCTATAATAGCCAGGAAAAACAACAAAAGTTTTGAGTTTGCCACTTGAGTGGGAGAAAGAGACACAAAACAGTTAATAATAGTTAATAATTTACTCTGTTGCAGCAGGGATAAATGGATTGATTTCCTAAAAGAATCCAGGGGCTTGAGTTTGCTCATCCATAGGGTTGCCATAAGATGACTTGATAGCACATATGAAAAACATTTCTAGGGATGTTAAGTTAGCTGCAATCCCAGGATTCCTCCAATACAAGGAAATGATAAACCACTTATGTGCATTCTCTACCCAGAAAGCCCTGGAAAGGGTCTCCAGAATTGACATGCTGGCACATATTTATAAAATGGGGTAGTGCTAGTATAATGATGCTTTCCATAAGTATTACATTATAACATCCTTTGATATTTCCAGCTCTGGATGTACCAATAAGTTTGCACACAATGAAATTTGAGCATATATCGTGAAAACAGACCTGGCACATCTGCTCACAGAGCCAGGGTTTGTAGGTCAATTCCCCACTGTGCCTTGTAAGACAAGGCTTGGCCTAGCTGTTTGTTTTAGAAAAAGATAGAATAGCTTGATAACCAAGCAATGATGTGGTACCTTGAAAATTAACCAAAGCCGTACAACATCGCCCTGCTATGGAGCACCATTAGGGTCACCAAGCAGAGGAGACATGGAAGCGGCTGGAGAGGTTGTGGGCTGGATGAGTTGCTGCCACGAGCCATAGGTTGAGAACCTCTGTTCTATCATCTTCCTTGGATATCTGAAACTACAGGAAGTGCCAAACTATTATAGTCTGCATACCTGAACAATACAAGCAAAGGGATGCTGCAAATGCCTTCATTGATCTTTCAAGTCTGCTCAGGAAGTTAGGACCCTGGTAACAATCCATTCCTTCTCAACATTTTCATTGTAGGTAGTGGCTTCTAGTGGCTAGCTCTGGTAATGTACCTTGGAAATATTGTGCATTTCAAGGATTTGTTGAATATTTCTGAAGCAAGAGATGGGGGATATAGATGTTTTGAGGGCAGAGATATTAGACAAATGCTTTTCTACATTGCATTTTCATATGACATAATTTTTAATGCTTTTTCTTGTAAACCCTTTCAATGGTTTGTAAGTGAATTATACACTAAATAGAATGATATAAAACAAGGTGTGTTTATACTTTCAGTATATTTTCAGTCCAATGTTGGCAGTGGAATTAACTTTCCTAGGAGTAAAGACTCAGTCATGTTTTTGTATTTCTAGGAGAAATCAGTCAAACTGATATAACTTCATATGAGGAAAGAAGCTATTTGGAACTATTCTGGAGATGGAAATAACTTCCTCTTTAGACATTCAGAAGCATAGCATTTTCTAATGTCTATCCAGTGCCACATTTTATTGCTACTTTTATTATTTTTGCATGGTTTTCATTGGTTTATGAGTCATAAACAATACCTAAGCAATACTGTAATAAACAATAAAGCAATCAAATTATTAAATATTCTTAAATTATCTGTGGGTTGTTGAGTGCCACTGCTCTTACAAAAAGCAAAACAAACCGTTAAGTTATATAGTTGTTAGTGATGCATTTATGAAACTTTAGAACAGCATGAATGACATCAGAATATGTGATGTACAGAAGAACATCCCATACATAAGTTGTGACATCCTCCGATTTTCTACATTGCAGTTTAGACATAAGGGGAGGGAAGTTCATTTTCATGCTTTATGTAGAAAACTTTCTAACTACTTATTAACTGGACACACAAAAGTAGACATGCCGGAGTCAAACCACCTGTTCAAAGTTTGAAATACGGTTCTACAGTGTGCTGTCTTAAATTAAGCCTCACGAGAGTACTAAATGTATTTGAAGTTGAAGAGTAGTAGTAAGTACTGGTTTTACAAAATATTCAATGTAGTGTTCAGTCAAAGTTACAACTGACCATTACCCTCATTTTCAAACAAGTTACTTGGCAAGAGAAAGATACTCATCTTTTTCTTCACCTTTTAATTAATTAGGAGAATAGAAAAATCTGTCATGTTGTAAAATAAACGACTGATCCATAGGAAGTATGGTAGTTTCTCTAAATTGATTCCCAAGCACAGGGGGGAACTTGATATGAGTGAATAAAATGAGCATCAAGATGAGATTGGGGGTTGCGGAGCTGGAGATAGAAATAACTCCGCAGCTTCATTTGGTGCATCAACTATACTTTTCTATAGAAGACAGCAGGCCATGGTTATTAATGGCTAATAACACCCACGTCAGATCTTGTTACACAAAAACTCACTAAAAAGAATCTGGAAGTTTCAGGTACTTAATCTGCCATTTATTTGGGCTTAGAAATCCAGCACTATATAGCTTAGACTTCCATGTCTAAGCCAGATGTGGAACTGCTGAAATGAAAGCAACGGTGAGTTCATTCTGCAGTTCCTTTTGCCTGACCTAGTATGAGAAAAATTAGATGGCAACATAGGGTTGCCGTTTTCAGGGTGCACCCGATTGTGGTTCAAAAATGCCACAATCTTCGAGGAGCTTCTGTCAGCTTGTTTTGTTTCTAGAGCCAGAGTGCTAGTTAGTTGGGAGTGTATTCCACCCCGGGACCAAAATCTAGCTTTAGAAAAGTGTTGGGTTGCATTTCCGTAGTAGGTGTGGTCAAAGATGAGGGCAGAAAAGGCACAAAAACAAGACCCAAGTTTTAAGTCGAGCCTTTTTACAAAGCACAGGATGTCTACTCAGTAACCCATAGTGCAAGAGGTTCCCAATGCACAAAGTTCAGTTCAAATCCATGCAATATAAACACTTCAAGACAACCTCTGATAAGAGAAAACAGTGAAAGCTGCCTAGGGAATTAGTTGGAAGCCTCTGTGGGCCACTTCGTTTCACCAGAAGTTTTCCATTTCTGCCCCAGATGGTTTGGAATTGGGACGAGATTAGGAATTGCAGCCTTCCATGCAAACTTTACGTGGCTGTAGTATGTATCCTGTTGTTTGAGTTCTGGCTTTTAGTAACAGCCACCTTACACCTGTATTATGGAATACCCCTTGTGAGTCTGGCTGCCTTCATCACTACTTTCCTCAGCCATCATTTGAACTGATGGGAAATGATTTTTATTACTGCCCTACTAATTTATGCAATCTGGAATGTTTGCTGCTGTCTTCAGTCACCTTATTTTATTGGGGTTTTAATTGTTTCATGCTAATATTTTTAAACATTTTACTAGTTGCCTTGAGGAGCAAATAAAAACTAATTACTAAGAGGAGTAGAATCGCGTTCTGGTTTAAATTCTCATGCAACATTCAGCAATCCAGTTGGTTAAATCTGGAGAAGAGGCAGGACAGGATGCAGGAAGATGGGTGTTGTTCTTCAATATATTAGCAATGCAATGTGAGAAGTGGAGAGCTAGAAAGTATGCTTTTTGTCATGTAGAAATGGAGACGCTTATCTGCTGGGACAAGGCCAGGGAATGACTAGATAGGCTTTTCTTGTTTTAAAGGAGAGAAAAGGAAGAAATAGAACATTTTAAAATGTTTTTCTATTTTTTGTATTATTGTCTTTTACATTTCCCCCCTTATAAATAAAGCTTTTGAACTTTTCAAGGAAGACTCATCATTTTTTTCCTTATAGATATTTCAGTGGCTCTCTGGCTGTAAATGAAGATGAGCATAACCCTACACTTGGATACGACTGGCTTTCGAGCAAGGGGGACCCCTTTTGAAATCATAAGGCCAATAATAATAATTTCATGTTAGAAATTATTCTGGGTTGAAAGGAATTTTGTGGGAGAAGCTCCACTCGGGAAATGCTCAAATGAGGCCAATGTTACACTGCCCTACCTGTTCTGGATGGAGGTGAAGCAGAATCAACCAGGAATTGGAAACCTATCGGATTTATCTAGCTCTGGAAAGTGTCCTAGGTACAGTAGACCCTCGCATAACGACGTTACTTGGTTCCCCAAGTAGCGTTGCTAATCAATTTTTATGCGGGTTTCTATGGAGTTTCCCGCATAACGACATTTTTAGCGTTGTCCGGTTATTAGTTTTGTCTGGACAACGACACTAAAAATGTTATGCAGGGGAACACATGATTGCAACGCGTTAAGCAAAAATGATGCTATCTGAACGTGTTATGTGAGGGTTGACTACCTTGAATCAGCAAAGGTCTTAAGTTGTCTTCCTAAATTGGGTGGTCACAAGAAGTGGAATGGGTCCCATGAGAGTCGGAACCAGGTTTTTAAAATTTCTGACAATGAACTGAAAGTTAATGCAGTAAAACCATTGGGCTTCACAATCAGTCACTTAATGATGTTTCGCTTAAAAAGCAATCCCGTGGAATGCATTATGCTCTTTAAGCAAGGTACCACTGTACTAAAATGTTCCTTGTGTTTGGTGCTTTATTTTGCAAAGGAGTGTATTTCTCTAAACATCCTATATTGCCTAAAATCCACAGAAAGTTACACTTACAGTAGCCTCATCACCAGCAAACCACGCCACAAAGCTTGCCAAGAGAACCCTATGGACCAAAACAAAGGGGCAGGCTAGGTGATACAGGATGCTTAACACCACAGAGGGGAGGGACAGGAAGGGGGGAGGGGAAATGCAATGTTGTAAGGAGCAATACTGCATAGGGACATGGAATGTGAGATCAATGAACCAAGGTAAACGAAGTGGTAAAAAATGAGATGGAAAGAATAAGCATTGATATCTTAGGCATCAGTGAGCTCAAATAGACAGGGATGGGGGAATTCAGCTCTGGAAACCATCATATCTACTACTGTGGGCAAGAAAACCTTAGAAGAAATGGAGTAGCCATAATTGTCAATAAAAGAGTGAGAAAAGCAGTAATGGGATACAACCTTAAAAATGACAGAATGATGTCAGTCAGATTCCAAGGCAAACCTTTCAATGTCACTGTGATCCACATATACGCACCAACCACTGGTGCAGATGAAGCCACAATGGACCAGTTCTATGAGGACTTACAACACCTCATAGAACAGACACCAAGAAATGATGTCCAAATTATATTAGGAGACTGGAATGCCAAAGTAGGAAATCAAAAAGTGGAGGGAATAACAGGCAAATTTGGTCTTGGAGTACAGAATGAAGCAGGGCAAAGATTGATAGAGTTCTGCCAAGAGAACGCACTGGTCATAGCAAACACTCTCTTCCAGCAACACAAGAGGCGACTTTACACATGGACATCACCAGATGGCCAACACCGAAACCAGATTGACTACATACTCTGCAGCCAAAGATGGAGAAGCTCCATACAGTCAGCAAAAACAAGACCTGGAGCAAACTGCGGCTCAGATCACAACCTACTGATCGCGAAATTCAGGCTTAGACTAAAGAAAATAGGGAAAACACGGAGACCAGAAAGATATCACCTAGACAGCATCCCTTAAGAATACGCGGTGGAGGTGATGAACAGATTTAATGGCTTAGACTCGGTAGACAGAGTACCAGAAGAATTATGGACGGAGATGAGGGACATCATGCAGGAAGCAGCAAAGAAAACCATACCAAAAGAAAAGAAGAGTAAGAAAGCAAAGTGGTTGTCTGATGAGGCTCTTAAAATAGCAGAGGAAAGAAGGAACGCCAAAGTCAAAGGAGAAAGGAAAAACTACAATCATTTGAACACAGAATTTCAAAGAAAAGCAAGGAGAGATAAGGAAAACTACCTAAAAGAACAGTGCAGAGAAATGGAGGAAAATAACAAAAGAGGCAGAACCAGAGATCTTTTCAAAAAAATCGGCGAAATTAAGGGAACATTTAAAGCAAAAATGACCATGATAAGGGACAAAGACGGAAAGGAGCTAGCTGATGCAGAAGAAATTAAGAAAAGATGGAAAGAGTACACAGAGGAACTTTACAAAAAGGACCTCAACACTCCTGATAGTCACAATGATGAAGAAATTGAACTTGAGCCAGACATCCTGGAGAGCGAAGTCATAAAGGCCCTAAAGAGCACTGCAAACAACAAAGCTAGTGGAGATGATGGTATCCCAGTTGAATGCTTCAAAGCGCTAAAAGATGACGGCGTCAAATTACTGCATTCAATATGCCAGCAGATTTGGAAAACAAAACAGTGGCCACAGGATTGGAAAAGATCAGTATACGTCCCAATCCCAAAAAAGGGCAATGCCAAAGAATGTTCAAATTATCGAACAATCGCGCTCATCCCACATGCCAGCAAGGTGATGCTCAAGATAATACAGGATAGACTTCAGCAACATGTGGAGAGAGAATTACCAGAGGTGCAGGCTGGTTTCAGAAGAGGCAGAGGGACTAGAGACCACATTGCCAACATACGCTGGATCATGGAGAAAACAAATGAATACCAGAAACAAGTTTACTTTTGTTTTATTGACTACACTAAGGCATTTGACTGTGTGGACCACAACAAGATGTGGCAAGTAATTAAAGAGATGGGAATACAACAGCACCTCATAGGCCTCCTGAGAAATCTGTACATGAATCAAGAAGCAACAGTTAGGACAGAACAGGGAATGACAGGTTTGGAATAGGAAAAGGAGTAAGACAAGGCTGCATTTTGTCACCATGCTTATTCAACCTATACACAGAGCACATAATGCACAGTGCAGGGATGGAGGAATCACAATATGGGATTAAAATCGCTGGGAGAAACATCAACAATCTGAGATATGCAGACGATACCACCCTAATGGCAGAAAGTGAGGAAGACCTAAAGAATCTCTTGATTGGGCTGAAGGAGGAAAGTGCAAAAGCTGGCTTGAGACTCAATATCAAGAAAACCAAGATAATGGCAACAGGCCCAATCAGTTCCTGGAAAATAGACGGGGAAGAAGTAGAAGCAGTGACAGATTTTACTTTCTTAGGATCAAAGATCACTGCAGATGGGGATTGTAGCTATGAAATAAAAAGGCGACTGATTCTTGGGAGACAAGCGATGAGAAACCTGGGGAACATAGTGAAAAGCAGAGACATCACATTGCAAACAAAAATTAGAATAGTCAAAGCAATGGTTTTCCCAGTAGTAATGTAGGGATGTGAGAGCTGGACAATTAGGAAGGCTGAACGTAGAAGAATAGATGCCTTTGAAATGTGGTGTTGGAGGAGGGTTTTGAGAGTCCCCTGGACAGCGAGGAGAACAAACAGGTCAATCTTAGAAGAAATTAACCCTGACTGCTCATTGGAAGGTCAAATAGTAAAGATGAAGCTAAAGTACTTTGGACGTCAAATGAGAAGGGAGGATTCACTTGAGAAGGCATTGATGTTGGGAAAGGTGGAGGGCAAAAGAAGAAGGGGGAGGCCAAGGATGAGATGGCTAGATGGTATTATAGACACAATGGGCACAGAGCTGGGAGGGCTGAGGGGGATGGTGGAGGACAGAGGCGCCTGGAGGAAAATGGTCCATGGGGTCGCAAAGGGTCGGAGTCGACTGTGCGACTGAACAACAACAACATCAAAATAATGGAATTACACAGGTGTTAATTCACCGAATCACTAGTGATTCAATGGGTATACTAAAGTTGCAACTTAACACTGGATTTCAGCCCCTTAAAGGCAAATAATCTGTTTTTAGAAGTTTATTCTGCAGAATGTATATAATAAAGACCAACATGGGTAAAGTACAAAATAGCATCTATTCAGCGTATTTATTTATTTATTTATTTATTTATAAGTCACATTTGTATATGCCGCCCACTCAGGCAGAACCCGACTCAGGGCGGTATTTTTCTTTCCATATCACAACTCGTATCTCTTCAACCAAAGCTGCAGTTTTGTGCAGCACAAGTCAAATGTAATTTAAAGGCTGATTAAAACACTTGAAAACTACAACCTCAGAAAAATCCATAAGACATGTCAATATGCACATAGTGTAAGACTGCAATTCATGCTGTTTCTTTAAATCAAGTACTATATAGAATATTTTTAACAGCAGTAAGCACAGCTTTGTCAAGCTTGAAGGAAATGCCTGAAATACTTTTTGCAATACAAATTTTTATTTTAAAAAATCACCCATTATTTACATTGTTCACAAAAAGACGATACATCAGATTACATGGGCAAGTTGGGTACACAGAAAGAGCCTCCCCAAAGTATTTTGAGCCACAATTGGGCGTACCGATTGTGGTCTGTCCACAATCTTTCTCACTGGGCAGCATCCGGTTCGGAAAAGTGTGTACTTGAGTAGTGAGGAGGATGCAAAAATTACTGAGCAGAGCAAGGAGCTAGTCACCAGCACTCTAGCAGAAGGATGCAAGAGGCAGTCTTAACAATGCAACTGGACTCAAAAGACTGTGTCAGAAAAGCATATATAAATGCTTGTATACAAATGCCAGAAGCCTCCGGAACAAAATAGGGGAGCTTGAATACTTAGCAATAGATAAGAATATTGATATTATTGGTATCACTGAAACCTGGTGGACGGATGATAACCAATGGGATACAGTTATCCCAGGCTACAAACTGTACAGGAAGGATAGGAAGGGGCAAATGGGAGGTGGTGTGGCCTTGTATGTCAAAGAAGTGATAAAATCGTATGAATTGGAATATCTAGGTGATTTGGAGTCACCATTAGAAGCTCTGTGGGTAAGAGTACCAGGCCACAAGGATGGTCTAACAGTAGGCATATACTATCGGCCTCCGACCCAAACTCTTGAGGGAGACTGGCAGTTGGAGAATGTTGTAAAGGAGGCATCCAAGAAGGGAAGCCTGGTTATAATGGGGGACTTCAATTACCCTCACATAGACTGGGTGAACTGTTGTTCAGCACATGATAAAGAGATAAAGTTCCTAGATATGCTAAATGATTGTTCCCTGGGACAGATGGTTGAAGACCCAACTAGAGGTACAAGAATCCTTGACTTGATCCTGAGTAATACTCAGGATCTGGTGCAAGATGTTAATGTGACTGATCCAATAGGGAACAGTGACCACAACTCAATTATGTTTAACTTGATCATAGACCGCAAGTCACTGATAAAATCTAACACAGAGACCTTAAATTTTCAAAAAGGAAATTTCCCAAAGTTGAGGAAACTAGTAAAAAAGAAGCTGAAAGGGAAAATTGAGAGAGTCCAAACACTCCAAGAGGCATGGAGGCTGTTTACAAAAACAATAACAGAGGCTCAATTGGAATGCATACCCAAAAGGAAAAAGGGCACTGCCAGGTCCAAGAGGACTCCAATGTGGCTTACAGGAGCTGTTCGGGAAGTGATCAAGAGCAAGAAAAGCTCATTTAGAAGTTGGAAGGCTTGTCCGAATGAGGACAGCAGGCAGAAACATAAATTCTGGCAGAACAAATGCAAGGCAACAATCAGGAAAGCAAAGCAAGACTTTGAGGAGCGTATAGCTAAAAATACTCAGAGAAATAACAAAGACTTCTTTAAGTACATTAGAAGTAAGAACCCAACTAGGAAAGCCATTGGACCATTAGATGACAATGGAAGGCAAGGGGTTATTAAAGAGGAAACAGAGATTGCAGAGAGACTCAATGAATTCTTTGCTTCAGTATTCACTGAAGAAGACAGAGGCCACATGCCCAAAACAGAGCCTATCTTCATAGGGAGGGAAACCGAAGAATTAAGCCAGATAGAAATAACCAGGGAGGAGGTCCTTGCATGTCTTGTTAAACTAAACACAAACAAATCACCAGGACCAGATGGCATCCATCCACGAGTTCTCAGGGAACTTAAAGATGAAATTGCTGATCTCCTAGCCAAAATATATAATCTTTCCCTCAAATCAGGCTTTGTGCCTGATGACTGGAAGGTAGCGAATGTAACACCAATTTTCAAAAAAGGATCCAGGGGTGATCCAGGGAATTACCGACCTGTCAGTTTGACATGTGTCCCAGGTAAAGTGATGGAAACCATCCTAAAAGATAGAATTAATAGGCACATAGAAGAGAAGGCGCTGCTAAAGGAGAGCCAACATGGCTTTTGCAAGGGCAAATCATGCCTCACTAATCTGTTGGAATTTTTTGAGAGTGTCAACAAGCATGTGGATAAGGGGGATCCAGTTGACATTGTTTATCTGGACTTTCAGAAGGCTTTTGACAAGGTCCCACACCAAAGGCTCTTGAATAAACTTACCAGTCATGGAATAAAGGGACAGGTCTTGTCCTGGATCAGCAACTGGCTAAGGGACAGGAAACAGAGGGTAGCACTAAATGGACACTTCTCCAAGTGGAGGGAAGTAAAGAGTGGGGTCCCCCAAGGTTCAGTACTGGGACCCCTGCTTTTCAACCTCTTCATAAATGATCTAGAGGTAGGAGTAAAAAGCAAGGTAGCCAAATTTGCTGACGACACTAAATTATACAGGGTAGTGAAAACTGTGAGAGATTGTGAGGAGCTCCAGAGGGATCTCTCGACACTGGGGGAGTGGGCAAAACAGTGGCAAATGAGTTTCAACATTAGTAAGTGCAGAGTGATGCATGTTGGGGCAAAGAACCCCAATTACATTTATAAACTGATGGGGTCTGAACTCTCTGCGACAAACCAGGAAAGGGACCTTGGTGTCCTGGTGGACAACTCAATGAAGGTGTCAACCCAGTGTGTCTCAGCAGTGAAAAAAGCAAACTCAATGCTAGGGATCATTAGGAAGGGTATAGATAATAAGTCAGCAAGTGTCATTTTGCCTCTTTATAAATCTATGGTGAGGCCCCACCTGGAATACTGTGTACAGTTCTGGTCGCCATACCTCCAGAAGGATATTATGGAGCTGGAAAAAGTGCAGAGGAGGGCAACCAGAATGATTAGGGGACTGGAACACCTTCCTTACCATCTGAGGCTGCAACGGTTGGGCCTCTTCACTCTTGAACGACGACGTCTAAGAGGTGACTTGATTGAAGTTTATAAAATCATGCACGGTGTGGACAAAGTAGATAAGGAAAAACTGTTTTCCCTATCGCATAACACTAGAACTAGGGGACACTCCATGAAACTTTTGGGTACTAGTTCTCAAACAAATAAGAGAAAGTACTTTTTCACCAAGAGGATTACTGGTCTATGGAACTCCCTGCCAGAAGAAGTGGTGACAGCTGTCAGTCTTGACAGCTTTAAGAAAGGATTAGACAAGTTCATGGAAGACAAGAGTATCAATGGCTATAATTATGGATACTTAAGGACAACCTCCGGGTTGGAGAGATAGGCAGGATATCTCTCAATGTAATTTCCAGGGAATCCTAAGCAGGCATCTGCTTGGGAATACCCTGAAGGAAATGGTGAGCCACTGTGTGAGACAGAATGCTGGACTGGATGGGCTGTGGCCTGTTCCAGCAAGGCTGTTCTTATGTTCTTATGTTCTTAGATCAGGTGAAAGGAACTGTAGAATGAACTCACCAACAGACGCCTTCATTTTGGCAGTTTTACATCTAGCCTAGACAAGGAAGAAGAATGGGCTAGTCTTTTAAAACAAAACAAAAAACCCAAAACACTTTCTGGGATTTGTCTAAAATGTAAAAATCACTTCCTTTGTAACTAAAAGGGCACAATGCCATCTATGTACCTAGGACTTACCTATAGGACCACCATGCCATCTTGAACAGACCGATCCCATCTGATTTTAGAAGCAAATCAGAATTAGACCTTTTTAGGAGTAACAAGTTGCTATCCAATTCCATCTCTGGGACAAAATATGTCCTTTCACAGAACTGTACATCTGTTTATAAGTCAAGATGGGGGCTAGCAAATCTATGCTCCCTTCCCATAGCCACTCACCAAAAAAGGTAAACATTGTGGTCTGTCCACAGTTTTACTTTATTAGTTGCAGAAACCCAATTAAATTTACTGCACCTTTAAAAGTATTCAGGACTTCTGAGTAGAAATACAAAATGTCTTCCTATATTTTAAGTTATCTTTTCTGGCTGGATAGCGCAGGTATCTGGCTCATAACTGTCAAGTTGCCAGTGTCCAAACACAGGAAGGTTTCTGGGTGTTGGCGCATGCGCGCTGCTGCCTCAAGTCAGGGCCGTGATGCGCATGTGCAGTGACCCCTGCGTGCATGCGAAGAGACCCCTTCGGCCAGGAAAGGGGTTACTGCGCATGCGTGCCCATCAGAGGCAGCGGCGTGCATGTGCAGTAACCCCTTTCCTGGAAGGAGCGTGATGGAGCAGTGAATTACGGCAAATCCTGGCCAAAACGGGATACTTGACAGGTATGATCTGGCTGCAGAGCCAGAGGTTAGGAGTTCAGTTTCCACTACGTGTATTTCCAATGGGAGACAAGCCCGCCTGTGTAGCTATGAGCATCCTGCACAGCTTCAGAGCACCTCTAGAAGGAGGGAACAGTAAACCTTTCTCTGCACACTCTACCTAGAAAACCCTGTATTTTAAAGGCTTGAAATAGAAAGCTGTGAGAAATTCATTGCCAACACTGTAAAACTAACCACAAAATATAAACTACCGGTATATAGCAATTACATGTATATATCGCCCCATATATAGAAACCCTGGGTGGTTTAAAGGTACTGTATGTAATTAACATTTTGCCCTTCACATGCCTGGTACTCATTTTCTGACCTCAGAAAGGTGGAAGGCTGAGTCAACCTGGAATCCGGACCATCAGGATCAAACTGACAACTATGTATGCCCTTAAGCCTTATTTTAACAAATTGAAAAAAATCAGACAAAAACAAACTAGAAAACGAGACACAGCATGACATCTTCAAGAATAAATGCGACTATTAAAAAAAACTTTCTCTTACCTGTTTCTTATCAGAGAGGTGGCGACGGAGCCAATGCAGGGTTTCCTCCTCTTTACAGTGAAGCTTTAGCCTCGGCTGTGCGAAGCTGAGGAGAGTTGCCCTTAAGTCTCCCTTGCTCGAAAGCCAGTCGTGCCCAACTCTCGGGGCGGTGCTCATCTCCGTTGATAGCCAAAGAGCTAGATGCCGGAGCGCATGGAACGCTGTTACCTTCCCACCAAAGCAGTACCTATTTCTCTACTTGCAATTTCTTGCTTTCGAACTGCTAGGCTGGCAGGCACTGAGGCAGACGACGGGAGCTCACTCCATCGTGCAACCCTCAGGTCTCGAACTGCTGACCTTCCGGGTGTTCAGCATCTTAACCACTAAGCTACGGCAGAGAGTCACCCTGACCTTTCATCCGGCCCGCGCTGCCCTCGTCGCTCCCGGAAGCGGAAGTAAAACGCGCCCGTACGGACGCGTTTTACTTCCGCTTCCGGGAACGATGAGGGCAGCACGGGTCAGATGAATCGCAATAAACCCATTTGTGTAGATTCACAGGGTGCTTGGGCTTCTGGGAATTGAAGTCCAAGAACATCTAGAGTGCCAAGGTTCACCATCACGGTCTTATGGCAAGCAGGAAGAAGCGCCAGAGTCTTCTGCGCCCCCCTCGCCATTCCGCCCTGCCTCTGCTGCCGCCGCCCTAGCAGTCTGCTGCTCACCACCAGTAGCAACATATTTGCTATGGACACCCCTTCGCTCAGTTGGAGGAGCAGTTGAGAGGCACGGTGACCCGTGGGGGCTCATCAAAGTACCTGAACCCATTTTTCCTTGTGGCTCTGCCAGCCCCGACCCGGATCCTGAGCCGTAGCCGGGATTCTAGATGACGACTGTTGTTGTTGTTGTTGTTGTTGTTGTTGTTGTTGTTGATTATTATTATTATTATTATTATTATTATTATTATTATTATTATTATTATTATTATTATTATTATTATTATTGGGGGTGTTATTTTTTCAGGAGGGGCAACAATGTCACACACATATAACACTGGCATTCAGGGATGGGTTGGGGGAGCAGGCTGTTAGTTCAGGAGGGTTTGGGTGGGTGGGTGGGGGGAGGCTAAGTCTTTGCAATCCAAGAGATTCTGCGGCCTGAAACAAAGAGCCCCTTAATCTAGGATAAAAGTGAACGCTTTACTTGCGGAAGGTCACGGTTTCAAACCCTAGCATCTCCAAGGGGGGCTTGGCCCAAAATAAACCCACAGTCTAAATGCAAGTTTTCATCGTCGGCTGCAACTCATATCCGAGAATGCATTTTTCCCCTTGAAGCAGGAAAAATGCCACTGGTGTGACTTTAAGGCGGATCCCAGCTTGCCATGAAGTGACCCACACACTATGATCTCCTGTGGCACACATGAAATGAGACATGCAGGATTCAACACCGGGACTGCAATAGACTGCCACTGCCTTCAGGATATTGTCAAGGTGCACCTTCACAGCCAGTCCATCTGGCATGGCTTCTTCCACCTCCATGACCCTTGGGAATCAGAAAGTGGTTCCTCCTCCACTCATTTCGCCGTTGGGCCCAATTGCAAGTAGATAAATAGGTACAGTACTGCTTTTGAAGGAAAGGTAACATCATCAGCAACACCAGCATCCTTTATAAAAGCAGAGTTTCATCTGCAAAAATTCTTTCAACCTAGAATAATTTCCGACACAAAATTATTTTTGTTAACTGACTAGTCATCTGAGCATATCAGGTTAAAATAAAATACATTGGATAAATATTACATAAAACAGGATAATAGGATGATACAATCACAGTAAAATGAGATATAAAATTTAGTCAAAATAATTTATCAATAAACTTTGATACCTTTAAATGATTAGTAGGGAAAAGTAAAAGTGTTCCAGTGTCTAAGTCATGCCTGCCACATGACCATGGAAACTTGCAGACGCAGACAACATTGGCTCTTTGGCTGTAAATGGAGATGAATACCGCACCCTAGAGTCAGATACAACTGGCTTTCGAGCAAGGGAGACATACATCTGTGGAAGGATGCTACCAGGCTTAGCATACAATAGGGTATAATGGTTCATAGAAAGGTGTGAAATTATCAACACAAAGAAAAATGGTGCAATATATTAAAATCTGGGACTTATAGATTTTTTTGTGGACAACTTAATGCCTCCCAGATCTGTTGGTCTATAACACTAGTGTGGGTTTCCAAAGCTAAAGATGTTGAAGGTGTCCCCTAATGGAAGAACAAGCTTGCTAGAATTTACTCCTTACTCTACAGCTCATAGAGGATCTTGGTCTCAGAGTGAACTATGAGATATCCAGCTTCACACCCAGTCAGTCCATCCTGTACATTGGAGCATAGCTCAACTCACTGATGGGTCATTCATACATAAAGGTTTCCCTTGCTTGAAAGCCAGTCGTATCCGACTCTAGGGTGCAGTGCTCATCTCTCTTTCAAAGCCGAAGAGCCAGCGCTATCTGCTTCTGCAGACATTTCCGTGGTCATGTGGCAGGCATGACTAAACACCGGAGCGCACGGAACGCTGTTTCCTTCCCACCGAAGTGGTCCCTATTTATCTACTTGCAGTCTTGCTTTCGAACTGCTAGGTTGGCAGGAGCTGGGACAAAGACAGGAGCTCGTTCCGTCGTGCAGTACTCAGGAATTGAACTGCTGACCTTCCGCCTCCCAGTCAGTGTCTTAGCCACTTGAGCCACTGCAGTCCCAAGACATAAATTGAAAAGATCTCAAAACTAGTAAAACACTTTCACATCATGAAACCGACAGTCTTGAAGCACACAGCACAAAATACCCAGATCCTATTGTCTTGTTTATGTACTACAATATCAAATAAGCAGCCTAAGAAGACACTTCAGAATTAGAAACAAAAGAACAATATGTTTGAAATCCCCCCCCCCCCACTAATACACATTCAATAGGATTAACAGGAGGCTTTCAGATTATTTCCTTTCCAATATGCATAAAAAGATCTAATTCAGAAACTAAACCGGCAGAGCAGGTTGATGACATTGGAACAGTAAATCAAAGAATGTATCTTGAAAATGACTGACCAATAAATCTGTTTGACAATTTAATTGGTATAATTGATAAAATCCATGTAGTTTACTCAAGAGAAAATTAAATTACCCTATCCTAATCTGATTGAGATTTAGATTAGAATTTTCTGGGGCAACTTTGTTTCATGCAAATTGTGTTACGATTAAGACCCCCTTGAGTTAGAATCTGTTTGAAAAGCTTTCTTGTCAGAAATATATTTGTTACACTTATCATAGCATCAAATGCAAGTACAGTATTGTGCCGTATCCGTCCAGGGACAAGTCAAATAATTGAATTGAATTGAGTTGAATCTATCTTGAAGTAGCAAGTTAATTTATACTAAATTGCACAATATTTAGCTGCATTTGACCCCACAATTACTCTGAATCCTAGATTATCACTATTCTGAAGATTCAGGTAGAAAATTAATACTAATAATGATTAGTGACAATAAATTCAGTCCAGAGCAGCAGCCCTACTCACACCTATTTAGAAGTAAATTATACTGAATTTAGTAATATTTACTTCTGAGTAAACACACAGTATTATAATATTTATAATTTTGTGTCAGAAATTATTCTGGGTTGTAAGGATTTTTTTCTGAAGAAACTTCACTCAGAGGACACTCCTTTCATGTCCCCAAGATCTTTTCCTACTGAAGTGGTCCTTAGTTATCTACTTGCAATTTCTTGATTTTGATCTGCTAGGTTGGCATGAGCTGGGAAAGAGATGGGCGCTCAATCTGTCATGCAGTACATGGGTCTCACCCTGCCGGCCTTCCAGCAAACAAGGCGAGCTTCTTAACTACTGAGCCACCGCAGTATTGATATTCATAGATAAGCATAGCAGTAGCAATTATACAGCACAGTACTTATATACCGCCTCATAGGGCTTAGTGCACTCTCTGGGCATTTCACAAGGTAATGATCATTTTTGCCCCCAACATGCTGGGTAATTGTTTTGCTGACCTCGGAAGGATGGAAGGCTGAGCAAATCTTGAGTCCCATCAGGATTGAACTCACAATGTCAGCAGTTTGGGCTGCAGTACAGCAGTTTAACCACATTGCCACAAGGGCCTCATCCAAGATAATTCTATACATTTTTGTACACAGGTATATAGTTTATGCCTCAGTCTAGGTGACACATCTCTTCTGTACTGGCCTATTGGTTAAAGGAGAACAGATGGTGAAGGCCTGTGGTTTAATAATAAATCTTATGCTTTGCTTGCCAAAGGTACCAATCTTAATCTCTGGCATGTCCAAGGAGTATTAAGGCAGGGTTCTATGTTCCAATGACTATTTATTTATTTATCTCACATTTCATTACACCATCCTATGGAATCCAAGAGTTTGTGTTTAGAATTCAATATAAGACAATTCTGCTCAACACTGAAGTACCGTACTTCTTCTTCAAGTGCCCTATGATTATCCATTCTGAATATTGGCTGTCCTCATGGCGATAGTCTTCCTGTTCTTAACTCTTCGGAACAATTCTTCTGAGAACATTCCACACCAGGTTCTTCAGCCACGATGTCCATCTACAACCAGGGCTCCTCACGATATGGCCAAAGTTATTTGGAACTTTCTTTGTTTAATGGCCTTAAACAGTTCTTGTTCTTTATCCATCCGGTACAACATTTCTGCATCAGTCACATGGTCAATCCATGATATCCTTAGCAGCCATCTGTAGATCCACATTTCAAAAGGTTTGGTTTTCTTTTCCAAGCGTCCATTCCATATAGCAACACTCGGAATACACAACAACTTGCTATTCGGATCTTTGTAGCAAGAGTTAGATCTCTACTGCATGACCACCATACCTGTCAACCTTCCCGGATTGGCCAGGATTTCCCAATTTTCGGTGCCGATTTGCACCGTTTCCCGCCCGCAGCTGCCAAACCCCCAGAATTGGCAGCGGGGGGAAAGAGGTACTGCGCATCCCTTCTGCGCAAGTCGCATTCTACGCATGCGTAGAAGGCTTTTATGCTTGCATAGAACCCTTTTACGCTTGTATAGAACCCTTCTACACAAGCATAAAAGGGTTCTACGCAAGTGTAAAAGCCTTCTACGCATGAGTAGAACGCGACTTGTGCAGAACATTGTGCGCAGGTCCTGGATTGTCCGGAGCCGCGGTTGACAGGTATGATGACCACTGAACTACAGCAGAGAATTCTAAGTTCTTTGTCCAATTACAGATCCCAGGATTCCATAGGATGGGACTATGGCAGTCTACCTTTGTTAGAATTGAGGAATCCAAATGTTCAGAGGCTGGTGCATGCAATACTTATATGACTTCGCACTCCAGCTGTATGACAATAGTGTAATAAAAATGTTTCGCCAGTCATTGTTATGCTGGTGCTGTTTAGCAGTTTGCTTCCAATATTGCATTATAAAAATTACATATTTCATATAATCGGGTCTGTCTCTTACTTAATCATCCCGTACTACATATAAATCTTTAAAATGGACAGGTTCATAAATCACTTGTGGGGTTTTTTCCATATTGGATCTTATTCTAAGACGGGCAGATTCTTATTTAAATTGCCCCATGAATAAATCTAATAAACCTTATTCACTTACATCACCTCAAACTTTAAATCTTGTTCTCACTGAGGTCATAAGTGAAATCAGTATTGAGGGCAAAACTAGCAGCTGTAACAACTGTAATGGCCCAATAAATTATATTAAAGGGCTCAAATAACATTAAAAAGGGGGAACAATTGAATTACTTTATTTGAGCATATTATGCTGAATCAAACAAATATAGGCTTAACTAGAGCTCTTGAATGTGCTTTTACTAAATTTAGCGTATGTCTCACATTAATTATGGCCTAAGCCACCTGCTATCTAAACAATGGGACATAATATAGTGAGGAGCTAAAATTAGACAATTTTTAACATTCAAATATAAATGTGACACTATTTTCAAATGAGTTTGGCAAATGCTCCAAACTAAAAATACAGTATACAGTAGTACCCCATATAACAAAAAAAGCTCCATTCAACGGAGCTCTTCATTATACAATTTTTTTCGTTATACAAATCATATTGGTGATACCCCGCCTAACGATTTTTTTGTGTCTATCATTATGGTAATGACAATTAAAATGGAATCAGATTGCTTTAACTGTAGTCGCCTCGGCGAGGGGGCGGCGGTAGAAATGTGAGTAAAATAAATAAATATTTGGGTATTGGCAATAGCGCCAAAATGCTTCATTATACGAATTTTTCATTATACGAAGCATTCGTTATATGGGGTACCACTGTATATGCTTCTTTACTCTTCCCGCACACTGGACTGAACGTCGTCACAAAAGTGGTACCAAATATTTTTAATTGACCTTCTCACCATTGTTTATTAAGAAAAGCAGAGGTGTTGGAGGTTTTGAAATATTTCTAAAACTTCCTTTAAATTATTATTCTAATGACAATCCATTCCTCTCATGGCTTTAAGTGTCCCATCCTATTCCTTGGATTGCTGGTTGTGGCAATTTCAAATGTACATTTTGATTCTGATTAGGACATAATGAATGCAATACTGTATAGCAGTGGTGGCGAACCTATGGCACGCGTGACAGAGGTGGCACTCGGAGCCCTCTCTGTGGGAACTCGTGCAATCACCCCAGCACAGAGTTTGCCCCATCCCCTGCCTAGCAGTCCAATGGGAGTGTTTCCTTCCTCCCCTGTTGCTGTGTAGGCAGCTTGTGATAAATAAGTGGGGTTTGGGTTGCATTTTGGGCACTCAGTCTCTAAAAGGTTCACCATCACTGCTGTATAGCAAAGGACTAAGAAAACTGTCTGCCCAGCTCCTGTAAACCTAGCAGTTCGAATGCAAGAAATTGCAAGAAGATAAATAGGTACTGCTTCTGTGGAAGATCAGGTGAACTGAAATTATTTCCCTTGCCTGTGCTAGGCCATTGCTGATGTGCTGAATCACCTTGATTAAATTTAAAAATATTTTTTATTTGGCTTTATGTGTAGTGCCAATTGAAAAACTGCCTATAACCACACAATTTCAATTAATGCTTCATGCAAAGGAAAAGAAAAATATGTTTAAAATTTTAATCTAAGTTATTCAGCACAACAGCAATGGTTAGTATAAGCCACTCCCCACCCCAAATACACTTCACCTGCAGAAGAGCAGAGAAAATGTTCAATTTGCCAATATCCTGAAGTGGCTTGTTTATTAAGTCACTTGTGGTCAGTATGTCCTTTGGATGAGAAGAGCACACCAAATGGCATATTGCTGAAAGAGTCCCTATTTAGATTGCACCAATTCACACCAGGTTTTTGAGTGCCTGCACAGAACATTCTAGAACCCATCCAAGTTGATCCCAAGGCTTTGGCAGTCCTGCTCACTGTTATGGGCATGTCAGGCCATTTTCCTCCGTTTTACCTAGGTTCCTTTTCATCCGCTACTGAGACTGCATTGTTCCAGAATCTCTGGGTTCTAAGGACTTCTTTTCAGCATTGATTTAATCAAGATAAGACCTGGCCATGGCCACCAGACAGTAGCCTAGCCCTTGAACTGAGATGAATATATCAGTGGAAGAGGTATGGATGATGTATTGGTATGAACTGAGTTGTATCCATGTGTTTGCATTTTTTTAAAAAAAGTCTTGTAATAAATGCCGCCTATGTTCTTATCCTCTGCTGGCATGAAACCCTAAACATCTCAGCTAGGGCCAATACCTCCCATATAACCCTCTTCTTCTTCTTCAAGTGCCATATCTGATTCTGAATATTGGCTTTCATCATGGTGAACCGCCATGAAGATTGTCCTTGGAACAAAATAACACAGTAGTCTTCTATTTGCCTTCCACATTGCAGCGTGACACCCGCACCATTGATCCAGTTCTGTGAGTCACTTTCTAGTCCTGAGACCTTTTGGCACACAAAGTCCTTCCCAGCCCTAGGCCAGTATTGATGAAGCTGCTGCCATTCATCAAGATGAATTCAAGTGGGACCTAATCCAAATAGTGAAGGAGATTGAACAGAGGATCTGTGGCAGTCTGCTGTTCAGGAGTTAAAAAGACAATTTACAACTTAAGCCTCCTTCCCTCCCTCCTTCTGATTCTTTTATTGTAGTGCTATCACAGATTAAACTCCGTAAATGGTTATTCATTTCTTCTGAACTGTTGACAAGGAGAAAGGAGCAAGATTTATTTTGGGATTATGTTTCCAAGGATACCCAGCCAGCATGGGCTATACTGGTAGAGATTCTGAAAGTTTCCTCATCTTTGGTGACTAACATGTTACCCTCTAGAACAGTGTTTCCCAACCTTTGGTTTTTGGACTTCAATTCCCAGAAGCCTAAGACAATTCCCCAAAGCATTGATAAGTCATTGTACTGTCTTGGCATCTGAGAATTGAAGCCCCGCTGTGGGGTGTGGGTCTCACACTGGGAACCACTGCTCTAGAATTATACATGCTTGTTACTCTCTGGGATGCATCTTATACTCTTAATAGTAAGCTACCTATCAAGTGACAAATGCAGTAAGACATAAGGTGGGCAGTTATCATTGTGATAACCAAGAAAATAGCCGTATTAAAAACTTACGTGGTTTGAAATGTTGATCATATATACAGTACTGTATATGCAAGAAATTGCAAGTAGATAAATAGGTACTACTTTAGTGGGAAGGTAAACAGCATTCCGTGCACTCCGGTGTCTAGTTATGGCTGACACATGTCCGCAGAAAGATCTGCAAATGCAGACAGCGCTGACTGAAATGTGAATATATGTACTACAAGTAACGTTGTTATGTGAGGGTCTACTGTATTTTGTTTTTGTAGTCTCTGCAACAAGAACCCCATAACAAATGCTTCATGAGTTTTTTTTAATAGGAACGCTGTTTACCTCCCCACTGAAGTAGTACCTATTTATCTACTTGCAATTTCTTGCTTTCAAATAGCTAGGTTGGCAGGAGCTGGGACAGAGACAGAAGCTCACTCCATCATGCAGCACTCGGGTCTTGAAGTGCTGACCTTCCAGTCGTCAAGTTCAGCATCTTAACCACTGAGCCACCACAGTGTCTCTGGTAGCTAGATCTGATGAAATTGACTGAGGGTTGGTCAAGCTAAAATATTAAATTGTTTAACAGGTCTGAGTTAAATCATATATAAATATTAGATAATTTATAAAACTAACCATGGCACTGAATGTCAATATAGGTATGATCTCCTCCAATTTTTGTATTTTTTTAAAAAAAAAAACACGTTGGTTTCTGTGTGAGAGATTTAAGCGTATGTTTGATAGCAATATTCTCCCAATGCAAGCAATGGAACTTCAGTTAGGATGCAAAATGTCCAAGGTTTTATATCATTCCCCTTTCTAGGAAATAGCTGATTTTAATAACTAGGACTTGCCAAGTTCATTTTATATCAACGGGCAAAAGGAATTAAAGAGGAAAAGGCGTAAGGGGAAAATAATGAAGCTTTTCTTCCCTAAATTATTTTTAAAAACCTAAGCTTTTCCAGTCTTGTAATGGCTCTGTAATCCAAGGACTCAGTTCACGTTATTTAATCTTTATGAAGGCGATAAAGAAAACATTACATCGTGCACTTGATTATAAATTCTAATTTTATGAGGATCAAAAAATGCAGACTTGCAAAGCTTCTGTTCATGTTTATATGCAGATACATTTAAGTGCCGGCAGATGTTCTCTGATCAATAAAACTCCTGAAGCGTCCTTGGTTGTAAAAGAAGACAGAATATTTAACTACAGGTTGGGTATGAATGATGATAATCAACTATAAAGTTGCAAAACAGATTGCCACTGTGGCAAGTTTTATTTTGGCTCCAGAAATAAAGTTATTGATTTTGCCCACATCACTGAGACAAACTCCCTGATTTAGGCTCTGCAGTGCAGATTTATGGAAATTGGAAGTGGATAAAATTAAATATATTGGGCACTCTTGACTGCAGGGACTCTTTCTACCCAGCTCAGCTGCTCCTTAGGAATACTGGCTCCCCGGAGGCATCACTGAATCATGCAGCTTGATCTTTCTTGAAGATTGTGGAATTTTTGAACCACTGGTGTGAATTTGGGCATATCAGAAAACAAAAACAAAAAATAAAAACAATGCAGCACTTTAAAGACTAACTGCTATATTTTTACCGTGAGCTTTCATGGATCAAGTCCACTTCTTCAGACAAAGGAGTAAATCTTCCAGGCATGGTTTATATACACCAGATGCAGGGGTCAAGATGTCACAAGGCAAATGGATCACAAAGCAACGAGGTAAAGAGTAATCAAGCAGAATGTCAAATAAGCATATCAATACAACTTGTTTAAGATGGATTTCAGTTTGCCAAGAAGTGACCCACACTGATCATGGAGCCATCTCCTGTGGCATGTATGAAATGAGACATGCAGGATTTAACACCGGGACAGCAAGGGACTGATGCAGCCTTGAGGATATTAACAAGGTGTGCCTTCACGGTAATGGAGTAGACCATACAGCCAGTGACTCAACGCTGAATGTTGGGCGGCGGGGTGATGGTCCCACTCAGTGGAGGAAATGCCACTGGAAACCGTCACATTGTCCCCAACGGCAAAATGAGCGGAGGAGGAACCATTTCACTATGAGTCTCAAAGGTCATGGAGGCAGAAGAGGCCATTTTTGTACCACAATCAGTCATATCCTGGTAACAGCAACCAAGTGTTGCCGGCTGATCTTTCTCACACTATGTCCGGCAAAAGGAACTGCAGAATGAACTCACGAAAAGGTGCCTTCATTTTGGCAGTTTCATATCTCGCCTAGAGATGGAAGAAGGAGAAGCTATAATAACACAGAGGACTTATCTGGAACTTATTCAGAAAGATAAGCAGTCTTTTGGATGTACTGTACTGCACTTGTATTTCTGATCGTAGATTTCTGTTTATTGTGGTTTAGCAACACTGATTTCTGGGCCAGAAACAAAGCTCAGGGCCAGTGCCAGATGTGATTTAGCTCAGGTGGAATAGCACTCATGCAAACCATTTCCTCCATTCTTCTAGCTGGCTGTCTCTCAACCAGTTCCACCATTATAGAACAAATGGTTTCCTAATTGACAGTGGAAAATAGCTTGTTCTGCTTGTGTAATTGCTTTTGGAGAATCTCATTACACAGTAGGATTATGGCCCAAGTATTTAGAATTCCACAACCTAAAAAGATGCATGTAAGACAGCCAAGGAAACAACTAAGGCTAGTTGTAAGTCCCAACTAAACTAGATGCATCGAATCAATGAAAATTAAGTCCCAGTCACTCTATACGTCTGCTGTAGTTGGGTTTAACAACAGGATTACCCCACACATTTTCTTTCCTTTTCTGTTCTGAAGCTACTGCCAGACAATTTCACTGGGCAATTCTGGCCTCTAGACAGGTAGAGGTAGACAATTTATATCCACATTCTCAGCACCATTCATAATTTTTATAAATCTCGCTTGTTGCCTTTATTTCTTAAGGTCCAATTATCTGTAATGTTTATTTATTTTCCTTGTTTTATTTATAGGCCGCCTTTCTCCCAACAGGGGACTTAAAGTGGCTTAAGATGTTTTTTAAAAAATCAAATTAAAACACAATATTTGTACAGTAAAAAAATTACATTTGCATAATACGGTAATTAAAATATATTAAATAATTAAAACACAATTAAAACATTAAAAACAGACAAAAACTTGAAGTGATAAGGCAGAAATGTCATCAGTCAGCAGTCATATTTGTACATGTAGCCTAATGCTTATGTCCCAATGGCTAAGCACATAACAATGCAAGCTAGTTATTAATCCATAGGAAGTGTGATGGGGAAAACCCTCAATTTATGACAATTTTTTTCAATATCCAAATAATTTCCTGTTATAAAAATGAGCTATCTATAACATATAGCAGTGATGGTGAACCTTTTAGAGACCGAGTGCCCAAACAGGGGTGTGACAAACTCTGTGCTGGGGGAGGGAGGAAGCACTCCCATTGGGCTGCTGGGCAGAGGGGCGGGGTGAACTCTGTGCTGGGGGAAGGAGGAAGTGCTCTCATTTGGCTGCTGGGCAGAGGGGTGTGTCAAACTCTGTGCTGGGGTGGTGGCGTGCATGTCAACTGAGAGGGCTGGGAGTGCCCCATCTGGTACGCGTACCATAGGTTTGCCATCCCTGGCATATAGCTTCATTCTAAGAAGCCCCAACCACCCAACCATTGTTAGCCTTTCTTGAAGGTGTTGTGGTCTATTCTTTCGGTCACTTTTGGTCTCTTGGTTACTTGACCACTGGCTTTTCTGGCCTGATAGGATTTGCGCTCTGACAACATCTGTTCCCTTCTGCTGAAGCAGAGGAATCTTCAGACTGAGGAGTGCCCCTCTAACAATACTTTTTAGTTACATTTATGAGGTACACAGAAAGAGTTTCCTCAAAGATTGTGGTATTTTTGAACCACAATTGGGTGTATCCCAGTAATGGCAACCTTGTGGTCAGTGATGCACTGCAGGAGGTACTGCCCTGTTCGGGAGAACTGGTAGCAGAAATTTCCCCAGGCCATGCCCACCTGGCCGGCCCCGCCCACCTCCATAGCGATTGCATTGGCCATGCCCACAGATTTGGTCCCACCCACAGATTTGGCCCTGCCCACAAAGGTGGTAGTAAATTTTCTTGGAGTGCATCACTGCTTGTGGTGCTGGCTAACCTTTCTCACACTTCTGGGTCAAGAATGGGTTGCAGGTTGAAAGCTACTACGTTATGTAATTCTAAAAGGGCTGCACTGGAGCATGTGTGTTTGAAATTAACCTGTCAGATGTGGCATTGACAGATCCCCAACAGTCCCCCACCCCCATTAGTCTTATTTCAGAGATTGAGATAAACACAAGCAGTACCAGAATATATTTAAAGGCCATCACAGATTGTGGATATACAGTACTGTATTTAGATTTAACTAGTATTGTAGTGGATACTCCATGGAGTATAATGGGTGGTGTGATGCCCTCAGATTCAAGAGGCCTGGGTTTGTGACCCTGCTCAGCCACAGAAACCATTTTTTTGGATGCAGAACTGGTAAAACCACTCCTTAAACATCTCACTTATCTTGACAGCCCTAGTAAAGGTAAAGTTTGCCCTTGCTGGAAAGCCAGTCATATCTGACTCTAGGGTTCAGTGCTCATCTCTGCTTATAGCCAAAGAGCCAGTGCTGTCTGCGTCTGCAGACGTTTCCGTGGACATGTGGCAGGCATGACGAGACACTGGAGTGTATGGAATGCTGTTTACTTTCCCTCCGAAGTGGTACCTGTTTATCTACTTGCAATTTCTTGCTTTCGAACTGCTAGCTTGGCAGGAGCTGGGACAGAGACGGAAGCTCATTCCGTTGAGCAGCACTCGGGTCTCAAACTGCTGACGTGCCGACCTTCCAGTCGTCAAGTTCAGCATCTTAAACCCTAAGCCATGCAGTCCCTACAGCCCTAGTAGGGTCGCTATAAGTCAGTAACAACTTGATGGCACATAACAACAGCATTGCTGTTTTGAGTTTGGGAACATGATTATTTTGGACCACATCTCCAAGAACAGCCCCTACTCTGTCAAAATGGCAATTTTGTCTCTGGAGTTCTGGAAGTTGCAATCCAGAAAGTAATTTTTGCAAGCTGCATCTTGCACATTCCTTGCCCTGAACATAGTGACTATCATTTGTCACATAATGTTAGCAATGCTGCCATCTAATGGAAAATTTGCATCTAGTAACTGAACCAAGAGAGCTGATGCATAGATGGAGTGGGCGAGGAGTGCTAATATTGCATTATACATTATATTGAACAATGACAATCCCCATTAAATTAGGCCAAATATTCATAATATTTTGATGGGAGGAAATGCGACTCATCAGAAAAGGGTTAAGGAGGAACGGAACTGCATCCCCAAACCATTTGCAAATGGGAATTCCAGTTGAAAAAACCTGTAAGAGTCCTTGCCTATGAACATATTTGTAAACATGGATCATTTCGGAACAGTGCTCAGGAGCCTGCTTACCACACTAAGCTACACAAACACTTTAAACTAAGGAAAACAGGCAAATCAAGAGTGACCAGAAGGTAGTCTTCTATTTGAAAGGCTATCAGAAGATGGGTCTCTAATAATAAATATTTCATGTCAGAAATTATTCTGGGTTAAAAGGATTTTTGCGGGAGAAACTCTGCTCAGGGAACGCCCAAATGAGCCTCTTTTCATGTTCCCAGGAGCTGGGACAGAGACGGGCACTCAATCCGTCATGCAATACCCAGGTTTTAAACTGCAATTTCCCAGCCTTCCAGCTAACAAGGAGAGCTTCTTAACCACTGAGCCACCGCAACCCCTGAGTCTCTAATGGAAGGCCACTTCTATTCCAGGGATTGGCATCTGCAGATGTTGGAAGCCTACAAATCCCAGCATTCCTCACCATTGACTTTGTTGGCATGGACTGCAGTTGAATAACACCTGAAGGGTTGCATTTGACTACCTCTGTTCTGTTGGAAGGCTTATTAGGTTTAAATCCATTACAATGTGTGATAGGTAAAAGTCACCCTTGCTCAAAAGCCAGTCGTATCCAACTCTAGGGTTCAGTGCTCATCTCTGTTTATAGCCAAAGAGCCAGCACTGTCTGCATCTGCAGACATTTCCATGGACATGTGGCAGGCATGAATAGACACAGGAGTGCATGGAACGCTGTTTACCTTCCCACTAAACTGGTACCTGTTTATCTACTTGCAATTTCTTGCTTTCGAACTGCTAGGTGGGCAGGAGCTGGGACAAAGATGGGAGCTCATTCCGTTTTGCAATATTCGGATATCGAACTGCTGACCTGCCACCTTCCAGTCAGCATCTTAGCCACTTGAGCCACTGCAGTCCCGTCTATTGTGTGGATGTCTTAGTCCAAAGTACATTCAATTGGGATGCCTTTCTGCATAAGTCCTGTAATAATAAGTGGCAGATGTGCAAGAATACAACTGAGCAGGAGACATATCAGACAAGAAACAAAAGTAAAAAATAAAATAAAAGACAAAAATGTTGAGGCACCTTAAACAATAACCGCTATATTTTAGTGAACTTTCATGGATCAAGTCTACTTCCTCAATGAAAGCTTGCACTAAAATATAGTATAGCAATTAGTCTTTAAGCTGCCACAATAAAATACAGCAGCTATTCTTTAAATTGCCACAACACTTTTGTCCTTTTTTCTTATTATTATTGTTGTTATTGTCCTTAGCTCCCTTGAGATTCCTTTTGTCACAAGGAAGCAATTGTGGGCCACAGGATTAAGAAGGAATCGTCACTTTCCAAAATAAAAATAGAAATTGTCCCACTGGGATAATCTCACTAGCGGGAGAGATTGTCAGAAATTAAACGTTCCTTTTGATCCTGAGTCATCCAACAGCTTCTCTACGATGAAACAGATTCCACAGGAGCTTTGGGGAACTTTGAGGGAGTCATTGTTGCATGCCATCAAGTCACCTTTGACTTTTGGCAACCCCATGAAGCAGTTATTCCCAAAATGTCCCATCCAGAACAGCCCTGCTCACTCTTGTAAACTCCAGCTTGTGGCTGCCTTGAGGGAGTCGATTCATCTCATATTTGGTATTCCTCTTTTCCTGCTGTCTTCTACCTTCCCCAGCATTATCTTTTCCAGAGAATTTTGCCTTCTTATGATGTGCCCAAAGTAGGACAGACTCGGTTTTATTATTTTTGTGTTGCAATGGTGTTGCAGGGGCCGACGGTGAAGGCCGCCCGGTCCGGGAATAGCCCGCAGAGGTTCGGAGTGACTGGCCGCAAGGAAGGCATGTGAGATGAAATGTGCAATGAAGTCCAGTCCCGACCTAAGTTGGGTGGCATATTTATTACCCTGCCTCGAGAGTTCCGTGCTAAGGCGCACGGGACTTCGTCACAGAAGGCTAATGCATACGTAGCATTTCTGGTGGGTCAAGATAACACCTGTCTCCAGACATTGTCTTGTGATTAATGGACAAACCTGCAGTTATCTAAGATCTGGGTTGGCGAAACCCCATTGTTCTCGCCCAATCTCGGAAGACCATGTAAACTGTCTCCGGGGCTAACTTTCTTAGCCACTGACTCAGTGTGCTTACTCAACCTTATCTTGGGTCAGACGGGGAAGAGCGAGTTCAACCCTAGAATCAGCAACCTTTTACCTTTTGTCCTATTTCCTCTGCAATCCTCCAGCCAAGGCTCTTATGATTTATGCCAATTAATCTAACCCACACCCAATTTCCCTTCCATCAAAGCCCGTGTTGATTCTCAAGCTATGTGCGTTAGTAAGCGAACACCTTGGGAAGGGTGATGGCCAATCTCGGCATGCGGGCATACCACATTTTTGCCTCCAGAGATAGCTCAGGCTTGATTTGTTCTAGGACCCACTTGTTTATCTTCCTGGAAGTTCAGGATATCTGTAAATATCTCCTCTAGTCCTATATGTCTAATGAGTCATTTTTTTCCTGTCAAACAGTGAGCTTTCATGGACAGATTCAATTTCTTCAGGCTTAAGCACTACTAGTTTACGGATAGTGCAGAAAAATTGTGAATAAGAGTCCCAAAAATTAATGGTAGATGTATATACTGGGTCTACTTGAGGTGAGTTGAAAAGTGACTGCAAATTGCCTCCAAGGGGCACAATGTCAAGGCCCATCTCTGGAAGCATGATGGAATTTTCCACCCAGTTCTTCAGAGAAAGGGTTTGCCAATTATTCTGTAATCACTCTCCCCACATACTCTTATCCTTGATTTAATTTTAATTTTAATTTAATAGTCATACTTATATATGCCACCCACTCAGGTAGAACCCGACTTAGGGCGGCACTACAACAAGTTCTAAAAACATATAAAAAAAACTTTTAAAAACCCATATCCCACCCACCCACTATAAAAGAGAAGAGAGGGTTCTTAATTATTTACATAAGCCAGCAGGCGGGGACCGTGTTCCCATTAGGGCCCCAACCTGCCCTGCCAGCCAGGTCTTCAATCCTCTCCTGAAGGGCAGCAAATCTCTTTGAAGTGTTAGATCTGTTGGCAGGAGGTTCCAGAGGGTTGGTGCGGACACGGAGAAGGCCCTCCTTCGGGTGCTGGATAGATGTGCTCCCCTAGTTGATGGCACTATGAGAGAGCCCCTCTGGTCTGCTCTGGTAGGATGGGCAGACACTCTTGGGACAATGCGGTCTCTAAAGTATCCTGGCCCACTGCCATATAGGGCTTTAAAGGTCAAAACCAGCACCCGGAGGCAAACTGGTAACCAGTGCAGCTCCCGAAGTAGCGGTGAGGCGTGGGCATATTGTCCACACCTCATCACCACCCGGGCCGCCGCATTCTGGACCAGCTGCAGCCTACGAATGGTCGTCAAGGGCAGCCCCATGTAGAGCGCATTACAGTAATCTAGTCGGCAAGTGACCAGAGCATGAATGACCATAAGCAAGGAGTACCGGGCCAGGAGCATGCACAACTTGTGAATCACCCGAAGTTGGGCATAAGCCCTCCTGGCCACAGCCGCTACCTGTTCTTATAGCAGCAGCCGCGAGTCCAGAAGGACCCCCAGGTTGCGCATCGGGTCTGTCTTGATAATCTTTTCTAATCCCTTCATTGCTATCCTTCCAAATCTTGGCCTTCTCATTTCTTGACAGCAGTCCCCATTTGGATTGATGACTGAAACAAAGTACAGTATATAAAACTTTCCACTATCTCAACATCTTCATCATCAACATTAAATTTGTAAAGGTTTCCCTTGCTTGAAAGTCAATCATATCCGACTCTAGGGTTCAGTGCCCTTTTCTGTTTCAAAGCCGAAGAGCCAGCGCTGTCTGTTTCTGCAAATGTTTCTGTGGTCATGTGGCAGGCATGACTAGACACCAGAGCACACGAACGCTGTTACCTTCCCACCGAAGTGGTCCCTATTTATCTACAGTACTTACAATTTTTAACTTTCGAACTGCTAGGTTGGCAGGAGCTGAGACAAAGATGGGAGCACATTCCCTCCTGCAGTACTCGGGAATTGAACTGCTGACCTTCCACCTCCCAGTCAGTGTCTTTTTAATGTTCAACTTCAGTCTTGCTTTGACACTTTCTTATTTCACTTCCACTAAAAGCCATTTCAAATTATTGCTGTTTTTTGCCAGTAAGATGGTGTTATCTGCGTATCTTATATTATTAGATGCTCCTATCATCATGGCCTGAGTGTACTAAAATTGTATTTAAAACTGTGTACTTTCAGAAGAAGCACATCACTCTCTAACTAAGTGTAAATGATAATTTTTAGGTTGGAAGCAAGGAAGGAAGCAAGGAAGGAAGGAAGCAAGGATGGATGGATGGATGCTTAAAGAAAAGCACAAATCACCAACTCTTGTTATAACCAGAATATTTAAAATGATCTGCCACCAGCCTCCCCCCAATACATATACAGTATAGATCTTTTAGCATTGAAGACAGCACCTAGTTTTCCAAGACAGTTTCAGAGTTAGTTACTGGTACTAGCTATTGCATACCAAACACATTCCTTTCAAATGCAAAAGCTGTAGAAGGTATGACTTATGCAAGAGTTTTACATTATGCTCTCTACTGATTCTGTGGCAAAGAACATGTACTCCATTCTGTCTTCTAATTGTACAGTACAGTTAATGATCTACTCATTCATAACGAAAACAGCTTTGTAATGACCGACCTATGCATTTTTGAGGGATTTCTCATAATAGCCCACCCATCAATTTGCTCTAGGCCAGAGGTTCCCAACCTATGGCCCATGGCGCCAATTAAGCCGGCCTGCAGTGAGGGTCCCGCTGCTGCTGCTGCTGGAAGTGCTGAAAACATACCAAAAACACACCGGAAGCACCCCAAATGCACTGAAAATCCAAGTGCCCCAAATGTAGCAAAAATGCACCAGAAGTACCCCAAATGCACTGAAAACCGGCAAAAAACCCAGGAAGTGGTGAAAACAGGTGAAAACACGTCGTAAGAGCACCCGCCGCTGACAGCACCAGAAATGGTGAAAGTGGCGGGAGGAACCACACCTCCAGCCCACACATCTCTCTGAGGGGGCGTGGTCCGGCTCACAGTGTGAAAAGGCTGGCCACCCCTGCTTTAGGCAAACTCATGATGGCCATCTGTGGGGTGATGATGATGTCTGCCATTCACAAGTGAAGGGTGGCATTTCATTTTCATCAATTAGTGTGTCATTAGGGCCTCAGCTGAGTGTACTCTGGTTGTTTGAATCTCCCAAGACTTCTAGAATGGGTGTGCATTTACCTTTACCTTTAGAGGAGGCTCACAAGTATACTGATATTGTTTTTGGAAAGAAACAATAGGTAAAAGGAAGAATATAGTGAAATGACCAGGAAAAAGAGGGCCAAACGGTGAGAATCCCAGGAACAAGAAATCCGTTTGCGGCGAAATATCAAAGTAATGCAAATTGTCAATGATCTGAAACGTGCTTTAATGCGCAAGTAGACCCGAAGCCCTTTCCAGATAAATTGGCTTTTCCAAGCTTCCTCAGGAATCTATGCACATAAAAATATATACATGTCATAACCATACAATATCTACACCAATACACAATATTACATATATATACATCATATATACATCAGGGAAATGCATTTAAAGTAAATTACCTGCTTGCAATGTAGATATAGTCTCTTCAATGTATTTTAGTTTTAATGAATATTTAATTTTATTCGCGTCTGAGCCTCAATGAAAATTCTGTAGTGCTCCTCAACGTCAAAGAACCATCTCACTAACACCTTGTTTTATAATCAATACTACCCACTGCAGCTGTATCTAATGAAGAACCACATATTGTGACCTAGAAATTTCTTAAAGGAAACACGACAAGTCCAAATCCATGTTGAGTCCATGTGGATGAACAGTTTTAAAACAATGAATGAAATGTGCTTCTCTGCGGCGTAATCTAAGTTCTATATCAATCACTTCATATCGAGAGGATTTGACAGTTTCAAGGACAGCGAACCTCAAATCTTTATCACTATGTTGCTTATCCAGAAAATGACTGACCATGGGTGCAGTGATGTCTCCTTTCTTAATTCTAGACCTATGTTTCCCCACCCTGGTTTTCATCTCACGGCTGGTGCACCCCACATAGCTTAACCCACAACTGCACATGATGATATATATACAACATTTAGTTTGGCAAGTGGTAAGCTCTTTCAATTTCAATTTATAAGTAGACCCAGGAACCATAATTTCCTTTGTTTCCCAAGCAAGATTACAGTGCACACAATGCCCACATTTAAAGTGCCCTAATGCAATGGGTTGAATTGGTGGAGAATATAGATCTGATTTAGTCACAAACTCTCGAATCGAACGTGTCTTCCTAAATCCTATCAAAGGCACTTGCTCACAACCTGAAATATGTTTAACAATATGCCAATGTCGATAGATAATAGACTTGATGTGATTAGCTAGGGGTGAGTATTCAAATGAGCATATAATCCTGCGCCTGTCCTGTCTTTGCTTGGCAGTCAACAAACTTTGACTGATAACTCTACATGCTCTATCATAACAATGATCAATGACCCGTTCCGGATACCCCTTTTGTTTCAAACATAGCCGAATACAGCTGGAGGTGTGTTTAAAATCAACTAGGCTGGAGGAGTTCCTTTTTGCTCTCAAGAATAACCCATAGGGTAAGTTATTACGAAGGTAATGCAGGTGGTAAGAGTTGTAATGCAGATATGCGTTCCTATCAGTCGGTTTACGGTAAAGCCATATTGTCTTCAATATGTTTTGATCTGTAACTCCCATAATTCATTACCATTGACTGCATTGACTGGAGTCTTAAAGTCCAAAACAATTATCTCTCTGTTCTAATGAGTGATTTAGAATCCTATTTCATCATTTCAGTGGGATAAATGTTTGGTGGTGAATGGGCTTCATTATCTATTAATTGGGCAGACTTCAGCCTTGAAAATAAAGTGGTCTGTATGGCCGTGGGATGATGGGAGTAGAATTTACTTTTGGACACCTGCATCCTTCTACAGGGAATGCCTGAGTAGGATTAAAATATCATAGGAAATTGTTGTTCTTATGTACTGTCAAGTCATCCCCCGACTTATGGTGGCACTGTGAACAAGCAGTCTCCAAAATATTCTGCTTAAACAACCTTGCTTAGCTTTTTTTGTAAACTCAAGACTATGGTTCCTTTAGGGCAGTGTTTCCCAAACTTTGGTTTTTGGACTTCAATTCCCTGAATCCTAAGTCAATTCCTCAAAGCACTGATCAGTCAATGTAGTGACTTAGGCTTCTGGGAATTGAACTCCCCCGATGGAGTGGGGGTCCATGTTGGGAACCACTGCTATAGGGAGTTAATTCATCTCATATTTGGTATTCCTCTTTTCCTGCAGTCTTCCACCTTTCCTAGCATTATTGTCTTTTCCAGAGAATCTTGGCTTCTTATGATGTGCATAAGTAAGGACAGCCTGCTTCACCATTTTTGCCTCAAAAGACAGTTCAGGCTTGATTTCTTCTTGTTGTTCGTATTCGATTCCGAATATTGCCAATCATCAGAGTGATCAGCCATGAAGATTGTCCTGAGAATATAATGTAGTGGCCTTCCATTTGCCTTCCGCACCACAGCGTGACACTCATACCAGTGATCCAGTTTTGCAAGTCACTTTCTGGTCCTGTGTCCTTTTGGCACACAAAGTCCTCCTCAGCCCCAGGACAGTATTGACGAAGCTGATGCCCTCTATCAAGACGGATTCAAGTGGGATCACCCTTCCCTTTAGATTTCACTGCTCAAAGCCATTAGTCCTCAAGGTGGTCAGGTTAGTTAACCGCTGCATGACGATTGGCATTGAGCCTTGATTTATTGGCTGTTGTGTATGCATGTCTTGTACTGTCAGAATGTAACCACCCCAATTACAATGTATTGCAGCTGTAAAGGAACGCGAGCAAGCAGCCCATAGAGGGCAGCTGCGAGCGTTCAATCTCACATGGTTCACATTGCTCAATCACGGACAGCCGCGGGAAAACCTTCCCCGCATTCAGCAGCAGGAAAGAAGAACTACTGAAGAGAGGCGTGCCTGGGCGAGGCCACGCAGGTAGCGGCCAATGAGCTACCGTGCTACAAGATTCAAATGTATAACCCTACTGTATATAAAGAGATGTATCACCGCCATTACCTCATGCTCCACCAGATCCCCAAGCAATAAACCTGTGTTAAGCCAACCCTTCGGCTGTCCTGTTGTCTTTGGTCCCATACAGTAAACTGGCGACGAAGGTGGGATCAATGGCTGCCCACGGGACCAAGACATGCGCCGGCTACGAGATCAGGAAGCCGGGAGACTTGGAGCTGTTTGAGATAGACTTCAATGGAGCACTGGTGGAGCTCGAAGTCTCAGATGAGGACAAGAAGAGGGCCATCTTCGTCCGCATGCTCGGACACGAGACAAAAAGGACTCTGGTGGACCTGATCGCGCCGAGGAGGGTGAGCGACTACAAAGCCAAAGAGCTTCTGGCTGTGTTGCGCGCCCACCTCCGGCCCGTGATAGCGATGTTCCCCGCTCGGAGCGCGTTCTGGAGGCGAGTCCAAGCGCCCGGGGAATCGGTCGCCGAGTTCGCCGCGGCCCTGCGGCTGGCCGCCGGCCCCTGCAAATGGGAGACCCCAGAAGTCACCCTCCGCGACTGCCTGCTCTGCGGCCTGAGGGACACCGAAACTCAGCGCGCGCTGATGAAGCAGGAGCCGCCCCCCACGTGGCAAACGGTCCTCGACACCGCACAGGCCGCGGAAGCCACGGCGGCCGGCGTGCAAGAGCTCCAGGACTGGCGGCCGAAAACCGCCAAAGCAGAGAGCTCGGTGCGCGCGGCCCGGCGAGCCTCGGACTCAACCACGGAGGACGGCGACGACGACGACGATGTCCGGAAGGTCCAAAAGGAGGGCCGGCGCTGCGACGGCTGCGGCGCCGCCCACGCCCGCGCCAAATGCCCGTTCCGAAAGGCCGAGTGCCACAACTGCGGCCGGCGCGGGCACATCGCCAAGGTCTGCCGGAAGCGGCGCGAGGCCAAGAGGAGCTCCCCAGACCGCTCGGCGAGGCAGGATCGCACCACGAGGCCCAAGGACCACGGCACCCGGACCACGAGGAGGCGGGACGGCGTCGGACGCATCTCCGACGACAGCGAGGACGACACCCCGGTCTTCAGCGTTTCCACGGAGCATCCCCGATACTTCGTCGAGGTAGTAATACAAGGGGCCCCTGTTAGGATGGAGGTGGACTCGGGTTCTTCTTACTCTATTATCTCCCAGGGAGAATTCCTAAAGATACCCCCCCACGTGCGGCCCAAGCTCAAGGCGTTGAGGGCCACACTAAAGGACGTGCAAGGGAACCGCATCCCGGTACTGGGGGTTGGGAAGTTCCAGGTCCAGTTCAAAAAGCGCACTGCAACGCTTCCCCTAGTCGTCCTCAAAGGAGGTAAATGCAGCCTCCTCGGGACTCAATGGTTTCAGCCCCTGGGGTTGTTCATCGGGGGGGTGCACGCCGTGGGAATACACGCCGCCGGGACTGATCCAATACAGAGCGTCTGTGAGGCGCACCCCGAAGTTTTTAAGAAAGGACTCGGAAAGTTCAAGGGCCCCCCAGTGACTTTCGACCTGGACCCTGGAGTGCGTCCAATCAGACTTAAACCGCGCAGGGTGCCCTTCGCCCTAAAAGACAAAATAGAGGCGGAGTTGGACAAGTTGGTGGGCCAGGGGATCCTTGTTCCTGTTGACTCTGCGGAGTGGGAAACTCCAATTGTAACAGCACTCAAGGCCAACGGGGAGGTCCGCATATGCGCTGATTACAAGTGCACCATCAATAAGGCGATCCGCCCTAATGCGTATCCGGTGCCGGTAGTCAGCCACTTGTTGGCCAGGTTGCACGGGGGGAGGTGTTTTGCTAAACTCGACCTGGCCCAAGCCTACCAGCAGCTCCCGGTCACCCCCGCCGCAGCTGCTGCGCAGACCATAGTCACACACAAAGGGGCGTTCCAAGTATCGCGCCTCCAATTCGGCGTGAATTCGGCGCCCGGGATTTTTCAATCACTCGTGGAACGCCTCCTAAAGGGACTAGAGGGGGTGTTGCCATACTTTGATGACGTGTTGATTACGGGGGGGGAGCCGGGCAGAATTGGCAGAAAGGTTGGGAAGAGTCCTAGAAAAATTCGAAAAGGCGGGGTTGCGGTTGCGAAAGGACAAATGCGTCTTCTTCGCAACCGAGTTCGAGTTCCTAGGGTTCCGCATTACTCCCGAGGGAATACGGCCATCCCAATCCAAGGTGGCCGCCATCAAAAAGGCCCCTCGCCCCACCTCCAAGCCCGAGCTGCAGTCGTTCCTTGGGCTGCTCAACTTCTACCACTCCTTCCTTCCTCGGAAGGCAGCCGTGGCGGAACCGCTACACAAATTGTTAAAAAAGGACGAGGCATGGAAGTGGGGCGACGACCACGAGAAGGCTTTCAATGACCTGAAGCGACTCCTGGCATCAGATGCTGTACTGACCCACTTCAATCCCAAACGCCCAGTGGTCCTGATTTGCGATGCATCCCCGGTGGGGGTGGGGGCGGTGTTATGCCACGTGCTGGAAAACGGGAGGGAGGCCCCGATAGCGTTTTACTCTAGGTCCTTGTCCCAAGCGGAGAGAAACTACGCCCAGACAGACAGGGAAGCACTAGCGATAATTGCGGGGACCAAGAAATTTCATGATTTCGTGTATGGCCGCCCCTTCACCATAGTGACTGACCACAAACCCTTGCTAGGCATTTTCACCGCAGATAAGCCCACACCCCAAATCCTGTCCCCGAGAATGCTCAGGTGGGCCATTTTTCTCAACGCGTATCAGCACGCGTTGGTATACCGGCCCGGAAAGGAGATCAGCCATGCGGATGCCCTGTCGAGGTCCCCCATTCCCCGGGATTGCTGCCACGTGGGCGAGGAAGAGAGAGACCACCAGGTTTTAATGATAGAGGTCCTAGACGCCCCTCCAGTAGTACCGGCCGACATCGCCAAAGCGACCGGCAAGGACAAAACGTTAGCCACAGTCTCCTCCTGGGTACAGAAAGGGTGGCCCGTGTCTTCCCCAGCAGCGGAATTCGACACATTTTTCAAAAAGAAATTAGAGTTGTCCCTAGAGAGGGGTTGCCTTTTGTGGGGACAGCGGGTAGTGATCCCCACGTCCCTCCGGCCGAGGGTGCTTAAACTGCTGCACGTCAGCCACCCCGGAATCGTCCGCTCTAAGGCACTAGTCCGTAGCTACTTTTGGTGGCCCCAGCTAGATGCCGACATCGAGCACATGGTCGGCACTTGCGAAGCGTGCCAAAGCTCCAGGCCAGAAGAGGCTCGTCTGCCACATAGAGAGTGGGACGCAGCGAGGGGGCCCTGGTCCCGGGTACACGTAGACTTTGCAGGGCCGTTCAGGGGAACGCTTTTCCTCCTAGTGGTGGACGCGTTCTCAAAGTGGTTGGAGGTCATCCCAGTCTCGAGCACCTCCTCGGCCACCACAGTTAAACAGTTACGGAGGGTCTTTTCCACGTTCGGTTTACCCGACACCCTCGTCAGCGATAACGCTAGCTGTTTCACCTCCGCCGAGTTCAGGGAATTCATGGACCTCAACGCCATTCGGCACATCACCTCCGCCCCTTTCCACCCGGCCACCAACGGCCAAGTAGAGCGCCTCGTGCGCACCACTAAAGACGCGCTGCGGCGCATGGGCTCCGGAGATCTAGACCGACAACTATGTCAGTTCTTGCTAAGGTACAGGGTCACCCCACTAGCGTCAGGATACTCCCCCGCGGAGTTACTAATGCGCAGGAAGCTGGCTACGGTAATCTCCAGGCTAGACCCCACCAGAGTGGAAGACAAAGGGCGAAATGTAGAGATGGATTCCTCAAAGAGTTTTAGCGTAGGCGCCCCCGTGCATTGCAGGAACTACGCCAGCGGGGGACCAGCCTGGGTGCCCGGCATTGTAATAGAACAAACCGGCCCCGTCTCATACCGCGTAGAGACCAATACAGGCCTCCTGTGGAGGCGGCACGCGGATCAACTCAGGCGGAGGGTCCCCGGAAAGCAGGACGAAGACGAGAGCAGCAACGAATCAGCGTTAGGGTACTCCCCCACCCGTTTAACCCAAGGGGGAGGGAAAGGGGAACATGGGTCCCCACCAAGGGGGGAGGAAAGGGAATCGATCCTCAGAAATCTTTTGCGGGAGTTTGCGGCGGAAAGGAAGAGCCCCGATCCCACACACATCCCCCGGGAGCATCCCAGAAATACAGATTCCCCAAGAAGTTTAGACCTTGATTTACAGTGCCAGGGGGAGTTAGCGGAGTGGTCCCCCACCCGTCCTAGCGAAAAGAGGGGTTTCAGTTCAGCCCCTGGTACTTCCAGTCCCAGTAGCCCCTGTGAGTTAGAATGCGACATAGCACCAATTTCCCGGAGACCGACACCCCCAAGACAGGAGGCAACGGCGGGGCCGTCCGCCACAGCCTCAAGGTCCCCGGAGCGGGGGACAAAAGGGAGCAGAACCACAAGGGCATCCTCATCGGTCCCGCGGTTCACGATCAGAGGGTCCCCGGGGTCCGAGGGAAACAGACAGGGGTTCACTTCTCAGTTGTTCATCCCATTCCCTTCCCCCAGCGCAAGGCAGGCACAGACGCCCCACAGAGCCACTAATGAATCCCCGTTTCCCGTTGCAGGACAAGCACCCACGGAGTCAGGGATCACAGGCTCTCCGGTACTAGGGCAAGCGCAAGCACGCCCCAAGCGGATGTGCGGCAAGCCACATTGGTTGCGGGACTTCGTCCCATCCTAGGGGGGAGGGATGTTGTGTATGCATGTCTTGTACTGTCAGAATGTAACCACCCCAATTACAATGTATTGCAGCTGTAAAGGAACGCGAGCAAGCAGCCCATAGAGGGCAGCTGCGAGCGTTCAATCTCACATGGTTCACATTGCTCAATCACGGACAGCCGCGGGAAAACCTTCCCCGCATTCAGCAGCAGGAAAGAAGAACTACTGAAGAGAGGCGTGCCTGGGCGAGGGTACGCAGGTAGCGGCCAATGAGCTACCGTGCTACAAGATTCAAATGTATAACCCTACTGTATATAAAGAGATGTATCACCGCCATTACCTCATGCTCCACCAGATCCCCAAGCAATAAACCTGTGTTAAGCCAACCCTTCGGCTGTCCTGTTGTCTTTGGTCCCATACAGTAAATTGGCACACACAATTCTTTCATAACACCCTCTAGTTTCTCATCATCCACACAGACAAAAGCCTTGCTGTAGTCTATAAAGCACTGTCTACTCTTCTGAAATTTATTGGAGCACTTTGGCAGCTAGCAGACATTCACAATTTGATCTCAAGTACCTCTTTTTGGATTCTAGCTTGAAAATCAGGTATTTCTTTCTCCATATAAGCTAAAAGCCATTAGGCCTTTTATTATTCTCTTCTGTTTGTTTGCACTGCCCATTATAATATGTCTTAACATGACAGTCACTAAAAAAGTTCCTCCAGGAATTTAACTCTACTTCTGCCTATTTTTACTTTGGCTTCGTGCCTGTCCTTGACAATTTAAAGTGTTTCTTCTGTCATCCACCTAGGTTTTTCTGGTCTTATTATTACAGTATAGGAATTAACTTTTTGCATTCTTCCTTAAAATTGTTTTTGGTTTCACTCCACACATCTTTTGATTTGTAGTCAACTGCCTTTAGTAATGCAAATCTATTCTTTATGTGAACTTTGAATTCATAACTAATGCTGTTTAAACTATATTTTGGCAATAAGATTTTTTTAGTGCTCTTCATCGGCTTTACTCTAATATTTGATATTAACAGTTCATGACCAGTACATACCTGTCAACCGCGGCTCCGGCGAATCTGGGACATGCGCAGACCGGGTCAACGCAGGTCGCGTTGTACGCATGCGCGTGGAGGGCTACACCGCTTGCGTAGCCTACGCAGGCAGCGTAGCCTTCTGCGCATGCATGAAGGGAGCTACGGAAGTGTAGAGCCCTTCCACGCATGCGTGCAACGCAACCTGCGCAGATGGGCTGCGCAGTGCCTCCTTTCCCCCGCTGCCAAATTACGGGGTTTTGGCAGTGCGGGTCGGGAAATGACGTCAATCGGTGCAGGATTACGGGGTAATCCCGGCCAAATCAGGATGGTTGACAGGTATGGACCAGTACCACAATTTGCTTCTATCTTGTTTTGGCAAAGAGAATGCAGCTTCTCCATCTCCTGCTTCCAATTACATAGCCTATTTGGTTTCCGTATTGATGTTCTTGCGTACAGTTGTCTGTTTTGTCGCTTGAAGCATTTATTTGCAATAAACAGATTATTGGCTTCACGGAACTCCACAAATCATTCTCCAGCTTTATTTCTCATCCCTAGACCAATTTTTCCAATGACATTTGATGCCGCCTTTAGAGAGCAAGTATGAAGGCAAGAGGAGGGAAAATAATTCCAATTGTGTGTGTGTGTGTGTGTGTGTGTGTGTGTGTGTGTGTGTGTGTGTGTGTGTGTGTGTGTGTGTGTGTGTGTGTGTGTGTGTGTGTGTGCATATTTCAAAACTGTCAATGTTTCTGTCTGTCAGAGTGAAGAAGGGAGGAGAGACAGCAGGACTTAACCTTACACAGAAGTTCAGATGGAAAGAAAGATGAGCAATAAATCACTGAGCAAATAGGGAGAAGAAATGGGAAATCTCATAGTGTGTTGTGTGTGTACCGTCATATTACATAGTTCTGACTGTTTTTCCTTAGATAAATTGTAACAGCCAGTCTGGCCAGTTTATCCTGTTATGAGTAGACCATACTGCCAGAAACTCAACGCCACTTGTCAGGCGGCAATTAACTAACCTAACAACCCTGAGGACTGAGTAAAATGTGAACTTAAAGTCATGCATTTTGAAGATGAAGGGGCTCCTGTGCATATTGTTAACCAATACCTATTGCTCAATTCTAAGTCAAATAGTCATCATCAGGTCTAGCCAGGTTGTCCTGCTATGGTAATAGAGTAAACCATACTGCCAACGACTCAACACTGATTGTCAGGCGGTGGTTAACTAACTTGACAACCCTGAGAACTAGCAGCCTTGGGTGGTGAAGTCCACAAGCAAGGATGATGATCCCCAAGTGGATTAGATTCCACTTGAATCCCTCTTGATGGAGGGCAGCAGCTTCATCAATACTGTACTGTCCTCAGGCTGAGTACTTTCTGTGCCAAATCCTAGCCTGCTTCCGGACAGTCCCAATTCATGCATAGAATTTTATAGGGAACCAGATGGAAGTCATCATCTATTGTTAACCAGCGATGCACTGCAAATTTTTTTACTACCTACTCTGTGGGTGTGGCCAAACATCCTGCATTATGGGTTATGGAGGTGGGCGTGGCCTACCAAGTGGGCATGGCATGGGGGAATTTCTGCTAACCGGTTCTGCAGAACCTGCTGCAGTGCATCACTGCTGTGCTGTTAACCCTTTCATGTTTTCCTGCCACATCTTCTAGATTTCCCCCACAAAAAGTAAGAAAAAGAATATCTGCACAACATATTTAGATTGGTGGTGCTAGGATTTATCTGTCTGGAACCACCACAACTACATTGCGGTCAGGAAATAGCACTTCTCAGCCCTTTTTGCACTTATTAGAGGGCATAAAGAGGACTTTTGAAGTCAAACCATGGGCCCACAAGTTACAAACAAACTGCTTTACACTACCCCGTTTCTTAAAAAGGTGACACAAAAAGGATTTAGATGGGTAATAGTGGAGATGGGGGCTGCGGTGGCTCAGTGGTTAAGAAGCTCACCATGTTAGCTGGAAGGCTGGCAAGTCAGCAGTTTGAGATCTGGGTACTGTATGACGGATTGAGCGCCCAGATCATGGGGACATGAAAGGAGCCTCATTTGCGCATTTCCTGAGCAGAGTTTCTTCCGCAAAAATCCTTTCAACCCAGAATAATTTCTAACATGAAATTGTTGTTGTTGTGTTGTTATGGAGACAAAACCTTTGCACCTCTTTCATTGGAAAGTATGACTGAAATTCAGTAGTAAATCACCACTAGATTAGGCCAATTGAACAAAGTTTTGACTCAACAAATCTTTACTAATTTAAATGAGTCTAATCTATTGATGACTTGCAGCTCCCTTGGTGGCTTAGTGGTTGAGACACTGAGCTGGAGACTGTAAGTTTGGGTTTCGACACCCAAGGGCTGCACTTGGGGACATGAAAGGAGCCTCATTCGGGCATCCCATGAGTGGAGTTTCCCTAGCAAAAATCCTTTCAACCCAGAATAATCTCTGACACATTATTATTATTATTATTATTATTATTATTATTATTATTATTATTATTATTATTATTATTATTATTATTATTATTATTATTATTGATGACTTACTACTGGATTTCAGCCACTGTTAAAAGAATATTTTATCACGAGAAAAATATTGTTCTTGTGCTGTTGGGAAAGGTCACTGTTAATTTCAGATAAACGCCTTGAAAACATGCTAGTTTTCTTTTGGAAAATGATTTTTTTCATTCCCAATATCAGTAGCTATTTTCTATGCCAGCTATACATTTTGCTTCTTCTCCTTCTCCTTCTCCTTCCTTTTTTTTTGGGGTGGGTGGGGGGTGGGGTAGTGTGATATCTTTTTTTCTAGAAATTTCATTGGTAATTATCACATATAAACATTTTAACATCAAATATATCCAATACAATAACATTTCATATTTCCTCCCCCCTATTGACTTCCAACAAATACTTCTCCTGCACTTATTTTAGTCATTATAGTGTTTACTGGTTATTCCACTGCCTTCATATCATCTAAAGGCAATCAATTTTAAATACTGCAGTACAGTGGTATTAGTGTAAATTTCTTTTGATGATCCTCCATATAATACTTATTTACAAAGTCCACCAACTTCTGCCACACCTGAAAAAAGGAATCATCTTCTTGATCTCGTAACTGCTAGTTTTCTTTTGGAAAATGATCTTTTTCATTCCCAATATCAGTAGCTATACATTTTGCTTCTTTTATTTGGGATACTTTCCTAGAGTGAACCATATGAATGTCTGGGTGCAACAAAATAGATGTGAAAGTCCTGTGTGGCTATACACAAAACTCTTGGGTGGTCATATGTAGAAGCAAGGGCACAGATTGAATGTATAAGGTTCCAGCTTTTCCCATTAAAAGTGTCCTAAAGAACCATTTTCATTTCAAAAGCAGGTAATATTGAGCTAGATGGGCCAATGCTTTCCCCCATTATAATACTCGGCACATTCCCAGTGCTAGCACAAGGTATTTTATTGCTAGATATGGAGGGTGCTTCTCCCAATTTCTTGAATGTGCGCTCACCAGAATGACAACTGAAGCATACATCTTATACTGCAGGAGTTCCCAACCTTTTAAAGTTAGGGGCTGGGTCACTGTCATGTCCAGTCCTTATAAGCAAGAGTCCAGACAACGATGAACAGAACAACAACAGGAGTTTATTTAACAGTCTTTCAAGTTACGCTTACAAGGCGCTCCGGACATAAGATGGCTATACGAATCCCATGAAATCAGTCCCTCCAGAATCTGCTGTAGAAGAGGCAATGCCTAAGCTACACTAGAAGCAGTAGTGTGTGGAGGAGACCCAGGCTTAGCACGTTACTGGCTACCTGTACGGTAATGGGTAGTATAGATCCGGTCCAGCCCCACCCTTGTTTACCTGTGGGGCTTATATAGTGTCTCCAGCTCCCAGAACCCCCCAGCTGATTTAGGAACTATAGGTGTTGTGGTCTGAATAGTAACTTTTCCAAGTTCTGGAAAGCAAGCTAGGGCATAGGGTGTAGGACAGACACCCGGTATGCTGCACACAAAATATTTCCCCTTCTGTTCTTCAGGATCCAGGACTGCAGTGGCTTAGTGGTTAAGACCCTGAACTTGATGACTTGAAGGTCAGCAGTTCGATTCCTGAGTACTGCAGGACGGAATGAGCTCCCATCTTTGTTCCAGCTCCTGCCAACCTAGTAGTTCGAAAGCAAGAAATTGCAAGTAAATAAATAGGGACCACTTCGGTGAGAAAGTAAATAGTTTTCCGTGCACTCCGGTGTCTAGGCATGCCTGCCACATATCCACAGAAATGTCTGCAGACATAGATAGCACTGGCTCTTTGGCTATAAACAGAGATGAGCACTGAACCCTAGAGTCAGATACGACTGGCTTTCAAGCAAGGGTGACCTTTCCCTTTAAAAGCTCTTCAGGATCTGCTACCTAATTCTGATCTATCACTACAACTCATGCTAGGGCTGGCTTTATAACGTTCCTTTTCTGCTATGGTCTAACCATTTCTTTTTTCTTTTTAAACTATCAAAAGAATGACAGCAAAAACTGCCATTTTGTTTCTGGAAAACAATTTCTAACTTAAGCAACTTTCTATTTTTCACATAAAAAGGCCCTTTCTTCTTTCAGTTCAGTTTTAAACAATAAATGCACATTTTTCTTGTTCAGAAGGCCAACCAGATGGCCGTCTCGGTCAACTTTTACTCTCAGACTGCATTAAAAAAAGGGGGAAATCCAAACCTAAAATGAATTTAACTTTCAGATTAAACAAACATTGAAAACTGCAAATTTGTCAGACAGGATTTTGGAATGATGTGGCAACAATAGGCCTTCAGAGAATGTGAACGTCGGTTCATATCCATTGAATTTTGAGTACAAGCAGAAAAAAATGTCAGGCAGAATAACCAGATTGATGGATCTGAACATACCCTCTGCATTCCCAGTCCAACCACCTATAATTTGGAAAGACCCATGCAGAAGTCACACCTTTTGAAAATAACTGTGCTCTGAGCTCAATGGGGTTGCCATGGCATGCATCAAGGAACACACAGACACATGTGATTAATTTAGTCTTTACACAAGAAAAGGGATTTACATGGGCAGCAAGCAGTAATTTCTAAACATATCTGAAGAAAAAACTGCCACTGAAGGAGAAAAAAACCTTCAGAAAGTACGAAATAGGATGGGGTAATCTTGACTGGTTTATGTGTGTGTAAATGCACATGCATGCACAAAAGTGCCATGCAGAAAACAATCCGCTCCAGGTTAAAATGACGATTGTATCTTTGTTTTGCACAGCTAATAGTCAGGTGACATTAATTCAACTCACTTTGGTTTTGGAGTGATCAGGGAGTGAACTTGCATTGTGTGCATGTGCTATGTTGTCATAAGGTTTGAGAAAGAGCATTTGCATCTAGCAAGCATATTGTTTCTTGCAAACAAATCTCTATATTGTTTCCAACATCCATGCAAAACATTTGGGATTTTCTGTCTCATACATCAAAACAACTTAGCTGAACAGGTTACAATACATCTTGACTTGGGGTGCAACAAGCAAAGACCTTAATCACTTCTTCGTTTTTCAGGTCTGTTTTACCTGTGACTCAGGAACATCTCACATTCCTACCTTAAGCATCTATACTACAGTTTTGTGACAAGAGAGGATGGCTGGATGCTTTGCACATGGGTTCCTTTTTAAAACAGATTTCACACAACTCAACACCAAGTGGATGGATGAGAAATGTATCCCCAACGACAGTCTGACCAGGCAGTATCACAAAATAGCATTTTCTAGAGCAGGGGTTCTCAACCTATGGCCCACGGCACCAGATCATCCAGTCCGCAACTTCTCTCCAGCTGCCGCTTCCGCTGCTGCTTCCACTTCCTCAGTCCTTGTCTCTTCCACTTGTCTTGGCATGTCCCTAATGGCGCTCCATAGCAGGGCGGATGTTGTAAGGCTTACAACGTCTGCCCTGCTATGGAGCACCGTCAGGACATGCCAAGCCAAGCAGAGGAGACAAGGATTGAGGAGGAGGAGGTGAAGGTGGCGGTAGCGGCAGCTGGAGCGTGGTTGCAGGCCAGATGATTTGGTGCCAGGCAGCTTCTCCAGGTTGGTAAGCAGGGAAGCAGGGGGGTGGGGTAGGGGTGGCGGCTCGGAGTGGTCACTGGCAGCAATGGCAGTATGGGTGGAGTGGTGGGTGGCTTGGGGTGGTCTCGCCACCATGACCACCCCTCCCCCTGCCACTACCACCACCTATCCGGCCCACCAACAGTCTGAGGGGGCGTGATCCGGCCCCCAGCTTTAAAAGGCTGAGGACCCTTGTTCTAAAACAAGATTTGAGCAGCTACACTCTATGGTTAAATATGGGTGTTTTAACCATGTCCCATACTCCAAGAGAACATGTGTCTGTGAAACACCAGAAATAGAAAATGTTGCACATGTTCTGGTTAGTTGTCAATTATACGCCACAATAAGAGCCCTGTATCTACAGACATTATTGGATAAAATGAAATGCTGGGACTCTAATAAAAGACTAATGTACTTCCTTCAGGGCACAAATAAATACTGTATGTAAATATTAGAGCTGTCAAGTTTATAGTTGGGACCAAAAGAGAAGATGTTTTATTAATCAGATAGGGGATGCAATGTGAAGGTGATGAATTTTTATTGATAAATTATTTTGAGTAAATATTATATCTCATTTTATTGTGATCACATCATTCTACTTTTATTCTGTTTTATGTAATCATATTTTATCTAATGTATTTTATTTTAACCTGATACTGTATGGTCAGATGACTAATCAGTTAATAAAGGATGAAGGACATTGTAGAGTTCATTCATGTCTCTCAGTCTTTAACTTAGCATGTATATAACCGAGGTTAATTAAGCTCAGGGAGATTCATTTTTAAAACCTAGAGTATATAGGAGAAAATACAGTATGAGATAGCCAATGCCATGTTTGAATAAAACTCTAAAGCAGCCCGGTATGTTAAATGTGTTGGCTCTTTCGCTAACTCTGAAATAGACAAAATAAGAAAACACATTTCCATTTAGTGACTGACCTCAATCTCTGAATGAAGACCCCTGTGTGTTGCATTAGCAGGCTGGGCTCCATTACACCACCGCACACTCTCTGCTCAGTCTACTGAAATATTGATTTTTTTGGGACTGCACACACACCGTGCAAAATCAATATCCAGTACACATAGCAGAGTGGTTACAGTATAAAGGCCAACTCACTGCCCAATATTGGGATGGAGAACAGAAATAGTTAAAAATGCTGTAGAGTATAAGAAAAAGCTAACCTTAAATGCAAAAGAAAAATAAAGGAAAGAAAGAAAACAGTGAAGGTGAAAATAATAATATGGATAAAGAAACTGAAACTAAAAGGGAGTCTATGAAGACAAGGGACAGAACAAAGCACAGAGGGAAAAAGAGGTGAGAAATGCTTTGTCCAAGCATACTGACAAATATGTACAGAAATGTCATGATGTGGATGCAGCAGGAAGACTATGATTTAGTCCCAAGGCTACCAGGCTTACCCAGTCTAAACTGATATGATGTGTGCAGGTGTAAGACATAATTAGTGTTGAGGCATGCTTGCCACATGTCCACGGAAACATCTGCAGATGAGACAGCACTGGCTCTTTGGATGTAAACAGATGAGCACTGAACCCAAGAGTCGGATATGACTGGCTTTCGAGCAAGGGCAACCTTTATCTTTACCTATAACATCTATAACACCGAAAGATTTCAAAAAGTCAACTCATGCAGATTATCTTTGGAATGTTAAAAGGTAAGTTTACTTAAGAGAAACAATTCTGTTTATGCTTGTGGTTATTACACTCATGCACTGTCATCCCAGAGTAAATTATTCATTTTTGCTTCTTAAAAAGTGAGTTGAGCCCTAGAACCAACTCCATTCTTTAGTCTATTCTCTTTCATACTGATGGTTTCAGGGGAAAAGAAAAATATCCAGTGGTTGTTGAGATGATTATCACTTTATTTCTGGCACACATTTGCCTCTTAAAATTCATAGTGTGGTGCAAGGGAGACTTTGATGGCTTGAAGCATGGCATAAAAATGTAAAAATTAAGGGTGGAAATATGTTATAAATACTCTATAGGTACTGCAACATGCAAAGATTTTATGTACAGTATTAAGAGTATGTTCAACAATACATAGGAAGACATGGACATGGCAAACAATCTGCTTAACTTTTTTTAAAAAAAGAAACAGAATAGAAAAAGATATTGTGGATAACCTGTCATTAAAAGGAGGGAGTCTCCAGGGTTTAATGTGTGTGTAACTACTTCCAAAATTTGCATATTCCCTGGCTTATTGGTTTTCTTCTAGTTTTCAGGATTTAAGCATGGTGTTTTGAAATCTGATTTTGTAAACATGAAAGTCTCCCTGAATTATGTCTCTTCGTTGCTTTTAACTCTGATGATGGGTTATTTCTAACATCCATTTCTGACCGCAGACCAATCAGTGGAGGATAAGTTTGTTAATGGCTATTATAATAATAGATTATTGAAAAGGAAAAAAGCTTTTAATTCAAAGCTAGTGTGTTGCTTATTGATATTCAATCTGAAGATAATGTAGTTCCTGGCCATATGTATTTTGCTATTCACTGGTGGGATATTAAACTAGCTGGGACACATTTCTAGATTATTTTGGATGAATTTTATGGCTCCCCTGAAGGAAATAGCTACAGTCTTATTGAGCATCCACCCAATTAAAAGTTCTGGCAGCATAGAAATGCAAGATCACCATTGGGCAAAAAAAAAAAATGTCATTCCATATTACTACTCTAGTAGGACTTTCTACTCAGAGGAAGTTCAGCAGGCCATTGGTCACTATATATTACAGTACTACACTTACTTCAGAATGTGATAAGTTTGCCCTGTTCTATTTGAAAGCCATTCTGCATATTCTTCTATATGGGGCTTGTGACTTCTGTCTCACAATCTGCTCCAATTATGATTACGATCACTAGGTAGTAACAGTCACACTATTCCACTATAATATACAGAAATGTAGAATTTACTTATTTTGAACACCACAAATATCTGTGCTTTTCTCTTGGCAAGAACTCCATCCATGGATGCAGGCCACCACTATCCTATTTCTTTATGCTAATAGTTGTTGTGGTCAATTTAACATCCAATGGTGAAGCATTTGGAAACAGACCTCACTGTACATGGGCCAGGCCCTTTGCTATGGGTCATGTCTGTGGATCTAGAATGCATACTGCAATTACTATCAGTATAAGTCTAGAATCAATTATTAAAAAAATCCTCTAGTTTATGAATGTGAGATTGTATATTAAAGATTCAAAATACTGTACCAGAAAATGGCCTGATACTACTGCACAGGATTATGCCTGCACTGCCAGCATGAAAAGGGGTGCTATGCTTTACACAGCAAAGATAGCCTGAACACTGACAATGACAATGGAAGCAGTCGGGATGGTTTACAAGATATCCTCTTATGTTCACTGCCATTCACAAAGAGATACCAAGCAAGGGAAAATTCTAGAAGCTAACTCCTTTTTCCATCAACAAATCACTTCTCACCAAAATAGAAAGCAACTGTCATGGTTGTTTCTGACAAGTGTGAATGTCTCTTGCAGCAATAATCAAGCATTCAAAATAATTAAATGCTTACTCTCAACAGAATGCTTGTCTGAATGAATGCTCAGTCTTACATTCTCCTCAATTTTCCCTGTCTAGGCCAGACAAGAAACTGCCAAAATGAAGGCACTTTTTGGTGAGTTCATTCTGCAGTTCCTTTTGCATGACCTAGTCTGTGAGAAAGATTAGCATCCTAACTTTAGTGTCTTGCACGGAAGACAAAGAAGGAGCCGCAGTGGGGGCTAAAACACAGGTTTATTTCATGATGGTCAGGATGAACATGTGGTAATGGCGGAGGTACAGCTCATTTTATACTGCAGTAAATACATTTGAATAATGTTGCACGGTAGCTCATTGGCTGCTACCGGCGTGACGTCATTCTGAGTCACGCCCATCTTCTCCAGGTGATCCTCGCGCGGGAAAGGTTCCCGCGGCTGCCGGTGATTTGGGGAATGTGAACCATGTGAGCTGAACGCTCGCAGCTGCCCTCTATGGGCAGCTTACTCGCGTTCCTTAAACAGCTGGGTTACATTGTAATCATTGTCAGGTTACATTCATACATCCTTAGGGTAATACTGTTACATACACAACACTACTCCCCCCTAGGATGGGACGAAGTCCCTCAACCATTGTGGCTTCCCGCATGTGCGCTTGGGGCGTGCGGCTGCTTGGTTTAGCACAGGGGAACTAGGGGCTCCGAGTTCCGCAGAGTCTTGTCCTGCAATGGAAAGGGGGGACTCGTTAGTCGTTTGGCGGGGACTCTGCGACAACCTTGCATTGGGAGAAGGGAACGGAACATACAGCTGGGATGTGAACCCCTGTCTGTTGCTTGTGTCGCCTGGGGACCCCCCCCAGTACGAACCTCGGGACTGACGAGGAGACCCTGCTGCCTGGCCCGGAGTTCTAGGGGATGAGGAGAGCGAATTTCCCCCTGCCGCCTGTCTCGGGGGGCTTGGAGATATGGTGTATTCTAAAGCAAAAGGGCTGGGGGGACTGGAGGTACCAGGGGCTGAACTGAAACCCCTCTTCTCGCTCGGACGGGTGGGGGACCACTCCGCGACACCCCCCGGTACGGTAACGTAAAGTCAAACTCATTCCACTCTTTCAAAGTATCCTCCTCCTCGGCTGAGAATCCAGGGTATGCATTTGTACCCGAGGACGCCGCCGTGTCTCCCCCTTGGGTTACACGGGTGGGGGAGGACCCTAACGCTGATTCCCCTTCACTAGTGACTCGCCTTCTGAGTTGGTCAGCGTGCCTTCTCCAGAGTAGACCTGTGCTAGTCTCGACCCTATAGGACACTGGCCCCGTTTGTTCAATGATCGTCCCTGGGACCCACGTTGGCCCCGAGGCCGCGTAGTTCCTGCAGTGAACCGGGTCCCCTACCGAAAAACTTTTGGAACTTTCTACCGCTATATTTCTCCCTTCATCCTCTACCCTGGTCGGATCCAACCGGTCAAAAAGGGTTACCGGCCGCCTCCTCATGAGGAGTTCAGCCAGCGAAAGTCCTGAAGCTAGGGGGGTTGCCCTATAACAGATGAGGAACTGACACAGTTGGAGGTTCAACTCACCGGGACCCATGCGCCGCAGTGCGTCTTTCGTAGTGCGCACTTGGCGCTCTACCTGACCGTTTGTGGCGGGGTGAAACGGGGCAGCGGTAATGTGCCTGATGGCATTTCTCTCGATAAACGCCTTGAATTCCGCAGAAGTGAAGGTACTGGCGTTATCGCTAACAAGGACGTCCGGCAGGCCGAAGCAACTGAACACCCTGCGCAAGTGTTCAATGGTTGCAGCAGATGAGGTGCTAGTCATGGGGATTACTTTCAGCCACTTGGAATAGGAGTCGACTATCAGCAGAAACATGGACCCGCGGAAAGGGCCAGCGAAGTCGACATGTATTCGGGACCATGGCCCGCGGGCCGTGTCCCATTCCCTATGGGGTAGCCGGGACTCCTCGGGCCGAGAGCTCTGGCAGCTCTCGCACGTGCCCACTAAGTGTTCTATATCCGCGTCTATTTGGGGCCACCAGAAGTAGCTCCTGGCCAGAGCCTTGGAGCGCACTATTCCTGGGTGGCTGGTGTGCAGCAGTTTCAGCACCTTCGCCCTTAACTTCTCTGGGATGACTACCCTCTGGCCCCAGAGCAGACAGCCCCTTTCAAGGGAAAGCTCTACTCTGCACCTGAAAAACGACTTGAAATGCTCCTCGGGGGGAGTTGTGGGCCACCCCTTCCTAACCCAGGAACTAACTTGGGACAGGATTTTGTCGGCCGCCGTGGCTTTGGCGAGATCGGCCGGGACTATGGGGGGTGAGTCGAGGGACTCAATCAGCAGGACTTGGTGGTCCTGCTCTACCTCGCATGCGGGATCTCCTAAGCTAGGGAGGGGAGACCGGGACAGTGCGTCCGCATGGGAGATCTCCTTCCCTGGGCGATAGACCAGTCCATATTGGTAGGTGTTAAGGAAAATTGCCCAACGGAGCATCCTGGGGGATAGAATTTGTGGGGTGGGCTTGCCAGTAGTGAAGATCCCCAGGAGAGGCTTGTGGTCAGTCACAACCGTAAACTCGCGGCCGTACAGGAAATCGTGGAACTTCTTTGTTCCCGCGATTATGGCCAGGGCCTCCCTATCAGTTTGCGCGTAATTGCGCTCCGCCTTTGAAAGGGACCTGGAGTAGTACGCAATCGGGGCTTCCCGCCCGCTCTCCAACACGTGGCACAGGACCGCCCCCATCCCCACTGGGGACGCATCACAGACTAGAACTACTGGTCTCCTCGGGTCAAAATGGGTCAGGACAGCGTCCGAGGATAACAGCGCTTTGAGTTCCTTGAAAGCTTTCTCTTGCCTATCCCCCCACCGCCAAACCGCCTCTTTCTTTAGTAGCACGTGCAGTGGCTCCGCAACGGATGCCTTCCTTGGCAAGAAGGAGTGGTAAAAATTTAGGAGCCCTAGAAATGACTGCAGCTCCGGTTTCGCGGTGGGACGAGGGGCGTTTTGCACAGCCGCAACCTTGGACTCGGAGGGCTTGATGCCCTCCAGGGTTATCTTGAACCCGAGAAACTCAACCTCCCTCGCAAAAAATACACATTTGTCCCTTCTCAGTCGAAGTCCCGCTTTCTCGAACACTGAAAGGACTCTGTCTAGCCTCCTCGCTAGTTCTGATTCGCCCCCCGCTGTTATCAAGACATCGTCAAAATATGGGAGTACGCCTGGAAGCCCCTTTAAAAGGCGTTCCACAAGGGACTGGAAGATCCCGGGGGCCGAATTTACGCCGAACTGTAGGCGCGTTACTTTAAATGCCCCCTTGTGTGTTACGATGGTTTGCGCAGCGGCAGCAGCTGGGGTTACTGTGAGCTGCTGATACGCCTGCGCCAGGTTGAGCTTGGCGAAACACCTCCCCCCATGCAACGTGGCCAGTAAGTGGCTAACCACTGGCACCGGATATGCATTTGGCCGAATGGCCTTGTTAATTGTACATTTGTAGTCAGCGCAAATCCTGACCTCCCCGTTTGATTTTAAGGCTGTAACAATCGGAGTCTCCCACTCCGCTGAATCAACTGGAACCAAAATCCCCTGCCCCACCAATTTGTCCAGCTCCGCCTCAATCTTGTCCTTGAGGGCGAAAGGCACTCTTCTTGGCTTGAGACGGATGGGCCGGATTTCTGGGTCCAACTCAAAGGAGACTGGGGGGCCCCTTGTACGTCCCGAGTCCCTCCTTGAAAACGTCCGGGTGCGCATCGCACATGTCCCGCATTGGGTCAGTCTCTATGGCGTTAATGCCGGACAGTTCGATTCCCAGGGGAGCAAACCACTGAGTTCCCAAAAGGCAGCATCTCCCCCCTTTGAGAACCACTAAGGGCAGTTTCTCGGTCTAGTTTTTGAACTTCACTGTGAAATTCCCCACCCCCAACACTGGGATCCCATAACCCTGCACGTCCCGTAAGTTTGACTTCATGGCACGCAGCTTGGGCCGCGCATTTGGGGGAATGCGCATGAATTCTTTTTGGGACAGGATGGAGTAGGACGACCCCGAGTCTACTTTCATCCTCACTGGGACCCCCTGTAACAGTACCTCTACAAAGAAACGCCGGTGCTCCAGGCCCACGCGGTTCACGCCTTCCGTGCCATCGTTGGTTGAGACCTTTCCGATGTCGGCCACCTTTCGTTGGTGTGCTCGAGGGTGTCTCGCTGTGCCCTTGTCCTCGGTTCGCCCGCGCCTGCAGACTCTGGTGATGTGGCCCTTTCGGCCGCAGTTGTGGCACTCGGCCTTCCGGAATGGGCATCTCGTCCGGTCGTGAGATGCCCCACAGCCGTCGCAACGGCGGCCTTGTCGCTCGCTGGTCTGGTGCTTCTCCCCGCGTTTCTTTATCCTCTGGACGTCGTCCTCCTCGCTGGAGCAGGAGTCCGCCGTCGTGGACGACTCCTCGGAGATCGCTGGCGTGCTTGCGGGCGACCGGGGCGCCCGCCAGGCCGTCTTCGCTGACGTCCGCCGGGCCGCTTGCACGGGTGACTTGGCCCTCTCGGGTGCGGCCCCTCGGGACTTGAACACTCTGACCCCGCTCCTGGCCGCCTCGGCTGCTTGGGCTTCCCGCAGTACCTCGTTGAACGTGAGGTGATGGTCGCGGGTCATCAACTTCCTCTGGACCTCCTCGTCCCTCAGGCCACACAGCATGCGGTCTCGGAGGGCCGTGTCCAGGTCCTCCCATTGGCAGTTCACCGCTGCAAGCCTGAGGGCCGCCACGTAGGTGGACACGGACTCCCCCGGGCGCTGGTCCCGCCTGTGGAATGCGACCCTGGCCGGGAAAATCGAGACGGGAGGCTGGAAATGCTCACTCAGTAGCGCCAGGATGCGGTCGATGGGCACCACGTCCACCTTCCGGGGGGCCACCAGGTTCATCAGGATATGCAGCGTGGTCGGCCCCACCTGGGCCAGGAAGTGCGAGCGCATTTTTGCGTCGTCGTCGATGCCTGCAGCCTCCATCGCGTGCCGAAACTGGCACTCATACAGCTCCCATTGTTCTGGATCGCTGATATCAAATTGATGAGGCTTGACCTTGGAATACACCATGTATCCCATCCTCGTCGCCAATTTAGTGTCTTGCACGGAAGACAAAGAAGGAGCCGCAGCGGGGGCTAAAACACAGGTTTATTTCATGATGGTCAGGATGAACATGTGGTAATGGCGGAGGTACAGCTCATTTTATACTGCAGTAAATACATTTGAATAATGTTGCACGGTAGCTCATTGGCTGCTACCGGCGTGACGTCATTCTGAGTCACACCCATCTTCTCCAGGTGATCCTCGCGCGGGAAAGGTTCCCGCGGCTGCCGGTGATTTGGGGAATGTGAACCATGTGAGCTGAACGCTCGCAGCTGCCCTCTATGGGCAGCTTACTCGCGTTCCTTAAACAGCTGGGTTACATTGTAATCATTGTCAGGTTACATTCATACATCCTTAAAGTAATACTGTTACATACACAACACTAACACATTGGAATTTTTCATTCCATTCTTGAATGAGAATACTGTATTCTGTTTGTTCATAAAAAGAAGTTTTAAAAATGCTGGGAGATAGATTTAAAAAAAATCTATATATCTATTTCGAGTACAAACAGTTAAACTATTCACCTATAACTCTAGGTCATTCACAAACAAGTTTGTTTTTTAAAAAAAGGAGTTCCAGTACAGTTCCATGAAGAAACTACTAATATTCCTCCAATATAAGAACTGATCTTATATTCCTACTTTCTGCAGTCTATTTTTAACTAGCTTTCAAGGGCTTCTTCCTTTACTCATGTCTGTCAAAAATGAGATGGCTGGATGGTATTGTAGACGCAGTGGGCACAGAGCTGGGCGGCTTGAGGAGGATGGTGGAGGACAGAGGTGCCTGAAGGGCGATGGTCCATGGGGTCGCAAATGGTTGGAATCGACTGTGCGACTGAACAACAAAACTTGTCCAGGTGTCTTTGGTAAAGGTCTATACCAAAAACAATTTGGAAGTCAAAGTAAACAGGCCATTCCAAACCACGTGTTTACTGACATTTTAAAATAACCCTGGAACTTTAAAGAGATAGGGCTTATCAAGATAGAGATAGAGATAAATCTTTATTGTCATTGTCCCCTTGTGGGAACAACGAAATTTCTCGGTTGCTATATATCAACTCGAACAAGGCATACTCCTTAATTTAAAACAGCTACAGAAACACCAATTAAGATAGTACCATACAGTACAATTTAAAAACTTCAAAACTTTAAAATTTCAAAATTTTAAAATTCTGAAATTCTAAAATCCTAAAAATTAAAAATCAAAAAAATTATCCTTACAGAAGAAATGTTAAGCAAAAACTCCCCCACCCCACCCTTTATGGTAACACTTTTATTAAGAACACTTTCCACCAATTTTGCCAGTTTGGCCATGAACCTACCCAATCTATAGTTTTCTGGGTCCCACTTGAATCCTTCTACAATACTGAGTTGTTACAGTGGCCATTCTCTAGAACCGGGATTCTCAACCTGCGGCCCATGATGCCATTCCATGTGGACCCACCACCACCTCTACTGCACCCGGAAGTGCCATGTGGTGGAGGAAGGGCAAAATGGCCATCCTGCCCCCAAAGCTGTCTGAGGGAGCATGACCCGACCCCTAGCTTAAAAAGGTTGAGAACTCCTCCTCTAGAATTATCGTACAGAAACTTGTTCTAGAGGCAGCATAAATGTAGGAGTGACACATTTCTCAAACCTCTAAAAAATATTTTTTAAAATTAATTTAATTGATCTAAACAGAGAACAACATTCACCAGGTAATATAATTAATTTGGCTAATATTTATTTATTAGTTCAACTTCTATACCGCCCACTCAGCCTAGGCCGAGTCAGGGCGGTTTACAGTCATAAATAAAAACAGCATGGTTAAAACTGATTAAAACTACCCACCCCCCAAAAAATATGGTGCAGGGACCGAGGTGACCGAAGGGGAAGGAGTTTCTACTACACTAGCCACCCAACGGAGGTCACCCTTCCACCTACACCCCATACTTGACTTGCCAGCCAGGTTTTGAGTTCTTTTCTGAAGGGCAGCAATTCCGTCTGGAGACGTAACTCTGTTGGCAGGAGGTTCCAGAGGACCGATGTGGACACAGAGAAGGCCCTCCTCCTTGTGCTAGAGGCGAGCCCCTCTAACCGATGGAACAATAAGAGAGCCCCTCCGGTCCACTCAGGTTGGACAGACCGATGTCCTTAGGGCGATGCGGTCTCTTAGGTATCCTGAACTTGATCGACTATTTGAACTTGATCGACTATTCCTACCTGGTGAATAAACTAAAATTTATCCCAGCTTTCTGATCGAGACTGCTATGTTTTTGTATGCTCTTTCGCCACCTCCCAGAAGAAACATTGTTTCAAAATATGGCTATGTGGGGGGAAGCGGATTGATTCACTGGCCTCTGTCTAAATAACTAGGTGGAAAATTCCAAACATATGTTACCAGGTGTGGAGCATTAAACTACACCCCCAGAGTCCAGGTGTAAACAGCTTTGAGCTCATCTTAAGAAACACACCTGGCAAATTTCTGTTACGATTTTTTTGGGACATTAATCTGTAATTTTTCTGCAACTGTACGTCAGATACTGGTGTATAGTCTGAAGAAGTATTACAGTGGTACCTCGCTTAAAGAGCATAATGCGTTCCACGGGATTGCTCTTTAAGTGAGATTGCTCTTTAAGTGAAACACTATTGTAAGTGACCAATTGTGACTTCTGGTGGGGAGAATTGCGAACCCCAATTTAGTTAAGCGAGTTTTTGGTTGGTTTTAGTTGTTAAGCGAGGCGACCATTCAGAGAAAATTCTGCTCTTTAAGTGAGTTAGTCTCTAAGTGAGGCACTCTTTATGCAAGGTTTTACTGTATTACAATTGATTACAGTAAAAGTATCACTTCCTCTTACATTTGTGTTAATGGGCAAGGGGTTTTATGCTTCTGATGTTTAGACAAATGTTTAGAATTTTACCCAAATACCTTCTCTCTGATATATTCCCAAGAACATGAAAATATTGCTAACACCTCTTTTCCTAACACCCAAAGAGCTATGCTACCTTGGTACTGTACTCCAGACCTAAATAGCCATCAGCTAACTCACTCCAATGGTTTTGGATATCATGCCAGAGCACCTCACACAAGTTAGGAAACACATGGAATGCTTTTTGCAGACACTGTACATACCTCATTCAAGAGCACTGTTAGTGGTGGTGTGTTATTGTGGGCTTTCTTTCCTTCGTTCTGCATGTTGTTCTGCAATATCCCTTTCACGTTGCACATAACAAAGTTTGTGATGAGGTCATGTTACTATAAAGATGAGTTCTTTAGTTCCCTTTGGGCAAACCTTTGTACAGTGTCACCAGCACATTCTTCAATGCTTTGGTTGAATTTTTCTGGATACCAAAAGACACCTATTTTTATTTAACTGATTACATTTTCCTGGAGGGTCGGTTCTCTACACATGCTCAAATGCACTGTCTTTGTTATTACTACCTTACACAGTTCCGAAAGGGCCAAGAAAGATGCAAACTGGAGGAGGGGCATTTACTTCTCAATGTAATCCCAAAAACATTTATGAAGGATGTAGGAAGCAGCTGCTTCTAATCTAATGGCTGCTCTTACAACAGCTCACACTGTCCAAATCTTGTATGTGAGGGGTCCGTTTCTCTGGCCCCTCAGGTCTGTCCACCTGCTCCAACCCACTACTCCTTCTGGTCTCTCCCATTGTTACCTGTCCGTTGTGAATCATTTCCTTTAACCCACTTGCCACAGCCGCCCTTTGAATTTTCATACCCTACCACCCCCATTTTTACTTGGGACCCTCTGCCTTCGACTGTCTCAGGGCTGCAGCGGCTTAGTGGTGACAAACTGGCAGGTCAGCAGTTCGAGACCCGCGTTCCGCCCAGCGGAGTGAGCTCCCATCTCTGTCCAGCTCCTGCCAACCTAGCAAGACATTGCAAGGAGATAAACAGGTAGGTAATGCTTCTTCGGCGAGAAAGGTCATGCCTGCCACATGACCACTGAAACGTCTGCAGATGCAGACAGGCTTTTTGGCTGTAAACAGAGATTAAGCACCGCACCCTAGAAGAGTCAGAGCAACTGACTTTCAAGCAAGGGAGACCTTGACCTGCTTCCCACCGTGCTCGTAAGGAACCCCCGGACTTCGGGGCTCAAACCCTTCTCTTCCTCCCCACCCTGGACCACCTTCCCTTCGACCTTCCTGACAGAGAAACGTAAGAGATGGGCTCACTCGGCTCCCCATTCCCCACCTGGCTCGATCCCACCCAGCCAGGTGCGTGTCCCCCCCCCCCTTTCGTATCAGAAGCCCATATAGGTGCTTTCTGGGTTGAAAGGGTTTTTGCTGGAGGAACTCTGCTTTTCTCCCAAGATCTCCCCCCACCCCGAAGTCCCTATTGATCTCTTGGCAACATCTTGCTTCCGAATAACTAGGTGGAAAATAACTAGGTGGAAAATTCCAACCATATGTTACCAGGTGTGGTGCATCAAACTACACCCCCAGAGTCCAGATGTAAACAGCTTTGAGCTCACCTTAAGAAACACACCTGGCAAATTTCTGTTACGATTTTTTTTGGGGGGGGACATTAATCTGTAATTGTTCTGCAACTGTACGTCAGATACTGGTGTATAGTCTGAAGAAGTGTTACAGTGGTACCCTCGCTTAAAGAGCATAATGCGTTCCACGGGATTGCTCTTTAAGCGAGATTTAGGCTCCTTTCATTTTCTCCCAAGATCTCACCCCCCACCCCCACCCCACCCCACCCCCAGAAATCCCTACTGATCTCTTGGCAACATCTTGCTTTCGAATAACTAGGTGGAGCTCGCTAGGTTGGCAGGAGCCGGGACAGGCGACGGGCGCTCACTCCGTTAGGCAGCACTCGGGTCTCGAACTGCCGACGGTGCCGCGCCTAGCCTTCCAGCTCACACAAGGCGAGCTTCTCAACCACTGATCCACCCACACACCCCGCAGTCCCTAAAAATAAAACCCTCCCAGGTGTTTCCTAATCCTCTTGCCCACCTCCACCTTTCCCTTGCCGTGGTGGCGCCGGGTGGGCGTGGCCTTCCCGCCCCATTGCTACGGGTGGGCGTGGCCCTCCCTCCCCATTGCTCTTGCTGCTACGCCGTCCCGGTCCCGCCCCCTCGCGTTTTCTCCCCCCTCCGCCACTCCCTGGGAAAGAGCAAGGCAGTGAAAGCGGGAGGTGCGGGTGGGGGTGGGGGTGGCGAGTGGTGGAAAGAGAGGGGGGGGGAGAGAGAGAGAGAGACTCCTTGGCGCGGAGCAGCGACAGCAGCCGTGACCTCCGACCCCGCCCTCCGGTAGCCAATAAGAGCGCGGCTCGTCTCCGAAACCCAAAATTTCCACGTCGGCAAAAGTCAAGATGGAGCGGGGCTTGCGGGAGCCGGGGGCGCGCACGCCAGAGGGAGGGGAGGGGAGGGGAGGGAGGCACTGAGGCAGAAGCCACGGAGGCGGCGGCGGCGGCGGCGAGGCAAAGCCAGGCAGACCCAGCTGGCAAGGGGAGGAGGAGGAGGGGGGGCGCCGTCTCAGCCGCAGAAGCAGCGGTGGTGGTGGTGGTGGTGGTGGGTTGTCTCTCTGCAGCGGTTGTGGAGGGGAGAAGAGGAGGCAGGAGGAGCCCCGAGCTGCCCGGCCACTGGGCGCTGCAACAGCCCCTTCCTTCCCTCCCCCCACCCCCCGACGGCTGCGGAGACGCCCGGCCCTCCCGTTCCTGGCTTGCAGGCTCCGGGCTGCCTTGCTGGCTTCTCAACCCTGTTGCAGCTGGAGGAGGGACCTGTTGCTTTTGGGAGCTGCTGCAGGAGCTCCAGGTGGGCAAGAGGGCCAGGTGGGTATGGGTATGGGTGGCTTGTCTCCCTCTCCGTCCCCCTCGGCTCCACACCTAACCCTCCTCCTGCCCCCTTCCCCATTGTGGGATGGTGTGTGAGTGTGTGTTGCATGCATTGCTAGGCTCCTTACGTGCACAGGGACTCGCGTCCAACCGTGCATGCTTGTGTGTATGGACTGGAAAGACAGTATGGGCTGGATCCATGCGGCAGTTTGTTCCTGTGTCCATACCTTCTGGTGGGCGAGGGGGTGGGCGAGAAAGAAAGCTTTTGTTCCTCCTATTGGCATCGACCCCTAGTGGGTGGGTGTATTTTCATACCCCTAGTGAGTGTGTTTTTCCTTGTAGACGTGGCCTTTTGTGATCTCCCAGAGCAATGTCAATACACCACCTACTTGACTCAAGCCTTGACTTTGGAGTTCAAGGGGGGGAGGGGGCTTTGGCCCTTTGCATTGTCATCTTTGGCTACTTTCCATTCTGGGCATATGGTGGGGTGAGGGGTGGTGAGGGGAGGTGGAAAGCTGTCAACATGTGTGGTGGTTTTAAAAATAACCCAAGCCCTCCTTTCAATCCCCTGTAGCTGTAAATTGCAGAGGACCTGGTTTGAAACCCAGTGACTCAATGGAGTTTCCAGTTCCATAAATGTTAAAGGCCAGCTGTTTGGGATCCAGGTGGTGTGCACAGGTGTGGAAGCCAGGGCCATCTTCAACTTGGTGCTGCCCTCTAAGTTATCTGACTCTGAATGATTGTATTGTGACCTTAACTCTTTTATTCCTCCTTTAATTTTTGTTTTGGTCTTAGTGGGCAAGAAAAAGATGGCACCCAAGCGGCGGCGCTCCTTTCGTGGCAGAAAAGAAGATTTAGTCTCTGGACGCAAAGTTCTGTGACACTTGGACTCTGATTATGATAGAAGTCAGTGCACTACAGAACTTTGTCTCCAGGGGCTGCAGCAGCTGAGGAGTTAACAGTGCACTCCTGAAACTCAGGTGGACACGTCACTACAGCCACTTCCAACAGGGTGAGATGGGAGGCAGGGCTTTAAAGCCCGGGGGATGGAAGAGGTGGCACAACTGGAGTGGCTATGCAAAAACTTGCCTAACTATGCCTGAGTTTAAATAAAGCCTTTGCTGTTTGTAAACTTGTGGCCTCTTAAGTTTCTGATAGGAAACATCTGAGCATTATTGTTTTGCTGAAAGCTATGAGAAAGGTAGATGCAGATGCTGAAAATAGGGGGCTGTGATGGCTCAGTAGTTAAGAAGCTCGCCTTGTAAGCTGAAAGGTCGGCAAGTCGGCATTTTGAGACCTAGGTACTGCATGACAGTTTGAATGCCCGTCTCTGTCCCAGCTCCTGCCAACCTACCAGTTCGAAAGCAAGAAATTGCAAGTAGATAACTAGGGACCATTTCGGTGGGAAAATATCTTGGGGACATGAAAGGAGCCCTCTTCGGGCATCCCCTGTGCAGAGTTTCTCCAGCTGAAATCTTTTCAACCCAGAATAATTTGTGACACAAAATTATTATTAGTAATGAAAATGATACTGGCTGATAATGGTGGTCATACCACCAAATGTGGTGGTTTGTAAAACGGTCCACTTCAGCCAAACACCAAGAAGAAAAATGGCTGGTTAAATATACTCACAGTATATGAACTGTTGCATTCATTAACAAACTACTTCTGTAATCATGCTAAATCTACAGGCCTTAGAACCTTTTACTTGAGAGGGAATCCTTTTGTACTTGTCTGAATAGACAGATGTAGGATTGTATCACAAGCTCTGTATGATTGCTGTTTTTCTTGAATTCTTAACTAGCAGCAGGTAACTGCTGTCTCCAATTGAACATCTCTCCTTTGAATAATTTTTTTCGTGAGATTTAAATTCACATTTAATAACAATACTGGTGTCTGCGAAATATTACTGCACTGATGCCTCACTGTTAGAATATTTCTTGTTGTAGAAGCAAAAGGGGTTTGCAAAGTAGGCCACTGTATCAGGAGAACCTACAACTATGCATTCTGGAAACACAGGCAGTCATGAATGAAATTGTGTAACACTCAAGGATGAGTTACTTTTCTAAAGTTTTTTAAATTAAGAATATAGTTGCTGTTAAGGTTTAATTGAATTTGAAGTGCATCTTTCTTGTAAATATACATAAATGTGTTAACTTGAGAGTTCATTTAACTATTTGGCTGGAAGGTCTGTTACGACTTGAGTGTAACTAATAAGGATGATTGTAGTTCTGGAAAGAACTGAATCCTTAATATAAATTCTCCATAATGAAAGCTCTTTTTAATCACTAATTACAGATTTATTAAAATCTTTCATAGCCATATCAGTGGGGGAGAAAGAGTGTTATCTATATTAGAAAATGTTACTGGCCCTTCCATATTTTGGGGCCTTGCTGCAATACATGGCTTGCCAACTTTTTGGTGGAAGGGAATATTATACAGCATAACTACTGCTGAATATATCTAAGATCTGCCTTTCCCATGTTCATGCTTTAAAAAATAATACTATGGCTTAAATCTATTTCTGTGTATGTTGAAACATGGGGCCATAAGGAAACAGTAATTATGCTCAAGATCAGGTTTCTACTTTTTAAACATCTGTTTCAGGCTCTTTGGTGTCTCAGATTTTACTCCAGTTTAATTCCTGCAAAAATAATCTTGTGCATAACTGGCAATAGTAAGTATGAACATTACATTTTCAAAAAAGAATTCAGTGTTGTTAAACTCTTATTTTGATACTTTTTTAGTACATAATAAAAATAGAGTTTACTTTGGGGAATAGGTACATTGTATGAGCAGAACTAGACCTAAAAGCATTATGAATTTTCTGTTTTAAAAATAATTTGTGTGATTGGAAGCTTCCTCCAGTTTCCTTGCACTTATTTAACACTTGAGGGCACATTTTAGTTATTCTAAACTACATACTGTATTTACAAAACCAGTTTTCCACTGAGCTTGTACTCCAGCAGAAGTAGTTTGGGGAGTGCAGTTTATATCACCCAAGCAGAACATTTACCAGACACTGATCAACTATGCAAACATGATTTGGCCTTGTTCTAGTTCAGCAGTTGGTAGAATACATGTAATTAATCTGCTGCTTTCCCACAACATGTTTACCTTAGCAGGTCATGTGGTACATATGCCTGATTTAGATATCCACTTAAAGGTACATTTTGATTAAAATGTTAATGGGAGGAAACTGATCTAGAAGTAAACTCTGTAATCTTGAAAATTTAACTCAAAATTTGATGAGGTTAAGAAATAATGTCTGCTCAGAAGAACCTGATTAACTTGTTAATTTAGTTTTTATTATCAAGGAAGCATAATTGCCTGTGGAAATCATAAGTTGAACATTGTTCTCAAATAGTAAAATGTGAACTTAAAGTCATGCATTTTGAAGATGAAGGGACTCCTGTGAAGTTGTTAACCAACACCTATTGCTCAATTCTAGGTCAAATAGTAGTAGGAGTTGTCGTCAAGTCTGGCCAGCTTATCCTGCTATGGATAGAGTAGACCATACAGCCAGTGACTCAGTGCTGACTAACCTGACAACCCTGAGGACTAACAAATGGCCTTGGGTGATGAAGTCCACAGGGAAGGATGATGGTCCCCAAGTTGACTAAATCCATCTTGTTGGAGGACAGCAGCTTCATTAATACTGGCCTGGGACTGAGGAGGACTTGCGTGCCCAAAGGCCTCAGGATCAGAAAGTGACTCGCGGAACTGGATCAGTGGTACGGGGGTCATGCTGTGATGCAGAAGACAGCTGAAAGGCCACTGCATTATATTTTCAGGACAGTCCTCATGGCTGATTGCCATGATGATTGCCTCTATTCAGAATCGGATATGGCACTTGTAGTAGTAAGATTAAGATCTTGTGGGATTTCTTATCCAAAGTGATAAGAAGCTCAAACACAACACTCCAGACATTACCATGGTTGACATTTTTTTTAGGTTAAGCTGATAGATATGGCGATCCCAGGTGACAGTCAAGTGGAAGAAAAAGAGATTGAAAACATGAGATACAAGGATTTGAGAACTGAAGTCAAGGATTTCTGAGAGAAAAGACCAGTAGTGATAGGGTCATTGGTAGCAATCCCAAAAGAATTGAAAAACATATGAGTGATTGGTATTCATAAGATCACGATAGAGCAGTTACAGACAGTAGCACTTCAAGATACCAGGCAGTACCTCACTACACACAGGCTAGGTCCCAAGCAGCGGGGCTCCCAAAATCCGGTCCAAACATCTGGTAGACTGTGCAAACCTTTGATGATAACTGTATGCCATAAAATCAATTCTGAATTATGGTGACTCTTCCCTGTGCTTTCAAGGTAGAGAAAGCATGACAGAGTGAGCTCTTGTCTCTGTCCCCGCTCCTGCCAACCTAGTAGTTCGAAAGCAAGAAATGCAAATAGATAAATAGGGACCACTTCGGTGGGAAGGTAAACAGTATTCTGTGCACTCCAGCGTTGAGACATGTCTGCCACATGTCAGTAGAAATGTCTGCAGACGTAGACCGCGCTGGCTCTTTGGCTATAAACATAGATGAGCACTGAACCCTAGAGTCGGATGTGACTGGCTTTTGAGCAAGGGTGACCTTTACCTTGCCATTCTCTTACCTGGCACCTAGGCTTGCTCTATTCTGGAGAGGCACAATGGGGAACCGAACTCTGCAGCCAGATACCCAGCTCTCTGAGCTCTCCAGCCAGCTTACTTTATATCTGCATCAAAATACTTTCAGTAAAGTTTAGTTACTTCATGTCATTAATATTGTTCTATTCTGTAACTTTCCATGACATTAAGTACAATTATTCAGAAATCCAACAATTTCAGTAGGACTTATTTCATGCAAATAGCCAAAGGTGGCAGCTGTTACCAAACATGAAGCTGGTAAACAACAATAATGATTAGTGTTCTCAGATTTTAAAAGTGCTTGATATTCCTTACTGTGTTGCCTTTTTAGCAACGTTTTTATAAGTCTGTCTTGACCTCAGATTGGAGTTGTTCTCCTTTGGGTAGGTGTTGAGTCCTGAACCAATAAGCAATCTAACCAGCAATGGATGGGTTAACAAGAACACAAGGTTTATTTGCAGCAGGGAAATCGTATTGGAGAAACAGGTGCAAGGGTAGCAACTTATATACAGAGAGAATGGCCGTTACAGGAATGGATACATTTGTGCGGGCTTCCGAAGAAGTGGGAAAACATGCAATAGCAAATCAGCTTTTGACAATACTTTGAAACCCGCGCCTTTTAGAAGGCGCGCCATTTTGCCACAGACTACGGCGCCAATGGCGGCAGTTATGCATAAACATCAATAATCCTTTGGACACAACATTAGGTGAAGTGGTTTGCTTAGTGTTATTAGAGTAGATTTATGAGTTACCAGTCCAGTTATTTCCCTAATATCAACTACATCAAGATTGTCATGGTCATCTCTTTTTAAAATGCCATTGGATATACTCCAGCCATTGCCTTTAAGAAATTGGCATCCTGGAATTCCGGTTTCAGTCAAGAAGCTTATAACTTCAATATATATATATATATTGATATTCTGATAGTAGCTTTGATAAAGAATTGTACTTTATGTAGCTTGAATATTTTTTCTAGAGGGGCTGTGGTGGCTCAGTGATTAAGAAGCTTGCCTCATTAGCTGGAAGCCTGGCAAGTTGGCAGTTTGAGACCTGGGTATTGCATGATGGTTTGAGTGCCCGTCTCTGTCCCTAGCAGTTCGAAAGCAAGAAATTGCAAGTAAGTCAATAGGGGCCATTTCGGTGGGAAAAGATCTTGGGAACATGAAAGAAGCCTCATTCAGGCATCCCCTGAATGGAGTTTCTCCAGCAAAAATCCTTTCAACCCAGAATAATTTCTGACATGAAATTATTATTAATATTTTTATAAGTGTTAAGTTACAAGCTACAGGGACGGAAGACCAGTTGATCAAGAATGTTGGGGAACCCATTTGAATTTTTAAAAGCTTAGAATGAAAAGAGCTAGAAAAGCACCTTTTGGATTCAAATTTTTAAGAAGAGACAGAATGCTAGGGTTTAAGACCAGGCTTTAATCATTCTTAGTGTCTTAGCCTCTTTTACCTGAAACAATATCAGTCCTTCCATACCCTCGTGCACATACTGATTTTGAAAGTTATGGACACTGGGACCCGGCATGTACTTGGTCTGGAGGCCACTACTGACCTCCAGGCAAGGATAGTAAAGAATTCTGCTTGGCATTTTGAAATTTACCAATCTGAGTTTATAGTATAGGGTTGGGATACAACATTGTGTCAACCAGTATTAGGCACATTCCTGTTTGTGTGTTACTGATGCCTTTTCCAGTGTTCCATTATATGATAGTTGCTGTCTCATTCATTCCTGAGAGATCCTTGTAAGGAGACATAAATACATTTGACAGTCGATTGTCCATATACAGTGAGCACTGGCCCTGTTCGGCTAATTTCAGCATGCATAATATTAGCCTTGCAGAAGTTTGAACATGGTGTCAGAATGATTTCAGCTATGATTGTGAATACACACAAATAGGAGGGGAGAGAGAGAGAGAGAGTTGTGGGGAAATAACTGAGTTCAAGAGCCAAAGCACATTAGTGAGCTGGAGAGCAGGACAAGGTGGAGTAAAGACAATAGTTTGGAACAGTTGCTTTTGGGAATTAGGTAAAGGTCGCTCTTGCTTGAAAGCCAGTTGTATCCGACTTCAGGATTCAGTGCTCATCTCTTTTATAGCCAAAGAGGCATCTCTGCCTGCTTCTGCAGATGTTTTCATTGACATGTGACAGGCATGCCTAAACACCGGAGTGCATGAAACCCTGTTTACCTTCCCACTGAAGTGGTACCTATTTATCTACTTGCAATTTTTTGCTTTCAAACTGCTAGGTTGGCAAGAGCTGGGACAGAGACAGAAACTAACTCCATTGTGCAGCACTTGGGCCTTGAACTGCTGACCGTCCAGTCGTCAAGTTCAGCATCTTTACCACTAAGCCACCGGAGTCCCCTTTTTGGAATTACAACTCCCCAAATCCTTACTGACCACTGGAGGGGTATAGTTTGAAAAATATTTTTTCCAAGCTTCAATCAAAGGGGAGACCAGAAGCTTTCTGAGTTGCCTCTTATGGTGAGGGATGTACAAAGAGTGGCAATGACTGCACATGGTTAGCTGGCTGAAGGCAGGGAGCTAGTCTGCTACATTCCATGTAGCTGATTCCTAAGGTAGTAATACCTTATACAAAGTTCCCTTCGTACAACATCAAATTCATACAACATCGCCTAATTCCTTGAAAAAAGTTGCCTCATACAAAGTTGCTGTGACTTTGTATGAGGCATTGGGTTTTTCCCAGGTTGCATTGTGCCTGGGCAGTATAAAAGGCCGGACTTGTTGCATGGTTTGTCCCCTAAAATCAGGGTTGTTTGACATGTTTTTGTAATGTATTTAGCCTTTAGACAATGATTTCTTAAAGTTCTGTCAGTTTCCTGTCTGTTTCCTTGACTTTGCCCTGTTACAGTACAGTGTATCTCTATGAAAACGATGTTGTACGAGGCATCGCGGCAAGGATTTGGACGTCGTATGAGGCTTAGCAGCTAGGATTTTGCCTCATACAAAGTCCAAATCCGTATAAAGTCCAAACTTGTGGAACCAAGTTTAGACGTTGTATGAGGTATCGCTGTATTTCTAAAACAAATAGTATGATCAAGTAGAGCAAGCTTTCCTGCCTACTTCCCAGACACACTAGTGGCAAGTTTGTGAAATGTAGTACAAAAAGTACCCATAATCTTCATGCAGCAGCAGCTTACCTGCACAGAGCTGTGCTTTTAATGTTAACTGGAGAACAAGTTGACCCCATGTAATTCCATAGAAAATTATTATTATAGTTGGTGGAGTTGGACCAGGATCCAAAGTGCCAAAGATCTGTATCATTTTGCTGGGGTGGGTGGAGTGGGGGTGGAATTAACTGGCTAAAAAACACATGGTTACACAAAGAACAGGTTTGAAATCTTACTAAAATTGCAACTAAGAATCTCCTTAAGATTCCATGCATCTGACAAATTTATTACTGTATAAGCTTTTCTGGACTACAGTCCACAAATCTATGAAAGTTTTTAGCTTAATAAAATTTAAAAATTTGCTGCATAAAATGAGCATTGTAACAGATTGCAGATCAGTAGATGCACTAATTTCACAGCATACTAGTAAGAATATGTTGAACCTTAGAACAATTTTTTGATTTAGTATATGCTACTGCTTTCAAGGACTGGTGGCTCAAGTGATTAAGAAGCTGAACTGGCTGACTGGAAGGTCATAGTTCGATTCCTGGGTACTGCATGGCGGAGTGAGCTCCCGTCTCTGTCCCAGTTCCTGCCAACCTAGCAGTTCGAAAGCAAGAAATTGGAAGTAGATAAACAGGGACCACTTCAGTGGGAAGGTAAACAGCGTTCCGTGTACTCCGGTGTTGAGGCATGCCTGCCACATGTCCATGGAAACGTCTGCAGATGCAGACAGCACTGTCTGTTTGGCTATAAGCAGATATGAGCACTGAACCCTAGAGTCGGATACGACTGGCTTTCAAAAAGTCAAACTTCAGGTGCATGCATTATACAGACATTCCACCATATGCAGTCTACTTGATGCGGATAGTGATATTGTCATGACAAGGTAAAAGGAATTAAATACAAAAAGTACCTGCTTTGAGAGAGTAAAACACTACATAGACTAATATAACAGTAACTGCCCTGCTGATTTGGAACACATTTTACAACCAATCAGTTCTTCCTGCTTGAGTTTTGAAGGGAATTAAAAAAGCACAGGCTCAATCAGTGGAGTTCTAACCAAGTTAAATCTGCATCCTGCTTAAAGGTGCAATTTTCAATCCAAGTGATAAGAGTATTCTTGGGAGTCGTTTAAATGGCAGTATTTCTTACGGCAGGAGTTATTTATTGACAGATGGCATCTAGTTGACACCCATAGTTGCAAATTAAGAATTTCTGAAGACGTCCATACGGCAAACTTCCTGCAGTTCTTTTTTGAGGTGATTGGTTCAAAGCAAGTGTGTAAGAAAGTGCTCACATACAGTGTGTGAGCTATTTTAGGTAGGCATGGATGAACTATATCTGTTGAAAAGAAGGTGAAACATGAATCGGTAGATAGTTTACAACTGAAGTAGGCAAATCTTATCTCCTCTTCCTCCTTTATTTGAACCCTCAAAAGTGTACCAACCTGGCTAAAATGAAAAATAAATTTTTAGGGGCTGGGCATAAACTGGCTCAATTCTGAAACTTTTTTTAATGCTAGATCTGAGCTTGCAACTCATGCTTACTTCCTTTCCTGCAACAGTCTTCATTTTGGTTTCCTAATCAGAGATAGAGAAGAATGGGAGTGATGGCAAATTTTGCTGCCCCCTCCCACACACACACACACACACACACACACACTGGCATAGCACAACTGACACCTCACCCCAGTTCTATTCTTGCACCAAACATGTAAGATAAGGAGAGAAGTAGCAGTGGAAGCCAAGAGAACTAAGCTATACCTGTTAAGTATCCTGGATTGGCCGGGATTTCCCGTATTTCCATGCCGCTAACTACCTTCCAACCGCCATCCCTTAATTTGGCCAGCGGGGAAAGTAGTTACTGTGCATGCGCAGAACCCCTCTGCTCAGAAAGGTTCTGCGCAGGACCCGTATTTTCCAGAGCTGCGCTTGACAGTATGAACTAAGCAAGAGAATGACTCTCGACGCCCTCTAAATAGATATGAGCCTCAAGTCCACCGGCTCAGATCCAGGAAGAGCTTCACAGCAAGAAAAACATTCTTGAGGGTATGCAAGAGCAAAACCAAATTAGAAGATAGAGGAAGGAGCTCACTGGACAAAGAACAACATTAAAGGAGGATATAGCTGAAGATCTAAATCTCCCCTATGTCACTGGAGGACCCTGAATAGGCTGAGGGTCAGAGTCCCTAAATGCAAGACCAACATGTTCAAGTGGAGGCTTCTGACAGTCAACAACATACGGTGTGAATGTGGAGAGATACAGAATCCAGCTCATTTACTGGTCTGCCGATTGCTGTCAGAGGCATGCACAGATGAGAACTTGGGTTTGGGCAACGACAAAGCCAAGAAAGTGGCTTCATTTTGGCAGTCCAGGGTTTGATTGGGACACGAGAGAAGAAGAACCAAAAATCTGGCCCATCCTCCACCACATCACTCACCAGATGGGCACCAGCCAAGTATTTTCTGGCTGGAAGGCAGCATACTCTTGAACAAGAGTCAAGCCACGTGCTGGCTTTTCTTTCATTTAGATGTGAGATGGACCAGAGACCTACATGGGTAGTTTTCCATCTGAATGGAAGCCAAGATAGCACCCTACTCTGTGTTTGAGGCCCAACATCCTAGGTTGTCTGTGCTGCAGATTCAAAGAGAGGTTGGGCCGTTTAAGCTCAACCCTGCTGGTCCTGTGGAGGAATCTTTTTCATTTGTTGTTGTTTGTTAAGCACAAACCCTTGCTTATCTGCTTCATATCACCTGGGTATGTGTTCTTCCATCTACTTGTTCCTAAAGGAAAAGGTTGCCTTTGCTTGAAAGCCAGCTGTATACACCTATATAATGTGGTGCTTATCTCCGTTTACAGCCAAAGGGCCAGCGTTGTCTGCGTCTGCAGATATTTTTGTGTTCATGTAGCAGGTTGGAGTGCACAGAACACTGTTACCTTCCCACTGAAGCGGCGCCTATTTATCTACTTGCAATTTCTTGCTTTCAAACTGCTAGGTTGGCAGGAGCTAGGACCTCACTCCATCATGCAGCACTCAGGTCTTGAACTGCTGACATGCTTACCTTCCAGTCAGCAAGTTCAGCGTCTTGACCACTAAGCCACCATAGTCCCCTATTTGTCCTTAGAGGAAAATAAAAGATTTACAGTTATTTTGTCTTTGCTGTGCCTGTACATTTCCAGACTATATTGTGTTGATTCTTATAAATATATTGTTTTATAATATGCTAATGTACACCCATACAGTATGGAAGGGACTGTGGTGGCTTAGTGGTTAAGAAGCTTGCCTTGTTAGCTGGAAGGCCAGCAAGTTGGCAGTTCAAGACCCGGGTACTGCATGACGGTTTGAGTGTCCGTCTCTGTCCCAGCTCCTGCCAACCTAGCAGTTTGAAAGCAAGAAATTGCAAGTAAGTCAATAGGAACCACTTTGGTGGGGGAAATCTTGGGGACATGAAAGGAGCCTCCTTCGGGTGTCCCCTGATTGGAGTTTCTCCAGCAAAAATCCTTTCAACCTAGAATAATTTCTGATATTTATTATTATCAGCGGCAGCGGCGGCATTGTTATTCACTATGGAATTTCCTCATATTTGTGGTAGACTAGCAGATAGTGTGTGCTATAGATAACATCTTATTGGAAGCTGAAATCACATGAGTGTTTTAAAGATGTCATCCCAGCAAACTATTTTTTTATGAACAGTATGTTATGCAAAGTAAGCAGATGTGTTGGTTCTTAAAGACCAATAACAAGACCCAAAGAAGCAAACTCACAAACTGTAGCAAGTGTGGAGAACTCTTGCTGTGACAATCAGCTGCTTTCAGCACTTTCTAATGTCATTCTCTTTGTAATATACAAGGAGTTCCTACGTTTAGGGAGGTAGTATAAGGTGGTGCCATGCTGAGTGGTAGAACAGAAGGTCTTCAGGAAAGGTCAGAAACTTGCTTTGAATATGTTTAATGCAAGTTGGCAATGATTTTTCATAGGCTTTTAAAATATATATATATTTCACACACACACACACACACACACACACACACACACACACACACACACACACACACACACACACACACACACACACACACACACACACACACACTTGATGAAAACAGGAACTCTAGGTACTTCAGTGGAATTACTTGGCAATATTCTGAGTGAATGATTATTGGTTTGTCTTCCCTAAGTAGTTCCAGGAAAGAAGATGAAAATTGTAAGTGACTTATTACACATACAGTATATGTATTTTATCTGGTTCCATGTTATATTATTCAGAGTCCTTGCAGAAGTCTTTGCAGTTCTGCCCATCAACAATTCAAATATTAATTTCTCCAGTCAATGCAGTACCCCTTTTCTCTGGGATTTCTACTTCCGTGTCTAGGCCAGACGTGAAACTGCCAAAATGAAAGAACCTTTTGCTGAGTTCGTTCTGCAGTTCCTTTCTCCTGACCCAGTGTGAGAAAGATTAGCTGGCAACACAAGGTTGCCGTTACCAGAGTACGCCTGATTAATGGCAAGAGCACAGAGGACAGAGTGGTGGGGAGCAGGCGGAAACAATTTTGCTGGGAAACTTTGTTTCGTCAAGCCTGGAGTTGTTGGACTTACTGGACACCCGCCCTGGTGGGAGCGGGGCTGGGAGGAGAGACTGGCTTAGCCACCTCCAGAGCTCCTGGTCTCCTCATTCTTCCCTTAGGGTGAGTAGGGGTGGATGGAGAGTTCGAGAAACAGGGAGATGGACTGGCCTAGCAGCTGTTGATGTTTCCTCCACTGATGAGCTGGGCTCCATTTGGGACATGAGCTGTGCTCTGTCACCTGGGGATTTTTTTGAGTATTGTAATGTTAAACTGATTCTTATTACTATTGATGCTGCTCTGTATAGCTATATTGTCTTTTGTGATTACTGTAATGTAACATGTGATTGATTTTTTGTATAGAACCTGCTTGTACATTTATTGTATTTACATGTTGTAAGCCGCTTTGAGTGGCACTTGTGTCAGGAAAGCGGGATAGAAATTGAACAAATAAATAATAAATAAAATAAATAAATATAGCAGATTCATCAATGTTGGGCTTCTGGGCCCTAGCTTGTACATACCTGGGCACATATAGATGTGCGGTAGAATTCAGTAGCTCAAAGATCCTGCTTTGAATATGCTTGATCAGAGCTTTGGAGCCCCAAATAAGAACATAGCCTAAGAGACGCTCATTTATCTAATCCTCATCTATGGTGCAAGACTTACTGTGTTTGTGCAAGAGATGGTGGTTAATTGAGTTAAATGACATGGTCATTGTAAACCATAAGAAATATTGTTCATCATTGTCTTGACTAACTATACTATCACCTCTTATGTTTAATCATGCTGAGCACAATTTGTCTTGATGAGGGTGTTGAGCTGTACTTAGCATTGTTCCTGCTATAACACAGAAGGTAGAATTCTTCCTTCCTCTTTACATTGAAAGTTACTACTGCCAAATTCCAAATGTCCTGGGAAGCTTCTCTATTTCTCAATTGGGCCAGAAGACCAAAAATAAACTTGCTGAACATAACCAACATACCTCACTTGATATACAGTATGCATTATTTACAACTTATGGTAACCATATGATAGTGGTTTCAAGGTATGTGAAGTGTTCAAAAAGAGGATTGTTATTGCTTCTTCTTTCGCATCAGGGTCAGACTCTAAACTGCCAAAATGAAGCCACCTTGTGGTGAGTTCATTCCATCCTTCCTTCCACCTGACCCAGTGTGAGAAATATTAGCCGCTGGCATAACAAGGTCACCATTGCCCGGGATATGCCCAATTGTGGTTCAGAAATGCCACAATCTTCAAGGAGGCTCTTTCTGTGTACTACTGCTGTCTCCAATGAATTTCATGACCAAGTGGGGATTTGAGTACAGGTCTTCCGAATCCTAATCCAACACTTGATCCACTATGGCCACACTGACCATCAGAGCAAACTAGTCAGCCTCAAATGTGATTTCTTTTAATTGGGGCATTTCCCCTTCTAACATACAGAGCACAATTCTATCCATATCGACTTATGAATAAATTCCACAGTAACAGTTTTCTAAAGTGTAACAAGTAGGGCTCTGTTTCAGGCAGCAGTTTCCCAGATTTTGAAATGGTCTCTTGCCTCTAGATCACAGATAAGAAGTAGCAGTCAAAGAAGCTGACAAGCTGGATGTGGAGTCTACTGGCCTGACAAACCTTTGCCAGCTCTGGGACTGTTTATGACTTAAGTTTTTGTATTTATCAGATGTCCACCTACATCGCTAAGGAAACTGCTTTGTGGAATCAACTTTCCTACTTCTGCCTAGGATTAGTTCAGTATGGTGGAGCTGGAAGAACTAGATGTTAATGTGAAGAGAACAACAAGGCTGCAAAGAAGATCTTGTGGTAGATCTAACATTAGATGAAGTTTTTGTTATTATTAGTAATAAGCTATGTATGCATGGAAGGGTCACTTTGTTGTTCTTGTTGGGTAAAGGCAAAAGTCGCCCTTGCTTGAAAGCCAGTTGTATCCAACTCTAGGGTTCAGTGTTCATTTCTGTTCATACCAGAAGCGAGAAAACCGTTTGAGGCAAGGAAACGTGGAAGAATCAACAGTATCTATAATCCAAAAATCCAAATAAACGATTTATTCAAATGACGTATTGTGTCTTAATAATTGTAACAAAAAACAGATATCTTCTCTATAAATAAACTGTAAAGCAGATGAATTCTCTGAGTATAAATGTCAATAATTCTTCATGGAATAAGCAAAAATCCAAATGCACTAATATCCACAGAAAACATAAGTCCTAGTTTTGCACTGGTTAGGGTATCCCCAAACATGAAAATTAACTGTCCTCTGTGAGGCTCCAAAGTGTTCGCCAAGGGGACTACCCGACAATCAGAATAAACGACAAAGAATCCCGAAGTCTACCCGGTGTGAAGACTTTTCACTATTATTTCATCAGGGGAATATACATGTCTTATATCTATGGAATTAATAAAAAAGAATAAATAACCCATACAATATAAATGAATTTATCTCTGCAACATATTACGATATATTATAAAGCTCTCTATAGAGGAATTACCTTTACGAGCATTCTTAGAGCCCCCACCTTCTAATTTTTTGGGGGCTCATAGACATTATCTAGCCCTGAGCGAGCCACCATTTAAAACCTGAATACAATTAAACCACCTGAATGTGATTGAAACATGCAGTTGCTGGTCGGAGTCTACACACCTGTTAACCTGTAAGTTCCTACAGAAAACATGCTAGGTCCACCTCAACACCATGCACCCCAACGGTTTGAATCATGAAACAGACCTAGCATGTTTTCTGTAGCGACTGCGTGTTTCAATCACATTCAGGTGGTTTAATTGTATTCGGGTTTATTTATAGAGAAGATATCTGTTTTTTTATTATTAAGACACAATACGCCATTTGAATAAATCGTTTATTTGGATTTTTGGATTATACATACTGTTGATTCTTCCACGTTTCCTTGCCTCAAACGGTTTTCTAGCTTCTGGTATTCTTTACCGTTTGGCCTCTATTTTGGTAGATTTGTGTTCATAGCCAAGCTCAGCACTGTCTGCATCTGCAGATGTTTCCATGGACATGTGGCAGGCATGCCTAGACAATGGAGTGCACAGAACACTGTTTTACCTTCCAACTGAATTGGTACCTATTTATCTATTTGCAATTTCTTGCTTTCAAACTGCTAGGTTGGCAGGAGTTCGGACAGACAACGGGAGCTCACTCCATCATGCTGCACTCAGGTCTCAAACTGATGACCTGCCGACCTTCCAGTCATCAAGTTCAGTGTCTTAACCACTGAGCCACCACAGTTTTTGTTGTTATTGTTGCATGGCATCAAATCTTATTTTGAGCTATGGTGATCCTATGAATGAGTGATCTTCAAAATGTCTTGTCACCAACAGCCCTATTCAGCTTTTGTAAACCCAAGCTTGTGGCTTCCCTGATGGAGCCAATCACTCTTATCTTCCTCTTTTCCTGTTGCCTTCAACCTCTCCCAGATTCCTGTGAACCTTCTCATGATATGCCTGAAGTATGACAGGCTCTTTCATTATTTTTGTATACAGAGAAAATTCAGACTTCATCTGATCAAGGCCCACTCATTTGTCTTTTTTTCTCCCGGCTTAAAGGGTCATTTTAAGGGAAATCAAATATTTGTGTTTGTTAATTATGGTAATTTGTTGTTCAGAAATTGGAGACGACAAGCATTGAAGTGAAATACAGCTCTTTATTTGTGGGGTCTGAACACAACTTGGATGGGCAAAACAAGGACTTATATACACAATCAGAATGATACGTTTTATGTGGGCACAATGCTGATTGGACAATGAAAGCGCGGCGCCAAAATGGCCACCACGCTCTTTGCGGGGGCCCCCCCACCCGGACTCAGACATCCGGGTAGTTAGGGGCGTGGCCAGCCCTCTTTAAAAGGGGTGGCCACGAGGCAGCCGAGCTGCCATTTTGCGAAAGCGACGGAGAGGAGAAGTTTTTCTCTCCACCCCCTCCCTAGTGAACAGTGTGATATTTTGGTCGCTTCGGGGCCGGGTGGGAATTTTTGGCCTGAACCTACAATTGGCACCTGGGTTCTGGCTTTTTTGCCCATCCCACACTGTTGCTATGGTTTGACACAGGGGTTTGTTTGCTATTGACTTTGGTCACATGGGCGGGTAGCACTGGTAAGGTAAATATTTATGACCCACAGGTATCCGGCAGGTTCGCAATTGACTGGACAACACTAGATAGGCACAAGTTGGTTAACGTTGTCCGGTCAACGACGAACCAGGCAATGGGGTGATGGCACGAGCTATTCAGCATGCATCACCCCGTTATTTTACGGATACGCGTCAGAGGGTGGGGTCAGTAGTTAGTTTATTGACTACGGTCAACAATTTGTTTGTTGTAAACAAACAAATGGATACAAATGGATACATTGTAGCCAATTGCCATTGGCAATTTTGGGAGGAACCTTACCAGTGTTACTGCGGCCTGCTTGCCTTAAGAATTATAATTGGCTGAGTACCAATTGAAATTTATAATTCGGACTAGGGCATGAATCAATAAATGTGGCCCAATGCCGTTATCCACTTATACCGGTGTCTGAGTCCTTTTTTGGGGGGTGCGCCTGCAATTAACATATGTACAATTCCTAATCCCTTCATTTGCATTAAAAAGATACATAGCTTGCCTGTCATATTTCAAACTGCGCGCTCTCCGAAATCTCGCAATACTTCGCAATCTGCTGAGATCTCGCAGCTGTCAAACAGAGACGCTGTTTGACAGCAGTTTGCACGGGAACTCGGCGGTTTAAATGTTTGACAAGTTAGTTAATACAGTTATCATACATAACAGGTAATGAAAAATGGATGGGACTTGATAAAATAAATGTTTCTTCCCTGTGCTGTTAACAAGATTCCTCCACTGTGGTGTGTAAGCATTTAGTAGACAGAAGAGTCCTCTGTTCATTGAAGACAATGCCTGATTCCAAGCCATCATCTGCAATCTTTTCCGATCCTCCACAAGGCCTAGAATGTGGTTTGTTAAAAAATGAAACTTACCCGTTTCACGTCATGTGGCCACAGTGAAATTGTACAAACTGCTGACACAGCCTGGAAGAGCTGACTGGCGTTAACCGGGCGTTTGTGTGAGTGAGAGAGAGAATGAGAGAGAGAGAGAGATGCAGGTCAACAAAGAGTCAACTAAGAGTCAATGAAATTTATAATTTGTGGCAACTTCAATTTGGTAACAATGCAGTTTACAAATAAACTGAGGAGAATCATACTTCACAGGGCATAGAAAACTTCCTTTTCCAGACCACCATAATCTACACCATGAGTTCTCAACCTTTTCAAGCCATGGGCCGGACCATGCCCCCTTAGACAGCTGAGTGGGCCGGACTGATGGTTTCTCCGCTGCAAATGTTATCGTAAAATGTGTCGTTGGCTGTCATAAACACATTTATGACAGCAACGGGCACACTTACAGCTGTTGTAAACTCGTCCGCTTCTGGTGCGATGGCAATGATGACACGGGCCACATGAAATGGTGCCACAGGCCAGGTCCAGCCCAGAGGCCGTAAGTTGAGAACCCCTGATCTACACTGGTCATTAGGGCAGTGAGGAAGAGTTTGAGTTTGAGGGAGTTATAGTAAAAAAGCAAAAAACCTTCCCTGAGCTCTGCAAATATAATTTTTATTTTAGTCTTCTTATTTATTGAAGCCAATATTCTTTTGTAGGCCACACAACATTTTACTTCTCTTCCCTCCCTTTTTGAAGATTGTAATGTACAGCATCATAGCTATTCTGTTGTTAGATGTTACGGCTCTAAATAATGATACAGGGTTGTGACCACACCATCCTCTTTCTTTTTTTCAGTTAAAAAAATTCTGCTTCTTGCACTTTATTTATTTTGATCTTGAATGGTAACAACGTGTAGTTTTTGTTTCTAATGTTATGACTGAAGTATTCTAGCTTTCTAAGTGTTCTGGTTTTTTTTTATGATACCTGTGTCATTATTCATCCACCTTAGTACTCCTTTGTTGATCAGCCTTTCACTCCAAGAAATTCTTAACACCTACATTTCAAGTGTTTCTCGTTAAAGTCACAGCCCTGCACAATACACCTCCTAAAAGCCTATTTTAAGTTTTTATTACAGGATGCATTTTTTAGCTTAAGAAAATGGCTCTGGATCATATCTGTTCTGGTTTTTACTGGGTGATGCTACTTTTCAGATCAACCCAATTCTAAGGTATTTATATTTATTACTGTACCACGTTCCACTCTTTGCAGATTTTTAACTCTATTCCTGAACAACACAACAACAAATTTAGATATCTTATTATTCATTTTTAAACTCTATTCTTTACTAAGTTCAGTGATTTTGGGTAATGTTTGCAAATCATCTGTGTTGTTACCCAGTAATGCCACATCATCTGCATACAGGCTATTATTAACCATTCCCTTTACAGTTATTAGTAAAATTATACATCCTTTTTGAACATCTCTTCATATCTCTGTGTTCTCAAGTTCCAATTTTCTCTGTATCGTCTTGTTACCAGTATAAGTGCCACTTATTTGTGTAGAAAGAACATTTTTTTACTTACAGTTCTACTTGCTTAGTTACATCAGCAAAAATAAGAGTCACCAGCATACAGGGAGACTCTACTAATCAGTGCTTCCCAATGTGGGGCCCAGGCCCCACCAGTGGGCTTCAATCCCCAGAAGCCTAAGGGGCCATTCAACAATTATGTGATCCATTTGGGGGGGAATTGACCCCCTCCCCCCATGTAATTCGGTCGTAATTTTCACTTCGAACCCCTCTCCATTTAAAAGTATGTAATCCAGAGCTTTTGTATTGAAATTTTAATTTTTAGAGCTTTTCACTATTGGTGCCTAATGCAGAATGTATTGGTGAGGATTCTCAATGCATCACACCCTTTGTGAAGAGATTATTATTTTTTTGCAGGGAGGAATGAGGATGTCAGGTAAGTTCCAATAGTGTTCTTCTACTATCTTCTTTATAAGGATTAAGAGTCATTGTCATCTCCTGCCGGGGGTACATCAAGATCATCTTCCCAAACTGGATCAAAATTCCCAGAGATCATTTTTAAATCTTAAAAAGCACCATGTTTCGAAACCACAACAGCTCCAAATGGATTACGTAATCTTTGACCTGCCCCCTCTTGCCCCCATGTAATTTTCCGTAATTCAGATGGCAGACCCCCTCCCCCCCTCGAAGATCACGTAATTGTTGAATGGCCCCAAAATCAGTACATTGGCTGATCAATGCTTTGGGGAATTGATTTAGGCTTCTGGGAATTGAAGTCCAAAAACAAAAGGTTGTGAACACTAGTAGAGGTTGCTTGCAGAATGGTTGGAAAGAAAGCAGCAAACAAACAAGGACAATTGGTAACCAGAAAGAGGTAGACAGGTGGGGCTTTTCTTCAAATTCCAGAGGTGGGAAGAACTCTTAATCTGTTAGTACACACCAATCCTTTGTTTACTTCCAGATGTCCAGTCATAAAATAAAAGTGTACACCAGGGATGCCCAGACTTTTCCTGCCAGGGGCCTGACCACACCCCCTCAGTCAGCTGTGCAGACCGGTCACATGGTTTCTCCCAGCAGTGGCAGCGGCTGTGTTTCTGGGTGTTTTTCCCTCCTCCAATGCTTCCCTTGGAGGGGGGGGGGGCATTTTCTTGCCCTTTTAAAATTGTTTTGGCATGTTTCAGCATGAAAATGCGCAGATTTTGGCACTTCCAGTGACATCGGAGTACTTCTGGGTTGGGTGACATTGCGGCCTGCAGGCCGGATGGTGACGTCACGCGGCCAGTGGTGGGCACCAGTCGGTTTGCACCAGTTCGCTAGAACCGGTAGCAGAAATTCCGTCTGACCCCTCCCATCCAAGTTTTGAAATAAAGTAGTCCTAATTCGGGTGCAACGCAGTCTTTTCCCCTGGCCACACTCACCATACCACACCAACAGTGTGGTAGTATTTTTTTTTTTTAGCCCACCACTGCACACGGCTCCTCCCCAGCCTGCAGGCCATAGTTTAGGCAGCCCTGATGTACACTGGGGAGTGTTAAAATCTTCTGCTATGAAAATCAGGCTTGCTAGCACTTAAAGAACTCTCCCTTATAATGATGTCTGTAATGTGTAGTTTCACCCTGAGACTGTGGTTGGATCTGAGATGGCAGCAGTCCCTGATTTGCCACCAGGATACAGCAAATCTTTCAACAGTGACCAATTAGCAGGAATTCTAGCAATAGCAATCACAAAGTCATTTTATTGTCAAGACTGTTGAATGCCCCTGGCATTTCTCATGTGAGAAATCGAGCACAGAGTCTGGGTTACAATCCAGGATACAATCTTATTAGGGTGCTCTGCTGATGGCCCTCCTTACAATAAAAAAGAAAATATTTAATCAATCTGTGTTGTAAACTTGAAAGCAAAAGCCCTGACATCACTGGGCAAAACTTTCAGGAAAATGATACCAAGTTTGGAGGACTTAGGTTTCCTGTGGATTTAATTAGACATAGAGGTTTTTTTCCCTGAGACAAGGCAAATCTGATTAATAACTCTAATACTCCAAAAGATGGAGGCTTTCAAGCCATCCTTATTTGTCATCCATCAGAGCTTGATATCCTTAGTATAACATATTGAGGCTGTCATGGGAAAATAATGTACCCAAAGTTATTGCTTAACTTCTTCTAGTGATATCAGATGGATGGAGCCAATCTTTCTTAATGTCTATGATTTGGGATTTCATCGAAACAGAATTACTTAAAAATTGCAAGCTTAAAACTTTAAAAGCTTGGCTCTGCTAACCATTCTAACAATGGAATATGGATTTAATGAATGTATGGTCATGAACAACTGCGTCTTCATTTTCCTAGAAAACCAAGTACTGTAGACAATAGCCACCAACATCAGCTTCACCAGTGCATACTGTACTGTATATCCTTCTCTAATGGAAGCAGCACAATCTCAATATTCTACATTATTTTGCAGAATTGTTGCAAAAATGTCCCTATGCAAAAATGACCTTACCTGCAAAACAACTACTCATGCTAATGTTCAAGTGTTATAATTTTTAAAAACCTAACAATGAATGTCAATTCAATACTTGCTTTTTCAATACTTGCTTTTTGGAATATCTTTCCAACCTCCAGTACAAAGATAAAGATGGACCTGTTTGCTTAGGCCTTCTGTTTGCACTGCCAGCTTAGTAAAGATACTTAAGTAAAGAACAGTGGGTAGATTATGCAAAGGATTTCAGCTGGGAGAACATTTGTTAGTGGTTTCTCACCAGGCCAACAAGCAAACAGTTCTGAGGATCCTTCCTCAGCCCAGTCCTAGGTAGAAGCAGTGGTACCTCTTCTTTCGTATCCTGATCAAACCCTGGACTGCCAAAATGAAGCCACTTTCTTCACATTGTCATTGCCCAAACCCAAGTCCTCATTGGTACAAGCCTTTGGCAGACCAGTAAATGAGCCAGATTCTGTCTCTCTCCACATTCACACTGTGTGTTGTTGTCTGCCAGCAGCCCCCACTTGAGCATGTTGGTCTTGCATCCAACCCTCAGCCTATTCAGGATCCTCCAAGTGACGTAGGGGAGGTTGAGATCCTCAGCTATGTTCTCCTTTAATGTTTTCCCTTGCCCAGTGAGCTCCCTCCTCCATCTTCTAATTTGTGTACCCTCAAGAATAATTGTTCTTGCCATAAAGCTCTTCCTGGATCTTACTAGGTGGACTTGAGGCCTATATCTGTTCAGAGGGTGTTGAGGGTCGTTCTCTTGCTTAGTTCTCTCAGTGTCTGCTTCTACTCCTCTCCTGATCTTAGGAGGAGTGATACCAACAAGATATTTGTTTTATCTCAAAACCAGAGCTTAGAATGATATGCTGAAAACAGTTGATTAGCTTCTAGCCATTATTTTAGAAATTCTAAGTGTCGTTAATTGATTCTTAGTATTTAAAGATTAAGCTGTTAATACAGCACAGTTAGCAGATTACTTTTCAACTATTCCTTAAATTGTTTTTTAAAATGCACTCAAAAAATACAAAATGCCCTCCAATAGGCCAGCCAAAATCAATTTATTAGGAACTGTTCATTGTCTTTACCTATAAGGAGGGATCTTAACTGTTGGAATCTGGCATACATGCCCGCACCCGTCCATACTATCCCATACCGAGCCACCCGCACTTGCCTTTACCCCACCTGACCATCGCCACAAGTGTCCGGCAGTTGCCAGTGGGGCAATCGCCCCACGAACGCAAACAAAAATCAACTTCAAGTCCCAGCGTCCTCCGCGCTGTGACCACTTCAGCCAATCAGGCTAACAGGCGCAAGCGCATAAAATAAAATAATGCCTCACACAACAGGAGTGCAAGGCCGCTGCAGGCAGACGCAGCACCTCATGCAATGGGAGTGCCCAAACATGCAAAAACCATGGCAAGACAACCGCTGGCCTTCTTTCCCGGAGCAGCGGGGAGAAGAGGGACTCCCTCTCCTCCCCGCTACCCCACCGACGACACGGCGAGACTGCCGCTGCCCTCAAGGTAAGTTGAGGCAGGAAAAAACCCACCACCAGCAGCACTTCATCAGGGGAAGCACACTCCCTGACAAATGACTGGTTGCTGCGTTTGTACTACCCACATCACAGTTTTGAAAACTAGCACGAAACAGCGGTGGAGATAATAGAAAAGCAGCCGCCAGCAATCCGCAAGGAAGAGCAACACCCCTTACGGATTGTTGCCTGACGATCTCCCGTTAGGTAAGCCAGGGGGAAGGGAGGCCAAGAGGAGAGAACTATCGTGAAGCAGGTAGCTCTTCTCTGCCTCCTTCTCCCCTGACAGATCTGACAAACCTTACCAGACAAAGAGCGAGCTGACTGTCGGCTCTTCTTTTTTCCCATCGCTGCATCGAAACCTAATTTCAAAACAGCAATGGGGAAAAGAGGAAAAGACAGACAGGCCGTTCTTCACCCCGCAAAACACAACCACAACAAAACAAAAACAGTTTAACATAAGGCCAACCATCAAAAATAAAAAACCACAAATAAATAAACAAATAATTCAAATAAAACCAGTAAACAACAAAATAATAAACAACAAACTCAACAAAACACATCCAAAATAACAAAGGCTAATGAAAAACCATGAAAACTCACTAAAAACACCTATCTATGCCATAACAACACAAAAATACCTTACTCAAAAAACAAAAATTACAAAAATAAATACGGAAAAATCAAAACAATAAATAACAATGAGAGAAATCCAAATTATCTAAAATCCAGAAAAAAATAAAAAAGAACAAGCAAAAACACTTGGAGGGGGGGTTAAGTAGAAACACTCTACTTAAACCCCCCAGCCCAGCACCCCAAAATCAAAACAAAATAAAAATAAAATAATAAGTCAAGAGCACTTATGAAAGATGTCCTCCCTCCATGCCTCTGCAACAGAACTGAAGAAAGAAAAACAATAACACTCTTAATCATAGCCCCACCTAGAGGCCGGAAATAAAATAAATTCAAAAACCACAAATTCCAGTCACCACCACCCAAACCACGCTTAATTAAAAAAAAAACACACACACACACACACACACAAAATTGCCCAGCAAGGCCGGGCAAAATATGCTAGTATTAAATAAAGGTAGCACCTGTATCAGTTGCTATATTCTTTTTGAAATGATAGCATACTGTTATTTGTAACAAGCTTTTTCAAAGTTCTGCTTAGAAGAAGTCCCAGGTTTATGCTTTAGTATCAGGGGTTCACAACATTTTCAAGCCAAGGGCTGGTCACACCCCCTCAGACAGCTTTGAAGGCCAGATGGCCATTTTCCCCTGCTTGCCACACATGGCACTTCTGGGTGTGGTGGATGCAGAGGGGGGCACATGAAATGGTGTCATGGGCTGCATCTGAACCCTTCTTTATTATCCTAGTGGTTTTGCATTGGCATGTCTGATCCCCCCCCCCCCCCGAGTTATGGTTTGCCTAATGACTCTTTTGACAATAATTGAATGGATCAGAATTTAAAACACGGTGAACTGCTGCTGAAAAGCCTCAGATTGATAAGAAGAACAAGTTCAAAAGATTTGTGTATAAAGTGATTTGATTGGCTGTTACATGGGCATCTCCCCCATGAAATCCAGCAATAAAGTGAGTTTGTACATCAGCATTTAAAATATATGGACAGAAAGATCTTGCACATTTTAAACTTCTATTAGTCGTTGATGTTCTTTTAGTAAAGGTTGTCCTTTACACCTCAATTGCCAGAGCTGTCTGCATCTGCAGACATTCTCATAGTCAAATGGTAGGCATGACTAGATGCTGAAGTGCGTGGAATGCTTTTACCTTACCATTGAAGTGGTACCCTTTTATCTACTTTCAATTTCTTGCTTTCAAACTGTTAGTTTGACAGAAGTTGGGAAAGAGAGTTGAGCTTACTTTGTCATGCAGCACTTGGGTCTCAAACTACTGATCTGCCAACCTTCCAGTTGTCAAGTTCAGTGCTGTAACCACTAAGCCACCGTGGTTCTTATGACTCTTTGACAAAAACAGTAAAGCAAGTAAATTACAAATGGCTAAGTCAGCAATCTTATTACACTTACTGGAGAAATTTAGATGAATTCATTGGGACTTTCTTCACAGTGCACATGGCTAAGCACACGAAGTCAGCATGTTTCTACTTCATTTTGAGGTCTATGCAAGAATAGAAAGTTCCCGTTACTATCTGGAGCAGCTGAGAAAAACCAGTGTTCCCTCTTTATTTTGCAATCCTCAAAGAGAAGTCTATCAAGTAGTTTGCCACCTTTCTCTCTTACTGGAGACATAGTTAAACACATTATTAGAAGGAGAGCTTTCTTACATAGAATTACACTTGTTTACCCAAGCAGGAATGTTCTTCACCTCCTCATCTTGCAAATTAGCTTGATTTTGTTTTGAGACTGGTAATTGGGAAGGAAACATGAGCTGTATTTGGAAGTTTGCTCAGGTATATAACTTTGAAAGAGTTGTGTTACTAAAGGGGAAATGTTTTATCAGGTTCCCACTACAAAACTAGCATCCTTCTAGCTTAATTCTAATTTTAATTTCCCTGGTTGTGTGTGACTTCTTTCTTTCTTTCTATAATTAATTTGTTTACAGTCACAATCCTATAAACTTAACATCTATTTAGCTGTTTACTTGGTTGCCTATTGTTTTCTTTGTGCCATATAACTCACTGGGATCCACTGAGAGCTGAGTCATCCCATAGGCAAAGGGTGCCCAAATTATGGTCTGTGGGCTAGATCCGGCCCTTGACACCAATTCATCCAGCCCATGCCATCCTCGCCACTCCAGAAAGTGGAAGTAAAATGCACCCATGCATGTGCAGGATGCTGCAGTAAATGCATTCTATGCATGTGCGTGATGCATTTTACTTCCGCTTTCGATGGGAGCAACAACATGACTGGCCCGATCAGCTGTCCAGGGGGCATGGTCAGGCACGCAGCCTGAAATGTTTGGGCACCCCTTCCACAGGCAATCTACTCTAATGGTATTGATTCTCTTTGTTTGTTTGGGCAGTTTGAGTCCGTCTTTGGCTTGAGTATTCATGATTAGATTTGAGGGCCAAATCGTTATTTTTATGCAATAAAATTGTCATTTAGTGAAGGGGTTAGCTAAAGAAACAAAGGAAAAATATCCAGAGTGGTCCCTGCACAGATGTATATTCTTCCCCTTTAAAGGCTTAATGTACTATAGGGAGTGTGGTGGTTTAGTGATTATGATGCTGAACTTCCTGACTGGAAGGTCAGCAGGTCGAGACCTGAGTACTGCTGAGTGAGCTCCCATCTCTGACCCAGCTCCTGCCAACCTAGCAGTTCGAAAGCAAGAAATTGCAAGTAGCTAAATAAGCACCATTTTGGCAGGAAGGTAACAGCATTCCATGCACTCCTGTGTTGAGGTATGCCTGCCACATGTCCATGTGTGGGATCCGCGCACACAATTGGTATACTGGCCCTGACAGAACCCTGGTGATGGGTGATCACCTCGTTGCTAGGGGTTCCTGAAGGGACAGAAATTGGGGAAGCGGAATATTAGATAGGGTTTAATTCATCACTACCTGATCTGACAAACTGCTCGGTCAACAGAGAGCTAATGACTAACGTGTTAGGTGCGTAATAGGCAATCTCGCGCCTGCGGATTACTTTAAGCCCTAGAACCAATACCAGCCACATGTTTACCCCGGATAACATGGAACAATGTATTTCCACTGCCATTAATTAAGTTAGTTAATTAACTTCCCCTGTAGACTTCCCCAATTAACTTGTGTAAACACGGAGTGTGAGTTCTGCAGATTGCGATGCTTTTACATGCAGCCTGTACATGATAAATACTAATGATTTGCCTTCATTAAATCACTGGTCTTCGCTCCATCTTGCCTCGTGTCTCATTGCTTGACCAGTCTCCTCCGGGACCCAACAGCCGCTACTCTGTTCCAATCTAGCTTGCGCAATCTGCTTCGTGGCCCAGATCCAACATATGGTGACCCCGACGTGATCTACTCGTGAGTAAGCAATCTTCGCTGTCCGGTTCTATGCCAGAACTGTGTCCGAATCGTCCCGGAGGACAGCGCGGCAGCTCTGGTCGGAAAGCCATCCGATCTGAGTGACAGCTACGCTGCGAGGCATTCCAGAGAGGCAGAGCACGCTCCAAAGCTCTGAGGCAGCTTGCTACGCGGACGCGTTCTGCTCAGGGTCGGCTGTGAAACCCTGACTTCAGCGCAGAGGCCACCGAGGGCCTGTGGCAGCAGTCCACGTTCCGAGTTCCTTCCCAGAGGTTCGTCACACCAGACCTGTTACCTAAATTCAGATGCGTCGCTTCGTCCCGAGGAGGAAAACTTCAAAGGACTGCCAGGTAATATGGGGACTTGTCCTCAGCGGCAATGTCCGACCGCTAACCAGAGAGTTCACTTAATGGAACTCAAGGCCCTGGCCAGGGTATCCCATACACACATTCACAGAGCCCAGTTAGCGGATCTTTTGGTGTACTTAGGGGATAATTGTCTGCTTTATCCAGAAACAGGCATGCTTAACCTCCAACTTTGGGATAGGATAGGAGCCTGCATTCAGCAAGCCCCGAGAGCTCCAGACAGCATAATCAGCACGTGGAGCAAGTGTAGGAAGCTCTTAGCAGAGGTAGACCCAGTCCGGATAGAGGCCGAGGAACCCCCAGCGCAGTCAGAGCCATCAGCCCCAAAGGCTCTCTATCCGTCATTTCAGCTCAAGCAGGGTAGTATAGAGAGCTTTCGCTCAGTGACAGCTGCAGACGTCACTGAAGGAATGCATGGAATGAGAAGCACTGGTGCTTCTCGGACAGTTATAGGTTCCCAAGCTACCAAGAGTTCCATCCAGTGCATGGTTGAGGAAGAAATCAGTAAGGGGGAGTTGCCAGCAGAAGAACTAGCTGAGCTTAGGCAGATATGCCCAGTTTGCATAGTGATAAATGCCCTCACGGGCCAACAGCAAGCAGTCCATTCGCCAGTTCCGTACAAGCTGCTTATGGCTATACGGAAGGCAATCACAGAGGCAGGACTTCAGAGTTGCTTCATCGCTTCAGCAAGTGTGCGAAACCATGATGCTCATTCCGTACGACTGGAAAGCCATCATGCAAATGATGCTCAACCCCAGCCAGTATTTGCTATGGGACAGCGAGTATCGTCTCGAGGCACAGGCAAGGGCTGCCAGGATGGGCGGAGCAGTAATCCCTGACCAGCTATATGGTTCAGGTCCATTCGAATCCATTGATGCGCAGACCGCCTTGCCAATCGCCACCCTTCATTTGGCGGCTGAGACAGCCTTCAGGGCTTATCTCAAGGTCCCAGCATCTGGCAAAGCAGCCAAAAATTATACAGCAGTCAAACAGGGCGCCCAGGAGTCCTACATGGATTTTATCAATAGACTGGAGGAAGCAGTCAGTAGACAGATTGACAACGAGCAAGCCCAACAGGAGCTCATGATGAAATTGGCGAAAGACAACGCCAACTTTGACTGCCGTAAGATCTTGCAGTCACTGGGCAATCATCCCGATCTGACTCTCACGGACAGGATTAGGGCTTGTGCCGACGTTGGTACAGATTCCTACAAAATGGGTCTGTTGGCAGCGGCGGTACAAGGCGGTAGGAAACCCGAGAACAAGACCAAAGGAGCATGTCACAATTGTTGCAAGATCGGTCATTTCGCTAGGTAATGCCGATCCACCAAGGGCAGCGGCCAAAACTTCGGCCGTCCCAAGACTCCGACCACCCCATGTCCAAGGTGCAATAAAGGCTTCCACTGGTCCAGGAACTGCCCGAACTCAGGAAACTGGAGCGTGGGCTTGTCTCTGGCCCCGGTCCAAACAGAGACCTCAATCGCTCTGGGAGAGCCAGAGCTGGATTAAATTCCGGTCACATTCCCTACATTCTGGAGGCGCAGACCAGCCCTAGGGGCAGTGCGGGACTAGATTTGACTTGCCAGTCAGAAGTCACATGTGACTTGCCAGGCACAGTCTATCTAGTCGATTCCCAGTACATGGGACCCTTGCCTAAAGGCTACATAGGCTTAGTTTTGCCCCGTAGTATTACAGGAACGCGAGGAATTCTTGTAATTACGGGAGTCATAGGCTCCAATTTTTTGGGTGTTCTCCAGGTTCAATTCTGGACACACCTACCCCAAACCATTCACAAGGGAGACACATTAGCGCAACTGATCATGGTTCCTTGTCACTCGCTAGCAGGCAGCCAAGAAAAGCTCAGGGACAGCTCAGAGTCTGGGTCAGAAGACCGCTCGAGCGCAGAAGGGGCAGTGCAAGGATGCCAGGTCTTAGCGGCAGTGGAAACCAACATAGAGTGGAAGCGGTGGCCGATCATAAAGGTATTTTTAAATAAAAAACCTTTTAATGGGCTGCTAGATACCGGAGCTGACGTCAGCGTGGTCAGCCAGAGTCAGTGGCCACGTGAGTGGGCTCTCGAGCTGGTCTCTGATGTGTGGGGTAGGCGGTGTTCAAGAAGTGTTTAGAAGCCAAGATTGGGTAGAAGTCACGATCCCCAAAGCTGATGGCACAGCGGTCATCCGGCCGCACATTTTGGACATGCACGTCAACCTTTGGGGGCGAGACATTCTGCAGCAGTACCGTGCCACTCTTACCTTCGGGTAATGGCTCTACCGCTTAAATGGCTGACTAACACGCCAGTCTGGGTGGAACAATGGTCGGTAGTAGGGGAGAAATTAGTCGCCCTGAAACAGCTGGTAAAGGAACAGCTAGATGCAGGACACATAGAACAGTCCACCAGTCCTTGGAATTCGCCCATATTTGTTATCAAGAAAAAGTCGGGGAAGTGGCGACTCCTTCATGATCTCAGAGAGATCAATAAATGCATCCAACCAATGGATCCGCTTAAATGCGGCATCCCAACTCCGAATATGATCCCCGAGGGTTGGGAGATCTTGGTCGTAGACTTAAAAGACTGTTTTTATACAATTCCCTTAGACGCTAGGGATCAGGAAAGGTTCGCTTTTACAGTGCCAGTCGTGAGCCACAGAGAGCCCACGCAACGTTACGCGTGGAAATATTTGCCACAGGGGATGCTCAACTCGGCCACCCTGTGCCAAATTTATGTTCACAATGCACTGGGAAAGTTCCGAAACCTTCACCCCACAGTCTTAGTGTGTCATTTCATGGATGACATCCTGGTTGCAGCGCCGCAACTCAGCAGCGAAATGTTTAAAAACCTCCAGGCCACTCTGGGGGAAAAAGGGTTACTCATTGCCCTGGAGAAAGTTCAGAGAACCGAGCCATTTTCATACTTGGGACATCGGCTTCTCCGTTCTTTCGCAGCACCAGTTTTGCCACAGATCAACTTAAAAGATTCAGTCACCCTTGTAGAATTGCAACAGATTCTGGGGAATATTAATTGGGCCAGACTGTATTTTAGACTAGATACGGACCTTCTAAAACCACTCTTCTCACTGCTAACACTAGGTAAGCAGCCGGCAGACCGAATACACATTCCTCGAGAGGCGGCTTGACTCTCGAAAAGGTCAACCAAGTTCTCAGCCAGAGATGGGTGGACAGGATTAGTCAGGGGCCATATGCTCCCATTCTAAACCTGTACATCGTTCGGACCGGATCCATGTTTACCGGAGCCCTAGGGGTGGACTCCAAGCAGGGGGTGAGTATCGTGGAATGGGTGTATTTACCGCACACCTCTTCCCGAAACATCGTTCCTTGACAGGAACTGGTCTCCGCGGTGATTTACTGAGGAAGGCTGAGAGCAAGGGACATCTCAAGGCACGATTTAGCAAATATCGTGGTCCCATTCACAAAAGAGCAAATTCAGCAACTGATGCAGCTCAGTGACTCGCTTCCGATTGCATTGGAAGGATTCACTGGATGCTTGGCATACCATTTGCCGAAAGACCCAAGACTTGTCTCGCTTCAAACGCAGACAGTCAGTTTGTGTGAATTAATGTTACTGGTTCCACTTCAGGGGGCTAGGACAGTTTTCACTGATGGGGGTCGTACATATGGTGTTCTTACTTGGCAAGAGGACCAGGCTTGGCGCATGCTTCTAACTCTTCCACAGAAGTCCGCACAGCAGGCAGAGTTGGCAGCTGTGAACCTCGCTTTGCGCACCTTTGCCAAAGAACGCTTAAACATAATTACTGACAGCCAGTATGTTAGAAATTTGCTTCACAGGCTTCCCATGTGGCACAGCATCTCCTTTCTTGCTTCATGGCCATGGGCAAACCACGGCACGTGAAGACCGATAATGGTCCCGCTTATAGCTCCAGGCAGCTGGCCACCTTCATGGCCACCTGGGACATTAAGCATACCTTTGGCGTTCCGTACAATCTGCAAGGGCAAGTGATTGTGGAACGGGTCAATCGGACGCTAAAGTCCTACATTGACAAACAAACAGAAAGAGGGGAACCACCAGCCCTCCCCAAAAATCAGGGTCAGGCACAACATTGTCTGAACAAGGTATTGTTTACGTATAATCACCTTAATGTTTTCTCGGATTACCATCATCTTGATCCTTTCCCTGTTTGCGGAGGGAGGCGTTCAAGCAGCTTCACTGGAAGCCAACAACCTGATGCCAGGCGGAGATCTCTCTGCCCGGCTGCAGTACAACGTTTGGGAAAGATTGGCGAACCTCGTCAATCAGTCCGATTTTTGCCTGAGGCAGACCACCGCTTCTGCCTCTATTTTGAGCACTTGTCTCATCCCGGTGTGTCACTCCCCAGATGCACGCGCCAGGAACGGTGACTGGTTGGCGAAGCGGATATTTGGTCCTTTTTACAAGACTGCCTTTTCAACGTACGCGCACTGGGGAACCCAAGTCACGAAAGTTTTACCGGCTGATGCAGCCACTCTCTACACTCCCCGAGTGGCGGTCAGCCCGAACTCTACTTGTGCTCGTATGACAGGCTGTTCCACGGTCGAAGGGCCACAGCGCCGCTGCCTCGACCCCGGCAGCAGCAATTAGACTTGTAATAACCCAGAGACTATTAATTCAATGTATGCTCACATTACTTTGCCTTCAGGATGGTTTTTTTACATGTAACCAGTATACTTGGAACTGCATTCCTGCAAATGTATCTGATTCCCTTTGCTGTATCAGTCGTTTGACATTGTTGCTTCCCACTAGAGACATGGTTGCCCCAAGCATCAATGTACCTTCCCACATATGGCACGCTCGTGTCACCCAGTTAGACAGTTCATGTGATAGCAACATCAGAATTCTAAGTAAAGCTGAGTATGTTTCTTTAGCAGTCAGCTTGTTTGGCGTGCCAGGCTTAGCCGTAGGCAACACTCAGAGAATTGGTCAATTGGCTTGCACTTTGGCAAAAGCCATTAACCACACCTCCTCGGCGATAGTGCTGCTTAATCAAGAGCAGACAGAGCTTTGCCATGCCATATTGGATAATCGAGCAGCTATCGATTACCTCTTACTGTTACATCATTTGGGTTGCAAGTCTGTCCATGGCATGTGTTGTTTTAACCTCACGCACAACTCGCGCAAGGTACAGAGTCAACTCACAGGCCTCCATACCTTGGTTAAAAACATCAAGGAAGATGCTATGTGGGCGTGGTAAAATTTGTTATGGTCTTGGTTCCCGTGGGGTTGGCTACAAACGACACTCAAGGTGATTGTGGGGGTGATAATACTGGAAACGACTGTGTGTTGTTTCATGCAATGTATTCCCTCGCTGATGTCAAGATGTCCCCCATGGAGAGAACCCCGTAATGTCCTCACTCCACGTCAGCTGATGCCACTCCTACGCCGAGCCGTCTGTCAGGTCCAACTAAACAAATAAAGGGGGAATGTGGGATCCGCACACACAATTGGTATACTGGCCCTGACAGAACCCCGGTGATGGATGATCACCTTGTTGCTAGGGGTTCCTGAAGGGACAGAAATTGGGGGAGCGGAATATTAGATAGGGTTTAATTCATCACTAGCTGATCTGGCAAACTGCTCGGTCAACAGAGAGCTAATGACTAACGTGTTAGGTGCGTAATAGGCAATCTCACGCCTGTGGATTACCTTAAGACCTAGAACCAATACCAGCCACATGTTTACCCTGGATAACATGGAACAATGTATTTCCCCTGCCGTTAATTAAGTTAGTTAATTAACTTCCCCTGTAGACTTCCCCAATTAACTTGTGTAAACACGGAGTGTGAGTTGTGCAGATTGCGATGCTTTTACATGCAGCCTGTACATGATAAATACTAATGATTTGCCTTCATTAAATCACTGGTCTTCGCTCCATCTTGCCTCGTGTCTCATTGCTTGAACAGTCTCCTCCGGGACCCAACAGCCGCTACGCGGTTCCAATCCATTTTGCGCAATCGGCTTCGTGGCCCAGATCCAACATCCATGGAAAATTGACTGATTATTGGGAGACAAGCTATGAGAAACCTGGGGAATATAGTGAAAAGCAGAGACATCACCTTGAAAACAAAAATTCGCATAGTCAAAGCAATGATATTCCCGACGGTGATGTATGGGTGTGAGAGCTGGACCATTAGGAAAGCTGAACGCAGAAGAATAGATGCCTTTGAAATATGGTGTTGGAGGAGAGTCCTGAGACAGCAAAGAGAACAAATAGGTCAATATTAGAAGAAATCAACCCTGATTGTTCATTGGAGGGACAAATAGTGAAGATGAAGCTAAAGTACTTTGGACATCAAATGAGAAGGGAGGATCACTTGAAGAAGGCCTTGATGCTGGGGAAGGTGGAGGGCAAGAGAAGAAGGGGGCATCCAAAGGTGAGATGGATAGATGGTATTTTGGACGCAATGGGCACAGAGCTGGGTGGGCCGAGGAGGATGGTGGAGGACAGAGGTGCCTGGAGGAAAATGGTTCATGTGGTGGCAAAGGGTCAGAATCAACTGTGCGAATGAACAACAACAACAAATTGCACAGGGTTGGGAGAAAAATCATGTAGCTTTTCTTGATTTCTGCAGAATACCCCATGCAGCCATTCCAATAATTGTCTGCTTCTTATCCTTGTTACATTTTTCTTTTTATGGACAAAGTCTATTTTTCAGACAGCCCATAATTAGAAGCTGAATGTCATTAGTGTCCAAGAAACATAATTCAGGCAGACTTTAGGGACTGAGCAATCATGCTTGCAAACGGAGATTGGTTTTACCTCTTGATGGCTGCTCACAAAACAAAGCAAGCTTATTTGCATGCTGAAGAAGGTGTGAAAAGGTTCAGTCCTCGTAGTCAGACACTTTCAGCACTTCAAAAGAGTTCTCTCTTCTAATTAATGGATATCTGTAATCTATATTTTAGCCTAGGGATGTGCCATCTAGAATTTTTGGATTACAAATCCTATAATTTTCCACTATGCAAGTTATACCTCGCTGTTTGGCCAGGTTATTCTGCTATGACAGTAATGGTGAACCTTTTAGAGGTGGAGTTTTATTTATTTATTATTAAATTTGTATACCGCCTTACTCAGCACAAGTGCGACTCAAGGCAGTTTCCTACAAAAATACGATACATTTACAAAATATCAAAAAAAATGCAGTATACAATTAAACACAGTTCATAACAAAATCAAAAATTAAACTCACAGCCCCAAACACAACCAGGGCTCCACGTCCAAAAAAGTACTCAGAAGGAAACAACATTGTCCTCTTTTGGGGGAGCCCTCTGCACAAGCACCTGCCTCGCATCTCCGGGGCCAATGGAGTGGGTCCTGGGGCAGGCATCGCGGCGGTGGCAATGGCGGCGTCAGCTCCAGCATCGGCTCCTTTTGACCCCTCTGGCAGACAGGCGCAGGAGGGGCCAGGGCGACACAGCTGCCCCACATCTCTGGGGCAGGCAACGCGGCAGCAGTGTGCCCAAATTGCAACCCAATTTGGAGTGCCCAAATTGCAACCCAAAGCCCACTTATCTATCATAAAGTGCCAACACAACAACAGGGGAGGAAGGAAATGCTCCCAGTGGGCTTCTGGGCAGAGGGGTGGGATGAACTCTGTGCTGGGAGGGAGGGAGGAAGCACTCCCATTGGGCTCCTGGGCAGAGGGACGGGGGGGGGGGGGACTCTGTGCTGGGGGTGAACTCTGTGCTGCGGGGGAGGAAGCACTCCCATTGGGCAGATGGGTGGGGCAAACACTGTACTGGGATGATTGCACAGGTGCAAACAGAGAGGGTGTCGAGTGCCACCTCCACCATGTGTGCCATAGGTTCGCCACCACTATGCTATGGTAATAGAGTAGAACATACTGTAAGTGACTCAATGCTGAGTGTCAAAGTGACAGTTAACTAACCTGACAGCCCTGTGGACTAATGGCCTTGCGTGCCAAAGTCCACAGGGAAGGGTGATAGTCACCAAGTGGATTAAATCCCACTTGAATTCATCTTGATGGAGGGCAGCAGCTTCATTAATACTGGCCTGGGGCCAATGAGGACTTTGTGTGCCAAAAGGGCTCAGGACCAGAAAATGACTCACAGAACTAGATCAGTGGTACGGGTGTCATTCTGCAACGCAGAAGGCAAATGGAAGACTACTACATTACATTACAGTATATTGTTCCCAGGACAATCTTCATGGGTCATCATCATGAGTATAGCCAATATTCAGAATCGGATACAGCACTTGAAGAAGAAGCACGTTATACCTAACATAATGATGACATAAACATCAAAATGTGGCTCACTTGGTAGAAAGACCTAAACTGGAAGGTTCTGTAGCCTATCTAGGCCTTGCTTTGCCTGAGCTTCTGATTCAGAAAGGATGTTCCCAGCTAGCACCGGAAGCTTCAGTGGAGCTAGGCCTAGCTAGGCCACAGAACCTTAAGTCCCTACCCATCCATATGTTGTTGTTGTTGTTGTTGTTGTTGTTGTTGTTGTTATTGTTGTTGTTGTTGTTGTTGTTGTTGTTGTTATTGTTGTTGTTGTTGTTATTATTATTATTATTATTATTATTATTATTATTATTATTATTATTATTATTATTATTATTATTATTATTATTATTATTATTATTATAGAAATATGGCTGATTTAAGCCCATTTACACTTGAAGAGTGTATTGTGACAAGTTCACATAATATTATGCAGTGAGAAGGAGGGATAGCACACAGATACACTGGATACATAAGATATATGGATGGGTAGGGACTGCCAACCTAGCAGTTCAAAAGCAAGAAACTGCAAGGAGATAAACAGGGACCACTTTGGTGGGAAGGTAAACAGCGTTCTGTGCACTCCGGTGTCTAGTCATGCCTGCCACATGACCACAGAAACATCTGCAGAAGCAGACAGCGCTGGCTCTTCAGCTTTGAAACAGAGATGAGCACTGATCCCTAGTGTCGGATACAACTGACTTTCAAGCAAGGGAAGCCTTTTCCTTTACAAGGGACTTACAGGCCACACTTTATCTTAAGTTACATATGTATGTCTCTCAGACAAAACTCCCAGAATGGAGCATTATGGGATGCAAAGTCAAAGAATTCCAAGTGGCGCATTCCTAATTTGACCTTTTCCCTATTATTCTGCTTCATCACACACACACACACACACACACACACACACACACACACACACACACACACACACACACACACACACACACATATGGATTCCCCGTGCCCCACAGGGCACGGAATAGACCAGAGACCACTGCGGTGAGACAGGCTCCCGACCAGTGGGCTCACCGGTCGTCAAATTAAGGGGGGTGAATAAAAGTATAGGGCTCGATTCACCCAATTAAGGTGACCTGACCCGCGACTCTGCCGAGTAAGCAGATAGCTGATTCATGCATTCTATTAACCATAATGACTCATCTCCCGGTTTGAGGAAATCCCTGGTGCAAATAAGCCATGTTTACCCCTGCCTAAATCCCAAGACAATGGTCAATCTTGTTCCCTGTTTGCCCGAGTTAATTAACTTCCCCTTTGAAGGTTTTCCCATTAACATGTGTCAACGCATGAGGTAATGCCTTGCCAGAGGACAGTTTGCCATCGTTGCACTTTTTCCCTATAAATGATTCTGCCTTTGACCAATAAAGTGTCTGATCGATCCAGCAGCTTGTCTCGTGTCGTTACTTGATCAGTCCTCCTCCGGGACCTTCCGGCCCCCAGTGGCCCCGATTCCTACATCTGGTGACCCCGACGTGATGCTACTCGTGAGTAAGAGGACCCCGGAGAGGTCTACTCGTGAGTAACGATCCACGCGGTCCGGTTCAACGCCTGAACCGCGACCCGTTGTCCCGGAGGACTGCGCGGCACTCTGGTCGGCAGCCAGCCGGACAGAGGAGTGGCCGCGGCGAGGCATTCCCAAGAGACTTTCCTACCTACCTTTTTCCCGGCTTTGGGGAGGTTCGCGAAGGGAAAAACGCGTTCCGGTCAGGGCAGGCTGTGAGCCCCTGACATTGCAGTGGCCGCCGAGGGCCCGGGACAGGAAGGTCCGCGCTCCGACAGCTACCCCAGACACTCGTCGCCAGAACTGTTACCTGTAAAAGGACGCGTCGACTCTCGGCCCGAGAAGGAAACTTCGAGGGACCCATCACAGGTAATATGGGGACTTGCTCTCATAGACCAAGTCCGTCCGCTAGCCAAAGAACTCATGAGGAAGAGTTCAGAATCCTGGCCAGGGTTTTTAAGTTGCGATTTCACAGCGGAGAGCTAGCGAGACTTTTGGCGTACCTCAGGGGACACTGCCTACTTTACCCAGAAGTAGGTACGTTAACCTTGAAGCTCTGGGATCAGATAGGAGACTGCATCCAGCAGCCCCCCAAAGCGCCCGGCAGGGTAGTCAGCACATGGAAAAAGTGTAGAAGGCTCTTAGAGCAGATCGAGCCAGCCCGGACAGAGGCCCTAGAACCCCCGTTAGAAGAGCCCTCAGGCCAGCCAGTCCACCCGGCTGCGCCCACGGCGCTCTGTCCGTCATTCAGCTATCAGCATAGCAGCGAGGGAAGCCTTCCCCCGGTGACAGCTGCAGACGTCACCGAAGGAACGCAAGGAATGAGGAGCGCAGGCGTTCCTCTGACAGCGCCAGCTTCCCTAGTTGTAAAGAGTGCCCTTCAGCGCACAGCAGAGATAGAGCTCAAGAAGGGGGAATTGTCAGCAGAACAGCTAGCTGAGCTTAGACAGATTTGTCCCATCCGCTTAGAGATGGACGCGCTCACAGGCGCGCAACAGGTAGTGCATTCCCCAGTCCCGTATAAGCTTCTCATGGCTTTACGGAAAGCAATCTCAGAGACAGGGCTCCAAAGTCGTTTTACCAGGGGCACGCTTCAGCAAGCGTGTGAAGCCACCATGTGGATTCCTCACGACTGGAAAGCCGTCATGAGGATGATGCTAACCCCTAGCCAGTACATGATCTGGGACAGCGAGTACCGGCTCGAGGCACAGGCCAGAGCCGCGAGAATGGGAGGCGCGGTAATCGCTGAGCAGCTATATGGCTCAGGTGCCTTTGAGGCCATTAACGCCCAAATCAACTTGCCTCTCACCACTCTCGAAATGTCCGCTGAAGCCGCCTATAGGGCGTACTTCAAGATCCCAGCATCTGGCAAAGCGGCTAAGAATTATACCGCTATCAAGCAGGGAGCCCAGGAACCCTACATGGACTTCATCAATCGCCTGGAAGAAGCCATCACCAGGCAGATTGACAATGAGCAAGCCCAGCAAGAGCTCATGATCAAGTTAGCCAAGGACAATGCCAACTTGGACTGTCGTAAGATTTTGCAGTCCCTAGGCAATCGTCCTGACCTGACACTGTCGGACATGATTAGGGCCTGTTCTGACGTCGGCACGGACTCCTACAAGATGGGTCTGCTGGCGGCAGCAGTGCAGGGGGGAAAAAGAACTCACCCCAAGGGGAAGACCAGGGGAACTTGTTACACTTGTGGCAAGGTCGGGCACTTCGCTAAAGAATGCCGATCAAAAGGAGGCGGACAAAGGTCCAGCCAGTCCACAGCCCCGAAAACCCCATGTCCAAAGTGCAGGAAAGGCTATCATTGGGCCAAGTTTTGTCCGAGTTCGGGAAACCGGAACGCGGGCATGTCTCTGGCCCCAGTCCAAACAGAGACTTCTCTCATTCCCCAGAATCCGGACTTCCCAGAGCTGGACTAGGTTCCAGGCACATTCCAGGCACTACGAGGGCACAGGCCAGCCCCAAGGGTAGCACAGGGCTAGAATTGACTTGTCAGGCAGACGTTACATGCGACCTGCCAGGCACAGTCTATCTGGTCGATTCCCAGTACATGGGTCCCCTGCCCAGAGGCTTTTTAGGTTTAGTTTTGCCCCGTAGTGTAGCTGGAGCACGCGGAATTTTCATAATTCCAGGAGTCGTTGACTCGAATTTTTCAGGCGTTCTCCAGGTCCAACTCTGGACACACCTGCCCCAGACCATTCACAAGGGAGATTCCTTAGCGCAACTGATCATGGTTCCTTGTCGCTCGCCAGCAGGCAGCCAGGGGAGGCTCAGTGACAGCTCAGAGCCCGGCTCAGCAGACCGCTTGAGCGCGGTTGAGGCAGTGCAAGGATACCAGGTCTTAGCGACAGTGGAGACCAACATTGAGTGGAAGCAGCGCCCCGTTATCGAGGTATTTTTGAACAGAAGGGTGTTCTCAGGCCTACTCGATACCGGAGCTGATGTATCCGTGATAAGCAGGAGCCAGTGGCCGAGGGAGTGGGCCATTGAGCCGGTCTCCGATGTGTGGGGGGTAGGCGGTGTTCAGGAAGCGTTTAGGAGCCGAGAGTGGGTAGAAGTCACGATCCCAGGGGCTGACGGCACGGCGGTAATTCGGCCGCACATTCTTGACGTGCACGTCAACCTTTGGGGGCGAGACATTCTCCAGCAGTACGGTGCCACCCTTACCTTCGGGTAATGGCGTTGCCACTTAAATGGCTCACCGACACTCCGGTCTGGGTAGAACAATGGCCGGTTGTGGGAGAGAAACTGGTTGCCCTAAAGCAGCTAGTGAAGGAACAGCTAGACGCAGGACATATAGAGCAGTCCACCAGTCCCTGGAACTCGCCAATTTTTGTAATTAAGAAGAAGTCGGGGAAGTGGCGACTCCTCCACGATCTCAGGGAGATCAATAAGTGTATTCAGCCCATGGGTCCGCTCCAATGCGGCATCCCGAATCCAAATATGATTCCCGAGGGGTGGGAGATTCTAGTCGTAGATCTCAAGGATTGTTTTTATACAATCCCCTTAGACCCCAGGGACCGGGAAAGGTTTGCTTTTACGGTGCCGGTTGTGAACCACGGAGAGCCCACGCAGCGTTACGCGTGGAAATATTTGCCGCAGGGCATGCTCAATTCGCCCACCCTGTGCCAAATTTATGTTCACAACGCGCTGGAAAAATTTCGAAGCCTTTACCCTAAAGCTATTGTTTGTCACTTCATGGATGATATCTTAGTGGCGTTGCCGCAACTCGGCAGCGCAGTGTTTTCTGACCTCCAGGCCAGCCTGGGGGACAAGGGTCTACTCATAGCCCCAGAGAAGGTGCAGAAAACCGAGCCCTTTTCATACTTGGGTCATCGGCTTCTCCGCTCTTTTGCCGCACCGGTTTTACCCCAGATAGCTTTACAGGACTCAGTCACCCTGGTAGAGTTACAGCAGATTTTAGGGAATATTAATTGGGCCAGACCGTATTTCCGATTGGATACGGATCTCTTAAAGCCGCTCTTCTCGCTGCTAACTTTAGGTAAGCAGCCGGCAGACCGGATAAAAATCTCTCGAGACGCGCGCTTGGCGCTCGAGAAAGTGAACCAAGTTCTCAGCCAGAGGTGGGTTGATAGAATCGCCCAGGGGCCTTATGCCCCGATCCTGAATTTGTACATCGTACGGTCAGGATCCATGTTCACTGGGGCGTTAGGCGTAGACTCAGAGAAGGGAGCGAAAATTGTGGAGTGGGTTTATTTGCCTAACACATCACCACGGAACATCGTTCCGCCCCAAGAGCTGGTTTCCGCGGTGATTTACCGCGGCAGGCTGAGAGCTAGGGACATTTCAGGAAATGATTTGGCCAAAATTGTGGTTCCTTTCACCAAGGAACAAATTCACCAATTAGTGCAGCTCGGTGACTCGCTTCCGATAGCCTTGGAAGGTTTCACTGGGAGTTTAGCGTACCACTTGCCCAAGGACCCTAGACTCGTTTCCCTGCAGACAGGAACAGTCAGCTTGTTCGAATTGCTCTCGCTGGTCCCGCTTCAGGGGGCCAGGACAGTTTTCACAGACGGAGGTCGCACCTATGGTGTTTTGACCTGGCAGGAGGGCGAAGCTTGGCACACGCTGCTAACTCTTCCACAGAAGTCCGCTCAGCGGGCAGAGTTGGCAGCCGTGAACCTTGCCTTGCGCACCTTCGCCCAGGAGCGTTTGAATATTATTACTGACAGCCTGTACGTAAGGAATTTGTTGCACAGTCTACCGGGAGCCTACATCACTCCCGCGATAGACAAGAATTTACTAAGTCTGTTTCTCACCGCTCAATTTCATTTGCGAAACCGCACGGAGCCGCTCTATATTGCCCACATCCGAAGTCACCAAGACCTACCGGGTCCGATTTCCGCGGGCAATAGCAGAGCGGACGCGGCCGCAAAGGACATTCAGCAACGTTCAGTTTTGGGAGTTTTCACTACTCCAATCCAAAGCCATGCATTTTTTCACCAAAATGCCAAGGCACTCGCCAGACAGTTCAATCTGCCGCTTTCTCAAGCCCAGGGTATAGTCCGCTCTTGCCAGCATTGCGCAGGGGCGCCGGGGGGGCCCTCGTGGGGGGTCAACCCACGGGGGACTGAAGCCAACCAGGTATGGCAGATGGACGTCACGCATGTGCCGCAGTTTGGCAGATGGCAATACATGCACGTCTGCATTGATACCTTTTCCCAGTTCGTTTGGGCCACGGCGCAGAAGGGAGAGACGGCTACCCACGTGGAGCAGCACCTCCTTTCCTGCATCGCGGCGATGGGCAAGCCACGGCACGTGAAAACGGATAACGCACCGTCCTACTGCTCTAGGCAGTTGGCCGCCTTCATGGCGACTTGGGACATCGAGCACACTTTTGGAATTCCCTACAATCCGCAAGGGCAGGCGATTGTAGAGCGTGTCAATCGGACGCTAAAGTCCTACCTTGACAAACAAATAGAAAGGGGGGAACCTCCTGCCCTCCCCAAGTCACAAGGAGCAGCACAGTTTTGCTTAAACAAGGTTTTGTTCACATACAATCACCTTAATGTTTTTTCGGATTGCACGCCGCAGGAGAGGCATTTCCGCCGTTCGGAAGCCCTCCCGCGACCAATGGTCCGGTACCGGGTGCCACCGGACCCCACTTGGAGGGGGCCGGTGCCGCTCGTCACCTGGGGGAGAGGGTATGCTGCAGTTATGTCTCCTACAGGTGTCATCTGGATCCCAGCTCGGTGTGTCAAACCTCACACGGAACCGCATGGCGTGGAACCAGACCGACCCGAGTCCGATACCGGAGATGAAGGACCTCACCCTGCACGAGAGGATCCGTCAGAGGAGGCGACAGCCGATCCCTAAAGTCACCTGGGGGATGGTCAAGGTTCTTTGCCATGACGCTCAGGACGCCGTCCAGCGCGAGGGGAAGGAACCGACGCCGGAGAACCTCACAGCTGCAGTCTTGGCCCAGATTCACGCCAACACCGTGGTGATTTCCATAGTCCTGGCCCTCTCCCTGCTTTTGGGGGGAGGCGCCCAGGCAGCCTCAATCCAGGCCGACGGTTTGTCGCCTGGTGAAGACCTGTCTACACGAATGCAGTACAACTTGTGGGAAAGGTTGGCGGGTCTCGTCAACCAGTCCGATTTTTGCTTACAGCAGGACGTTGGTTCTGCATCCATGCTCAGCACCTGTCTCATCCCGGTGTGCCATACTCCGGACGAGCACACCGAGGACAGTGCCTGGTTGCGAAAAGCATCCTTTGCCCCTCACTCTCCTACCGCCTTCTCGGCATATGCACGCTGGGGGGGACAGCAACTTACCCCAACCTTGCCGGCTGATGCAGCCACCCTCCATACCCCTCGGGTGGCGGTCAGCCCGGGCGCCGCCTGTACCCGCATGACCGGTTGCACCGCAGACGGTCAGGCACGGCGCCGCTGTATTGACCCTGGCGTTGGCAACTGGACTTGCAATAAACCGGAGACCCTCATCTCATTGTACGCTCATGTCACCCTGCCCTCAGGGTGGTTCTTTACCTGCAACCAGCACACCTGGAACTACATCCCTGCCAATCTGTCGGACTCAATGTGTTGCATTAGTCGCTTGACACTTGTACTCCCTACCAGGGACATGATTGCCCCACGTTCTAGTGACACAAATGTATCCCATGTGAATGTTTCCCCGCTCATTCGGCACACACGCACAGCCCAGTTAGACAGCTCTTGTGACAGCAGCATCAGGGTAATGAGTCCCGCTGAGTATGTTTCCCTATCCGTCAGTTTGATCGGCGTGCCGGGGTTGGCCACCGGCAACGCACGGAGAATTGGTCATTTGGCCTGCGGTTTAGCAAAAACCATCAATCATACCTCCTCAGCGATAGCGCTCCTTAATCAAGAGCAAGTGGAACTCCGCCAAGCTGTTCTTGATAATCGAGCGGCTATCGACTACCTCCTCTTATTGCACCACCTAGGGTGCGAATCTGTCCATGGGATGTGCTGCTTTAACCTTACTGACAATTCCCGGAAAATACAAAACCAGATCAAGAACCTGCATTCCATTGTTGCAGGCATTACGGAAGGCTCCGCGTGGGGAGCCTGGTGGGGTTCCCTATGGAATTGGATGTGGTCGTGGATCCCCTGGGGGTGGCTACAGACGATGCTTCAGATAGTGGTGGGAATAGCCATACTAGGCATTACGCTCTGTTGCTTTGCTCAGTGTATTCCCTCGCTGATCTCCAAGTGCCGCCCCAGAGGGAAATCCCGTGACGTCATCCCAGCTCAACAGCTGATGCCTATCTTGCGTAAGGTCGCCGGTCAGGTTCTTAAATAGAAAATAAAGGGGAGATATGGATTCCCCGTGCCCCACAGGGCACGGAATAGACCAGAGACCACTGCGGTGAGACAGGCTCCCGACCAGTGGGCTCACCGGTCGTCAAATTAAGGGGGGTGAATAAAAGTATAGGGCTCGATTCACCCAATTAAGGTGACCTGACCCGCGACTCTGCCGAGTAAGCAGATAGCTGATTCATGCATTCTATTAACCATAATGACTCATCTCCCGGTTTGGGGAAATCCCTGGTGCAAATAAGCCATGTTTACCCCTGCCTAAATCCCAAGACAATGGTCAATCTTGTTCCCTGTTTGCCCGAGTTAATTAACTTCCCCTTTGAAGGTTTTCCCATTAACATGTGTCAACGCATGAGGTAATGCCTTGCCAGAGGACAGTTTGCCATCGTTGCACTTTTTCCCTATAAATGATTCTGCCTTTGACCAATAAAGTGTCTGATCGATCCAGCAGCTTGTCTCGTGTCGTTACTTGATCAGTCCTCCTCCGGGACCTTCCGGCCCCCAGTGGCCCCGATTCCTACACACACACACCTTGGGTAATATAATACCAATGCCTTTGGCATCGTCAAACAAAAAGTGCCTTAGAGCTGGAAACATTTGGTGTGGAAACATACAAAGGATAATTTGTTTCTTATGGCTGTAGCAGAAGATGGTTTCCCAAATACCCCTGAATGTGGACTAACAAGTGCTACAAAAGTAGGAAGGAAATTATGGCAACTCTCATCGAGAAAGAAAACTATCAAAATAAATATGCACACTAGTTTCAGTCTTAGAAAAGAAAAATAAATGAACATGTGGATGTTTCAGAAGTGCAGTAAAGTTTCTTGAAAAATGCAAAAGAGCTTCTGTCTATGCCATGTGGTGTAAAGAAACACGAATCACCGTGATTTTGCCTGAATTCAGAATTGTGCTTTGATCACTCAACAAACGAATGCCATCCTTTTTAAAGAAGTATAGCTTAATTTCCCTTCTACTTTTACAAAGAAGCAACAGACGTGGGGGTGGGGAAAGCAATGAGCAAAATTGTGGCATATATGGTACCATGCTGCCCCCTGGTGTACTTTTAGAGGCAAAGCAAGTTTGAAGAATCTGAGTTCTACCACAGGTTTGAAACTAAATAAATTAATAGCCAACCCAATCTGCAATTTTGAAATGCAAGGATTAAGTATTATGGTTTTATCTTTTCCCTCTTCTACTGTGAAATGATCCAATGAGGCTTCCTTACATTTCTCAATAAACCAGTACTTTGGAACATATCCATTTCTGTACTGTGTGCCTTAAATCAGTTTGGAAGAAGGAGAGAGAAACTGAAATATTTGGACTCTTTTCTTTTTAAACTTCTGCCACTGAGAAATCTTACCTTTCTGACTACATGGCCTATTTTAGGTTCTTCAGTCCTTCATCTGAAAGTCTGTCGGAGGACTAACTTTCTTTTCAAGCTATCCAGTCCAATTCTGACCTAAAGAGGAAGACCCCTAAAATGGGGAGCTTAGTGGCTTTTAATATTATCCTATGACAGTGAGCAGCACATCGAGTGCAAATTCAGTAACTGTCACATGGGCCAGCTGGTCAAAAACTCCCTTACTGAAATTCCAAGCATTTGCAATTCTTTTTAATTTCTAAAAATCATTCCTAATTTTGTATCTGTAAGTACATATATACATCCAGGGGACTGAGGTGGATTAGTGGTTAAGACTCTGAACTTGATGACTGGAAGGTCAGCAGGTCAGCAGTTCAAGACCTGAATGCTGCACGTCCCAGCTCCTGCCAACCTAGCAGTTTGAAAATAAGAAATTGCAAGTAGATAAATAGGTATGACTTTGGTGGGGAGGTAAACAGCATTCTATGCACTCCAATGTCTAGTCATGCCTGCCACATTTCCACAGAAATCAGATACGACTGGTTTTTACCTATGTACATGTGTTGCCATTTACATATTTTTTTTGTCCAAATCACTGTATGCTTTTATGTTCATTTATGACCCTTTTCTTGGTAACGTGTAAATGTCCACCTTACTCTGGTCTCTCATACTTCCCAAGGAACTGTGGCAAACTGCTCTTGTGTGAGTCTGGAGACAAAGTGATCCTTGATTTCTACAACCAAGAGCAATACCCTGGCAGGAGCAAGCTTGGGTATTGGAAGATAATGAATTCAGTTCCTTTTGCCTTATGCAAGTCCTTCTTAAAAGCCATCAAAAACAAAGACAAAAAGGGGCACAGATTTCCTCAAAATAGTCCCACGATGATGTGTTTTTATGGGAAACTTTAAGAAGTTATTATTACAGTGTTTTAAATCAAGAGTGGCCAGCTTTTTAAATGCTGAAAGCTGTTTTTCCAGAATGGTAATTTGTCAAGAGGTGAATGTTCACTGTCTCTGAAATCAGTAGTGGATGGGGACAAAGCTGCATGCAAGTGAGCCCACTATTTGATTGCTTCTTCTTCAAGTGTCATATATGATTCCAAATATTGGCTATCCTCATGGTGATCAGACGTGAAGATTGTCCTGTGAATATCATGGAGTAGTCTTCCATTTGCCTTCTGCAACACAGTGTGACACCCGTTCCTGTACCACCGATCCAGCTCTACAAGTCACTTTCTGGTCCTGAGCCCTTTTGGCACACAAAGTCCTCATCAGCTCCAAGTCAGTATTGATGAAGCTGCTGCCCTCCATCAAGATGGATTCAAGTGGGATTTAATCCACTTGGGGTCCATCACCCTTCCCTGTGGACTTCTGCACCCAAGGTCATTTGTCCTCAAGGTTGTCATGTTTGTTAATCACAGTGTGATGATTGGCGTTGAGTCACTGGCAGTACTCAAAACTACTCAGTAATCAAGACTTTAATTTTCTCTCTTAACTCTCTTAATTCCCTTCTCTTCCTCCCTTCGTTTCTCTCCCCCTAGTGGATTACTGGGGAAGGAGCAGTTTACACCTATGGAGAACTTCTGACTTAATCACTTGCAGAGGGCTTTCAAAATTATATCCTGTTCAGACTGCTCACCTGAATCAGCTGGAGAAGCATTGGTTCTCTTCAGAGGAGAGGGATGTGCCCTCACCTCATACAAACAGAAACTGACCCTTTGAATCTTGATTGAGTTCTTCCCTTGATTGTTCCCTGAATGGAAGTGATGCATCACTTCTTTTGAATTTTTAAAAAAGTGTTTGTGTATTGCTGATCAAAACCACAGCTACAGCCACTGTTTAGATCGGCAATACACAAACATGAACATATTTTTTAAAAAAATTAAAATAAGTGATGCATTGCTTCAGTGATGATTAGAAGACGTGGCATTATTTCACTTCCCCTGACTGTTTGCTGATGATCAGGGGAAGTGTTCAGCATGCTGGAAGCTTATAGCTGAAGCAGTCTTTGACAGCTGCAAGGCTCCCATACATGTTGTTCCCAGCATCCACAGGCACTGGGAATGGCATATATGGGAATATGCTAGAAAAAGATGAATCACCTGACTGGGGCTCAAAAGGCATGCTTTGGGAGGACTGAGATTACTCGAGTGTCCAGAAAGTGTGGATGGCATTTTTTTTAAAAGGCAGCACTTGAGCCCCCATATCATCCCAAGGGGTAGATTTAGTGGCTGTCTGGACAGAAAGGCTGTGGACCATGGGAGTTCACTTACAAGGCTTGACTTCCCTTGCTTGAAATATATGAGAGGGTGGGATGGAGAGAGAAGCCGAATAATTGGGGCCTTAAAACTTAAACAATTTATTATGGCATAAGCTATTATGGAGACGAGGTTACTGCATCAAGTGTTGTCACTGGTTGGCAGAAACTGTGTTTCTTTCTGTATACATTGGCCAACTGAGAATAATACTTTATGACTCTGATGATGTGCGTTCTACTCCTTGAAAGCATATGCCACAATAAATCTATTAGAAGAATTTTAAATGCCTTAAGGTTCTGGAAGCATTTGCTGCAACAGAATAGCACTGCTGCCCTGTTTGTGTATTACTTTTGTCTTTGACCTGTGGTTGCCGAACAAGATTGGCTTCTTCTGGACTGGCAAGTTTTATTGTTACCCATGAATATATCTTCTGCTGTAAATTACTTGAGAAACTGTAGCTGAATGACTACATGTTAAGGGAGGAGCTGCAGTGGCTAAGAAGCTCGCCTTGTTAGCTGGAAGGCTGGCAAGTCGGCAGTTCAAGACCTGGGTACTGCATGACAGTTTGAGTGCCCATCTCTGTCCCAGCTCTTGGGGACATGAAAGGAGCCTCATTTGGGTGTTCCCTGAGTAGAGTTTCTTCCGCAAAAAATCCTTTCAACCCAGAATAATTTCTGACAGAAAATTATAGATTATTATAATTATAATAAGGGAGGAAGAATCAGAGTTTGGAATGTTACTTCTAAAATGGATTTAGGTAAAGGTAAAGGTCATCCTTGCTCAAAAGCCACCCATATCTGACTCTAGATTTTGGTGCTCATCTCAATTTATAGTCAAAGAGCCAGTGCTGCCTGCATCTGTAGATGTTTCCATTGTCATGTGGCAGGCATAGCTAGACACCAGAGTGTACGGAAAGCAGTTTACCTTCACATGGAACAACAACAACAACTAGGTATTATAGGCCCAGGATCTGGATAAAACCTAATGAATCAATTGTAGGCATGTCTGAGTAAACATTCCACCCCCACCCCCCGAAGGTTTCAGGAAAAATGCCATTGGCATGAAAGTGTTTAAGGTGGGTCCCAGCTTGCCATGAAGTGACCCACACACTATGATCATGGAGCCATCTCCTGTGGCACATATGAAATGAGACATGCAGGATTTGACACTGGGACTGTAACAGACTGCGACAGCCTTGAGGATATTGACAAGGAGCACCTTCACAGCCAGTCCATCTGGCAAGGCCTCTTCCGCCTCCAAGACTGTTAGGAATCAGAATAGTGAAGTGGTACCTCCTCCGCTCATTTTGCCGTTGGGCCCCAATCTGATGGTTTCCAGTGACATTTCCTCCACTGAGGGGGGACCATTACCCCCACCCAAAAGGGCTCATCTGCCTGTAGCCATTGGACCCTTTAGGGAGTCAGGTTATCTACCACCAAGGTACACTACTAGACCATAGGAGTTTTGTCTCCAAGGGCAGCCAGAGCACATGAGACAAGAAGGATTGTGAGCTGTGATTATGAGCTATGAAACTGGTGTACCCATTCCTGTCATGCTCCAATTGGCACAACAGGCTGTCTCCCAGTCCTCCTCCTCCCTTCTTTTTCTTTCTCCTGGCTCTTTTGATGCATAATTACAAACACTTCTGCTGGTGGCAGCTCGGAAGGCAGTGGCGATGCATTTCCAGACTTCTCTACTGCTGTTAATACAAACATTTGAAACTTTCTTCTCTCAACCACTTCCCACCTTAAAATTTGTCTCCTTGCCTAGAGAACCAAAGAAGTTCAGTGAGTTTAACCTTGATTCCTGCCCACTCTAACTCAAAAAACACCAACTGTAGCCTACATGCTGTGGCAGAGAATGTAATATTCGGCTGCTAGTCAGGACAAGGAGATATCAGCCTTAACATCAAGCAGCAAGATATCTTAGATTGCCCATTGTCCATTTGCTCACATTACGGATGCACATGAGAACAGAGCAGGGTGGGAACATTTTCTGTATTAACAGCTCTTGTGCCATTGCAAATTGGGGGCTCCAGTTGACTAGGGAAGGGGCAGAATCAGAGAAAGAAGGTAATGAAGGTTTCATGGTTACATGGTTCTTTCTCTGTGCTGAGTCCCATTCCTTACTACAATGCTATGCATCATTACCTGGGAGTACGCTTCACTAATCTCAGTGGTACTCACTTGTACCTTCATGCAGCTTCATGTGTAAAGCAGATCATGCTTCAATAAATGAACTTTCGCCAGCATCAATGCAACCTTTAACTTTTAGTTAGAATGGTAAACACTCTTGCAAAGAGATGTTACCATTAAAACTGTTGAAATGAAGTATTAAAGTGGGGAGGAGGAAATACCCAGACTATGTAATTCCTTTCTTATTCTATGGTTTCCTCTGCACTAATCTATCACAAGTAGCAGCAAAGCACTGAAAGCCTCAGGGCATAAATAGACATTATATACAGCCCATTATTAGAATTGAAAGCATATTAGTGTTGGAGGGATTTGAATAAGCCAGACTTTGGTATTTAAACAATTGGACTTCAAAGGAATCTTGGGGTTAAGTCCTGAAGACTAATCACAAAACAAAGTTAGCCAATTTGCAAACTTCAGTAGGTGACAGAAGCTTCCTCTATGTCATTAGCGGCCCTTAATTATGTTCCTCTTCTACACAAGTATGTTTCTTCCATCACTGTCTCCTCATTTATCCACTGGAGGAAGGAAGGTCTGTCAAGTACATTGATACATTAAGAGATGACCTCAGTATTTCTGCTCTGTGAAAGGCCCAGAGCTCTGCTGCCTGGCTGCTATAACTTTGAGTGCAGCAAAGAGAGGCGGCCGGGGTGTAATAATGGCAAAATAGTTGCGATGAACACTCCCGATAACAATGATGGTAAAAGACATCTTTATGATAGCACCTAAGCTACAAAATTTGCCAGAATGTTGTAGTAGTAGTAGTAGTGGTGGTGGTGGTGGTGGTGGTGGTGGTAATACCTAGGCATTGTAAGCAGGTCTGTTATTGGCCAGATTGTTCTAATTGTTTAGATGCTTCTCAATTCTTCTGTAATAATTTTGTTATACTGCAGTGGCTCAAGTGGCTAAGACGCTGACTGGGAGGCGGAAGATCAGCAGTTCGATTCCCGAGTGTTGCAGGATGGAATGAGCTCCCATCTTTGTCCCGGCTCCTGCCAACCTAGGAGTTCGAAAGCAAGAAATTGCAAGTAGATAAATACGGATCACTTTGGTGGGAAGGTAACAGTGTTCCATGCGCTCCGGTCTCTAGTCATGCCTGCCACATGATCATGGAAACGTCTGCAGAAGCAGACAACGCTGGCTCTTCGGCTTTGAAATAGATGAGCACTGAACCCTAGAGTCGGATACGACTAGCTTTCGAGCAAAGGAAACCTTTACCTTTACTATTATGAATTTACCTGTCTATGCTTTATTTTAAGCATATACACACACCCTTTCTGTGCCAGTTAAAGGACAATTTTAAAATATTTGAACAAAAGGTTATTTTGTATAGAATGTTTGACATCCCACTTACTTTCCCTTTCCCAGTAGTCCGTTCAAAATTTTATGCTCACTGTACACTTTCATTTTTACTTTTTTATTTATGTATGACTTATATTAATATCCAATATTTTCCCTTCAGATTACCTTGAGGTTCTCCCCTTCTTTCACAGTTAATATTAACAACCACCCTGTGAGATAGATTAGGATGAGAAACACTGATGAGTTTAAGGCCACCCAGTGAATTTCATGACAGTGAGGCTTGAACCTAGATCTCTCAAGTTATTCTACAATCAGGCATACCCCAGGCAATGGCAAACTTGTTGTGAACTACTACTACTACTACTACTACTACTACTACTACTACTACTACTACTACTACTACTACACTGTTACTGTGTGGTAGTGGTTGTAGAGGCGGTGGGCCTCAGTTACTTTTCCTTAAGGTTTTGTCTTAGATTTGGTTATTGGTATTTTTCAAGCTATGGAATTCCTTAGACCAAGCATGCCAAAGCTATGGCCCGTGGGCTGGATATTGCCCCAAAAGCCATTCCATCAGGCCTGTGATGCCCTCACCAAACCAGGAAGAGAATACAGTTGCTTCCGTGCATGTGCAGAAGCATCTGTGCTGAACCAAAAAGTGAATATGGAGGCTTTTGCGCATGTGCAGAAGCATCCGCGACAAAGAAGGAAGTGAATATGGATGTGCATGTGCAAACATGTCTTGTTCTGGGGGCATGGTCTGGTCTGCTCAGCTGTTCTGGGGGCATGGTCAGGGCCCTGGCCCAAAAAGTTTGGGCACCCCTTCCTTAGACCTTAGATCTTTTTGTAGACTGTTGTTAGTTTGGCACTTTCAATTCCAGGTGGAAACTCAAAGAACCACCATTGCTGTTCAGAACAGGTTTCCTAATGAACCAGGCTATCAAATATTCGTAGTTATTAACTTTGACATAGTTAGACAGACAGACAGACAGTCTTTATTATGGTCAACGACCAATATCCACAAAACAAATAACTATAAGTACATAAAATGCATAAAACATATTATTTCAAGGACCTACATTATTATCATGCCAAAATCATAATGACAAAGTAACTAGAAATTTATTTGGGGCATAGCTAGCATTGGCTGTGTTCCACCTCTAAAAATTGCTATTAGCTAAAATTCATTGCAAGTTTGCTACAATCCTTCCGTCTCAAATTTGGACTGCAGCTGTACAAAATTTCACCACCTTAAGCAGCATACATATATTTTGCTCTGAAAGCAATAAGAGGATATAGTATGTCTCAGAACATCCAGGAAATAATTTTAAACATGATTCTATAAAAGTTTTCCAAATCTCAAGGTAGAAAGAGCAATATAAAAGAACACAAGTTGTTGTTTCTATTCCTCTACAATTACTAGGGTGTTTGCATTAGCAGTATAGAGTCCTTTAAAATTTAAAATTGTTTTGTTAACAGATTGACAAACAAAAGTTTTCAAGAACCCTAGAGTTTAATGAGTCTAAGATTCAGTACAAAACAATTTGCTTTTATATAAAATATACAGTGGCGGTGTATTGTGAGTAACCATACATATATAAAAACATTGCAGGACTCAGTTGCTGTTGAAAGCACGGCAGCATTACTGGCCAATACATCATACTGTAAAACAAATAAAGACTAAAGTTCAGAATCTGTACCAAGATGTCAGCTGCCCAATCACATTGAAAGCGTAGCATGCCCATCAAAGCTGAGCTTGCAGTGCGAAGTAAAAATGGTTTCCTATCAGTATACCCAACCGCCTGCACAAACATGATGTGATTTTGCTATGGATAATAGGGAAGAAAGCCTCCTGGTTCAAATCGAAGGGCCACCGCGATGAGAAGAAATCTAATTCTAAGTAGAAATCTTTCTATTTGGTCACCAAACCATTTAATCCTGACAGTGTGCTGGCCTTGAAAAATGATACACCACCGCTTAAAGATTGAAGAGTGGCAGGGAAAAAGCAGCAATTTTCTGCTTTGGTCTAAAGCAATTATGAGCTCTTCACAAACTCTAAGACCAAAATTGATTTTCTTTTCTAGATTATCAAGATGCGGGAGCAGAGAGGTCAAGATGTCCGACCCCATCTTGACCTAGCAGATTGGATTGTTCTCAAACTTATTCAATATTTGAAAGGAACTGCTATGTGGGAGATATTCTTCTTGTTCATTCAGTGCTCCTGAAACTGAAAATACTATTCCATTTTTTTTTTTTACTGTTGTGGTTCTTTGTTTTCTATGATATAGACAGATGCTGGGAGATGATTCTCATAAAGAGTCACCTCCTAGCTTTGCCTTACAGAGACCTGTGTGGACATTTTGGTAACAGAATATTGTCTTCAGTGCCATCAATTATGTTCAGCTTCCATTCATTTCAATTGAACTTCCTATAAAAATGTTGTTTAAAATAAATGGAATCTTCATAATAGTGGTTTGCACTGTTTTCCCCCCAAGCCCCATTCTTAATCACTAGGCAGATTCTCCATAGCTGGCTGGATAGTTCAATGGTTTGGGTACCTGGGTGCAGAGCCAGAGGTCAGGAGTTCAGCTCTCCATTGTGCCTCCAGGGAGAAGACCCAGCCTGTACAGTACAGATGCCTGCAGAAGACTTGTTTAAACTTAGATCCTCCCATGCCATTTACTTGCAGAAGAGGTAAAGGTCACCCTTGCTTGAAAGCCAGTCGTATCCAACTCTAGGGTTCAGTGCTCATCTCAGTTTATAGCCAAAGAGTCAGCACTGTCTTTGTCTGCAGACGTTTCCGTGGACACATGGCAGTCATCACTAAACACCGGAGTGCACAGAACACTGTTTACCTTCCCACTTAAGTGGTACCTATTTATCTACTTGTAATTTTTTGCTTTCAAACTGCTAGGTTGGCAGGAGCTGGGACAGAGGCAGGGACTCACTCCATTGTGCAATGCTCAGGTCTCGAGCTGCTAACGTGATGACCTTCCAGTCATCAAGTTCAGCATCTTAACCACTAAGCTACCCCAGTCCTGCTTGCAGAAGAAGGGGATGGTAAATTACTTCTATATATATTCCCTACATAGAAAGCCCGGGGGGGGGGGAGGTTGGCATAAGTCAAAATTGACTTAATGGTGTATATGTGTGTACTGTGTGTGCATGCACCCACGCACACGCACACGCACCCGTATCTGCACCCGAACCTCTCTCTCTCTCTCTCACTCACTCACTCACTCACTCACTCACTCACTCACTCACACACACACTCACTCACACACACACACACACACGCACGTGCGCGCGCGCGCACACACACACACACACACACACACACACACACACACACACACACACACACACACACACACACACACACACACACACACACAGGTTCCCCAGACATTCCACCATAATGAACCAGCCACTGATACATACTACAATAATCAAAAAGTACAATGCTATGTTTATGTTAAGGTTATTTCTCCATTGTTGCAGAACCCAAGAAACAAATGAATATTCATTTTATCATTCTTAGCAACAGAATCTAGTGAGAATTTTAATTTCATTATTTGAACCCTGAACTTTGTTGTTCTCAGAGTGAACTCCACTATAACTCATTACAAATGAGTTACTTCTAATTTATTCCTTTCTGAATAACCAGGGTGTACATAATATACATCAGGACTAATTACTTTTATATTTACAGGGTTTATATGCGATCTCAATACATAGTTGTTTTTGTACAGGGGTTTGTGACATTCAGATGCCTTTTTTAAAAAAGGAATTACAAAGTAATGGTTTCTCTAATGTTCTTTTTAAAATGTTACTTTTAAAATGTGTACCTATATTGGCAAGTAACTTTTACTTGGGGGCCTTGGAATTGAAACTGTAACTAGTCGCTATTGAAATGTAACTTTCCAAGTTCTGCTCAAAAGCAAGATAATTCATGTTAAAACATTTTAATTAGTTGGCTCTGAAAACAGGGAAGCGGAACCTAGTTGATGCAACTGTGCTTTCTTGGCTGCTGTAGTTATTCCGGACAGTTGATAAATCCTCTGGAAAAGCATGTTACACGACACCAAAAGTTGCAATGGCTTGCATAATCAGAAGTGGTTCCTCAAGAGATGGATCTGGTCTGGAGATATGTCATCTCTTGTACTTTGCCATATTCTCCAGATTAACACTTCTGTCAGCATTCAGTAGATCACAGTATTTACTCTTTGTCTTACTAGGTAGGTGAAGCTTGAAAAATAGGACAGATGGAAGCTGGCCATCTTACACGGGTACCATTTTCTGGGCAATTAACATCTGAAGATTTTAAAATCATAGGTTGGAGGAAGCACCTTTGGACCCAGCTTGTTTTTCAAAACTTGATCTCAGATGGGGATAGTGGCACAAATAATTTATTTTAGAGGGAAACATTGCATTAAATACCATCTCATTACCCTACGTCTTTCCATCTCTCACTGGTTCTTCTTCTTCTTCTATGTCTAGGCCAGATGTGAAACTGCCAAAGTGAGGTCTCCTTTGGGTAAATTCATTCTGTAGTTCTTTTCACCTGACTAAGTGAGAGAAAGATTAGCCAGCACAAGGATGCCATTGCCCGGGGTATGCACAATTGTGGTTCAAAAATACCACAATCTTTGAGGAGGAACCTTTAGTATACCCCATCCCTCACTGGTGAGCAAATCTTATAGTTTTGAGCCAAAGAGCAGAAAACATGCTTCATTTATAAATGAATATGTAAATATGAGTAGTCTACTATTTATTGGATCTAGGATTAACTAAATTGGGGACCTCCCAGTAGTTCAGAAAAGTTTTCTAAACCTTTGAGAAACCTTTGAAATGGGTTTGGTTGCTGTCAGGGATCACCTAACACGCAAATAGGTCTGCAGATCTGTTATGTATGTACAATGCTGCTTTAAGAAATGTATGAATGTAGCCTGACCACAATTACAATGTAACTCAGCTGTTAAAGGAACGCGAGTAAGCTGCCCATAGAGGGCAGCTGCGAGCGTTCAACTCACATGGTTCACATTCCCCAAATCACCGGCAGCCGCGGGAACTTTCCCACACTATCACTACCTGCAGATGATGGGCGTGACTTGGAACGACGTCACGCCAGTAGCAGCCAATGATTCATTGGCAGGCCGAAGCAGGCCTGCCAAACCGTGCAACAAGATTCAAATGTATTGTGCTACTGTATATAATGTGATGTACCTCCGCCATTACCACATGTTCATCCTGATCATCACTCAATAAACCTGTGTTAGTCCTTACTGCGACTCCTTCTTTGTCTTCCATGCAAGACACTAAATTGGCGATGAAGGTGGGATTGATGGCGAATCCCAAGGTCAAGCCTTACCAGTTCGATATCAGCGACCCGGAACAATGGGAGCTGTACGAGTGCCAGTTTCGGCACGCGATGGAAGCCGCGGGCGTCGACGATGACGCGAAGATGCGCTCCCACTTCCTGGCCCAGGTGGGGCCGGCCACGCTGCGTATCCTGATGAACCTGGTGGCCCCCAGGAAGGTGGACGTGGTGCCACTCAGCCGCATCCTGGAGTTACTGAGCGAACATTACCAGCCCCCCGTGTCGATTTTCCCGGCCAGGGTCGCGTTCCACAGGCGAGACCAGCGCCCGGGAGAGTCCGTGTCCGCCTACGCGGCGGCCCTCAGACTTGCAGCGGTGCACTGCCAGTGGGAAGACCTGGACACAGCCCTCCGAGACTGCATGCTGTGTGGCCTGAGGGACGAGGAGGTCCAGAGGAAGTTGATGACCCGCGACTATCGCCTCATGTTCAACGAGGTACTGCGGGAGGCCCAAGCAGCCGAGGCAGCCAGGAGCGGGGTCAGAGTGTTCAAGTCCCGAGGGGCCACGTCCGAAAGGGCCAAGTCACCAGTGCAGGCGGCCCGGCGGACATTGGCGAAGACGGCCTGGCGGGCCCCCAAGTCGCCCGCCGGCACACCAGCGACGTCTGAGGAGTCATCCACGATGGCAGACTCCTGCTCCAGCGAGGACGACGACGTCCAGAGAGTAAAGAAATGCAGGGAGAAGCGACAGACCCGCGAACGGCAAGACCGCCGCTGCGACGGTTGTGGGGCGTCCCATGACCGCACGAGGTGTCCATTCCGAAAGGCCGAGTGCCACAACTGTGGCCGAAAGGGACACATCGCCCGAGTACGCAGGCGCAGGTGAGCCAAGGACAAGGGCGTTTCGAGCCATCCCCAGACACACCAACGGAAGCCGGCCGGCACCAGGAAGGTCTCAGCCAACTACAGCGAGGAAGGCATGAACCGCGTGAGCCTGGAGCACGGGCGTTTTTTCGTAGAGGTACTGTTACAGGGGGTCCCAGTGAGGATGGAGATAGACTCGGGGTCATCTTATTCCATCCTGTCCCAAAAAGAGTTTATGTGCATTCCCCCAGATGCGCGGCCCAAGCTGCGGGCCATGAAGTCACATTTACGGGACGTGCAGGGAAATGGGATCCCAGTGTTGGGGGTGGGGAAATTCAAGGTGAAGTTCAAGAATTACTCCGAGAAACTGCCCCTAGTGGTCCTCAAGGGGGGGAGATGCTGCCTTTTGGGAACGCAGTGGTTTGCTCCCCTGGGAATCGAACTGTCCGGCATTAACGCCATCGAGACTGACCCAATGCGGGACGTGTGCAATGCACACCCGGACGTTTTCAAGAAGGGGCTCGGAACGTACAAGGGCCCCCCAGTTTCCTTTGAGCTGGACCCAGAAATCCGGCCCATCCACCTCAAGCCAAGGAGAGTGCCCTTCGCCCTCAAGGACAAGATCGAGGCGGAACTGGACAAATTGGTGGGGCAGGGGATTTTGGTTACAGTTGATTCGGCGGAGTGGGAAACGCCGATTGTTACGGCCCTTAAGTCAAACGGGGAGGTCAGGATTTGTGCGGACTATAAATGTACGATCAATAAGGCCATTCGGCCAAATGCATATCCGGTGCCCGTGGTCAGCCACTTGCTGGCCACGTTACATGGGGGGAGGTGTTTTGCCAAGCTAGACCTGGCGCAGGCATATCAGCAGCTCTCCGTAACCCCGGCTGCTGCCGCTGCGCAAACGATCGTGACGCACAAGGGGGCGTTTAAGGTAACGCGCCTTCAGTTTGGCGTGAATTCGGCCCCCGGAATTTTCCAGTCCCTCGTGGAATGCCTTTTAAAGGGGCTTCCAGGCGTTCTCCCATATTTTGACGATGTGTTGATAACGGCGGGGAGCGAATTAGAATTAGCAAAGAGGCTAGACGGGGTCCTCTCAGTGTTCGAGAAGGTGGGACTTCGACTGAGGAGGGACAAATGTGTATTCTTTGCGAGGGAGGTTGAGTTTCTCGGTTTTAAGATAACCCCGGATGGAATCAAACCCTCTGAGTCCAAGGTCGCGGCCGTGAAAAACGCCCCTCGCCCCACCGTGAAACCGGAGCTGCACATTTCTAGGGCTCCTAAATTTCTATCACTCCTTCCTGCCTCGGAAGGCATCGGTCGCGGAGCCACTGCACGCGCTACTAAAAAAAGATGCGGTTTGGCGGTGGGGGGACAGGCAGGAGAAAGCGTTCAAGGAGCTTAAGATGCTCCTATCCTCGGATGCTGTCCTGACCCACTTTGACCCGAGGAAGCCAGTGGTTTTAGTCTGTGATGCGTCCCCAGTGGGGGTGGGGGCGGTCCTGTGCCACGTGTTGGAGAGCGGGCGGGAAGCCCCAGTAGCATACTACTCAAGGTCCCTCTCGAAGGCCGAGCGCAATTACGTGCAGACAGATAGGGAGGCACTGGCCATAGTCGCGGGAACGAAGAAGTTCCACGATTTTTTATACGGCCGCGAGTTTACGGTAGTGATGGATCACAAGCCACTTCTGGGGATCTTCACTACCGGCAAACCCACCCCACAAATTCTATCCCCCAGGATGCTGCGTTGGGCCATCTTCCTCAACGCCTACCAGTATGAGCTGGTCTATCGCCCAGGGAAGGAGATCTCCCATGCGGACGCACTGTCCCGGTCTCCCCTCCCTAGTTTAGGGGATCCCGCATGCGAGGTAGAGCAGGATCACCAAGTCCTGCTGATCAAGTCCCTCGACTCACCCCCCATCGTCCCGGCTGACCTCGCCAAGGCCACGGCGGCCGACAAGATGCTGGCCCAAGTTAGTTCCTGGGTTAGGAAAGGGTGGCCCTCTACTCCCCCCGAGGAACATTTCAAGCCATTTTTCAGGCGTAGAGTAGAGCTTTCTCTGGAAAGGGGCTGCTTACTCTGGGGCCAGCGGGTAGTTATCCCAGAGAGGCTAAGGGCTAAGGTACTGAAGCTGCTTCATACCAGTCACCCGGGAATAGTACGCTCCAAGGCCCTGGCCAGGAGTTTCTTTTGGTGGCCCCAGATAGACGCAGACATAGAACGCTTAGTGGGCACGTGCGAGAGCTGCCAGAGCTCTCGGCCCGAGGAGTCCCGGCTACCCCATAGGGAATGGGACACGGCCCGCGGGCCATGGTCCCGAATACATGTCGACTTTGCTGGCCCCTTCCGCGGGTCCATGTTTCTGCTGGTAGTCGACTCCTATTCCAAGTGGTTGGAAGTAATTCCCATGAACAGCACCTCCTCCGCGGCAACCATTAAACAGTGGCGCAAGCTTTTTGCCTGCTTCGGCCTGCCAGACGTCCTTGTTAGCGATAACGCTAGTACCTTCACGTCTGCGGAGTTCAAGACGTTTATTGAGAGAAACGCCATCAGGCACATTACCGCTGCCCCGTTTCACCCCACCACAAACGGTCAGGTGGAGCGCCAAGTGCGCACTACGAAAGACGCACTGCGGTGCATGGGTCCCGGTGAGTTGAACCTTCATCTGTGTCAGTTCCTCATCTGCTACAGGACAACCCCCCTAGCTTCAGGATTTTCCCCAGCCGAACTCCTCATGAGGAGGCGTCCGGTAATACTTTTTGACCGGATAGATCCGTCCAGGGTGGAGGATGAAGGGAGAAATATAAATATAGGGGGAGAGAGCTCCAAAAGTTTTTCAGTAGGGGACCCGGTTCACTGCAGGAACTACGCGGCCTCGGGGCCAGCGTGGGTACCAGGGACGATCATTGAGCAGACGGGGCCAGTATCCTACAGGGTCGAGACCAGCTCAGGTCTACTCTGGAGAAGGCACGCCGACCAACTCAGAAGGCGAGTCACCAGTGAAGGGGAATCAGCATTAGGGTCCTCCCCCACCCGCGTTACCCAAGGGGGAATCCCAGAGACATGGCGGCGTCCGCGGGTACAAATGCATACCCTGGGTTCTCAGCCACAGAGGAGGATACTTTGGAAGAGAGGGATGAGTTTGATTATGATTTGCAGTACCAGGGGGGTGTCGCGGAGTGGTCCCCCACCCGTCCTAGCGAGAAGAGGGGTTTCAGTTCAGCCCCTGGTACCTCCAGTCCCCCTAGCCCTTTTGTTTTAGAATATACCATAGCTCCAGCTTCCCGGAGACAGACACCCCCGAGACAGGCAGCAGGGGGGAGTCCGCCCACCTCAGCCTCTAGAACTCCCGGACAGGCAACAGGGGGTGGCGAGACCACGAGGGCTTCCTCGTCGGTCCCGAGATGCGTACTGGGGGGGACCCCAAGCTCCTCAAGCGGTAGGCAGGGGTTCACGTCCCAACTGTTCATTCCATTCCCGTCCCCCAATGCAAGGTTGTCGCAGAGTCCCCACCGAACCACTAATGTTGTTGTTGTTGTTCAGTCGCACAGTCGGTTCCGACCCTTTGCGACCCTATGGACCATTGTTCTCCAGGCACCTCTGTCCTCCACCATCCCCCTCAGCACTCCCAGCTCTGTGCCCGTTGCGTCCACAATACCATCTAGCCATCTCATCTTTGGCCTCCCCCTTCTTCTTTTGCCCTCCACCTTTCCCAACATCAGGGCCTTCTCAAGTGAATCCTCCCTTCTCATTTGATGTCCAAAATACTTTAGCTTCGTCTTTACTATTAGCCCTTCCAATGAGCAGTCAGTGTTGATTTCTTCTAAGATTGACCTATTTGTTCTCCTCGCTGTCCAGGGTACTCTCAAAACTCTCCTCCAACACCACATTTCAAAGGCATCTATTCTTCTGCGTTCAGCTTTCCTAATTGTCCAGCTCTCACATCCGTACATTACCACTGGGAATACCATTGCTTTGACTATTCTAATTTTTGTTTGCAATGTGATGTCTCTGCTTTTCACTATGTTCCCCAGGTTTCTCATGGCTTGTCTCCCAAGAATCAGTCGCCTTTTTATTTCATGGCTGCAATGAAATAAATGAGTCCCCCCTTTCCATTGCAGGAAGGGACTCCACAGAACCAGGAGCCCCCGGCTCCCCTGTGTTAAGTCAAGCGGCCGCACGCCCCAGGCGCACGTGCGGCAAGCCACAATGGTTGAGGGACTTCGTCCCATCCTAGGGGGGAGGGGTGTTATGTATGTACAATGCTGCTTTAAGAAATGTATGAATGTAGCCTGACCACAATTACAATGTAACTCAGCTGTTAAAGGAACGCGAGTAAGCTGCCCATAGAGGGCAGCTGCGAGCGTTCAACTCACATGGTTCACATTCCCCAAATCACCGGCAGCCGCGGGAACTTTCCCGCACTATCACTACCTGCAGATGATGGGCGTGACTTGGAACGACGTCACGCCGGTAGCAGCCAATGAGCTACCGTGCAACAAGATTCAAATGTATTGTGCTACTGTATATAATGTGATGTACCTCCGCCATTACCACATGTTCATCCTGATCATCACCCAATAAACCTGTGTTAGTCCTTACTGCGACTCCTTCTTTGTCTTCCGTGCAAGACACTAAAAGATCAGAACAGGGCAATAACTTCAGCCTCACAAACACAAAAATTGCCCAATAGATGACCGATCTACCAAAAGCACAAGAGCTTAGGTTGCCCTTGCTCGAAAGCCAGTTGTAGGGTTCAGTACTCATCTCTGTTTATAGCCAAAGAGCCAGCGCTGTCTGCATCTGCAGATGTTTCCGTAGACATGTGGCAGGCATACCTCAACACTGGAGTGCACAGAACACTGTTTACCTTCCCATTGAAGTGGTACCTGTTTATCTACTTGCAATTTCTCACTTTCAAACTGCTAGGTTGGCAGGAACTGGGACAGAGGCGAGAGCTCGCTCCAGCATGCAGCACCCAAGTGCTCATCTCTGTTTCTAAGCCGAAGAGCCAGCACTGTCTGCTTCTGCAGACGTTTCCGTGGTCATGTGGCAGGCATGACTAGACACCGGAGCGCACGGAACACTGTTTACCTTCCCACCGAAGTGGTCCCTATTTATCTACTTGCAATTTCTCACTTTCAAACTGCTAGGTTGGCAGGAACTGGGACAGAGGCGAGAGCTCGCTCCAGCATGCAGCACCCAAGAATTGACCTGCTGACCTGCCGGTCATCAAGTTCAGTGTCTTGGTCACTAAGCGGTCCCATGTATGAGAGCTTACAATATACAAATATACAGTAAACTTTCCAGTAAGTGCACACCTTGTGCATTGTGTTGGTTGGAACCAACTTGTAGCAACCCTAAAAGGACTTTCAAGATAAGCGAGATATTTAAGGAGTGGTTTTGCTAGTTCCACTATCCCAAATGAGTTTCCCTGGCCAAGTGAGGATTTGAACCCATGTCTGCTGAATACTAGTTGTTTCATCATATGTTTGTGTGTGGGGTTTTTTGTAGCACTTTTTATGAAGTTTAGATTATGGTTCCATTTATAACCCTACTCCCCCCCCCACCCTCCATTGCTGCTTCTGTCTTACTTTTTTAAAATAAAAATAGCTCATTAAGCAGGCAATGATGAAGGAACTGTCTAATATCAGAGTGACATCCTTAAGAAGCTCCATACCCACCCCAGGTGTGGTCTGGATTAAAGCTACAGAACTCAACACATTCCCAGCCAAATGAATGGGCATATTCTGGAGCAAACAAATTCCAAGCCCTCAGTTCAGAAGTCCTTAATTTAATGCTAAAGGATCATTAAATCTTTAACCTATGGTGGCCCGTGTCTTGACAAATTACCCACAAGTACTTTCATTTTGTGCTATGAATCTCCCTCTCCCTCTTCTTTATGGGGCAAAATCCAGGCCATTTCTCGAGAAATCCCCAGAGCGCTATTTTCAAACAACAGCTGTGATTAATTAATGATTTGCCAGCTGCCTGTACTAATTTGATTGTACTAATATGGACAGATCTTGTGTATCACCTTTAAAACCTGCTTTGTGTTGCCCTTAACTTAAGCCAGATCATTTGCAAAAAAAATTCAATAAAAAATTATTTTTATAAAAGCCAGATCATTTTAAACAGGATTTTAAAAATTATCCTTCTTCTGTTCTCTCTCATAGAATTGAAAGAGATTTTCATTTTTAAAAATTTAGTTATTGCCTCTCAGAGATTGAGAGAGGCCTAGGCAGGTATATTTTAAAAATGAAGACACATCAAATAAGGTCACTAACATTGGGGTTTATCTTAAATTTGAGGCTATTTGTAAATCTGGGATTAGTGCCCCCCCCCCCCGCCCCAGTCCTTACTGTATATGTTAAACCCTGCATTTAGTCTAACCTCAAGCTGCTCAGTCCAAGATTTTACAGCATCCCAGCTGTTCATTTTGCTTTTAAAGAAGTAAAGTATTATGATGAAATGAAAGCATTCTCTGATGAGGCTTTTAAAATCTATATTGGTGGGGTGGGAATTATTTCTGAATCACCAAGTGGAAGAAAATGGGACTATCAAAGGATACTCTCTTACACCCTTATCTGGAAATAAGTTTCATTTAAAAGTTGGCAATAGCAATTACACTTATATAGCGCTCCACAGCAATTAGTGCACTCTTTGGGCTTTTCACAACTTAATTAGCATTTTGCCCCAACATGCTGGGTACTCATTTTACCGACCTCAGAAGGATAGAAGGCTGAGTCAACCTTGATCCCTGTCGGGATCAAACTCACAATGTTTTGGCTGCAATACAGCAGTTTAACCACTGTGCCACCAGGGCTCTTAACTTCACTTTTGAGTACATATGAATAAGATTATACAGTAATAACTCATACAAAGTCCGCTTCATACAACATCGGATTCATACAATATTGCCTAATTCCTTGAAAAAAGTTGCCTCATACAAAGTCGTGCTACTTTGTATGAGGCATTGGGGTTTTCCCAGGTTGCATTGTGCCTGGGCAGTATAAAAGACAGGACACATGCGTGCATTGCTCTTGTGGGTTTTGCATGAGGCAAAGAGTGTTTAGGAGTGGTTTTGAGCATGATTTTGGATTTTTTTGGATTTTTTTTGTCAGAATTTTTAGAAGCATTTCTGGGATTTTTGCAGCATTCTTCAGGTTCTTGGACAATCAGGGTTGTTTGACATGTTTTTGTAATGTTTTTAGCCTTTAGACAATGATTTCTTAAAGTTCTGTCAGTTTCCTGTCTGTTTCCTTGACTTTGCCCTGAAGTCTGTGCTGTTACAGTACAATGTATCTCTATGGAAACGACGTTGTATGAGGCATTGCGGCAAGGATTTGGACGTTGTATCATGGCTAGGATTTTGCATGCCTCATACAAAGTCCAAATCCGTATAAAGTCCAAACTTGTGGAACCAAGTTTGGACGTTGTATGAGGTATCACTGTACTAGGTAAAGGTTTCCCTTGCTCAAAAGCCAGTCGTATCCGACGCTAGGATTCAATGCTCATCTCTGTTTCAAAGCCGAAGAGCCAGTGCTGTCTGCTTCTGCAGATGTTTCCGTGGTCATGTGGCAGGCATGACTAGACACTGGAGTGCACAGAACACTGTTACCTTCCCACTGAAGTAGTCCCTATTTATCTACTTGCAATTTCTTGCTTTAGAACTGCTAGGTTGACAGGATCTGGGACAAAGACGGAAGCTCATTCTGTCCTGCAGTACTCGGGAATTGATCTGCTGACCTTCTGCCTCCCAATCAGAGTATTAGCCACTTGAGCGAAAATCATTCCAAGTAAGCATATTACATTACTATGAAACTCCAATATAAAAAATGCAGTCTAAGACACATTTAGTTTCACATCTGCCTAGACACAGAGGAAGAGGGAAAAGAAGAAGAGGAAGAGGGAAAAGAAAAAGAAGAGGAAGAAGAAGAGGAAAAGGTAGAAGAAGAAGAGGAGGAGGAGGAGGAGGTGGTGGTGGTGTATAGTATGAAGTCAGGTATAGGAAAGAATACATGGTCTGATTTTTGTCTGTGACAGCATTGTCAGGCATTGTACAAAAGGCCACCAGCTTTGTTCATTTTTATGTAATGAGTGAAGCTGAAATGAATGCGCTCACACATGTAAGCAATCTTTCGTACAGTACCTTACAATGCCAAATTCAGACCATATATTTCCTACCTATAGCCAGTTTGACAGGAGAGTATTAAAACTAGGTTGGAGGCTGTAGCTGTCAAGTCAGGAGTTACACTCAGTCCTCAGCTGGAGTTCACAGAAAATAATTTTATTTTCAAAAATAGAACTTTGGCACCAAATCAGACCCATTTCTAAAATGCTACAATTTGTACAATTTGTAACTCAGATGTTCTAAGTATCTGGCAAACTATGTAGATATAAATGCACAATTACTTTTTAAGATAAATACAAAATAATACTAAATACCAGTCAAAAAGAAACAAGATTTTTATAAATCATCAACTTCTTAATTAGCATGTTGAATAAATTATGTAGGGTAAACAATACGGTACTGACATTAAATATAGTGAGAAAGTTACATTTATAAAAAGCAAAACCAAACAGGTGTTCTCCCACTATTTTAGAATTTAGCCCATGATTCATCATATAGATCATGTTAGCTGGAGCCAAAAATACCTGAAAGGTACCAGGTTAGGGAAGGCTGCTTCAAACCAGAATTGCCAAATGCAGCAATTTGATTTGCCTTCCAATCAAAATAGAAGTATTTGGTGTAGCTAATTTAAATGTTCAAATTTAAATGTTTGAACATTTAAACTGGAGCTGCCTCTTGTGATCTGCCCCATTTGGTGGAAATCAAATTATTCATGTTGTATCCAACAAATACCAGCATACGCTGTACAGTATTATGAAGTACTAGCATATTTTGCCCGGCGGTGCCGGGCTCTTTAAAATGGTTTTGGAAGGTTTTTGTTTTATGTTTATGCAAATGAGGTTAGTTTTTAATTGTGGTTTTTTTAATTTTTATTTTTACGCATGGGCTGTTATAAACTGTAATTTTTATTTTTTGTTTTTGTTTTTTTGTTTTTATAAAGAGGAAAGGATTATATATATATATATATATATATATATATATATATATATATATATATATATATATATATATATATATATATATATATATATATATATATATATATATATATATATATATAGTATTTAACCAAATAATGTGTTACTATATAAATTTTTTTAAATAGTTGTACCTTGGATAAGGTACAACTGGGGCTTGTAGTTTGGCGTGTGCAATTTCTTTTTGTGTAGCAGTTTGTTTCCTGCGGCTTCCTTTTGATTGGCTGTGGCGTGTTTCCGAACGCTCCTTTTGCTTGCGCCGCTCAGCCTGATTGGCTCTGGTGCGGTGCGGCACAAGGAACATTGGGAATTGAAGTTCCCTTTTTTTGTTTGCGTCCGGGGGGGTCCTGCCCCACTGGTGCAAAATTCAACCCGACAGTTACCTGTGAACCCCGTTCGGGCGAGTGCACAGAGGCTTGGATGGGGCTAGTGGGGCCTGGCTAAACATCCTTTGTCACATTCCAACTGTTAACGCACCATTTTATAGGTATAGATCTACTGTATATTGATTCTAAACTAATTGAAAGCTATGCAATTCACCTTTTAAATCTTTACTGGTTGATAATCAGTTTCCTGGTAATTTCTAGCTGAAAATCCAAACGCTCTACACAGAAAAGATCCTGTATTCCAGAATCTTGGGAAGGAGGCTTTATTGAAAACAGTGCAATTTATTTCTAAGTAAAGTGATAGGGATGGATTTGTTTCTAAAGGCAATACTGATGTATGAAGTGAAAATGTGAACTATCGAACATTTCTCCCTATGTTCTTATTCTGCTTTTTCAGAATAACTCAATGAATGTGAACTCAAGACGTTTTTGAAACCAATGTGGTTGTTTGTTTTCAAAAAATGCTTGTTTATTTTAAGTGAATAGGACTTGGTAGTTGCAGGTCTCACGATAAGGGATTTCAAGCAAAGCTGTGATTCCGAGTCATGTTCACTCACTAAGGAAGCCAAGTTTAATTTCTTACGTCATCATGCATCATATAACTGACGTTATAAGGAGTGGAACTCCTAACAGAATATATTCCTCTCTAGAAAGCTGAAAGACAAGTATATTCCTATATTGGGGTACAGAAATTCCCAGTTATGTGTGCTTCTGAACTGAAAAGGAGAAGTGCTTTTCCTCTTTAGACAGTAATCGCTTCAAATTAACACAAATCTACATATATAGATTAAACTTCAGTGGGATGACATATCGTTGGAAGAACGATTCTATAGTAGATATAGAGGAATGGTATAGAGAAATGTGGCAACTTGCATTAAATGATAAGTTAACATGGGAATTGAAAATAAAAAGAGGTATGACAGATAAAAACAAATTTGGAATTATTTGGAAACCATTTCTGGTTTATACATTGTCTGAAGGTAAAGGTGGCAGACCAGCCCCAAGCCACATAAGTTTTTGGTTATAATTTGTGATGCTGGGCAGCTCCGCAATTCCCAAGGCATTGTACATAGCACTGGGGCATTATCTTATGTTCAGATTTGTTTTTTAAGATAGTGTATTTTTTTACAATAAAATAGTTTATGTTTAAACAAGATGGTTCAAATAAGGTAAAGTGAATATACACTATCTGTTACTCTTGTATTTTTAAGTATGTGATTTTATTTTTAATTTTTACTTGTAATTTGTACTTTTATGTTATTTTGTATTATGTATTGATGTCTTTCTTCTTTTATGTATTATTTTCCTTTTATAAAATAAAATAATAATAATAAAAGAATAAGTTACCATTTATTGGCAATTCCTAAGTTTAAATGTCTAGGGTCTTCACAAATGTAAGATATATTTTCCACTGCTTCAAGAAACAGCTGTCACCCGTTGTTGCATTTTTATTGATGCATTTGAAAATATTTGTTTTATTGTTTATTGCAAACTGCCTTGAGACCCATGGGGGGGGGAGGCAGGATATACATCCAATACATTAAAAAATATTCCAAGATATTACATGTTGAATTGCTCTGAATATTATAAGAATGCCGGCTATTTCATGTTTAAATTTAATCCCTCAAAACGGGTAATGCTCAAATACAACATGGACGTTTCAGCCACTACACTCCCAAATGGCATCAACGGGAGAGATGTAAAGGTAAAGGTTTCTATTGTTCGAAAGCCAGTCGTATCCGACTCTAGGGTGCAGTGCTCATCTCTGTTTCTAAGCCGACGAGCCAGCGCTGTCTGCTTCTGCAGACATTTCCGTGGTCATGTGGCAGGCATGACTAGACACCGGAGCGCACGGAACGCTGTTACCTTCCCACCGAAGTAGTCCCTATTTATCTACTTGCAATTTCTTGCTTTCGAACTGCTAGGTTGGCAGGAGCTGGGACAAAGACGGGAGCTCATTCCGTCCTGAAGTACTCGGGAATCGAACTGCTGACCTTTCGCCTTCCAGTCAGCGTCTTAGCTACTTGAGCCACTGTAAAACGATTAAAAAATCGTTTTGATAAGATAGGATGACGCGTGTCAGCTGTTCATATAACTAGCACAGTCCCGACGCTTCGTCAGCTGCAGGGGAAGGGCTTGCTTTGCCCCGCCTACTGCCGCCCCGTCCAATCCGGAGGGAGTAATACAAACCCACCTCCCCAGTGAGAAGGCGGGGGAAGAAGAGGCGGCTCGCTATATGCAAAACTACACTTAAGCCTCGCCTTCCGGAGCCATAAATCAAACTTCTTCTGTGATTGGAGGACGAGAGTAGGCAGGGCGTTCCCCTTTCCACCAATCGGAATGGTTCCACTCTCATCTCCGCAAGGCGGTGGGCCCCAGCAAAACAACCAGTCAACTCGAGCGGGCGTGGCCAAAGCCTCCCCTTTTTTTTGCGATTTGCATGCGGGGCTGCTATTGGCAGCTCAACTCCCCTCCCACCTCCCCCTAAAGGCGGGGGACGCAACGTTCGAAAGAGGGCGGGTTGGGTCAAGATCAGGTGTGTAAAGCGCTCGCGATTGGCTCGCCGTGAGGTTGCGTCAGTGGGGAGGTGGATTGAGTTACGTCACAGTTAGGGGCGGAGTAAAGACTAAGGCCGGCGACTAGAGACCAATCAGAACGCTTAGCGTCTTAAGGATGTTGCATATTCACAAGCGTGGATCAGAATCCCTAAATAGCAATGGGCGGGGTCACGCGTTAGGCTTTTCTTTCCCGCCTTTTCGGAGCGGCTTTGCTCCCCTTTTGCATCTCTCTCGTTAGAACAGGAGGCAATAAATATCTTTCCCTGGATTTTATGGCCACCCATTTACTTTCACCCTTCCAGACACGACCCCACTTCCCTCGTCTGTCTCTGCCGGTGCCACCTTAATTGATCTGATGTGTGGTCCCGACCTTTTTAAGCTCCGTTCTCTTCCCTTCCTTTTCTGCAACTCGACTCCCGCCCCCGCCCTTATTAATAAAATAAAAGGATCTGGAGCAGATGGAAACAATTAGTCATCCCCACACGACTCCCCCCCCCCCGTTGTTTTGTTGTTGCTAATCTTATTACCTTAATGAACCAAGCAGTCCAGGGGTATGTGTGTCTGTTTTCCTGTGGATCAAAGTAAAATGTAATGGGGTGGGGGGTGTCACCCAAACTAGGCACTTGAAGGAATTTTGTTGTTGTTCAGTCGCACAGTCGATTCCGACCCTTTGCGACCAGTGTTTCCCAATCTTTGGTTTTTGGACTCCATTTCCCAGAAGCCTAAGTCAATTCATCAAAGCACTGATCAGCCAATATACTGACTTAGGCTTCTGGGAATTGAAGTCCCCTGTGGGGCGTGGGGCCCACTTTGGGAACCACGGCGCATGGACCATTTCCCTCCAGGCACCTCTGTCCTCCACCATGCTCCACAGCCCGCCCAGCTCTGTGCCCATTGCGTACACAATACCATCTATCCATCTCATCTTTGGCCGCCCGCTTCTTCTCTTGCCCTCCACTTTTCCCAGCATCAAGGCCTTCTCAAGTGAGTCCTCCCATCTCATTTGGTGTCCAAAGTACTTTAGCTTCCTCTTCACGATTTGTCCCTCCAATGAACAGTCAGGGTTGATTTCTTCCAGTATCGACCTATTTGTTCTCTTTGCTGTCCAAGGGACTCTCAGGACTCTCCTCCAACACCACAGCTCAAAGGCATCTATTCTTCTGCGCTCAGCCTTCCTTATGGTCCAGCTCTCACACCCATACATTGCCACCGGGAATAACATTGCTTTGACTATGCGATTTTTTCTTTTCAAGGTGATGTCTCTGCTTTTCACTATATTTCCCAGGTTTCTCATAGCTTGTCTCCCCATAATCAGTCGCCTTTTTATTTCATGGCTACAGTCGCCATCTGCAGTGATCTTAGATCCTAGAAAAGTAAAATCTGTCACTGCTTCTACTTCATCCCCATCTATTTTCCAGGGACTGATCGGACCTGTTGTCATTATCTTGGTTTTCTTGATATTAAGACTCAAGCCAGCTGTTGCAAGGAATAGGTGGAATCATTTAATTGTTAAAGGGGGAGGATGCGAGGGAAGGGTTTAATTTAGTATTTGCTGAGCCGGAATCTCAGAAATTGCAACGGAGGTGTCTAAGAGGGGGAGAGGAAGACGTTTTTTTTTCCTCCCGCTGGTGCATTTATGCCAGAAAACACTTTCACACGCGGGTCAGTTGCCCACGCTAGATTCGTGTACTGGATCTGAACGGAAACGACCAGATGGGAGCTGCAAAAGTGACATACGGTCCAAACATACATTGTGGTGGAGGTGATGGGGCTTTCAAATGGAAAGATGCCATATCGTAAAGCTTCCTCGGATGGCTTTGTGGGGTCCCTTTATGATCGCGCTGGGGGTCGTCTGGAAAAGCTTTCTGATTTATCCCAGGCGATCCCGACGGATGTCCCCGATCCCGCCCTCAAAGGGTTAACTCGTGCGTTTTTCTCCCCGGGGTTGCGTTTCAAGTACATCCTGCTTGGCAAAGCAAATCAAGCCAATTGTCTTCAGCTGCTGCTGGGGACAATGGCTGGGGGTTTGTTGACTCTTTGGGCGGGCTGCTGCTTTAGATATTTTGTACCAAAACGCTTATTAACCGCAGACTCTCCCACCCCCCACCCCCTTCCGTCGCCTGATCTGCAATAACTTATCCAGGCCATAAATTAAAATCCACGCACCCTGTGGTCCATTACGGGGGAAGTGTTACTCCATGGCCCCTGTCAGAGGTTATTGCAACATCAGGGCTTCGTATGGATGGTAAATATTTGGACAAATTAAACGGGTATAAATATTACGTCCCAGATACACTTTGAAAGTAGCCCACTCCATTACAATAATGGGTATGGGGGACACAGGATCTTGATGAATGACCCGATGGAAAAGCACCCAATTGAAGTCAATTTCCTCTGTAGGGCTAGAGAAATACAAAGCTGAAGAATGGCGCGGTAACTTACATTGTAATCCCCGTGTTAATTTCTTCTTCAACAAGAAATGTCCAGGAATGTATTCTTTGATACATACAGTACCTTAAACGCAGCCCCTACCCATGTTAAGCACTTTTAAATCCAGTGGGTTTGAATAGACTTTAGTAGGAATTAACTTACTTCCGAGTAAATAGAAACACTTCTCCTATTGGAATTAATGGGATTTGAAATGCTAAACTTTAATCAGGTCAGGCTCAGTATTTGCTATCAAGGGCTTAAAGTATTTTTCCTGCCAAAACAGAACTTCATTTTAACTAAACCGGCTAGACAACTTTAGTAAAGTTAGGAAACCCCTTGCTCGAAAGCCTGTCGTATCCGACTCTAGGGTTCAGTGCTCATCTCTGTTTCAAAGCCGAAGAGCCAGCGAAATTAAAGTCCTTTTTTTACCAATGCTTTTATTTTCTGCTCGAAAAGCGGACCCTTCTTTTGAGAAAGAAGTTTAACTGAACAGTAGGTCTGTTGCTCTACTCTAAACCACTAACTTCAGATAACGGATACTAAATGAAAGCATGAAAAGGTATTCAAACAAAACATGAAACTTTCGTACGTCTGTCTCTCTCTAGCTAGGGTAGCTGCTTTTTAAAAATTAGCATTTTTATCTCTGCGGGTGATGAAATGTTTAATTATTTTAGCACAGTTGATTTCATCTTTCTAAATTTCACTGACCGAACCTCCTATCTGAAATCTTTGGGCGCTTAAACCCAACCCTCCAATAAAAACTTTTATTTTTTTAATCAAGGGAATGGAATTCATATAAAACTGGAAACAGGTGTTTCTCAAATATAATGCTAAATAAGGCCGGCTGAGACCCCCCACCGCTCCCTTTTCCTTTAACATCGGAAGCCTGCAGGCGACCTGGAGGGAACCAAGCCGGTACTGGGGGACTTTTTAACAGACTCCCAAACCCGCTATTTCTTCTTCTTTACATTATATGACTTTGGTGGATCATAAAACACTTTGACATAAAATAGCATTTGCATTAATGTCAGGATTGGGTTTCTTTTCTTTATAGGGGGAAGAGTCAGATCCTTTCCCCTAAGTGCATTTCCCCTAAATACAGGTGTAAGCATTGATGTACGGCAGTCATTATCACTGTAATAACCTTCAAGAATTTTTGGACTACAACTCCCATCCACGATCATTGGAATTGAAGGAAGGTGCAGTCTAGGCCAGTGGTGGCCAACCTTGGTGCCCCAGGTGTTCTTGAACTTCAATTCCCAGAAGCCCTGATCAGCAGGTGTGCTTACCTGGGCTTCTGGTACTTGAAGTACAGGAACACCTGGGGCAGCAAGATTGACCACCCCTGGTCTAGACAGAGCATCTAGGCTGGGCGTGACTGCTTTGCATCTTTATTTGTTTCTGGGGGAATGACACAGGTTGGACTGCTACATCTGGAAGCTTCTCTGAGACCGCTCCTTTCTCTATTACCCACGTGAGCCTCAAGGAACTGCATTTAATACTATAGTTTTCCGTCTACTTCCTCACTGGGCAGTAAATCCGACTGAGCACAATGAAACAGCCTTCTGAGAAGAAACGCTTAGGATACCACAATAAAGCGTATGGCCCGTTGAGTCCAAGGACATAGATTCATACTCAGATGAAAGTCGAGCATTAACTTTTTAACAGGGACGAACGATTTTCGTGTTCCACTTCCCCCTTCAACTCAAATATTTTTCGTTTCTGGAAGCTGTTTGGCTCCTGATTCCAGATGTGTTACGAAAGCTAGGACAGTATGGAAATGGGAAAACCTCTTCTTAAATATCTCACTTACAGTACTTTGAAAGTCCTGTTAAGACAGCTGAAACGTCCTACCATTAGATATCGGATATGGAGATTTATCACTATTTCAGTTTGGTGGATAAGAACCCAGATTCACTAAGGTTTTGGGCACACGAATCCACTTCTCTTTTAAAACTGTCACAAGAAAGCTGTCCTCTCTTTGTACGTATATGTGTGTTCCTAAAATCATATTGCATGCGGGGAGGGGGAAACCTTTACAATTCCATCAAGAATTCCAAATTCACCCGGATAACCATCACTTTGTCAAACAGTTCCTGATGTGCTAGGAATGCAACGGACTGGCCCTTTTTACAGGCAGATTTTCAGACTTCGCAAGTACTCTATATCAGAACGTCCTCCTCGGAAAGGTAGACATGACTCTTCGGGCTGCGTGGTCACTTTTATGTGTCTGTTACATTTTAATCAAGGGACGCTGAACTCGACTACTGGAAGGTGGAGGTTCGATTCCCGAGTACTACACAACGGAGTGAGCTCCCGTCTCTGCTCCAGCTCCTGCCAACCTAGCAGTTCGAAAACAAGAAATTGCAAGTAGATAAATAGGGACCACTTCTGTGGGAAGGAAACAGCGTTCCTGCGCTCCGGTCTCTAGACATGCCTGCCACATGACCACGGAAACGCCTGCAGAAGTAGACAGCACTGGCTCTTCGGTTTTGAAACAGAGATGAGCACTGAATCCTAGAATCGGATACGACTGGCTTTCGAGCAAGGGTGACCTTTACCTTTACTACATTTTAATCAACTGGGACTTCAGTCTTTCAGAGTCGTTGCCGTTGTAGAACAGCGGATTCAGCCAAAAAAAGGAAGTTTGTTTGTTATGCTTGGAGCACAGTCTCAACTTGCGAATGAACTGCGTTAGATGGCACTGCCTGTGTTTAAACTCTTAATAAACAAATAGGCATGCCTGTCTATTCCCACACACACCCTGTTTTCTGCAAACTGTATACCTGTGCGTTTCCAACTACTACGTTAAACATGCGGGTTTTTGTGAAAAGTTATCTTATCAGTGTCCGGTATTTCTGCCTAACATTCGGGTAGTCCAAGCCTCCGTCCTTATTAGGCATTTCACAATTAATCGCTGTGAAATGAATGGGACATAAATAAAAACTCAACTGATTCTGTCTGTTTGATTTCAAGTCTGGAGAACTGGCTATAATAATAATTCATGTCAGAAATTATTCTGGGTTGAAAAGATTTTTTGCTGAAGAAACTCCGCTCAGGGGATGCCCGAATGAGGCTCCTTTCATGTCCCCAAGATTTTTTTTCCCCCACCGAAGTGGTCCCTATTTATCTGCTTGCAATTTCTTGTTTTCGAACTGCTAGGTTGGCAGGAGCTGGGACGGAGACGGGTACTCAATTCGTCATGCAGTACCCGGGTCTCGAACTGCAGACTTGCTGTTCTTCCAGATAACAAGGCGAGGTTCTTAACCACTGAGCCACCGCAGCTGCGGTTAGGGCAACTTAGTGAATGCTACTGAATTCGAGTGCATTTACTCCCAATTAAGAATTTGAAAGATTTTGCCCTTAATAAAGCATGGCGAGACCCTTAAAAGTTAGGACTATATACAGTCCTTAAAAGTTAGGACTATATACAGTCCTCTCTTTGTGAAACATCATTAAGATGGGGACCCTCGTAGTGAGAAGTGTTTGGCAGGACATGATGGTCTTATCCCACCCAACAAAGGGTGTCTGAATCCAATTCGTGTTTGCAAAGAAAAAGAAATCTTTGTGGAGCTCTTCAATTTGGTGACGACTTCGCTATCGGCGCATTGTTTAGAGAGCTGTAGACATTGCAAATTGCCACTCATTAATTCAGTGGAGAGCCATACCTTACCAAAACCCAGAGCCTGGGAAAGTTAGTTTGTTGTGCTTTCCCAGGTTCTAAAAAAAATACCTGGCAAAAGGCTTGTTCATTTTCCCAGACCTGCTCTGCGTCCTGATTCGAAAAACAATTATTTGCGACGCCCCAGATGTATCTTAACGGAGTTTTTGTTGATCAGATCACCCTTTGCGACTCTATGGACCATTGTCCTCCAGGCACCCATGTCCTCCACCACCCTCCTCAACCGGCCCAGCTCTGTGCCCATTGCGTCTACAATACCATCTAGTCATCTCATCTTTGGTCACCCCCTTCTTCTTTTGCCCTCCACCTTTCCCAGTATCAAGGCTTTCTCAAGTGAATCTTCTCATTTGATGTCCAAAATACTTCATCTTCATCTTTACTATTTGACCTTCTAAGGTTGATTTCTTCTAAGATTGACCTATTTGTTCTTCTCGCTGTCCAGGGGACTCTCAAAACTCTCCTCCAGCACCACATCTCAAACGCATCTATTCTTCTGAGGTCAGCTTTCCTAATGGTCCAGCTCTCACACCCATACATTACTACCGGGAATACCATTGCCTTGACTATGCAAACCTTTGTTTGCAAGTTGATGTCTCTATTTTTCACTATGTTCCACAAGTTTCTCATAGCTTGTCTCCCCAGAATCAGTTGTCTTTTTATTTCATGGCTGCAGTCTCCATCTGCAGTGATCTTAGATCCTAAGAAAGTAAAATCTGTCACTGATTCTACAGTGTTTACTAGATATTTACAGATGTTTACTAGAGAATAATACCGGAAATGGTTGCCCTGCACTTTTTACTGGGGACTCACTCTTGGGGGACTGAATCAGGCCGACAGCCTGTCCAGAAATGCGCAAAACACTCTTAAGTAATTGCACCTACTACTGCATTAATCCGCAGCAATCTTGCATTACTTGTTCATTAGTCCAAAACTACCCGCCCCGAGTTATAACACCAAACTGAAGTATAATCGAAGTTTCCATGTAAACAGATTTTTATTTCAAGCGGGAGTTTCTAGTCCTCATGGTTCTCAGGTTTGGTCCGACAAAGAGCCACGTTTGCGTTATATGTTTTTGTGTTTCTAGTGGATGGCCTGGCCAAGTGAGGCGCCCCCCTCTCCGACCCGATCCACAAGCCGCTCATATCCAAATCTATACCCTCCATCATGGACAGGCAGGCTTCTTTTGTAAATAAGATGTGTGACAAAAATTCAGATCTTTACTTTACTTTCATAAACAATTGGGGTAATATAAGAAAGCTTGGAGGGAATAAATAAATTGTAGGTCTCAGAGCACTCTTTGTTTTTCTTTTCTAATTGCCACACCTACACTACACTTAATTTTATTTATGTATTTATTCCATTTTAACCATCCGATCTTGGCGTTTGAGAGGCCGATTTAAGTTACACGTGGCAGAAATCGTACACCTTCCAACCTCTGCTCTCCAAAGGTTGTTTTCCAGCCCCCCCCCCCCCCCAGCGACTTGGCTCTCCGATTTATGTTCTAAAAGAGTTACTAAGATCACAAAAGGCAAGGCCTTAAAGGCAGCTCTAACAGGGGAAGCCAAATCTGATAAACCTTAAGCTCTCCTTCCATAATCTTTTACTGCTTGATGGAGCTTTGCAAATCTTTAAACACGCTGTAACCTTTTCAGGAAAGATCGCCAGACAAGATTTCGGTGTTAGGTTTTCCCTTAATGGTCTTCGGTGGAGAGGAAGCCAAATTTTCACGGTGCTCAGTTTATTAGTCACCTCCCTCCCTCTACTTTGTCTTTTTTGGGGTGGGTGGGGGCTTTCCTGTGTCTGTTGAGATTTATTAAACCGGTTGATTGATTTATAGGCATCAAAGCCACCAAGGGCGGTTTGTCAAACAGGCGCAGACCCAGCTGCCACAGGCATATTATGATGGGACAAGCCTTGATGCTGGGAAGGGTGGGGGGCAAAAGAAGAAGGTTGTGGCCAAAAATGAGATGGCTAGATGGTATTGTAGAAAGTAAGGAAGACCTAAAGAATCTCTTGATTGGGTTGAAGGAGGAGAGTGCAAAAGCTGGCCTGAGACTCAGTATCAAGAAAACCAAGATAATGGCAACAGGCCATATCAGGTCATGGGAAATAGATGGGGAAGAAGTAGAAGCAGTGACAGATTTTACATTCTTAGGATCTAAGATCACTGCTGATGGGGATTGCAGTCATGAAATAAAAAGGCGACTGATTCTGGGGAGACAAGCTATGAGAAACCTGGGGAACATAGTGAAAAGTAGAGACATCACCTTGCAAACAAAAATGCATATAGTCAAAGCAATGGTATTCCCGGTGGTAATGTATGGGTGTGAGAGCTGGACCACTAGGAAAGCTGACCTCAGAAAAATAGATGCCTTTGAAATATGGTGTTGGAGGAGAGTTTTTTGAGAGTCCCCTGGACAGCGAGGAGAACGAATAAGTCGATCTTAAAAGAAATCAACCCTGATTACTCATTGGAAGGTCAAATAGTAAAGATGAAGCTGAAGTACTTTGGACATCAAACGAGAAGGGAGGATTCACTTGAGAAGGCCTTGATGCTGGGAAAGGTGGAGGGCAAAAGAAGAAGGGGGTGGCAGAAAATGAGATGGCTAGATGGTATTGTAGACGCAATGGGCACAGAGCTGGGCGGGCTGAGGAGGATGGTGGAGGACAGAGGTGCCTGGAGGACAATGGTCCATAGGGTCGCAAAGGGTCGGAATCGAATTTCTCCCTTTCTTGAGGAGCTAGATGGGGATTTGCGGGGAGAGGTGGCGGGGGAAGTCTTTGCCCCCCCCCCCCTTTGTTGGCTCGTGTGAGAGAAACACAACGGGAAGCGGCTGGACGACTTTTCTGAAGTTTCTTTGGGTTTTTGACGCTCACGGGTTGCGGCCGAGATGGCGATCACAGCGCCCTCGCGCGGCCAAGGAATCCCCCACCGCTCCGTAGCCGTTTATTATTATTTTTAATCATATGATGTGCTTCGGTTGTCTAATGCTGATACTGTATACAGTGAGCACACATTGTCCATCTCAAATTCCTAACTAGAGCTCCACGTCTAGGTTTGAAAGCCATTGAAAGGCTTCATCTGTGACACTATGCAAATCCTCCAATGTACCTCTAAACGCACGCAAGGGACACTTAAATATAATGTGGTGGTAGCCATTGATGGCACAAGGAAGGTCCGCTTGAGGAAATGGGCGCAACATAAACCGCTGGGCACACCTTTGGCATACCTGGCCGCTGAATTGTTGCTCTTGAGGCCTGCCGTGCCGTCTCGGCTGCCTGGTGTCTTCGATTAAAATAAAATAAAATAAAATAAAATAAAATAAAATAAAATAAAATAAAATAAAATAAAATAAAATAAAATAAAATAAAATAAAATAAAGGAATACTGTACTTTGAATGCCACCGAAGAGGCATTCTCTTTCCGCCTCCACATCAGCTTCCTTCCACCCATCCTCCGAACGAAGGAGTAAGAATACTGAATTTGCGGGAAAATCGTTGCTGGTTTCCAACAGAGTAGACCCATTGAATCACTAGGTAAAGGTTTCCCTTGCTCGAAAGCCAGTCGTATCCGACTCTAGGGTGCAATGCTCACCTCTGTTTCTAAGCCGAAGAGCCAGCGTTGTCTGCTTATGCAGACGTTTCCATGGTCATGTGGCAGGCATGGCTAGACACCAGAGTGCCCGGAACGCTGTTACCTTCCCACCGAAGTGGTCCCTATTTATTTACTTGCAATTTCTTGCTTTCGAACTGCTAGGTTGGCAGGACTCACTAAGACTTACGTAAATGTTGATTTACCAAGTCGTGGACATTCAGCCGATCTGTTTTAATCGTGACTGACAAACTGTTTTTTTGCCCATAGCGTGAACTTACATATACTCAGGAATCCACTACCATCTCTCCCCCCCCCCCCAATCGATCAGTAATTTCAATTTTCTCTTTAGGCATTAGGTGAATAAGGCGTTCGTCCAATGTACCCATTAATCTATACGACCGCCTCATGAACCATAGTGAGATCTATTTCTGACTAAACATGCGTAGGATTGCGTTTTAGATCACACTCCTTAAAGTGCCAAACCAATTCTTCAATACAGGTACAGGACAACAATCTCGTGACGTCGTGCTTCCCGCCAGACACCCATATATGTTTACTCGGGAGTAAGTTCCGTTGCTTAACAAGCCACTCTAAAGAAGATGGCGCGTATGTACCTATATGTATGTCCGAGGGAAGGGCTTCTTAATTTTTCTCCTACATATAATCAAGAAACATGCCTGCTTTCTGGTTCTTTTGCATTTTACTTTTCGGGAATTAGTAGCTTCCTTGTTAGGGTTGATTGGCTTTGCTCGCCATTCTTACGATTTTTTATATGCAAAGCGAGCCTCGTCCTAGTAGTCCTATCGTAGATGACCCATCTTTCCACATCCTCTTCTGAATCATTTATAATCAATCTCGCACACTCCCGCAATAAGTCAGACCGGGGCTAGCCTTGCAGTGGGGCACGGCGCAGGATCAAATTCCAGGCTCATAAAAATAAAATAAAAATAAAATGAAATACGAGCATATGAAACCATCAGGAAATAAAATCCATCACGTTGGCCATAAACCCCACCAACTCAGCTGGATACAACCCCCTGTGTAATTTGGCACGGGGAAGAACACTAACCGCCAATTGTAGCTAGGAAAAGGAAGCGATAGATCTTGCTTTTAATAACTTCCCAACGTGTTACAAATAATGAAACGGGCGCGTAAATCACCGCCGGCTCGCAGGATTCTCAGGACAGGCAGACCCCCCCCCGCATGACCTCATTGTCCAATCCCGTTCTAGCTCCACGTTCCAAAACCCGCCTCTCCCAAAGGCCTCCCACCTGCCCGCCGATTGGCCGCTTGCTCCCCCATGACGTGGTAGACAGGCAAAGAGCCCCCAGGCTGGACGGGGGTGATTGACAGCTGCGCATCCAGGCTATTGGGGTGTGTGTGTGCGTGTGTGTGTGCGTGCGGGTGCTGGGCTGGATGGGAGTGATTGACAGCTGCGCACCCTGTGTGTGTGTGTGTGTGTGTGTGTGTGTGTGTGTGTGTGTGTGTGTGTGTGTGTGTGTTGGGCTGGACGGGGGATGATTGACAGCTGCGCACCCAGGCTGTGTGTGTGTGTTGTGTGTGTGTGTTGTGTGTGTGTGCGTGCTGATCTGTGGTGATGGCGGGCAGCGCATACCCACGAGCAGGCGAGTTAAGGGAAGATGATCACCCCTTCGATATCCCCAGATGCGTGTGTGTAATGCCTTCCACGCTGGATCCGGGATGACGAAAGGAAAAGATCGATCCCCCATCTTCGCCTCTTTTTTTTTTTTTTTGGGGGGGGGGGGGAAGAACTACACACAAACCTCTGTCCCCACATTCCTGGTGCCGTCCCGCTTCATATTTCCTTTATCTCCTTCGAAAGTTTTACAAAAATCACAGACACACAATTAAATGCCACACTTGCAGGGCTCTGTCTAGTCCGAAACTTGCCGCCAAACTAGCGATTTGCAACCAGGGAAGTTCCCCCGAAATTAAAAAAAAAAAAAAGTCTTCTCTTCCTAGGGTGGGAATCGCAAAGGAGAGTTTTAAAAGTTTCGTTACTAAATGGATGATCGACCACATCCCCGGCCAGTTTTTTATTCTCATCAGTATTACTATCGTGCAAGTGTGATCTGGCTTGAAAATAACCATCGGACTTGCATCTTAAATAAAACTAGTAGGGGCCCACTTCTAATTCCCAGGCTTATAAAAATGTATGTTCGATATGAGAGGTATGCAAAATGCAACCCAACATCCAAGAACACGCCTTTAAAAAAACAAAGTAGGCAATAAGAATTTACACTTTCCACGCATTCCTGCATTTTATTATATTTTAAATATTTGATATACCTATGCAGTACAGTATAATCATTGCCTTAGATGCCAGTACTGTACAGTGTTTCAAAACAGATCAAAGGAAACCTTTAAAACGGTCAATTCGACCTAGGACTACATTTCAAATAGGCGTGTGTGAGATTTCCCCTTTTACACATTAATTTTAAGGCCACCTTCTGTTTATTATTTTTATTATTCTTAATTACTTCTCAATTTAAAAATGCTTTTCTGTGATGGAGTTGCACTTAGTACAGTTAGTTATCCTAAAATTTCCTCCACCACCCAGGCCACTCTAGCCTATTTCGTTTCTCTCCGTCCTTTCTTTCCTGCTCCAAAGGCAACCACCGACTGCGGCCCCAGGCAGAACCGAGGACCATTATGCAAATTAGAGGTGATTGACGACCATCAAGGAAACCAATCCCAGCCAAGTTGCTCCACCATTGGTGGAAATGGACTCTGACGCAAGAGGATACGTCAGCCACACACTTTGACCAATCAGGCGAGCCATGCAAATACGGAAAGGGTAAAACCCCCCTCATCCTTCATAACATCGACTCTGTCTTGAGCGCCGCGTAGCGTTTAAGAGGTGGAACTGCTCCCGTCAGTTTCGAAACTCCGCGCCGCGTGGAGATTCTTATAGCTTGAAAACCATATTTTTAATTTTGTTTCATTTTATTGCGAGGCATCTAGAATTTTCACGACGTGCTAGACAAGGCAGTTTAGGCAGTAAAACAGTCACTACATGTACTTAAATGTGCCTGTGAGAAGAAACTTGCCGATTTATAAAAGCAATAGCTTAAAAATTCCTGTCTTTTAAACACAAATTCCGTTTAACAGCCAACAATTATTTGGAAAGTTGCGAGGGCTCTGAGATCTTTAAACTTACCGTCATTTCATTCAGGAAACCTTGAGCGCTCAGTTCCCATAATGGCAATAGGTAACATTGGTTGCTTATACAGTATTAAAGTAATATTTATTGTCAAAGTCAGAGAGAATAGTAATGTAATGCAAGAAGAAATATGAACTGTGCGGGTGCGTGTGTGTTTAAGAGTCCAATGTTTTGTACTTGTATAAAAAACTGGTTCAGCTTGCTTCGTTTGGCACTTCCATTTTCTGCCACCAGGTGGAGTACCACTTAACGGAGTGGATCTATAGCCATGAAAAAAGGCCATTGCAGTTTCCTTTATCATAACCGCAAATGACCAACGATAAGACTAGACAAGTCTTGGCTGAAATGCTCACGTTGAAGCTGATTAACACTGCAGTCTTGAGCTTACTTAGGTAAAGGTCACCCTTATTTGAAAGCCAGTCGTATCCGACTCTAGAGTTCAGTGCTCATCTCTCTTTATAGCCAAAGAGCCAGCACCGTCTGCATTTGCACTTGTTTCTGTGGACATGTGGCAGGCATACCTAGACACCGGAGTGAATTGAACACTGTTTACCTTCCCACCGAAGTGATATTGTACTTATTTATCTACTTGCAAATTCTTGCTTTCAAATGCTAGGTTGGCAGGAGATGGGACAGAGACAGAAGCTCACTCCATCGTGCAGTACTCGGATATCAAACTCTGATGTTCCAGTCTTCAAATTCAGCGTCTTAACTACTTGAGCCACCGCAGACCCTGAGCTTACTTACCTGGAGATAATTTCAGTTGACTTCAGTAGAGTACATACATCTATAAGAAAGCATATTACGACTGGGATTTTGGTCCCATTGGTTTGTTGAACAAGACTACATTCTTGTAAAAGAAGTGTTTTATAGTTAATTTACATTGGCCTTTGAAATTGTCTTTTGCAAGACGTTTTGAGGCTAATAACTCACTTGAGGGTCCCCCCCTCCATTTATTACTCCAACTACATTGGTAAATGGATTTTAAATCAGCAATTCTTCTTAAAGCTGTATCTTCAGTTATGGAACTCTATTCAGGCTGGGTAGGAGCTTCTTAGCTAAACTACCACAGTCAGTGCCATCTCTTAATTATCCAGTGCCTTGAGTTTTCTGCAGTGACTTGTTTGTGTAGATGTTTGTGTGCCCATCCGAAGAGAACTAGGATGAGCTTTCCTTTTGTATGTGTAGCCAACTAGAGAATTGGCATCTAGTTACAGATGTATAAGACATTGTGTGCACACATACAGTACATTTAACAACTAGGACCTGGTTTTATGTGTTTTTGAATGTGTGCATGCGTATCTGAAATAACTAGAGAATTTGCATTTTCTGTGTGCATGGAAAAAGAACTGGCCTTTATTCTCCATGTTTCCTTCAGAAGCCCTAAATATCATAGTACAGTACTCCTTTCTAGACCCCTTCTTTGGTGTCCCATGACTCATACTCACTGTGGTTTCAAGATCATCTGATCTGTGGCAAAACATGCATCAAGAACGTCAGAAGGTGTTACAACTTGGATCACTTCCCAGTTTTCAGGATAACAGTTCCACGTCATCTTCTTTTGTTTTTACTCTTGGTGTGTGTTTGTGTTTTTTCCCCTGAGGAAGAGAATGGTATACAATGGCAGGAACCCAAGGTTGCTCCAGTAGCTTTGGGGGAATGTTCATGGATCTTCTGCTACTCTCCTTGTCCATCTGATGTTTTAAAGCTGATGCTGTCCAAATGACCCAGACTGCAATCTCCATCAGTCCTGGGTAACGTGGCTTGATAACTACTTGGGGTAATGGGAGATACAGTCAAGATAATGGAGAAGGCTACTTTTGGTTAATCCAAGGCATTTGGATTTTTGTTATGCATGATAACTGTGTGTCTAAACTGCTGTCAAATAGCGTCTCTGTTTGACAGCTGCGAGATCTTGGCAAATTGCGAAGTATCGTGAGATTTCGGAGAGCGCGCAATTTGAAAAGTGATAGGCGCGCTATGTATCTCTTTCATGCAAATGAAGGGATTAAGAAGTGTACATAGGTTGATTGACCAATCGGCATTGTTCTTTGTTGTAACTGTATCCTTCTGTATATGTATAAAAGGCCGTGTTTTGCCCCATCCAAGTTGTGTTCAGACCCTCCAAATAAAAAGCTGTATTTCACTTTCAATGCTTCTGGTGTCCAATTTCCGAACACCAACATTTTAAATATCGATTCCCAAATCTGACTAGTGTAAAATTTTCATTGGGCTCTTCTTCCTTATATCTGGGCAAGATGCTACTTCCAGCTGGTTCCCAAAGACAGAACCGGTAATGCTCCCAGCATTAGCCAAGTCCTGTCAACTAAAGTAATATCCAAAGTAAGGCTGTGAAGCATACAAATACACAAATGTGTGTGTGTGTGTGTTGTTTTTTAAACACCTAACCCTTCCCAGCCCCTTCCTCTCTGGCTGGAGCCTCTCTCTCTTGTTTCTCCTCTAGCTTCTCACACAATTTGCATTTTTCCCTTCCTCTTCCTCCCCCTCCTTTGCTTGACGTTTGTTTAGCCCACCAAGCAAATAGTTTAGCCTCAAACAAATAGTTCCCTCTCTCTTTAAACAACGCCAAGTGGTTTCAAGGAACACACGCGATCCTTCCACGCCCGAATATAAATAACGCATAGATGCACTGCCCACATCCCTTTGTCCTTGGGCTGCTTTCTCTCCCTCTCTCTGTTTTCCTCCTCCAACCCCTTCCCCCTTCCCCCCTTTTTCCTGCGCTTGGGTTTAGGCGCCCATAATTTTTGCGCGCCCTGAAGCTGTTTGGCAAACAGTTAAAACCGAGGAAGCCAAAGCTGGCCATTCCTTTTCTAAAAGGAACAGTCGTGTCCCGGGTTTGGGAACAAGTTAAATCGTGATGGCGAACCTTGGCACTCCAGATGTCCTTGGACTTCAATTCCCAGAAGCCCAACCCTCCATGGATCCACATGAATAGGTTTGCTGCGATTCATCTGGCCCGCGCCGCCCTTGTCACTCCTGTAAGTCCGTACGGGTGCGTTTTGCTTCCGCTTCCAGGAGCGACGAGGGCGGCGCGGGCCGGATGAATTGCAGCAAACCCATTCGTGTGGATTCACGGGGGCTTGGGTTTCTGGGAATTGAAGTCCAAGGACATCTGGAGTGCCAAGGTTCGCCATCACTGAGTTAAATCAACATGAGGGGAGCAATCCACATTCGTTTATCATCCGATCTGCCAGGCTCCAAAGCACCGTCGTGAAACTTGTCTATGAAAAACACACGTATCGTCTGCTCAGAAAGAGGAGGGGAAGGGGAAAAAAAGCCCTTGCCATGAAGTGCGACCCCGGTTGTGCCAGTGGTTCCTAACGTGGGGCACACGCCCCACAGGGGGACTTCGATTCCCAGAAGCCTAAGTCAGTACATCGGCTGATCTCAGTGCTTTGGGGAATTGAAGTCCAAAGGCCAAAGGTTGAGAAACAGGGTGGTAAGCCCCTTTGAGTCCGACAGGCACCTAATTCCAGGTAGATCGGTCCAGGATTGCACTCTTATGGGTTCATACAAACCAGCGGGGCATACTTTGGAGTAGGCATTGTTAAGGCAAAGATCTCTCTTGCTCAAAAGCCAGCCCTATCCGACTCTAGGAGGCAGTGTTCATCTTCATTTACGGCCAAAGACCCAGCGCTGTCTGCGTTTGCAGACATTTCTGTGATCGTGTGGCACTGTGTGACTTTGCCAAAGACAAATGCATGACTAGATACTGGAGCACACATAATGTTACCTTTCCTGCTGAAGCAGTGCCTATTTATCTACTTGCAATCTCTTGCTTTCGAACAGCTAGGTTGGCAGGAGTTGGGGCAGACGGCAGGAGCTCACTCCATTGTGCAGCACTTGGGTCTTGACCTGGTGACCTTCCAGTCATCAGGCTCATTGTCTTAACTGCTAAGCCACTGCAGTCCCTAGGTATCGGTACTGCATTGCATTGTCCTGGTTCAGTCCTGTGTTGTTCGGTCACGCAGTAGATTCCGACCCTTTGCGACCCTATGAACCATTGCCTGCCAGGCACCTCTGTCTTCCACCATCCTCCTCAGCCCGGCCAGCTCTGTGCCCATTGCATCTACAATACCATCTAGCCATCTCATTTTTGACCGCCCCCTTCTTTTGCCCCCAACCTTTCCCAGCATCAAGGCTTTCTCAAGTGAATCCTCTCTTCTCATTTGATGTCCAAAGTACGTCAGCTTCATCTTTACTATTTGACCTTCTAAGGAGCAGTCAGGGTTGATTTCTTCTAGGATCGACCTATTTGTTCTCCTCGCTGTCCAGGGTACCCTCAAACCTCTCCTCCACACCACATTTCAAAGGCATCTACTGTATTCTTCAGTCCTGTGCGTGGGGTAAATCCAATTGCAAGTCCCAAGGGAGCAGGCCCCATCAAATCAATGTGAAGTTTGGTACTTCTCTAGACTCCATTGAGTCAATGGGTCTGTAGGCAAGATCCAACAATAGGGGTTTGGCCCACTCACCAGAGGACAACCCTCCTTCCTTAGGACTTTGACGTGAAATGTGGGCACGCGTGCCCAGGCAAAATGCACCCAAAGGGGGTTTCTCTGATTGTATGTGTGTTTGAGTTTTTTTGGGCATTGTGGTTTATGTCATGGTATGTTTGGGAGGGGGAAAGGTTGAGTTTAAGATTCAAACAATCTTGGAAACATAAACCGAACTTTTCTCCCTTAGAAAAAGTACACAAAAATAAAACACAAATAAGGGGAGAGATTACACGCACACTCAGAGTTGTGTTTCCACTGGAGCTTGTAAAGCAAAACCTAAGAGGAGCCCGGGTTATAAACCATCAACAAAATCTCCCAGCTGTCGGTTAGCGCTTCCAGCCTCCCTCCCGCTTGTTCTGTGTTTGTCGTTTCTGTCTAAATAAAGACAGTTCCCTAGAGACGGCCAGGAATGGAATTCACTCCCCCAGGAAAAGGCTGCGTCAGATCTTCTGGTAGGAGAGGTTTGAAAAAGGCAAGACAAGGAGGCTGTGGAAGGAACCAGAAAAACCAAGGAAACAAAAGGCAGGGGAGAGGGAGGAGAGAGCCCTCCAGACTTCGATTACAACTCCCCCCCCTATCTTTTCCATCACTGCAGTTTTAGTCTAGTCCAGATGTGCCCAAACTACGGCCTGGGGGCCAGATCTGGCCCCTGACACCAATTCATCTGGCCTGCACCACCCTTGCCGCTCCTGGAAGCGGATACTTCCGCTTCCAGGGGTGGCATGGTTGATGTGGGCCAGATGAATTGGTGTCAGGGGCCAGATCCAGCCCCCGGGCAGACGTTTGGCCACCTCTGGTTCAAGCAGAGAAAATGGCAGCCTAAAAATCTATCTCATCCCGTTGCAAAACAGATTGCAAGGCCCTTTTTGCTTCTGCTTCCGGTGGGAGGAACCACATGACTGCAGTGGCTTAGTGATTAAGATGCTGAGCTTGATGACTCGAAGGTCAGCAGATCAGCAGTTTGAGACCCGAGTGCTGCATGCCGGAATGAGATCCTGTCTCTCTCCCAGTTCCTGCCAACCTCGCAGCTCGAAAGCAAGAAATTTCAAGGAGATAAATAGTTATCGCTTTGGTGGGAAAGGTAATAGCGTTCCATGTGCTCAGGTGTCTATTCATGTGTGCCTGCCACATGACCATGGAAATGTTTTCAGACAGTGCTGGCTCTTTGGCTGCAAACAGAGATGAGCACCAAACCCTAGAGTCGGATGTGACTGACTTTTGAGCAAGGGTGACCTTTACCTTTACCTAATGTATTGATGCTGATGAATGAAGTGCAGGTTGTGTTCCTGACTGCATGCTGAGGAGCACAACCAGCTCTTCCATTAATCAGCAGCAATATGTCCCCTAAACATATGTGACATTACTAAAATCATCAAGAGGATTCTGGAGTGGCCAGTAGTCAAAACTGTGGACAAATAAAAGACAGAGATAAAAACCATTCTATATTTATATATGTCCCTCTATACTATAGAGCAGGGATTCCCAACCTTTTTATGCTGTGGGCCGGTCACGTGGTTCTTCCCACCTGGAGGTGAAAGTAAAACATGCCTGTGCATGTGCGAAACGCTGCTGTAAATACACCAGCAGCTGTCGTAAACACATTTATGACAGCCGCAGGTCATTTATGGCAGTGTTTTGCGTATGCGCGGGTGCATTTTATTTCTGTTTCTGGGAGCAGCGAGGACTGTGAGGGCTGGATGATTTGGCACCACAGGCCAGATCTGGCCTGTGGGCTGTAGGTTGGGAACCCCTGCTATAGAGTCTATAGCAGGAGTTCTCAACCTTTTAAAGCCGGGGTTCGGGTCACGCTCCCTCAGACAGCTTCAGGGGCTAGATGGCCATTTTGCCCTTCACCACATGGCACTTCCTGGTGTGGTGGAGGGCCATATGAAATGGTGATGTGGGCCACATCTGGCCCATGGACCACAGGTTGAGGATCTCTGGTCTATAGTAATAGCCATGTCCAATCTGGCAGCATTCTGTTCACACAAATTGCTAACTCAATGGCTCTTGGAAATCCACAGGCAGGGTGAAAGCTCAGGAATAACAGATCATACTCTCCAGTAACTAGTGTGCAGAGACATTGTGACTCCGACTTTTGAGGTCATACTTACTGAGAGCCACTGGTAGTCTTCTCCTTCCTGGGTTTGACTAATAATCCTTGTTTAAAGCCACCCAAGTTGACATCATCAAGTTATCCTGACATTATCAAGTTGTTGTTGTTGTTGTTGTTGTTGTTGTTGTTGTTGTTGTTGTTGTTGTTGTTGTTGTTGTTGTTGTTGTTGTTGTTGTTGTTGTTGTTGTTGTTGTTGTTGTTGTTGTTGTTATATTTATATTTATATTTATATTTATATTTATATTTATATTTATATTTATATTTATATTTATATTTATATTTATATTTATTTATTTCCTCAAATTTCTATTGACGCCCAACTCGGCAACGACTCTGGGTGGCTAACAACAATCAACAACAACATCAGACAATTAAAAACCCTTAAAAATCCATTAAAATCCCATTAAAATTCAAAATAATTTACCCACCCACCCCATCCATTGAAAGAGATAGAGAATCTTGATTATATGAGCCAGCAGGCAGGAGTCACCCCTCCATTGGTGCCCCATACCTGCCCTGCCAGCCAGGTTTTCAGTTCTTTCCTAAAGGGTAGCAATTCCATCTGCAGCAGTAACTCTGTTGGCAGGAGGTTCCATAGGGTTGGTGTGGACACAGAGTAGGCCCTCCTTCTTGTGCTAGAGAGACAAGCCCCTCTAGCAGATGGTACAGTTAGAGATCCACTCCGGGCCACTCTGGTTGGACGGACAGACGATCTTGGGGTGACGCGGTCTCTTAGATATCCTGGCCCACTACCATATAGGGCTTTAAAGGTCATTACCAGCACCTTGAATTGCACCCGGAGGCATACTGGCAACCAGTACAGCTCCCGGAGCAGTGACGAGGTGCGGGCATAGTGCCTGCATCCCATCACTACCTGGGCAGCCGCATTTTGGACTAGTTGTATCCTCCGAATGGTCATCAAGGGCAGCCCCATGTAGAGCACATTACAGTAATTTAGTCTAGAGGTGACCAGAGCATGCGTGACCATGAGCAAGGAGTCCCGGTCCAGGAGCGGGCGCAACTGGCGAATCACAAGAAGTTGTGCAAAAGCCCTCCTGGCCACGGTCACCACCTGTTCTTCCAGCAGCAGCTGCGAGTCCAGGAGGACCCCCAAGTTGCGCACCGGGTCTGTCTGGGGCAAAACTGCCCCATCCAAGACCAAAGAAGGTAACTCACTGGATAACCCTGGACCCTCAACCCAAAGCCACTCGGTCTTGCTAGGATTCAGCTGAAGCCCGTTGTCCCCCATCCAGACTACAATGGCCTCCAGGCATCCGGACAGGACTTTGACCACATCACTGAGATCACCATGGGCCGAGATGTACACCTGAGTGTCATCCGCGTACTGATGGTACCGTGTCCCGTGGGAACGGATGATCTTGCCCAGTGGCAAAAGACCTCCTGGCCACAATTATACTTTGTGATAACTAGGACTTTCCATAGGCTTGGTGGTTCTACCTTTCCAGGAAAATCCCCCCTTTTGAATTATAACACTCCCCCTCCCCCGAATCATGTGGCTAAGGAAATCTTGAGAGTTGTCTTTAAACAAAAAGACAACTTTTCCAAACAATGTCCCTTTCTCATTACTCTACACAAGGTTCAACAGTGATACTGTCATGGTGGGACTTTGGATCAAGCATCAGGCTTGATCCTCACCAGGCTGAATGAGCAGGAGAGCCCCCACCCCCCTGCATTGTAGCCCACAGCACTGTGAAATCTCAAAACTGAGGGAAGGCTTATAAGACAATTCAATCCAAAGCCTGCGAATGGCTCAGTAGGCCACTGAACGGAGCCAGGCATTGGAAATAGGTTTTGAGGTTTAACACATGGACATTCTCGAGGGTAGTACAGAGTTGCACAAACCTGGCATTATTCAGAAGACTCCTTTGAGATGCTGAGTTTTTAGTGCTGCTATGGTCTAGCATCCTCCATAGAGGCCGTTTGTTTGGCTTGGAAATCATGTTTTGCTTTTCATGCAGAGCGTTATGTGCTTTCCAGATCTGAGAACAAGGGGTCACAGTGACAAACAACGGCTGCAGTGCTTCAGTGGCTAAGAAGCTTGCCTTGTTAGCTGGAAGGCCGGCAAGTTGGCAGTTCGAGACCTGGGTACTGCATGATGGATTGAGTGCCCATCTCTGTTCCAGCTCCTGCCAATCTAGCCGATCGAAAGCAAGAAATTGCAAGTAGATAAATAGGGGCCACTTCGGTGGGGAAAGTTCTTGGGGACATGAAAGGAGCCTCATTCGGGTGTCCCCTGGACAGAGTTTCTCCAGGAAAAAATCCTTTCAACCCAGAATAATTTCTGACACAAAATTATTATAGTGACAAACAACAGCCATTTTTTGATGATTCCTATTAGCCACCTAAGTTTTCCTTTTTCTCCTTTCCTTTTGTTGGCCGAGGAAACTTCTGTCTCCAGATGCCTTTCGCTACAGCCTTACTTTTCTTTTCTCTGAAAATAAATCACTTCCTTTCAGCTGATGGCAAGACCCTCTTGGCAAGATTTATCCACACACCACAAAATGCGCTATCTCAGTGGTTCCCCCACTGTTGCCCCATCAGTGGAACACATAAAACAAGTGGGTCACAGACGGAAGCTAGAAATCCAGGAGGGGTTGGTGGTGCAATTTTCACAACATAAACTATAGAACTATCATCTTTCTTTGTGTTTCAGCCACAGTGAGGCCAAATAATATTTCTGCATTTTTTTATTTATTAGCTTTGGGGTTTTACAGCTGCCATAGCAGTAAAATTTACCTTCTGTTACTTACTAATTCAATTATTATTATTTTTTTGCTTGTGCTTTTTCTTGTTTTTGTTCTTCTTAGGTTGGAGCATGGATGTCACCAGGGCTATGTCAACTTTGGACTTGGCTTTGAAAATGCCATTGGATTGCATCCAAACCTGTCTCTCAGGTTCTTCGCCCAATACATCCTTCTCTATGTGTACTCCCCCCTTCATTTATTTTGCCTAGAACAGTGATGGCAAAACTTTTAGAGACCGAGTGCCAAAACTGCAACTCCAAACCCACTTTATTTATTGCAAAGTGCCAACATGGCAACAGGGGAGGGAGCAAGCACTCCCATTGGGCTGCTGAGCAGAGGGGTGGGGCGAACTCTGGGCTGGGGAGGGAGGAAGTGCTCTGATTGGGCTGCTGGGCAGAGGGATGGGGCAAACTCTGTGCTGGGGGAGGGAGGAAGCACTCTGATTGGGCTGTTGGGCAGAGGAGCAGAGCGAAATCTGTACTGGGGGAGGGAGGAAGCTCTACCATTGGGCTTCTGGACAGAGGGATGGGGTGAAGTCTGTACTGAGATGACGGCATGCATGCCCACAGAAAGGGCTCTAAGTACCCCCTCTAGCACGTGTGGTATAGGTTTGCCACGACAGGCCTAGAATGATCAACTGTAATAATCTCTGCTTATTAGCTCCCATTATGTATTCTGCAGTTTTGGGTCAGAATCCTGTTTGTTTTGAACCATGAGCGGAATGGTCTATTCCAGAGCTGGCTTTTCTTTCCCTGTTTACTCAAGAAGCAAGGAAAAGAAAGTCCCCTTGCTTTCAAAGGGGCACCGAGATCATTGTTAAACTCTGCAAGCAAACTGGTTCTGCTGTAATTTAAAAAAAAACAAAACAAAAAAACATCTTTAACATTGATCTTAAATAATAAATGGGCACTGCAGTGGTTTAGTGGTTAAGACACTGAACATGGTGATTGGAAGGTTGGCAGGTCAGCAGTTTGAGACCCGAGTACTGCACGATGGAGTGAACTCCAGACTCTGTCCCCGCTCCTGCCAACCTAGCAGCTTGAAAGCAGGAAATTACAAGTAGATAAATAAGTACCACTTGGGTGGAAAGGCAAACAGCATTCCGTGCACTCCGGTATCTAGTCATGCCTGCCACATGACCTATTTAGTAGAGTCTTGCATCTTTATCTGAACAAATATAATAATTTCTGACCCAAAATTATTATTATCTGAAGTGACCTCTCTTCAAAGCCAGCTGCATCTCACATTGGCCACCAGAGGGCAACAGAAACCAAAAGAGAAAGGGCCTGGTGTTGTGATGTGATTCATCAACAAAGGCTGGAGCTAATTTCCCCCTTAATGTTGATACATTTCTGCAGTTTTGTGAACCTTGTAAAGAAGTTCCTTTTAAGGAGGTTTAGTTCATTAGCAGTCTAAGCTCAATTCAGTTTGGTGTAAGGAACAAGCGGTTGGGCAAAGGATTTGCTTCTGCTTTGTATCTTGGGCTCATTTCCTTATAAATTGCGTTATTTTGGTCGCTTCATGTATTTCTCACCTGCATGTTAGGGATTACTGCTCTGGATGTTCATTGTAGGTTGAAAATCAGACATTTGAAAAGTGGAGTTCTTCTTCTTCCATTTCTAGGCCAGATGTGAAATTCAAAATGAAGCCACCTTTGGGTGAATTCATTCTGCAGTTCCCTCCGCCTGACCTAGAGTGAGAAAGATTAGCTGGCAGCACAAGGTTGCCATTACTAGGGTATATGCCCAATTGTGGTTCAAGAATACCACAATTTTCAAGGAGGCTCTTTTTGTGTACCCCAAAAATGGAGTTACTGTATTTGCTGGTGTATAAGACCCACTTCCCCACTTAAAATACACTGGAAAAATAGAGTGCATCTTGTACTATATATAGTGACCTATAGTGGGCTAATTTGGCAATAACGGGGTGCATCTTCGGGGTTATGGATCCATGGTGGTCAAGAATTCTGTGCAGCAAGGACAGAGATAGCTGAGGTATGAAATAAAATGGAAGAGGTGCTGCCAAAGTGAGAATATGAATCCAGGAAGTACTGATTGAAGTCTGTGGGATCAAGCAAACACAGGATACAAAATTTGGGCTGTTAGATCAATGTATGCTAATTATTTTGCAAGTGGGAAATTACAACAAAACGTGGTAGTGTAGAATACTACCTAAGATGCCAGTTCTCTGGGTATGTCTTTCTGCAGCATATTCTGTCTCATTTCCCCTCCTGCTCATTTTCTATGCGTGAGGAGTTCATTCTTACTGAACATAATTAGTTCTTTCTGAGCTCTTCTGTCCCTTTAGGATTTTTCTCCTCTATTTCTTTTAAACCTCTTCAAATTTCCCCACAACCTTTTAAAGACATCCAGTGTGGTATAGTGGATACAGTGACAGATTAGGATTCTGGGGACCAGGGTTCTTCAAATCTCTACTTAGCCATGAAAACTCACTGGAGGAGAAGAACTGGTAAAACGACTCCTTAAATATCTCATTTATTTTGAAAAGCCAAATTAAGTTGCTACAAGCCTATTTTGACTGGATGGCACAAAACACACTTTTGAGGTTTTGATGTCATGCATGCATAATGTTACTTTGGTTATGTGACATTTCATGGCTGAAGAAGGAGTTTGCTCTTAAAAAAAAAAAAGACCAGGTCTCAGAATTTGCTCTTGGTTGGATTGATGGTCTGTAGTTCAGGACAACAGAACTACTACTACAACAAAAATGCTTGGTTGGTCGCTGACTATCTTTCTGCTAGAGATCCTGTTGCTTACACAAATATTTCTGTTGCATTAGCAGAGAGTGTGTTTTCACACTTGTACAATGCCAGGTTTGCACAAGTAGCAGAATCCTTCATTACTATGTTCGTGGGACTTTTCACTTAGCAGAAGCTTGGTACAATATACATACTACATAGCAATGAGAACACATTTTATAATAATAATAATAATAATAATAATAATAATAATAATAATAATAATAATAATAATAATAATAATAATAATAATAATAATAATAATAATAATAATAATAATATCATTAACTGTTTGTGTTTTAAAAGAAGATCTATTAAAGAACCAAACTGACAGATTAATTGAGAAATAGAATTTTTATGAGAATGTATCAGAATGGTACATTTTAGGTGACATGCAGATAGCTTTCCCCAAAGAATCAGCAATTAAAAAGTAGTTATAGGAATGACCTCTGTCTCAGATTAAAAGCCCATTATAAAGTATGGATGGGAAAATGTGATTATCCATGTATTTTCCTTGCTTGATTTATTTGTAGTAGCTCCAGAAACTAGCCATCCGAAGCCTTGATATTTCCCACATGGTGGGTCTGAGAGACCCTCCCTAAGGAAGGCCCATTTTATTCAGCACCAGTATCTAAGCAACGCTCAGGATGGCCTCCGAATGTTGAAATGAAATATAAGCATTCTTTGCACATGACCTTATAGGACTGCCTCTGGTTCCTAAACTCACAGCCTCCTAGTTCTCGGGTTTCATTTGGAAACCTCCTAGGTGCATAAGGGTCTGTCAGCATTTCCATTTATAGACTTTTAGAAGTCAACCCCAACAGATTTTCTTCAACACACAACTTGTATATATTCGCATGTTATCAGGTTTTTCTTCTGAACCAGAGGGAGTGGGGAACCTCCTTCTGGACCCAGACCTCAGCACAAGAAGGTGGGGAAAGGAAAGGGGAATTCATCACTCCAGATGTTGCTGGATAACAACTCCCATGGTCCATGATCATTGGCCCTGATGGGTGGGACTGATGGTTGTTCAAGTCTAACAACATCTAGCATTGGACGTTCCTCACTTCCGAAACTTGGAAAAGTAGCATTGGTGGTGGTGATGGTGGAGACAACTCCCAGCCCAGCATTACCAATAGCTTTTGAGAGCAGTTGTCCAGTAAAGGAATTGTAGTAAATTTTGCCCATCTCTGCTATAGAATCACTGAACTTCTATAGTTGTGACTAGATGGAGTTTGGTCCTGGAGTTTAATCTGGTTTTGGGACAGGCTAATTTATCCTTTCTCCAGCAACCACATGATTATGGGTGGTCCCAAACCATCCTGCCCCTGATGTATGTCTATCTGTAGCTTTTTGGGTCCCAGTCGGATGCTACTTTTTGGGGGGTTGCAAGTAGGATGACTTCATTTTGGTTCACTTCCAGTATGTGTGATTGCTGGGACTGAAACCAGACAGGTTGCTTAAGCTTGGGAATGCCCATAATCGTGTGGTTCTATGTTACCACATGAAGGGGGGAGTAGTTTGACGTCCTTTGTGACAACAGGTCCCTTAGGGAGCAACTAGATGGTTAAATAGTCACAGGCTGGATAGTCCTAAAAAAGGTCACTTTGAGGTATGGTTTGTCATTTGGTGTGGTCCTTGTATCTACCATACAAAAGTTGGGGAACACTGCAGCTCAATCCAACCCTATTTGGTCCTTCTTTTCTCTAAAGAGAAAGGGAAAAAACCTGAACAAAAGAAAATCCTTCTTATCCTCTCTTGTCTTCTCCACCATGGGGGAGTGGGAGGAAGCTTTTTATTTTATGTGGCATAAGGTTTCTTGGCTTGCAAAACAACCAATTCTCAATTCTGTACTGTTGAACTTTAAAAAAACCTTTGCATTTTCTCTCTCCCCCCTCTATGGGGGAGCAGGAGGAAGCTTTCAATTTCCCAATGTTGTGAAGTAGCTTAAGCAAAGTGGTTTGGTATTTTTGAACCGCAGTTGGGTGTACCCTGGTAACGGCAACCTTGTGTTGTTAGCTAATCTTTCTCACACTAGGTTAGGCAAACAAAACTACACAATGAACTCCCCAAAAGGTGGCTTCATTCTGGCAGTTTCACATCTGGCCTAGACACGAAAGAAGTCTTCTCCGGAACTTAGTAAACTTATTTTGGTGTGTTACAGCTTCCAGGATCCTCCACGTTGGCTGGCCAACAGCTAGATTGGGGGAGGGGATACTGGAAGATGTAGTCCAAAAAAGTAACTTTCTCAAGTTCTGGATTGCTGCCATAGAGGAGACCATCTGCCTATTTCCCATCACAAGACATACTTCCACCACTGTGGAGATGTTGCCATTGTAGACATCACCATCTTCATGTGCAAAGAATCCTTATATTCCATGTCTACATTTGATGCCATTCTGAATGTTGCCTAGATGTTGGAGCAGAATAAATAGATGAATAATTGAGGAAGAAGAGTGTCTTTATTCTACTTTAGAAAGCATGCAAACTAATGTGGAAGGAGGAAGTCCTTTCCGTGCTGACACTCTGTGTTAAAAAATCCCTGCATGGAGTAAGCGTGGGGCCATTTTTCTCCAATAATGCTGACTTTCCATATTCAGTGAATTGTTCAAAAGTAAGATTATTTAAAGGGGTGATTCCTGCCTGCATTCTGAACACATCCCCACCCGAAACATTTGTGCCAATCCTGCATTAGGAAAGGGCGAATATGGCTAACTCTTCAAACCTTGTCCCAGGAAGGCACAGTGGTTAAACTGCTGAAATGCAACCAAAAGGTTGTGAGTTCAATCCTGACCAGGGATCAAGGTTGACTCAGCTGTCCATCCTTCTGAGGTCAGTAAAATGAGTACCAAGCATATTGGGGGCAAAATGCTAATTAACTTGTGAACCATCCACTAAGCTCTATGGGGCGGTATATAAGTGTGATTTCTTTGCTTTGTGTTGGATTATGCATAAAGCTAGATAGTTTCTTTTAAAGGTTAGGGATGATTGCCATATAATGTTTCTCTGAGATGAATTTTTAAAGTGTGCAGGAACGTTTATTCAGAGCACTCTAAAATACAGCAAACACATGTGGAGACCCTCCTGAACTCCTGGGGAAATATGTGACAATCTGTTTTTAATTCACAAAAGCAGACTTATTAGTGAGTATAACTGGAACTTAAACGTGTTTATACAGACATTAGTCTCATTTGCTTGGTGAGATTTACTCGCCATGAAGAGTTCTTGTATAGGCTTACTCCTGAATGTCCATGCACAGGATTGCACTCTCAATGGTATTTATTCCTAAGTATGTATGCACAGTGTTGCAGTCTTAGACAGGTACAGTAATACCTCATACAAAGTCTGCTTCGTACAACATCGAATTCATACAACATCACCTAATTTCTTGAAAAAAGTTACCTCATACAAAGTCGCTCGACTTTGTATGAGGCATTGGGTTTTTCCCAGGTTGCATTGTGCCTGGGCAGGATAAAAGGCAGGACACATGCGTGCATTGCTCTTGTGGGTTTTGCATGAGGCGAAGAGTGTTTAGGAGTGGTTTTGAGCACGATTTTGGATTTTTTTGAATTTTTTCATCAAAATTTTTAGAAGCATTCCTGGGATTTTTGCAGCATTCTTCAGGTTCTTGGACAATCAGGGTTGTTTGACATGTTTTTGTAATGTATTTAGCCTTTAGACAATGATTTCTTAAAGTTCTGTCAGTTTCCTGTCTGTTTCCTTGACTTTGCCCTGAAGTCTGTACTGTTACAGTACAATGTATCTCTATGGAAACGATGTTGTACGAGGCATCGCGGCATGGATTTGGACGTTGTATGAGGCATCGCGGCTACGATTTTGCATGCCTCATACAAAGTCCAAATCCGTATAAAGTCCAAACTTGTGGAACCAAGTTGGGATGTTGTATGAGGTATCACTGTATATTCAAAGTGCGCCTAGGTGGAAAGGACAAAAATATACTTCAGTATGTTTGTTGCACAAAGGTTTATGCCCTTATTTTTTCTTTTGCACAGCATGATCAAACCATATTTCATAAAATGTCTGCAAAAGGTAAAAGAAAAAAGGGATTTGCGGGCAGTGATTCATGTCAGATCTTCTTTCAAGTCTATGAGACTTAATCATAGGCTTCCTAGGTATTCTGTTCTATGTACTACTTTTCTTTTCAGTTACCCAAGTCCAACCATCCCAGCAAGCATTCACAATGGTGAGCAGACATAATTGGAGTCTCCTCAAAATCTGAAAATCTAGGATTATAACTCTCTTTCTCTTTTCCCCTCTCCCCCTCTCCCCATCTATCTATCTATCTATCTATCTATCTATCTATCTATCTATCTATCTATCTATCTATCTATCTATCTATCTATCTATCTATCTATCTATTTTTATTCTTAATGGTCAAACAGTGTGCAAATTACGAGACAGGTAGATTGATCAAGTTATTGTATATGCTTTAGCTGTAATCAGGATATACAGTGGAACCCCGTATAACAAATGCTTCGTATTTGGTAACATTCTAACTTTGTTTTTTGCTATTTTGTATTTTGAATTGTTGTATTTTTGTACTGTATCTTTAAACATTGTGGGCTGCTTTGGGTCACCCATTGGGTCGAGGAAAGCAGGCTATAAATAAAACATCATCATCATTACTACTACTACTACTACTACTACCACTACTACCACTACTACTACTACTGTTACAACAACAATTTTGTACAACAAAGCGTTTGTGCGGCAACTGCGATATCCCGGATAATGTCCCCCCCCCCATTATTCAGGGTTTTCATTAAGTGGGGTATACCCTGGTTAATGAAAACCCCATATAATGAACATTTTCTTTTTGTTATGCAGGGATATCACCCATTTGATCCACATAATGAAAAAACCGCATAGTGAAGAGCTCTGTGGAATGGAGCTTTTATGTTATGTGGGATTCTACTGTATTAGCTATCATCAAACTATATCTATAGCCATGCTGTATGTTGTCTGATACATTTTCCGTTCAATACCTGTAATGCCACGGCAGACCTACACAAATGCTACTAACGTACTGAAATGAGGTATCTGCTGTGGAATCAATGGTTTCCATAATGGGGATCTCCAAAGTCAGTGTGAAAATTTTCTCAGCGTTTGGCAAATGGACACGGTAACTGCTTGTTCTGTTATTTGAATAGGCTGGGGATGAAAGGCTATTGGAAAAGCTGAGATCTGAACAGAGTCATGGTGTCAACTTCAAAGGCGGCCCCTGTTCTCATTGAAGACAGTGCTGTCTTGTTTTCAAAGGCAAAGGGACCCGCAAATGCAAAGTGAATGGAGGCAGATGCTTTCCCATCTGCCAGGGATACTGGGTCTTAAGTGTGGTGCCTTGAGGATCGTGACTGGGCCATTGCTTGTAGAACTCCAGGTCAGGAAGAATTACTGTGCTCAGATCCTTCATCAGATGCATTGCCATGCTTTTAAAGGGATATTTCCAGCTTCTTAAGAAAACAAAGAGCTAAGTGTGGGAAATCAACCAGCCAGCCAACCACCCACCAACCAAGCAGCCAACAAGGGAATATTTTTTATTTAACCAAATAGGCAACTTAGGCTTACTGTTTGTAGCAGGTAGCCATGATAAGAGAAGTCGTGCTAGGGCAGTGGGGGCAAACCTATGGCATGCACACCAGAGGGGGCACTGAGCGCAGTCTCTGTGGGTACACACACCTGCCCCAGCACAGAGTTTGCCTCGCCTCTCAGCCCTGCAGCCCAATGGGAGCGCTTCCTCCCTCCCCCCACTATAGAGTTCGCCCCACCCCTCTGTGGCAGGGATGGCAGCCTGTTGAGTTTGGGCACTTGGTCTCTAAAAGGTTCGCCATCACTGTGCTAGGGTGTCCCACAAATAGGTAAAAGCTGTCTGCCATTCAACTTACATCACACTACATAGGTAGAGTTCCTGCCTGTGTTTCTCTCCTCCTTGCTGCTTGTAATGCTCAGAGAGTGACACAGAATATCACTGTCATTGAAAAGGAGCAGGGCTAGAAGCACAAATGCCAGGCTTTGGGAACCTTAGCATTTATTTATTGTTCACATTTGTATTGCTGCCCCCTCGCTGCAGCGACTCCAGGCGGCTCACAATTAAGAGGCTCATTTGGGCTGGTTCAGCTGATGAGGCTCTTTGGTATGATAATAGTATGTATTCTCTTGTTGGAGAGTGTGTGTCACAATTTGCTGTTCTTCATAATTACCATTAGAGGAGACAACACCCCACTCTGCCTAACAGGAGGGACAGGTCTTGAGGATATCAGGTGCTGCTGACAGAGGGTCTGATTGACTTATTTCAAAAAGGAATGTTTTAGCCACTTGTTCACTTTTGCAGAGACATGGTGTGAGTTTCTGGGACATGCTTAGAAAAGTTAATTTTTTGGGAAGGGGGCACATCTTCAAGAATCGCCTACCCAGTATGTCCATGTAACTTAGTAACTCTTCTCTTGTAGTGGTTGGAGTGGTAGTTGATGGGTTTCCTTAGGCAAAATTCAAATTAGAGCTATTCCTCCAAATAATGCAGAGCTTTCTGTTTTTTTATAAAAATATCTTTTATTTTTATTAAATATAGAAAAACAAATAAAGAAAGAATACAACAGTAAAAATAACAAAAGTAACATTACATCAACAAATATGTTTACCCACCATCAATGGGACATTATTTGTCTCCCTTCCCCAACTGCAGTGGCTCATGTGGTTAAGACGCTGAACTTGACGTCTGTAAGGTTGGCAGGTCAGCAGTTCGAGACCTGAGTGCTGCATGACAGAGTGAGCTTCCATCTCTGTCCCAGCTCCTACAAATCACGTAGTTCAAAAGCAAGAAATTGCAAGTAGATAAATCGGTACCACTTTGGGGGAAGGTAAACAGTGTTCCATGCATAAGAAAAACAATTTTTCTTTATCAATCCCTTCTTTAACTTCTATTCACATGCCAATTTAGTATTTCTAGCCATATTCCATAATTCTTTATACCAGTCCTCCAATACAAATTCAGTATACATTTTCCAATTTCTAGCCATTAACAACCTCATTGCTGTTACCATGATAATAATCATTTCTTTCTTATTTCTATCTAGCTTTATATTTCCAAAATCCATTAACAATGCTATTCTAGTACACATCTATAGAGGGGTGCCCAAACTATGGGCTTGAGCTGGATCCGACCCCCTATGCCAATTCATCCAGCACATGATGCCCTCATCGCTCCCGGAAGGGGAGTAAAACATGCCTGTACAGATGTTTTTTTACTTCTGCTTCTGGGAGTGACAAGGGTGTCGTGGGCTGAATTAATTGGCATCAGGGGCAGATCCGGCCCATGGCCATAGTGACCAGCCCCCTGAACCATTTGACCAGCCCAAGAAATTTGGGCACCTCTGATTTATAGTTTTAAAGATAATATTTGATTAATTCTTTCAAACACTTTCCCTCCATGTCCTCTTTACAACCTTAAAATCCTACCATAACACACAAGTGTGGTATGTGCGGACACAATTGGCATACTGGCCCTGACAGAACCCCGGTGATGGGCAATCACCTCGTTACCAGGGGTTCCTGAAGGGACAGAAATTGGGGGAGCGGAATATTAGATAGGGTTTAATTCACCTACAGCTGACCTGACAGGCAGCTCGGGCAATAGGAAGCTAATGACTAACTCGCTAGTCATGTAATAGGTAATCGCACATCTGCGGATTACTCTAAGTCCTAAAACCAATACCAGCCACATGTTTACTCCAGATAGCTTGGAACAATGGAGTTCCCCTGTAATTGTTTAGTTTAGTTAATTAACTCCCCTGTAGAGTTTCCCAATTAACTCATGTAAACATGGCATGTGGATCTTGTCAGATCGCAGTTCTTTTGCATGCGGCCTGTACATGATAAATACTGATGATTTGCCTCATTAAATCACTGGTCTTTGCTCCATCTTGCCTCGTGTCTCATTGCTTGACCAGTCTCCTCCGGGACCCAACAGCCGCTTCGCGGCCCCAATCCAACACACAAGAGTCAGCAGAGCTGGGAGAACCTTTGGACTCTTAACTCCAGCAACCATACTAGCTGGGGATTCTGCGAGTTGTTGCTCTTTAAAAATAGATTTCTAGTCCCCCACCCCCACTCCGCTTCCTTACTGAATGTCCATCTCATTCTCTGAGTTAAATAGCTCTTGAATCTGGCTTCTCTCTGTGTGTTGTAGTCATTTTCACAGGCTTTTGTGACATCAATCGCTTGGAATGCTGGCTATGCTTATAGGGCATGAGAGATGCTGTCTTCCCAACCATGAGTGGTGTGCCCAGCATAAGTGACAGAATTTGTGTTGTGCAGAAAAAGGAAGGATGAAAAAGCGAGGGTCCCACTTCCCAACTTCCTAGACAGCTTGGAAATCTTGCCAATTCTGGGAGTATCAAAGGCTGTGAATGCACTTGAAAAATGACATCTGGGTATAAAGTTAAGTCGATTGGAGCTTTGCCTAAATAATAGTCATGTTTTCCATATAGAGAAGTTCTGACTGGAAGGGCAGATCCCTCTGACAAGTCCTCGTCCATTGAGCACCCTGGCATGGTTTAAGGGTCCAAGTTGTTTTTGGAAAAGCAAGCAAGAAAAAACATGTCTATCTAATTGCTTTTTGTGGTTTGTTGATTACACTCCTAAAATATATCCCTGGGCTTCAGATCTTATGTCGGAACAGGTGGTTTTCCCAGAAGCTTATTTGATGTGGATTTAATTACACTGCCTAGGCCCGTGATGGCAAACCTTAGCACTCCAGATGTCCGCATAGTTAAAGCAATGGTCTTCCCAGCAGGTAATGTATGGCTGTAAGAGCTAGACCATAAGGAAGGCTGGGTGCAGAAGAATAGACACCTTTGAACTGTGGTGCTGGAGAAGACTTTTGAGAATCCCCTGGATTGCAAGGAGATTAAATCAGTCCATCCTGAAGGAAATCAACCCTGACTGCTCCTTGGAAGGACAAATACAGAAGCTGAAGTTCAAGTATTTTGGCCACCAAATGAGAAGACTCACTGGAGAAGGCCCTGATGCTGGGAAAGATCAAAGGCAAAAGGAGAAGTGGGAGGCCAGAGGATGAGATAGCTAGATGGCATTGTTGACACAGTGGGCATAGATTTGGGTGGATTATAGAGGATGGCAGATGACAGAGGAGCCTGGCGTGCTGTGGTCCATGGGGTTGCAAAAGTTTGGATTCGACTGTGTGACTGAACAACCAGTCAGAGTTGAGGGGACAATTATTATCCTGGCTGGATAGCTCAATGAATTAGGATCTGACTGTGGAGACAGAGGTCGGGTGTTTGATTCCCTACTCTGCCTCTTGCAAAAAGGAAAAAGGCAACCTGTGTGGCTTTGGGCAAATTGTCCACGGGTGTCCTTAAAAGAGGAGAACCATAATCTACTACTGTGCATTGTCTAGCTGGAAAGACCTGGAAAGGGTTTCTATAAATCAGAATTGACTTGACAGCAAATGATTATTGTTCTAAGGATACGTCCTTTAGGTTGGCAAGCAAAGAAGTGCTTCGTGTAGGAAGACTCCCTCTGGCTAAATTGTGACCGATTTGTGGTTTTGATGCCTACCTTAGATATTAAACAGAGTGGATGGAAAAAAGATCATTCGTCTCGAGTATGACTTTCCCTCTTTTTGTAATTCTTGGCTTGGCATCAACGGCTTGGCCATTTGCCCTGTTCTCTCTGGTCCCAAGCCAGCACTGTGGGCTTGCAGTCTCTAAGGTGCTGACAGCATTTTTTTAAAAAAGAAAATTTTGGCAGACCAAAGATTTTATGTCAGACATCAAGATCCACAGCTTGATAAACATGTCTGCCTCTGGCGAGTGGCAGCATTCTTCTGGAAAAGAAAAACAAGAAATGTACTGTGTAAACAAGAAAAGTGGTATGAATAGCTTAGAATAACATGGCTGTGGGGTGTGTCTGGATCACTGGCTTTTTATTTTGTGAACTTATTTCTGGGCTGGAGTCACTTACTTAAAAAGCATGCACACTTTCATAACCATTTCCCCCATATCTTTTCCCCAGACATTATGCATCCTTATGAGAGAAGAAACAACGAAGGTAAACATCAGCGTATTTCTTGTGGGGCATCTTGAAGTGGCCCAAAGTACTCAGTCATTGCAAAAGTATATTATAATGGCTCTTTCCTCCACTAAAGTTAAATTTTCAAGTTAGTTCAGTTGAGTCAGTTAGTTTTGCTTTTTCTCTCATTTGAATATACTGTTCATTACAATTTTTTTTTAACAAAGGTGATATCTGGTAAATTACTGTACTGTATTTCCAAATGAACTGAATAAAAAATTCTCCACTATTGGGCACAACCAAAATAAAATACATTACAGCTATTTCCAGTCGAGAGATGATTGTGTCACCCCAGCCTCCCATACAGGTGTTAAAACACCATGAAGGTGTTTAAAACATCGTAAAGGTGTTTTACTAAGAGCCTTTCCAGCCTGGAGTTTTGAGACAGGTCCCCCACCCCCTAGCATTCACACACGTTGGAATCTGGAGCAGCCCTAGTCACCCTCAACGCATGCCTTTTGAGCTGCAGTCAGGGTGTTTAATTTTTAAGCACTGTGCTTGGAGGCCGAAAGGACGGGGGTTCGATTCCCCGAGAGCTGCATGACAGGGGACATGAAAGGAGCTTCATTCCGGTGTCCCCTGCAAAAATCCTTTCAACCCAGAGTAATCTCTGACACGAAAACACACACACTTTTTTCAGTGTGCTCCCACATATATAGTTTCTAACACCCATGGACTCTGGAAATGGCATATATGGAAGCTTCGCAGCTACCAAAGGAGGCTTCTGGGATGAATATCCAGTATGGTGAAGGGGCTAATGAGCAAACGAAGGAAGTGAAATTATTTTTATGGCTAATGGATAATCACTAATGCCTTTCATTAAAGGTAAAGGTCGCCCTTGCTCGAAAGCCAGTGGTGTCCAACTCTAGGTGGCAGCGCTCATCTCTGTTTACAGCATACTCACCATGCGCCGCTCCGGAAAATATGGGAACTGCTCTGGCCCAAGTGCGCATGTGCAGCAAAAGCTCCTTTGCCCATGCGCAGAACCCATTTGTGCATGCACAAAACATGTTTGTGCATGCACAGATGGGTTCTGCGTGTGTGCGCATGCACAGTAACCCCTTTCCTCACTGTTCTAAATATGGGACGATGCTGGGAAAGGGGAGGAACACGTGCCAAAATACGGGATTTCCCGGCTAATCTGGGATACTTGACAGGTATGGTTTACAGCCCAAAAGTCAGTGCTGTCTTTGTCTGCAGACATTTCCATGGTCATGTGGCAGGCATGACTAGATGCTGGAGCAAATGGAATGCTGTTACCTTTCCTGTCGAGGCAGTACCTACTTACCTACTTGCAATTTCCTGCTTTCAAACTTCTAGGATTGGCAGGAGCTGGGACAGATGACGGGCAGCTCACTCTGGTGTGCAGTACTTGAGTCTTGAACTGCTGACCTTCCGGATGTTAAGCTCAGCATCTTAACCACTAAACTACCATGGCTTTCACCATGCATTACTTAGTTGAAATTAAAGCAGGCTTGTCTGTGTGTTGTTGATTGAAACCACACCTACAATGAAATGTGTTGTGCTTTCGTTTCAGTTATAGTTATTACGTCTCAATATGCACCAACCTGTATAAATTAGCATATAGAAATCTCTGTCTTCTTTGCCTTTCACTTTTATTTATTTTATTTTACTTTACGTTTTAAAAATTGTGTATATATGGCCATTCTGTCTCCTACAGATTCAGTGCTCCATGGTTTTGTAGAATTAACTTTGATCTATCTGTGGAATTTATTTGCTAGATTTTTTTCCGACTGTACAAATATTTTTTCTTGTTGTCCACCTTTTTGACAATGATTTTCTTCTTTTTTCAGTAGTGTAACTGGCCACTTTGCTAGCCATTTCTCTCAAAAGCATCTGTAGTAGGACTGTCGTGTTAACCACCATGCTGTCCACTATTAGCATATGACCAAAATGAAATACATTACAACTTGTATGTTTTGAGAGCAGACACTCACTGTGGATCAGTTGCTAAAGTAAGTTTACTGGTGGCTTAGTGGTTAAGATGAACTTGATGACTGGAAGGTCGGCAGGTCAGCAGTTTGAGACACGAGTGCTGCATGACAGAGTGAGCTCCTGTCTCTCTCCTGCCAACCTAGCATTTCGAAAGCAAGAGGTTGCAAGTAGATAAATTAGTACCACTTTGGTGGCAAGGTAACAGCATCCTGTGCACTCTGGTGTCTAGTCATGCCTGCCACATAATTCTGGAAATGTCTGCAGATGCAGGCAGCGCTGGCTTTTTGGCTATAAACGGAAATGAGCACCGATTCCTAGAGTCAGATACAACTGGCTTTCAAGCTAGGGAGATATTTACCTATAATTGCACTATTGCATTGTGTTACTGCACAGAAAGCTGGTACAGTGTAATGGTTAGAGTGGTTAAAATAGGACACAGATTCACGAAATCTGGGTTCACAACCTCACTCAATCATGAAACTCACTGGGTGATCTTGGGGCAGACATACGCTCTGTTGTTGTAAAGTTAAACTGATGAAGAAAAGACCCATGTTTGGTGCCTTGGTCTTGCTGAAGGAAAGTTCACAAGCATTTTCAGAGCCATACCCAGGATTCTAGATGTGGGTGGGCGATTATTTTTTCAGGATGGGCAACAATGTCATATATATGGCCACTAGAAGGCGCAAAGCCCAGTTTCCCACAGGAATGCATTGGAAAAAAGCCTCTGGGGTTGTGGTGGTAAACCTCTGGCACGTGTGCCAGAGGTGGCACTCGGAGCCCTCTCTGTGGGCACCCATGCATTCGCCCTAGCACAGAATTCATCCCATCCCTCTGCCCAGTATTTCCTCCCTCCCCCCCCCAGCACAGAATTTGCTCTGCCTCTCTGCCCAGCAGCCCAACGGGAGTGTTTCCTTCCTCCCCTGTTGTTGTGTTGGCACTTTGCAATAAATAAGTGGGTTTGGGGCATACCTGTCAAGTTTTGGATTTGGAAATAAGGGAAACTTCCTGTCAAATAAGGGATACTTGATAGCTATGCTTATCCTGTGCTGCCCTCCAATGGCGGCAATAGGGCATTGCAGTCTAATTAATAAGGGATGACAGCAGGAAAGAGGGTAAAATAAGGGGTTTTCCTGGCCAATAAGGTATACTTGACAGCTATAGTTTTGGGTTGCAGTTTGGGCACTCGGTCTCTAAAAGGTTCGCCATTACTGCTCAGGGAGTTTGAGGGTGGGCTGCGGCCCTGAGCATTTTACAATGTATGTGTATGTGCCTTGGGTGTGTAAGAGCATTTCCCTTTCTCCCCTCTTGTAAAATTAGGTCACTGTGCGGTGCAAATGGAGCCTTCAGCACTATGTCAGACTGCTTGAAGTGCTGCCTTGAACCCATGGCCTGTTGTGCCACCTGTTGATGAAAGGAACTGCGAAGGAAGTCCAACAATGGTCCCAGCTGTGAATGGCAGGAAAGCTGTGATTCCTGGTTCTCTAAATAGGACCTCTCTGTGTTGGCTTATGACTTCCTTTTTTCCCCAGCTGATTGCAGATCATAACGATCACTGCCATTTGGACAGGAATAATTAATGGACTAAGTGCATGTTACTGGCTGCCGAGCAGCCCAGGGCAAGAATGCCTGTCCATTTCAGGCTCAGCCTAACCCACTGAGGCACTTAACTTCCTGAGTCAATAGTGATCCCATAAGGCGAACAAAGGACCCCCATTGATCATTGCCCTCTGGTAATTACTGCCAGCGTGAGGTTGTCCCTCACAGCTTGTTGACATCTTCTGACAATTTAAATATGGCCATATTTTTAAGACATACACTCATGCACAGCAACCTCTCAAAGGAGTGGGCCTGTAGATCTCCACTAAGAAAATTGCCTGCGAATGCAGAGACAAAATGGGTTTTTATAGCCACAGATCCAAGGGAACGTCAGGTTATGACACTTTATAATCAACTCCCCTGCAGACTCCGGGCCAGCTCCAAAGCAATTTTCCAAGATTGACTTTAGTGGTGATTTCAGCCCATCTTACAAAAGGAGGTGAGCTTATGACAAGAGAATATGTCATGTTTATGTGCTTAATTGTGTTACAAATAAAGCCGTCCTTCTTGGGAGACTGGTCTAAAGCTAACAATCTTCCAGACAGGGTAAAATGAAATCACTTGTTATCACTTCCCAGCCAGCTTTGTGTTACAGTATTTCTTTTTGAACAGACTCTGCGTCTTCACCCAAAAAATCAGGCTCTGCTAGGGCCCATGGATACTGCCACATATCCTATCCTGTTCTGCTCTCTCCGTATGCGCTCAGTACTGAGCACTGGTTTCTGTCACTTATAATGCACTAGCAGAGGTGCCCGTTCTTTGTCCAGGATGGACCCAACCCGGGTCAGGGAGACAGCAGGGCCCCCTCTCTCCTGTGATGACCTTACCTTCTGAGGCGCCCCCCGGGTAGTTTGTGCACTCTTTTGTTGTCCCAGCAGGCGGTCTGTCCCTGGCTGAGGCTGGGCGGTGGTGTAGGGCTGAGGCGGTGCCTATGGGGCCACCTTGCCAGGCCATGGCTCGTGGAAGCTGTCCGCATTGGCACCTTGGCAGGCGGTGGCTTCAGGAGGCAGCCTTTGGTCCATTGTGGGCTGCGGAAACACGGTGGTGATGCATGTGCACTGGTGCACGCATGCACACTGAAGAAGCACCCTCGTCAGCTGTGGTCGCCCGGTGATGACGCATGCTGACGTCATACTGGCAATGTGAAACCGGCAATCCTTGCTGGTGGGACTTATGCCCCACCCGTGGCTTCCAGAACCCCCTCTTTGACCAGCGGGACATGCAAGGTAGGCCCCGTCCGGTTGTCAGGGGGGTCGGTTGCGGGGGGTGCGGCTGCATCCAGGACATACGAACGTACATCCTTGCTTTATATTTATAGATAATTGCTCATAATCCTTTGGGCTGAAGGTAAGTTGGAGACAGCTTCCTCGCCATTGATGGAGTAGGAGCCTGGCCAAAGAATACTTGCCCCTCAATCTCAAAGCATCAGCCTTACTGTTGGATGAAGATAGAAAAGGAAAGGGAGGTGGATGGCAATGTCTCTTTGGGTTGCTTCTCACATTGTGATTTTACATTGCTTGGTTTCACAAGTCTTCTCTAGTTTTTAGCAACATCGTGGTAGATTTGGAAGTGTAGGCACTCATCATAACAGCTCCTTAAGGAGAGTCCAGAAATACAGACTGCTAGGTCTGTCCACATCAGTAAGTGAGGGACCAGGTGTTTTCTAAAGTTATAATGTACCCTCTCAAATACTCCACAAGACAACAAAGATAGCTTGGAGCATTGTTCCTTGGAATTGCAGTTATTTATAAAGCAAAGGTAACCCTTGCTCGAAAGCCAGTCATATCCGATTTTAGGGTTATAGTAATAATTATTCTGGATTAAAAGTATTTTTGCTGGAGAAACTCTGCTCTGGGGACGCCTGAATGAGGCTCCTTTCATGTCCCCAAGAGCTGGTGATTGTAGGGTTTACTGTTCATCTCCATTTGTAGCCAAAGAGCCAGTGCTGTCTGCATCTGCAGACGTTTCTGTGGTCATGTGGCAAGCATAACTAGACACCAGAGTGCATGGAATGCTGTTACCTTCCCACCAAAGTGGTATCTATTTATCTAATTGCAATTTCTTGCTTTCGAACTGCTAGGTTGGCAGGAGCTGGGACAGAGATGGGAGCTCACTCCATCTTACAGCACTCAGGTCTCGAACGGCTGACCTGCTGACCTTTCAGTCATTAAGTTCAGTGTCTTAACCACTAAGCCACCATGGCATACCTGTCAAGTTTTGAATTTGAAAATAAGGGAAATCCAGTGGTGCTGGGCAGTCGCTGTGCTGGTGCGCATGCACAGTATGGGTTTTGCCTTTTCCTTCCGCACAAGGCACCATGGGGGCTGTAGTTCCTGGCCCATTTTTAAAAAAAATATTGAATACAGGAGGGTTATGTGAAAATACAAATACAGGATAGCGGGAAAGAGGGGTAAATAACGGGAGTTTCCCGGCAAATACGGGAGACTTGACAACTATGCACCCCAGTCCCTAGGCATTTATAGATTTATTTAAAATATTTATATTCCACCATTCTCTTAAAAGGGACCCAAGACATTTTACAGAATTAAAAATATATATTGGAAGCTAGGAAAAAATAAATTATTGGAACTGGGAGGATGGGATGGAGGCCATTTTGTTCATTATGATGGTAGCAGAAGGTCTTGAGATAGTCTTGCCTTCTTTGTGGCAGTTGTTTGGGCTTTGGTGAACTTAGCAATTACGACTTTCAGATAATCTTCAGTTTGAGCAACCAGATATTTTTAGAATAACTATTTTCTGTTTGCTCTCCAGTCCCGTCCCACCGCCCCCGGTTTGCATTTGTACTGATTCGTTGTTTCATAACCTCACCAAAGTCAAACTTGAAGCTTCAGGGGTTCTTCAACAAAGTGTTCTTTGATGGTCTTTCTTCTGCTCAGCACAGCTTCTCCTAAGTAGATGAATGCATGTTCTGCAGTACCCTGAGGCTGCATCTCAGGGAAATCAAAATAGCAACTTCCATTTTCTACTGCCCTGCCCTGCTTGCAGCTGCAGTATTAGGACATTTTTTGTGCAGGGCTTCACTGTGGGACTTGGCAGACTGCTGGGGCATGGACAGCTACCCATAGGTCTTTTCTGCTGGGACTGAGATCGATGGCTTGTTAAAATTCTGCATCCAAATTCTTGTAAGCTCCCCAGCTCTATTAAGATAAAGTATCTGATAACGTATCATACAATGTCATGATTAGGAACAAAGAAACCTACCTTACACTAAACCAGACCACTGGTCCATTTTAGCATAGACTAGGCTGTGATGGTGAACCTTGGCACTCCAGGTGTTCTTGGACTTCAATTACCAGAAGCCCATGTCAGCACTCCTGCTGATCAGGGCATTTGGGAATTGAAGTTCAAGAACAGCTGAAGTGCCAGGGTTCTCCATCACTGGACTAAAGTGTGATTGGCAGCATTCCAGAGGATGTTATCGATAGAGTCCTGTGGTAACCTGTAATATGATTAGGGTATGTATGTGTGCCTAGGGCCTGCGGTGGCTTAGTGGTTAAGACGCTGAACTTGATGACTGGTAGGTTGGCAGGTAAGCAGTTTGAGACCTGAGTGCTGCATGACAGAGTGAGCTCCGGTCTCTGTCCCAGCTCCTGCTAACCTAGTAGTTTGAAAGCAAGAAACTGCAAGTAGATAAATAGGTACCACTTTGGTGGGAAGGTAAACAGCATTCTGTGCACTCTGGTGTCTAATCATGCCTGCTACATGTCCACAAAACATCTGCAGATGCAGATGTGCTGGCTCTTTGGCTACAAACAGAGATGAGCACTGAACCATAGAGTCAGATACAACTGGCTTTACCTGTGAGGTCACCTTTTTACTTCTCCTGTGAGTCACTTTTAGTCTTTCCTAGCCCTACCTGGACTTATTGGGCAGAGATTAAACCTGGAACCTTATCCATGCAAAGCATGTGCTCTCTTGCTGAGCCATCACTGTGTGCCCTTTTACTTAAGAAAGAATCCTGCACACCAAGCAGCCTGGTTTTACACAGACAGGTTTAAGTGTGGCAAGACCCATTTGTATCAGTGGATTTAAGCTCACTATACAGTATTATGATTAAAATCATTTCCCTAGTGGTAGGACAAGACACAGAGATATAAACCTGCCTTGCTTTCCTGAGACAGAGTCACTCGAGTCTCCACTATGTGTTAGCCACACTCTGTTGCACATATGTGTACAACACTTGTGAAACTGTCTTCATCCTAATATATTTTGGTTTCCCGCTTAAGGCGAGAGACAGGTGGAATACATTGGTGTTAATTCTCATGGTAATAAATTCTATTACAGCGCTAGTGGGATGCTTTTTGAAAAACTATATGTTGGCTGACACAACATCTGGTCTCTATTTCTAGAGGCTTCTTTCTTTTATGCATAAAGCATCCTCTTTTCAACCATGTCCATTCATTTTAATATTTTAGGGCAATTGTGTGTGTGTCTGTATGTGTGAGAGAGGGAAGGAGGGAGGGAGGGAGGGAATAGCTGTTGGATTAAAGTTTCAGTAAGTATTCACCTCCTGCTTCCAGATTTCTTCTAAACCCGTTGGTAAATTTATTTTTAAATGAATGAAGACTCTATAGCAGGGACGCTCAAACTATGGCCCGTGGTCCTGATACAGCCCCTGATGCCAATTCAACCAGCCCGTGGCACCCTCATTGCTCCTGGAAGTAGATGGGGGACATGCTTGCCAATGTGCAATGTGGAACAACTTCTGGGAGTGGCGCAGACATGTTTGCACATGTGCAGGATGTCCGGAACTACTTCCAGATGCATGCACAACATGTCTGCACCACTCCTGGAAGTGGTTCCGGATGTACATGTGCAAACACACCCTATTCGAGGCCATGCTCAGGCCTGCTCAGCTGTTCTGGGGGCATGGTGAGACCCCCAGCGCAAAAAGTTTGGGCACCCCTGCTCTATAGCCACATTCCCAAAGGAGTGCAAAAACTGAATGCCTATTTCTGGCACTTGGAGAATATTTTTTTTAATCTGAAACTAGTTGATTACCTGGCTTCGCTCAGGTTTTTCATTTCTTTAACGTAGGTCAGCCTTTCCCTCTTGGAAACCTTGTGGGGTGTATGTGGGTCAACCATACCTCCTTTCCTCTGTCTCTCTCTTCCCTCACCCGTTTCGCTTCTCTGTCAATGGTCACTTACCGCCCTTATCCTTCCCATACATGTGTCTGGCCACCTGGTGAGAGAGCAGCACGCAGCCATTGAGGAACCCTTGGACCTTCCCTCCCTCCTCGGCTTTGCCCACCATGGCCTCTGCCTCTGATGCGGAGGCTGGGTGGCCATTTCCGGAGGGGCCCCAGCCTCCTCCGTGGCTCCCATGCCCTCCCTGCCCTCTCAAGGACCTCCGTCGCCACCACAGTGCCGGCCGAACCAGGCCCCCCATTTGCCTTCCACCTACTGTGAAAACTACAGCTGAGCTCAGAGGGCTACAGCTGAGCTAGTCAGATGATGTCACAATCTCAACCTAACCTGGGACTATGACATCAGCTCAGTTACATCACTGGGAAATACACACATTGTATAGATCAATTGCTTCCCAATTTGGGGGGGGGGGGTGTACTCTGCCCTCTAGAACAAAAGTGATATTCAACACACACACACATTTTTAAAAGAAATCCAATAGAGATGAAAAGAATGGAAACCCCCAAGCAAGACAAACCTAATATTGGATAGGTTGCAGGATAAACACTGTGAGCTTCAGTGCAGAATCTGGTGCTTTTAGGAGAGTAAATGCTCCATCCATCTAGAAAAGAAATAAGTCTTAAACCTGCTGTAGCAGGAAGTGTGAAAGATGTTCTTTCTTCTGCCTCATTTTTTTCTGTAGCGATTCCTGGGGACATAAATCTAAATATTGGTACTCAAGAGAGCATATTTTATTATTTATTTATTTATTTATTTATTTATTTATTTATTTATTTATTTATTCTTAGATTTTTATGCCGCCCACTCGGGGAAACCCGACTCAGGGTGGCGCACAACGGTAAAAACAGATAAAATACAGTAAAATATAACAAAAGATTAAAACCCTCACTCGACCACCCACTAACCCACCCTCCCATTCCCACCCCACATAAAAGACTAAAAAGGGAATAGGGAATGGAGGAATACTGCAGTACACAACACAAAAAGGAGGGACAGTTGAGCTCTAGTTGGAAATAAGCCAACAGGCTGGGGTCGTATTCCCATTAGGGCCCCACACCTGCCCTGCCAGCCAGGTTTTCACTCCTTTCCTGAAAGGCAGCAATTCTGTCTATAGCCTCAATTCTGTTGGAGGAGGTTCCAGAGGGTTGGTGTGGACACGGAGAAGGCCCTCCTCCACGTGCCAGAGAGGCGAGCCTCTCTAGCTGAAGGTACCACCAAGGATCCCCTCCGGTCCACTCTGGTTGGATGGGCAGACACTCTTGGGATGTTGCGGTCTCTCAGGTATCCTGGCCCACTGCCATATAGGGCTTTAAAGGTCAAAATCAGCACCTTGAATTGCACCTGGAAGCAAACTGGTAACCAGTGCAACTCCCAGAGTAGTGGGGAGGCATGGGTATAACGTCCACACCCCATCACCACCTGGGCCGTTGCATCTGAACCAGCTGTAGCCTCCAAATGGTCATCAAGGGCAGCCCCAGTAAAGTGCATTACAGTAATCTAGCCTGGAGGTGACCAGAGCATGATTGACCATGAGCAAGGAGTCCTGATCCAGGGGCGGGCGCAACTGGCGAATCACTCGAAGTTGAGCAAAAGCCCTCCTGGCCACGGCCACCACCTGTTCTTCCAGCAGCAGCTGCGAGTCCAGGAGGACCCCCAAGTTGCGCACCGGGTCTATCTGGGGCAAAACTGCCCCATCCAAGACCAAAGAAGGTAACTCACTGGATAACCCTGGACCCTCAACCCATAGCCACTCGGTCTTGCTAGGGTTCAGCTGAAGCCCGTTGTCCCCCATCCAGACTACAATGGCCTCCAGGCATCCGGACAGGACTTTGACCACATCACTGAGATCACCATGGGCCGAGATGTACACCTGAGTGTCATCCGCGTACTGATGGTACCGCGTCCCATGGGAATGGATGATCTTGCCCAGCGGCTTCATGTAGATGTTAAATAGGATAGGAGAGAGCACCGAGCCCTGTGGCACCCCATATTTGAGGGGCCTAGGGCTAGACCTCTCACTCTCCAACCACCCCGACTGGGTATGACCCTCCAGAAATGAGGAAAACCAAGACAACACAGTGCCCTGCATCCCCAATCCTTTGAGCCATTCCAGAAGGATACCGTAGTTGACAGTATCGAAGGCCGCTGAGAGTTCAAGGAGAGCAAGGACGGTCGGGTGCCCACCATCCTGCTCACGCCAAAGATCATCCATCAGTGCGACCAATGCCATCTCCGTACCATGTCCGGGCCTGAATCCTGATTGAGATGGGTCTAGATAATCCGCTTCCTCCAGTGCCCCCTGCAGCTGGCGCACCACCGCCTTCTCCAATACCTTCCCCAAGAAGGGGAGGTTGGAGACAGGTCTGTATTTAGTTAGGACAGCTGGGTCAAGGGATGGTTTCTTCAGGAGGGGGCGCACCAAAGCATGTTTTAGTGGTGCAGGAAACACCCCCTCCCACAAGGACGCATTTATTATTGCCCCGACCCAGCCTACTGTCACCACCCTCAAAGCTTTCACTAACCAGGTGGGACAGGGGTCCAAGGGACATGTAGTGCCCGCACTGCTGCAAGGAGCCTGTCCACTTCATCAGGGGCAACCGGATCAAACCGATCCCTGATCACATGGCAAGACTGTGTTCCAGCCAGCTCCGGCCCTTTACTGTCCACACCATGGTTAAGCCCCGAATGAATCTGATTGATTTTCTCCACCAGATGGTCCGCAAAGTCCTCAGCCGAACCCTGCCAACTGGGTACCGGCCCCCCTTTTCCAAGAAGGGACTTGGTCACCTGAAACAGGGTGGCTGGGCGATTATCAGTGAAGGCAATAAGGGTGGTGAAGTATTGCCACCTCACCACCCCCATCGCCACTAGGTAGGCCCTAATAGCGGCTCTAGCTAGTGTCCAATCGGAACCGCTCTGGGTCTTCACCCAGTGATGCTCTAGGTGTCTCTTGGCCCGTTTGAGCTCCCGTAGTTCATCCATGAACCACGGGGAAGACCTTACCCCATGGGCTCGGAGAGGCCGCAGTGGCGCGATTTCATCCAAGGCTGCCATCGTCATCCTGTTCCACAGGTCGACAAGCACCACAGATGAATCGTGTGCCTGCTCCAGAGGAAAATCCCCCAGTTCCCACTGGAATCCAACCGGATCCATTAATTTCTGAGGGCAATTTAATAGACCCTGCTTCCCTATGGTGAAGTGTCACCCCCAGAAAGTCCAGAGTCACCAGATAGTGATCTGACCATGGCACAGGTGTTATGACTAAATTCTGTAATCTCAGATCACTCTGCCACTGCTCTGACAGAAAAACTAAATCCGGTGTGTGGCTACTGCACCTGGTTGGACCCTGAATTACCTGAGTCAGGCCCATGACTGCCATGGAAGCCATGAACTCCCGTGCAACTTCCGTGCCAGTACCCAGCAAAGGCAAATTGAAGTCCCCCAGAACCATTAGTCTAGGGAACTCCAACACCAACACTTGAGATGGCCTTGAGGAGCTCAGACAGAGAGTCCCTTACCCTGCAAGGGGGCAGGTACAGGAGTAAGACTCCCAACTGACCCATAGTGCCCAATCGCAGAAGCAGAGCCTCACAACCCGGTACTTGTGGAACAGTGGCCCTGGCAACTCTCATAGACTGACTATTATGGCAACGCCACTGCCTTTCCCCTCAACCCTAGGCTGGTGCCAAATACCGAACCCGGCTGGACAAATTTCTGAAAGAGGTACACCGTCCTCTGGTCTCAGCCAGGTTTCAGTGATGCATGCCAGGTCGCCCCCCCCCCCCCCAAGATGGAATCTGCAATCAGGGGAGCCTTATTACACACCGACCTGGCATTCATCAGCAGCAGCCTAAGGGAGGGGTCACTCTGGATCTGCTGCTCAGGGCCTGGAGGAGCAACCAAGGGGCTGGAGCGGGGAAACAGATACTAAACAACTGTCCCATGCTCCCCGAGTGCAGCCCACCCCTTGGCACCCACCATATCGTCCCATGCCCGTCACAACCCTTATGTGGGCCCCCGGAACTCCCCGACTCACTCCAGACAGAGTGCTGCCTTCCTTACATGACTGGCAGGGCAGTCCCTCCCCTTCCCACCCTCTCACCCTCCCTGGTATAAAACCTTCACCCCTGCAGCCCCCCCCCGACCCAACTTTTCACTATCCCACCGCAACATGGGAGGACCCAATTGCAATAATGATAGGGGCATAGCCAGTCTCATTTCCTCATGCTGGCAATGCCAGGGCCGCAGGTGTTGCTGGCTTTCCCCAGCCGGTTGCTGGGTGAACAAGGCTGGGCCCAATGCTGGCTCCAGGGTGGAAGGGGAGGTGGTTTTTGAGGCCGTCCCCCACCCCAGCCGCAGGTGTTGCTGGCTCTCCCCAGCCAGTTGCCGGGTGAACGAGGCTGGCCCCAACGCTGGCTACAGGATGGCGGGGGTGGGTGGGTTTGAAGCCGTCCCCCGCCCCAAGCCGCAGGTGTTGCTCTTGGGTCTTGATAGACCCAAGAGCAGGTAAGTTGATGAGTGAAAGTTAAAGGGCCTTCTCACGCATCATCTGACATCTTTGCAGCCATCCTCAGATGCAGACTGATCGGATCTCTTCTGGCAGGCCTTCAGAAAAAGGATGGGGATGCCACTTCTTTACTGATCTTTCATTACCACCCTGAATACACCGATCTCATGCTTAGATAGGAGACCACCCAGGAATACTATGAAATTCCAGAGATGGTTAGGAAAGAATGAGGCCTGAAACCCTGGAGAACTACCAGATGGAGAGTTGTATGATTAGGTTAGAGAGTGACCAGCAGTTTGACTCAGGGTAAACTGGCTTCTTATGCTCTTACGATTCTTTTGAGTATGGAGCTGCTGCTTTTATTGGCAATTTCCTGCTGTTTTAAGAGACTATTGCAGGGGTGCCCAAACTTTTTAGGCTGTGGGCCAGTCATGTGGTTCACTATGGCCCACAGGCCGGATCCAGCCCTTGATGTCAATTCATCCGACCCACAAAGCCCCAGATGGGCATGTTTTAATTCCACTTCCGGGAGCGGCGAAGGCTTTGTGGGCCGGATGAATTGGCATCAGTGGCCAGATCTGGCCCACAGGCCATAGTTTGGGCACCCCTGGACTAATGCATTGCCTTATAGCTATGTTGCATTTTCTCCCCTTTTACATTCACATGCAATGAGTCCTTCCTTAAAGGTGGTGTAATTTTTAAAAAAAAAAGAGATACAGCCTAGAGAGTTTATTTCCATTTTCCAACGTATTCTGGTTTCTCTGGATGAATACCAGTTACAGGGGGGGTTCATGCAGTTATAGTAAATATAATAGTGTGCTGGTTGTTATTTCAAGACTGCTAAGTGTGCTCCGTATTTCTATCTTGCTCATGTAACATGGTGGAGAAGCAGAGCCCTAGGGGCACATATATCTAGACAAGGGCCGGGAGTCTCTGTAGATGTCAATCATGATTCGGTGGTGCCAGTTCAGTTCCATGACAGCAAAGAATCAACACAGCTCCTGATTTATGTATTGAGTGTGTGTGTGTCTTTAAAAACATTGATTTATTTTATCTCTCTGTTTCATTTCCTGCATTAATGAACGTGGAGAGCTTTAATTTTTAAACCAGCAGGGTTTCCACACAGATTTCCTCTGTGCTTTTTGTGACTCTCAGTTGATCACCAGGTTGTAAATCTTTGAATTAACTACGTGGCTTATTGTTACGGTTCTCGCTTCTAGAATGCCTGGCATTTGGAAAGGCTATAAATTGGTTTGTGGATGACTGTAGAAAAATTTAGATTGGAGTGCACCCAGACTGTAGAATCGATGCTTACATTCATGGGAAGATAAGGAAAACTTTTGCAAGTGAAATCAGAATACACAATTTTACCTCACCGGAGCTGGACTATAATGTACTTTCTTTCATGATGCATTTTCACTCACTCACATACACTCAGTATGACACACACACCCTTGTCATACTCAGTTTCAGTACAAGGGAATATCATGAAGTCTCTCTACCTATTATTATTTATTCTTTACAATATAAGCAGTAATACAGTGTGATTATTTATGGCAATACATATTGAGTAGCAGCTTCTATTTGTTACTAGCTTTATGTGGTGTTTATATTCCAGAGAATAAAAAAATTAATGTGAAGATTTTTGCTATACCCTAATAGTACAGTACAGTATTCATCTGAGTAAGTGGGTGTTAGTCTGTGAAAACGTCCACTCAAATTTGCTAGATTTTAAGACAGGAGTGCCCAAACTACAGCCTGGGGGCTGGATGCGGCCCCTGATGGCAATTAATCCGGCCCACAGAGCTCTTGTTGCTCCTGGAAGTGGAAGTAAAATGTGCCCGTATGGCGCATCTGGCTGCATCTGGCCCCTAGGCCATAGTGACCGGCTCCCTAAACAACGTGGCCAGAACACGGCCTGAAATGTTTGGGCACCCCTGTTTTAAGGTGTCCTTCTCTCTCCCTCCTCCCATTTTCTTACAATTTTGTTAAAATACAGTAACACGTGCTCCTTGAACTGGTAGTTAGTAGCAATGCAGAATGTATCTTTTTGACATGCAACTATTTGTTTATTTTATTGTAGGGAATCTATATTATATTACAGTATTGGCAATTTCCTTCCTTCTTTCCTTCCATTTCTTTGGGGAGCGTCAGAGTCCTGGACATAGGCAGGCAACTAGCAGCACCAGGACTCAGGCCAAGCAAGTTAAAGGTAAAACAACAAACCGTGCCCACCTCCAGATCCAAGTCCAAGGTCAAAGTTAGGAAAAGAAGGCTTGTCCAGTAGACAAGATGTAGCTCAACCAGGTTAGGAATCAGACAACCAAGGAAGCATCCAAAGAAGGGTACCTTCTGGGCTGGAGCAGGAAGCCCTCCCCCCAAAATAATAATAATAATAATAATAATAATAATAATAATAATAATAATAATAATAATAATAATAATAATAATAATAATAATAATAATAATAATAATAATAATCTAGAAGCCTTCACTGTTGAGGCATCTTCTGGGGTAGAGGGAAAGAACTTATTCTTATATCTCTCTTCCCCCAGTGCTCCTAGGTGAAGCTCTAGAACAGTGTCTCCCAACCTTTGGTTTTTGGACTTCAATCCCAGAAGCTTAAGTCAATTCCCCAAAATATTGATCAGCCAATGTACTGACTTAGGCTTCTGGGAATTGAAGTACACCCTGTGGGGCATGTGCCGCACATTGGAAACCACTACTCTAGCAGCTGCAACAGGCTGTGGGTCTCATCCTGCAACTACCAGAGCTGCTTTCCTAGCAGGTGGAGCCCTGAAGCTTCCTCAGATCCTGATAGGGAGATCACAAAAACCAAAGGGGTTTATTTTTGTGAAAGAATGAAACTGCAATGCAATCTTTGTATTAAATCCTTCTCTAATATGCTGCCCCTCCAATCTACTTTGGCATCTCTTAGGTTTTCGGGGAGGACCCATCATAAGAACACATTATTTTAAAGTACAACTCTCTATATTAAAATATTGCAACCTTAGAGGATAACCATAATTCATTGTCAGTTTATTCTTTACAAAAGGCTGGAAACAGCAACTTCTGGTATGTCATGGCAATTATTCCCAGCAATTTGCTCAGCCAGGAGCAGAGGCTGAAAAAAAGTTAAGTGTTTTGGACTGCCACTCCCAGGATCCAACAGCCAGCATGGGGATCACAGACCCAAAAAAGTGACTTTTTCAAGCTCTGATCAAGGGTGATCATATTAACTGAAACATTACTTCTGCTAGATTACTCAAGAGGTAACTTAAAGGTAAAGGTAAAGATTTCCCTTCCTCGAAAGCCGGTCGTATCCGACTCTAGGATGCAGTGCTCATCTCTGTTTCAAAGCCAAAGAGCCAGTGCTGTCTGCTTCTGCAGATGTTTCCGTGGTCATGTGGCAGACATGACTAGACACCGGAGCGCACGGAGTGCTGTTATCTTTCCACCGAAGTGGTCCCTATTTATCTACTTGCAATTTCTTGCTTTCGAACTGCTAGGTTGGCAGGACTAGATTAGTAAAAAAATGTGGGGTATATTATGGGTTCGGGGCAGGCAGTTCCTCCTTCTGTAGTTTTTCTATTTCACCAAAAGAGTCTTATACTTTTAAAAAAAGTGAATCCTTTTGAATCAGTTTTTATTTATTTTATTTTTTATTTATATTCAAATGTATATGCTGCCCAATCAGGTAAACCCGACTCTGGGTGGCTCACAACAAGTTAAAAAACACATAAAACAGTACAACCAATTAAAACCAATTAAAACCCAACATACCCACCCACCTACCCCAGTTCATGTATATGTGATCACTTGATCTGATACAGGGAGGACAAGCCCAATGCACATACATATGTGCATGTGTGAACACATGCACACACACATAAGTTGATGCATTGCCAATCATCTTCCCATTGAACTTTGCCTCATGACTTGTGCATGTATGCATGCATGCTTACAACCTGCATGCAATCAGTGCCAACATACACTCACAAGGCGCAAAGCCTCATTCCTAAGACACTTCTTTTTTATAGCTTTCTTCTAAGGGCAACACTCCTGGTTCTTGTTTTTATCTTTTATTCGGAAAGGCGTTTGATGAGAGTTTTTTTATAAAAAAGATAGTGAGATAACTATATGATGTAGGAAGCCTTTTTACTGTTTGTAAGGCATTTCCTTGCAACTGTGCCACCTACAGGAGTATAAGTAAAACTGCAGGCAAATGGCTTTCTTTTGTTTCTTGTGTGGCCATTTAAATTACATACACTTAGGGTTGCCATACATCCTGGAAAACCGGGACTGTCCCGGATTCAAGGTCAGAAAAATTGTCACGACCAGTTCAATAAAAATCATGTTAAAGTCCCAGATTTTAAAAACTTACTGATTGTGTATTATAACACACTATTAAAATAAATTTGCTCACCATCAAATGAGCGATTTCCTGCCACATTGGAGTTGGAGTATACCTGGAGAAAAATCTTAATATTCTCACCTCACACCCCCACACCCCTGATAAGTATGACCAGTGTTTTTTCTGGAACTGAGGACGTGACGTGACTTCTCAAAAGTACAACAGATCATCTTACAGTAAGAATTAACTGTTGTAAATAAATTCATTTATGTATTGATATATTTAATGTGAAACTGTTTTATAGCTCTCATTATATTATTTTGTTTTTTAAAGGCTATTTTGTAGATAACTTTGGTGTATGAAAACCAAGACACAGGACACAGCCTCGGGCTGGGTTAACTCAGGTTTATTGCATGGTGGTCAGAGGGAACATGAGGTAATGGCGGATCAATAGCTCTTTATATACGGTAGTAACACATTTGAACGTGGCTCCAGGATAGCCCATTGGCTACTGTCTGCGTGACGTCATTGCTGGTCACGCCCTTCTTGTCCAGGTGTAGGTGGTGGCGGGAAACTTCCCGCGCTGTTGCCTTTTGATGAGTTTGGACCAAGAGAGCCTGGACGCTCGCTGCTGCCAGCTGGTGGACATTAGCTCGCGTCCTATTACAGGGTTTATGTGATACAGCTGAAGGTTACATTGTTTAAGATACATTGTCATCCCTGTAGACGATTACTCCATTAGAACACAACACTCCTCCCCCCTAGGATGAGACGAAGTCTCGAACTCAACACTCCCCCCCCCCTAGGATGAGACGAAGTCTCTCAGCCAAGATGGCTTATTTCGAACACGCTGGGGTCTCGATGCGGGCTGCCTTTCCCCGGGTTTGCTACCTTCTCTTTGTCCCCTGGTTTCCTGTCCTGTAATTGGAGAGGGAGACTCGTTAGTGACTTGCCGCGGCTCCGCGGCATTGTTGGGAGGTGTGTGCTTTATTGGGGAAGAACCGGGGGCACTGAGGGCTAACGAAAAACCCCTCTTCTCGCTTGGATGGGTGGGGGAACACTCCCGAAAACCCCCCCGGCTCGCAAAATCAAAATCAGAATTAAATTCGGGGGCAGCGGTCGCGAACTCCTCTCCCCCTTCCCCGGCCCCTGATAGAGCTGGCGCATCAAAAGGGTATGAGTCGGGGCCGCTGCTTTCCCCCCTTGTTTGGGACTGCTGTCCGTTGCTGTCTCCCCCTTGGGCTAAATGGGTGGGGGAGAACCCTAACGCTGAATCCTGTTGCTGAGCCCCACTGACTGGCCCCCCGCTCACTCGGTGCCTAAGTTGGTCCGCGTGCCTCCTCCAGAGGAGACCGGTGCTAGTCTCGACCCGGTACGACACTGGCCCCGTCTGTTCCACAACCGTCCCTGGTACCCAGGCTGGACCTGCGCTGGCGTAGTTCCTGCAGTGAACAGGATCGCCGACGGCGAAACCTTTCGAGACTGCCAACCCTATGTTTTTTCCTTTGTCCTCGATTCTCGTCGGGTCTAGCCTGGACAGGATCGTGGTCAGTTTTCGCCGCATCAACAGCTCCGCCGGCGAGTAACCTGACGCTAAGGGGGTCACCCTATACGCTAATAAAAACTGACATACTTGGTGATTTAGGTCCCCCGGGCCCATGCGCCGCAGCGCATCCTTTGTTGTGCGCACCAGCCGTTCCACTTGGCCATTCGTGGCTGGGTGAAACGGCGCGGATGTGACATGCCGAATGGCGTTTGCCTCCATGAATGCCCTGAACTCAGCGGAGGTGAAACAACTAGCGTTATCGCTGACCAAAGTGTCGGGTAAACCGAACGTGGAAAAGACTCTCCTTAGTTGGCCAATTGTAGTGGCGGAGGACGTGCTCTTTACTGGGATAACCTCCAGCCACTTGGAGAACGCATCCACCACCAGGAGAAAAATGGTTCCTCGGAACGGACCAGCGAAGTCTACGTGCACCCTGGACCATGGCCCCCTTGCTGTGTCCCATTCCCTATGCGGGAGGCGGGCCGCCTCCGGTCGGGAGCCCTGGCATGCCTCACAAGTGCCGACCATGTGCTCAATGTCCGCGTCCAGCTGTGGCCACCAGAAGTAACTCCGGGCCAGCGCCTTGGAACGGACGATGCCCGGGTGGCCGACGTGCAGCATTTTTAGCACCCTCGGTCGCAGGGACGTAGGGACCACCACCCGCTGGCCCCACAACAGGCACCCTCTCTCTAGGGACAGCTCTATTTTTTTTTCGAAAAAATGGGTCGAATTCCGTACCCGGGGATGACGCCGGCCACCCCTTCTGTACCCATGAGCTAACTTTCTCCAGCGTTCTATCCTTGCCTGTCGCCCTGGCAATGTCGGCTGGTACGATTGGGGGTGACTCTAAAACCTCTATTAACAAGACCTGGTGGTCTCTCTCTGCCCTTGCCTGCTGGACGCCCGACAAGGGCAAAGGAGACCTTGAGAGTGCGTCTGCATGGCTGATCTCCTTCCCGGGCCGGTATTCCAACTCATGTTGGTATGCGTTGAGAAAGATAGCCCACCGTAACATTCTTGGGGACAGGATCTGTGGCGTGGGCTTATTTGCAGTGAAGATTCCCAACAAGGGCTTGTGGTCAGTCACGATTTTGAACGGCCGCCCATACAGAAAATCGTGAAATTTTTTGGTTCCCGCTACTATCGCTAATGCCTCCCTGTCGGTCTGTGCGTAATTACGCTCTGCTTGGGACAGGGACCTTGAATAAAACGCTATCGGGGCCTCCCTTCCGTCGTCCAACACGTGGCAAAGCACCGCCCCCACCCCCACCGGGGATGCGTCGCAGACTAAGACCACTGGCCGTTTGGGGTCGAAGTGCGTCAGGATTGCCTCAGATGTTAGGAGCTGCTTCAACTCTTTAAACGCCCTCTCTTGCTCGTCACCCCACATCCATGTTTCCTCCTTTTTTAGCAAACGATGGAGTGGCTCGGCCACGGACGCCTTCCGTGGAAGGAAGGTATGGTAAAAATTGAGGAGCCCCAGAAATGACTGTAACTCGGTTTTGGATGTGGGGCGAGGGGCGTTCTTGATGGCGGCTACTTTGGACTTGGACGGCTTAATACCCTCTGGCGTGACCCGAAACCCTAAAAACTCAACCTCAGTTTCGAAAAAGACGCATTTGTCTTTTCTCAGCCGCAGCCCCGCTTTCTCGAACACAGTCAGTACTTTATCCAATCTCTTTGCCAGTTCGGCCTCACTCCCCCCTGTTATCAACACGTCATCAAAATAAGGCAACACCCCCTCCAGCCCCTTCAGGAGGCGTTCCACAAGCGACTGAAACAGGCCGGGTGCCGAGTTCACGCCGAACTGTAAACGCGACACCTGGAACGCCCCTTTATGTGTGACTATTGTTTGTGCCGCGGCCGTGGCGGGAGTTACAGGGAGTTGCTGATAGGCTTGTGCCAAATCGAGTTTAGCGAAACACTTTCCCCCATTCAGCCTGGCCAGAAGGTGGCTGACCACCGGCACCGGGTATGCATTAGGGCGGATCGCCTTGTTAATTGTACACTTATAATCAGCGCAAATGCGCACCTCCCCGTTAGCCTTCAGAGCGGTTACAATCGGAGTTTCCCACTCCGCGGAATCAACAGGAATAAGAATCCCCTGGCCCACCAGTTTGTCCAGTTCCGCCTCTATTTTGTCCTTTAGTGCGAATGGCACCCTGCGCGGTTTAAGTCTTATCGGGCGGACCTCCGGGTCTAGGTCGAAGGCTACAGGGGGTCCCTTGAACTTTCCAAGTCCTTTTTTAAAAACGGCGGGATGCGCGTCGCACACCGCTTGTATTGGATCCACCCCCACTGTATGCACTCCCCCTATGAACAAACCTAAGGGCTGGAACCACTGCGTCCCTAGGAGGCTGCAATTTCCCCCCTTAAGGACAACTAGGGGCAGTTCCGCAGAATGTCTCTTAAAACTGACCCGAAATTTCCCGACCCCCAACACTGGAATGCTGTTCCCCTGTACGTCTCGCAGCGTGGACCTCAGCGTTTTAAGTTTGGGCCGCACGTGGGGGTCGATTTTCAAAAACTCTTTCTGGGGAATTATAGAATAGGAGGACCCCGAGTCGATTTCCATCATGGTAGGGGCCCCTTGTACTAATACCTCAACGAAGTAATGAGACTGTCCCGCGGACACGCTGAACACGGGAGCGTCGTCCTCGCTGTCGCCCGAGATGCGGCCCACGCCGTCCTGCTTCCTCGTGGTCTGGGCGCCATCTTTGGACCTCGCTGGACGGTCCGGTCTGGTCGAACGGTCTTGCGACTGCCTCCGGCCCTCCTTCCGCTTTCTGCATGCCTTGGCGATGTGCCCCCGACGACCGCAGGTGTAACACTCAGCTTTTCTGAATGGGCACCTCGCGCGCTCATGGGCCGCTCCGCAACCATCGCAGCGGCGCCCCCCTTTTCGGACCTTCTGGACCTCCTCGCCGTCGCTGCCTTCCGTGGACGACTTCGAGGCCCGTCGGGTTGCGTGCACCGACTGTCCGGACTTTCCGTGCACCGAATTTTCCGCTTTGCCGGCTCTAGGACGCCACTCACGCCACTGATGCATCTCGTCCACTCCAGCATTCGTGGATTCCGCGGCTTCCGCGGCCTCTACAACCTCTGCCAGCGTGGGTGGTGGCTCCTTGTTCATCAAGCTGCGCTGCACCTCCTTGTCCTTCAGGCCACACAGAACTCCGTCCCTGAGGGCCATCTCTAGGTTGTCCCATCTGCAGGGGGCGGCGGCTATTCTCATGGCTGTTACGAATGCCTCAACCGACTCGTCCGGCGCTTGGACTCGCCTCCAAAACGCGCTCCGAGCGGGAAACATTGCCCTCGAGGGTCGGAAGCGCTCACGCAGCAGCTTCATGATGTCATCGGCTTTGAAATCGCTCACCTTCTTCGGTGCAATGATGCCCACCAGCGTTCGCTTGGTTTCTATCCCAAGCATTCTGGTGAGGATGGCCTTCTTCCTCTCCTCGTCGTCTTCTTTGACTTTGAGTTCCACCAGTGCTGCCTGGAAGTCCATCTCAAAAAGCTCCCAGTCTTGCGGTGTGGTGATGTTGAACCCGCTCTGTGCCCTGGCTCCTTGGGGATCCATCATCCCACCTTCGTCGCCAATTTGGTGTATGAAAACCAAGACACAGGACACAGCCTCGGGCTGGGTTAACTCAGGTTTATTGCATGGTGGTCAGAGGAAACATGAGGTAATGGCGGATCAATAGCTCTTTATATACGGTAGTAACACATTTGAACGTGGCTCCAGGATAGCCCATTGGCTACTGTCTGCGTGACGTCATTGCTGGTCACGCCCTTCTTGTCCAGGTGTAGGTGGTGGCGGGAAACTTCCCGCGCTGTTGCCTTTTGATGAGTTTGGACCAAGAGAGCCTGGACGCTCACTGCTGCCAGCTGGTGGACATTAGCTCGCGTCCTATTACAGGGTTTATGTGATACAGCTGAAGGTTACATTGTTTAAGATACATTGTCATCCCTGTAGACGATTACTCCATTAGAACACAACAATAACCCACCCATTTTTGTCATGTATACCTCTGTCCCAGTTTTGTGGGAAAGAATTATGGCAACTCTACATACACTGTACCTGTACTTTGAAAATTCTCTGCTGTGATTTTATAGAGTGAATTCATGTTTCCTTTGTTGTTCAGATGCATGCTTAATCTAATCAAAGCTTGGGAAGGAAAGATGAGAATTGAGGGGGGGCTGGATCAGAACTTACTGTCAAGCACTTTCATCCTGCCATGTGCCTTAGCCAACCCAAAACAGGACTCTTTTGTGTGTCATTGGATTAAATTATGATGTATCATTTCTATAAATGTAGGAAATTTCACTGCAGCGTGTAGCTTAACAGCCATTTATAGACCTATCCTTCACAAATTTGCCTAATCGTTCAAAAAAGTCACCAGGGCCGGTGCATATTACAACTTCCTTGAGCAATGAATTTCGTAAGTTAATTAGGTGTCTCATGAAGAAGTACTTCCTTCTGTTTGCTCTTGAACCAACTGCCAATCAGTTTTCCCCATTCGTCCAGTTTCTTTGTTTTTCTCTGTGGGAATTTGCAGCGTTCTGAATGGTGGCTCTCAAACTCCTGATGATAGAAGCCAGAATTTCCTGAAGCTTAACTGGCAGTCATGGCCTGCCTGAGTAAGACAGGTTAAATTTGTTTAATTTAGAACAAAGTTTTTATGGTTTGGTCTGCAGCGAGAGGGAGGCACCACACATTCCATCGCTTCCTGAGAGCATGTCTAGATTCTTTCTCAAGGAGAAAGCAGAGCTTACAGCTTAAATATACAGTCAGGAGTTATACAGCTATAGGAGAGGCTATAAATACTACTGTATCACATTTAAATACACACACACACACACACACACACACACACACACATGCATGCACATGCACGCATGCTTGCACGCATGCACGCACGCACACGCACACGCACGCACGCAAGCACACACGCACGCACACACACACACACACACACACACACTTTTCAGAGGGAGTTTGAATATTGCTGATAGCTACATGGAGCTTTGCTTTTTAGTAATCCTGGATTTTCATCTCCGGGTCTATTGTATTTGTTTTGAGCACTTCTACTTATGACCAAATTATCACAGTTGTTTGCATCAAGAATGAAAGCAAAGGGTTAAGGATCTGTTCACAGGACAGGACACATAATAACAGGCTCAAGCTAAAGGAACCCAGACATAGGCTGAATATCAGAAAAAACTTCTTAACGGTTAGAGCAGTAGAACTAACTGCCTTGAGAGGTGGTGAGTGCTCGACCATTGGAAAAATTCAAGAGAGGATTCTGTTTTGATTTGGATTCCTGCATCAAGCAAGGGGTTAGACTACATGGCCTAAAAGGCCCCTTCCAATTCAGTTATTCTATGATTCTATGAACAATGTGATCCATGGCTTGATCTTTGAGAAAGTTCTTCCTCTCTGCAAAACAGGCAGGGTGGTTTATAATAAGAAATTATAACAATTGCCATCATGGGATAGAGAAGGTGTAAGACACTGCATGCCCAACATTTTGTTATTAGATGGGCCATTTGAACACCTCTCCAGTGGTTTCATGCAAGAGACCACCCACACTGATGAGTGTAGGTGGCCCACTGTCCAAACGGGGAAGCACCTCGCCCCGCAATCTCAAAACGAGCAGCCCTTATGCAAAAGTTAAAATGGTGCCTTGAGTGCTATGAATAAAATTGTTTTCAGTACATGGTTGGCATTATCCATTTGGTTGTTGCTAAGACATTATGAGTAAGTATGAATAGGAAGCAAAATTTTATTGATTTATTGCATTCTTGCTGGCAAGGAGAGTTATCTATCATGACAATTTGCCCAGCCATGTTTATTATTAATTAATTTATAACTAGATAAACACTACTCTGGATAGTTCACAATAACAAATAAAACATCCCACCCTCCCACCCCAGGAAACAACTAAGCCATGAGCCCCCTGAGAAACAACAAACACATGTTGATTGCCAATGGAGAGGAATCTTCACTCTTTATTAGGGTAATGTATTCTGCCAGCAAAATTACTAAATGGCCCTAATGGTTTGGTCCATTGTGTGTGTTTGCCTTCAGAACAGTGATGTGATCTGTGTTCTCTCTCTGTCTCATTTTCTTCAAAACAAACAAAACAAAACACTCTTGCTGGCTTAGCCAATGACAGTTGTCTTTCCTCATCTCTTTAATACTCTTTCACATTAAGCCATACCTTTTTGCAATTGCTGATTTTACAAGCAATAAAAGCTGACTGCACTTGTGGTTCATTTGTGTCTGTTGGGTAATAAAATCTACACTTCAACCACAGGAAACATCAGTGAAGGCATCTCTGTGCTTGTGGCTGGCTAAAACGATCCCACACTGTTTGGTCAGGCTCTGTATGGGGGAATTACATTTCAAATCTCTCATAAAAGAACCATTAGATTATAGCAGTATTAGAAGAAATCATTTATGAGGTTCAATTTTTATTTAAGTGTAATTCCAAGCATGTGTGTGAAGGCATAAAGGAGAGGCAACAGTGGTTTAGGACTGGGGGGGAAATACCACCATGAAAGAAATGGAAATATATTAAGGTGGATTATTATTCTAAGTTCTAAATTGTTATTTCACAAAAGACTTCTTCTTGTGTAGGTTCATCAGGTCAGTAACTTCCCATTCCCTGAGTTTTCAGGGCCAAAATGTGAGACTGTGACATCAGAAACCTTGGGCCCCTGCCTCCTCCTCCACCACCACCCCTTGGACAACAAGTTTGATGCTAGGTTCTTGCTCTGACACTTCTAGTGGCCTCCACTGGTGTTATTTGGTGTTCTTGTAATATTTACAATGAACCCCTGTGACAATTTCAAAATCATGCGAGAATGTAGAAATTTTATGTGTACACGAACACAGTGTGAATTTGCATGCACTACCTCATTTTGAGCCAGAGAACCCCACTAGTAATTAAGAGTGAAGTAGAGATGGTCAGCCAAGCACTACAACCATGTCACATAATAAAAAAATTTCCCTCCCCCACCAAAACCCATTCATTTTGAGATTTGTCCCTCTACCTGAAGAACAGAGGAAGAAAAACAACCCCCTGAAACTTCAGATAGTGCTTTGAGACCTGGTAACACTGTTTTATCTAATGATGTTCTTTTAAAAGAGATTGTTATACCTTGGCAGGAAATGTTCTCATTACATCTTGAGGAAGCAAATTCTGTAGCTTAATCACAGGAAGAAACCCTCCCTTCTATTTCCCTGGAGTTCCTACCTTTTAGCTTCTTTGGATGACCTGGGATTCTAATAACATGTGAAGTGGCTAAATAAAGCTATCATTTTCTCCACACCACTATTAATGTTGTCCACCTCTATCATAAGAAAAGTTAATGGTAACAGAAACAGAGGAAGACCAAATGTGACTCCATAAAGGTAGGCATGGCCTTGAGCGTGTAAAAACTGAGTAAAGCTGTTGCAGACAGGACATTTTGTAAGAAATTCTTTCTTAGGGTCTCTGTATGTAGGAATTGATTTGATGGCACATTAAAGCAATAACATCATCTCCCCATCATTTTATCCATCTTTTTCTTAGCTGAAAAACTAATTTCTCCCTGTAAAACCTCGAGTTACAAACACCTCTAATTACAAAAAACTTGAACTACAAAAGGAAATCAAGGAAAAATAATGCTTTGAGACATTAATTATTTTCAAGATACGAAAGGTTTTTTGGGTCTTCTGATGCTTCCCACGGCAGTGGGTGGGTGTTCAGACCATTTCTACTGCATTTTTGGAATTTTTTTGTCATGTTTTGGCACTGTCAGAAGCTCTCTCCACAACCAGTAAGTGCCCAAGATTCCCCCTTCCCTTCAACAGCTGATTGTCGGATACTTGTACTGCAATTACCAGAGGTGGCCACTAGGTGGTGCTATCAAAAATGTGCTATATGTATTGAAAACCAAAATACAGTAATCAGTTCCTGAGCTTTTAAGTGTACTTTGGAATTTTTTTGCCATGCTTTGCCACTTTAGAAAGAGTTTTGAACAGCTAAAAGACTTTTTTTGGGCTTCTTTTCTGAGCTCTGGAATGGGTTATTTGCTTTTCAATGCATTCCTATGGGAAACTGCATTTCGAGATACACATTTTTTGAGATACGAAAAACCTCGAGGAACGAATTAATTTCGTATCTCAAGGTTCCAAAGAAATCCTCCTTCCTACCTTGTTCAGTGTGGTTGCCCCTTTCTGGCTCATAATACCCATTTTGAGGGCTGGCAGTGAGAATAATCCATAGTTACCCAAGAGTATTGCAGAATCTAGTAAACAGCTAGAAGTGAGAGGGCCTGATAATGTCCAATGCAGCAGTTTCAGTTTTAAAATGGTGTCCCAGATTCATACTTGTCAACCTTCCCGGATTGGCCGGGATTTCCTGTTTTTCGGCGCCGATTTGCACCATTTCCCGCCCGAAGCTGCCAAAATCCCGGAATTTGGCAGTGGGGGAAAAGAGGTACTGCACATTCCTTCTGTGCAAGTCGCCTTCTACGCATGCGTAGAAGGCTTTTATGCTTGCGTAGAACCCTTTTACGCTTGCGTAGAACCCTTCTACGCCTGCGCAGAAGGCTACGTATGTGTAGAAGGGTTCTACACAAGCGTAAAAGGGTTTTACGCAAGCGTAAAAGCCTTCTACGCATGCGTAGAAGGTGACTTGCGCAGAACCGTTCTGCGCAGGTCCCGGATTGTCCGGAGCCGTGGTTGACAGGTATGCCCAGATTAGGCAGCATTATGGAAATGCAAGCTATGAATTTAAGAATCATGATATTGGAACAAAAATTTGCTGGAATTGTGAGAATGAGCTCCCAGGCAGAGATGTAAAAGCCCGGAGAAGTCTGTGAAATACATGCAAGACAGGTCAGATAGTGAAGACAAAGAGTTTGTGTTAGGTGGCAAAGAAGATTTAATATTAGAAAAACTGACTAAAACAATATAAGTCCTTTCTTTGCTTGAATGTGACATGCAGATCCTTTAGCTGCTTGCTAATATGCAACCCCAGCTGTTGAGGTATTGGACGCCATCCATAAGACCAAATCAAATTAACGTTATTTCCCCCCTAACTCAATTTGGAAGGTTCTCATGCAAAATGCAAAATGTTTTCTGCAAATAAGCCTTAATAGATGCCAATTGTTGGAAATGACACAATTAACAGTCACGAAGAGCTGTTTCCTGGTTATCATACCTACTTAATTCCAGTCTTCAGGGGGGCTGTACTGTTGTTTTATGGAGTCCGAGCAGCACCATTCATGCACAGAGGGAAGTATCAGCAGGCTAAGGTAAAACTCTGAGGTATGATTAAGTACAACAAAAAATGTTTAGTAAAAATAATGCGGTAGGATGATCACAACAAAAGCCTAATGAGGGTTGAACATATTTGGTACATATGGAATGCTGATGAACTCTCTCTCTGTGTGTGTGTGTGTGTGTGTGTGTGTGTGTGTGTGTGTCTGTCTGTGTGTGTGTGTGTGTGTGTGTGTGAGAGAGAGAGAGAGAGAGAGAAGGAAGGCTGGAAGGCAGAAAGTGGAGAAGAGTTTTATTCCATGATGAAACATTTTATTGCCTGTCCTACTTATTAACCACATAAAGCTTAAGTTCCACCTAATTTCAGTGTGGAATTTATTTGAGGAAGGCAGCCTATAATCGTTTCGTGTCAGAAATTATTCTGGGTTGAAAGGATTTTTGCTGGAGAAACTCCGCTCAGGGGATGCCCGAATGAGGCTCCTTTCATGTCCCCAAGATCTTTTCCCACCGAAGTGGTCCCTATTTACCTACTTGCAATTTCTTGCTTCTGAACTGCTAGGTTGGCCAGAGCTGGGACATGGACAGGCGCTCAAATCTTCATGCAGTACCCAGGTCTCAAACTGCTGACTTGCAGGCCTTCCAGGTAACAAGGTGAGCTTCTTAACCACTGAGCCACCACAGCCCCCTAAGCAAGGCATCCTATGAAAACTGATGACTAGAGCTTGGTAGTACAGTAGTAAAGGTAAAGGTTTCCCTTGCTCCAAAGCCAGTCGTATCTGACTCTAGGGTGCAGTGCTCATCTCTGTTTCAAAGCTGAAGAGCCAGCGCTGTCTGCTTCTGCAGATGTTTCTGTGGTCATGTGGAAGGCATGACTAGACACCGGAGTGCAGAGAATGCTGTTACTTTCCCACTGAAGTGGTCCCTATTTATCTACTTGCAATTTCTTGCTTTCGAACTGCTAGGTTGGCAAGAGCTGGGACAAAGATGGGAGCTCATTCCGTCCTGCAGTTCTCGGGAATCGAACTGCTGACCTTCCGTCTCCCAGTCAGCGTCTTAGCCACTTGAGCCACTGTTTGGATAAAGTCCAAACTCCATTCCACAAGTTTGGACTTCATCCAATTTTGGACTTTATCCGAATCAAATGGGCAATGCATCAGATACCATCCAAAAATGGACGTTATACGAGGTTCCTATACCAAATACCTCAGATAATGTCCATTTTTAGCAGTTTGGGACTTTATGTGGTGCATCATGTGTGCATGAAAAACGCGACTTTATCTGAATCGGACTTTATCCGAATCGTGCAGTACTCGGGTCTCGAACAGCTGACCTGCTGACTTTCCAGTCATCAAGTTCAGCATCTTAACCACTTAAGCCACCACAGTCCTTTGAGGCACCAAATTTCAGATTACAACAGACCTAAATGGTTACTAAAAAACAACAACCTGTAGAAGGTGTAATTTCACTTAACAATAGTATTGCATCATCACTTTTGTCCAGTTGCCTTCCCCCAGCCAGTGGTTATGAAGGCATAGGCAAAACAACACATTTCTTGTCCAGACGTAGAAAGAGACACAAGAAAAACTTTAGGGACCATATCTACCAGAATCCACCAGCCAGTATGGCCACCATCTGGGGGATCTATGCAGTAGTGGGCATCAGCAGGTTCGCACCAGTTCGCCAGAACTGGTAGCAGAAATTCTGGCTTGCTCTGCTCATCCAAGTTTTGAAATAAAGTAGTCCTAATTTGGGTGAAATGCAAGGCTTTTCCCCTGGCCACGCCCACCATACCATGCCCACAGTGGGGTAGTAATTTTTTTGGAGCCCACCACTGGATCTATGGTCCTGAAATTCACAGGAGTGAACTTCCCAAGCTCTGATCATGCAACAGATAACTGAAGCTACAAATTTGAGTGGTGGTGGTGGACACACATAAGATGGTCATTTTTTGTCTCCATTTCATATCAGCTATGAGAGACTAGTTGAAGAAGAACATAAAAAAGTGACTTTCGGGAAGTACAAGTCCCAGAATCCCCAGCCAGCATGACCCAGATACATATACATTTCAGTTCAAAAATGAAACACCCATCCAACAGGTTTTTTCTTATCAGTTTCAATCATGTCTTCATCCCTTTGCATAGGTCCTTGATGACGAACCTTGGCACTTTGTGGGCCAGATGAACTGGCGTTGAGGGCTGCATCCAGCCCCGGGCCATAGTTTGGGCATCCCTGGTCTAAGGAGTTTCCACAGGTTGGAACCTGGTGCAATGGGAATATCTTTTACAATTGATACTAGGCTGTTGCACAGATGATAAATCCGCTTTAAAAAATTCATTTTGCCCCACATTTACTGTTCCACTGCCAACTTCCAACTCAATATTCCTTTCACACACACACACACACACACACACACACACACACACACACACACACACACACACACACACACACACACACACACACACACACACACACACACACACACACCTGTCAAGTTTTGGATTTGGAAATAAGGGAAATTTCCTGGCAAATACGGGATACTTGACAGCTTATGCGTATCCTGTGCTGCCCTCCAATGGCGGCAATAGGGCATTGCAGTCTAATTAATAAGGGATGGCGGAGGGAAAGAGGGTAAAATAAGGGGTTTTCCTGGCCAATAAGGGATACTTGACAGCTATGGACAGACAGACAGACAGACAGACAGACACACACACACACACACACACGGCAGTTATTCCCATCAATAGGCTACGATGGACGTGCTGAAATGCATTGGGATAGAGTAATAAGTAAAGTGCTTTTTACGTGTGCTGCCAAAGTCTTCAGGAAGATTAATCGGACAGGAGTACCTGAAATGCTGGAAAAGCTTCAAGACACTTCTGAATAAATACATTCATTTGGAGTTGATGTCTGCTTCTCCTGTGCCTTGTAAATCCTTGAGGAATGTGACAGGGGCTTGGGATAGCCCAGAAAGAGATTTACTAAGGGCATGAGCCCCAAAAAAGGAAGGTTTGTACAGCTTATATACAGCTGACATTCTCTATGTGTATATAGAAAGAAAGAGTGGGATTTATCCATACATGCTTGAGAAAGGTCATGGTGTGTGTCTGGGTGTGAACACACACCTCTTAACCATTTATGCCAATGGAGTTAAGACTAAGAGTACCTGCAACTTTTAAAAAAACAAAAACCAAAGACTTTCCAGTAATTTTTTAAAATTTGCAATGTTTGAAATGGAGGAAAAATTAAACCAAATTGATTATTCCCTCATGAAATCAAAATAGATTTCAAGGTTTTTCATTTTTCTTTCTCACATTTGCCTGAACCTGCCTGTGAAACATCATGGATCTTAATCAGGCCATTTAGCTGAAAAAGCCAAAACGTTGTTGTTTTTGTGATCATGTTCACCAAGGTTGATAAGATGTTGAACGACCTCTTCCCTGCCTTGGGTCTGAGCCCTTCCTATTTCTTCCATGAGCCTGCTGTGCTTTGTGGTAGAATCTGAACAGAGACTTGCTTTCTTATTATTCATACAAATTGTGTGTGTGTTTGCCAAAAGCTAGGTCCCCATGAAGGCTGTTTGGTCTGTTGCAGGCAGCAGATTCTCAAGACTGTTGCAGGATGATTGAGCAGAGGGATGTGTGTCATGTAGCCTATCTTCTACCCCTGAGCTAGGGTGTTGCCTTTATGTGTTATTAGTGGATTACTCAGCTTCGCTCGGGTTTTTCTTTTCTTTAACGTAGGCCAGCCTTTCCCTCTTGGAAACCTCATGGGGTGTATGTGGGTCACTCCTGCCTCCCTTCCTCCGTCTCTCTCTCCCCTCACCCATCCTGCTTCTCCTTCGATGGTCACTTACCGCCCTTATCCTTCCCATGCATGTGTCTGACCACCTGGTGAGTGAGCGGCACGCCCAACGGCATACACCTCCACATGGGGCTTGTGACCCCCACAGTGTTGATCTTGCATGCCCATTTGCCTTCTACCTACTGTGAAAATTACAACTGAGCTCAGAGGGCTACAGCTGAGCTAGTCAGATGATGTCACAATCTCAACCTACCTGGGTCTATGACATCAGCCAATTACATCACTGGGAAACACACACATTGTATAGGTAAATTGGGATGCAATTTGGGGGTGTATCTCCCATGAGGCTTGTGACCCCTGCAGTGCTGACCTTGCTGGCCCAAGGTACCTATGTGCCAAATTTTAAGTCCAGGGGCGTAGGAGCCTTTGGAGCACATACAAACATAGATTTCTGTTTTATAGATATAGATGGAGGACATTGTCCCATTAACAGCATTGAAGATAGTTCAACTACCCCTTAGTCAGCTTGCATTGGTATAGTGGAAGAAGGCACCATCTTGTTCTTCATCTCAGTCAGCAAAATGTCTTGGGCCAGTCCTATCCTTCAGTTAATAAACATATAGGATGTACATGTAGACTTTTTTCATAAACTATGCCAAATGTGGGAAGAGGAAAGCAGGAGTGTTTATAGCTTCACTATACATAAAAAACCTAGAGTTGCCATATGTAACAGAAAACCGTGAATGTTACATTTTGTAACTGTCTTGCACAGTTCGATTCGATAAAAAACATGGAAATTTCACAGATTTCAAACCACTTGATTTGGAAGAAAAAAATTATTGCACTTCTATTGGAACGACCAGTAGGTGGCAGCAGCAGAAACTTGGTAAACAAGGGGGTGGGAAGAAATGCGCCTGCCCTCTGTTCTCTGTAGCAGCAGCAGTTTGATACCCGAATACTGCAGAACGGAATGAGTCTTTGTCCCAGCTCCTGCAAACCTAGCAGTTTGAAAGCAAGAAATGGCAAGTAGGTAAATAGGGACCACTGGGGGGGGGGGGAGAGACAGTGTTCCCTGTGCTATGGTGTCTAGTCATGCCTGCTGCATGACCACAGAAACGTCTGCTCCCGTCTCTGTCCCAGCTCCTGCAAACCTAGCCGTTTGAAAGCAAAAAAAGGCAAGTAGATAAATAGGGGCCATTTTGGTGGGAAGGTAAACAGCGTTCCATGCACTCCGGTGTCTAGTCATGCCTGCCACATGACTACAGAATCGTCTGCTCCCATCTCTTTCCCAGCTCCTGCAAACCTAGCAGTTTGAAATCAAGAAATAGCAAGTAGGTAAATAGGGGCCATTTTGGTGGGAAGGTAAACAGCGTTCCATGCACTCTGGTGTCTAGTCATGCCTGCTGCATGACCACGGAAACATCTGCAGAAGCAGACAGCGCTGGCTCTTCAGCTTTGAAACAGAGATGAGCACTGAACCCTAGAGTCGGATACGACTGGCTTTCAAGCAAGGCAACCTTTACTTCTGTCCTGTTTTTGTGAGAAGGAATTATGGTAACCCTAAACAAACCTCAAATGCCTCAGTGCAAAGCCCACAGAATGATTATTGCCACCTTTAACTCTTCATCAAAACGATGAGCATTTCGCCAGTCACAATTAACCTTGATGCTATCCTTGTTTTGTGTAATGAAGATGCAGTTTGAAGGGTTGGACTGAGGGCATTTGAATGTACTGTATATTTTTTAAACAGGTGATTGTCTGACCTTATGTTATTATTTTCCTCTTCAGAGAATAGAAAAGCGTCAAGAAGGCCGAAATGGGCAAAAGCTGCCTGTATTTCTCTCCCCATTAGTGTACTGTATTTGGATCATGGCTCAAATAGAAGTGGGATTCTTAGATGTAATGAGCTGTATTTTCATAGGTGCCTTCCAGTGGACAATAATCCAGATCATAAAATATAGCACTTAAACTTTGGCAGCCTCCTGTTCTGAGGAAGCGTTATTGGCCTGAGTTTAAGTCAAAGATAGCCATTCTGGGATGGAGTGCAGACTAAGGCTGTAACCCACCAGAAAGAGAGCCATACCTGTCAACCTTCCCGATTTGGCCGGGATTACCCCGTAAATTGACGTCGATTGATGTCATAACCCGGCCCCCGCTGCCAAAACCCCGTAATTTGGCAGCGGGGGAAACGCTTTCTGCGCATGTGTGGAAGGGGTAAAACCTTTCCACGCATGCGTGGAACACGACCTGCGCACAAGTGATGTGCGCAGGTCCCATTTTTCCGGAGCCGCGGGTTGACAGGTATGAAGAGAGCCTTGTCTTAAAGATGCCGGCAGGACAGGGATAACATCCGAAATGGAGAAGAAATGAGAAGACAATGTCTATGTCTTGTTTTTCTAAGCTGTCTTTTCACAGGTGGCTGATAAGGCAAACTGACCTCCAAGTACAGGGAGGAGCAGAGAAAACACAACAAGGCCTAATATGCTTTCCACTCAAGTTGGCAAAAGATAATTCTCATGGTTATTTTCTTTAGACTCTGGGAAATATCTGATTACTATATCTTATTTTCAATCCTTTGTATTAGACTGCTGTTTTACGTTTGTATTACAGCTGTCTTTTTGAGATGTTTTGGAACTTTTTTACTTTTTGAAAACTTTTTATTCGCTTTAATAAAATTTTAAATATTTCACCTAGGAGTAATTTTTGAACTTGATGACTGGAAGATTGGCAGGTCAGCAGTTCAAGACCCAAATGCTGCATGATGGAGTGAGCTCCCATCTCTGTCCCAGCTCCTGCCAACCTAGCAGTTCGAAAGCAAGAAATTACAAGTAGATAAATAGGTACCATTTTGGTGGGAAGGTAAACAGCATTCTGTGCACTTTGGTGTCTAGTCATGCCTGCTACATGTCCACGGAAACATCTGCAGATGCAGATGTGCTGGCTCTTTGGCTATAAATGGAAATGAGCACTGAACCCTAGAGTCGGATATGACTGACTTTCGAGCAAGAACGACCTTTATCGATAGAATTATTGCAAGCTGCAGAGACTGAATCTGTTAAAAATCTTAACAAGAATATGCCAGCAAATCTGGAAAACGAAACAGTGGCCGACAGACTAGAAACCCATAATATATATTCCATTCACCAAGAAAGGTGATACCAAGGAGTGCAGCAGTTATCCGGCAATTGCCCTAATTTCCCATGCAAGCAAGGTGATGCTAAAGGCGCTACAACAAAGGCTTCCACCTTATATGAAGCAAGACATTCCTGATGTTCAAGCTGGATTCAGAAAAGGAAGTGGCACTAGCAACTAAGTTGCAATTAGAGTAGAATAGAAATAGTATAACATCTTTTTAAAAATAGCTTTGCTAAGCTATTTAAACTGGTGCAATTAAAGAGATTTTTTTCAATTAAGATATTTTTTACTGAATCGGGGATAAGCCACAAAGAAGCCAACCACTGTTCTCTCCCCAGTCTCAGAGCTACCTTTCATAATATGTGTCCAGATAGAAGCACTGTTTAGTAATTGAGCTAAATAAGGAACTTTATTCCAATCACTCTTGAAGGTATTATTGCTTGTGTTTATATCGGATTAATTCAAGATTCTTCATTTTACAGACAACCCTATATCAGGCTGACACAGCAAAAGTGGCAGGCATATGAAGGTCAGAAAATATGGTTGAATTTAACATTAAGGACTAAAATCCACCACAGATTAACTGAACCTTTCTTCATGTTAGTAGTATAACTCAGTGGGGGAAGTTAGTGATTTTGTTTCTGTTACCATGAAAACATTTGGGACTTAAACATTCCTACAAGTCCAATGCAGATTGCACGGAGATCAATCTAATTTCCATAGAGAGATCAGTCATGTTTTGTCTGTTGTGGCAAAACTAGCAAAGATTCCTTAATGCCTTAAGCCTAGCTGATTTATTATAATGCAATCTTTCTAATACTATAGCATAATTTATCAGATGCTTGAAATATTGTCAGTATCGTGGGCATATGCACAGTACATATAACTGGGCATTTTTCAAAGAAGAAGCTATGTTAGTACAATAAAACTAAAAACAGAAGAAGTGTGATGTCTTAAAAGAAACAAACAGGTTTATTTTAGTATTTGTGAGATTTCTTGTGTTAGAGAAAGAGGATTGTAATCCTTGAAAGGTCACAGTGAAATAAATCTGTTAGTCTCTAAAGTGCTCCAACTCTTGTTTTTATTTTTCTTATATATAAGATATATATTTTCTTATAGATAACTAAAGATGTGATTATAGACAGTGAAGTTGGAGTACATTAAATGTACACTTTTAGGCAATGCTAGTCTTTTTGCCAGCTTTAAACTGGGATCATAATGACACTATGGCTAAAATCCAACAGTCAGACACCACTAGAGTAGGCCTATTGAATCAATGGAACTTGCAAGAGGAATTGATCTCCCAAATTCCCAGTGAGACAATGGGCCTAAGGCAGGGGTTCTCAACCTTTTCAAGCTGAGGGCCGGGTCATGCTTCCTGAGACAGCTTTGGTGGCTGGATAGTCATTTTGCCCTGCCTGCCACACATGGCATTTCTGGGTATGGCCAAGGCAGTGGAGCCCCCACATGAAATGGTGTTGCGGGCCACATCCAGCCCCTGGGCCATAGCTGTTGGATTTCAGCCACTATGGTTCACCAATTGCTAGGACTTGTGTTAACTAACCGGTCAACTAACCTGACAACCCTGAGGACTAACAGCCTTGGGTGGTGATGTCCACAAGAAAGGGTGATGGTCTCCAAGTGGATTGAATCCTGCTTGAATCCATCTTGATGGAGGGCAGCAGCTTCATCAATACTGGCCTTGGAATGAGGAGTACTTTGTGTGGGACTGAGGAGTACTTTGTGTGCCAAAGGGGCTCAGGACCAGAAAGTGACTTGTGGAACTGGATCAGTGGTATGGGTGTCACGCTGCGGTGTGGAAGGCAGATGAAAGGCTACTGCATTATATTCTCAAGATGGTCTTCATGGCTGACTGCCATGATGATCGCCAATATTCAGATTCTGATACGGCAGAAGAAGAAGATCCCTGGCAGAGCTTTGAAACATAAGGTAACATAAGGAATCCCCAGGTAGTAGGAATCAGAATTCTGAGAACTATAATTTAAAAAAAAATACATTTTGGAAGGCGGACAATCATTCTGAATAATAATAATAATAATAATAATAATAATAATAATAATAATAATAATAATAATAATAATAATAATAATAATAATAATAATAATAATAATAATAATAATAAAAACCCTCTAAATGCTGCTTCTTTTAAAAAGTTTCATGTTCAGCACATACTTCAGGCTAGTAGGTACATTACTCAAAGGGCACTACGGAAAACAATAACAAAAAATACGGTTCCTTGTGCTGGGATCTGACTGGCTCCACGACTTGCAAGAAAAAGAACCAGTTGTTTTTAGAGGCTACCAAACACATGTTCCATTCAGAGGGCTATTTGCATTTCGGTAGAACAAGGTGTTACTTGTACGCTTACGATAAGCAATTTGCTTACCTGGAGGAAAAGAGGAAAGGCCCCTTAATTCTGGGTAGTAAAGACATGTAATAGAGGGGATTTAGCTGTTGAACAGGCTTTCAAAGTCCTTGCTGTGGGATAAAATGACAGGTCTGAATCCCCATGGATTACAGTCTTTCCCACCCTCCAGGCACTGTATCTAGAAGGAGATTCCCACAAAACTAATTCAGAAAAAAAAAGAACATTGAAAGAAGCAGGGGAACAGCTTGAAAGATATTTAAGTTACTTTCGGAAATATGTAGCCATATACAAAATCTATTTCTAAGAAGAAGAAAACCGTAACTTCTCTTCTTGAAAGACTAAATATGCAAATGTTTATAGCTGTGGGACATCATACTGTGCCGCCGCCATTTTCCAGTTGAACCAGATGGAAATTGAGTTCAAAGGTCTGTAAAAAGCCATTGCCTGACTTGACCCATATTTGAAAAACTAGTTTTAAAAGACTAGAATGAAAGAGACTTTTTCCTCCCTTTGAAACAAAGGAAGAATAAAACACTTTCATTTGTCAACTAAGGGGTATTATTGTGTTTCTTCAATAATAACTATTGTAATAGGAAAATATTAAAAGTTGTTTCAAATTAAGTACCATTGACAAGCAGATGTTTATGTTTAAAGTAAGCAAGCAGTCCTTTGTTTTTGGATTTGTTTTTTAATATTTCATTTTTATTACAAAAGAAAGGAAAGGAATGGAGTGGGTGGAAAGAAAGTGAGTTAGAGAAAAGTGGAGGAAGAGGGAGGAAGGAAGGAAGGAAAGACTGTTATAATCATTTGATGTTTTGAAAAGTGCAATTGCCAAAAGAGACAATTATTTTGTAAGGGCATGTGTCTGTGATGCTATAAAGTAAATATTAATTAAATATTAAAAGGCAGCATTTTAAGTGGAAATTATTGCCAGAACTAAGCTTATAGAGTAGTTAGAGGTAAGCCAGGAAGTAACTATTGACCAAACATGCAGAACTGTATTAAGAAGACCATGTTAGTAGCGGTGGGAAGGAACTGATTAAAATGCATCAGTTACCTTTAATGGATTACTTTTAAATGTAACTAGGTATGATAGCGTTTCCTCTTGGACACAATCTGTCACTGCCCTTTACTATGGGATAGGGATAAGAGGCGGACAGGACATTAGCGAAAGGACAGAGTTTGTGGTTGTTGTTGATGGTTCGGGAAAGAGAGGGAGAGAACAGGAGTTCAGTGGTGTGATGTAAAGGTGATGTAAAGGTGAATGAAACAGTTAGTAGGATTCAAGGAAAGGTTGGAAGAGATTGGTTTTATTTTCTGTGAGCCACCCAGAGTCTTCGGAGTTGGGCGGCAATATAAATCAGAAAAATAATAAATAAATAAATAATATATTTGTAATGGAAACTGGATGTTTGATAAATCTAGCCTTGTTCATAGTTTGTTCAAGTCAACCCACTGTGTTTTAATTATGACCTGGGACTGCAGTGGCTCAAGTGGCTAAGATGCTGACTAGAAGGTGGCAGGTCAGCAATTCGATACCCGAATACTGCAGGATAGAATGAGCTCCCATCTTAGTCCTAGCTCCTGCCAACCTAGCAGTTTGAAAGCAAGAAATTGCAAGTAGATAAATAGGGACCACTTCAGTGGGAAGGTAAACAGCGTTCCGTGTGCTCCAGTGTCTAGTGTTGCCTGCCACATGACCACAGAAATGTCTGCAGATGCAGACAGAGCTTGCTCTTCAGCTTTGAGTCAGGGATGAGCACTGAACCCTAAAGTCAGATATGACTGGCTTTCGAGCAAGGGTGACCTTTACATTTACCTTACAGGGAAAGGATGATTCCTGGCTCTAGTCTAGACATCCAGAAGATAGTCAAATGTTCAATATAATGATCAGTATGTGGGATTAGCTGCACTCTTCCTTCACCTCTTTGTGTGTGTGTGTGTGTGTTTGTGGGTGGGACAAAAAAAAGTGTTTAGAAAAATTACCTTTTTTGGGATGACATCTTGCAAAATTTCCAAACCAGAGAACTCAGGAATTGTGAATGAAAAAAACCACTTTTCCAAACTTTCGGGAGCTTTATATAGTCAAGCAATATAAAATGTTTTTCACACAATGTCTTCCTCATGCTGCATGACAAAGTAATTTTGAAATAATTCCAAAATAGCAGCATGTGCTATCACAAGAAGTCCAAGCTCCAAAATGAAGGGGAAAACAAATAACTAGAAGAGAATAAATCTATTTTTCTCAGCGTAGGGAGTTCTTTGGATCCCAGCCTATATTAAGCCTCTGGACGTAGGTCTGCATTATTTTGTCTCTAACTGAAAGCAGAACTTTATACAAAACTATGGAATTTATGTAAGAGAACAACCTGAAGTGAACTCTCTATCAATCACTAAAGTCTGCTTTGCATATTATACTGCACGTTATATCTGTGAAATGTTTATTCTTATCTGAAAATGTAAACTGTGAATGCAGCAGACATGAGATTCCAAATGCATGCGTCCTACTGGTACATTAATCCTGTATAGGCCACATATTTTTAAGTTTCTTTCCGGGCCGGCCCTACCATTAGGCACATGATACTGAAGGTGGAGATTGCATTGAGCTGGACATACTATGTGAGATGATCTGCAGGCAGAAATAAGCTGGGCATAGGGAGTGCCCCCGATCCAGAGTCCGATGAGGATTGGATCACAACAGTATGGGAGTGCTATTTTGAACTTGCCTCAGGCAACAAAACAACTTGAAGCAGGCCTGGCAAATATGTATGGATTAGGACTCAAGAGATACAGGTTTGAATCCCTCTTTGGCCATGGGAACACCCTGGGTGTGCATGTGGACCTAGTGAAATTGGTCCCTTACCTTGGAAGTGCTATTAGGATCTCTATAAATTAGTTCCAATTGGACAGCACATAACATTAAATTATTCCTACAAGCACTGATCTGGGGTTTGGTGGGGCTCCAGGGTACCAGGGGCTACATTTGGGATCCTTGCAAAGGAATTTGTAAATGCTTTTACCCAACTCAATACACCTGCAGATCTCTCATGATTCATCTAGCTATTCATCTAGCCCTCATCATGGTTTTAGACATAATACCAGAATCAGGACCAAATTCCAGATTATGTAGCCCTATTCTAGTGGTGGCGAACCTATGGCACCGATGCAGTCACCCAGCACAGAGTTCACCCAGCCCCTTTGCCAAGCAGCCCAATGGGAACACTTCCTCACTTGCCCAAGTTCACCCGCCCCTCTGCCTAGGAGCCCAATTGGGAGCGCTCCCTCCCTCCCCACAGCACATAGTTTGCCCTGCCTCTCTGCCCAGCAGCCCAATGGAGTTTTTATTTCCTCCTTTTAGTGTATGAAAACCAAGACACAGGACACAGCCTCGGGCTGGGTTAACTCAGGTTTATTGCATGGTGGTCAGAGGGAACATGAGGTAATGGCGGATCGATAGCTCTTTATATACAGTAGTAATACATTTGAACGTGGTTCCATGATAGCCCATTGGCTACTATCTGCGTGACGTCATTGGTGGTCACGCCCTTCTTGTCCTGGTGTAGGTGGTGGCGGGAAAACTTCCCGCGCTGTTGCCTTTGATGAGTTTGGACCAAGAGAGCTTGGACGCTCGCTGCTGCCAGCTGGTGGTCATTAGCTCGCGTCCTATTACAGGGTTCATGAGATACAGCTGAAGGTTACATTGTTACTATAGGCAAGGTTACATTGGTTCAGATACATTGTAATCCATGTGGAAGGTAAAACCATTAGAACACAACACCCCTCCCCCCTAGGATGAGACGAAGTCTCGAGCCCACACTTTAATCACAATCCCCCCCCCCTAGGAGACAAAGTCTCTCAGCCAAGATGGCTTATTTCGAACACGCTGGGGTCTCGATGCGGGCTGCCTTTCCCCGGGTTTGCTACCTTCTCTTTGTCCCCTGGTTTCCTGTCCTGTAATTGGAGAGGGAGACTCGTTAGTGCCTTGCCGCGGCTCCGCGGCGTTGTTGGGAGGTGTGCTCTTTCTTAGGGAAGAACCGGGGGCACTGGGGGCTAACGAAAAACCCCTCTTCTCGCTTGGATGGGTGGGGGAACACTCCTGAAAACCCCCCCGGCTCGCAAAATCAAAATCAGAATTAAATTCGGGGGCAGCGGTCGCGAACTCCTCTCCCCCTTCCCCGGCCTCTGATAGAACTGGCGTATCAAAAGGGTATGAGTCGGGGCCGCTGCTTCTGCCTTCCCCCCATGCTTGGGACCGTTGTCCGCTGCTGTCTCCCCCTTGGGCTAAACGGGTGGGGGAGGACCCTAACGCTGAATCCTGTTGCTGAGCCCCACTGACTGGCCCCCCACTCACTCGGTGCCTCAGTTGGTCCGCGTGCCTCCTCCAGAGGAGGCCGGTGTTAGTCTCGACCCGGTACGACACTGGCCCCGTCTGTTCTACAACCGTCCCTGGTACCCAGGCTGGACCTGCGCTGGCATAGTTCCTGCAGTGAACCGGGTCGCCGGCGGCGAAACCTTTCGAGACTGCCAACCCTATGTTTTTTCCTTTGTCCTCGACTCTCGTCGGGTCTAGCCTGGACAGGAGCGTGGTCAGATTTCGCCGCATCAGCAGCTCTGCCGGCGAGTAACCTGACGCTAAGGGGGTCACCCTATACGCTAACAAAAACTGACATACTTGGTGATTTAGGTCCCCCGGGCCCATGCGCCGCAGCGCATCCTTTGTCGTTCGCACCAGCCGTTCCACTTGGCCATTCGTGGCGGGGTGAAACGGTGCGGATGTGACATGCCGAATGGCGTTTGCCTCCATGAATGCCTTGAATTCAGCGGAGGTGAAACAACTAGCGTTATCGCTGACTAAAGTGTCGGGTAAACCGAACGTGGAAAAGACTCTCCTTAACTGGCTAATTGTGGTGGCGGAGGACGTACTCTTTACTGGGATAACCTCCAACCACTTGGAGAATGCATCCACCACCAGGAGAAACATTGTTCCTCGGAAAGGGCCAGCGAAGTCTACGTGCACCCTGGACCATGGCCCCCTTGCTGTGTCCCATTCCCTATGCGGAAGACGGGCCGCCTCTGGTCGGGAGCCCTGGCATGCCTCACAAGTGCCGACCATGTGCTCAATGTCCGCGTCCAGCTGTGGCCACCAGAAGTAACTCCGGGCCAACGCCTTTGAATGAACGATGCCCGGGTGGCTGACGTGCAGCAGTTTGAGCACCCTCGGCCGCAGGGACGTAGGGACCACCACCCGTTGGCCCCACAAAAGGCACCCCCTTTCTAGGGACAACTCTAGCTTTTTCCGAAAAAATGGGTCGAATTCCGTGCTTGGGGACGCCGCCGGCCACCCCTTCTGTACCCATGAGCTAACTTTCTCCAGCGTTCTGTCCTTGCCTGTCGCCCTAGCAATGTCGGCTGGTACTATTGGGGGTGCGTCTAAAACCTCAATTAGCAATACCTGGCGGTCTCTTTCTACTCTTGCCTTTTGGTCGTCCGACAAGGGCAAAGGAGATCTCGAAAGTGCATCAGCATGGCTGATCTCCTTTCCGGGCCGGTACTCCAACTCGTGTTGGTATGCGTTGAGAAAAATAGCCCATCGCAGCATTCTCGGGGACAGGATCTGCGGTGTGGGCTTGCTTGCTGTGAAAATCCCTAACAGGGGCTTGTGATCAGTCACGATTTTGAACGGGCGGCCATACAGAAAATCGTGAAATTTTTTGGTTCCCGCTACTATCGCTAAAGCCTCCCTGTCGGTTTGTGCGTAATTTCGCTCTGCTTGGGACAGGGACCTTGAATAAAACGCTACCGGGGCCTCCCTTCCGTCATCCAACACGTGGCAAAGCACCGCCCCCACCCCCACCGGGGATGCATCACAGACTAAGACCACTGGCCGTTTGGGGTCGAAATGCGTCAGGATTGCCTCAGATGTTAAGAGCTGCTTTAGTTCTTTGAACGCCCTCTCGTGCTCGTCACCCCACATCCATGTCTCCTCCTTTTTAAGCAACCGATGGAGCGGTTCGGCCACGGACGCCTTCCGCGGGAGGAATGTATGGTAAAAATTGAGGAGCCCCAGGAATGACTGTAGCTCGGTTTTGGATGTGGGGCGAGGGGCCTTCTTGATGGCCGCTACTTTGGATTTGGACGGCTTAATACCCTCGGGTGTGATCCGGAACCCTAAAAACTCGACCTCAGTTTCGAAGAAGACACATTTGTCTTTCCTCAGTCTCAGCCCCGCTTTCTCGAACACAGTTAGTACTTTATCCAATCTCTTTGCCAGTTCGGCCTCACTCCCCCCTGTTATCAATACGTCATCAAAATAAGGCAACACCCCCTCCAGCCCCTTCAGGAGGCGTTCCACAAGCGACTGAAAAAGGCCGGGTGCCGAGTTCACGCCAAACTGTAAACGCGACACCTGGAACGCCCCTTTATGTGTGACTATCGTTTGTGCCGCGGCCGTGGCGGGAGTTACGGGGAGTTGCTGATAGGCTTGTGCCAAATCGAGTTTAGCGAAACACTTTCCCCCATTCAGCCTGGCCAAAAGGTGGCTGACCACCGGCACCGGGTATGCATTAGGGCGGATCGCCTTGTTAATTGTACACTTATAATCAGCGCAAATGCGCACCTCCCCGTTAGCCTTTAGAGCTGTTACGATTGGAGTTTCCCACTCCGCGGAATCAACAGGAATAAGAATCCCCTGGCTCACCAGTTTGTCCAGTTCCGCCTCTATCTTGTCCTTGAGTGCGAACGGCACCCTGCGCGGTTTGAGTCTTATCGGGCGGACCTCCGGGTCTAGGTCGAAGGCTACAGGGGGTCCCGTGAACTTTCCAAGTCCTTTTTTAAAAACGGCGGGATGCGCGTCGCACACCGCTTGTATTGGATCCACCCCCACTGTATGTACTCCCCCTATGAACAAGCCTAAGGGCTGAAACCACTGCGTCCCTAGGAGGCTACAACTTCCCCCCTTAAGGACAACTAGGGGCAGTTCCGCAGAATGTCTCTTAAAACTAACCCGAAATTTCCCGACCCCCAACACTGGAATGCTGTTCCCCTGTACATCTCGTAGCGTGGACCTCAACGTTTTAAGTTTGGGCCGCACGTGGGGGTCGATTTTCAAGAACTCTTTCTGGGGAATTATAGAATAGGAGGACCCCGAGTCAATTTCCATTATGATGGGGGCCCCTTGTACTAGTACCTCAACGAAGTAATGGGACTGTCCCGCGGACACGCTGAACACTGGAGCGTCGTCCTCGCTGTTGTCCGAGACGCGGCCCACGCCGTCCTGCTTCCTCGTGGTCTGGGCGCCATCTTTGGACCTCGCTGGACGGTCCGGCCTGGTGGAACGGTCTTGCGACTGCCTCCGGCCCTCCTTCCGTTTTCTGCATGCCTTGGCGATGTGCCCCCGACGGCCGCAGGTGTAACACTCGGCCTTTCTGAATGGGCACCTCGCGCGCTCATGGGCCGCTCCGCAACCATCGCAGCGGCGCCCCCCTTTTCGGACCTTCTGGACCTCCTCGCCGTCGCTGCCTTCCGTAGACGACTTTGAGGCCCGTCGAGTTGCGTGCACCGACTGTCCGGACCTCCCGTGCACCGAATTCTCCGCTTTGCCGGCTCTAGGACGCCACTCACGCCACTGGTGCATTTCGTCCACTCCAGCATTCGTGGACTCCGCGGCTTCCGCGGCCTCTACAACCTCTGCCAGCGTGGGTGGTGGCTCCTTGTTCATCAAGCTGCGCTGCACCTCCTTGTCCTTCAGGCCACACAGCACTCCGTCCCTGAGGGCCGTCTCTAGGTCGTCCCATCTGCAGGGGCCGGCGGCTATCCTCATGGCTGTTACGAATGCCTCAACCGACTCGTCCGGCGCTTGGACTCGCCTCCAAAACGCGCTCCGAGCGGGAAACATTGCCCTCGAGGGACGGAAACGCTCACGCAGCAGCTTCATGATGTCGTCTGCTTTGAACTCGCTCACCTTCTTCGGTGCAATGATGCCCACCAGCGTTCGCTTGGTATCCATCCCAAGCATTCTGGTGAGGATGGCCCTCTTTCTCTCCTCATCGTCTTCTTTGACTTTGAGTTCCACCAGCGCCGCCTGGAAGTCCATCTCAAAAAGCTCCCAGTCTTGCGGTTTGGTGATGTTGAACCCGTTCTGTGCCCTGGCTGCTCCTTGGGGATCCATTATCCCACCTTCGTCGCCAATTTAGTGTATGAAAACCAAGACACAGGACACAGCCTCGGGCTGGGTTAACTCAGGTTTATTGCATGGTGGTCAGAGGGAACATGAGGTAATGGCGGATCGATAGCTCTTTATATACAGTAGTAATACATTTGAACGTGGTTCCATGATAGCCCATTGGCTACTATCTGCGTGACGTCATTGGTGGTCACGCCCTTCTTGTCCTGGTGTAGGTGGTGGCGGGAAAACTTCCCGCGCTGTTGCCTTTGATGAGTTTGGACCAAGAGAGCTTGGACGCTCGCTGCTGCCAGCTGGTGGTCATTAGCTCGCGTCCTATTACAGGGTTCATGAGATACAGCTGAAGGTTACATTGTTACTATAGGCAAGGTTACATTGGTTCAGATACATTGTAATCCATGTGGAAGGTAAAACCATTAGAACACAACACTCCTATGTTGTTATGCTGTCACTTTGTGATAAATAAGTGTTTTTTGGGTTGCAGTTTGGGCACTCGGTCTCTAAAAGGTTCGCCATCACTGCCCTATTCTGTCATTATAATCTGAAAGTGAGTCAGGAGGTGACTGTGCTGGGGATTGGTATCAATTTCCACCTCCTAGAGATCAGTGAAGAGATGCTTATGAGCATGTTTGGTTTAACATAGAGATTTTCTGTGACTAGGAGCTTTACCATGTCAGGGCTACCAATTACAGAAGCGCTATAAATGTGTTTACCTGGATGTACTTAGAAGCACTTATTCAGATTTTTGTGCTGAACATGCAAAGCTCTGGTTGTCATTTAAGGAGTGCATTGCAGGCATGATATACATGCACACTTCAATTCCTGCTACTGTTGCAGCTCTACAAATCTGATGTATGAAATTCTTGTGACACTCCTGTATCCCAATTGTAAGATCATGGATTGCCTTTGTGCAGATGGGAGTGTGACTAATATCAGGCATTTATTTGGTAATTAAGTGAGATTTTGGATTGGACAGTAAGTCTTTGTTCAAAGCTTTACCACCAAACTCTGACAGTTTTAGTATTAACCTGAAGTTGCTGTTCTTGTCTGTGTTTTAGGCTGCTCCTAGATGGCATTTTTGTAAAAAAAGGCCACACACAGACACCCTGTTCAGTTCTGGCAAGATGCACTCAAGGAAGCTCATAAATAACATCCATAAATATTTAGTGAACTCACATGCGTGTTTTTTTAAAATAAAGTGGAGGAAAACCTGAGCCTGAGGAAACACAGCAGTTCTGAAGAAAAGTAATTTACATTTTGAATGGGGAAGGGGAAGGCATCTTTTTTATCCGTCCTCTGAAAAATTCTTTGGATGTTTCAAGCAGATCAGATGCTTTATACCAGGGGTTCTCAAGGTTTTCACATCATGGGCTGGACTACTCACTCTCAGACAGCTGTGTGGGCCAGACATGTGGTTTCCCTCATTGTAAACGCTGCTGCTAACTGCAGCGGGCGCTTTTATGCATGTGCATTTACAGCTGTTGTAAACATGCCAACTTCTGCTTCCGGGGTCGTCACTATGTGCAAGATGGAATAGTGTCGGGGGCTGAGTCTGTCCCATGGACTGAAGGTTGCGATCCCCTGCTTTATACTAATAGTATTATATTAGCATAATCTACTGTAATATGCTATTGTGTAATAAAGTATACTAATCTTATGCCAACAAATTTTTTCAATATGGGTCCCAATGTAGCAAAAAATTGCGCTATTCCTGCAAATCACAGAAGCATGAACAGTGCAAAAAAATAATAATCTTTAGTGGAAGAAATTTTTGGGAGAACCCACCAGAAAATCCTAGGATTGTAGGGAAATGTGGAAAGGAAGAAAGAGTTATAGAATATAATGTCTCTCAAGAGGGTACTAAGCTATTAACTTTCTGAGACTAACACATTTTGAATCAGAATGAGCAGAACTAGGCTGATCAAGTAAACATTCAGATAGAATAGGCAGACAGACTGAACTATACATCACTGACAGACAGAGCTCAGCATATATGCAGAGTGGAAAGCAGTTACTTTTGAAAGAAAGAAACATTTAACCTGCTCATACCTGTCAAGCGCAGCTCCGGAGATTATGGGATCTGTGCAGAACGTTTCTGCGCAGGTCTGTTCTACGCATGCGTAGAAGGCTTTTACACATGCATAACGGACCTGCGCAGCTCACTTCTACGCATGTGTAGAAGGCTTTTACACATGTGTAGAAGGCTTTTACGTATGCGTAGAATGGACCTGCACAGAACTGTTCTGCACAGCTCACTTCTACACATGCGTAGAAGGTTTCTACCCATCCCCTTCTGCACAGAAGCGTTCTACACATGTGTAGAAGGGTTCTATGCATGCGTAGAAGAGTTCCACGCATGCATAGAAAGGACCTGCGCAGAAGGGATGCTCAGTAACTCCTTTCCCCCTGCTGCCAAATTATGGGGTAGTGGCAGCTCCGGGCGGGAAATGGCGAAAATCGGCGCGAAAATATGGGAAATCCCGGCCAATCCGGGATACTTGACAGGTATGAACCTGCTGATTGGTTGTTTAGATTCAAAACAGGCAATGGCTGTACTTGTTAAATGCTGTCCATTCCCATTTCCATGTCATCAGCATGCAAAACAAACACTTGAGAACCACCCCCTTCTAATATGCTCTGTGGTTAAAGAAATCAAGAAAGAAGCCAAAAATATGTGGCTATTTGTACTTTTCTTTGCCTTTTGGTCTTATCCTTTGTGCTATTTTACATGATTTCTTTTAAAGCTAAATGTAAGCTAAGATGATCCCCACCAAATCACTGCGCTGGCAAACAGCACAAAAATAATAATGTCATTTTCCTCAAGATGTTGTACAAATTTCATCATCTTTCCTCTTTCTTTTCCCCCAATGGGTTTTACTTTTAGTGCAGTAAGGCTTTTTGTAAAAGCTCAGAAAATGTGTGAAGTAACATGAACAGTTTTTCAGAAAATGAGTGTGGGTGTTATATGAATGTACACGTCGGTGGGGAAACCTTGTTGAATTGGAGCTTCAGAAGAATTCCAAAAACATGTGTGATCAATTTTCATGGTGGGTTGATAAGCAGCACTTGTTGCCTCAGGTAAAAGCTAAAACTCATGAACACTGAAAATAATCACGTCTCTGTCTGTAGGCAGATGTGTGCTCGGCTTAAGGTCCTGTATTATTTTCAGATGTCCATGTCTTTGCTCAGGTGCTGGAAGTGAAGGTCTTGATGCATGGCTTCGGGCTAGATTTCAAATGCAGACCTTTAGAAGACCTCTACAGAAAGCTTCCCCCTTTCCTTCCATGTCCATAGCAGAGCTGACAAATGATCTGCCTTATGTATCACATGCTTGTCACTCTGTGAGAGCTTTGCAAACAGGGATACAGAGATTTGTTTTGTAACTAGAAAAGCACGAAGCTCACCACAACAGTGGTGTGCTGGCCCACAGGGACTCATCCCAGTGCACCCCAGTGACTGACACGCCCCCCCCCCCTCCAGAGGCAGGCAGAGTTAATTTAATTTAATTTAATTTAATTTAATTTAATTTAATTTAATTTAATTTAATTTAATTTAATTTGTATGCCGCTCCACTTGCAGAGCGACTATCGGCGGCTAACAAAGAAAAACACAATATCACAATTACAGTACAAAATATCAAGTCATAAGCATTTCAGAAACATTACAGCGACTATCCCAACCACCATCATAAAACTTCAACCCATCCCCACCCGCACCAATTAAAAAATCTAGTTAAAACTTTAAAAAGCATGAGTGATTCCTGCTCTAAATGAGCCAGTGGGGGAGTGGTAGTTACTCCCTCTCCTCCTCCCCACACCTGCCCTGCCAGCCATGTCTTCAGCTCTTTCCTGAAGGGCAGAGCTCTGTCTGGAGACGCAGTTCAACTGGCAGGAGGTTCCATAGGGCCGGAGCGAGTACCGAAAAAGCTCTTCCTCTAGTGCTAGAGGGGCGAACCTCCCTAGCAGTTGGTAATTTTAAAGAGCCCCCCCCCGGTCCACTCTAGTAGAACGGGCTGATGTCCTTGGGATGATGCGGTCTCTTAAGTATCCTGGCCCACTTCCTTGTAGGGCTTTAAAGGTAATTACCAGCACCTGAATCCCAGCAAGACAGAGTGGCTGTGGATAAGGGGCCCCATGTTATCCAGGGAGTTACCATCTTTGATACTGGATGGGGCTGTTTTGCCCCAGACAGACCCAGTGCGCAACTTGGGGGTCCTTCTGGACTCGCGGCTGCTGCTAGAAGAACAGGTAGCAGCTGTGGCCAGGAGGGCTTTTGCCCAACTTTGGGAGATTCGCCAGTTGCGCACTCTCCTGGACTGGGGCTCCTTGCTTATGGTCACCCATGCTCTGGTCACTTCCCGACTAGATTATTGTAATGCGCTGTACATGGGGCTGCCCTTGACGACCATTCGGAGGCTGCAGCTGGTCCAGAATGCGGCAGCCCAGGTGGTGATGGGATGTGGGCGATATGCCCATGCCTCACCGCTACTTCGGGAGCTGCACTGGTTACCAGTTTGTCTCCGGGTGCAATTCAAGGTGCTGGTTTTGACCTTTAAAGCCCTATATGGCAGTGGGCCAGGATACGTTAGAGACCGCATTGTCCCAAGAGTGTCTGCCCGTCCAACCAGAGCGGACCGGAGGGGCTCTCTAATAGTGCCATCAGCTAGGGGTGCACATCTATACAGCACCTGAAGGAGGGCCTTCTCCGTGTCCGCACCAACTCTCTGGAACCTCCTGCCAACAGATCTAAGACTTCAAAGAGAATTGCTGCCCTTCAGGAAAGGATTGAAGACCTGGCTGGCAGGGCAGGTGTGGGGCCCGAATGGGAACACGGTCCCCGCCTGCTGGCTTATGTAAACAATTAAGAACTCTCTCTTCTTCTTCTTTTTATAGTGGGTGGGATGGGTGGGATATGGGTCTTTTAAAGTGGGTGGGATGTGGGTCTTTTAAAGTGTTTTTATGTGTTTTTAGAACTTGTTGTAATGCCACCCTGAGTCGGGTTCTGCCTGAGTGGGCGGCATATATAAATATGACTATTAAATTAAATTAAATTAAACCTAATGGGAATGTATGTGATTTCTCCCCCCAGCCTCCCCAATAGGCACCCCATCACTTCCTGTCCACTGCCCTCCCAAGGTACCTAGCACACTCCTGCACCACAGATGATACAATTAACACAGATTCCATGTTCTGTGTAAATATGAGGAAGAACCCGTGCAGAGGTTAGGTAGGATGAGGCAGCTGCCTCAGGCAGCAGATAATAGAATATGATGAAAGGGAAGCAAGCTGTTAATCCTGTTGCAGTGCAGAAGAACAGCTGAGCAAACTAAGAGGACACAAATTAGGCCAGTGATGGCCAACCTTGGCACTCCAGGTGTTCTTGGATTGCAATTACCAGAAGCCCAAGTCAGGACTCCTGTTGAGCAGGGCTTCTGGGAATTGAAGTCCAAGAAAATCTGGGGTGCCAAGGTTGGCTATCACTGCAGTAGGCCATGTGGCTTGTGCAGCTGTGCTCCAGCACTGCACTAAGAGAAGCTTTGCTTGTGCACACCCGAGTGAAGAGATGTACGCCAAAGGTGGATTTAAACAATGGGCCACTTTATTAATAAACAGCAAATACTGCTCTGGGGCCAAGTAGTGCGGGTACTAAGCCAGGTGGCAGAATACAAAGTAGAGAAATAGTCTACGGGCCAAAGAACCGGTGCTCAACAAGGGCTACACGAAGCGCCCGAGAGAGTGAAGGCTTCAATACAAGCCAAACCGGTTGGCAGGTTAATCCAGGAGCCATTGGGCACACCCCTGTGTAATGCCATTTCAGCCCTGAATAACCCCAGCCCGTACCCAATGGCAATGCGGCAATTTAGATGGAATCACACAACACTACCCACCGAAAGTGCCCAAGAAATCTCTCCAGAAACACTCAACCTGCAACAACAGTGTGGGGTGGGCGGAAAAATCACGACTCCGGGGCCAATGGGTGTCTCCCACCCAGCCATGAGGCGACCGTAAGATCACACTGCTGCCAGGGAGGGAGGGAGGGAGAAGCTTCTCTGACAGGCAAAGAAGAAGGGTGAGGCAGGATGGAACCACCTTATAAAGGGGGTGGTGGCGCCTCCCTGCCCGACTGGGTGGGAAAAGGCCAGGCACGCTCCAGCCTCCTGGGGGGGTGGGAGCAAAGCGCACACTGTGTGCAAGGGCAGCTGGTGCACGTGCATTCTGTTCCACCTGGTAAGCTGCTCATTGTGCATTCAGACAAATAATGCAGTGCAATGTAGTGCTGTGATAACAGTACAGTAGACCCTCACATAACAACGTTGCTTGGTTACGTCGCTATAGGGGAAACGTCGTGCGGTTTTCAATGGCTGCTGCTCCATCTCGCCACGTGACTATCCACACAACGACATTAAAAAAACGTCGTTAATCTGCACAACAACGGTTTTTCGTCGTTGTGCGGATAGTCACGTGGCGAGTGATGACGCGTCAGTAAACGGAAATGACGCGTCGTTAATCGAGGGTCAGCATGTGCTGTGAGGCAGTGTTCCCCAACCTTTGGGTTTTGGACTTCAATTCCCAGAAGCCTAAATCAATTCCCCAAAATACTAATCAACCAATGTACTGACTTAGGCCTCTGGGAATTGAAGTCCAAAACCCAAAGGTTGGGAAACACTGCTGTGAGGAATATAAACAGAGTGGTGTATTTGAATCTGTGGTGCCTGTTGGCATACATGGCTTGGGCAGGATCCCTGCTTCTTTGGGGTTGAACCACAGAGTACAAAGAACCCAATTGTTAAAAATGGTAGTTCAGTATTTGTTAAAGGACATCTGAATTGCCATAACATGGCTTATCCTCACCTCCTGGAGCTTGCAAATTGGCATGTTTTGTTTTGTGATGGGGTCATCATGGGCTTCCCTTGCGTTTTGTTTACTCAGAGACAAAACTCAGATAAGCTAAGAGGGGAACCATAACATGCTGTCATCTTCTAGGTCTCTGATGGTGAACCTTGACACTCCAGATGACCTTGGACTTTAATTCCCAGAAGCCCAAGTCCCTTGTGAATCCACACAAATGGGTTTACTGCGATTCATCCGGCCCGCGCTGACCTCATTGCTCCCGTTTTACTTCCCCTTCCGGGAGTGATGAGGGCGGCATGGGTTGGATTAATCGCAGTAAACCCATTTGTAGGGATTCACAGGGGGCTTGGGCTTCTGGGAATTGAAGTCCAAGAGCATCTGGACTGTCAAGGTTCGCCACCACGGTTCTAGGTAACGGCTGCCTTTGCTCGAAAGCCAGTCATACCCGACTGTAAAGGGGACTGCTGTAATGGGGCCTGCAGTTATGATGCTGAACTTGATGACTAGAAAGTTAGCAGGTCAGCAGTTTGAGACCTGAGTCCTGTATGATGGAGTGAGCTCCTGTCTCTGTCCCAGTTCCTGCCAACCTACTCATAGGAACATAACACAAGAACATAAGAACAGCCTTGCTGGAACAGGCCACAGCCCATCCAGTCCAGCATTCTGTCTCACATAGTGGCTCACCATTTGCTTCAGGGTATTCCCAAGCAGATGCCTTCACCTGCTTAGGATTCCCTGGAAATGGCATTGAGAGATAGATATCCTGCCTATCTCTCCAACCCGGAGGTTGTCCTTAGGTATCCATAATTATAGCCATTGATACCCTTGTCCACCATGAACTTGTCTAATCCTTTCTTAAAGCTGTCAAGACTGACAGCTGTCACCACTTCTTCTGGCAGGGAGTTCCATAGACCAGTGATCCTCTGGGTGAAAAAGTACTTTCTCTTATTTGCTTGAGAACTAGTACCCCAAAGTTTCATGGAGTTTGAAAGCAAGAAATTGCAAGTTGATAAATAGGTACCACTTTGGTGGGAAGGTAACAGTGTTCTGTGTTGAGTCATGCCTGCCACATGACCATGGAAACATCTGCAGACGCGGAAAGTGCTGGCTCCTTGGTCATAAACGGAGAAGAATGGGTGAAAGGAAAAGCTTTCTTATGACCAGAGACCATGTTAAAATGATAGCCGCAGCTTCAGATACTTGATCACTCAAGCCTGCAATTAAATGTCATTCCTACATGAATAATATCTGCAAATACCAGACAATATTTTGAGGACACATGTTTGCTTTGTCATTTTCTCGACAGTGTATGCAAACTGAATTGTCAGAACAATCTGTAAACATTAAGTGAGTATACTATAAAATGTTATGATTTTAGAGTGTGATTAAATATATTGCAATCAACTTTTAATGGATTTAAATCCACTTGTCATTTACACATATTGCTACTTGTGGGAAAAGCAAACTTAACTTGCATCCTAAATGAACTGGTATTTCAAATAGAAAATTAGGAGTCAGAGAATTTATGTCCCTTGTAATGTGCCTCTCAAATGTAGACAAGAAATATAATATTTATCTACCTAACTCCTTTGAACAAAATTGTCAGGAGGCAAATAGAGTGCTTGGAATAAAATCATAATGCCTAAATTTATTTAAATTTAGAATCTGTTAGTGTTTTATGGTAATAGTACAGTCAATCATATTTATCAAACTATACAGTCTCAGGAAGAAAATAGATGGGCATTTTCTTAGCTGTTTGTGCAGATTTCTCACTGTTCCTTTGGCTATTTATTAATTGCAATTGGGTATTTTGGAATGTAAATGTGTTACATTTGATTTGGTTGGAAGGTTGTTTTTTTAAAAATAATAATAATAATAGTGATTCCACTCACCTATTTTGTCTTGCTTTTAACTTGTGTGATTGCCTTTAGATCCTTTAGAGCAGGGGGGCCAATCTTGGTGCCCCAGGTATTATTGGACTTCAATTCCCAGAAGCCAAAGTAAGCACACCTGCTGATCAGGGTTTCTGGGAACTGAAGTCCAAGAACATCTGGGGCACCAAGGTTGGGCACCCCTGCTTTAGAGCTACTGTTGGGCATCTCCAGATAATTTATTCAGAGTGGTTCAGATAATGTGTCTTCAAGGATTAAGGCTGAATACTTTGCAACATATGGCCTTCCCAAATCACCTTTTCTTTTTTCTTAGTTCAGCTATTGGACAAATGTTTAGGCACAGTTTTAGTGGAAGGGAAAAAGAAATGTTTACTTATAAGGCTTGTGTTCATATATATATATTTTCACCAGGTAGATGGTAAAAAAGATAATACTGTAGCACATGTCATCTTAGTTGCAAAAAGCAGGGGGGGGGGAAATCTCTCAAGCAAATGATGGTTGAACGAGGGTACTGAGTTACTAGCTTTCTGAGATTAACACATTTTGAGTCAGAAAGAGACAGAACTAGACTGATCACTGAAACAACTGGCTTTTTCAACCTTTTTAGGGTGGGGCCCGGATCACTCCCCCTCAGAATAGCTGTGCGGGCCAGTCACCTGTTTCCACACGAAATCTCGCCGGCAACGCACATTTTTCCAATTTTCAGTGCTTCCAGGTGGTGGTGGCGGCGGCGGGAATGAGGAGGACGTTGGGGGCTGTATGAAAAGGCTTCAGGGGCCGGCTTTGGCCCGTGGGCTGAGAATAACTGGAATAGATAGACAGACTGAACTATACACCACTGACAGACAGAGCTCAGGCATTGACTGTATTGTATTTTTTAAATGCTGGCCCATCCCATCCCATCTTTGTATATGAAACAAACAGAAAGCATGATTGCTCAACACAGATGACAACTGGCTTTTGAGCAAGGGTAACCTTTATCTTTATAGAGTGGGGTACAGTGGGAGAGTGAAGCGTACTCCTTTTGTCTACATTTTGTTCATACCATTAAGGTATGTTTGAGGATGATACTGTACTGCACTTGAATGGGGGTGGCCGTGACCAGGTCTGCTGAGTCTGTGCATTGCTATAAATTTACAAGTAGACAAGTATGCAGAAAGAGCTTCCTTGAAGATTGTGGTATTTTTTAACCACAATCGGGCGTGCCCTCATAAGGGCAACCTAGTGTTACCGGCTAATCTTTCTCCCACTAGGTCAGGCGAAAGGAACTGCAGAATGAACTCAACAAAAGTTGTCTTCATTTTGGCCTTTTCACGTCTGGCCTAGACACGGAAGAAAAAGAATTTGCAGCAATACGTTGTTGAGATTTACAGCAATTTGTGCTATGTCGGCAGGTATAACTAATAGGATTTTTTACTGCTTGGCTTTTGGTGGGAGAAAGATTTGGATCTGATTTATGAATGAGCTTGGCTGTTGAAGCCTTTCCTGATCGAAGGCCAAGGACATAAAACTGATCCCAACAACAAGCTAGATAGAGTACATCCCTTCCAAACCCATTTCTATTTCTTGCATAGACATTTGCAGTGATCTGTAATGATCTCAGGCAGGATTTTCTTGCTCACTTTTTCAACTAAAAAGTGCATGTTGGGTGTGCAAAAGAAAAATATTAATCCTGATCGAGAGAGAGGAAGCTCTGACTCACTGAAGGTTATGTTTTTCTCACCCATAATAGCCCTCGAAAGAAAAACACCCCTGATGATGTCATAGCAGCTGCTGATTGTCTGACGGACAGCTTCCGCAGCACGACATGAGGCCCTTTGGTGTTCATGTCAAGAAGATTGGCAGTTGAGTGACACCAATGAGAGCTGGGCTATATTCCCTCTGGGAATGCTGCCCTAATTGATAGACAGAATGCAAATAGAAAGACTGTCTTTGAACCTGAAAAGAATCTGCTTTCTCTCCCTACCACTCCCCCACCCCAGTTTTCTCTAAAGCTCATGCACCCAATTTCCACCATCCTTTCTAGTTTATTTATTTATTTTCACTGGAGAAGGCGTTTTGTTCAGCAGCCACGACAGAGCTTAATGGGACTGAATAACTTTTCCCCTTCACAATCTGTCCGTCAAAAAGCCCAAACGGCAGGGCTGCTAAATGAAGTCCTTTCAGAGTCAGATGGGGGCGGAATGTGTCAGTTATCCAACAGACCCTGTTGTGTTTTAATCTGTCAGAGGGGTGATAGGGGAGAGCAGCCGGGCAGAGCTAGGGCACATTCCCAGCGGCAACCAAGAGGCCCCGAAGAAATCCAGGTGGCAAAGCCCAAAACACCAACCAATCACAAATGTTCTCGAGGTATTGAGTTGGGAGCCCCCAGGCGCTCAGCTTTGCAATCAACTGTGAGAGGTTTGGGCAAAGTTTCAGCAAAAGGTTTCTTACAAAGAATCTGAAATATAAAGCCAGCCTTTAGGGCTGAGGGGAGAACAGAGTAGAAGTCATGGCTATCAAATTTAAATCTCTCTCTCAACTTAAAATGATGGGAACATTAAAGCTCGGATGAATGCTTTTGGGTTTCCAAACTGTGCCTGAAAAATTACCTTTAGTTATTTTCCCTTTTGTCTTGAGTGGCTCACATTTTGTTAAACATAGATTAACAATCCTTTTGTGGGGGACCTGAACCCTTTTTAGGAATAAGATTACCCTATGAGAAGCATCTGTTCTAATAAGAATATCTCTTTATTCTTTGGTTTGATCTGGTGTTACAAAGATTAGCCAGCAAGATTAGCCATCTGATTGTATTCACAATTTTCATAGAGGCTCTTTCGGTGTACTGAGAGAAGTAAGCAAGAGAATGATCCTTGACACCCTCTGAACGGATATGAGCCTCAAGTCCACTGACTCAGATCCAGAAAGAGCTTTATGGCAAGCTTTATGACGTGTCATTTCCGTTTACTGATGCGTCATCACTCGCCACGTGACTATCTTGTGTACCCCTTTATTGAGGGGTACACAAGAGCAAAACCAAATTAGAAGATGGAGGAAGGAGCTCACTGGACAAGGAACAACATTAAAGGATGACATAGCTGAGGATCTCAACCTCTCCTACATCACTTGGAGGACCCTGAATAGGCTGAAGCTTGGAGTCCCTAAATGTAAGACTAATGCAAGTACTGTAGATAAATAGGTACCGCTTCATTAGGAAAGCTAACAGTGTTCTATGCGCTTTGGTGTCTAGTCATCCACGTCACATGACCACAGAAACGTCTGCAGGCACAGATAGTGCTGTTTTTTTGCTGTAAATTGAGATGAGAACCGCCCCCTAGAGTCAGACACAACTGGCTTTCAAGCAAGGGAGACCTTTACCTTTGTTACGTAAAAACCCATTTAAAGACCTGAAGGACATTCAGTTCAGGATCTAAAATTATCTAGTTGCATCATTTCCCCCATCCAGTAAGTCAGGGGTGGGCAATTTCCAGAGGACTGAGGATTGTGCTTCCAACCCTTGGTCATGGAGAGTAGGCACAATTGGCCTACTCTTAGCACAGGTCCTGAAAGATAATTTCCTCTGCATCTATAAATGTTTCTTTCATTATTATGTGCTATTGGTGATGGATTATGCTACTAGTTTACACCAGCAGCAACAATTACTATATCAATGTATTAGAACTTGGACCTTTTCTCCAGCATCAATGATATATCAACATTACATATCACTGCAAATTGATAAGGGATAACTTCATTTTGGGACTGTGGCGGCGGCTCAAGTAGTTCTGACGATGAACTTAAAGACTGTAAGGTCGGAGTTCGATACCCAAATACTGCAAGACAGAGTGAGCTCTTATCTATGTCCCAGCTCCTGCCAACCTAGCAGTTCAAAAGCAAGAAATTGCAAGTAGATAAATAGGGACCACTTCGGTGGAAAGGTAAACAACATTCTGTGTGTTCTGGTGTCTAGTCACGCCTCCTACATGTCCACAGAAACGCCTGCAGATGCAGACAGAGCTAGCTCTTTGGCTATCAAGAGAGATGAGCACTGAAACCTAGAGTCAGATACAAATGGCTTTCGAGCAAGGGCGACCTTTACTTTTACCTAATTTGATTTTTTTCTGCGGTATAACTATACATTTTATTAAGGAGTGCTAGCCACTTTACTCTGCTGTGGCAAAATATGGCTGCAGTGGCTCAAGTGGGGTAAGACGATTTGATATTTGCAGATTGATACGCAGTAGGCAGCAGTCAGGGGAGCAAACACATCTTTATTGCAGTGTAGTCAATCTGAACATGAGGTCGATGGCGGAAGCGATGCTCCTTATATATGTAACAGTAACGATTCAAACCTGGCAAAAAGCCACATGATTGGTCAGTGCAGGTAAACAGCCAGGTGATAACACTTGATTGGGTAATGAGTAAACAATAGGTACATCTCTGGCGGGAACGCAGTCCCGCGATATCTACACAAGAGGAGTATTCACACGGGGGGAAAGGGGAGGGGGGAAATGGAGGATCACTAGATCCGATTCATTCACATTTCACTTGGTTACATGTTTGCTTTCAATCACCGTTCACTTAAGTTACATACACAACATCACTCTCCCCTAGGATGGGATGAAGTCCCTCAACCATTGTGGTGGCCTGTATGTTCGCTTGGGCCGCACAGCTGCTTGGCTGAGTTCGGAGGAACTGCGGGGTTTGGGTTCCGCAGACTCTCGTTCTGCAGTGGGGAAGCGAGTAGAGTTAGAGGCATGTCGGGAGCACTGGCCCGATTCAGAAGAGGAACCTGGGAGGGAATAGCTCAAATAAGAACCCCATTTTGTTTCAGCAGGAGCAGGGGATCGCTCTAAATCAAAACCTGGAAGAGACTGAGAATAACTTAAAGGAAATTTCTACCTGTTTCTGAGTAGGGGGCGACTTAACCAAAAATTGCCTCATTTGTCTGGGAGTAGAGGAAGACTCGAATACCAGAGGATGGGGGGGTTGCTGGGGAGAAATCAAAGCCCCGCTTCTCTCTTGGATGAGTGGGGGAACACTCTGCAAAATCCCCCCGGTCCTGTAACTCAAAATCTAAACTGTCGGGGTCTGGGCTTTCGTACTCTTCCCAGCCTGTTTGCAAAGGATGAATGAGACAGGGATTCGATTCCCTTGGTGGGCTGTCTGCCGTGTCTCCCCCTTGGGATAAGCAGGTGGGGTAAAACCCTAACATTGAATCGCCCAGACCTTCATCTCCCTGGGCATCCGTGACCCGATGCCTGAGCTGGTTGGCGTGTCGCCGCCACAGTAGCCCCATACTTGTCTCTACCTAGTAGGACACTGGTCCTGTTTGCTCGACCACAACCCCTGGGACCCATGTTGGGCTGGCAGCCGCATAATTCCTGCAATGTACTGGGTCCCCAGCTGCAAATACCTTGGTGTGCGCAATTTCAACATTCCTCCCCTTATCCTCCACCCTGGCCGGATCCAAATGGCCAAAAAGTGAGACCGGTCTCCTGCACATTAGGAGCTCGGCTGGTGGGAGACCAGATGCCAGGGGAGTTATCCTGTAGCAAAGGAGGAACTGGCACAATTGTAACTCTAAGTTCTCATGGCCTATTCGCCAAAGTGCCTCTTTGGTAGTTCGCACTTGGCACTCAACCTGGCTGTTCGTTGTGGGGTGAAATGGGGCAGACGTAATGTGTTGAATCGCATTCCTCTCAAGGAATGCCTGGAATTTGATGGAGGTGAAAGTACTGGTATTGTCAGACACAAGCACATCGGGTAAACCAAAACAACTGAATAGCCTCCGCAATTGCTTAATGGTTGCGGCTGAGGAGGTGTTGGGCATTGGAATAACCTCCAACCATTTTGAAAAGGAGTCGACCACTAGCAAAAAGAGTATGCCCCTGAACGGACCAGCAAAGTCGATGTGTAATCGAGACCATGGTCCGTGGGCTGTGTCCCATTCTCTGGAAGGAAGTCGGGACTCTTCAGGTTGAGAACTCTGGCAACTCTCGCAAGTGCCCACCAATTGCTCAATATCTGCGTATATCTGGGGCCACCAGAAATAGGTCCTGGCCAAAGCCTTTGAGCGCACGATTCCTGGGTGGTTCCCCTAACTCAGGTAGGGGAGACCGGGAAAGTGCATCAGTGTGGCTGATCTCCTTGCCCGGGTGGTGGACCAGTGTGAACTGGTAAGCGTTTAGGACTACTGCCCACAAAAGCATTCTAGGGGACAGAATATGGGGTGTGGGCTTGCATGTGGTGAAAATTCCCAACAATGGCTTTTGGTCGGTTACAATAGTGAACTCCTGACCGTAGAGGAAATCGTGGAACTTTTTGATCCCAGTGACTATCGCAAGAGCCTCCCTGTCCATTTGCGCATAATTGCGCTCTGCTTTCGAAAGGGACCTTGAGTAAAAGGCAACCAGGGCTTCTCACCTGTTTTCCAACACATGGCACAGCACTGCCCCCCCCCCCCCCCCCCACTGGTGAAGCATCGCAAACTAACACCACGGGCTTTCTTGGGTCGAAGTGAGTTAAGATTGCCTCTGATGACAGGAGCTGTTTTAACTCTTTGAAGGCCCTTCCCTGACTGTCCCCCCACCACCAAACCACGTCTTTCTTTAAAAGACAATGCAGTGGCTCTGCTATGGAAGCCTTCCTTGGCAAGAAGGAATGATAGAAGTTAAGAAGTTCCAAGAAGGACAGCAATTCTGATTTTGCGGTAGGGCGAGGGGCGTTTCGAACAGCGGCAACCTTTGAGTTGGAGGGCTTAACTCCTTCGGGGGTTATCTTAAACCCTAGGAAGTCTACTTCCCTCACTAGAAACACACATTTATCTTGTCTCAGCCTCAACCCCGCCTTCTCAAACACTGTTAAGACTTTGTCCAACCTCTTAGCTAGTTCTGACTCACTCCCAGCTGTCATCAAAATGTCATCAAAGTAGGGGAGGACCCTTGAGAAGGCATTCCACTAGAGATTGGAATATCACGGGGGTACAGTTCACACCGAACTGGAGATGTGTCACCTTAAACGCAGCAGGTGTAACCATTAGCTGCTGATAAGCCTGCACTAAATTTAATTTTGCAAAGCATTAACCCCCTGTGTAAAGTGGCTAGTAAATGGCTAACTACCGTACCGGGTAGGCATTGGGGCAAATAGCCTTGTTAATTGTACATTTGTAATCAGCACAAATCCTAACCTCCCCGTTTGATTTCATAGCAGTAACAATCGGTGTCTCCCACTCTGCAGAGTCCACCAGAACCAAAACCCCTGACCCACCAGTTTGTCCAGTTCCGCCTCGATCTTGTCTTTGAGGGCGAAGGGTACTCTTCATGGCTTCAGCCGTATGGGTCGAATTGCTGGATCCAGGTCAAACGAGACTGGGGGCCCCCTATACTTCCTGAGCCCCTTCTCGAAAACCGCTGGGTGTGCATTGCACGCATATTGCACTGGGTCAGTCTCGATGGCGTTGATGCTGGACAGTTCAATTCCCAAAGGAGCAAACCACTGGCTCCCCAGGAGGCAGCTCGAACCTCGTTTAAGAACCACTAGGGGCAGCTTCTCTGTGAAACCCTTGAACTTGACCTTGAATCAGGTTGCCCTGCATATCCCTCAAGGACATCTTGAGGGCCTTAAGTTTTGGGCGCACATTTGGGGGGGGGGAATGCACAGAAACTCTTTCTGGGACACGATGGAGTAGGATGAACCCAAATCCACCTCCATCCTAACCGGGACCCCCTGCAACAGTACCTCAACAATGAAACGTTGGTGTGCGTTGGACACACAGCCCACGGTCGGCTCCTCCATGGAAATCTTCCCGATGGTCCCTCCTTTGCTTTGAGGGTGCTCGGCTGGCTCCTGGTCCTGTTTCCAATGATGCCTGCATACCTTTGCGATGTGGCCCTGGTGCCCGCAATGGTAGCATTCGGCCTTCCGGAAAAGACGCTTTTTCCGGTTGTGGGACGCTCTGCAGCCGTCGCATCGGCGGTGGGCCTTCTCTCTGGCATACTTCTTGGCTGACTTTCTCTGGACTTTCTGGACGTCGTCATCACTGGACCCTGACCCTGAGGATGAAGAGGCCTCTGGAGATAAAGATGAGCTGGACGAGCGTGGGGGTGAACGTCGGGCAGCCTGCACAGTGGACCCGGACCCTCCAGGTGCGGCAGGCATTTCCTTGAATGCTTTTACCCCGGACCTCGCTGCTTCAGCCGCCAGAGCCTCCTGCAGGACAAAGTTGAACGTGAGATGGTCTCTGGCCATCAGCCTCCACTGGGCTTCCTCATCCCGCATCCCGGACAGCAGGCAGTCCCTCAGGGCTTCCTCCAGGTTGTCCCACAGGCAAGGGGCAATGGCTAACCTGAGGGTGGCGGCGTAATCGGCCACGGACTCTCCCGGACACTGGTCTCGCCTGTGGAAGGCGACTCTCGCCGGGTAGATGGACACCTTCGGCTGAAGGTGGTTCTGCAGTGTGGCCAGGATCTCTTTGAGCGGGACAGTATCAATGTCCCGGGGCAGCAGGAGGTACGTTGCAAGCTCGAGCATGGGGAGGCCGCATTGTGTGAGGAGGCAAGAGTGCATTTGCTCCTCATCTTCAATCAGCTCAGTGACCATCGCGTGCCGGAACTGGCGCTCATACAGAGTCCATTTCTCTGGTTCCTTGAGGTCGAACGGAGGTAGCTTGATGCTGTGGGAAGCCATTATCCCATCCTCATCACCAATTTGATATTTGCAGATTGATACGCAGTAGGCAGCAGTCAGGGTGCCAAACACATCTTTATTGCAGAGTAGTCAATCTGAACATGAGGTCAATGGTGGAGCGATGCTCCTTATATATGTAACAGTAACAATTCAAACCTGGCACAAAGCCACATGATTGGTCAGTCCAGGTAAACAGCCAGGTGATAACACTTGATTGGGTAATGAGTAAACAATAGGTACATCTCTGGCGGGAACGCAGTCCCATGATATCTACATAAGAGGAGTATTCACAAGGGGGGAAAGGGGGGAAATGGAGGATCGCTAGATCCGATTCATTCACATTTCACTTGGTTACATGTTTGCTTTCAATCACCGTTCAGTTAAGTTACATACACAACAGACGCTGACTGGGAGGTGGAAGTTCAGCAGTTTGATTCCCGAATACTGTAAGACGGAATGAACTCCCGTCTTTGTCCCAGCTCCTGCCAACCTATCAGTTCAAAAGCAAGAAATTGTAAGTAGACAAATAGGGACCACTTCGGTGGGAAGGTAACAGTGTTCTGTGTGCTCTGGTGTCTAGTCATGCCTGCCACATAACCACAGAAACGTCTGCAGATGCAGACAGTGCTGGCTCTTCGGCTTTGAAACAGAGATGAGCACTGAACCCTAGAGTCAGATATGACTGGCTTTCGAGCAAGGGAAACCTTTACCTTTACCTAAAAATGATCAGTCTTTACGATGCCACCTTAGACTTACTTGTTCTGTAACTTTGTGTGTGTACTACTTTGGCAGTTAGAATGGTATGTATGTAAATGGTGGAGCAATATCACATGGTTCAAATGTGGGCTTGTGGTGATGAGGAATTGATGAGGTGATGGGCAGAGAGTTCATGTTATCTTTCATACTACAGGACAATTTCTTGTAGCATTCAACAGAAAAATAGAGCTTAAGAAATGATGCATTGCAATTCACTTCTTCAGACACATGGCCTACAACAGTGATGGCGAACCTCTTAACGACCGAGTGTCCAAAGTGCAATCCAAAACCCAGTTATTTATTGCAAAGAGCCAACACAGCAACAGGGGAGGGAGGAAATGATCCCATTGGGCTGCTGGGCAGAGGGGCGGGGTGAACTCTGTGCTGGGGGGAGGGAGGAAGCACTCCCATTGGGCTGCTGGGCAGAGGGGTGGGGCAAACTGTGCTGAGGGAGGGAAGAAGTGCTCCCATTGGGCAGCTGGGCAGAGCAGTGGGGGCAAGCTCTGTGCTGGGGGAGGGAGGAAGTGCTCCCATTGGGCTGCTGGGCAGAGGGGCGGTGTGGGCATATTTTACTTCCGCTTCCAGGAGCAACGAGGGCAGTGTGGGCTGGATGAATTGCAGTAATCGCCATTCGTGCAGATTCATGGGGGCTTGGGCTTTGGGAATTGAAGTCCAAGAACATCTGGAGTGCCAAGGTTTGCCATCACGGGACTAGGATTATTCCTTCCTTGATCGAAATGCCAAACTTTTAGAAAGGAGAGATAACAGTACAGTACTAATAGGAGACTTCAATTACACAAAGATTTGCTGCAACTGTGGCAAGAATATAAACTCCAGGGAATTCCTTACTTATCTTGCTGATGACTTCATCTTTTTGGAGATAGTGGCAACTTTGGGCAGAAGTGAGCACATATTTTTTGGGATTTGTCATATGGAGAAAAGGGGAAACTAAGAGTAGTATAATACTCTGCATTTTAGGAAAAGTTTTAAATAAATCTGAGATAATACTAGGTGTGATTCTATGCTCAGAGACACTCAAAGTGAGGGGAGGTCATGATGAATGGGAATCTTTTAAAACTGAGATACTGAAGGCACAATTACAAACAATTTTTATGGGGAGACAGCTGCAAGGAACCAAGGTCGCTTTATAAACAGCCTTCAGATGAGCTAACAGGGGCATGCATAGGACATGGAAGAACTGACAAATTAACAAGACAGAGTAGCCATTATATAATATATTTTTCTTGAAAGATGATTAAGAAAGCTAAATGAGTTTTTGAATGAGTTCAGACCTTCAAGCTAGGTTAAAAATATGGGTTCTTTGGCTAGTCAAATTAAAATAAAACAAATTAAAATAAAAAGAACAGTGAGAGGGGTGCTGCCCAGGACAGGTAAAATGGAATTGGAATGAATGTAATGATTTAGGCCTCCAGGGTCAAATGTGCTCCATCCAAGAATACATAAAAGAACATTCAAATTTACTCTTTAAGTCTTTGTATATATATTTTGCAAATGCTTGGAGAACAGATGAGGCTCCTGGAGATTGGAGGTCATCAGATATCAACCTCTTCTTCCAAATGGAGAAAAAAGTGGATCTGGCAAAAAAACTAATTGGTGAGCTTCCCTTAATCACTTGTGAGATACTGTTTCCAAATCATTTTTCTTTGGGATATGCACTTTAATGCAAGTTTTAAGATGAAGATTGCACCACCACAATGGGCAAGTGTGCACTTCTCACAATAATTGTGTTCCCATCTGCATATTAATCTGCCACGTGTACATCAAGCTCATATAATTAAAAATGCAGACCACACACACTTCTTTATCTGTAGATGAAACTTTGGGGTACTTAGGTTGAAAATTTTGATGAAGCTAGATTTTTGCCTACATTTTCCCAAGACTAGGTGTCATCTGGCATAAAAAGTTCATTAGAAGCAGCTAGACTTGCCAGGAGTGCTTGATAGGTCTTTATGGCTTTTGGGGAGTGAAAGAAAAAAAAAAGAGAATCCGGCCTCATTTTAACAATATTTCCTAACGCATACACCAGTCGTGCTGGAAATCAGAAAGAGTATGGCCAACAGGCTGTTTGCAGCTTTTCTTTATAACAGAATCTATTTTGTGGATTCAGAAACTTGGAGTCACTTAGATGGAAGATACAGGAACCCAAAGATGTATGGAAAAGATGTGCTCCTCCATGTAGCTTAATGTTACCTCTTTTCTACTTTCTCAGTTGGATGTGGTGGTTTGTGATGCTGGGATTGATCATGCCAAACAACCAGCACATTTCAAAGCACAGATGTCACAGCCTATGCAAGTGTTAGAGAATATGTAGCCTTTTAGATCTTACTAGCTGGCTGGATTGCTCCGGGGCTTAGGTATCTGGCTGTGTAGCCAGAGTTTAGAAGTTTGATTCCCTGCTGTGCCTCCTAGGCAAAGAGACAGCCTGTGTAGTCATGGACAAGCTACACAGTCCTAGACCACCCACACAAGAAGATAGTAGTAAACTATTTCTGAGTATTCTCTAGCTAGAAACTCCTTAAAAGGTCGCCATAAGTTAGGACTAACTTGAGGGCACACATTTATTATTATTAGATATATCTAGTTTGCAGCTCCCATCACTCATAGTCAGCAAAGCCTTAGTGAGGGCTGATGAGATTTGTAGTCTGTCAACATTGCAGTGTTTGGGAAAATTCCTTTGAGACTACAGATCCCAGAATCCTTCTGACATACCAGTTCGGAGATTTTTGAAAAGCTATCATCTAAAAAAGTAATTTTGCCAACATTTCATCCTGAGAAACATAGTCTTCCTATAGTAGGTATCATATAGCATTTAGGATTTTTAGAGCCACACCTGCTGTGGGGATGTAAAATCATAATTCCTACTATTGTTTCCTGAAATGTGGGCTGCCTTTTCAAATGGAGCTACATGGAGACATTTTCCAACATTGTTACTAATCATGTAGAATGGTTTTATGGGAAAGGAAGAGTTAAACTCATCTCAGTGACCCTTCACACTAGAAATGTTATCATTCTTTTCTTAATAGTTGATAAAGAGCCCTCAGCACTTGCCCCAACCTATACATTTCACCCTCCAGTGAAGTCTATGACAGGTCCCCTCTCTAGCTGACAGCTGGGTTTATCTGGAACAGACATCTGTGACTACTGTCTACTGAGACCACCCCTTGGCAACCGAAAATACCACAATAGAGACAGTGAATAGAGAAAGGTTAAGGGTCATGGACTCTGACCAGTTGACTAGAAGTATCTCAGTAAAAGCTGAATGGGGAAAAACAAAAGAAAGAGGCTGTTTTAAGGAAGTATGCCATTTACTCATAAGCAATACCAAACGAGAAGCACATTATTCAGTGTCTTGTAGCTTCTTTGCATGGGGATTACATATATCTGTAAATCAGGATATTTTTCCAAATTACTTGAATTGCATCATACAGCTGGTGCTCATGAGAGGTTTAGCTAGGATTGACTCTGAAAATCGGAATCCTGTTTCAAGCGCTTGCTTTAGCTGTCTTCTTCAGACATTTCTGCTTCTCATGGAGACTTCCATGTGCAAACCACATAACACCTATGCTGGCATTTTTCTACCTAGTCTTGTGAGCAAATTAGGGTGGAAGTGTTCAGTCTCTTTTCTCTCCATCACTCCTTTAGAGAAGAGGGGTTCCTGATGTCATGTACACTACAACAGGAGTGTCGAACCTTGGTGTTCCAGGTATTCTTGAACTTCAATTCACAGAAGCCCAAGTCAGCACACCTGCTGATCAGGGCTTCTGGGAATTGAAGTTCAAGAACACCTGGAGCACCAAGGTTCTACACCCATGCTCTACAAAAACAAGACCTATGGAAAATCTGGGCCTTCCCTCACACGTAGATCTTGCATATGAACAGGAGCCATCTGCAATAATAAATAGGGCAGCATTTTAATAGACTTCTCAAAGTAAGCACGTAGTAATCAGAAGAGAGACCATGTGGCCCACTTGAAGTTCCTTTCATTACAGTTTTTCAAATAGGTCCTGAAGATATGCCTATCTATCTTGGCTTCTCTTATGGCTTGGATTTTACTAAAGAGTTGTTTCCTCAGTTATATCTGGTTAACTAGTCATTTAAGCCATAAACTATTGCTAGTCTGAATTTAACAGAAACCCATGGAATCAACTGCTGAATATCAATGCTAACCTAAATCTTACACTTACTGTGTTTACCCCAGTGGTGGGATTCATTTTTTTTACTGCCTACTCTGTGGGCATGGTATGGAGGGTATGGCCAGGGGAAAAGCCCTGCCTGCACTGCACCCGAATTAGGACTATTTTATTTCAAAACTTAGATGGGCGGGGCCAGCCAGAATTTCTGCCACCGGTTCTGGTGAACTGGTGTGAACCTGCTGAATCCCACCACTGGTTTATCTCCAGTTGAGACTAGCAATAGGATACTCCCCATTAAAGTTAAGGCTGATTTCACTATGATTTCTTCTGTTCTTATTGTTTTACTTTTACATGCTGCCTCCAGGGGTTTGAGGATAAAAGTTGGCTAATAAATCATTTAAATAAATAAATATTGTTATCATTTGCTTGTGTTTCTTCACCCATGTTTTCACCAGCTTGATGCTTGTATTCTTCCTCTTCCTTTTATAATGGAGTGGAAGGTCAGAATCCTATTCATTTCACCACAGCACACTAAACATATACAATCATCTTTGATTTTGAAAGCTGTAAAGAGCTGGACCAATCTAGTACTTGATGGGAGACCACTAGGATTTTCAAGGTAGGGGAACGAAAGAATCATACTTAACCTGGAGAGCTGCTACCAGTCTGAGTTGACAAACCTTGACTAGATAGACCAGTGTTCCCAACCTTAGGCCTGTGGCTCAGATCCAGCCTGCAATGCCATTTCCTGTGGGCCCCCACCCCTCCAAGAGCATTCAAAAAACAAAATGGCCACCCCTTTGAAGCTGTTGGGACAAAATGGCCACCCCTATCGTGCAGGCAGGGCAAAACAGCCATCCAGCCCTCGAAGCTGACTGAGAGAGTGTGGCCCACCCCCCTGCTTGAAAAGATTGGAAATCCCTGAGATACACCAGTGATTTAATAAAGTACTGTATGAGAAAAGCCACCTTGTGTAGCCTTGGGCAAGGTGCATAGTCTCAGGGTGTTATGTATGTTAACAGTACCCCAGTAAACCACTTCTGAGTATTCTATACCTAGAATACTGTAGAAAGGATCACCATAAATTGGAATTGACTACTTAGCATGCCATGATGATGCTGAGGATAAGGATGGGTCTACTCTAGATAGGACTAATATCGGGTTTAGCACCATCATTTCCTGTAACTTCATTGACAAAGGCTCAATTTCTTTTATTCTTTGATAATAACATAGTTTATCAACTTCTAGTGACTAATTCTGGTGACAGATTTATCCTTTCCTGTATGCTACTCTGATGCCAACATTAAGCATTCAGCTGTTATAGAATGACTAAAATCTGTGCATGACTGGCACAGCTCATATTCATTTGACATATGCAGACTTCGAGTACATCTGTTCTAATTATTCATGGTGACTATCTGGACTAAAATTGCACAAGAATACCATCCATGGAATCAAAACAACAACTAAAGGCATATGGACCAACCACAACATGGACACAAAATGAAGAATGTAATCAAACCTTCTACCTAGAGAGTTCTGGTTACAATTATTCATTTTTGAACTCAAATAGCTACGCTCCTATCAGGTTACATAGTTGCTTTTGGAGTATCAAAGACATCCACACATTGTGCTTATTGATGAGAGCGATATAAATATCCATTGAATGAAATCTTCTCCCTTTCATCAGTGGGTACAAAGGAGTTCTAAATAAATCCAGATTTTTTTAAGCCAGGGGGTGCCAACAGAAGCATAGAGTTCGCACATATTGTTCCATCCTTGTCAAATTTTTCTACAGCAGTTTTCTATGGACTGAAAAAAGGGGCACCTTGCACCAAAATTACAGGGTGGGGCACCCCCTGTAATCAGGATCACCTGTGGGTATTGTTTCATACTGTTTGCTTTCCAGAAAAATGATAAATTCTGTGACAATACCTGAAGATTTTATATTTTTCTGTGGATAGCAGAGTGCTACAGTTCTATGGTGCCTTTATAGTGGTTACAAATACATATAAAAAAGAGGCCAGTTTGAAGCAAGCAAACTCCTAAATATCTACCTTTGCACAAGATTCCATGAGGGTTGCTTTATTTATCTTTTCTTTCTACTTGCCTAAATGTCTTCCTGACCTGCTGCACTCTAAATCCAAATTGTACGACAGGCTCCATATACAATGGCCCTTTGCCCCTCACAAAAAGAAGAGACAAATTTTGGGGTGGGGGAGCCACAAAGAGGGCAGAACTTTCCCTCAATCTAAAATCTAAGTCATTAATTACTATAATTTCTATAATATTTCACCAAAGCATTGATGATGACCAGATGATGTACCAACTTAGACTGCAGTGCAGGTGCTAATGATTGTTGAGCAATTTCAAGGCTGCTCCTCGTCACAATCTTCTGGGTCTCCCTTGGAGTAGAGACCCTATATTGTTGGTCTCAAGGAACTCTCAGCACACACAATCAGGGATACATGGTTGACGGTATTGAACTCTGCTGAGAAATCAAGGAGAACTAACTCCCCATATCCACTTGCCTGAAAAAGTTATTGAGAGAAAGAAACCGTTTGAGGCAGGAGTATCTTTCAAGTCTCTTTTACTGCAAGAATGCAAAGGAGTGAAGAAATAAAATATGAAAACTGTTCCGGTATTGTCAGTTTTTCAAAAGAATTTTTCTTCATCAGGATGTAATCTTAAGTATTTTTCTGTAGACAATAAAATGAAAACAAAATCATACACTCTGACAACACATTTTAGTTTGTCTGTGAGCCTTAAACCAAAATATCTAAACATAATACATACCAAGAGTTTTTTACGCGTCTACTAGCTTCAGGGAGGAAAACATTCTATCATGATGAGCTTAAAGACGTTAAAACATATGGTACAATGTTTGCAATATATATATTGTGTGTTGAGTGATGTATTCATGAGAAATAATTTTCTTTTTCTTTTAAATATACAGTAAGGAGACAGAAATGGCTTGATTATTTAAAGTGACAACATGCTCAGAATTATAAACCATACTAATGATTATAAAAAATAAGAAAGGCCTAACTCATTATTCAAACCTGATGGAACCAAAGTCTTCAGATGGTGAATATAAAATGCTTCTCTCTGCAGCAACAATTTATCAATATTGGTTTTTTCTCTCAAAAGGTTTAGGTTGCACAACTTCAAGAACTACAAACTTGAAATGCTCATCTGTGTGACCCTCCTTGATATAGTGCATGACTAAAGGTGCTTGTAATACCGGGTTTCTAATTCTGGGCCTATGTTCTCCAATTCGTATCTTAATGGTCTTGAAGATTTTCCAACATATTTCTTACCACAAGGACAAATCCATAAATAAATACAATTAATGCTATTACAGTTTGGAAAGTTTTTTAGTTTAAGATGGAAATCAACTTCTGGAAAGGATACAGCTTTTGTTTCCCAGACAAAATTGCATGTGACACAGTTGTGACATTACTAATGACCACATATGATATTCTGTGTTAGTCCCTGTCTGGCCATGCACTCAATATGTGTTACTATATTGCCCAGGGATCTGGTCCTTCTAAAACCTATAACTGGTTTATCATTACATCCTGGTATGTCACCAAGGATATGCCAGGGTTTATGTATAATTTTTTTAATATCATTGGCCAAGTGAGAGAACTCCAAAGACCAATTGATTCTAAATTTGCTGGTTTATGTGTCAAAAGTATGTTTCTGGGTATTTTTTGAATCTTATAAAAGGAACCATTGATGAGTGTCTGCGATGTTCTGCCATCAAATTATTCATGTCATCTGTCATCAATGAGGATTTCTTCAAGATCAGGTACACAATTGTTTCCATCAAGCAGGTGGGCATACAGTGTTCCTGCAGAGATGTATTTACTATACACATTACCCAATCCACTGTTCTCTTTTTGGCAGATTTAAGAAGCCATGATGGGCAAGGATCTTTGTCATAATTCAAATAGAAATACAACAGATCTCCACAAAATCAGAAGAGACTGTGGCTGATCTGCACAGTTTGGTGTCCAGGTGTTAACCACAGCTTGGAGAGTTGTCTTTTTAAAGTAATTAGCTAACATTAGGGTTCCAAGGCCCCCTCAAAAGTGTGTTATTAGGTGCCATCGACTTGAGTCTGATTTTTGGTGACTGATAGGATTTTTGAGGTACCCAAATGGTTCAAGGAGAGTTTATCAATGCTTACTACCAATAAGTTTCCATGACTACACTTGATTTCAGCAAAAAGGTCGAGAAGCGATAAGTTTTCATGACAAAGATATGTAAACCCACTTCTTTGGAGCCCTAGTCCAGCTTTGCACAGGCTCACAAAATAGCTACTGTCACATTACAATTTGTAAAAGTAACTCTTTACTTTCTGTTAGAAAGTAACAAGAAGGGTGATTTTTAGTTACTGTACTTCAATCTGCTGCTGAATGACAAAGCATGACAAAATTGTGTCCTTGTCCACAACGCAAACATTCACAACACAGTAAGGTATGGAACATGAGCCAGCACTTGAACCATATGCCATTCCTTATCCATCATTGTCACACTCCTGCCATTATAAATGTGTTACTCCATAAAAGAAATGATGGTATTACTTTCAAGCTATAATTGTAATGCACTTTGCTTATGCCTTGGTTTAAAAAACAACAACAATTAATCACAATGAGTTCCTTATATCTATTCCCTTCAAGTCCTGTTTGTGTTCTCTATGAAGAGAAATGCCTAGTGTTGTGTAATAGATACAGTAATGGTTAAGGACTCAAGAGGCCTTGGATTCAAATCCCTGTTCAGCTATGGAAACTCACTGAGGGTATGGAACCGGCAAAACCACTCCTTAAATATCTCACTTGCCTTGAAAGCCCTGTAAATTGGTCCCAAGATGAAGGCAAACCTCAACAACAATACCACCCAACCTCCCCACCCACCAAAGATTGCAATCTTATGGTAAGGTAAAGCCTTTGCTCGCAAGCTAGTCATATCTGACTCTGGAGTTCGGTGCTCATTTCTATTTATAGCCAAAGAGCCAGCATTATTTGCATCTGCAGACATTTCCGTGGACATGTGGCAGGCATGACTAAACACCAGAGTGCAAAGTATCCTGTTTACCTTCCCACTTAAGTGATATCTATTTACCTACTTGCAATTTCTTGCTTTCGAACTACTAGGTTGGCAGGAGCCTGGACAGAAACGGGAGCTCACTCAGTCCTGCAGTACTTGGGTCTTGAACTGCCGACTTGCCAACTTTCCAATCATGAAGTTCAGCATCTTAACCACTAAGCCACCACAGTATAAGCTTATAAATGCCTACTAAGGAATAAACCTTGTTGCCTTCCATGGTGCTTACTCCTAGGTCAGGGGTGCACAAATCTTCAGGCCACGGGCCAATCATGTGGTTCAGCAGGCTGGTCATGTGGTTCAACGGGCCGGTCATGTGGTTCCTCCCACTGAAAGCCGAAGGAAAACACACATTGCAATCTGTTTTGCAACAGGATGAGATAGATTTTAAGCTGCCATTTTCTCTGCTTAAACCAGTTGTGCCCAAACTACGGCCTGTGGGCCAGATATGGCCCCTGACACCATTTCATTCAGCCAGTGCCACTCTCATCGCTCCCTGAAGTGGAAGTAAAACACACCCATATGGATGCATTTTACTTCCACTTCTGGGAGTGATGAGGGCAATGTGGCACAGATGAATTGCTGTTGGGGGCCAGATCAGGGCTGTGGGACGTAGTTTGGGCACCCCTGTCATAGGTAGTTGTGTATTGAACTGTGACCTTGTTAGATTCTCGCAAGAAGTAGACTAGGAAGCAGAGTGTGGGTTAAACATAGTGATTCTTTATTCCGATCGGGAGACGAGACTGGCTTATGTGGGGAAAGATGGTATCTTACATACAGAGGTTTTCCCATTCAACAACAAAGGAACATACCAGCAGACAATCACAGTTTACTACCACCATTTGGTCTTCTGCGCCGCTTTGAAATGCGCCCCTCCTTTGAAGAGGGCGCCCCTCTGGCGGATCCACTTCACGCGCTGTGTCCCTTTGAAGTGAGGTAACACTTGGACATTACATCCCTCCCCCCCTCAGTGAGAAACAACCTTTCCCCAACGGATGGGTGGCCCACAAACTCGTCTGGGCCGCCCGTGCGTCTCTGGCACCGGGGTAGGCTCAACGGACACCGCAACTGGTTCGGAAGTGGGGGGAGAACTCATAGTGGCCACCCATTGTTCCTGCCTCTGAGCTCGGGGTAGCCTCCCCTCCCTCCTCGGGCTCTGGGGAAGACGTGGGCAGGGGGTCACTGATTAATTCCCACTCCATATCACTCTCCATATCTCCCCTCATTTCCCCTTGTGGCTCCCTCCCTGGGCCAGAGTTAGGGTTCTGCCCCAGGACCTGGAGCCGCATTTGATCTGTGTGTCTCCTCCAAATTGCGCCATTCTCCATTTGCACTCTGTAAGACACCGGGCCAGTCTGTTCCAACACTTCCCCGCCCAACCATGGAGGCCCGTTGGCATAATTCCTGCAGTGGACTGGTTGCCCAACCTCAAAACCTTTTAAATTCGGAATGTCTATATTGAGGCCCCGATCCTCTTGGCGCTGAGGATCTAAATGGTCAAAAACAGTTGGCAGCTTCCTTTTCATTAACAGTTCGGGTGGCGATAGCCCTGAAGCCAATGGGGTGACCCTGTAGGACAGCAAAAACTGACACAACTGCAGTTCCAAATCCCCAGGTCCCATGCGTGAGAGCGCGTCTTTGACCGTCCGTACCTGCCTCTCGGCTTGACCGTTTGTGGCAGGGTGAAAAGGAGCGGCCGTGATGTGTCTAATCCCATTTCGACTTAGGAAATCCTGGAATTCTGCCAACATGAAACTAGACGCGTTGTCGGTCACCACGATGTCAGGCAGGCCTAGAGTACTAAAGACCCGCCTTAATTTGCGGATTGTGGTGGCAGAGGAAGTTCCTGACACTGGGATGACATCTACCCACTTGGAAAAGGAATCTACAATAATCAGAAGTGTTGTTCCCCTGAAAGTTCCAGCAAAAGCTATATGAATCCGAGACCAGGGGCCTCTGGCCGTATCCCATTCCCTGCGGGGAAGACGTGGTTCCTCGGGCCTTGAAGCCTGACATTCCCTGCATTTCCCCACCCAAGCCTCAATGTCCAGGTCTAATCTGGGCCACCAGAAGTAGCTTCGCACTAGTGTTTTTGACCTGACAATACCCGGGTGGCTAACATGGAGCATGTGGAGCACTTTGTTCTGAAGCACAGATGGTACGACCACTCTGTCCCCCCAAACCAAGCAACCCCACTCCAGTGACAGCTCGTTTCTCTTGGAGTAGAATACCCTGAATTCCTCAGGGGTTGGTGGCGATGGCCACCCCTTCTGAACCCACATGACAACCTTTGACAGGAGAGGGTCTTTTTTTGTTTGGGCTGCTATGTCAGCAGCGGAGATCGGGGGAGAGTCTAACACATCCAACATAAGGACCTGTCCTTCCACCTCAATTCGACCCACATACTCAACAGGGGATCTGGACAGAGCATCTGTGTGGCTAATGCTGATACCTGGGCGATGTTGGAGCGTGTACTGGTATGCCTGAAGGAACATTGCCCAGCGTAACATCCGCGGATACAGGATTTGGGGGGTGGGATTGTCTGGCACAAATATACCTAGGAGCGGTTTGTGGTCGGTGATAATCGTGACAGCCCTTCCATAAATGAAGTCATGAAATTTCTTAGTTCCAGTGATTATGGCCAGCGCCTCTCTATCAATCTGAGCATATTTTTTTTCAGCCACTGTTAAAGACCTGGAGTAATATGCGATAGGCGCTTCTTTCCCTCCCCCCATGTCATGGCACAGTACAGCCCCAACCCCCACCGGCGAGGCATCACATACAAGCAAAAGGGGCTTCTTCGGATCGTAATGTGTAAGGACAGCATCCGAAGTCAACAGCTCCTTGACTTCCTGGAATGCCTTTTCCTGAGGAGGCCCCCACTGCCACACCGCCTGTTTCCTCAGCAAACGATGCAGGGGCTCAGCTACAGTTACCTTTCGGGGTAGAAAGGAGTGATAGAAGTTTAAGAGACCCAAAAATGCCTGGAGCTCAGTCTTTGAAGTGGGACTTCCCAGACTGCCTGAACTTTGGAGTCGGAGGGCTTGATGCCGGTAGGGGTGATTTTGAACCCCAAGAATTCAACCTCATGAGCAAAAAAACAACACTTCTCCCTTTTTACCCGCAACCCCGCATTATGGAAACGCTCCAGCACCTTCCCCAGTTTAGTGGCCAGGTCCCCCTTGTCTGTCCCAGATATCAATACGTCGTCAAAATAAGTCAGCACCCCAGGGAGACCCTTCAATAACCTTTCCACAAGAGCCTGAAAAAGACCCGGCGCTGCACTAACCCCAAACTGTAGACGTTTCACTCGGAATGCACCCTTATGAGTAGTAATAGTCTGACACAACGCAGATTCAGGGCTAACAGGCACTTGCTGATATGCTTGGGCTAAGTCCAGTTTAGCAAAACACTTTCCCCCATGGAGGGTGGCCAGCAAGTGGCTAACCACTGGAACAGGATAAGAATTAGCTCGGATAGCCTTATTAATTGTGCATTTGTAGTCCGGGCAAATGCGGATGTCCCCATTCGCCTTGATAGCAGTGACTATAGGTGTCTCCCATGGAGCAGAGTCCACGGGCTCCAGAATGCCCTGTGCCACCAGCTTGTCCAGCTCCACTTCAATGCGGTCTTTCAGCGCAAACGGCACCCTCCGTGGCTTCATGCGAATGGGTTGGACAGTTGGGTCCAGCTCAAAATTAACAGGGGCCCCCTTGAACATACCCAGCCCGGGACGGAAAACATCTGGATAGCGTTCACACACAGCCTGAATGGGGTCGGCCTTAACTGCATTAATTCCCGAAAACCCAATACCCAGGGGCCCAAACCACTGCACACCCAAAAGGTTATTCCTACCGGTCTTCACCACGACTAGAGGAAGCTTTGCTGAGATGGCTTTGAACCGCACATCAAAATTGCCGATTCCCAACACCGGAATGTGTCGACCTTGCACATCGGTCAGGTTGACCTGCAGAGCCCGCAGTTTCGGCCGGTCTGCTGGAGGAAGTTGAAAGAATTCCCTCTGTGAGATGATTGAGTATGCTGACCCTGAGTCGATCTCCATGCGGACGGGGCACCCTTGGAGGCGAACATCGACGAAGAACCTCCCGGACAATGCCTGTACACCAGATGATGTCTTCCTTCCAACGCGGACCTTGGAAATTGGGTGTTCCATCCGGCACTGACCTCTGTCCCCGGGGTGACCCTCGGATCGCTGGCGGCACACCCGTGCAATGTGCCCCTTCCGCCCACACTTGTGGCATTCGGCAGTCTTGAACGGGCACTGTGAGCGGAGGTGCCTTCCCCCACAGCCTTGGCATGGCGCAATGTTGCTCCTTGAAGCTTGGGTGGTTTGCTGGCAAACCATCCTGACAGTACCCTCCTCTTCCGCATTGTCTGTATTCACTGGAGTAGCGTACTGATGCAGTTGGACGGCCGACTCTCCACGGGCAGGAGCAGCAGTTTTGACATGGAAGATTTTCACTCCGGCGTGTGCAGCCTCGGACGCCAGAGCCTCTTCCAGGACCTGGGCAAAAGTCAACCTATTTCTCTTCATCAGCCGCCGCTGAGTAGCTTCATCCCTGAGGCCCACAAGAAGCCGGTCGCTTAGGGCCTCCTCCAGGTCATGCCATTGGCACAGCATGGCAGCATGTCGAAGAGCCGCAACGTACTCAGCGACTGACTCCCCCTCCTTCTGATCTCACCGGTAAAAGGCAACCCTGGCTGGGAAGATGGAAACGACGGGCTTGAAGTGTTCTCGGAGCACCGCCAGGATGTCGGCCAATGGGGCTTCCCTCAGTGCCTGTGGCAGCAGCAGATGCCCGGCCAGCTCAATCGTGGGCAAACCACAATGGGCCAGGAACAACGCCTTCTGTCGCCCTTCATCCTCGATCTCCCCAGTGATTACAAAGTTCTCAAACTGGATCTCGTACATGGGCCATGCCTCCGGCTTCGCAATGTCGAACGGTCCAATAGAAGATGCAGTAGCAGCCATATCCCACCTTCGTCGCCAATGTTAGATTCTCGCAAGAAGTAGACTAGGAAGCAGAGTGTGGGTTAAACATAGTGATTCTTTATTCCGATCGGGAGACGAGACTGGCTTATGTGGGGAAAGATGGTATCTTATATACAGAGGTTTTCCCATTCAACAACAAAGGAACATACCAGCGGACAATCACAGTTTACTACCACCATTTGGTCTCCTGCGCCGCTTTGAAATGCGCCCCTCCTTTGAAGAGGGCACCCCTCTGGCGGATCCACTTCACGCGCTGTGTCCCTTTGAAGTGAGGTAACACTTGGACATTACAGACCTTTAACTACAGTTTTATATCTTTTTATTTGGGAGAATGTCTCATTTAATCCAGTAGTATTCGCTTCTGAGTGAAGATGTGTAGGGTTATGGAGCTAAACTTCCACTTTAACAAGCCACTAGTAGCAGATAGGAAGGATTGTTTGTCCTTATGCATATAGACTCAGTAACATATGTTATTATATTATATTTGCAATGTCAAATCCTACTCTCATGTTCCAACCATTCTCACAAGGAGCATTTGAGCCCCTTGTCCAGGACCTTGCTTTCCCTCTGTAGTATAGCTACACAGGGTGTCCGCTGTGTTCTTTTGGCATTTCACTGACAGCCCCTCTTCTCCCATAATGCCATTACCAGAAGGCTCCATTAGCCTTTGTGGTCAGTGACCTGCAACTCACTGTTTCATTTCTGACTTGGGCTTCTCAAGAGACAGTTATGGTCAAATCAAAACCATCTGCATGAACTGCTCCTTGATGGATATGCCATACACTGTACATGGTGTATAATATTAATGGTATGCTTTCAATGGCATGTGTATGTATGGGAAATGGATTGTGAATTTGTGTATGTGTGTGTATGTGAACCCTCTGTTATCTTTGTCTTCCCTGCAGCTGCTGGAGTGTGAAGCAGAAAAAATGGTTCTCTGTCATTTCACCACTTAACAAAACAAAAGAATCCCACTCTTGCTATAAATCAAATGAGTCCTGGTTTTTTTTTTAAAAAAAAGTTTTATAAGGTACAGCACAGGCTTCCTGTGTGCTGACATCTTATAGTATAACAAATATTAGCTGATTAGTTGGTAACTAGAGGCTATGGATCATTGTGGCTACTGGTTTGAATGATACTGACATTTTTTATTAGCAAGGTCTATATTTTATTGGTACCATATAGTTTGGATGTACAGTAATACCTCATACAAAGTCCGCTTCATACAACATCAAATTCATACAACATCGCCTAATTCCCTGAAAAATTTGCCTCATACAAGGTCGCTGTGACTTTGTATGAGGCATTGGGTTTTTCCCCAGGTTGCATTGTGTCTTGGCAATATAAAAGGCAGGACACATGCGTGCATTGCTCTTGTGGGTTTTGCACGAGGCGAAGAGTGTTTTGGAGTGGTTTTGAGCGCGATTTTGGATTTTTGTTGAATTTTTTCGTCAGAATTTTTAGAAACATTCCTGGGATTTTTGCAGGTTCTTGGACAATCAGGGTTGTTTGACATATTTTTGTAATGTATTTAGCCTTTAGACAATGATTTCTTAAAGTTCTGTCAGTTTCCTGTCGGTTTCCTTGACTTTGTCCTGAAGTCTGTGCTGTTACAGTACAATATATGGAAACGATGTTGCACGAGGCATCATGGCAAGGATTTGGACTTTGTATGAGGCATCGCGGCTAGGATTTGGACATTGCATCACGGCTGGGATTTTGCATGCCTCATACAAAGTCCAAATCCGTATAAAGTCCAAACTTGTGGAACCAAGTTTGGACGTTGTATGAGGTATCACTGTACCAAAGTCCCAGGTTCAGCCACACATATTTCCCGTTGGGAAAGAGACTCTGAGATCCTAGATCCCACCTCCCCACCCCCAATTCCCAATCTGGTCATGTAGAAAAGGCTGACTATTTAACAATAGGTTGCATACTTTGCTTTGAATCAATGTAGGGCAGTTTCCTATGTTTCCATTAGTTGGGCAAATCCTCAGCTGTTGTTTCCACTGCATTGGCCTGAAGACATGCACCCTTGTCAGGTTTTAGAACAGGGGTTCTCAACCTTTTCAACTCCAGGGCTGAGTCACACTCTCTCAGACAGTTTCGGGGGCCAGACAACCATTTTGCCCTGCCTGCCACACATGGCACTTCTGGGTGTGGCAGAAGTGGTGGTGGGCCACATGCAATGGTGCTGTGGGCCGCATCTAGCCCCTGGGCCATAGGTCGAGAACCCTTCTGTTTTAGAAGCTAAGTAGCATTAAGACTGGTTAATGCTTCAACAGGCAACTATTAAAGTATTCCAGGCACTTCCAGGTAGGGTTAAGCAATAATTTCACTCGAAATTCCTCAGAGCAACTGTTAGTCATGGACCAACTGCTTGACTTGATATCAAGTAACTTCCTATGTTGCTAATGTCTCTAATTTCTGGGAATTATAGAAGCACGGTGAAGGTTCCCCAAATATGATTTTTCTATGGGGAGGTACAGTATGGCTGCAATTGTTTGACTCTGCTCTGTGAAAGTAGCTCCCCACTCAAATTCCAGAGGTGTTTCAACCCTGGTCCCTTGTGTTGCAGATATTGTTTGGTCTATTCTGTTTCCATGTTGTATGCTCAGGTTGTGTTTCTATGGCAACGCTGCTTCTGATTCCTCGGTGAAAGGGGAGCTCACTCTAGAATAAATCAATCCAGGGGAAGCTTCGTCATTTGTTTAGGCTGAAGCTCCCAATAAGCCATCATGCTGCAACTAGACACTTACATCTTTTTAATGGCACAGTTCCTCCCTCCCCTTTTTTGCTTAAGGAAATAATTCATTTTATTGGCCTTATGAAATACAAAATGTTGCATTAGGCATTCAATTATCAGAAAGAATGTTAAAAGGAAGGTTCTTCTACATACAGTACAATGATGTCTCTAGTAGAATACATCAAGAGATGACCACGTCCTGGACATCAGCCATCCATCAGTAATTGAACATCTGTGCTCTTTCCATGATGGTTATTTACTAATATTATTAACAAAACATGAATGCTCTGTCCTTTGATGGTGGTTTATAGGCTTTGTCACAATATTGAGTGCATCTTGATTACGGTGGGGGATTTGCAGTATGAGGATGAGATACATTAGAGAGGGTTGGGGGGTGGGGAGAATAATAGGTGATTTTAGTAAATTGCTCTTCAGACCATCCATACAATGAAAAGACTGAAGAACAAGACAAGTGGCAGTAGGACATAATGAGAAATAGACAATTTTTGTAGTTGTTGTTCAGTCACACAGTTGAGTCTGACCATACCTGTCAAGCACGGCTCTGGAAAATCTGGGAACTGCTCTGGCCCAGCCGCACATGCGCAGCAACAACTCCTTCTGCACATGTGAGAACCCTTCTGTGCATGCGCAGGACCCTTTTGCACAGAACCCTTTTGCGCATGTGCAGGACCCTTCTGTGCATGTGCAGGACCCTTCTGCGCATGTGCAGGACCCTTCTGTGCAGAACCAATGCGCAGTAACTACTTCCCCTGCCAGTCAGATTACGGGATGGCAGCAGATGGCGATGGGAAATTGGAGCAACAAGTGCTGAAATACGGGAAATCCTGGCCAATCTGGAATACTTGACAGGTATGAATCCGACCCTTTGCAACCCCATGGACCATTGCACGTCAGGCTCCTCTGCCCTCTGCCATCATCCACAGCCCAGACAGATCTACGCCCATCACATCAACGATTCCATCTATCTACTTCATCCTGCCGCCCCTTCTCCTTTTGCCTTCAGTCTTTCCCCTCATCAAGGCCTTCTCAAGTGATTTCTCTCTTCTCATTTGGTGGCCAAGAGGCCATCAAACACACAAAAAGAGAGGAAGTGATAAAAGCCAGCAGAAGGATGTACAAGGTTTACCATTCCAATTCCAGTGTGTACTCATGCGCATGTACACAGAAAAATACAGCAGTTTAAGAATCAACACAGAATGAACTACCTCTGCCAGGTTATTAAAAATACTGTTTCACCAAGATGATATGCACCCCTTGTTGTGTGTCTTGTGTTCCTCGGGATTTCAGTTGATTCTGAATCTGGCAAAATTGGTGCAAATGTAGACTCATTGGTCAGTCTTTTCAGTAGTCTTCAAAGTTTCTGGCTACTTCTTCCAGTAGTAGGCTCCAAAAAAATTTACTACCACACTGTGGGTGTGGTATGGTTGGTGCAGCCATGGGGAAAGCCCTGCCTTCCACCTGAAATAGGACTACTTTATTTCAAAACTTGGATGGGCGGGGCCAGCCAGAATTTCTGCTACCGGTTCTGGTGAACTGGTGCAAACCTGCTGATGCCCACCACTGACTTCTTTCCATGTCCAGCTCTCTTATGGTGATTACGTTGGGAGCCACTGTTCTAGGTGGAACTCAGATTCTTTAATAGAGTGACTTGTGAGACATGCAAGATGCAAAAGATGAATCTAGGTGGCTGTCTGCCTGTTTTCACCTTTGGATAACAATCAAAATATTTCAGCTTGTATCGCCATCTCTGTCTTGACAATCCGGGCAGCATCTGCAGAAATGGTTTTATTTCCTTTGTGGGAAATAGAGTAAGAGATTCAAGGTACACAGCCAATATTGTCTATCCATTTGGACAAAGAATGGTTTTCATTCTGAGAAATGTTATTCCCCATCTTGCCCAGCTTGGCTTGACGAGTGCTTTTATATAATTGCTGACATAGTGTCAGCCTGGATTTATGTCAGAATGCATTTAGAAATGCAGATTGCACATGCAGCATTTTGATTGCGGTTGATGCTTCTTGAAATAAACACACTGAGATCTGGGAAGCAAGCATATAGGGACATCAGTTGTAGTGACTTATGATTTCACCTTGCTCTCCCCTTGGAGAATGGATACTAAGTTGTTCCAGTCTTCTGGTATAGATTTACCCAGGGCTTTGCTGGAAGGAAACAAGATACTCCCTATCAGGATAAACTGGTCAGGATCACTTTGTATAAAGTTTTGTTGAAGGGCAGATCCTTTTATAAGACTCTGAATGGCTCCATAAATTGCCTTCCCAAGTAACACAGAATGTTTCAGTCATCTCTAAAAGAACTGATAACAGTTGCATATGGCAGTTATTATTTGGAATAATACACCCTTGGAGAATCTGAACATTCATGGGCCAACAGATGGGTCAACCTGCTTAGCAATTTAACAAAGTCATTTATTTCAATCACTAGGACGGGGTGCAGGAAGATTGCTAATTTGTTTCCGAAGCACACACTGCAAAACATCCCTCCCTCCCTGACTCTTACAGCTATTATGGAAATGCACACCTGTTCAGTTGGGGTTGGAACAGTTCTTGCTTGGCTAGGCTCCCTCTGTTCTCTGAAGATACAAACAGCGAACAGCCTCAGATTGTTTTTCTGCCCAAATTTCTCTGCTAATTTTACTCAAGATGAGCAACTGTCCAACAGCGACCAGAAATATTTTGTCAAATAAGGTCACTTGTGCTCTCCACCTTCTGGTGCCAAAAGGTGAACTGTAAGCAGATAAAAAAATAGGGCTTTTGAATAAGTGCTGGGCTATGCATCTTCCTGGTGAAGTCATCAAAATCCTCTCAGCTAGAGAGAAAACTAGGTAGGTATTTTTTTTGGGAGATCAGGAAAGCAAACCAAACCCAGTCCCCATAGACTACCCCAGCACTTTGAAAGGAAAGCAAGGAGCTACCAGATAACTGGGCAGAACCACATTATTCTCTACTGCCTGGCCACAAGCAACCATGGACTATGTGGAAAGCTTTAAATAGACGGTGTGCCAGGATAGGAAGATCAAGGGCTAATCTGAGAAAGTGGGGTTTCCCTGTAGATAGTAGCCTGTGTGAATGCCGAAAAGAGTAAAAACCGCTGATATGATACAATGCACACGATGCCTTTCAGCATGCACTGAGGAGGACCTTATGTTGGCAAGAGGAAATGTCGTTCAGATGGCCCGATATTGGGCAGATGTAATCTAGTCCTTTTAATTCCTTTTTGTTTTAGATACAGTATGTTAATTTTAGCTTTGTATGACAAGAAAAAAAAAGATGGATATCATGATGAGTCCTTGAACCTTACCAGTAATTGTGAATCAGTGGAAAAGTGTGATAACTCTCATTGAGGGTTTCTTCAACCATTTTAATTTGGATTTATTATTTTTGAATGCTGCTGTCTCATCTCCGTAAGACAGACACTCCTTGAAGTGTCTGTTTTATTTCACTATCTAATAAAGTGGAGATGCAGTTCATGGAATTTTTGGCAAGCAAAACGTGTTAGCTTTCAGTGTTTCTCATTGCTTTCTGTCCTAAAGCAACCAATAAACAGCAATCATCAAAAGCATATTAATACTTTATTTGCTGGCTCTACACTAACATATCAGCCCTAATCTCACAAGAACTGGTAAAGTTCAGCTAGCAGAAAATAAGTTGTCATTCCTAAGCAACAGGGTCAAATTAGCTTCTGCTTGGCTCTCTGTTCTGGCACGAGCATCTCTCAATTCCGTATCATTCATTTCATGGTGTTATGTTTTGTGATTGGTCATCTGGAGATGGACAGATGTGCAGGTTAAGTCTGTTGGTGCTTTTAAGAAATCCTGTTACAGAAGGGAAAATGTACCCTTAGCAAACCAATGCCTTGTTTACTTTTAGTCGCATGGTCAGAATGGCAGTCTGTAAAAAGCTGGTTTTGGCTAAAGAAGAGAAGAGACTAGGAAAATGTCAAAGGAAAGGAGAACTATTATTGGATAGATGCCTCAGTTAAAGCCTATTAATGAAATTTCACTGAGTGTTTCACTGAATGCTTGGCCACACAATGTTTTACATGGCATGTGTAAAGGCACAGCCAAGGACTTGCAGTCTCAGAAGCAGCTAGTAGGGCTGAAAGACAGTTGAGAAGTATTAGCCCCTGGTCTTCTTAGGAGGCTGCCAGTCACACTGTGGAAATCCGTGCATGTTTATTCAGAAGTCATTTCTAGGAAATCCAGTGGGATTTATTCTTCTGTAAGCAGCAGAACTAATGGTGGAGCAACTAAGGCTTCACTTTAGGGCACTAACCTGTCCACCTGTGTTTGCTGCTGTATGACAATGTTAACAGCCCATTGTAATATTTTGTTGGTCTGACACATGAAGGTGCTTCTTGAATTTTTAGAATCCTGATTTTCCAGTGTCTTTTCCAGTGTCTCTGCATGTGTAGGAGTGCAAAGAGCACAAAAATTCCAAAGTACCATGCATCAAAATAAATAATAATAATAATAATACTGTAATAGTGGCTCAAGTGGTTAAGATGCTGACTGGGAGGCGGAAGGTTAGCAGTTCGATTCCAGAGTACTGCAGGACGGAATGAGCTCCTGTCCTTGTCCCAGCTCCTGCCAACCTAGCAGTTCGAAAGCAAGAAATTGCAAGTAGATAAATAGGGACCACTTCGGTGGAAAGGTAACAGCGTTCCGTGTGCTCTGGTGTCTAGTCATGCCTGCCACATGACCACAGAAACGTCTGCAGAAGCCGACAGCGCTGGCTCTTCGGCTTTGAAACAGAGATGAGCACTGAACCCTAGAGTTGGATACGATTGGCTTTCGAGCAAGGGAAACCTTGGCCTGATGGAAACAAGGTCAAGTCATCCTTCTCACCATACTAATTTCAGCAACTAGAGTCCTTCTAAAATCTCCAGTGCCAATTTAAAACAAAATCACTCTGAAATTAAAAATTCAGTAATTTCCCAAATATGTCACTCCACCCACAAATAATTAGGATTGGATGTCTAATCTTCAGCCTCTTTTGTTCTGCCCCAAGAACAAGCAAGCTAAGAAACAAGAATAATGTCATGGTGTTAAATTGATTCTGATTTATAGTAACCCTTTCCAGAGTTTTCTAGGTAGAGAATACAGTCATCAGAAATACTTAAAATGCCCCTCTTCTGGGACACTCTGGGATTATGCATCTTTAAAAAGGCTACAAAGGTTGATTTTTCTCTTGAGAGGAACTAATTTGGAGCTTGGACTGCAGTGGCTCAAGCGGTTAAGACGCTGACTGGGAGGCGGAAGGTCAGCAGTTCAAAACCCGAGTACTGCATGACAGAATGAGCGCCCAACTCTGTCCCAGCTCCTGCCAACCTAGCAGTTCAAAAGCAAGAAATTGCAAGGAGACAAATAGGCAGCACTTCTGTGGGAAGGTACACAGTGTTCTGTGCAGTTCGGTGTCTAGGCACGCCTGCTACATGTCCACGGAAATATCTGCAAATGCAGACAATGCAGGCTCTTCAGCTATAAACAGTGATGAGCACTGAACCCTAGAGTCGGATACGACTAGCTTTTGAGCAAGGGTGACCTTTACTTTTACCAACTCATACCTTTCCCAAAAAGAGGTGGAAAGAATATATTTTACATCCCAGCAAGAAATGTGTTTTTGTTGTTCAGTCACACATTTGATTCCGACCCTTTGTGACCCTACGGACCATTGTCCGCCAGGCACCTCTGTCCTCCACCATCCTCCTCAACCTGCCCAGCTCTGTACCCACTGCATCTACAACACCATCTAGCCATCTCATATTTGGCTGCCCCCTTCTTCTTTTTGCCCTCCACCTTTCCCAGCATCAAGGCTTTCTCAAGTGAATCCTCTCTTCTCATTTGATGTCCAAAGTATTTTGGACATCAAATAAATGTGTAGATGTTGCCTTAGGGACCTCTACAAGAGCCAAAAAGTTGGGATATATATATATATTTATAAACAAATGAGTTATGGTAAAATTACAGCACACACACACACACACACACACACACACACACACACACACACACACAATAAATGAAACTGGATGCAATATTTCTGTAATTTTGCAGAGCAACATAAAGAATGCATCTTTTCCAAGAAGCCATTTTTTTGGCAGAAATCCTCTGTTCTTCTAACACTAGATGCTGAGATTTTTAGCTGATTTTAGCCATTTGCTATTTTCAAAACCACTTTTTCTAAAAGGGAAAAAAAATCCAGATATTAAAAATTATAAATTAGAAGCTGCTGGAAATTTAAAAAAGAGACTCCACCTCCCCCTTGAAAACAATCCAAAATGTGTCTACAATTTGAGCATTTTATCCAAATGGAAAGCTTCTTTCAGTGCAGCCCTAAGCCTCTTTTATTGGAATAAGCCACACTCTTCCATGCATAGGATGGCACTGTTAATAATTAGTAATGTGATCTTCAGTACAGCCGTACAGGTTTAAAACACACAGGGGTGGATGGAACTTGCTGGAAACTTTGTGTAAGGCTGCAGCTTTAAATTTCAGTAGAACGAAGGTGGCTGAAATCCAAGAATGCTCATGTAAATAGGTTATAAGCCTATTCCAATACCTTCACTGTTTTGCGCTTTAAAACATAGTTTCTATACTACATTTGTGCTTGTGTGTATGCCAAAACGGAGTACCCTAGCCAATTACAGTGCTTGCTAAATGTTTAGATGTTCTTCATACTATTGGTGCTAAAATAAAATTTAAAAATCTGCTAAGAGAGATTGCCAGGGAGCACAGCTAGGAAAATAAACTATTTTGGTCTTTTCAGTTTGTTCACCTTTCACACATTTTTCATATTCCACTTCTGGCACATCCTTGCTTCATTAGAGAAGAAATATTACTCAAAGTGCAGGTTAGGATAATACCTTCTTAGGTTTGCGGATCCAAATGAAATAATTGGCAGTGTTGTATGATCCATGCAGTTGTGAAATGAAAGACTTGTATGGAGGGGCCTCTTCTAAAATATACAGTCCCTACAAGAGCAAAGAGAATAATATATGAGAATGTTGCGCTCGGAAGCTCCTTGCTATAAACTCTCTCTCTCTTTTTTTTGACATTTTCTGCATTTATATTTATCTGTCTCTTCCTGTCTTTCAGCCCAGCTTTCCCAAGATTTCCATTAGTAAAGCACACTCCCTTTCACTTCTCTTTGAGTGTCTGCAGTGTTTTTCTTAGTTGTATTTGGTTAGGCTGAAGTTAGCAAATTATCGTTAGGGTTGATGACAGTTTATCATTGTAGCATATCATGGACCTTGCTTGATGGAAAAGTTATTTGGGGGAAAGATTGCAAAAGTAACCCTTTCTTCCCTTCCTTCCCCATCCACCATGTGTTCCTCATGTCTTAGTCTGATTAGGTTAGTTAGGTTATTTAGTGTATGGGACCAAAGACAACGAACAGCCGAAAGGTTGGCTTAACACAGGTTTATTGCATGATGATCCAGGGGGAACATGAGGTAATGGCGGATGGGTAGCTCAATATATACAGTGGCTATACATTTGAATGTGGCTCCTCGACAGTCTATTGGTTACTGTCCGCGTGACGTCACGGACGGTCACGCCCTTCTTGTCCAGGTGTAGGTGATGGCGGGAATCTTTCCCGCGCTGTTGTTTGCTGGTGAGTCTGGGCCATGAGAGCTTGAACGCTCGCTATTGCCACCAGGTGGTCATTAGCTCGCGTCCTATTGCAAGGGCTACAGTTAAGCAGCTGCTGGTTATGATGTTACACAAGCATGGTTACATTGGATACATGTGAATGGATACATTGTAAAAGGTACAGTCATAGAACACAACATCCCTCCCCCCTAGGATGGGACGAAGTCCCTCAGCCAAGATGGCTTATTGCAAACGCGTTTTGGCCGCGCTGTGGGCTGACCCGCCCCAGGGGCGCTACTGCTTCCTCGTTCCCTGGTCCCTTGTCCTGAAACGGGAGAGGGAGACTTGTTAGAGGCTTGCCGTGGTTTGGCGGTTTTGGGGGAAGGGAAAAACTCCATTGTGGGCAGACCGGAGATACTCGGGGCTAACGAAAAACCCCTCTTCTCGCTTGGACGGGTGGGGGACCACTCCGCAAAACTTCCCCGGTTCTGGAAATCAAAATCTAACTCTGTTGGGGTATCCGTATTTGTGGGGAGATCCCGCGGGATATCTATGAGATCGGCTTCCCTTCTCTCTGCTGACCGATCCCGCAAGATAACTATGAGGACAGATTCCCTTTCCTCCCCCCTTGGTGGGGACCCATGGCCCCCCTTTCCTCCCCCTTGGGCTGAACGGGTGGGGGAGAACCCTAACGCTGAGTCTTGTGTTCCGCGGTCCGTGCCCTGTTCGCCGGGGATCCTGCGCCGGAGCTGGTCTGCGTGCCGCCTCCAGAGTAGACCTGTGCCGGTCTCGACGCGGTACGAGATGGGGCCGGTCTGCTCTAGGATGACGCCCGGTACCCAGGCCGGACCCGCGCTGGCATAGTTCCTGCAATACACGGGGGCACCCACGTCGAAACTCTTTGTGCCCTCTATCCCAATGTTCCTCCCCTTTTCCTCTACTCTCGTGGGGTCTAGCCTAGTTAGTATGGTGGTCAGCTTCCTGCGCATCAGCAGCTCTGCGGGGGAGTATCCTGACGCTAGGGGAGTCACTCTGTAACCTAGCAGAAACTGGCACACTTGATGGTTTAGGTCCCCGGGCCCCATGCGCCGCAGCGCGTCCTTGGTGGTGCGCACAAGGCGCTCTACTTGGCCGTTTGTGGCAGGGTGAAAAGGAGCGGAGGTGATGTGCCGAATGGCGTTGATTTCTGTGAATGCCCTGAACTCAGAGGACGTGAAGCAACTTGCGTTGTCGCTTACGAGGGTGTCGGGTAAACCGAACGTGGAAAAGACCCTCCGCAAATGCTTTATGGTTGTGGCCGTGGACGTGCTTGTAACCGGAATGACCTCCAACCACTTGGAGAAGGCATCCACCACAAGGAGAAACAGCGTCCCACGGAACGGGCCAGCGAAGTCTACATGAACTCGGGACCACGGCCCCTTCGCCGCGTCCCACTCCCTGTGAGGCAGGCGGGCTTCTTCTGGCCTGGAACTTTGGCAGGGTTCACAAGTGCCGACCATGTGCTCGATGTCGGCGTCTAGCTGGGGCCACCAGAAATAGCTCCGTGCCAGGGCTTTGGAGCGCACAATCCCAGGGTGACTGACGTGCAGGAGTTTGAGTACCCTCGGCCGTAAGGACGCCGGGATCACTACTCGCTGGCCCCACAGAAGGCACCCCCTCTCAAGGGACAACTCTAACTTCTTTCGGAAAAATGGGTCAAACTCCGCTGCCGGGGAGGACGCTGGCCACACTTTCTGCACCCAGGAGCTAACCTTTGCTAAAATGTTGTCCTTGCCGGTCGCCTTGGCGATGTCGGCGGGCAGTATTGGGGGCGAGTCGAGGACTTCTATCATCAGCACCTGATGGTCTGGCTCCTCCCCGCCCACGTGGCTGTTCTCTTGGGGAAGGGGGGACCTCGATAGAGCGTCCGCATGGCTGATCTCCCTCCCGGGCCGGTACACTAACGCGTGCTGATACGCGTTAAGAAAAATTGCCCACCTAAGCATCCTAGGGGACAGGATCTGTGGCGTGGGCATATCTGCGGTAAAAATGCCTAGCAGGGGCTTGTGATCGGTCACGATCGTGAAGGGGCGGCCATACAGGAAGTCGTGGAACTTTTTTGTTCCCGCAATTATCGCTAATGCTTCCCTGTCTGTCTGGGCGTAGTTTCTCTCCGCTTGGGACAGGGACCTGGAATATAACGCTATCGGGGCCTCCCTTCCGTTTTCCAGCACGTGGCACAGCACCGCCCCCACCCCCACCGGGGATGCATCACAGATCAGGACCACTGGCCGCTTGGGGTTGAAGTGGGTGAGGATGGCGTCAGACACCAGAAGTTGCTTTAGCTCATTAAATGCCCTCTCTTGCTGGTCACCCCACTTCCATGCCTCGTCCTTTTTGAGCAGCCTATGCAACGGCTCGGCCACGGCTGCCTTCCGGGGAAGGAAGGAGTGGTAAAAGTTCAGCAGCCCTAGGAACGACTGCAACTCGGGCTTGGAGGTGGGGCGAGGGGCTTGTTTGATGGCGGCTACCTTAGACTTGGATGGCCTTATTCCCTCAGGAGTGACACGGAACCCTAGGAATTCGACCTCGGTCGCGAAGAAGACGCATTTGTCTTTTCGCAGTCTCAACCCCGCCTTTTCGAAAGTCGCCAGGACCTTGCCCAACCTCTTTGCCAATTCGGCCCGACTCCCCCCCGTTATCAATACGTCATCAAAATAAGGTAACACCCCCTCGAGCCCCTTCAGGAGGCGTTCCACGAGTGACTGGAAAATTCCAGGCGCCGAGTTTACGCCGAATTGAAGGCGCGTCACCTGGAACGCCCCCTTATGGGTGACTATAGTTTGGGCAGCAGCGGCGGCTGGGGTCACCGAGAGCTGCTGGTAGGCTTGTGCTAAGTCGAGCTTAGCGAAACACTTCCCCCCATGTAACCTGGCCAGCAAATGGCTGACTACCGGCACCGGATACGCATTAGGGCGAATTGCCTTGTTGATGGTGCGCTTGTAATCAGCGCATATGCGCACCTCTCCGTTGGCCTTTAGTGCTGTTACAATTGGAGTTTCCCACTCCGCAGAATCAACAGGAACAAGAATCCCCTGGCCCACCAATTTGTCCAGTTCCGCCTCTATTTTGTCCTTGAGCGCGAATGGCACCCGGCGCGGTTTGAGTCTTATTGGGCGGACCTCAGGGTCTAGGTCGAAGGCTACTGGGGGTCCCTTAAATTTCCCAAGTCCCTTCTTGAAGACTTCGGGGTGTGCGTCGCACACCTCCTGGATTGGGTCAGTCCCCACGACAACGGCATGCACCCCCCCAATGAACAAACCCAGGGGCTGGAACCATTGAGTCCCGAGGAGGCTGCAATTCCCCCCTTTAAGAACAACTAGGGGAAGAGTTGCGGTGTGTTTCTTGAATTGGACCTGAAACCTTCCAACCCCCAACACCGGAATGCAGTTCCCTTGCACGTCCCGTAGCGTGGACCTCAAAGCTTTGAGTTTGGGCCGCACGTGGGGGGCAATTCTCAGAAATTCCTTCTGGGGAATGATGGAGTATGAGGACCCCGAGTCAATCTCCATCCTAATGGGGGCCCCTTGTACTAGTACCTCAACAAAGTAACGGGGGTGTCCTGCGGACACGCTGAACACCGGTGCGTCGTCCTCGCTGTCGTCAACGATGCGGCCCACGCCGTCCCGCTTCCTCGTGGCTTGGGCGCCGTCCTTGGGTCCCGCCGCGCGGTCTCTCGAGCTCTTCCGGGCCTCTCGCCGTTTCCTGCAGACCTTGGCGATGTGCCCGCGGCGGCCGCAGTTGTGACACTCGGCCTTTCTGAAGGGGCATTTGGCGCGGTCGTGGTTCGCTCCGCAGCCGTCGCAACGCCGCCCTTCTTTCCGGACCTTCCGGACGTCCTCGTCGCCGCTGCTCTCCGTGGGCGACTTTGAAACTCGCCGGGCCGCGTGCACCGAAACGTGCACCGAAACCTCTGCCTTGCCCGTCTTTGGCCGCCAGTCCTGGAGCTCCTGGACCCCGGCCTTCGTAGCTTCCGCGGCTTGTGCCTCCTTTAGGACCTCCTGCAACGTGGGGGGTGGCTCGCGGTTCATCAATGTGCGCTGAGTTTCGGCATCGCTCAGGCCGCACAGCACGCAGTCTCTTAGTGTGATTTCTACGTTCTCCCATTTGCATGGGCCGGCTGCCAGTTGCAGGGCCGCTGCGAAGTCGGCGACCGTCTCCCCGGGCGCTTGGACTCGCCTCCAAAACGCGCTCCGAGCGGGGAACATCGCCGTCGAGGGCCGGAAGTACTCACGCAGCATGTGCATGAGCTCTTTCACCTTGAATTCGCTCGCCCTCCTCGGCGCGATCAGGTCCACCAAGACCCTCTTGGTGTCTGGCCCCAGCATCCGGGTGAAGATGGCCCTTTTCTTTGCCTCATCCGTGACTTCGGATTCCACCAGGGCTCCCTGGAAGTCCATCTCGAAGATGTCCCAGTCTGCCGGTCTCCTGATTTCGAAACCGGCGCATGTCTTGGTCCCGTGGGCAGCCATATCCCACCTTCGTTGCCAATTTAGTGTATGGGACCAAAGACAACGAACAGCCGAAAGGTTGGCTTAACACAGGTTTATTGCATGATGATCCAGGGGGAACATGAGGTAATGGCGGGTGGGTAGCTCAATATATACAGTGGCTATACATTTGAATGTGGCTCCTCGACAGTCTATTGGTTACTGTCCGCGTGACGTCACGGACGGTCACGCCCTTCTTGTCCAGGTGTAGGTGATGGCGGGAATCTTTCCCGCGCTGTTGTTTGCTGGTGAGTCTGGGCCAGGAGAGCTTGAACGCTCGCTATTGCCACCAGGTGGTCATTAGCTCGCGTCCTATTGCAAGGGCTACAGTTAAGCAGCTGCTGGTTATGATGTTACACAAGCATGGTTACATTGGATACATGTGAATGGATACATTGTAAAAGGTACAGTCATAGAACACAACAGGTTACACAGTGGATGGGTATGACTTTTGTTTCCTTTCATTCTGGGCCAAATGGTACTATACAGAAAACATGTTAGCAGGACAAGGAATTTGTTAAAAACTAAGATACCTTGGATGCCTTGGAGTTGTTATTCAGTGAGGAGCAGTGGTGGGATTCAGCAGGTTTGCCCCTGTCTGCAAGAACCAGTAGCAGAAATTCTGGCTGGCCCTGCTCATCAAAGTTTTGAAATAAAGTACAGTAGTCCTAATTCAGGTGAAATGCAGGGCTTTCCCCTGGTCACGCCCACCACACCACACCCACAGAGTAGGTAGTAAAAAAAATTTGAATCCCACCACTGACGAGGAGTTCACCACTGACGAGGAGTTCCCGACATTTTTCTTGAGAAAATCTTCCCATCTGTGAGGTAGTCTTCCCCTAGGATTCTTCTGCGATCTCTTGGGTACCAATTCATTATTCTGGTGCTCCATCTATTGTCACTTGTGTGTGCAACATGGCCAGCCCACCTTAATTTGTTTATTAGGTATTCTGTTACTACATCTTTTAACGGTGATCTTCATCTGATATCCTCTTTTATCATTTTATTGTGAAGTGATATTCCAAATATTGATCTCTCCATTATTTGTTGTGTTACTTGCAGCCGTATTTCTTCCGCAGCTGTTAAATCCCACATTTTGCTGCCATACGTCATTGCTTTCGAGGCTGTAGAATTGAACAAATTTGCCTTGGTTTCTGGTTTAGCTTTTGACTTCAAGATGGCTAACACTTCTCTGAACAGAAAAAAGCTAAGAGCTGTGTGATATTTACGGCTTGAGCTTTTCACACCTCCTGCAGTTTGCAAATTATATTGCTAATTGATCTACTGAATTATAGCACCCTCTTTCAACCCACCAGCCAAATTCAGAATCAGGGAAATCTGGGGGAGGGCTCTTTCATTGAGTGGAATCCAGAGTGTTGGCATATTTTAGCTTCAAGCATACCTCGCTAGTGACAAGGCCTTATGGAAACATTTCATCCTTTTAGAATGCTACTAGCATTTTTGTGTGTTTTGGTGGTTAGGGGTGGTTTAGGTGGTGGTGACTAAATTGGGAAGAATAGTTTTGTTTTAGTTTTCTCTGTTGTTGTTTGTTTGTGGGGAGTTTTTTTCTAAAATAAATTAGATTTACTTGTTCTGGATTTTGTATTTTTTGAATTTATTTGAATTTTATTAATTTGGTTATATTTTATTTGGATTTTTAAATATTTTTTTGACTGTAAGATACTCTTCTGGCCTCTAGGTGGTGATTAAGAGTTTGATTTTATTTGTTTCTTCAGTTCTGCTGCGGAGGCATGGAGGGAGGACGTGTTTCGTAAGTTCTCTTGAGTTATTATTTTATTTTCTATTTTGTTGGGATTTTGAGGTGCTGGGCTGGGGGGTTTAAGTAGAGTGTTTCTGCATTTAATTAAGTGTTTTTGCTTGTTGTTTAGTATTGCTTTAGGATTTTCTATGAGTTTTTTGTGGTTGATTTTTTTCTGGTTGTTATTTCTTATTTTGGATTTTTCCGTATTTATTTTTGTACATTGTCTTGTTTTCGGATTCTGAGTAAGGTATTTTCGTGTTGTTATTATGTTGTAGATTGGTGTTTTTAGTGACTTTTCATGTTTTTTCATTAGCTTTGTGTATTTTGGATGTGTTTTGTTGTTTTGTTGTTTACTTGGTTTATTGGCATTTTTTACTTTATTTATTTGTGTTTGTATTTTTGATGGTTGGTTGTTTTTTAAACTGATTTGTTTTGTTGTGGTTGTGTTTTGAGGGGTGAAGAATGGCCTGTCTATCGTTGCCTCTTTTCCCTATTGCTGTTTTGACATTAGCTTTTGATGCAGCAATGGGGAAAATGAAGAGCCGGCAGTCAGCTCGCTCTTCGTCTGGTAATGTTCGTTACGTCAGTCGGGGGAGAAGGAGGCAGAGAAGAGCTATCTGCTTTACAATGGTTCTCTCCTCTCGGCTTCCTTTCCCTCTGGCTTATTTAACAGGAGATCTGTGTTTGTGGCTGTGAAGATGTTTTTTGTGTAAAATTGTAGTGCGGCAGGCAATGATCTATAAGGGGTGGTGCTCTTCCTTGTGGATTCCTGGCTGCTGCTTTTTTATTACCTCCACTGCTGTTTCGTGCTATTTCTCGAAACAGTGGTGTGGGTAGTACAAAGGCAGCAGCCAGTCATTCGCCAGAGAGTGTGCCTCCCCTGACAAAGTGCTGCCTGCTGCTGGTTTTTTCCCCTGCCTCAACTTACCTTGAGGCCGGCAGTGGTCTCGCCGTGTCTTGGGTGGGGTAGCGGGGCGAGGGGGAGTCCTTCTTCTCCCCGTTGCTCTGGGGAAGAAGTCTGGCGGTTGTCTCGCTGTGGCTTTGGAGGGTTTGGGTTAGCAAGGCCATGAGGCACTGCATCCGCCTTCGGCGGCCTTGCATTCCCGTTGCGTGAGGCACTGCGGCTGCCTGTGGCCACCTTGCATTCCTGTTGCGTGTGGCATTATTTTATTTTATTTTTCGCGTGCCAGCTTTTCCAACATTCTATGTGCTCGCGCCCTTCAGCCTGATTGGCTGAAGTGGTCACGGCGCAGAGGATACTGGAACTTATAGTTGTTTTTTTCTGTCTGCGTTCGTGGGGCGGATGCCCCACTCGCGGCTGCTGGACCTTTGCAGCGATGGTTGGTCAGTCTAAAGCAGTGGTTCCCAAAGTGGGCCCTATGCCCCACAGGGAACTTCAATTCCCAGAAGCCTAAGTCAGTATATTGGCTGATCAGTGCTTTGAGGAATTGACTTAGACTTCTGGGAAATGGAGTCCAAGAACCAAAGTTTGGGAAACACTGGTCTAAAGGGAAGTGTAGGCAGCTCGGTACGGGATAGTAGGGACTGGTGCGGGCGTGTATGCCGGATTCCAATGGTTAACATCCCTCCTTATAGGTAAAGATCAGCGTAAAGCAGCATGGCATTGGAAGGAGCTCAGGAGGTCAGACTGGGACCCTATAAAACTCCTCACTTCTGTATTTTTCTGTTCTCTGGAAACAAGTGTCTTACCAGCCAGAGTACACTTTCTAGGGGCTGTGGCAAAGGGTGCTTACCAAGCCAAGTAAGGGCAGCACACAAGATCCAGGTAAAACAAGCAGGCAGAGTTTCAGCAAAGAGGGTTTGGGATGTTAGTATACTGGATATCACAAACAATGTTCACAGCAATTTTCTCAGTCTACAATCATGGTCAGGACTTGACTGTTAACCTTCCAGTATTAGGTGTCTCCAACAAGAGGGCCTTCATCTCCCAAAGAACTCATAAGGATGACTCTACTTCTATGGAGTCCTCCTTTACAGCCAGGTATTGAGTCAAATTGCCTCTAGCCTACCTTGGGACTTGATTTAGTATTGTTTTCTTGGTCTATGCACTGGCTCCCTCTCCTATTTTAAGCCTCTTTCCTTGCAGGATGAGATTCTACACCTCTCTCTGAAGGTCCAAGTCCATCAGAGGCTGCCTGATTCTCTGTGAACTCTGGAGGTTGTGTGTCATTGTTCAAGGAAGAGACCTTCAGTGGAGACATGAGAAGATCTTGTTCCCGTTCCCTGGGAGAATGACACCAGCCTGGGAGCAGAACAAGAGACATACTGTAGTGGCATTAAGAAAATGGGCTCACCATTTAAATTACTGTTGCCCCCTAATGGCAGAAAGTGAGGATGACCTAAAGAAGCTCCTGATTAGGTTGAAAGAAGGGAATGCAAAAGCTGGCCTGAGACTCAATATCAAGAAAACTAAGATAATGGCATCAGGCCCTATTATTCCCTGGAAAATAGATGGGGAAGAAGTAGAAGCAGTGACATATTTTACTTTCTTAGGATCAAAGATCACTGCTGATGGGGATTCTTGGGAGACAAGCTATGAGAAACCTGGGGAACATAGTGAAAAGTAAAGACATCTCACTACAATCAAAGGTCCGCATAGTCAAACCAATGGTATTCTCGGTGTAATGTATAGTTGTGAGAGCTGGACCATTAGAATGGCAGAGTGCAGAAGAATAGATGACTTTGAAATGTGGTGTTGAAGGAGAGTTTTGAGAGTCCCCTGGACAGCGAGGGGAATAAATAGGTCAATCTTAGAAGAGATCAGCCCTGACTGATCCCTGGAAGGACAAATATTAAAGATAAAGCTGAAGTACATTGGACATCAAATGAGAAGAGAGGATTCACTTGAGAAAGCCTTGATGCTGGGGAATGTGGAGGGCAAAAGAAGAAGGGGCAACTAAAGATGAGATGGCTAGATGGTGTTGTAGACACAGTAGGCACAGGGCTGGGCGGGCTGAGGAGGATGGTGGAGGACAGGGGTGCCTGGAGGGCGGTGGTCCACGGGGTCGCAAAGGGTTGGAATCGACTGTGTGACTGAACAATAACAACAACAACAAGGTTTAAATATCATGTCTTGAAGGAGATCCAAAGTCCCAGGTTTAAACCAGGCAATATATCTGGGTTTTCCAGCTATGAAATATGTCTCTTCCTCATTTGAAAGAGTCGGAATCGACTGTGCGACTGAACAACAACATTTGATGTGTTTTGTTTTCTAATTGACCATAAATACTGGCTTGATTTTGAAGTCCGAAACACATATATCTGAGGTAATTGCTTTGTGGGAGAGCAATCCAGTTAATCAATGTAATATACATTCTGCTTAATGTGTAGCTTTATGCTGAACTTTATGATCTGTTGAAAATTTTTCTTATCATAGAAATATTTTTGGCCTACACCTCGTCATTACAGATCCAGCTCATTTTTTCATATTAAAGATTCCTTGGTGCTCTTTAAGTCAAAGACTGGCTGACAACTAGTAAAGAGCAGTGTCCGTTTTTGTTTCCAAAGGTGCTGACCTGTGTTCTTTAGGTTTTTCTCCAGATGTGTGCCATTAAATTAACTACCTTGATGTATCTGGAGCAGGAGACATTAGCCATTGCTGTGACCATTGAACTTTTTTCAGACTGTTGTGGAAACCTTCCCATTTTCCAATTTCCTATGTGGCTGGAGTGTTTACACGGAGAATAGGTGAAGGAGAAGGAAATACAACAGGAGCTACTTTGACAAAAATAAGGCATTAAATATTCTTTTCCTGTTTGGGCAAGTCTGACAAGCAAAATTTAACAGACAACAGTCAGTTGAAATACGTTTAAAGGGTGTACAGATGATACAGAAGACAACCAGATGCCCCAAAGATAGTTGTCAACTTAACCTCATGTTCTTCTAGCAATTTAATTCATATATTTATTTCACCATTTGTGTGTCAGAAATTTATAGGGGCTGCAGTGACTCAGTGGTTAAGAAGTTTGCCTTGTAAGCTGGAAATCCGGCAAACTGGCAGTTTGAGACCCAGGGACTACATGACAGTTTGAGCACCTGTCTCTGTCCCAGCTCCTGCCAACCTAGGAGCTCAAAAGCAAGAAATTGCAGGTAGATCAATGGGGATCACTTTGGTGGGGAAAGATCTTGGGGACATGAAAGGAGCCTCATTTGGGTGTCCCCTGAGCGGAGTTTCTCCAACAAAAATCCTTTCAATCCAGAATCATTTCTGGCACCATGTTTTGGGTTGCCTTTGTTACAAAGGAAAGACATGGACAACATCAATACTTTAGCATTTCAGAAGTATGAATGAGAGACTATGCGAACAAATATTTTGTTTAAAAAGTCTAAATCTCTTCCCAAATGTTATCAAATCATAATCTTTCAAACATTGCCATTATTATCTCCCATAGTGTAGATAGGTTGACTGTGCTAGAAGGGTGAACTCTTTGCCTCAGGCTGTTTAGTAAGTTTATGGCATTTTTCTTTCATAAAATGGACAACAATCTGTAGACACTCCTCTTTATGTCACAGTGCACATCACTCTAAGACACATCTGCCTCCGCTGGTTTGGAACTATAAGCAACCCCTGTACCTGCTTCTAAGAAATCCAAAGCTAAAGCATAACTCTTAAAGCAGGGGTTCCCAACCTACAGTCTGTGGGCTGGATCCAGCCCATGGGCTGAATTCATCTGGCCCATGGGCCAGATGGTTCCTGATGCTGGAAGTGCCCTGACATCACCGGAAAAACTGAAATTGCCACATTTTCACACTGAAATGCTGCGAAAACATGGCAAAAAAGAAATTAAAATGGCACAAAAATGTTCCTCCCTCTCTTCCTTCTCCAAGGGAAGTGGTGGAGGTGGGAAAAACACCTGGAAACACAGTGCAAATACATGCACCATCACCACTGTTGCTGGGAGGAACCATGTGACCGGCTTGCTCAACTGACTGAGGGTGTGTGATCAGGCCCCTGGCAGGAAAAGATTGGGAACCCCTCCTTAAAGCGAGACTTGCCCTAGGAACATCATATTTCAACAATCAGATTACAATGTTCACATTAAAATATTAATTTTGAATTGGGAAATACGTCTCGCAAACCTGAAACCTGAATTTGTGTAAGTGCCTGTAAGAAAATAACAACTCAAAGGCTGATATTTGGAAACTTAGAGCTTTTAAGCAGAAAAATTCTTTCGGTTGTACTGTATTTTGAAGATGCTGCAAGCTCTCTGTGGCAAGGTGTGATTTAAGTCAAGAATGACAGTTATTTAGATTTACAGTGCTTGAAAACTGATAAAGAGAACAGGAAAATAAACAGATTGCCACTGGTATTAACTAGACATGCCAAAGGTTATAGGCGTGTATTAGATGACATTGAGAAGTGGGATAATAAAATTTCCCCCCATGTGGAAAGAGAAACTTCAATAACTCACAGACAATAATATCCAATGAGACTCTACAAGACCTAATAACTTATGAATTTCTCCCCTTAGTAGCTGTGATAAATTCGTAATTTCATTCCCCAATGCCACATGCTCCATAGGCAGCTAAACACTTCAGTGCTTCAGACCACATCCTTTTGGATTTCAGGATTTTCAAAACAGAGGAGGGATTTAAAAACCCAAAGGCTGAGATAAAAAAGTACTCTTGGTCCTATGCTGGTTGGTTGGGGCGGGGGGGGGGGGGGGCTTGTGCTGCCTGGTGGAAAATCTGGAAGACAAAGTTGCCTTTTACATCGTGCTGTTTCTGGAATCCTCATTGAGTGGCCTTCAGACAGGCTTCTACAGTTTGGAAACACTCTTGCTTCACATACAGAGCATGTTTCCTCCTCCCTTAAGCGAGCACACCATCCAGGCAAGGAAAAGCTATTAAAAAAATCTTACTGAAAATGAATCTGGAACTGTGGGCAATTATTGCTGTTTAGTAACAGCCTTTCCCACCCCGCCCTCCCAATTGGTTTTAATGCTACATTAAGTTCTGCGGACACTTGGCGCATTTAGCACACATCCAACTTAGAGCTCACTCCCAGAATGCACCCAAATATTCACAAAGCACAAAGCATATTGATCAACAAGGGAAAATGGTTGCTTTTAAAATCTGACACACACTCAAATGCCCATACATGTGCATGCAAATACATGCACATATAACAGGGCTTGAGGAAGAACATTTGGAGTAAACATTATCAGAATCCCTCAGACAGGGGCAATTCTGGGAGCTGGAAAGCAAAGATTACTTTTTGAGCAAAGAGGTGGTGCAGTAAACTTTTGTCCTGCAACGGAAAAGGTTGTGAGTTTGATCCTGACCAGGGCTCAAGGTTGACTCAGCCTTCCCTCCTTCCAAGGTCTGTAAAATGAGGACCCAGAATGTTGGGAGCAAAATGCTAATTAACTTGTGAACCGCCCAGAGAGTGCACTACGTGTTATGAGGTGGTATATAACTGATGTTTAGACTGCAGTTCCGTATCGAAGTCATGGTAACTGGAGAATTTTATAGACTGTTGTCAACAAAGTAACTTTTCCAAGCAATCTCTCTCTCTCTTACACACACACACACACACACACACACACACACACACACACACACACACACACACACACACACACACACCTTAATTTCCTTGGTTGTCTGGAATAATAATATTATTTATTTATGCCTGCAGACACACTCTCTCTGTTTAATATAATTGTGACCTGTTTGGCCTTAAAGTAAACACCAGTATTTGATGAAAGCTCAGTCTTTTACTTCCTCACCCCCCACCCCCAAGCTTTTCTGGCCTTCCATCATTCCTTAGTAGCTGTTTGCAAATGTCTGCTCTGGAGCCACCGTCAAGTGAAGAAAGTGGTGTTATTTCAACAAAGCCAGAAACCTTCCTTTCTGCTTGTAAATATTAGTAGGTCTTGCAAGCAGGGCTAAGAGCTGCCAGGCATCCTGTCATTTAAACAGAGTCCGGACTGATTGACGCCAAGTTTCTGTCAAAAGATCTGAAAGGTGGTGCATTAGCTCAAAAGCATAGGTCAGACATGCCTCCTTTAAAAAAAAACCACATTGACTCCCCCACCCAACCCGGTTTTTTAAAAAAAATGTCAGCAAATTTTGGGGACCTGGTTTCTGTCACAGTCCAAAATAATTAGCAATGAAAGAAACATTTTATGTAATGTTTGAAGAAGTCAGGATTTGGTAACGGGGTAAAAAAACCCAGATCTCCTGCTGACATCATGTAAAACAGTTGAGGTGACAGAACATGAAGAGATGGGTGGCCCAGAAAGCCACAGAATGTACAAATATTGAAACCTCAGAATGAAGGAGAAGAAAAATGGTTGACTTAAGTGCTGAATCCGATGGAGTCGATTCTAAGTCATGTTGATCATCTGTCCATTTGCCTGACTGACAGCATGAATGGCAGCAGAATAACCCCAGAGCTTGGAAACGTTACCTTTCTGGACTGTATTTCCTATAATCCCACTAGCCAGCATAGTTTGGGGATAAAAGTCACATTTCCATACTCTGGGGTAATCCTAGACAATGCTCAAAGGCCACAGCTTTGTTTACTGGTGTTCTGGACCAGTCTCAGAGAAATTCCATTCTAGGATTTCATTACACTCCCACCATATCTCAATCATTCATTTACACAGGAGCCTCTCAGAATATCATTTTCCACTCAGAGTATCATTTTCAACTGTTGCTATGTTTCACCCATTTGCCTTGGGTGGTTATAAATGAAAAATAGCAAAAAAAAAAAAAAGGGATTGTGACAAAATTTACTCCTGATAAATCCATTGCTTTTAGCTGTTTGTAATACTTGTTTCATTCTTGCCAATGAAACATATTGGTATATGACCAACCGGCCGACCAACTGACCGACCGACCAACCAACCAACTAACCAACCAACTAACCAACCAACCAACCAACCAAGTCCCGTGCCATTTTCCAGCAAACTAAGAGGCAAAAATATGGAAGTGACATTCTCTGGTTGTCAGTACATTGGCTCCATTTGTAGTTTAGGAGAGGTCACTGGATTCAGGAATTCAATGTGGAGAGCAGCTTGTGGCTGGCTCATAAGGGACTTTTGCACAAGAAAATAATAGGACACTCAGAATTTAATGGTGCTTTTAAAATGTGGCCAGGCAACTGGTCCCTGAAATAATTTTTTCTTCTACCTCACATAAGCATCATTGCTTGAAAGACCCCGGGCAGCCTCTGGCTCTTCTCACATTCCTCTGGACATAGCTTTCTTTGTCTTCTCTTATTTCTGTTTCTTCTACACTTTGTATAACCCCATTATCAATTTCAGACTGAATGACAACAGGATATATTTCAATAGTTCTGATTGCTTTTGTTGAGAGAACACAGTCAGACAATTCCCAGTGCCAGCATAGACAAGTTTTTTTAGAACTCATTCCTCTCTGTCATTTATGCTTGAGGTGAAAATAGACATTCTAAAGTGGGATGGAGGTGGCCTTTGAACACACATTTTCTCTCAGGAAAATAACTGTCCTGGAATGCAGTAGATATGTTTTAAACTAATTCTACTGCACTTGTTATATCTTCCTTGATTTCATCTTCACCCTTATTTCCCTTTTCTACTGCACTTCCCAGGAACTGCAGTGGCTCAAGTGGCTAAGACACTAACTGGAAGGCAGGAGGTCAGCAGTTTGATACCCGAATACTGCATGACAGAATGAGCTCCTGTCTGTGTCCCAGCTCCTGTCAACCTAGCAGTTCAAAAGCAAGAAATTGCAAGTAGATAAATAGGGACCACTTTGGTGGGATGGTAAACAGCGTTCTGTGCACTCCGGTATCTAGTCATGGCTGCCACATGGCCACGGAAATGTCTGCAGAAGCAGACAGCTCTGGCTCTTCGGCTTTGAAACAGAGATGAGCACTGAACCCTAGAGTTGGATACAACTGGCTTTCGAGCAAGGGAAACCTTACTGTACTTCCAAATCGTTGCTCTTTCTTTATTTTATACTTTGTCTATTTATGCCTTCTTTCCTATTCAGTTCTTCCTCCACATTTCCAGACCTTTCTATTTTATAGAAGAGGCAGTTGCTTTCCTATGGGTCTGAACTCTGGCAACCTTCTATTTTAGCTCAGTGGGTTGGAACAGCCAGTTATGGACCCAAGGGTTGGGAGTTTTTTCCCCTACTGTGTTTCCCATAAGAAAAGTCCATGAGCAGCCTTAAGCAAGCAACATGATCCTAGAGTTCTACCAGAAGGAACGACTGGTAAATCTTTCCTGAATATGTTACACCTGGGAAAAATCACCATAAGTTAGAATCTCTTTTATAGCATGTAATTATTAATAACTTGCAAGAAACCAATGAGAGGACAAAAAAGAAACCAGAATGCACTGACACCATGTTAGTAATTCCTTTCACTAGCATACCTTGATACCTTTTTTCATAATAGAGTGGATCCTGGATATTTTGGCAGGATATTAATCAAGCAAAATTTCACTTGCTTTTAAAAATTGAACAGGCATAAGAACTGACCCTTTACTCATAGATATAGCTAATTAAAATTAAGATTCATAAGTAAGTATACCAAGAGCAAGCAACTCTGGAATTTCAGACACAGTTGGACTGAAACTCTTGGTATTTCTCTTGGCTATGCTATATAGGATGGTTGGGAGTTGAATTATAAGACTATCTGAAGAGTCATAGGTGCCCTTCTGTGATACAACCAAGAAGCAGAAGATGTAACTAACGTACTCAAACTACCTTATGAAACTCACAGAAAGGAGCAACTCATCATTTTGTTCCCTGACATATCTGTAGATCCCCTGCAAGACAGGTCTCAGGAATAATAATAATTTTGTGTCAGAAATTATTCTGTGTTGAAAGGATTTTTACTGGAGAAACTCTGCTCAGGAGACGCCCGAATGAGGCTCCTTTCATGTCCCTAAGATCTTTCCCCACCAAAGTGGTCCCTATTTATCTACTTGCAATTTCTTGCTTTCGAACTGCTAGGTTGGCAGGAGCTGGGACAGAGACGGGCGCTTAAACCATCATGCAGTATCCGGGTTTCGAACTGCCGACTTGCCAGCCTTCCAGCTAACAAGACGAGCTTCTTTACCACTGGGCCACCGCAGCCTCAGTAAAAAAGAGGGCAATGGTCCTCAGGCTTGGAGTTGTTTTGGTGCCTCTGAAACCAGATACTCTCTGTTGAAAAACAGAAAAGGGGAACAGGAATACTGTGGGGGAGGTAATGGCAATGGCATGAAGAACTGGCCTACAGAAATAAGAATTGCTTTTTTTTACTATGGAGTCTGTTTCCTTTCTCCCATTAAAAGAATGGCATTTCACCCTTATGTCACAAATTGTCATGGACTACAACTCGTATCCGAGAATGAATTTTTTCCTGGAGCAGGAAAAATGTCATGGGTGTGGATTTGCTTAAGGTGGATCCCAGTTTGCCATGAAGTGACCCACACACTATGATCTCGGAGCCATCTCCTGTGGCACACACCAAATGAGACATGCACGATTCAAGACCGGGACTGCAATGGACTGCCGCAGCCTTGAGGATGTTGACAAGGTGCGCCTTCACAGCCAATCCATCTGGCATGGCCTCTTCCACCTCTATGAGCAGAGCCACAAATAGTGTTATATTAAAACCCTTCCATTATTCCTGGGTCTGAATGATTCTATACCTAACTGAATTAATATTTATATGAATTAATATCCAACCTAGGATTTTGCCTATCCAACTGTGTTTTCTCTATCAGTTTTGGTCAGTCCCAGATGAACAGTCTGTACTGCAGCTAAAGCCAAGCGAGATGAGCTGTATTTTTTTTTAATTGCGAAAATGATGTCCTCATATTCCAAGCCTGATTTCCACAAAAGACATCAATTTACTGTTGACAAGCACATTGTTCTTGTCCTCCCTTTCATACACCATTTTGTGCTTGCTTGACCATCGACCATATGGTAGTTTGCCTTGTGGGTAGGTTTATTATTAGCATTTCACAGCTGGAGGCACAATAACCCCAAGGAGCTGTGATACACCACTAATTGGCCAAGACATCTCAGAAGAGAAGGCTAGAATAGCATTTGCCAATCTCAGGTTCATTTTAGGCTTCCAAGAGTGAAAAACAAGGCACTCTTCCAATATGCAAGGTGTGTTAAAGAAAAGCCCCTTTTGATTACAATGCTAATAAAAATAACCGAAAAGCGTCTCTCTCAAATGGGGTGAGGAATATAATGAAGCTGGAAACAAAGATTGTAGGCACTCTTACCATTCATTTTGTGTTGTGAGGAGCCAAGCAAGATTTGGGAACTCTATGTGTTATGCTAATCCATCACCCAGTGAAATTTTGGTAGTGATGGCAGTAGAATGGGAGAAACCCTACCCCTTCAGTAATTGAATATAAGGTAAGTGGGCTACTGTTCAGAAGCTTTATCTGGAAAGCAAACCACAAAATGTGAACAGCTTGCCTGTCTCCTCTGGTAAATTTCTTTTTCAGCTGTGTTCACACAGTACCTTCCCTGATGGAGAAATGCTCTTGAAAGGCATCACAGACACACGGATGAGATCAGGATTTTAATGTTGAATCTTATAAATCTCAGATGGCACCCTGAGCAGGAATGGTCTCAGAGTAAAAAATATCTGGCATATGTGCATATTTAGAAGGAAAGAAAGACTTAGAAATCTATTCAAAAATGAAAAATAACAAGGAAAATAAAAACTTCATTTGGTCAGGAGATACCTAAGTTCTTATCAGCCATCAAATACCGGGGTGTAACAATTTTAGTCTCCCTCATATTGTGTTGCAGAATCCACAGAGAACTAAAACCATCATCTAAACATTCTGTGATGGACTGTTGAAATGTCTCACCCATTTGCTGTGGATAGTTTTTAAAATGAAAAAGTAGCAAAAAAAATGGTTGTGACAAAATTTACCCCTTATAAATACATTGTTTTTAGCTATTGTCATACTTGTTTCATCCTTGCCAATGAAACATATTGGTATATGACTGACCAACCGATCGATCAACCAACCAACAAAGTCTCATGCCATTTCCAGCAAACCACAAAGTAAGGATGTGGAAGTGATGTTCTTTGTTTGTCAGTACATTTGTGGAAGTAGATACAGACACCAAAAGAATAGGTTGCATCACAGAAAAAGATGAAGAAGGAGAGAGAGGGATAAGAGCTTGCTTAATAAGGCTGGAATCCTGTACATACTTGCCTGGGAGAATGCCCCATTGAATGCAGTTGCATTTACTAGGAGCACCCACAGATAGGATTATTTTGAATGTCATGTAATGAGGATCTAAAACAGGGGTTCCCAACCTTTTCAAGCTGGGGGCTGGGTCAAGCTCTCTCAGTCAGCTTCGTGGGCCAGATAGCCATTTTGCTATGCCTGCATGATGGGGCAGCCATTTTGTCCCAACAGCTTCAGAGGGGTGGCCATTTTGTTTCTCGAATGCCCTTGGAGAAGTGGGGGGCACATGAAATGTCTTCACTGGCTGGAACCGGCCCACGGGCCATAGGTTGGGAACCCCTGATCTAAAATATGAATTTTATACACTAACCTCTAAAATCATAGTAGCCTACTGGAGAAGTATGTACATTGGATCTCCTGGTAGATTTAAAAATTAATAGCAAGAAATTTACATATTTTCAGTGAATGGGGAAATTCAAACCAGTTTGAGAATGCATTAATTTAATCTTCACTTAACATTATAAATTATTCATTTGTTTCTTCTTAACAGTATGGGATTTGGCTCCAGATTCAATCATCCTTGGAAGAGACCAATTAAAATCCATGGGCTTATTTGTAACTGAGTTCCCTTACTAATTTCAGTGAGTCACTCTAAATCAGGGATTCTTAACCTGAAGCCCATGGGCCGGATGCAGTCTGCGGCTCTATTTCATGAGCCCCCCCGCCCCCACCTCCACCACACCAGGAAGCACCATGTGGTGGAGTAACGGCAAAATGGCCGTACAGCCCCCGAAGCTGTCTGAGGAAGCGTGACCCGGCCCCTGGCTTTAAAAGGTTGAGAACTCCGGCTCTAAATGTTAGTAATCCTGGATCCTATATTTCATTGCAAAAGAAATAGCTGGAAATTAAAAATATTGTCAGAAACATTTCATATATCCACAATCAATGGATTTCTACCCAGTCTTGTCATACTCAAAGAAAGATGGTACAGAACTGTTTACGCCATTGAGGCACTCTGAAAGCACAAGTGAAGAAATTTGCCCTTCTATCTGCTGTTCTCCTCATGTTTTAATTATTATTCTGCTGTTACACATATATATAATAAAAGGAAGATGATCTATGCTCATCTGATTCCAGGAATGAAGTGTGGCTGATAAGCAACTGGGCTAGTTTGAACTGCTCTGATGTCTCAAGATTATCCATGATACTCTAACTGGGTTAATTAGGATTAAATTTAGGGATTAAATTTTCTAAATTGATGGGTCCACATTGGCACATTGGTGCAGAAACTGAATTATTTTCAGGAGTCCTAGGATGTCAAAACATCATCTCTCCTTTCCATCCTATGGAATGGTCTCCTTATGTTATAGAAGTTCAAAGAGAGAAAACACAGAGAAATGGTAGAGATGACATTCTGACTAGGAAGTGAGCCTCATTAAGGCCACAGAAACTTACCTATCTAAATATATAAACCCAAGAGGTAGGTTCGAGTATCTGGTATTCGTTCCCCCCTTGCCCCCTGAAAATTTGCAGGGCCTTACCTTGGATTTCCCATTCTCTGAAGAGGGGGTACCGGAAGCCGCAGGTGGGGCGTAAGCCCCACCAACGATCATATTCCTATATAAAGGGGCATAGAATTGTCATTTTATTCAGTAGTGGATGAGTGCTGAACAATGCCAACACTGGCAAAATTGAATTCTGTGTCAGATAGTTTTGTTGCATCTCCCAGTTTGCCATTGTGCAAGGAGAGATCATCTGTCTGAACTCACAGGATATCTGTTTATGTCGGGAGGCACAGGATGATTACTGGCCTAAGCACTTGTCAAAGCAGGACTGCATTTGAACCTCAGGAAGACAAAAATCATGACAACAGAAGAACTACATAACTTTAATGTTGACAATAAAGAAACTAAAATATTGAAAGAATTCTTATAACTTAGTTCAATCACCAATCCAAATAGAGATTACAGCCAAGAGTTCAGAAGATGGCTGAGGATCAGAACAGCAGCAATGAAAGAATTTAAAAAGATAATCAAGTGTAAGGAGGTGTCACTAGAGACCAAAACCACCATAATCCACGTGCTTTCATTCCCGATCACGACTGCATGCTATTTAAAAAAAAAAAAATTAAACTAACAGGGGGGAAATGATTTGTTTGAAATATGGTGGTGGAAGAGAGCTTTGAGAAAACTCTCTAACGTCAGAAAGATGATCAAGGCTGGAGGCAAAAACTGAAGAGACTGATGCTGTCCTACTTTGAGCACTTCATAAGAAGGCAAGATTCTCTGAAAAAGACAAGAATGCTGGGGAAGTTTGAAGGAGGCAGAAAAGAGGAAGACAAAATGGGAGATGGCTTGACTACCTTAAGGACTCCAGCATTGGATTTGCAAGAGATGAGCAGGGTTGCTGAGGATAAGACAGTCTGGAGATCTCTCATACATAAGATCACTATAGGTGGCACATGATGGCACAACAGTAAAAACCTCAAACCACTCATGCTGCATTTGTTGTATGAGTGTTTTGATGAAACTAGGATACTGACCTATGTTTTCCTGAGTGATGTATAGACACAAGTTTATGACCTGTTTCTCACTATTGTGCTGAAATGTTTTTCTGGGATTTTCCACATGAGGTTGCAGGAGGGCATTCTCCCACAAATGGACATTATGTTATGGCTACATTTTTTTTGTTTATTTAGTACAAGTTTTTTCCAGCTCTGCAAGATGCAAATCAGGCTGCTTTTATTAGGTGATTGAATCTCTGGGAGAGAAGCATGGTTTCAGTTTGTAATCTGATTGTGTGGACAGTACACATTGGAAGCATGTTGTGTTTGGATAGAAAAGGCTTTAATTGCAAAAGTACCACCTTGTCTAATTTAGCTCTCAGAATATTAAATGCTACTACCTATTCACTCAAGAAACATATAAACAATGAAAGAAACTCGATTAGAATCCTTTATTCCAGTATCTATTGTTCATGTGGCTTTTTTTCTTCAAAGAAGCATTCAGATACTGTATATGGTTTCTTATCCACAATATAGTTGGCTGAATAGCTCAGTGGCTTAGATTTCTGACTGCAGAACCAGAGATACCACTTAGAGCCGTGATGGCAAACCTTGGCACTTCAGGTATTTGTGGATTTCGATTCCCAGAAGCCCAATCCTGCTGATCAGGGCTTCTGGAAATTGAAGTTCAAGAACATATGGAGTGCCAAGGTTCGCCATCACTGTCTTAGAGCCTGCCTATGTAGCCCCAGGCAAGCTGCACAGTCCTAGGACACCCCCAGAAGAAGGAAGTGGTAAACCACTTCTGAATACTCTTTACTAGAAAACCCTGAAAAAGTTGTACCATAAGTCAGAATTGATTTGATGGCAAGAGATCATTATTCTTATCCACAGTATATAGTATTACAGGCTAGACTCAGATTTTCTTCTTTAGCAAACACTAAGCCACAACTTTACTTTACTTTTGTGTAAAGTAACAGAGCTATTTTATCACTTTGGGTAATTACCAGCTGTAATGTGAAATGTGAAGAGATGCACATAAGTATGGAACGAAATCCAACCTTTGCTAGTACTAAGTATCTTGCTCCTTCACTGTCTGTGCCTATATTACTTGTAGCAATAAAATATCAATCATAATTCCTGGGGAAATGTGATGTCTTTTTGGGGGAGGAGCCTAAAATCCATCACCAAAACCTGATGGATAAATAGCAAGAACTGGTAACCAAATCCCTTTCTGGCCATCTTAAACATATTCTGTGATGCTGCCTGCTGATCCAAAACTTGGCTTGATTCCCTGCAGTCCACTGCAAGACAATGAGCTGCTTGTATAGTTGTCGTGGTTTCTCTTTACCACATAAGTAATACTTTGAGATTCAACTGTATCTCTAGATAGTTTATGTAAACCTTCTCTCGGATGAGTTCTAATAGAGAAATATAGAACTTCCTGTATTTGGAGACTTTACTCTTTATACCTCGCTCCTTCAATATCCTGAATGCTTGACAGGGGACTGGGTAATTACATATTTTGTGTAGAGAACAAAATATGTCTGGCCACGTTATCCTGCTATGGTAATAGAGTAACCAACGCTGAGCTTCTGGCAGTGGTTAACTAGCCTGACAACCCTGAGGATTAATGGCTTTGGTGAAGTCCACAGGGAAAGGTGATGGCCCCCAAGTGGATCAAATCCCATATGAATCCATCTTGATGGAGGACAGCAGTTTCTTCAATACTGGCCTGGAGCTGAGGATGACTTTGTGTACCTCAGGACCAGAAAGTGACTCGCAAAACTGGATCAGTGGTACGGGTGTCATGCTGCGATGAGGAAGGCAGATGAAAGGCCACAGCATTATATTCGCAGGACAGTCTTCATGGCTGATTGCCATGATGATCACCTAAATTTGAAATAGGATACAGCACAAGAAGAAGAAGTGTAGAGAACCCATTGCCTGGAAAGTTCACTCTTGGTATAACTAATTCCCAAATCCTCTTGCTTCTGGTACTGTGAACTGACTGAACTATGGACCCAGCAAGGCATTGTGGGAGTTGTTGACTGGAGAACCGAAGTTTCCCCACCCTGAAATCTATATACCTAAGGTGTGGGTTTGGTGTCCGGAATGGGCTGCCGCACCCCTTGACCAAACCCCACGAGATTTGGCACACACGTACCTTGCGCATGTGAGCAGGTCACTGTCAGGGTCCCGGAGCCCATGGGGAGGGGTTGCCCCCTAAATTGATCTACAAGGGGGTGTATATTCGACAGGAGGCTTTGTGTCTGCCCCAGTGCTAGGCCAATCAGGGGGGGTGGGGTTGTGATATCATCACAGTGTTGTTCCCAGGCAACACTGGCACTCAGCTAGCCGGGTTGGGACCACCCAGGCGAAGCCGGGCACCGATGCTAGTAAATAATAAACTGTTGAAGTGGCAACATGGTTCAAGCTGGAGAGACCCCAGAACAAAAATTTCAAATGTGTATTTCAGGACTAGTTTTCTGTGCCATGGAATATTTGCCAGAGTTTTGGGTGCATAGAATGGCATGAATGAAAAAGGATGCTCAGATTTAACTTTTAGTTTACCAAGCTTGATGTAGCACTCATATTAACCTTAGAAAGGGAATTGGGGGAAAACAGCCTACTTTAAAATTACATCCTTGAGGCGAGCATTGTTGGCAACACAACATGTGACTTCTTCAACTGTTCTTTCTTCTCCGATCTAGAGTGTACTTTGGCAGCACACAATGGGACTATTATAATCAGCATTTCTGTCACTTTGAGTTCAGTGACATTTCAGAAGGCATGAATTGACACTGTCTTTTGTTTGTGTTTTATAAAACCTCTGCTAAAACAATTGGCTCTTTAAACTCCTTTATGAGGAGACAACATTTTAAGAATTTGATATGGCAGAATAAAAGCTTTTAAGCTTAACAATGAAATAAGAAGTTAATTTTTTTAGGGTGGTTTCATTGGCCAGCACTTGAATATATAAGTGTGTAGGATTACAGAATCATTTATACGATGGCCTGTTGACTTTACATTCATTGAGTTTAGTAAAATCATTCACAAGGGCTCCATTATTGGCTTTATGGAGTCAAATTAAACCCCATCATTGTCCATCAAGATGCTAAATGCAAGTTAGCCACAAAACATGGATGGAATGATGGACTCTGAATAATTTTGCCATATAGTTTGGCAATGTGCAGCTAGCCCATGTCATTCATTTGGAGGCCTGAGATATTGACTTGGTTCCTCTTCTGTGTTGCTACAATTGACAAAAATGCTAGGAGTCCTTTTCTGTACACATGCTATGTCTCACAGTGTGAAAATGATAACAAAGTATCCTATCTAAATGAAACAATGCGTTGCCTCACCAGTTCTGTGCAAAGGCAGATAGGGTTAAAAAAGAGCTTTCAAAATGTTTTTGAATGAACATTTTTACGTGAAAAGAGGCTTTCTCAGGATCACATTGTCTTCTAAAAGTCTTTCACACCTCCATTTGCTATGTACTGCATGCTTATTTCTTTTTAAAATTTCATTTCATTTTATAAACCATCCACTAGCAAGCTAGTCTAGTTTGGAGCCTATACAACATTTAAAAAAAATTGAGATCCGCTTGCTTTAGATGTCATATTGTCAGTCAGGTATGGCTATGCAGTGCTAAGCAGAAGGTCAACAGTTCGATTCCGGAGTACTGCACGACGGAATGAGCTCCGGTCTTTGTCCCAGCTCCTGCCAACCTAGCAGTTCGAAAGCAAGAAATTGCAAGTAGATAAATAGGGACCACTTCAGTGGGAAGGTAACAGCGTTCTGTGCGCTCCGGTGTCTAGTCATGCCCATACCCATCAAGTGTGGCTCCGGAAAATACGGGACCTGTGCAGAACCTTTCTGCACATAACCCTTCTGTGCATGCGCAGAAGGGTTTTGTGCATACGCTCATGTGCAATAACTAATTTCCCCACCGGTCAAATTACAGGATGGTGGTGGGAAAGTAGAGGAAGCGGCACAGAAATACGGGAAATCCCAGACAATCCAGGATACTTGACAGGTATGATCATGCCTGCCACATGACCACGGACACGTCTGCAGAAGCAGACAGCGTTGGCTCTTCGGCTTTGAAACAGAGATGAGCACTGAACTCTAGAGTCAGATATGACTGGCTTTCAAGCAAGGGAAACCTTTACCTTTACTCGAGGGAGAGTAATGAGTATACAGGAAACATCACCACCATTCATTGATGCTGAAGCTACTGCTGCTTGTAACTCAGAAGACACTCACAGTGAAATGCTGGTTGGAAGTTGTAGTTGAAGAAAGTAACTTTTATTATCTTTGGTAATATTGCCTGTCTTTCTCTCTTGTTCTCTTTTTCCTCAATAAGAAAAGCAGCTGAAATATATGCCATGAATGCTTCTTTTTAAAATAGGGGATACTATTTCATTGGGAGATTTCATGTTAGGAATTTCACCTGCAGGGAAGAAAAGAGAGATGGAAGTAGGGAAAACAACCTGAAAAGATGAGTAGTGGAGATAAGGAAAGAGAGAAAGAGAAAAAGGGGGAAGTAGTAAAGCAAAGGCACAGTGATCTCACCCACTGCCATTATCGGTCCCTCACATTTCGGGCCCCAGTGTTATCTGCTACCACCTCTAGAGCCCACCTACAAATATGCAGACCTAGAGAAATCACCCCAAGAGAATGCAGCTCTGAATTAAAGTGATTTTTGACATTACTCCAAATGAGATCATAGACAAACTAGCTTATTTGCTTTGTACAATGGAATGTCTACAGATACAAGTGCTTTAGCAATCAGATTTGCAAATTAAACTCATTTTTATTTTCCAATGACTAATTAGAATACAGGGCTAAACATGAATGCAAAATGGGGTACACAGAAAGAGCCTCCTCAAACATTGTGGTATCTTTGAACCACAATCAGATGTACCTTGGTAACCGGCTAATCTTTCTCACACTAGGTCAGGCCAAAGGAACTGCAGAAAAAGGTGCCGTCATTTTGGCAGTTGTACCTTTGGCCTAGACACGGAAGAAGAATGCATGCAAAATGAGTAGCTGAGTTATAAAAAATATATATACAAGCTATGAGAAAAGTGATATAATTTCACTATCTGCTGGAGTATTTTTTTTCTGTCACAAAACAAGCTAAAAGTGCAGTATAAGCTGATTTCATGATGACAGATTTGTGGACCATAACACTTCAGAAGGTGTTTAAGAGAATTTGTGCTTTTCAATGCTTCCCCATATTTTGAAGGTGAATTAGCATAGTGGAGCTGCTAGGAAACTTTCCACTGGTAAAAATATTCTTTTAGAAAACTCTCCTTCACCAGCTGTCCAAAGTAACACAATCCAGAATTCTTTCACCTCCGACTTTATATATGTGTTGTAGTGTTTTTAACACTTAGAATGCCAAAGAGAGAGAGAGAGAGGATCGCTGGGCTTCTCCGATAGTTCGGTGTCATATGCATACATCACTATCTGCCAAAACAGTTAATAGCTTGTTCAAGCAATTGAGAAGCAATTTATTGTTGGCAAAACATTAAGGATCCTGTTGAACTGATACCAAAAGTCATGGTTATAAATGCTTTCATGCTTTACAGGGAAGAAAGAAGCAATACAAGTAATATTGCCTTATTATATAAAGAAGACTGTGAAGCAACGTGTTCCATCTGCTTGTGCTTAACCCTGCCACTGCTGTTGTTATTACCCTTATTATTGTTATTTCTTGGATTTTATTTGAAAGGCAGTTGGCTTAACAGAAATCCAAACTGGGCCTAGGTATGATCCAAATCCACAAAAATGAAGTAAGAATGTCCTATGCCAGAAAAAACACGGGAAACTGTCTCACAAGCCAATTCATAGTGTATGGAAATGTTAAGGCTCAGCAAAAATTCTTTGTAATTCTTTGACTGAATACTGGAAAACATGAACTTTCCATTATGTGATATCCTTTTCAACAGAGCAGCTTAGTGGACAGAAGCCACTAAGGACTTTTTTTTCATACCTGTCAAGTTTCGGGAAATTTCTGTCAGATAAGGGAAATTTCCTGGCCAAAACAGGAAACTGGACAGTTATGCTTATCCTGTGCTGGCCTCCAGTCTAACTCCAGTCTAATTGCAGTCTTAACTAATATGGGATGACGGCGGGAAAGAGTGTAAAATACGGGGGGTTGACAGAAATTTCCCGAAACTTGACAGGTATGCTTTTTTTACATTCTCTGTCAGTTAGGGCTGGCCCTACCACTAGGCAGAAGTAGGCAGCTGCCTCAGTCTGAAGATGCTAGGGAAGGCTTTCTCTGGGAGCGATGTTGACAGAAAACAGACCTGTATGTGCACCACAAAAGCTACTTTATAAGCCAGCCCCAAACTCTCAGGTACATTTGAATTGAATTGAATTGAATTGAAATTTATTCTTATATACCGCTTTCCTCGTCCAGCAGACAACCCAAAGCAGTTCACAATGCATAACGTACAGAAATACAATAAAGCAACTAACGGTTGAAATAAGATCCAGTTGCCAACCCAGTTTGCTTCTGTACATAAGCAGTATGGGCATACCTATCAAGTTTTGGATTTGGAAATAAGGGAAATTTCCTGGCAAATATGGGATACTTGACAGCTATGCTTATCCTGTACTGCCCTCCAATGGTGGCAATAGGGAATTGCAGTCTAATTAATAAGGGATAACGGCGGGAAAGAGGGTAAAATAAGGGGTTTTCCTGGCCAATAAGGGATACTTGACAACTATGAGTATGGGAGCAGGGAGTACACTTTGTTGCTTCAGGCAGCAAAACACTCATGGGTAGGCCTTGCTTGTTCAGTTTTATACATGATGAACACGCATTAAATGTTAAAATTCTGTACTATGCCCTAAGACAAATGAGGATGAATGTAAGAAGATAAATATATAATTTCCGTTCAGAACACTGAGACTTTCAACCACAGGGGTTACAAAATTTCCTTTCAAAACAAAGAGCCCCCCCTCTCCCCACCCTTTTTTCTTTGTGGGATATGAATCTTCTTATTTCCCCTCTCCAGCCTTCCTTTCATTTCACCACCATCTTATTAAGGATTCAAGCCTGACTTCACCTTCAGCTGCGTGACCAATCCCTCTGTGTGGGAGCTTAATGAAAATCTCAGAGCCATTCCTAAGTGGTTATCTAGGCTTCTTTTTTTTGTTACTATTATTATAATGTTGTTGTTTTTTTTAAAAAAAGAGAGAAAATCGGTATCCAGTTTTGCTGCTCTGTTCTTTCCTGTTGGCAGTTTTATGTCTTGACCCAGCTTCATATTGGACAGTGTCCTATGTTGCTGGACTGTGTTTATCCTGGCTGTTAATCAGAATGCCTCCCTTTTTTTCCTCTCTCTCCCCCCCAAACCCCCTGTTTTGGAGAAGGAGTGGTTGTGAACCCATCCAATTAGGCTGAGTAGCTCTGCTTCCCGTCATGGACAAGAGCCTGTGCTTTGTAACTACAAATTATATAACAACATGTTACATTTCAAAGTGTATTTGGACTTGGGGTAAAATTAAACCAATAAACAATACAAATTCTAGGATCCAGGAAACCATCTCAGAGATTTAAATGAAATAAATTAACTTGTTTTTCTCTTTCTTTAGACATAAATCTCAGACATAACTTTTTTTAAAAAAAATCCCTATACATTGTCAAACAGAGTTTTACCAGACCAGTTTCATAATCCATGTTTAGCTAGGCTTATTTCAAGTCAGGTGGCAGCCCTATACTTGTCAAGCTGGGAGTAAGCCACATTGAACTTGATGAGACTTGCTTCAGAGTCGAGAAGCATAGGACTGCAGTGCTCTTTCCAATACTCATAAAGTAAGGGATTAACTTAGTTCCTATATACCCATAGAAGAACCATTCATATCAACATCAGTTTATCTTCATTTAATAGTGATTAATAAAAATAATCATTGTGTCAGAAGCACATAAATGTGCTTTCTGGATTGAAAGGAGTTTTCCTGGAGGAACTCTGCTCAGGGTATGCCCTAATGTGGCTCCTTTCATGTCCCCATGATCTTTTCCCACTGAAGTGGTCCCTATTTATCTACTTGCAATTTGTTGCTTTCGAACTGCTAGGTTGGCAGCCAGATATCTAAACCACTGAGATACCAAGCCATCTAGTTATTAATACAATAATAACCCCAGTCTCTAAATAATATTCAGGACCTATTTAATAACAGGGAGGGGAAGTGCTAAATACAACATCTTGCTGGTGAAGTATAAGTTCCCTCTAGTGAAGCTGTATTGTATTGCATTGCATGAACAAGAGATTATGCAATGCTTTAAATTTTAATATTAGTTGCACTAAGAGTTGAACAACCAGTTGTGCAAGTGGTTTTGCATCCAGCTGCATGAATAACTGCACATCTGATTCCCCATTTGATGGCATACCTGATTGTGCAACCACTTGCAGAAACACTTGTGCAAAACCATACTGAACACTGCAACCTTTGAACTAACTCTGAAAAAATTTCACTAGTTCAATGACATAATTAGATGCAAGCTCCATTATTATTATTTATTTCATTTCTGTGCTAACGTTCTCCCATAAAGTGACTCAAGGAAGCTCACAGTATTTAAATGCAATTAAGATTAAAAACACATACTGTTATACCTATAACTGTAGGTGCCTTCATTTTGGGCAGTTTGTCTGGCCTAGACATGAAAGTAGGAGGAGGATTATTTATTTATTTATTTGATTTATAACCTGCCATAATTAGTGTGAAACGTTACTGTGGGCTTTTAATTACACAATAAAACAGTGTAATTAAAAGCACATAATAATACAATTCTGTACCCGTAGCTTCTGTTGTCCATAGGTCTAAAAATATTAAATAAAAAAATCTTGAAATGAGCAATATAAATATACTCCTATGCTGTATTACCAAAGCTGCCCACTAGAGGCCTCTGTATGCAATGTTTCTACTGCACTGCTGTTAATGCTCTGTGTAGTTCTATGAATGCACCTCTTTATTTGGAGCTTTGTGGGTACAGGTCAAACCCCCCCCCCCTCCAATATCCGCAGATTCAGTGTCTATGGTTTCAGATATCCACAGGTCTAAAAATATTCAATTAAAATATATGGTACATTGTCAGAGCTGACCACCAGATGCCGCTGTCTCCAATGTAATGTTTACATTATATTTTATATTCATATAGTATATTTGCTGCAGAAAGCTAAATGAGATATGACTCAGTTTTATCACTGTTATTTGCAGTTTCAGGTATTGATGTAAGATCTCATAACATATCTGCCACAGATATGGGGAGAGACCTGAACTTTCTTCAGGGAACTGTTTACCAGACCAGTTTCATAATCCATGTTTAGCTAGGTTTATTTCAAGTCAGGTGGCAGCCCTATACTCATCTAGCTGGGAGTAAGCCACATTAAACATATATTACCATGGCCAGAAAAAACAAAACACCCTATTAGCAATGGAGAGAAATAAATAAAATCAGCTCCGTGCTGGGGAAAGGATTTACTGGGCCAGCCGGCTGTGCCTCTGCTCAAAGCCCATATTTTAAAGGGAAACAGCACCTCGGCAGATACTCCTTTGCTTCCTCTCAACAGGCTCCGCTCTGTTCCATGGGAGAAAGTCCGAAGCACTTTGGGAGCTTTAGCAGCTTATCCCGAAGTGCTTTGGACTTTCTCCCACTGAACAGAGCAGAGCCTGGTGAGGGTTGAGGGGAAGCAAAGAGGAATCTGCCTAGGTGCTGTTTACCTTTAAAATATGGGCTTTGAGCAGAGGTGTGTGGCCACCCGTCCCAATAAATTCTTTCCCTGGCACAGGGCTGAATAAAATATCTAATGCTCAGCTGTTCACAATATTCTCAAAAGCCTCTTTAAAAAGAAATGATTTTAGCTGTTTTTAAAATATAAGCAGAAATAGAACCTGCCACAGTTCAACTGAAAGAGAGTTCCACAAAGTTGGTGCTGCCACCAAGAAGGCTATTTTCCAAGTCACGGCCTTTCTTCCTAATCTTGCACCTGGAGCTGTGCTGTCTGAGAGGAGCGAGTGATGCAGGCTGTTGTCCTGAGGGGGAGAGAGACTACCAGTGAGATAACTAATGTTATGAGGCACCGCCTGTCCAAGTAGGGATGCAACTGAGCAATTTTGTACAGTTGGAAAAAAGCAGCTTTACTCACTGCTGCAATTTGCGCTTCGAGGGTCAAATGAAGATCTAATATGACCCCAAAATGTATCTGGTCAATAGGGGAGAGAGCAATCCCATCCATCCTAGGGGCCAGATCACCTAGCTGGACTGATGGACTCTCCAACACCAGAACCTCCATCTTGTCAGGGTTCAGTCTCAGCTTGTTTGCTTTGGTCCATTCCATTACCATGGCCAGGCAACTGTTAAGGCACCAGACCACATCCACTGCAGAAGATGAAAAGGAGTTGGGTGTCATCCATATATTGATGACACCACACTCCAAATCTCCAGATGACCCCTCTTAGTGGCTTAACATAAATATGGAATAATAATGGGAGATAGTTGACCCTTGAGGAACACCCCATTGAAGGGGCCACAGAGCTGACATAAACTCCCCAAGCTGGACTCTCTGAGTGCAACCACCAAGGAAAGAGAGAAACCACTGTAAAATAGTGCCTCAAACCCCCATCCCCGACAGTCATCCCAGTAAGATACTGTGGTCGATGATATCAAAAGTTGCTGAGAGATCCAGGAGCACCAGGAAAGATAGAGTTCCCTCTCCTCCCCCCGTCAGCTTCTCAGAGAAGGTCATCATGCAGCATGACCAGAGCCATTTTGGTGCCATGGAGAGGCCTAAAGCTCGACTGAAATGGATCCAAGCAGTTGGTTTTAACTTGATATGACTTACCTCGGAGTTGAGAAGCATGGGACTGGAGTGTTCTTTCCAAAACTTATAAAGTAAAGGATTAACATAGTTCCCATATACCCATAGGAGAACCATTCATGTCAACATAAGTTTATCTTCATTTAATAGTAGTGATTAATAATACAAATAATACAATGACAAAGCCAAGAAAGTGGCTTCCTTTTGGAAGTCTAGGGCTTGATCCGAACATGAAACAAGAAGGAGTCAGAGGAAGGCAAATCAGGAGCCTGCCAGCAGAAAAGGTTTCCTTGGACACTCCCATAATGAAGATGGTAGCACTCCTTAGGTGCAGAAAGGGGCCATTCAACAATTATGTGATCCTTTTTCTGGGGGAAATTAACCCCTCCCCCCTATGTAATCCAACTGTAATTTTTGCTTTGACCTCCTCCCCCCCTTAACATTACGTGATCTGAACCAAATAGTACTGTATTTTGCACCACCAATCAGTGGTGGCGCTGCAGGGGAAATGGGTGGGCAGGCCAATTGCACTGAAGCAGGAAGCAATGCTCTAGCCTAGCCTTTTGCTCTCCCTGCAACCAGGAAGCATGGCTTTCCCCCTCCATTTTCACCGCATGGAGCAAGGCACAAAGGTAAATAAAACCCTTTCTTTTTATGCACAGGTTTGGTTTCCCACTGTTGGTTAGAAACAGCTCCAAATGGATTATGTAATTTTGACACCCCCCCGACCCCACATAATTTTTTCTGTAATTCAGTTGGCAGACCCCCTCCCCCCTCTTTGAGGATCACGTAATTGTTGAATGGCCCCTAATGCATCTTTCCTATTTTATTTGTCCCAGTCAGAGTAGACTCGCTGAATCAGTTGTTGAATTATAATTCAACCTGTAGGTAATAATAATTTGGTGTCAGAAATTATTCTGGGTTGAAAGAATTTTTGCTGGAGGAACTCTGCTCAGGGGATGCCCGAATGAGGCTCCTTTCATGTCCCCAAGATCTTTCCCCACCAAAGTGGACATTATTTATCTACTTGCAATGTCTTGCTTTTGAACTGCTAGGTTGGCAGGAGGTGGGACAGAGATGGGTGCTCATATCGTCATGCAATACTGTACTTGGGGCTTGAACTGCCGCCTTGCCACCCTTCCAGCTAACAAGGCAAGCTTTTTAACCAATGAGCCACTGTAGTCCCCTATCCTGTAGGAAAAATCCTCTTAATCAAGGGATCTATTCTAGGTGGAACTAGCAATGGGATACTAGCCTTCATTTTACCCTGGTTTTCTCCCCCAAAATATATCCCATACGACAAAGGAACCCTTGTTCAATTTATTAATCATTTATGTCTAAAATATGCACCAGGATTATCACTGTCTAATTCTGGCAGCTGTCTTACATATAAAAACTACACTTCATACATTTCTTGGAATGTTGAGTAAGTACAACCTTGTCTTACAAAGCATTTAATTCATTCAAAAAGGGCATACGTTTTATTGGAGCTTCCCATCCCCCATTTCCTGGAATGCCCATTTTTCTCTCTGGAAAAAAATGAAGTCTATGTAAAAGAACCAGACCTTCTCCTTTTTAAAATGCCCTCCACCACTGTCACAACTCTGTGCATAACATGCAAACAGCTCAAGATGTGTCATCTCTGCAGTTCTGGGCTTGCCTACAGCTCCTATGGCATCGTGCTATTCAACCTGACAATAGAACTGAGCTTTAACATGGATCCGATGCTCAGCGTCTAGCCTGTATTACCTGCAGACAGAATCATTCTGACAACTTCTCCTCCTCCCTGGATACTAGCACATATTTATTGTGCCACTGGGTGTGAGGTTTAATAAATATCTTGCTTTTCAACAGACCTATTCACGGCAGTGCTCTAGATTATGGTTTGCAGCTCAAGTCAATGTAAGGGATCAGAAATCACATATGAAATTCATTCAGACAATAGACTCCTTTTATACTGCTGCGGGTATTGGTTTCAGAAAGTCCCTTGCATCTAGAAAATAGAATGCAAGAAGTAGCCTGGAATCACATCCCATTTAGTGTGCGGAGAAGCTGATCTGCCAACAGTTTAGTGAGACTAGGACTGGGCTGAAACATTTTGGGTCAAATTTTGTTCTTGTGACTGATTTCAGCTCCCACTTCAGCAAACATAAGTACCCGCTTGAGATATAAGATCCTCAAAAGCTGGTCCTAGATCCGAGTTACATATTTTGTCTACCATAAAAAAATACTTGACCTAGTATTTCACTTTGATTATTCTTGATCCCTTTAATGTAACCCCTCTCCTTTCCCAAATGTTCATTTAAATAGCTACTATTAAGTCTTTATCAGCTCTGAGCATTTCAGCTGCTTGCATGCCAAAAATTTTCAATTTGACAGAATAAGAAATGCATTTACATAGCCTAAGCTCTTAAATTGTCCCTTTCAATTAATGCCCCATCATGGAGCAATCTGGAAACCATTAGTCAGTAACTCTTTGTTGTAATTGTTTGCAGCTGAATATCCAGGGTTTGGTAATATAAGAATAAAGAAAACTCAGTAACAAGTGCAATTGATTCCATTCCGAATTCCCTTGGTGGTTTGCCATGTTTGGCCTAAATAAGAGGAAACTGGAGAGGTCCCCTCAACCCCCCACTTTTCAGGGCCAGGAAATGAATTGGCAGACATAAGATGGTTTGTGTGCTGCTTTACCTTCATTTCTCAGCTGGTCTTGGTTAAAAATGAGACGGTAGGGCTCCAGTGGGTATTTTTCTCAGAGAGAGCGAGAGAGAGAATTTTAGCAATAGATAAAGAATGACAGTATCTCAATTTGCTAAATATTAATGGCAACCAGAAGCTGCCACTTTCTAAGACTGGAGTTCTCAACCTTTTAAAGCTGGGGGCTGGGTCACGCTCCCTCAGACAGATTCAGGGGCCGGATGGCCATTTTGCCCTTCCTCCGCCGCATGGCACTTCCTGATGTGGTGAAAGCCAGTTGGGGGGGGCACATGAAATGGCACCATGGGCCACAGCTGGCCCATGGGCCGCAGGTTGAGAATCTCTGTTCTAAGAGGTGTCTAGACTCAGCCCCAGTTGTTAACTTGGTGAACAGGCACTTTCATTTTTAGGACTTTGTTCCTTGCATTCAAAACAGTTTTGAAAGCGGGAAAGTCCCAATGATCATCAAAGTGTCGGCTCCTTGTTTGCAGGTGGTTGCTACAGAGTGTTTGGAAGTTGTAAATCTCTAGACTTTATACCAGATTAACAAGAGCCCATTTGTTTGGCTAAGTGATGACTGAACAACAAAAGTATACCCATGCCACCCACCAGGAACATTTTGAAGCTGACATGCTAAAAATAATAATACTGGAGTCCAAGAGCCCCTGTGGCACAGCAGTTAAGCTGCACAACTGCAGCCAAAACCATGCTCATGATTTGAGTTCAATTCTGAGAGGCTCAAAGTTGACTCAGCCTCCCATCCTTCCAAGATCAGTATACCAGTTGGGGGGAGGGGGGAGGAATGCTAATTGCTTTTAGAGCAGTCCAGAGAGTGCTCTAAGGGGCCATTCATGCCAAAATGAATGCACAAGAAGGAGGGCCTTCTCCATGTCTGCATCAGCCCTTTGGAACCTCCTGCCAATAGAGTTACAGCTGCAGACGGAATTGCTGCCCTTCAGGAAAGGACTTAAAACTTGGCTGGCAGGGCAGGTGTGGGGCACTGATGGAGAGGTGACCCCCGCCTGTTGGCTCACCTGAATAAATAAATAGATCCTCCCTCTCTTTTATGGATGGGACGGGTGAGTTTCTTTTTTTTAATGAGGGATGGTTTTAAATGTTTTTATTGTATCCTTATGAGTGTTTTTATGTCTTTGAATTGTGAGCCGCCCGGAGTCGCTTCGGCGAGGGGGCGGCAATACAAATGTAAAAATTAAATTAAATTAAATTAAACTTCAACAATTACGTGATCCGTGATTTTTGGAAAAATTGACCCCCTCCCCCCATGTAATCCAACCGTAATTTTCACTTCAAACCCCCCTCCCTTTAAAATTATGTAATTCAGATCTTTTGTATCACAACTCTAATTTGTAGAGCTTTTCACTATTGGTGCCTAATGTAGAACGTATCGGTGAGGATTCAATAATCTCAAATCGGATCAGATCAAAATTCCCAGAGATCATTTTTAAACCTAAAAAAGTGCCATGTAATTACAGTGGAACCTCATACAACAATCGCCCTGTATAGCAATGAAATCACATAACAATTTGGTTTTGGGGGGAAATGGTGTCCCGCATAACAATTTTCCTTATGGAAAAAATTGTACAACAATTTTTCAATGGGAAAAACCACTTAGCAAAAAAATTGTTGTACGATGCATGCCATAGGGCAAACCGATATACGATGCAAGTATCGTATAACAATTGTTTCGTACAACAATGAGCCCTATGGAATGGATTAAAATCATTGTATGAGGTACCACTGTATATACATGTGCAGACATGTATCTGCCTGAGTCGGCCTAGGCTGAGTGGGCGGTATAAAAATTGAATAAATTAAATTAAATTGCTATGCAATCACCATCACTTCCCCTCATTCATTTGTTCTTGAGTATCAAGACACAGAAGAAAGCTAGATGAGCATCATAGCTGTCAAGTATCCCTTATTGGCCGGGAAAACCCCTTATTTTACCCACTTTCCCGCCATCATCCCTTATTAATTAGACTGCAATGCCCTATTGCCACCACTGGAGGCCAGCACAGGATAAGCATAGCTGTCAAGTATCCCTTATTTGCCGGGAAATTTCCCTTATTTCCAAAACTTGACAGGTATGATGAGCATACATCTGGCACTTCAAAGCATATTTGGGGCAGGTTTGTCTGCTTTTTCTTCTGGTGTCTATACATGTTGATTGCTGCAAGAAAACAAATTACTTTAACACATTTATACTTAACTGGCTGTCCCCAGTCACTGCACAATACCACCAGCAAGAGTTACTGGAGGAGCAAAATGCCATTTGGATGTGGGGAATGCACATACCTGTCAAGTTTTGGACATGAAAATAAGGGGAAATTTAGGCCACACCCTTCTCTCCCAGGCCACACAACCTTCTCCCAAAAATCTCTGCACATCCAAGAGCCTAGAATATGAGGAACCACAGAGGAATGTTGAGTTCTCCTAGTGGAGGAAAAACCACCCCATAGGCACAACTGCTTCCCCTCACAGGGAAAAAGGCAGCCAGCAAACCAGGCTTACTTCAATAATTCTATTCTATATTCCCCCCTATTCTCCCACCTATTTTAATCAGTTAATTGTCTCCTGTCTTAGCGTTTTGTGCCTCAATTTCATTTTTAAAAACTCTGTATTTAAGAGAAAAGCATGGAAGTATGCTGTTTATATTGTATGCAAATATACTTGAAGCCCTCTCTCTCCTGGGAAAGATGATGGTAAAGGGAAGTCAATGAGCCAATCGGCTTCAAGTATATTTGCATACAGCATAAACAGGATACTTCCGCGGTTTTCTCCTAAACACAGAGTTTTAAAAATGAAATTGAGGTAAAAAGTACTAAGACAAGAGACAATTAACTGATTAAAGTGTAAAAAACAGTTCCATGAAAAAATCACCATAATATGAAATGCAGTTGAATTTGGGGGGGGGGGGGAGTAGAGGGAAATATAGAGTAGAATTATTAGTAAACAACTAATGAGGGGGTGCAGTTGTGCTTATGGGATGGTTCTTTCTCCACCAGGGGAAGACCAACACTCCTCTTCTCTGGTATGAGCTGCACACCTCATAAAGATATAACACAATGATATATGGGAGGTTTACATGCTCCTGATTTTTTTAAAAAAAATATGGGAAATTACAAAAAAAACATGTGATGGTGGGATTAGGGCATTACGGGGTTCTCCCAGGCAAAATGGAATACTTGACAGGTATGGGAATGCACCAAATGATTTCCCCCCTCTTCTCTGTTCTCAGGCAACCCCTTCATCCTATACCACACCAGCACAAAATTGGGCAGTGTAGACAGATCCCCGATTCTTTGGCTACTGTCTACATGCCTCTTCTAAAGCAATTGTTAGAGCAGGGATTCTCAGCCTGTGTCCTGTGGGCCAGAAGTGGCCCACAACACCATTTCATATGGCCTACCACAACCTCCAGCACACCAGGAAGTGCCAAGTGGTGGAGGAAGGGCAAAATGGTGGTCTGGCCCCTAAAGCTATCTGAAGGAGCATGACCTAGCCCCCGGCTTAAAAGGGAACTCCTGTGTAACTGTAGTACAGTCCTTTTAGACGTGAATTGACAAAGGGTGTGATCATATGGAGAAACTGATCACATTTTGAACCACTTGTTGTCAGATTCCAGGGCATGGGAAGCTGACAAGTAACACAAGCACCAGGACCAAGGGCAGCCAGGCAACAGGCCAAACAGTAACCATATCATGGTCCAGAGTACAAGTCATAAATCAAACCTGAGGTAAACAGGGATACAATGTTGGTCCAGACAACAGGGCATAGGCCAAACAAGACAGAAGTCAAGTGACAAAAGAGAGACAGAGTGACTTTGGGCTAGAGAAGGGAAGAGATTGGGTTAAAAGAGTGAGGATCCAGGTAAGGCACGGTAACTGTCCACAGGAACCAGGAGCAGGACAGGAAGTCTTTGGAAGCAGGAACAGGGTAGGAAATTTTCTAAGGCAGGACGTTTTCAATGACAGGAACAAGGAGCAATAGCAAGTCCAAGCTTAATTGCTGCAGCGTGTGCTCTGCACACGCAGAGATGTCCAGAACCACTTCTGGGAGTGGCGAAACCACTTCTGGGAGTGGTAGGGATGTATTTGTGCCACTTCTGGAAGTGGTTCTGGATGTCTCTCCACAGGCACAAATGCGTCCCTGCCATTCTGGAAGTGATTTCGCCATTCCCAGAAGTGGTTTTGCTACTCCCAGAAGTAGTTCTGGACATCTCTGCGTGTGCGCAAATGCGTCTGTGTCACTCCCGGAAGTGATTTCGCCACTCCTGGAAGTGGTTCTGGACATGTCTGTGCATGCACAAATGCATCCCCGTTACTCCCAAAAGTGGTTTCGCCACTCCCAGAAGTGGTTCTGGATGCACATGCACATTGGCAGGCATGTCCCCCATCCACTTCCAGGAGCAGTGAGGGCATCGGGGGGCCAGATGAATTGGCGTTGGGGGCCTGATACAGACCATGGGCTGTAGTTTGGGAACCCCCTGTTTTAAGGAAAATTGCTCCCTGCAAAGCAACCATTTGTGATGTGATCAGGCATACCCCTCTCCTGCCATCTGGTTGCACCCATAGTCTCATTTCATTTTGAGGTACAGCTTATTGTATGTTCGCCGAGTGTAACTAGAAGTCATCTAAATGTTTTCAGCTGGAAACCTTGGACTAAAAGTGGCACTGGCAGGAGGAATCTAATACCATCATTGCCACTTTCTCAATGAAGGAATGTTTTATCCAGGGCTGCAATATTATTTCTTCCCAAATCATGCAAGAACAGTGCTGTGTCAGCATTATGTAGCATCATTCCCAGATGTGTTTACGGGTGGAAACAGCCAGCAAGAAGAGTTGGTTTTGCCATTATCGTTAAGCTCCTCATTTACTTCATTTTAGGTTGATTTTTTTTTACTGAAAAATCATCCTCTGTCCATACATAGTGTGGGGAAAAAAGAGATTTTTGGCTTCTTAAAGGTAATCTTCGCCCTCCATGATCTAGCTGCCTGTCCAGTTTAACACTGTAGTTTTAATGAAAAACTGGAGAGGTTGGCATGGAATTTGTCATTTTTATGTTTTGCCTTGAAGACTAGAAGAAATGAAGCATCAGAATCTGGGGAGCCCTAGACACAGAGAAGAAGATTGGATCTGAGCTTCTGAACACTAGCTGATGTCATGGATACTATTGCACCTAAATCCTGAATGTGGGCTTCCTATAGATATCCAGATGGTCAGTGTGGGACTAGATTCTGGAATACATATGATTTTGTTCTGAGACAGTATAGTTCCATGATGGTGAACCTTGGCACTCCAGATGTTCTTGGACTTATATAAGTGGGCCTGGAATGTAGCAAAAACATTAAAATGAACACAGTAAATATAGCTGCATAGATGAAGATGAGAAAGATTGCCTGAGTCAACTTTTCAGATTGTATTATTTCTACAGGTGAGAGCCTTGTCGGAGCGCAGGGGCTTGAGCAGTCTAACTAGGCAGTGTTGCCCATCTCTTGTCAATGATGTTAGGACTAAAACTCACCAAAGCATCCTCCGTTGGATCCCTTGGGCAAGGTGAAAGCAGAGGGCACACATTATGGCCCGCCTAGCCTAGGGCTGTAGCCAGGCCCCCCTGAGGGGGGGGGGGGCGGGGCGAAAACACTCCTGAGCTAACAGCCAGCCACCAACCCACCCCAGGATGTCAATGTTATATATGTGAGTGTGACATTGTTGCCTCTCCTGAAATTTTTTTGCCCCCCTGAAAATTTTTTCACCCCCCCCCAATTTTTTTTGATGATAATAATAATAATAATAATAATAATAATAATAATAATAATAATAATAATAATAATAATAATAATAATAATAATAATAATAATCTAGAATCTTGGGTACGGCCCTGGCTTAGCCAGTGGGTGACGTGATATCCAAATGGCTAAAAACCCTGCATGGATCTATCCCAGCTTTCAACTCTGTGTATGCAAATGGACTTGATTTCTCAAGTCCATTTGCATGTGCAGAATGTTGTCGCGGAGACGTCTACCAACGGGCGGATTCCTCACTGAATAACGACTCCAAAGGTATCCAAAGTAAGGTATTATTTCTACAACATTCATCTTTCAGGATGTTGGTTTTTATTACTGAATGCCAATTTTGTATTGTCAATTATTTAACATGACCACATAAAAAAAAGTTTCCCACTGGCATAACCTCCTTCTGAGCAAACAATTTCTTTCTCCAGACTCCAAAATCAAAGACACCACATGCCCTCCAGCCACATATTTCACTAGCTTTCCTCAACCTGGCCTTCCTTTCTGTTTTCTCTCATCTCTTTACTGTCAATATATTTTCTGGACAGCTTGAGAGCAGACAGCTTGGTTTTTTAGACGCATCTGCTGCTTTGGGGCTTATTTCCAGCTACTACAGCCTTATCAGTGATTATCAAGGGGAACTTCCAGAATGCCATAACTTGCCCTGAGATGTGCTGCTGCTGCACATTATATCACCAGTCTAGCAGCTGATGCCCAGGTGGAATACATATTGAGTGTATTTTTCAGATTGGGAGATTCTCACCTTTGGAGCCAGAATCACAGAGTGTTCCCAGTGAAAAGCAGCATTGAGTTTTTTTCATGCCAACAAAGAAGTTTTTTTGTGAAAGCTGCAGCCTGCGCTTAGAAAGTTACCTTACAAAAATAATTTGTGTCTTTTACAAAGTTTGCAAAACAACACATTGTACTTAACTTCTTTCAAAAGTTAACTCATAGTGTAACTCATTGTGCTCTGTTCCTTTTCTGGACTTTTTAAGGGGCAAGTTTTTCTTGAGGAGGGGACACTCCCAAATGATAAGAAAACAATAAACATCTTTGGGAATGCACTCCAAATTTCTTCTAAGTGCCTAAAATGCATTTTGCAGTTTGAATGTTTAAAAGTTGCCAAATTTTGTTATTCATTAGTGATCAGCTACATCACTTTAAAAGAAAGAGCCTCCTAGAAGATTGTGGTATTTTTAAACCAGGCGTACCCTGGTATTTTTAAACCAGGCGTACCCTGGTATTTTTAAACCAGGCGTACCCTGGTAACGGCAGTCTTGTGTTGCTGGCTAATCTTTCTCACAGTAGGTCAGGCGAGATGAACTGAAGAATGAACTCATCAAAAGGTGCCTTCATTTTGGCAGTTTCATATTTGGTCTAGACACAGAAGAAGAAGAAGAAGAAGAAGAAGAAGAAGAAGAAGAAGAAGAAGAAAGGGAAAAGTATAATTTCATTTCATCTTTAAAGGTAAAGGTAAAATGTTTCCCTTGCTCGAAAGACAGTCGTATCCGACTCTAGGGTGCAGTGCTCATCTCTGTTTCTAAGCCGAAGAGCCAGCGCTGTCTGCTTCTGCAGACATCTCCATGGTCATGTGGCAGGCATGACTAGACACCGGAGCGCACGGAACGCTGTTACCTTCCCACCGAAGTGGTCCCTATTTATCTACTTGCAATTTCTTGCTTTTGAACTGCTAGGTTGGCAGGAGCTGGGATGAAGACGGGAGCTCATTTCCGTCCTGCAGTACTCGGGAATCGAACTGCTGACCTTCCGCTTCCCAGTCAGCGTCTTAGCGACTTGAGCCACTGCAGTACTTTATTATTATCAAAAATAGATAATTTGTTCCAGGTGGCTACACTGCATATGATTTAATACTTTCTTGTACATAGCCTGACATTTCAATGGCTTTACTAATTGGTGTGCAATGTGTCTGGTAATGGCACTATGGACTTGGTTAAGTAGCGACCCTTCTATGGAACAATAATCTCTGTGAAACACACTGTCCACCCTTTCTGTTAGGGTAACATTGGAACAAGATTATATCAGTGCTGTAATCTTGCATTCCTGCATTAAGCAATGGTATCTCTCCCACCCCAATTCCCCAGATGTTCAAGCTCCTTTCAGTACAGTTATTACTTAATTGATATATGGAGTATGGGCAGCTTTCCTCTCTCATGTGCTTCTAGGATAGCAAATTTTCATAATTTTAACTATGCAAATTGTTGGATAAAAGCACTTTCTAACCCTTCTCACAGAGCATGGTGTAGAAGCTCCCCAAATGGTTTAGTGGTTTAGATGCTGAACTGGAGACTGGAAGGTCAGGTTTTGATACCCAAGAGCTGCACTTGGGGACATGAAAGGAGCCTCATTTGGGCATCCCCTGAGTGGAGTTTCTCCAGCAAAAATTCTTTCAACCCAGAGTAATCTCTGACACAAAATTATTATTATTATGGTGTGCACCCGTCTTACTTACTATGTTGATCCATGTTTCACATGTCAGGTTCACATTGCTGAACGAAGCATCATCTTCCACTGTTTCTGATCCCATGTCATTCTCATCCAGGGCCTTGGGAACTTTGACATGAACTGGTCTTCTCATCTGGTTGCTGGCCTTCCTAGTGGTCACTTTATGTCAATTGGTATCTATTTTGTGATAGCTTTCATCCACCTTCCATCTTCGAAGCAGCACAATGCCTGGCCCACTAATGCCTTGCAAACTTAATCAACATTGATGCTTGTTTTACACCTGATCTTATACACAGTTCTTCATTTGATATGCATAATACAACAGTCCAGATGTAGACTAGTGGAGCTTTCACAAACTTGGTGCTCTCCAGAAGCATTTGACTACAAATCATATCATTTGCAGGTTAATGGCTGTCTTAGGCAAGACTATAACAGCACACTTTTCAAGACAGAATTAATAATACACAGTAATGGTAGACCTACTATGGGTTTCCTTCATCTTAATTTTTACTATCCCACAGTGACTCTTCTACTAGACTTGTAAAAGCCATGTAGTTTAAGTAAAAAGAAGATAAATTATTCTAGCTGAATCATGTATTAATAGAAAGTTCTTTCTTTCATGTGGTTAAAATTGAACTCTGTATTATCTCTGAATGGAATGGCCAAAACTATTAGTGTTAGTTAATCAATATGAAAAGCTGTGCGTTATACTAAGAAATAAATGGATTGCTATGATGAAGGGTTGCAGGGTTGAACAGTAAGAAATGACAGCTGATTGGCACAAGTGAGACAGAAATACATACATGGAGTAATTTACTTTGTTTTGCAGCTTTATTAGTCAATTTCAAATTGACAAGGGCAATCTTTCCCCCACCTCACCCTGACCAAGAAAAACTCCCTAGTAATAAACAGAACCTATTAGCCATCTCAATGGCACTGAATTAATGGCCACAAGAGAAGACCATGCTTAAATATATTATTTAACAATGATTTTCCTCAATCACATTTCAAAATCTCCCCCCCCCTATCTCTCCCCCTCTTTCGTCACTTTCACCTTCGCTAACAGTTTTTAGACTAAATAATGATTTCCATGATTTGTGCTTGCTAGAATAAAGAAGACTGAGAGTTTGCTGTGGAATGTCCTTGGAAGAACTGTTTGGAGGAGTTAAGAATGGGAAGACCATCGCCATGATGACAGCCAATATTCGGAACAGATATGGCACTTTGATAATAATTATAATGAAGGAAACACTTACTCATCTGCAAGAAAGGAGCACCGTGACAAGTAAGTAAGACTCAGGGTGTGACTGAGCAATGAGGAAAATGCAAATTAACTCTTATTCTCTTTGATATAAGTGGCCACACAGAAGATGGAAAAATTATTCTACTTGCAGTTTCACTTGAAATGTGTGTAGGTGGCTCAGCGCAAAGAAGCTGCCTTAAGAAGGCTTTCCTTCCTCAATCACTCATTTCCCTATCTTATGCAATGATGGGCATCAGCAGGCTCACACCAGTATCCCAGAATTGGTAGCAGACATTCTGGCTGGCTTTGCCCATCCAAGTTTTGAAATAAAGTAGTCCTAATTCGGGTGCAACACAGGGTTTTCTCCCTGGCCACGCCAACCATACCACACCCACAGTGTGGTAGTAAAGTTTTTGGGAGCCCACCACTGGATGGGATGTTATTTTATGCTCACCTAACAAATTCATGCACCTACCAATTTATCACCCTCTTTAGTCATTCTGCCACATGTCCATGGAAACATCTGCAGATGCAGACAGCGCTGGCTCTTTGGCTGTAAACAGAGATGAGCACCAAACCCTATAGTCAGATATAACCAGCTTTTGAGCAAGGACGATCTTCTCATACATCAATTACGGTAATCGAAAGCCAGTCATATCCGACTCTAGGGTTCAGTGCTCATCTCTGTTTCAAAGCTGAAGAGCCCGTGCTGTCTGCTTCTGCAGATGTTTCCATGGTCATGTGGCAGGTACGACTAGACAAATGGAATGCTGTTACCTTCCCACTGAAGTGGTCCCTATTTATCTACTTGCAATTTCTTGCTTTCGAACTGCTAGGTTGGCAGGAGCTGGGACAAAGATGGGAGCTCATTCCATCCTGCAGTACTTGGGAATCGAACTGCTGACCTTCCGCCTCCCAGTCAGCATCTTAGCCACTAGGGTTAACTGCCCCAAAATTAGGGGAAGGAAAACTTTAGGCTGTCAATAACCCACAGAACACCCCAATCCATTGGAGGCTAAACACTCTTCCAACTGGTGCTACCAATCTCTTGTGTTAGTGGCTGAAACAATGGCAACAAAAATTGTTTTTTCCCCTCTGAACCAAGGCTGTATGAAAATAAAGTTCCACTAGAAGGAATGACCAGAACCATCAGAAGCCTATCCATTGTGAGTACCTTCCTAGACAGCAGACTGAACAGGTCACCTGATTATAATCTTCCCCAATAGCATATATGAAATAAATTAAACGGGTTAAAAGAAAATAATGTTATAGGAGTCGTAAAACAGGGGGGGGGGAATAGCCACTGCCAACACAGGTTTGCAAAAGCTAAGTATCACCAGGCAAAATCTTTGCTAATTGGCCCCATGTTATGAGGCTCTCATTTAAGAATAAGGCCTGTTCCCTGAATCACTCAGACCTTTCTTCCTTTTTTTTCTGCTGAACAAACAGCACTTATGCCCTAGTAATGTTGCAGTGTCTCTCTTTCCAGTGCTGCAAAGCTGGAATTACAAAGCAGCGACCTGAACTCCTTGAGTCAAGCTGAGTGTCTCATCATGGCAGAAGGAACTGGATCAATTAGGGTGCCCTCAACTCCAGTTCTGTGATTCTCACTTATGACAAATACTGTGTGTAAAAATAATACCATGATACCAAATTAGACCTCATTACAAAGCAAGGCCCTTGATCCAGACCTCCCTTACATAGTAATGAGGTCTGATTTATTGTGATCATTACTTGGGTATTACAGGTCACTAAATAACATGGTCCGGCCACACATATCGTCTGGGTAATAAATATTCCTATAGGAAAGAATTTGCAGCAAACTGCCTTAAACATTGGTTTAGTGACTTGGCTCACATTCATTCTGTTTTTGCATGCATGTAGCAATGTGTTAGCAAAGCTGCGGAAGTAGAAGATGATGAAAAGGCAGAATTTTAAAACCCTCCTAGCAGAGACATCACCTTGTAAACAAAAATTCGCATAGTCAAAGCAATGGTATTCCTGATGCTAACGTATGGGTGTGAGAGCTCGACCATAAGGAAAGCAGAGTGCAGAAGAATAGACGCCTTTGAAATGTGGTGTTGGAGGAGAATTTTGAGAGTACCCTGGACAGTGAGGAGAACAAATAGGTTGATCTTAGAAGGAATCAACCCTGACTGCTCCTTGGAAGGTCAAATAGTGGAGATGAAGCTAAAGTACTTTGGACATCAAATGAGATGAAAGGATTCACTTGAGTAAGCCTTGATGCTGGGAAAAGTGGAGCACAAAAAAGGAAGGGGGCGGCAGAAAATGAGATGGCTAGATGGTATTGTTGATGCAATGGGCACAGAACTGGCCAGGTTGAGGAGGATGGTGGAGGACAGAGGTGCCTGGTGGGCAATGGTCCATGGGGTCACAAAGGGTCGGTTGACTGTGCGACTGAACAAGAACAAGAACAAGAACAAGAACAAGAACAAGAACAAGAACAAGAACAAGAACAAGAACAAGAACAAGAACAAGAACAAGAACAAGATTCTTGTAAGGGAAGATAGTGAAGAACATGTTTGAAAAACCTTCCCACTAATATCTGTTACATGAGGTGGTACAGGCCAGAAAGATGTGATGGACAGCTCCATGACTCTTCTAGTTTTCTTTCACAAGAAACAACTGCAGAAGGTTGGTGGTAGAAGAAGAAAAAAGGCCTAAAGGAACAGGATGGCCTTAGCTCTTCTCTTTTTAATCTTTCACACTGACATTTATCCTCTCTCCAAGCTGTTTTCCCAACCACAGAGGAAAAAATGTGTGGTGATTCTGTATCGTTCAAATCAGGAAGTAACGCAGAGTGAAGGTATTACTTTGAGTGAACAAATTACAGAAAAGGAAAAAGTGAACCATCTCCCTTTTGTGACATTCTTCTAGTTCCTGTTTCAGCCCCCTGAAATTCAGAGCACATCCTCTTGTATGGTAGTCTGGGCTTGCTCTTTATCAGTTTGCTTTTGGAAAGTGGAGAGGTTAAATGTTATTAGCTCATTTCATCTGCCCAAACACTCTGAAGTAACCCTTTGCCTTTATGGTAAAATCGATGATAAGCCACTTCACCATCCAGTGGAACCTTGGTTAACGTAATTAATGCATTCTCTCGGACATTTCTTACAGTGAAAATTATTTTATCCAAATTCCCCATAGGAATGCATTGAATGCAATTCCCCATAGCAATGCAATGAAAATAAAAATATGATAACCAAAATGCGGTTTCCCATAGGAATGCATTGAAAACCAACTAATCCATTCCGGGAAAAAATTCGGTAAACTGAGCCACTATTTTCTATGGATTTCCTTTTGTTATGCAATTTTTATGTTAACTGAGCCATTTGTTAACTGAGATTCCACTGTACAGCAGTGCCGGATTAACAATATAGCAAGAGTAGCAAATGCTACGGGCCTCACGCCTCTGGGGGGCCCCCGCCCCCTGAGCTTGGTTAGAATGAAAATCCCTCCCAGTCCGACATGACATTCAGTCGAAGATTGAAGGCTTTGATTAGGTGTCATTTCTGAACTTGCTTAATCATTGCGTGATTCTGCCAGTAGGTGGAAGGGGTGAGAGAGACGACTTCCAGGCTGTGGCAAAAGTGAGTTGGAGTCGGAGAAAACTGCAAGCCAAGTGTTTGGGTAATATTTTCTTAAGTTTCTTTTACCTATGCCCCAAAGATTACAGAGGAGGGGGTGAGGTATTTACAAAGATGCAAAGTGTTTAAGCAAGGGCCCCTTGACATGATTTGCTACGGACCCCGCACTGGTTTAATCCAGCACTGCTGTAGTGCGACTCGTTGTAGTGTTGTACTAGCTAGAAGAGATCCCCTCCATTTTTCCTTTTAGTGCCAATCAAAACCGTGGTTGTAAGTAGTGTTCTGATTGGTGTTAAAAGAGAAAAATTGAGATTTTTTTTACCCTTTTAACTGATGCAACACTATAATGATTGTCTAGGTCCAAATAGTTACACTTTTCTTGTTCTTCTGAGAGGAGCAGGTAAAGTGTTTCATTCAAATATCTGATATACTGAAGAGGCTCATTAACCCCTTCTAACATATTGGATGTTTATCCCAGAAGCAGTCTTTGATGGCTGCAAGTTCTCCTTATACATCCAGAAGCAATGGGAAAAGCAAATATCCAAGAACTATGTATAAAAAAAGTGAAATCCCTGATGGAGATTTTTAAAAAAGTGTTTGGAGGGAGGATGTGCCACTCCAGTGTCCATAAAATCTGGATGTATAGTGACCCCAAGAGCTCGAAACAACAGGCTAAACATCCATCCCATCATGTTCTCACCTTTCCTTTTCATGTAAGTATGAGAAAACAAGAACTTAACCATTATGTCTATTTCCTGACTGCTAAGCTATAGGCTCAAGTGGCTAAGACGCTGACTGGGAGGCGGAAGGTCAGCAGTTCGATTCCTGAGTACTGCAGGATGGAATGAGCTCCCGTCTTTGTCCCAGCTCCTGCCAACCTAGCAGTTTGAAAGCAAGCAATTGCAAGTAGATAAATAGGGACCACTTCGGTGGGAAGGTAAACAGCATTTTGTGCGCTAGTCATGCCTGCCACATGACCACGGAAACGTCTGCAGAAGCAGACAGCGCTGGCTCTTTGGCTTTGAAACAGAGATGAGCACTGCACCCTAGAGTCAGATACAACTGGCTTTTCAGCAAGGGCGACCTTTATCTTTACTAAGCTATAGGTAAAGATGAGAATCTTTCTGATTCTAGTCTAAAGCTAACAGTTTTGTTATTACTATCAGATCATAGACATTAAAATGCTAAGAAAAACAAAGAATTGTAAGTATAAAATTGACAGCAGTCACTCAATATATACTAGGTCAGTGATAGTGGGAGGTATATGTTTTATTAAAATTATCTTATCGCTTAGACTAGGCTGCTTTCAGACAAATGCAGTGATGTTAAAACATTTTAAGTTCCCTTTTAAATATGAGGGTCGATTTCCTCTGAAATGTTTTTAACAAATTCAGATCTTGATTTTCTAAGTAATTGTGCCAGGTAGTTTTCTTTGAAATCTAGGGAAAACTCACCCCATATAATCAATAAATTTGCAATATTTATAGAGATAATTTGGAATTGTTTGCCATGAAGAAATTGAATGGGACAGCTTTAAAAATTGCAGGAATTAAATGAAACTGGGTGCTGTGAATTATCCATGAGCTCGAGGTTAAGATAATCAATACTTTAGCCATTACAAACTAATGTTACATCTCAAGCCTATTTTCTGGCTTAATAAGATTAGAAATAATAAACTGGTATTATTCTCGGTGAATTGGGGGCTCTGACCTAGTAATTTAATGCCTTCATTACTGAGACCATGGAATGCCAAAAGCTCCAGTTCACCGCATGCAATCATGACTTTGCTTAGTCAAAATGAAAATGGCATCATTAAAAACATAAAAAATAAAAACCAAGGTTTTTTTTCCTATGAGATTAGATGGATTTAAAGTCTCTGTGCACATTCCCTCACAACCAACAACTTCTTATTTAGGGGGAAAGGAATCATTTTGGACTTTTGCTGTACGGCAGCCTTCTCCAACTCAGTACTCCAATGAGATGTAACTCCCATGAGTCCCAGTTTATATGGGCAATGGTGAGGATCATAGGAGCTGAATTCTAAAACATCTGACAATGGGGAAAGATTCTTTACAATGAAATAGGAGAACTTATCATGTTGATAGCTTATTTTCAAGATCCAGTTGGAGAAATGAAAACATGTGACAGAATCATACCTGTCAAGTATCCCGTTTTGGCCTGGAAATCCCATATTTTACCCCTCTTTGCCCCTCTTTCCTGCCATCATCCCAAATTTGGAGTGGCCAGAAGGGGTTTTTACTGCACATGTGTGCCCATCAGAGGTGGTGGTGCACATGCACAAAGGAGTTACTGCACATGCGTGAAGGCGTTACTGAGCATGTGCGCCTGTCGGAGGCGCACCGCGCCTGGAAAATTTCCCTTATTTTTGCGGCTGGAACTTGACAGGTATGGACAGAATCCTGTTAGTGTTTGTGTTAGTCTTGCAAAACCTGCCATGCTAATTGCATATATATATGTACCTTGGCTCTGTGTCAGTTAGTTGCAACCAAGGATAGCAGGTTACACAAACCTAACCTGTACACCAATAGGATTTGGGTCATAATACTGCGCATCAACTGTTAGGCAGTTGATATGTACCTCTTGAGTCGGAATATGTATTGTCACTTTAGGAAATAAAGGGGTGTCTGGCCAGGTTATTTTGCTATGGTAATAGAGTAGACCATACTGCCAGTGACTCAATGCGCAGAGTGGGAGACACCAATAGTGACTGCTTTGAAAAGTAACGGGGAGGTCAGGATATGCGCTGACTACAAGTGTACCATCAATAAAGCTATTCGCCTGAACGCATATCCTGTGCCCGTGGTAATCCACCTTCTTGCCTCCTTGCATGGAGGAAATTGCTTTGCAAAACTTGACCTTGCCCAGGCTTACCAACAATTAACTGTGTCTCCTGCTGCTGCCATAGCCCAGACCATAGTAACACATAGGGGGGGCATTTGAGGTAACTAGACTACAATTTGGGGTGAATGTGGCCCCTGGAATATTTCAATCTCTTGTAGAACATATTTTGAAAGGGTTGCCTGGTGTCCTGCCATATTTTGACGATGTCCTAAATACCGCTAAGGACCCCGTTGAACTAGCGGCCAGGCTCGATCGAGTCCTGTCACATTTTGAGAGGGCCGTTCTACATCTCAGAAGAGACAAATGTGTGTTTTTGGCACGGGAAGTGGCGTTCCTGGGGTACCGCATTACACCCCAAGGTATCATGCCCTCTGACTCCAAGGTGATGGCTGTGCGGAATGCACCAAGACCGAATTGTAAAGCCGAATTGCAATCATTTTTAGGATTGTTAAACTTCTATCATGCTTTTCTCCATCGCAAAGCCTCAGTTGCTGAACCATTACATCGGCTTCTTAAGAAAGATACTGCTTGGCACTGGGGTCATTGCCAGGAGAAAGCGTTCCTAGAACTTAAAAGGCTGCTATCTTCAGATGCTGTATTAACTCATTTTGATCCTAACAAGGAAGTTGTACTTGTGTGTGATGCATCCCCTGTGGGGGTGGGAGCTGTGTAATGCCATGTACTAAATGACGGGAGGAAGCCCCCGTAGCATTCTATTCCCGTTCACTCTCAAAGCCTTAGAAAAATTATGCTCAGACAGACAGGGAGGCATTGGCAATCATGACTGGCACTAAGAAATTCCACGATTACCTTTACGGAAGACCTTTTACCATCGTAACTGACCACAAGCCCCTCCTTGGAATCTTTGTGAACGGGAAGTCCACGCCTCAAATTCTGTCCCCAAGGATGTTGCGTTGGGCAATTTTCCTAAATGCATACAATTTTACTTTGGTGCACAGGCCTGGCAAGAACATCAACCATTCTGATGCCCTGTCACATTCTCCACTGCCAGGGGTCGGGGAAGCCGATTGCGAGATCGAACGTGACCACCAGGTCCTTATGATTGAGGCTTTTGACTCGCTCCCAGTCGTCCCCTCAGATATAGCCAAGGCTACGGCCAAGGATGTAACATTGACTAAAATAATGTCTTGGGTACAAAAAGGCTGGCCTGTCTCTCCTCTAGTTTCTTTTCACATATAGGCTCACCACCCTTGCCTCAGGGCTGTCCCCTGCTGAATTGCTCCAGGGAAGGAAACTGCCATCCTTGCTGGACAGATTGGATCCCTCTAGGGTAGAGAACAAAGGCACAAATATAGCAATCCAACACCAGAAGGGTTTCTCATCCGGAGACCCTGTACATTGCCGCAATCATGCAGCTGGTGGCCCTACGTGGGTGCCTGGTTTTGTGATCGATCAAACTGGTCCTGTTTCTTACAGAATCAGTCGCCCTCCACTCTTAGTACACACAGGAGGGACCCTGAGTTGTCTTATTCATCCACAGAATTAGATTTTGGTTTTGAGCGATCTCCTGCTCCTCCATCTGACAAACAGGGCTTTAATTCGGGTTTACAATCCTCCTCCTCTAGTCAATCCCTCACTCCAGTTGGGTCGCCCATCCTACGAGCCCCTGAGCCGGCTCAGCCAAGCGTCCGATTCAGAAGGGAAACTAGACCGCCATCCTAGTTAAAGGATTTTGTTTTTACCTAGGGGGGAAGAATGTTATGTATGTTAACTGTGTTTTCTTACAGGAGCAGAATGTATCTTTTCTCATGTATCTATTATTATGCAAATAAGTGGATCGAAAATGTGCACACTCTGTTAGCCAATGGGCTTGTTGTATTATTGTTACTGTTACTGTTTATAGTGTATATAAGTCAGAGCTTTGCCCCATCCAAACTGTGTTCAAACCCCACTATTAAAGAGCTGAATTTCACTACTTTACTCGTCTGCTTCTTCATTCCCTGAACATGAAACTCCTCTTTGGTGATCTTGCTTATTTGCAAGCAAAAATTTGAAAAGAACAGAATATAATATACAAATAGTGTAGCCTTCAATGCATGATAGGAAAAAGAACTGATGCGTTGGCAAAAAATAATAATAATGGGTGAGGAGTTATCAGAAGGGGAGATTAGGTCCCAATTTTTAAATAATCATTACACTTTAAGTAGAAATGAAATGCATCTTACTAAAGTGTGAAAATTCTGAACTGGTGACCCGTGTGCCCACTCAGGCTACTGTTGAGGTGTTAACTGTTGATAAGGGACAACTTTTAAGCCCCTTGAAGCAATTCCATTTTTGTTTTAGCAGAAATTGAATGATTGGCCTTGATGAAGTTATGTTGTTTGCAAAAGAGCTTTGTAAGATTCATTTGTTTAAATTCTGTAGACTGAGCGGGGCTGCTGAATTCATGCATGAGAGGGTTTTTTAAAACATTTATTCAGAAAAAAGGTTGATTAGTAAGAATATGAAGAAATATGCAAGTTTTTTTCATGCAAAAAGAGCAAATGCCAGCTGCCGAAAAATTGCTTATTGCAAGCGAATTTTTTTAAAAAATGTGGGTGGTGTTATTAAAGTTGGAGAAATTCCTGGACCTGAAAGATATTGTATATGAGTCTACTGGTAAAAATATAAATGTTATAAAGAGCATGCTTACATATAAACTGAATCAAATTAAAAAGCCAAATTATTACCTTAGTGCTTTAGGAGGAAACAAGCAGCTGCTCAAATAAAGGACATTTGTGGGTCATTGTAATATACTGGATGTATTGCAGCACATGGATTTTGTACTGCAAAAGCCTTTTTTATGCATAGACTTGTGTGCGCTTTAAGTGTATCTCTGTGACTTGAAAATAATCACCCATGTCGTTTGATTCTGCATACCTTTACTGTAGGTAAAAGACTCAGGGTAATGAGTCTTTTACCTTCAGTAAAGAGGACGTTTTTGGAAGAAATAATTTTCAAAGTGCTGAAAATAGCACAGTAGGAGATTTTTTTATTTTTTTTTGGCAACCCCTGTTTTATGATTGGCCTTTGTGTGTCTCATTTACAAGTAAAGGTAGGTCTGGATTGAGTCTCCGGAACATGAACACTGACAAATTTCAGCTTCAAGTAAAAGGGTATTTGTAGTTTAGCCCTCATACACCATTGCCTGAAAAACATATACAGGGGTCCCTTGCTTAACAAGTGGCTTTGCTTAACACAAAATTCGCATAACAAAAGGAAATCCATAGAAAATAAGCTCCTGCCAACCTAGCAGTTCGAAAGCAAGAAATTGCAAGTAGATAAATAGGGACCACTTCGGTGGGAAGGTAACAGCATTCCATGCGCTCTGGTGTCTAGTCATGCTTGCCACATGACCACGGAAATGTCTGCAGAAGCAGACAGCGCTAGCTCTTCGGCTTTGAAACAGATATGAGCATTGAACTCTAGAGTTGGATACGACTGGCTTTCGAGCAAGCGAAACCTTTACCTTTACTAATGCATTCCTATGGGAAATTGCATTCAATGCATTCCTAAGGGAAATTCGCTTTACAAATTTTTCATAGTACAAAAGGTCCCAGAGAATGCATTAAATTTGTTTAGCAAGGGTCCACTGTCCTCCTTATCTATCATTTATTGATCACATTTTCCCATAATTTTCTCTACACATAAGCAAATGATCCATTGATGCCACTTCCAAGGAAATGTGTTTTGGGATAACTAGTTAGCTTCTATTAATTTGTATGCCTGACCCATTATCATGCCCTGTACATTTCCCTCCCCTCCCCTCTTTCTTTCTATTTTTAAAATTATTTTATGGTGGGGAGGAGAGTTAAAATATTAAAGCAAAGCCTCCTGATTAAAAAAACAAGCATATGCACAGAATTTTTTGATTCACAAGAGCATCTCAAGTCATTTCAATAGAAACTGCAAAAGCCTTTTGCCTTAAAAGGAACACATACAGAGCACACTGAAATTAGTGTAGCATCTTGGCTAGTTACAGTCCAGAAATTTGGTGAGGTGATTTACAAATGAGAACTTCTGGACCCAGGTACCTTTGTGTGTTTTGGCTAGACTCTGTATCATTTACTGTACAGTACTTGAAAAGACACAATACAGATTCTTAGGTAAGGTCTTATTTCAACCACAGAAAGGTTGGAGGGCAGCACAATATATTATATTATCATTGAAAGAATCCCAGGATTAGACCTACTGGTAGCATGGTGGTGCAAAATTCTAGTCAGATCAAATTCTGATACTAACAAAGGCATTATTTATTTCTCTTCTCCAGGCCGGATGGTTCATGCTGATTCAAGAATGTGGCACTTGATTAAAAAGTCTTCCAAGGTTTAAAGCCGCAAGCGTGGCGGGAGTGTTCTGAGAATGTTTTCTACATCTCACACAATACTTTTTCCTTTAGTAAGAGAGACCAGGATCTGGTTAATGTCGCTACAACAGCCTGTTGAGAATGTTACTACAAATTACAGTCTGGATCATTCCAAACTGAAAATAGACTTCTTTCATCTTCCAGATGGCTGTCTGATTGGGTGCTGGGCAGGATCACATTTCAGGTTGTGACTTAATGATTCAGGACAGTATTTATGGTTATTACCTGACAGAGGGCACTGAAGAAAATTAAAGCACAGCCCCATGCTTCATTTATGACAAAAAAACAAATTCTTGACAGTTTGGTATATTAAAGGTGGCATCTTTAGCTCAGGGCAAAATCCAGGCATAACTCCACATTTAAAGAAAACCTGCCAAGAGGTGCCATTAGAGTCTAGCAAGACAAAATTAGCCATCAGCTCTTTTGATTTATTTTTATCCATCGGAAACATTCTGGTGATTCTCCTGAAGTTGGCCTTCTGCACGCAGGACACAGGGGTGAGTGACAGTTTTGGAGGAGACAAATAATATCATTTTATGAGGCCTTTTTCATCTGATGCAGGATTCTCTTGTATGAAATAGTGTTCTTTGGGGCATATTTTTGACATGATTATGATCATGGATAACCTCGTCAGGAGAAAACATGGGCCAATTACAGTTGCCAATTGTTCTGGATGTCTATTTAGTATGTTGTTTTGCATTATATTTCCCTGGCAAATATAATATCATTCGGGGAAGGGGACATAACATGAGGGGAAAAGGCAGAGCAAACAATTGAACTTAATCAAATTAACGTCTTGGATAGAGTAACTTACTATAGACTGTGATCATGAACATGACCGGAGACGTATGGCAAGTACAATTTTTCTTTCTCTCCACCCCAACCCCTCAGTAACTCCTTGATTCCCATTCATGCCTTGGTGAAATTTTTACTTTTTACCTTTCATATACATAATTTAGCTTTTAGGATACAGGCAAATCAGTGGCAAGCAGTGGGACTTTTGAATCAAACAGTTTCAGGGTGTGGCTATATTGGAAAACTGAACCAGAATGATTTAACTTAGTTGTGTTTTGATTCACAACCTTATTACATTTGAAATCGTAATCAATATTTACTCTGGGCTTATGGATTAACTCAAGAACTCAGTATTCACACTGAATATACTACAATTGGCATTCCAACCCACAGCCCCTTGTCTTTCCTCAGGTCCCATCTATCATTCCTTTTTTTGGTTCTTTGTCTTGCCAGTCTTAATGAAAACAATCAAAATCCCAAATGAGAAACTACTTAGCAATCTTATTAATACCAATTTGAGGATGCTAAAAATGTGTTGGACCTGGAAGATAACATATATGAGTCTACTGAGAAAAACTGTAAGGGAAAACAGTTGACAAGCAAACACACAACACAATAGATTGGAATTCCTCCTCCTTTCCCCTATTTACTCAGGTGAAAGGCTGCTCTAACACTAATCTTTCTCTTTAGCCCCATTCCCTCTTCTCCCTTCTCAACTACAGCAGAGGGGAAAAAGTTGGGATTTAATACATACAACATGCTATTTGGATTGCCTTCTCTCTGTTCACAGATTGAGTGACTTGGATCTGTCTCTCTCTCCATCTAAACTACTGCTTATTCCCCCTAATACCTTCTGGGCTGTGGCAAAAGGAAAGCATGCACACACAAACCACATGGTTGGGATTTCCTCTCCCCATAATTTCAGACACAAATCTTAATCCAGTTTTCAGCACATATCCCAAATAGTTTTTAGGCTAAATCACAACTGGATTAGACTCATTTAGTCAGTGGGATTGATATAAGCATTATTTATGCTTTACCATTTAGTTCAATGAGCCTACTGAAGCTGGCCATACAGTGGTACTTCGTATTACGAATTTAATACATTCCCCAGGACGGTTCATATTGTGAAAAATTCATAATACAAAGCATAAATCAGAACACACGGTACTACCAGAAGTAGCTATTAGAGGCCACTGTATACCATGTAATTTATAGGAAAACATGCTTCATATTGTGAAAAAATTCATATTATGAGGCATTATTTTCTATGGATTTTCAGTCGTTAAAAATTATGTTAAATGAAGCATTTGTAATATGAGGTACCACTGTAGATAAAAAACCAAGCCCCATTTTTACCCTTGATAGGTACAAGTATCTGTTTCATATTCATGAGCAAAAATGAAGGAGACAGTTTTTATATCCTGATTACTTATTGGCAGTCATGTCATGACTGAACTGTAAACAATTCAAGGCCATTGAGAAATCAGAATATTCTGGGAAAGATTAAAATGAGCGAGTTCTTGGTAAGACTTGATTAGGTTTTCTCTTTGGCTGAAGGTCTATTTCCAATGTAACTGTTTTCCTTTCCCCCGACACAAAGATGCAGTTAGTTTTTATTATATCAATAATAACATTGAGGCTATAACAAGAATAGCTGTGGGTATAACCCAACATAGACATAGCTATAAACACATGCCAGATCCTGCAAAGTAATAGCATAAAAATTAGTATTAGTAGTAATTCTAAGATGCCAAAGATAGTTGCCATTACTTTCTGATTATTCAAAATAAATTCAAATATTACTTTGGGCCTTTAAAAAAATCAGAACACCAAAAGTCACTGGTCTATAATGCAAAAGACATCTCAGTAATGAGGCCATAATTACATACTGTAATTATGGGCTCAAACTGATTGTTGGACCCAGTCATTGTAAATCAACTGATTGAATGGAACTTCTTAAGGCAACACTTATATATGTCCCATTGATCAAAGTTGTCTTAGCCAACTAAGAATTCGATTTTTCCTGTTAAAAACAACTTAAAACATTCATAGTTGTTGCGAATATCTGCCGCTAGGCGGCGCTTAGGTCCCGGAGGAGACTGATCAATAAGCGATACGAGGCAAGGAGTCAGGATCAGATCAGTCCTTTATTGGAAAATACACACACCTTTTATAGGTCAGAAGGCAGGTAGAAAAAACCGTCACCAGTGATTCAATCAAGCTACCTGTTTACTCAGGTTAATTGGGAAAACTCTTCAGGGGAAGTTAATTATGACAGGTAAACATTTGACAGGGGAAGCCCTATTGTTTCGGGCTTACCGGCTGGGCAAACATGGTCCCTGTTTGCGCCCGAGATTAGCGCCAAGCCAGGGGGAAGAATGTTTACCTAATTATACACAGGAGATGCAGGAGATAGCGTTCTGCCTGTCTGGCAGAGCCGCTGGTCAGGTCACGTTAATTGGGTAAATCAAACCCTATAGCCCTATAATTTATTCACCCCCCTTGATATGGCTGCCCACAGAAGCCACCGCCAGGAGCCTTCTCACCCAAGCGGCCTCTGCCTGGCCGTCCCATGCCCAAGGGGGCACGGGGAAACCATATCTCCCCTTACTTATTTATATTAAGAACCTGACCAGCGACCCTGCGCAGAAGCGGCACCAGCTGTTGGTCTGGAGTGACGTCACGGGGTTTCCTTCTCCGGCGGCATCTTGAGATTAGTGGGGGAATACATTGAGCAAGACAACAGACTGTAATGCCTAGTATGACTACCCCCACCACTACCTTGATTACCGTCTGAAGCCACCCCCATGGGATCCACGACCACATCCACTTCCATAGTGAGCTCCACCAAGCCCCCCATGCCGAGCCCTCGGTGATGCCAGCCACTATGGAGTGAAGATCTGCGATCTGGCTTTGAATCTTACGAGAGTTGTCCGTAAGATTAAAGCAGCACATACCATGAAAAGACTCGCAGCCCAAGTGGTGAAGCAGTAGGAGGTAGTCGATAGCCGCTCGATTATCGAGAATGGCATGGCGAAGTTCCGCCTGCTCCTGATTGAGGAGCGCTATCGCTGAGGAGGTATGGTTGATGGCCTTTGCTAAGCCGCAAGCCAAGCGAGAAATCCTCTTTGCGTTGCCGACGGCTAAGCCTGGCACGCCAAAGACGCTGATTGCCAAGGAGAGATACTCGGCGGGTCTCATTACCCTAAAGCTGCTTTCACATGAGCTGTCTAACATGGTGGTGCAAGTGTGCCGTATGAGTGAAGGGACATTAGATACATTGGAAACATTAGGAACATTGGGGCTTGAGGCAATCATATCCTTAGTGGGGAGCAAGAGTGTCAACCGGCTAATACAGCAAATAGCATCTGACATATTGGCAGGAATGTAATTAAACGTATACTGGTTACAAGTGAAAAACCATCCAGATGGAAGGGTGATATGTGCATACATTGTGCCCATCGGCACTGGGTTATTACAAGTCCAATTGCCACTGCCCACGTTAAGGCAGCGGCGCCCAATTCGGCCAAGTCCGGAGCAACTGTGCATTCGCCCACAAGTAGAGTTCGGGCTGACCGCCACTCGGGGAGTATGGAGAGTGGCTGCATCAGCCGGCAAAGTCATGGTTAGCCGCATCTCCCATCGAGCGTATTCCGAGGAAGCTGATGGGATGTATGGGCTGAAGAGTCTCCTTACCAGCCAGTCCCCGTCCCGGGGGTGCGCGCCTGGAGAGTGGCACACCGGGATGAGGCAGGTGCTGAGGATTGAAGCAGAACCGACGTCCTGTCTGAGGCAAAAATCGGACTGGTTGACAAGGCTTGCCAACCTTTCCCAAATGTTGTACTGCATGCGGGCAGAAAGGTCTCCGCCCGGCATTAAATCGCTGGCCTCCAGTGAGGCGGCCTGAACGCCTCCCCCCAAAAGCAGGGAAAGGATCAGGATGATGGTGACTGCCATGGAGTTGGCATGGATCTGGGCGAAAACTGCAACCACGAAGCTCTCTGGTGTCAGCTCCTTCTCCTCACGCTGGATGGCATGCTGAGCATCATGGCAGAGGGTCTTGACCATCCCCCAGGTTATCTTCGGTGGTGTCGTCCGCGACCGCTGTCTCTCCCGGTGGGTCCCCTCGGTCAGAGTGAGGTCCTCCATCTCCGGGATCGGGCTCTGGTCGGTCTGTGTCCACGCCATGTGGTTCCAAGTAGGGCTTGACGCACCGAGCTGGAATCCAAACGACACCTGTAGGGGACATAACTGCAGCATACCCTCTTCCCCATGTTATGAGCGGCACCGGGCCCCTCCAAGAAGGGTCCGGTGGCACTCGGTACCGGACCATAGGTCGCGGGAGAGCTTCCGAACGGCGGAAATGCTTCTCCTGCGGTGTACAGTCCGAAAAAACATTAAGGTGATTGTAAGTGAACAATACCTTATTTAAGCAAAACTGTGCCTGTCCCTGTGATTTGGGGAGGGCTGGTGGCTCCCCCCTTTCTGTTTGTTTGTCAATGTAGGACTTTAGCGTCCGATTGACCCGTTCTACAATCGCCTGCCCTTGCGGATTGTAGGGAATCCCAAATGTATGCTTGATGTCCCATGTGGCCATGAAGGCGGCCAACTGCCTGGAGCAGTAGGACGGGGCGTTATCTGTTTTCACGTGCCGCGGCTTGCCCATCGCCGCGATGCAGGAAAGGAGGTGCTGCTCCACGTGGGAGGCAGTTTCCCCTTTCTGCGCTGTGGCCCAAACGAACTGGGAAAAAGTATCAATACACACATGCATGTATTGCCATCTACCAAACTGCGGCACATGCGTGACATCCATCTGCCACACCTGATTGGCCTCTGTCCCCCGTGGGTTGACCCCCCATGAGGGCCCCCCCGGCGCCCCTGCACAATGCTGACAAGAGCGGACTATGCCTTGGGCTTGGGAAAGTGGCAGATTGAACTGTCGGGCGAGTGCTTTGGCATTTTGGTGGAAAAAGGCATGACTTTGGATCGGAGTAGTAAAAACACCCAAAACTGAACGTTGCTGAATTTCCTTTGCGGCCGCGTCCGCTCTGCTATTGCCCGTGGAAATCGGACCCGGTAGGTCTTGGTGACTTCGCATATGGGCAATATAGAGCGGCTCCGTGCGGTTTTGCAAATGAAATTGAGTGGTGAGAAACAGGCTAAGCAAATTCTTGTCTATCGCGGGAGTGATGTAAGCTCCCGGTAGACTGTGCAGCAAATTCCTAACATACAGACTGTCAGTTATGATATTTAAACGTTCCTGGGCGAAGGTGCGCAAGGCAAGGTTCACGGCTGCCAACTCTGCCCGCTGAGCGGACTTCTGTGGAAGAGTTAGCAGCGTGCGCCAAGCTTCGCCCTCCTGCCAGGTCAGGACACCATATGTGTGACCTCCATCTGTGAAGACTGTTCTGGCCCCCTGAAGCGGGACCAGCGAGAGCAATTCGAACAAGCTGACTGTGCCTGTCTGTAGTGAAGCGAGCCTAGGATCTTTGGGCAAATGGTATGCTAAACTCCCAGTGAAGCCCTCCAAAGCTATCGGAAGCGAATCACCTAGCTGCATTAACTGATGAATTTGTTCCTTGGTGAAAGGAACCACAATTTTGGCCAAATCATTTCCTGAAATGTCCCTAGCTCTCAGCCTGCCGCGGTAAATCACCGCGGAAACCAACTCTTGGGGCAGAACAATGTTCCGTGATGATGTGTTAGGCAAGTAGACCCACTCCACAATTTTCGCTCCCTTCTCTGAGTCTACGCCTAGCGCCCCGGTGAACATGGATCCTGACCGTACGATGTACAAATTCAGGATCAGGGCATATGGCCCCTGGGCGATCCTATCCACCCACCTCTGGCTGAGAACTTGGTTCACTCTCTCGAGCGCCAGGCGCGCGTCTCGAGAAATTTTTATCCGGTCTGCCGGCTGCTTACCTAAAGTTAGCAGCGAGAAGAGCGGTTTCAGAAGATCCGTATCCAATCGGAAATACGGTCTGGCCCAATTGATGTTTCCTAAAACTTGCTGTAACTCTACCAGGGTGACTGAGTCCTGTAAAGCTATCTGGGGTAAAACCGGTGCGGCAAAGGAACGGAGAAGCCGATGACCCAAGTATGAAAAGGGCTCGGTCTTCTGCACCTTTTCCGGGGCAATGAGTAGACCCTTGTCCCCCAGGCTGGCCTGGAGGTCAGAAAACACTGCGCTACCGAGTTGCGGCAACGCTACTAAAATATCGTCCATGAAGTGACACACAATAGCTTTAGGGTAAAGGCTTCGGAACTTTGCCAGCGCGTTGTGAACATAAATTTGGCACAGGGTGGGCGAATTGAGCATGCCCTGTGGCAAATATTTCCACGCGTAACGCTGCGTGGGCTCGCTGTGGTTCACAACCGGCACTGTAAAGGCGAACCTTTCCCGGTCCCTGGGGTCTAGGGGGATTGTATAAAAGCAATCCTTGAGATCTACAACTAAAATCTCCCACCCCTCGGGAATCATGTTAGGATTTGGGATACCGCATTGAAGCGGACCCATCGGCTGAATGCATTTATTGATCTCTCTGAGATCGTGGAGGAGTCGCCACTTCCCCGACTTCTTCTTAATCACAAAAACTGGTGAATTCCAGGGACTCGTGGACTGTTCTATGTGTCCTGTGTCTAGCTGTTCTTTGACTAGCTGCTTGAGGGCAACTAATTTCTCTCCCACTACCGGCCATTGTTCTACCCAGACCGGAGTATCGGTGAGCCATTTAAGTGGCAACGCCATTACCCGAAGGTAAGGGTGGCACCGTACTGCTGGAGAATGTCTCGCCCCCAAAGATTGACGTGCACGTCAAGAATGTGCGGCCGAATCACCGCCGTGCCGTCAGCCCTTGGGATTGTGACTTCTACCCACTCTCGGCTCCTAAACGCTTCCTGAACGCCACCTACCCCCCACACATCGGAGACCGGCTCAATGGCCCACTCCCTCGGCCACTGGCTTCTGCTTATCACGGTCACATCCGCTCCGGTATCGAGGAGCCCTGAGAACACTCTTTTGTTCAAAAATACCTCGATAACGGGGCGCTGCTTCCACTCAATGTTGGTCTCCACTGTCGCTAAGACCTGGTATCCTTGCACTGCCTCACTCGCGCTCGAGCGGTCTGTAGAACCGGGCTCTGAGCTGTCACCGAGCCTTCTCGGGTTGCCTGCTGGCGAGTGACAAGGAACCATGATCAGTTGCGCTAAGGTCTCTCCCTTGTGGATAATTTGGGGCAGGTGTGTCCAAAGTTGGACCTGGAGAACGCCTGAAAAATTCGAGTCAATGACTCCTGGAATTATGAAAATTCCGCGTGCTCCAGCTACACTACGGGGCAAAACTAAGCCTATAAAGCCTCTGGGTAGGGGTCCCATGTACTGAGAATCGACTAGATAGACTGTGCCTGGCAGATCGCATGTAACGTCCGCCTGGCAAGCCAATTCTAGCCCTGTGCTACCCTTGGGGCTGGCCTGTGCCCTAGTAATGTCTGGAATGTGCCTAGCACCTAGTCTAGTTCTGGGGAGTTCTGGATCTGGTTGAAGGAAGCCTCTGTTTGGACTGGGGCCAGAGACATGCCCGGATTCCGGTTTCCCGAACTCGGACAAAACCTGGCCCAATGATAGCCCTTTTTGCACTTCGGGCAGGGGGTGTTCGGAGCCTTGGGACGGCCGGACTTTTGTCCGCCTCCCTTGGATCGGCACTCCCTAGCGAAGTGACCGACCTTGCCACAAGCGTGACATGCCCCCTTGATCTTGCCATTGCCCTGAGGTCTTTTCCCCCCCTGCACCGCTGCCGCTAGCAGACCCATCTTGTAAGAATCCGTGCCAACGTCGGAACATGCTCGGATCATGTCTGTTAAGGTTATGTCAGGGCGATTGCCCAGGGACTGCAAGATTTTACGGCAGTCCAAGTTGGCGTTGTCCTTTGCTAGCTTGATCATGAGCTCCTGCTGGGCTTGCTCATTATCAATCTGCCTGCTAATTGCCTCCTCCAGGCAATTGATGAAGTCCATGTAGGGCTCCTGGGCTCCCTGCTTAATAGCGGTGTAATTTTTGGCCGTTTTGCCAGATGCCGGGACCTTGAAGTATGCCCTATAGGCAGCTTCAGCTGACATCTCTAGGGTGGCGAGAGGCAAGTTGATCTGAGCGTTGATGGGCTCAAAGGCACCTGAACCATATAGCTGGTCAGGAATTACCGCGCCTCCCATCCTAGCAGCCCTGGCCTGAGCCTCGAGCCGAAACTCGCTGTCCCAGATCATGTACTGGCTAGGGGTCAGCATCATCCTCATGACGGCTTTCCAGTCATGAGGAATCCACATGGTGGTCTCGCACACTTGCTGAAGCGTGCCCCTGGTAAAACGACTCTGGAGCCCTGTCTCTGAGATTGCCTTCCGTAAAGCCATGAGAAGCTTGTACGGGACTGGGGAATGTACTACCTGCTGTGCGCCCGTGAGCGCGTCCATTTCTAGACGGATTGGACAAATTTGCCTAAGTTCAGCTAGCTGTTCTGCTGACAATTCCCCCTTCTTTAGCTCGATCTCGGCGGTGTGCTGAAGGGCACTCTTAACAACTAGGGAACCTGGAGCTGTCAGAGAAGCGCCAGCGCCTCTCATTCCTTGCGTTCCTTCGGTGACGTCTGCAGCTGTCACCGCGGGAAGGCTCCCTACGCTGCTCTGCCGATAGCTAATTGACGGGTAGAGTGACGTGGGCGCAGTCGGTTCGACTGGCTTGTCTGATGGCTTTTCTAATGGGGGTTCTTTGGCCTCTACCCGGACTGGCTCGATCTGCTCTAAGAGTCTCCTACACTTTCTCCATGTACTAACTATCCCTCCTGGAGCTTTCGGGGGTTGCTGAATGCAGTCTCCTATCTGATCCCAGAGCTTCAGGGTTAACGTACCTACTTCTGGGTAAAGTAGGCAGTGATCCCTGAGGTACGCCAAAAGTCTCGCTAGCTCCCTGCTGTGAAATCGTAACTGAAAAACCCTGGCCAGGATTCTGAACGCTTCCTCACGAGTTCTTTGGCTAGCGGACGGACTTGGTCTATGAGAACAAGTCCCCATATTACCTGCAGATGGTCCTCTGAAGTTTCCTCCTCGGGACGAATGCGACGCGTCTTGTCAGGCAACAGGTTCGGACGTCTAGTGTCTGGGGTAGACCTCGGAGCGTGGACCTTCCGCCACGGGCCCTTCTAACGGCCTCTGCGATGTCAGGGGCTCACAGCCTGCCCTGAGCGGAACGCGTTTCCCTCTATGGCAACCTCCTCGAAAGCGGGAGTAAGCTGTAGGAATGCCTCTCTGGAATGCCTCGCCGCAGGCCACTTCTCTGATCGGCTGGCTGCCGGTCAGAGTGCCGCGCTGTCCCCCGGGGTGACGGGTCGCGGTTCAAGCGTAGAACCGGACCGCGTGGATCGTTACTCACGAGTAGACCTCTCCGGGGTCCCTTACTCACGAGTAAATCACGTCGGGGTCACCAGCTGTTGCGAATATCTGCCGCTAGGCGGCGCTTAGGTCCTGGAGGAGACTGATCAATAAGCGATACGAGGCAAGGAGTCAGGATCAGATCAGTCCTTTATTGGAAAATACACACACCTTTTATAGGTCAGAAGGCAGGTAGAAAAAACCGTCACCAGTGATTCAATCAAGCTACCTGTTTACTCAGGTTAATTGGGAAAACTCTTCAGGGGAAGTTAATTATGACAGGTAAACATTTGACAGGGGAAGCCCTATTGTTTCGGGCTTACCGGCTGGGCAAACATGGTCCCTGTTTGCGCCCGAGATTAGCGCCAAGCCAGGGGGAAGAATGTTTACCTAATTATACACAGGAGATGCAGGAGATAGCGTTCTGCCTGTCTGGTAGAGCCGCTGGTCAGGTCACGTTAATTGGGTGAATCAAACCCTATAGCCCTATAATTTATTCACCCCCCTTGATATGGCTGCCCACAGAAGCCACCGCCAGGAGCCTTCTCACCCAAGCGGCCTCTGCCTGGCCGTCCCATGCCCAAGGGGGCACGGGGAAACCATACATAGTTATGCTATGGAATATATAATTTCATCTCTTACTACAATTGTCATGTGTTTTTGTCTTCATTATTGCAAAAAGTGAATAAATTGTAAGCAAAGTGATGCATAAGAGTTACTTTCAAGCTCTTAGATTTGGGTAGCAAGGAAGGATTCCTCCTTATTTTTTCCCTGAAATATTGCCTGCATTAATTTTCCCCTTTCTTTACTTATCACCATAGTTTAGCTACATTCAAAAGCGGCAACCATGGATTAATTAAACAATGTTACAAATCTTCTTTAAAAAATGCAAAACCCATCAGTTCCTTATTTAATTAAGGAACAAGTATATGAACTATCTGACTGTCAGTATTTCTATCTCATCATATGAAATTACACCAGGAACAGAAGACTCTTGTTTAGAGGAGGGGGGATCCATTTTCTTGTCATTTTTATGGCTATGGGAGATAATAAAATCAGGAGAGATATGACTAGAATAACAACAATATCTCTTCCCAGAAAGAGAAGGAGAGAAAACGAAAGGGGGAGATTGATGCATGAAAGCTCTTGTCTAAGTAAACAATCTACATATATTTGCATTTGTATGGGACCATTGTGATACAGTTGTCTTCATTAACATTGGAAGCTGAAGACATATGTTATTTCACAATCTCTGGTTCAAAGAGGCAATTGATTCTTGAGCTTCATCATTTGGAAGATGACTTTCTGCTCCTTTGGTTGTGTGATTAGATCAGGAGAAGGAGAACAATTAATAGAGAAGTGTCAGCAAGCCTGACATTAATGAGAGTCAAACCCTCCAATCAAGGGCAAAGGTGGTTGCAAAATTATATTGCCTGGAAAGAAAAGTGAAGAAGGAAAATGTGTTGTGACAATCACAGCAATTTGTCAGGGAGGTTATATTTCATAATTTTACTGAATGTATTTATGTACCCAGGGACAAAGCTTGTGAAAGTAACTTTCTTGAACTATGGCTGGACTAAAACTTCTAGAATGCTCCAGTTAGGATAGTCACTGGGAGTTGTAGTCCAAAAGGTAACTTCCCCAAGCTTTTTCAAGGGATCTATCTATCTATCTATCTATCTATCTATCTATCTATCTATCTATCTATCTATCTATCTATCAGCTGCCTTTCTTCCAATGGAAGGACTTAAAACAGATTTATATGATTTCCTTTATGCATGTGCAAATTAGCAAAAGCATTCTGATCTAAAGTCTCTCCAAGGATATGATTCAATGAATATGTGGCATCTTCTGTTTATTCAACAGAAAATCTCACCAAGGAGAAAGGAACAGATTGTCAGGTGACAGATTTACAGGTATTCTATGAAATTTCATTTTCTTATTAACAGGGCCATCCTGGCAAAAATTATAAATATGCTAGTAATATGTAGGGTAACTTCACAGAGCAAGGCAACCAGAGAATCTTGAATTATCCTCTCATCAGTACCCAAGGAAATATGCCTTAAAATAACACAGAGCTTGAGAAAATGATATTTTTGCACCACAACAACTCTCAGAATCCCACAGCCAACGGGTTGTAATCCAGGAAGTCTATTTTCCAGGTTCTTTTTAAGGGAGTGTATTATTGCATCACTAGCTGATTACCCGGCTTCACTCAGGTTTTTCTTTTCTTTAATGTAGGCCAGCTTTTCCCTCTTGGAAACCTCGTGGGGTGTATGTGGGTCACTCCTGCCTCCCTTCCTCTGTCTCTCTCTTCCCTCACCCATCCCACTTCTCTGTTGATGGTCACTTACCGCCCTTATCCTTCCCATACATGTGTCCAACCACTTGGTGAGAGAGCGGCATGCAGCCATTGAGGAGCCTTCGGACCTTCCCTTCCTCCTCTGCAGCTCCAGAGCTCAGAGGGACGCCCACCTGGGCACCTGGAGGATGCCGCAGAGGCTGGTTGGCCATTTCCATAGGGGGTGTGTGGCTTCCTCCATGGCTCCTGCACCCTCCCGACCCTCTCAAGGGCCTCCGTCACCAATGCTGTGCCGACCGCCTTGATTTAAGTTTGCTGCGGTTTACAATGGCAAATCCTATGGAAATGCCGTCCCGGTATAATGTTTTTTTGTGTGTTTACAATGATCAATTCAGGACAGGGTTTTTAAAAAAAATTTCAATGCATCCCTATGGATGTTTTGGTTTACAATTTTTTCGGGTTACAACAGAGACTGTTGGAACAGACCTCCGTTGTAACCCGGGTTTTACTGTATTCTGAAGTGACTTGTAAGCCACTTCAAGACACTGGAATTTAATACCAGAAGGAATCTTTTTGGTTTGTTTCAACAATATGTAAGTGTGAATGCCATAAAAAGTGCATACCAATGCAACCAATCAGCACACATCAAATTGGGAGAAATATCTGTATGGACAGCTCTCAGGTATGTCAGTCACATCTTCCTCCAACTCCTGCTTCCTCATTCTGGATAGGTAAAAGGTAAAGGTTTCCCTTGCTTGAAAGCCAGTCATATCCGACTCTAGGGTTTAGTGCTCATCTCTGTTTCAAAAGTTGAAGAGCCAGCGCTGTCTGCTTCTGCAGACGTTTCCGTGGTCATGTGGCAGGCATGACTAGACACCAGAGCGCATGGAACGCTGTTACGGTATGGGCAGTGCATGCTGTTAGATTTGACTAGTACAGTACTCATAATAATGTGAAGTTAAATTTTCATTTACTTACTTACTTACTTACTTTCAGTAAAACCTCGACTTACAAATGCCTCGAGTTACATAAAATTCAACTTACATAATGATTTTATGTTAAAACCATGTCCTGATTTATACGATTTCCTATGGGTTTGCTTCGAGTTACATAAAGATTCTTTTTCCTATGGGTTTGTGTCAAGTTACATAAAAATTCATTTCCCTATGGGTTTGCTTCGATTTACATAAAAAATCATTTTTCCTATGGGTTTGCTTAGAGTTACGTAAAAAAATAATTTTCCCTATGGGTTTGTTTCGAGTTACAAAAAAAATTGATTTAAGCAAAAGCCTACAGAACGGACTTTCCTCACGTAAGTAGGGTTTTTACTGTACTGTACTGTACTGTACTGTACTGTACTGTACTGTACTGTACTGTACTGACTTACTTACTATTCTACCAACAATTAGAGTTAACACTACTCTGGGTGGCAAAAGATTTGACGCCTTTCCTCGAATTTCATAGTTCTTCCAAAAGAGAACAGACAATTGAAATCAGAATTAACTAGCTCATTGTATTAACTAACTCATTGTACTAAAAAGACGTGTGGAATGAAGTCTCCATCCTTCAACCCCCTCCCCCAATTTTTCTGATCACAAATCAGTAATGAGGAGGCTATTTGTTTGGCAGAAAATTGTACTGTTGTCCATCCAGACAGTCTATTTTGTGTCACGAAGTCCAACCATCTGGGGATTGCAACAAGCCAAATAGTCCACATCATGTTTTCAAAGCCACATTTTCCCCACTTCTGAAAGGAGGAGGGGGTACTGGATACAAGGCACTAAACAGCCAAACAACCTTGTGAAATGAGCACAGTAATGAGGCATCTGGGAGAGCGAATCTGGAAGTGATGACTTTCAGGGAAGGCCTTCATGCCATTCAGATTTCCAAAGAAAAATAAATAGATGACAAAAGAATAGCAGCTGTGGATGCACAGAGGAAATTAGTTGAAGCAGACTTATAATTAAGCATTGGAAAAAGATCAAAAAAAGAGTTCCTTTCATATATAACTTAGATCTTGTCTATCACAAAAGCAATTACACAAAACAAACTGCACATGCTTTGCTTCACATATGGGTTTCTCCCAATCACTGCTCTGGAAAATGGGGGGAACACACACACGCGCGCGCACGCACGCACGCGCGCGCACACACACACACACAATTGGTCAAAGTGTACATTTGATATAACCACACAATTTTTAACAACTTGAATTCTAGAATAATGTGCAAACTATTTATATAATTGTATCAGCAGCACTCAGAACAGTTATTCAGTGAACATGCTTACAAGGTTTAAAAATTTTACACATTGGGAGAAAAAAAAATCAAAATGAGGGGTTGAATGGGTGTGCGCTGCAGTTAAAAAAATGTTTGCAGTGTGGTTTTTACATGTGATCATCATGCATAGAATGAATTCCCATCATTTTGAAGCTGAAGTCTATGCATTGCTGAGCACCTCAGCCTTCTCATATCAGCATGTAATCAGAACCATTTCTACTATTTGTCAAGAATGAGGCAGTTCACATAGGTGGCAAATGCTGGAATGCAAGAACAATGTGCTAGAGAAGAGTAAAAGCTTTGTAAGGGACTGTGGTTAAGACACTGAACTTGATGACTGGAAGGTAGGTAGGCCAGCAGTTTGAGACCTGAGTACTGCAGGATGGAATGAGCTCCCATCTCTGCCCCAGCTCCTGCCAACCTAGCTGTTCAAAAGCAAGAAATTGCAAGTAGATAAATAGGTACCATTTTGATGGGAAGGTAAACAGCATTCCGTGCACTCTGGTGTCTAGTCTTGCCTGCCACATGACCATGGAAGCATCTGCAGACACTGACAGCACTGGCCCTTTGGCTATAAACAGAGACGAACGCTGCACCCTAGAGTTGGATACGCCTGGCTTTCGAGCATGGGCAACCTTTACCTTACCACATAGTTTGCCTTTTACTTGCTAAGCTAACTTGCTACTGTGATATAGAGTAAGGGTACTCTGCCATCCACAGTCTTGAAAAAAGGATGCAATGGGTATGTTGAATACACTTGTTCTCATCCAATTTTGGAAACTAAGTGATGCAGAACCTGGCTAGTACTTGGATGGAAAACCATCTGTGAACAAAAGTGATGTACAAGTTCATTCAGGAAAGTATCCTGCCTAAAACCCTGAGAAGTAGCTGCCTGTCAGAGTTGACAATAGCAGGCTAGAAGGATCAACTCTCTCTTGGAAACCACAATCAGAAGACACCAATTTCTCTGTCCTAACTACCTTTGATGCCAGAGTGTCTGAGGAACTTGAGTTTCACTTCTCAGGAAACTGTTGGAAAAATAACCATCTTGTACATATTTAACACTGACTACCAGTGGGAAGGTGGGATTGCAGAGGCTTAGTGGTTAAAATGCTGAACATGATGACTGGAAGGTTGGCAAGTCAGCAGTTCGAGATCAGAGTGCTGCAACAAGGAGTGAGCACCTATCTCTGCCCTAGCTCCTGCCAATCAAGCAGTTCGAAAGCAAGAAATTGCAAGTAGATAAACAAGCACCACTTTGATGGGAAGGTAACAGCATTCCATGCACTTCAGTGTCTAGTCATGCCTGACACATGACCATGGAAATGTCTGCAGACACATACAGCAGTCGCTCTTTGGTTGAAAACAGTGATGAGAACCACCCCCTAGAGTCGGATATGACTGGCTTTCGGGTAAGGGTGACTTTTACCTTACCAATGGGAAGGGGACCGTTAGGAGCAAAAAAGTATTCTTATTTCCTAGTAGCCAGTTAGGAAAGTTATTCATCATATAGCTGGCTGACCCTTCCTCTTTGTCCTGCTTGCTTTGTTGCTCTTCTCATGATCTTCTGCTTTTGGTGCTGCATGGAGGCATGTCTTTCCCATCCAGTTGAGAGACTGCAAACTTTCTTTATTCTGGGGATCAGTGGTTGGCTCTCCACTGGCTCTGGTTCTTTCTTGATGATCATGTCAAGTGGTGTGCTGGCCCATAGGGATACAGGGACTCATCCCGGTGTGCCACAGTGACTGGTACCTCCCAGTACCACCGACAGAGGTAATGGGAATGTATGGGATTTCTCCCCTCAACCTCCCCAATAGGTGCCCCCATCACTTTCTGTCCACCACCCTCCCAAGGTGCCCAGCACACCCCTGATCATGTCCAGTTAGTCCAGCTTGGGGATGTATAGGAAAAGATTTCCCCATCATCCTTTTTAATGTCACAATCCACTGCATACATTACAAGGTTGTCACATCTATAACATTACTCACAGCTCTATTTGAGTGTGAACTAATTGTCTACACAGGCCACAGAATGGGTTAATTAGCAGTGTGGCAAAATAAATCTAGTTTTTGTGCTGTGCCAGAAATCAGCAAGACAGCAGTAAAAAAAAAGAGGCGAGATAGAGCACTTTAATTGAAAACATGCCTAGACACTGTAATTTGAATCAACACAAACTATAGCAAAAATGATGCGGAAAGTGGGATATATGTGAGTGTAGAAAGTATTTAAGTCACTCCTAGTTCTTTACAGAAATTAGCCTCTTTATACGGAGCAAGACCACAATAATGAAAGAAAGGCGTGCGTGTGGTTTGGGGAACACGGGTTATCAATTTCACATAAAGCTGTTAACGAATCCAGATCATAACCACTCCATTTCATATATTGTGTTAACCATCTCAGATCATTGTCAATGATATCTTTGCTGTGTACAAAAATCTTACTTTGCTTGCTATTTCAGACAGAGGCTTAAATCCCATAGCATCATTTTTTGCCAGTGTAAGCATGTAGGGTAATACGGACATATTATCCAAATTGTGCTATTAGAGTGTGGGGTTGGGGGGGGATGGAGAAAGGGAAGCAAGCAAGCAGTAAAAGAGCAGACTCCCAGAAGATGATTGGGGTGGGGGGGGCATTTGGTGGCTAAGATGGCAAGAGATGTGAAGGGAAGGTGTTTATTGTTGTATGTATGTGTTTGTGTGTGTGTGTGTTTATGTAGCATGCACCCATTCTTGTGTTGGCAGCTGGGGGTCATGCTTGTAAACCAAGGGGCCAGATGGATGTGCACCATACCTGTCAAGTTGCGGCAGTGAAAAAACGGGAAGCACTGCTGTGTCTGACGGGCGTGCATGCACAAAGAGGTTACTGCAGTGGTGTGCATGTGTGAAGGGGTTACTGCACATGTGCAGTGACCCCTTTGTGCATGCGCACTGCTGCAGTAACCCCTTCATGCATGCACATCGCTTCTTCTGATGGGCATGCATGCGCAGTAACCCCTTTTCTGGCTGTTCAAATATGGGATGGCCACGGAAAGGGAGGTGAAATACGGGATTTCCTGGCCAATACGGGATACTTGACAGGTATGATGTGCACTTTTTAGAAATCTTCTTTTTAGAATCAAGAAGTGAAGAAATACATCCATTTCTCTTTGTTAAAATGTTGCTTTCTATGGCTCAAGTGGCTAAGACACTGACTGGAAGGCAGTAGGTTAGCAGTTCGATACCCGAATACTGCAGGACAGAATGAGCTCACGTCTTTGTCCCAGCTCCTACCAACCTAGCCATTCGAAAGCAAGAAAACTTCGGTGGGAAGGTAGACAGTGTTCAGTGGGCTCCAGTGTCTAGTCATGCCTGCCACAAGACTACAGAAATGTCTACAGAAGCAGACAGCACTGGCTCTTCAGCTATGAAACAGAGATGAGCACTGAACCCTAGAGTCAGATACTGTAGTATGCCCGCGTGCCTAGATTGGCCATTACTCTTCCTGATGTGTTCGCTCGCTAACGCACATGGTTTGAGGATCAACACGGGCGCTGATGGAAGAGAAATTGGGTGCGGGTTAGATTAATTGGCATAGATCATAAAGCCTTGGCTGGAGGATTGCGGAGAAAATAGGACAAAAGGTAAAAAGTTGCTGACTCTAAGGATGAACTCACTCTTCCCCTTCTGACCCAAGATAAGGTTGAGTAAGCACACTGAGTCAAGCGGCTAAGGAAGTTAGCCCCGAAGGCAGTTTACATGGTCTCTCGAGATAGGGGGAGAGCAATGGGGTTTCGACAACCCAGATCTTAGATAACTGCGGGTTTGTCCATTAATCACAAGACAATGTCTGGAGACAGGTGTTATCTTGACCCACCAGAAATGCCATGTATGCATTAGCCTTCTGTGATGAAGTCCTGTGCACCTTAGCACGGAACTACTGAGGCAGGTCAATAAATTTCCCACCCGACTTAGGTCGGGACTGGACTTCACCTCACATTTCGTCTCACATGTCCTTCCTTGCGGCCAGTCACTCTGAACCTCTGCGGGCTAATCCCAGACCGGGCGGCCCACTCCGTTGGCCCCAGCAACACCGTTGCAACAAGATACGACTAGTTACTATTCCATTACCCCCTGCTCTGTTTCTAATGAGCTTTTCAGGAATACCAATTTAACAGTCTGGGGAACGGGCAAAATAGTGGAGGTCGGTCTGGCAGGGAAGGAAGTGTATCTGTTTGGTTCACTTTAGCTGCCTGTTGTGCAGCGGGCACATAAGGATACTTTGTGAACAGAATATCTGTTGCACAACAGAATTTCAGTTTCTGAAATTTATTTGGGTAACAGTGTCGCTATATGTCACACTAATATCCCAGGCACAGCAATTTACATTAAGCATGTACAGTAATATCTTCCCCATCTGCTTTGGAGATTATCAGAGCTAAGAAGAGGTAGGTGAAAAGTGTCAATTTCAGCTGGGTGATTGTGCTGAGGCTATGGAAATACTTTGTGTAGGGATCACCTGTCGCAGAGGATAAAAATAGGTGACATGTAAGCGAAAGTGTTTATGAGGATGTTTAATTTTTCCAAGCAGCAAAAATATTATGGATATGCTTTCTCAAGTGAGAAGTTTTGTTAGATGTTTTGTCCCAATTGGGGATGTATTCGCTATATATAGCATTTCTGATCCAGTTACTTAGGTACTGGATAGGTTAAAGTTGGTGCTGCAATGGCTTGGCTAGTTTCAGTTGTGTTTAGGATTGAGTGAGTACATGACTGAACTGGGTGCTTGCTTTCTTGGCTGAGCTTTTCGTGACTAGGCTTCAATTCGTTTTAGTACAATACATAGCTTCATTTCATCTCTAATAACATTGAATTACTATTTTCAGCATAGAGCAGAGGTTCCCAGCCTACAGCCTGCAGGCCAAATCTGGCCCGCAGCACCTGTTAGGTACTAAGTGTTTGCCTCACCAGCTGTCTAAAACTGTGATGGCGAACCTTGGCACTCCAGATGTTCTTGGACTTCAATTCCCAGAAGCCCAAGCACCCTGTGAATCGACACAAATGGGTTTACTGCGATTTATCCGGCCCACGCTGTCCTCATCGCTCCCGTACGGGCACATTTTACTTCTGCTTCTGGGAGCGACAAGGGCAGCACGGGCCAGATGAATCGCAGTAAACCCATCGGTGTGGATTTACAGGGTGCTTGGGCTTCTGGGAATTGAAGTCCAAGAACATCTGGAGTGCCAAGGTTCACCACCACATGTATAAGATGTTATACCCTACTGTAAAACTGCTGTACCACTTTAAGAGCTCTGCAATTATATCAGCACAGGTGTATCTCACTGGTTATGTAACTCCAATATTTTGTATAAAGCAAGGTCTCAGTTCTTACTTCTCTAGCCTACGTGCTCACCAGAGCCTACATGCTCATTGGAGTGTACTGCTCAAGACTTCTGCTGGTCATTATGCTCTGAAGGAGAAAGGTTTTATACTGGAATAAACCTTACAAAGAAACTGATGACTCATTGATTGTCATCTTGCTAGAGGAAAGAGTAAGACTACAAGCTGACTGCTTTCTTTGCTGAAAGATCTTTGCATTGTTTTGCGTATGTATGCTGACACATGCTTCGTCATCATACCTAAGAGACTTTGCAACTTGTACTGTGAGTAGAACTATTTGTTCAGCCAGAAAGGACTGCTACTTTTGCTGAGCTACAAGACTTGTAAGTAAAGGAGAATGTTACTTGTGTTTGCTACAACAACTTACAAGACAATTCACCACAGTGAACCTATCTGTGTGGGACCAGGGAGAAGTTATCCTATTTGTGTTATAGTTGTCTATGTTGATGTAAATATTTGGACCCTTCTGTTTTTGCCTCAAGTAAAGAACTCTTTTTGCACAAAACAATCAGCTTCAGTCCCTGTGTTGATCTCAGTGCCCTCATCTCCTGCTGCACACCCTCCGGTAACTCTGTTAACACCAACAGCACCATTTCATGTGGCCCATTGCTTTCGCACCCAGAGGTGGAAATGAGCACATTTGCATCAGCCGTAAATGTGCTTGTGGCTGCTGTAAATGCAGAAGCGGTTGCATTTATTTCCACTTCCAGCAGTGTGGTCCGGCCCACTCATCTGTCTGGGGTGTATGGTCAGGCCCATGGCATAAAAAGGTTGGGAACTCCTGGCCTAGGGTGTGTGAACAAATGCTGTTGTGCTTCCTTCCTTGGAAAACAATGAAGCTTTAACACAGTATTCCAAGAATAATATCTACTAAATGGAGCTTACACACCTCAGGGAGCATCAGTGAAAATATGTTTCCATTTATATAATAGTCCATCTGCCTGTGAAAAATACAACATTAAAACAAAGAGTTCAGGGACAGGAATATTAGAAAAGAACGGCATATGGCAATATGGCCATTAGATGCACAACAAACTCTTGAGAGTCCTTTCAAGCTGACAAAGGGGGTTAAAGTGAATGTTGGTTCAATACTAAAATGTAATACCAAAATGAATGAGTGCCACAGATTTGCAAATACCTATATGTCTGTTTTAAAACAACACTTTTAAAGCGCCCCAGGGACCCTAAGCAGCAGGAGGTTGGGAGTGATGGAAAAGTCCTGAATAATGCATGCAAGATAATTTTCCAACTTTACCCTCCTTAACTAGTACCACATTATTTCAACTGTGTCCACACAGACATGTTTCACCATTTGTTAATCCCAATGCATAAGGAATGAAGATAGCCCCTGTGGATAAGACCTAATGGACACCATCCTGGAATAATATACAGAGTTCAGCCTCCAGAACATATGTCTTCAATTTAAAATAATTCAGCAATCATGTTCAACCCAAACCTGATTACACAAAATGGGACTTTTTAACTCCCAGGCTTGGATCATGTTTTAAAGGGCACAATGAAACAGGGGGTAAGGTGGGGGAATGAAATGCTTATGCATTCCAGATAGTTTGGATGAATTATCTGCACACAAATTTAACTGTTTCTTTGAGGTTCTCATCAACCTTTCTGAAAAATTGCAAAGGTTAGATATGGAAGAAGGCTTTTCAACTAGTTGCAAGTATTTTTTTTATGGTATTTCAAAATCAGAGTGAAGAAAAGAAATTGCTAGATTTGGAAGGTAAGTAAAAATGCAAGGTTGGTGTTGGTGTAAAGCAGCATTATAAAACTATAAACACAAAGCAACCTTACACGCAGTCCCAGAAATAAGCCCTTTTGAGTCTGTGAATTTTACTCCCTGGTGAATGTGTGTAGAGGAAACCTAAGAGTTATTCTAAGTAAGCTCTTTCCAGTGCTGATTATAAACAATTCTAATTGTTTTACATAGTCTAGCGTGAAGTGGTGAACAGAACAGACAAAGCTCTCCAACATAGTGATTTTAACTTCATCAACTAAGTCCAAGAGAGGTTTTTTCACCCCTTGCTCCAAAACCAGTTATGTCTGACTCTTCTCCAACATATAGCCAAAGGTAAAGTTTGCTTTTGCTTGAAAGCTAGTCATATTTGACTCTAGGGTTTGGTGCTCATATCTATTTATAGTCAAAGAGCCAGCACCGTCTGCATCTGCAGATGTTTCTGTGGTCAGGTGGCAGGCATGACTAGACACTGGCATGACTAGTACACAGAATGCTGTTTACCTTCCTACCAAAGTGGTACCTATTTATATACAGTACTTGCAATTTCTTGCTTTCGAACTGCTAGGTTGGCAAGAGCGGGGACAGATGATGGGAGCTCACTCTGTCGTGCAGCACTCGGGTATTGAACTGCTGATCTGCCGACATTCCAGTAGTCAAGTCCAGCATCTTAACAAATAAGCCACTACAGTTTCTTTCTCCAACATATAGTCCAATGTAATACCTAGTGTGTTTAGTGGATAGAGTAACCTACTAGGATTCAGAAGGCCTGGATTTGCATCTCTGCTCAGTCATGGAAGCTCATTGGGGATGTGAACCTGAGAAAAACACTCCTTAAATATATCATCTTGCAAGTTCTATTAGGGTTACTGCAACTCAGTTTGAACTTGATGACATATAACAACATAACACAGTGCTATATTAGTGTATCCCGTGCTGTCAATATGCCTTATCCCCTCTATTGTCACATTCTGCATGTGACAATAGGCAGAAATCCTACATGTGAACAGAAATGTTCTTCAAACTCTTCAGTGCTTATTCATTTTCATGTCAGAGATTACTCTTGGTTGAAAGGATTTTTGTAGGAATCGGGGCCACTGGGGTGGCCGTTACGTCCCGGAGGAGACTGATCAAGTGACGACACGAGGCAAACGGAGCGAGATCAGATCAGTACTTTATTGAGAAAAGGCAACATCATTTATAGGGAAAAAAGCGCAACGGTGGCAGAACCGTCATCTGACAGGAAAATTACCTCACCCACGTACCCGGGTTAATGGGGAACACCTCAAAGGGAAGTTAATTAACTGGGGCAAACATGGACTTAGGAGTCCCATTGTTCAGGGATTAGGCAGGGGCAAACATAGCCCTCATTTGCACCGGGCATAACCTTGGGTGGGAGATGAGTCATTACTCTAATGGGTAACTGGGGTCAGCGAGATGAGCTTCTCGCAGAATCGCTGGTCAGGCAATAAGCGGCCGAATTAATCCCTACCATTAATCTCCCCCCTTGCTCGCCGACAAAGGCCAGAGGCCAGGAGTCTGCTCACTGGTTTAACCTCTGCCAGAGGCCACCGATGCCCAACCGGGCACGCGGAATCCTCATCTCCCCTTTCTGTTTAATTTAAGAGCCTGGCCGGCGATCCCGCGCAAAAGCGGCATCAGCTGTTGGGCGTGAGTGACGTCATGGAGTTTCTCTTTGGGGCGGCACTTAGAGATCAGCGAGGGAATGCACTGAGCAAGGCAACAAATCGTGATGCCTAGTATGACTATCCCCACCACTACCTTAAGCACCGTTTGCAGCCACCCCCAGGGGATCCATGACCACATCCAATTCCACAGGGAACTCCACCAAGCTCCCCACGCGGAGCCTTCTGTAATGCCTGCAACTATGGTGTGGAGATCCGTGATCTGGCTTTGGATTTTACGGGAGTTATCAGTGAGATTGAAACAACACATTCCATGAAAAGATTCGCAACCCAGGTGGTGCAGCAAGAGGAGGTAGTCGATAGCCGCTCGATTGTCGAGAACAGCATGGCGAAGTTCTGTCTGCTCCTGATTGAGGAGCGCTATCGCCGTGGAGGTATGGTTAATGGCCTTAGCCAAACCGCAAGCCAAGCGGCCAATCCTCCGTGCGTTGCCGACGGCCAAGCCTGGCACGCCGACTAGGCTGACTGCTAGTGATACATATCAGCGGGACTCATTACCCTAAAGCTGCTGTCACAAGAGCTGTCTAACTGGGTTGTGCGTGTGTGTCGTATGAGTGGGGAAATATCAACATTGGGTACATTTGTGTCATTTACACTTGGGGCAACCATGTCCTTAGTTGGAAGGAACAGTGTCAAACGACTGATACAACACATTGAGTCCGACAGATTCGCAGGGATATAGTTCCATGTGAACTGGTTGCAGGTGAAAAACCACCCTGAAGGCAGGGTGACATGAGCGTACAGCGAAATGAGTGTCTCTGGTTTATTACAAGTCCAGTTGCCGCTGCCGGGGTTGAGGCAGCGGCGCCGAGTCTGACCGCCTGAGGTGCAGCCGGTCATTCGGGTACAAGCAGCGTCCGGGCTGATCGCCACTCGAGGGGTATGAAGAGTGGCGGCGTCAGCCGGCAAGGTAGGTGCAAGTCGCAATCCCCCCCAGCGGGCGTATGCTGAGAAGGAGGTGGGAGTGTGTGGGCCGAAGAAAGCCTTCAACAACCAGTCACCATCCTTGGTGCGTGCGTTCAGAGTGTGGCACACGGGGATGAGACAGGTGCTGAGGATCGAGGCAGAACCAATGTCCTGCTTCAGGCAAAAATCGGACTGGTTGACGAGACCCGCCAACCTTTCCCACAAGTTGTACTGCATCCGTGTTGAAAGATCTTCACCAGGCGGCAAGCCGTTGGCCTGAAGTGAAGCGGCCTGAACGCCTCCCCCCAAAAGCAGGAGGAGGGCCAGGATGATGGTGTAGATCACAGAATTGATGTGAATCTGGGCAAAGACTGCTGCAACGAAGTTCTCCGGCGTCGGCTCCTTCCCCTCGCGTTGGAGGGCGTCCCGGGCCTCACAACAAAGGGTCTTGACCATCCCCCAGGTGATCCTCTGTGCCGGGGTCCGCAGACGCCGCGTCTCCCGGTGAGTCTCCTCGATCAGAGTGAGGTCCTCCATCTCCGGGATCGGACTCGGGTCGGTCTGGGTCCACACCATGAGGTTCCAAGTGAGGCTTGACGCACCGGGCTGGAATCCAAACGACACCTGTAGGAGACATAACTGCAGCATACCCTCTTCCCCAGGTTATGAGCGGCACCGGGCCCCTCCAAGAAGGGTCTGGTGGCACTCGGTACCGGACCAGAGGTCGCGGGAGAGCTTCCGAACGGCGGAAATGCCTCTCCTGCGGCGTACAATCCGAAAAAACATTAAGGTGGTTGTAAGTGAACAATACCTTGTTGAGACAAAACTGAGCTTCTCCCTGTGACTTGGGGAGGGCTGGTGGCTCCTCCCTTTCTGTTTGTTTGTCAATATAGGACTTTAGCGTCCGATTGACCCGCTCTACAATCGCTTGCCCTTGCGGATTGTAGGGAAGTCCAAAAGTATGCTTGATGTCCCAAGTAGCCATGAATGCGGCCAACTGCCTAGAGCTGTAGGAAGGGGCGTTATCCGTTTTCACGTGCCGTGGTTTGCCCATGGCAGCTATGCAGGAAAGGAGGTGCTGCTCCACATGGGTCGCAGTTTCCCCTTTCTGCGCCGTAGCCCAAACGAACTGTGAAAAAGTGTCAATGCAGACATGCATGTATTGCCACCTGTCAAACTGCGGCACATGCGTGACATCCATCTGCCACACCTGATTAGCCTCTGTCCCTCGTGGGTTGACCCCCCACGAGGGCCCCCCCCCGGTGCCCCTGCACAATGCTGGCAAGAGCGAACTATGCCTTGGGCTTGAGAAAGTGGCAGATTGAACTGTCTGGCGAGTGCCTTGGCGTTTTGATGGAAGAACGCATGACTTTGGATTGGAGTAGTAAAAACTCCCAAAACTGAACGTTGCTGAATTTCCTTTGCGGCCGCGGCCGCTCTGCTATTGCCCGCGGAAATCGGACCCGGTAGGTCTTGGTGACTTCGAATATGGGCAATATAGAGCGGCTCCGTGCGGTTTCGCAAATGAAATTGAGCGGTGAGAAACAGACTAAGCAAATTTTTGTCTATCGCGGGAGTGATGTAAGCTCCCGGTAGACTGTGAAGCAAATTCCTTACATACAGACTGTCAGTAATGATATTTAACCATTCTTTGGCGAAGGTGCGCAAGGCAAGGTTCACGGCTGCCAACTCTGCCCGCTGAGCGGACTTCTGTGGAAGAGTTAGCAGCGTGTGCCAAGCTTCGCCCTCCTGCCAGGTCAGGACACCATAGGTGCGACCGCCATCAGAGAAAACTGTTCTGGCCCCCTGAAGTGGGACCAGCGAGAGCAATTCGAACAAGCTGACTGTTCCTGTTTGCAGTGAAACGAATCTGGGGTCTTTGGGCAAATGATATGCTAAACTGCCGGTGAAACCTTCCAAAGCTATCGGGAGCGAGTCACCTAGCTGCATCAGCTGATGAATTTGTTCCTTGGTAAACGGAACCACAATTTTGGCCAAATCATTTCCTGAAATGTCCCTAGCTCTCAGCCTGCCGCGGTAGACCACCGCGGAGACCAGTTCTTGGGGCGGGACGATGTTCCGCGAAGATGTATTAGGCAAGTAGACCCATTCCACAATTTTCGCTCCCTTCTCTGAGTCTACTCCTAGCGCCCCAGTGAACATGGATCCTGACCGTACGATGTACAAATTCAGGATCGGGGCATATGGCCCCTGGGCGATCCTATCCACCCACCTCTGGCTGAGAACCTGGTTCACCTTCTCGAGCGCCAAGCGCGCGTCTCGAGAGATTTTTATCCGGTCTGCCGGCTGCTTACCTAAAGTTAGCAGCGAGAAGAGCGGTTTTAGAAGATCCGTATCCAATCGGAAATACGGCCTGGCCCAATTAATGTTTCCTAAAATCTGCTGTAATTCTACGAGGGTGACTGAGTCCTGTAGATTTATCTGAGGCAAAACTGGCGCTGCGAAAGAGCAGAGAAGCCGATGACCCAAGTATGAGAAGGGCTCGGACTTCTGCACCTTTTCCGGGGCAATGAGTAGACCTTTGTCCCCCAGGCTGGCCTGGAGGTCTGAAAACACTGTGCTGCCAAGCTGCGGCAACGCTACTAAAATATCATCCATAAAGTGACAAACTATAGCTTGTGGGTAGAGGTTTCGAAACCTTGCCAGTGCGTCGTGAACGTAGATTTGGCACAGAGTGGGCGAATTGAGCATGCCCTGTGGCAAAAATTTCCACGCGTAACGGAGCGTGGGCTCACTGTGGTTCACGACCGGCACCGTAAAGGCAAACCTCTCCCGGTCCCTGGGGTCTAAGGGGATTGTATAAAAGCAATCCTTGAGATCTACGACTAGAATCTCCCACCCCTCGGGAATCATATTAGGATTAGGGATGCCGCATTGAAGCGGACCCATCGGCTGAATACACTTATTGATCTCCCTGAGATCGTGGAGGAGTCGCCACTTCCCCGACTTCTTCTTAATCACAAAAATTGGCGAATTCCAAGGACTCGTGGACTGTTCTATATGTCCTGCGTCTAGCTGTTCTTTCACTAGCTGCTTGAGAGCAACTAATTTCTCTCCCACTACCGGCCATTGTTCTACCCAGACCGGGGTATCGGTGAGCCGTTTAAGTGGCAACGCCATTACCCGAAGGTAAGGGTGGCACCGTACTGCTGGAGAATGTCTCGCCCCCAAAGGTTGACGTGCACGTCAAGAATGTGCGGCCGAATTACCGCTGTGCCCTCAGCCTTTGGGATTGTGACTTCTACCCACTCCCGGCTCCTAAACGCTTCCTGGACGCCGCCTACCCCCCACACATCGGAGACCGGCTCAATGGCCCACTCCCTAGGCCACTGACTCCTGCTTACCACGCTCACATCCGCTCCGGTATCGAGTAACCCTGAGAACACTCTTTTGTTCAAAAATACCTCGATAACGGGGCGCTGTTTCCACTCAATGTTGGTTTCCACTGTCGCTAAGACCTGGTATCCTTGCACTGCCTCACTTGCGCTGTCACTGAGCCTTCCCTGGCTGCCTGCCGACGAGTGACAAGGAACCATGATCAGTTGCGCTAAGGTGTCTCCCTTGTGGATGGTTTGGGGCAGGTGTGTCCAAAGCTGAACTTGGAGAACGCCTGAAAAATTTGAGTCAATGACTCCTGGAATTATGAAAATTCCGCGTGCTCCAGCTACACTACGGGGCAAAACTAAACCTAAAAAGCCTCTGGGTAGGGGTCCCATGTACTGGGAATCGACCAGATAGACTGTGCCTGGCAGGTCGCATGTAACGTCTGCCTGGCAAGCCAATTCTAGCCCTGTACTACCCTTGGGGCTGGCCTGTGCCCTCGCAGTGCCTGGAATGTGCCTAGAATCTAGTCTAGTTCTGGGGAGTTCTGGATCTGGGTGAAGGAACCCTCTGTTTGGACTGGGGCCAGAGACGTGCCCGGATTCCGGTTTCCCGAACTCGGACAAAACCTGGCCCAATGATAGCCTTTCTTGCACTTCGGACAGAGGGTATTCGGAGCCTTGGAATGGCCGGACTTCTGTCCGCCTCCCTTGGATCGGCACTCCCTAGCGAAGTGGCCGACCTTGCCACAAGTGTGACATGCCCCTTTGGTCTTTCCATTAGGATGAGATCTTCTACCCCCTTGCACGGCTGCCGCTAGCAGACCCATTTTATAGGAATCTGTGCCAACGTCAGCACATGCTCGGATCATGTCCGTTAAGGTCAAGTCAGGACGATTGCCTAGTGACTGCAAAACTTTACGGCAGTCCAAGTTGGCGTTGTCCTTGGCTAGCTTAATCATGAGCTCTTGCTGGGCTTGCTCATTATCAATCTGCCTGGTGATTGCTTCTTCCAAGCGATTGATGAAGTCCATGTAGGGCTCCTGGGCTCCCTGCTTGATCGCGGTGTAATTTTTGGCCGTTTTGCCAGTCGCTGGGACCTTGAAGTATGCCCTATAGGCGGCCTCGGCCGACATCTCTAGGGTGGCTAGAGGCAGGGCGATCTGAGCATTGATGGGCTCAAAGGCACCTGAACCATATAGCTGTTCAGCAATTACCGAGCCTCCCATCCTGGCGGCTCTGGCCTGAGCCTCGAGCCGATACTCGCTGTCCCAGATCATGTACTGGCTAGGGGTTAGCATCATCCTCATGACGGCTTTCCAGTCATGGGGAATCCACATGGTGGTTTCGCACGCCTGCTGAAGCGTGCCCCTGGTAAAACGGCTTTGGAGCCCTGTCTCTGAGATTGCTTTCCGCAAAGCCATGAGAAGCTTGTACGGGACTGGGGAATGGATGATTTGTTGAGCGCCTGTGAGCGCGTCCATCTCCATTCGGATTGGACATATCTGTCTAAGCTCAGCTAGTTCTTCCGCTGACAATTCCCCCTTTTTGAGTTCTATCTCGGCTGTGCGCTGAAGGGCACTCTTCACGACTAGGGAGCTTGGAGCTGTCAGAGAAGCGCCTGCGCTTCTCATTCCTTGCATTCCCTCAGTGACGTCTGCAGCTGTCACCGCAGGAAGGCTCCCTGCGCTATTATGCTGATAGCTGATTGACGGATAGAGTGCCGTGGGCGCAGTCGGCTCGACTGGCCTGCCTGATGACTTTTCTAACGGGGGTTCATTGGCCTCTATCCGGACTGGCTCGATCTGTTCTAAGAGCTTCCTACACTTCCTCCAAGTACGAACTATCCCTCCTGGAGCTTTGGGGGGCTGCTGAATGCAGTCTCCTATCTGATCCCAGAGCTGCAGGGTTAACGTACCTACTTCTGGGTAAAGTAGGCAGTGTTCCCTGAGGTACGCCAAAAGTCTCGCTAGTTCCCTGCTGTGAAATCGTAACTGAAATACCCTGGCCAGGATTTTGAACTCTTCCTCATGAGTTCTTTGGCTAGCGGACGGACTTGGTCCATGAGAACAAGTCCCCATATTACCTGCGATGGTCCTCTGAAGTTTCCTCCTCGGGACGAAGATCGACGCGTCTTTGCAGGCAACAGGTTCGGGCGTCGGGTGTCTGGGGTAGACCTCGGAGCGTGGACCTTCTGCCACGGGCCCTCGGTGGCCTCTGCGCTGTCAGGGGCTCACAGCCTGCCCTGAGCGGAATGCGTTTTTCCCTTTGCGCAAGCCTCCCCGAAAGCTGGGAGCAAGCTGTAGGAATGCCTCTTTGGAATGCCTCGCCGCTGGCCGTCTCTCTGTCCGGCTGGCTGCCGACCAGAGCGCCGCGCTGTCCTCCGGGCTGACAGGTCGCGGTTCAAGCGCAGAACCGGACCGCGTGGATCGTTACTCGCGAGTAGACCTCTCCGGGGTCCCTTTACTCACGAGTAAATCACATCGGGGTCACCAGATGTAGGAATCGGGGCCACTGGGGTGGCCGTTACGTCCCGGAGGAGACTGATCAAGTGACGACACGAGGCAAACGGAGCGAGATCAGATCAGTACTTTATTGAGAAAAGGCAACATCATTTATAGGGAAAAAAGCGCAACGGTGGCAGAACCGTCATCTGACAGAAAAATTACCTCACCCACGTACCCGGGTTAATGGGGAACACCTCAAAGGGAAGTTAATTAACTGGGGCAAACATGGACTTAGGAGTCCCATTGTTCAGGGATTAGGCAGGGGCAAACATAGCCCTTATTTGCACCGGGCATAACCTTGGGTGGGAGATGAGTCATTACTCTAATGGGTAACTGGGGTCAGCGAGATGAGCTTCTCGCAGAATCGCTGGTCAGGCAATAAGCGGCCGAATTAATCCCTACCATTAATCTCCCCCCTTGCTCGCCGACAAAGGCCAGAGGCCAGGAGTCTGCTCACTGGTTTAACCTCTGCCAGAGGCCACCGATGCCCAACCGGGCACGCGGAATCCTCAGATTTTTGCAGGGGGTGCCAAAATGATGCTCCTTTTATGTCCCCCATTGTGCAGCTCTTGGGAATTGAACCCATCTTTCCAGTCTTCAAGCCTAGCGCCTTAACCACTAAACCACTGGGGGAGCTAATAATTTTGTGTCAGAAATTATTCTGGGTTAGAAGGATTTTTGCTGGGGAAACTCCACTCAGGGGACGCCCGATTGAGGCTCCTTTCATGTCTCCAAGAGCTGGGACAGAGACGGCCGCTCAATCTGTCATGCAGTACCCGGGTCTTGAACTGCCAACTTGCCAGCCTTCCAGCTAACAAGGCAAGCTTCTTAACCACTAAACCACCACAACCCCATTTCAGTGCTTACATGGAGGAAGTAATGGCAAAGGAGGCAGACTAGTTGCTTCCTTTGAACTATGTTAACAATGCTGTATTCAAAAAATGCCCATGTAAGTATCCATGACTCAAATGTGCCACTAGGCTCTATTGAAGAAAATGCATATGTGTGGATGATGCTGATACAGGCCCAGCCCAAGATATCTTGCTGTGGAAGGAAAACTAGAAACAGGTATCTTATAGTTATCCGCATCAAGGTTCTTAATAATCAAATACAGGCAGGTTTTTCTGAAGTATTAAATTTTACAAGTACTGTCGCCTCCTCCAATAGAAGTATACATAACTAAGCAACAATTTGCGACCCTTTCATGGCACTCTAAATTCACTGCTTAACACACCTGCCCCCTCTGCCTAATGATAGGACAAGTATTTTTATATACATCTCCATCCCCCCCCCCCTCCCCTCACTGGTAGGACTAATAGAAGCTGGGATGGGGATTTGGCTTACAGAAAAGATGTAAACACCCCATTCCTTAGTACTGCTGCCCAATTTAATGCTCCTTCCTTCTACCCACAGTAATTCAGTCAAAATCAATCAATCAGGGGTACACAAACTACATCCTGTGGGCCAGATCCAGCCCCTGACACAAATTCATCTGGCCCACACTGCCCTTACCACTCCTGGAAATGTAAGTAAAATGTGCCTGTGCGGGTACGTTTTACTTCCGCTTTCAAGAGCAGCAAGGGTGGCATGGGCTGGATGAATTTGTGTCGGGGCTGGATCCGGCCCATGGGCTGTAGATTCTGCACCCCTGAAATAAATAAACTCAGGGCCTAATTCCAATTTCTAATCTTTGTTATAATAGGCCCATTTACATATTTAGACCCATTTAGATAAATATTAACTTTCCATTCAGCAATCGATACAGGAGTTCTACTCTAGTCAGGATCATCTGTTAGATTTAAGCTCAAGAATATTAATCATACATTTTCTTTTTGCACCTCTTTTGATTCTGAAACTTGCAAGCCCTGGACATTTGCAGACAGGGTGCCAATTACACATTGGGGCGGGGGGGAGAGGACACGAATTTCCATATAATTTACTAATTTATATGGACCTTTAAAAAAGCCAGCAAGGCAAGATTAATCTCTTTCCACACTCCATGCATTCATACAGTTTCTCCCCTGTGTGGGTTTTTTTATGGGAACACAGGGCACTGCTTTGGCTGAATCTCTTTCCACACTCCATGCACTCATATGGTTTCTCCCCTGTGTGAATTCTTCGATGGGAACTTAGGTTACTGCTGTGACTGAATCTCTTTCCACACTCCATGCATTCATACAGTTTCTCCCCTGTGTGAGTTCTTTCATGGGAACTTAGGTTACTGCTGTGACTGAATCTCTTTCTGCACTCCATGCATTCATAGGGTTTCTCCCCTGTGTGGGTTTTTTGATGGGAACTTAGATGGCTGCCTAAGTGAGATGGAAAGAATGAGCATTGACATCTTGGGCATCAGTGAGCTAAAATGGACAGGGATGGGTGAATTCAGCTCTGGAAACCATCATATCTACTACTGTGGACAAGAAAACCTTAGAAGAAATGGAGTAGCCATAATTGTCAATAAAAGAGTGAGAAAAGCAGTAATGGGATACAATCTCAAAAATGACAGAATGATGTCAGTCAGAATTCAAGGCAAACCTTTCAATGTCACTGTGATCCAAATATACGCACCAACCACTGGTGCAGATGAAGCCACAATGGACCAGTTCTATGAGGACTTACAACACCTCATAGAACAGACACCAAGAAATGATGTCCAAATTATATTAGGAGACTGGAATGCCAAAGTAGGAAATCAAAAAGTGGAGGGAATAACAGGCAAATTTGGTCTTGGAGTACAGAATGAAGCAGGGCAAAGATTGATAGAGTTCTGCCAAGAGAATGCACTGGTCATAGCAAACACTCTCTTCCAGCAACACAAGAGGCGACTTTACACATGGACATCACCAGATGGCCAACACCGAAACCAGATTGACTACATACTCTGCAGCCAAAGATGGAGAACCTCCATACAGTCAGCAAAAACAAGACCTGGAGCAGACTGTGGCTCAGATCACAACCTATTGATCACAAAATTCAAGCTTAGACTAAAGAAAATAAGGAAAACACGGAGACCAGAAAGATATCACCTAGACAGCATCCCTAAAGAATACGCGGTGGAGGTGATGAACAGATTCAATGGCTTAGATTCGGTAGACAGAGTACCAGAAGAATTATGGACGGAGATGAGGGACATCATGCAGGAAGCAGCAAAGAAAACCATACCAAAAGAAAAGAAGAGTAAGAAAGCAAAGTGGTTGTCTGATGAGGCTCTTAAAATAGCAGAGGAAAGAAGGAACGCAAAAGCCAAAGGAGAAAGGAAAAACTACAATCATTTGAACACAGAATTTCAAAGAAAAGCAAGGAGAGATAAGGAAAACTACCTAAAAGAACAGTGCAGAGAAATGGAGGAAAACAACAAAAGAGGCAGAACCAGAGATCTTTTCAAAAAAATCGGGGAAATTAAGGGAACATTTAAAGCAAAAATGACCATGATAAGGGACAAAGAAGGAAAGGAGCTAGCTGATGCAGAAGAGATTAAGAAAAGATGGAAAGAGTATACAGAGGAACTCTACAAAAAGGACCTCAACACTCCTGACAATCACAATGATGAAGAAGTAGAACTTGAGCCAGACATCCTGGAGAGCGAAGTCATAAAGGCCCTAAAGAGCACTGCAAACAACAAAGCTAGTGGAGATGATGGTATCCCAGTTGAATTTTTCAAAGCGCTAAAAGATGACGGCATCAAATTACTGCATTCAATATGCCAGCAGATTTGGAAAACAAAACAATGGCCACAGGATTGGAAAAGATCAGTATACGTCCCAATCCCAAAAAAGGGCAATGCCAAAGAATGTTCAAATTATCGAACAATCGCGCTCATCCCACACGCTAGTAAGGTGATGCTCAAGATAATACAGGATAGACTTCAGCAGCATGTGGAAAGAGAATTACCAGAGGTGCAGGCAGGTTTCAGAAGAAGCAGGGGGACTAGAGACCACATTGCCAACATACGCTGGATCATGGAGAAAACAAAGGAATACCAGAAACAAGTTTACTTTTGTTTTATTGACTACACTAAGGCATTTGACTGTGTGGACCACAACAAGATGTGGCAAGTAATTAAAGAGATGGGAATACCAGAGCACCTCATATGCCTCCTGAGAAATCTGTACATGAACCAAGAAGCAACAGTTAGGACAGAACATGGAATGACAGAGTGGTTTGGAATAGGAAAAGGAGTAAGACAAGGCTGCATTTTGTCACCATGCCTATTCAACCTATACACAGAACACATAATGCGCAGTGCAGGGATGGAGGAATCACAATATGGGATTAAAATCGCTGGGAGAAACATCAACAATCTGAGATATGCAGACGATACCACCCTAATGGCAGAAAGTGAGGAAGACCTAAAGAACCTCTTGATTGGGCTGAAGGAAGAGAGTGCAAAAGCTGGCTTGAGACTCAATATCAAGAAAACCAAGATAATGGCAACAGGCCCAATCAGTTCCTGGAAAATAGATGGGGAAGAAGTAGAAGCAGTGACAGATTTTACTTTCTTAGGATCAAAGATCACTGCAGATGGAGATTGCAGCCATGAAATAAAAAGGCGACTGATTCTTGGGAGACAAGCAATGAGAAACCTGGGGAACATAGTGAAAAGCAGAGACATCACATTGAAAACAAAAATTAGAATAGTCAAAGCAATGGTTTTCCCAGTAGTAATGTACGGATGTGAGAGCTGGACAATTAGGAAGGCTGAACGCAGAAGAATAGATGCCTTTGAAATGTGGTGTTGGAGGAGGGTTTTGAGAGTCCCTTGGACAGCGAGGAGAACAAATAGGTCAATCTTAGAAGAAATTAACCCTGACTGCTCATTGGAAGGTCAAATAGTAAAGATGAAGCTAAAATACTTTGGACATCAAATGAGAAGGGAGGATTCACTTGAGAAGGCATTGATGCTGGGAAAGGTGGAGGGCAAAAGAAGAAGGGGGAGGCCAAGGATGAGATGGCTAGATGGCATTGTAGACACAATGGGCACAGAGCTGGGAGGGCTGAGGGGGATGGTGGAGGACAGAGGCGCCTGGAGAACAATGGTCCATAGGGTCGCAAAGGGTCGGAACCGACTGTGCGACTGAACAACAACAACCTACAGTTGGTCTGCTGCCTACTCAATAATTAATGATAGACACTTGGAGGGTCCTTTGATGCTACTTCTTACATTTCTTTTTCTATAAGCTGGCAAATAGCCCTGTGTATCCTTGGGTTCAGTATTCACAGTTTCAGTTATCTGTATGTCTAAAAATATTCAATTTTTAAAAAATTTCTGAAATACATTGTCGGCTGCAACTCGTATGTGAGAATACATTTTTTTCTTGAAGCAGGAAAAATGCCATTGGCATGGATTTGTTTAAGGTGGATCCCAGCTTGCCATGAAGTGACCCACATACTATGAACACAGAGCCATCTCCTGCGGCACATATGAAATGAGACATGCAGGATTTAACTCCTGAAATACATACATAATATATATGTATTTCTATGGCGCATGATCAGAGCTGGCCACTAGAGGCCACTGTTTGCAATGTAATGTTTTTAAGGAACAGAGACAGATATTTTGGTAGCTCCTATGTAGAACAATGGATGCATTTGAAATCTCTCTCCAGCTTCTGTGTCTCAGATATATGTGATAAATATAAGCTTTGTTGTTATCCATGGTTGCAGGTGTCTATGGATATAGGGTGAGATCTGTAGCCAACTGTTCGACAGTCCTTCCAAGAGAGAACTTCCTTCAGGATTTTCTTTTCTTTCCCAATGTTTGAGACAGCAAATATTTTTGAAGAGCTGAGGTCACCTCTGATGTTCTGACCTCATTCACTTTGGATTTATTTAAGACTAAATGATTCAACTAAATATAGTGTATAGGAACAAAATAAACATACCAATGCTTTTCAGAAAGGGAACACACTGTGTTGTAGGCTCCAAAGTAATTCATTTTGTGAGCTTGATGTAGTATACTGTGCCTTTCTCAAATGACCATAAAGTCAAGTGTGAGCCAATGCTTTTCTGAGCAAAGTCAGCCTTACCATTAGTGGCTGTAAGTGAGCAGACTTTGAGTATGTATTCAGTTACCTGGGATGGGGAGAGATACTTATGGGATTTGATATTTCATATGTTTATGTTTATTGGATTTATACTCTGCTCTACTCAGGCACAAGGCCGACTCAGAGCGGCTACTACAAGTTAATATACATATAAATTATAACAATATAATGATACACATAATCACAAATACCATATAAATAATCAGAAAAATCCACAATGGTACAAAGTATCAGCACAACAACAAATTATCAGCAATCAATAGTTACAATTCAAATTACAAGGTGTGAAAAACATCAAAATACTATAACAAAGGCAAAATACAGGATACAGTAAAAATATAATTGCGCATTACAGTTTACAGAATCACGAATCAATGCAGAATAAATACCAAGTGGAGCAACATACGAGACAGAGCTGAAATATCACGGCAGGCTTTAGCATACTATGCCTTCAACTTGGGTAAGTGGAAGCTATCATTTGGTGATTTGCCTCAGGCAGCAATTTCTTTGGCTTGTCCTGTGTTGGAATCTTTAGCAGTGGATTTGCAGAAATTTCACATATTTATTCCATTTCTGCAGAATTATCCTAATTATTCTAATGGACCTACTCTATTTGCAGCTTATTTTAATGTACTGTAATTTGAATCAGTGGAACTTACAAAAGAGTTGAGTCACCAAGCCCTTTTTAAGTGGGGCCCCTCTAGTGGAACTTACTACTCTAAGCAAAAGGATTTCAGCGATGGAATGCTTTGCACAGTATCAAAAGCACAATTATGAATGTATGTTCATTTCTGCCATTTTTGTGTAGGAAAGTAAACAAAAACATGTCAGAATATTACATTTCAACTCTCCTCCAACCACACAGAGTGATGATATTCAACGTATTCTCAAAAAACAAAACACCCATAGGAGATGACCATAAAAAGCAATTATTCATGTTCCAAAAATATGAAATGAAAGTGCAGCATTTTAATACTCTGAAAAATCAGCTCTGGTTATTTTAAGGTATAATAAAAACCCTGGATTCTGAAAATGAAGAGATATCCAAGATCACGTGGCAAAATAGCCGTAGGATACTTGAAATACTTCAGAAGAAGTTGAGCCTGTTTCAAATCATTTCCAGTCTACCCAAATTCTTTTCACCGGATTTGAAAGTTGCAACGCTGTTGAAGAAACATTATAGAACAAAGATCCAGAGAGAGACAGCTGAAATAAAATATATACATATGCTTGATACACATCTCAACAGATTAAGGTCCTTAAAACATTACCAAATGCAAAATGCTGGAGATTGTTGTAAACTGCTGTTAATTTTCTCAAATCAGTTTCATTCCCATCTTACTACAGCCTCTTTTTCTGAACAAGCTTCCAAAGCAGGGATTCTCAACATGCGGCCTGTGGCACCATTTCATGTGGACCCACCACCACCTCCACCACACCATTTGGTGGAGGAAGGACAAAATGGCCACCCGGCCCCTGAAGATGTCTGAGGGAGCATGATCCGGCCCCTGGCTTAAAAAGGTTGAGAACTCCTGTTCCAAGGACAATGCCTCATTGGAAAGGAACTGGATAGCATACCATAGTTGAGCTACTGCTAGGTGGGAAATGCCATAATGTTGTTTTTTATAGCCTGAGGTTCCTGCACCTACCTACCATTGTTAACAATTGAAGTAATCGCCATTGGAAAAGGAATGACTATCAAACAGGGGTCTATGACTCAACCAAATCGCTTTCTCTTCATCTTGAGGCTATGTATAAATTACCACCATGTAGTCCCACTCTTACATCTGAGGAAGTTGACTTGACCCAAGAAAGTTCACATTAAACTACGGCAGTTAGTCTTTATGGTGGCCCAACATTTTTGTCTTTTTTATGTTTTTGCTTTTGTTTCTTGTCTGATAAGAAAAAAAGAGAATCATTTTAAATATGGTGTTGGAGGAGGACGGTGCAAATACCCTGGACTGGCAGAAAAATGAACAAGTGGGTCCTAAAGCAAATCATGCCTCAACTGTCTCTTCAAGGCAAAAATGCTGAAGCTGAGAAAACAAGATTATCTGGGAAATTCTCAATAATGCTAGGGAAGATTGAAGGCAGCAGGAATATGACCAAATGTGAAATCAATTGACTCTCTAAAGGAATGCACAGCTGTGGCTTTGCAATTACTGACCTGGGCTTCTGAGGACAAGACATTTTGGAGATTGCTCATTCATAAGGTCACCACAGGTTGGAGACAATTTGAGGCCATATAACAACAACAATGATGTGCCTTAGTACAACATTTATTCCCAGATGGAGGGAGGGATGCAAAAGAAGTGAAAGCCGATATCATGCATCTATTACAAGTGGAAGAATTCCTGGTTCTGATCAAGTACAAATTGATAAGGACAATTAGAAGACAGAAGACAGAACAAGGAAAGAGGAGAAAGGCTGTCATAAAGAAACCAAACAGGTAGAAGTGAAGCTGAGCCATGGATGGGTGGAGGTAGAGATTAATGGAAATGTGCCCATATAGAAAAGACTACAGTGGCTCAAGTGGTTAAGACACTGAACTCGCTGACTGGAAGGTCTGAGTTTGATTCCCAGGTACAGTAATACCTCATACAAAGTCCGCTTCATACAACATCGAATTCATACAACATCGCCTAATTTCTTGAAAAAAGTTGCCTTATACAAAGTTGCTGCGACTTTGAATGAGGCATTGGGGGTTTTCCCAGGTTGCATTGTGCCTGGGCAGTATAAAAGGCAGGACACATGCGTGCATTGCTCTTTTGGGTTTTGCATAAGGCGAAGAGTGTTTAGGGGTGGTTTTGAGCATGATTTTGGATTTTCTGATTTTTTCCGTCAGAATTTTTAGAAGCATTCCTGGGATTTTTGGAGCATTCTTCAGGTTCTTGGACAATCATTGTTGTTTGACATGTTTTTGTAATTTATCTAGCCTTTAGACAATGATTTCTTCAAGTTCTGTCAGTTTCCTGCCTGTTTCCTTGACTTTGCCCTGAAGTCTGTGCTGTTACAGTACAATGTATCTCTATGGAAACGACGTTGTACAAGGCATCGCCGCAAGGATTTGGACGTTGTATGAGGCATCACGGCTAGGATTTTGCATGCCTCATACAAAGTCCAAATCCAAGTTTGGACTTTGTATGAGGTATCACTGTACTACACGATGGAGTGAGCACCTGTCTCTGTCCCAGCTCCTGCCAACCTAGCAGTTTGAAAGCAAGAAATTGCATGAAGATGAATAGGGACCACATCGGTGGGAAGGTGCACTCCAGTGTTGAGGCATGCCTGCCACATGTCTATAGAAACATCTGCAGACGCAGACAGTGCTGAGCTTTGGCTATAAACAGAAATGAGCACTGAACCTTAGAGTTGGATATGACTGGCTTTCGAGCAAGAGCAACCTTACCCATATAGAAACATCACCTCACAAGAGATACCTGCAAAAAGCATAGATTAGTTTGTTTTAATGTGGTACTAGAATCCAGATGTGCAAAACATTCATATTGAAATAGTGCAGATAAAACAAAATAGAGGCAGTACCTGGTGTGGTATAAATCCCCACAAAGGGGATTTGATGTTGTTGATACTAGTTTCAACTTTGTGAAGCTTTTCATTAGGAAGAGTCTTTTTAATGGATGCAAAACAAGAGGAACAAATGAACCCAAAGTCTCTCCAAAGGGTACCAGAAAGTTGGATTTTATTCCTGTGTTCATTCACATGGAAGTCTTGTTAAATAAATTGGTACTTATTTCTGAATAAGATTGCACTGCACATGGTGAAGATCAGAACTATACATCAAGGGAAGAACCTTCAATGATTTTCAAAACACTCCCAACCTTCAAAATAAATTTATTTCAAGATATTGTGGTTTTCTTTGAAACCACGTCCAATGACGCTATTAGAAATCTTGCTATTGACTTCAAAGGCTTTCGGTTAGGCCTTCTTTTTATTGTCACGAATGGTTTTGTTTACATAGTATGGATGTAACATGCAACAGAGTTGATATGCCTCCCCCTCTTGTAAGCCTCTCCTGGTATCTTTCAACCACATGAAAAATGTTTTAACCTTGCCAGAAGATTTTCAGTGCCAGTATGTTGATAATCTGGAAATGCTGATTACCATTAACAAATGTATATTTATTCACTGAGAACAAAGACAGGAGAAGAGATCTAAAACATAAGTGAAGAAGCTTAGCTGTATTTGGAAACTGGCCCTCTCTGCATCCATGATTTTCCAAAAGTCACAACAAAATAGAGAGTGTGAAAGAGAGAAAGAGGCTGCAGCTCCATCGTGACATGAATTAGAGCTTTAATCCATGGTTGGCAAACTCTTACATTATAGAAATGACATAGATCCTTAAAACCTCATGACATTTGTCTAAGACGTTCCACATGACTCCTGTAACTATTTGACCACAAGAAACTATTGTCAACTCCTGATTAGAAAGACTCAGTGCAGTGATGTACTGGGGCCGGTTCTGAATGGTTCTTGCGAAGCGGTAGCGGAAATCCCAGGCCACACCCACTTGGCCAGCCATGCCCACCTCTCAGACTTCCCCTCCCAGCGCTGCCAAAAACACGTCCCATTCATCTCGCCCAGGGCTGAAGGCGCGCTTTTACCTCTGCACTTCCCTCGCACCTTCGGCCCTGGGCAAGGCGAATGGGACATGTTTCTGCCGGCGCTGGAAGGGGAGTCCAGCACCAGACCACCAACCTGCCCTGCTCACCTCCCAGCATCACCGCTGGTGAAAGCGTGCCCAGACAGTGAGGGGCTGACGCTGACCCACCAGCAGTGCCTGGCTGCTCTTGGACTCCTCCTCCTCATCTCCACGAAGCAAGAGGTAGGTTGTTGTTGTTGGGTTGTTGTTGTTGTTGTTTTTTTTTTGGGGGGGGGTTTGAGGCCATGCCCACAGATAGCCATACCCACAGATAGCAATGCCCACTGAGTGGATAGTAAAAAACAACAACAACAGTGCATCACTGACTCAGTGGGGTCGAATTAGGGGACATTATGTTTCTGTGGCATCTTGAAGAATGAAAGAGGAAAACTGTGGTACCATAGCAAATTGTTGGGCTCTCACAATATTATAAGACACAGATTGAGTCTGTTAGAAGCTGAAGAAACATTTTTACTGGTTTATTAAAGTTGTCTAATTTAGAGTTAATAGGACTTGAAGCAATGGGAAGCAGAACATAAAAATAATGAAGACATTTTCATTGCTATTTAAAAGTAGAATTTTAGAGGAAAATGGAGGACTGCTTAACATAGTTTATTCTGTGAACAACAAAAAAGGTTTTAAAAAATGACCCTATTAACAAAGTGTAAGCCAAAAGCAGGCATGGTGTTAGACTAGATACATCATAAGAAACCATGTTTTACTAGATGGATTTCCTGTACAAAATAGGTAAAGGTAAAGGTCACCCTTGCTCGAAAGCCAGTCGTATCCAACTCTAGGATTCAGTGCTCATCTCTGTTTACAGCCAAAGAGCCAGCGCTGTCTGCATCTACAGATGTTTCTGTGGACATGTGGCAGACATGACTAGAGTGCAAAGAATGCTGTTTACCTTCCCACCACAATGGTACCTATTTATCTACTTGCAATTTCTTGCTTTTGAGCTGCTAGGTTAGCAGGAGCTGGGACAGAGACAGAAACTCACTCCGTCGTGCAGCACTCAGGTCTTGAACTGCTAACCTGCCAACTTTCCAGTCATCAAGTTCAGTGTCTTAACCATTAAGCTTCCTCTATAGAGTCGATCCAGCTCACATTTTACCCTTCTCTTTCCCTTCTATCTTCAATTTTTCCTAGCATTAAACTGTTTTCCAGCATGTCTTGTCTTCTCATGTGCTCAAAGCAGGACAGCCTCAGTTTCATTATTTTTGCGTCTAGAGAGAGTTCAGGTTTGCTTTGATCTTCAAAACCACACTTCAAATCAATTGATTTTTCTCTTCTGAAGGCAATCTTCACTGTTCATCTTTCACATCCATGAAATTATGACCTCGGTATCCAATGACACATTCTTACAGTTGGTGATCTTATCTAAATCCTTCATTGCGGCTTTCTCGTCTCCATTGTCTTCTGATTTCTTAATTGTTGTCTCCATTTGGATTGATGGCTGTACCTAAATATATAAAAAATGTAACCATTTCAACTTCTTTATTTTTAACATTAAATTTATGGAGGTCTCTGGTAGTCATTATTATTGTTTTCTTCATGTTCAACTGCATTCCTGTTTTCACCCTTTCTTCTTTCACTTTCATCAGCAGTAATTTCAAGTCACTGCTGCTTTCTCCCAGTAATATAGTGTCACATCTTAAAATACTGATCTTTTTTGCACCAATTTCCATACCTCCTTCATCTTCATCTAAGCCAGCTTTCTGTAGGATATGTTCTTCATACAGATAGAATAGTAGGAAGACAAAATACATCCTTCTCTGACACTTTTGCCTATGGGAAACCATTCGGTTTCTTCATATTTTGTCTAGTAGAGGGTTGCCATATGTCCCAGTTTTTCAGGATTTTCCTGGATTCAAGCTGTCCCGGCTAGTTCAAGAAAAAATATGTAAAAGTCCCAGATTTTTAAATTTGAACAAAGGAAGCAAGATCACCCCTCACCGAGGAATTTTTGCAAAGAGTTAATTCACTGCCTCCCTGCCTTTTTTCAATTATCCTGCTCGAAAGCAGCGAAGGCAAAATGGCACCCTGAGAAGCCCGCCAGGGAGGGGAGACACTTGCAAGCAAGATAATTGAAAGAAAGGCACGGAGGCAGTGAAATAACTCTTTGCAAAAATCCCTTGGCTCACTTTGAAGTATGGGGGACAAGGAGTCATCCTCAGCCCTTTTCCTCAAAAGCTGGGAGGGAGCAAGAAATACCCATAGCTAAGAAGCCAAACCTCTGCCATACACTGGGACGGAGGATTGCTTCTTCAAGTGACCACAAAGGGTTAATTGCATAGGGTCAATATTCCTAGAGAGGAAGGGAACAGGGTGGACAAACAGTCCTTCATCGCAAAGGTCCTTCTCTAAAACAAGTCCCTTCCTGTCTCCTGCTTTGCTCCTTCCAGAGGGAAACAGAGGCACCATGGACTGCATTGCCATTCTGTGCCCCTCTTCAGAAATTTCTTCCAAGGGATCCTTGTGTGGGGTTTGAGGGTGAGTCTACTTCAGTGGTGTGTGTGTGAAGGGGAAGGTCGGATGACCTCAGGGGGAGGAAGAGTGGTTTCAAGAGTGGCCCAAGAAATTTTATTCAAAAAAATAAAAACAGAACCATCAAGAATCTGATGCATGCACAGTTTGAAGAATGCAATGATGTCATGTGACTGTCCTGGTTTAGCGGGAGAGAATTATGGCAACCCTAGTCCAGTAGTATCTTCCTGTTGTTACCTTTACCTTTACCTATCTTCTTGTCTGCAATAAAGGTTATGCACCAGGACTATCCAATGTAGATAGCACACTCATTTCCTTTAGAACAACCCATAATTTTTCATGGTTCACACAGTCAAAGCTTTGGCTGTAGTCTACAAAACATAAGCTGATATTCTCAGTTTGTTGTGTGTGTTCCAGTAACCAATGTATATTTGCATATGATCTCTAGTGACACTTCCTTTTTGGAATCCAGCTTGAACATCAGGCATTTCTTGCTCCACAGAGGGTGAAAGTCTTTGTTGCAACATCTTGAGCATCATTTAAAAAATGAAATTATTATAATGGTCCTGTAGTTACTGCAATTCATGGCATTTCATTTATTAGGCTTTGGAATATATATTGTACATTCATGTCTGGTAATGTCCACATGTAGAGTCATCTGTTCAGTTGCCTAAAGCATGTATTTGAAATAAACAATTTGTTGGCTTCACAGAATTCTATGAGTCATTTTCATATTTTTTTTCTGACGCCAAATTCTCCAGCAACATTCAGCTCTGTTTTGTTTCCTGATTTTGCATCCCAGCCACCTATGGTAATCAACAAATCTTGTGGTCAATTTCCTCCTGCATGCTTGCATAAAAGCTTTCAATTATTATTCTTCAGCATCTGTAGTTGGAGCATAGACTTGAATGATTTATGTTGATAAAGCTTTCCAGGATATCTAATAGAGCTCAACTCCCAGCACTATCTTCGCTTTCATTTTGGAATATCTTATTATAGGGATTCAAGGTTAAAAAAAAACAACCTCAGAATTGGTTTACTATTTCTTTCTTCTATAAGTTTGTGTATTACTGCCATTGTCTATAAAAGAACTTCAATAAGAGTTACCTTCCACTACTGCTGCCGCCTAGTAGAAACCTTCTACAATTTTCTTCATTGCTATTCCCATTGATACCATCAGTTTTGCTACCGTAACCATTAATTCTGAAAAGGGTGGACGCCTCCTAGTCTGGTGACTCAGTTTTGATCATTCCCCATTACAGAAGTTCTCAACCTTTTAAAGCCGGGCGTCGGGTCATGCTCCCTCAGACATCTTTGGGGGCTTGGATGGCCATTTTGCCCTTCCTCCATCACATGACACTTCCTGGTGTGGTGGAGGCAGTGGGGGGCCACATGAAATGGTGCCGTGAGCCGCATCCAGGCTGTGGGCCGCATCTGGGCCATGGGCCTCAGGTTGAGAATCCTTGCCCTATTGGGTAACCATGCTATGAGTTTGGATTCTCAATAGCCTCTTGATGGAATTGCACTTTGCTTCCCTGACTCACTTAAGGCCTCTCATCACATTAAGGTGTGAATCCAAGAGGGAATACAAGGGTAATATCAAGTCTAACCCAAGTTATGATGTCACTTTCACAGTTGTATCGATCCCTTCATTTTTATATCTAAAAGTTGGTCATTTTCAATTTATTCATGTACTACATGTCCCACAACACATTGTGCTCACAATGATTTAAGAAACAAACAAAAACTATTTATTACATATAATAATCATTGCATAAGACACAATTTTGCAGGTAAACCTAGTTTGAGGGTTTTCTTTGGATCTGGTTGCCCCACCAGAGGGTTCCCACAAAGCTGCTAAGACACTGAACTTGACAACTGGAAGGTTGGCATATCAGCAGTTCAAGACCCAAGTGCTGCATGATGGAGTGACTTCCCGTCCCAGCTCCTGCCAACCTAGCAGTTCAAAAACAAGAAAACAGACGCAGACAGTGCTAGCTCTCTGGCTATAAACGGAGGTGAGCACTGAACCCTTGAGTCAGACATGACTGGCTTTCGAGCAAAGGTGATCTTTACCTTTACCTTTACCAACCTAGTGTAGTTGAAAAAGCATCATTTCTCCTCTTGCTTACCTTCAGAGGACTAATGCTTCCAGGCGAAGGCTAACTACATGTCTGATTTTATAAAAAGGCTGCCTCACAGACAAACATTTAAAGAGAAACTGGCCAGTCTTGGCAGCCATTCTGGTTTTAGGAACATCTGCTGAAAATGTCTGACTGTATAGTTCTCAGCTTTCTTCACTTTAATGAAGGAAGAAAAAGATTGAGGGTGAGGAAGCAGATGTTTTCCATTTTCCTTTTTGAAAAGATGCACGTTCACAAAAAAAAAAAAACCCCTTTGAAATATCTCCCTCCCTCTTTGTGCCTGTGTGTGTTTCAGATATTTGGCAGATACCACTAAGTGGACGAGAAAAATGCAGAACATGGTATTTATCCAGCTCCAGGTTTCTTCCCTCTGCATAGGTCACAGAGCCCCAAGCCCTTGGAAAACGAACTGTTATTCTAAGAGGAGCATCACCCGTCTTCACCTGCTATTGTCCTTGAGTTGCAGCTAACTGAACTGGTGGTCTTCTTGGCTCTTTGCCTTCCCCTCCAAGTGCTGACACTTATACTCTTGTTCTGACAAGCGATAGCATCTGCTCGGCATGTTTGGCTCGGCTGGAACAGCACATACCCTTCCAATAAAGTTTCTTCAAATGGAATGACAAACACATCGAGACAGTAAAGCGGAGCAACGCAATCCAAGTAGACAAGGAGAAAATCGAGCCACTGGGACAAGAGGAAATGTTGGTTTCAGCCACACGATCAGATAGCAGCTCGAATGCAAAGGATCATTCACAGCAAGACAACAGAGCTGGTGTCATTCTTCCCACCCCCACCCCTATCCTTCCATTCTAGCTGTATTGTTGGCTTCCTTTCCCTGCCCTGAATCAACTCATGCTCAAGCTCAGTGCTTGGAATGAGTTGTGATCTACTGTTCAGAAAAAAAAGACCATAGCTTCAAACTCATCAAAAGTGATCTATGAGAAATTATTTTCATGATTTCAAGAATCACCTACCTTGCCCTGAGCATTGGTTATGCTGGCTGATCATGGAAATTACAATCCAAACTGTCATTTCTTTACACACTCTGCATTAGATTACCAGATTAGACATCCTTATGTCATCTGAACTTTCCTACCTTGGTTTTAGGAGAGATGTTCCTGTAATACTAGCTCCATCTGCCAATTTCCCTTTCCTCTGGATCATCTCACTTCCATGCTCAGTGTATCATTGGTGTATTTCTGCTCAGCCTAATGGCTGAAATTGGTTAGGAAGGAGGTTGTGTCTACACACACAGCTTCACAAATGATATTGTGATGGATCAGCAGGCCCATGCTGGCATGCCAGGATACCAGGACAGGTGGCCGCAAGCCTCTACTTAGAACTCGGGGCACATCATGCCTACCAATGCCTGGATAGAGCCAGAGCTTGGGAATTCATGGGCAAACTGCATAGTCTCAAATGCTCCCTAAAAAGAAGAGAACGGTAAACCACATCTTGGTATTCTACACCCAGGATACCAGGAAAGATGTGTCATAAATCAGAATTCAATTAATGAAACACACATCATTATAGACACCAAAGATGATCATCAGCACAATTTCTGCCTTTTGCTTATTTTTATAACAAGTATAAAAAGGGGTATAATCACTTTTGAAGGAGGGCATTGAGTAAAAAAAGGAGAATATTAACTTTTAATAGTGGCATAGAGTAGAAAAATCAGTAGGTGTACTCTGTCTTACTTGGTTTGAATGACATGTTACTGCTAAAGGTTATAGTCAGGTTGCATAGCTACTAACTGCTCTTATACATAGTTGTATAGCTCTTTTGTATCTGTCCACTGCAGTTTTTAGAGCAAAATAAAGAAATAGACATCAGGTGGGCAGATATATATAGTTTGCAGAAGTCTGAAAATAAGAGGATCCTAGTGGGGGAACCCAGAACAGTCAGGTGATCAGTCTACACAAAATACTCTCTGGTCACAGGATTGGGATTTTTTAAAAATACAAGAATGAGTTAAATGGAAACAGTGTTATTCTGGGTGGAAAATGGCTGGAATCCAGAAAAAGAGCACATTACATTGCAACAATTTATTGTACAGTAGTTTTCTCCTCTGTAAATCTCACTTTCTGTGTTGGTCCATAAGGTTTTTTTCCTGCCCCTTTCCCTCTCTTCCTCATCTCCTAGTTTGCTTAACATCTAGGAGTGGAGAAGATTTTTGTGGAATCTTTTTGTGTGTGTGGTGTGCATGTGAATATGTGTTCATGCTAATTAAGGAATTACTCAATGGCAGGGTTTGGGAACTAAATCCTGCTCTACATTATTTGATCACTGAGCATGACTTGACGAATTTTATTATTTACACATAATGAAGCCAAGCAGAATAAACCTAGCCATTAGACATACAATATTCTCATTTTAGCTTAGAAAATGTGGTGGTTAATCTCTGTTACATAGACAATTTTCCATGGTATTGATAATGGAAACCTTTCTATGTGGTAGAACTGAGAATCCATCTGCAGCCATTATCTTCCTCTAGTCCAAACTACGGCTCATGGGCTGGATCCGTCCTGCAATGCCTAATGATCCAGCCAGCGCCGCCCTCACTGTTCCTGGAAGCGGAAGTTAAATGCGCCCGCCAGGGGTGTGCTGGGCACCTTGGTAGGGCGATGGATAGGAAGTGATGGGGGTGCCTATTAAGGGGGTTGGGAGGAGAAATTTCATACATTCCCATTACCTCTGCCTGTCTCTGGGAGGTGCCAGTCACTGGGGCACACTGGGATGAGTCCCTGTATCCCTGTGGGCCAGCACACCACTGGTGCCCACACATGTGTAAAACGCTGCCATAAATGCAGCCATGGCTGTCATAAACACATTTACCTCTTTTTTTTAAAAAAAAATATGTGGGTTTATGTGGGTTTTAAGAGGAATGGGGTAGGTGGGTGGGTATGTTGGGTTTTGATTGGTTTTAATTGGTTGTACTGTTTTATGTGTGTTTTAACTTGTTGTGAGCCGCCCAGAGTCGGGTTTACCTGATTGGGCGGCATATAAATTTGACTATAAATAAATAAATAAATAAAATTTATGGCAGAGTTTTGTGCATGCATGGGTGCATTTAACTTCTGATTCCGGTGGGAGGAACCACATGACTGGCACGCTCAACCACATTACCAGTCTGTTGTGTCCAAAGCTTAAATCTTTTTTTTTAAAACCATGCCAAAGCAGAAGATCAAGATGTGTGCCATTTCTAAAGGTGCGAAATTCAAGTAACTGTAATAGCGGGAAATGTTGAACTTTGCGTGTCCTCCGGAAGCCCGCCTAAATGTATCTTGTTTTGTAACAGTCAGATCACTTATATATAGAGGTCACCCCTGTACATATTCCCCAGTCCAGTTCTTGAGCTGATTAAAGAATCACTGTTGTTAACCCGATCCTGCTGGTTAGATTACTTCTTTGTGCCAGACTCAACACAGCCCGTGGCCCAAAAAGTTTGGCCACCCCTGCTCTAGATACAGTAGTGTTTCCTAACCTTTGGTTTTTGAACTTCAATTCCCAGAAGCCTAAGTCAATTCCCCAAAGCACTGATCAGCCAATATACTGATTTAGGCTTCCGGGAATCGAACTCCCCCTCTGGGGCATGTACCCCATGTTGGGAACCACTGCTCTAGAGTCTAGATAAATAAATTGTGTATCAGATATCACTCTGGGTAGGAAGGATTTTTGCTGGATAAACTCTGCTCAGGGAATGCCCAAATGAGACTCCTTTCATGAATGATGTTTACAGCTAGAGGACATCGGACATGCTTTTACCTGACAGGCACTTAGCAAAGAAAATCCACCAGGTGGCAGGACTGGTTTAGCTTCTGGATGTTAGTCTTGTTCCTCTCCACATTGTTTAATTGCTAGGTTAATGTGCAGGGTTCCCAGAGACCAAACAGCCCCACTGTTTCTATTTTTTTCCTATGAACTGACCGTAGCATATTCTCATATGTCTCATTTAAAAGCTGCCATAAAAGTGTCATTGGCTGGCCAATTCTATTTTATATGGCCACTTAAACTGTAAGAATTTATTAGTTATACTGCTCTCTGAAGTATATTTGTAAGCTACAGCAATATTTTTCTTATTAATTAGTCTGCATTTAACTTCATTTCCCCCCTGCTTGTCATTTGCGCTGGATTCTTAAAAAACAAAACATATGCTAAAGCATTTCTTAGATCTTGCTAGTGCAGGATTTACTGCAGAAAGTGCCCCTACTTTGGATGCCGTAGTAAACTATTCCCTATAGTGTTTTAAACTGTTGAGACGTGCCATTAAAAGAGACAAGGAAACCATGGCAGTAACCACATCAGATCATCTCCCCTGATCTTTGTCTGCCTGCCTCTGTCAGGCTCAATCTCATAGAAGTGCTCATCCTCTCCCCAGTGTCAAGCTATTCAAAATCATAGAATCATGCAACTGTGGATGGGGTGAATGGGTATATATATCCATATTGGTTCTCTTGCACCTCTTGGTAGATTATGATGCCAATACAATATGATAAAGCTATATTGTCATTGTCCTATACAGAACAATGAGATTGAAAATCTACTTATTGACTTTACAAAATCTAACAAAATACAACTGTACAAAATTATCGACATATTCCAACCCCACATATGCACATTTAACCCCTGAAAAGCTCTAAAAATTCTAAAAACTAAAATACAGAAGCTCCCTCATAAACTGCATTTCGCTGCATTCAAAGCCAGAACCACTTTTGAGTAAAAAATATTTCACAAGCGGCTGGTCCTTGTCTTTATGACCCTATACCTTCTTCTAGAAGCCAGAAGCTGAAAAAGATCATTTCCATGGTGCGTACTATCCTGCACAATCTCTACAGCTTTCTTATAACACCTGGAGGCATAGATTTGATCTAGAGTGGGAAGAGTACACCCGATTATTCCCTCTGCAGTCTTTACGACCCTGGACAGCATTGTTCTTTCCCTAGCTGTACAACTCCTAAACCATACACACAGACCATAGGTTAACACACTCTCTATGGTACAGTGGTAAAATGCTAACAGCAGGTCCCTTGAAAGATTGTCCTTCCTGAGGATTCTCAAGAAGTATAACTATGGCATTAAAAGAGACAAGGAAACCATGGCAGTAACCATGTCAGATCATCTCCCCTGATCTTTGTCTGCCTGCCTGCATTTGTTTCAACACAACCCAGGATAGTTAGATAAAATCTCTGTCAGGCTCAATCTCATACATGTGCTCATCCCCCCCTCCCCAGTGTCAAGCTATTCAAAATCATAGAATCATGTAACTGTGGATGGGATGAATGGGTGTATATATCCATATTGGTTCTCTTGCACCTCTTGGTAGATTATGATGTTAATAACTATGGCATACTTCTCAGCTGTTTGTATAGAATGGGAATTCTTCTTCTCCTTCTGCCAGATATGAAATATTGACGATCCTCATGATGATCAGCCATGAAGGCTGTCCTCAGAATATAATGCAGTGGCCCTTCATCTGCTTTCCGCATCATGAATCACTTTCTGGTCCTAAACCCCTTTTGGCATGCAAAATCCTCCTGAGCCCCAGGCCAGTACTGATGAAGCTGCTGCCCTCCATCAAGATGGATTCGAGTGGGATTTAATCCACTTGGGGACCATCACCCGTCCCTGTGGACTTCTGCTCCCAAGGGTACTTGTCCTCAGGGTTGTAGTTTAGTTAACCACTGCCTGACACTCGGTGTTGTGTCACTGGCAGTATGGTCTACTCTGTTACCATAGCAGGATAACCTGGCCAGACTAGCAGAATGGGAATTGGGGATTTAAAAATAATAATGTTTATGGTATTTCCTGGAAGGGTGAGTTGACAAGTTGGTTTGGGGGGCTTCTGTTCACCACCCTGGCCATTGATCTACAGGATCCCATAGCATCCTGTTCTGTCCTCCATATAACATATAAATGAGACAGCTGGAGCATTTTAGAGTTTAAGGGATCAGTGGGACCAGTATGCAGATGACAACCAGATCTATTTAACTTTCCCATGAGGAAAGATGCTTTGATTCTAATCTAGTAAACTGTATGACAAAGAACCAATGGAAGTTTAATTCAAGGTGCTGCTCATCAAAAAGTAGACCAGGAAAAAAGGGATTCCTTGTGTTAGATAGGGTTACATTTTCCTTACAAACTCAGATTCAGACTTTGGTGGAATTCTGGGATCCATCTCTGGGCATGAATACTGCACTCACGTTTCTGTGGTGATTGGGAGTACATTTGCACCAAATGCCTACAAAGAAACTTACTTGAGTACCTGATGTATGTATAAATTGATGCCAAGAGGCCTCACTCTTATGTCTGATGAAGTGGACTTGGCTCACAAAAGCTTACAGTTAAATACAGGAGTTAGTCTTTAAGGTGCCACAACATTTTTTGTCTCTTTTTTCTCAGATAAATATAACAAGTTTGCCAGTTTTGGAATCTTGTTAAAACCTGAACCAAAACAAAATTCTCACCCATCCTTGCTTTATGGGGGCACAGGTAGAATTCTCAATATCATATCTTCCTCAAGCCCCATCACCCATTTTGGCCACCCTGTCTTGAGGTCAGTGTCATTGCCTTTTGTCCTGCCCTGATCTGTAAAGAGAGTGGCCTTTAAGATAAATGAAAGAATGAGAATACTTAATTTTAAAAAAACACTAAGAAAGCAAATTCCCTCAAATGATCCCCCCTCTCCAATGTTTCAAAAGTGTTGACTAAATGATCCTCAGTATTCTAAACAATACTTAGTATTGTAAAAAATATCTGTCTGGCCAGGTTATCCTGCTATGGTAATAGTGTAGACACTACTGCCAGCGACTCAATTCTGAGTGTCAGGTGAGTTAACCAACCTGACAACTCTGAGGACTAATGGCCTAAGGAGATAAAGTCCACAGGGAAGGATGATGGTCCCCAAGAGGCATACCTGTCAAGTATCCTGGATTGGCTGGGAAATCCCATAATCTAGCACTCCTTCCTCCTCCTTCCCGCCATCATCCTGTAATTTGACCGGCCAGGAAAGGGGTTACTGCGCATATGCACAGGGGTTACTGGGTTACTGCGCATGTGTGCAGGAGTTACTGTGCATGTGTGCCTCTGCCTCTGACAGCCGTGCATGCATAGTAACCCCTTTCCTGCCCAGTGCCTGGAAATTTACTGCACATGCATGCCCGGCTCCCGGATTTTAAAAACCGCGGCTTGACAGGTATGCCAAGAGGGCAGCAGCTTCATCACTACTGGCCTGGGGCTGATGAGGACTTTGCATGCCAAAAGGGCTCAGGACCAGAAAGCGACTCATGGAACTGGATCAGTGGTATGGTGGTCATGCTGCGATGCAGAAGGCAGATGAAAGACCACTGTATTATATTCTCAGGACAGTCTTAATGGATGATCGCCATGATGATTGCCTATATTTAGATTCAGATGCAGAAGAAAAAGAAGATTCTTTTTTAAAAAAATTATTAGCAAAATAATGTTCTTGTTATACCATATTAATGTGGTATTTACAGGTTATGTCAAAGCCAGGGTAAAGTCCGACAGGAAAGCCTCAGTACAAAGACAATAAAACAAATTGAAAACCTAACAGTTTGCTGTCCTTTCATGTAAGGCCACCCCTGAGAAATACACAGAGTATCCATCAAAGGGAGAAAGAAAGATTAAGAAGATTCCGAACAGGAAATCAGGTATTCACCTTGAGAGCCAGGCAAAACAATTAGCTCACAGCTTTTATCTCCAGATAATCAACTATAAGTACACTTCTGCCATACGGAGAATTAGATCCCTCATGAAAATCCCCAATTTTCAAAGTCAAAGACAGAATGAATTGATATTGCCTGCTAAAATGCAAAGAGATTAAATCAATAACATCTGCAATAAGGCATAATGAAGATAAAATTATATCTCTGCTTGCCCGAACAGCTGTGAATCTATTTTTAATTATCTTGTTTTTTTGGCAGTTGGTATAACAACTTTTAGAATGTCCTCATAGTTGGATTGTTAAATAGACCAGCAATGCAGAGCTCTGAGAGGAAAATCTAGTAAGTTTTCATTCCCTGCAAAATGCTGCTTCAGTGAGAGAAGTGTTCCAGGATATGGAAAACCATACAACCCCTTGTATATCTATGGATATGAAGCAAAGGTCTTTTAAAAAAATCTATGGGAATGCATGTCTATCCAAGCTTGTGCAGGCTGCCAGTTGGCATGCTCTTGAATCATGTTTGTATAGACATGCTGCAGTGGTGAACCTTGGCACTTCAGCTGTTCTTGGACTTCAATTCTCAGAAGCCCTGATCAGCAGGTGTACTGATTTGGGCTTCTGGGAATTGAAGTTCAAGAACACCTGCCTGGAGTGTCAAGGTTCACCATCACTGGATAGAGTAACTATTTCTATACTTTCCTATTGCCTCCCACCCTCAGATGTTTCTTAACCTGTAAAACAAAAGCAAACTCCAAAAGTGTTGCCCAAGGAGAACTGTAAAAAAAGTGTCTTGATGTGATGTGGCCAGATGCCGTGATCTTGGGTTTTTTGATGTTGAGTTTCAGGCCTACTTTTGCACTCTCCCTTTTCACCCTCTTCAAGAGACTCTTTAGTACATGGAAAGAGGCAAACAATAGTAATAGAAAGAAATCTATTGTGTCTTCTGGTTTCGCTTTTCCCAGTCCCAGAAGCCTGCTTGGAGGATTCTAGGTCTGGAAGTTCTAGGACTCTGAAAATCTCATCCCTAGAGAACTGTTCTGCAATACTGCAGTCAAAACTCCACTCACAATCCAAGTTTGATACCAATCGGCTCAAGGTTTAATTTCCAGTGAAAATCTGGTAAAAAGTGTATACCCAGCATGTTAGAGGCAAAATGCTAATTATCCCATGACCATCCAGAGTGTGCTCTAAGTACTATGGGGTGGCATATAAGTTTAATTTATTTTGCTATTCTGCTGTATAAGAAACACCAGCTACAGAAAGGATCAGTTTTGTTGTCCAGTCATTTGTTCTACCTGCACTATGAAGCTATAGTACAAGTAATATTACTCTAGTTTTTGGCAATTCTTTCTGCTCAACAGGAGGTTGGTTTAAAGACCAAAGGTTGTTTAAAACCTATAACAAACCACAAATGGCTTCATGACATTATCAAGACCAAGTGTAATATGTAAATATATATGACACTGCTGCCTTTTCTCATTCCATAATGTGTCTTCAAACATTTCCACATAGAAACATAGAGTTAGGCAAAACCTTGGCATCCAGTCACCCACTCAATGAAAGATCTGCAATGCAGGCTGCAATAAATGCTTGTTGGTTGCTTCCTTAAAAGGTTACACTCATACTGGAGGAGATAATTTGCCATGGTCTCATCCTATGATGCCAATGTCCAAACTCATAGACACTTAGACTTATAGGTCTTTCCCACGGAATTTGCACATTAGTTGAGGGTTTAAATATTAAAGTGACAACATGATATGCATTTACAAAATACAGTAGTACTTATGTGCAATATTAGTGTAGAATCTAAAGGGCCCCTGTAGCCACTAAGGAGTATATTTGAAATGTTGTTAGCTTACTGTGCAGCTAGCAATTCCCAAACACAGCAGTACTAATGTCTAAATGAGCAACACAGTGCAATATATGGCTATTTTTGTCCAGACTAGAGCATTGTTCAGGGAGTATGGAGAGCCAAATGATGCTAGTGCTGAAGAACATCCAATTTAAAGTTTGTTCTCTGGGTTTGTCATGTGCCAAATGTACTTGATGAATACACGAAGCAGATGGGCTGTCCTTTCAGAACTGGCATGGAGATAGTGCCCTGATGAAGGAGATAGAAAATGCCACAAATGATTGGATGAATCTCTATGCATTAGTCATGCTGCCGTTATTAACTTGTTTTGGTTACAATTAGGCATGTGGTCTGCATTCAGATAAATGTGCAAAACTAGATTTCATCAGAGATATTTGTGCAATTGTGGGACAACTTTAAAGCTAAACCAGGAGTTGCTATTAACTTCGTGAGCAGAGCAACATCACAATGTAGCCCATTTGACATTAAGGTTAAAAGATGGCAGTGAGAAACTACTCACAGTAAGATTCCACCAAAGAAAAGACTGACTGACTGACTGACTGATGTAAGGATAACAAAGCCCATTATACCATAGGACTGGTTACATTGACAGAGAACTCTACCAATCTAGGAAGTCAGCATAAGACCAATTGCTGTTTCAGAGTACATGAGGTTGTGTTCCAGACAAGAGAAATCTATGATAGATTTCAATCACTGACTGTTTATGCTTACAAACCAAACAGATCAGATAGGAATTAGCAATGTGTAGATTAAGTAAAGGGTGTCCTTGCTCGAAAGCCAGTCGTATCTGACTCTAGGGTTTAGTGCTCATCTCTGTTTATTGCTAAAGAGCCAGCGCTGTCTGCGTCTGCAGACATTTCCGTGGGTGGACACGTGTCATGCATACCTCAACACCGGAGTGCACTGAATGCTGTTTACCTTCCCACCAAAGTGGTCCCTATTTATCTACTTGCAATTTCTTGCTTTTGAACTGCTAGGTTGGCAAGAGCTGGGACAGAGACGAGGGCTCATTCTGTCATGCAGCAGTACTCGGGAATCGAACTCCAACCTTCCAGCTGTCGAGTTCAGCGTCTTAACCACTTGAGCCTCTGCAGTCCCTAATATGTAGAGTAGCTAGCCAATAAAGGAACTGGAATTCTCCCGCCAGTTTATGCTCTAAATAAAAAGTACAAATGTGTTCAGTAAAAAGTTGCCTTTATTATATGAAGGGAAAATAGATGAAAAAAATCAGGATCACCAAAAAGTTATAAAAATAAAAAGGGAGAATTTTAGCTTTTCCCCATTTCCTTGTTAAAACAAGAAAGGTATATCTATCTATATCACCCGCTGCCACAGAACCACTGTACCTGATGTGACAGCAGGGGATCAGGCCCCGTGCTGGACACCACACACGTTGGGGGGTGTCTGGGTCGGCGGCGATGAGTGACACAAAGCCCCAGCCACCCGCCCACACAAAATGGCAAAAGCCTCGCGACCACAAAAACAAGAAGAAAAAAACCCTGCCACCCCCACCCCCCCGACAGGTGACGAGAGGAAGGGCTGTACTCCCTCAAACATTGCCTGGGCGGAGCCGGGCACTCAAGCTAGTATAAAGGTGTGGGTGGCATGTCTGGAATGGGCTGCCACACCCCTTGTCCAAACCCTATGAAATTCGGCACACATGTACCTTGCACATGTGAGCAGGTCACTGTTGGAGTCCCGAAGCCCGGGGGGGGGGGTTATGCCTCCCAAATTGATCCTTTAGTCCTCAACCAATCACAAGGGCTGACCAGTTCTGGGCCTTTGTACTGTCATACCCTTTGTGCTGTCTTACCTAGACCTGGTCAGCCCGTTGGGAGTGGTCAGCAGGCAGGGCAGGGCAGGGCAAGAGTTCACTGGACAGAGGTCAGCCCAGGAGAAGGAGCACCTGAGCAACACAAACCGGGGAGGTAGGACAGCCCCCCCCCAAAAAAAAGTCCACCTGGTGAAGCAGGGCACTCCTGCTAGTATATACAGTATATATAGCTGAATCTCTTTCTCTCTGTCTGTCTGTCTGCCTCTCTGCCTGCCCCCCCTCTCTCTCACACACAGACAGATTCAGCTGATTCACTCATCCTAAAATATTGCATCTTTTTTAAAAAACATAAAAGGGTGTCCACATTTTGGTGGTTAATGATTAGGGGTAACACGTTTGCTTTCTTTAGGCTGTAGTCTGGCATGCTTGCTAGATGGTAAAGCCTTTCAAACACAGGGAGAGCTCAAATAAGCAAGAATAGAACTGCATTGTTCACGTGGTAATTGTTATATAAATCAAGCAATCTATGGTAAACGTTTTGAACAGTCTCCAAAAAGAGGAAATATATCATACAAAGGAGAAGAAGATGCAGAATTATATTCAATTCACATACGCTAGTTTACAAGTAATGATACATATTTTGAAACAATAGAATTTAAATAGAACCATAACATGTTTCATCATAGTAGGAATGACAGCATGAGAATCCAGACAAGGAGTGTTATCCCCTAGTGTTCAGTTGTCACTTGTCTTCTTGTTGTATATAACCTAAATTCGAAATATTTTTCTTTTCCAAACAGATGATCCCCACTAACCTTTCTGTTTTTGCAGGATATTGCACAACCCATCCACACAAAGTGATGTTCCAAGAACAGCATCTGATAATGATACACCTCATAATGGGAATGGGATCACATTGTCCTAAATCAAGGGTTCCCAACCTTTTTTACACTGTGGGCCTGACCACGCCCCCCGGATAGCTGAGCAGGATGGACCACACCCGTGGAAGCAGGTGCATTTATGGATGTCATAAATGCACTCATTTACAGCAGTTGCAGGCACATTTATGCATTCAAGAGTGCATTTTACAGTTGATATAAAATGCACTCGCTCATGTGTAAACATGCCCGCTTCCACTTCCGGATATGGCAGCGGCGGCATGGGCCACATAAAATGGTGCTGTGGGCCGGGGCTGGCCTGCAGGCTGTAGCTTAGGAACCTCTGTCCTAAATATTTCACATCCTTTTACTTAGCAGCAGATAGGGCTGGAGATGTTGGTTCTGTGGCTGCTCTCTGATAATTGGCAGCATAATGCAGCAATGCAACAATTGTTTTTCTTGCTGAACCCCTACCCCACAAAGCACTAACCCTACATTTTATCAGTGTTAATATTACTATATCCCATAATGTGCTGTGCATAATATATTCACATGGTGAAATTACATATGCACTAATTGGGATGGAAAGGAACCACCAACCGTAGCAATATGCTACTGTGATATTCCTCTAGATATTTTATGCATCAGTAAGCTAGCTAGATTTCTTGCTTTCTGATTTTATTTTATTATTATTATCCAATAAGGGGCTGTGGGGGCTCAGTGGTTAAGAAGCTCATTTTGCTATCTGGAAGGCTGGCAAGTCAGCAGTTCGAGACCCAGGTACTGTATGACAGATTGATCGTCCATCTCTGTCCCAGTTCTTGGGGAAATGAAAGGAGCCTCATTTGGGCATTCCCTAAGCAGAGTTTGTTCTGAAAAAATCCTTTCAACCCAGAATAATTTCTTACACAAAATAATAATAATAATAATAATAATAATAATAATAATAATAATAATAATAATAATAATAATAATAATAATAATTATTATTATTATTATTATTATTATTATTATTATTATTATTATTATTATTATTATTATTATTATTATTATTATACAATTGTCTTAGCTTATGTTCCAAACAATCTCAAGACCAAAAGCTATAAATAAAATAAATATTTGTAATAATTTAAATAAAATAAAGTATCCTCTGATTTTTAAAACTCATATTGTTGAACGGTGGAGCATAGGGGTGTCTGGCGTGTGGTGGTCCATGGGGTTGCAAAGGGTCAGAATCGACTGTGTGACTGAACAACAACAACAACAACAACAACAAAATTGTTGAGTGGAGCAGGAGTTAGAGTAGCAAAGAAAGGCAATGCAGTTATTCTGTCTACAAAGAGCTTTTCATTGGTGCAGTGTTCGAATATGTCATAATAAACATAAAGATTAGAACAAATAAATATACAGAAAGAATGTACACTTCCATGGTTCTTTGTCTTTGATTTTATTTCTTCTTGCTGACTAGGGCACATGGCACTGGAAGGTTTCTTGGCCCTTCTCTGAGAATTGGAGTCTGAGAACAAAAACAGCTTTTCTTAGTTCTGCCCAGGATGCCATTTTGATAGCAAAATCAAGCCTAATGGGAGGCTAAAGCAAGATAATGAAATTTCTCAGATCAGATCTCACCAGTGCTTTTTTATGTGCATCCCATAGACAAATCAAGCTGGAAGTGGGCATCGGAAACTGTAAGTGAGAAATTCAAAGATAGCACTTGGGAGAGAACACTTTGTCTCATTGTTGCTTTTTAAGTTACAATAGCAAAACCCAAACACTATTGCTTTGTTGAATTTCTATGGGCAATTTGTTCTGCATGGTTGCGTGGCAATTGATGGTCTCTTGTGCTGTCCATCACATGATAATTTCCACAGCGACCCTGGTCCTCACATTAGAGTTTACAATGGTTCTGCTGGCACAATCGTACAGCCGTTGAAGCTCTGAGTGTTGGACACTCAATTACAAAACCACTCATGTATTCACATTATATCCCTGCAGTGTCTTCCTAATCAGGAGTGCCTTTGTGATATGCATGACTGAAATAATAACCAAGTAACCGGTGAAATGCATTAGGATAATAAGAAAAAAGGAACCTCTCTTGGGTTAGAAATAAGACACTTAATTTCCCATTTAGTGCTTTAGTTTTTGAGGGCTATTTGGTATGTTTTATTTTTCTCCAAGAGATTATTGAGGAGGGGAAGCAAAGCGGACAGGAAATAATAATTCAGTTTTGCTGTCATTCATTTATGGGTTGGGAAAAAAAAGTCAGGATAGAAAAATCTGTCCCTTTCAAAAGGCTATTAGATTACTAAAGAGAGCCAGCATCACCTGACCATTCTTGAGACTAATAAGATACTCCCAAAGCCTCAGCAGAAAAAGTACATGGGCCTTTCCCAGCCCATGCGCTCTGAGGTATCCCTGTGTTTTCAAGCTTAATTCTGTGCCCGCTTCATGACAGCTCATTAAACAAAGGCCTCCCAGTGCATATACTGCCCATCTTCCAGCTGAGATTGTAACATATTTATGGTGCTTGCAGATCGCTGGCTGTTTGCTTTTCTCGTTTGCCCATGTCCTGTCTGCCAAATGCTTATCTGTCTTACAAAAAAAAGGTGACAGTTCCTTTCTCCCCCTCGGTTGCCCACCCTTCCGCCTTTCCTCTGCATTTGTCTGAGCAGCAATGGACTTGTATTTGACCCTCAAAGGCAAGAAGCAATATGATTAGAAGCAGCCCCTGCAAGCTTCAGATAAATGCAATCACACAGCAAGAGACAGCGCATGGAAGGCCTCTAGGGAGGAGGCTGATGTCGGCAAAGATGATAGCTCCCATTCAGGAAGCGCTCTGGCAGTTAGTTAGTGAGACAGCTGGTTACATCAAGACCTTGTGGGGATTCTTGGCTTTAGGCAAAGCAAACAAGCCTGCAGGAGTGTTGAGAACCTCCCTGGCATTGATATTCAATGCTGATCAGAACTACTCTCACTTCCAATTTCCTTGCCTCTTTTCTCTCATTAAACCATTATAATTATACATTTGAACCCATAAAACTGGAAGGCATTTCAAACATGGAGATCGCCTCCTAAAACCAGTGCCAAAATCTTAGCCTCTCACCCCCATCCTCAGTTTGCTTCCCCCCCCCCCAAAAAAAAAAAAGCCGGGGGGGATTCTCCCAACTCACATGATCTCATCTGTCATTTGGGCTTTAGCATTTCTTTTAAAAAGAATCTGTAAACTGATTTAAAAAAAAACAAAAAACCAAAGTTCTGGGCCTGCACCACTCCCTCCTGCCAAATAGTGTGGCTGCTTAATATGATGGTCAAAGAGAGGGAAACAGAAGATGCCAACTTTGCACTACATTTGCATATGTAAATTTACATAGCTAAACCAAAATTCCTAAAGTAATTGTTTCTGTTGGAAAAGTTTTAGAGGTTTTCACCCAGTTTTGCCGTCATTCATTTCTGGGTAGAAGAAAAAGTCTGGATTAGTTGAGTTACTTGTTGCATTGTAATTTAGGACTGATGAGAATTGCACAAAGCATGAATAATTCCTGCTAAATTGTTTCTAAAATGAAGGGAAAAAAGCCTTGTCAGGACTTTATTTTTGTTATCTTTAAAAAGTAATTAAACTATCGTGCTTATTACACCAGGTACTCAATCCCACTCATTGAATGGCTTTTGAAATGTAACTTTCTTGTGCTCTTATCCATAAAATGTGTATAGGGGGAGACACTACTCTTTGTAGGTAACAATGTTACTTTGCAATTAGTTAGTTCCAAGCTCTGGGCTATTTAGAAATTTTTTCCAGATTCAAAGCTTGGGAATTTAAGTATTTGTGGACTCATAACTGCTAGACTCCACTAGTCCAGGAGTTCTCAACCTTTTAAATGGCCCACAGGTTGAGAATCCCTGTTCTAGCCAGTGTGATCCCAAAAGGTTGATGATGCAGTTTGAAAAGGTTTGCTAAAATGTATATAGCAAACGAGCTACCTTTTAATCCTGATCAGTTTGCTATACAGATGTTGTAGATAAGGGGTAGGCAACCTACAGCCCATGGGCTGGATCTCACCCACGGCGCCAAAAAAACCAGCCCCTGCCCTCGCTCCAGCCTCTGCTGGACTCATTTATAACTGTCATAAATGTGTTTAAAACAGCTGTAAACAGTGGGGGGCACCAGTCCGGTCCCCTCAAAAAGATTGGTAATCCTTGTTGTAGATGGACAAACTCAAGATCTCTGCTCTCTCTTTTTAGTCCCTGTGTACATATTAGTGCCCCCTCCATTTACTGCAAGTTGTGAAGTATTGCAAGTTAAGAAGTCAATGAATGCATTTGTTGTGGCATAGGAGCAGCATGACTCAGTGCACTGGACCAAATGCCTACATTGACTTTTTGCAGCAATTCACAGGTGAAACCTATGAAGGTGGAGTTAAACCAGGATACCCTTTCAATAGGATTCCTGCCTTCATTTTGAAAACTAGAAGCCAAGGTTTTTGTAATTCATTGTCACTGTTGGTTCTGTAGTTTAGAATGCATGGCTTCCTATGAAAATTAGCCTATAAGCCATGCAGTCCATTTATTCCTTTCCACTGTCTTATTTTTTAATGCAAGTAGTCACCAAAATTTGATGCTTCATTGAGTCTCCTTTGGGTTGCCATGCTGATCTGACCACTGTTCAGTGTGGGCCACTCACAAGCGGTGAAGGATTGAGTTACCGTATTTTCTGGCGTATAAGATGACTGGGCATATAAGACGACCCCCAACTTTTCCAGTTAAAATATAGAATTTGGAATATACTTGCCGTATAAGACTACCTCTCTTTCAATGCACACCAAATAAAAATTAACCCACACTCAACCCGAAGACGCGCAGCCCTCTGAGTAGAATGGGCAGGTTCTGGTGGAGAGCCAATCCACGCTCATGTTCTCCTCCCCGAGGTACAGGAAGATGTGTGCAGCTTGCTTCCCCTTGCTTCATACTACCCGCACAGAGCAGGGACTCGGCCGCGGCACCCCCCACCATATGCGCCGGACATATGAAGCAAGGGGAAACAAGCTGCAGTTAAGTACCTGTCCTATAAGACGACCCCCGACTTTGGCACAGATTTTTCAGGGTTTAAAAGTAGTCTTATACGCCAGAAAATACAGTAATTCTGGGTCCATCTTCTGTTTGCAGTAGAACAATATTTTTCCATTTTGCCAGGTGAAAAGGAGCTGTTGTTTTTCTTTTGCTTCATGCCAAACCAGCCTCCTTACTTTGTGTTAAAGAAAACCGGCTGACAGATTTGTCCAGATGCCAACTCCAAGCTCATGCCAAAGAGCTTTTGGGCAGCAGGCCAAGAGATGTTGATCCTAGAAGTTTGCATTCCAGGAAATAAAGTACCCAAGAACTGTCATGGGGTAGAGACACAGAGACAAATTATTTACTAGAGTTTATTTTTATTTATTTTTTATTTATAATTCAATTTTATATGGCCACCCCCTCATTGAGCCAGGTGGCTCACAAAGATTATAAACACTAAACCTGGAACTTTAAAAACCTAATGATTACTATAAGATAAAAATTAAAATGGCCATTGATGTATAAGCCAGCAAAGGGGGGGGGGGGCTATTGTGTCACCAGTGCCCCACACAGGACAGTTTTTTCTCTAGCATTAGAATTTGCTAATATAAGAGCTAATAATGCTGGTTCAAAATACACACACACACATACACACGTGCACACACGTGCGTGCGCACACGCGCGCACACACACACACACACAAATACGACAATAGAGATAGAAGGGTGGGAGAGGGAGAGGTTGGAAGAGGTAAGATTTGAATCATACCTCCCAGACTTCTATAGCTTCTCTCACTAAACCACAAGAGTGAAATTATTGACAAGGTGATTCTAATTATGTATGGAAATTTTCAGAGTGGTAGCCATTTTGTTCTCAAACCTGACAAAGTCTTGTGTCACTTAACTGACATTACCCAAGATGTTACAGCAGTGCTTTATTTTCTAATGTGTGAGTAATGTGTAACCCTCCAGATGTCACAGGACTGCAGCTCATGACACGTAGCCAAGATACCCTACGGTGGGGAGAACTCAAGGAAATTTTAGTCCAGCTATAACTAGGCAATCATACATTCATATATTCCCCATTCCTGATTTAGTTGAATATTGAAAATAAAGTGATATAATACATCTGAGTGGCTAGATTCCTGTTGCTTCTAACCACACTTGTTATGTATTTTTGAAGGACCTCTACCTAAAATATTACATGTATTATCAGGTAAGTATGTTAAAACCCTACATATTCAACTCTGACCAACTAGATATCAATGAATAGTTATTTTGTTGTCTGAACCGTGTGCACCATATAACACGGGCGTGACAATGATTTCTCACTGTAGTAACTTTAGTGCATTTCTAGAAGTTACAACATTGTCACAGGCCACATGTGGCCCACCCTTTGGCTAAAGGATATAATAGCTGTGTTGATAGAAGTGTAAGAAACTAAAGTAATCATAATTTCTGTTGTTTCAAAAGAAAAAACCCTAAGGGAAGGTTGCGGTGCAGAAACAGTAGAAGGGGCTACTTATTATGAAGAATGATAATATTTTAATATTTTGAAACATCTTTCTTGTTTTGAAGGAGTGCTTTGAAAATCCAGTTGTGAAAGCTAATATATTTCAACAAACATTTTAATTGATATTCCAAGTGGTTGGATTCATTATCAGGAAAAAGATAAGAAAATAAATTATCAGTGGAAACTCTTTGCCTGGAGGCAAATATGCACAATATTAATGATGTCTCTTGGGCACACATTTTGAAAGTATAGACATACAGGATGCAGTGCTCCTTGCTTCTCCTGACTGTGAATTACTTCCAGGGGGAAATGAGAATGATTGCCTTTGCAATGTATTTCCTTCTAGGGCAGTTCTTGAGTTGTCCTATGAATAACCTTGTAGGAGTGCTTGTTGAAAGGATCGCTGTATCTGGGGAGATTTTGTCTGATATGTTCTTCAAGATTCAAAAGGAATTAAGCCTAATAAAGAAAGTATGAGCTTATGGAAATAGGAGATATATTGACATATTGGGAAACTAATTAAAAAATAAAATGAAAGGAGAAATGGTTCCAAGGGTGGAGTGTGCACATTAGTATTGTTACAGAAGTGAATAATGAGCTTATGCATGTAGAGATTTTGTTTTTCCTGTTTTGTTATTTTGCATATTTTGCATGTTTTTGTATATTTTCTCTGTGTTATTGTTGTTAAATTTAATTTCTCACTTTCTGTACAGTTTTGTACAGAGTTGTGGAAGAATATGACAGGCATGACTAGACACCGAGTGCATGGAACACTGCTTACCTTCCCACAAAAGTGGTACCTATTTATCTACTTGCAATTTCTTGCTTTCAAACTGCTGGGTTGACAGGAGCGGGAGACAGAGATGGGAGCTCACTCTGTCGTGCAGCACTCAGGTCTCAAACTGCTGACGAGCTGACTTTCCAGTCATCAAGATCAGCATCTTGACCACTAAGCCACCACAGTCCCAGGCAAAAAATAATAATTCCATATTACCATTCAATAAACGAGAAAGAGAAACATGAAGGAGGAATGTAAAATCCAGTAATTTTGTATAACGTGTTCTTCTCGCAGGAATATTGAGAAACAAAGAGAGAGAAACATGGAGATAAAACAACACTTTGTGAATTTCCAATGATACTACTGAAGTCTTGAGATTTCCATTCCATTCCATTTAATTTCATTTAAACCTCAGTTTCTCAAACCTTTAGAAAACAGGTTCCACTTTGCTTCATCCAGACTACCATCCTTTTCACTGTAGCTACTGCTGGCTCGTCTACTCTATTTCTTGTTTTATCTTGCTGCTTGGTGCCGACCATTCAGCTATTTTATTTCTTTGGAGCTGTGTCCCTAGCAACCCTACTTGACTACTTAATGCTTAGATGAAAGCAGGTGGGCAGAACCAAAGGGACCCACAGAAACATGTCAGTTTTCTGTTAAAGTGTGAGATGCTGTATGAAGACAGGGCAGGGGGTGGGTGAGAGGATGAATAGCTGACCTTTTGCCACTCCAGTCATCCCTTTGATGATTTCAAACCTTCAGACATATTGAAAGGATCTGTCCAAACAGTTTGTCTGTTGGCTGCCCTGTCGCTGGCTTTGCAGCACATGCTGACACAGGCTTCCCGGCATCCTTTTGGAAATGGTCCAAGGTGAGAATTTCCATATTCAGTTAGTGCCAAAACTGAAAAGTCAGAACATTTGAAATTGTTGAGAAAAAACAGTTAAGGAAAATAGGGAAAGGAATGAAGCAGAAAACTGGCGATCATATCCCACCCACTCCAAAGTGGTGCACTAGTTTGAGAGCACGGAGAGTTCTGTGCATCAGAGATGGATAATGTCCTGATAATGGGGGCTCCATGTGGCCTCCTTAGACCTCTGCCATAATAATAACTGCACCATCAAGTTGATTTCTGCTTATGGTGACCCTCCTCAGGTTTTCTTCATATCAAATACTCAGACATGGCTTCTATTCATTTCTTTTGGAGGTACTTTGGGGCCCTGTAGCTTGCCCAAGGCCACCCAGCCTGGTTCTTCTCTGGAAAAACACACTGGAGAACGAAACTCTCAAATTCTGATTCCACAGCTAAGTGCTCCAGCTCCAGTCAAAATGCCAACGCACCTTGTGTAAGGTGTGTGGGAGTAATTCTGTTACCTCTGCAGCCAATCTGCTGTTCTGTAGCTGGATTCCAGGCCATGAAAAAAAGTTTCTCCTTCGGAAGCAGCTCCCCTGAAGCAACCCAAAAGTTACAGTCCTTCTCTTAGGAAAAAGGCCTTATGAAATATCCCCATTCAGTCCGCTCCTCTTCAGCGGAATGAGCATTCAGCGGAATGAGACTTCTTGACCAAGAAAAGGCCTTTTATATTTTATTGAAGAAAATAACAGATTCCAATAAATGAGAAATATAAGAAAAATAGCATAGTCTCGGATATCTCCACATAATCTAAGTGCGGATATCTCCGCAGAATCTAAGTCCGGTGGTCCAAAGCCGCCCCATACAAAAGGGTACAACGGGAGCCCCTCTCAGATGGCTGGAGAGATAGAGCTCCCACAGGATTCAAAAAGTGACTCTCAAACTAAGAGAAAGGTCTGGTTTTTATACCATTTTGACTGGGAAAGTGTCCTGAGAAAGTGCTAATTACCTTCTCAAAGTGACAAGTTCACAGTCCCACCACATGTGAACATAGGTACCTAAATCTCTATTGCATCTCCAGCACTTATTTGATCTTGCTTTATCCATATGTTGTAAAATAACCGGGGTCAAATACTACTTCCAAATTAATTTAAAGTTGTGCTCCCTTTCCCTTATTGATAACTGCTTCATTATTCTTTGGTTCCATCTTCCTTTCCATGCCTGTTCACTTATCTTTATGTTTAATTCTTCTTTATTAATCTTTGTGGATCTTCCTTTTTGTTTATTATTTTATATAATTTACTTACCAATCCACTCTTAACTACAATCCCCTTTCTTATGCTGTATATCAATTCTTCAAACTTTGATACCTCTCTACACAGACCTATTGGAAGATGGTAGAACTGGAAATAAATAACATCTTTAATAAAAACATAGTATTGAACCCTAAAATTGCTCTGCTGGGACAGTTAGAAGATATAAATATTGATAATAATGAAAAGGAGTTGCTATCTATTCTGCTTACCGCAACAAGGCAGATAATTGCTTTGGAATGGAAGAATAAAATAAATAAATGCAGAGAAAGATGGTTTAAACAAATATGACGGTTGGCGATAAATGACAAACTAACATCAGAAATGAGAGTAGAAAGAGGAGAGGTTAAGAGTAACCTTTTCTGGAAAATTTGGAGACCATGGGTAGTGTATGGTATGTCAAGTAAAGACGGAATAAAGCCTGTACAAGAAGAATTTGAATTTTGGGAGGATTTATAAATTTATAAATAATAATTGAGTGACAAGTGTAGTTATTTTTTTTTTAGTTTATACAGGGTTGGGTGTGGGTTGGGTGGTGGGGATGTTATGTTGCATGTATTGTATGTAATGTTATTTTGTCGGATGTATGTATTGTAAAGTAATTAATAAAATTTATATTTAAAAAAACAAAGTGACAAGTTCTGTGCGTAGATCTAAAGGATACCAGGTGGCTATCTTATCTATGTTCCATTTCAGACCGTGAGATAGAACATCTCCCCAGACAGTGACCTTGGGATAAGAACCAAAGTGTACTTTCCCAGAGAAAAGGGATGATGCCACTTAATGGCAGGTGCCAATTAAAGATGGCTCCAGTTAGGCTAAACAGAGAATATCGCAGAAACAAAAGAAAAGCAGATTTAAAATCTTTACTTAATAACCTACATAAGTATGAAGTAATAAACACAAATAACGTCATCCCACACGGAACCACCACTGGGGGGGGGGGGATTGAAAAGCATGTCATCCTCCTCTGATCTGTTTTAGGGATGGAGTGCCCCCCCCCCCCCCGAACTGTGGTGGCTTAATGGATAAAACGTTGAACTTGCAGGGTCGTAACCAAGATTCTAGATGGGGAGGGGGAAATATTTTTTCAGGAGGGGCCACAATGTCACACACACACACACACACACACACACACACACACACACACACACACACACACACACACACACACCATTAGAACTTTGCCCTGGGTGGTTGGGGGCTGTTAGGGAGGCTGATCCCCCAGCCCCCTTGGGTACAGCCAAGTGAACTTGACAACTGGAAGATCAGCAAGTCAGCAGTTCAAGACCTGAGTGCTGCATGATGGAGTGAGCTTCCATCTCTGACCCAGCTCCTGCCAACCTAGCAGTTCAAAAGCAAGAAATTCCAAGTACTGTAGATAAATAGTTCCCACCTTGGTGGGAAGGTAAACAGCATTCTGTGCAGTCTGGTGTCTAATCATGCCTGCCACATGTCCATGGAAATGTCTGCAGCTGCAGACAGTGTCGACTCTTTGGCTATAAATAGAGATGAGCAGCAAACCCTAGAGTTGAACACAATTGGCTTTTGAGCAAGGGAGACCTTTACCTTACCTTTTTTCCAAACCAGGGATGACTGGAAATTATCTGTCATTTCGGGGGGAAACAACAACAAGCTTTTTAAAAGCCTAGTAGAGGTTTGGTGAGTATGACCACATTGTTCCCAAAAACCCCTAAAAGGCTCAAGGGGAATTTTAGACAAGGGGTTACAGTAGTGCTGGACAGCACACTGGAAGCCCAATGGGGAGCAGCATATGCAACCCTTGGGTCGCACTTTTCTACACCATGCTTTACGTAAACAATAGTACTTTATTCTTTCTCATTCTTTCATAAAGGGATGTAACCTAAACAAATATTTGCTAAATAAATCAGGGCCAGCCCCCTCCCCCAGTTGATTTGGAGGTGATTCAGACCAATTTAGTCTTCAGTTTCTGCAGATATACTGTATATGTAGATATTTGTATGTTTCTGGATTCTGGGGTGGGGAGAGAAGGTGATGATCTATCTATCTATCTATCTATCTATCTATCTATCTATCTATCTATCTATCTATCTACTTGCCTACCTACCTAACTACCTATCTATCATCATCATCTAATAGTAAGCAATTTCCCTATAAATTATCTATAAATTTGAGTATAAATCTCCACCTTTTGGGATGAGACTTTTCTTCTTTATTTGCCAACATTTCATTTCATTTCACCTTTAATTTGTATACCGCTCTATTCTGCCTGAAGGCGACTCAGAGCGATTTACATTGGCGCATGATGTCTGCACAGCAGACAGCAGCAAAAGTGAACAAGAAACATACAATATAAAAATTTACAAAAAATGACAAAGGCATAATTAAAATTACACTCAGAAGAAAGCAATGAGAGAAACAAAAAACAGGATACAAGATACAAACGAATAGGCCCGAACAGGGCAAAAGACAAAGGTCCTCAGAAAGTGGCTTTGCTCCTCCGGCGATGGTGTGGCTACGGGGTGATCACGAGCCTCTCTGCAGCGGTGGTGGCACTTTTCACCCCTCTGGCCAGGCGTGTTGCAGAGGGGGTGTGTGGCAGTGGTGGGCACAGGTGTGCTCACTCCCTGACGATGGTGTGGCTATCGGGCGAGCATGGGCCTCTCTGCTGCTGCGGCAGTACTTTTCACCCCTCCGGCCAGGCATGGCACGGAGGGGGGGGTGGCGGTGGCGGGCGCAGGTGTGCCCGCTCCACCAGTGATGGTGTGGCTATGGGGTGAGCACGGGCCTCTCTGTGGCGGTGGCACTTTTCACCCCTCTGGCCAGGGGGGTGACTACATATGCAGTAATAGTATCTTCAAGGCCTTTAACAACTCTTGGGATTTTGCTTCTGCCTTTATGGATGTCTGCCACATATCGTATATACTCGAGTATAAGACTATTTTTTCAGCACCAAAGATGTGCTGAAAAAAGTAGACTTGGCGTATACTCGAGTCATCTGCTCATACACACCCCACCTGCAACACACACACATACTCGATCCCTCCCAGCCTAGCAGCAAAGGAAGGCTCTGGCAGGCTCCCAGTGCCCACGGCAACAACGAGAGAAGTGGGCAGTGAAGGCTACTCTTTTCCCTCCACTCGGTGGGTCCCTATCCCTGCTGGGGCTTTCCCCATCTGGCTTGTCATGCCTCTTCAATTGGCTACTTCTAGCCTGGCTCGCTGGCTTACCTGTCCGCCATGGGCTCCTGCTTGGCTGTGAGTGAGAGAGAGAGAGAGAGAGAGCGGCTGGAGCGAGGCTTTGAGTTGCTGCTCCCGTGTTCTTCCCAGGCAGTGCACGCGCTGGTTGGGTGGTGCCTCTGTAACTTAGAATTCTCTTTGTTCAGCTGGAGTTAGGCCCATCCTGCATGCACACACACACACGCCCGCACATACACATGGCCACACATAGGCAGACTGTTCCCATCCTCCTTCCTTGATTATTGAAACTCACTTGTAGCTGCTGCATTTCCCACCCTATACTCGAATCAATCAGTTTTCCTGGTTTTCTCAAGTAAAATTAGGTATTCTGGCTTATATTCAGATCAGTTTATACTCATGTATATATGGTAGTTAAACTGCTTTATTATATAGCAACTGCTGAAATCGTAGTGGGACTAAAAATTCTCCCTGTTGAACAGTACATTAAATACTGATGTTGTGATTCACCAATGCTGCAGCTGCAAGACATCTAATCTCTGTACAGAAAGCCACCCAAACATTCTACTGTGCTGTCAAACATTCTACTGTGCTTATCAATACAATAAATATACTGAAAGATGCATCCTTGTAATTACTTTCTAATCAGCACATTACTGTTCTGATGAGGAAATTATGAAGTGACAATAATATATTTTCATCCTTAATGATGAAAATTAATTATTATTTTCTATTACTATAACTATTCTTTTGCTATTTACTTATTGTGGTAAAGGAGAGCATGGTTTACTTTAAATATAACTTGAGAGGTATGAAATTTAGCAGATAGACAAATAACATACTAAGGAGCAGCATCGAACCAATAACTCTTATTTGTTTTGGTAGACCTATCCTAATTAGGACTTACATTACATGTAGCCCATAATAATTAATATGACATATCTAGATCAATTAATAGAATGTCTCTAGAATAGCTGAACAGAGCAGCTAAAAACAAGACATTTTGGAAATTTCTTAATTACACATGCGTGTAAATGTGCATCACTCTTAAGTCCATGGCAACCATTTTCTTTCAGTCCACCATTTTACTCTTTCCTGTCACTCTTAGAGATTATTTGTTTATGCATTAAGACTTTCTTGTTAGGAAGAGAGAAAGTGGATAAATGGAGAGTTCTCCAATGTTTTTCTTATGTGCCCAAGAGTCCCTGGAGGCCAGATTAATTGTCCTTACAATGAAAGCGGCATCCTCTTAAGGTCTTTTTGGCATAGATAAACATCTTTAATCCTACTCATACTGAAATAAAAGGAGCTTGGGAATGTGAAACTGGAGCACACTTTGATTTTTGAAAAAGAGAACTTGGGGACACTTTGCAGATATGTGAATAAATCACCTTGCTCACATTACAGGGGGAGATTCCTCCCACATGGCTGCCAGGGTGCTTGAAAGTAAATATTTCTGACAAGCTAATGCATTTTGCATATGTGAGCATAGACCTTGGGTATCTGTATGGTGCTGAAGTGGGCCATTTTGAATGTGTTGCTGTACTCCTATACTCCCCAAAGTTAAGTGTCCACATATGAGAGCTAGGATTTATTAATTTGTAAGATTAAGGGTGAAAATGAAGGTTGTTGTTTTTTAATTGACTGTCTGACTAGGAGTTATATTTACAGATAACCTGCCATCAGAACTGAAACCATGTCAAGGTGCCAAAGACATGTCTATGACAGGCTTTTATGATAAACCATTTATGCTTGAAGGGAAAAAAAACCCTATTTACCTCCAGGAAACCCAATCACAAATGAAGGTAAGCTAATTTGTAAACTGTAGGGGATGAAAAAAGATCTGCTGCGAAAATGTCAGATACTTCCAGCATAAGGAATTCCCTCATTTAATTATGAGTTAGCTGGAACATAAAGTTCAGCCGTGAAATTTGCCAGGTAACTTTGACCAGTCAACCTGTCTGTCTCACCCTGATCTGGCTTGCCTCACAGGGTTGATGTGAGGACAAAATGGTTTCTTGCCCTGAATGGAGGAAAGGTGAAATATAAAGGTAATTTACAATAAATAAATGGAGAAGTAGCTTCAAACTCTTAATAGCTTATCCCACAAAATGGATTAATTGCACCTATTGCTACTAAAGGGGCCATCACCAGCTGGTGTTGAGGATAATATATGATCAGAAAAGCTCATCTTTATGATAATACTCCTATCCAACCCTGCAGCTAATTAGTAGTCAAATTGAGAGAAGGTAATTTTTGCTGGTCTATGGCTCGTTTTCTTTGCTTGCCTGTGAATGATGCTATTAATATTGTGAGCAAGTGCTCCGTTCTGCCTTCCAGGCCTGTTTGTCCAATGTACAGCAGACACTTTGGCTGTTCCATTCGTCTCCTAGCATCAGGATTACATTTAGATTTATGTGTACAGTGTAATGAATAAATTTTAGCACTGGCATTTATTACACAACAGTCTTCCTTGTTAAACCTTATTGTTCTTTGGAAGATAGGAAATCAACATTTTGAAACATGGACCAAGGGGGGGGGAGCTTTCCCTTTTCGAGTAACAACCACATTCATTCTGCTTGGATTGTAAAGAAAATAATTGGCTGCATATAGTACAGCAAGGTATATACTAGAAGGAATCAAATTCTGAAGTAGGTCTACATGGCAGTCAAAACCCTATTACTTATAGCAAGCTGCTCATATAAAGCACCAAGCTATTTAAACATCTGAATATCATGCAATGTCTTTTTTAAATGTCTAAGCATAGTTCGGTAGAGGCGATAATATTAGGCTTTGTATGAACACTTAGCTCTTTTTGGGGATACACTGGGACTACTGGCAGGCCTGCCGGATGTTGTTCCTTTATTTTTTAAAATAAAGTTTCTTGTCAAGTCTGGGGCTGGTTGCCTATTGGACTTTCTACTAGGTTCCTATCTGAATCTAAGGCCTGATCTGCTTTGACTAGAGCCTCATCCACCAGATTCAAGCATGGCTGTGAAAAGATCGAGCCATCAGTGTGGAAGAAAAATACAGCCACTATGATTGGACACAGTAAGGAAAATGTATACACTTATTGATGAAGGGGCTTTGAAGCTGATGACAGATACTCACCAATGGAGTAGAGGCCTTTGGGTACCTGCATGCACTCAACCTTGAAACAAAGCCTAAAGAAAATATGGGTTTCATAATTCAACTTTTTCAGGAGTAGCTAGCAAGGGTATGTTACTTCCACTCTCCAAGAAGTGAGCAGCTTTTAAGTAAATAAACCAGCCAGAGAGGTTTGAAATGGAAACAGAGAATTTTTATCTACGTTTTTCTGTCAAAGTACATCATAATACAATAACACATGATCATGGTACATCATAATGTATGCATACATGGTCTTGGATCCATTATATCAAAGGACCCCCATTCATGATTCAGCCAGCCTATTATTTATTTATTTATTGAGTTTATATCCCACTCTACTCAGACCCAAGGCTGACTCAGAGCGGCTAACAACATATTAATGTACATACTATTACAATATAATGATACAAATGCACAATTAATAATCAATACAGTTACAAAGAAACAATATTCCACAATGGTACAGTATCAAATACACAATAACAAAGCATCAAGACAAAAGGGAAAAAACCTCTTTTGAGAAGCCCCACATGTTCAGGAGCAGCAGGACTGCCACAAAATAATCAAAGTCACCCGCCCTTGTCATCCTCCAGGCCAATAAAAGGGCCAGGAGGGCACGGCGGCTCGCAGCAACAGCATCCTTCGGAGCCTCCCAGGCCAGGGGACGCTCCCTTTATCTCACCACTGGTTGAGGGGGTGGGGAGAGCATGGCTGTGGCTGTGACGGCATCTTCGGAGCCTCCCGGGCCAGGGGAGGCTCCCTTTACTCTACACGAAGCTTCGCACACGTGTCTTCAGTCCAGATGGTCACCTATGGGCAGTATTACATATTCTAACTTACATATGCAATGACGTACATTCTAACATGTTCAGTGGTAAACATGTCTGCTTATCTCAGATAAGACCCTTTTGGATGTGTTCCTCAGCAACTAGCTGTTAACAACTTTTAACTAGAGAGGCTTTCTTAATTCCAATATGGCTCTGCTTATGCTGCAACCTTATATCTAATTACATACACTGTATACATTGCTTTGTAAAGGAATATGTCAACACACATAAAAATATGCTAATTAACACTAGAGGGTCAGGTAAGGGTGAAAATAGTAGAAAAGTCCCTCCTCCTGATTCAGTGGTTGGAAAGTGAGGGAGGGCAATAACCTCAATCATGTTTCTCACTAGATGTATGTGAACTTCCTTATCTCTGGAATACATTGAGTGGAGTGAAAAGCTGCCTATGTTATAGATACCTGCAGTATTATTTAGGTTATTAGTTGGCAATACAATGTGGTGAAAACTCATCCACCTTTCTTCTGACATTATCACCACTACACTGCCTCTGTAACATGATCCTAAGGCGGGGTGGCCAAACTTTTTGCACTGTGGGCCTGACCATGCCCCCAGAACAGCTGAGTGGGCCTGACCACGCCCCTGGAAGCAGACGCATTTACGGCTGATGTAAATGTGCCCACTTCCATGTTAATGTCAGCCGTGGGCACGTTTTATGGGTAACATAAATGCGCCTGCTTATACTTTCGGGTGCGGGGGAGACAGCGATGGGCCGGTTGGAATGGTGTCACGGGCTGGGACCGGCCCACAGGCCATAGGTTGTGAACCCCTGGGAAATTTGAAAGGCAGCTTTCATCTGCTTGGAGCTGATGAGTGACTGGCTCAATCCATAGAGCTATTCCACTAGGTGAGGAGGTCCTAATCATGGGTTCTTGCCTGCCCACTTTCTCATTTTTTACCAGATCTGACAGTTACAAATTCTCTTTCCTTTTTAGAGAAAGTCCAATAAATGACCATTGTAAACTGCAGGAGACAAAGATGCCTGCCACTGCTGTTATGGATTTCAGGGATAAAGGAAATTACAATCCAGATATGTTGATGGCACTGAGTTGAAGAAAGCTGATGCAGGCATCTTCATTTGTTAAGGCCTGATGGTTGTAGGGTTTGCTTTCTTGCTTCTCATTGCTGTGTAAGACACACACAACTGGGAGTGATTGCAGACTTCAAGAAGTACTAAATCAGAAGCAACAGAAATGGACCTTCAGAACCAGGAATACCAGAGCTGGCATTGGTACACCTAATAGGCTCTTGCATATGATGACCCAAAAATGCTCTTATGCCTGTCACATCATACTCGGCTTGACCAAGTGCTGGGAATCCCCCATGCAAATTAAACAACCATTTGCCATTTTGCTTTTGGGAGTCTTACAGAAGTAGCATTTAAGAAACAATTGTAGTTTTTGAAATGGTAGCCTTGCTAGCCTGTGCTATCATCTCAAACAAAAACAAAACAAAAACAAAACACACAGCTCAATCAATCAATCAATCAATCAATCAATCAATCAATCAATCAATCAATCAATCAATCAATCAATCAATCAATCAATCAAAATGTTGTGGCATCATAAAGACAAACTGCTATATTTTGATGTGAGCTTTCATGGATCAAGCCTATGTCTGAGGAAGTGGAGGTGATCCACAAAAGCTCACATTAAAATATAATGGTTAATTTTTAAGAAGCCTCAACATTTTTGTCTTCAGTGCTAAGCCACCGTTCATCTGAGATCATTCATTTTAAAATACAATATTGTCAATACCAATTGTGTTCTCCTTTGGGTGAGCAAGTGTGGTCCCACAGATGTTGATTAATGCAGCTCCCATAGGCTACCCTAGGAAGTGTTCCTGGAAAACACAGGATAAAATCTGTTCCCAAGAGATGGCCAACACTGGTGTTTAAGCTCTGTGTGACTATTCTGTCATTCCAGACAGTAGTTCCTATTCTCATGTAACACTCAAAGTAAGGAACCAACCGCATAAGGTACTGTCACTATTTGTAGTGGATTTTTCCCTCCTTTAGCTTTTCCAGAATTACTTAAAATCTCTTTTTGAGGAGTGTTACTTATCACATTCCTCTGGCAATGCTACCATTCTTTTTCTTTTTAGTGGGTAATAATCCAGCTCACACATTGATATAAAATACCCAGTCTTCATCATCATAGTTTATCCACTTTAGAACCAGGTTATTGTCTCATAAAATTGTTGCAATGGCACTGTTATTGCTGGCCATTATTTTAGAGGCCAAAATCATAACCTTCATCATAAAGATTTACGTCCTTTTTAACTTGCTTAAAGTTTCCAAACTGTGGGCTATATCCTGCCATTGATTTCTCCACTCCATCCACACAAGGGGTTATTTTTTTTTTAATACTGTTGTCATTGCAATTGGTTTCTCTCCTCCACCCCACTGCGATTTAATGCCATGGAAGCAAAATGATGCAATTGTATTGCTAACACAAATTTATTAACATTGTGCTGCTGAATTGATGCCATAAAGCAATACCATTCTCACTTCAAAGGCTAAGTGTGGTGTGTATGTGTGTCTGACAGAACTGTACCTCACTACAGGAAGCCACCATTTTTCTTCATCTCAGCCTGTGAAAACAAAGTTATCCATGAGTGATGTTCCTATTATTGTACTGAGGGTGAATCCAAATCCAGGGCATGGATCCTGCCATGAAACAGCTGGAGACAATAGCCGCATCCACAGCCACACACTACAAATCACAAAACATTACACCAAATTTACGAGTTGTGAAATGGCCACATAAAAACAAGATCAAAATCCAGAGGGAAATGGCAAGGAAAGAACAAACAGAACAGGGACATTAGTTGGATCCTAGAATTAATACTCAGACAAAAAAGTGGGATTTGAATCACTAGATAACTATCCATAGCTGATGTAGCTCAGCAGGTTCGATGGCTGGGAGTTCAAATCCCCAATGCGCCTTCCAAAAGAGAGCCAGCCAAGATCATCCAGGGCATGTGACTGACTGGATTATATCTGCTGCCACCTGTCCAGCCTCAGGCCTTGAGCTGCATAGTTCCCGGGTGCCATTAGAAGAAAGGAAGAATAAATCACTCCTCTGAATAGATTATACCTAGAAGAATTACTATTACTCCTGTTTTAGTATTAGGTGACTGTTCCTGTACTAAATAACCGTCTGCCTATTTCTTAGATATTTTTCAAGCATTCTATACTATATTTAATGCCTGAGATGTTTTGCTGACGAGTTTAACCTTATATGTGGCTTGTGACTCTTCAAAATGTATATAATGAATGAGTTACATGTCCATCAACTAGCAGGCATATCCCATATTTTCCCCCCACTCCCCACTCCTTTCCCTATATCAGTGGTGGTGAACTTATGTCACGTGTGCCAGAGGGGGCACCCAGAACCCTCTCTTTGGCCATGCTTGCCATCACCCCAGCACAGTTTTTGCCCCACCCCTCTGCCCAGCAGCCCAATGGTAGCGCTCCCTCCCTCCGCCTAGTACAGGATTCATCCTGCCCCTATGCCCAGCAGCCCAATGGAAGTGCTTCCTCCCTACCCCAGCACAGAGTGGGTTGCAGTTTGGGCATTCAGTCTCTAAAAGGTTTGCCATCACTGTCCTATACCATTATATTATATTATATTATATTATATTATATTATATTATATTATATTATATTATATTATATTATATTATATTATATTATATTATATTATGTGGCCCAGAGGAATTATCAAGTTAATGGCATGACACTACAAGCAAAGATAATCTCCTGTTATAATTGCATTGGGGGAAATGAACCAGACTATGCATGAATACAGTCACAGGAATTCCTTCAATCAATGTAGCTGAAAACAAACAGTTGTAGAAATTAATGCCAGGGGAGGATGTCAACAATCCAGTTCATACAAAGTTTTCTCCAAGTGCTTCCTCCAAGGTAAGGAAAACTAACAGAATCCAACATCTACCTTTATTTCATACTCAGCATCTGATGAAGAAAAACTATATACTCACAGGCTGTATAATGGTTATTCTTACAGAGTGATGCAATAGTAGGTATGTAAGGGGCCATATGTTTGGTATAAAATTCTAGGCAAGTTTGCTTACACTCAAACTAGATAAGATGTTCAGCAAAATACATTTAGGTCTTTTGATAGCTAGTCAGTGCCTCTGTATAGTGAATGTTGAAGTTATTCTGAAGTCAGTGGGAATTCACTTCTTTTGAATACAGTGGAATTATTCCAGGAAAGACTGTGCAGGTTACAGTTTTAGGAGCAAATGATATCATATGGAAATTAATCATCATTACTGTTGGTGCTGCCCTCTAAGCTCATTGACTGGACTGAGTTGTCGGAGACCAAAGTTTGCTATTATGTAGAGATGAATGGAACTCCCCATTTTTCTTTATTAAACATTCAGTTTTAAAAAATCCTCAGGTTCTTTCCATCAGATTTAAGAAGCAGATAGTTAACACTGGAATTTTTTTCTCAAAAAACCCAAACAAAAAAACATTTACACTGATCACTAGCAATCCACTAATCCTGATATAATCACTCCTGTTTCTTTATTGTAACAAATCATTGTCTGACAAGCATCATTTTGCCACTTCAGAAGCACCTCATATTTTGTCATTTATCAGTCAACAAATGCATATAGTTTTGTCTCCAATTATTTTTCACCTCTTCATTAGTGGCTTGCTAATGTACTTTAGTGAAAGATGAATATCACAGGCTTTTTCTTAAACACCACATTCCTCCGATACTCAATCACAAGAGCTCAGCTTTTGACAACTGACACTCATTTATGTATAGAATGTACATCTCTTGCTTTCAACCCTAGCCAAATGATCTTCTGACAATGTATTTCACATTATATCCTCAAATGACATAGCAGCCACCCTTTGTTACTGTTCTGAACCATTACAGCTCACCTCCGCTTGTATTTACAATATCAAACAACTGCTCTATTGCAAAAACAAATACATTATAGACTCTGAAAATGGTTTGGTCACTTCTAAGAGATGACAAAGATATGTTAGAAATAAAGAATTTAATTAAGGAATATTTTAAGGATAATTTAGATAGATGAACAGATGTAGATGTCATCTGGGATGCAGGAAATGCATTTATTAGAGGTTGTTTTTATAAAACTAAATTCAAGGAAAAATAAAGAATAAAGAGCAGCATTTGTTGCTCTAAGAGAAAAAAAGAGAGAAAATAAAAGAATTATCAGTAAATTTAAGGTTTTGGGAAAAGAACTGGAAAGGGACAGTAATAAGGAAGAGATAAAATAAAGGATTAAAATAATTAAAAATCAAATTTTGATGATAATATCAGAAGAAATATTGAGAAAACTAAGATGTATCAAACAGGATAATTTTGAAGGAACAAATAGGTAGGTGGTTAGCCTACAAATTAAGGAAATATTAAATTTACTCAGCCATCTGACCTCAATCTCTACCATTCTACAGGAGATACAATTTCAAAAAAGCAAAACCAGGAAAGTTTACAACAGTGCTAAATGCAGATTGCTTCAAATTGCCGCTCAGCCAGAGAACTATGCTCAATGTGTAACTTCCATTTTAGAATGTTGTCATTCCTCCATTCCAAGAGGCTGCTGGACTAACTCCATCATAGGTCTCACTCCAGAAATACTTAGATTATATTTCATACTTGGAAGAAAATCCTTTGAGTGAGCCTGCAATAAAAACTGGGAGAAATTTGATCTTGACTCTTACAGAAACAAAAAGAACTTGCTGGATAGAGTTCTGGAGTTCTGCTATGCCACTTTTACAAAGTATTGACCAAATGATATTAAATTGTCTAGCTTCTTGACCTCTCAGCGGCTTTTGATCCTGTTGACCATGGTATCCTTATGGACCAGCTACAGGAGTTGGGGATCCAGGGCACTGTGTTGGCCTGGTTCTCTTCCTTCCTGAGTGGCCGGACTCAGTCGTTATGGGTGGGAGGTGCGGAGTAGAGTCTGAGGCATCTCACGTGTGGGGTGCCACAGGGCTCGGTTCTCTTGCCCTTACTCTTTAACATCTACATGAAACTGCTGGGTGAGATCATCCGATCCCACAGGGTGAGATATCATCAGTATGCTGATGATACTCAGCTGTATATCCCTGCCCATGGTGATCCCAGTGATGCAGTCAAGGTCCTGACTAGTTGCCTAGAGGCGGTTAGGGTCTGGATGGGGGGCAAGAGACTACAGCTCAGTGGCTGTGGGTGAGGGGACCCAGTCCTCATAAGGAGTTATCACCGCTGGTTTGGAATGGGGCATTGTTGCCCCAATCCAACCCGGTGCACAATCTGGGGGTTCTCCTGGACTCAAGGCTTCTGCTCCAGGATCAAGTTATGGCTGTGGCCAGGAGGGCCTTTGGGCAAGTGCGTGTTATTAATAAATTGCACCCACTCTTGGACTGGAAGACCCTGCTCATGGTCACCCATGCCCTGCTCACCTCCCGTTTGGACTATTGTAATGCGCTCTACATGGGGCTGCCCTTGATGACCATCCAGAGACTACAGTTGGTCCAGAATGTGGCAGCCCACACAGTGGTGGGGTGTAGTTATTTTGCCCATGCCTTGCCACTGTTGCGGGAGCTGCACTGGCTGCCTATATGTCTCCGGGTACAATTCAAGGTGCTGGTTGTCACCTTTAAAGCCCTTCATGGTAGTGGACCAGGATACCTCAGGGACCATATCGTCCCTAGGACATCAACCTGTCCCATGAGAGCAAACTGAGAGGGCACCCTTCAGGTACCAGCTGTGGGGGAGGCTCACCTCTCTAGCACAAGGAAAGGGGCCTTCTCGGTCATAGCTCCCACACTATGGAAACTCCTCCCGGTAGTTGCTGTCATTTAGGAAAGAATTGAAGACATGGATGGCAAAATGGGTCTGGAGGCTAGGATTGTCAACAAGCTCCCCTTTCTGGCTCATCTGAGGTCCCCCCCTACTGTAATTAATTTTTTAATGTTAAGGTTTTATAGATTTTATATTTATTTTTAGATAATAAATGGCACAGCGGAGGGTAATATTGCTATGTTTTTAAGTTTTTTCTAATTGTTTTTATTGGTTTTAACTTGTGTACACTGCCCAGAGTCAATTGGATAGGGTGGTATATAAATCTATTATTAAATTAAATTATAAAATCAAACCTGTTCTAATTCCAGAACAGGTAGGCTTCAGACCTGGAAACAGCTGTTCAGCTCAAATCTTAAATCTAACCCAGATGGTTTGTAAACACATGGAATAACTTCAGCAGCATTTGTTGACTTCACAGAAACATATGATATTGTCCATCATTAATTCTTCTTCAAGTGCTGTATCCATTCCAGATATTGGCTATCATCATGGTGATAGTCTTCCTGTTCATAACTCCTTGGAACAGTTCTTCCAAGGACATTCTACACCAGTCTCTCGGGTTCTTCAGCCATGAAGTCCATCTATGTTCAGGGCCTCTCTTCCCAAGGATCTTTCCTTCCAGAGTGAGTTGGAGGATCCTATATTTCATGTTATCAATTGCTGCTCAAAAAGCTCTACCTGGCACCACTGCTTTTTATTGCTTACACAAATGATCAATCATTGTTCCCAGGAGTTTCACCTATGTTGATGATCTTTTCTCAACAGTCCAAGGGGAAGTCTTTGAGTCCATCAAGCACTAACTAACCTCTGCCTTAGAAGATATTTCATTAAATAACAAAAACCATCAGTTGAAACCAAACCCTTTGAAAATACAGGTCTCTGTCTTCCACTTAAAGAGCAGAGTAGCAGAGAGGAAACTCTGACTTATGCAAGATTTTGAAACATTGCCCTACCTGTGTAGGTCAGGTTTTGGGGGGATAAAACCCAGACCTACAAAATCATTGTTTAAACTCCAAATATAGATTCTTTTTTGCTTCCTCTTTTACCCTATCAAAGGAAACATAGAGTAACCACCTGAAATAACATACAGTGGACCCTTGGTTAACAAACGGCTCGGTTAACAAAAAAAATCGCATAACAAAAGGAAATCCATAGAAAATAGTGGCTCGGTTTATAGAATTGTGTTTTTTTAATGGATTAATTGGTTTTCAGTGCATTCCCATGGGAAATTGCATTCAATGCATTCCTATGGGAAATTCGGTTAAAGTAATTTTTGCTGTAAGAAATGTCATGGACAATGCATTAATTACGTTAACCAAGGTTCCACTGTAGTTAGGAAACAGGCTGGGTCAGAGGTATATTGAGAGGTGCTAGCAAGTAACCAACAAACTAAAATAATACAGCACCAAGCCCTTCCATTTCATAAATAGCAACTCCCAAGACAGTGGCAAAAATCAAGGGAAATGTTTCTGCACACCAATGTTTCTGCACATGTTTCATGCTCTAAATATTCAACCAGAGGAGATTAGGTTACACCTATGGATTGCAAAAACAATACACCTTATCGAATGGATGAATGTTGAAGAGTGTTTCCCACCAGGAAATTATTCTGGCTGTACTATCCAGAAATAACTTAATAAAATTCAAAGCAAAGTAGGAAGATCAAAGAATAAACAAGTAAAATGGGGTTTCTTGGATAAAGGACAAATTTTCTGTGAATCTGAAGAGATTCAATCAATGCAGCATTTGTGTGTGTGCAATGTATGTCACAGCATGGTTTAGGTCTCAGGCTTCAGAGCCAGAGGTTGGGATTTTGATTCTGCTCTATGCCTCTTGGGTGAAGGGCCAACACTGTGTAGTCATGGGCAAGTTACACTGTCCCAGGATACCCCCAGAAGAACAGAGTAAACAACCTCTGTGTATTCTGTACCTAGAAAACCTTGGAAAGGGTTGCCATAAGTCTGAAATGACTTGGTGGTACACAGTTATTAATAATTTATGCCCCACCATGTGTGTAAAATAAGATATAGAAAAGCGCTGAGGAAACACTTGAAGTAGCCTAGTTCTTGTCAAAAACAGTCTAATCATTTTAACATTTTAATGTATTTTTAATTTTACCCATTTTTCATATACTTATGCGTATAATTTTATATTGTGCAGTGCTCTGACACGAATAAAGAAAGATTAGTTTGCAATCCACTAAAACCCTGTTTTCTTGGAATGCAAATCTTCTAAATCCAGTCAGGTATATTCTCCAGGTATGTGTACATCGGACTTATAATTTTAATGTCATAAGGCAATCACATAATTAATTTTGGGTCTTCTACTATTGCTAAAATCTGTTTCTTTGTGATTTCTGAGATGTCTCTTTTTATTGGAACTGTCTTGATTTAGATATTTGCTAAGGTTGTCTGACAATTGGGCTCAGATTGTTTATGCTTTGCAAATGCAAAAACAGATCTCACAAAAGTAAAGTGACTGTTTGTTATTTGACTTAAATTGTGAGTTTTGCAAAAAAATTGAAATGTGATCCTTGCTGAGTAATAGCATGTTTCTGAGTTGGTGGAAGGAGATTGACATAAAGTCATGTTTCAAAGATTATGTAGAGACTCCTGGTGACCCAGTGATGCTATTAGGTGTTATTAGATGACATGAAGATGCTAGGAAACACTCCAGTGGAATGTTGTCATTGTAAATAATCTCCTTTCACTCTCAACCCTTGATCTCAAAGTCACTCATACATCTTTGGTCAGTAAAAGTGCATTGTCTTCCTCCAAATACATCCATTGGCCTTGTGACCCATACAATGTATGGGAAGAATTCTTATTGATCTTTTGAAACATGCTATGGAGGAAAGGGAGAACTTTGGTGCTGACAACTGGTGGATGAAACTTTAATGTATGGGAACCAAGACACAGGAAAACAGCCAAGGGCTGGTTTAACACAGGTTTATTGCATAGTGGTCAGAGGGAACATGAGGTAATGGCGGATGTACAGCTCTATATATATGGTAGTAAAACATTTGAACGTGGCTCCATGATAGCCCATTGGCTATTGTCCGCGTGACGTCATTGCTGGTCACGCCCTTCTTGTCCAGGTGTAGGTAGTGGCGGGAAACTTCCCGCGCTGTGGCACTTTGATGAGTTTGGACCAAGAGAGCTTGGACGCTCGCTGCTGCCAGCTGGTGGTCATTAGCTCGCGTCCTATTACAGGGTTTATAGTGATACAGCTGAAGGTTACATTGTTACCCGTAGGCAAGGTTACATTGGTTAAGATACATTGTTATCACATGTAGATGGTTACACTATTAGAACACAACAGAAACCTACACTATTGTTGTCAGCATTTTTTTTAAAGTGTAAGATAATTCCCTCAGTGAATTGTGGATCCCTACAAACAGTCTGTGTAGCTGTACTACATAACAATGTTTTTCTTCCAAAGTACAGTAGATATTTATTAAACAATGACAATTTTGCTACTCTGCTTGGTAAATACATCCTTAATTTATCCACCATTAGAAATTGAGGTATCTTCCATAGACCCTCAGATTTAATTCTCTAATTCAGGAGTTCTCAAGTTCTCTAATTTTAAAGCCAGGGGCAGGGTCACGCTCTTCAGACAACTTTGGGGGCCGGACGGCCATTTTGCCCTTCTGCCACCATGTGGCACTTCCTGGTGTGGTGGAGGCAGGCCCCCTGCAGGTTGAGAATCCCTGCTCTAAATCATTTCTGAGGGTTAAGGCCATTGTTTTGGACAAGATATCAGAGTGGAAGAGGGAATTGCTGTTCTCTCAGTGCACTGGAAGTTTTAGCAGACAAATAGTCCATTTTCCCCACACTTGCCTGCCAGATGAAATGGTGCATTATATATGCTGCAACTTCCCAACCAACTTTATTACCATTCATGAAAGCTCCTAATTTGGGGGAAGTTGATATAATACACAAGGACGGCCCTGTTGTACAGTTTCAAATGGTGCTAAACCTTTAAGTCTCTTTCTTGCTTGAGTTGTGTTTGCTCAATTAAAAAACACTGAGGATGGGGCAGTGCAAGTCCCACTAATGCAGAGCTTGTATTTTATTGTTGTTTGTTGTTTTGGACTCTGAATCATGAATCACTAAGCCTGAATGGCCATTGAGTCTGTGTGCAAACAGAAATGTCTTCATTGTAGACCCATTGCTTTCCACATGCAGAAAGTGACAATAGAGAGCGAATGAGTTAGGTGCTCTTCTATAAATAATTCATGGACATGATAACAGAGTTCTCCCTTTGCTTTCAAAGTGCTTGTTTCATCGGATTGTGAACATACATTTTTGTGAGCCAAGATTGTAGTGTGGCTAGAGTAATGAATAGGACTCAGAAGACTTGAGTTTGAATCTCCATTCAGCTGCGGAACCTCAATGGAAGGCAGTAAGAGTAAAACCACTCTTTAAATATCTCACATAACTTTAAAATTCTATTAAGGTCACCATACATTGGATGCAACTTTATGGTACATACCTCACACAAACATATGCTTGTCTGAACTACCTCCATATTTCAAGGAGATTAAGCAGCTGACGTTTTACTTAAGGAATTTTGCTTTCAAATAGTAGTGACTAGCCATTCACAGCTGCATTGGAAGAACTAGTATAATTATCCATTTTTCAAATTAAAATTAAAATAGGTGTTTGACTTTTCTTTCACACATGGTACTTGTTACAGTAAGAGTGCTGGCAGTATTTCCACCCTTGAATCAGGTCAAAAACTGCAGAATTTCCATCCATATTTAAGTAATCTTATTTATGGTAGCCAAGATGTTATTAAACCATTTCTATTGTTACAAAAATGTTTTCTTGGACTTTTTATCATATGCTTTTACTCCTGTATCCTGTGGTTGCTGTCTTTGCTTTTATGCTCTTTAAAAGGTCAGGTCAAAAGGTACATAATGAACCCAAGAATGCCCTTTCTGATTGATCTTCTATTTAAACAATGAAAATGCAATGCCTTTGGATTAAAATGTAACTGGGGAGGGGGGGGGCTAGAACCACTGGCAAAATACACAGAGAGAACTTTTTATTGCTTGGGATGTTTGATGTGAGATGGACATCCAGAGACAGACTTCTTCCCATAACCTTTGTGATTTCCTGGTCTTAAACACATCCTATAAACTCATTCATTTTATATAGCTATATTAGTGAGCAGCTACTGTATGACCAGAGGAACAAGAGCAGTACACACTACAGTTGCCAACACATAAAAATTTTTTTAACATAGTTTTAAAATTAAGTTATTAAAGGATGACTTCACTGGCGGTATGAAATGCAATTAGACTCCAAATGCTATTATCTAATTCTTTGTAAATGTTTTATAATACACATTATTTCAAGGCCATTCTTGTCAAATATATATTATGCATTTTATGACTCTACCAGTAACTGATTTAAATTTTTGGCTCTTCGGTTCTAAAAAAAATGTTGCAGCTTATTATACTAAATGTAAAGAAAAAAGGAAATGGGAAGGGAAAATCAGTGCTAATGTTCGCTCCCACCTTATGCAGACCATTATTTTTGCGGCTGAGTAGCTGAAAAATTGAACCTGTGACACCAGTGCCTAAACTAGCCCATTAGAATCTTGTCTGATGATACCTACCTGTGATGTAGTAACTACTGTGTTGAACTGTTCCTTTTGCTTTGGAAGATATAAGAACCTCTTGATGAGTAAGCAGGCCATCCCACAGCCTAATAAAATAAAGATAAAGCCCCTCAAAGCCAGGAATATTTCAGAGAGACATTTAAAGAATAGAATGATAATGTTGTCCCAGTCTTAGATTCACCTTTTGTGTAATGTCTCAAATTAGTTCTTGGAAGACACGCCATCATTGCAGCTACTGCCTATAGTATTTATGTTTGTACATGGAAGGTTAAAATGTTTATCTCGCAATGGCAGTTAAGTGCACACCAAAATTCCCTGACAGGTTTTCTAAACAGATAGGAATGGTCCCCAGATTTACAAGATCTATGGCTTTAACACCAACATAATTTCAGCTCTAGTGATGGATTAATCCAGGGGTTCCCATCCTTTTTACGCCATGAGCCTGACCACACACCCTGGAAGCTGAAGTGGGTGCATTTATGGCTGTCATAAATGCACCCACTTCTGCATTTATGACAGTAGTGGGCGCATTTATGCATGCATAGGCATGTTTTATGGCTGATGTAAATGCTTCCATGTCCACTTCCAGGTGTGGTGGAGGTGGTGACAGGCTGAATGGAATGGTGCCACAGGCCAAGTCCGGCCCATAGGCCATAGGTTGGAAACCCTTGGGTTAATCTATAGCAGTGGTTCTTAATGTGGGGCCCATTCTCCACAGGGGGGCTTAAATTCCCAGAAGCCTAAGTCAGTACATTGGCTGACCAGTGCTTTGGTGAATTGACTTCGGCTTCTGGGAATTGAAGTCCAAAAAACAAAGGTTATGTCCTCTGTTGCTGTTGTTGCCCTTCTCTCTGTCTACCATTACTCAAGACTTTTCACATATTTTTTCTTATGGCCTCTAGAATCCAGACCAACTAAAACAGGCTTTCTCAAAGTTTTCAGGTTGCGGGCCCCACCACGCCTCCTGGACTGCTGATCAGGCCGGTCAGGTGGTTCCTCCCACCCAGAAGCAGAATTAAAATGTGTGCCATTTTAATTCCGCTTTTGGGATCAGTGAGGACGTCGGGGGCCAGATGAATTGGTGCTGGGTTTGGCCCATGGGCCGTAGGTTGAGAATGCCTGAACTAAAGCAATTAATGGCATTAATAGTATTAAAGTTGTGAGTTATCTTAAACTACTGATGTCACAATGCTACTGAAATTTGATGTGTCTTCGATTAAAATTGGTAAGGAAAAGGTCACTCTTGCTCGAAAGCTAGTCGTATCTGACTCTAGGGTTCAGTGTTCATTTCTGTTTATAACCAAAGAGCCAGTGCATCTGCAGATGTTTCCATGGACATGTGGCAGGCATGACTAGACACTGGAGTGCACAGAAAGCTGTTGCCTTCCCACCAAAGCTGTACCCAGGGGCGCCATCAGAAATTTCTGGGCCCCTTACTGAGCAATCCTATTGGCTCCCTCCACACACACACACATAGTTATGGCTGGCGGTGGCAGGGCCCCTGTCAGCTCCGGGCCCTATACGGCTGCCCTGATGGCGGCCCTGGCAGTACCTATTTGTCTACTTGCAATTTCTTGCTTTTCGAACTGCTAGGTTGGCAGGCGCTGGGGCAGAGATGGAAGCTCACTCCATCATGCAACACTCAGGTTTTTTACTGCTGACTTGCCAACCTTCCAGTTGACAATTTTAACATCTTAACCACTAAGCCACTGCAGTCCACTTAAATTAGTAGAACAGCCTAATTGTTTGTTTATCCTGAACTCTGGATGGGGCTCGATCCCTTTCATCATTTTGTGGCATTTGTGATCAAAAGATGATAATTTGGGTATTGTCATTGAATGACCTCCTTAAGTGATCAGAAAATAATTAGAAAATCTTGTATGCCAGATGATTAAGAAAAGGAGAAAAAAGAAACAAAATGAGCTGTCAGGATAATAGAAACCATTGCTGCAGACTAAAATGGGAAATAAGACAGAGAAAGTTAAAAATATCCCAATTCATAGCGTTTTTTTTAATTGTGCTTTGATCGTGCTTTCATTAAACATGGATGACAGTGACTACCAAGAGCTTTCAGATAAGAGCTTTTTGCAAACACATCGGTAATAATGGTTATAAAGTCACAATTTAATAGGCTTAGAATGCTTTTCTTTTTACATTTTTGTTGTTCTGTGTCACCAAGTCACTGCTAATTGATGGTAACCCAAATAGAGTTTTGAGGTATTTGAAATATTAAAAGAGTGAACCTTTTTATTGTCACCTCTCAGGGCTGGGTATGGTTTGAACTCAGGTCTCCTTAGTCCAATACTCTGGGCTTCTTCAGATGAGCATTAAGTTCTCTTTCCATGGGTTTTTGGTGGTGTGGTTGTCTGGTTTTTTTTAAAATAGTATTTAGACACATTGGACACCAGAGTGATCCCAGTCGCCCTCCCTCACAAAGCATGTGCCTTTTCAGCCTGTTATTTTGTCTTCATCTGATTACAAGGCTATGCCCGATTTTGATAACATTTTAGCCCACCTGAGTGCTTTAGAGAAGCGTTGGCTGAGGAAGTGCAGGTGCCTCAGGCTGCTAAACCTAGGCATGAAGCCAAGTGCATGCAAAGTTTCAGTAGCTGGCTAACCAGATTTTGACTTGGGAGGCTGGTGAGGGGCCTTCTGTTGGACATGCTGTGGACAAAGCCATGGCATTGCCAATGCAGAGTGAAGGCGGTGAGGCTTTGGCATCTGGAGACAAAGGACAGGAGATTGTGGCCAGCCATGCAGGGATTAGTCCCCAAGCTTCCAGTCCTCTTCAAGGGGATCAGTCAGGATCAAGTGAGTATTTGAACACACACACAATTTCTACATTTGATGCTGCTGATGCCTTGGGTCTATAGGGTTTTTGTTCACCTCAAGCACCAGAAACATTTTCTAGTCTCAGCTCACTTACTGGAACCCAATTGGCTCCCCTGTTACACCACTTGCCGGTTTTCCACAGCTACTCCTTGCCAATCTATCCATATGGCCCAAGAGCCACCCTTGGGGTCTTGAACCAACAATGGGCCCTATAGGCAACATTGAGCCCTTTACTTTAGCAATGTGGATCAGCTGCATCAGACACTATTGGTTTGGGATGAGGTTGTATCTCTAGGTGATCATTGCTCAGTGGTTAAGAAGCTCACCTTTTTAGCTGGAAGTTCAGCAAGTCAGCAGTTCAAGACCTGAATACTGCATGACAGAGTGAGTGCCCATCTCTGTCCCAGCTCCTGCCAACCTACCAATTTGAAAGCAAGAAATTGCATGTATCTATTCTTATGCAAATAAGTGGATCGAAAAATGTGCACACACTGTTAGCCAATGGACTTGTTGTATTATTATTATTGTTACTGTTACTGTTTATAGGAGCGGAATGTATCTTTTCTCATGTATCTATTCTTATGCAAATAAGTGGATCGAAAAATGTTCACACTCTGTTAGCCAATTGGCTTGTTGTATTATTGTTACTGTTACTGTTTATAGTGTATATAAGTCCGAGTTTTGCCCCATCCAAACTGTGTTCAAACCCCACTAATAAAGAGCTGAATTTCACTACTTCATTCGTCTGCTTCTTCATTCCTTGAACACTAAATTATCCTCATGGCAATCAGCCATGAAGATTGTTCCGGGGACTAATGCATTGACTTTCCATTTGCCTTTTGCATCACAGTGTGACACCCGTATCACTGATCCCGTTCTGTGAGTCACTTTCTGGTCCTGAGCCCTTTTTAGCACACAAAGTCCTCCTCAGCCCCAGGGCAGTATGGATGAAGCTGCTGCCCTCCCTCAAGATGGATTCAATGGGATTTAATCCACTTGGGAACAATCACCCTTCTCTGTGGGCTTCGTCACCCAAGGCATCTAATTCTCAGGGTTGTCAAGTTATTTAATCTCTGCCTGATGATCAGCATTGAGTCTATGGCAGTATGGTCTACTCTATTGCCATAGCAGGATAACCACATTTCAGAAATTCTGTACATTTATGGAATGGACCTTGTGGAAGGCGACTGGCCTTTTGACCACTGCCAATTTACCTTGATGATTATTTGATGGCTGGAAGGAGTAGTTCAGGGTGTTTCCAATAACTTTTGGATGTATTTGTTCTGCCTGACAGTGGGCGTCTTCCTGGCAAGTGAGAAAACGGAGAGTCCTTGTATCAAGCTTAAGTTCCTGGGTATAGAAATTGATACTACTGAACAGGCTTGTAAGGTTCCCGAGGATAAACTAATTAAGATGCATGTATTGTTGAAGCAGTTCCTTTCACCATAAATGAAAGCATACTCTGTGCCTCCACAACTCCTTCAGTTATTTTCCAGAAACATTATTATAAATAATATGAGGTTTGGTGCATATAAATACTCATGATGGGCTTCCATTGGAGTCTGAGGATAAACTGTGGGAGTTGTCAAAACCAGTCCCAAACTCAATTGCTCATTAAATATGCAACTGAAGCGTATAGACAGAAATCTTCATTAAACTCTACTGGAGCTCTTAAATACCAACTGTTTGACCTCTTAGCCAGCAGAGCAACCTAGAGCATCTGCGACTCAATTGGCAATGCTTGCACAATCACCCACTCGCTCGCTAGCAAGTGATCTCATGTTTATAGGTCAATAGGCTTCTCATATCTTAAAGATTATCTGGCCCTTTGTAGGGTGTCCAGTGTCCCTGACATCACATTGTTAGAAATCCTATACTTCCTACTAGGTTCCTAGCATATAATTCTCTCCAACTGCTACTAAGCCATGAAGGCAGACATTAGCAGGAAAAGTGCAGATCGTGGCTATTTTCTCATGCCATGGCTGTTTGTTGGCCAGAACACTTGAATGGCTACGCCTAGGGCAAATATAATCAGACCTTTCTCTGGGTCTCTCATTGCAAAACAGAGAAAGCAAGGGTGACAACAACAGCTGCAACACTGACTGGTCTTTGACAAATGATCCTGTCACCCTTCTTATTGATTAGCAATGTTATGACATTTCCCTTCAAAAACACAGATGTGGACAAGCTGTGACATGAGCTGTGCTCAAAGAGGACAAAACTTTGTTCTCTGCCCATTTTCTATTAGGCTTGTTTTCATTTGCAGGGAAAGAAATGAAGAACACTGACTGTTTCCCCCAACAAAGGTTAAGAACTTTCTTTGCACTTTGCCATGGTCTATGACGGGTGCAATTAACATTAATAATAAAATAATTCCTTTGCAGTTTTTTAAAAAAAGAAACAAGTTTCAAAATTGGAAAGCTTGCAAATGTTTTCATATGGGGGAATCAACAATGGAATCACATTTATTCAAAACTTGCAAGGAAGACATGCTAAGACTGAATATTTTACAGATAACAAGTGTTTAAATGAACAGCGTTTGCCATTTCTTGACAGGCAGATGGGAATCATTTAGGGTTCTATAGCTTTTGTCAGAAGAAATAGGATACATAGAAAGAGCCTCCTTGAAGATTGTGGTACAGTATTCTTGAACCACAATCGGGCATATCCTGGGCAACAGCCACTTTGTGCCTGCTAATCTTTCTCACACTAGGTCAGGCGAAAAGAACTACAGAATGAACACACCACAAGGTTTCTTCATTTTGGCAGTTTCATATCTGACCTAGACACGGAAGAAGAAGAAGAAATACCAAGACATACAGGCTTACAGGAAGAGTGGGTCTCTCTGTGGTCTTAGAGCCCAACTATACAACAGAGCCCAACTATACAATAGAGATTAAAAGATAAAAGCTGCTGATGTCCCAGCTTTGTGATTCCAGCAGATATTTGCAAATTAACTCTGTTTTTGCCTCCCATTGTCTAATTACCAAACAAAACTTTGGTAGAAAGTTCCTACTGTAAAAACCAGGTGTTCTCAGCATTTATGCAACTCCTTGTGCAAATGCTGGCTGTTTTCTACCATGTAGATTGGTCCTGCTTAATCTGCAGTCTTTAGGCCATAAATATAGTCAGATTTTTTACAGTGTCTGAGCTCTTGTTTGCCTATGCGTGTGCTATTAATGCAAGTCTCAATCTATTTTCCCCCACCTGTAACAATTCCAGTATAAAGATCAATACTGATAAGATAGTAGCGTTGTACCAACCTACTCCAATTTTATTATATGAGGGATCTGTTTTAAAGTACTGGGATACCCCTTACTACATAGAAAAGGTTCATATATCTCAGGAACACGGTCTTCTGCTGCATTTTCATCAATGATGAAGAGACTTCACAAATATCTAAGAAGATTCTGAGGAAGTAGACTTAATCCATAAAAGCTTACATTAAAATATAGCAGTCTTTAAAATGCCACAATGTATGTTCTTTCATTCATTCATTCATTTTGTTCCCATGGATGTGTTTTAGTTCCATCCAAATCTCAGGGTGGTTCTGATTTCTTGGCTGCAGTCTTTGTTAGGATTGATAATTCAACCAAGGTGTGTAAAATCTTTAACAATTTGAGTTTCTTCACTGTCAACATTAAAGTTTTGTAATTCTGCAAATACACAATTAATAGATTTTTAGGAAGCACTTTGGATTATTGCTAACAGATAACATCAGTCAATATTAACAATTGCCTTTAGGACCAATTGCAATAAATAGAGATTTTATCAGACATCTCAAATAGGAAACATTTTCTCACCTTTTTCTTATATTTCTGTTGTGTTCTAATGGTTTTCCTTCCACATGGATTACAATGTATCGGAGCCAATGTAACCTTGCCTATAGCAACAATGTAACCTTCAGCTGTATCATATAAACCCTGTAATAGGACGCGAGCTAATGACCACCAGCTGGCAGCAGCGAGCGTCCAAGCTCTCTTGGTCCGAACTCATCAAAGGCAACAGCGCGGGAAGCTTTCCCGCCACTACCTACACCTGGACAAGAAGGGCGTGACTCGCAATGACGTCACGCAGGCAGTAGCCAATGGGCTACCATGGCACCACGTTCAAATGTATTACTGCTGTATAAAAAGAGCTATCGATCCGCCATCACCTCATGTTCCCTCTGTCCACGATGCAATAAACCTGAGTTAACCCAGCCCGAGGCTGTGTCCTGTGTCTTGGTCTTCATACACCAAATTGGCGACGAAGGTGGGATAATGGATCCCCAAGGAGCAGCCAGGGCACAGAGCGGGTTCAACATCACCAAACCGCAAGACTGGGAGCTGTTGGAGATGGACTTCCAGGCGGCGCTGGTGGAACTCAAAGTCAAGGAAGACGATGAGGAGCGGAAGAGGGCCATCCTCACCAGAATGCTCGGGGTGGAAACCAAGCGGACGCTGGTGGGCATCATCGCTCCGAAGAAGGTGAGCCAATTTAAGGCGGACGACATCATGAAGCTGCTACGGGAGCGCTTCCAACCCTCGAGGGCGATGTTTCCCGCTCGGAGCGCGTTTTGGAGGCGAGTCCAAGCGCCGGACGAGTCGGTTGAGGCATTCGTGGCCGCCATGAGGGTAGCCGCCGTCCCCTGCAAATGGGGCGACATCCTAGACATGGCCCTCAGGGACGGCGTGCTGTGTGGCCTGAAAGACAAGGAGGTGCAGCGCAGCTTGATGAACAAGGAGCCGCCACCCACGCTGGCAGAGGTCGTCGAGGCCGCCGAAGCCGCGGAGTCCACGAATGCTGGAGTAGACGAGATGCACCAGTGGCGTGAGTGGCGTCCCAGGGCCGGCAAAGCAGAAAATTCGGTGCACGGGAAGTCCGGACAATCGGTGCACGCAACTCGGCGGGCCTCAAAATCGTCCTCGGAAGGCAGCGACGGCGAGGAGGTCCAGAAGGTCCGAAAAGGGGGGCGCCGCTGCGATGGTTGCGGGGCGGCCCACGAACGCGCAAGATGCCCATTTAGAAAGGCTGAATGTTACACCTGCGGCCGTCGGGGGCACATTGCCAAGGCATGCAGAAAAAGAAAGGAGGGCCGGAGGCAGTCACCAGACCGTTCGACCAGACCGGACCGTCCCGCGAGGCCCAAAGATGGCGCCCAGACCACGAGGAAGAAGGACGGCGTGGGCCGCGTCTCGGACGGCAGCGAAGATGACGCCCCGGTGTTCAGCGTGTCCACGGGACAGTCCCATTACTTCGTTGAGGTACTAATACAAGGGGCCCCTATCAGGATGGAAATTGACTCAGGGTCCTCCTATTCCATAATCCCCCAGAAAGAGTTCTTGAAAATCGACCCCCACGTGCGGCCCAAACTTAAAACATTGAGGTCCACGCTACGAGATGTACAGGGAAACAGCATTCCGGTATTGGGGGTCGGGAAATTTCGGGTTAATTTCAAGAGACATTCTGCGGAACTGCCCCTAGTTGTCCTCAAGGGGGGAAGTTGTAGCCTCCTTGGGACACAGTGGTTTCAGCCTTTAGGCCTGTTCATAGGGGGAGTACATTCGGTGGGGGGGGGATCCAATACAAGCGGTGTGCGACGCGCATCCCGACGTTTTTAAAAAAGGACTGGGAAAATTCAAGGGACCCCCTGTAGCCTTCGACCTAGACCCGGAGGTCCGCCCGATAAGACTCAAACCGCGCAGGGTGCCCTTCGCACTAAAGGACAAAATAGAGGCGGAACTGGACAAATTGGTGGGCCAGGGGATTCTTATTCCTGTTGATTCCGCGGAGTGGGAAACTCCAATTGTAACAGCTCTGAAGGCTAACGGGGAGGTGCGCATTTGCGCTGATTATAAGTGTACAATTAACAAGGCGATCCGCCCTAATGCATACCCGGTGCCGGTGGTCAGCCACCTTTTGGCCAGGCTAAATGGGGGAAAGTGTTTCGCTAAGCTCGATCTAGCACAAGCCTATCAGCAACTCCCCGTAACTCCCGCCACGGCCGCGGCCCAAACGATAGTCACACATAAAGGAGCGTTCCAGGTGTCGCGTTTACAGTTCGGCGTGAACTCGGCACCCGGCCTTTTTCAGTCGCTTGTGGAACGCCTCCTGAAGGGGCTGGAGGGGGTGTTGCCTTACTTTGATGACGTGTTGATAACAGGGGGGAGTGAGGCCGAACTGGCAAAAAGATTGGACAAAGTACTAACTGTGTTCGAGAAAGCGGGGCTGAGACTGAGGAAGGACAAATGTGTCTTTTTCGAAACCGAGGTCGAGTTTTTAGGGTTCCGAATCACACCCGAGGGTATTAGGCCATCCAAATCCAAAGTGGCAGCCATCAAGAAGGCCCCTCGCCCCACATCCAAAACCGAGCTACAGTCATTCCTGGGGCTCCTCAATTTTTACCATACATTCCTTCCGCGGAAAGCGTCCGTAGCCGAACCGCTTCATCGGTTGCTTAAAAAGGAGGAGACATGGATGTGGGGTGACGAGCACGAGAGGGCATTCAAAGAGCTAAAGCAACTCTTGACTTCTGACGCAATTCTAACGCATTTCGACCCCAAACGGCCGGTGGTATTAGTCTGCGATGCATCACCGGTGGGGGTGGGGGCGGTGCTTTGCCACGTGTTGGATGACGGAAGGGAGGCCCCGGTTGCGTTTTATTCAAGGTCCCTGTCCCAAGCAGAGCGAAATTACGCACAGACCGACAGGGAGGCATTAGCCATAGTAGCGGGGACCAAAAAGTTCCACGATTTTCTGTATGGCCGCCCGTTTAAAATTGTAACGGATCACAAGCCCCTGTTAGGGATTTTCACGGCAAGCAAGCCCACGCCGCAGATCCTATCCCCGAGAATGCTGCGTTGGGCTATCTTTCTCAACGCATACCAACACGAGTTGGAGTACCGGCCCGGAAAGGAGATCAGCCATGCTGATGCACTTTCGAGATCCCCTTTGCCCCTGTCGGATGACCAAAAGGCTAGAGTAGAAAGAGACCGCCAGGTGTTGCTAATCGAGGTCTTAGACGCACCCCCACTAGTACCAGCCGATATTGCTAGGGCGACAGGCAAGGACAAAACGCTGGAAAAAGTTAGCTCATGGGTACAGAAGGGGTGGCCGGCATCGTCCCCGAGCACGGAATTCGACACATTCTTTCGAAAAAAGCTAGAGCTGTCCCTAGAAAGGGGGTGCCTGTTGTGGGGCCAACGGGTGGTGGTCCCTACATCCATGCGGCCGAGGGTGCTCAAACTGCTGCATGTCAGCCACCCGGGGATCGTTCGTTCGAAGGCGCTGGCCCGCAGTTATTTTTGGTGGCCACAACTGGACGCGGACATTGAGCACATGGTCGGCACTTGTGAGGCATGTCAGGGATCCCGTCCAGAGGAGGCTCGCCTCCCGCATAGGGAATGGGACGCAGCAAGGGGGCCGTGGTCCAGAGTACACATAGATTTCGCTGGCCCATTCCGAGGAACCATGTTTCTCCTGGTGGTGGATGCGTTCTCCAAGTGGCTGGAGGTTATCCCAGTAAAGAGCACGTCCTCCGCCACGACAATTAGCCAGCTACGGAGAGTCTTTTCCACGTTCGGTTTACCCGACACGTTAGTCAGCGATAACGCGAGTTGCTTCACCTCCTCGGAGTTCGGAGCATTCATGGCGGCAAACGCAATTCGGCATGTCACATCCGCACCGTTTCACCCGGCCACGAATGGCCAAGTGGAACGGTTGGTGCGTACAACAAAGGATGCGCTTCGGCGCATGGGCCCGGGGGACCTAAATCACCAAGTATGTCAGTTCTTATTAGCGTATAGGGTGACCCCCTTAGCGTCAGGTTACTCGCCGGCAGAGCTCTTGATGCGGCAAAAACTGACCACGATTCTGTCCAGGCTAGACCCGACGAGAGTCGAGGAGAAGGGAAAAAACATAGGGCTGGCAGTCTCGAAAGGATTCGCCGCCGGCGACCCTGTTCACTGTAGAAACTATGCCAGCGCAGGGCCAGCCTGGGTGCCGGGGACGGTAGTAGAACAGACGGGGCCAGTGTCGTACCGGGTCGAGACCAGCACAGGTCTCCTCTGGAGGAGGCACGCGGACCAGCTGAGGCACCGAGTGAGCGTACCAGACAGTGGGGCTCATCAACAGGATTCAGCGTTAGGGTTCTCCCCCACCCGCTTAGCCCAAGGGGGAGACATCAGCGGACAACAGTCCCAAGCAAGGGGGGAAGGAAGAAGCAGCGGCCCCGACTCATATCCTTTTGATAAACCAGTTCCATCAGAGGCCGGGGAAGGGGGAGAGGAATTCGCGACCGCTGCCCCCGAATGTAATTTTGGTTTTGGTTTTGCGAGCCGGGGGGGTTTTCAGGAGTGTTCCCCCACCCATCCAAGCGAGAAGAGGGGTTTTTCGTTAGTCCCCAGTGCCCCCGGTTCTTCCCTAAGAGAGAGCACACCTCCCAACAACGCCGCGGAGCCGCGGCAAGTCACTAACGAGTCTCCCTCTCCAATTACAGGGCAGGAAACCAGGGGACAAAGAGAAGGTAGCAAACCCGGGCAAAGGCAGCCCGCATCGAGACCCCAGCGTGTTCGAAATAAGCCATCTTGGCTGAGAGACTTTGTCTCCTAGGGGGGGAGTGTGTTTGAGTGGGGGCTCGAGACTTTGTCTCATCCTAGGGGGGAGGGGTGTTGTGTTCTAATGGTTTTCCTTCCACATGGATTACAATGTATCGGAGCCAATGTAACCTTGCCTATAGCAACAATGTAACCTTCAGCTGTATCATATAAACCCTGTAATAGGACGCGAGCTAATGACCACCAGCTGGCAGCAGCGAGCGTCCAAGCTCTCTTGGTCCGAACTCATCAAAGGCAACAGCGCGGGAAGCTTTCCCGCCACTACCTACACCTGGACAAGAAGGGCGTGACTCGCAATGACGTCACGCAGGCAGTAGCCAATGGGCTACCATGGCACCACGTTCAAATGTATTACTGCTGTATAAAAAGAGCTATCGATCCGCCATCACCTCATGTTCCCTCTGTCCACGATGCAATAAACCTGAGTTAACCCAGCCCGAGGCTGTGTCCTGTGTCTTGGTCTTCATACACCAAAATTTCTCAGGATTTGTTCTCCCTTCCCTTGATGACATAACTCAAAGATGGCCATGCTCAAAAGCTAAACCTAGCGCCAACTCTCTTGGAGACTTGCTAATAAATTTTGTCTGTTCAAAGTGTTATATAGTATTTCTGAAGACCAATGAAGTTCTATTTCCTTATAAAGAGTTTTTTTCAACTTTACAAGATGAAACTATTTTGTTCTGGTGCATAAATAAAAATAAAACAGGAGAAGAAAGTGTTTGAAAGATGTCTAATATTGTTATTGTATGGCATTTGATGTATGTAACTCTCCTTGTCTCTTTCATATTTTTAATATCTGTATATTGGATTTTATTTTGTATATTTATTTTGTATTGTTGTTTTATGTTCACATACCTGTATAAACAAACAAACAAATAGAGGCTTGATCATCTACTGAGGATGAAGAATAAGCAATTTACATTAAATTTTTAGAGATCTGCTCAATGTTTTTCAAACCAAATGTAACCAAACCAAACCTAACCATGAGCTTCTCCACATTAAACCATCCTAAACCTATCTGTTAACTGCACAGCTAAGCTTTACCTCCTTTATTATTTAGAAAATATATCCCCTGTTAGGTAGCTACAGTTTTTGTCCATAAGAGGGAGAAAACCCTGTTTCTTGTACTTCACATGCATAGGAGTGCAAGTGTGTACAGTATGTTTTTGTATTTCTGTGTTAGTTTTTCCTATTTATAATAATTTCATACCACATTCAAATTTATTTTTTACAGCAATACAAGTTATATATACAAAGGAAGAAAGAAAAAATGGCATTTTCTGCCCTTGGGGGATGCAATGTAGATTAATACGAGTTAAATGGAATGTGACCAATTTGTGAAGCATTTGGTTTGTATCTTGAGAAATTGAAGAGGAGTTCATTTTCCATGCAATCAGAACCAGCCGTAGGCTACAGGCTCTAATAGTTCAGTATGGATGCCACGGGCTACCTGTTTTAGTATGGAGTATTCTGGAGTAATTCCTATTATATTTTGAATGCAATGATGTTATAAATTTACCTATGTGACAGGAATGTTCTTTGTCATTAGTTAAAAAATGCACATATAGTTTATGAAAATAACATCAATTGTAAAATATCTTCCTAATCAAAGAGAAAGGCAAACATATAAACTACAGCAGTTTACTTTTGAATAATGTCTAGGAATTATCTAAATTATAAATTAAATTCACCAAATTTACTAGCATCTCGTTCACCTTGTTTTGAGATATTGGGAGGAGGCAAGTGAAAAACCTGAAACAATGGGTTTTCCATTATTTCAACACTGATAAGTAACCACTAAATTACAGGAGTCCCACACATTTCCTTTAGATGATGTACAGTCATTTATCTCAACTTCTTAAACAATTTGTAGTCTTTATGAAAAGTTTTCACTTTCAAAAGACAGTATGCATGATCAAAACTAATGCAACAGTGGTTGCTGTACATAGGATATGGGGAAATTGTGATTGGGATAAAGTAATTAACAGCAGCAAGCAATTATGAGTTTTGGGTCTGTTTTTAAGGCTGGTGGATAGGAGCTAGCTAGGTAGCATAGTGAGTTGAGCACCTGGATGTGGAGATAAAGGTTGACTTCCTACTGTGCATCGTGGGAAAAAGAGCTAGCTTGTATAAGGTAAAAGTAAAGGTCTTCCTTGCTCGAAAGCCAGTCGTATCCGGCTCTAGGGTTTGGTGCTCATCTCTGTTAATAGCCAAAGAGCCAGCATTGTCTGCATCTGCAGACATATGGCTGGCATGACTGCATACCGGAGTGCATGGAACCCTGTTTACCTTCCCACCAAAGTGATACCTATTTATCTACTTGCAATTTCGTTGCTTTCAAACTGCTAGGTTGGCAGGAGCTGGGACAGAGATGGAAGCTCATTTCATTGTGCAGCTCTCAGGTCTCAAGCTGCTGACCTGCCAACCTTCCAGTCATCAAGTTCAGCATCTTTACCGCTAAGCCACCGTGGTCCCATGTAGCCTTGCACAAACTGTATAGCACTAGAGTGCCCCCACATGAAGGGAATGAGAAACAATTTATGAGTACTTTATACTTAGGAAACCATGAAAAGGATCATCATAAATTGGAACTGATCTGACAGCACATAATTATTATTATTAGTGGGCAGGACTTCAGTGACAGGTTGTCCTAATAAAATACCTTGATTGTCATACCATGCTGTCCAAGAGTTTGGGTAAAACTTGGACCATTTCATATTCTAAGACCCCCTCCCTGTTGGGGAAAAGGGGCAAAATGTTTTATTGTAAAGAAAGACATGTACAAGAGATTAGTCATAGAATGCATGACAGTACTGTATAATTTTGTTTATCTCCAGAAGGATATTATGGTGTTGGAAAAAGTGCAGAGGAGGGCAACCAAAATGATTAGGGGACTGGAACACCTTCCTTACCATCTGAGGCTGCAACGGTTGGGCCTTTTCACTCTTGAACGACGGCGTCTAAGAGGTGACCTGATTGAAGTTTATAAAATCATGCACGGTGTGGACAAAGTAGATAAGGAAAAACTGTTTTCCCTATCGCATAACACTAGAACTAGGGGACACTCCATGAAACTTTTGGGTACTAGTTCACAAACAAATAAGAGAAAGTACTTTTTCACCCAGAGGATCACTGGTCTATGGAACTCCCTGCCAGAAGAAGTGGTGACAGCTGTCAGTCATGACAGCTTTAAGAAAGGATTAGACAAGTTCATGGAGGACAAGGGTATCAATGGCTATAATTATGGATACCTAAGAACAACCTCCAGGTTGGAGAGATAGGCAGGGTATCTCTCAATGTCATTTCCAGGGAATCCTAAGCAGGTGAAGGCATCTGCTTGGGAATAATACCCTGAAGCTAATGGTGAGCCACTGTGTGAGACAGAATGCTGGACTGAATGGGCTGTGGCCTGTTCCAGCAAGGCTGTTCTTATGTTCTTATACTTTTTAGGCTTCAGATTGAGTGAGCTCTCCTGTCAGGTAAGGCCTGAGCCAAATGACCCAGCTGGCTTCTACATTTGTAGAACATGATCATACCCTCCTCCAATTCTTGGCAAGATCTGCTTATGTACCTTCCTATTCACTACCAGTGGGTTACTTGTTCCTCCCACTACAGTCCTCCATTTTGCCAAAAATTTATCCTAGATATTTTCTTACACTGACGGGGAAAGTTTTTAAAGGTTAACTGAGGTCTTTAAGTGCACGGGAAGCAAAATGTGGTGGAGGTAAACCATTAAATCCTCATCAAGAACTGAATCACTCCTTCTAACTCTAGGATACAATCAAGAAAGATCCTATGAGTTTCATTGGAAATCATATTCTGGTATCAATTCAACATAAAAGCAAATTTCGGTAAGATCAATTACCGGCCGATTTTTATAAGGAATTTAAAGATGTTGAGGTACCAAAGCTGGTAAAATTATATAATTATATACTAGATGGTGGACAAATTCTGACTTCATGTATAGGACTACGATCGTTCTGTTGCCAAAATTGGGAAAGAATTTGGAAAAAGTGGAATCTTATAGACCAATCTCTCTTATAAACCAAGATGCTAAGATCTTCACAGCAATATTGGCTAATCATTTAAATAAATTTATGGGTGAATATATAAATGCAGATCAAGTAGGATTTTTAAAAGGGAGACACATGGCTGACTTGACTAGGAGAGTGTTAGACTTAATTGATAATAAGATTTAGAATTAGAAGGGTAGATTTAGATTTAGAAGGGTAATTGATTTGTTATATCAGAAAGGGATTGCTAAGATTAGAGTAAATGATGAGGTCACAGATGAGGAAAAGCTTGAGGCAGGTACTAGACAGGGCTGTCCTCTGTCCCCCTATTTTGTTTATTATGGCAATGGAAATTTTGGCCAAAAGTATAAGAGAAGATGTAAAAATAGAAGGGATAATGGGCAATAAAATAAGTATGTATGCAGATGATACACTGATAACGGCTAAGCACCCTGAGAGGGTTATGGATAGGATTAAAATACAACTTGAGGATTTTGAGGATATTACGGGTTTGATGATAAACTGGGATAAATCGGAAATGATGTTGTGTAACATGGGAGAAGGGGAGAGGGAAAGGTTTGAGGGATTAACTAATATACAAATCAAAGATAAGTTGAAATATTTGGGGATAATTATATCAAATAGATTGGAAGAACTTAAAAGATTGAATTATGATAGCTTGAAAACGGAATTTAAGACCAGAATACAAAGTTTTCAAAAGTTGAAGTTGTCATGGTTCGGGAGGATTGCAATTTGCAAAATGATGCTGTTACCGAGAATTAATTTTTTATTTAATGCACTTGCAATTCAAATGAACGAAAAGGAAATTAATGAGTTTCAAAAGTTGTTTAATAATTTCTGTAATGGAGGTAAAAAGCCTAGATTATTAAAGAAATTATGGTATCTGCCTCAGAAAGAAGGGGGTTTAGGAATGCCGAATTTAGTAGCATATTATCATGCTTTCCAAATTAAGAATGTTGTGAAGATCTTGGCAAGAGAAAAAGTAATTTGGGAGGAGATTGAGATGAAAGATTATAGGAATATAGGCAAAATGATTTTTTGGGGAGGTAAGGTTAATGAGAACTATGACAGTAAGAATTAAGGAGCATAATTATAAAATGTTGTGGCAATGGTACCTGACACCACTGAGGTTACATCAGATTGATAATAAAAAGGATAACCTATGTTGGAGATGTAAAGACACTATTGGAACTTATGAACATATGTGGTGGAGTTGTAAAATGATAAGTGATTTTTGGAGAAGAATAGAAAAAGAGGATGGGGAAATAATGGGTAAGAAAATTAATCTGGAGTCAGGTACCATTATGCTAACAGATGTGGATGGCATGAGTTTAAACAAGGAGGAAAAAGAGTTACTAGAAATAATGTTAACAACGGGTAGACAATGTATTGCTAGACATTGGAAAAATGATGTAATTATACAGACGAGAGAATGGTATAAAGAAATGTGGAATTTAGCATTGAACGATAAATTGACATGGGAGATAAAAGTAAAAAGGGATAAATGGAAAGAAAATAGATTTTGGAGTATTTGGAAGCCTTTTGTCGATCACTCTCTCACGGGTGCAGAAAGTAGTAGACCTGTACCAGCTCAAAGTAGTTTCTGGAGGTAAATATTGGGACCGAGCTTTCCAGGGCAATGTAAATAAACACTGGGTGGAATTTAAGGGAAAATTGGATTTTGAAAGTTGTACCTAAATTATAGTATTATTGAAATGTTTTATGAGATGGTTATAGTTGTAGTGATAAATAAAGAATTTCTGTGAAGATTTTTTGAAACAGGTTAGATGTTTTTCTAGGGGATGTTTAACATTATAGATAGCTATAAAAAGTAACAGTTCAATTATTATGTATGCGGTTATTTTTTATGAAACATATGTATTTTCTTTTTTCTGATGTATTGTTTTATGTATGTCTGTATATTTTTGAAAAAGTTAATAAAAATCTTTTTATATAAAAAAAGATCAGTTCAATACATACATTTGTATATGTAATTTGCCTTGTTGAGAACCATATTTCTAGCACTGATAATTCTAGATCTTCATCTTAAATGGTTTAAGGTATCTCCTATGTATGGAAAGTTCTACAATGTTGCTTCAAATTCAGAACAATCAAATATTTGCTGATATTTTACTTTTGCTTTTCTCATAAATAATTTTTAAAAAAATTGGATTCCCCAATCATCATCATCATCATCATCATCAAAAGATTCAGTGATGAATCTTTTATGATGCAAGCTTTCATCTCAATGGCATTTGTTAAAAGATTGCTATGAAAGAATTATTCATTCTGTAACATAACTGGTGATCTTCCACAGTTCAACAATTTATGTATTGCCAGAAAGAGAAGAAAAGTGGTTCAGATTTACAGAAAGAAGAGAGAGAGAGAGAAAGAAAGAAGTCAGGAAAACAGAAGCATATGATAATTTATATACGTCGTCGTCAGCTGCAACTCATATCCAAGAATGCATTTTTGCCCAAAGCAGGAAAAATGCCATTGGTGTGGCTTTGTTTAAGGTGGAGCCCAGCTTGTCATGAAGTGACCCACACATTATGATCATGGAGCCATCTCCTTCGGCATGTATGAAATTAGACATGCAGGATTTAACACTGGGACTGCAATGGACTGCCGCAGCCTTGAGGATATTATCAAGGTGCGCCTTCACAACCAATCCATCTAGCATGGCTCCTTTCACCTCCATGACCATTGGGAATCAGAGTTCCTCCTCCACTCATTTTGCCATTGGGCCCAATATGATGGTTTCCAGTGAGGGGGATCATCACCCACCTAAAGGGGCTCATGCACCGGTAGCTGTTGGCCCCTTTAGGAAGTCTGGTTATTTACCACCACCCAACAATTGGCGTTGAGTTGCTGGCTGTACAGTCTACTCCATTACCATAGCGGGATGTCCAGCCAGACTGTAATATATACATAGATGGACCATTACTATAATTTATGTAGAAATGCAAGACGTGTCACCATTAGTGGAGAGGAGAAGGACCAGGCAACATTTGCTGAGTTTGCTATCCGTAGTCTTGTTGTTGATGGGTAGACCCAAAAGTCCTGCCTTTCTTTCTTATACCTCTTTTTATGATCAGATTTGGATTAGGTTGTCCTCGAAACAGAGGATGCCCTGAAAGGGAGAATTGTCTTGTCTTTTGTAAAATAGAATATTCAGCTCCCAACTCTACAGCATGGCCCCCACTTTTTCTATCTGGTTTATGTTCCACAGCAATCCACAGTTTTTACTAGAGCTAAACACTTGCAAGCTCTGCTTTCCACTCTGTAAACCATATCTGGGAGGATATGCTGTGCTAATTAAGAGAATGACCTGAGGGCAAGTATCCTTCCAATCAAACTTGGCTATGTCCTTCGGACTTCTGAGGTTGAAAGGTATGTGTGCGTGTGTGTGTGGGGGGGATTAAATTCTGTTTTATTGGCAAGCATCCCTTTTAAGTGTATGTGCAATGTCATTTGGGAGTACGAATAGCTCCAACAACAAGATGTTCTGTCACTGTTACATCCATTTCTATGAATAAATGAGGGGAGAAAATAGCAAAATGTTGGGCTTTCTAAGAACAATAACATTGCAATTTGGTGGCTTAGTGTTGATTAAAACAACAACAAGGACATTATTTAGTCTGAAATTTCAGTACTAATACCAGAATAATAAACCAAAGTTTGCCCACTGCATCAGAAATCCTGATTCTGCTGAACAGGCAAAGTCTCAACCAACAGCAAACTAGTGCACTTATGAGTGTATGAGATTTATTTAGCGTATGACACTTGTACATGTTGAGTCAACATATAACAAAAAGAATATATATAAACTATATAAAAACTAAACATTAATTTATGAGCAAACATCTAAACAATTTGCAGGTATATATTCGATTACACCAGGAGTCGCCCTTAGAAAATCTTCACTATTGCTCTCTTATGCTCTAAGGCAGAGGTTCCCAACCCCTGGCCCGTGGGCCTAATCTGGCCCATGCATATCATTAATCTGGCCCATGGAGGCTACCTGGGCATCTCTAGACCCACCCCCCAACACCAGAAGTCGCAATACGTCATTTACTGCGGTGGCAGTGGGAGTCACAACATTTTTCTGGGTCTCTTCTCGGTTGCACTTTGACAGCTGAAGTGAAACCTTGGGTGACTTCCGGTGCCAGGCGGAGTTTTCATCAGTGCCTGGGATCCCAGCACAGAACCAGGAAGTCAGCCACAGTTGCACTTTAGCTGCCGAAGCGCACCCAAGAAGCGATGGAAACATCTTAAACCAGAGCAAACATGCTCCAAAAAGCCTCCCGCTGCCCTGGGAAGCGGTGAAGTCTGTCCAAGAACCCACTAAAAGGACACGATTCCTGCCACCACCGATGACAACAATTACAACGAAAATGCAAGTAGTGGGCGCAGCCACACCCCTGGTCCTCACAGCTGAGCATGGTGGCAGAAACTGGCCCCTGGTAGGAAAACATTGGGAACACCTGCTCTAAAGCTACATTGTTCTATAATATATTGCAAAGTCTGTCATGGTACCCTGTACTCACATGCTGATGATGGTAGTTTCCCCCATTTATGAAAAAGTCCGCACATCTATCATGCCCTGTACGTATTCTATTAAGGTTAGCCCATATCTTGTGATGTTGATCAAAATCAGGTGGTGTTTTGGTTACACATTGAAAATTTTGGTACTGGTGTGGCGCTTTCCCCAACCATTCTCTTCTCCATGCACCCTGGAGATTGAACTCTGAGAATTAATGGGCAAAGAGATGAACAACAGCTAGCAAATAAGAGTGGAATACAGAGGGGGAAATTTTGCAGCGGGTATTTAAGCAAAGTAACTTTGATTTGGATCCCTCTTCTCTCTTCTTCAAGTGCCACATCAGATTCTGAATTTTGGTTATCATCATGGTGAGCAGCCATGAAGATTGTCCTGGGAACCATATAATCCAGTGGCCTTCCATTTGCCTTTTGCATTGTAGTGTGACACTGTACCACTGATCCAGTTCCGTGAGTCACTTTCTGGTCCTGAGCTCTTTTGCCACACAAAGTCCTCATCGGCCCCAGGCAAGTATTGATGAAGCTGTTCGCTCCATCAAGATTGATTCAAGCAGTGGTGGGCTCCAAAAACTTTTACTACCACACTGTGGGCATGGTATGGTGGGTGTGGCCGGGGGAAAAACCCTGTGTTGTACCCAGATTACGACTACTTTATTTCAAAACTTGGATGGGCGGGTCCAGCCAGAATATCTGCTACTGGTTCTGGCGAACTGGTGCGAACCTGCTGATGCCCACCACTGGATTCAAGTGAAATTTAATCCACTTGGGGACCATCAGCCTTCCCTGTGGACTTCATCACCTAAAGCCATCTGTCCTCAGGGTTGTCAGGTTAGTTAACCACCACCTAATGATCGGCATTTAGTCACTGGCAGTATGGTTTACTGTATTGCGATAGCAGGATAACCTGGCTGGACTTGGACATTTTGAAAGCTTGTTTAATAATGTCACTGCCATCTTCTGAATCCCATTTCCCTTACTCTCTCCCTCAACCTTATGTACACAGTAAATCTGTGGCCTCAGTATTGTATGCTAAGTGTCTGATAAGTGAATTGTTCTCCAAGAAAGCTCACTATTTTTGTCTGTGGTACCTGTTTGTCTGATAGGTGTCATATGCCTTTCCCCCATTTTGTTTTGTTATGTTTGAAGTAGACAATCCTTGGAACATTTCCCAGACATTTAATTCTCCAAGGATCTTTGGAATGAGAGAATATCTATCACATAATTAAAACTAGGTTTAAGTGGAGGCTTTCAAAAAGTGACAGTATAGCATAATGGTTAAAGTGCTGGATTGCAATTTGGAACAAACATAGAATGATTATGACCAGTTATCTTTCTCTACATACCTATTTTACATGGCTGTTGAGATAAAGTAGAGGTGGTGAATTGTATACACTACTTTGGATTCATTGGAGGACCGCAGAGTTTAAACAGGAACTAATGAACAGTTAGTGACATTAAATTTTAACTGGCCAAATATGTCCATCTGTATATCTTCAATGACAGGCTAGTATCAGATAACTTCAAGACGAGTCTTCTTGCAGCAAATTCCAAAAATGATGTCCTATTCTTGTATGAAACAATAGCAAACTAACATTTTTAAATGAGGGAGAGGAGTAAAACATGACGCCCCTTAACCTTTTCCAACCAGCTGAAGGTACACGAATCAGACAAGGAACACCATGTCTCCCACTGATAGTCTTTAAAGAGGGTTGTTGAAGGGTGATCTTTGAAATAATTTGTGCTTAGAGAAAGAACTCAAGCCAATCCTTTAAAGTTGTGCATGAAAAAACGATGAAAGTGGCTTTGAAGCGAAGCTGAAGGATTTCTAGTGCTTTCAACAGCTTCCTCTTCGAAGGCCTTGAAATTCAATCTTTAGCAAAAGGTACTGAAAGAAAACAGCAGGGTAGAGGGTTACTAAAATGGAAACAAAATGCAACAACAAAGACAAGGCACACGTGATAGATCAGGAGCAAATTTAGGGGTGATCCTAATTTCCTCTGTTGTGTTCCATTTGTGTTTCATGGCCAGGTTCTGTGTACCCCTGTCCTTATGATTTAACAAGGGCAATTTCAAAAATTTATTCAAAAATTTGTTCCTACACAGTTTGTCACACCTTGTAGTTCTTGGGCATTTATTCCCCCATCTTACGTACTGTATTTTCTGGCGTATAAGACTACTTTTTAACCCTGAAAAATCTGTGCCAAAGTTGGGGGTCGTCTTATAGGACAGGTACTTAACTGTAGCTTGTTTCCCCTTGCTTCATATGTCCGGTGCATATGGTGGGGGTGCCACGGCCGAGTCCCTGCTCTGTGCGGGGAGTATGAAGCAAGGGGAAGCAAGCTGCACACATCTTCCTGTACCTCGAGGAGGAGAACGTGAGCGTGGATTGGCTCTCCACCAGAACCTGCCCATTCGACTCGGAGGGCTGCACGTCTTCGGGTTGAGTGTGGGTTAATTTTTATTTGGTGTGCATTGGAAGAGAGGTAGTCTTATACGGCAAGTATATTCCAAACTCTATATTTTAACTGGAAAAGTTGGGGGTCGTCTTATACGCCCAGTCGTCTTCTACGCCGGAAAATATGGTATATGCATGAATCTGACATGTGGAAAGATGGAGTGGAGTGGAATAGAAAAGGAAAGAAGTCATATTTGTGGATTCAGCAGGCTTCTTTTTTGCTCTATTTCAGAAATATGCACCAGGTTGCCTGAGCATAAGGAATAATGCAAAAAAGTAGAGAACACGAGTGGGAGAATTAAATGTATGGCTAACTTTATTAGTAGAATAATCTACATAAGGTTCATGGACAAAAAATTGAAGCACGGCAAGTTGATGTAGGGTTCCACCCTGTCAACCCAAACAGTTAATTAATAACTAATTAACCACAAATGCCAAGTTCATTTTCACTTACGGCAACTCTCCCGGTTTCTAGGTATAAGCACTCAGAAGTCATTTATTTGTTCCTCTTTCTGGTATACTGCTCTGGAACTATGCAGCTTGCCCAAGGCTGCACAAATAGCAGAGCATGTAATTCTATCAGCAATACACATTCTAGGCAATTTTAGACAACCTCTTTTCGAGGAAGTGCAGTGGGAATCAAAAGTTGGGAAACACTGATCTAGATATTTTGATCCACAATTTCCATCAATCAGCAGCATGGTAAATTGTGAGAATTATCAAAGTTGTAGTCAAAAACATCTAGTGAGAATTGTGTTGCCCTGCATGATTGTATAAGAGTATTTGCATTAGGCAAATAATCTGTCATCTACACTGTCCTATCACAGGCTCAAATCCTCCGCAGATTAAAAAAACCCATTAAAAACTATTGACAAAAATTTAAAAAGATAAAAAGCTTAAAAGAGAGAGTGTGTGTTCTACTAAATTAGCCAGCAGGCCGGGGTTACCATGTGCCCCACACCTGCCCTGCCAGCTACTCACATACAACTGGAAGTCTGGGAAATAAGGACATTTGTTTAACTATTGCCATGAATGTACAGTTTCCTTCAGCTGGATTTTAGTCCAAGTTGCACAACCTCCTGATCAGGCATCTGATTCCCCATTTCAGATTCAGTCAGATCCCTAGGTTGGCTGAAATAATGAGTTCTAACAGTGCTGGAAGGAATATCATTCCTTTGACTTGTTTTAATCATTGCGAGCCATCTTGGCGTCCCTCACTGGGAAAAAGGTAAACAATTAATTAAATAAACAAACAAACTTTAAAAAGATATCATCCCATTGAGATTCACAAAACCCAGCACTTACTGATTTTAAATGTTTGGTTCAAAACAATTGTTTAAGAACAGAGAGAAAATGTTTTCCTGCTTATCCTCTGCTTCATTTGTTTGTTTTTTCTTTCTTGATATATATATATATAGTTTTGTGGTCCTTATGAGATGCAGATTTTGTTTGTTTGTTTTTAAATCTTGCTTGTTTTTATAGATTTTTGTATCCCTTGACAGTGATTTCATGCCTTTATGTGCATTTGGTTTTATTTTGCTTACATACGTTTACTCTTCAAAATCTCTTTGAGGATAAGCAAAATATACAATACAGTAGTTTAAAATTGTGTGGTTCATTGTTCTTGTTTTGTAGTACAGTAAAAACCCGACTTACAAATGCCTCGAGTTACAAAAAAATCAACTTACATAATGATTTTGCGCTAAAACCATGTCCCAATTTACACGATTTCCTATGGGTTTGCTTCGAGTTACATAAAGATTCTATTTCCTATGGGTTTGCTTTGAGTTAAATAAACATTTCATTTTTCCTATGGGTTTGCTTTGAGTTACGTAAAAAACCGATTTAAGCAAAAGACTACGGAACGGACTTTTTACGTAAATAGAGATTTTACTGTACTCTATACTATCATCGATGGACTAATAATCTGGCTTAGTCAACGACCATGTCTAATTTGCATGTATCACGTTTTTTAAAAAACCTCAAAATAAAACCCACCAACAAACATTTCAGCTTTGCAGACCAAACACTCAAGTCTATTTACCAGGGTCATTTTTATAATTATTATGAAAGGTAACAATCCTTATCAGACTATGTCCAGCCAAGCTGCCGATTAGTGTTAATTGTTTAGCCATTGTGTACTTGGTGTTTGTGATGTCTTTCAATCATGGGGGCCTAGGCCATCACTCATGTCACACATTGCGGGCCACCTAACAGCTGTTAGATGACCTAGAGATGAAAGGCTTCTCTCCTGTAACCAATCCCCTGAGTTATGCTGTCACCATCCTCTGAATTACTCTATAAATCCTGATAACGGCTGAACACATTGTAAACCAGTGTGGCAGACTCCCTGGCTGCCTCTGGAGAGTTGCCACCGGGATATGATATCTCAGCTGGTGCTGTAGAAATCCTATGATATGGTAGCCGCCTGTGCCCTCAAAATGCAGCAAGGGACACATCTCTGGGGATCAGAAAAACAGCACCATGATCTTGCATACATTTGCATTTGCTGGTGTAAGTCAGACAGATGGCTGCCTTGGTCAGGGAGCTCACTGACAATGAGAGGGAAAATGAAGGTGGGGGGGCTACATTAGAAATATATTTCTCTACTGTCTGGCTACAGATCCAGGGGATAGCAGTTCCAGATACAAGTCTCAGCCAGGAATGTAGTTACAGATTTTGAAGTGAAGCAGCACTATTGGATGGCTTCCAACATGGATGAAAAAAGGCAGTGTGTGTGTTTGTGTGTATGTATACCTCCACAAATTCTCAACACAAATAAACACACTATTGGTCTCTCACTAGAACATATTATAGCTATTATGTTGGACACATAAACACAGAAAACAGCAATACATGGTGTAACAGCAGTAATTTTTACATCCCGAATGTTGCAATTTGTGGTCTGGGGGGAAATGTCCATAGAACATTAGGATGCTTACGTCTGATTGCACAGATTCACCTTATAGAATGCACTGAGTTTTAACAGTTAAATAATGTCTTTATTGACCAGAAATATGAACAATCTGGCAAGGTAGTGTTCTCAACTGAAAAGCTAGAGTGAAGAAGGAATGTTGCCAAAGGAATGATGTAATCAATTTCTGCAAAATTGTTTTTAGGGGTGCGCATGCCGCACTATCTTCAGATAATTGTGCAGAACCAGACTGAACCAGCGATATTTGTTTGATTCTGGAATCCACTCTTCGGATGGGGGCAACATCAGTTCTATTCAACATCATATTCTATTTGGTATCAATAACATTAAAAAGATGACTACAGAATTGAACTGAGGAGAAGGGAAATTGAATGTGAATCGTTAGAATTCCCTGTGATTCACAAAGGTTCATGGGAGAGCAAGTAGGCTGAGGCTTTGGCACCAAAGGAGGAAGCAATTGGTAGCTGTAAACCCCCTCCCCTCCCTTTGAAGCCCAAAATCTCTTTGACTCTCACCCATTAATGCACTAGGGAAGGCTGAGACCGAGGTCCGCATGCACTGCGCATGTCGCATAGCAACTGATCTGTCAGCCTTTTCACTGAATTGTAAGGTGATGATAAAGGCTTGCATTTCTGTCTAAGTCTTTTTAGATTTGTTTTGTTTCTGGCATTTTTTTTAATTGTGCGGGTGTTATTTTTGCTTTCTTGATATTTATAGGTACAGGTTTCCCTTGCTCTAAAGCCAGTCATATCCAACTCTAGGGTTCAGTGCTCATCTCTGTTTCAAAGCGCTGTCTGCTTCTGTAGACATTTCTGTGGTCATGTGGCAGGCATGACTAGACACCGGAGTGCACGGATCGCTGTTTACCTTCCCACCGAAGTGGTTCTTATTTATCTACTTGCAATTTCTTGTTTTCGAACTGCTAGGTTGTCTAATTTTTTTATTGTAAATATTTTTATTATTATGTTGTACGCTACCCAGAGAGAGAAAATATCCCAGATGGGCAGGATATAAATGTAAAATAAAATAAATATATTTGGGAATATTCTTCTTCTCCGGTTTTTTAGTCAGTGTAGTATACTAAGCTTTACTAAAATATTATTGCACTATTTGGATTGAGTGTGGGAGTGATTGTAGAAGGCTTGTTATATGGGCTTTGAGTAAATAGCTCATATATTAAGGCATTGGGAACCCCCATCACCCAGTCAAAGCCATTTATATTCTCCTACCCCCAGGGTTTTTTTTAATAAAAATTTGGAAATGCACAGACCATTTCAGAGGCCAAATAGGCTGCAGTGTTTCTGAAAGGGTGCGGGGTGGGTTGGCTGTCATTTGTTTGCCTTTTATTTAGCTACAAAGTGGATTGGGGAGCCTCACACATTACTATTTTTTCCTCAAACTATTATTTCATTTGTTCATATCAGAAACATATAATAGTAAACTAAGAAACCCAGTCAGCATCTTACTCACTTGCTAGAGCAAAGAGGATAAATTAATTAAGTCAATATTCTGGTGAAAGAGTATCAGATAGTAAGAAAAACAAAACCCGAAAGATAAAAAAAAGACCAAATACATTGTGGCACCTTAAAGACTAACTATTCTGTTTTAGTATTAGCTTTCATGGATCAAGTACACTTCATCAGATGCCTGATAAATCAAATATTGTCTTTAAAGTTAGAAATGTGTCCTAGAATAGCTTTGTTAATGGATTTTGGAAGTACAAAAATAGATAAATATTTTTAAAAGATGATTGTTATTATGGTAATAATTATTTCATGTCAGAAATTATTCTGGGTTGAAAGGATTTTTGTAGAAGAAACTCTGCTCAGGGAGTACCCAAATGAGGCTCCTTTTGTCTCCCCAAGAGCTGGAACAGAGATAGGCACTCAATCTGTCATGCAGTACCTGGGTCTCAAACTGCTGACTTGCCAGCCTTCCAACTAACAAGGTGAGCTTCTTAACCACTGAGCCACCGCAGCCCCAGAAACATGCACCAATTAGGATTTAAGTTTGGCCAATGACAAAGCCAAGAAAGTGGCTTCATTTTGGCAGTCCAGGGTTTGATTGGGATATGAAAGAAGAACAGCTTCTGCTTCTTCTTCTTCTTCTTCCATGTCTAGGCCAGATGTGAATCTGCCAAAATGAAAGTGAGATTATTAATAGCAAAAAATTGGAAATGTATATGAGATTTGTAATGGAATATTTGTGGATTGGCCAAACCTTTCCCCAGGGGTTCGCCCGGCCTTCAACAGATCCGGGGACCAATCGGGCTTTGCAGGAAAGGCAATTGGGATACGGGCTAGTTAGTTAGTTTGGGGGGGCAAATCATAAAGCTTTGGCTGATGGCTATGATGGAAACAGGGCAAAAATCAGATATGGTGACTCTAATGGAAATACACAATCCTCCGCTTCTGGCTACAGATTCAGTTGGGCAAATAAAACCGCGCCAGACAGCAGAACAAGCTAGGTACCCGGAGTCAATATACATAGGCTCCGAGATAGGGCAGGAACAATGGGTTTCACCAGCCCAGACCTTAATTAGTTGTGTGTTGTCCATTAACCACAGGGCAATGTCCAAGAGCAGGTATTGTCTTGACCACCGGAAAATGCCATGTATGCAAGCCTTCTGTATTAGGGGGTCACGCACATCCTACGCGCGCATCACCCCAAGGCAGGGTAATAAATACATACCACCCGACCGAGATCAGGGCTGGACTTCACTGCACGATTGTCTCACGTGACTTCCTTGCGGCCAGCCACTCCTACATCTGGTAGCCATTGCAACAAAGATTGGCATAAAGAATTATAGAGCATTGCTGTAAAAGTTAAGTTGGCATGTGAATTAAAATTAAAGAAAGGTGTGATGAAGAAAAATGCATTTATAAATAATTGGGGTGAATGTATTGATTATTATTTGTTAAAACTAAAGGGATGGAGCCAGGACAAGAATATTTGACTTTTTGGAAATAAGGACTAAGAATAAGAAAGGGAACATTTTTTTAGATTATATGAATAAGATAATAATGTCCCCTGTTTTCTTACCAGCTTGCTTCTGCTACCGAAGGTAGTGATAACTTATTCAGAACAAGGTGAACATCAAAAGCCTGACCATTCGTGTGCAATGAAATTTTTATTACAACTGCTATTATCGCCACCTGCAGGAAACATTTTTGTTGATCAAGGTGTTAAATAGGATACTAATAATATACTGAACACAATATGTGTTTAAACCATATTTATCTGGTTTTGGATTAATGATATGGTGTCAATTTTTTTTAAAAAAAGTGCATTCACTAAGAATGATGAAAGGGGAAAATGCATGTTGAATCTTTGAACAAAGTGATGGGAATAATCGAAATACTTACAGTAAATGTGTGGCTTCCTGAAGACTGGATCTTTGTGAATTCAGCTTTTCCTACAAGTTTCTTTTTAGCTACCCGAAAGCTATGTGATAGCTCCACCATTTGACGTTTTTGAAAACTGACTACAGTACTTTGTTTTCCAGCTGAAGACATCATTTCTGAAACAAAAAGACAACGAGAAGCCACGAACTAAATAAAGATTTAAGAAAAAGAATGCGTGTTTACTAATTGGACTGTACCTGCTTAAGGCAACATGACTGTCCAAAAAGTGACACACACACACCACCCCAAACTATAGAGGAGATGTCAAGGAAACTCTAGCAATCAACTAGGAGATTAATGCAGCACAGTCCTTCTTCTACGGTTTTGTAGATCTTCAGTGGGAAATAAATGAACAATTTGAGATTTTAAAAACTGTAACAATGTGAGATTCCAAAAACTGATTAAAAAATGCTGTGTAGAAAATATCTCTCTCTCTCTCTCTCACACACACACAAACTCACACACAAACTCACACGCACACAAGCCAAGAACATTTTGTTACAGGGAGAGAAAGGTTTATGTGCCATGTAAATGTATTACTCCTCAATAGTTTCTGAGTGCTAGATGGAGCATAGCAAATGAGCGCTACTGTTTCAATGACCTAGATTTTACAAGCACTTTGCAGGTAAGTGTTGAGATAATATGTGCACATAGCACAGAGGATAACAATATAGGGGAATGCCTACTAGTTCCAGGGTCTTACCCCAATCAGTCATGAAAGTCATATAGACCATAATCCAATGCAAGTGGCTACCTCTTAGCAGCAATTCTAATACAGTCAAAGAGTCAGCGCTATCTGCATCTGCAGACATTTCTGTGGTCATGTGGCAGGCATGACTAGATGCTGGAACACATGAACGCTGTTACCTTTCCTGCCAAATCGATATCTATTTATCTACTTGCAATTCTTGCTTTCAAACTGCTAGGATGGCAGGAGCTGGGACAGAAATGGGAGCTCACTCCATCGTGAGTGACATGGGAACCTTCCAGTTATCAAGTTTAGCATCTTAACCACTAAGCCGCCATGGCCCCTGTTGTGTTCTCAAATGCTGTACCTTTATACAATGTACCTAATCATGTGTAACCAATGTATCCCTTCTACTTGTAACATGATAACCCTCAGCTGCACCACTGTAACTCTAATAGGACGCGAGCTAGTGACCACTAGATGGCAGTAGCGAGCGTCCAGCTCAATAGCCCAGACTCACCTAAGAACAACAGCGCGGGAAGATTCCCGCCACCACCTTCACCTGGACAAGAAGGGCGTGACCTACAATGACGTCACGTGGACAGTAACCAATAGACTGTCAAGGAGCCACATTCAAATGTATAGCCACTGTATATATTGAGCTGTTCGTCCGCCATTACCACATGTTCCCTCTGACCAGCATGTAATAAAGTTGTGTTAAGCCAGCTCTTCGGCTGTCCCGGTGTCTTGGTTCCCATACACCAAATTGGCGACGAAGGTGGGATTATGGCTTCCCACGGGACCAAGACATACGCCGGTTTCGACGTCAACAAACCGGAAGATTGGGAACTCTTCGAAATGGATTTCCAAAGTGCGCTGGTGGAGTTCGAGGTCACGGACGAGGGAAAGAAGAGAGCCATCCTCAGCAGAATGCTCGGGCACGCCGGCAAGAGAGTGCTGGTCGACCTCATCGCACCGAAGAAGGTGGGCGAGCTGAAGGCAAAGGAGCTCCTGAAGGCGATGCGTGACCATTTCCAGCCCTCGGTGTCGATGTTTCCAGCCCGGGACGCATTCTGGAGGCGAGGCCAAGCGCCGGGCGAGTCGGTCGCCGCATTCGCAGAGGCCCTGCGGCTGGCCGCCGGGCCATGCAAATGGGAGAACCTGGAAATCACCCTCAGGGACCGCATGCTGTGTGGCCTGAGGGACGAGGAGGTTCAGCGGAAGCTGATGAACCAGGAGCCACCCCCGACATTGCAGGAGGTCGTGAAGGCAGCACAGGCCACGGAAGCCACGAGGGCCGGAGTGAAAGAGCTCCAGGGCAGGCTCCCACAGGCCGACCTAGCAGCAGGCTCAGTGCACGCAGCCCGGCGAGCGTCGAAAGCCTCCACGGAGAGCAGCGACGAGGAAGACGTCCGGAGGGTCCGGAAGGCCGGCCGACGCTGTGACGGCTGTGGAGCGGCCCACGACCGCGCTAAGTGCCCGTTTAGGAAGGCCGAGTGCCACAACTGTGGGCGCCGCGGGCACATCGCCAAAGTCTGCAGACGACGGCGCGAGGACCGGAGGAGCTCGCCAGACCGTTCGACGAAACCGGACAGCTCGACGAGACCAAAGGATGGCGCCCGGCCCACGAGGAAGCAGGACGGTGTGGGCCGCATCTCCGACGACAGCGACGACGACGCCCCAGTTTTCAGCGTGTCCCTGGGACACCCCCGTTACTTTGTTGAGGTACTGGTGCAAGGGGCCCCTGTTAGGATGGAGATTGACTCGGGCTCCTCATATTCTATCATTTCCCAGAGGGAGTTTTTGAGAATTGCCCCCCGCGTACGGCCCAAGCTCAAAGCGTTGAGGTCCACGCTTCGGGACGTGCAAGGGAACAGTATCCCGGTGTTGGGGGTTGGGAAATTCCAGGTCCAATATAAGCGGCACGCCGCGGAACTCCCCCTAGTCGTCCTTAAGGGGGGAAATTGCAGCCTCCTCGGGACTCAATGGTTTCAGCCCCTGGGTTTATTCATTGAAGGGGTGCATGCCGTTGGGACTGACCCAATACAGAAGGTGTGCGACGCGCACCCCGAAGTCTTCAAAAAGGGACTTGGGAAGTTCAATGGACCCCCAGTAACTTTCGACCTGGACCCGGAGGTCCGCCCAATAAGACTCAAGCCGCGCAGAGTGCCTTTTGCACTAAAGGACAAAATAGAGGCGGAACTGGACAAATTAGTGGGCCAAGGGATTCTTGTTCCTGTTGATTCTGCGGAGTAGGAAACTCCAATTGTCATGGTGTTGAAGGCAAATGGGGAGGTTCGCATTTGCGCCGATTATAAGTGCACCATTAATAAGGCAATCTGCCCTAATGCGTATCCGGTGCCGGTGGTCAGCCATTTGCTAGCCAGGCTACATGGGGGGGAAGTGTTTCGCTAAGCTCGACCTGGCGCAAGCCTATCAGCAACTCCTGGTAACCCCTGCTGCAGCTGCTGCACAGACCATAGTCACGCATAAGGGGGCGTTCCAGGTGACGCGCCTCCAATTCGGCGTGAACTCGGCGCCTGGAATTTTCCAATTGCTCGTGGAACGCCTCCTAAAAGGGCTGGATGGAGTTTTGCCATATTTTGATGATGTATTGATAACGGGGGGGGGGAGTGAGATTGAGTTGGCTGAAAGGCTAGACAAGGTCCTGGCGGCATTCGAACAGGCGGGGTTGAGGTTGCGAAAAGACAAATGCGTCTTCTTCGCGAAGGAGGTTGAGTTCTTAGGGTTCCGAGTAACACCCGAGGGGATCAAACCGTCCAAATCCAAGGTGGCCGCCATCAAGAAAGCCCCTCGCCCCACCTCCAAGCCCGAGTTGCAGTCGTTCCTAGGGCTCTTAAATTTCTACCATTCCTTCCTTCCACGGAAGGCTGCAGTGGCTGAACCGCTCCATAAGTTGCTCAAGAAAGATGTGGCATGGAAGTGGGGCGATGACCAGGAGAGGGCATTCACGGAACTGAAACAAACTCCTGGCGTCTGACGCCATTCTGACCCATTTCGACTCCAAACGGCCGGTGGTACTGATCTGTGATGCATCCCCAGTGGGGGTGGGGACAGTGTTATGCCATGTGTTGGAAAACGGGAGGGAGGCCCCAATAGCGTTTTACTCCAAGTCCCTGTCCCAAGCGGAGAGAAATTACGCCCAGACAGACAGGGAAGCGCTGGCGATAATTGCAGGGACCAAAAAATTTCACGATTTTCTATATGGCCACCCCTTCACCATCGTGACCGACCACAAGCCCCTACTAGGCATTTTTACCGCAGATAAGCCCACGCCACAGATCCTGTCCCCGAGGATGCTCAGGTGGGCCATTTTCCTCAACGCCTACCAGCACGCGTTGGTGTACCGGCCCGGGAAAGAGATCAGCCATGCGGACGCCCTGTCGAGGTCCCCCCTTCCCCAGACGCACAGCCACGTGGGCGAGGAGGAGCCGGACCGCCAGGTGCTCATGATAGAAGTCTTAGATTCGCCCCCCCATAGTACCCGCTGACATCGCTAAAGCGACAAGCAGAGATAGGACATTGGCGGCGGTTAGCTCCTGGGTACAGAAAGGGTGGCCAGCGTATTCCCCAGCGGAAGAATTCGCCCCATTTTTCAGGAAAAAGTTGGAGCTGTCCCTAGAAAGGGGGTGTCTCTTGTGGGGGCAGCGGGTGGTGATTCCCACATCCCTTCGGCCGCGGGTGCTTAAATTGCTGCACGTCAGCCACCCCGGAATTGTGCGCTCCAAAGCGCTGGCCCGGAGCTACTTTTGGTGGCCCCAGTTAGACGCCGACATCGAGCACATGGTCGGCACTTGCGAGAGTTGCCAATGCTCCAGACCAGAGGAGGCCTGTCTTCCCCACAGGGAGTGGGACGCGGCTAAGGGGCCGTGGTCCCGGATACACATAGATTTCGCGGGCCCGTTCCGAGGAACTCTGTTTCTCCTTGTTGTGGACGCTTTTTCCAAGTGGTTGGAGGTCATTCCAGTCACGAGCACCTCCTCGGCCGCGACAATAAAGCATTTGCAGAGGGTTTTTTCTACGTTCGGCATACCCGACACTCTAATTAGCGATAACGCTAGTTGCTTCACGTCCACTGAGTTCAGGGCATTCACAGAGATTAACGCCATCCGGCACATCACCTCCGCCCCTTTCCATCCGGCCACCAATGGCCAAGTGGAGCGCCTCGTACGCACCACGAAGGACGCACTGCGGCGCATGGGCCCCGGGGATCTCAACCTGCAAGTGTGTCAGTTCCTGCTAGGCTACAGGGTGACAACGTTGGCGTCAGGATACTCCCCCACGGAGCTTTTAATGCGCAGGAAACTGACCACCATTCTCACTAGGCTAGACCCCACGAGAGTAGAAGACAAGGGGAGGAACATCGGGCTAGAGGCAACAAAAAGTTTCAGCGTGGGCGCCCCTGTGCATTGCAGGAACTACGCCAACGCGGGGCCAGCCTGGGTACCGGGGGTTGTCGTGGAGCAGACCGGTCCCGTATCATACCGCGTGGAGACCAGCACGGGTCTACTCTGGCGGCGGCATGCGGACCAGCTCAGGAGCCGGGTCCCAGGAAGGCAGGGCGCAGAAAGCTCAGACAAGAATTCAGCGTTAGGGTTCTCCCCCACCCGTTTAGCCCAAGGGGGAGGAGAGGGGGGTCATGGGTCCCCACCGAGGGGGGAGGAGAAGGAATTTGTCCTCGTAGATACCCCGCGGGATCACCCAGCAGAGTTTGATTTTGAGCTACAGAACCGGGGGGGGGGGGTTTCGGAGTGGTCCCCCACCCATCCAAGCGAGAAGAGGGGTTTTACATTAGCCCCTAGTGCCCCCGTTCTGCCCACAATGGAGTTTGTCCCTTCCCCTAAAGCTGCAAAACCGCAGCAAGCCACTAACGAGTCTCACTCTCCCATTACAGGACAAGGGACCAGGGAACAAGGAAGCGGTAGCGCCCCCAGGGCGGGCCAGCCCACATCGTGGCCCAAACGAAATTGCAATAAGCCATCTTGGCTAAGAGACTTCGTCTCATCCTAGGGGGGAGGGATGTTGTGTTCTCAAATGCTGTACCTTTATACAATGTACCTATTCATGTGTAACCAATGTATCCCTTCTACTTGTAACATGATAACCCTCAGCTGCACCACTGTAACTCTAATAGGACGCGAGCTAGTGACCACTAGATGGCAGTAGCGAGCGTCCAGCTCAATAGCCCAGACTCACCTAAGAACAACAGCGCGGGAAGATTCCCGCCACCACCTTCACCTGGACAAGAAGGGCGTGACCTACAATGACATCACGCGGACAGTAACCAATAGACTGTCAAGGAGCCACATTCAAATGTATAGCCACTGTATATATTGAGCTGTTCGTCCGCCATTACCACATGTTCCCTCTGACCAGCATGTAATAAAGTTGTGTTAAGCCAGCTCTTCGGCTGTCCCGGTGTCTTGGTTCCCATACACCAAAGCCCCTCAGCAGCAGATATTTTAAAATGATGGAATGGATAGGTGGTGGCTAGGAAATAAAATGAAAACTTAACCATTCTTTTCTTTTGATTAGTTTGCATGGGTACTCTTACTTTTCTTGACTATACATATACTGTGTTTTCTGGCATATAAGACTACTTTTTAACCCCAAAAAATCTGTGCCAAAGTCGGGGGTCGTCTTATAGCACAGGTACTTAACTGCAGCTTGTTTCCCCTTGCTTCATATGTCCGGCACATATGGTGGGGGGTGCCGCGGCCGAATCCCTGCTCTGTGCAGGGAGTATGAAGCAAGGGGAAGCAAGCTGCACACATCTTCCTGTACCTGGAGGAGGAGAACGTGAGCGTGGATTGGCTCTCCACCAGAACCTGGTGCCCATTCGACTTGGAGGGCTGCGCGTTTTCGGGTTGAGTGTGGGTTAATTTTTATTTGGTGTGCATTGGAAGAGAGGTAGTCTTATACGGCAAGTATATTCCAAACTCTATATTTTAACTGGAAAAGTTGGGGGTCGTCTTATACGCCCAGTCGTCTTATACGCCGGAAAATACGGTACATACATAGTCAGTGCAAACAGCATCAAGCCAAATGGCACAATTCGTACTCTTCCTTTGATTAATGCGTGACGTGAGGTGGTATTTGCAGCGGAATGAATGGATAAACAAATAAATAATTCTATTTCCTTAGCTCAACCATGTTTCTGCTGTTGAAATGTCATCCCTGACAGTAACAGGTTATATCATCACAGACTGCTTCTATTTTGTTGGGATACCAATAGTTTGAAATTTGAAAAATTAGTTGTTTCATGAATGCTTACTACTAACAGCTAGAAAGCATGAGATTTTGCCACACAGTACCAACATTTCCTACAGGATGCCAAAATACAAAACAACATGATAAAATTATAATCCATGCAACTAAAACAACTAGTCTACGTAGGCTAGAATTGTATCCTCTAACTTGCATGAGTTCTCCAACAGGATATGCATACAGTTGTCACATCCTCTCTTCCCGCAATACATAACCCCTTATTAGTTTTGCAAGCTTCTGCAAAGTGTTGACGAAATTGCCATAAGCACACTTGATAGGTGACAAAAATGTGCCCCTACCCTTGCACCCCATTTCATCTCAGCACTAATTTGAAATGCCAAGTTGACAATTGAGGGAGGAAAGCAGGATTGGAAGGTTGCCAAGAACAGCATGAAACAGATTTTGGAAACTAGTTTCCAGCTGTGAATAAATAATGCACATGTTGTACAGCCCTCAGTCAAGAAGCAAAATGGGCCACTACATGGGCAGCAGGCTTCTCTGCTTTATGGGGCTCCATCATTCCTGTTGTCAAACGTCAGTGTAAAGGTTCTAGTTTATTATTCTTTGAAGAGGCATGCAGCTTACAGGGCCCAACATTCAAGGTTTCGACGACTAGGCTGGCAGTAAAGGTAAAGGTTTCCCTTGCTCGAAAGCCAGTTGCATCTGACTCTAGGGTGCAGTGCTCATCTCTGTTTCAAAGCCAAAGAGCCAGCGCAGTCTGCTGCTGTAGATTTTTCCGTGGTCATGTGGCAGGCATGACTAGACACTGGAGCGCGCACAGAACACTGTTTACCTTCCCACCAAAGTGGTCCCTATTTATCTACTTGCAATTTCTTGCTTTCGAACTGCTAGGTTGGCAGAAGCTGGGACAAAGACAGGAGCTCATTCCGTCCTACAGTACTCGGGAATCGAACTGCTGACCTTCCGCCTCCCAGTCAGCATCTTACCCACTTGAACCACTGCAGTTTGCAGGCTGTCAAACTCCCCCAAAACATTGATGGGCAAAGAATGTCGTTCTTTTTCTTGGAACAGAAGACTCATGGGTTTGCAAAATAGGTCATGTCTTTGTCGGTTTGCGATTGAATCAAGATGCTTTTGTAGGCTTCTCAGTTTCAATAATTAATGGCAATGTAAAACTTAGCGCACAGTGCAGGAGCTGGTAATATAACTCCAAGAATGTTCACTACTGCTTAATGTACTGCCACATATTGTATGAATTTACAAAGTGAAAATGCTGAATGACTGCAGGAATAGATTCCACCAAGTGCCCTGCAGTGGCATGGCTATTTCCGATGTTACATTAAGCCTGTGTCCCATTACTGCGTTCACCAAGTGACAAGAACAAAATAATGACTACACCAATAATATGTTGCATTTAGGTAGCTGTAATTTTTCTGAAGGGACTGTGGTGGCTTAGTGGTTAAGATGCTGAACTTGATGACTGGAAAGTTGGCCGGTCTGTCCCAACTCCTGCCAACCTAGCAGTTTGAAAGCAAGAAATTGCAAGTAGATAAATAGGTACTGCTTTGGTGGAAAAGTAGCACCATTCTGTGTGCTTTGGCATCTAATCATGCCTGCCACATGACCATGGGAACGAACTGATGGCTTTAATGTCCACAAAACAAACTGGGGGCTGCATACAGTCTGTCAGCTCCACTCCCTCCATTATTAAGGAAGCCCATGATCTTCATGCTTGCCAAATGAAAAATAAAGTGAAAGCAAAATAGCTAAAGAAAGCCTTACTTCCACTTTCCTCCCATACCCAGTTGTAGGTAAGTAATGATTAGCAGCAACATCTAGATTTGAAAGGTCTTCTTTTTGCATGGCTCATATACTTAAGAAATTTTTAAAAACAATCAATATTGTTCAATAAGAAGAAATACAAAAGTGAGTTCCTTCATAATCTGCCCAACCCTTTTTAGGCTTTGTGGGGAAGTATTATTGTAAAATATGTAATTGTTGAGAATGGCATATGGAGTGTATAACTAAATCAATGAAGTAATTGAAATACAGTAAACCCCCTACTTATGAAAAAAGTCTGTTCCATAGGCTTTTTCTTAAGTCGAATTTTTATGTAACTTGAAGCAAACCCATAGGAAAAATGAAATTTTTATGTAAATCGAAGCATAGGAAAACCCATAGAAAAAATAATCTTTATGTAACTCGAAGCAAATCCATAGGAAATTGTTTAAATCAGGACATGGTTTTAGCACAAAATCGTTTTGTAAGTCGAATTTTATGTAACTCAGGGCATTTTGTTTTACTGTACTGTAGTGGAAGAATTTGTATACTTTGGTTCTCCAAATGGAGATTGTAGCTAAGAAATTAGAAGAAGACTGAGACTTGGAAGGCAGCAATGAAACAATTAGAAAAGATTATGAAGTGTAAGGAGAAGCTATTCCTGACCAAGACCATACACACTCTTGTATTCCCAGTCACTACATACAGGTGTGAAAGCTGGACAGTGAAGAAAGCTGATGGGGGAGAGAGAGAGAAAGAGAGAGATCCATTTGAAATATGATGCTGGAAAATAGCTTTGTGGGTAGCTAGAAAGACAAATAAGTAGCCCTGGAGCAAATCAAGTCTGAACTACAGTATCTTTGAAGACAAAAATGATGTAGTTGAGGCTGTTCTACTTTGGGCATATCATGAGATAACAAGATCCTCTGAAAAAGCAATAATGCTAGAAAAGGTTGGAGGTAGCAGGAAAAAAGAAAGACCCTATGTGAGATGGATTGACTCTCTAAAGCAGGGGTCCCCAAGCTACAGCCCATGGGCAGGATCCAGCCTGTGGTATGAAATCATGTGGCTCACACGCTTGCTGCAGTTGCCTCTTCTGCCGCCTCAATCCTTATCCCCTCTGCTTGGCTTGGCATGTCCCTGTCTGCACTCTGTAGCTTACAACAGCCACCCTGCTATGGAGCGCCGTGGAGGGGACAAGGATTGATGCAGCAGCAGCTGGAGCAGCCGCAGGCAGCTTTCCCAGCACACACTCTGGCTGAGCATGGTGTTTCCTGCCCTAACTCATGGCAGAGAAGTACAGCCTGGACCTCTCCTTCACCCACACCATACAGCTCCTCCAGGCCTGTAAGCAGGAGAGAGGTGGGAGGAGTGGGGGTGGTGGTCAGGGGGGAGTAATGGGAGGGCTCAGGGTGGAGAGGAATGGGGGGGATCAGGGTGCATACCTGTCAAGTTTTGGATTTGGATATAAGGGAAATTTCCTGGCAAATAAAGGATACTTGACAGCTATGCTTATCCTGTGCTGCCCTCCAATGGCAGCATTAGGGCATTGCAATCTAATTAATAAGGGATGACGGCGGGAAAGAGGGTAAAATAAGTGGTTTTCCTGTCCAATAAGGGATACTTGACAGCTGTGTCAGGGTGGTTGCCGCTGGCACCGCTGGCAGCAGTGGCACCACCAGTCTGGCCCTTCAACAGTCTGAGGGGCCATGAACTGGCCTCTAGCTTTAAAAGTTTGGGGACCCCTGCCCTAAAAGAAGCACAGCCTTGAGTTTACAAGAGCTGAGTATGGCTGTTGAGGAAAATACATTTTGGAGGTCTCATTCATAGAGTCACTATAGGTCAGAGACAACTTGACAGCACGTAACAACAACAATAAAATCATCATATAATTATTTTATCTTAATTGACAAAGCACTAAAGTTGATTTTTCCAGATGTAACTATGAAGAAGACTCCAAATGGCAGGCCATATTTTTCATATGGAGAAAAACAGGATCCCTAAGGTGGAAATAGGTTGGACCCCTCCTAATGCTGAACGACAACAAGGACACTCTAGAAATACACGGCAAAGAACTTTCGTGACAGATTTAAAGACCCTAAAAATGACATGGGATGATGCAGAAATATTCACCCAAGACCGAAACCATTGGAGATCCTTTGCTGTATGATATGCTACATAGCATGGGAGGATCTAAGTCTAAGTAAGTCTAGGTAAACTTTCAAAAACCTTTTTCCTACTTTCTCCTGAGTTGGTATACAAACAACTTCTTAGGGACAATGATATTAAAAATTACTGGCTTTTTATTATGCAGATGAAGTGGTATCTGCTTTTCTAAAACTCTTCTCATATTTAATTTCCAGTTATAAATGTGCAGCTAAAAATGCCAAATGTGGTAATACAAAAAGGAAACCACCTGTCATCTCTATTGGTTTCAAATTATTTCCACATTCAACAGTAACCTTTTCTGACATGCTTACAATTCTTCTGAATGGCAAGCATCCCTTTTCTTGTTGTCCTGTATCCGATTCTGAATATTGGCAATCATCATACCAATGAACCATGCAGATCGTCCTGACAATAAAATACAATGACCTTCCTTTTGCCTTCTGCATCATAGTGTGATACCCGTACCACTGATCCGGCTCTGTGAGTCTCTTTCTGGTCCCAAGCCTTTTTGACATGCAAAGTTCTCATTAAACCCCAGGCACTAGTATTGATGAAGCTGCTGCCCTCCAAGTGGGATTTAATCCACTTGGGGACCATCAAACTTCCCTGTGGACGTCACCACTGTTGTGTATTAAGATAATATTCAGTGTTATCATTACTTATCATAATGTGTTAAAATGGTGACTCACACCATTCCAGTTAAAGGTAAAAATTGGTGCACCCTTTCCCCAGTTCAAGGTGCACTCTTATGCAAATGTGTAATACCTGATTGGTTATTATTTTTGATCCTAGTGGGGATTCGTCGTTGCTCGAATATAGCACCTGGGGCGAGGCTGGGAGGTGGTTTAAAAAGGGACTCTCCTCGCTGCCAGCGCCTTCAACACCCACCCCCCACCGCCGCAGCACACCTCACAGATTCAGTCGCTCTCAGGGCCAATCGGACTGCTGATGCTGTTACTGCCGCCACCATCGATGTTGAGAAGCTCTGGTGTCGGTTTCTCATGGCCAGAGGGACTGTTGCTGTCGAGGCCATTGCCGAGGCGTGGGGCTCCTTCCCCCGGTTTGGCGGGGGGAGTGGTGGCACCTGCGCCGGCACCCCGCGACTGGAGGGACTTTGCTGCTGCCGGACGATGCTGATACTAAGTACGTTGAGCTTTGCTCAGTTATGTTTGTGGTACTATGGCATATTTATTTTGTACTGATTTGTAATTTTGTAACTTGTAATTTGGAATTGTATGCTTTATTGTATTTTGTGTGTTGTTCATATTGTTATATTGTATTTCATTTGTTATACTGTATTTGATTTCCCTGTTGTAAGCCACCTTGAGTCGGCCTGGGCTGAGTAGGGCGGGGTATAAATCAAATTAATAATAATAATAATAATAACAATAATAATAAGAACGATGACAACAACAAAAACAATAATAATAGCATTACTGATTGGTTAATTAAGGTGTCCAAAAGGTTGCTAACTTGTAACGTGGGGTAATGGCCGCTCAGACGCTATATAAGTGCTGCTTGCTAATAGGGTGTTGGTTCTTGGTTCGCACGATCACATGACACACACACACAAGTGTGGATTACCTTCAGTAGGCACAGGTGCAGAACTAATCTCTGGTAGCAGAATAGAGGAACGAGTGCAGGCAAATCATGTCTAGTTAAGCTGTAGTGTTATTTCCAAGAGTAGTGAATAAATCGTTGCATTGTTGTTTGATTCATCGCTCGTTGGACTCTTCATTTTAAAGCTTAAGACACAACAACCATTCAAAGTGGTTAGTTCTCACAGTTGACAGGTTAGTTGACTGCCGCCTGAGAATTGGCATTGAGTCACTGGCAGTATCGTCTACCCTATTACCATAACAGAATAACCTGGCCAGACTCTGACACAAAACAAGCATTAGCTGAAATAATTGCCTTACTACTAAACCATTGAAATCTGATAAAGGGATTAGCTGTTGCCAAAACATAGATTATTCAGTTCCTGTAGAATCTGAGATGATGCACATTTTGCTCTTGTGTTCTAGTCTTAGTGTTGCTCAGCAAAGTTTGGCTTCTCAAACCATGTCCTGGTGTCAAGTATCTTGGTTTGCTATGGAGAATCTCCAGAAGTACATCTGTTGATGGTTGTCTCCCTTCAGAGAGAGGTGTGGTCATTGTGGAGTTGAATGTTGACATGCTATGCTTGCTTTGACTATCTGTCAACAGTTATGTTGTAATTTAAGCAACCAGAATTCAGTGCTTGCTTTTTTTTGTAAGGCAGATAATATATCAAGCCTTGTTTCTTCTGGTAGGCTTTTATATGCACCTTCTCCATCTTCTTTCTAGATTAAAAGAGTTTCTCCAACCATATCTACAAAGTGAGTGAGTGTCATGGGATTCTTCTCCTTCCATCAAATTTTGAGACATGGATCTTGTGGCCACATGTCTCATGGTTTTTGAAGAGGCAGCTGGTCCTCTTTCAGCAATTTCTCTTACCAAGGATTATGCTTTATTATTGCCAAGGGTATGCATCCCTGTAGTTTAATGTGCTGGAACATGTAACACCTTTATTAAAGGCTTGTCCGCTTGAAGCTTCAACATCTGCATACATACTGCTCTCTGAGCATTTGGTTTTCCTCTGGATCATCTGGATTTCAGTCAGATGAATCCATCTGTCTGAAATCAGTTTTGAATCACGTATGGGCACTTTATCTATTGCAGCCCTCTCAGGAATTCCTGTATGGAAGAAAAGCTATTGTCCGGAAGTCATGGAAGCTATTTTCCCCCAAATCCATCTGTTCCATTATATCTGGTTCTCTCTTTAGGACAGGAGTTCTCAACCTTTTAAAGCTGGGGGCCAGGTAACGCTCCCTCAGGCAGCTTTGGGGGCTGGATGGGCATTTTGCCCTTCCTCCACCACAGGGCACTTCCTGGTGTGGTGGAGGAGGCGAGGGGCCACATGAAATGGTGCTACAGGCTGCATCTAGCCCACAGGCCAAAGGTTGAGAAACCCCGCTCTAGGGGAACAGAAATCATTGCTCTTTCAGTGTGAAGCAATGGAACATAAATCCTATAGGTACTTTATCTCCCTGATTCTTTTATGTTACAGTCTAAGACTATTGTCCAGCTGATAAGTGTACCACAAGAGGTTTATCCAGTTTTCACATTGTCAATGATAAAATCTACAACTTTAGCCCAAGCTTGGTCATGTTCAGTTGTTTATCGAGACTTGTAAAATATATCTCCTTCCCAAAGACCATACAATGGTCTCACCGACAATACAAAATTTGAAACTGTTCTTCTTTCATAATTTAGATTACCCAAGATTTGTTGCAAATGCTTCTTGTTGCTGGAAAATCTTTCTAATCACAGATTTGCCCAAATTTACCAAATACCCAGCAACAGTTAATCTTTTTACACTTTATCCACTAATTGCAAGAGCAATTCAGGTGTTTCTGTAGAAAGACTTTTAGCGATGATTTCAGGGTTCAGGCATGAACATATGACAAGAAGTGCTCCTTCAGATACTATCGCCCTAAGGCAAGCTTTCTCAACCTTTTCTGGGAGTGGGCCGGATCACTCTCCCTTGGATGGTTTTGCGTGCTGGTCGCATGTTCCCTGCTGCTGCTGCTGCCACCTCGAAGTGCCAAAAACCAGTGAAACATGCATTTTTGGCAAGTTCTTGTGCATTTCTGGTGAGTTCTTGTGCAAAAACATATGTTTTCATGCAAGAACTCACCCAAAACATGCAGGAACTCACCAAAAACATGTGTTTTCACCAGTTTTTGCCACATTGTTTGCGCTTTTGGGTGGCAGCGGCAATGAGGGCATCAGGGGTAGGATGAAATGGCTTCAGGGGCCGGGTTTGGCCCATGGGCTGGAGGTTGAGAATGCTTGCCCTAAGGCTTGAAGAGGGTGCTCTAGCATGAAAATTTTGAACTGATTACTTCTTAGGAGCTTTCTTATTGTCTCCAGATGTTCTGAAGGAGAAGAACATTGGTATAGGGACAGCCCTTTGGCTTGTCATCTGTGGATTTTTAAGTCCTTATCCTCACAGATAGGATCAGTTCATGGGACAAGTCAGAAATTTAACTTTTTACTTTTCTTCCTTGTTTCAGTAGCATGTGGCCTTGGAGATTCTGCAAACCACAGTCCAATAAAGCAGCATTGCTAAACTTTGGTTTATGGATATTCAGATGTTGTTGTTGTAGTTGTTTTTGAGATGATCAATTTGCTGAGGAAAGAAGAAGTACTACAAAGAATTTCAATTGCTTTTATCTCCTCTCCCTAACAACCTTCCTGCATTTCCTTGTGCTTTCCCATTTGTAGTATACTCACTGATCATGAGTTAAATATCCAAAAAGGAATGAAAATACTGTATGGGAAATGCCACAGATTTTTATAGCTTGGAGGTGTCTCTGCATCTGTTGCTCTTTGGACTAAAATTTGGTCTTCCTGTATTCTCTGTTTCTGGACTTTATCTTGATTAGGAAAAGGAAAAGGTCACCCTTGCTCGAAAGCCAGTCGTATCCGACTCTAGGATTCAGTGCTCATCTCTGTTTCAAAGCTGAAGAGCCAGCACTGTCTGCTTCTGCAAACGTTTCTGTGGTCATGTGGCAGGCATGACTAGTGCACGGAACGTTGTTTACCTTCCCACCAAAGTGGTCCCTATTGAACTACTTGCAATTTATTGCTTTCGAACTGCTAGGTTGGCAGGAGCTAGGACAGAGACGGGACCTCATTCCATCACGCAGTACTTGGGTTTGAACTGCAGACCAGCAGACCTTCCAGTCATCAAGTTCAGCATCTTCACCACTTGAGCATCCACAGTCCCTGGATTACCTGACCCTAAATGAAGCTCTTCTAGAAGGTACAGATGATTAATTCTCAGTGGAGCTGCAGGTACAGTGAGGTGAAGGTACAGTTGGAGTAAGTATAAAAAAAAGACCGATTACAGCTACATGAAGTAGTGCAAAATTTTGTAAATAAAACAAATTAGCTAGCCTAAAAGCTACCGAAATAGTTGAGTCACCGTATCATTGAATAGAGCTTTAAATTACCACTGGAGCTGAATGTTCCACCCTAGAGATGGAAGCCATCCTACAAAACAAATTTAGAAATTATGAAGCTGTCAAAGGCATTTCTATTTCTTGAGAAGGCTCTGGTGCCTAAACCATACCTGTCAAACCGCGGCTCCGGAAAAACGGGACCTGCGCACATCGCTTGTGCGCAGGTCATGTTCCACGCATGCGTGGAAAGGTTTTACCCCTTCCGTGCATGCGCGGAAAGCGTTTCCCCCGCTGCCAAATTACGGGGTTTTGACAGCGGGGGCCGGGTTATGACGTCAATCGATGTCAATTTACGGGGTAATCCCGGCCAAATCGGGAAGGTTGACAGGTATGGCCTAAACAGGCTAATAATTCAAGCTCCAGCTGGATTCCCTTTCCTTTAACATGTCTGAAATACAGGTGAAACCTGCTATTCCCAACTCTAATGATCAAGGCAACACTGTTTGAATTATTATGCCGTCCAGTCAACCGAGCTTTTCCTTTGATGTGTGAAACATTTCAGCAAGCAAAGGGGAAAGTGAATCCACTTGACAGCAGGAGAGGAGGAAGTCATAATATATATTTGAATGGAAATAAACTCCTGCAAATGGAGGGGGAAAAGAGAGTTGAGGATCTGAACCACAATGCCCAGAATCAATGTAATAGCTTGCAGAATATCACAGAAATTGACATTGTCAATGCTATGGTCAGATACAATGCTGTGAATAAAGCGGGTGAATGTGTTACAATTGTAACATCCCAGTTGCACCCTGATTCCCTGATTGGGGGGTCAGGGGAGTCTTGGACTGATTTTGGAGGCTGCCTGGATTGACTTGGATCTGAAACTGTGTTTAGAAACTCAGATCTCCGTGTTGCAAAGATAATTCCTGGAAATTAACAAGTGACTATAAGTTTATTTCTCTTTGTCAGAGTTGGATGAAACTTGGAGACATTAGTTGTCCCTTAGGAAAAGACTAAGCCTACCAGATTTCAGACACAGAAAATTTAGTGCTAGACATGTGTATATTTTCTTTCGTTCTTTTTAAGTGAACTGCCAATGACTTTTCTTAGCAGAACTGGATGAAATATGCACGGATAGTTGTCCCTCATTAGCATCCTTTGTGGATCAGCCATAACATATTTCAGAATGTGCAGGGACGATTGTGCAAGAATAGCCTGAGTTTCCAAAGAGAGGAAAATGTGTACACATCTTCCACTATACGTGCATGGCAAGTGTTATATACATGACATATACCACAGAGGGAGCTTCATTAAGAAAGCAGCAAAATTTCACATGGTTAAGTACAGCCTTATTTTTAGAAGAGAGACTGTGGGTTTTTTGTGTGGGTGTGGGCGTTATTCACTTTCTTTCTCTCCTATGTTTTGTTTTCAATTTGTATGGAAATATATTACGTTCAAAATTTCAGAATCGGTGCGGATTCTAAGAAGTTATAATTAACAACAAATCCATTTGAGACTCTTATTGTTTTTTCTCTGAACTAGATCCATTGTCACAGAAAATGCATCAAGATTAGTGTGGATGATGGATATTTGAGTATCTGCAGGAAAGGAAGAAGACTTGAATGTCATATAGCATTTCCCAAGTAATGTGGAAGCTATTTGGCAATAAATGAGAAATGATATGGCTGAGCCATACATAGGTAAGGTAAAGCAGGGCCGTAGCCAGGATTCTAGATAAGGGTGGGTGAATATTTTTTCAGGATGGGCAACAATGTCATATATAGATGCCATATATAATATATATATAAGCAGCCAGGAGATTGAGGGTGGGCAAATTGCTAACTCAGGGTGCCAACACCCACCCTGGCCATCCCCTGGCTCCATCCCTGAGGTAAAGGTTGCTCTTGCTCGAAAGCCAGTCCTATCTGACTCTAGGGTACAGTGCTCATTCCTTTTGATAGCCAAAGAGCAACACTATCTGCATCTGCAGACGTTTCCATGGACATGTGGCAAGCATGACTAGACATGAGTGCATGGAATGCTATTTACCTTCCCACTGAAGTGGTACCTATTTATCTACTTGCAGTTTCTTGCTACCGAACTGCTAGGTTAGCAGGAGCTGGGACAGAGTTGGAAGCTCACTCCATTGTGCAGTACTTGGGTCTCAAACTGCTGACTTGCTGACATTCCAGTCATCGAGTTCAGCATCTTAACCACTAAGGCACCGCAGTCCCTATATATAGCTTTAGTACAAATTGGAAGCTGAATAGGGAGCAAACATAGAACAACGAAAGAGCAGGCTGCCCTGTCATAGACCACCACTTTTTATATCCAACCCCATACTTACACAGCTGATCCTAATGGCGATTCAAGTCTGGAAAAAAGAATGCCTGCTTTTTAGTGAGTTTTATTTCCTACTGAAACTTTGGAGAGAAATATATTATGTACATGGCCTTCAGAAATATAGTATTTATGAGCTCCTGCATTGTTTTTTTCCCCTCCAACATAAATGATCGTACTGAAAATGATGACAAAGACGAGTATACAGATTTGGTGACAATGAAATGGCAAACAGGTTGCTGGTTGAAATTAAATTGCTGCTGGACAAGAATGAAGCAGACACAGTGACTTAAACAAATGGAGGAACACTGGAATGCATTGTTCTATGCACAATCACATTTCCGCTTCCTGCCATGGTTACAGGTCTAATAGCACTCTCTGTTGCCAGGCGATGCCTTCATTTGATTATTACATTGCTAGCTCCCACTGTAGTACTACATCATTTGCTGAAAATTAAGGTGGGAAGGGAGACAACACCATTATAAATTGTATTGCCTAACCCAGGAGTTCTCAACCTTTTAAAGCCGGGGGCCGGGTCACACTCCCTCAGATAGCTTAGGGGGCTGATGGCCATTTTGCCCTTCCTCCACCACATGGCACTTCCTGGTGTGGTAAAGGGGGCACATGAAATGCTGTCACGGGCCTCAGGTTGAGAATCCCCGGACAAGATGGTTTCACACATGCACTTTTTATGGTTGAATAGAAGCTAATATTAATAACTGGCAAGGGTTGTCTAATTTTCTAGGAGAACAGCCAAAGCCCTTGGGCCTTTAACCTCTTCCTCAGATAGATCCATCGATCCTCTGACTGTCATTTTAAACATTTCTAGGTTTCATTTCAAACTGACATAATAAAATATGCCCATTCCAACATAACTGAACAAGTTCATACAATCCTAAAGCAATTTGAAACAAAATTAAGCCAAATTCAAATTTTAAATAAACAACAGTGCTGTATTTTTTTAAATAAAAAACATCATTAAATGATGAAGAAAAACAGCACCAAATTGAGTTTATGATATGCTTTTCAAGAGGGAGTTCTGTGAGGCAGAGACCAGCAGTGGAAGTCTTATGTGTAATGCCCATCCACAGTTCAGATCTTAATGACAAGCCAGCACATAGATGCTCTGGCAATACTCGTAAGAGATGAGCAAGTTCATAAAAAAACAAGTGGTGCTACAGTTATCTTGTATGTAAAGTACTTAAAGTTTTAAATGTCAAATCAACACTTAGAATTGGGCCCAGAAATTCACTATCAACCTGTAGAGCTACTACAGAATTAGTTTAATATGATCTAATCATCCTTTGCGGCTACATTCTGGATTAGCTGTAGTTTCTCAGACTCCTGCAAAAGCAACCCTTTTTCTTCTGCCATATCTGAATCTGAATATTGGCAATCCTCATGGTGATCAGCCATGAAGACTGTCCTAAGAATATAAAGCAGTGACTTTCATCTGCCTTCCACATCACAGCATGACCCCCCCCCCCCCCCCGCATACCACTGATCCAGTTCTGTGAGTCACTTTCTGGTCCTCATCAACCCAAGGCCAGTATAGATGAAGATGCTGCCCTTCATCAAGATGGATTCAAGTGCAATTTAATCCACTTGGAGACCATCACCCTTCCCTGTGGTCTTTGGCACCCAAGCCAAAGGGTTGTCAGGTAACTTAATCACTGCCTGACACTTGTCATTGAGTCACTGGTCTACTCTATTACCATAGCAGGATAATCTGGCCAGACTGCAACCCTAATCCCATAAAATGCACTACACAATACAATTTAAGTGTACTGAATGTTAGAACATTTCTTTCCTCAAGCCACTGTTCATCTCTTACATTTTCTGTCCCTTTTTTCTTAAGCATCCTCTGGTCTCCCTAAATAACACTGAACAGGAGAGACCAGCTCAGAACAAGACAACCTCTTCTCTGAAGTAATATGAAGATTGGTGTATTCAACAAAGAATTTATAAAAACAAAAGAAAATGTAGCCAGGATGCTTTTGGTTAGTTACTGGATGCTTCATTTTGTACACCACTGAGTTCTTTTCTCCAACATCAGAGCAGGAGTTCTTGAAGAAACAGAGGAATATGTAAATGCCCCTTCACACTAATCTTGAGTACGGTGGAACCCCGGATAATAACAAAACTTGGCTCCACAAGTTGTGTTGTTATTCGGTTTTTGATGTTATGTGTTCCCTATGAGAGATTCCCCGGACAACAACAAAAAACCACAAAAAAAAAACAAAAACAGAATGGTGCATCGCTATCAAATGCCCGCATAATGACATTTTTTGAAATTTTCCTGTCGCTATGCAGTGCATCAGGTGGTGCATGATGAATGCATCGTTATGCAGTTTTGATGCTATCCAAATGCGTCGTTATCCTGGGTACCACTGTACATTAAAGCTACCCCAAGGTGCAATGGGTTGTTAATGTAAATCATGTCTATAACCAGCCAATAGAAAAGTTTCCTAGTTTCCCACTTCTAGGGTCACCTGTTCTGGTTTATTCAGTTGTGTGTGGTATTCCAGTTATTTTTCCTGCTGTGCGCTCTCTCGCTCTCTCCATTAGTTGAAATTATTGCCTTACAAGCAAAGTATGTGTTGTGTATGCATGTCACTGTACTGATAGAATGTAACCACTCCATTTACAATGTATCTCAGCTGTAAAGGAACGCGAGCAAGCAGCCCATAGAGGGCAGCTGCGAGCGTTCAGTCTCACATGGTTCACATTGCTCAATCACGGACAGCCGCGGGAAATCCTTCCCCGCATTCAGCAGCAGGAAAGAAGAACTACTGAAGAGAGGCGTGCCTGGGCGAGGCCACGCCGGTAGCGGCCAATGAGCTACCGTGCTACAAGATTCAAATGTTAAACCCTACTGTATATATAGAGATGTATCACCGCCATTACCTCATGCTTCACCCGGTCCTCATGCAATAAACCTGAGTTAAGCCAACCCTTCGGCTGTCCTGTTGTCTTTGGTCCCATACAGTAAATTGGCGACGAAGGTGGGATATGGCTGCCCACGGGACCAAGACATGCGCCGGCTACGAGATCAGGAAGCCGGGAGACTTGGAGCTGTTTGAGATAGACTTCAATGGAGCGCTGGTGGAGCTCGAAGTCTCAGATGAGGACAAGAAGAGGGCCATCTTCGTCCGCATGCTCGGACACGAGACAAAGAGGACCCTGGTCGACCTGATCGCGCCGAGGAGGGTGAGCGACTTCAAAGCCAAAGAGCTTCTGGCTGTGTTGCGCGCCCACCTCCGGCCTGCGATAGCGATGTTCCCCGCTCGGAGCGCGTTCTGGAGGCGAGTCCAAGCGCCCGGGGAATCGGTCGCCGAGTTCGCCGCGGCCCTGCGGCTGGCCGCCGGCCCCTGCAAGTGGGAGACCCCAGAAGTCACCCTCCGCGACTGCCTGCTCTGCGGCCTGAGGGACACCGAGACCCAGCGCGCGCTGATGATACAGGAGCCGCCTCCCACGTGGCAACAGGTCCTCGACACGGCGCAGGCCACGGAAGCCACGACGGCCGGCGTGCAAGAGCTCCAGGACTGGCGACCAAAAACCGCCAAGGCAGAGAGCTCGGTGCGCGCGGCCCGGCGGGTTTCGAACTCGTCCACGGAGAGCGGCGACGACGAGGACGTCCGGAGGGTCCAGAAGGAGGGCCGGCGCTGCGACGGCTGCGGCACCGCCCACGCCCGCGCCAAATGCCCGTTCCGCAAGGCCGAGTGCCACAACTGCGGCCGGCGCGGGCACATCGCCAAGGTCTGCCGGAAGCGGCGCGAGGCCAAGAGGAGTTCCCCAGACCGCTCGGCGAGGCAGGACCGCACCACGAGGCCCAAGGACCACGGCACCCGGACCACGAGGAAGCGGGACGGCGTCGGACGCATCTCCGACGACAGCAAGGACGACGCTCCGGTTTTCAGCGTATCCACGGAGCACCCCCGATACTTCGTTGAGGTAGTAATACAAGGGGCCCCTGTTAGGATGGAGGTGGACTCGGGTTCTTCTTACTCTATCATCTCCCAGGGAGAGTTCCTAAAGATAGCCCCCCACGTGCGGCCCAAGCTCAAAGCATTGAGGGCCACGCTGAAGGACGTGCAAGGGAACCGCATCCCGGTGTTGGGGGTTGGGAAATTCCAGGTCCAGTTCAAAAAACGCACCGCAACGCTTCCCCTAGTCGTCCTCAAAGGAGGTAAATGCAGCCTCCTCGGGACTCAATGGTTCCAGCCCCTGGGGTTGTTCATTGGGGGGGTGCACGCCGTGGGAGTACACGCCGCCGGGACTGACCCAATTCAGAGCGTGTGCGATGCGCACCCCGAGGTTTTCAAAAAGGGACTCAGAAAATTCAAGGGCCCCCCAGTGACTTTCGACCTGGACCCTGGAGTACGTCCAATCAGACTTAAACCGCGCAGAGTGCCTTTCGCACTAAAGGACAAAATAGAGGCGGAGTTGGACAAATTGGTGGGCCAGGGGATTCTTGTTCCTGTTGATTCTGCGGAGTGGGAAACTCCAATTGTAACGGCGCTCAAGGCCAACGGGGAGGTCCGCATATGCGCTGATTACAAGTGCACCATCAATAAGGCGATCCGCCCCAAAGCGTATCCGGTGCCGGTAGTCAGCCACTTGTTGGCCAGGTTGCACGGGGGGAGGTGTTTTGCCAAACTCGACCTGGCCCAAGCCTACCAGCAACTCCCGGTCACCCCCGCCGCAGCTGCTGCGCAGACCATAGTCACCCACAAAGGGGCGTTCCAGGTATCGCGCCTCCAATTCGGCGTGAATTTGGCGCCCGGGATTTTCCAGTCACTCGTGGAATGCCTCCTGAAGGGGCTAGAGGGGGTGTTACCCTACTTTGATGACGTATTGATTACAGGGGGGAGCCGGGCCGAATTGGCAGAAAGGTTGGGAAAGGTCCTGGAAAAATTCGAAAAGGCGGGGTTGCGGTTGCGAAAGGACAAATGCGTCTTCTTCGCAACCGAGGTCGAGTTCCTAGGGTTCCGCATTACTCCCGAGGGAATAAGGCCTTCCCAATCCAAGGTGGCCGCCATCAAAAAGGCCCCTCGCCCCACCTCCAAGCCCGAGCTCCAGTCGTTCCTCGGGCTGCTCAACTTCTACCACTCCTTCCTTCCTCGGAAGGCAGCCGTGGCGGAACCGCTACACAAATTGTTAAAAAAGGACGAGGCATGGAAGTGGGGCGACGACCATGAGAAGGCTTTCAATGACCTGAAGCGACTCCTGGCATCAGATGCTGTACTGACCCACTTCAATCCCAAACGCCCAGTGGTCCTGATATGCGATGCATCCCCGGTGGGGGTGGGGGCGGTGTTATGCCACGTGCTGGAGAACGGGAGGGAGGCCCCGATAGCGTTCTACTCTAGGTCCTTGTCCCAAGCGGAGAGAAACTACGCCCAGACAGACAGGGAAGCACTAGCGATAATTGCGGGGACCAAGAAATTTCATGATTTTGTGTATGGCCGCCCCTTCACCATAGTGACTGACCATAAGCCCCTGCTAGGCATTTTCACCGCAGATAAGCCCACACCCCAAATCCTGTCCCCGAGAATGCTCAGGTGGGCCATTTTTCTCAACGCGTATCAGCACGCGTTGGTGTACCGGCCCGGGAAGGAGATCAGCCATGCGGATGCCCTGTCAAGGTCCCCCATTCCCCGGGATTGCTGCCACGTGGGCGAGGAAGAGAGGGACCACCAGGTCTTAATGATAGAGGTCCTAGACTCCCCTCCAGTAGTACCGGCCGACATCGCCAAAGCGACCGGTAAGGACAAAACGTTAGCTACAGTTTGCTCCTGGGTACAGAAAGGGTGGCCCGTGTCTTCCCCAGCAGCGGAATTCGACACATTTTTCAAAAAGAAATTAGAATTGTCCCTAGAGAGGGGTTGCCTTTTGTGGGGACAGCGGGTAGTGATCCCCACGTCCCTCCGGCCGAGGGTGCTTAAACTGCTGCACGTCAGCCACCCCGGGATCGTCCGCTCTAAGGCACTAGCCCGCAGTTACTTTTGGTGGCCCCAGCTAGACGCCGACATCGAGCACATGGTCGGCACTTGCGAAGCGTGCCAAAGCTCCAGGCCAGAAGAGGCTCGCTTGCCACATAGGGAGTGGGACACAGCAAGGGGGCCCTGGTCCCGGGTACACGTAGATTTTGCAGGCCCGTTCAGGGGAACACTTTTCCTCCTTGTGGTGGACGCGTTCTCCAAGTGGCTGGAGGTCATTCCAGTCTCGAGCACCTCCTCGGCCACAACAATTAAACAGTTACGGAGGGTCTTTTCCACGTTCGGTTTACCCGACACCCTCGTCAGCGATAACGCTAGCTGTTTCACGTCCGCCGAGTTCAGGGCATTCATGGATCTCAACGCCATTCGGCACATCACCTCCGCCCCTTTCCACCCGGCCACCAACGGCCAAGTAGAGCGCCTCGCGCGTACCACTAAGGACGCGCTGCGGCGCATGGGCCCCGGAGATCTTGACTTACAACTATGCCAATTCCTGCTACGGTACAGGGTCACCCCACTAGCGTCAGGGTACTCCCCCGCGGAGTTGCTAATGCGCAGGAAGCTGGCCACGGTAATCTCCAGACTAGACCCCACCAGAGTAGAAGACAAAGGGCGAAATGTAGAGATGGATCCCTCAAAGAGTTTCAGCGTAGGCGCCCCCGTGCATTGCAGGAACTACACCAGCGCGGGACCAGCCTGGGTGCCCGGCATTGTGATAGAACAAACTGGCCCCGTCTCATACCGCGTAGAGACCAATACAGGCCTCCTGTGGAGGCGGCACGCGGATCAACTCAGGCGTAGGGTCCCCGGAAAGCAGGACGAAGACGAGAGTAGCAACGAATCAGCGTTAGGGTACTCCCCCACCCGCTTAACCCAAGGGGGAGAAAAAGGGGGACATGGGTCCCCACCAAGGGGGGAGGAAAGGGAATCGATCCTCAGAGATCTTTTGCGGGAGTTTGCGGCGGAAAGGAAGAGCCCCGATCTCGCACATAACCCTCGGAAGTTTCCCCAAAACACAGATTCCCCAAGAAGTTTAGACCTTGATTTACAGTACCAGGGGGAGTTAGCGGAGTGGTCCCCCACCCGTCCTAGCGAAAAGAGGGGTTTCAGTTCAGCCCCTGGTACTTCCAGTCCCAGTAGCCCCTGTGAGTTAGAGTGCAACATAGCGCCAATGTCCCAGAGACCGACACCCCCAAGACAGGAGGCGACGGCGAGTCCATCCGCCACAGTCTCAAGGTCCCCCGAGCGGGGGACAGAAGGTAGCAGAACCACAAGGGCATCCTCATCGGTCCCGCGGTTCACGATAGGGGGGTCCGAGGGAAACAGGCAGGGGTTCACTTCTCAGCTGTTCATTCCATTCCCATCCCCCAGCGCAAGGCAGGCACAGACGCCCCACAGAGCCACTAATGAATCCCCGTTTTCCGTTGCAGGACAAGCACCCACGGAGTCAGGGATCACAGGCTCTCCTGTACTAGGGCAGGCGCAAGCACGCCCCAAGCGCATGTGCGGCAAGCCACATTGGTTGCGGGACTTCGTCCCATCCTAGGGGGGAGGGATGTTGTGTATGCATGTCACTGTACTGATAGAATGTAACCACTCCATTTACAATGTATCTCAGCTGTAAAGGAACGTGAGCAAGCAGCCCATAGAGGGCAGCTGCGAGCGTTCAGTCTCACATGGTTCACATTGCTCAATCACGGACAGCCGCGGGAAATCCTTCCCCGCATTCAGCAGCAGGAAAGAAGAACTACCGAAGAGAGGCGTGCCTGGGCGAGGCCACGCCGGTAGCGGCCAATGAGCTACCGTGCTACAAGATTCAAATGTTAAACCCTACTGTATATATAGAGATGTATCACCGCCATTACCTCATGCTTCACCCGGTCCTCATGCAATAAACCTGAGTTAAGCCAACCCTTCGGCTGTCCTGTTGTCTTTGGTCCCATACAGTAAAGTATGTTTGCCTAAAATGAAAACCTATTGTAAAGAACTCTTTTTATCAACCGAAGCAACGGTTTACTAATCTTTCTAAAGCAACTGTAAGTAAAGAACGATCTTGTTATATTTCAAAACACGTGTGGAGAGTTTAATTGCTGGGCTAGAGTGGGGAGTGTAATGTTTGGAGAACTTGCAATCTAAAACTATAAGTAAAACTATTTGTAAAGCTGCCCCGCGTACTGTTGTGTATATTAAAAAAAATTTAACAACTAAGACCAACTAGGAGCAAACAGATATATTGATCAACTAAGATAGGAAATCCACAACACAAACGGAACAATTCCATGTTTATAGTCTTTAAAGAACTAAAATCAAATGCAAATGCATGAGATCAGTGCATGTATTTACCTTTCCAGTGTCTCTCCGTACAAATATATTGAAACTGCTACTTAAACCAAGGTGACAAGGTCTTATTATCTTCCAGTAGAACAGCAGCTCCTGCCTTTCCAGTTCTCCTCTTTCTTAACCGAAGTCTTGAATCATGATCCTTTCCTAAGATTTCTCCACCCAGTCAGCTGAACCCAATAGTCCATTGGTGTCACAATGGTATCAGTGATGCACTGTAAAAAAAATTTACCACCCACTGGGCATGGCTATATGTGGGCATGGGCATATGTGGGCGTGGCCTTAAACACACACATACTAAGAAAAAAAAGAAAGAACCTACCTTGCTCTCTTGCTTTGTGGAGATGAGGAGGAGGAGTCCCAGAGCAGCCAGGCACTGTTGGCAGGTCAGCCCCTCACCATCTGGGTGGACACACCTTCACCAGCGACACTCCTGGGAGGTGAGCGGGGCAAGTTGGTGGGCTGGGGCTGGCTGGCCTCCCCCTCTCAGCGCTGCCAGAAATGGGTGGTAGCGCTACTGGGAGGTGAGTGGGGTGAGTTGGTGGGCTGGCACTGCTTGGCCTCCCCCTCCCAGCGCCGCCAGAAATGCATCCCATTTGCCTCGCCCAGGGCTGAAGGTGCAAGGGAAATGTGGAGATGAAAGCGTGCCTTCGGCCCTGGGCGAGGCAAATGGGACATTCCAGCAGCGCTGGGAGGGGGAGGCTGAGGGATGGACGTGGCCGTCCAAGTGGGCGTGGCCTGAAATTTCTACTACCGGTTCGCCAGAACCAGTGAGAACCTGCCACAGTACAACACTGAATTGATTTGTATTCTTTACTATCATGCACTTGATCACATGCCTGACAAACATAATTTTATGCCTGCCTGATAAAGAGACCTTTTGATCTTGAAAGCTTGCAATGTTTTTTTTTTTTTTAGTGATCCAAATAAAGGTATCACATCCCTCCTGCATTCTTTGCATGTTTTATAATTTGAACATGGATCACATGGCTGATTTTCTTTGTTTGCCTATGAAACAATAACCTATTAACTAATGATCACTGACTGCTCTAGCCAGTACTTTACTATAATTTCTCAATACAGAAATACCCAGTAGGTATAAAATCCGTCAGAAATTTTTTTGGCCAAACAATGTCTTTAATTCTAAAATGGCTCAGGTTGGAATCAAACTAGACAGTACAGAAGAATTTCTGTCTCTAGAGGTGAAAACAGCTTTTCTTTACACCTGTGTCTTTATACTTTTCCTCATCATTGTATATTCCATCCCTTCTATCACAGGAATGAAAATAGGTTTAACTGTGAAGGATAGACTTTAATATCTGATCTTTACTAGAATTAGAGAAGACTTTCAAAAATATTGATCAGAATCCCTTGCTTAGTCGATAGCTTAAATACAGTGGTGTAAAATGGAAAGGCAGGAAGTTCTTACTTTATCCTTTGCCATGTAAGGTAAAGGTCACCCTTGCTCAAAAGCCAGTCATATCTGACTCTAAGCTTCAGTGCTCATCTCCATTTACAGCCAAAGAGTCAGCACTGTCTGTGTCTGCGGACGTTTCCATGGACATGTGACAGGCATGACTAGACACCTGAGTGCATGGGATGCTGTTTACCTTCCCACCAAAATGGTACCTATTTATCTACTTGCAATTTTTTTCTTTTGAACTGCTAGGTTGGCAGGAGCTGGGACAGAGACAGAAGCTCACTCTGTCATGCAGCACTCAGGGCTTGAACTGCTGACCTGCTGATCTTCCAGTCATCAAGCCATCTTCCAGTCATCAAGTTCAGTATCTTAACCACTAAGCCACTGCATTCCCTTGGAATTAGAAGCACTGGTTGGTTGGTTTGCATATTTTGTCCTTGCTATTCAAAGAAAAGGGACAGGTCACTAGGTTTGGTTAGAGACATTTGAGAGAATAGCATTGCAGAATCATGAGAAGTGTGAATTCTGATTTGTTCATTTTTCTTTGGGAAGTCCCATCCCTTTTCATGTACCAGACAATTTTTTAACTAGCTTCAGTTTGCCAATGCAGTTTAAACCAGCACACACCAGTGTAACCAGCAGGATTCTGGCCATTATTATAAGAATAATGATTAAGATATATAGAAACATGAGCCTTCTTCCTGACATGTGTAAGTAAGTAAGTAATAAAGACACAGATAGATTGCTTCAACACGCATACACTTAACTAGTCTTTGAGATAAAGAATGCAGTCAAATTGTTAGCAATGCCAAACAAGTAAAATTTGGGGGATCCATGTGAAGGTTGAAAATATTTCTGTCCTTCCCCATGGGTAAGATCTGAATATTACTTTCCCAGAAGAAGCCAATGTCTGCATATCACAGAAGGCATTTGCATAAAGAATGGTACCAAGATTTGCAAAGTGTTCAGAGAATTACAGAGTCCAATTAACTGCTATTTATTTTTTGCCAGAGCAAGAAAGAAACAGCAAGAGAAAGAGAGAAATAGCTACCCATTCTTCTGCCAATTTCATTAACTAAAACAAATCTCAACTGGCAAAAAAGAGAAAGGAAAAGAAATGTCATTTACTGGCATTGTCATTCCCAGATGCCCAGTAAATAAATGTTACATCTATTTGTCACCATGGAAACTGTCTTTGTGGTCCAAAGGATGCAAAACAGAAGTATCTGTGAAACCCAAGGTAATGAAATATAAAGGGCTGTTTTGTGATTTTTCTTGAAATGTTGAGGCTATTTTATTTTATATTTCAGCAAATCGAGGTTGTATCTTGAAGATACTCTGGAATGCTAAACCTTTGTGTCACCACGTTCTAATTATCTCTTATTTCTTTCCTCAGTTCTGAGGTAATTTAATAATATATATTTAATTGAAGACATTGATCTCTTCCTTTATCACTATTAACTAGGATTTAAACCAGAATTCCATAATGTTTAACATACTTTAACTTCTGCAGATACAGGGTAAATTCATACAACAGTTCTCACCCTTTTTTTTTTTTAAATTTTTTTTTTATTGAATTTTTCAAAGACATACAAAAAAGAAAAGAAAACAATGACTAACAATACAATACATAAACAAATCCATAGTATCATCCTAACAAACATTACTAAATGTTAGCACATGACAATATCTAAACTAATTATTTACTATATAACCACAAAATATTAAGGAAAAAAAAACCCATTGTTTCAAAATCCAAAATAATAAGAACTTTCTGTGCTACCATTAATCTTTAGATGAATAATAAACACCCTGTGAATATATACAATGCCCGGAGAGTTTATTTGCTACTCAGCTCCAAAAACTTCTTTGTGATGGTACTGGTCCTGAACTATCATTTGCCGTACAAGAATGGTCCACAAATGGTTTCCATATATTCCAAAATCTATTCTCTTTTAAGTTATCCCTTTTCACTTTAATCTCCCATGTCAGTTTATCATTCAATGCTAAACTCCACATTTCTTTATACCACTCTCCAATCTGTATTTCTATGTCATTTTTCCAGTTTCTAGCTATACATTGTCTGCCTGTTGTCAATACAATTTCCAATAATTCCTTTTCATCTTTGTTTAAACCCAAACCTTCCACATTCGTTAAAAGAATGATATTTGACACCAGCTTAACACTTCTACCCATTATTACACCAAACTCAGCTTCTATTCTCCCCCAGAAATCCCTTATTTTTTTACAACTCCACCACATATGTTCGTATGTTCCATCAAATTCTCTACATCTCCAACATAACTTATCTCTTTTATTATCCATCTGGTTAAGTCTTAATGGCGTCAAGTACCATTGCCACAACATTTTAAAATTATGTTCTTTAATTCTCACAGACATTGTTCTCATAATCCTCTTTTTCCATTTGTTTTTCCACTCCAACTCCCCAATTGTTATATTCAAACTTTGTTCCCACTTCCGTCTCAAATCCTCATGTGGGTCTACCCCTCTATTCAGTATATTGTAAAGCTTACTCACAAGACCTTTTATACTATTTTCCCCTTTTCTAATTCTCCATACCAACTCCTCAAATTCTGTATGTATTCTATCTAGCCCTACTTCTTTTCCATATTTTTTGTTCCAATTTTCCACCTTCAACCTCTGAAACCAATTCAAATTTAATATCTCAAATATTTTTTTCCGCTCAACAAGAGACTCACATATTTTTAACCAATCCTTCAATAAGAGCATCCCTTTTTTATCCAATATTTCCATTTTTTCCTTATCTAACTTTATTGGGAAACACATCATATCAGTCAGTTCTAAAACTGGAGAGAGATTTGGGACCATATCCTTTTTTACCTTCTTCCACACCTCCACGAGACCTCTCATCATAGTATTATTTGGTCTTCTCACCTTATCCTTTATTCCTAAAAAAATCAAATTTCCAATATTTCTATATTCTTTCATCTCCAATTGCTCCCAAATTGTTTTTTCTCTTGCCAAAATCTTCATAACATTCTTAACTTGAAAAGCCCGGTAATATGCTAGCAAGTTTGGCAATCCCAAACCCCCCTTTTTTTGAGACAAATACCATAACTTCTTTGGAAGCCTAGATTTTTTACCTCCATTACAAAAACCATTGAACATCTTTTGAAACTCATTAATTTCTTTCTCTTTCAAATGGATCGCTAGTGTATCAAATAAAAAGTTAAGCTTTGGCAACAATATCATTTTACACATAGCAATCCTTCCGAACCATGACAGCTTTAACTTCTGAAGCTCTTGTATTTTGTTCTTAAATTCTACTTTCAAGCTGTCATAGTTCAATCGTTTAAGTTCTTCTAATTTGTTTGAAATAATTATCCCCAAGTATTTCAACTTATCCTTAATTTGTATATTAAGTGTCAACACTGTCCTACCCATCTCACTTGGTTTCAAATTACACAACATCAATTCTGATTTATCCCAGTTTATCTTTAACCCAGTTATATCCTGAAATATCTGTAAATGATCTTTAATCCTGTCCATTACTAACTCCGGGTGCTTTACCATAAGCAATGTATCATCTGCGTACATACTCACTTTATTACCCATGATCCCTTCTATATTTAAATCCTCCCTTATACTTTTAGCTAAGATTTCCATTGCCATAATAAACAGAATAGGAGATAATGGACAGCCCTGCCTCGTACCAGCTTCTAAATTTACCACATCCGTAAGCTCCTCATTTACTCTAACCCTAGCATTTCCTTTTTGATATAGTAAATCTATAACCCTATTAAATTTATCCCCAAATCCATATTTTTTAACTATTTCCTTGATTGAGGACCACTGCAATGAGTCAAATGCCTTGAAGATATCCAATGATAATAGTCCCACCTTTTCCTTTGTTTGATTTACATTATCTATTAAATCTAATACCCTTCTAGTCAAATCCGCCATATGTCGTCCTTTTAAAAACCCTACTTGATCAACATTTATATATTCTCCCATAAAACTATTTAGACGGTTAGCCAATATTGCTGTAAAGATTTTCGCATCTTGATTTATAAGTGAAATTGGTCTGTACGAATCCACTCTTTCCAAATTCTTACCAGGTTTTGGCAGAAGAACAATTGTAGTATTATACCATGAAGTTGGAATTGATCCTCCATCTAGTATATAATTATATAACTTCACCAATTTCGGGACCACCACCTCCTTAAATTCTTTATAAAACTCTGTCGATAATCCATCGTCCCCAGGGGCTTTCCCTATCTTCAATCTGCTTATTACCTCCTTAACCTCTTTATCAGATATCTTTTCCTCCATTTTCTCCCTATGCTCTTGTTTTATCCCACTCCCTAACTGTTTCTCCAATATCTTTTTAAGCTTTTCCAAATCTACTTCCTTTTTTGCATATAGTACCTGATAAAATTCCCTGACAATTTTACATTTATCCCTATTCTTATTACATCTTAAGCCTTGCTTATCAACCAGTACACCAATTTCTCTTTTTTCCCTTTTAACCTTGGCTGCTCTTGCTAATAATCTTGAATTCTTATTACTAAATTCAAAATATTCTCTTTTTAGGTAAATCAAATCCCGTTTAACTTTATCAATATCCTTACCCATTACTTCTGCCTTAAGTCCTTGTAATTTCATAAAGGTTTTTTTATCCTTGTTTTTCACATGCTCCTCCTGTAATTGTTTTATTTCTCTTTCTTTTTCTATCTGTTCTGCTTTGTATTTTTTATATTTGAAGCTTGCCAATTTTATACTCTCCCCCCTAAAAACTGACTTCATGGTATCCCATACAACATTAAAATTAACCTCATTATTGTCGTTCCACTGCCAGCTTTCTTTCCAACTTTCCATAATTACCTCTTTACTTTTTTGATCTTTAAACAAATTAGGATCGTACCTCCAATTTCTTGCTCTTCGTATATTTTTTTGTGCTTTTAGTTCCAAATATACTTTAGCATGGTCCGATTCCTTAATAATCCCCATTTCCACACCTTCTATATCCCCAATTAAATTTTCCGAAAGAAAAACATAATCTATTCTTGAGTAGGTCCCATGGACGTGTGAAAAAAAAGAATATGCCCTTTCTGAGCCCTTATACTCTCTCCACGAATCCTTCAAACCCATAACCTTCATCCAATTATCCAACACCTTCCCTTTCACACCAATTCCACTTCTAGCTATATTTGTACAATCTAATCCTGACCTTATCAAATTAAAATCACCAGCCACAATAATTTTTGCAACATTTTCCAACTCCACTATTTTCCGGATTTTTTCCAAAAACTCTGCTTGGCGGTCATTCGGAGCATAAATATTTACAAACATAATTTCCTCATCCTCCAATTTTCCTCTTAACAACAAATATCTACCCTCTTGATCCGCAATCTTTTTTGTAATTTCAAATCCCAACTTTCTTGAAATCATAATCGCCACCCCTCTTGCTTTCGAAGTACCGAACGCCATCTCATAGTGTTGCATCCATCCCAAGTAAAGCTTATTTGTATCTTTTGACTTCTGATGTGTTTCCTGTAAAAACAATATATCTGGTCTATCCTTTTTCAGCGCCAATTCCAATCTACGTCTCTTAAGAACAGAACCTGTACCTTTTACATTCCACGATATTATTTTAATACTTCCCATAACCAAGTTCTTCTTCCAATTTTAAACTCTCCATCGGGCGTGCCACCAACAACCTTACCACTATACCCCCTACATAAAACACACACTTTCACTCTCCCCACCTTCCTACAAAAAGCCGCCTCTGTCAACCAAAGAGGGGAGAGGGGGGACATGCAAGATGCGCCCTACTGTCGGTGTTACGCGCTTTTACCTATTCTACCTCTATTAGCTCTTTAAAATCAGTACAATCTAATACTCATTGCTCCTTACCTACCTCCTCCTCCACCATGATCAAAGACGGCTCCTCCTCCTCCTCTCCCCGCTGTGGTGTTCCACCTGTAGCCCCACCGGCTCCCCCCCCTCATATTCCCTCCCCAAAGCTCCAGAGTCCATCAGTTCCTTCTTAAGATTTTTCCATTCTTCCGAATCTGCCCTTACCAATTCCAACATACTCAGATATTCCAATGGATTAGTACCTTCATCAATAACTCGCATTCTCTTATCATAGAAAAAACGCAATTGTTGCGGAAATCTCCAATTATACCTTATGTTTTTACTCATCAGTAGTTTAGTAACAGGTCTCATCTTGTACCTCCATGTTCTTTCTTTTAGTGAAATATCATTATAAACTTCAACATCAGAACCATCAAATTTCAACGCAGCAGAACCAACTCGTTTCAGATGAGCCATTACTTTTAACTTATCTGCCCAATTCGCAAATTTAACCAACACATTTCTTTGAGCCACACTCCCTCTTCTTGGACCCACCCTAAATACACTTACAAGATCCTCCTGAACAAATTCTTTCCCCATATTCAGACTCCAATTGTAACGGCGCTCAAGGCCAACGGGGAGGTCCGCATATGCGCTGATTACAAGTGCACCATCAATAAGGCGATCCGCCCCAAAGCGTATCCGGTGCCGGTAGTCAGCCACTTGTTGGCCAGGTTGCACGGGGGGAGGTGTTTTGCCAAACTCGACCTGGCCCAAGCCTACCAGCAACTCCCAGTCACCCCCGCCGCAGCTGCTGCGCAGACCATAGTCACCCACAAAGGGGCGTTCCAGGTATCGCGCCTCCAATTCGGCGTGAATTTGGCGCCCGGGATTTTCCAGTCACTCGTGGAATGCCTCCTGAAGGGGCTAGAGGGGGTGTTACCCTACTTTGATGACGTATTGATTACAGGGGGGAGCCGGGCCGAATTGGCAGAAAGGTTGGGAAAGGTCCTGGAAAAATTCGAAAAGGCGGGGTTGCGGTTGCGAAAGGACAAATGCGTCTTCTTCGCAACCGAGGTCGAGTTCCTAGGGTTCCGCATTACTCCCGAGGGAATAAGGCCTTCCCAATCCAAGGTGGCCGCCATCAAAAAGGCCCCTCGCCCCACCTCCAAGCCCGAGCTCCAGTCGTTCCTCGGGCTGCTCAACTTCTACCACTCCTTCCTTCCTCGGAAGGCAGCCGTGGCGGAACCGCTACACAAATTGTTAAAAAAGGATGAGGCATGGAAGTGGGGCGACGACCATGAGAAGGCTTTCAATGACCTGAAGCGACTCCTGGCATCAGATGCTGTACTGACCCACTTCAATCCCAAACGCCCAGTGGTCCTGATATGCGATGCATCCCCGGTGGGGGTGGGGGCGGTGTTATGCCACGTGCTGGAGAACGGGAGGGAGGCCCCGATAGCGTTCTACTCTAGGTCCTTGTCCCAAGCGGAGAGAAACTACGCCCAGACAGACAGGGAAGCACTAGCGATAATTGCGGGGACCAAGAAATTTCATGATTTTGTGTATGGCCGCCCCTTCACCATAGTGACTGACCATAAGCCCCTGCTAGGCATTTTCACCGCAGATAAGCCCACACCCCAAATCCTGTCCCCGAGAATGCTCAGGTGGGCCATTTTTCTCAACGCGTATCAGCACGCGTTGGTGTACCGGCCCGGGAAGGAGATCAGCCATGCGGATGCCCTGTCAAGGTCCCCCATTCCCCGGGATTGCTGCCACGTGGGCGAGGAAGAGAGGGACCACCAGGTCTTAATGATAGAGGTCCTAGACTCCCCTCCAGTAGTACCGGCCGACATCGCCAAAGCGACCGGTAAGGACAAAACGTTAGCTACAGTTTGCTCCTGGGTACAGAAAGGGTGGCCCGTGTCTTCCCCAGCAGCGGAATTCGACACATTTTTCAAAAAGAAATTAGAATTGTCCCTAGAGAGGGGTTGCCTTTTGTGGGGACAGCGGGTAGTGATCCCCACGTCCCTCCGGCCGAGGGTGCTTAAACTGCTGCACGTCAGCCACCCCGGGATCGTCCGCTCTAAGGCACTAGCCCGCAGTTACTTTTGGTGGCCCCAGCTAGACGCCGACATCGAGCACATGGTCGGCACTTGCGAAGCGTGCCAAAGCTCCAGGCCAGAAGAGGCTCGCTTGCCACATAGGGAGTGGGACACAGCAAGGGGGCCCTGGTCCCGGGTACACGTAGATTTTGCAGGCCCGTTCAGGGGAACACTTTTCCTCCTTGTGGTGGACGCGTTCTCCAAGTGGCTGGAGGTCATTCCAGTCTCGAGCACCTCCTCGGCCACAACAATTAAACAGTTACGGAGGGTCTTTTCCACGTTCGGTTTACCCGACACCCTCGTCAGCGATAACGCTAGCTGTTTCACGTCCGCCGAGTTCAGGGCATTCATGGATCTCAACGCCATTCGGCACATCACCTCCGCCCCTTTCCACCCGGCCACCAACGGCCAAGTAGAGCGCCTCGTGCGTACCACTAAGGACGCGCTGCGGCGCATGGGCCCCGGAGATCTTGACTTACAACTATGCCAATTCCTGCTACGGTACAGGGTCACCCCACTAGCGTCAGGGTACTCCCCCGCGGAGTTGCTAATGCGCAGGAAGCTGGCCACGGTAATCTCCAGACTAGACCCCACCAGAGTAGAAGACAAAGGGCGAAATGTAGAGATGGATCCCTCAAAGAGTTTCAGCGTAGGCGCCCCCGTGCATTGCAGGAACTACACCAGCGCGGGACCAGCCTGGGTGCCCGGCATTGTGATAGAACAAACTGGCCCCGTCTCATACCGCGTAGAGACCAATACAGGCCTCCTGTGGAGGCGGCACGCGGATCAACTCAGGCGTAGGGTCCCCGGAAAGCAGGACGAAGACGAGAGTAGCAACGAATCAGCGTTAGGGTACTCCCCCACCCGCTTAACCCAAGGGGGAGAAAAAGGGGGACATGGGTCCCCACCAAGGGGGGAGGAAAGGGAATCGATCCTCAGAGATCTTTTGCGGGAGTTTGCGGCGGAAAGGAAGAGCCCCGATCTCGCACATAACCCTCGGAAGTTTCCCCAAAACACAGATTCCCCAAGAAGTTTAGACCTTGATTTACAGTACCAGGGGGAGTTAGCGGAGTGGTCCCCCACCCGTCCTAGCGAAAAGAGGGGTTTCAGTTCAGCCCCTGGTACTTCCAGTCCCAGTAGCCCCTGTGAGTTAGAGTGCAACATAGCGCCAATGTCCCAGAGACCGACACCCCCAAGACAGGAGGCGACGGCGAGTCCATCCGCCACAGTCTCAAGGTCCCCCGAGCGGGGGACAGAAGGTAGCAGAACCACAAGGGCATCCTCATCGGTCCCGCGGTTCACGATAGGGGGGTCCGAGGGAAACAGGCAGGGGTTCACTTCTCAGCTGTTCATTCCATTCCCATCCCCCAGCGCAAGGCAGGCACAGACGCCCCACAGAGCCACTAATGAATCCCCGTTTTCCGTTGCAGGACAAGCACCCACGGAGTCAGGGATCACAGGCTCTCCTGTACTAGGGCAGGCGCAAGCACGCCCCAAGCGCATGTGCGGCAAGCCACATTGGTTGCGGGACTTCGTCCCATCCTAGGGGGGAGGGATGTTGTGTATGCATGTCACTGTACTGATAGAATGTAACCACTCCATTTACAATGTATCTCAGCTGTAAAGGAACGTGAGCAAGCAGCCCATAGAGGGCAGCTGCGAGCGTTCAGTCTCACATGGTTCACATTGCTCAATCACGGACAGCCGCGGGAAATCCTTCCCCGCATTCAGCAGCAGGAAAGAAGAACTACCGAAGAGAGGCGTGCCTGGGCGAGGCCACGCCGGTAGCGGCCAATGAGCTACCGTGCTACAAGATTCAAATGTTAAACCCTACTGTATATATAGAGATGTATCACCGCCATTACCTCATGCTTCACCCGGTCCTCATGCAATAAACCTGAGTTAAGCCAACCCTTCGGCTGTCCTGTTGTCTTTGGTCCCATACAGTAAAGTATGTTTGCCTAAAATGAAAACCTATTGTAAAGAACTCTTTTTATCAACCGAAGCAACGGTTTACTAATCTTTCTAAAGCAACTGTAAGTAAAGAACGATCTTGTTATATTTCAAAACACGTGTGGAGAGTTTAATTGCTGGGCTAGAGTGGGGAGTGTAATGTTTGGAGAACTTGCAATCTAAAACTATAAGTAAAACTATTTGTAAAGCTGCCCCGCGTACTGTTGTGTATATTAAAAAAAATTTAACAACTAAGACCAACTAGGAGCAAACAGATATATTGATCAACTAAGATAGGAAATCCACAACACAAACGGAACAATTCCATGTTTATAGTCTTTAAAGAACTAAAATCAAATGCAAATGCATGAGATCAGTGCATGTATTTACCTTTCCAGTGTCTCTCCGTACAAATATATTGAAACTGCTACTTAAACCAAGGTGACAAGGTCTTATTATCTTCCAGTAGAACAGCAGCTCCTGCCTTTCCAGTTCTCCTCTTTCTTAACCGAAGTCTTGAATCATGATCCTTTCCTAAGATTTCTCCACCCAGTCAGCTGAACCCAATAGTCCATTGGTGTCACAATGGTATCAGTGATGCACTGTAAAAAAAATTTACCACCCACTGGGCATGGCTATATGTGGGCATGGGCATATGTGGGCGTGGCCTTAAACACACACATACTAAGAAAAAAAAGAAAGAACCTACCTTGCTCTCTTGCTTTGTGGAGATGAGGAGGAGGAGTCCCAGAGCAGCCAGGCACTGTTGGCAGGTCAGCCCCTCACCATCTGGGTGGACACACCTTCACCAGCGACACTCCTGGGAGGTGAGCGGGGCAAGTTGGTGGGCTGGGGCTGGCTGGCCTCCCCCTCTCAGCGCTGCCAGAAATGGGTGGTAGCGCTACTGGGAGGTGAGTGGGGTGAGTTGGTGGGCTGGCACTGCTTGGCCTCCCCCTCCCAGCGCCGCCAGAAATGCATCCCATTTGCCTCGCCCAGGGCTGAAGGTGCAAGGGAAATGTGGAGATGAAAGCGTGCCTTCGGCCCTGGGCGAGGCAAATGGGACATTCCAGCAGCGCTGGGAGGGGGAGGCTGAGGGATGGACGTGGCCGTCCAAGTGGGCGTGGCCTGAAATTTCTACTACCGGTTCGCCAGAACCAGTGAGAACCTGCCACAGTACAACACTGAATTGATTTGTATTCTTTACTATCATGCACTTGATCACATGCCTGACAAACATAATTTTATGCCTGCCTGATAAAGAGACCTTTTGATCTTGAAAGCTTGCAATGTTTTTTTTTTTTTAGTGATCCAAATAAAGGTATCACATCCCTCCTGCATTCTTTGCATGTTTTATAATTTGAACATGGATCACATGGCTGATTTTCTTTGTTTGCCTATGAAACAATAACCTATTAACTAATGATCACTGACTGCTCTAGCCAGTACTTTACTATAATTTCTCAATACAGAAATACCCAGTAGGTATAAAATCCGTCAGAAATTTTTTTGGCCAAACAATGTCTTTAATTCTAAAATGGCTCAGGTTGGAATCAAACTAGACAGTACAGAAGAATTTCTGTCTCTAGAGGTGAAAACAGCTTTTCTTTACACCTGTGTCTTTATACTTTTCCTCATCATTGTATATTCCATCCCTTCTATCACAGGAATGAAAATAGGTTTAACTGTGAAGGATAGACTTTAATATCTGATCTTTACTAGAATTAGAGAAGACTTTCAAAAATATTGATCAGAATCCCTTGCTTAGTCGATAGCTTAAATACAGTGGTGTAAAATGGAAAGGCAGGAAGTTCTTACTTTATCCTTTGCCATGTAAGGTAAAGGTCACCCTTGCTCAAAAGCCAGTCATATCTGACTCTAAGCTTCAGTGCTCATCTCCATTTACAGCCAAAGAGTCAGCACTGTCTGTGTCTGCGGACGTTTCCATGGACATGTGACAGGCATGACTAGACACCTGAGTGCATGGGATGCTGTTTACCTTCCCACCAAAATGGTACCTATTTATCTACTTGCAATTTTTTTCTTTTGAACTGCTAGGTTGGCAGGAGCTGGGACAGAGACAGAAGCTCACTCTGTCATGCAGCACTCAGGGCTTGAACTGCTGACCTGCTGATCTTCCAGTCATCAAGCCATCTTCCAGTCATCAAGTTCAGTATCTTAACCACTAAGCCACTGCATTCCCTTGGAATTAGAAGCACTGGTTGGTTGGTTTGCATATTTTGTCCTTGCTATTCAAAGAAAAGGGACAGGTCACTAGGTTTGGTTAGAGACATTTGAGAGAATAGCATTGCAGAATCATGAGAAGTGTGAATTCTGATTTGTTCATTTTTCTTTGGGAAGTCCCATCCCTTTTCATGTACCAGACAATTTTTTAACTAGCTTCAGTTTGCCAATGCAGTTTAAACCAGCACACACCAGTGTAACCAGCAGGATTCTGGCCATTATTATAAGAATAATGATTAAGATATATAGAAACATGAGCCTTCTTCCTGACATGTGTAAGTAAGTAAGTAATAAAGACACAGATAGATTGCTTCAACACGCATACACTTAACTAGTCTTTGAGATAAAGAATGCAGTCAAATTGTTAGCAATGCCAAACAAGTAAAATTTGGGGGATCCATGTGAAGGTTGAAAATATTTCTGTCCTTCCCCATGGGTAAGATCTGAATATTACTTTCCCAGAAGAAGCCAATGTCTGCATATCACAGAAGGCATTTGCATAAAGAATGGTACCAAGATTTGCAAAGTGTTCAGAGAATTACAGAGTCCAATTAACTGCTATTTATTTTTTGCCAGAGCAAGAAAGAAACAGCAAGAGAAAGAGAGAAATAGCTACCCATTCTTCTGCCAATTTCATTAACTAAAACAAATCTCAACTGGCAAAAAAGAGAAAGGAAAAGAAATGTCATTTACTGGCATTGTCATTCCCAGATGCCCAGTAAATAAATGTTACATCTATTTGTCACCATGGAAACTGTCTTTGTGGTCCAAAGGATGCAAAACAGAAGTATCTGTGAAACCCAAGGTAATGAAATATAAAGGGCTGTTTTGTGATTTTTCTTGAAATGTTGAGGCTATTTTATTTTATATTTCAGCAAATCGAGGTTGTATCTTGAAGATACTCTGGAATGCTAAACCTTTGTGTCACCACGTTCTAATTATCTCTTATTTCTTTCCTCAGTTCTGAGGTAATTTAATAATATATATTTAATTGAAGACATTGATCTCTTCCTTTATCACTATTAACTAGGATTTAAACCAGAATTCCATAATGTTTAACATACTTTAACTTCTGCAGATACAGGGTAAATTCATACAACAGTTCTCACCCTTTTTAAGCTGAGGGCCGGGTAAGGCTCCCTCAGACAGCTTTGGGGGCCGGACGGCCATTTTGCCCTTCATCCACCACATGGCACTTCCAGGTGTGGTTGAGGCGGTGAGTGGGCACGTGAAATGGTGCTGCAGGCCTCAAGTTGAGAATCCCTGTTATATAACGTTCTGCCCATCATTAATGTTCATTAGTACTAGTCCAAAAAAATTTGTGTGGAGCTCTCTTAAGAACATAAGGAGGTGTTCCAGACAATGCGGATTCCGCATGGCCAATTGGCATTATTAGCCCCTGGCAGAGGTTACACCGGCGAAAGAGGTTCCTGGTCACTGGCCCTTGCCAGTATGGAAATTGGGGGGGCTGATTAATGGTATAAATCATAAGGGTTTATTCACCCACTTCTGACCTGACCGCCGGCTCTGCCAAGTAAGCAGATCACTAACTCCTGTTAGATGTTAGGCAATTACTCATCTCTTGAGTTAAGCGCAATCTCTGGTGCAAATAGTGGCCATATTTACCCTGGTCTAAGCCCTAGACAATGGTGTTTCCCCTGTCAGTGTTTGCCCAAGTTAATTAACTTCCCCAAGAGAGATTTCCCATTAACCCGAGTAAATGGGTGATGTGATTTTCTGTCAGATGACTGTTTTTTCCTGCCTTGCCTTCTGATCTATAAATGATGATGTCTTTTCCTCAATAAACCACTGATCTGATCTCGCTCCATATTGCCTCGTATTGTTTCTTGATCAGTCTCCTCCGGGACCTAACGGCCATCCTAGCGGCCCCGATTCCTACACCTGGTGACCCCGACGTGATTTACTCGAGAGTAAGTGATCCCCGAGTGGTCTACTCGAGAGTAAGCGAGCAACTCGGTCCGGTTCTGCGCTTGAACCGCGTCCGATCATCCCGGAGGACAGCGCGGCACTCTGGTCGGTAAGCCAGCCGATCGGAGAGACGGCCAGCGGCGAGGCATTCCAGAGAGGCATCCTACAGCTTGCTCCCGACTTTCGCAGCAGGCTTGCAGTAACGGAATAACGCGTTCCGCTCAGGGTCAGCTGTGAACCCCTGACAGCGCAGAGGCCACCGAGGGCCCGTGGCAGCAGGCCACGCTCCGAGCTCTACCCAGACAACCGTCGCCAAAACCTATTGCCTGAACTTCAGACGCGTCAACTCGTCCCGAGGAGGAAACTTCGGAGGGCCCCCGCAGGTAATATGGGGACCTGTCCTCAGAGACAGCGTCCATCCGCTAGCCAAAGAACTCATGAGTAAGAGTTCAGAATCCTGGCCAGGGTATTTCAGTTACGCTTTCACAGTGGAGAGCTAGCGAGACTTTTGGTGCACTTGAGGGAACACTGCCTGCTTTACCCAGAAGCAGGTACGTTAACCCTGCAGCTCTGGGATCAGATAGGAGACTGCATTCAGCAACCCCCGAAAGCTTCAGAGGGCATAATTCGCACATGGAGTAAATGTAGGAAGCTCTTAGCGGAGATAGAACCAGTCCGGATAGAGGCCACAGAACCCCCAGTGCCAGTCGAGCCATCGGCGCCCACGGCGCTCTATCCGTCATTGCAGTTTAAGCAGAGTAGCGTAGGGAGCTTTCCCTCGGTGACAGCTGCAGACATCACCGACGGAATGCAAGGAATGGGGAGCGCAGGCGCTTCTCTGACAGCTCCAGGTTCCCGGGTTACCAAGAGTGCCCTTCAGCGCACAGTTGAGGAAGAGATCAGGAAGGGGGAATTGCCAGCGGAAGAGCTAGCTGAGCTTAGTCAGATTTGTCCAATTCGCTTAGAAATGGATGCCCTCATGGGGCCCAGAAGATAGTTCATTCACCAGTCCCGTATAAACTCCTCATGGCTATACGGAAGGCCATTTCAGAGACAGGGCTCCAAAGTCGCTTCACTAGGGGCACGCTTCAGCAAGTGTGCGAGAACACCATGTTCATCCCGCACGACTGGAAAGCCGTCATGCGGATGATGCTCAACCCTAGCCAGTATTTGATATGGGACAGTGAGTTTCGCCTCGAGGCTCAGACAAGGGCTGCCAGGATGGGAGGCGCAGTACTTCCTGACCAGCTATATGGTTCAGGTGCCTTCGAATCCATTGATGCCCAGATCAACTTGCCACTCGCCAATCTTCAGATGTCAGCCGAGGCTGCCTTTAGGGCTTTTTTCAAGGTTCCAGCTACTGGCAAGGCGGCTAAGAATTACACCGCAGTCAAACAGGGAGCCCAGGAACCCTACATGGACTTCATCAATCGCTTGGAGGAAGCGATCAGTAGGCAGATCGATAATGAGCAAGCCCAACCAGAGCTCATGATGAAGTTAGCCAAGGATAATGCGAATTTAGACTGCCGTATAATCTTGCAGTCCCTGGGCAATCGTCCCGACTTGACTCTCACGGACATGATTAGAGCTTGCGCCGACGTTGGCACAGAATCCTATAAAATGGGTTTGCTAGCGGCAGCGGTGCAAGGGGGTAGGAAACCCAAGAACAGGACCCAAGGAGCGTGTCACACTTGTGGCAAGGTCGGTCACTTCGCTAGGGAGTGCCGATCCAAGGGAGGCGGACAAAATTCCAGCCGTTCCAAGGCTCCAAACACCCCATGTCCAAAGTGCAAGAAAGGCTACCATTGGGTCAGGCACTGCCCAAACTCGGGAAACCGGAACGCGGTCATGTCTCTGGCCCCGGTCCAAACAGAGGCTTCCCTCATTCAGAGCTCGCCAGAGCTAGACTAGATTCCGATCACATTTCAGGCATTGCGAGGGCACAGGCCAGCCCAAAGAGCAGTACAGGGCTAGAATTGACCTGCCAGGCAGACGTCACATGCGACCTGCCAGGCACAGTCTATCTGGTGGATTCCCAGTACATGGGTCCACTGCCCAAGGGCTTTATAGGTTTAGTTTTGCCCCGCAGTGTAGCTGGAGCACACGGAATTCTTGTAATTCCAGGAGTCATTGACTCCAATTTTTCAGGCGTTCTCCAAGTTCAGCTTTGGACACACCTGCCCCAAACCATTCACAAGAGAGACACATTAGCGCAACTGATCATGGTTCCTTGTCACTCGCCAGCAGATAGCCAGGGAAGGCTCAGGGACAGCTCAGAGTCCCGGTCAGAGGACCGCTCGAGCGCCAGTGAGGCAGTACAAGGATACCAGGTCTTAGCGATAGTGGAGACCAACATTGAGTGGAAACAGCGCCCAGTTATTGAGGTATTTCTGAATAAAAGATCGTTCTCAGGGTTACTAGATACCGGAGCTGATGTGAGCGTGATAAGCAGAAGCCAGTGGCCACGGGAGTGGGCCATTGAGCCGGTCTCCGATGTATGGGGGGTAGGCGGCATTCAGGAAGCATTTAGGAGCCGGGAGTGGGTGACAGTCACGATTCCAAAGGCTGACGGCACAGCGGTAATTCGGCCGCACATTCTTGACGTGTACATCAACCTTTTGGGGGCGAGATATTTTACAGCAGTACGGTGCTACGCTTACCTTCGGGTAATGGCGTTGCCACTTAAATGGCTCACCGATACGCCGGTCTGGGTGGAACAATGGCCGGTAGTGGGAGAGAAATTGGTCGCCCTAAAACAGCTAGTTAAAGAACAGCTAGACGCAGGACATATAGAGCAGTCCACCAGTCCTTGGAATTCGCCAATTTTTGTCATCAAAAAGAAGTCGGGGAAGTGGCGACTCCTCCATGATCTCAGGGAGATCAATAAATGCATACAGCCAATGGGTCCGCTTCAATGCGGCATCCCAAATCCTAATATGATTCCTGAGGGGTGGGAGATGCTAGTTGTAGATCTCAAGGATTGCTTTTTCACCATTCCTTTAGACCCTAGGGACAGGGAAAGGTTTGCCTTTACAGTGCCGGTTGTGAACCACAGTGTGCCCACGCAGCGTTACGCGTGGAAATGTTTGCCACAGGGCATGCTCAATTCGCCCACCCTGTGCCAAATTTATGTCCACAACGCAATCGCAAAGTTTCAAAACCTTTACCCCACAGCTTTAGTTTGTCATTTCATGGATGATATCTTGGTCGCAGTGCCGCAACTCGGCAGCGAAATGTTTTCAGACCTGCAGGCCAGCCTGGGGGAGAAAGGGTTACTCATTGCCCCGGAGAAAGTGCAGAGAACTGAGCCCTTCTCATACTTGGGTCATCGGCTTCTCCGTTCTTTCGCAGCACCAGTTTTGCCCCAAATCAACTTGAAGGATTCAGTCACCTTAGTAGAATTGCAGCAGGTTTTAGGGAACATTAATTGGGCCAGACCGTATTTCCGATTGGATACGGATCTCTTGAAACCACTCTTCTCGCTGCTAACATTAGGTAAGCAGCCAGCAGACCGGATACAAATTTCTCGAGAAGCGCGCTTGGCTCTCAAAAAAGTCAACCAAATTCTCAGCCAAAGGTGGGTGGACAGGATTGCTCAGGGGCCATGTGCTCCGATCCTGAATTTGTACATCGTACGGGCAGGATCCATGTTCACCGGAGCTCTCGGAGTAGACTCCGAGAAAGGGGCGAGTATCGTGGAATGGGTGTACTTGCCGAACACCTCTTCCCAAAACATCGTTCCTCCCCAAGAGTTGGTTTCCGCGGTGGTCTACCGCGGAAGGCTGAGAGCTAGGGACATCTCAGGGCACGACTTAGCCAAAATTGTGGTCCCGTTCACCAAAGAACAAATTCAACAATTGATGCAGCTCGGTGACTCGCTTCCAATTGCTTTGGAGGGATTCACCGGATGCTTGGCATACCATTTGCCAAAGGACCCCAGACTTGTCTCGCTTCAAACGCAGACAGTCAGCTTGTTTGAATTGCTCTCGCTGGTTCCGCTTCAGGGGGCCAGGACAGTTTTTACTGATGGAGGTCGCACATATGGTGTCTTAACTTGGCAGGAGGGCCAGGCTTGGCGCACGCTGTTAACTCTTCCACAGAAGTCCGCGCAGCGGGCAGAGTTGGCAGCGGTGAACCTTGCCCTGCGCACCTTCGCCAAGGAGCACCTAAACATCATTACTGACAGTCAGTATGTTAGGAATTTGCTTCACAGTCTACCGGGAGCATACATTACTCCCGCGATAGATAAGAATTTGCTTAGTCTGTTCCTCACTGCTCAATTTCATTTGCGAAACTGCACGGAGCCGCTCTATATTGCCCACATCCGAAGTCATCAAGACCTACCGGGTCCGATTTCCGCGGGCAATAGCAGAGCGGATGCGGCGGCAAAGGAAATTCAGCAACGTTCAGTGTTAGGTGTTTTCACTACGCCAATTCAGAGTCATGCATTCTTTCACCAAAATGCCAAAGCGCTCGCCAGACAGTTCAATCTGCCACTTTCTCAAGCCCAAGGCATAGTTCGCTCTTGCGAGCATTGTGCAGGGGCACCGGGGGGGCCCTCATGGGGGGTCAACCCACGGGGGACAGAGGCTAACCAGGTGTGGCAGATGGATGTCACGCATGTTCCGCAGTTTGGCAGATGGCAGTACATGCACGTTTGCATTGATACCTTTTCTCAATTCGTTTGGGCAACGGCGCAGAAAGGGGAGACTGCTTCCCACGTGGAGCAGCACCTCCTTTCCTGCATCGCGGCCATGGGCAAGCCACAGCACGTTAAAACTGATAACGCCCCGTCCTACTGCTCTAGGCAGTTGGCCGCCTTCATGGCCACCTGGGACATTAAGCATACCTTTGGCATTCCTTACAATCCGCAGTGGCAAGCGATTGTGGAACGAGTCAATCGGACGCTCAAGTCCTATATTGACAAACAAACAGAAAGGGGGGAGCCACCAGCCCTCCCCAAGTCACAGGGTCAGGCACAGCATTGTCTGAATAAGGTATTGTTCACATACAATCACCTTAATGTTTTTTCGGATTGCACGCCGCAGGAGAAGCACTTCCGCCGTTCGGAAGCTCTCCCGCGACCGATGGTCTGATACCGGCTGCCACCGGACCCTTCCTGGAGGGGCCCGGTGCCACTCGTAACCTGGGGAAGAGGGTATGCTGCAGTTATGTCTCCTACAGGTGTCATTTGGATTCCAGCTCGGTGTGTCAAGCCTCACTTGGAACCACATGGCATGGACCCAGGCCGACCCGAGTCCGATCCCGGAGATGGAGGACCTCACCCTGACCGAGGGGACCCGTCGGAAGAAGGTCACCTGGGGGATGGTCAAGATCCTTTGCCGTGAGGCCGAGGACGTCATCCGGCGCGAGGAGAGGGAACCGACACCAGAGAACTTCATGGCTGCAGTCCTTGCCCAGATTAGTGCCAACACCGTGGCAGTCACCATCATCCTGACCCTCTCCCTACTTGCGGGGCGAGGCGTTCAGGCCGCCTCATTGAAGGCCAACGATTTGATGCCAGGTGGAGACCTCTCTGCCAGGATGCATTACAACATATGGGAAAGGTTGGCAGGTCTCGTCAACCAGTCCGATTTTTGCCTGAAGCAGGACATTGGTTCTGCCTCAATCTTGAGCACCTGCCTCATCCCAGTGTGCCACACTCCAGGCGCGCACCCCAGGGATGGGGACTGGCTCGTGAAATGGATTTTCAGCCCATACATCCCAGCGGCTTCCTCAGAATACGCCCGTTGGGAAATGCGGCTAACCATGACTTTGCCGGCTGATGCAGCCACTCTCCACACTCCTTGAGTGGCGGTCAGCCCGAACTCTACTTGTGCTCGAATGTCCGGCTGCGCTTCAGTCGGCCAATCTCATTGTCGCTGCCTCGAAGTTGGCAGCGGCAACTGGACTTGTAATCACCCACAGAAACTTGGTTCAATGTATGCTCATGTTACCCTACCATCTGGTTGGTTCTTTACATGTAATCAGTACACTTGGAACTACATTCCTGCAAATGTATCAGATGCTATATGTTGTATCAGTCGTTTGACACTGTTACTCCCCACTAAGGATATGGTTACCCCAAGCACAAATGTTTCAAATGTCTCGGTCCCCATACGGCACACTCGCACCACCCAGTTAGACAGCTCATGTGAGAGCAGCTTTAGAATAATGAGTCCAGCCGAATATGTTTCATTGGCAGTCAGCATAATTGGCGTGCCAGGCTTAGCCGTCGGCAACGCTCGGAGGATTAGTCGACTGGCTTGCAGATTAGCTAAGGCCATTAACCATACCTCCTCGGCGATAGCGCTGCTCAACCAGGAGCAGGCGGAGCTTCGCCATGCCATTCTCGACAATCGAGCGGCTATAGACTATCTCTTATTGCTACATCATTTGGGTTGCGAATCCTTTCATGGTATGTGTTGCTTCAATCTTACTGATAACTCCCGCAAGGGACAGAATCAGCTCACAGACCTCCACACCATAGTCGAGGGCATCAGGGAGGGTTCTGCATGGGGAACTTGGCTGAGTTCATTGTGGAACTGGATGTGGTCATGGATTCCGTGGGGATGGCTTCAGACGGTGCTCAAAGTGATTGTGGGGGTGATTATACTAGGCATAGCAGTGTGCTGCTTTGCGCAATGTATTCCCTCGCTGATATCTAAGTGCCGCTCCCGGAGGGAACCCCGAAGCGTCATCCCCGCTCATCAGCTGATGCCCCTCTTGCGCAGAGTTGCCGGTCAGGTCCTTAAGTAAAAAAGAAAAGAGGAGATGCGGATTCCGCATGGCCATTTGGCATTATTAGCCCCTGGCAGAGGTTACACCGGCGAAAGAGGTTCCTGGTCACTGGCCCTTGCCAGTACGGAAATTGGGGGGGGGGCTGATTAATGGTATAAATCATAAGGGTTTATTCGCCCACTTCTGACCTGACCGCCGGCTCTGCTGAGTAAGCAGATCACTAACTCCTGTTAGATATTAGGCAATTACTCATCTCTTGAGTTAAGCGCAATCTCTGGTGCAAATAGTGGCCATATTTACCCTGGTCTAAGCCCTAGACAATGGTGTTTCCCCTGTCAGTGTTTGCCCAAGTTAATTAACTTCCCCAAGAGAGATTTCCCATTAACCCGAGTAAATGGGTGATGTGATTTTCTGTCAGATGACGGTTTTTTCCTGCCTTGCCTTCTGATCTATAAATGATGATGTCTTTTCCTCAATAAACCACTGATCTGATCTCGCTCCATATTGCCTCGTATCGTTTCTTGATCAGTCTCCTCCGGGACCTAACGGCCGTCCTAGCGGCCCCGATTCCTTCAAGACAAGAAACAAGAGTAAAACAAAAACACACACACACAAAAAGAGGAAAATGTTGTGGTACCTTAAATACTAACTGCTATATTGTAATGTGAAGCAAGTCTGTTCCCTCAAACCTAGTTTGTATTTACACTTGTTTTATTTCTTGTCTAACATGCCACACAGACTAACTGAGCTACCACTTTTGACAATTATAATAAAGGAAGTGGCAGCTAGGAATTAGGTAAAGGTCACTCTTCCTTGAAAGCCAGTCATATCTGATTCTAGGGTTCAGTGCTCATCTCTGTTTACAGCCAAAGAGCCAGCACTATCTGCATCTGCAGACGTTTCCAGGGACATGTGGCAGGCATGACTAAACACCAGAGTGCACGGAATCCTATTTAGCTTCCCACCAAAGTGGTACCTATTTATCCACTTGCAATTTCTTGCTTTCTAACTGCTAGGTTGGCAGAAGCTGGGACAAAGATGGGAGCTCACTCCGTTGTGCAGCACTCGGGTCTCAAACTGCGGGCCTTCCAGTTGTCAAGTTCAGCATTTTAACCACTAAACCATGGGAGTCCCTTGGAATTAGAGGCACTGTGCTTGCTATTCAAAGAAAAGGGAGAGGTCACTAGGTTTGTATAGAGACGTTTGTGACAATAGCATTGCAAAATTCTGAGAAATATGAATTCTGATTCATTTCTCTTTGGGAAGTATCAATTTCACTATGGTCTTATTAATTTATTTTGATTTTAATTTAATTTTCAAATTTCTATGCTGCCCACTCAGGTGATCCTGACTCAGGGTGGCATACATCAGCTCTAAAAACATACAAAAACACATAAAAACCCCAGTTAGTCCACCTACCCACCCCACCCTGTACCTAAAAAGATAAGGAGAAAGGGCTCCTGATGACTATCTTGGTGTGAGCCAACAGGTGGGGGCCGTATTACCATTAGGACCCCACACCTGCATTGCCAGCCAGGTGTTCAAGCCTTTTCTAAAACATCACTAAAACACAATTCTCTCCACATGTGGCAAGTTCAGAGAAGACAGCGTGTACAAGCAGCACAAGTATGCAGTACAGTCAAGAAGCTCTGGAGAGTGGACAGTGGGCTGCCTTGCAAGAGTGGTGGAGGTGTCCAAAGACGGCCTTCCTTGGCCCTTGGCCCACCATTCTTCTCCCATTCCAAGTCTACATTCCATTGTATACATTTCTTTAGTGTTCAAGGAATGAAGAAGCAAACAAATGAAGTAGTGAAATTCAGCTCTTTATTAGTGGGGTTTGAACACAGTTTGGATGGGGCAAAACTCAGACTTATATACACTATAAACAGTAACAGTAACAATAATACAACAAGCCCATTGGCTAATAGAGTGTGCACATTTTTCGATCCACTTATTTGCATAAGAATAGATACATGAGAAAAGATACATTCCGCTCCTGTGTTAAAACACAGTTAACATACATAACAATTTCCCAGATTCCAAAAAAAGAAAAAGAAAAAGAAAAAAAAGGAAAGAAAGGTTTTCTTTGCCAAATTATTTTAACATCCAGATTACTGTCTTGAAAATACTGGCATAATGCCAGTAATTCCCACACATTATGCAAAGTGGTTTTTGCTCATGTTTCACACACTGTTGCACTCCCAAGTCCTCCTGACTTAGGAATGAACCCCTTTCTGTTATTTCTCTGGTATCCACAAATGACTGCCTGGCAACTCACCCACTAAGGTCTTACAACCCACCTCACCTGATCATGTGAAAATCACTTCAGTGTGCAATATTATGCTATTTCAGCTAAACAGCGGCCAAGCAATTTGGACAACAGCATATTTTTTTACTTCTGCAATGTACTTTACTATAAAGCAAGCCATTCATTTTTTGGCAACATGACTGCTCTATGACTGAGAAGGGGGAAATGCTAAGAAACTACAGTTCTTTCCACTACCTGACATGTAGAAATGCTATTTTATCTGGCAACAGAAGGAGGAGGCACTCAAGCCAAGTCCTTTGCAAAACAATTGCACAATAACAATACAGTATTCCTAGGTAAAGGTCGCCCTTGCTCAAAAACCAGTCATGACCAACCCTAGGGACTGGTGCCCATCTCCGTTTATAGCCAAAGAGCCAGCACTGTCTGCAGCTGCAGACGTTTACGTGGACATGTGGCAGGCATGACTAGACACTGGATTGCATGAAACACTGTTAACCTTCCTACCGAAATGGTACCTATTTACCTACTTGCAATTTCTTGCTTTTGAACTGCTAGGTTGGCAGAAGCAAGGACAGGGACGGAAGTTTACTCCATCATGCAGAAATTGGGTCTCAAATCGCTGACCTGCTGACTTTCCAGTTGTCAAGTTCAGTGTCTTAACCACTAAGCCACCGCAATCCCCAACAATATTCCTACTTTGCTTCAAAGTCCATTAAATGATTTCCAGATGGTTCAGATGGAATAATATCTTAGTGGGAGATACATTTTGGTAATCATCTCTTCGGGCAAATTGTATTTGTTCTCCAAAGGCTGTCAAGGCAAGATCAACAGCATAGATTACGTTTGCGTTTACCTTGCTATGACCAATCACAAAACAAAAGACTGACTTTAAAATATGCTGGTGAGCAAGATCATATGTTATGACTAACAACAGTATTTTGCTGTTTGGACAATTGTGCTTTAGCTTGACCCAGAGAGAAGTGGCCTCACATATATTAGCTGTCCCGGTCAACAATTGGGATTTACCACTAAAAATGATGACTACAGCCATATAGTCAACATGTGTTTTATAAGGAGAATTTCTAAATGCATCTGGGTACCGGATATACGTGAATATAAGCCAAACCGAATATAAGCAAAGGTAATTTTGACTGTGAAACCCAGGAAAGTAGATTGACCCGAGTATAAGCCGAGAGTGGGAAATGCAGCAGATACTAGTGAGTTTCAGTAATTAAAATACATTAAAATACAGTAATATTACCGTATTTTCCGGCATATAAGATGACTGGGCGTATAAGACGACCCCCAACTTTTCCAGTTAAAATATAGAGTTTGGAATATACTTGCCGTATAAGACTACCTCTCTTCCTATGCACACCAAATAAAAATTAACCCACACTCAACCCGAAGACGTGCAGCCCTCCGAGTCGAATGGGCAGGTTCTGGTGGAGAACCAATCCACACTCACATTCTCCTTCTCGAGGTACAGAAGATGTGTGCAGCTTGCTTCCCCTTGCTTCATACTCCCCGCACAGAGCAGGGACTTGGCCGAGGCACCCCCCACCATATGCGCCGGACATATGAAGCAAGGGGAAACAAGCTGCAGTTAAGTACCTGTCCTATAAGACGACCCCGACTTTGGCACAGATTTTTCAGGGTTAAAAAGTAGTCTTATACTCCAGAAAATACAGTAATTATTTTAGTGATCTTAAAAAACTGTAGTTGCACCACCCACCAGTGGTGGTGCTGCAGGTAAAGAGGGTGGGCAGGTCAATTGCACTGAGGCAGGAAATGTTGCTCTAGCCTAGCCTCTTGCTTCCCCTGCAAGGAAGGAGAATGGCTTCCTCCCTCCATCTTGAACACATGGAGCAGGGACAAAGGCACAAATGTGGAGTAAGTAAAATCCTTTCTTTTTTCCACACCAGTTTGGAAGGAGGACATGATTGAATTGTAGAGCTTCTTTCTTCATTTGCAGTTTTCCATAGGAATTAATTGAAAACAAACCAGAATAGGGGAACTTGATTTTCAATGTATTCTAATAGAAAATTGTGATTTGCGCCCTCTTGCGGCTAGTTGTGCAATTGTGCCTCAGATTCTTTTGCTGTGGAAGTCCCGAAACTTACTTTTAAAGTGCCAAATAACTTTTTTAAAATCCATATTTTTAGACCTCGTGGTTGTTGACCCGTGTATAGACCAAGTCCCCTTTTTAGACCTCATTTTTGGGGTTAAAAAACTCGGTTTATATTCAAGTATATATGGTAAATCTTATTTGAGATTAAATAGAGGATCCCCATTGTGTGTTGGAAGCCTTCTTCCAATCAATAAAAGACAAAGACTATGTCTGGAACAATGTATACGTTTGGAAACATGCAAAGGCCAGAAATATGCAAAAGAAAGCTATGGTGGAACCCCATATAACAAATGCCTCATACAACGAAAAATTTGTACAACGAAGAGGATTTCCGAAAACCATTATACCCCGTATAACGATTTTTTTTGTTATACAAAGCAATGCATCTCTATGGGGGAAACTTTACAAAGGAAATCTCAATGGGATGCATCGTACAATGAAAAATTTTCCTTGTACAATTTTTCCCATAGAGATTTTCATTGTACGAGGCATGCTTCATATAACAAAAACAAATTGTATAATGAAGTGCCTCACAGAACTGACTTTTTTCATTATACGGGGTTCTACTGTACTATAATATGACACACCAAAATAGTAGATTTCTATCGATACCAAATTCTTTTTTATTATTCCCCACTAATGCACACTGAATGATAAAACAGAATTGGTCTGCATCACCTTTATCTAAAGAAAATGAAAGAACTAAAACTATGATGAAGTAACAGTTGATTCAGAAATCTTAGTCCATGTACAGTACAGTAAATATGTGTGTTTAGGATTACAGAATAGTGTTTATATTATTATTATTTATGGGCTTATTTGCTATTTCAAACCCATTTTTTCTCAACATAATTTTTTCTTTGAACTGATTTCTCTTGTTGATTACAACATATATTTTCTCGGATTAGATCATTTGTACTTGTGCAAAACTGAGCAATAACTCACGTAAAGTGAGCATTCAGAGTAAATGAATATTCGATTAGTTCAGAGGTAAACCTATTAGAGTCACTGAACGTGAGATTTTTCCAGCTGTGGAACTTATTAGATGAAGATGTCTCCCATTTATTCATTTAGAGCAGTGCAATAAGAATAAAATGAAATTACTTAAAACACTGCAAGATATCCTGGACATATTGCAAGGTCATACAATAATGAATTGCCTTGTAATTTTTTATTCTAGTCACCAGTACATGAACCGAACAGGTGACTAGAATAAGAAGATAGTGTAACAGAAGTATTTACATGAATAAGAACAATAATATTTTAGATAGGATTTTTAACATTTTATGATTTGTGGATGAAGGTAAGATAATGCACAGTGATTTTCCATTTCTGAGAATTATTTTAGCATTTCCCCCACCCCAAGAAGGCAGCCAGGTTAAGATGTGGCAAAAACAACAAGGAGTCTTATGATAGGTAAAGGTAAATATCATCCTTTCTCAAAAGCCAGTCATATCCAACTCAAGGGTTTGGTGTTCATCTCCATTTTCAGCCAAAGAGTCAGCGCTATCTGTGTCTGCAGATGTTTCCATGGTCATGTGGCAGACATGGCTAGATGCCAGAGCGCACAGTGCCCTGTTACCTTTTCTGCCAAAGTGGTACCTCTTTATCTGCTTGCAATTTCTTACTTTCAAACTGCTAGTATGGCAAGAGCTAGGACAGAGATGGGAGCTCACTCTGTCTTGCAGCACATGGGTCTCAAACTGCTGACCTGCCACCACTCCAGTCAATCAAGTTCAGCGTATTACTATCATCATCATCATCATTATTATTATTATTATTATTATTATTATTATTATTATTATTATTATTATATTCACATTTCTATGCTGCTTTACTTCCCCTAAGGGAACTCAAAGCAGTTTACATGTAAAATACAATATCTTAACTACTAAGGCACCGATTCCTGGAAAGGCTTTCGGCAAGCACAAGCAATCACCTGACCTCCTTTCTCCCTATTAAAAGGAAATCATCCTAATAATGGATGACATAGAAAGACCATATGCTGTTTAAGGGCCCACTCTAAATAAGTACAAAAGCACTCAAAAGTGGTACACAATATAGAGCAGTGGTGGCAAACCTATGGCACGCATGCCAGAGAGAGCACTCAGTGTCTTCTCTCTGGACATGCATGCCGTCACCCCAGGACAGAGTTTGTCCCACCCATCTGCCCAATGGAAGTGCTTCCTCCCTCCCCCAGCACATTCACCCTGCCCCTCTGCCCAGCAGCCTAGTGGGAGCACTTCTTCCTTCCCTGTTGTGTATACATGCAGTTCAGCTGTTCGTCGGTAGTGCAGCTGATGGAGCTCACGTGACTCCAATTCCTCCAATGGGTAACTACCGCGGGGAACCTTCCCGCCACAGGTGAAACTATGTCAGGTATGCATTACATCAGAAGGACGTCACCAATACTGTAACCAATAGTGTGCCTCCGGGCAAAATTCAAATGTACTGTGTACCATATATAAGGAGGCAAGGCTCCGCCATCGCCTCATGTACAGATTGACCATGTTATAATAAAGTAGTGTTTAGCCCGCCTGCCGGCTCGTGTGCATTCAATCTGCCTACATCAAACTCCCCCAGCACAGAGTTCCCCCCACCCTTCTGCAGCGTGGACAGCAGCCTTTTGGATTTGGGCACTCAGTCTCTAAAAGGTTCACCATCACTAATATAGAGCTTCCCATGGGGAGAGCTCCATCTATGTAAAAATGCCCTCAAAGAAAAAAACTCCCAGCAACTCAAAATCATGTGGATGCACTGACAACAAATGGAAGGCTGACTTAATATCACACTTAGCCATTTGTGCTCCAACACCACAGTACCTAATTACACAAATTGTGTTAAACATTGATGCATATGTAAGAGTATAAAGCTCGTGGAGAATGGCAACATTCACTGATGAATCTTCTTGGTAGGAAAAGTGGTGGATAAGGCGATGTTCCCCTGGCGCTTTCTTGGGAAAAATACCAAGAGGAGAAACCCTGAGATTATTCACTCGGGGAGAGTTAAAGGAGTCCAAGATCCTGCCTCTCTTATCCTCCTTAGCAATCTTAGCCCTAATGATATGCTTTGTGCCCACAATTGATTTGAAATTCTTTGCTGAATAGGAAGAACACCCACCAACCACTGGGATTGGAAAACCAACCTGGAAACCATCCAAAAGGTAAATCGCATCAGCTTTCCTTGGACTAGTCAACAGACTAGTCAACCTATTAATTTTAATTGGGCTGGGGCTTTATGGACTATGGTTCCCTCTGGGTCTTTGGACAGATCCCTATTCTTTCCTGTTGTAGATCCAGTCTTTGTGACTTGAAATAGTTCTATTGGTATCCCTGGTGATTTATTTCTTACTTGTGATTTCAGAATAGCTTTCAATTCACTTTCTAGAACTGCACATTCTTCAACATAGGATTCCTGTTCAAAGCAGCCTTTATCTCAGAGGTTGGGTTGCCAACCTTTTAAAGTCAGGGGCCGGGTCACACGCCCTCAGACAGTTTAGGAGGTTGGATTGGTGTCCCCCCCCCCCTGTTTACGGCTGCCGTAAATGCATCCTTGGCTGTCATAAACACATTTATAGCCATTGGCAGCAGCACTACAGCAGCTGGAGCGAGGTAATGGGCTGATGAGTCAGTGCTCCAGGCCAGATCCAGCCTGAAGGTTCAGAACCCCTGCTTTATCTCTTTTGTATAAATATTCAGTATACCGCTTCCAACCTCACTTTATTTTCTCCTGGTAAGATTTTGCACTTCCCTGTTCGTCATTCAGCACTTCTAATAAAGGTGTCAGAATCCAGGATGTGGGCAGCTGGCAGGTAACACAAGTGCCAGGACCCAGGGCAACCAGGCTAAATAGTAATCATATCTCAGTCCAAAGTCCAAAGTCCAAGGCCAAAATCAAGCCAGAGATTCAGGATTAATCCAGATGACAAAATCATGGTCCAAACAAGCCAGATGACCCAGCAAACAGATAAGGCAGAGTATCTCCAGGGGCCGGAACAAGGTGAGGACCATACCTGTCAAGTATCCCGGATTGGCTGGGATTTCCCGTTTTTTGCGCCAATTTTCGTCATTTCCCACCCGGAGCTGCCACTACCCCATAATTTGGCAGTGGGGGAAATGAGTTACTGTGCATCCCTTCAGCGCAGCTCACTTCTATGCATGCGTAGAAGGCTTTTACGCATGCATAGAAGGCTTTTACGCACGCATAGAAGTGAGCTGCACAGAATGTTTCTGCGCAGGTTCATTGTACGCATCCGTAGAAGGCTTTTACACATGCGTAGAACAGACTTGCGCAAAAACGTTCTGCGCAGAAACATTCTACGCATGCATAAAAGCCTTCTACTCATGCATACAACAGACCTGCACAGAAACATTCTGCGCAGGTCCCGTAATCTCCGGAGCTGCACTTGACAGGTTTGGTGAGGACAGAGTTCATGGAGCAAGGATCCAGGAAAGGCATCACAACAGTCCACAGGAACTGGTCAAATGTCTTCGGATGCAGGAGGCAGGCAGGCAGGCAGGCAATCTTCCAGGAGAGGAACAAGGCAATTCTGCTGACCTTTGTTGCTGAGGCAGCTTCTGAGGGGAAGGCCTGGTTCTTATATAGCTAAGCCACCCAGGGTCTCCAGGTGGAGCTTATGAAGGTCCAAAAACTTTCCTGGGGTTCTCCTGTGAGGCTTAGCAGCTGCAGCAGAGTGAAGTTCCAGTCCTGCAGGACTTAGAGCAGCAGCTGCAAATACTCACAATAGGCTTCCATTTTCCTTTGAATTCTTCAATCTTCCAGGAGAGATCTCTTGTCCTCCCCCACACTTTTTTTTGTCCCCCTTGTTGTCTTTGCACTGGTTATTTTAATAATTCTCTTTGTCTCTACATGACAGTTGCTGAAAAACTGCATTCAGAGTTATGAACCTATTTTCTCTCATCTTTTACTTTTGCTTCTCACTTATCCTTTACAATTTTAAGAGTTTCTTCCATCATCCATCTGGGTTTCTCTTTTCTTTTAGTACAAAAACTGTATTTTTGCATTCTTCTTCTCTATTAATACCTCTGGTTTCAATTCACAGTTCTTCTGATTCATGATCAATTGAGTTTAGACATGCAAATCCTTTCCTTATGTGGACTTCAAATTCATCAGGAATGTTGTTTAAATTATATTTTGGCGGTATGATTCTTTTCTTTTTCAGCCAATCTTCTAATTACCAAGCCTCGCAGCCCTCTTTTTGTGTTCTGGCACCTATATTTTATGCAAGCACTGGTGGGTCATTCCTTCCAAATGAGATACAGGGCTTACATGGCCTCTGTGCTAAGTTTTCGACAGTCTGCCTCATCTGTCCCCACACTGCAAACTGTATCAGCTTATGAAAATCACCTTTCTTCACCACATCCCATGCTTCCTAATAGCAGAATGCATTCCTGACCCTTTCTTTCTCACTCCTTTCCCCCAAAACACATTTCTTTCTTTCTTTCTTTCTTTCTTTCTTTTAGCCTCTCCACATGTTGAGGCACAGAAGTTCTGGCAAGTGCGCAACATCCTACTAAGCACAACAACTTTGCCTCCCACCCTTCTCTGAGAGTGTTTGGTTCAACATCATGGGGTCCTCCTGTTCTTCTTTTGGCTGGGTGTGGGTTGCACAGGCACTAATTGGACAGCTACCTTTCCCGATGGGTTTGTCGGGCTTTGCAAACAATCCCGAGACCATCCTGGCTCGACTGGAAATGCGATTGGGTATTGGCAAATTAGTAATAGGGAGCAAATTAGTAATAGGGAGCCTTCTGTAATAGGGGTCATGTGCATGTTTTCTTGGCTGAGGCCACTGAAAGTAGTGGGACAGAAGTCAGCCAAATGTCACAATGCCTCGTAAACAGCATACAGTGTCTGGCTCACGACCACAAACTGAGCTGAGCAAAAGCAAACCGCAGCTAGACAAAATAACTATGCATAGGTACACAGTCTTCTAGGACCAAGATAAGGCAGGAACGGTAAGTCTTGCTACATCTGCTGATTATTCTGCCTATGTTGAACCTAGGCACGCAGTACTTTCCTAGGCTGGCAAATGTGCCTCAGCCAGCAACATGCTACGTAAGCAAAGCCTTCTGTAATAGGGGTCATGTGCAGTCTGTGCGCAAGTGATCCAGAATGCAAGCTAATAAATATAGACCACCCGAGGACTCGGGGCTGGCTTTTACCATCATACATCAGTCTCGCGTGCCTTCCTTGAGTTCAGCACCTCGACTCCCACGGACCATTACAACAGCTGGGTCTGAGATCTCTCTGTATTTTTAATTGGTTGAAGCCAGGTGAGAGGGAAAAGATGTCTGGTTTGTAAGTACTGTATCACTATCTTTAGTGTATGAGAACCAAGACAAAGGAACAGCCGAAGGACTGGCTTAACACATCTTTATTGCATGGTGGTCCGGGGGAACATGAGGTAATGGCGGACGAGCAGCTCAATATATACGGTGGTTATACATTTGAATGTGGCTCCACGATAGCCCATTGGCTACCGTTGGCGTGACGTCATTTCTGGTCACGCCCTTCTTGTCCAGGTGAGGTAGTGGCGGGAATCTTCCCGCGCTGTAGTTCTTTGGGGAATTGGGACCTGTGAGCTGGGCGCTCGCTATTGCCACCAGGTGGTCATTAGCTCGCGTCCTAATTGCAACGGGTTACATTGATATATATGTTAAAGGCATAGTATTGAGAACACAAGGCATAGTATTGAGAACACAACACTATCTAAGCTAAGGTAGTTTATAATGACCCTGTAGGGTTGTTGTTTTTTGTCTTACTGCAGGGATTCGCAACCTATGGCTCACAGAACCAATTAATCCAGTCCATGGTGAGGAACCCGCTACCACCGAAAGTGCCAAAAACGCACGAAAAATGCATCAGAAGTGCCAAAAAAAATCAAAAGTGTGCCGAAAAACCACAGAAACCCCCTAAAATGTGCCATCCTCACTCTCACCACCACAGTAAGTGGCAGAAGCAGTGAAAAAAATCAGAAAGTGCACTGTGTAGCTCAGCCCTTGCCTCTTCTACGGCAGACTCCTGAGGGACTGATTTCATGGGATTGTTTAGCATACCTGTCAACCTTCCTGAATTGGCCAGGATTTCCCATTTTTCGGCGCCGATTTTCGCCATTTCCTGCCCGGAGCTGCCGAAACCCCAGAATTTGGTAGCGGGGGAAAGGCATTACTGCGCATCCCTTCTGCGCAGCTCGCTTCTACGCATGCGTAGAAGGCTTTTACGCATGCGTAGAACCCTTCTACGCTTGCATAGAACCCTTCTACGCATGCGTAGAAGGCTTCTGTGCAGAAGGGGATCGTAGAAGCCTTCTACGCATGCGTAAAAGCCTTCTACGCATGCATAGAAGCGAGCTGCGCAGAACAGTTCTGCGCAAGTCACTTTTACGCATGCGTAGGCTTTTACGCATGCATAAAAAGTGACCTGCGCAGAACTGTTCTGCGCAGGTCACGGATTGTTCAGAGCCGCGGTTGACAGGTATGTTGTATAGCCATCTCTGTGTCCGGAACGCCTTGTAAGCATTACCTGAAAAGACTGTTGAATAAACTCTAGTTGTTGTTCTGTTCATCGTTGCCTTGGCTATTGCTTATAAGAGCCGGATGCGACACATGTGTAGAATAATTTTTGTTTGTGTGTGGGCAGCAGGGGTTACCTGTTTTTCCTGTTATAAGTAGAAATGCCCCCCCCCTTAAAAATGAATTGAGTTTAAATGCATTATCTCAATTTCCCTGGCCTCATGTTTCTTTTAAAATGTGTCTCCTGGAGTTACCATTAAAAAGAAATGTTATTAAGAGGTCACAAGGTAAGTTCATTTAATTGTTCACATTATAAAACTCACTGAATGACTATGAAGCACAGTAGTATTATTAAGTCTTTGGAGACCACAAGGATATAATACAGGTAAGCAGAGGTTTTATCTTACTGCTTTTGAAAATATATCTTACTTTACCTTACAGGAACCAAGACCTATAATTTTGAGGATATCCACTATGAGGACTTGTTTCTTGTCTTCTTCCAAAAGATATCTTTGTTAAATAGAATGTATTCGTCTTAATTAAATGAAGCAATTAAGCTAGATTTTTAGGGAAATGCTTAGGTAGTTTGTTTAATGGAGAAAGTGGGGTTTGCAAACTAATCAGTTGTGGCCAAAATTGCATGCTATTAAAATTTAAATTTAAATCCCTATTATATTTAGGGATTTAGTCTTTTAATGTAATAATGTTCTGCCTCTAGTCCTGCAAACCTAGACTCCAAGAAAACCTGCTTCACAGATCCTATGATCCTTCCACACTCGATCTTTCATTTTCCTGGCAGATTGGCCAGAATCCTACTGAGGTTTTTTTTCTTGTTGTGCCATATCCGATTCCAAATATCGGCTATCCTCGTGGTAATCAGCCATGAAGATTGTCCTGGGAACAATATAATCCAGTGGCCATCCATTTTCCTTCGCATCACAGCGTCACCCCCGTACCACTGATCCAGTTCAATGAGTCACTTTCTGGTCCTGAGCCCTTTTGGCTCACAAAGTCCTCCTCAGCCCCAGGCAGTGATGCACTGCAAAAAAAAAAATACTACCTACTCTGTGGGCTGGCCAAATCTGTGGGCCTGGCCAAATCTGTGGGCGTGGTGAAACATCCTGCATTTTGGGCTATGGAGGTGGGTGTGGCCAACTAAATGGCCATGGCCTGGGGGAATTTCCACTACCGGTTCTGCAGAACCTGACAGAACCTGCTGCAGTGTATCACTGGCCCCAGGCCTGTATGGATTAAGCTGCTGGCCTCCATATATATGTTTATATATGCTGGAATTAAGTGTAACAGTGTAAATCACAGCAATAGATTCCTGCTAGTAAAAGAGTCACCACTTTTCTTTCTCATCATGTGCCAAGTCTTGTAACAAGTACGTGATGAGAAATGCTAGCAGTAACTCTTTAATTAGCAGTAATTCACCACTGATTTATGCAGTTAGCACCGGTGTAAGGATTCTGACCACTGCTTTTAGAGGTATACAAAACATTAATTTTGGGAACAAGTTGGAAATCAAGATGAATAACGGCCTATTTCTTTCATCAGTTGTCACTAGCTTAATGAGTCATGAATAAGATGAGGGCAAAATTGATGAGCATGCAGAGGGAGCCTTGTTCATAAAATGCAGCAAAAGCAACAAAGGGTCAAGTGGCACCTAAAAGACTAAGGCAGGGGTGGCCAAACTTTTCAGGCCATGGTCTGGTTATATGGTCAAGTGTGCCGGTCATGTTCCTCCCACCTGGAGGCAGAATGCACCCACGCATGTGCAGAACACTGGGGTAAATGACCCGCAGCTGTCGTGAACACATTTATGACAGCCATGGGTAATTTACGGCAGCACTCTGCACACACGCATGCATGTTTTACTTCCACTACAGGGAATGGCATGGGTGGTACAGGCCTGATCAATTGGCGCCACGGGACATAGTTTGGGCACCTCTGGACTAAGCAGTCTTATCTGACATATGTTTTCATAAACTGAACCCCATTTACATCTGATGAGATGGGCTGCATCCCACAAAACATATGGCGAATTAACCACTTAGTCATTAAGGTGTCACAAAATGCTTGGAAAGGGGTAGTCAAGGCTTGTTTTCAGGTGACATTAAAAGTGAGGCATCTTTAAACAAAATTGGCAAGTGACATACTACTTAATTGATGTAACATATAAACCTGTAGTGTACTGTATATCTAATAATAATATATATTATTACTCCCCACTGCAATCTATCTCTATCTCTATCTCTATCTCTATCTCTATCTCTATCTCTATCTCTATCTCTATCTCTATCTCTATCTCTATCTCTATCTCTATCTCTATCTCTATCTCTATCTCTATCTCTATCTCTATCTCTATCTCTATCTCTATCTCTATATCTATATCTATATCTATATCTATATCTATATCTATATCTATATCAATTCAGTGCTATGCCACTTGACTTTTTCAAAAAGATGTCTTGCCTTCAATGTCATCTTGCACTTCCTCCCTCTAACAGCTATATTGGAAAAGCATAAATTTTAAAAAATGGTTAGCGAAGAGCTCACATGAAGGGGGAATTCCCGCTGTGCTGGCGTACCAAATAGGCCAGTACGGCAGGAACCTTCCCCTCAAAGGCGCACTAATTGTCTCTTCTTCAAATAATGTTTTCAGGTATTAAACTGTGTCAGATAAGCACTGCAAGCTCACATGTTATATAAAGCACGTCTGTCCATCCAACCAGGGCAGACCGGAGGGGCTCTCTTATTGTACCATCCGCTAGAGGGGCTCGCCTCTCTAGCACAAGAAGGAGGGCCTTCTCCGTGTCCGCACCAGTTCTCTGGAACCTCTTACCAACAGAGCTACATCTCCAGATGGAATTGCTGCCCTTCAGAAAAGAACTTAAAACCTGGCTGGCAGGCCAAGTATGGGGTGCAGGTGGAAGAGTGACTTCCGTTGGGTGGTTGGTATAGTGAAATTCCGGGCCCCTCGGTCCCTGCACCCTTTTTTGGGGGGAAGGTAGTTTTTAAAGCAGTTTTTAATCATGTTTTTATTATGACTGTGAACCGCCCTGAGTTGGCCTTGGACAAGTGGGCAGTATAGAAATTGAAATAAATAAATAAATAAATGCAGTGCTATATCACTTGCCAAACATATTTTTAAATCTGAGAGAGAGGGTCATGTTAATGACAGAGACGAATGAGGACCTGTGATCCTAGTAAGAATTGTAACAATTTGAGGTGAAGTGTAGATTCTTGCTTCCAAAATTGCCAGGGATAATTAAACATTCTGAGTGAAGGACATCAGTATTTTAACTCTTATAGAAAATTTGAATTGATCCAAATAAACTTGGCGTAGCCTCCAGGTTTAGCTGCAGCCTAGCTTTTTGAAAGAAATTTATAGGAACGTGGGGGGAGACTTTCAGAAAGCTTTGATGCACAATTCCATTGATTTCAATGGAATGTCAGGGGGCTGTGGTGGCTCAGTGATTAAGAAGCTCGCCTTGTTAGCTGGAAGGCTGGCAAGCCTGCAGTTTGAGACCTGGGTACTACATGATGGATTGAGCGCCCATCTCTCTCCCAGCTCTCGGGGACATGAAAGGAGCAGTGATGCGCTGCAAAAATTTTTTACTACTCCCACCATGGTCGTGGCTAACTCTGTGGGCATGGCTAACTCTATGGGCCACGCCCAATTGGCCTCCCTACGCCATGGCCTACGGTAGGGAGGTGGGTGTAGCCGGTCAAGTGTGTGTGGCTTGGGGGAATTTCTGCTACCGGTTCCCGGGCACCTGTGGGCACCTGGAGCAGCTCAACACTGGAAAGGAGCCTCATTTGGGCGTTCCCTGAGTGGAGTTTCTTCCGCAAAAATCCTTTCAACCCAGAATAATTCCTGACACGAAATTATTAAGGGACTGTCCATATGCTTTCTACACAAAATTATTTAAAATCATTGGAAGCTGCTCAGGTCCGTAGCCAGGATTCTAGATTTGAGGGGGGGGGGGGTTTCAGGAGGGGCAAAGAATTCCAGGAGGGGCAACAATGTCACACTCACATACTGTATATAACATTGGCACCACGGGGTGGATTGGGAGGGGGGCTGTTAGCTCAGGAGGGTTTGCCCCCCACCCCAGCTATGGCCCTGAAGCTGCTGGGTAGTAGTGCTTGGTTGATTGCATCCACCAAGTTTTCTTGTATATTTGAAAGATCAATATCCATAGTATATTTTCCTTAATTTAGGCATATGGCACTGATTTGTATAATGGATACCATGTCCACAGCATGGATTACTGGTAAACAAAAAACAATGAGCAGATGTTGTGTTCCAGCTTGCACTCAGAAAGCCACTGTGAATGCTCCTTGCACATGGATGCTTGTAGCATAACACCAAAGACAGGTGTTAAATGAGCAAAAATTTGTCAGCCTTTCCTTGCCCTCTCAGCCAAAAAAATAATACTGTCTAAAGCAGTGGTTCCCATTGTGCGGCACATGATCATAAATCCTCTGATCATTGGTGGCTTAATAAAATAACTAAGAAGGATGTACATGATGGCATCACAAATGCCTCTATTAATTTCCTTTATTAAACTAACTGGTCAGTGATGAGTCTGCATTTTCTCTTTGTAAAAATTTTTGTTCTGTTCTTTCTCTTACCAAGCAATTAGCAAGAGTATTGTTCTAACAGTTTAATACTGTACAGCATTAGTTCCCAACTTGGGGCCCACACCCCAAAGGGGGACTTCAATTCCCAGAAGCCTAAGTCAGTACATTGACTTTACAGAACTGACTTAGGTTTCTGGGAATTGAAAACCAAAGGTTGGGAACACAGTGGTCTAAAGAGATGTTTTCTTGGAAGTTGTGTCTTGTCTATTTCTCAGGAAATACATTTGCCATTGTTTTGAAGATATATATTTGTAATGAAGCGCAACTTTTATCTTCAGCCCTAATTGATGAATGATGTGTGAACTGATCAGGATACTTTGCTGTAGTCACCATTAAAGCAACTGATGTAAGCAGCTCAGGAGAGATTTGTTGAATAGCTTCAACCTCTAAGTGCATGGGATAAATGAATGGGGTGACATCATTATATCTTGACAAATCAGAATTATAGCATTCTTTTTCCTTTCATTACTGAAAGATGATTTATTTCCACAGCTTCCATTTTCATAAAACCATTCATGGTAATGGAAGGTAAAACCTTTTAAAATTGCAAGATGTGGCTATTAGCATACTAGAAAACAATGTTTTTATTTTCTCGTAGGGTCACCTGGCAATCCATGTTAATAAAACCATACCATGCTTTTAAAAAAGGCTTGATTTTATTAATTTCTGCGCGAACAGTAACTACAATAGTGCCCTTATAACCCAAATCAGGCAAATTGAAGCTGGGTTTAGTCTATATTGATCTGCTACAGGAAATGTCACACTAATTATTAGCATTTTTCCATCTAATTTAAACATTAGATAATTATAAGATTTTGGGCCTTTGGGTCAACTTCCAGCCTGTTAGATTTATAGTCTAAGTGTTTCTTAGTACCCTCGAATGTTTTAAAAATACTGTCTGTAGCCTTGCCTTGCCATGGTGATTTAGCAAGAAGTGTCTGGACCATAGCTGTCAATTATCCCGTATTGGCCGGGCAACTCCCATATTTTACCCTCTTTCCGGCTGTTCTCACGTATTTTTTTTTTATTGCAATGCCCTAATGCCGCCACTGAAGGGCTGCACAGGATACACATGGCTGGGAAATTTCCCTTATTTTCAAATCCAAAACTTGACAGGTATGGTCTGGACCAGCAGACATCTCCATGAGGACACTCTGCACAACTTGCAGTTTTCTAGCCATTTAGATAACATCCAGGCAGACTATGACAGGAGAATTGGAAAACTGTGTAAAATGTTGGATTCCTCTAAATGATAGCAAATTTTCAACCCCTTTCCCTCATTTATTCCTCTTCTCTCCATACAGCAGGGGTTCCCAACCTAAGGCCCACAGGCCAGATCCAGCCCGCGGTGCCATTTCATGTGGTCCCCCACTCCTCCAAGAGCATTCAAGAGACAAAATGGCCACCTCTTTGAAGCTGTTGGGGCAAAAATGGCCGCACCCATTGTGCAGGCAGGCAAAATGGCCATCCGGCCCTCGAAGCTGATTGAGAGAATGTGACCCAGCCCCCGGCTTCAAAAGGTTGGGAACCTCTGTCATAGAGCATAGGAATTTCCAAGTTTATTGTACAAATTATTAAATGCCTTAAATCTTATTCCCCCCAAAAGCATTTTCTCTTCTATACATACTGTATTCCATTGTGTACTGATGATGACAACACAATGCTTAAACCGTTACTAAACATGACAAAACCACTGGATTTTAGGGTGTTGTGGTTTTTTAAAAAGTGATGTTAAATAAGCAATTTCCTGCCAATTGAACCAAATAAAATAAACTATGTACTCAGGAAGGATGAAATAGTTCACAAACTCACAAGCTTTGTCACCAAAAATTCTGAACTGAGTTTTATGTCATTTACACAATGAGGGAAAGCAAGGATCATGACTTGCATACTGGATCCTTTTCAGAGAACAAATGTTTTATTTTCTTTGACTTTGTAAAAAATAAATGCATAAAGTAGCCATAAACCTGCTGAAGAATCAGTTTTGGTTTCTGCTATAAATAGTTTTTTTAAAGGTCAGGTGTGCTTATAAAGCCTTGAGGATTTCACTGTCTCACTGGACGGAAAATGAGCTACAGTAATACCTCATACAAAGTCCGCTTCATACAACATCGGATTCATACAATATCGCCTAATTCCTTGAAAAAAGTTGCCTCATACAAAGTCGACTTGTATGAGGCATTGGGGTTTCCCCAGGTTGCATTGTGCCTGGGCAGTATAAAAGGCAGGACACATGCGTGCATTGCTCTTGTGGGTTTTGCATGAGTGGTTAGGAGTGGTTTTAAGCATGATTTCGGATTTTTTTTGGATTTTTTCGTCAGAATTTTTAGAAGCATTCCTGGGATTTTTGCAGAATTCTTCAGGTTCTTGGACAATCAGGGTTGTTTGACATATTTTTGTAATGTTTTTAGCCTTTAGACAATGATTTCTTAAAGTTCTGTCAGTTTCCTGTCTATTTCCTTGACTTTGCCCTGAAGTCTGTGCTGTTACAGTACAATGTATCTCTATGGAAACGACGTTGTACGAGGCATCGCGGCAAGGATTTGGACGTTGTATGAGGCATCGCGGCTAGGATTTTGCATGCTTCATACAAAGTCCAAATCCGTATAAAGTCCCAACTTGTGGAACCAAGTTTGGACGTTGTATGAGGTATCACTGTATTTTGTTCAAATGTATTTTGAATTGAGGCAACATTGTTGTGAGGTGAAGGGAATCTGAGCAGTTTTCTTTTTTCTTTTTAACCAGAAAGGTCTGTTGTGAGTTGCTTTATTGGATTTTGGTACCCTGAACATGTGTGACACCATTTAAAGACTGATACACCCTGTTGCCCCTCACTGGGACTGACATTATAATGTCAGTCCCAGTGAGGGGCAACAGGGTGTATCAATCTTTAAATGGTGTCACACATGTTCAGAAAGTGCCATGTGGTGGAGAAAGGGCAAAATGGCCATCTGGCCCCCAAAGCTGTCTGAGGGAACATGACCCAGCCCCCAGCCCCGTCAGCTGCATCTGGCCCACAGGCCGCAGGTTGAGAATCCCTGTGTTAAGATTTCATGAAAACATTTTCCCTCAAGGAAACAGGCTAATTTTACACATTTTAAATCAAATCATTTTTATCCCCCCCCCCCCCCCCGCATTAAAAGCTCCCTATTGATGAATAGAAACAACCAGACACACTGGTGATGAATCCTTTCAGGGAGGCATTGAACTTTTGCCCCTCCCACTACCAATTCTTTTATGCAAAACAGATTCTTAATGACTACCAAAGACGGGGACCTGGGCCTTATATCTCACCTCTGACAAGAAATGGGATTAAAAAGAGCTCCTATCTGTCTTTCAATCCCCTTGTGCACCAACCTCTATACATCAAAATGGCTACTACGAACAGATTTTTACCTCAAGTAAATGACAAGTTTTATTATCCCATCATGCATTATTTCCCTTGCCAAGCCCAGGCTACCAAAACAAAAAGCATTTTATGAAACAGAATTGTCTCATATGTTGTGCAGTAAAAAGAGCATACCATGCCTAAGTGTGGCATTATAATTCCAGCCTAATCCATTTTGTTGCCTATTGATTTGAACGACTTTGATTTAACTATGGGTGGTATCAGTAAATACTTCTTCCAAGTGAGACTATTTTTTTATTTTTATTTTGTCTCAGTGGAACAAGACAGGTTAAACAGTACACTCAGTTTGTGCCTGAGTATGCATTTGTGCAGTTAATGAATTTTCAGAAACCTGTATGCGGAAGCCAGCCTGATGCAAAAAACATTTTAAGAGCCGACATTAAAGTTAATATGGAAGTTCAGAGGTGGGAAATAATTTAAATGCACAGAAGAAGTAGCAATAACGTTGCTAAACCGAGGCAGTGAATTATGTATATATGAAATATTAAAAATGCAAAGCTGATTCTATTTGCATTTGGAATGCCCCCTAGCTGTTACCAAGCAAGAGAAAATTGCTTTATGCTGAATTGTAGGGCACACTACTTAGTGCTGTATTTAAGTCAAGGAGAGATATCACTCATTTTTATTTGACCACTTAACTTGTGCTTATGTAATCTGTCTGGCCAGCAGGCCAGTTGTCTTATATTATTTTCAATCAGAGAAAAAGGGTATAGAAATTCAGTCATTAAACCTTTATTTTCACCTGCCCAGAGATCCATCTGAACCATATTATTATATATAAATCAAAAGGTGTCAACAGTCCAAAGCAGGGAATTATTAGCAATGGGTGACTGTCTTTTTTCAAAGTCATATTGTCAACCCGGAGGAGCTGTCTTAAACTCACTAAATTTAGTGACATAACCAATTTGTTTTTAAAAAGAACTGGAATATACTACATGTGCTTTCACAGACAAAATAAATGGGTTGGACTCAGATTTAATTACATGGAGAACAGACACACTAAAAAAATCGGAACTTAAATTACTAATGGCCATCTTATTGATTTCAGTTGATTTCTTCTAAAATAAGCCAAAATGTGGTTTCAACTAAACATCATCCTCCCTGTGTGCATACTCTCAGCCAGATGCAACTTCCAACCACCTACATCAGTTTTCTTCGACCATGGCCCTCCTGCTGCTCTTGAACTTCAATTCCCAGAAGCCCTGATCAGCAGGAGTGCTGTCTTGGGCTTCAGGGAATTGAAGTCCAAGAACAGCTGGAGGGTCAAGGTTGAGGAAGCCTAACTTACATCTTCAAATCGGTTATATAATATCTTTCTAATAAGTTGCATCATGGTACACGTAGTCCAAGTCAAAGAAGATTAAGTCTCTAGACTACAGGCAACAATTCTAAACACCTGTGTTATGTACACTTCAGCCTGGGTCATGTCTTATATTTTGATATATGAGTAGAAGAAAACATACCATCTTCAGCAACTGAACATAGCTGTTCTTTCCTACCATTTCAGACATCCATACATTGTAATGGAGGGGTAGATGTAACTAAATTAATAAAAAGAGAGATTGTCTTGTCCAATGTTATGGTTGACTCTCTCTGTCACCATCACTATCATGTAAGGTTCAGGAGAGAAGATTTCACCAATACGTAGTGACTTGATGATTAAAATATTTTGTTCTACCTTTTGTTCTCTCACAGGGGTATGTATGAATTTCTCCTTTTGGAAGCAAAACAAATATACAAGTGCTAACCACATGCAATTGACCTTCCATGTTTTCTGTACTATGCCACACCCTATAACAAATTAGGAAGAAAGAAAATCTTGTAATGTGATTTAAATCCATCTTTTGTCATCTATTTTTAGATTTCTATTTTTACCACCATTATGTATGTATGTATGTGTATGCATATATCTATATCTATATCTATATCTATATCTATATATATATATATATATATCTATATCTATATATCTCTATCTCTATCTCTATATCTATCTATCTATCTATCTATCTATCTAGATCTAGATCTAGATCTAGATCTAGATCTAGATCTAGATCTAGATCTAGATCTAGATCTAGCTATAGATATAGATCTAGATATAGATATAGATATAGATATAGATATAGATATAGATATAGATATAGATATAGATATAGATATAGATATAGATAGATAGATAGATAGATAGATAGATATAGATATACTGTATACAGCTCTGTCCTTCATAGAAATGTGTTACTAGCAGCAGCAGCAGCAACTTGACACGAAATTATTATTATTATTATTATTATTATTATTATTATTATTATTATTATTATTATTATTATTATTATTATTATTATTATTATTTCATGTCTGAGATTGAAAGGATTTTTAGGGGACACCCAAATGAGGCTCCTTTCATGTCCCCAAGTGCAGATCTTGGGTATGGAAACCCAACCTTCCAGTCTCCAGCACAGTGCCTCAACTCAACTTAAGTCAAAGTACTGTACTGGTTTTGAACTAGAAAGCCTTATACAACTTGGGTCCAAATTATCTGAAAGACTGTGTCTCCACATCTGAGCTTCCCAGTCTATTAAGAGCATTTGGGGAGGCCTTTTTAAAGTAGCTTTTCCCTCACTGGAATGTCTGGTGAGGATATATAGGTATGAGGGGGTCTTTTTGGTGGCCACTCCCTGACTGTAGAACTTAGTTCCACAAAAGTCCTTGTTGACTTCCTGCCTGCTATCATTCCACTGACAAGCAAAGAACGTTTTAGGCACAATTATAGCCCTTTCTGTTTTACTGTTACATTTGATTTGATTGTGTGCTGCAATTATTGTGCCCTGCCACAGGCTTTATTTTGACTTTACCCAATGTTGTTTCAATTGATTGTTTGGTATAAATTGAGTAGTTAGTCTGTTATTAAGGAATGCAAGCATACTGACTCAAATTGTTGTTATATACCATCAATTCTGCATCATATATAAGAACACTATGAATTAGTGATCTCCAAAATGCCATTAATAGTCCTGTTCAGCTCTTGAAAACTCCAGGCTGTGGCTTCCTTTATTAAGTCAATCCATTTCACATTTGGTCTTTCCTCAGGATTATTGGCTTTTCCACAAAGTCTTCTCTTTTTTGAGATGTGCTCAAAGAACAACTGCATCAATTCATATTTTTGCTTTAGAGCGAGTTCAGGCTTGATTGATTTGATCTAGGATTCACTTATCTGTCTTTCCATGGGTTCATGATATCGGTAAAGCTCCTCCACTGCCACATTTCAAACAAATCATTTTCCCCTCAAGTCTTTCTTTACTGCTCACTGTTCATGTCCATACATAGTAATGTGAAATATAACATTGTGGATGACATTAGCCTTGGTTTCAAGTGATAATCTTTATACTTTTGTAATTGTTTTAAATGATTTTTGAGGGTGTCTTTTTGTAATATGTTGAACTGTTTTTAAATATTGTGATTTATTTTATTTGTTGTTGATTTAGGGTTTTTTGTAGCTGATTTAGGTTTTTAAATTGCATCGCAAATCATCTTGGGTCTCTGTTGAGAAAAAAGTGGATATTTAAACAAACAAATAAATAAATAAACATAAAATGGCAAATAGTGTTGGGGATAATTTTATTATTTTTTTAGGATTTTAAAAGTGTGATAAACTACTCTGTCACACAATGACCTCATTACTTCCTATAAGCAAATGGCACCAAGTAACATTCTACATCCAAGTAAAGTTCTACAATGGAAGGCACTGATTGGTGACTCAGGAGGAAACTGTTATGGGAGGAACGACTCCAGTGTCCTCCCCATAATCATCTTCTGCCCAAGATAATGACTCCCGCATTCTGTGAGATCTCCTGCTGAGATCTGCAACCTATTCAAGCAAAAATGGCTCTAACAAGCAACTGGAGAGAGACAACCAGACCAACCTCTCTCTCCAGTTGCAGCCTTCCATGACACTTTGTCAATCTATAAAAGGTTGAATTCAGAAAGGGTTTTCATGATTCCAACTCTGCATACAAACCTCTCCCCTTTCCCCTTTACTACAGGGTCTCCAGGTTACCCATATCTTTTGTACAATGGAAGCAGCACTTTTTTAGTGTTTGCTGCACCCTTTTTCAGCCCAGGTATGTCCAACACTGAATCTAGTTGTGCCTTGTACGTTTTCTCTTCAAATCAGAATTGCATTCTCCAGACAACTGGCCAGGTTATCCTGCTATGGTAATGGAGTAGATCATATTGACAGCTACTCAACACCAAGTGTCAGGCAGCGGTTAACTAACTTGACCACCCAGAGGACTTGGGTGCCGAAATCCACAGGGAAGGGTGATGGTCCCCATGTGAATTAAATCCCACTTGAATCCATCTTGATGGAGGGCAGCAGCTTCATCAATACTGGCCTGGGGCTGAGGAGGACTTTGTGTGCCAAAAGGGTTCGGCACCAGAAAGTGATTCACAGAACAGGATCAGTGGTATGGGTATCATGCTGCAATGCAGAAAGCAGATGAAAGGCCACTACTTTATATTGTCAGGACATTCTTCATGGCTGATCATCATGATGATCACCAATATTCAGATTCAGATACAGCAGAAGAAGAAACAACTCATATTTATTGATGTCTAAGATCTGTATCTCCTTTTTAACAACATAATGTAAGGTGCTTGTGAATTTATTTCATGAATTTTCATTTATTTTTGATGAATTTTATAATGTCCTTCACTATCTATTTCTCTAACATGAAACACCTTTATAATTAAATATTAGAACATTTCCAGACTCTGTCTTCACTGAGTAATACTTCTCAATCTATATTACAGTCCTTGTCAGCAGGCTTCTTAAAAGTCATTCTCATAATTAATGTTATATCTAAGCAGTAGAATGTGTGACAATGCATAGGCTAAAAGGGTCTTACAATTCTTTTACTTGAAATACATGTAAACATTCTTTTCTTGCAAGTTGATATAATGTGGCTTGAACAGAACAGATTTGCTCTTCAAATTTTGCTTGCAGTATGAACGTGTACCTAGGACCGTGATGGCGAATCTTGGCAGTCCAGATGTTCTTGGACTTCAATTCGCAAAAGGCCAAGCACCCTGTGAATCCACACAAATGGGTTTACTGCATTTCATCCAGCCCGCGCTGCCCTCATCACTCCTGGAAGCGGAAGTAAAACGTGCCCATCACAGACCTAGGACATAATAGAAACACAGATATCAACTTGCCTGCAGCAAAAAGTCACAGTAAGGCACCCCACACTGATACATTCTAGTGGGAGAAAAATGGTCAACTGCTGTCCTTGGCATTAGAGTGAAAAGAGCTGCACCTTTTTATTATGAGCAGCAGAATTAGGAGGGGAAAATCTACTGAGCTTTTAAAACCTTGTGCTTTGTGCAAAATGCAAGGGAGCTGAGGAAAACCTATTTATTCAAAGTTTCTTTCTAAAAAGATGTTGAAAAGTGAACATGTGCAAAAACAATCTTGTTCAGTAGGGTTTTGTGAATGTGTTGCTCTCACTTGCAGGAAAGAAACAAAAGGAAGATTTACACCTCTAGTTAGTAGGAGGTGCAGACACTCAAAAGATGTTTTAAGAGGGATTTATGTCATGCTTTGGACTTTTGTTTTTCTTCTTATTTTGTGTCCTGATCAAATCCTGGACTGCCAAAATGAAGCCACCTTCTTGGCTTTGTATTGACCAAACTTAAGTCCTCATCAGTGCACGTTTCTGGCAGTTATCAACAGACCAGTAAATGAGTCGGATTCTGTATCTCTCCATATTCACACACCATATTGTTGTCCGCCAGCAGCCTCCACTTGAACATGTTGGTCTTACATTTAAGCACCCCAAACCTCCTATTCAGGGTCCTCCAAATGACATAGGGGAGGTTGAGTTCCTCAGCTGTATCCTCCTTTAATGTTGTTCCTTGTCCAGTGAGCTCTTTCCTCCATCTTCTAATTTGGTTTTGCTCTTGCATACCCCAAAGGATGTTTGTTCTTGTCATGGACTTTTGTTTACCCTCTAAGTTGGGTTAATGTCACCACTACCTCAAGGGCACAGCCATAACTTCTTCTGGAAGGACTTTAATTCATATAATGGGGTTCATCAGCAGGCACAAGTGGGACTTGCAACAAGTTGCACTATTGAGCTTCTCGTTAAAATACCCATCAACTATCCAGACTTACCCATTTTAATAGGTCTACATTAATGTAAGTAACCATAACAAGTTACTTCCAACCTCTACACATGACACTCAAGCTTTAATATGTAAGTGATGGTGTTCTGGGTGATATACAGTCAAGATGCGGTAGATCTGATGGCTTATCTCTCAGAATATTTGATGAGATTTAAAACTCAGGGGAATATGCTTCTAGAGAAATGTGGGGGTTCCTAGTGGGTGCTGCAAAATTCAACTGGGTATGGAAAGAGAACTGATGAGTTGAGTATCCTTAGAATGATAGCTAATAAAAATATTCCTATTCAGTTCTCTTTCTAAGAATTTTACCAAATAAGTCTGATTTCTAGTCTTTTTAGACAACCGGCATATATTTAGCCAAGATTGAAGTTCGAGAGTTTATAAATTGCTCGTTTTCTGTGTGAATACATGTGCCTAGGTTAAAATAATAAATTATATAATCTGTGCCTTGTTCCTTTCATAAATCCAATGCAGACTCACAAAATAACAAGGAAAATAAACAAAGGCAGTAGCAGAAGCTTTACATTGATTTCCTTAGCATAAATCAAACTTTATTCTATGCTCAGTTTCATGATTATAAATTTCTGATGTAAATAACAGTGTGGAATGGAAGTTAGGAATTCCAAATGAGATCACGGATAGAGTAGGGAGATTTTGCTGGTCTTGAGCCATTTGAGAGTTAAGCCTTGAGTTAAGCTGTTGGGGTCTGGGTGGGGGCTAACGGGTTACAACTGAATCCCAGCAAGACTGAGTGGCTATGGATAAGGGGTCCTGCATTATCCCAGGAGCTACCATCTTTGGTTCTGGATGGGGCTATTTTGCCCCAGTCAGAGCCAGTGTGCAACTTGGGGGTCCTCCTGGATTTGCGGCTACTGCTAGAAGAACAGGTGGCGGCTGTGACCAGGAGGTGATTCAGGTGATTCGCCAGTTCGCCCACTCCTGGATCAGGACTCCTTGCTCATGGTCACCCATGCTCTGGTCACCTCCAGACTAGATTATTGCAATGCGCTCTACATGGGGCTGCCCTTGACGACCATTTAGAGGCTAAAGCAGGTCCAGAATGCAGCAGCCTGAGTGGTGATGGGGTGTGGATGTTATGCCCGCACTTTGGCACTTCTCCGGGAGCTGCACTGGTTTCCAGTTTGTCTCCAGGTGCAATTCAAGGTGCTGGTTTTGACCTTTAAAGCCCTCTATGGTAATGGGTCAGGATACCTAAGAGACCGCATCGTTCCAAGAGTGTCTGTCTGTCCATCCAACCAGAGCGGACCGGAGGTGCTCTCTAATCGTTCCATCAGCCAGAGGGGCTCGCCTCTCTGGCACAAGGAGGAGAGCCTTCTCCATGTCTGCGCTGGTCCTCTGGAACCTCTTACCAACAGAGCTACGTCTCTGGATGGAATTGCTGCCTTTCAGAAAAGAACTTAAAACCTGGCTGGCTGGCCAAGTGTGGGGTGCAGGTGGAAGGGTAACCTCCATTGGGTGGCTGGTGTAGAAGAACTCCTCCCCATGGTGCCTTTGGATCCTGCACCCCTTGTTTTAGGGGGTGGGTAGTTTTAACTGTTTTTAACATGTTTTTAAATTGTGATTGTGAACTGCCCTGAGTCGGCCTTGGCCGAGTGGGCGGTATATAAAATTGACAATAAAATTAAATTTAGGGCAGTCACTGCACAAACCGTAACATTAAAATATTATTTGGGGGAAATGCAAAATTAACAATTTTATCAGTACTCAGTTTAGTTGATGTCATGGAAGATCAGTACATTCTTAGACACCTTAGACATCTAATTGGTTATTATTGTATTTTTTTGTATTATTGTATTTTTCTCTGATGAAGTGGTGAAAAGTGATCATAGAATGCTCTGCTTCATATGCCAAAATAACATGACTCACTTTAGATACTATGTTACCCTTTGCTCCTCTGTTGTGTTCTAATGGTGTAACCTCCTACATGGGATAACAATGTATCTTAACCAATGTAACCTTGCCTACGGGTAACAATGTAACCTTCAGTTGTATCACTATAAACCCTGTAATAGGACGCGAGCTAATGACCACCAGCTGGCAGCAGCGAGTGTCCAAGCTCTCTTGGTCCAAACTCATCAAAGAGCCACAGCGCGGGAAGTTTCCCGCCACCACCTACACCTGGACAAGAAGAGCGTGACCAGCAATGACGTCACGAAGACAGTAGCCAATGGGCTATCGTGGAACCACGTTCAAATGTATTACTACTGTATATAAAGAGCTATTGATCCGCCATTACCTCATGTTCCCTCTGTCCACCATGCAATAAACCTGAGTTAACCCAGCCCGAGGCTGTGTCCTGTGTCTTGGTTCTCATACACCAAATTGGCGACGAAGGTGGGATGATGGATTCCCAAGGAGCCAGGGCACAGAGCGGGTTCAACATCACCAAACCGCAAGACTGGGAGCTTTTTGAAATGGACTTCCAGGCGGCACTGGTGGAACTCAAAGTCAAAGAAGACGACGAGGAAAGGAAGAGGGCCATCCTCACCCGAATGCTTGGGATGGAAACCAAGCGAACGCTGGTGGGCATCATTGCACCGAAGAAGGTGAGCGATTTCAAAGCCGATGACATCATGAAACTGCTGCGTGAGCGTTTCCGACCCTCGAGGGCAATGTTTCCCGCTCGGAGCGCGTTTTGGAGGCGAGTCCAAGCGCCGGACGAGTCGGTTGAGGCCTTCGTAACAGCCATGAGAATAGCCGCCGCCCCCTGCAGATGGGACAATCTAGAGATGGCCCTCAGGGACGGAGTTCTGTGTGGCCTGAAGGACAAGGAAGTGCAGCGCAGCCTGATGAACAAGGAGCCACCACCCACGCTGACAGAGGTTGTAGAGGCCGCGGAAGCCGCGGAATCCACGAATGCTGGAGGAGACGAGATGCACCAGTGGCGTGAGTGGCGTCCTAGGGCCGGCAAAGCGGAGAATTCGGTGCACGGAAAGTGCGGACAGTCGGTGCACGCAACCCGACGGGCCTCGAAGTCGTCTACGGAAGGCAGCGACGGCGAGGAGGTCCAGAAAGTCAGAAAAGGAGGGCGCCGCTGCGATGGTTGCGGAGCGGCCCATGAGCGCGCGAGGTGCCCATTCAGAAAAACCGAGTGCTACACCTGCGGCCATCGGGGGCACATCGCCAGGGCGTGCAGGAAGCGGAAAGAGGGCCGGAGGCATTCACAAGACCGTTCGACCAGACCGGACCGTCCAGCGAGGTCCAAAGATGGCGCCCGGACCACGAGGAAGCAGGACGGCGTGGGCCGCATCTCGGACGACAGCGAGGACGACGCTCCCGTGTTCAGCGTGTCCGCGGGACAGCCCCATTACTTCGTTGAGGTACTAGTACAAGGGGCCCCTATCATAATGGAAATTGACTCGGGGTCCTCCTATTCTATAATTCCCCAGAAAGAGTTCTTGAAAATCGACCCCCACGTGCGGCCCAAACTTAAAACATTGAGGTCCACGCTACGAGACGTACAGGGGAACAGCATTCCAGTGTTGGGGGTCGGGAAATTTCGGGTCCGCTTTAAGAGACATTCTGCGGAACTCCCCCTAGTTGTCCTTAAGGGGGGAAGTTGTAGCCTCCTAGGGACGCAGTGGTTTCAGCCTTTAGGTTTGTTCATAGGGGGGGTGCATACCGTGGGGGTAGATCCAATACAAGCGGTATTGGACGCGCACCCCGCCGTTTTTAAAAAAGGACTGGGAAAGTTCAAGGGACCCCCCGTAGCCTTCGACCTAGACCCGGAGGTCCGCCCGATAAGACTCAAACCGCGCAGGGTGCCGTTCGCACTAAAGGACAAAATAGAGGCGGAACTGGACAAACTGGTGGGCCAGGGGATTCTTGTTCCTGTTGATTCCGCGGAGTGGGAAACTCCAATTGTAACAGCGCTAAAGGCTAACGGGGAGGTGCGCATTTGCGCTGATTATAAGTGTACAATTAACAAGGCGATCCGCCCCAATGCATACCCGGTGCCGGTGGTCAGCCACCTTCTGGCCAGGCTGAATGGGGGAAAGTGTTTCGCTAAACTCGATTTAGCACAAGCCTATCAGCAACTCCCTGTAACGCCCGCCACGGCAGCGGCACAAACAATAGTCACACATAAAGGGGCATTCCAGGTGTCGCGGTTACAGTTCGGCGTGAACTCGGCACCCGGCCTTTTTCAGTCGCTTGTGGAACGCCTCCTGAAGGGGCTGGAGGGGGTGTTGCCTTATTTTGATGACGTGTTGATTACAGGGGGGAGTGAGGCCGAACTGGCAAAGAGATTGGATAAAGTACTGACTGTGTTCGAGAAAGCGGGGCTGCGACTGAGAAAAGACAAATGCGTTTTTTTCGAAACAGAGGTTGAGTTTTTGGGGTTCAGGGTCACACCCGAGGGAATTAAGCCGTCCAAATCCAAAGTAGCCGCCATCAAGAAGGCTCCTCGCCCCACATCCAAAACCGAGCTACAGTCATTCCTGGGGCTCCTCAATTTTTACCACACCTTCCTTCCACGGAAGGCGTCGGTGGCCGAACCGCTCCATCGGTTGCTAAAAAAGGAGGAAACATGGGTGTGGGGTGACGAGCAAGAGAGGGCGTTCAAAGAGTTGAAGCAACTCCTAACATCCGAGGCAATCCTAACGCATTTCGATCCCAAACGGCCAGTGGTTTTAGTCTGTGACGCATCCCCGGTGGGGGTGGGGGCGGTGCTTTGCCACGTGTTGGACGACGGAAGAGAGGCCCCGATAGCGTTTTATTCAAGGTCCCTGTCCCAAGCAGAGCGGAATTACGCACAGACCGACAGGGAGGCATTAGCGATAGTAGCGGGAACCAAAAAATTTCACGATTTTCTGTATGGTCGCCCGTTCAAAATCGTGACCGATCACAAGCCCCTGTTAGGAATTTTCACTGCAAATAAGCCCACGCCACAGATCCTGTCCCCGAGAATGCTGCGGTGGGCTATCTTTCTCAACGCATACCAACATGAGTTGGAATACCGGCCCGGGAAGGAGATCAGCCATGCAGATGCACTCTCAAGGTCTCCTTTGCCCTTGTCGGGCGACCAAAAGGCAGGGGTAGAGAGAGACCACCAGGTATTGTTAATAGAGGTTTTAGATTCACCCCCAATAGTACCAGCCGACATTGCCAGGGCGACAGGCAAGGATAGAACGCTGGAGAAAGTTAGCTCATGGGTACAGAAGGGGTGGCCGGCGTCATCCCCAGGTACGGAATTCGACCCATTTTTTAGGAAAAAAATAGAGTTGTCCCTAGAGAGGGGGTGCCTTTTGTGGGGCCAACGGGTGGTGATCCCTACGTCCCTACGACCGAGGGTGCTCAAACTGCTGCACGTCAGCCACCCGGGCATCGTCCGTTCCAAGGCGCTGGCCCGGAGTTACTTCTGGTGGCCACAGCTGGACGCAGACATAGAGCACATGGTTGGCACTTGCGAGGCATGCCAGGGCTCCCGACCGGAGGCGGCCCGTCTCCCGCATAGGGAATGGGACGCAGCAAGGGGGCCATGGTCCAGAGTGCACGTAGATTTCGCTGGCCCGTTCCGAGGAACCATTTTTCTCTTGGTGGTGGATGCGTTCTCCAAGTGGCTGGAGGTTATCCCAGTAAAGAGCACGTCCTCCGCCACTACAATTAGTCATCTAAGGAGAGTCTTTTCCACGTTCGGTTTACCCGACACTCTGGTCAGCGATAACGCTAGTTGTTTCACGTCCGCTGAGTTCAGGGCATTCATGGAGGCAAACGCCATTCGGCATGTCACATCCGCGCCGTTTCACCCGGCCACGAATGGCCAAGTGGAACGGCTGGTGCGTACAACAAAGGATGCGCTGCGGCGCATGGGCCCGGGGGACCTAAATCACCAAGTATGCCAGTTTTTATTAGCGTATAGGGTGACCCCCTTAGCATCAGGATACTCGCCGGCAGAGCTGCTGATGCGGCGGAAACTGACCACGATCCTGTCCAGGTTAGACCCGACGAGGATCGAGGACAAAGGGAAGAACATAGGGTTAGCGGTCTCGAAAGGTTTCGCCGTCGGCGATCCTATACACTGCAGGAACTACGCCAACGCTGGTCCAGCCTGGGTACCAGGGACGGTTGTGGAGCAGACGGGACCAGTATCGTACCGGGTAGAGACTAACACCGGTCTCCTCTGGAGGAGGCACGCGGACCAACTTAGGCACCGAGTGAGTGAGGGGCCGGTCAGTGGGGCTCAGCAACAGAATTCAGCGTTAGGGTCCTCCCCCACCCGTTTAGCCCAAGGGGGAGACAACGACGGACAACAGTCCCAAACAAGGGGGGAAAGCAGCGACGGTCCCGACTCACATCCTTTTGATACGCCAGCTCTATCAGAGCCTGGGGAAGGGGGAGAGGAGTTTGCGACCGCTGTCCCCGAATTTGATTCCGATTTTGATTTTGCGAGCCGGGGGGGTTTTTGGGAGTGTTCCCCCACCCATCCAAGCGAGAAGAGGGGTTTTTCGTTAGCCCCCAGTGCCCCCGGTTCTTCCCAAATAAAGCACACACCTCCCAACAACGCCGCAGAGCCGCGGCAAGTCACTAACAAGTCTCCCTCTCCAATTACAGGACAGGAAACCAGGGGGCAAAGAGAAGGTAGCAAACCCGGGGAAAGGCAGCCCGCATCGAGACCCCAGCGTGTTCGAAATAAGCCATCTTGGCTGAGAGACTTCGTCTCATCCTAGGGGGGAGGAGTGTTGAGTTCGAGACTTCGTCTCATCCTAGGGGGGAGGAGTGTTGTGTTCTAATGGTGTAACCTCCTACATGGGATAACAATGTATCTTAACCAATGTAACCTTGCCTACGGGTAACAATGTAACCTTCAGTTGTATCACTATAAACCCTGTAATAGGACGCGAGCTAATGACCACCAGCTGGCAGCAGCGAGCGTCCAAGCTCTCTTGGTCCAAACTCATCAAAGAGCCACAGCGCGGGAAGTTTCCCGCCACCACCTACACCTGGACAAGAAGGGCGTGACCAGCAATGACGTCACGAAGACAGTAGCCAATGGGCTATCGTGGAACCACATTCAAATGTATTACTACTGTATATAAAGAGCTATTGATCCGCCATTACCTCATGTTCCCTCTGTCCACCATGCAATAAACCTGAGTTAACCCAGCCCGAGGCTTGTCCTGTGTCTTGGTTCTCATACACCAAATCCTCTGAGACAGTTGGCAAATATATGTGGGCCAGTCCAGCCCTGTGTAAGAGCCAGGCCCAGTTGATACAACTCCATGGCCCTCACTCATGTTCATATGCCATGTTCAGGTTGAATTCCTAAATGCTCGAAGAGGGCTCTTGTGTTTAAGAAATGCAGAATACAGTGCAGCTAACGTGATTATTGAGAAACAAAAGTGTGAATATCAGCCAGAATCCAATGAATATTTCAAGCACAATGGTGTGACTTGTAGCAGATAGCAAGGAATTATCAAGTCCATGACTAAATTCCTAGTTGAACTGCCACATCACAAACCTAATGCATACCTGTTAAGTTTTGGGAAATTTCTGTCAAACCCCCCCCCCCCCCCCCCGTATTTTACACTCTTTCCCACCGTCATCCCGTATTAGTTAGACTGCAATTAGACTGGAGTTAGACTGGAGGCCAGCACAGGATAAGCATAGCTGTCCAGTTGGCGGGGAAATTTTGCTTGTTTGACAGAAATTTCCCGAAACTTGACAGGTATGCTAATGTTTGACTTGGAATTCAGCCAAGGGCTTGTTAATTAGTGTTATTCACTGCTCCAAGTTACACTATTGCACTTAATGTTCTGTTGGATTCTGGCTATTGTAAAGAAAAGTATTACTAACATGGAATTGTTGGAGTTAATAGAATGAAATCTGAAACATAGTGTCTCTGATAAAATGAAACAAACGCCAAGCTAGCACTTCTCATAATTTTCTTTAATGTCTCCTTTTAAATTAGGAATAACAATTTGAATCCAAAAACTGTAATAATTGGAATACAGAATGCAAAATGTAGTGGTCATAAAGACTAATATAGCTGGTGGACATGGTTTAACCGCCCAGTTTACAATCACACTGCTATCCTGATTTGGAGTCATAAATGTTAACCTGAGATAGTACTTGAGAAAAGCCAGCATTTCTTATAATAGAATCATGAAACTACTAACATAAAATTTGTTTAGTTTCCCCATCCCCTTCCTTTATCTTACTCCTCATATTTCCCTATCCTCTGGCTTTGTCCCCAGGACACACAATGTCGTTTCGGCAACCATTAGATCAAAGAGCAGCCAATGAACTTACGTAGCAGCAACATCATGAAAAGGTAGCAAGTAAGAAGAAGTGAGCTGAGATGCCAAGTGCAACATTGTGCTTGCTTTAATGTATGGAGGAAGTACCATTTTTGAGATATCTAACTATACTTATTTATGTATCGCTAACAGTCCTAAACAGATGAAGAACGTCTGTAAAACAACAAAATTTCTGATACCAGTCACTGCCCTAAATGGTATTACCTAAGCCTATTGAAGATCACAAATCCCATTAACAAATAAAGATCACAGCCCAGCAAAACTTGGTTCCAACCAAGCCCATTGTATTCTGTTTGACAAGGGTCTGACCAAGGCACATCTGTGGGCACAAGGCGAGCAAGTTGCTTTGATTAATCTTAAATCTTTGTTCACTGACATTTTAATCAAAATAATATAAAATTTTATTAAGTACAATATATATAGTGCATTGTCACCCCTGCGAATTGGTAAGCAGCATCAGCAGCACCTGGGAGGGAGGGAAAATATTGTTGAACCGAAAGCTTGCTAAAGGTGGCAGAGTTGAAACAGTCTATTTGGCAGTCTATTTGGTGGACTTGCAGTTCGGTGGTACAAAACATGATTTACAGAGAGAGGGTTCCATCTACTATATGGAGTTCAGTCCCTAGCATCTCCTGGTAGGGTTGCAAAAACCTATCCATAAAATCCTGTGAAACTGTTATCAGTCAGTACCAAGAATACTGGGGGAGATGGACCAAGATTTATCTTGGTGGAATACAGCTTCTTCTATATTCCATTTTCTACAAAGGTTCACTCTATGGTCAAACATTTGGCAATACAGCTCTAGGGCAGGGGTGCCCAAACTTGTCAGGCTGCAGGCTTGTCAGGTGGTTCAATGGGCCAGTCAGGTAGAAGCCTCCCCATCTTTTTTAATGCGGGCAGTTTTAATGTGGTTAGTTTTTAATAGGTGGGTGGGTATGTTGGGGTTTTTAATTGTTTTTAATATGTATGTTTTAATCCTGTTGTGAGCCGCCCTGAGTCGGGTTCGCCTGATTGGGCGGCATAGAAATTTGAGCTATAAATAAATAAATAAATAAATAAATAGTTCAGTGGGCCGGTCACATGGTTACTCTCACTGGAAGTGGAAGTAAAACATGCCTTCCAATCTGTTTTGCAACAGGATGAGATAGATTTTAAGCTGCCATTTTCTCTGCTTAAACCAGGGGTGCCCAAACTATGGCCCGGGGGCCAGATCCATCCCCCAGGCCAAAGTTTGGGCACCCTTGAGCTAGGACATACATTGACTACTGCTCCTGCTCCCCCTTCGCCCAAAAAAGAAAACTCAGGACAACAATCTACATTTCATTTCTTACATAAAGTAGAGAGACTTAAACTTCCATGCTACCAATCTGGACCAGGGTCACATTGCCAAAAATATTGAAACCAAGGGTCATCACATTTAGAAAGACTAAAAAAATATATCTGCAATCACTAAATCCCAGGAAGGTGCAGTAACTGTTATCTGAATCACTGATGCAACTCGACAGTGAGCTCATATGTGTGTTGTGGTGAGCAGGTTATTACAGACGAGACATCCATATGGTAGATTCACATCAATCTCTACTGGGAACACCATCATAAACCACTATTTTTGCTATAAATAATAACCATTAAAGCTCAGGCATACACAAACAAGGTAATCTGCCATAAATTGTGAAATAGTGAAATCCTACAAATGTAAATTTATTCAACTCCCATTGCAATGAAAGTAATTTCCATAGCATTATGAGATATCCTGCAGTTGCCATCATCTGGCAATAGTGTATAAATACAGGGGGTATGAGTCAGCATGCAAATCTTGTCTGTGGAACACAATCAGAGAGGTTTTACAGCCCAGCGCTGTTTATTATTTGGTATGCATGTTCATGTCTGTAACCTGCTGAGAAACAACAACAAAAACTTGTTAAGGAATAGAGAAAAGAAAAATGTTTGAGACAAAAGAAAAGTGACCAAGGGAAGGGCAGCTTTTAAATAATATTTTAAAGTCAGAATTTTCTGGATTCATCTTATCTCCTGGTATAGTTACTGAAGTTCCTCTGCAATTGTTCTTGGTGTATCACAATCACACAGGGGTGGACAATGTAGGACATAGATTCTCAACCTGCAGCCCATGGCGCCATTTCATGTGGCCCACCACAGCATACCTTTCAACCCGCAGCTCCGGAAAAACGGGACCTGCGCAGATCGCTTGTGCGCAGGTCGCTTTCCACGCATGCGTGGAAGCGCTATGCCACTTGCACAGACCCTACGCAAGTGGCATAGCGCTTCCGCACATGCGTGGAACGGTTTTACCCCTTCCACACATGCGCAGAAGTGCTATGCCGCTTGCGTAGGGGCTGCGCAAGCGGCGTAGCACTTCCACGCATGCATGGAAAGCGTTTTCCTCCGCTGCCAAATTACAGGGTTTTGGTGGGGCGGGTTATGACGTCAATCGACGTCAAATTACGGGGTAATCCAGGCCAAATCGGGATGGTTGACAGGTATGCACCACAGCCTCCACCACACCCGGAAGTGCCATGTGGTCAGTGATGCAGTCTAAAAAGTTTACTACCCACACTGTGGGTGTGGCTAATTGTGGACATGGCTATATGTGGGCTTGGCCTCAAACACCCACCCCCCCAGAAAAAAAGAAAAGAAAACCTGCCTTGCTCTCTTGCTTCGCCCGTTGTCCCAGAGATGAGGAGGAGGTGCTGGGAGGTCAGCCCCTCACCGTTCGGGTGCGCTATCACCAGTGGTGCTGCTGGGAGGTGAGTGGGCCAGGTTGGTGGGCTGGCAGCCTCCCCATCCCAGCACCACTGGAAATGCTTCCCATTCGCCTCGCCCAACCAGGGCTGAAGGCGCGCTTTCACCTCTGCACTTCCCGTGCACCTTCTGCCCTGGGCAAGGTGAATGGGAAGCGTTTCCAACAGCGCTGGGAGGGGGAGGCAGCCAACCCACCACCCTGCCCTGCCCACATTCCAGCAGCGCCAGCGGCGGCTGCTCTTTCTCCTCCTCTTCTTTCTCCTGGTCGCATCCGGAATATGGGGAGAGGGGGAACGACCTTCTGCCAGTCCGGTGCAAACTCTGCCCAGCAGGCACTGCTGCTGCTGATTCAGGCAGCTCCTCTTCCTCCCCCCCCCCCCCCCCACCAGCACTGCCGGTTCTAGCAGCAGCAACGCATGCCGGGTGGAGTTAGCACTGGTTGGGTGGATGATCGGTCAAGAGCTGAGGAAAAGGCAGTACAAGCTCCTGTCTCCCCTCCTCCCAGTCATGCATACCACCTTGGCCTCAGCCCTTGACCGACCTTCTGCCTGCCAGGCGTGAACTCCACCCAGCAGGCGTTGCTGGTGCTAGAACCATTGCCACCACCTCCGAAGGCCCACTCTCCTCCGCCACTCTCCCAATCTCCTCCGCTGTCGCCACTCTCCTCTGCCGAAGGTAGGGAAGTGGGCGTGGCCAGCCAAGTGGGCGTGGCCTTGGGGAAATTTCCACTACCGGTTTGCACGAACCATTGAGAACCGGCCTCAGTGCTTCACTGCATGTAGTGGAGGAAGGGCAAAATGGCCGTCCGGCCCCTGAAGGTGTCTGAGGGAGCATGACCTTGCCCCCAGCTTTAAAAGGCTAAGAACTCATGATGTAGAACAATAACCAAAGTACTTGTACTGCAGCTGCCATCATCCCTCACCACTCTGTATGCTGGACAGGTCTAATAGGTATTGCAGTCCAAATCACATCTGGCAGGCCACAAATCATTCCCCTGTACTTATTATAACAAACTGCATTCCTTCATTTAAAAATTATGACTCATATGCATATTCAGTTGTACCTGACAATATTTTAGGTAGAGATGTTGAAAACATTATCCAAACACTAGATCATCTAGATTAATTTAATGCTATTGATTGAAAACAGTGTTTTGCTCACTCGGAGAAAGTTCCAATCATTAAAAATAATAATCTAGAAAAAGAAAACACACGGTTTTTCCCAATGTCAGCTTTACTTTACGTAATATGCTGGGTTGTTTGGCAGATGTATATTGAGAAATTTACCTAACATGGCCTCAAAATGTTGCAGAAGAATAATGTCATGTCTGAGGTTTCAGTTACTATTTTTTCACCAGTTATTTCCATGGCAGACAGAAACAAACTAGAAAGAGGCAATTAGGGGGGACCCCAATTAAATGGGTCCTGGATTACCTCCACCTCAACCCCCTAGCCCAGGGGTGACCAACCTAAGGCCTGTGGGCCAGATCCGTCCCGCAGCACCATTTCATGTGTCCCCCTCCAAGGGCATTCAAGAAACAAAATGGCTGCCCCTTTGAAGCTGTTGGAGAAAATGGTCATCCCCATTGTGCAGGTAGGGCAAAATAGATGTCTGGCCCTCGCAGTTGACTGAGAAAGCATGACTCAGCCCCCAGCTTGAAAAGGTTGGGGACCTCTGCCCTAGCCAGTTGGCGAGCACTAATTGGAGCTGACCAAGTGGTACCAATTCTGGAAAGAAGAAGCAAAGTTCCCTCCTGCCCCAACAACTTCATGCCATGTAGAGGGATACATTGCCCCCCCCCCCTCCCAGAAATAATGAGACAGCTGTTGGGATTTCAACTGGGGCATGTCTCATACAGTGATATTTTGGGCCCAGTTTTTCAGTATAAGACAAACACTGGAGTGGGGAAACAGAAGAAAACAGAGGATGTAATTTGTGTCTAGGATCTCTATCTTGTCATGAGAGTGAATGTCTTTATAAGAGTCCTCCAATAATCTTCTACTACTATTTGGGGATGAGATAGTGTACTATACCATGTACCTAAGCCAATGTTCAGACTCTTTTGCTTGTTCACTTGCCCAATAGTAACAATGTTAAAACTGTGAAGCAAACTGGGTATTCCTTTCTGTGTCATCAAAAAGAAGAAAAACACTTTCAGCGATTTTCATTGATCACACTGATCTTTCTGAATTGAAGACCAGTCCTTCTGAAATTTCAAACTGTTTTGTCTAGAGATATCCCTTTGGCTTATGCCATTTCCAGTATGCCCAATACTCATGAAAAGAGAATGATCATTCATATCCACAACTTTTAAGTTGTTGTAATGCATTGTCAAATTGGAACCAATGTGTAGCAATTAGAGTTGCCATAATTCTATCCCACAAAACCAGGACAGAAGTATACTTGACAAAAAATGGCGAGTTATCTACAAAATAGCCTTTTTTGAAATTAAAAAAAACATAATATAATAACAGCTATAAAACACTTTCACATTAAATGTATCAATACATCAATGAATTTATTTACAACAGTTAATTCTTATTGTAAGATGATTTGTTGCACTTCTGAGAATTTGCGTCACAGTCAACTCTTAACGTCCTCAGTTCCAGGAAGTACATTGGTAGTGTGAGGTGAGGACGTTAAGATTTGTCTCCAGTTATACTCCAACTCCAATGTGGCAGGAAATCGCTCGTTTGATGGTGAGAGTTCAAATTTATTTTAATGCTGTGTTATAATACACAATCAACAAGTTTTAAAAATCCAGGACTTTAACATGATTTTTATTTAACTGGCCAGGACAATTTTTCCGACCTTGAATCCAGGACGTATGGCAACTCTAGTAGCAATGCTAATAGGGCTTTCAAGGTAAGTGCAGTGGTGGGATTCAACAGGTACACACACCAGTTCGCCAGAACCAGTAGCATAAATTCTGTCTGGCCCCACCCATCCAAGTTTTGAAATAAAGTAGTCCTAATTTGGGTGCAATGCAGGGCTTTCCCCTGGCCACACCCACCATAACACGCCCACAGAGTAGGTAGTAAAAAAATTTGAATCCCACCACTGGGTAAGTGAGATACTGTATTTAAGGATTGGCTTACCCAGTTCTACACCCCCCAGCTTTCATGGCTGAATGGGGATTTGAACCAGACTCTCTGAGCCCTCGCCCATCCCTTATCCAACTGCACAATACTGAGTATCATGTTCTTTACTAACCATTTCAAAGTTTTCAGATTTATGAACTAATTCCACCTTTGGTCTATATGCAATTTTCATAAAAATTGCCCAAACAATATCTAGGAAGATGGAAATGTCCTTTAAAAAAGAAAACCAAATCTGTAAAACTGTTCTTGCACGAAGCTTCCCGTACCTATTCTTCTGAAACTTTGTAAGATTGATATCCTTAAAACAGAAGTTCTCAACCTTTTAAAGCCAGGGGGTGGGTCACACTCCCTCAGACAGCTTCAGTGACCGGATGGCCATTTTGTCCTTCTTCCACCACACGGCACTTCCTGGTGTGGTGGAGGCAGTGTGGGGCCATGTAAAATAGTGCCATGGGCCACATCTGGCCCACGGGCCACAGGTTGAGAATCCCTGCCTTAGAAGAAAGGTTATATACATTACAATCTTCCAATGCGATATATGTCCACATTTTCAGCAATGTTCCATAGTGTTTTATGCAGCACAAACAAACCAATGTCTGTGTTAAAGAATAAATGTGCACCAAGCTGGTATTGGAAACAATAATAATCAGAAAGCCAGAGGGAGAAACTTTAGTCTTCCTGGACACCCTGGCTAGAAACAGATGTTCAAAGAAAATCATATTTCTTGTTCTTACAATGTTTTGATCCTGCATCGTTATTCTCATTCTGGTGTGTTAATGTGCACTCAGAGCTAGAGAAGAAGCTTGTGTTTACATTTCAGTGATCCAGTGCATGTGTGCTTGGGAAGTCCCTCGGTATCCCTTTCTTTCCAGCTGCCTTCCTCTATGTTGCTGTCATTAAAATTCTGTGTTGCACTGCACCAAGATGAAGAAAATGCTTTACAGGTCTGTGGAATAGACTGCATTAGAATGAACAGGTGTGTGCATGGGAAGGAGATGAAATCTTTGGAGATTGGTGGGAGAATTCTCTTTTTAAACCTACAATAATGATTGTGGGGGTAGGGACTGCATACATGGATACAAAGATTCCTTACAAGACTCTGCCATTTCTCTATAGCCGTGATGGCGAACACACAAACCTTGGCACTCCAGATGTTCTTGGACTTCAATTCCCAGAAGCCCAAGCCCCCGTGAATCCACATGAATGGGTTTACTGCGATTCATCCGGCCCGTGCTGCCCTCGTCGCTCCCAGAAGCGGAAGTAAAACATGCCCGTACGGATGTGACACTGCCGGATGAATCGCAATAAACCTATTCATGTGGTTTCACGGGGGCTTGGGCTTCTGGAAACTGAAGTCCAAGAACATCTGGAGTGCCAAGGTTCACCATCACAGCTCTATATCAAGGATTCTCAGCCTGTAGCCTATGGCACCATTTCATGTGACTCACACCACCTCCACCACACCCGGAAGTGCCATGTGGTGGAGAAAGGGAAAAATGGCCGTCTGGACCATGAAGCTGTCTGAGGGAGCATAACCCGTCCCCCTGCTTTAAAAGGTGAAAAATTGAGATGTTGGAGTGTAGGCCCATGTTGTTGTCCTTGTTGTTTCCACTTATATACTGTCTCATAAGGCTAAGCATTCTCTGGGCATTTCACAAGGTAATTGTGCAAGATATAGTTTGCTCCCCACAAGCTTGGTACTCATTTTACCAACCTCAGAAGAATGGAGGACTGAGTCAACTGTTAGCATCTCGGGTTCAAATTGAGATCATGAGCAGAATTTTGACTGCAGTACTTCAGCTTAATAAGGACTGTGGTGGCTTAGCAATTAGGACGCTGAACCTGAAGACTGGAAAGTCAGCAAAGTCAGCAGTTCAAGACCCAATGGCTGCATGACGAAGTGAGCTTCCATCTCTGTCCCTGCTCCTGCCAACCTAGCAGTTCAAAAGCAAGACACTGCAAGTAGATAAATAGGTACCACTTCTGTGGGAAGGCAACAGCATTCCATGTGCTCCAGTGTCTAGTCATGCCTGCCACATGACCATGGAAACATCTGCAAACACAGACAGCACTGGCTCTTTGGCTATAAACGGAGATGGCCACCAAATCCTAGAGTCAGATACTACTTTATCTTTACCTTACTGCAGCTTAACCACTGTGCCACAGTGGCTGAAAGAAAGCCAGAGCAATGCCAGGGGCATAGCCGATGTTTTAAAATCAGAGGTTACAAAACCTGAGGGAACATGGGCTACCCAGATCCAGGATTAGTGCCACATCACATCTAGTTCTGCCTTCTGTTTCTGACCTTAAGGAAGCTATTCATGTTTATATGCGTGCACACCTAGACACGCAAAAGAAAAAAATCCTTTCAATATGTGTTGTGTCCAAACGTTAGTAACGTATTTTGCTTTAAGTTGCATGCACCATTGAGTCTTTGCTGTAATCGTGCACCATATCTGTAAGGCACCTAATTCATATGTTCACAATGTCCTCTGATTGGTTTACATAGGTTTCCCGCGTTAAGTAAGGGCCCAGGCAAATGTATCACTGTAACTGCTTTTCTGTTTGTATATAAGTTGCTACCTCACACACACACACACCTGTTTTCCCCAGTCCGAACTGAGCTATAATAAATGACTTGTTGGTTAACCCTCAATCTGCTGTCGCATTGCAATTAATGCTCGGATTCAACAATATGTGCTTTCATAGCTTTAGAATACAATTTTAAACTTTTTCAAATGTGAGTCACTTCTTCAGTTCTTTCTTGTTATTTTGTTTTTGTTTTTCTAATTGCTGAATGACATCTTGGTAGTTACTAGCAAGGTGATACATAGTACAGTGGTACGTCGGATAAAGTCCAATTCAGATAAAGTCCGATTCGGATAAAGTCCAATTCGGATAAAGTCCGATTTGGATAAAGTCACTGTTTTCATGCACACGTGATGCATCGCATAAAATCCAAAACCACTAAAAATGGACATTATCCGAGGTACTTGGTATAAGAACCTCAGATAAATACCATTTTTTTGGACATTATCCAATGCATCGCCCATTTTATTCGGATAAAGTCCAAAATCGGATAAAGTCCAAACTTGTGGAATGGAGTTTGGACTTTATCCGAGGTTCTACTGTATTCGAAACCATGAGAAGTGGGTTCAATTCTAATCTTCAACAGTAATTAGGTGCTGTTCTGTTTTGTTGCTGTTGTTTTTGACCGACAGGCAAGCACAACTGCCTATGAAAACAAAAAACCAACAGAGGAAAACCTGGAATTGATGCCCAGAAAACATCTGCCCGGATTTTCTGCTTCCTCAGAATTAGCCGGCCGATAAATCAGATTGAAACAACAATGCAGAGAGGGTGAAAGCAAAGGCATAAAAAGGTCACATCTGTGAAAGTTATCAAAAATGAAAAGAGCTAAGAGAAGCTTCCGTTTTTCCCCTCTATTGAGGTGAACATTCCCTTCTCCCCATCTCTGCAATTTATTTCTCTGGGTTGGAAAGAAAAGCAGATTTCCATATGTGTATGCTCCAATGCCAAAGCCATTCCCTTTCAAAATCCAAATAATAATAATAATAAAAACCCGACTCTGGTGATAATTCTGATCCAAGCTTGATCTGGTGTCAAAGCCAAATGGCAAACAAAATGATAAAAAAAACCTAAAAACATGAGCTAAACTGATTATGTTAACAAAAGCCAACTTATGACAAATCTGCTTTTTCCCACTCTGTGTTTTGCTGTATTAGCACATTTTTATCCCTTTGCTATTTGTCGACTGCAAATCTATGTGTTTCTGCAAAGCAAATACTCTCGTATTTTCTGGCACAAATGTTACTACCATGGAAACCTGAGCTTTCCTGTTGCTTAAAAGCGAGACGTCCAGATTTTACACACCCTTTGTTAAAAGGCAAAACCAGAAGCCTCTGTAGGCTTTTGCCCCCTATCCATTGACCTCTAACATAGAGTTACAGTATTTATAAATATGAATTAGTTTGGAAGACAAATACAATTCAAAGATAAGAACATCTATTTTACCTGCATTACTTCCTTCTTCTTCTCTGTCTAGGCCAGACGTGACACTGCCAAAATGAAGGGACCTTTTGGTGAGTTCATTCTGCAGTTCCTTTCGCCTGACACAGTGTGAAAGAGATACCAAGGTATGCCCTATTGTTGTTGAAAAATACCACAATCTTCGAGGAGGCTCTTTCTATGTACCCTGACTTTTTCTTGCCTGAGTATCGTTGATCTATTTTATTCACTGGAGGCTCGGTGGTTAAGAAGCTCGCCTTGTTAGCTGGAAGGCCGGCAAGTCAGCAGTTCGAGACCCAGGTATTGTATGATGGTTTGAGCACCCATCTCTGTCCCAGCTCCACAGTTCAAAAACAAAACATTGCAAGTAGATAAATAGGGACCACTTCGGTGGGGAAAGATCTTGGGGACATGAAAGGAACCTCATTCAGGCATCCCCTGAGCAGTTTCTCCAGCAAAAATCCTTTCAATCCAGAATAATTTCAGACATAAGAACATAAGAACAGCCTTGCTGGAACAGGCCACAGCCCATCCAGTCCAGCATTCTGTCTCACACAGTGGCTCACCATTTCCTTCAGGGTATTATTCCAAAGCAGATGCCTTCACCTGCTTAGGATTCCCTGGAAATGGCATTGAGAGATATCCTGCCTATCTCTCCAACCCGGAGGTTGTCCTTAAGTATCCATAATTATAGCCATTGATACCCTTGTCCTCCATGAACTTATCTAATCCTTTCTTAAAGCTGTCAAGATTGACAGCTGTCACCACTTCTTCTGGCAGGGAGTTCCATAGACCAGTAATCCTCTGGGTGAAAAAGTACTTTCTCTTATTTGTTTGAGAACTAGTACCCAAAGGTTTCATGGAGTGTCCCCTAGTTCTAGTGTTATGCGATAGGGAAAACAGTTTTTCCTTATCTACTTTGTCCACACCGTGCATGATTTTATAAACTTCAATCAGGTCACCTCTTAGACGCTGTCGTTCAAGAGTGAAGAGGCCCAACCGTTGCAGCCTCAGATGGTAAGGAAGGTGTTCCAGTCCCCTAATCATTCTGGTTGCCCTCCTCTGCATTTTTTCCAGCTCCATAATATCCTTCTGGAGGTATGGCGACCAGAACTGTACACAGTATTCCAGATGGGGCCTCACCATAGATTTATAAAGAGGCAAAATGACACTTGCTGACTTATTTTCTATACCCTTCCTAATGATCCCTAACATTGAGTTTGCTTTTTTCACTGCTGAGGCACACTGGGTTGACACCTTCATCGAGCTGTCCACCTGGACACCAAGATCCCTTTCCTGGTTTGTCGCAGAGAGTTCAGGCCCCATCAGTTTATAAATGTAATTGGGGTTCTTTGCCCCAACATGCATCACTCTGCACTTACTAATTTTGAAACTCATTTGCCACTGTTTTGCCCACTCCCCCAGTGTCAAGAGATCTCTCTGGAGCTCCTCACAATCTCTCACAGTTTTCACTACCCTGTATAATTTAGTGTCGTCAGCAAATTTGGCTACCTTGCTTTTTACTCCTACCTCTAGATCATTTATGAAGAGGTTGAAAAGCAGGGGTCCCAGTACTGAACCTTGGGAGACCCCACTCTTTACTTCCCTCCACTTGGAGAAGTATCCATTTAGTGCTACCCTCTGTTTCCTGTCCCTTAGCCAGTTACTGATCCAGGACAAGACCTGTCCCTTTATTCCATGACTGGTAAGTTTATTCAAGAGCCTTTGGTCAATGAACCAATGTCAAAATCCTTCTGAAAGTCCAGATAAACAATGTCAACTGGATCCTCCTTATCCACATGCTTGTTGACACTCTCAAAAAATTCCAACAGATTAGTGAGGCATGATTTGCCCTTGTAAAAGCCATGTTGGCTCTCCTTTAGCAGCGCCTTCTCTTCTATGTGCCTATTAATTCTATCTTTTATAATGGTTTCCATCACTTTACCTGGGACACATGTCAAACTGACAGGTCGGTAATTTCCTGGATCACCCCTGGATCCTTTTTTGAAAATTGGTGTTACATGTGAGGAGGTTCACAGCACGATTGCTGTGGCTAATGGCAAACCATGGCCATAAATCATGGGTGATCGTTCTCCTTACCTCATCTGTTTTTACGCCGTAACTTAGAGGCCCCAGTTTGGGCCTCTGACTCAAGGCTTTTTGGCCCTCCCCACTATGCCCAGGGATGGCACGCAGTCATTCAGCTAGCACGCAGCTTCTGTCCAATTAGCAAGGTGAGCACGAGGCAGACATGCTGATATTTAGCCAATTAAGTAACCTTATGCTATCGCAGGTAACCAATAAGGATATATTGCATACCCTTCTCTGGAATTTCCTTTGTCCTGTTATTCCTAATAAACTCCGACCGGGCTATCTTGCCCTATTGCCTCTTCATGAATTAAGCCTCCGCTGTCTCCTTGATCCCAAAACACAACATCTGGCGACCCGCGATGCGATTGCTGGATCCCAACTCCCCGACTCACCGGCTGGAATAGCCCCCTGGTGCACCTGTCAGCTTTCGAGCTCCCGATTGTGAGTATGGGGGGGGGGAACTTTCTTTAGGGCAAAAGACCCATGCAAAGGAATTGCAGAAACTCATCAAGGAGAGCGGATGTCCAGACATCATGCTTAATAGTCTAGAAGACTTCATTAAGGAAGTCGAATGCCAATGTCCTTGGTACCCAGAAATTGGATCACTCAAACGGGATGATTGGCAAAGAATTGGAACAATTTTATTGGAAGAACCGAGGGCAGCGGTTCATCATTTATTGATTTGGCAAAGAGTTAATGAGGCAGTCAGGAAATTAGTACCAGCAGAGGCATCTCTGACCAATCTTCTGACTCATCCACCCGAGGACCCACCACCTCCTTATCCAAAAGTGCTGCCTGCTATTTTACCACCTACGGCACCATTGGTGCCGCCCGTCCCGAGCCTGGTTCTCCAGGCGCCGCCCGCCTACCCTGGCGGTGTGATGGGAAATGTTCGCTCTGCCATACATCGAGCCAAGAGCAATGGGGTTTTGTCACTAGAGGAGGCGGAAGAGTGGCAAGGAGAGAGTCCTTCTGCTTTTCCCATTACGGTTGAGATGGGGGTGGGGGCGGATGGGAATCCAGAGGAACGTATCCATTGGCAAGCTCTGTCATATACAGTAATTAGGGAACTTAATAAAGCTGTTAGAGAGGCTGGTGTCCGATCACATTTTGTGCAAGGGTTGCTTGAGGGAATTGGAAACGGGTACACTATGTTACCCCAAGACTGGAAAGATTTGTTTCGAATGATTTTGACTTCTTCACAGTATGTTGTCTGGGATAGTGAATTCCGAGCGGCTGCAGTGGCGGCTGGTACGCCACAAAACACCCCTGAGCAGATTTATGGAGCAGGTGCATTTGCTACCCTCCAACAGCAGATGCAACTCCCCTGGGAGTCTTTCCACCGCACGTTCATGTGCGTCATGAGAGCCTTTAAAAGGGTCCCCGTCTCTGGGAAACCCACACGCTCCTTTACTTCCACACGGCAGCAGCCCACTGAACCCTATCCACAGTTCATTGATAGATTGAAGGAAGCTATACAAAGACAGATAGACAACCCTGATGCCCAAGGAGAACTCCTGAAACGGCTGGCTTTTGAGCAGGCCAATGCCGATTGCAAGAAGATTTTGCAAAATGTCATTCACCGCCCTGAGTATAGTTTAGCTGACATGATTCAAGCCTGTATGGAGGTGGGCACTCAAACACATGCAATGGCCCTTCTGGCTGGAGCGCTTCGTGCCGGAAACAAGCCCACTGGCAATTGTTTCAACTGTCAGAAACCGGGCCACTTCAAGAAAGACTGTAATGCCCCCGGAGGGGGAGCGCATAAGGGGGGTGGAAAGGATGTCAGGCGCCCCAGCAAGAAGTGCCCCCGGTGTGGCAAAGGATACCATTGGGCTAGCCAGTGCAGAGTCAACCCCTCACCACAGGGAAACTAGATACCGGGCCCTCCCCGGGCCCCGGAAAAATAAAGGGGACACGGGTCGATCAGCGCAAGGCTGCTACTGCTGGCAGCGCTGGACTCGATCTCGTTAACACACAGGACATGACAACTGCGTTGCCTGGGGAGCTTATCCTGATGCCTGCCGACCTTACTGGCCCCTTGCCAAAAGGGACCGTTGGTCTGGTACTGCCACGTTCATCAGCGGCCAAACATGGCATCATGATAGTTCCTGGCGTGATAGACGCAGACTACACAGGCATCATTTATGTACAATTTTGGAGTCACCTCCCATTGCAACTGCGCAAGGGGGACTCCTGGGCACAATTGGTCATTGTTTCTTATGAGACCCCAGGGGGAGCGGAGCCCGCCCTTCGCAGAGGGGGGTTTGGTTCCACCCGTGCCGGGGCCGATGGAGACACCTATCATCCACAGGTTGCCGCCCTTCAAGAGCAGATAGGACAGCAGAAGCCGACCCGTAAGTATTGGGTAAACGGTAAGTTGTTGGAAGGATTGTTGGATACGGGGGCGGATATTTCTGTGATAGCTGCTGGGTACTGGGATCCCTTGTGGCCAACCGAAACCGCTCCCTCAGTTTGGGGCATCGGTGGTAGCCAGGCCTCCCAGAAAAGTGCTCAGTGGCTATCTGTCAGTCTCCAACCTGGCGGGCCTGAGATCGCTCTCATCAAGCCCTGTAATTTACAAATTGATCTCAACTTGTGGGGGAGGGATTTGCTGGCGCAAGTTGGCACCACCCTCATAACTCATGAATAGCCATCAACATTGTGCTCTTCCACTCTCGTGGAAGACCGATCAAGCCGTGTGGGTGGAGCAATGGCCACTTCCGCAAGAGAAGTTGACTGCGCTTAAGCAGCTTGTCCAGGAACAACTGGACGCGGGTCACATTGAACCGACTAGTAGTCCATTCAATACCCCGGTATTTGTCATCAAAAAGAAGTCCGGGAAGTGGCGGTTGCTCCATGACCTGCGGGAGATCAATAAGATAATTGAGCCGATGGGATCGCTCCAGTGTGGAACCCCGAACCCAAATTTGATACCCCATGATTATGAGATGGCTGTCATTGACCTCAAGGATTGTTTTTATACCATTCCCCTTCAGGAAGAGGACAGGAAGTATTTTGCTTTCACGGTCCCAGTGTTGAATAACTCCCAGCCCACAGTCCGGTACCATTGGAAGGTATTGCCAATGGGAATGCTCAATAGCCCCACCATGTGTCAGTTTTATGTAAATGCAGCTCTCATGCCGTACAGAAAGGCTTACCCTAATTTGGTTATATATCATCACATGGATGAAAAACTGACCGTTTGAAGACCGATAACGGCCCCGCCTATTGTTCTACTGCCCTAGCAGAGTTTTGTACCCGCTGGCAGATTGTCCACACATTCGGCATCCCTTATAATTCTCAGGGACAGGCCGTGGTTGAGCGGGCCAATAAAACACTGAAAGAGGCACTGGATCGCCAAAAAAGGAAAGGGGGGACTATCCCCCTCTCACTTCCGGAAAAGGAGGAGTGGCTTGCTAGTGTACTGTTTACTCTAAACCACCTTAACTTGTCTCAATTTAATTCTCAATTTTTATCCAGGGCTCAGCGTCACTACCGCCAGCTTGAGGTTCTGCCTGCCCCCCAGGTCCAGTACAGATGGCTGCCGGACCCGGAGTGGAAAGGGCCTGTTACCCTCATCACCTGGGGAAGGGGCTACGCCGCAGTGTCTACGCCAGAAGGTCCTCTTTGGCTCCCTGCCCGGTTTGTTCGACCGTGGAAGCATGGCATGGCATCAGGGTCTCAGCAACCCCATTCCAAACTTCGACCTTCACCTGCACGAGCTCCCGGAGAGGAGACGGAACCGAGGGGGAAGGCGAAGGGGGCAGAACCCGCCGATAACCTGGGGCCAGGTGAAAGCATTGTCAGATGAAGCCCAGTCCGTGCTGGACGAAATCCGGGTGGAAAAGACTCCTGAGAACTTTGTTGTTGCTATCATAGCTTGTCTAAATGCTAATTCTATAATGATTCTTTGTTGCTACATGCTTCTCTTTCCAGGAGCGCTTGCCGTCCAAGATGAGCTGTCCCAACGCTTTGAGTATAACCTGTGGTATAAGCTTGCCCGCATTTCTAATCAAACTGAGTTTTGCCTTAAGCAAAGCGTTGACTCCTATCACCTGTTAAGCACCTGTCTTATTCCCATTTGCTACAGTCCCCAAAACGTCAGTAGGTCAGTGTTGGGTTACGATATGGCCGACTTTAATGACCAGGTCAAAAACAAATATGCTCTTAGCCCCTTTTGGGGAAAGGCAACCAAAAGGCTGCCCTTTGATGCCCTGTCTCTCTATACTCCTATTGTAGCTGTTAGCAATGCTAGTAAATGTGCCAGGGTTGTGAACTGTACTCAACATAAGTCAAAGCTTCGCTGTTTCCAGCCCGGTCGCGGCCTTAATTGCACTGGGAGAGAAACAGAGGACCTTCATTTTAACTTTCAGCACACTCTGTTGCCTTCTGGGTGGTTCTGGACCTGTGGGTCACGAACTTGGAACTATATTCCTGCTAACCTCTCTACAACCACTTGTTGCCTTAGTCGTATGATTGTTGCTTTGCCCAACCGCACTACGCTGGTCCGTCAGCGTCCCGCCCACAAACGTATCACCCGGGGTACTGCCGCTGAGCAGTTACCCTCTGATTGCGATAGCACTGTTAAGGTGCTTTCCCAGGCCGAGTACACATCCTTAGCCATCAGTCTTGTTGGCGTGCCTGGCCTGGCAGCCGGGAATGCAAGGCAGCTTGGAAAGCTTGCTTGTGCATTTGTAAAAGCCATTAATCACACTTCCCAAGCTATTAGCCTCCTGAACAGGGAGCAATTTCAGCTTCGCAATGCCATTTTAGATAACCGCACCGCGATCGATTATTTGCTGATGTTGCATCATCAAGGTTGTGAGTCTGTGCATAATATGTGTTGCTTTAACTTATCCGATAATTCTAATAAGGTACAAAACCAATTGGATTCTTTAACCAAAATTGTTTCTGATATTAAGCAAAACCCTCTGTCTTCGTGGTGGAGCACTCTTTGGTCCTGGCTTCCCAACGGAGCTTGGGTACGGATCATCCTGCAGTATGGTTTAATTATTCTTGCCATTCTGATAACTGCCTGTTGCTTTATTCAATGCATACCTTCGTTGCTAGCCATCTGCCTGCAAGGATTTCGCTTCCGGCCTCGTGCACGCAAGGACCAAATTTATTATGCTTATAAGCTTCTTAAAAACAGAAGGGGGAAGATGTGAGAAGGTTCACAGCACGATCGCTGTGGCTAATGGCAAACCATGGCCATAAATCATGGGTGATCGTTCTCCTTACCTCATCTGTTTTTACGCCGTAACTTAGAGGCCCCAGTTTGGGCCTCTGACTCAAGGCTTTTTGGCCCTCCCCACTATGCCCAGGGATGGCACGCAGTCATTCAGCTAGCACGCAGCTTCTGTCCAATTAGCAAGGTGAGCACGAGGCAGACATGCTGATATTTAGCCAATTAAGTAACCTTATGCTATCGCAGGTAACCAATAAGGATATATTGCATACCCTTCTCTGGAATTTCCTTTGTCCTGTTATTCCTAATAAACTCCGACCGGGCTATCTTGCCCTATTGCCTCTTCATGAATTAAGCCTCCGCTGTCTCCTTGATCCCAAAACACAACAGTTACATTCGCTACCTTCCAGTCATCAGGCACAAATCCTGATTTGAGGGAAAGATTATATATTTTGGCTAGGAGATCAGCAATTTCATCTTTAAGTTCCCTGACAACTCGTGGATGGATGCCATCTGGTCCTGGTGATTTGTTAGTGTTTAGTTTAACAAGACATGCAAGGATCTCCTCCCTGGTTATTTCTATCTGGCTTAATTCTACGGTTTCCCTCCCTACGAAGATAGGCTCTGTTTTGGGCATGTGTTCTCTGTCTTCTTCAGTGAATACTGAAGCAAAGAATTCATTGAGTCTCTCTGCAATCTCTGTTTTCTCTTTAATAACCCCTTGCCTTCCATTGTTATCTAATGGTCCAATGGCCTTCCTAGTTGGGTTCTTACTTCTAATGTACTTAAAGAAGTCTTTGTTATTTCTCTGAGTATTTTTAGCTATACGCTCCTCAAAGTCTTGCTTTGCTTTCCTGATTGTTGCCTTGCATTTGTTCTGCCAGAATTTATGTTTCTGCCTGCTGTCCTCATTTGGACAAGCCTTCCATCTTCTAAATGAGCTTTTCTTGCTTTTTATCACTTCCCGAACAGTTCCTGTAAGCCACATCGGAGTCCTCTTGGACCTGGCAGTGCCCTTTTTCCTTTTGGGTATGCATTCCAATTGGGCCTCTATTATTGTTTTTGTAAACAGCCTCCATGCCTCTTGGAGTGCCTCTTTCACTTAGACATGAAACTATTATTCCTGGAAGCAAAGAATTTTCTACATGTATTACTAATTCAGATATTTAAAACTTCAGGATAGGTTTGTGTACTTTGGGGTACTGCAAAGCTTTGGGTATTCAGGTAATAAAGGTGATGGGGCACCCCCATGGGCCCCCACAAGAACCCCAGGATTTCAGGTAACAGGTTCCCACAGATTCAGCTACATATATGTGTACATAGTTGCATGACCTTAACCATTAGCATCTTAGTGTAAAGGTACTGAACTTGACGACTAGAAGATCGGCAGGTCATAATTTCGAGACTCGAGTGCTGCACAATGGAATGAGTTCCCGTCTCTGTACCAGCTCCTGCCGACCGAGAAGTTTGAAGGCAATAAATTGTAAGTAGATAAATACTACTTACTACACTAAGGCATTTGACTGTGTGGACCACAACAAGATGTGGCAAGTAATTAAAGAGATGGGAATACCAGAGCACCTCATATGCCTCCTGAGAAATCTGTACATGAACCAAGAAGCAACAGTTAGGACAGAACATGGAATGACAGAGTGGTTTGGAATAGGAAAAGGAGTAAGACAAGGCTGCATTTTGTCACCATGCTTATTCAACCTATACACAGAGCACATAATGCGCAGTGCAGGGATGGAGGAATCACAATATGGGATTAAAATCGCTGGGAGAAACATCAATAATCTGAGATATGCAGACGATACCACCCTAATGGCAGAAAGTGAGGAAGACCTAAAGAATCTCTTGATTGGGCTGAAGGAGGAGAGTGCAAAAGCTGGCCTGAGACTCAATATCAAGAAAACCAAGATAATGGCAACAGGCCCCATCAGTTCCTGGAAAATAGACGGGGAAGAAGTAGAAGCAGTGAAAGATTTTACTTTCTTAGGATCAAAGATCACTGCAGATGGGGATTGTAGCCATGAAATAAAAAGGCGACTGATTCTTGGGAGACAAGCAATGAGAAACCTGGGGAACATAGTGAAAAGCAGAGACATCACACTGAAAACAAAAATTAGAATAGTCAAAGCAATGGTTTTCCCAGTAGTAATGTATGGATGTGAGAGCTGGACAATTAGGAAGGCTGAACGCAGAAGAATAGATGCCTTTGAAATGTGGTGTTGGAGGAGGGTTTTGGGAGTGCCCTGGACAGCGAGGAGAACAAATAGGTCAATCTTAGAAGAAATTAACCCGGATTGCTCACTGGAAGGCCAAATAGTAAAGATGAAGCTAAAATACTTTGGACATCAAATGAGAAGGGAGGATTCACTTGAGAAGGCATTGATGTTGGGAAAGGTGGAAGGCAAAAGAAGAAGGGGGAGGCCAAGGATGAGATGGCTAGATGGCATTGTAGACACAATGGGCACAGAGCTGGGAGGGCTGAGGGGGATGGTGGAGGACAGAGGCGCCTGGAGAGCAATGGTCCATAGGGTCGCAAAGGGTCGGAACCGACTGTGCGACTGAACAACAACAACAACAACAAAATAGGTATCACTTTGGTGGGAAGGTAACAGTGTTCTGTGTGCTCTGGTATCTAGTCATCCCTGCCACATGTCCATGGAAACATCTGCAGATACAGACAACACTGGCTCTTGGGCTGTAAGGGAGATGAGCACCGCAACCTAGAGTCAGATACGCGACTGGCTTTCAAGAAAGGGCGACTTTTACCTTTACCCAGTTGTATGGTAAGCTCACATTCAACACTTTTGGAGCAGGGTGTGCATACTTCTAAAATGACTTGCATGCTGGAGCAACTGAGAGCAATGAGTGCTTTGTTAGATGCTCTAGTGTACTTCACTGAATGTTGTCATCTAAATACCACTCCTAACTACTGTGAAGGTGCTGGCAGGGCTTGCTGTTCATGGCTCCCCCCCCCCTTTTGCAGTGGATGGGTGGGAGATTGACCTCTGCCCGGAATAGCATAAGGAATTGTGTGAACAATGTGAGCCATGCTGTTAGGTGGTTGCCAAGTAATGTGACAGCCAGGGCTGTGGACAGTGAGCAGAAAGAAAAGGAGTAAAAAATACAAGCGGGGAAAAGTGCAGCACCTAGGAGGAACAGAAAGGGGATTGAAGAGGGAAGATGTGGAGAAAGAAGGGAAGGAATAGATATTGGAGAAAAGGGAGGGAGTGGGCATGAGAAGGGTCTATGAGAAGGACAAGGCAGAAGAGAATGCAGAGCATGACATTGGAGAAAGGAGGATAAAGATTATGGCGCGGCAGTTACAGGAGGTCCTGGATGAAGGGGATTATCTGGACCCTTTTCAGTCAGGATTGAGGCCCGGATATGGTACTGAGACTGCATTGGCCGTGCTGCTGGATGATCACTGGCGAGAGCGGGACGGAAATCATCCATCCGTCCTTGCTCTTCTTCGCCTCTTAGCGGCTTTCGATACCGTCAACCATGGTATCCTTCTGGAACGGCTCTGAGGATTGGGGATCCAGGGCACTGTGTGGTGCTGGTTTTCCTCATTTCTGAAGGGCCGGAGCCAGTCAGTGTGGTTGGAGAGCGAGAGGTCCAGCCCTAGTCCCCTCCAATATGGGGTGTCTCAGGGCTTGGTGCTCTCGCCTCTCCTATTTAATATCTACATGAAGCCTCTGGGTGAGATCATCCGTTCCCATGGAGTGAGGTATCGTCAATATGCAAATGATACTCAGCTATACATCTTGGCCCATGGGGACAATGGGCTACAACTGAATCTTGGCAAGACTGAGTGGCTGTGGGTCAGGGCCCCCGCGTTATCCTGGGAGCTATCATCTATGGAGCTGGATGGGGCTTTTTGGCTGCAGACAGACCCGGTGCGTAATTTGGGGGTCCTCCTGGACTTACGACTCCTGTTCAATGAGCAGGTGGCAGTCGTGGCTAGGATGGCTTTTGCACAACTTCGTGTCATTCACGAATTACGCCCACTCCTGGAGCGGGACTCCTTGCTTTTGGTCACCTCCAGACTGGATTATTGTAATGCGCTCTATATGGGGCTGCCCTTGATGACCATTAGAAGGCTGCAGCTGGTTCAGAATGCAGCTGCCCATGTAGTGATGGGGTGCGGGCGTTATGCCCATGCCTCACCCCTGCTACGGGAGCTGCATTGGTTGCCAGTAAGCCTCTGGATGCAATTCAAGGTGCTGGTAATTACCTTTAAAGCCTTTCATGGTAGTGGGCTAGGATACTTAAGAGATGCCCCAAGGACATCTGCCTGTCCCACTAGAGCGGACCAGAGGGGCTCTTTAAAAATACCAACTGCTAGAGAGGCTCACCTCTCTAGCACTAAAAGAAGAACCTTTTCGGTATCCGCTCCGGCCCTATGGAACCTCCTGCCAGTTGAACTGTGTCTCTAGACAGAGCTGCTGCCCTTCAGGAAAGAGCTGTAAACCTGGATGCCAGGGCAGGTGCGGGGAGGTGGAGAGGGAGCAACCCCCACCCCCACACTGGCTCATTTAGAGCAGGAGCACTCCTGCTTTTAAAAGTTTTTAACTAGATTTTAATTGGTGTGGGTGGAAGGTAGTTTTTCAGTGTTTTTAGGAATTTTAAGGTTTTCTAGAGTTTAAACGTTGGGGATTTCATGTACACCGCCTATAGTCGCATGTTGATTGGGGCAGCTATACAAGTTGAATAAATAAATGTTAATTGGACATGCCCTTACACAATGAGTGGAGCCTATCCTGCTGGGACTTAGAGGAGGTTAGCCTGAGTCATGTAGAGTCTTTCACACTCTTGACAGCCTGAATCAAACAACACTCATGCAATTGATGATCACACTCCCACAAGGACTTAGGAAAATTGTGCAGTAGGTTCATAAGGAGGGTCATAGGAGAGGACCCTAGGGAATAGGCCTGGGAGTATTTCATAAATATGTTAGGAGCAGTAAAATTACCAGTAAATCTTCAGTTGGCCCACTGAGCCTGCTCTCCCATCTTCTTTTGTATGTCTGTGAAAACTCTCCCTATGAAAGGGATGGGAGGTTGAGGTACAGTTACAAATTTCAGCATATCTTAGGTTGACAGTTTAAGTGCCATTAAAATGCTATAACCATGAAGTGAAGATACATCCTGTGACTGCATTTTAAGAAAACTCTCCAGATCGCAGATAAGATTGCCTGTGCCCTTCAGGTTTTGTGTCTTTTCATATGTTACAATACAGTTCTGAGCTCAAGAACTATACAGGAATGAATATTTTAAAAGAATTATTTTAACAGAAACAGCATTTATTTTCCTATTGTCTATTTTAAGGTGAAGACCACTTAGAGCAGGGGTAGGCAACCTATTGCCTGTAGGATGGATCCGGTCCACAGAACTAAATAATCCAGCCCCTACCCTGGCTACAGCCACAACCGCCACCAGAATTGGCCACAGATTCATTTACGGCTGTTGCAAATGTGTTTACGACAGCTGTAAATGTGTCTGCAGTTGTCATAAACATGTTTACAACAGCCGTAAACAGTGGGGGGCTCACCAGTCTGGCCCCCTTAACTGTCTGAGGGAGCGTGACCTGGCCCCTGACTCAAAAAGGTTGGCAATCCTTGACTTAGAGCATTTTGTGGTAAATATCAGAGGTATGTAGAAACCTGCAAGAAAATGAGAACCAATCAGCCCTTTAGCCTTTAGGACAGGGGTTCCCAGCATTTTCCTGCCAGAAGACACTTCCCGCTACCACGCTCAGCTGTGGGGGTCGGAGGCATAGCTGTGCCCACTACTTAGGTTTCATTGTTATTGGCGGCGGCAGGAATCGTGCCATTTTAGCAGGTTCTTGGACAGGCTCTGCCACTTACCAGAGTGGTGGGAGGCTTTTCAGAACATGTTCACTCAGGTTTGGGATTTTTCCGATGCTTCTCAGCTGTGCTTCAGCAGTTAGAGTGTGACCATGGGTGACTTCCTGGTTCCACGCTAAGATCCCAGGCACTGATGTAAGCTCCGCTCAGCACTAGAAGTCGCCCATGGCCACACTCTGGCTGCTGAAGCGCAGCTGAGAAGCATCGGAAAAATCCCAAACTGGAGCGAACATGCTCCAAAAAGCTTCCTGTCATCCTGGAAAGCAGCGGAGCCTTCCAAGAACACAGAAAAACATTGCAATTCCTGCCACCTCCTTGATAAGTGACATATAATGACTTCCGGTAGTGGGGGTGGGTCTAGAGGGGCCTGGGTGGCCACCATACCTATCAACCGCGGCTCCGGACAATCCGGGACCTGTGCAGAATGGTTCTGCGCAGGTTGCCTTTTACGCATGCGTAAAAGCCTTCTACGCATGCGTAAAAGCAACTTGCGCAGAATCATTCTGCGCAGCTCGCTTCTACGCATGCGTAGAAGGCTTTTTCGCATACGTAGAAGGCTTCTACAATCCCCTTCTACACAGAAGCCTGCAGTAACGCCTTTTCCCCCACTGCCAAATTCCGGGGTTTCGGCAGCTCCGGGCAGGAAATGGCGAAAATTGGTGCTGAAAAATGGGAAATCCCAGACAATCCGGGAAGGTTGACAGGTATGGTGGCCACCGTGGGCTGGATTAATGACATGCATAGGCTGGATTCGGCCAGTGGGTCAGGGGATGGGAACCACTGTTTTAGGAGGTGAAATCTCTTCAGTTCAGGGAGCTGGCATCACCCACACTGCATCTTCCGCACTCAGGGACAATGCACTGCAGACACAGATCTGGTGGACTTGCACAGTTTGACTGACTGACTGACTGACTGACATCAGCTGTTTGAAGATCAGTCCCTCCTGAAGACACCAAGGTCTCCTAACAAATTAACTACAAATCCAAGGAGCTGAGGGGGAAAGCTTCTGATTTTATTAACAAAGCAGGTGTGGTGCCCCAATGATGGCATGGCCCCTGCCTGCTGGCTGATTTAAATATTAATAATTATCTCTCCCTCTTTTTAATGCCTGGTAACAGTTTTTAACAGGGTTTTTTAAATTGGTATTTTTAATTGTAGTTGGTTTTTATCTTTTGGAAGCCGCCCAGAGTCCTTGGAGTTGGGCGGCAATATAAATCTTGAAATAAATAAAAATAAATAAATAAACAAACAGGAACTGCACTCTCTTACTTATGGTCACCCATGCTCCTTACTTATGGTCCTTACTTATGGTCCTTACTTATGGTCACCCATGCTCTGGTTACTTCCCGACTAGACTATTGTAATGCGCTCTACATGGGGCTGCCCTTGACGACCATTCGGAGGCTGCAGCTGGTCCAGAATGCGGTGGCCCGGGTGGTGATGGGGTGTGGGCGATATGCCCATGCCTCACCGCTACTTCGGGAGCTGCACTGGTTACCAGTTTGTCTCCGGGTGCAATTTAAGGTGCTGGTTTTGACCTTTAAAGCCCTATATGGCAGGGGGCCAGGATATCTTAGAGACCGCATCGTCCCAAGAGTGTCTGCCCGTCCAACCAGAGCGGACCGGAGGGGCTCTCTAATAGTGCCACCAACTAGGGATGCACATCTGTCTAGCACCCGAAGGAGGGCCTTCTCCGTGTCCGCACCAACTCTCTGGAACCTCCTGCCAATAGACCTAAGACTCCAAAGTGAACTGCTGCCCTTCAGGAAAGGAGTGAAGACCTGGCTGGCAGGGCAGGTGTGGGGCCCGAATGGGACTATGGTGCCCGCCTGCTGGTTTGTATAAGATCTCTCTCTTCTTCCTTTGTATAGTAGGTGGGATGGGTGGGCGGGATATAGGGGTTTTTTTAAAGGGGGTGGGTTGGGGTTTTTTATAATGTTTTATGTATTTTTAGAATTGTTGTGATGCCGCCCTGAGTCGGGTTCCGCCTGAGTGGGCGGCATATACAAATATGACTATAAATAAATAAATAAATAAATAATATATTTTAGCATTGTTTGGCATGTGCAACTTTTCTGGTCAGAAAAATCTGAGTTGTTCCCACTCACTGTTTCACTCTTTGTAAAGAACTCCAGTAATGGACTTTTGACTCATGGCCCCAACATTCTGAGACTAGCCTTGAAACAATCAGAAAGATTACAGAAACTTTCATCATCACAGTTCAAGAAGAAAATATTGTAAATGAATTATGATTCACAATCAACCGCTAAGCTGTTATGGCAGCAATATCATCATTATCTTATCCTAAATCATCAGCTATCAACTCCTTCTAATGCGGCTATCTTTCTAGCAGGTTTGCTCTGATGGCATAGAAGAACAGCATACCACATTTTCTTGCCTTGAAGCTTCAGCTCCTTGGTGTGCATGATCTTGTCCAGTCCTCTAGGAGGAACAGATGGATTAGCAACCAGAATGATTGAGGAGCAGGAAACTTTCAGTATCACAAGCAGACATCAGCAGCTCAAAAACCTGGACTCAGAACACAAGAAAACTTTTTCCCCAAGTCTTTATCAGGTACTTGCTGTCTGCAGAGAAAGATAACCTCTGGAATAAAATAGAAGTAAAGTAGATAGCAGAATGATTATCTTAGTTACGTCTATCAATTTCACTTCCTTTAAGCAACATCAGTCTGGAACAGAGAACCCTTGAGCAGAAAGTACAAGAATATATGTATTTAATTTTGGTAGCTTTCTCCCCTTTCCTTCAGAGGTATTTTTATCTTGCTACAATACTGAAGAAAACCATAACTTTTTCCTACTGAACTTTCCTGGCTCAAACAGGGAATCTCCCAGCACTAAACAAGGACTGTTTGAACATCTCAAAACAAAGTAAAGAGTGTATCAGCTGGCATACTAGAGAACATGTCCATATCACCATCGTGTCATTATCATTGTCGTTGTTGTTGTTGTTGTTGTTGTTGTTGTCGTCATTTACTTTGCATATTTTGCCCCCATTTCCAGTCACAATTGAAACCTAGCTAAGAGATGATATGACTAGCATCCACTATTTTTATTAAGAGCACTAGCATTCAGCTTTCCATCATACTTTGAGCATTGTTTGGCCTACATAACTTTGACACATACCTGTCAACCGCGGCTCCGGACAATCCAGGACCTGCGCAGAACGGTTCTGCGCAAGTCACCTTCTACGCATGCGTAGAAGGCTTTTACGCTTGCGTAGAACCCTTTTACGCTTGCGTAGAACCCTTCTATGCATGCGTAGCCTTCTATGCATGCGTAAAAGGGTTCTATGCAAACGTAGAAGGGTTCTATGTAAGCGTAAAAGCCTTCTACGCAAGTGTAAAAGCCTTCTACGCATGCATACAAGGCGGCTTGCGCAGAAGAGATGTGCAGTACCTCTTTCCCCCCGCTGCCAAATTCCGGGGTTTTGGCAGCTCCGGGCGGGAAATGGCGCAAATCGGCGCCAAAAAACGGGAAATCCCAGCCAATCCAGGAAAGTTGACAGGTATGTTTGACATGAGCATGTGGATTGTATGGTACTGTGTATTCTTGGTTCTATTATATATCAAGGAATCATGGATTTTAAAACAGACAGGTTTGTGTGGGAGGATAGAATAGAGATATTCTTATCACAGCTGCCTACCGGAATCTGTAGAGTTTCCTCTAGACACATCTTCAGATTACATCTTTGTCTGTGAGAACAAACCCTTCTAGAACACTAATAGAATTACATTTCAATGTGTTATGGAAACTATTTCCCACAGTAATCCTGGCTTTATTCTTCCAGATGGCAGGCTGCATTCTGTCTAGCAGAGCTGGCTCAGAAACCAGTACTTTTACTAAAATACACAGGAGCACAATAGTAACTTTGGGTTCAAACCTGGATATAGATGTGCTTTCATAAGATACTCAAGGGGCAACTGGATCCAAGCTCAAAACTTTTCAAGAAATTAAGCTGTACTTGTAAAGTGAACAACATGAAAATTTAATATCTATCTTTCAATTATTTAACAGTTTCTCTTTAACTTTAAATCATTTATTTTAAATCATTTGGTTCAAATACTTTAACTTTTAAAATTAATATTTTAATGCCACATAGTAACTATACATTATGTACATGATTGTAGACGTGGGGACCGGGTGAAATAAGACATACACATATACAAATTTAATGCGTTCTCCAGGACCTTTTGTACTACAAAAAAAGTAAAATGAATTTCCCATAGGAATGCTTTGAAAACCAAAATTTGTTAACTGAAACACGGATTCCCATAGGAATGCATTGAAAACCAATTAATCCATTCGGAAAACACTTGTTAACCAAGCCACTATTTTCTATGGATTTCCTTTTGTTATGCGAATTTTGTGTTAAGTGAGCCACTTGTTAAGCAAGGGTCCACTGTATAACAAACTTTAAAAGAGACTATAGTATTATTAACATTGTTAATAATGAACTTCCAAAATGTTAGTTACATAAACATCTTGGCAATAGGTAATTAACTAATGTAAATCATCTGGTAGCTACTATACAATGCTTAGATGGTATTATTTGAAATTTCCAAGAACTGGTTGAACTTAAGACAATTTAAGCAAACAAAACCATTTTTAGTGTCAATAAGACTGTAGAAGAGAAAAGCATATTAATATACATGGATATATATGTTCATATATATTCATCCTAAATGAATACCAGAATTTACACATACAGCCCATTTCAGCTATTCTGTCCCAAATTTCCCTTTGCAAATCTTCCCCCCTCCACCAACAAGAGTCACTTTGAGACTAGTGAGAGAGTTTTCAAGGAAGTGGAAATGTTATGCCCTCAGCTTTTTTTGTGTTGCCATTGACACCAGGTGTTGCTTTGTGTGACATTAAAGCCTATTTATCCCACCCAGATTTCTTCAAGAATCACCTGGAGCGAGGGTCCCCAAACTTTTTGCACCGTGGGCTGGTCATGTGGTTGAGCAGGCCAGTCACGTAGTTCCTCCCACCGTAAAACAGGTCTGTGGCTGTCAGGTGCATTTATGGCACCATTTTGCACATGCGTGGGTGCATTGCAGGCGCACCCCCCAAAAAAGGACTCAGACACTGGTGAAAGTGGATAATGGCATTGGGCCCTAGTCCGAATTATAAATTTCGATTGGTACTCAACCAATTATAATTCTTAAGGCAAGCAGGCCGCAGTAACACTGGTAAGGTACCTCCCAAAATTGCCAACGGCAATTGGTTACAATGTATCCATTTGTATCAATTTGTTTGTTGGCAACAAACAAATTGTTGACCGTAGTCAATAAACTAACTACTGACCCCACCCTCTGACGTGTATCCGTAAAATAAAGGGGTGATGCATGCTGCCTAGCTCGTGCCATCACCCCATTGCCTGGTTCGTTGTTGACCGGACAACGTTAACCAACTTGTGCCTATCTAGTGTTGGCCAGTCAATTGCAAACCTGCCGGATACCTGTGGGTCATAAATATTTACCTTACCAGTGCTACCCGCCCATGTGACCAAAGTCAACAGCAATAAACCCCTGTATCAAACCATAGCAACAGTGTGGGATGGGCAAAAAAGCCAGAACCCAAAAGCCAATTGTAGGTTCCAGCCAAAAATTCCCACCCGGCCCCGAAGCGACCAAAATATCACACTGTTAACTAGGGAGGGGGTGGAGGGAAAAACTTCTCCTCTCCGTCGCTTTCACAAAATGGCAGCTCGGCTGCCTCGTGGCCACCCCTTTTAAAGGGTGCTGGCCACGCCCCCCTAACTACCCGGATGTCCAAGTCCGGTGGGGGGGGCCCGCAAAGAGCACGGCGGCCATTTTGGCGACGCGCTTGCATTGCAGGCGCACCCCCCAAAAAAGGACTCAGACACTGGTGAAAGTGGATAACGGCATTGGGCCACATTTATTGATTCATGCCCTAGTCCGAATTATAAATTTCGATTGGTACTCAACCAATTATAATTCTTAAGGCAAGCAGGCCGCAGTAACACTGGTAAGGTACCTCCCAAAATTGCCAACGGCAATTGGTTACAATGTATCCATTTGTATCAATTTGTTTGTTGGCAACAAACAAATTGTTGACCGTAGTCAATAAACTAACTACTGACCCCACCCTCTGACGCGTATCTGTAAAATAACGGGGTGATGCATGCTGCCTAGCTCGTGCCATCACCCCATTGCCTGGTTCGTCGTTGACCGGACAACGTTAACCAACTTGTGCCTATCTAGTGTTGGCCAGTCAATTGCGAACCTGCCGGATACCTGTGGGTCATAAATATTTACCTTACCAGTGCTACCCGCCACACGGGGAGGCTTCAATAAAGACTCACCGCCCCCCCCAGACCATCAGCTCGGTCGCCAGGCCTGCTTGCATTGCACCCAGAACGAGGTACATACCTCTGACCGACAGGTGGACCCCTTCTCCTGCCTACCAGCAAAAATTTTTGTAAGCCTATCATCCGGACTCCAATGGCCGTCTCACAGCCATGCTCAGAACGGGACGTAGCCACAGCCCCGTCCAGTGACTGCCGGAACAGTCCGAACTAGGGAGATCCGCATCTCCCTAAATTGGTGTCTCAGCACGATGTCAGACCATAGCGACCGTATGTAAGCCATATGTGATACAAAATGCCAGGTCACCGCCCCTCGACAGTTTAATAACAGCAGTGATCTGTATAAGACCGCTGCCGCCGAGGCGCCTGTAAAACATTGGGCGGTCCAGCATCCCTGTCAGACAGCAGGAATGGCCACAGTTCCCGCCCCCATGTGCCGCGCATACCATACCATAGCATACGTGCGGATGCACACAGCCCAGCCGGGGTCCACTCTCTGTCGCTGCAGCATATACTGCTGCCCAGTGTACATAGCTGCAGCCCACCAGCCCCCTGCCACCGGTGTGCTGAGACCCCTAGGATCTGTAAAAGAGGAGAAAAAGGTGAAGGACATAACTAAGTACTCGTACAGTGAGGGGACATACCTATCTGAAATTGCGCGTAGACGCATATCCACCTCCGAGTACCCCAAACGTAGCCGCGATCAACGCGACGCCTATCTTAAGGAAATGGTGCCAAAACGGGCACCAAACCGCGAAACGCGGCACCGGTCACCCTCAGGGACTGTACTAAGGTAAGGGTAGACCCATCCCGGTGGCAGAAAACAGGCTGGGGCGCGCAGCAGGCACTGTCGAAAATTCAGGTAGGGCACCAACCGAACAGATGTCTCAAAAACTTTGTAGCAGTATACACCACTGCCTGCACCGTGCTGAATAACCCGTGAGGACCGCATCCCCACTCAAGCCCACTCATGTGTGAAAGAGACATCTTCGAGTTCCAGTGCCCTACGAGACACATCCGCCTTACACCGGTGGCACCAACTCTGGCACCCACTCACTGATGCGGAGCGCTCCAATAAGGCTACCGTGGTAGCTGCGTGGCCAAGAGCCACCTCACACCTATCTGAACATAAGCAATGCCAACCTCGTGCAAGGTGGGTAGAAACTCTGGGAACAGGGGTGATGCGCGTAAGGGCGGCGGACACGTTCCCGTGTCCACCCCTCCCAAACACGACGCCTGAATGCAGAGTGATACGCCTTACGCGTGCGAGGTGCCAACGACATGTTCGGTTCCACTCTCCTCGACAAACGTCCAACCCTCAGCCAAAAGTGGCGAGTGGAATCCCTCTGCTTCCAGAGTACGGCACGGAACCAGGTGATCTGCGGTGGTGGAGAGCGGCAGAATGTTAATATAAATACCCATAACATGTCTGGCCTAGAACAGCACATTTAGGCGTAGGCTTCTCAATAGAATAGACGGACTAATGTCATGACCTTGGGGGATTTGCATGTCTGGGTGTTGACAATATTCACCACTGCTGCATTGTCACACCGAAATTGGACCACTGAGTAGGCCCACCCCTTGCACCATAGCATCAGTGCTCTCCAAATGGGAAAACGCAAGGAAGGTAAGATCGCGGGGCGATCCGTGGACCCACCCTCGGAGTAAACCCCATAAGTCCAGGAGCCGGAAGTATCTGACCGTACTAGATATCTAGGGCAGACCACTAGGTCTGATCTCCCATAAGAGACCCCTCTAAACCCAGGAGTAATTTGAGCCAGAGCAAACAAATTAAGGGGGGCAATGAATTAACTACAATTCCCAAGGGCACACTCAATGTTTGGCAATCAATGCCAAAATCGCCATGGACATCCAAGCCACCGTATCACTGGTTAACCTGGATGCCCGCGTGACAGCATCGAGGCAGAAATGTGATGTTAGAACATGGGACCTCGGTCTATTCAGGCACCCAGTTCCCACCTGAGTGTCTGAATCGTGATGAGGAGACGCGTACACGTGTCCAAGCCCCGTTTAACCTCAGACCCAAAAGTTGTCGAGGTAATGGGCTGGAGACCGAGACCCCAACCCGTGAGCAAATGCCCACTGAATGAAAGTCCCACCTCGGTCGGGTGCTGAACCTGAATTAACGCATTCAGAAAGGGATTGGCCTTATCTAATTAAAATTCCCCTCAAAACCTAAAAACCCGATAGGTCTAAACCCTGGGGTGCACTGGCAAAAAACTGGATGCCGAGTGCATATCACACTGTGCCAAAACAGCACCAGAATTGCGTGAGCCCGCCACCCATGGTAGCCGAGGCAACTACGAGTACCTGACCGAACAAGGTCATCAGGAAGGTCATCCCTGAACGGAGCACCCACAGGGTAAGCTGAATGGAGGATTATATTACATTCACCCTTTTCCTAGCTCAGTATGAGCTTCATGGGGGATACCTTCGACTAAGGAAAGGTGGTTCCAAGGAGGGCCCCCGCTACTCTCACAGCCCCCCAACTTCCATAACTGTGGACAGCGGAGCCTCCTCTCCGTGACCCAGGATGGGAACCAGATAGTAGCATCCTGGGGCCCCCAACACCCCCGAATGGATACAAAAGCCCCATTGAAAACCCTCCAGCAGGTCTCCCGCCCCATCCCTTCTTGGATGAACTGAGTGACATCCCTCCAGGCTGACTATAATTGGGGCCGGGGGGGGGGGCCATGACAAAGTTAGTTGCTTCAGACGGAGCTCTGTTCGCCCCTGTGAACCCCCTTTTAAGTCGGTAACGACCGTGGTGCTTAGTACACACATCGTCAGCTGAGCAGGCCGAACACAGTAGGCGGGCCGGAACGCCCCGCCCGACCAGTTTGCGTGGAGCCAGTGTCTGAACAGCCCGCTGCTCAGCATGACCACCATGGTACCCATCACCAGGCACCAGTCTCGTGGGAATGATGTGCACGAGCACACTTGCTGACAGGACTCATCCCACCTCCCCTCGGGATATAGAGCCCCCCTCGTCCACATTCCTCACCATGAGCCAACCGTCATGAGCCCATCCGATCGACATCAGGATGGCCCAAACAGGGCAAGCCCTGCGGCATACCACCATACGTACAAGGTATGCCGACAACCAGTTGGCCCTAAGGTGCACGGTGGCTAATGACGATGGGACATCTCTTTGTCTCAGCCGTCCTGTCCTTCTCTCCCCTCACAGTGGGCTCGCAGTTCAATGGGAGAATATCCACATGTCCCCCTTCTGCCCTTACCCCTCATGGCCTGGGCCAATAATCAACCGGGGCAAGTAATAGCCGTCCATCGGCAAAGCCCTTGACGGCACATTCTGTATAAAGGGGGCCTACGCAGCAGGATCTAGACAGCCCCTGTGATGCCCAGCACTGTCCCGGGGGCGGACACCCCAGTGCGTGGTGGCTTACTATGGCGGGACCACACAATGTCTCTGTCCTCCTGTCCGTACCTCCTATCCTTATTTGGGTCTCGGTTCATAGGGAGAATATATCCACGCATTCCCCCCCCCACCAAATCTGTCCCTTCCTGATTCGGGCCAGATGATCACCAGGGGGCAATGAATAACCAATCATCGGCAAGGCCGTTGCCGGTACATGATGTACACCGGGCATACGCAGCGGGACCTGGACAGCCCATGCAATGCCATGTACTGCCCCGGGGCAGAAACCCCCACCCCCAAGGTCGTGCCATAATGCAACCAAGGGGCACTGGGATAGGATGGCAAGTGATGCCCCACTAGCCTCTAATTGGCAAGGCGATGAGCACTGAACCACACCGCTGAAAGTGGACTGTGATTTGGGTGTCTTCAACTTGACCCAATACTCACTAGTTGCACCCCCGTGAGCCGCCCCCACTGGGGGTTCCAGCACACGGTGGGCGGCGGAGCTCGCGACCGAAATCGAGCTCTAGGACGACCTCCAACGCACTCCAATCGCTGTTCCGGACAAACAAGGAGCTGCGAGACAGCGGCAGGCACAGGCTGGACTGTCTCAATAACCTCGACCCGGCCGGCCGCCTGTTGCAGAGTGGCAGAGGTCGAAGTAGCCGGCGGACACAAAGGGGGCCCAGTAGATAGGAAAAGGACCCCCACCCACTGGATTGCTAAGGATGCCTCCAGTACAGCCAAACGTGCTAACCAGGCACCCCCTGCCACAGTAAACCCCCAGTAGGTGGGCCAGGTGGGCCGGATGGCCCGATAGGAATTGTGCCAGAGGCCCTGAATTGAGAGCCTGTGCCAGAATAAGCCATGCTCCAAAATTCCAGCCCCTAATGGGAAAAACATGCTGTGAGCCAGCACCAGGCCCTCCCCCCAATTGTCCCGGCCCATGGCCGGCAACCGCGGGCCGAGGGCCGCATCCTCCGGAGGGCCGGCCTGAGGGTGAAAACGGGAATGGCACGGGAGCTCATCCTGTCCTGCGTACGCAGAAATTGAACCACTGACCTTAAACAACCCAGTCAACTTCTGAGGCACTGGAGACACTGCAGTCCTACTTAAAGTTTGGGCACCCCTGAGTTAGGAAAAGGAGTGAGCGATGGAGCAAACTTCTCCGCTCCGTTGCATTCTGCAGCCAATAGGCTAGAAAGCCAAAAGGAAGCCTCGAACAGAGGCTAGCAAACTCAAGCCTCTTGCAAAGAGGCAGAAGGGAATAAAGCAACGGAGAAAACTTCTCCTCTCCGTTGCTTTTTTACACTGGCCAGCTAACTCAAGGAGCATAGAACAGCACGATCCCTATCCAGGGATCAGCACCCGCTGACTGGAAAGCCGGAGACCGAGAGCCTTTTGCAATGCTCAGGAATCAAACTCCGACCCTCCAGGCAGCGAGTTCGGCATCTTAATCCCTTGAGCCACTGCGGTCCCACAGAGCGACGGAGAAAAACTTCTCCTCTCCGTCGCTTTCGCAAAATGGCAGCTCGGCTGCCTCGTGGCCACCCCTTTTAAAGGGTGCTGGCCACGCCCCCTAACTACCCGGATGTCCAAGTCCGGTGGGGGGGCCCGCAAAGAGCGCGGCGGCCATTTTGGCGCCGCGCTTGCATTTTACTTCCACTTCCAGTAGCATCAAGGGAGGTGAGGGCCAGATAATTTGGCACTGTGGGCCAGATCCAGCCCACAGGCTACAGTTTGGCCACCCCTGACCTGGAGTTTATGCTTTCTGAGGTGCAAGAACTGACCTGATGTGATCCAGGAGCTGAACACTTAGCCATGCCATATATATTCTGACACAGCTTGATATTCTCCTGGAAATTGTTCACTGAGTCTGGAAATGCTAAGTCCATTTGCCTATCATTATGGCCCATAAAAGAGCATAATTTGGGAAAGTTACTCTCCTGTACTGTAATTACCAGAATTTGTCCAGCCAGCACAGCCAACTAGCTCCAGGATTCTAGAAGCTGTAGTCTAAAAAGTAATTTTTTCACATTCTGCACAAGGAATAGTCTCCCCAAACATCCTCTTCCAGGAGCACAAAAGATGAATGTCTCAGGGGTTGAAATGGAGTGAAAGGCTCAGGCTGTATCTTGGTAAATAAGTTTGCTGGGAGGTCTGATATGCCATTTGGTGCAATCAAACAATAGGTGATAAAACTTGTGGTCAGAGAAGAAAGGACTGTGATTTAGCATTAATACTCAGTAGTGTTAACATTCAGGAAATTCCTCAACAGCATATGCTGCAAGGTTGAAGGAGCTGTTGCTGTAATTCAGGCTCAGATGGAACATTACGGCAAACACATGGAAATGGTGTCTGAATTATTCCAATAGTAACAGTTCTTCCAGGCATTGTTCTTTCTTCTTGTCACAGCATTGTCCAATATTATCATTTGTAGGCCTAAAGGAGCATTGTACCATTGTGCTCACTGACACATTTACAGTGAAACACTTCCGGATCAGAAGGATCAGCTGGCTCTGCAGCATTGCTCAGGAGATGCTCAAGTGTACTCACAAAGCTTTCTACTCTTCTCACATTGGTTGTTAGGTCAGTTATATTGTAAGAAGTTTGCTGGAGCATGTGAGTGACACATAAATATTGGCCATTTCCCTTTGCACATAGGCAAACAGATATTGGACTAGTTTGCTTTATTATAATAATTTTGTGTCACAAATTATTCTGGGTTGAGAGGATTTTTGCTGAAGAAACTCCGCTCAAGGGACACCTGAATGAGGCTCCTTTCATGTCCCCAAGATCTTTTCCCACCAAACTGGTCCCAATTTATCTCCTTACAAATTCTTGCTTTTGATCTGCTAGGTTGGCAAGACCTGGGACAGAGATGGGCGCTCAATCTGTCATGCAGTACCCGGGTTTCAAACTGCCGACTTGCCAGCCTTCCAGCTAACAAGGTAAGCTTCTTAACTACTGAGCCACCTCAGCTTCAGTCAGGGCCATAGTCAGGATTCCTTTTTTTATATATATATATATATATATGGGGGTCAGGAGGAGCAAAAAAATTGCAGGAGGGGTAACAATGTCACACTCACATATATAACATTGGCACCACGAGGTGGGTTGGAAGGTGCTATTAGCTCAGGAGGGTTTTTACCCTCCATGGCCCCCATGGCTACGGCCCTGGCAATTCCAGATAAATGTGCTTAATTGCAAAATATGAGAAATCCATATTAATTTGCATAATATATAAATTTACATATTATGCAGCTGAGATTGAATAATAATATAAAAATTATGCTGCGTAGATTAGGAGAAATGGAATACAGCAGCTCTATTTTAAGTGTACACCACCTCTAGATAACAGAATTAAACTATTACAAAATTAAACCTTTAATGGACAGATTGGCACTAGCATTGGCAGGTTAACAGTATCCCATTCCTGGAAATGCTCATTGTGGTCCAAGACCAGCATAGTACAGCAAAAAGAACAGAAATTAAAATGAGAGTACTTAAAATATATTTTAAAAAGGAGCATTTCTGCTCAGAGTAAAGGAGTAGTAAAATTAGTATTTAAGATTAATAGTGTTACAACTATTACTAAGCCTATGATGTAGCAATAGTAGTTTATTTAGCTGAACGATCTGCCAAGATTGTTCTTCTGATCTTACATGTTGTGGTGCAGAATCTGGCAGTGTTGTGGGTGAAGGTGGATTTTTCGTCAAATAGCAGTCAGTGGGTGTATGTGCTGTTTGGCCAGCCAGGATACTTGCGGAGCAGCGGAGATATGAACTTGTTCCAGACGTCTCTATAAAAAGGGCAGATGCAAAGAAAAGGTTCTATGGTTTCAATTTCTCCAGTGTTACAGGGGCATAGTCTCTCTCTGAAGTTGGTGTCCTTTGTAACTTTCATTCGAGAACCACAGAAGGGAAGGCCTGGCAGTGGGCCAACATAAATGCCCTCTGATGACTAGGTTCTCAAGTTGGAGCAGGTACCAGGCCGGGGCAACAATGTGTCTCCAAGACTCTGGAGCCAGAAAGGTTTGGGCCCTGGCTAGGTGAGTTTGCCATTCTTTGTTTTGCATTCTTTGTTTGATAGCTTGCACTGAAGCAAGTAGATTATTTAAAATTGGCAGAACTCAGTTTTATGAAACAATGGTGGAACAAGAGTAAATCTGGATCTATTGGCGGATATCTGGGGGATCTTTGTGTCAGAATGAACCCCCACACCAAACCAGGGTCAGCAGATCATCAGCATCTCGTTTCGTAAGATTTCAGGAACAAAGCCTGACACTGTGAGAAGGAATCTCAAGCCAGTACCTAGGACCTGACAATCAGCTGCCAGAATACTATGGTTTTATTCTTGCGGCTTAAACTGTCCTCTAGCTGTAATGCTACTGCTTCGCATCTGTGAGCGGGTAGGTAAATTCTTGGGAGGGAGCTGTGCTTGTAAAGGGTTGGTTTGGGACTTAGATAGGAATAGAGCTGCTGTTTCTCCCAGGAGCAGGAGTTGTTTTTATCACTTTGATCTAGGTCAGTGATGGCTATCCTTGGCACTCCAGCTGTTATTGGACTTCAATTCCCAGAAGCCCAAGTCTCTGTGAATCCACATGAAATGGGTTTACTGCACATACACAGTAAACCCATTTGTGTGGATTCACAGAGACTTTGACTTCTGGGAATTGAAGTCCAAGAGCAGCATGTATGCACAGTAAACACATTCATGTGGATTAACAGAGATTTGGGCTGGGAATTGAAGTCCAAGAACAGCTGGAGTGCCAAGGTTTGCCATCATGGATCTAGATAATGGAGTGTCAACATATTTGTTCAGGAGGGCCACATTCCCTGGGGTGGCTATTTCTTTTCACACCTATCTCTATATTTTCTTGTAGGGTTTTAAGTTTTGGAGTTACATGTCTTTTTACATTGGATCAGTTTTGAAAAGATTACCTGATTTAAATAGTCAAATCCTTGTAAAGTTCATCGTGTTTGCAATACTCATTTAAAACTATAGCCTCGGAGAACCAATAGAGTGGTACAATAACATGCTGGGTTTACAGCGAGACGGTTCCTGAGAGCTACATGTCGGAGCAAATAAACTTGTAATTCAAGCCTGGATTTACCTCCCTGCGGCCAATCACTAAATAAAGCAAGCTCCGTTTCGCAAGGCGCTGGCATCTGAGAAAGGTACACCCATCTTTCAGCATGTAAGAAACTCCACTACCTGACATGCTTGCTAACTCTTTTCATCTTGTTTGACCTTTAGTTTACCTTACCTTCAAGATTATCTAAAAGACCAATGCCAAAGTTTAGGCAGGGCTGTGTTTCGGTGAATTGACGACTTTTGCCTCCATCCTCCTCCTAGACTCAAAGATAAGACAAATCCATCTTTTCAACAGCCGTATTTCCTCTTTGTCTCCCCTGTAGCTATGCAAACACAGAGCTGAGGACGGTTTTTAGAAAGAAACAAAGAGAAGGAAAAATCCCGGTGCAGGATTTGTTCGGTCTCTCTACACATATGTGATGGAGAAACAGAAATGTGGCATAAGTTTTAATGAAAGCATGTTTCTTTCTGACAGCAGAGGGGTTACAGGGCCTTGTCTGACTGCAAGAAAAAGATCTATGTTATACCGATGTAGACATAAACACAGATCTGTCTCACAAAAAACAGGATCTTGCTGCTTCCACTTTCTTATAGAAAGGCCACAACTGGTCCTCTAAAGGCAAGCGTCTGGGCTTGCATAAATAACTAGCATAATGTCTCATTATTTATTATCTTTTGACATTCTCAATGCCTACTTAATCCACCTCAGTGCCCTTAAGAGTGCAAACAAAGATGTATTAATTGCTATTGCAGCCCATATTTGTGGGAGAGAAGGGAGTACCCCATTATTTACTGCAGTGCATCACAAATATTGAAGTTGCAGCAGAAACAGTATGTTAAATTCCTCTTCTCTGTGTGATTCTCTTCTTGTGCTTTTTATTCATTTAAGAGATTAGCAATATTTTCGGAGAAGGGAGTGGGAGGAAAAAACTAATAAATTACAGAATTTGGCAGCAGAAGGCAGGGATGGTAGCAAGGCACAGCTGGAATGTTTGAAATGTGGCAATTTTCTTACAGGCCGTCATTTTGCCCATCCGCTGGGAACAGGCAGCTAAATGAAGCCACAGTGAATGCAATGATGAATCTGTGTAAATGGCAAATACAGTATCAGGGGGTATGTCTATCTCCAGGCAAATAGGAGTCTTTCCTCCTGCTCTGGTTGGATTTTTTCCCCCATAATCAGAAGCTCGTCTCAGCTGTTCCGATGCCATTATGCAGCCATGTATTTCAAGTCGTCACATTTTTCATTTTGATTCAAGCGAATGTGATGTGCTCACTCTCGTTTGGCAGAATAATGCACTCCTGCTCAGGGTCTCCCCTCATTCCCAATTAAGCATTTAAATTGTTTGTCAACTAAATTGGATTTCTTTCCCTTTATCTTTCTCCTGTACCTTTCAAAACATTTGTAGGGTTTTTTCTCCACAGCAAAAGAGGAAGAAGGCATCATGCCTAAATAGTTTGGGTTATTAATGTTGCACCTAACATGATCAACAGATGTGTATTGTAGTGATTCATGGCACATGACATTTGGAGATCACCAAAGGAAAGGGCAGTAATATTTCATATGACAAGCTGGATTTCCCTGTCTCATTTTTGTGAAATAAAAGTATTTCTGCATGTATTTTAACTCTATTGCTACGAACTGATGTGTCTTAATGCCATGGGATGTTTGAAGAGGATCATTAGAAAGAGTGACTTTATTTGGAGGTACAACATGATGTGAGAGAGCCAAGCTTCTCTCTGGTTTCATGTACTGTACACAACAAGCACAACAAGAAAAGAAAACTGGAAACTTCTGATTCTGTTTGGGAATAGCTTCAGTGTAATGTGTCACCCTAGCTCTAATCCAATGTTTCCCAACCTTTGGTTTTTGGACTTCAATTCACAGAAGCCTAAGTCAATTCCCCAAAGCACTGATCAGCCAATGTACTTACTTAGGCTTCTGGGAATTGAAGTCCCCATGTTAGGAACCACTGCTCTAAACTGTCTGTAATCTTCACTCTGGCTAAGCCACTTTCATTACTTCTGAAGCTGTACCTTTCAAACAGAAACCTAGTTAAGACTAACCACAGTCTTCAGGTGCAGATGGCATAAGTCACGGTTCATAGAAACAGAAGTGAAAGAATCCAAAGTCTTCCTTAGAGGGGGAGAGAGAAATGCATACAATCTAGGCCACTGATGGCAAACCTTGGCACTCCAGATGTTCTTGAACTTCAATTCCTAGAAGCCCTGATCAGCAAGAGTACTGACTCGGGCTTCTGGTAATAGCATTTGCTTGCTAGAAAGACCATTGGTTTGTTAATCTTAGAGAAGGTTGCATGGGAAACAAATGCCATTAAGCCTAGATCTAGCCCATTGAGTCCATTCCATTCCAAGGTTAAAAAGTAGAGTTGCTAGTTTATTAGACTGGATCTGAATACGCATTTGTGCTTTAGATATATGGAACATATATTCCTATCGCAATTGGATTATTTTATAAAACAACATTGTATGAAAAAAGCTACATGAGGTTCCGTTCTGTCACAAAACCTCTTGCATCGTTAGATTATGCCTGTGAAGAAAACCTATAGTTATACAGCACATTTGTGCAGAGTTTTGCACAGGAACTCAAACAAAACTGTGCTAAGAAGACAAAGGAAGGTATTTATAACAAAGCAAAGAGGTGAAGCTCTTCTAAGATTTCAAGCGTATATCATAAATATTTATATCTACATAGATGGCAAACAACTTCTTTTCTTTTTCCCCTTTTTCATTTGCCTTGCATCTGCCTTCTTTTTTTTCACCCAGAGAGTGCTGCTGGATTCAAAATAAATAGCTGGCCTGAATTTATAACACAAAATGCTTCAGTAATCAATGAAAGTATTAAGATTGCATAACCAAATGTTGACTTTTTCCAGTGGCATTTCTTTGGAAATACTTGAAAAACTATGTAAAACAGTTTCAATTTTCTTGAAAGAGCGTTAGAAGTAAATCTTGGATGTGCCAAGGCTAAAACACTGAACTGGAATATATTCAAATGCCTTTCAAGTCTAATGCATAAAGTCTGGTTATTCCATCAAAGTCTCTTTGAATCAACCCTCGGAGCTTAGGTGTGTTAAAAACCCATCACCAGTGCAGAACGTTAGGAGTTTATGCATGTAATCTAACAACTGGTTCACCAATTGCCGTCTTCTCTGATAGCTCTGGCAAATGTGAAAAACATTTTGGCACTGGCCTTGATTATTTTCTAGGATGTAAAGTGTACTTGTCACATTTTTCTTCAAAAGGAGCCTTTGCTGGAAAGTTAATGGAACGAGGAAAAGAATAACACTGCAGCCAGAAGCAAAAATAGCATCACCCTCACAATGGAAACAGCCACAGATACATGATCCAAAACAGTTTCACAAGCCATTAAGCTGTAAAATATGCAAACGTTTGCATGAGGGAGGTTAAAAAAAAATCTTCCTTAGAAGTATAAAGCTCTATTGTAAAACCACTGGAATAAATTCTCTAGCTGTTGTTTAATCACTGCCATTTGGATTTGAAATTTTTTCTCCGTTCAGTTAGGGATAGCTTCAACTAGTTGTTAGATCCATTTCATTGGTGGATGGCGACTCTGATACCATGGAGTGGGAGGACAGGATTGATGACCATGGACCTCAACAGTCCCATAAGTAAAGGTCTCCCTTGCTCAAAAGCCAGTCATGTCCAACAATAGGGGGTGGTGTTCATCTCATTTTACAGCCAAAGAGCCAGCACTGTCTGTATCTGCAGATGTTTCCATGGTCATGTGGCAGACATAACTAGATGCCAGAGTACACAGAACACTGCTACCTTTCCTGCCAAAGCTTTACCTATTTAGCTAGCTGGGGCAGAGACGGAAGCTCAGACCGTCGTGCAGCACTTGGGTCTTGAACTGCTGACCTGCCGACCTTCCAGTCATCAAGTTCAGCTTCTTAACTACTAAGCCACTGCAGCCCTTATAGTTTGCTTATGAGAGGCTTAATGATGTCTACGGAGTAAGATCATGCATTCATATGTAGTAGTTGTCCAGGGTTTCTGACAGGAGCATTTCTACGTACATTGTGATATAAAATTTGAACCTGGGATTACACACAAGCATGAATTTTGACCTTGAACAAATGCCTTTCCTATTATTGACTTCTAGAAGTGTCCTACCAATTGGAATCCTTACTTGAGAGTCCACTTTCTGATCTTTTCAAAGTATATTCTTTGCCAATGTTGACGTTCAGCTCTGCATGCGATAGCCATAGTCACTGTTGCCCTTGGTCAGAAATAAGGGGAAAAGTTCTCAAAAGAATGAGTAAGTGGAGACTTGCATCTAGAGCATTGTGAGAGAGGGAAATCCACCTTGTGGTTTAGTCCAGACTTTACATGATAGCATGGGACCATTGGCTGTGGTGACTTAGTGGTTAAGATGCTGAGCTTAATGACCAGAATCAGATCAGCAGTTAGAGATCCAAATGCTGCGTGACAGAGTGAGTATCGATCATCTGTTCCTGCTCCTGCCAACCTAGCAGTTTGAAAGCAAGAAATTGCAAGTACAGTAAATAAATAGGTACCACTTTGGTGGGAAGGTAAACAGGGTACTGTGTGCTCTGGTGTTTAGTCATACCTGCCACATGTCCATGGAAATGGCTGCAGATGCAGGCAGCGTTGGCTCTTTGGCTATAAATAGAGATGAGCACCAAACCCTAGAGTCAGATACAACTGGCTTTTAAGCAAGGGTGACCTTTACCTTTACCCAAGCAAACTAAGAGCATGCCCAGAGTGCTCTTTATGGGGCAAACTGGATGTTGACAAAGGAAGCAGCCTTTGAAGGCTGCCGCTTCTGTTAAATTGTGTCCAAAGGCACTTTGGACACCATTTTTCCCCCAGTGGTCTTAAAACCATTACTTGGGCAAAGTTGAGGTGCTCCAGTGTGCACAAAATAAGGAGATTGCATGCCCAGGCCAACCCTGAAGGCTGGAAAGAGTGCTCTGCTTATTTAGACATGCTGTGAGTGACAAACAAAGTGAGTGATGAAACTCACTACTTTGAAGTCTCATTCCCATGTCTGACGAAGTGGACTTGATCCACGAAAGCTAACATTAAAATACAGCTGTTAGTCTTTAATAGGTCACAACATTTTTGTCTTTTTTTTGTTTACTCTCTGATATGCTTGAAACGCAGACTAACACGACCACTATCTCAAACATTTCTACTTTGAAACAGTCATTTTCATCCTCTTACTCCGCATGACCTACTTCATAAGATTGTTGAGAAGCTAAAGTGGGAAGTAAGAAAACCATGCACAGATCACTGCAAGAAACATAAAAACTGCAATGATGAAAATGATGATGACAATGATGCCGCGATGTTTTAATTCTGGAGAGCAATGTATTCCTGACCTCTGTTTAGGTAAATATTTCCCAATGCTGTTTTTCCTGCTGCTGCCGTTGTCGTTTCACTTATTTTCTCTCTTTGTTTCTCTTTATTTTATTTCTCATAAACTTTCTTTTCTTTTTTTAAAAAAGGTAACAAAAATAACACAGTTCACAGCACGTGCCTTTGTGTTCTTGCCTCTACCTTGACTTGTGTGATGCTTTCATTTCTTTGGCTGAACAGCTATAAAACCTGGTCAAGTCCTTTCTCTAGTCCCAGGGGAGAAGTTAAATGAGAGAAGCTTGATGTGTTTGAGTTGACTGGGTCAAAACAGACAGGTCTTAATAGAGTCAGGCGTTCCAGAGCCGTGTGTCAGAGCTTGTCAGATCTACCTCACTAACACCAATTAACTATAAGATAGACTTTGATCCAAACCTTAAGATGGCCTTCCTTGTCTAGATGAAAGCATATGTCTGCCTTGAAAGAAGGCTCCAGATGTCTTTAGGAAAATAATTCTTCATTTTCAGAAAATTTTGAACTGGGGAAAGGAAACCATCTCCATTAAGAAAATTAAAACACTTCTACTATGAAAGAGGTCATGTGCCCATCTACTTTCGAAAACATCTCACTGAATACAATAGGCACATTTCTAAGTCAACATGAAAAAGATCACCCTGCAAGTGAGAGATGTTTTAACAAGTTTGGACAGATTCTTTCCCAACATTTTCTAGTCCTTAATATAAAATTCAAAATATTATTGGTAAGAATATCTTCAAGTGGAAAAACAAGCCAAGGTTTATTTTGTTGCTGCTACACTTATATGCATCATCAGATCTCAGAAAAACACATTGGGGAATAATGATTTTATTATTGTGGTAATACACTGTAAATGGCACAACAGTTACCAACAAAAACTCAGTTTAATAGCGTTCTATAAAATGTTATATAAATCCTAGCATCCAAGTACATTGAGTGCATTAACAGAACACAAGCAGCCTTTAAAACTGTGATCATTGCCCCATAATTTTCAGACCCTGTAAATGAGATGATAGTTTAAAGACAAATGGTTTATTGCCAACAAATCTATGGAGCAAACATCGTCAAATGCAGTCCAAATCACAATATTGTTGACTACACAGATACTAGTGAATGTGGTGATCATAATGTTGTCAATTATTATAATGAAGATGAGAACTGTTGTTTTTTTCTCACTGGCTTATTCCAGCCGGCACGAGTCTTTGACAGTGGTTGTGATGGGTAAACTCTAGCTTGAATCTAGATTAGGATCAGCCAGGTCATGCTTCTGTTCACTAAAGAGGATTGGGGAAATAGGCCGTATATAATGGCTGAAGTCTTGTTGCATAGTTATAGAAACTGTGAAACCTTTAGAGTCAAATTGCCCCAAGTTAAGCAATCTCTATAGACCTCATCTCTTTTATGCTGAGTTATGTGAGTCACTATACAGCAGATGATGTCTATAGAGCTTTTTCCTTTATTTATGACAACTGGCTTCCAAAAGGTTCTGCATTTGTGTAACTGAGCAAGAGGATTTTGTGACTGTATGGTGGATGGAAGGTCCATAGAGTTACCTAGTGAAGTCTGTCAGGTAGAGATGGAACTCCCAGAAGAACCTGAACTACTTGAGGACCGGGTGTGTATCTAAAAGGGGGATCCATGGATAGTGGTCCTGGTCCAACTCTGGGTCCCTCAGAACAAAGTAAATCAATACCTTAACTCTTGCCTGCTTCCTCACCCCTTTAATGGCAAGAAGGGGAGCATGAATAAAAGAGACATCAGGCTAGGGAAAGCAATGCTGGAGATCCAACCACCACACAACTGAAATGCTGGCAGAAGCAGCAGCAAAGAGTGCACCAGGTAGTGGAACAAGCAAGACAAGAGAGGACCAAACTGAGAAACCACCGCCACTACCCTCAGTGTGGATATAACATCCATCATCCATCCCATCTCAGCTCAGTGGGGGCATCCCAATTAAGAAGCAAACAACAAGGACTCCTCCCAGTTAAGTTAACTGGGAGGAAGGAGGACTTCAATTCTGGAAACCTTACCTCTGGAACTCGGCAGTGCAGAAAACTGTTTTGTTTCAACCTACCATGTCGGTGTCTGTGGATCAAGGGGTGGAACAGGAAGGTCCATGGTGAGACTCATTCTCATCATCTTCATCCCCATCCTCATCAATGTACACAGTCCATCAAATGTCTGGACCAGAGTTTTGGAACCCCACCTAAGAGTAAATGCCTGATAATGTAGCTGGTGCCTAGTAATGCTTCTGCAAATGCTCTAGGTAAGGGTAAAGGTTTCCCTTGCTCGAAAGCCAGTTGTATCCAGCTCTAGGGTGCAGTGCTCATCTCTGTTTCAAAGCTGAAGAGCCAACACTGTCTGCTGCTGCAGACATTTCCATGCTCATGTGGCAGGCATGACTAGACACCGAAGCGCACAGAACGTTGTTACCTTCCCACCGAAGTGGTCCCTATTTGTCTACTTGCAATTTCTTGCTTTCAAACTGCTAGGATGGCAAATGCTCTATCATGATCATATCAATGTCAATTGCACTTAGATATTTTTTTCAACCCTTTTGGTACTTCCTTGTATCTCATGATCTTTTCAGTCTCTTTTTCTTCCATCCTGGGATTTTCACAACAATCAGCTTAATACAAGTTGCGGCCAATGATGAGTTGCAGTTAGTGCTAGAATACTAGTCTACAACTAACTGTTAAAGTAACTATCCAAACTCTTATTTTTCACTAGAACAAAACACTTACAGGCCTAAGGCTAAAGAAAGCAGAATTATAATAATAAATGAACAAAAAGCTGAATTTTCCTTTGAAAAACCTGATCCAAATTTCTGATGCGGTATGCACAGGTTTAATATCCAATTTATTCAAATAAAGCAACATTTCATGTAACCTGAAAACTACATTTCTGCATACCTGCCACCATTTTTCTTCTCTTATCTAAAAACTAAACTACATACACTGTGGTTCTTATTTTTGACTATTGTTTTATACAAAAAGAATCTACTTCAGCTGAAGTAGGGAGAGGGGCAACTTAAAAGCACAAAGCTTCTTTAAATTTGAAAAAAGTTGGAAAAACAATAACAGAAGAATATGTAATGTGTTGTTTGGACACCACCCTGCCTGCACTAAAGATAACACCTTGGAACGGAAAACTAATAAATAGACTTTTGTTGTGTTTTATTGGACAGGCTAAAATTGCCTGGGGTTTTCAGATTTTCAAAAAAGCCAATCAGCCAAATAAATGCACATATTTAGACAGGAAGCAAAACAGACTCAGCAATTTAATCTTACCTTTCCATCCACTTAAGTGAAATAAATAGATTTAGGTGTGTTTTTTCTCCCACGAGGGATTCATGTGCACGAATTTTCTCCAACACAGAGCAAAGTAATACTGTGCTTCAAATTGCACCAAAAACTAATTACAGTGCTATTTCTTTTTATGCATCTCACAAACTGCAAAAAAGCATCCTGAAATGAAACAATACCAGAAAATTGTAATCAGTCTTGACAGCATAGCATAACTTAAAAATTATTCCAAATCAGTTAAAACAAGGGTCTCCAACCACCAGGCCATGGTCCGGTATCATGCCACAAGCTGTCTCAAACTGGGCTGTGGGAGTGGGTGGCACTGGGAGTCCTGATGACAGCCTTCGGCTCTCAACCTGCTCTGCTGGGTCTATATAGTTTTTAGAGTTTTAGAGTTTTTTGAGTTTTAGAGCTTTTTATGGGTTAAATATGTATATGTGGGGTGGGAGTATGTTGATAATTTTTGTATAGTTGTACTTTGTTTAGGTTTTGTTGGGTTGATAAGTGTTTTTCCACCCCAATCTCATTGTTCTGTGCAGGACAATGACAATAAAGATCTATCTATCTATCTATCTATCTATCTATCTATCTATCTATCTATCTATCTATCTATCTATCTATCTATCTATCTATCCGCCAAACAGAGCAAGATCACAGGTTTCAGACATAGCAGATAGGCAGGTGGCTGGGCCCCTCCTCCACATTGATTAACTATGGCAGGGCTCCGCCCTCCAGCATGTGTACAGTGTGATACCTCACTGCCTGAGTCGAAAGGTGTGACTGGCAGACGGCTGGGCCCCTCCTTGTTTTTGAGCTACAGCGGTCCATGGAAAAATGGTTTAGCATGAAACTGGTCTGTGGTGCAAAAAAAGGTTGGGGACCCCTGAGTTAAAAGATATAGCCTGTGATATCGTCATCTGCAACTCATATCCGAGAATGCATTTTTTCCTGAAGCAGGAAAAATGCCATTGGTGTGAATTTGTTTAAGGTGGGTGCCAGCTTGCCATGAAGTGGTCCACGCTCTATGTTCTCGGAACCATTTCCTGTGGCACACATGAAATGAGACATGCAGGTTTTAACACCAGGACTGCAATGGCCTTGAGGATATGGACACGGTGCACCTTCACAGCCAGTCCATCTGGCATGGCCTCTTTCGCTTCCATGACCATTGGGAATCAGAGTTCCTCCTCTGCTCATTTTGCCATTGGACCCAATAGGATGGTTTCCAGTGGCATTTCCTCCACTGAGGGGACCATCACCCCACCTAAAGGGGCTCATCTGCCCATAGCTGTTGGCCCCTTTAGGGAGTCAGGTTATTTACCGCTGCCCAACACTCGGCGTTGAGTCTCTGGCTGTATGGTCTACTCCATTACCATAGCTGGATGTCTGGCCAGACATTAATTAATGCCTATGATATACAAACTCATGTAAAGGGTATTATTTTTCACATTGTATTAATATTAATGATAAATAAGTTTGAATGTATTTAAAAAATTTATTTAAGCAAAACAAAAGTTCTGAAAATGTATGGTATAAGTGATCAAGGGCTATATTTCTAACAGTTGAGATATTGTGGGAACCCTATTTTAGTGAACAAAAGTATTGCTTTGATATTTAAACCTGGCTAGACTAAACAGGGTCTCCCACAGTTCATTGCCTAAACAAAACCCTATTATGCAATTGAGTTTAGATTTATTTCACACCAGGCTTATTTTGTAGTGGTTTCCAGTTATGTATTATTTGTAAGCATGCTAGTGAATACAGGGAACAACCCAAGCCTCCATTTCACAATGCAGCCTCACACTCTGTGTGCAAGAAGTCCAGAGTATTAAAGCATTTTCTTATGCAAACGTCTCATGCCACCACGTGGTTGAACTAAAAGATTGCTGCAAGCCATTCCAAGCTGCAAAGCAAAAGACATAATGTCAGCTTCCCAATTGATATGAAGCATGTTATGAAGTGGCACTTGAATCAAATCAATGGCTTCCAAACATCCGATATTGCTTCAGGGCATAAGAAGTTTAAAAAAGGCTGAAAATGGAAAAAGTGGTATCATAAAATCTCACTCAAAAAATAATAATGAAAGGAATACTTTAAAAAGAACCAGGAAGACCAAAGCGAAAATGAGATTGATAGCTCAAGTGTCAATGAGAGGCCAAGCTCTCCTTGAAAACCCAAATGTGAAGCCCCTAAGCCCATGATGGCGAACCTTGGCACTTCCAATGGGGTGCTGGGCAGAGGGGTAGGGTGAATTCTGTGCTGCGGGGAGGGTGGAAGCACTCCCATTGGGGTGCTAGGCAGAGGGCAGGGCAAGCTCTGTGCTGAGGCAATGGCGCACATGCTCACAAGAGAGGCTTCTGAGTGCCCCCTTTGGTACGCATGCCACCCATTCACCACCACCCTGATATAGAGTAACAGGGTTTGATGTTCTGGTAGAAATACGAAGCAGCCAGCAAAACAGGGCTAAACACTTTATTAGGCAATTAGAACATGGAGAACAGTGGTGCAGCACTGCTCAATATATACATTCCGAAATTGATACATTTAGTTTGCCCCCTCCCTGGCTTTGAGGACAGGGAAAGGACAAGAAGGGAGTGGGGTAACTTGGAGGTTATCGGACCGGAGTGAAGACTGTACAGACTACATAGTTTAGGCGGGAACGTAGTCCCGCAATATTACAAGACCAAGAAGAAGGAGACAAAATGGAGGATCATAATGATCCTAATTAGTTCACAAACGTTACAGCATAAAATGTATTCAAACACAACATTCCTCCCCCCTAGGATGGTACGAAGTCCCTCAGCCATTGTGGAGGCTTACAAACCCTTTTGGGTCGTGCAGGTACCTGGCTGAACTCAGACATCTGAGGTAGACTTGGTTCCATAGAGTGATACCCCGTGCTGGGGGCCTGACCTGAACCATTTGTATTAAGGGAGCATTGACCCGACTCAGAGTTGAAGCCAGGGAGGGGGCAAACTAAATCAAAACCCCGTTTGGATGAAGCAGGAGCAGGGGATCGCTCAAAATTAAAACTAGAATCAGGAGGGGTAAAACACAACGAAAAGTCCCGCCTTTGAGAACCATGAGTAGGGAGCGACTCAACAAAAACTTGCCTCATTTGGGTGGGAGTTGAGGTAGACTCGAATGCAGAAGGAGGGGGGGGGGTTCCCTGGGAGAAATCAAAGCCCTGCTTTTCACTTGGACGAGTGGGGGAACACTTTGTAAACTCCCCTCCATCCTGTAAATCAAAAGATACATTTCCATATTCTGGGCTTGCTGGCAGCCTCCAAAGAAATTGGGGCTGGCTTGAATCAAAAAGCTGGGAATCATGGCTGACTGCTAATCCGCCTGCCTTGCATCCCCCTGGGCATAAAGGGGTGGGGGATGACACTAACGTGGAATTACCGTATGAAGAATCACCTGATACCTCTTGAAACTCCGTGACTCTATGTCTGAGCTGGTCGGCGGGGCGCCGCCAAAGCAAACCAGTACCTGTTTTTACATGATAGGACACTGGCCCTGTTTGTTCCACCACAATGCCCAAAATCCAAGCTGGACCTGCAGTCACATAGTTCCGGCAGTGCACTGGATCCCCAGCAGAGAATACCTTTTTGTGAGCAATTTCAACATTTACACCCCTATCCTCCACCCTGGAAGGATCTAACTGGTCGAGCAATGAGACCGGCCTCCTGCGCATTAAGAATTCGGCTGGTGACAGCCCTGATGCCAGGGGCATTGTCCGGTAGCACATCAGGAATTGGCAAAGTTGCACCTCTATGTCCCCCTGACCCATGCGGTGAAGTGCCTCTTTTGTAGTGCGAACCTGACATTCCATCTGACCATTGGTGGCAGGGTGGAAAGGGGCAGAAGTTACATGCTGAATGGCGTTCCTTTGCAGAAATGCCTGAAATTTGGCAGTGGTGAACATTGTGGCGTTATCGGACAACTAGTACATCTGGTAACCAGAAACAACTGAATAACCTCCGGAGCTGTTTGATAGTGACTCCAGAAGAAGTACTAGGCATAGGAATTACCTCCAGCCATTTGGAAAACGAGTCGACCACCAGTAGGAAAAGCGTGCCCCGAAAAAAGCCTGCAAAATTGACATGAATCCATGACCACGGACCACGGGCAGTGTCCCACTCCCTGGTGGGTACCCGGGACTCCTCAGGTCGGGAACTCTGGCAGCTCCGACAAGTGCCTACCAATTGCTCAATGTCACGGTCTACCTGGGGCCACCAGAAAAAATTCCTGGCCAATGCCTTTGAGCGAACTATACCAGGGTGACTAATGTGTAGAAGCCTCAGTACCTTAGAGTGCAAAACCGTAGGAACGACCACCCTTTGGCCTCAAAGGAGGCAACCTCTCTCAAGCAAAAGCTCAAACCATCTTCTAAAGAACACTTTAAACTCCTCCCGAAGAGGGGATGTGGGCCAGCCTTTCTTAACCCAGGAAATCACCTGGGTTTGTCCCATGCAGTTGCCTTAGCAATGTCAGAAGGCACTATGGAGGGTGAGTCAAGAGACTCAATCAGCAGCACCTGAAGATCCTGCTCAATTTTGCAATCTGCCTCCCCCAGGTCTGGCAATGGAGACCGTGGTAACGCGTCAGCATGGCTGATATCTTTACCTGAACGCTGCACCAGGGTTCACTGATAAGTGTTCTAGAAAATGGCCCAGCGTAACATGCAGGGGGAAAGAATCTGGGGGGTTGACTAGGAAGTTACAAAACTCCCCAGCAAGGGTTTGTGGTCCATTACAATGGTGAACTCCCTCCTGTAGAGGAAGTCGTGGAACTTCTTAGTTCCAGCAACGATGGCCAGAGCCTCCCTGTCAGTCTGGGCATAGTTGTGCTCAGTTTTAGATAGGGATCTTGAATAGAATGCAACCGGGGCTTCCTTCCCATTATCCAAGACATGACACAAGACAGCCCCCACCCCCACCGGTGAAGCATCACACACAAGAACCACAGGTTTCCTGGGATCAAAGTGAGTCAAAACTGCTTTGGATGAAAGAAGCTCTTTTCACTCATGAAACGCACGATCCTGAGCCTGCTCCCACCACCATACTGCATCTTTTTAAAGCAACCAGTGTAGCGGCTCCGCCATGGAAGCCTTCCTTAGCAGGAAAGAATGATAAAAGTTGAGCAGACCTAGGAAGAACTGCAACTCAGACTTTGTGGTTGGACGGGGAGTGCGGACAGCAGCAACCTTTGAATCAGAGGGTTTAACTCCCTCAGGAGTAACCTTAAACCCGAGAAATTCTACTTCCCTTGCAAGAAAAAGACATTTGTCCCTTCTCAGACGTAACCCCGCATTTTTGAAAACCTGCAACACCTGATCTAACCTCCTGCCGAGTTCAGACTCGCTTCCAGCAGTTATGAGGACATCATCAAAGTATGGGAGGACCCCAGGAAGACCCTTTAGTAAGCGTTCAACAAGTGACTGAAAAATACCCAGGGCTGCATTCACCCCAAAGTGAAGGTGCGTTACCTTGAAGGCCCCCTTGTGTGTAACAATGGTTTGGGCCACCACAGCAGCAGGTAGCTGCTGATAGGCCTGTGCTAGGCAGGAACGTAGTCCTGCGATATTACAAGACCAAGAAGAAGGAGACAAAATGGAGGATCGTAATGATCCTAGTTAGTTCACAAACGTTACAGCATAAAATGTATTCAAACACAACACAGGGTATTCCATTTTTGAGGCATTATGGAACTGTGCAGCTTACCCATGGCTACAAAGGCTGGATCTTCCTTCTCCTACAAGGCACAACAGAAACGTGAACTCCCAACTCATACACTGAGTATTCCTTTCCACTTCAAAAGTGATTTCATTGAGTAAAAGTTATGGTGAGCTTACAACAGGCAATCCCATCATGCTCTGTGTGTGTTTTGCACATGAACATGGAGATGGGAAGGACCAGCATTTAACAAACATAGCCACTGTCTGTATTTGAATCTAAACTAACTATCAGCAGTCTAATGTTTCTTTCCTCTAACTGTAACTGCTTTCCACTCTGAGCTCTGTATCTGTAGTGTTACTTACATAGTTTAGTCTGTCTGTCCAAAGAGTTGTTCAATTGTTCAGCCTAATTCTTTCTAAATCAAAATGTTTCAATTTCAAAAACCTAGTAACTCTGTCTTATCTTGCACCCATCATTTGCTTAAGATAGTTAGTCTTTCTTCTTTTTAACCAAGATAAAGTGAACTGTTGGATTATATTTTTGCCATCTACCTGAAAATTTTATTTATTTATTCCATTTTTATATGAACACAAACATTGTAAGTAAACATTCTTTTTCCTTCTGCTAAAGTTGTGTCTGATTATTTTATTAGTTATCGCATGGCACATTCACATCACAATTTAATACAAGCTAAAAAGGAGATAAAAACAAAGGATATAAAATATGAAGTATAAAATTATAGATATATATCTAGATTACAAATATACATTTTTTGCTTCATATGCCACAGCCAGGAAATCAGTGAAATCTCCATTATAGGCTGTTTTGGCACTCTGTCACTCACTATATGTTGGATGGTTCATTTTTCAGCCCCACATTTACAATTTGGTGACGATATTTTGCCTGCAATTATAAAAGGCATCTGCACATCTACCATGATCCATGTGGTTTCTATTCAATATTGTCCATATTGAATGGGACTGGTCAAATCCAGGAGGTTTCTCTGAGACACAGGGCAAGCTTGACATTCTGACAAATATGCCAAAGCATTTGTTCAATAGGAACGACAAGAAAAAGAGAATTCAGGAGCGCTTGCATTTCAAAGCTTTCAGCCTTATCCCATGTTATTCTAGTGAGGACTAACAAATGGCTATTGGCTACAAGACCAAGAGCCTCCACCAGCCCTTCTTGCTGAGAATTTTAGGATCTGTCATTCCAAACAACAACAACAACATCTACATCTACAACTACAACACTTTTCTCAAACATGGGGACCAAGTCAGCAAGACTCAATCCTGGATAGACAACAGTTGTTGCATAATGTTATAGTTTAAAAGAAAGGCTCAAATGTTAAGAGGTAGAAAATTAAAAGCTATCCTAATCAGAAAGATAGATTTTTAGAAAGAACTTCTTTTTAATATATTCTAGTATAATGGGTATACATATTGAAAGGTCCTTGGTTAATAGTTAACTCAGATTAAGCATGAATGTCTTTTTAAAATTCCAGATAGACCTCCGAAACATAAATTTATGAAGAAAAAAATTATCTTCTGTCCTTTCTTATTACCTCTGAACCAAGATTTAATCAGCTTGTCTGTTCTTCTCAGGAAGCTTTATGAAGGCTGTTGATTTGCAGCCAAACCAAGCCTTTTTAATAATTTAATCAAATTACTTAAATAATTAATAGAAAAGATAGAGTTTGTGATCGTACATGTTACTGCATATTTGTAAGTCAGTATCGTATAACTTGAAAGAGTTAGTAAAAAAAGATGAATTTATTTATAGCCTGAGCTGTTATTGAAGACATGTTTGTTTTATTGCTAAAATCAAATGCATAATTGAAGAACTTGTCCAACCTAAAATTATTATTTTCACTTCCTTCTCTTCTTCTTACTAAGAAGATACTGTTGTCTTTGGTCTCTTGCTACAATAACTCCAACCCACTGGTGGTCTTCTGCCTTTTATATCTTTTTTTTCCTTTGCCTGTGATTAGGGGAAGGGGGGACACACATAATAGGTTGTGAAATTTTACACCGATATAGTAGATTTATTCAATAAGAGGGGGAAAATAAATTAAAAGATTTATTTCTAGACTCTTCCAAGGAACATAATTATCTGGATCATTTTCTAAAACAAAATATGAATCAGCTTCCTCACTTAGTAGAAATTTCCATATAATCAACACCAACAGAAGTTGCACAGAATATTACTTTATCTCTGCCCTCACACCATCTATTTAACACATCTGTATTGTTATACAAACTTTCCCCCAGAGCTGTCACTATCAACATTGGCACCTAAGGCAAGCAGCACAATATACATGTTGCAGCACTGAACACCTTGCGTTCTTCTCTCCTGCTCTGGGGATTAGCAGCACTATTGGAGCTACATAAAACAAAGCAAAACAAAGGGCAACAAACAGACATATTATTTAACATATCACATCTTAATAATAAGCTGACTTTCTTTCCTGGCCAGAAATCCTGCTCTACAATCCAATAGGGAAGGTCAGGTCTACCCATGAACCAGGTAGACCAGCTATCCTTCTAAATATGCATTCTCCTTTTCCTTGATGTCTAAGTCAGAGGTCTGGTCTACCAAGTCTTGGGCATGTACATTCTGCTGACTTTGGCCTGCTGTGCACCTGTGACCTGGACCTTTTTATGTAGTTCATAGAACTGCAGACTGATTCCCAGATCCCTAAAAAAATTCTCCCTAGCCATCCACTACATTCCTTAACAGTTAGGCAAGGCAAGATAGTACCTGGGAATCAGGAGTCAGAATTTCCCCTGAAACAGCTTGGCCCTTGAGTAGCAGAATTCTGGAAGCTCTAGTCCAAAAAGTAACTGTCCCAAGCCCTGGGAAGGATTTGGTACCCAAGAATCAGAGATGAATTCATCTTCTGTAAAGATGTAGATTATGACTTTTTTATTTTAAAAAAATGTCTAGCCAATTTTGACTGTTGTAATTCAGACAAACAACTCTAACATTTTTTATCATTAGATGGGTAAATGGAGTTCACCATGGTAGGACACCAGGTAAATTGCCATGTCGGTCTTCTAGGTGAAGGGGCACATTAGGTGTAATCTTCCCCAAACTTTAAACAAAGCAGGGTTTTGTAGACCAAGAAAATATCAGTTCAGCTACATAATAATACAAAGGAGTTATGAAAAAATGACTGGGGCAATTTTTCAATGGAAAAAAGTATGCATTTTTAAATCACTCTATTTCAAAATGAGCCATAAAATAGATCATTACACACTAGGGCAAAATGAATACATGATGAATTATTCATCTTTATGGAAATCGTTCAATACTTATTGATGACATGAGTCATGCAATGCATACCATTTTTGAACAATGCATTGTTAATAATGAATAAGGATTTATCATTATATTATTATATGAAATGTAACAAAAATATTAAAACTTGTTCTTCCACAGGAATCCAATGATTAACTGCACACTACCTAATTTGCTTAGAAGACGAAGCTGCTCTTTTCATTACTACCAAGCACATTTTCATTTCATTTAATATGGAAGCATGTATTCACTAAACCAATAATACATCACAGCTGATATGGTCCCTCTGTGATCCCTATTCAGTGCAATGGAGAAAACATGGGAACAGGATTATGGATTTTTTCTTCAACCTGTCTGACATTGATTAGATATTATCACTTGTTGTGCAGAACCACATTGGTCAAATAAGGAATTTATTTACTAATTTTTCATGTCCTAAACTAGAGCATCACTATGTTTGTGTTTAATAAAGCACAGTAAATTATGTATTGGTACAGTTTGTTTAACATCCAGGAAAAATCAGTTCCAACATGAAATAGTTACAGATATTGTTTGAAGGAAAGCAGAAGCTAAGAGAATTCCTAGCTTGGAGTAATATTCTGCAAACTGATTGTAGCTGAGTGCAGTTGTTAGTGCCAGCTTCCGTAAACCACTGAATCAATGGGACTTAACATTAATGCTAATTTTGACAACCCCTGTTTATTATCTCTACATGACAGTGGAGTGTTGATATTATGAAACAGGGCATGTAAATGTTCTATAAAGCAATTCTAAAAATCGGAGGGCAGCCCAAATTAAACAAATATAACTTTTAAACAGGGCTTTGACTCAGCATCACATTTGGCACAGTATGAATAGTCTGAGGTTGTTCTGCATAAAATTTGGTGATGTTTGGTCAAACAGTTTCAAAGTTATGGGGTTTTTAAATTATGAAGGTGATTTACCTGTTCAGGTGCGTAGGGCTGTGGTGGCTTTGTGGTTAAGACGCTGAACTTGATGACTGGAAGGTCAGCAGGTCAGCAGTTCAAGACCCAAGTGGCGCATGACAGAGTGAGCTTCTGTTTCTGTCCCAGCTCCTGCCAACCTAGCAGTTCAAAAGCAAGAAATATCCAGTAGATAAATAGGGACCACTTTGGTGGGAAGGTAAACAGTGTTCCATGCACTCCAGTGTCTAGTCATGCCTGCCACATGTCCACAGAAACATCTGCAGATGCAAACAGTGCTGGCTATTCGGCTTTGAAACGAGATGAGCACTGAACCCTTGAATCAGATACAACTGGCTTTTGAGCAAGAATGGTCTTTACCTTTACCTCAGGTGCAATGATTTTTTTTCTCCAACAGATAAGAATTCTGTTTCAAATAACTATATTTTTTTCTTTAAATGATATTAATTACCTTAGCTACTTTTTTTGTTTGCAGCAAATACTAAAAAGTTACGCTACTCTTTCTCAACACACTCAGAAGCATGCTCAAAAGAAGTGTGGTTCAAAAGCATTTGCTTGTCCTTACTTTTTGGCATAAGACCTCAAGGATTGAATAAGGAGAACAAGGGAGACTTGCATTTTGATGGTTTTGATATTTTTTTGCTCTTACAGAGCCAAACTCTGTTTAACACTTTCTAGTCTAGAGTCTATAGAACAGGGGTTCCCAACCTACAGCCTGTGGGCTGGCCCCGACGGCATCCCACCTGGCCTGTCAGTGCGTCCACTGCACCCAAAAGTGGAAGCGGGCACATTTACATCATCCGTAAAACATGACCATGGATGCGCAAACATGCCTGCAGCTGGTGTAAATGCGAAAGTGGGTGTGTTTACGTCAGCCTTAAATGTGCCCGCTTCCGTTTCCAGGGGCATGATCTGGCCTGCGACACTGTCTGGGGGTATGGTCAAGCCCATGATGTAAAAAGGTTGGCCACCCTTGCTCTAGACAGCAGGAATTCAACCAGAGCAGCTCTTACTTTACCTAGGAGGAAGGCTAGCCTTTCCTCCTGTTATCTCTGGCTGGCTTCTTTATGTTTTGTTTATAGCTCTCAGTGGTGTTGTTTTTTAAGAACAGAATTTTAAAGAAATAATGAGCAATTTCTAGAAGTCCAACATCTGCATCAGCAACCCCTGAAATGTAGGGCGCTCCATCACCTCACCAACTTCATTATTATTATTTTTACTTCTAAGAACATTTTTCCTGTAAATTTCTTTTCATGCTCTCTAATGGCCAAATTCTTTTTAAAAACTGAAAATTTTTGGAAGGGAAACTGCTTGGAGGCTAAAACATGGCAGAAATGCATCCCATACCCTTTTTCGAGCACCTTTTAAATTTTTAAATGTCTTGGGGGCTTGCTTGCTTGTGTATCATGAGGTACAGAAGGGCCTCATGATGCATAGGAGCCCTCACGTAGCCTGTAAATCAGATTTTGCCCCCCCCCCCCCCCGATTTAAAGGGCCCATTCTTATTGAAATTAATAATTGGACTTATGTGTCTGACCTTACTACATCAGAGAATATAAGTTTGTAATCTTGCATTCTATTAATAAATTTTCATGAACTTCTATAATTACATTCTTATATTAAAAACACATTGACATTTTATTTCTGAGCACTGATGCCTGGGGCTGATATAAGCAATGGAATGAGGTGCATTTGTTTAAAATGTGTTAATTAATGAAGTGTAAAGGTGATTATATCAGTCCAGCTTATTGTAGCCCTAATTAAAGCTCTTTAATAAGCAAGAAAAATATTTGCAGTCATCAGCTTTGTTTCACAGGAAATAGTTTTGTTTAAGCTAGTTTGCAAAACAAATTCTCTGCATTCTTCCCATAGATAATTAATAATGCACTTCTAATTCATAGGAAAATTAAAACTGTCTTTTTACATTGACGTCATGGCAAAAGAATCATTTTGTTGTCTAATAGTATAAAAAGATGCTACTTTTTCAGCTGTCCAGAGTTCAAGAGAAATGAAAATGATCTCAGTGAAAAGATTCATTTTATTTACTTTAGCTACATGTTTGTTTTTAGCCTCAAAAACCATTAGCCTCAATGAACCATTAGTGACCAACTTTCAGAGCAAAGAAGAATACACTGATGATAACTATTCTGAGGTAAGATCTTTACTCATATCATATTGTCTTTAAGAAATGAACTGTACTGCTAATGAAGAAACCACACTATTATTGATAAATAAAGAGATGTTCAAATAGTATGCATATGTCATCTCATAACTGCAGCACTTTATTTTTTAATATCTATCAGCATCATTTGTTTTTTTTTAAAGTGTAGCAAGTTTCATCTATGTGTTAGTCTTAAATCAATGCTTTTGCGGGGTCATTAGCAGAGATTTGAAACCATGTTTGTATTTTTAAGAATATTTTGAAAGTAATAATTAAGAAGTAACTAATAAGTAATTGATTGGTAATTAGTTATTGGTGTGCTACTTTCAAAACAATAAATAACAAATAAGGACTTTATGTCTGTCTGGCCCGGTTATCCTGCTATGGTAATAGAGTAGACCATACTGCCAGCGACACAACACCGAGTGTCAGGCAGTGGTTAACTAGCCTGACAATCCTGAGGACTAATGACCATGGGTACTGAAGTCCACAGGGAAGGGTGATGGTCCCCAAGTGGATTAAATTCCACTTGAATCCATCTTGATGGAGGGCAGCAGCTTCATCAATTCTGGCCTGGGTCGAGGAGGTCTTTGAGTGCCAAAAGGGCTCAGGACCAGAAAGTGACTCATGGAACCGAATCAGTGGTACTGGTGTCATGCTATGATACAGAAGGCAGATGAAAGGCCACTGCATTATATTCTCAGGACAGTCTTCATGGCTGATCACCATGAGGATCGCCAATATTCAGATTCGGATACGACAGAAGAAGAACAACAACAAATAAGGACTTCATTGGTAATAATTTTTTAAAAAATTATTTCTGAAGTTGGCCAATACCTTTCCAGATAATTAAAAAGTTACCAAAAATGTCAACTTTTGAATTCTTCAGAACTTTTTCTTAGGTAAAACTGGAATAAATTTTGGCAGTGAGAGCATATCTTTCAAACACAACTCACGAATCCTGAGCACCAAGAAAGCAAAATAGGTTTAGGTACCACATGAGACAAGGGTGATGAATAATGTTCTAATATTCTGGAAAATATATAGTCATCCTAATTAGTAGCCATAGCTAATCTGACCCGCTAAATGTACAGATCTGTCCATTTATCAGACTGGTGTTTCAGTATGCCATTTGCATAGTTTGCCATTTGCACAGTTGCATACATTAGTACCATTTGTTAGCCATCCAAATGTCTTGATTTACACATGTCCAAAATAAGGTGATTCTCTCTACATTTGCAACAATAAATTGAATTGTGAGTAGCTTTGTGCTTGGGAATAAAACTCATCACACATGCATAGGTCACCCTTGTTGGAAACCAGTCGTATCCAACTCTAGGGTTCAGAGTTCATCTCAGTTTATAGCTAAAGAGCCAGTGCTGTCTGTGTCTGCAGATGTTTCTGTGGACATGTGGCAGGCATGACTAGACACGGGAGTGCATGGAACACTGTTTACCTTCCCACCGAAGTCGTACCTATTTATATACTTGCAATTTCTTGATTTTGAACTGCTAGGTTGGCAGAAGCTGGGACAAAAACGGGAGCTCACTCTGTTGTGCAGCACATGGGTCTCAACCTACTGACCTGCTGACCTTCCAGTCGTGAAATTCAGCATCTTAACCACACATACACACACACAAAGCCTAGTGTTGGTAGTATGAAATACTGATAACCTCTAAAAAAGAAGGGTAGAGAGAATGTATATATGAATGTACTCTAGCAAATTTAACACTGGATTGTTGGCTAAAATGGAATCTTTGTGTTTTTCTCTGAAAAAGAGTCCTCATCAAGGTAAAGGTAAAGGTCACTCTTGCTCAAAAGTCAGTCGTATCCAACTCTAGGGTTCACTACTCATCTCTGTTTCAAAGCTGAAGAGCCAGCGCTGTCTGCTTCTGCAGACGTTTCCGTGTTCATGTGGCAGGCATGACTAGACACTGGAGCACACAGAACGCTGTTACCTTCCCACAGGAGTAGTCCCTATTTATCTACTTGCAATTTCTTGCATTCGAACTGCTAGGTTGGCAGGAACTGGGACAAAGACGGGAGCTCATTCCATCCTGCAGTACTTGGGAATCGAACAGCTGACCTTCCCCATCAAAGCCTCACTCTTATAGTTCAGTTTGGTACTAAACAAGAGAATGTTCAACACCATAATCAATCCACCAATGCCCAGCAGTTACAATATTAGTAACCCAGTGGTGGGCTCCAAAAAAATTTACTACAACACTGTGGGCATGGTATGGTGGGCGTGGCCAGGGGGACAGCCCTGTGTTGCACCCGAATTAGGACTAGTAAAGGTAAAGGTTTCCCTTGCTCGAAAGCCAGTCGTATCCGACTCTAGGGTGCAGTGCTCATCTCTGTTTCTAAGCCAAAGAGCTTAGAAACTACTTAGAGATTACTTTATTTCAAAACTTGGATAGGTGGGGTGTTGTGTTTTAAGGGTTTTACCTTCCACATGGATTACAATGTATCTGAACCAATGTAACCTTGCCTATAGCAACAATGTAACCTTCAGCTGTATCATATGAACCCTGCATGAGGACGCGAGCTGATGACCACCAGCGGGCAGCAGCGAGCGTCCAAGCTCTCTTGGTCAGAATCATCAAAGGCAACAGCGCGGGAAGCTTTCCCGCCACCACCTACACCTGGACAAGAAGGGCGTGACTAGCAATGACGTCACGCAGGCAGTAGCCAATGGGCTACTATGGCACCACGTTCAAATGTATTACTACTGTATATAAAGAGCTATCGATCCGCCATTACCTCATGTTCCCTCTGTCCACGATGCAATAAACCTGAGTTAACCCAGCCCGAGGCTGTGTCCTGTGTCTTGGTTTGCATACACTAAATTGGCGACGAAGGTGGGATTAATGGATTCCCAAAGCGTCAGGACACAGAGCGGGTTCAATATTACCAAGCCGCAAGACTGGACCATCTTTAACATGGATTTCAAGGCGGCCTTGGTGGAACTCAAAGTCAAAGACGACGAGGAAAGGAAGAGGGCCATCCTCACCCGAATGCTGGGTGTAGAGACCAAGCGGACGCTGGTGGGCATGATCGAACCGAAGACGTTGGACGACTTCAAAACCGACGACATACTGAAGTTGCTGCGTGAGCGTTTCCAACCCTCGAAGGCAATGTTTCCCGCTAGGAGTGCGTTTTGGAGGCGAGTCCAAGCGCCGGATGAGTCGGTAGAGGCTTTCGTGGAGGCCCTGAGGGTAGCCGCCGTTCCCTGCAAGTGGGACAACCTGGAGATGATCATGAGGGACGTCGTGCTGTGTGGCCTGAAGGACAAGGAAGTGCAGCGCCGCCTGATGAACAGGGAGCCGCCACCCACGCTGGCCGAGGTCGTAGAGACCGCGGAATCCGCGGAGTCCACGAATGCGGGAGTGGACGAAATACACGAGTGGCGTGAGTGGCGTCCTAGGGCCAGCAAAGCGGAAAGCTCGGTGCGCGGCAAGTCAGGACAGCCGGTGCACGCGACCCGACGAACCTCGAGATCCTCTACAGATGGCAGCGACGGCGAAGAGGTACAGAAGGTCCGGAAAGGGGGGCGCCGCTGCGATGGTTGTGGGGCGGCCCACGAGCGTGCGAAGTGCCCTTTCAGGAAAGCCGAATGTTACAGCTGTGGCCGGCGCGGGCACATCGCCAGGGCATGCAGAAATCGGAGAGAGGGCCGGAGGCAGTCGAAAGACCGTTCGGCCAGACCGGACCGTCCAGCGAGACCCCAAGATGGCGCCCGAACCACGAGGAAGCAGGACGGCGTGGGTCGCGTCTCGGACGGCAGCGAGGACGACGCCCCCGTGTTCAGCGTGTCCGCGGGACAAAACCATTACTTCATTGAGGTAATAGTACAAGGGGCCCCTGTTAGGATGGAGATTGACTCGGGGTCCTATTATTCCATAATTCCCCAGAAAGAGTTCTTGAAGATCGACCCCCAAGCGCGGCCCAAACTTAAGACTCTGAGGTCCACGCTACGGGACGTACAAGGGAACAGCATTCCAGTGCTGGGGGTCGGAAAATTTCAGGTTCGTTATAAAAGACATTCCGCAGAACTCCCTTTAGTCGTTCTCAAAGGGGGGAATTGTAGCCTCCTAGGGACGCAGTGGTTTCAGCCCTTGGGTTTGTTCATAGGGGGGGTGCATGCCGTGGGCGCGGATCCGATACAAGCGGTGTGTGACGCGCACCCCGCCGTTTTTGAAAAAGGACTTGGAAAATTCAAGGGACCCCCTGTAGCCTTCGACCTAGACCCGGAGGTCCGCCCGATAAGACTCAAACCGCGCAGGGTGCCTTTCGCACTAAAGGACAAAATAGAGGCGGAACTGGACAAATTGGTGGGCCAGGGGATTCTTATTCCTGTTGATTCCGCGGAGTGGGAAACTCCAATCGTAACAGCCCTGAAGGCTAACGGGGAGGTGCGCATTTGCGCTGATTATAAGTGTACAATTAACAAGGCGATTCGCCCTAATGCATACCCGGTGCCAGTGGTCAGCCACCTTTTGGCCAGGCTAAATGGGGGAAAGTGTTTCGCTAAGCTCGACCTGGCACAAGCCTATCAACAACTCCCCGTAACTCCCGCCACGGCCGCGGCACAAACGATAGTCACACATAAGGGAGCGTTCCAGGTGTCGCGTTTACAGTTCGGCGTGAACTCGGCACCCGGCCTTTTTCAGTCGCTTGTGGAACGCCTCCTGAAGGGGCTGGAGGGGGTGTTACCTTATTTTGATGACGTATTGATAACAGGGGGGAGTGAGGCCGAACTGGCAAAGAGATTGGATAAAGTGCTAACTGTGTTCGAGAAAGCGGGGCTGAGACTGAGGAAGGACAAATGTGTTTTTTTCGAAACCGAGGTCGAGTTTTTAGGGTTTCGGATCACACCTGAGGGTATTAAGCCGTCCAGATCCAAAGTGGAAGCCATTAAGAAGGCCCCTCGCCCCACATCCAAAACCGAACTACAGTCATTCCTGGGGCTCCTCAATTTTTACCATACATTCCTTCCGCGGAAAGCCTCCGTGGCCGAACCGCTCCATCGGTTACTTAAAAAAGAGGAGACATGGATGTGGGGTGACGAGCACGAGAAGGCGTTCAACGAACTAAAGCAGCTTTTAACATCGGACGCAATCCTTACGCACTTCGACCCCAAACGGCCGGTGGTCTTAGTCTGTGATGCATCACCGGTGGGGGTGGGGGCAGTGCTTTGCCACGTGTTGGATGATGGTCGGGAGGCCCCAGTGGCGTTTTACTCAAGGTCCCTGTCCCAAGCAGAGCGAAATTACGCACAAACCGACAGGGAGGCATTGGCAATAGTAGCGGGGACCAAAAAGTTTCACGATTTTCTGTATGGCCGCCCATTTAAAATCGTGACGGATCACAAGCCCCTGTTAGGGATTTTCACGGCAGGCAAGCCCACGCCGCAGATACTATCCCCGAGAATGTTGCGATGGGCCATTTTTCTTAACGCATACCAACACGAGTTGGAGTACCGGCCCGGAAAGGAGATCAGCCATGCTGATGCGCTTTCGAGATCTCCTTTGCCTTTGTCGGACGGCCAAAAAGCCAGAATAGGAAGAGACCGCCAGGTGTTGCTAATCGAGGTTTTAGACGAACCCCCAATAGTACCGGCTGATATAGCTAGGGCGACAAGCAAGGACAGGACGCTGGAGAAAGTCAGCTCATGGGTGCAGAAAGGGTGGCCAACATCGTCCCCAGGCAAGGAATTCGACCCATTCTTTCGGAAGAAGCTAGAGTTGTCCATAGAAAGGGGGTGCCTGTTGTGGGGCCAACGGGTGGTGGTCCCGACTCCCATGCGGCCGAGGGTTCTCAAACTGCTGCACGTCAGCCACCCGGGCATCGTTCGCTCAAAAGCGCTGGCCCGCAGTTACTTTTGGTGGCCACAGCTTGACGAGGACATTGAGCACATGGTCGGCACTTGTGAGGCGTGCCAGGGGTCCCGACCAGAGGCGGCCCGCCTCCCGCATAGGGAATGGGACACAGCGAGGGGGCCATGGTCCAGAGTGCACGTAGATTTCGCTGGCCCTTTCCGAGGAACCATGTTTCTCCTGGTGGTGGATGCATTCTCAAAGTGGCTGGAGGTCATTCCGGTAAAGAGCACATCCTCCACCACTACAATTAACCAACTACGGAGAGTCTTTTCAACGTTCGGTTTACCCGACACTTTAGTCAGCGATAACGCGAGTTGCTTCACCTCCTCAGAGTTCGGGGCATTCATGGAGGCGAATGCCATTCGGCATGTCACGTCCGCGCCGTTTCACCCGGCCACGAATGGCCAAGTGGAACGGTTGGTGCGTACAACAAAGGAGGCGCTTCGGCGCATGGGCCCCGGGGACCTGAACCATCAAGTATGTCAGTTCCTATTGGCGTATAGGGTGACCCCCTTAGCGTCAGGTTACTCGCCGGCAGAACTGTTGATGCGGCGGAAACTGACTACGCTCCTGTCCAGGCTGGACCCCACAAGAATTGAGGACAAGGGAAAAAACGTGGGGCTGGCAGTCTCGAAAGGTTTCGCCGCCGGCGACCCTGTTCATTGCAGGAACTATGCCAGCGCGGGGCCAGCCTGGGTGCCGGGGACGGTTGTAGAACAGACGGGGCCAGTGTCGTACCGGGTCGAAACCCACACCGGTCTCCGCTGGAGGAGGCACGCAGACCAACTGAGGCACCGAGTCAGTGGGCCAGTCAGTGAGGGTCTCCTACAAGATTCAGCGTTAGGGTTCTCCCCCACCCGCGTAACCCAAGGGGGAGACAGCAGCGGACAACAGTCCCAAGCAAGGGGGGAAGGAAGAAGCAGCGGCCCCGACTCATACCCTTTTGATAAGCCAGTTCCGTCAGAGGCCGGGGAAGGGGGAGAGGAGTTCGCGACCGCTGCCCCCGAATGGAATTTTGGTTTTGATTTAGCAAACCGGGGGGGTTTTCAGGAGTGTTCCCCCACCCATCCAAGCGAGAAGAGGGGTTTTTCGTTAGTCCCCAGTGCCCCCGGTTCCTCCCTAAGTAAGAGCACACCTCCCAACAACGCCGCGGAGCCGCGGCAGATCACTAACGAGTCTCCCTCTCAAATTACAGGACAGGAAACCAGGGGACAAAGAGAAGGTAGCAAACCCGGGGAGAGGCAGCCCGCATCGAGACCCCAGCGTGTTCGAAACAAGCCATCTTGGCTGAAAGATTTTGTCTCCTAGGGGGGGAGTGTCTAGAAGCATGGGCTCGAGACATTGTCTCGTCCTAGGGGGGAGGGATGTTGTGTTTTAAGGGTTTTACCTTCCACATGGATTACAATGTATCTGAACCAATGTAACCTTGCCTATAGCAACAATGTAACCTTCAGCTGTATCATATGAACCCTGCATGAGGACGCGAGCTGATGACCACCAGCGGGCAGCAGCGAGCGTCCAAGCTCTCTTGGTCAGAATCATCAAAGGCAACAGCGCGGGAAGCTTTCCCGCCACCACCTACACCTGGACAAGAAGGGCGTGACTAGCAATGACGTCACGCAGGCAGTAGCCAATGGGCTACTATGGCACCACGTTCAAATGTATTACTACTGTATATAAAGAGCTATCGATCCGCCATTACCTCATGTTCCCTCTGTCCACGATGCAATAAACCTGAGTTAACCCAGCCCGAGGCTGTGTCCTGTGTCTTGGTTTGCATACACTAAATGGGGCCAGCCAGAATTTCTGCTACAGGTTCTGGTGAACTGGTGCAAGCCTGCTGATGCCACCACTGTAGTAACCCAACCCTAAACATGCTTTAACAAAGTTTCCCCAAAATCCAAGGGTCCTTAGCCCAGTAATAACAAATATTTATTAATTCTTCTTCTTTTGTGTATTTTGTGTACTTTTGTGTACTGCCAAAATGACACCAATTTTCTGGCTATCCGCTACATAAATAACATTTTATAGTATTTATTTAGTTTTTTTACTTAGTTTAGAAATGATTCATGTGGATTAATTCTGTTGATACTGATAATAATAATAAAATTTTTGTGTCAGAAATTATTCTGGGCTGAAAGGATTTTTGCTGGAAAATCTCTGCTCAGGGGATGCCCTAATGAAGCTCCTTTCATGTCCCCAAGATCTTTTCTCACCAAAGTCGTCCCTATTTATCTACTTGCAAATTGTTTCTCTTGATCTGCTAGGTTTGCAGGAGTTGGGACAGAGATGCTCATTCCATCATGCAGTACCCGGGTCTCAAATTACTGACTTGCTGGCCTTCCAGCTAACAAGGTGGGCTTCTTAACCATTGAGCCACGACATTAAATTTATATGCCACATGCACCATACTCAGTTTTTTGATTAGATGGTTTATATCTAATCTTTGTCATTATTTATTGTGTGATGTCCCATTTCCAGCTGGCCTTCTTCTTAATATAAATACAGCTGTGTAGTTAGGTGGGGTTCTGAAGCAGCCCAGAAACTGAAACAAAGAAGATGGAAAATTAAAAGATAACATATTCCCACTACACAGACATTCTCTTTACTGCTTCTATATCTGCACATTCAACCTGAAAACAAAATAATTGTTTCACCCAGAATGACCCAATCAACAAGTAATATAGACCAATCTGCAATTTGTGAAGAGAATCATCCAATATTGGAGGATAACCACAAATCCATTGCTGCCTAAGGCAACTTGGCTTCTAACTATAAAGCTGCCTGCCTCCTCTGTTTCTCACCTAAATCTCTCTCACACATATGCAGATACAATATTATTGTGAATTCATTACAGATGTAAGGCCAAAAGAAATTTAATGGTTAGCTGAAGACTAAAGTCCTTCTCACACTATGGATCCCTAAAATATTCAATCAAATGGCCAAGATGCTGTTGCATAGACACACTGGCAGAAGAGAAATAGAATAAAATATAGTAGCAAATTTATGCAAATTAATAAATCCTTGCTTGGATACCTCATTGTGCAATCAGAAGGTTTGGTGCAGAATCCAGAATCCAGGTGGGGACTCATGAATTAGTGGCAATTTACCATTGCACATTATGGCATTTCTTTTCTGCCAATGTATCTACACAACAAGATTTTGGATAATACTTCTGATTCTGAATAGAATCATAGAATAATTGAGTTGAAAGGGACCTATGAAGCCACTGAGTTGAACCCCTGCTCAATGCAGGAATCCAAATCCAAAGCAGATCTGACAGATGATTATCCAATTTTCTCTTGAATGCCTGGTACACTGGATTGCTCACTGCCTCTCAAAGTAATTGATTTCATTGTTGTACTGCTTTAACATAGAAGAGTACAATATACAGATACTGAAGGTACTGCTGAAAATGTGTACATTTTAAACATAACTGCACTATGCATATGGTTAAGGGATGTGATTATAATTTTGATTATTTCTAGTGATGATTTTTACATATTGGGCATTTTTAAATGGTCAATATGGTGAAAACATCTCATATTATTAGCAACATATCACGAGTTTACCATTACCTTCAAATCAAGTTATTATTGTTTTCCTTCTAGCCAAGTGAAGACATTATAGAAGAAAAGCAGAGAAGCATGAACCTTGAAGAGCTGAAGGACTGGGAGCTGAAGAACATCATTAAAATGAACGCACCAGCCATGAAGAAGGTGCCACATTCAGCTGCTAAACTGCCACTGAGGTTTGGAAGAAACTTTCAGGAAGAAAGAAGCATCAAACCTGCTGCCAACTTGCCTCTCAGATTTGGAAGGTCATCTGCAGGAAGTCTTTCCAGGCACACAACTCCTTTTGCACACAGGTTTGAGACCATTCATTCATTCATTCATTCATTCATTCATTCATTTCTGCACATTTATAACCCACCCTCCTGGGGTGCCCAAACTATGACCTGGGGGCTGGATCTGGCCCGTGACGCCAATTCATCCGGCCCATGAAGTCCTCGTCGCTCCCAGAAGCGGACGTAAAATGCACCCATATGGGCACATTTTACTTCTGCCTCCAGGAGCGATGAGGGCTTCACTGGCCGGATGGATTCGCGTCAGCACCTGGGCCATAGTGACCAGCCCCCTGAACTACGTGACCAGCCCCCGGCCCAAAAAGTTTAGGCACCCCCGCTTTTTGTTGCCAATTTGTCATTAGGATTAGGGAGGGTGCTCCTCTTCAGCCTTGAGTTGTGAACAATTACTCAATCTCAACGCTTTCCAAACCTTGCCATGCTGAGAATCCCTCATTCCAGCAACACTTCCTGGCTTTCCATATCAGGAAACTGTCAGATTCTGTGCAGTGTATTATAATAATCTTTAAAATGCAGAGCTGGAAGGGACCCTATGGATTGCTGAATGCAGCCCCTGTCAAGGGGGCACAGTGGGGAACTGAACTTTGAACCTCTGGCTGTGCAGCCTGATACCTAAACCACTGAGCTATCCGGCAGTTCTGAGTGCACATGGTTCTAAATCAGATCTTGGGGGAAATCACTTTTAGGATTACATTTCCCAGAATCTTCAGCCTTGCTGGCAAAGAAATTCTGGGAGCTGCAACCAAAACATAACTTCTCCATAGGTAAAGGTAAAGGTTGCCCTTGCTCAAAAGCCAGTCATATCTGACTCTAGGGCTCAGTGCTCATCTCTATTTATAGACATAGAGCCAGCGCTGTCTGCATCTGGAGACATTTCCATGGGTATGACATAAGCATGACTAGACACCGGAGCGCATGGAATGCTGTTTACCATCCCACCCAAGTGGTCCTTATTTATCTACTTGCCATTTCTTGCTTTTGAACTGCTAGGTTTGCAGGAGCTGGGACAAAGACGGGAGCTGATTCTGTCCTGTTTCTGTAACGATGCCACAAGAAAAGGCAACCTTCTTTCTTCCTTGTTCACTGCTGCTCGCTGCTGCCACCTACTGGTGGTTCCAATGGAAGTGCATGAAAAATGTGTGGATTTTTTTCCAAATCAAGTGGTTTGAAAACCGTGAATTTTCAATGTTTTTTATGGACACATACGGGACAGTTATAAAAAGTGAAATTCACGGTTTTCCGTGGCATATGGCAACTCTACACAAATGGGAATTAGAAGATTAGTGTTACTGGGAGGCAATACATGAAATAATTATTTCCCATGGTGTCTAGAGGGTAAAATAATCCTTTTGACCAAAACAATTTTATTTATTTTCTTTCATGTGGTGCCGAAGAGCAGTATTTTGACTTCTGGATATCTTGGAAGGAAGGAAGGGAACTGGTTACTGTAGTTAATTCTACAAATTAGATACACAATTCAGGCTTCCATCCTGGTGATGTTCTCAAGAAATTTGCCCAAGTCCCTCAAGAGGTTCTGCACTTAATATTTACTTTGTTTAACCAAACTGAGCACTGAATTGAGAAATTCATTCGTGAGTCACTTTTCAAAATAAAGAAGTGCTTAGTGTTGGATCGGGGCCCGATGTGGGCCGGAGGGTCCCGGAGGAGACTGGTCAAGCAAAGACACACGAGGCAAGATGGAGCGAAGACCAGCGTTTATTGATCAGAAGGCACTTAACTTTATACTCTGCCTAGCTCGACTGCGTGCATACGTTGCGCGTAGCCGTGACAGGAAAACTCTGAGTCTGCACATTGAGATTACACAAATTACCCATTAGGGATGACTTCACCGGGGGAAGTTTCTTATCTATCTAATTTACTACCGGGGACATGCATTGTCTACTGTTATTGGGAGCAAACATGTGCCTAGGTTGACTCTTGGGCTTAGAGCTTCTGTGGATGCGAGATTACTCATTACATGCCAATCGAGTTGATCACCTGGCGATCTTTGCCCTCTATTGTCCGAACTGCCTGTTAGGTCAGCGATCGGTGAATTAAACTATAGCTATTAATCCGCTCCCCAATTTCTGTCCCTTCGGAACCAGAAGCTCAAAGAGGCATTCTCCCAAAACCGTGGTTCTGTCAGGGACAGTATGCCAATTATGTGCGCGGAACCCACAGCTTAGCCTACATAAACCACATGTTAAATGTTCCTAGACAATGAAGTCCTCAAACTAAACTCCAGTTCAAAATGGGGTTCAAATGCTGCCTCCTCAGCATCCTATTTCCATGCCAATCTTGCCTTGTTTTCACTAAGCTCTCCTTCCTTTAAAAACCCACAAAGCTTGAGCCAGGAAGACCAATAAGGAGCAGCAGAAGGAGCCCAAGTAATAATAATAATAATTTTGTGTCAGAAATTATTCTGGGTTGAAAGGATTTTTGCAGAAGAAATTCAGCTCAGAGAATGCCCAAATGAGGCTCCTTTCATGTCACCAAGAGCTGGGGCAGAGACAAGCACTCAATCCATCATGCAGCACCTGGGTCTTGAACTGCCAACTTGCCAGTCTTCCAGCTTACAAGGCAAGCTTCTTAACCACTGAGTCACTGCAGCCCCAAGTAATTAGACATCATATTGGCTATAAATCAATGGGTGGGAGAGGGACCTTCTCAGGATTCCACCATTTTGGCTGACTTGGTTTTCCCTCTTTCAGATTTGATACTTTAAACAGCCCTGTGAAAAGGGAAATTAATGCTGAAGATGCAAGCCTTTGGAAGACTTTGGATCAACTTCCTTTCTAATGATGTAAAGAGAAAGAAGAACCTTTGTCTCAAATTATGATTTCAGCTACAAAGCATTAGTTCTTGAGTGAGCAATTGTAAGGTTCTGATTATCATTATACTATTAGTTTGTTACCATAGCTACACTGCAGGTTGATATTTATAGTTAAATCGAATGTAACTAGTATTTTAGTATTGTATGCAACCAAGAACAGTGTGCTGCAGAAAAAATTACATCGTCTACCATCTATAATGGGAAGTTGTAAGAGTACCAAGAAGGAGAAACACATGATGTGGTAAAGAGACCAGACTATTTATTTGAATCTGCTGCTCTTTTTGAGTTCTTAGTTGTTTAAATTATGCCTGCACTGAATAAAAATGTTTTCCCTAAACTGTTAAATATGGCACTTGCTCTTTGGACTTCTATTCTTACCTATCTGTGGCATGATGTTAGATTTTGTTTCCATTAAACATGCACACAAGCACATAAATGTTTTGGTATTTCCATGTACTTTCCCCCAAAATGTACACCTTTTGTATCCTTTTTTCTAATGCATATGTTTGGTACACATTTTTACACACAATTCAAATGTGTTTGCATGTATGTTCCAAATGTTAAGTGTAACACTCCCTGTTCTAGGGGGCTATCTACCCATTTATATGTATATATTAAATGAGTATTACAAACACAAACTTCACAAAATGTTATTTTCTATGTATATTAATATAAAAAACAACAGCAATAGTGATATAACAACTTGTGCACTCCATGTTCTTGCACCAGAGCAGGAGTTCCTTGAAGAATTAAAGCAGGGGTGCCCAAACTATGGCCCATGGGTCAGATGCAGCCCCCAATGCCATTTCCTCCGGCCCACACCACCCTCGTCACTTCTGGAAGTGGAAGTAAAATGCACTCATCTGGGCGCGTTTTACTTCCACTTTTGGGAGCGACGAGGGCAGTGTGGGTGGGATAAATTGGCGTTGGGGACCGGATCCAACACATGGGCTATAGTTTGGGCACCCCTTAATTAAAGGATTCAAATATCTCTTTGAAACCAAATACTATAAGAAAAAAGTCCAAGATATATTTATCAACTGAAATAGAACATCCACAACACAGAGGAATCTAAGCTAAACCAAATATTCTATAGGCGTTACATATGTATTTTGCATTGTGTACCTTTAAATATGCACATATGGGTTGTTGTTGTTATTTTGCAGTTTTTGTCTCAAGTACATTTTGGAAGCTTATCAAATGTATTGATTTCCGAGTCAAAAATATATTTCATTCTGGTGAGAGTCTCAGATGGAAATGTGTATTTCCATAGATGGAAAGCAAAACTAACAAATTTATTTCCCATCTTTTGGTCTCTATCTCTTAGCACTAATTGAAGTAATTTGGGTTTTGCAAGCATGGAACCAAGATCTCTGTCCACAGGTAAACATTGTGTGTATAGATACACACTATTAGCTTAAAGAAAATCCAAGAATTTCCTCTCATAGACACAGGTAAAAAATGATCCATCTGTCTTTAGATGTGCTACACAAGGCTTGGGAAAGAAAACAAACTTAAGTCACTTTTTTAAAAAAATAGCAATTTATTTTTTTATCGTATGATGATTATCTACATTGATGTTGATATAACAGCAAGCACAAATTGACCATCTCAAGTTCCTAGCTAGAGTTCCACATCCAAGTTTAAAAGCCATTGAAAGGCTTCATCTGTGACACTATGCATGTCCTCCAATGTGCCTCCAAATGCACGTAAAGGACATCTAAATACAATGTGGCCCATGGTTTGGTCTTCTTCTCTACAGTCACATTGGGGAGAGGACATCCATCCCCATGTGAACAGAGTGGCTTCGCATCTACCACAAGCAGTCCTCACTCTGTTCAGCATCCTTCACTGCCGTCTTGGAAGGGAAAATCCAGCTGGCCATTCGCACGGATTCTTGATTATGTGTTGATGGGGAATCGGAGATAGATGTTGCCAGAGATCCATCCAGGCATCTGAGATATTAAAATGGTTATTCTGAAGGTTGATTGCAGTATGCCAAGCAGGGTGTCTAGATTTTAATCATTGGGCTGAGAGGGGAGTTATCCATAATAGCTTAGAGCATTCTCTGGGTGGTTTACAAGTTGATTAGCATTTTGCCCCCAACATGTTGGGCATTCATTTTACTGACCTTGGAAGGATGGAAGGCTGAGTCAACCTTGATCCCTATCAGGATTGAACTCATAATGTTTTGGCTGAAGAACATCATCTTAACCACTGCGCTACCAGGGCTCTTATATTTATAAATATAAATATCTGGTGAAACCATGCATAATTGAGCAATAGTGCTCTACTGTTGCTTATTTACCCAGTGTGGTGAAGTGATGGATTAGGATTCAGAAGGCCTGGGTTCAAATCTCCTTTCAGCCATGCAAGCTCATTGGGGGTGTGGAATTGGTAAAACTACTCTTTAAATGTCTTACCTTGAAAACATTAATAGAGTAGCTATAAGTTAGCTCTGACTGTGCAGCACATAACAGAACATTTAGCTAGCAGGATAGTCAGTGAGTTAGGTATCTGGCTGCAGAATCAGATGTTCTAGAAGAGCCAGCTTGTGTAGCCATGGACAAGCTTGCCCAATTTCAGTATGCTCCCAAGGTAAATGACTTTTTGAGTATTCTCCGCCTAAAATAAATTCTGAAAAGGATCGCTATGTCAGAATTGACAGCACAAGACTATTACTATTACTATTAAAAATATCACAAGAACTAACTTGCATGGAAATCCAACTTTTGCTATCACACATGTCCTTTTGTTTCAGTCATTCTGAAAGGAAAAACAGGTGATTTAATTTCAAAAGGCAATTTGATGAGGGTCTGCTTTTTATTAATTGATCTGACCTGTCTTTCTGTATCAGTAAAGAACTGATCTTTTCCCCTCTTTGTAGAGTAAGGTGCTTCACTATTTTGCATCTGTTGGCTAAACTCTACTATACCAACTGATCAGTTTGAAATTAGTCTTGAAACAGATTAAATCAGGAAAGATGAAATCAACAACCAGGATACTTTCCTCTGTTTTACTGACCATGTCATTGTGATGTCAGAAACCATTAGGAGGACAAAGCAGTGCAGGACAAGAAAACTGGCATAGGACACTGCACTGCATTTAAGACTAGGAGGTAAGCTTGAGACTTGTACTTTAAGCTCACTTGTTTCTTCTGACTCCGTCCACTGCTATTTGTCTACTACTTTGTAGAGGAAGGATTGAAAGGGGGCAGCACTCCATACATAACATTCATGTCTTACATTAGAAAGGTCTCAGGTTCACTCCTGGTATCTTCAAGCAAGGCTAAGTGACTTATCTATAACCATGGAGAGCCCCTGTCAACCAGTGTGTAGCCAACACCAACCTAGATGGATCAACAGTCATCTTCTGTATAATTTTATTTATTTATATTTCATCTGTTTCCCTTGCAAGACCCAAGAGATCTTACAATGTGTTTCTCAATATTTCCCACTAAAACAACAGTAAAATCCAGGCTGTAGGATTTTACAGGTCATAATCAGATTTTTAGATTGCCATTTTCTTATGGTCCAAGCTGGTGGGAACTGGAAATACAGCCCTGTCCCAGCTGTAGTAGAGGGAGTGGGAAAGCTGCATGATTCATAGCATTACAGCTGCTGGTGGACTGTCCTCTTACTTTAGAGTAGTGATGGTGAACCTTGGCACTCCAGGTGTTCTTGACTTTCAATTTCCCAGAAGCCCTGATAAGCGGGAGTGCTGACTTGGGCTTCTGGTAATTGAATTCCAAGAACACCTGGCATGCCATGGTTAGCCATCACTGCTTTAGAGCAAGGGTGGCCAACCTTGGTCCCCCAGGTGTTCTTTGACTTCAATTACCAGAAGCCCAATTACCTGCTGATCAGGGTTTCTGGGAATTGAAGTCCAAGAACACCTGGGGCACTAAGGTTGGCCACTCCTGCTTTAGAGATTGCTGGTTAATACTCCAGTCTTGTTGGCAGATCAAATAATGGTTTCAGAGCTCGCTGCATTGGAAGGAAATATATTCTCAGAGATTAGAATAGGTGATCTCTTTACATCTGAGTGGAATGTCCAGGTATAAAGTGAGTGTGTATGCACATAAGCAATGGTGAGATATTATTGGAACTTCAGTTATATGAAGTTATGTCCCCCATTCCTTCCTTAAATAAAATCAAAGGCTAGCATTCACAATGTGAGCCTCCTCAAAACTAACTTATCCCCAGAGGTGTGTTGTATGCTTGTTTCAGACAGTATAGTGCTTACAAAACAGAAGATCAAAATAACCCCGAACCTCTTCTGTTATTGGTCATTCATGTTTCTTCAGGACTTGGTTTTCCTGTCACTCTACTTTTTTTTAATTCTGAAATTCTTTTTTACAAAGACTTTTTTTGTTATGTTTATTCCTCCATAACACTTTATCATATTTATTTGTCTAAACCAGTGGTTCCAAACATGGAGTCCAGAATCCACAGAAGCCTAAATCAGTATACAGTATTGCTTTGTGGAATTGACATAGGCTTCTGGGAATTAAAGTACAAAAACCAAAGGTTGGGAAACACTGGTCTAAACTCTCCTTGTTTTGCACTGGAATTTGAAAAGAGAGATCTTTTAGTAATGAAGTGGGCATTGTTGCAAAGTTAGTTATCTATCTAGTTATCTTTTCAAAACAGAAGTTACATGTTCAGCCTAAGCAAATGATGGCATTGGTCATTTTGACCACTGACTTGTTTGTGTGTTGATCCTCCCTGTAGCTTTTAAAGATGGAGGTACACCCAGGTTTGTCCTTTTACAACAATGTGCAAGATGGAACAGCCTTAGTAACAAAAACTTTGGAATCTACAAATCATCTCACCCCACTGCACATCCCACCAGGCCCCCCTATATCACCAGAAAGGTAAGAAATATCTATATATTATTTATTCCTGTAGTTTTCAGAATGGTAGTAGTGTTAGTTTGTGCAGACACATAAAGACAAGAAGTGGACTTGATTTGCAAAGGCTAATATTTTGATGTTAAAAATACAGCAGTTAGTTTTTAAAAGGCCACAATATTTTTGTGTCTTTTGGTTTATTTGCTCTTTGATATCTCTAAATAAATTAATTTTAAAAGGACTTTTTGAAAATATCTAGAGAAGGACCTTGCTGCAGCTCCACCTGTAGGTTGTTCCAAGGGATTCACTCCCAAAATCAACCTAGAGACAATCTTAGGAGAACACTACTTGGACTGGTCAAAATGTTTCCCCAAGATTACATTAAAAGTTTAGTTTTAATCCAAAAACTTAGTAAAAAAATTCCTTGGCTCTGTATGAGTTTTGTTAACCTGTGAGAAATACAATATAAAACATTTAAATTTTCAAGAAGATTACATTTTTCTGTATCCTGTGTTATTGTTATGTGACATGTATTCTTAACTCTTAGGGATAAAATGATCATTAACATGTAGCATAAATACATGTTTTATTAGCATTTCTTTTGGCTTTAGCCATCACAGTATACCCAATAGCTCATCTTTTGAACCACAAGAACCTAAGAGCTGCCTTGCTTCCTTAAACCCAGACCTACCCAAGCTAACATTCTGCTGCTAATGGCACTGATGTGCAAACTGTTGAAAGAACCTGAATACACAGCTTGGATGTTTACATTTGAAGCAAAGGAATACTTTTAACTGGTCAAGATTTCCTACTTTTTTTAAAAAAATGCTACATAAGACAAATGGGTGTGTTATGAACTTTTCACTTACCTGGAATGGAGCAAGTGCCTGTATCTTCCTTTCAACTGAAGACAGATTTCTTTAAAGCATAATTTTGTCAAAGCCACATTTTGATGGTAGGCAGGTCTGAATCCACAACCCAAAAGGTGTGACACTATTAGTTTTCTCTCACTAACTCTGCTCTTCTTATGCTATTTCTGTTCCTATTATTCTTTTCCAGACATCCCATTGATTGTTTGTATGTCTTTTCCCTCTTGCATTTCTTCTTTACTTGTTTTTAATCTATCTCTTTTCTGTCAACCTTTCTGTTAGAAGCTTTCCCTCTTCTTTCTTTTGACACTATTTCTCCATCACCTTGCCACCTTGCTCCTTCTCTCTGCCTCCTGAATTCTGTCAAGGAGGATTTGGTTCATTCTCTTGGCATGGCATGGCTGAAGCTTTTCTTGCCATCTAATTTCAGGTACGAGGAACTGCGGGAAACTTTCCAGCTCTGCAAGCCATTCTTGAAAGCAGGGCAAGAATTGGGAGGGAATGAGCCCATGTTGCCAGAATCTCACAGGAACTATGAGCCACCTTATAAGTTTGATCATAAACATCAGTACTATGGCAACACAAGAGATGCTCCACTAAGGTAAGGTGTGTGCATTCTCCATAACTGTGGAGAGGGGGTCTGCAAACTTGGCTCTCCAGATGTTCTTGGGCTTCAATTCCCAGAACCCTTGATCAACAGATGGGCTGATGATTGGGCTTCTAGTAACTCAAGACCAAGAACAGCTGGAGAGCCAAGTTTGCTGACCCCTGCTCTGGTGGACTGAATGTTGTTGTTTTTTAATTCCAGAAGCAAACCCAGAGGTATCCTGGCAAGCTTAAACATGACAAGGACTCGATTTAAAAGAATGTTTTAGGGCATGTCACGATTCTGTGCCCTGCAAACTATTCAATTCCCTTGCAGCAGCATTGGTATTGAATGACTTTCAATTGGCATATGTAGTCCTTCCTGGACCAAACAATGGTCAGCACCTGGATTTGCTTTCCAACAACAAAAATCCATTGGCTTTAAATCTTTTCCCTTCTGGTTGAAATCATATCAAACCAGTCTTTGAAGTGCCACCCAAGTTGTTGCTGCTTTTGCTTCAAGAAACTAATGGTGCAGTCCTATGCATAACTGTGTCAAGTACTGAAAAACTGGCTGCATGAAACACTTATACCACTTGATGGCAGCAAGCAGACAGAATTATGGTTACAAACTTTAACTTTTAAAAATAGGTTCCCAAAACTCAGGGGGAAAAGACAAAACTTCCAAGTAGACATTCAAACTGTAATTCAGGCTGGAGTGGGGAGCAATGTTCAAAAGTCTACATGAAAATGCTGGGAATTTACAACAAGCATCAAAGCTTGATTTAATGTGGTAGGTTAGAATGAAGTAGAATGTGATTTTTTCATAAACCAATATGGTCTGTATGATTCCTGGCAATAGCCGTTTGCAATCAGTTACAGATTTTCATGTGGACAAATACAACTCAGTTGTGTAACCTTTTCAAACAGATGTTTGTTACCTTAAATTCCCCCAGCCTTTTGTTACAGGCCTGGTCATCAATGGTGAATAGGTAACCAAATCACTCATAAAGCATGTGTTAAAGAGTGGCTGAAGCCCTATTGATTACCATAGTAAGTTACAACTAAAGTAGGCCCACAAGAAATGAAATTAACAGAGGAGTCAATCACCAAATCCCCATTGATTCAATGCAACTACTCTAGTTGTGACTTAACTATGCTCATACCTGTCAAGTATCTCGGAAATCCCGTATTTTGGCATGTGATCCTCCCCTTTCCCGGCGCCGTCCCGTATTTATAACTGCTAGGTTGGCAGAAGCTGGGACAGAGATGGGAGCTCACTTTGTCGTGAACTACTCGGGTCTTGAACTACTGACCAGCCGACCTTCTAGTTGTCAAATTCAGCATCTTAACCACTAAGCCACCACAGTTCCTTTTAGAAGAAGTAGGCAACAGTCCAAAAAGCTTATGCAAAAAAAAAAAAAAAACAACCACCGCCCTTTTTAGTCTTTAAAATCACATTAAACTTTTTTTTTGTTTTCCTTACAAAATTACCTCCCTGGAAATACTAGATGTTAGCCATTTGCAGCAACACACTGTAGAATTTCTTTGGAATATATACTGGCATTAGGGCATAGGAGGAGGAAGGCTATTTGGACATATTGATTTGAACATTAACAAAGAAATACCTCTGGCTATTCTAAATCTTTATGGGGTTTCATGTGATACTGACTCACTTTACAGACATGACAAACAAACAGGCACATGTTCAGTTCCTGCTCGCTTTCCTTGTTTAATTGAGAAAACCATACCTCTATGCAAGATGCTACAGATAAAAATATAATTATTAAAATTATTACTTGTTCTAGCATGTATAACTTAGATGGGTATTTTGTAATTGCCAGTACTGAGTACAGCTAGGACACACATAAACAGCATTCTGTGCAGTCTGGTGCCATATGTCCATGAAAATGTCTGCAGATGCAGACAGCTGTAAACAGATGAGCACTGAACCCTAGAGTCGGATACGACTGGCTTTTGAGCAAGGGCGACCTTTTCCTAGGACACACAATCTTTTTTTCTCTCAGTTGGACTATTATATGCAGTGGCTCAAGTGGCTAAGCCGCTGACTGGAAGGCGGCAGGTCAGCAGTTTGATACCCAAATACTGCATGACAGAATGAGCTCCGATTCTAGGGTTCAGTGCTCATCTGTTTACAGCTGTTTGCATCTGCAGACATTTTCATGGACATATGGCACCAGACTGCACAGAATGCTGTTTATTTGTCCCAGCTCCTGCCAACCTAGCAGTTCGAAAGCAAAAAATTGCAAGTAGGTAAATAGGGACCATTTCGGTGGGAAGGTAAACAGCATTACGTGCGCTCTGGTGTCTAGCATGCCTGCCACATGACCACGGAAACATCTGTAGGAGCAGATAGTGCTGGCTCTTCGGCTTTGAAACAGAGATGAGCACTAAACCCTAGAGTCGGGTACAACTGGCTTTCGAGCAAGGGTGACCTTTACCTTTACCTATGCATTAGAGAAATATAGAGTATGGAGCCTTCTTGGCTTGCTAATTTGTGGGTTACTTTAGGAAATATCCAAACACATCTAACTCTGCTCACAGCCAGAGTTCTGTTTGGTGATAAAAGGTAAAAACAGAAAAAAGTTTAACCTCCTCCTAACTAACACAATACTACTACTACAATCAGCTAGGAGTGTAAACTAATTACACTTTCCCTGTCCCTCTGCAGAGAAGCAGGGAAAATGTTTAATTCTAACATCAGATGTTTACCTGGAAGCAGTCCTTAGGCTGCAATCCTCCCATATACAGTACACTGTTACTAGTGTCTGCAGACACTGAAAATGGCATATAGGGGATGGGTGTAAAAAAGTAGAACCTCCTGATGAGGGTTCAAAAAGAAATGATCTGGAGGAGGTTGCAGCACTCCAGTATCCATGAAATGTGGACACGTGGAGCCTAAACTAACCCCCAAGAGCTCAAGAGTAGGCTAGATGCCAGTCTGGATATGCTCACAAATGGGACTTACAAGAAAATGTTGCCGTCTCCTTTCTTCCAGAACACTCATCAATATCCCCACCCTGTCCCTAGGTTTCCCTCATTTCCCCCAATTTGACTACAGTCTTATTTCTGCTCACCAGAATTTATTAAACAATACAACTGGAATTATCAGAGTGGCCTGGTTAGAGTTGTTACAGAATAATGCCAAGCCATCTTGAGTTTGCTGTTGTATGGCTTGGAAACAAAACAGTTATTCAGAATGGTATTTATGGTTGCAATTAGGTTACCTGATCAGGGAGCTACAATATATGTAAACATGTGACTGCATATTGAACATATATTTAATACAGTGAATTAACTGCCGGAATCTCTCTTTCATAACAGACCTTGTGACATGCCAGAAAACATAGTTCAGTAAGTATATATAATTTACTTTATATCTTTCCCTATTAAACACACTTTGTGTTTCAAGCTAACATGTCCCAAGGTCCACAAACAAATGCCACATGCAGAGTGGTGGCATGGCTACCTGGTAGTAATAATGGTGGACCTTTGAACTTGTTGGTACCCCTGACTACCACAATGATGCTGACTTCTGCCTGGTTCTCATGAAGAATACAACTTCTTCAAAGACGAAATTACAGTAAAGACGCGTTTGAATAGCATCATTTCCACTTACCGACGCGTTGTCACTCGCCACGTGACTATCCGCACGACGACGAAAAACCATCGTTGTGCTGATAAATGATGTTTTTTTAACGTCGTTGTGAGAATAATTTTGCCGCTAGATGGTGCAGATGCCATTGAAAACCGCACAACGATGTTTCCCCTATAGCAACACTACTTGGGGAACCAAGCAACTTCATTATGTGAGGGTCTACTGTACTGTATTCAAAAAGAGATCTAAATTGTAAAAAACAAACAAATACCTGCCTTGGGCTCCTGCCACTGGTACTTTCCCTACATTTTTCATTTGATTAAAAGTGCTGATAAATCACTTTTCTGTAAGCCAGTATCTTGAAGCAAAGAACAATTCATAAAATTAGAATACAATTAAAAGAGACTAAATTGCTCAAAACAAGCCAAAGCAATATTAAAATATGTTTGACTGCTGGTTTCTATACACCAGGGGTTCTCAACCTTTTCATGCCACAGGCAGGTTGTTATGTATGCATGCACGATGTTACTTTAAATATATGAATGTAACCAGTCCACAATCACAATGTATCTCAGCTGTTAAGGAACGCGAGCAAGCCGCCCATAGAGGGCAGCTGCAAGCGTTCAGTCTCACATGGTCCACATTGCCCAAATCACGAACAGCCGCGGGAATTTCCCCACATGATCAGGAGCAACAGAAAACAACTGCAGAAGAGAAAACAACTGCAGAAGAGAGGCGTGACCTGGGCGAGGCCACGCCGGTAGCAGCCAATAAGCTACCGTGCAACAAGATTCAAATGTATTGTGTTATGGTATATCATGAGATGTACCTCCGCCATTACCTCATGTTCGTGCTGAGCATCAATGAATAAACCTGTGTTAGTCCTTCCTGCGACTCCTTCTTTGTCTTCCGTGCAAGACACTAAATTGGCGACGAAGGTGGGATCGATGGCGAATCCCAAGGTCAAGCCGTACCAGTTTGATGTCAGCGAGCCCGAACAATGGGAGATCTACGAGTGCCAGTTTCGGCACGCCATGGAGGCTGCAGGCGTCGACGACGACGCGAAGATGCGCTCCCACTTCCTGTCTCAGGTGGGGCCGGCCACGCTGCGGATCCTGATGACCCTGGTGGCCCCCCGAAAGGTGGACGAGGTGCCCATCGACCGTATCCTGGAGAGGCTGCGTGAGCACTTCCAGCCACCCGTCTCGATCTTCCCAGCCCGGGTCGCGTTCCACAGGCGAGACCAGCGACCGGGCGAATCCGTGTCCGCCTACGCGGCGGCCCTCAGGCTTGCAGCGGTGCATTGCCAGTGGGACGACCTGAACCAGGCCCTCCGTGACCGCATGCTGTGCGGCTTGAGGGACGAGGAGCTTCAGAGGAGGCTCATGACCCGCGACCATCGCCTCACGTTCAACGAGGTACTGCGGGAGGCGCAAGCAGTCGAGGAGGCCAGGAGCGGCGTCCGGCTATTCAAGTCTCGAGGGGCCACGTCCGAGAGGGCCAAGTCACCAGTGCAGGCAGCCCGGCGGACACCAGCGAAGACGGCCTGGCGGGCCCCCAAGCCGCCTGCCGCCGCACCAACGTCGTCCGAGGAGTCCTCCACGACAGCGGATCCCTACTCCAGCGAGGACGACGACATCCAGAGGATCAAGAAGCGAGGTGAGAAGCGGCAGACCCGAGAACGGCAGGACCGCCGCTGCGACGGTCGTGGGGCGGCCCACGACCGCACGAGGTGTCCGTTCCGGAAGGCCGAGTGCCACAACTGCGGCCGAAAGGGACACATCGCCCGAGTATGCAGGCGCGGGCGAGTCGAGGACAAGGGCAGTTCCAGCCATTCCCAGACGCACCAACGAAAGGCGGCCGGCACCAGGAAGGTCTCAGCCGGCCACAGCGAGGAAGGCGTGAACCGTGTGGGCCTGGAGCACCGGCGGTTCTTCATAGAGGTACTGTTGCAGGGGGTCCCAGTGAGGATGGAGATAGACTCGGGGTCTTCTTATTCCATCCTGTCCCAAAAAGAGTTTATGCGCATTCCCCCAGAGAAACGGCCCAAACTGCGGGCCATGAGATCCAATCTACGGGACGTGCAGGGAAATGGGATCCCAGTGTTGGGGGTGGGGAACTTCAAGGTGAAGTTCAAGAACTACTCCGAGAAACTGCCCCTAGTGGTCCTAAAAGGGGGGAGGTGCTGCCTTTTGGGAACGCAGTGGTTTGCTCCCCTGGGGATCGAACTGTCCGGCATTAACGCCATCGAGACTGACCCAATGCGGGACGTGTGCGACGCACACCCGGACGTTTTCAAGAAGGGGCTCGGGAAATACAAGGGGCCCCCGGTTTCCTTTGAGCTGGACCCAGAAATCCGGCCCATCCGCCTCAAGCCAAAGAGAGTGCCCTTCGCCCTCGGAAGGCATCGGTCGCGGAGCCACTGCACGCGCTACTTAAGAAGGATGCGGTTTGGCAGTGGGGGGACAAGCAGGAGAGGGCATTCAAAGAGCTTAAGTCACTCCTGTCTTCGGATGCGGTCCTGACCCATTTTGATCCGAAAAAAACAGTGGTGCTAGTCTGTGATGCGTCCCCGGTGGGGGTGGGGGCGGTCCTATGCCACGTGTTGGAGAGCGGGAGGGAAGCCCCGGTGGAGTACTACTCAAGGTCCCTCTCGAAAGCCGAGCGCAATTACGCGCAAACAGATAGGGAGGCCCTAGCAATAATCGCGGGAACCAAGAAGTTCCACGATTTTTTATACGGCTGCGAGTTTACGGTAGTGACAGATCACAAGCCGCTGCTGGGGATCTTCACTACCGGCAAACCAACCCCACAAATTCTATCCCCCAGGATGCTGCGTTGGGCCATTTTTCTCAACGCCTACCAATATGAGCTGGTCTATCGCCCAGGGAAGGAGATCTCCCATGCGGACGCCCTGTCCCGATCCCCTCTCCCTAGTTTAGGGGACCCCACGTGTGAGGTAGAGCAGGAACACCAAGTCCTGCTGATTGAGTCTCTCGACTCACCCCCAATCGTGCCGGCCGACCTCGCCAAGGCCACGGCGGCCGACAAGATCCTGGCCCAAGTTAGTTCCTGGGTTAGAAAAGGGTGGCCCACCTCTCCCCCTGAGGAACATTTCAAGCCGTTTTTCAGGCGCAGAGTAGAGCTTTCTCTGGAAAGGGGCTGCTTACTCTGGGGCCAGCGGGTGGTTATCCCAGAGAAACTGAGGGCCAAGGTGCTGAGGCTACTGCACACCAGCCACCCCGGGATCGTGCGCTCCAAGGCTCTGGCCAGGAGTTTCTTTTGGTGGCCCCAGATAGACGGGGACATAGAACGCCTAGTGGGCACGTGCGAGAGCTGCCAGAGCTCTCGGCCCGAGGAGTCCCGGCTACCCCATAGGGAATGGGATACGGCCCGCGGGCCATGGTCCCGGATCCATGTCGACTTCGCCGGCCCTTTCCGCGGGTCCATGTTTCTCCTGGTAGTCGACTCCTACTCCAAGTGGTTGGAGGTAATCCCCATGAACAGCACGTCCTCTGCCGCAACCATTAAACAGTTGCGAAAGCTGTTTGCCTGCTTCGGCCTGCCAGACGTCCTTGTGAGCGATAACGCGAGTACCTTCACGTCGGCAGAGTTCAAGACGTTTATGGAGAGGAACGCCATGAGGCACATAACCGCTGCCCCGTTTCACCCCGCCACAAACGGTCAGGTAGAGCGCCAAGTGCGCACTACGAAAGACGCACTGCGGCGCATGGGTCCCGGTGAGTTGAACCTGCATCTGTGCCAGTTCCTCATCTGCTACAGGACAACCCCTTTAGCGTCAGGTTTTTCCCCAGCCGAACTCCTCATGAGGAGGCGTCCGGTAACACTGTTTGACCGGATGGATCCGTCCAGGGTGGAGGATGAAGGGAGAAACATAAGCATAGGGGGAGAGAGCTCCAAAAGTTTTGCGGTAGGGGACCCGGTTCACTGCAGAAACTACGCAGCCTCGGGGCCAGCGTGGGTGCCAGGGACAATTGTTGAGCAAACGGGGCCGGTATCCTACAGGGTTGAGACTAGTTCAGGTCTACTCTGGAGAAGGCACGCCGACCAACTCCGAAGGCGAGTCACCGGCGAGGGGGAATCAGCGTTAGGGTCCTCCCCCACCCGCATTACCCAAGGGGGAGACACAGAGGAGGATACTTTCAAAGAGAGGGATCAGTTTGATGATGATTATGAGTTGCAGTACCAGGGGGATGTAGCGGAGTGGTCCCCCACCCGTCCTAGCGAGAAGAGGGGTTTCAGTTCAGCCCCTGGTACTTCCAGTCCCCCTAGCCCTTTTGTTTTGGAGTATACAATAGCTCCTGCTCCCCGGAGACCAACACCCCCAAGACAGGCAACAGGGGCGAGTCCGCCCACCACAGTCTCTAGAACGCCCGGACAGGCAGCAGGGGGTGGCGAGGCCACGAGGGCCTCTTCGTCGGTCCCGAGATTCGTACTGGGGGGGGTCCCCAAACTCCTCAAACGGCAAGCAGGGATTCACTTCCCAACTATTCATTCCATTCCCGTCCCCCAATGCAAGGTTACCACAGACGCCACACCGAGCCGCTAATGAGTCCCCCCTTTCCATTGCAGGGCAGGACTCCGCGGAACCAGGAGCCTCCGGCTCCCCTGTGTTAAGTCAAGCGGCCGCACGCCCCAGGCGCACATGCGGCAAGCCACAATGGTTGAGGGACTTCGTCCCATCCTAGGGGGGAGGGATGTTATGTATGCATGTACAATGTTACTTTAAATATATGAATGTAACCAGTCCACAATCACAATGTATCTCAGCTGTTAAGGAACGCGAGCAAGCCGCCCATAGAGGGCAGCTGCGAGCGTTCAGTCTCACATGGTCCACATTGCCCAAATCACGAACAGCCGCGGGAATTTCCCCACATGATCAGGAGCTACAGAAAACAACTGCAGAAGAGAGGCGTGACCTGGGCGAGGCCACGCCGGTAGCAGCCAATAAGCTACCGTGCAACAAGATTCAAATGTATTGTGTTATGGTATATAATGAGATGTACCTCCGTCATTACCTCATGTTCGTGCTGAGCATCAATGAATAAACCTGTGTTAGTCCTTCCTGCGACTCCTTCTTTGTCTTCCGTGCAAGACACTAAACAGGTCCACGCCTCCTCAGACAACTGAACATGCTGGACTGGGGGTCACCACCACCACCACCACCATAAACATTTCTGTAAAACGTGTCCACAGCTGTTGTAAAAGTATTTATGACAGCCACGGGCGTATTTATGCTGCTTTAAATTATGCAAAATATGTAAATGTGTCCGCTTCTGGTGGTGGCAATGTGGGCCACGTAAAATGGTGCTGCAGGCCGGGGCCAGCCCATGGGCTGTAAGTTGTAAACCTCTGCTCTACATGTTGCATTTTATTTTTCAACTACAAAAATATGTGACCACCATTTTGTACTAGACCTGTGTTTCAGCCACAATTGACTCAGGACGCACCAAACAAGATGCGATGGCTGAGAGCCTACTAGAGTAGGTCCATTGAAGTAAAACATTTAGTGAGTCAACTTCTTTGGAAGTTGCATTGATTCAATGGCTTTACTCTAGTTGTAACTTATTCCTGGATTTCAGCTAATACATTTTGGCCATTAAATATTCCCAGACCATTGGAACTTTTAATTTTGGGGGCCTACAATGTCTGCATGCTGTGCATATCTGGAAAGGTTTAGGGCAGTCCATTCTATTTCACAGCAGCTAGTGCCACGTGGGGCCATCAAGAGACAGAAGTCCAGGACTCTACAGGGTGGAATAGCAATAGCAATTGCACTTATATACTGCCCCTTAGTACTTAGTGCACTCTCTGGGCAATTCACAAGTTAATTAGCACAACACACACACACCCCAACATGCTGGGTAATAACAGCAGCTCTCACAATCACAGCAGAGATTTAATAGGATGAAAAGACCATATCTGAACAGAACAACTATACTACTTACTGGTGGTTGAAACCATTAGTGAAGCCAGAAAAAATTAAACTCTGAGATCAGTGTACAGTATAAACGTATCTAATTACACTACCTGTTTCTGACCAAATCTAGGCTCCTTCTTGAGGGAGTTGAAATTGCTCCAAACTGCTCAAAAACTGGCTGATGATGAAAATGTCGTTCCATAGAGGAATGCTCCTAACATTTTCTTTGGCAGAGTTTTCCCCATGTAATTTGTCCCCTAGAATATTACAGTCAAAGATAGCCAGTTTTCTCCTAAGACTTGGAAGAGATAACATCACCTTGTTGCTGTCAACTAACTGGTGACTCAGCTAGTGAGAATTCACCCCAAAGACTCACAAGAAACCCTTTCCAAAAGGAATGAAATGTGTACAAAAACAAATTTTGCTTCTGTCTTGCTCTCTTTCTCTTCTATAAGACTTTGACAAAGAGAACATTCTGAAGGAAAACTTACCTGCATGCACAGAAGGTCAGGGGTATGTGAAAAACCTGTTATGTATAGAGGTCATAAAGCCTTAATGCTCAGTTGTGTATTTTATTATCCCTTCTGCCCTTCTTTTTAAAATATAGGACTAAATCCAATTTCAGTCTCAGCATAGACCTACTGAAATGAATAGGGCTTATTACTCAGCACTAATGTTCATCCAGTTGGATTTAGTGAATCTAACTGATAATTATTAGCTAAGACAAAAACTAGATTTTACCCTATAAAATTGGAAAGAGAAATCAATAAGTGGAAGAAAGGCAAACTAAAGACATGTTCGTTCTTTGTCTAAAATCCAAACCAGGTAGTAATGTTATCATGCTCTACCAGTTGTGTGTCCTTTTCAAATACAGTGGAACCTCATACAACAATCGCCCCATATAGCAACGGAATCACATAACAATTAGGTTTTAGGGGGAAATGGCATCTCGCATAACAATTTTCCCTATGGAAAAAAATCATACAATAAATTTTCAATGGGAAAAACCACTTAGCAAAAAAAAAAACCATTGTACGATGCATCCCATAGGGAAAATCGCTATACGGTGCATGTATCGTATAGCAATTGTTTTGTACAACAACGAGCCCCATAGAATGGATTAAAATCATTGTATGAGGTACCACTGAACTTACAAAATGTGTATTCCTGTGTGTTTTTTAGATATATGAACTATGCAAGATATATGTCACCAGGAACTCTCCTTGTGGAGGGTCGCTATCGTCCTCATCATCCATATGTCCATTGCAAATATGATATCAAAGGTAAAAATATGACTGGTTTATCTTTGCTTTCTCTTCTTTTCTAATACTCTATAGTCTGTATTTGCTGTTCTGTCTTAAAGCTTTTGCTCTCAGAACAGCTGTAGAAAACTACATCCACTGTTATACAAGTCAGAAGAACAATATAGTTGAAGGATTACAACAATTCTGCACAGTCTTGTGGAGGATAGGTGGAAGAAGTGCACAAATGAATGCTGCACTTTCTATTTTCTTCTTAATGACTTGATGTCACCCTTAAAAAAGGGAAGAAATACAGATATGGGGGAAATGTTGAAACTGGCTTTTGCAGCTATCACCTACAAATAACCCCCACTCTCTACAATTGTACTTCGTGTTGCCTGTCCTTTTTCTCATAGTACATAACACTATTTGTGGATTGAATGGAAACTAGTAGGGAGAAAAATTAGGAGTCATTAAGGGGAGCCATAGGTCTAGATGCAGTATCAATCCTATTTAAACCCACCCAAATGAATGGAATTGGTCGGTCTCAATTAGCTTAAAACCTATCCATTTTGACAGGTCTACTCAAGGGAGTAACAATGTTCAGTTTAGCCTGCAGGCTTATCTACACCAGCATTCTGTTCCGAAAATGACCAACCAGATGGCTTAATATAACAGCCGACAACATTCCCAAGGCTAGGAGACAATTTCCTTCCTCCAGGATAACATAGGGGCCACACACATCACTCAAAATGCTAAACCGGTGGAGAAAAATAGACTTGGCCAAACATCCACCCACAATTTTGAAAAACTGATGAAAGTGCTGCCAGTTACTTAAAAGGTAGACTGTAGCTCCTGAAGTCTTCCAGGAACCGCAATTTGCTGGGCTTCTTGTAAGGGAGAAAATTATTGGCTAAAAGATCAAAAACAGAAAAACAGACTCAAAGGCTGCATACAGCTTCTTCCCCACATTTTGTCCATCCGGGCCCTAAGAGGAAGTCCAGAAGCAGCAGAAAAACAGAAGGCACAAAATATGTCTTAACAAAAAAGCTGGAACTGTGGTGGCTCAGTGGTTAAGAAGCTCACCTTGTTAGCTGGAAGGCCAGCAAGTTGACAGTTCGAGACCCGGGTACTGCATGACGGATTGAGCACCCATCTGTGTCCCAGCTCCTGCCAACCTAGCAGTTCAAAACAGGGGCATGCTGACTATGCTAAAAGGGCGCTGAACAGGGAGTGATGTGGGTGTCTAACCCTAACAAAATATATACGTTCCCACTCGCCTTCTAATTTCAACTCCCCTCTGGGGATTCGAACCAACAACCTCCTGCTTACAAGGCAAAATTGCAACCTCTAAGCCACAGCAGCTCTGCTGTCAATGGAGCTGCTTTTGAAATTTTATCTTTGGTGGAGGAAGGCAGGCAGAGGAACACGGAGCCCTGCTCGTTTGCTCAATTGTTCTGGGCATCACAGCTCTGCTTGGCTCTTTGGATTGGCACCCAGGGGGGGGGGGGTGCCATGGTACTTGGGGCTTTGGGGGGTGCCCCAGTCTGAGCCCCGGTTGCCCAGTTGGCCAGTCCACCACTGGTTCAAAAGCAAGAAATTGCAAGTAGATAAATAGGGGCCAGAATAATTTCAATTAATTTCTGACATGAAATTATTATTATAACAAAAAAATGTTTAAACAAAATCCGAAGACGAACATAACAAATATATACAGGGTCCTTTTTTTACAAAACAACACATAAATAAGACCCCAAATAAATCTAGTTGTCTTAAAATTATTTTATAATATAAGCCCAACATATTTTGATAAAAACTCATCAGTGGCCTAATAAGAGAACAAACCAGTCATCTTTTGCTTTCATATACACATTTTTAAATAGGAAAAAAACCTCAACAACATTCTTCCAACACATGTTGTGATCAGATATTCCCAATCAACAATTATTATTCTCTGGTGTTGTGAGATATTTTACTCAGAAGTAGCATATAAATATATTTATGTGAAAGCAGAGAAAAGATTTTTATAAGTTGTCATCTTGTTTTTGATGTTTTTCTTGAAAATAATTAATAAACAAATGAATGAAATCTGAAGTGAATATTGTAAGGATCAATTCCTCCGCTACTGAGAGGACAGATATGCTGCAGTGTAAGAAGCTTTGGCTCATTACGTGCTAATGATATTAAGCAGCAAGTAAAGTTCATTTAAAAAGCTGGTCACTACCTTATAGCCACCGATTTTAGCAATGTCAAATAAGAATTCTGAAGTAAAAAATGTAATCATTGTGTAACAGTGTGGGCTTGTAAATATCAGGACTAAAAAATTTCCCTGTGGAACTTTTGCTGTCCTGTGTTTTATTACAGACCGACTCTAAGAGGTGGGTAGAATCACAGCTTCTATTTATGCTTTCCAAAAGACCATTGGAGGACAAGTTCTATTCCAAGCAAAGCTTATCAGGTTAAGAATTATGGCCTCAAGAACAGTGCATATGGCCTCCCTTGAGGAATTCCTGGGTTAGCGTGACCATATGTCTCATTTATTTCAAAGGGAAGTGAGAGACGAGTTCCTAGTTCGGAGCCATGCCCTATTTGATAGTTGTCCAGTTCTACCTCAATTTAAAGGTGAAGTACTCTGAGTCATTAACAGATACTAGTTTAGTTCCCCTGTTTTGCCAGGGCTGTGACCAGCACTGAAAACATTTGGAGACTGAGTAATGCTGAGGAGAAGGACAAGTAAACCACATTTCTTGATTGCATTTGGGTGGGGAAGCAAAAGATGTCATTAGTCAGTGGTGCATGAACATGTTCTGCATATGCTGAGAGGCACTCAAAATATTTCTGATTAAATATTCAAATACAACTAACTGCTCTTTGTAGTCACTTATTGCTGCACTTCAGTATTGCACAAAAACTAGGCTTTCTACCTATAACACAGACATCATTATTAAATACATTCTAACCAGACTAACCATCTGAATGAGTGGTACCTTGGAGTAGTTATCAGCGCTGTAGCCAGGAGGGGGAAAACCCCCTCCTGAGCGAACAGCCTGCCCCCCCAACCCACCCCGTGATGCCAATGTTATATATGTGAGTGTGACATTGTTGTCCCTCCTGAATTTTTTTTGCCCCTCCTGAAACCCCCCCAATAATAATAATAATAATAATAATAATAATAATAATAATAATAATAATAATAATAATAATAATAATAATAATAATCTAGAATCCTGACTACAGCCCTGGTAGTTATTCAGCATGAAGTCCATACATTGGTAGACATCTCTACAATACCATTCTGCACATGCAAATGGACTTGAGAAATCAAGTCCATTTACATGCGTTTTTTTAGGCATTTGGATATCACCTCACCCACTGGCTAGGCGGATCATGACGCGTGCCCTCCACTTTCACCTTTCTTTGTGAAGGAACAGAACAATTGATGTCAGCTCTGTGTTAATTCAGATTCAAACTTGTCTCCTGAAGCACAACTCAAGTTGCAAGAGAATGCTATGTTTTTACTTTAGCCTGTTGAATGTTATTGTATAATATAGTACCTGAGTATTTTCATCTGAATCTTATAGGCAGTTTCCCTAAAATTGAAGGTGTTGGAAATATCAATGGACAGATCAGAGGCTTGCCTGAAGAGCATGAATCTCGTGTAGGTAATTGCTACTAGTGATGTGTATCCCATTGTTTCATGCTGTCAGAGAGGAATGGAGACGTGGGGGAGGAGGATCCCTCTTCTCTCCTTGCTGTGAGATTTCTCTGAGAAATCTTGTGGAAAATCTTGAAGATCTTTCTACTTTTCCAGAAAGTTTTCCCTCGCCCCCTTTCCGGGAGACATGCTAAACTGTGCAGCATTTTTACAACTGCTGCAGAGAACAGCATCTTTCCTGAATAGGATTGACCTAAAAAAGGGCAGAAGAAACAGAAAACTCATTAGAGTAGTTACAAATCCTGCATAGAATGCCATATTTCCTGTACAATTCAACTACACAAGACAGAAGAAACCTGAAGCTGCGTAGGATTCTTTAAAAGCCTTGTACAAAATGGTGCCCTTCCTGTTCTTTATTCACCTGGAAAAGACATTATGCTGCACAGGATTTGCCAATTTCCAGTGCAAAATCCTCGGGGCTGTGTCCTTGGGGTTGTCAGGTTAGTTAATCGTCGCCTGACACTCAGTGTTGAGTAGGTGGCAGTATGGTCTGCTCTAATACCATAGCAGGATATCCTGGCCAGACTACCTCCACTGACCACCTCACAATCTCTTTATCTGGGGAGTTTGGGGTTGAAGGCTCCTTTGCTGTAGGAAGAAAAAGAGAATGGAGGAATAGCCACTACTTTGACCTTGGGATTCCCAAGACCAATCAGGGTGCATGTTCACAGACAGAATGGTGAGGGTGGACCCTCATTCAGACATTTGGCAGACATATGGCCAACTTTTGTCCTGGTATCAGGAGCAACCACTGTGTCCCCATCTCTGCTATTCTCTCCTGCTGTTGCTGGTTTACCTCCTGCCCTTAACTGTCCCACAGGCACCCATGATTGTGGCAACAAAGGAGGAAATACATACACACACACAGAGAGAGAGAGAGAACCATTTGGGCAGAGTTTCACAAAGGACATGCAAACTGACACAAAGCCCATGTGACTTTAAATATATATTTTAAAAAAACTAAATGGAAACTTGATTCTTTCAACAGTGAAGAGACAGTCTTTGACATGTAGAAGAGCTATGCTCTCACTACAATGCAGATTCTTACATTCCTAACAGTAATCATGCAGTTGGTTCAAGAAAAAAAGAAAAGGTATAGTAGCTATTTTAAATAGAGAGTGGGAACTGTTCAGTCCTTATTTAAATCATTAGTTACACCAGACTCCTGCAACACGTGCAATATTATAAGTTGTGGTGACATTTCATTGCTTAGCCTCAAAGGCCTACATCTTCATGAAGTGATTGTTAACTATTTTTTCCATTTAATTTTCAAAACTGCTTAATTCTCCAAACCAGTGATGGCGAACCTTTAGAGACCAAGTGCCTAAACCCACTTATTTATCACAAAGTGCCGACACAGCAACAGGGAAGGGAGGAAATGCTGCCATTGGGCTGCTAGGCAGAGGGGTGGGTCAAACTCTTCTGGGGGAGAGAGGAAGCCACCCCCATTTGGGCTGTTAGGCAGAGGGGCAGGTGAACTCTATGCTGGGGGGAGGAAGGAAGTGCTCCCATTGGGCTGCTGGGCAGAGGGGCGGGGCAAACTCTGTGCTGGGGTGACTGCACAGGTGCCCACAGAGAGGGCTCTGAGTGCCACCTCTGACACGTGTGCCATAGGTTCACCACCACTGCTTCAAACCATGTAACAATTATGTCTTTATGTGAATTAATGCGGTGATATTTTTATCCCCCCCCCCCCCCCAATGCCAGGTTTCTCAGTTTGCTGAAGGAAATAGTCAGGCAAATGATTCACAGCTTCCAGCAGTTTGGCCTCATAAAACTGCCTTCAAACCTCCAGAACTTGACATCTCACCAAGAGCTGCCAACATGCTAGAAAATGTCAAGCAGGCTCTTTGGCTGTCTACATACAAACGTGACTTCTCAGGTACATTTTTTTTTTTTTACACTCTGCAGTGCAAGATAACACGTTGAAACAGATACATTGAGCATGCTACTTTAAAAAGAAGTTGCAAACAGGGAGAAATGATTTAGACACGTTTTTTAAATGTGGATCATAATTTAACCTTTAACTCCCATAACTGTACCAAATCTGTTTTACTTAAGGTAGAGGACAAGGTCCTATGAACCCCGTACTCCTGGATGACTATGATGCCAAGTTAATTGGCAGAACAACTGGAGAACTAGGCAAATATGTGGAACTGGTAAGTATGGCAAGTAGCACTTTGTAATCCAATCCTACATGTTAACTTTGCTTGCAATAGCTTGTTTTATTGGCATACTGCCAGCAACTCAACGCCAAGTGTCAGGCGGTGGTTAACTAACCTCACAACCCTGAGGACTAACGGTCTTGGGTGGCAAAGTCCACAGGGAAGGGTGATGGTCCCTAAGTGGATTAAATCCCACTTGACTCCATCTTGATGGAGGGCAGCAGCTTCATCAATACTGGCCTGAGGCTGATGAGGACTTTGTGCTCCCAAAGGGCTCAGAACAAGAAAGTGACTTGTGGAGCTGGATCAGTGGTAGGGGCAAAAGGCAGATGAATGGCCACTGCATTATATTCTCAGGACAGTCTTCATGGCAGGTCACCATGATGATCAACAATACTGTATTCGGATTTGGATACAGCAGTAGAAGAAATCAATCATAAGCAAAACGTTAATCAGCCATACACTAAAGCTGTTGAAAACACTTACACAATCATAGGTTGCAACAACAGAAGCATATGATCCAGTGATGCACTGAATTTTTTACTACCTACTCTGTGGGCGTGGCCAAATCTGTGGGTGGGGCCAAATTTGTGGGCATGGCCAAACATCCTGCATTATGAGCTATGGAGGTGGGCATGGCCAACCAAGTGGGTGTGAGCTGGGGGAATTTCCGCTACCGGTTCTGCAGAACCTGACAGAACCTGCTGCAGTGCCTCACTGATATGATCCCAATCATGCAAAGTCCATTCATTTTTACATGGATGAGGCTGTATCTGGACTGCTGTGTCCACTTTTTGGCCACTGTATTTTAAGAAAGATATTCTTAAAGTCAAGGCTATTCAGAGAATGATGGTATAGAAACCAAGTCTTAAGAGAGAAGGATGAGATCTGGGTGGGGTCATTGGCATTGTGAATGGACACATTATAACATCTTTGAATATCTGAAGGGATGCTATGCAGAAGATGTTGCAAAAATGCTGTCAGAATATATACAAGGGTTCTCAACCTATGACCTGGGGGCTGGATCCAGCCCCTGACCTCGCTCTAGCCACAGCCTCATTTATGGCCATTGTAAATGCATTTACGACAGCCACGGATGCATTTTATGGCAGCGTTTACAGCGGGGGAACCACCAGTCCGGCCCGCTCAACTGCCTGAGGGGGTGTGGTCCGGCCCACGGCTAAAAAAAGGTTAAGAACCCCTGTTATAATAATAGGTGTAACAGCTTGGATATATTAGGAAACAAGATGACAGTGGGATATTGTAGGATTTTAGAATGTACATGTTGAAAATTTTCTATTGGATGAGAATTTCCTAGGCAATTTGACAAAGGATGAAAGAATGATTGCACTAAAGAAATATTTTTTAAAAAACAAAACTATCATGTACCCCCCTTTTGTTACTAAATATAATTTGTGTTTAAGAAGTTCTCTAGTAATGGGCAAAACAACATATATACAAAAATGAGACCCATCATTTAGCACAGATTAAGTCATATTGCTCTCCTCCAAGATAATATTGTCCAAGACTAAAGGTAAATGGGCAGATTTCCAGTGCTGATCATCAGCCTCTTCCAGAGGCATTATACATCTTGCTTGTTCTCACCTGATGCTTTTAAATCAATGCTTAGCATAGTAAGTATCTCCTTGTTGCAGTTTCACTGAAAACTTGGAATTACAGTGTTACCTCATACAACTATTTTAATCCATTCCATGGGGCTCGTTGTTGTACAAAACAATTGTTATACAATACATGCATTGTATAGCAATTTTCTATGGGATGCACCATACAAAATTTTTTTTGCTAAGTGGTTTTTCCCATTGAAAAATTGTTGTACGATTTTTTCCATAGCGAAAATTATTGTCATTTCCCCCCAAAACCTAATTGTTATGCGATTTTGTTGCTATACGGGGTGATTGTTGAATGAGGTTCCACTGTATTAGACATTTTTACTGGCTGTAGATCCTTGTAGATCAAGATAATTGTTTAAAATAAAGTTTTTTAAAATCGAAACTATCAAAAATATTACTGCCCTGGAGATCTCTGAAATCCTCTGACCTGTTATTTTTCCTTAATTTCATATTTTTATTTATTTACAGTATATAGCATCTTTTTCTTAAAATGAAACTCTTTGGGGATGAGATTAAATTTTTTTTAAAAAAAAGAAATACAAGCAAAATTGAAAAAACAGGGTTTAGGTACATTTAAGCATAATGAAGACTTTAGCTCCACATTCCCCACTCTGCCATCAGAGCTACAACACTTAATGAAACCAGGGCTGTGGCCAGGATTCTAGATTGGGGAAGCGAATATTTTTTCAGGAGGGGCAATAATATCATGCACACACATATATAACATTGGCATCCTGGGGTGGGGCGGGGTAGGGCTATTAGCCCAGGGGGTGTGTGTGATTTTTTTTCCAGCCACCCCCTGGCTACGGCCCTGAATGAAACAAAGGTCAAAGGCAAACTATGTCATGACATTAAACATGTCTTTGCATGTTTGCATGTTTTTTTAAAAAACTGAGAATGTCAGTTCTTGGGGAACAACCTGTAATTATTAGGATCTCAGCCAGGAAAGAAGGAAATTAATAGCAGCTTCAGAGACGCTATTTTCAGAAGGAGTGTTGTAAGTAAAGAATATATACAAATGGAAGGAAGGAATGGTGAGCTCCTGTGTCTGTCCCAGCTCCTGCCAACCTAGCAGTTCGAAAGCAAGAAATTGCAAGTAGGTAAGGTAAACAGCGTTCCGTGCTGCCATACATCCACGGAAATGTCTGCAATTGCAGACAGTACTGGCACTTTGGCCATAAACAGAGATGAGCACTGAACCCTAGAGTGAGATACGACTTGCTTTCAAGCAAGGGTGACCTTTACTAAGCCACTTCTGTGCATTCTTTACCTAGAAAACTCTGAAAAGGCTACTAGAAGTCAGAATTAATTTAATGGTACACACTTATGATTAAAGGCTTTGGAATCAGTGCTACATAATTTGTTTTCCAGAGAGAATCATTTCCATCAGGAACTTCTCAAGTGAGACCACTAGAAGGTCGCATTGCCCGTGCACTTCAAGGAAGACAACATGAAATCCCGGCCTCTTATCAACAGGACTCCCTGGACGTTCAGAGGCCTCCACTTCATTCTCACACAGAGAATTCAATTGTACTTAGAGATTCAGAGGCAGCTCGAAATAGCAGGGAAATGTCGCCGATTCCATTTCAGCATGATTCCAATACAACTGGATCATGGAGAAGGGATGAGTACTTTCTCCCAGATCACATTAAGCTTCACATCGAACATCCTAAAGCAAATACTGACGATAAAAGACTACCATGGAACCGATTTCGGAAAATTACAGATACCTGGAAAACAGAGAGTTTGTACCAGAGGCAGCTAGCAATTCCACCTGAACCAGAACCAATTCCGAGGCTGGCAGATCCTGTTTATTATGAAGACTTACCCTCCCGTCTAAATGGATACATCGTATGGCATCATCCAGTCAGCCTGAGTAAACCAGGCCCTCCACCAAATCTCTGTTTTGAAAAGCCCATTGAGATACAACCCAAAGGTGTCACAACCCTCCCCTCGTTCCCAGAATGGGTACCTAATAGTGGAGTGGCTCAGCCTCAGACAAAATTCCTGGACATCCAGGATTCTTTTTCAAGAACCGATGCCATCAAGCGTTTGAACGATCTCAGGAGAGGGGGTATAAGAGACCTCAGGGATCATGAAAGGGAAGGCAGAAGGCACAGATTTCAGGGCACTCATGCTTATTTCTTTGATTGACAACTTCTTCATCTTTACAAAAAGCAGGTGATAGACGTGATAAACTCTGCCTAAATTCCATCTACTATTGCAGTAATGGCTTTTTTCATATTTTACTTTCAATGTTAGCAGTTCATTTCATTAACTACTGGTTCACGGTCTTCTGAATCTGTGTCTCTCAACCTCTGGTTCTCTACACACTTAAGATTTGAACCCCCAAAGTCCCTCGTCCACATGGCTAATGGTCAGGAATTCTGTGTCAAACAAAGGCAAAAAAAAAAAAATCTGAAAGTACAAAGGTTGGCAGCCACAACTATAAAGGAGGGGTACATAAAAGATAGGTCAGGATCTACTTTTCCAGCAGATTTCAAAAAAGTTTCCCAATTCTCAATAGTTTAAAATTTTAAAATAAAAAAGGTTTCTGCATTGACTGACGTTATATTAACTTCTCTCTCAAATTCAGCTTTTTACCTATAAAAGTATTTTCATTTGGTTTTCTATGTATTTTACCTCTGCTGTTCAGTTTTGGATCCAAAACATCTGGAGGAGACTCAAGATTGGTGTGCATGTGTAATTTTCAGTCCATATGTACAGGCTAGCTTTAAAGGGCATCTTTTGTCTCTTAGTCCCCACACCTCAGAACTCCAACCATCACATCAGAAAGCACTTCCAAGACTGTGTATCATGATGTTGATGCTTGGAGTTCTCTCTTTATGTTATTATGATTGCAGACCCCCATGCAAAATGGAATAAACTTAGTGATGGTGTAAACCTGTCCTCCTATATGTGCAAAGAGGGAGGGATTTTTTTAGATTATGAAATGACAAGATTATGAAACAGCATGCTTGATATGCACTAGGGCTGAGACTAGCCGAGCAGGATGGGAATCATATGACTTTAGGAGTTCCATAACAGGGAGGAACCAGTACGCATGACTTTTCTTACTGAGAAATATATATAACTTATTTGTTCCAGGTAAAAAAAGCATTGCCAGGAATACATTTTATGATGAGAATCATTGTTTTTGTGCAGCTGGATCACATCTGTGAACTTTAAGCCATAATTCCGACCCATCTAATTCTCCTCTCCCACTCTTTAAAAATCGTAAGCTTAATGCTTTAACTGAAAACCTATTTCATTAATTTCTAAGAGATTAACAAACTGTTCTAGCCTATAAATAGGAAGCCATAATAATGATTTGCTGCTTGTATACTTATTTGATTTTTGTGTACATGGGGGATTGTACTAATTTTACTACTCCTTAACTCTGAGCAGAAATGTTCCTTTTTAAGTACCCTTATTTTAACTTTTGCCTCTTGATCTATTTTAAGTACAGTAAAACCTCGCATAAAGAGTGCCTCGCTTAGAGACAAACTCTTTTAAAGAGCAAAATTTTCTCTGAACGGTCGCCTCGCTTAACAACTAAAACCAACAAAAAAAACTCGCTTAACAACTAAATCGGGGTTTGCAATCCTTCCCCCCCCCCCCCGCCGCCAGAAGTCACAATTAGTCACTTACAATGGTGTTTTGCTTAAAGAGCAAACTCACTTAAAGAGCAATCCCGTGGAACGCATTATGCTCTTTAAGTGAGGTACCACTGTACACTCATTTTAACTTCTGTTCCTTTTGCTGTTCTATGCTGGTCTTGGACCGTAATAAAGATTTGATTTTATTCTGAGTGAGGACATTTCAGTACAATACTGACACAATCGCCTACTTTTTGCACATGGAACTGAGGCTACCAATCTATATATCCACTTTAAATGTGTGTTTCTCCTCAGTGAATGAAATTTACTTTTAAGTAGAAATACACAAGATTTCCACTGTAAGAGCACCTCTCCCCAGAACTTACAGGTACATCTATCATGTGAACAAGAAAGCTATGTTGCTCTAGTTTCGAAATCTGCTCCTTTCCCAATTCTTATCGTAAATCATGGTTTTCACTCAAGAGGGGCTGTGTGAGAGTGCCAAACCTGTCTTTAAATAATTCTCAGGTTGTTTAAAGACATGGTGGATTTTTTTTAAAAAAAAAACTCCCAGGGGGACTCCAGTCGTTTAGTGGTTAAGAAGCTCACCTTGTTAGCTGGAAGGTCAGTATGTCGCCAGTTCAAGACCCGAGTACTGCATGACAAAATAAGTGCCCCGTCTCTGTCCCAGCTCCTGCCAACCTAGCAGTTCAAAAGCAAGAAATTGCAAGTAGATAAATAGGGACCATTTCAATGGGAAAAATTCCTGGGGACGTGAAAGGAGCTTCATTCTGACATCCCCTGAGCCGAGTTCCTTTCAACACAAAATCCTTTCAACACAGAAAGCACCTTTGTGTGCTTCTGACACGATAAAAAAATAACTCTCAGGGACTACGATTTTAATAATTTTGTAATTAAATTGTTTTTTAAAATTATTAACATTGAAGTAATTACTTATAATTTAATTTAATAAATAATTTAATAGATAATTACATAAAAGGCAAATCAGGGAGCAAACAAAAGACAAAAAATGCTGTGGCCCTTTAAAGACTAACTCCTGTATTTTAATGTTAGCTTTCGTGGATCAAGTCCACTTCATCAGACATTAGAGTGGATATCATGGTATAAAGGTAAAGGTTTCCCTTGCTCGAAAGACAGTTGTATCCGACTCTAGGGTTCAGTGCTCATCTGTTTCAAAGCCGAAGAGCTTCTGCAGACATTTCCGTGGTCATGTGGCAGGCATGACTAGACACCAGAGCGCACGGAACGCTGTGACCTTTCCCACCGAAGTGGTCCCTATTTATCTACTTGCAATTTCTTGCTTTCGAACTGCTAGGCTGGCAGGAGCTGGGACAAAGACGGGAGCTCGTTCCGTCCTGCAGTACTCGGGTACTGCACAGACTACCACTTCAATAAAAGGCAAAGGTTGTCCAAAGACCGTTGCTAGAGGATTGCTGCTTGCATCATTGCCTTGCCCTACTTTCTTTGAAGAAGAGGAGAATTAAGCAAGACACACACGTCACGTGAACTCTCCGATTTACGTCACTTTCTGCAGGAGGGAGGGGGGAAATGCCCTCTCACGTGACCAGCACAAAAGGACAACGCCCCCCTTCCCTCCCTCCCTCGTTCTTGACCTTGCTACTCCAAGCATTCTACTAGGCACGCGCGGGAAAAACCCGTGACGTCACTTCCGTCCGGCGGCTCTCTCCGTCATCGACCCGGCGTTTTCGAGCTTCCGCTTCGCCCTCAATCTACCCTGCTGTCGCTTACCTCGCCCTGACGGACACCCGGCTGGACCAATCGCGATTCCGCATCTTGAGGCCTGATTGGACCGTTGCTAGAGTAGGCGGAAACGAGGCCTGGGAGGACGGAGGAGGGTTTGGTTGCGCTCAAACGCCGGGTTACATATCTGTCTGTTCTCGGTGCCCTTGGGCTGCGCGTCCGTGTGTGGCTTAGATTGGCAGAGCGAGTCGCGAGGGAACTCTGTCTCCCATTGTGTGAGGTAAGGGAGCAAAGAGGGGCCCGGGGGGGGGGGGGGCGGGAGCCCCGCTAACTCTGAGGTGCCTATTCAACCTTGAGCCCTGGTGGTGCAAGTATTTAAAGTGTTGTCCTGCAGCCCAGTTTATTTATACACACACACACACACACACACACACGAAGAAAATACATAATAAAATACAATTGCGAAAATTGTGAGTTCAGTCCTGACTTAGGCTCAAGGTTGACTCAGCCTCAAAGTTGACCCATCCTTCCAAGGTTGGTAAAATGAGTACCCAGCATGTTAGGGGGGTCAAAGTGATAATTGTCACAACCACCCAGAGAGGGCACTAAGCGCTATAGGAGGGGTATATAAGTCTAATAAATGCTATTGGTTTTCCTTTTTGATCCCCCACCAGGCTCGAACTCACAACCTTTTGGCTGCAGTACAGCCGTTTTAACCCGTACGCCACCAGTTGCCCGTGAAGGTCAGGTCAGGAAGCAGGAGAGGCCTACGACGACCTCCACGTGGCCAGTGGCTGACCCTGAAAAAGAAGCAGGTTGGGTTTCTTTCTCTCCCCACTCATCCATTTCCTTTCAGGGCCTCAATCCATTTCCCCCCCCTCGGTTTCGGCCCTGGTAGACTTTTCCAAGGAGAGCATCCCGGCGGCCGCAGCACTCTTTGCCTATCCCAGAGGACCGGCTTCTCTTGCCCAAAAGAGACTGACCGACTCCCACATAGCCGTGGGAACAAAAGGCTGGGGCTGCTTTTTGACCTTGCCACTCATTTGCTTCTCATTTGTGATCTTAACTCCATGTGTGTCTTAGCAATGGCAATTACACATACAGTATACTCCATGCTATGAAGTTTATTCTGATTTTTAGTTTCCAGGGTTCTCTAAGTCGTAATATACACAGAAGTGGTTTATAGCAATTACATTTACAGTAGAAACTCTACATACGGAAAAAGTATGTTCTGTAGGCTTTTGCTTAGATCGGGTGTTTTATGTAACTCGAAGCAAACCCATAAGAAAAATTATATATTTTTACGTAACTCAAAGCAAACCCATAGTAAAAATGAAATTTTTATGTAAATCAAAGCAAAACCCATGGGAAAATGAATTTTTACATAACTTGAAGCAAACCCATAGGAAAAATAATCTTTATGTAACTTGAAGCAAACCCATAGGAAATCGTGTACATCTGGACATGGTTTTAGCACAAAATCATTATGTAAGGTGAATTTTATCCCCTTTTGTGGAATCTTGGGAACCTTCATTTGGAGGGCTAGTATTGGGAGAAATTAAATATACAGTATAGGAATATTGGCAGCTGAGGAGCCATGACTGAGTTTGCATGTGTACTGAAGGCCCCAGTATGCTAGCCACACACTTTGGGGATTTAGAGGTCATCATTGGTCTACTCAACTTCATGACAATTTATGGACAGTCTCAAAAGCTGGTCAAGACAGTGTTTGTATTTAAGGTTTTGATGTGATTTTTATTCAAGGCTGAAAATGTTGCTATTTCTAAACAAAATTAATTTTATTTATTTGAATAAATGTGATGTGTTCTTTCTAGCTGGAATAGGAGGGTGAGGAGGTCTTCAGTGTAATGCTTGTATGCCTCCTATTTCTTACCCAAGTTAATGTATGGAAGCTTAGAAACAAGTACAGTATCAGTTTTTAAAAACTTTCAAAAATATATAATCCTGGTCTTAAGATTTTAGCAACTTTATTCTACTTAATTGTGCCATTTTTGAGCATGGTGGCAATCTAGCTCGTAAAGTGTTGCCATACTTTAAAAAAAATAGAGTGGGTGTCTAGAGCTGTAATTGCAAACTAGTTTAAATTGATTTGCTTATGCATACATAAGAAGCCTGCATAATCTTATACTGAAAGTTATTTAATTTAACAGCAAATGCTGCCGACATTGTTTGCAATCCAAGAGACAGTTCATTTGGTCTGTTATTGTTTACCTGTGTTATAAAGAATTGATGACATTATAATAGTGAGTGTATATTAACATTCATTTTATTAAGGAGCTGCTGTAGCTCAGTGTTTAAGAAGCTTGCCTTATGAGCTGGAAGGCTGGGAAAAGACCTTAGGGACATAAAAGGAGCATCCCCTGAGCAGAGTTTTCCCAGCAAAAATCCTTTCAACCCAGAATAATTTCTGACACAAAATTATTATTATTATGTGCTTATATTTTGTGTTTCATGAAGACTTAGCTAATAAACTAAAATTTTATATTTCTGCTTTCTCCTCAGTTGAACCCATCTGACCTTGGGCCACTTAGAATTGCCTTCGCCCCCTTATAACTAACAATGGGAGACGTTGAGAAGGGCAAGAAGATCTTTGTTCTTAAGTGTCTCCAGTGCCACTCGATTGAAAAGGGAGGCAAACACAAAAATGGCCCCAATCTGTATGGTTTGTTTGGTCGAAAGACTGGACAAGCTGAAGGTTTCTCTTATACAGAAGCTAATAAAAGCAAAGGTAAAATGGCAGTGCCATGCTGACAGTAAATCAGATGAATGTACAGTACTATTTAGAGCTGAGTAATAATTGAAGAGGATAACACTGTAGCAAAGACTTGTTCTTTGAACTAAATGTTCCAACGTATTAGAAGCTCGGTTCTAGTTACCAGGAAATTCTACAACATGTTCCACACAGTGATGGTGAACCTGGACACTCCAGCTTTTCTTGAACTTCAATTCCCAGAAGCTTATGCAGGAGTGCTTACTTGGGCTTCTGGGAATTGAAGTCCAAGAACAGCCAGAGTGCCCAGGTTCATCATCACTGCTCTACACCATCACATTTCTCTAAATTTAGCCAAAATACAGATCCTTATAATTGGTAATTATTTTCTCTCCTCTCTGAGACAGTCCTCTGACTTTCTCGTGTTGATAGCAGCTTTGAATTTAATTGCTTCATAATCTAAGCATTGAAGAAATTATTGTCTTTTCACTATACCCAGCCATTTCTTATTAGTACAGGGCCTATTGGAGGCAGGGAAATGTTGACGGTTGCATACAGTTTGCAAATTTAATTTAATATTCACATTTATACCCCATCCACTCAGGCGAACCCGACTCAGAATTATCACTTTGAGATCTACAATGGGCTTTGTAAAATGAAAGCAACCTGGCAGGTTTTTAACACATGTCCGTGGAGAGAAAGACTTCGTTATTAAAAGCATTTTGCCCTACTCTTAAACCCTAAAGACTTCCAGATCAATTAAAAAATCAAAACAATTTGCATTCAGTGACAAACTCCAAAATGTAAAATTACAGAAGAAGAAAGAAGCTAACTCTTGATAGCAGTTTTTAACATTTAAGTTCTTATGCCAATTTATTTTACACTGAATTATTTTTGATTGTATATGGGTATGAGGTAGTGTTGCTTATTATAAAGAAAACATCCATCATGGATCAGAGGAGCAGTTTTCATGACCATGGGAAGTTTCAAGTCATGTCCTCAGTTAAGTTACTCTAAGAATAATCCGTCCCTATATGTTTTTAAAACTGCTGTGTCAGCAGTTGGTTTAATAAGCTAGTTCATTGATGGCAAACCTTGGCACTCCACTTAGTCTTCAATTACCAGAAGCCCAAGTTTGCACTCCTGCTGATTAGGGCTTCTGGGAATTGAAGTTCAAGAATATCTGGAGTGCCAAGGTTCACCATCAGTGAACTAGTTAGTAGTTTTGGTCAGATTTCTGATGGTTGTCAGTACTTCACAATAGACTTAAAGTTGGTAATTTCCTGATTTGCCTGTCAAAATTGCCTGATTTGACTGTTATTATACACCATCTATTATCTGTTTCTGGGGACTAAAATTTGGACTTGTAGAAGCAGAGAGGTGTAAAATTGTTCATATCAGAAACAAATATTAAATCTCTAATTGTGATCTTATCTTCTAGGTATTATCTGGGGAGAAGATACGTTGATGGAGTACTTGGAAAATCCAAAGAAGTATATTCCAGGAACTAAGATGATATTTGCTGGTATAAAGAACAAAACTGAGAGAACGAATTTAATAGCATTCCTTAAACAAGCCACTTCTAACTAATAGCTCTCTGCTGCCTTATTTATTTTATCAAACAAACAATAACTCTGATGAGATTGGTTCTTAAACTTTCTATTTTTACAATTCATGATAAATTAACAATTCAGAAAATTTTGTCAGCCAGAGAACTTTGCTCATGAATGGTTGTTAAAACATATTTGTTTATGTTGTAACTTAAAGAGTTGTATAATCAGGCTTGAACAAATACAGTCAGAATAACATCTGTATTTCCAGATCATGTAATTAAAAAAAGTCTCCCCAGGTATCTTTGTTGTTTTTCTTTATATATGACTTCAGACACATTAGGAGCAAAGGCATCTTGCTTTCCCTAACATCATTTTGAGCAAGTGCAATCTGTCTGGTCTTTCCTGCCTCATTAATGTTGTGATTTCTATGAAACAACTCAGAGATAGCGACTTTGCCACAGAGCTTCAAAATGGTCAATTTTTTTACGCTGGAATATTGCTTGAGCATTGGGTCTTCAAAGGCAACGTAGAGGAATGCAGTCTTCAAAAGTTAGTCTGGTAACTAATTTTCACAGAAAGTACCACGGTTATTTGAAGAATAGGTTAGATCAGGGGTGCTCAAAGTATGGCCTGTGGGCCAGATTCAGCCTGCAGCGCCAAATCATCCAGCACCCTCGCCACTCCCAGAAGTGGAAGTAAAACTTGCATGCACAAAATGCTGCCGTAAATGCACCCATGGCTGTCCATAAACGTGTTTACAGCAGCTGTGGGTGCATTTACAGCAGTGTTTTGCTCATGCATGGGTGTGTTTTGCTTCCAGTGGAATGAACCACGTGACCAGCCCATGGCCCAAAAAGTTTGGGCACCCCTGGGTTATATTCTTGGTTGAATGTAATTATCTTCTTAGAAAATGGATACAAACAAGATGAATTTTAACAGGGAGCATATATAATTCTATTTTTAAGCAGTCAAAAAAGATGCACAGATATAGAATGGAGAACACCTTGCTTGGAAGTACTGTAGTACGGATAAGAACATCTAGGGGTCTTAGGAGAGCACAAGTTAAACATGAGTCAACAGTGCAACATGGCAGCAAAAAAAAAAAACCTCTAATGCAGTTCTAGGCTGCACTAATAGAAGTATTGGGTCCGTATCAAGGGAAGCACAATCACTATGGGGTAGTATATAAGTATAATTGCTTTTACCTTCCCAGCCAACTTGGAACTGCTTCTCTGTTCAGGAAGTTGAAGTTGTAGGCCTGTGTTTTTAAAGGGTTGGGCTTCCACTGGTAGTTTTTATAATATAAAGAAAACTTCCAATGCAGAGGGTAGCTAGTATTTGATGGACTCAAAAGGTTCTCCCCTAGACCAGTGATGGCGAACCTGTGGCATGCAGAGCCGTTTCTGTGGGGTCATGCTCTGTCACGACTAGCAACCCCCACCCTGCAGTCACGACGGGATTTTTCTGCCCATTTTTTGTTCCCTGCCACCTCTGGGAGGCGGTCCAAGCTGTTTCCGACCCCCACGGACCTTTTCCGATGCTGCTCCAAGCAAAAACTCCAGGGTAAACCCCTTTGTCTACTGCAGGTTTCTGCCTCCCGGTTAACAACGTTTCCCGGTTAGCGTTGCGACTTTGGGAACCAAGAAATGTCGTTAACCGCAGGTTCACTGTATTTCAATGATCCCTTCATTCACTTTCAGAAACGAGTGTAACTTTAGACCCGGGGTGTCCAAACTTTTCGGGCCATGGGCCGGTCACGTGGTTTTATATCTGCATCTTTTTTGACTGCAATGGCCTGGAAAATGCAGGTTCCACCAGAAGCGGAAGTAAAACGTGCTCACACATGCACATAACACTGCCGTAAATTAATTTTAATTTAATAGATTTATATACCACCTATCCAATGGACTCTGGTCGGTGTACGCTAGTTAAAACCAATAAAAAACAATTAAAAACCCTAAAAACATAACAATATTAACCCTCACTCTGCCATTTACTATCTAAAAACAAAATCTACAATACCTTAACATTAAAAAAAATAATTAATTAAAGGAGGGGGGAGCCTCAGATGAGCCAAAAGGGGGCGTGTTGAAAATCCTGGCCCCTAGACCCATTTTGCCATCCACGTCTTCAGTTCTTTCCTAAATGGTAGCAACTGGGCCTGGAGACGTAGTTCTACTGGGAGGAGGTTCCATAGTGTTGGGGCTACGACTGAGAAGACCCTTTTCTTGTGCTGGAGAGGCAAGCCTCCCCAACAGATCGTACCTGAAGGGTGCACTCTTGGTTTGCTCTCATGGGATGGGTCATTGTCCTAGGGACGATGCGATCCCTGGGGTATCCTGGTCCGGTACTATGAAGGGCTTTAAAGGTGACAACCAGCATCTTGAATTGCACCTGGAGACATAGGCAGCCAATGCAGCTCCCGCAGCAGTGACTAGGCGCGGGTGAAATGACTACACCCCACCACCACGCAGGCTCCCACATTCTGGACCAAATGCAGTTTCCAGATGGTCATCAAGGGCAGCCCCATGTAGAGCACATTACAATAGTCCAAACGGGAGGTGACCAGGGCATGGGTGACCATGAGCAAGGCCTCCCAGTCCAGGAGTGGATGCTATTGATTAATAACACGCACTTGCCCGAAGGCCTCCTGGCTACGGCTGTAACCTGGAGCAGAAGCTGCAAGTCCAAGAGGACCCGCAGGTTGCGCCCCAGGTCGGATTGGGGCACGATGCTCCATCCCAAACCAGCAGTGATAACTCCTTATGAGGACCGGGTCCCCTCATCCACAGCCACTCAGTCTTGCTGGGATTCAGCTGTAGTCTGTTGTCCCACCCCCATCCAGACCCTAACCACCTCTAGGCAACTGGTCAGGACCTTGACTGTATCACTGGGATCACCACAGGCTGAGATATACAACTGAGTATCATCAGCATGCTGATGATATCTCACCCCGTGAGATCGGATGATCTCACCCAGCAGTTTCATGTAGATGTTAAAGAGTAGGGGTGAGAAGACTGAGCCCTGAGGCACCCCACACGGGAGCTGTCTTGGACTCAACTCCACGCCCCCCACCCACACCAACTGGGTCCAGCCACTCAGGAAAGAGGAGAACCAGGACAGCACAGTGCCACGGATCCCCAACCCCTGGAGCCGGTCCAGAAGGATACCATCTACTGTATCGAAAGCCGCTGAGAGGTCAAGAAGAGCGAGAATGGAGGGGTACCTACCATCTCACTCTCGCCAGAGGTCATCAAACAGTCCGACCAATGCAGTCTCCGTACCATGACCTGGCCTGAAAGCCTGACTGGAAAGGGTCCAGATAATCCGCTTCCTCCAGGACCACCTGGAGCTGCCGTGCCACCACTTTCTTGACAACCTTCCCCAAAAAGGGGAGGTTCAAGACAGGGTGGAAATTAGATGGTATATTCTGATCGAGTGATGGTTTTTTAAGGAGGGGGCGCACTAGTGCATGTTTAAGTTGTGGTGAGAACACCCCTCCCTCAGGGAAGCATTGACCACCGCTCGAATCCAACTGCCGGTCACGGTCCTGCCCGCTTTCACGAGCCAGGCCGGACACGGATCTAACTCACAGGCAGTGGCACGTACGCTCTCCAGAATCCTGTCCACTTCATCAGGGTCAATTGGACCAAACTGATCCCAGTTAACCTTGCAAGACTGGCTCCTGGCCAACTCCCGTGGCACGATGTTAAATCCGGTGTTAAAACCTGAGTGAATCAGTGATTTTATCCTCCAGATAATCAGCAAACTCCTCGGCAGACCCCTGCCATCCGGGGCCAGATCCCACCCTACCATGGAGGGACCTAGTCACCCAGAACAGGGCCACCAGGCAATTATCTACCGACGCGATACGAGCAGTGAAATACTGCCATTTCGCCGCCCGTATCGCCACGAGGTAGGCTCTAATAGAGGCTCTAGCTTGTGTTTGGTCTGAGATGCTCCGAGATCTCCTCCAGCAGTGCTCTAGGCTTCTCTTTACACGTTTAAGCTCCCTTAGCTCCTCAGAGAACCAAGGGGTGGCCCGAGGCCCACGTGTGCGGAGTCCGTAGCGGCGTGATAACATCCAAGGCTGTAGCAGCCCCCTCGTTCCAGAGAGTGACCAAGGCCTCAGTAGTATTGTGCAGCCAATCCATAGGAAACTCCTCCACCTCCCCTGGAATCCTTCTGGCTCCATCAGGCGCAGAGGGTGGGCCAAAATAGTAGGCTCCACTTCCTCATGGTTAGGAGTTACTCCTGGGAGCTCCAAGGTCACCAGATAACGGTCTGACCATGGCACAGGGATAATGTTTCGGTGTTGTAATCCCAGACCACTTTGCAATGGCTCCGAGAGAAAAATTAAGTCGGGTGTATGGCCACTGCTCCTGGTCGGGCCTGAATTACTCGAGCCAGGTCCATGGCTGCCATGGAAGCCATGAACTCCTTCGCCACCTCGGACCCCAGGCCCAGGGAAGGCAGGTTGAAGTCCCCTAGCACAATGAGTCTAGGGAACTCCACCGCCAATCCCGAGACAGAGTCCAAGAACTCAGGCAGGAAATCAGCTACCCTACAGGGGGGCAGGTATAGAAGAAGGATCCCCAACTGACCCATAGGGCCCAGGCACAGTAACATGGCCTCACAACCCACTATCTGTGGTGCCGTTGCCCTGGTGCCTCTCAGAGACTCCCTTGCCAAAACAGCAACTCCCCCGCCCTTCCCCTCCCCCCTAGGCTGGTGCCAAACCTCAAACCTGGCCAGACACATCTTGGACAAGGGAACCCCATCCTCGCTGGTCAGCCAGGTCTTGGTAATGCATGCCAGGTTGGCCCGCCCCTCCAAGATGGCATCTGCAGTTACGGGGGCCTTATTACAGACCGACCTGGCATTCACCAGCAGCAGTCTAGAGGAGGGGTCACTAGGTATCGGCTGACCAGGTCCACAGGGTACCACCAAGGGGCCAGAACAGGGGACCGCTAACAAACAGTGGTCCCCAGTTCTCCGAATGCAACCTGCCTCTCGGCATCCACCATAACATCCCATGCCTGTCACCACACTAATAGCAGCCCCCGGAACCTTCCTGCTCCCACTCAACAGCTCATCTCCCCCCCTCAGCACAGCCTGGGTAAAAAAAAAAACAACCCAACCCCAACCCGGTACCCGCCAGTCCCACAGAAGACGCTACACTAGCGATGGGGATCTTATAACCCTTAGTGCTCACTGGTCCTGTATGATAGGCCTCTGCCACGGGCCTCTCATGCCTTACCCACGGCTGTCGTAAACATGTTTACAATAGTTGCGGGTCATTAAAGCAGCGTTTTGTGCATGCATGAGTGCGTTTTTCTTCCACTTCCGGGAGCGGCATGAACTGGATCTGGCCCAAAGGCTGTAGTTTGGGCACCCCTGCTTTAGACTGTTTTGCTGGGATCTGCAATGACCAGGAAAATGCTGCATATTCAACTTTAGGTTGCTGGTTAATCTTTCTCACACTAGGTCAGGCAAAAGGAACTGCAGAGTGAACTCACCAAAAGGTGCCTTCATTTTGGCAGGTTCACATCTGCCCTAGACATGGAAGAAGAAGAACACAGGAGTTAGGAGAGACCTGGCTTCAAACTCCCATTTAGCCATGAAGCAGATTTATTTATTTATTTTAATTTATATACCGCTCTATCTCAGCCCAACGGGCGACTCAGAGCGGTTCTCAACATGTAATAATACAAAAGCATAATACAATAAAATATAAACAATACAATCAATATACATCATCAAAATATGAGCTAGATATACAATAATACAAAAATGTGCATAAACAATTCAACAAGCATAAAAATACAATACAATACAGTAGGGTCACAGCTGCGCTCCAGCTGAAGCAGGGCCCAGTATGCAGGTGAAATGGCAGTCATTAGGCCCAAAGACCCTCCATTCTGTCCGTGGAGCTCTCGGGCAGCGACAATGTCCAGCTGTCTTTAGAGTTCCAGCTAAGACGGGGGCAAGGGTTACCTTTGTGGGTGGTGGAACGACCCTCAGATGCCATACATTCCCCTCCGACTGGCTGCTGGTCAGCGGCATCAGTGGCGGCTCCTTTTCTGCCCCTCGGGCGGACCAGGGCCGAGGGGCGGAGGCAGCGTTGGGGCTCCCACCTGCTCGCAATCCCGGAGCCGATGGCGTAGGCTCCGGGAGAGCAGGGAGCGCTGGTGAGTGTCGTCATCGGCTCCTTTTCTGCCCCTCGGGCAGACCGGGGCCAAGGGGCGGAAGCAGTGTCGGCGGCTCCCACCTGCTCGCTATCCCGGAGATTGACTGGATAGCCAAGTTGCACGACAGTGAAATACAGGACTGAGTCTCAAGTATTTGTTTTAAAGTTGCATGGGTAAATAACCTTCTAGGATGGTGTTTGGTACGTTTTATTAACTTTGCAATAACAGTGGAACCTTGGTTAACGTAATTAATGCATTCTCCGGGATGTTTCTTACAGCAAAAATGACTTTAACCGATTTCCCCTTAGGAATGCATTGAAAACCAAAATACTTTAACCAAAATGTGATTTCCTATAGGAATGCATTGAAAACCAATTAATCTGTTCCCCAAAAAAATCTGTAAACCGAGCCACTATTTTCTATGGATTTCCTTTTGTTATGCGATTTTTATGTTAACCAAGCCGTTTGTTAACCAAGGTTTCACTGTATTCACAAATTTTCTCAGATGGTGCCTTTGGATCATATCTTTAAAACTGCCTGGGACCAGAATTTGGTGAGATAATTTCTTTTGTGTAGCCAGAAGAGGGTGCTAAAGTATTTCTCAGTTTCACTTAACAAGAGGGGAAAAAACATCATCACTGTGATGACACCTTAAAAACTAACAAATTGCAGGTTACAATACACTTCCCTCATACACAAGAGATGAAATATTTATCCCCAGGGTTTATATGCAACTATAGAACTGCTGGGCTTTTTTTCTTGATGGGGCAGGGATTAGTAATGTACTTATCAGTTACATGCAATGCCTCTTTCCAGCATTCTTTAGGAATAAAGTACAGGGCCGCATATTACAGTCTCTCCTCCAGCCATGCTACTTTCTCATTGTGATGTAGGTAGCAGGAGGTGTAAAACTATGAGTCAGCCACACATACTCCAGATGGTCTTGTCTCCTTTCCTTCTTCCATGTCTAGGCCAGATGTGAAACTGCAAAAATTAAGGCACCTTTTGGTGAGTTCATTCTTCAGTTCCTCTTGCCTGGCCTACTGTGAGAAAGGATAGCCAGCACAAGATGACAGTTGCCCAGGTGTTGTGTATAAAGATAATTATTAGTATTATTATCATTACTTATTATTGCTTGTTAAAATGGCGATTCGCGCCATTCTAGTTAAAGGTAATTTTGGCACGCCTTCCCCGTTCAAGGCATGCCCATATGCAAATGGGTTAGTCCCGATTAGGTACTATTTAGGATCCTAGCATGGATTCGCCCTTGCTCAAATATAGCATTACTGATTGGTTAATTAAGGTTGTCCAAAAAGGTTACTACTATGTAACATTGGATAATGGCCGCTCAGAAGCTATATAAGCGCCCCTTGCAAATAGGGTGTCGGCTCTTGGTTCGCACGCTGGCACGACACACGCACGTGTGGATTACCTTCAGTAGGCACAGGTGCAAAACTAATCCCAGGTAGCAGAACAACGGGACAAACGTTGCCAACTCATGTAGAAACTCATGTCTATTTAAGCTGTAGTATTGTTCCAAGAGTTGTGAATAAACCGTTGCATCGTTGTTTGAATCATCACTTGTTGGATCCTTCATTTTAAAGCTTAAGACACAACACCAGGGTACACCTATTTGTGGTACAAAATTCCACAACTTCCAATGAGACTCTTTCTGTGTTACCCCAGCTTCTCTCTTGGGAGGTCCAGTAAGAATTCAAACTTCCAGCCCATGGTTCCAACTTCCCGAGCTATGCAATTTTCTATTAGTCTTTAAAGTGTCACAACATTTATATTTTTATTTACTTGGAGCAATTCACTATTACAGTTACCACATTGCACTTACGCCAGTGAACCTTTATCAACAGGATTTTGGACATTTCTTTTTGACATCTTTTGAGATACAAAATCATCACTATTAAACAAGGGCGGAGGGAAAACAAACCAAAATAAAATTAAAGAAGTCCACTTCCTGAGATGCTTGATCAAAAAACAAACCAGCAGACCTGGGTGGGCTGAGGAAGATGGTGGAGGACAGAGGTGCCTGGAGGACAATGGTCCATAGGGTCGCAAAGGGTCAGAATCGACTATGCGACTGAACATCAACAGCAACAATGACAAGACGTTTCCATTGACATGTGGGAGGCATGACTAAACACTGGAGTGCACAGAATGCTGTTTACCTTCTCACTGAAGTGGTACCTATTTATCTATTTGCAATTTCTTGCTTTCAAACTGCTAGGTTGGCAAGAGCTAGGACAGAGACGGGAGCTCACTCTGTCGTGCAACACTCGGGTCGTGAAGTGCTGACTTGCTAACCTTCCAGTCGTCAAGTTCAGCATCTTAACCAATGAGCCACTGCAGTCACATATGTTCAATGATATTGTATTTTTTAAATATGCTGTAAGCCGCTTTGAGTGGCACTTTTGCTAGGAAAGCGGGATATAAATTAAACGTAATAATAATAATAATAATAATAATAATAATAATAATAATAATAATAATAATAAAAGAAAAGCAGAAGATAAATATGTAGGTACACACTTGAGCAGGTCATCTGTGAGTCAGCAGGTTCACAGAAAAGCATGCTGTCCTTATGTGTTTGCATGATTCACTTATATCCTGCCTTCCTCCTAGCGGAGGGACTCAGAGTGGCTTCAGATGAACTGGGCTCAACCCAGGCATTGGGCTTGGAAAGAGGGACAGGGAAATCCATTAACATTCTCTCCAGAAGTCACTCAATAATATAATTAAGTGTGAAAATCTACAGAGACACTTGTAGGAAGAGTCCAAAAACTGACTAGCAAACCTGTCGTCATGATTGGAAGCTTTGATAAAACAACTTGGACCCATCACTTGTTTAGCCTTCACCATATCTTCTGCTGTAATGCCTGAGTATAGTTCCAGTTTCATGCCATTTATTGTTTTAATGGTAATCTGACTCCTGACAGAGGTGAAGCAAATAGTAATTTAACAGTAAGTCAGTGATGACCAACCTTGGCACTCCAGGTGTTCTTGGAATTCAGTTCCCAGAAGCCCAAGTCAACACACCTGCTGGTCAGGGCTTTGGGAATTGAAGTTCAAGAACATCCAGAGTGCCAAGGTTGCCATCACTGCTATAGGTAAACTCTGCATTAAACTCATGGTGCTCAATTTAATGTGCCTCAGTTTGCTCTTTCTGTGTGACAGATTGCTCATACATCAGACAAGTACGATCTTAGTGGATTGCTTTCATGTTACTTTATGAGTCAGAGAGAAACCCACACACTCTTCTTTCAACCTATGGTCTTTAAATTAGTTTTCATGCTTCATGTTGCCCTATACAACAGCTGCCACTATTCAGTGTTTCTTCATCACAGCCCTTGTTCAGCTCTGAAAGAGAAAAACAAATATCCTACTTGAACCACAGAATCAAAATGATTCTCTTCTTACTTCTCTCACTTTATCCTTCTTCTCTCAATAGGATCCCTAGCAGAGCTCCTTCCCTGAACTTCTTGATTCATCATATCAGGACATTCAACAAATGAACAGGTCAGAATCTACCACTCATCATCATTGGGAGCCATGGGGGCAATAATCCATCTACCTGTCCATAAGAAGGCTGAGACTCTCCATTTCTTTGGTTGATATAGTACTAGCATAGATACTTCTGTCACACTACATGTAACCTATGGACAGTAGCTTCTGTCCACCCAGTCTTTCCCAACTCCAGATATTTGTTTTCAACCCAACCTTACTCTAAAGCCAAACTGTTGTGTCCCATCCAGCAATCGCTTTATGCAGGTCCACAGAGTCCTCAATGAATGCTGGCATGCTGCGGGCTCTTCTGTATAGCAGACTATAACAATTCACTGATTCAGTTTCTTGTCACAAGTTCCAGTGATGGCGCATGGCTTTAAATCAGGGGTACCCAACCTTTTCAAGCTGGGGGCTGGGTCATGCATTCTCAGTCAGCTTCAAGGGCCAAATGGCCATTTTCGCTTCCTGCACAATTGGGGGTAGCCATTTTGTTCCAACAACTTCAAAGGGGCAGCCATTTTGTTACTCAAATGCCCTTGGAGGGGTGGAGGGCCACATGAAATGGTGCCATGAGCCAGATCCGGCCTACGGGTCTCAGGTTGGGAACCCCTGCTTTAATAAGAGGAAGAATATATTTGTGGAGGATATTTACCTTTAATTATAGCTATATGTAGTACCTATAGCTTCAGAAATAGTATGCCTTTGAATAGTTACTAAGGAAAAGGATGAAAGTTGCCCTTATTATTTGCTTGTGGGCTTCCCAGAGATGTTTGATCAGTCATTGAGTTTGGGGGTGAAATGGGGGAAAATGTTGGCCTAGGTAGACCTTTGGTTTAATCCAGCAGTACTCTTCTTATGTTCTTATCATTTTCAGCCAGTTGGTTGAAAGCAGTAACCTCCAGTTTTGGCCAAATTATACTCCATATAATGCTGCTTGAACAAACAAAACTGTACAACACAGTTCATTCCACGTCAAATCATTTTGAGTGTTTTGCACTCCTTTATCCTTCTGTGCTTGTTTTTAATTATCTTTTCTTCCCATTAATAAATAACTAGCTAGAGGACAACGTGACTGTTACTTGCTGTATGTATCAAATAACATTTTGTGGAGCCTTATACTTTGATCTCTTGTGAAATCTTAGCGTCTCAGGTCCTCAATTAGATAGCATTATTGAATTTCAAAGCACTGAATGTTACCCTTTAAAATGTCTAATCTGGGTCAAGTATTTACCTATGCAGTAGTTGCATTAGTTAATTGAACTGGAAAGCAGACAGACAGACAAAAGGTAGAAGGGAGAGATCCCGTATGTGATTTGAAGACATGGAGTTAAGTGCTTGCCTTAATAGTTGTAGGGAAAATAATAGAGGTCTTCCTAACTGCCTGTGAGCATAAAGATTTGAAATAGTCATTTTGTACCGTAAGTGAACTAAGAGTAAAAATACCCCCCCCCCCGCCCCTCCCTATGCCTCTGTGTAGATGCCAGGAAGCAGGTAAAAGAACTTGGTGCAAGATAAAGGGAATCTAGTCAAACCACTTTTGACCCATTGTTATTCATATGTCTGCTGTCTGTCTCAACCTTGTTTATAAAAAGTGGGGTTTGTCTTTTCACTCTTTGTTGCTTGGTGTAGAGCCAGTATGTATACATAAGAATAAAAACCTTTCTCTCTCTCTCTCTATTACTTTTGGTGCCTGTATTCCTTTTGGTACCCACAGCCTCTCAAAGCTGTGAATTGCCCCATTTTCGGCAACACAGTTTTGGGTTGTTGATTGCAGATGCCAACTTCTCTATATATACCAGCACTGTTTTGTGATTTGGAGGCCATTCAGAGATTACGTTCTGTTCTCATGGCAAAACCGTAAAAGGGGGAGAAATAGCAAATATTATTAAGTGTTCTGGTTTTTACAGTACTTGGTACAAAAGGTCATTCTACACAGAAACATTTCAAAAGGACCGCTGACATCTATTTGAAAACACTGAGCAGGCAGAGAAGAGAATATATGTTTTTAACTCTGACATAAAGGAATGGACTCCATAAATCTGAGGCCAGTGTTTTGGCACCTGATTCCAAATTATTCTATTCCCTATGTAACTGGTATTTTTCTTACAGCCGGGAAGTTCTGCTTGCAAAATATTACAATTATTTTCTGACCAAGGCTGCTATTTCCCTTTACTTTCTTCCCTTAGAAGCTCATGAAAGACAACTGAGCAGCAAAAACCAAAATATTTACCGTATTTTTCAGACCATAAGATGGACCTGACCATAAGACACACCCACAAAGTAAACAAAACAAAAAGACAAAAATGTTGTGACACCTTAAAGACTATACATGCACACACGTGCACACACACACAACACACACACACATGATGCACAACACACACACACACAACCCATATCCACCACAACCACACACATCATACATGACATCAGCGGGGCCTTGGACATCTCTACAGGCCTCAAGCTGGCCACCGCAGAGACAACCAAGCATGGGGGTGCCACCAGGTGGAGGTAGTGGAAGCCTTGGCAGCGGCAACACCGGTGGAGGTAGTGGAGGTCTAAGTAGGCGCGGTGAGGCTTCAACGCCCGCCAGCCGTTTCTAGCAGCAGCAGCATCACCTGTAGTTCGCTCCGGGCGGGCAGGCAGAGGGTGAAGGGCTGAGCCGCTCAGCCGCTGCTCTGCCTCCACTGGTGTTGCTACCTCCAAAGCCGCCGCCTCCAGGCCTCCATGCTGCCTGCTGCTTCACTCAGGTCCCAGAGAGGCACCACCTCCTCTGTCTCCTCCACTGCCACCACTTCAGCTGCTGAGCAATGGAGCAGTTTTGGAAGTGTGGCTTATGTAGCCCTTTCTGTCAAGGTCAGTTTCTTGACAGTCCTTTCAAGGGAGATTCAAGGAAGATTGTTAGGGTGACCTTACTCTGTGAAAGTTTGTCCATGTGATAGCACAAGGCTGGATACTTTATCACATTCTGTGTTCTTGCCCTTTTTATGCAGCTGTGAGATAATGTTTTATTAAACCTTTATTTGACTTATAATACCAATCTCTGAATACAGTACCTTGTTCCTACACTATTAAAAGATAGGAACTTTTACTGCATTGTAGCATTTACTAAATTTGTTGCTGCTATTCGGTCTTCCAAGACAACTAAATTGCCTTATGGTATTTACCATATTTTTCAGACCATAAGACACACTTTTTCCCCCAACAGTGGGGGGAAATGAGGGTGTGTCTTATAGTCCAAATACCCACTTGGCCGGCCATGGCCACTTGCTGACCTGAAATCTCATGAGATCTCGTGAAATCTTGATGAAATCTCACAAGATCTATTACAAGAACTCACGTGGAAACATGTGACCGACCTGCACAGCCATTTTGAGGGGAGTTATCCCCCCCACCCCAAAAAGGTTGAGAAAGCCTGCTTTAAGACATAATTTAAGTATTTCTCTCCCAACTTTGGCTTCTTTTTTTTTTCTCAGTGGGATGATGTCTGCTAAAGTTCATAACAGCTGTCTTCTCATGCTTGTCCTTTACTTGTGTTCTGCAGACTTGTGGTTTGGCAAATAATTATGTCAAAAATAATTCTAATGGTGCCACGTATCCTCTCAACTCACAGCTATTTGCTTTCACCTACAGTATTTGCCAGAGTGAGGTGTTCTATCACCACCCCATATTCATGTCCCAGAGGTCTGGAAATGCACAAGCACCAGCATGGACCCAGACAAAGATTGGGTTGAAGTGTCTTCATTAGGGCATGGAGCACACAGAGAGCCCATGTGTATGTTGTTACTTGGGCCTGTACACATTCCTAATAGTAATTAAATGAGTTACAGAGCATCAATAATGTCTGCATGATGCTCTTGCTTTCACAAGGTGCATTGAATATATATAAACATAATTGCTTGTCATCAAGTTGATTCCAACTTATGGTAACCCTTTCCAGGGTTTTCTAGGTACAGAGTACACAGAAGTGGCTTACCATTCCCGTCTTCTGCGGGGGTATGCTGAGACTGTGCATTGTACCATTCATTACCTACCCAAACTGGCTCTTCTTCCAGGAGGTACAATGGGAAATCAAACTCCTAACATCTGGCTCCCCTAGACCACTGAGCTATCCAGACAGGAATACAATATTTATTTTCCCATTTAGGATGAATAAATGAATGCTATAAAACCTGGAAAAATCACAAAAATGCTTCAAGTTGCCTTTCAGATGTAGCTTCTGAAAGTAATCTAGTGATACATGTTCTACCAGTGGGTCCCAACATTTGGCCCACGCCCCACAGGGGACTTCAATTCCCAGACGCCTAAATCAGTACATTGGCTGATCAGTGCTTTGGGTAATTGATTTAGGCTTCTGGGATTGGAAGTCCAAAAATCAAAGGTTGAAAAACACTGTATTATACCTGAACAATTCAAGTGTTACTACCTGTATCCTGAGTAACTTTGTAACTGCTAGTTACACTGTACATTTCAAAAAGTAAGACGTTATATGTAACTGTAGCTCATACTTAGTTCCTTCCATGCTTTGCTTTCAGCTTCTCTTTGCACCCTCTAACTCCCAACAATATCTGAAACTCTGAGCAAAAGTGCATACAGGTAATGAATTAGGATAATTTGTTATCCCAATCCAATTTCATTCAATTTCATGGATTTTTATCAACCTCAAGCTGATTTAAATTTTTATTCAGGGGAGTGATGCGGGATCTGCGAGCACAATTGGCATAATACGGCCCCTGGCAGAGGTTACACCAGTCGAAGAAGGTTCCTGGTCACTGGCCCTTGCCAGTATGGAAATTGGGGAGCGGATTAATAATCATAGGATTGATTCACCCACATCTGACCTGACCGGCAGTTCTGCAGAGGGAAGCTGAATAGCTAAACGCCAGTTAGGAATTAGGTTATTCCACACTTAGAGATTAGCCCAAGCCCTAGTGCAAATAGTGGCCATGTTTACTCTTGAGCAAGCCATGAACAATGGATTTCCCCTGTCAGTATTTGCCTTAGTTAATTAACTTCCCCAAGAGAAGTTCCCAATTAACCCGGGTAAATGGGTGATGTGATTTTCTGTCAGATGACGATTCTACCATACGCAGCCTTGAACATAATATATACTGATGATTTTCCCTCAATAAACCACTGGTCTTCGCTCCATCTTGCCTCGTGTCATTACTCGACCAGTCTCCTCCGGGACCTCAAGGGCCGCTTCACGGCCCCAATCCAACAGAGTGATTCATCTTCTCAGCAGTAGTATAGAACCATAGTCATCAGCTTGTTGTCAGGTTTGTTTGTTTTTTGCTCATAACAGACTCCTGTTCCCTCAAAGTTAAGGATTTCAGTTGATGAGGTACACATAATTGTGCCTCTTTTACTTTGAGAACTGCAGGGAATGGATTTGCGTGAAGTGGAAGCATAATTCTAATATAATTAGAAAAAATAGTTTTTGCAATAACACTCCCCATGCTCCTAATTGTGTTGAAGATAATCCCTTAAATTACTGTTAAATATGCCTTTTACTGTAGCAGTGAGAAGAAAGACTTGATTATGTCATTCTCAGATGCTGTATTTTAAAAAAATATCCAAAGATTATGTAGTTTTAAAAGTTATTCTTTTTGCTACTTTGGAAGTATCCATGGATATTTGAATCCTTGTTATCATGAAACACCTAAAATGCAATTCTTGTTTTATAGATGGTTTTGATAGGTCTTCCCTCATTCCTGAGGCAAGATAGAAGAATGGGTCTATGTGTGCCAGAGAAGATAAAAGAGATGATAAGTCTATTAAGGGACCATAACTTTATTTGGACTGCAAGTCCCAGAATTCCTTTGTGGTTATAATGACCAATCATCAAGCTGGGGAATGTTGGAAGTTTCAGTTCTCCTAAATAATGTTTACAATCTCTGCCTTAGACAACCAAATGCTGCCTCATATATTGCCAAGGAAGAAGTCTTTCACCTCAGCTTCTGCATGACTTGGGGCCCTCTATAGCACGGAGGTACCAAATGAGCTTCAGGTCTCAGGCCATTGCGTCTATTAAATTTATACATAATCCTTATGACGAGTATAAATTATGTAGCTCATTATGGCAGAAAACATATTGCTTCAATGTAGCAAGTCTCAGCTAGAGTAGGCCCAGTGAATTGGTAGAATTTACAAAGGAATTGACTCACCAGATCCCCATGGTTTCAATGGGCCTAGTCTAGCTTTGGCCCGCTATGCTGTGATTCATTCACAATTTTCATAAGTTTTGTGACATCAAGGGATTCCCCCCCTACATTTCTAATACTTCTACAGTATCTGGCATTTTCTATGGTGAACATAAAGGTGATGTACCTCTCTCTCCTCTTCACCATTTTATCCTCACAACAGTTCTGTAAGGTATGATTGAGAAAGAGTGATTGGCCCAATATCACCCAAGTGAGAGAGTTTGACTGGTCCATTATTACCCTAGCTCAAAGAATGTGACTAACCGAAGGTCGTCCAATGAGTTTCAAGGCTGATTGGGGACTTGAATTCAAGTTTCCTGAGTTGACTCCTAATCTAACACTTTAAAACCTAAATCACACTGACTCTCAAAGCAGACTTGAGCCTTAAATTTGCAAAACTGATTGATTCAAGCTTTTTTCCCTTCAATTATTGGGCAACTGCTGGATAGCTCAATGGTTCTAACTGTAAGGTAGAACAATACTTCTGTGGATCCTTCATTTTTCATCCAGCATTTGTAGAATTAAAAAGCTTTAAAAGAATTTCTGAAGGTTAAATTGCAAAAAAGGAAAGAAAGAAAGAAATTTAGAAGTTTTCATAGTATCAAGTTTTCATAGTATCAAGAAGGTAAATGATAGCTGATCCACCCACTCAATCATAAGTGGCTCCTGCTTCCTCCCAAGATCACTCCAACTGGACACCAACTTCTTAGGCACTAAGATGATCTCAGCCTGAGGTTACTATATGATAACATCTCTCCTGGCAGCCACTTAGCCAGCCATATGGCAGAGCTCAAAGGCAAAGTGAGGAAGTTTATTTTATGTGAATTAATTTTTTGTTGTGAAATATTCTGCTTCGGTTTTTCTTTTTGGGTATTTTTTTGAGTTATGGAGAGCCAGAAACATATAAATAATATCACAGACTCAGAGAAAAAAAACACTGAAAATTCTCAGACAGCATAGGTGCCCAAACTACAGCTAGGGTGCCCAAACTACAGCCCATGGCCAGATCCAGCCTGCGCCACCCTCACCACTTCTGGTGGTGCCATAAATGCACCTGCGGCTGTTGTAAACACATTTATGACAACGTGGGCATGTTTTACTTCCACTTCTGGTGGGAGGAACCACATTACTGGCTTGCTGTACCACATGACCGGCCCATAGTCCAAAAAGTGTGGGCACTCCTGGTATAGCCTGTCAGTCCCAAACTTTTGGCCATCAGATGGGTTAGGAGTCTTCTACGCCTGCCAAGTCTTTGTCTTCAAATGATGCCATTGACCTGCCACAAGATGGAAATCTTTCTTTTCCATTATGCCTGACTTTTATCAAGATGGATACTTTGACCTCTTCCAGGGATGTCTCTCCATGTCAAATAAGCAATCATTTCTTAATCTGCCACATCATCATCATCATCATCAAACTGACCTTTCTTATATTGTCCAAGGGCTTAAACCTTTTAAAAACATTAAAAAGTACATGTCACGTTATGTATAAAGCAACTTGTACTTGTTCATTAACATTTGGAATAGATTAAGTAGTTACTGAACTCATAGTGAGAGTACATTTCTGCTTATTTTTTTGCTACCTAAAAGAACAGTGCATATAAACCTTTGGCGATAAACAATCAAATATATGAGGTAAAATGACCAGTTTTGTAGGCATGGCTTATGGATGGCCAATTAAAATTCTGCACACAGCTTTAATTCACTTGTTCTCTTTGTCGTTGTCCAGTTGCACAGTCGAGTCTGACCCTTTGGGATCCCATGGACCATCGCACAATAGGCACCCCTATTTACGTGTTCTATTCACGTGGCCCAAATAGCCACAGCACAGAGTTAAATGCTTGATTCCAATGGAAACAATCAGTTCAAGTGTGTCTGGGCTGTGACCAAAGAGTGTGCAATACTCTGCACATTTTAAGAGTAGTTTTAATTATTGCTCTAAAAAAGTCTAATAATAATTAGAGACCAGGACAGCTGCTGTCATGCAGCAGGATGAAGAGAACAGGTGATACAACAAAGGGGCAGAGCTCAGAAAAGTTATTTTGGGGGTCTGCATCTCCTTGTTGTTGTTGTTCAGTAGCACAGTCGGTTCCGACCCTTTGCGACCCTATGGACCATTGTTCTCCAGGCACCTCTGTCCTCCACCATCCCCCTCAGCACTCCCAGTTCTGTGCCCATTGTGTCTACAATCCCATCTAGCCATCTCATCTTTGGCCTCCCCCTTCTTCTTTTGCCCTCCACCTTTCCCAACATCAGGGCCTTCTCAAGTGAATCCTCCCTTCTCATTTGATGTCCAAAATACTTTAGCTTCGTCTTTACTATTAGCCCTTCCAATGAGCAGTCAGTGTTGATTTCTTCTAAGATTGACCTATTTGTTCTCCTTGCTGTCCAGGGTACTCTCAAAACTCTCCTCCAACACCACATTTCAAAGGCATCTATTCTTCTGCGTTCAGCTTTCCTAATTGTCCAGCTCTCACATCCGTACATTACCACTGGGAATACCATTGCTTTGACTATTCTAATTTTTGTTTGCAATGTGATGTCTCTGCTTTTCACTATGTTCCCCAGGTTTCTCATGGCTTGTCTCCCAAGAATCAGTCGCCTTTTTATTTCATGGCTGCAATCCCCATCTGCCGTGATCTTTGATCCCAGGAAAGTAAAATCTGTCACTGCTTCTACTTCTTCCCCATCTATTTTCCAGGAACTGATTGGGCCTGTTGCCATTACCTTGGTTTTCTTGATATTGAGTCTCAAACCAGCTTTTGCACTCTCCTCCTTCAGCCCAATCAAGAGGTTCTTTAGGTCTTCCTCACTTTCTGCCATTAGGGTGGTATCGTCTGCATATCTCAGATTGTTTATGTTTCTCCCAGCAATTTTAATCCCATATTGTGATTCCTCCATCCCTGCATTTCGCATTATGTGCTCTGTGTATAGATTGAATAAGCAGGGTGATAAAATGCAGCCTTGTCTTACTCCTTTTCCTATTCCAAACCACTCTGTCATTCCATGTTCTGTCCTAACTGTTGCTTCTTGGTTCATGTACAGATTTCTCAGGAGGCATATGATGTGCTCTGGTATTCCCATCTCTTTAATTACTTGCCACATCTTGTTGTGGTCCACACAGTCAAATGCCTTAGTGTAATCAATGAAACAAAAGTAAACTTGTTTCTGGTATTCCTTTGTTTTCTCCATGATCCAACGTATGTTGGCAATGTGGTCTCTAGTCCCCCTGCCTCTTCTGAAACCGGCCTGCACCTCTGGTAGTTTTCTCTCCACATGTTGCTGAAGTCTGTCCTGTATTATCTTGAGCATCACCTTGCTGGCGTGTGGGATGAGTGCAATTGTTCGGTAATTTGAGCATTCTTTGGCGTTGCCCTTTTTTGGGATTGGGACGTATACTGATCTTTTCCAATCCTGTGGCCACTGTTTTGTTTTCCAGATTTGCTGGCATATTGAGTTCTGAATGTTATGATCCAAAATAATAATTAAAAGCATAACTTTTCCAGCCAGGCTCTGGGACAACTGCTTTGCTAGGCCAGACTTTGGTTTTATTTGGTAGTTTAATGGCATTAATGGCAAGAAGTATAGCAATTGATTCCAAAATACTTCCTGCTAAATTGGTTATATGATAAAATAGAAGGAGGCACCTGCTGTGAGGAAACACTCGACAGTGCCCTGCTTCTGTAAGCTCAGTTTCAATTCCTTCACTTCATTTTTTCAAGATTGAATTCAAACCCATTGGAAAGATAACTTGGAGTCCCATGGTGCTTAATGTGCTCTGCTCCTTTGACAAATATTTCCGCAATAATGGGGTTTGCAATTAAATGCAATGCACACAGGATTACTATTCTCCTAGGACTGTCTGTGGCACTCAAGTTTAATGGCTACAAGTGAAGTGCACAGTCACAAAAAAGGCCATAGATTAGAAGATAAAGAGTGACTGATGCAAGAATTGGGGTGAAAAGGCATTAGCAAGACATTACTTCATTTTGAAGCACTGCATTTAAAAAGAAAGTATTTTTGGAAAGGCAAGGAGCAGAAATGTAACTCTGTTTAATGGGAAAAAAATATATTTATGACAATATAGGAGGAATCATTTGACACATTCATCTTTCTCACATTACAATGGCAAGTTGGAGGACTTTAAAGTTTGTGTTGGGTGTCGAATTAGCAGTGTAAGTGAGCAAATTACATTGCTATATACTTTAAAATGAGACATTGAGAAAGATAAAGGCAAAGTCTATAGTCAAATATGTAAATTAGAATACTTCTAAAGCAGATATTAGGAATGTTAAGCAGATATTGGGAATGCAATTCAAGGTGCTGGTAATTACCTTTAAAGCCCTACATGGTAGTGGGCCAGTATACTTGTGAGACCGCGTCATCCCAAGAACATCTGTCTGTCCCACCTGAGGCTTTCTAATTGTTCCATCTGCTAGAGAGGCGCATCTCTCTAGCACCAGAAAGAGGGCCTTCTCAGTGTCTGCTCTGGCCCTGTGGAACCTCCTGCCAATTGAGTTGCATCTCCAGATGGAGTTGCTTCCCTTCAGGGAAAGGCCTAAAAACCTGGCTGGCAAAGCAGGTGTGGGCCACCAATGACGTGGTGACCCCCCACCTGCTGGCTGATCTAGGAAGAACACACTCTCTCTTTTAATCAGTAAGGGTTGGGGTAATTTTTGATAGTCGTTTTTAATGGGGTTTTTATAGGTTTTAGAGTTTTTAACTGTGATGTTGGTTTTTATTCTTTGTGTGCCGCCCAGAGTCTTTTGAGTTGGGCGCCAATATAAACACCAACACCACCAACAAGCTTTTTTTAAAGCCTAGTAGAGGTTTGGTGAGTAACAACGTTACTAGAGCATGGAAAAGTTGCTTCCAGGGATGCTGCCTGGGAGTGGGGGAGGGGTCTGGAAGTTATAGTACCAAATAGTATTGTGGTTTTTTAAAATCTCCTGGGATTGTAAATCTTGTCCAAAGCTATAAGTCTGGCTCTTCCGCTCTGAGATACAGTGAGGAATCAAACTCCCAATCTCTGGCTCCGCATCCAGATTGTCTAGTTATACCAGGAGTTCTCAACCTTTTAAAGCCGAGTGCCGGGTCATGCTCTCTCAGACAGCTTTGGAGGCCGGAAGGCCATTTTGCCCTTCCTCCACCACATGGCACTTCCTGGTGTGGTGGAGGTGGTGGGGACCTCAGGTTGAGAATTCCTGAGTTGTACCCTTATTGCCCAGATATAAACTAGTTATCGGTAACTGCATTGCTTATAGCAAGTTACTTCTAAATTCCAGAGGTTATAATGGTGAATCCCCAGGGCCCAGCATACCACTGTCCTTCATAGTTGGAACTATCATAGTATCACAGGAAGGTAGCTTATGTACCATTAGTCTTCCAAATCCAGTACAGTATTATGAACAGACTGGCAACAGGTTTCTAGGGGTGCAGATAGGATTATTTCTCAGCCATACCAAAAATCTCTCCTAGTGCCAGGTAGCTTCCCATCCTAGTATAAACTAGACCCAATCCTGCTTAGCTTCTGTGTTCACGGTGACAGAAGGAGGAGGATACTGCTATTGACTTTCATTGCTAGTTAGAGATCTTAGGAATCCCCACACTGACATTACCAATTAAATAGGTGTCAAGGGAGAATGTGATATCCACGGAATGGAACTTGGAGGCATGAGCGAGTTTTGAAAAGGCAAGCAGCATTTCCCAGGCCAGCCTTGGAGCCCTCATAGGTGATTAATGCACTGTTTTTCCAAACAACAAATATCCAATTCGCACTATAAAGTCTAATATTACTACATTTTACTGCATATTATGCCGTAAAGTGATGGAAACCATCCTAAAAGATAGAATAAATAGGCACATAGAAGAGAAGGCGCTGCTAAAGGAGAGCCAACATGGCTTTTGCAAGGGCAAATCATGCCTCACTAATCTGTTGGAATTTTTTGAGAGTGTCAACAAGCATGTGGATAAGGGGGATCCAGTTGACATTGTTTATCTGGACTTTCAGAAGGCTTTTGACAAGGTCCCACACCAAAGGCTCTTGAATAAACTTACCAGCCGTGGAATAAAGGGACAGGTCTTGTCCTGGATCAGCAACTGTGGTTGCTGTGGTTACGGACATTCAGCCTTTGGCTATGTTGCGGACTTTGGCAGCTGAAGACACTCTTAGGCTTGTTAAGGTCGTTGAGCTTGGGCTCCGACCTCCCCCCCCCCCCCCTGGATCTTTTTGCTTATTCTGATTTAACTTGTACTGTATGATTCCTGACTTTGTTTTTTCTTTGTTTTACTGTAATTGATATGTTGTATCATTGACATTTTGTATCTTATTTGTATATTGCTTTATATTATTTGTATCGTATTTTGTATTGTTTAGCATTATTATTGTAAACCGCTTCGAGTTCCCTTTTCAGGGAGTAAAGCGGTATAGAAATCTAAACAATAAATAAATAAATAAAAAAACTGGCTAAGGGACAGGAAACAGAGGGTAGCACTAAATGGACACTTCTCCAAGTGGAGGGAAGTAAAGAGTGGGGTCCCCCAAGGTTCAGTACTGGGACCCCTGCTTTTCAACCTCTTCATAAATGATCTAGAGGTAGGAGTAAAAAACAAGGTAGCCAAATTTGCTGACAACACTAAATTATACAGGGTAGTGAAAACTGTGAGAGATTGTGAGGAGCTCCAGAGGGATCTCTTGACACTGGGGGAGTGGGCAAAACAGTGGCAAATGAGCTTCAACATTAGTAAGAGCAGAGTGATGCATGTTGGGGCAAAAAAACCCAATTACATTTATAAACTGATGGGGTCTGAACTCTCTGCGACAAACCAGGAAAGGGACCTTGGTGTCCTGGTGGACAACTCAATGAAGGTGTCAACCCAGTGTGCCTCAGCAGTGAAAAAAGCAAACTCAATGCTAGGAATCATTAGGAAGGGTATAGAAAATAAGTCAGCAAGTGTCATTTTGCCTCTTTATAAATCTATGGTGAGGCCCCATCTGGAATACTGTGTACAGTTCTGGTCGCCATACCTCCAGAAGGATATTATGGAGTTGGAAAAAGTGCAGAGGAGGGCAACCAGAATGATTAGGGGACTGGAACACCTTCCTTACATTCTGAGGCTGCAACGGTTGGGCCTTTTCACTCTTGAATGACGGCGTCTAAGAGGTGACCTGATTGAAGTTTATAAAATCATGCACGGTGTGGACAAAGTAGATAAGGAAGAACCGTTTTCCCTATCACATAACACTAGAACTAGGGGACACTCCATGAAACTTTTGGGTACTAGTTCTCAAACAAATAAGAGAAAGTACTTTTTTCACCCAGAGGATTACTGGTCTATGGAACTCCCTGCCAGAAGAAGTGGTGACAGCTGTCAGTCTTGACAGCTTTAAGAAAGGATTAGACAAGTTCATGGAGGACAAGGGTATCAATGGCTATAATTATGGATACTTAAGGACAACCTCCGGGTTGGAGAGATAGGCAGGATATCTCTCAATGCCATTTCCAGGGAATCCTAAACAGGTATCTGCTTGGGAATACCCTGAAGGAAATGGTGAGCCACTGTGTGAGACAGAATGCTGGACTGGATGGGCTGTGGCCTGTTCCAGCAAGGCTGTTCTTATGTTCTTATGTATTATAGTTTATATTCCAGGCAAATGTTTTGGTACATTATGATCTGCCACTGTAAAATAAATCAGAAGAAACTGTTCACTTCAGAAATTCATCAAGTACCTTATGTTAACCCAATAGTCGAAGTCCATTGCAAACAGCCCCATAGTGGCTTTCAAAAGAAGTGTGGAAGACAAGCACGATAAATAATAGATGTTCATCTAGCCTTGAAATAGCATCTCTGGATCCTTTTCTCCTAGTACCCACAAAGACTTGGCTGTGTTTTCAGATCAAAGTGCTTTCAAAATGAAATTATCTTCCCAATATTCTTGTTCTCAAATGCTTCCAGTTAACTTGTTTATTATGCAGCAAATGTGTGGCTGTGCTATTCAGTTGTTGTGAGGGATCCAAATGTCTTTCCCCCCAACTAGTAGTACATCTGCTTCAGAAATACTGCATTTTCCCTGCACTCTAATCACAGTCATTTTATTGTCCGGGAAATTATTGTGCCCTGAGAACAACTGCACTTGCTCCAAATATCCATGGGAAATCAAAACCATTTTGATGTTAAATTGCTGGCAGGTCTTCCAAAATTATCGAACACCGTAATGTAAAATAATGTGGGCACACTGGGCAGTAAACAATCCCATTGCCAATAAAGATGTGATTGTGTTGCTGGATCATTTGAATTGAAGATGTGGTTGGCAAAATGGGACTGGGGGCCGGAATGGTCAACAAGCTCCCCTTTCTGGCTCGTCTGAGGCTCCCCCCTCCTATAATTAATTGTTTAATGTTAAGGTTTTGTAGATTTTATATTTGTTTTTAGATAGTAAATGGCACAGCGGGGTGGTGGTGGTAATATTGCTATGTTTTTAAGGGGTTTTTCATTGTTTTATATTGGTTTTAACTTGTGTACACCACCCAGAGTCCATTGGATAGGGCAGTATATAATCAATCAATCAATCAATCAATCATTTCCATTTTTGTTGGCGATTGGCGATACACCACGTTTTCTTTCTCCATACATATAAAGTTAAATTACAAGTTCCCTTCCAGTTTGTAGCAGTTCTCTAAGAGCTCAAGTATGAACACACTCTAAATGTTTAAATATATAGGTACAATCAGCCTTATCCCACAAATATTGAGGGTTAATAGTAGTGCAGCCCCAAACATCAAGAAGGCATTCATTGCTATTCTTGTTAGAGATGCGCAGTACTGGAATTTGGCCATGAATAAATCAATGCCACCAAATATTGTGAGCTCTCTTTTGCATTAAGGGTAAAACATCAAGTAAAACCATCTAGAAAGACACGCTGTTGAACTCTGGGATTTTTCTTTCCAAACAGATGTTGTTAGATTGCTACTGTAAGTTATGGAGGAGGATTTTTCTAGTTGGAAACAGTGGGGTCTTCCCCAGTGGGGTCAAAATACATGGAAGAGAAGAATGAGGCATGTTTCAATCCACTAACAGAACCCTTTTCAGGATGAGAATACCATTGCTTTGACTATTCTAATTTTTGTTTGCAATGTGATGTCTCTGCTTTTCACTATGTTCCCCAGGTTTCTCATGGCGTGTCTCCCAAGAATCAGTCGCCTTTTTATTTCATGGCTGCAGTCCCCATCTGCAGTGATCTTTGCTCCTAAGAATGTAAAATCTGTTACTGCTTCAACTTCTTCCCCATCTATTTCCTAGGAACTGATTGGACCTGTTGCCATTATCTTGGTTTTCTTGATATTGAATCTCAAGCCAGCTTTTGCACTCTCCTCCTTCAGTCCAATCAAGAGGTTTTTTAGGTCTTCCTCACTTTCCGCCATTAGGGTGGTATCGTCTGCATATCTCAGATTGTTGATGTTTCTCCCAGCAATTTTAATCTCATATTGTGATTCCTCCATCCCTGCATTGCACATTATGTGCTCTGTGTATAAGTTGAATAACCAAGGTGACAAAATGCAGCCTTCTCTTACTCCTTTTCCTATTCCAAACCACTCTGTCATTCCGTGTTCTGTCCTAACTGTTGCTTCTTGACTCATGTACAGATTTCTCAGGAGGCATATGAGGTGCTCTGGTATTCCCATCTCTTTAATTAATTGCCACATCTTGTTGTGGTCCACACAATCAAATGCCTTAGTGTAGTCAATTAAAAAAAAAACTTGTTTCTAGTATTCCTTTGTTTTCTCCATGATCCAACGTATGTTGGCAATGTGGTCTCTAGTCCCCCTGCCTCTTCTGAAACCAGCCTGCACCTCTGGTAATTCTCTCTCCACATGCTGCTGAAGTGTATCCCATTATCTTGAGCACCACCTTGCTGGCGTGTGGGATGAGTGCAATTGTTCGATAATTTGAGCATTCTTTGGCATTGCCCTTTTTTGATATTGGAACATATACTGATCTTTTCTAATCCTGTGGCCACTGTTTTGTTTTCCAAATCTGCTGGCATATTGAATGCAGTAATTTGATGCCATCATCTTTTAGAGCTTTGAAAAATTCAACTGGGATACCATCATCTCCACTAGCTTTGTTGTTTGCAGTGCTCTTTAGGGCCTTTATGACTTCGCTCTCCAGAATGTCTGGCTCAAGTTCAATTTTTTCATCTCTGTGATTATCAGTAGTGTTGAGGTCCTTTTTGTAGAGTTCCTCTGTGTACTCTTTCCATCTTTTCTTAATCTCTTCTGCATCAGCTAGCTCCTTTCCGTCTTTGTCCCTTATCATGGTCATTTTTGCTTTAAATTTTCCCTTGATTTCCCCGATTTTTTTGAAAAGATCTCTAGTTCTGCCTCTTTTGTTGTTTTCCTCCATTTCTTTGCACTGTTCTTTTAGGTAGTTTTCCTTATCTCTCCTTGCTTTTCTTTGAAATTCTGTGTTCAAATGATTGTATTTTTTCCTTTCTTCTTTGACTTCTTTCCTCTGCTATTTTAAGAGCCTCATCAGACAACCACTTTGCTTTCTTATGCTTCTTTTCTTTTGGTATGGTTTTCTTTGCTGCTTCTTGCATGATGTCCCTCATCTCTGTCTTCTGGCACTCTGTCTATCGAGTCTAAACCATTAAATCTGTTCATCAACTCCACTGTGTATTCTTTAGGGATGCTGTCTCGGTGATATCTGTCTGGTCTCCTTGTTTTACCTATTTTCTTTAGTCTAAGCCTGATTTTTGCGATCAGTAGGTTGTGATCTGAGCCGCAGTCTGCTCCAGGTCTTGTTTTTGCTGACTGTATGGAGGTTCTCCATCTTTGCCTGCAGAGTATGTAGTCAATTTGGTTTCGGTGTTGGCTATCTGGTGATGTCCATGTGTAAAGTTGCCTCTTGTGTTGCTGGAAGAGAGTGTTTGCTATGACCAGTGCGTTCTCTTGGCAGAACTCTATCAATCTTTGCCCTGCTTCATTCTGTACTCCAAGACCAAACTTGCCTGTTATTCCCTCCACTTTTTGATTTCCTACTTTGGCATTCCAGTCTCCTAATATAATTTGGACATCATTTCTTGGTGTCTGTTTTATGAGGTGTTCTAGGTCCTCATAGAACTGATTCACTGTGGCTTCATCTGCACCATTAGTTGGTGAGTATATTTGTATCACAGTGACATTGAAAGGTTTGCCTTGAATTCTGACTGACATCATTCTGTCATTTCTGAGGTTGTATCCCATTAGTGCTTTTCTCACTCTTTTATTGACAATTATGGCTACTCCATTTCTTCTAAGGTTTTCTTGTCCACAATAGTAGATATGATGGTTTCCAGAGCTGAATTCACCCATCCCTGTCCATTTTAGCTCACTGATGCCCAAGATGTCATGCTTATTCTTTCCATCTCATTTTTTTACCACTTCCAGTTTACCTTGGTTCATTGATCGCACATTCCATGTCCCTATGCAGTATTGTTCCTTGCAACATTGCATTTCTCCTCCCCCTTTCCTGTCCCTCCCCTTTCTCCACTCTGTGGTGCTAAGCATCCTGTATCATCTAACCTGTTCCTTTGTTTTGCCTTTTGTTTTGGTCAATAGGGTTCTCTTGGCAAGCTTTATGGCGTGGTTTGCCGGTTTCTACGCCATTTTTCTCCCCTCATACACTTTATCACAGTTTTAAAAGTTTAGAACATTTTAAACAACATATTATCATGCATGTTATCACACTTTAAAACACAGTCTCTATGTCAGTTGCTATATTAAATCAGTATAAAGTCTCTATGTGAGTTGCTATATTAAGCCAGTATAAAGTCTTTATGTGAGTTACTATATTAAGTCATCTACATTTCTGCATATCAGCTACTTATCCTTTGCATGGGGCTCTGAGTCTCGCCCCCTGGTTTTCCTCCTGTGCCTTCTTCCCTTCTGCCAATTGGTCCTCTCCTTCGGTGCTCGGTTGGTGCCTAGAGGCTGGGGATGGTGGTGTCCGGGGCTTGGGAGGGCTCGCGGCGGGGCAATGGCCAGCCTCCCGCCACCCGGCTGGTCCTCCTCCTCTTTACCCCCCCGGCTGGGGATGTTGGTGTCCGGGCTTGGGAGGGCTCGCGGCGGGCAATGGCTGGCCTCCCGCCGCCTGACTGGTCCTCCTCCTCTTCACCCCCCAGCTGGGAATGGTGGTGTATATAAATGCATAATCCTCAAGAGGGAATTGCATTAATTAACAAGTTGCAGCTTGCATTTCTAATCATGTGCCAGTTGTGAAACTTGGCACTTAATGAGAAATGCAAATAGCAACTCAGTTAGTGGCAGCTCAGCACTGTGATTGATGAAATTACACTTATGCCATTATAAAATCCCAATAGGATTCTGACCACTGGTTTCAACTTGCTTAAATTCAGAGCTTGGAAATCTCCCCCCCCCCTTTGTTTTTTTTTACTACCACCTCTGTGGGTGGGGCCAAATCTGTGGGTGGGGCCAAATCTGTGGGCATGGCCAACGCAATGGGGTATGGAGGTGGGTGTGGCCAGCCAGGTGGGCATGGTCTGGGAAAATTTCCGCTACTGGTTCTCCCAAACAGGACAGGACCTGCTTCAGTGCATCACTGCTGGAGTGCCAAGGTTGGCTATCACTGCTATAGGCTCAAAAAATGATTTTTTTCTGGGAACTGGATCGTGATATTAACATTAGCAAATTAATTATTGCTTCTGGATCACCAAAACAATTCTGAGTTTATGTAAAAAATACCATGCACCATTGGTGATTTCAGATTTTCCCCCTTCTACTTGGACAATGTAAGATTAGTTCCTGTGATGATTGGTTCCTTTTCTACGGCTTTCTGTTTTTGTGTGTGTTTGTTGGTGGCATGGCTTTGATATTTCGGGGGAGAAGATGGGTTCCATTGGGAACACAGAGTTTAATTCTGTGTCACTTTTCTATAAAGTTCATTTTCACCTCACAAAGAAGCTTTGTCTGGGAAAATGTTCTAGCAAAGAAGATCCTCAAAGAAACCAAATTTCCAACATATATTTTCAAAAAAGTGCTGCTTGGAGAAGCAGTGGTAGGCCACCTACTGAAGTCAAGAGTGGTGGAAATTTTAACCTACATGGAAGAGTAATCTTTGGTTTAGAATCAGCATACGAGTCCAAAGAAAAAGAACTTTCCATAATGTAGTTCAGTGCATTTTATTATTCTAATTATTTTCAGATTTATATTATTTAATTTGATTTGGAATGAAAGCTATGAAATTCAAAAGAAATGTCATAACATTTTTGAGATTTTATGAAAATTAACCTAGACATGAAAGACTGCAGTGGCTTTGTGGTTAAGATGCTGAACTTGAGTACTGGAAGGTCAGTAGGTCACCAGTTCAAGACCCGAGTCCTGCACAATGGAGTGAGTTCCCATCTCTGTCCCAGCTCCTGCCAACCTAGCAGTTCGAAAGCAATAAATTGCAAGTAGATAAATAGATACCACTTCGGTGGGAAGGTAAACAGAGTGCGCTGCATTGTCTAGTCATGCCTGCTACATGTCCAAGGAAACATCTGCAGACACAGATAGTGCTGGCTCTTTGGCTACAAACAGAGTGAGCACTGGACCTTAGAGTTGGGTACGACTGGCTTTCAAGCAAGGATGGCCTTTACCTAACCTAAACATAGGAATCTTTGCTTCCATTTTAAACATACAATTCTTGCTTGTTTATCTCCTCTCCACTAGCCTTTGCAATTTCTATTGTTACTCTTCTTTTTCCCTAGGAAAGAAAGACTTCAAAATTTTCCATTGGCTTTTACTGAATCATTAGAGCAACATGTACCAAGCAGCTGTGGCTGTTAGAGGAACATTTTCAAGCTAGTGAAGAACAGTCATGCATTATTGACTCCTCCTGTTTGTCTTCAGCATTCTAGAGGTTTATATGTTTGTTTTTAAAGAGCTGGAACTCAGACTTGCCATCAAGCTATATTTACCACTGAACGTGAAGAGCTAGCTGACTCCTATCTCAGAGGTATTGTGGATAGATTGCAGTTACCCGCTGATGAAGGACAGTGCATGCTCAGAAACAATTTTACATATCACATTATTTTGTCTTCCCTTTAAGGTCCCATTCAAGCTATTTTGCTACCTGAAGCACAACAACAAATAGTGTTTCATTACTAAGTGGAGTGAAGGTTTGTCTCTAAAGCAACGTCAGGCCTGCTCCATCTCAGTCTACACCTAACAACCCACTTCTTACTATTGGTAGAGGATCAGAATCCCATTCTTTTCATTCCTTCTCATTTATCCTTCGCTGTCACCGCAGCCTTCTTCTTCTCCTCCTTCTCCCATGTCTAGATCAGATGTTAAACTGTGAAAATGAAGCCACCTTTGGATGAGTTCTTTCCATTGTTCCTTTTGCCTGACCTAGTGTGAGAAAGATTAGCCAGCCCAAGGTTGCCGTTGCCTGGGGTATGCGCTGTTGTGGTTCAAAAATACCACAATCTTTGAGGAGGCTCTTTCTGTGTACCCCTCCCTTGCTGCTGAGCCATGTACTGCGTGAGTGTGTGGGAGAGGAAAAGAGAGAAGAGGGAAGAAACTACATGTTGAAGACTTTGTAATTTTAGAACAAGGTGTAGTTTTCTTCTCAACAATTGAGTTATAAAGTGAATATGAGTCAGACCAGGTATTAAATCAAATGCACATTTCCTCTTCTTGCTATGTTACCCTCCAGACTTACAAATCTTTCAGTGCTATGTACTAGAGACATTGGAAATGTGTACAGAGCCTTGCTATCTCTCAACCCACAAAACAAAAGCAAGCTAATTTGCCAACTCTGGATTGAAGCACGCTAATGTTAGCATACAGCAGGGGTTCCCAAACTTTTCAAGCCAGGGAGAGGGGGGAGTCACGCTCTCTCAGGCAGCTTGAAGGGCCAGACGGCCATTTGGCCCACCCTGCACAATGGTGGTGGCCGTTTTGTCCCAACAGCTTCAAAGGGGCATCCATTTTGTTTCTTGAATGCCCTTGGAGCAGCGGGGGGCCACATGAAATGGCACCGGGGCCCGGATCTGGCCCACAGGCCTTAGGTTGGAAACCCCTGGCATACATTGTCTTTTCCTTCACATGTCTTCTAGGTATTAAAATAAGTGTCTTGTCTAGCCTGCCTATAGCTATGTGTATGGCACTTACTTGCTGTGTGAATCCTCCCTTTGCCCAGCTCTGCCTGTCATCCTGGCTCTATATGCCATTGGCACCTGCATCTTCTGCTCCAGATACAGATGGTTGTATTTTGGGGGTAGTTGATCCACCCTCCGCCCAGATTCAGGAATAGATATGAAGTGTGCTTAGACCTTGTAGAGGAGGAGTTTTGGTAGCAAAACAGTTATAATAATAATTTTGTGTCAGAAGTTATTCTGGGTTGAAATGATTTTTGCGGAACTCCACTCAGGGAACGCCCAAATGAAGCTCCTTTCATGTCCCCAAGAACTCGGACAGTCATGCAGTACCCGAGTCTCAAACTGCCAATTTGCCAGCCTTCCAGGAATAAGGTGAGCTTCTTAACCACTGAGCCACCGCAGCCAACTAAAAAAACCAGTTGTAATTGGCTTTGCCTCTCATGATCCTGCTGTCTGCCCCGCTTATCCCAATGTCCATCAGCAGTCAATGATAACATCAATCATAATAGGCAGTCATTGCTATTGTTAATAAGATATCTCTTTCCCTCTGAAATAACTCTTCCTAGCATTGATCTCTATCCTTTCAGAAGAGTTGATCTATGGTTTAAACTAGGGAGAGCTGTGCTGCTGATGGTTGAGTATAAACAGTGTAAAATACAGGGTGGAGGAGAGGGCACAGCCTAGCAGAATGCATCTGTACAATTGGACTCTTCATCTCTTTTGTCACAGACACAGTTTTAAAAGCTAGACTTCCCTTGCAGATACTTTGATCATTTGTTGTTAGAAAACAGTCTCTGAGCAGCAGAAGCAACATCATAACATGAAATAGCAGTGATCACAGGGTGGTTTTCTACCCCCTCTTTTGGTATCTAAACAATGCTATTCAAACTAAATGGTATGGGAGCAATTGTACTATACTTCCTTTTTCTCAATCAGTATCTTTATATGCACTTCAATGTTCTTGTCTTTCAAGCAAACAAAGATCAAGAACTAGAGTTAATGTTATCTGATTCCCCACCCCCTTGGATTTACTCTTGCTAAATAATGAGGAGATCCCCCGGTGGCTTAGTGATTAAGACGCTGAGTTTGGAGACTGGAAGGTCGGGTTTTTATACTCGAGAGCTGCACGGAGACATGAAAGGAGCCTCACTCAGGCATCTCCTGAGTGGAGTTTCTCCAGCAAAAATCCTTTCAACCCAGAGTAATCTCTGACATGAAATTGTTATTATGAGGAAATACCCCATGTGGTATAGTGGGCAGAATGCTGGACTAGGACTCACAAGTCTTGGGGTCAAATCCAATCACCCATGGAAGCTCATTAGATTGTGGAGTTGGTAAACCCCAGTCCTTAAATATCTCGCTGACCAAGCAGGGTCTCCATAAGTTGACAGCACATAACAACAAATATGATTCAATGTAGTTCAACTAGGAGGATAAGGCAGGGTGGCTTCACAAACTGAGCAAATGAAACACTACCCACTTAATCCCAGCTCCCCTCCAACAACTAAGGGGAGTGCATGCAAGGTTGATTCAGTAGCTTCACCCAGATCTCATGACTTCATCTTCTGCCCTAGCATCTGCTGCCACTGAGTTAGGAACGTCAGTCACACATTGCTCCCAAAAGAATGCAAGACAGGGCAAGGATCTGTCTAATATTTGCACATAGCAATTTCTATGGCTAGATGCACATTTCAAAATAATGATAATAATAATAATAATAATAATAATAATAATAATAATAATAATAATAATTATTATTATTATTATTATTATTATTATTATTATTATTATTATTATTATTATTATTATTATTATTATTATTATTTAAGGACTAACACATCTCACCTTAGTGGCATACATGTAACTATTAGCCTGCTCAATGTGTTGTCTTGGTGCTAAAATTCTAGGAACTGAACTAAATAAAGGTTCTTGTTTTCCATCTTCACCTCCAAATGTGATGTTTAGTTATTTTAGTTTGAGATGTATTTGTCCATTATCTGTTTTGATTTGTTCTGTGGTCTGTCATGTATTTAATATTTTCTTGTACACCACCCAGTATGGGATACTACCCAAATGGACTGTATAGAAATGTAATAAATAAATAAATATCCTTGGATATTAATTGGAGCACCCTGCAAATAAGGGATGCCTTGCCACCAAGGACTGTCCTTGGTAAATTTGGGCACATGGACACCATGTATGCTGTGCATACTAAAGTTCTTTTATAACAGTGACCTGCAAGAAATACATCCAGACGGGTTCCTGTCCTAGATTAGTTCATGACAAATGCTTTTCTAAGCATAACTCCTTCTTTAAACCAGTTGGAGAACTAGAAACCTTCTGTTCTATATGAAGCCACTACATATAGTGAAGTGGTGATGACTTTAACCTGAATTATTTTTTATGCATTCTGGACTGGCTAGCCAGTGAAGGGGAGCCTTATGAGCTGTAGGGCAATCTTCTGATTTGAGCAGGGACCTTGACTGAGCACTGTGGTCATCATATCTGTGTTGTGTTGGGTTGGCTCTCTTTAGATCAGCTTCAACAATCTTGTTGCAAATGGAGGTACACAATGTAGCCCAATTATACAGATATTTACTTAAAATGTTCACTGCACTTTATTCCCAGGAAAGAAGGTACAGTACATGTTTGCAGCCTGACGTTTTGCTCCTTGAATGCTGGCCATAGCACGTTCTCCAAGCCTCTTCAATCAGTTTTTCTAACCCTCTTCCACCACTTGATCTTCAGTTGTTATTGATTCCACATCATCTTCTGCTTCTCAGTGACATTTTTGTTTAGCCACAGTGTTTTCCTCTGTCACACTGCCTCTGTCAACTAGCCAATTGAGCTGTTCTTGTGTGTAAACAGTGGTGGGAAAGAACTGCAGCAGCCCTGAATGTAATACAGTACTGTACTTTTGAGGATCAGATGGCTCCTTCAACAGTTTTATTAACACTGGCTCATGTGTGTTTTTAGGGCCATTGGCAACAACAACAATTTTCTAACTCTGTTTTGACCTACAGACTAATTAGTTCCAGATGGTACAGGCATATTAAATATCTAGCATCAAAAACAAGTGCTTTGCTTTCTGTTTAGCCTTGTTGCCATAGGGAACTATAATCCAAAAGAAACAAGAGGGAGGGAAATTATCCCCAACATTAGCAGGTCTGTAGGGTGTGTGTGGAGTCACTCCTTCTAGAATCCCGCAACTAGCGTTGGCCGTCCTAGGTGAATAAGATGGACTAGTAAAAAAAAAAAGTAACTTTTCTAAGCTCTGATTAGATGTCAGGCATGTTGGTTCCATCCATATTAAATATATATAGTTATAGTAACTCTATTTTAATAGATGAGTTTAAATAGATATGTATTTCTCAAAATAATATAAATATTTATGGTTTCTTAGAAACTGGCTAGCATCACATTCCTTTAAGGGGATTTGTCATTGTGAGTCAGTTATTCAATTAGAAAACAGCTTCTCTTTTTGGGCACACTACTAATGGATGAAATGCATATGCCAAAGCTTTGTTGTTAATGCAAGAGGAGAGTGTCCATGCTGGAGTAGACCAAATGATCTGAAATGTCCTGTTTTCTTGACTAATTTACTACATATTCCAACCAGAAATGGGAAATAATGATCTTGAAACAGGAGTAGTTAAACTTGTGCTGCATTATTTAGGACCAGACTACATGAAACCTGAAATTATAATTACGAGATAGCATATTACAGTCCACAGTCCCCCTCCTTTCCTTCCTTCCTCTGCTCCAACCTCTGCTCCTTCTTCTTTCCTTTGGTCCTATCTCTGCCAATCATTTTACAAGGGCAAAAATATGGGAAATAATGACCCAGCAATAAGGTAATAGGATGATCTAGCACTAATCTCACATTAGTGATAATTTGTTTTTTAAAAATCAGAAGATAATAGGGGAAGTGATAAGAATGTGGAGGTATGTTTCCCTCCAGTCCTGAACATCATGCCCCAATTGCCTAGCTCACTGAAATACAACCTATAACATGCGCTTATCTTTACAAAAACTATCATAACTAACCACACAGGAAAAAGCCTGTTTGAATTGTTCCAGCTTGAAAAAGAAGAAGTACCCCCAAGCAGCTAATAACAAAAAGCTACTTTGGGAATAAAAAGGGCTAGACTGATTCAAACCAGCCTTTGCATCATTTAGTAATTTAAAAATATTTCAAATTCATCCTTTTTATTAGTGGAGCAGATCCTGCAGTATTTGTCATCTCTAGTCACAATCTTAATTGAGTCCCTCTAAAAAGATTGGTCAGCATTCTAAAAGTATTCTTTTAAAAAAACATTAAAGGAACTTTTAAAATAAAATTCTCACACATTTTTGCCTAGCAATTGATGTGATAAAGATCCTTTCTATTCTATTCTATTCCGTTCCATTCTATTTTTTGTTTGTTTGTTTATTGAATTTCACAACATTTTCACAATATTTTAAAGTGCTTTTCTCAATCTCAATCGAAGTCTGAAAAAGCCATACATTGAGTTATTACACACTGTTAGCTATATTCTGAGGTCATATATACAGGCATTAAACAAACACACTGATACTTATAAACAAGTTAAGGTTGGTCTCACACTGTGCATGAAAGGAACATTTTCAGGCACAATTCAAAGGGCTGGTTTTGATCTATAAAGTCTTAAACAAGTTGGTCCAAATTATGTGAAAGACCTCATTTTCATTTATGAGATTGCCTGGGTTTTAAGATCATCAGGAGAGGCTTTTGTCTTGGTCCTGCCACCATCATAGCTGTGTTTAGTGGATCCAAGAGAAGACATTCTCCCTTGTTGCTCCCAACGTGTGGAAATCTCTCCCATGGGAAGTCAGGCTGCTCCCTTCTTTGCTGTCCTTCCCCAAGCAGACAAAGAGTTTCTCTTTCAGGCATGTATTCTTTCATTACCTGCCTGCCTACAAGAGTTTTCCTAAAATGGGGCTGGTGGTTTTGTTTTTAATTTAGTTTTTAATATTGTTTGTTTTGCTAGTGTAAGCCACTCTGGATCCTCTTGGAGAAAAAAGGTGGGGCACAAATATTTTTAGTAAATTAGTAGGAGGGATAACAAAAAGTTGCTACAACCTGGGCAGTAGTAAATTTCCCATGTTATCAACCACAGCCTTTTCCACATGTGTGCAGATATCCACTGCAGTATAGATTTGTTTACAAAACAAGTTGCCCAGGTTCAGCACAAAACTAATGGTCCTTCTTCCTAAGCAGGTTAAATTGGGTCTTAATCAGTTTAAATGCCAATACCTGGCCATATTTTGAGAATCAACCACTCTATACTACACTCAGACTTTCTGTCCCATTTGTAAAACCTTCTCCCTCCTCCCCCCACCTTTCTTCTTTCTTTCTTACATCAGTGGAGCATTCAGATTCTTGAAGAGGAATCTGGAAGACAGCATGTAGTAGAAGACATACAGCAGATCCCACAGGAGAACATGAAAGAGACTGAAACTCAGCCAAACAGAGTCACTGAACCCACAAACTACAAAAAAGAAGAATGAAAAATGCTGGGAAGATCCACAGACCCAGTAGCTATGCCAGTGGTTCCCAACATGGGACCCAGGCACCACAGGGGGACTTCAACTCCCAGAAGCCTAAGTCAGTACCTTGGCTGATCAGTGCTTTGGGAATCAACTTTGGCTTCTAGGAATTGAAATCCAAAAATCAAAGGTTGGGAAACACTGAGTTATGCTGTATCCCTAGAGAATGGATTAGATTGCAGTCCATCAGAAACAGATGTATATCCCTTTCTTCTCATCCTTGTGGGAATGATACAGCCATGAAGAACTACAGAGAAATCATATCAAGCCCTTGAAAGGAGACTCAAGGAGTAGGACTCAAGGACTTTGGGGCCCAAATTGTCTTCTTGTCCATCCTTTCAGTATTCAGAAGAGGAATAGAAATACTGGGGCAATTAGCTATGAAGCTGGTGTCAACAAGAGTGTTTTGGATTTGGGGACAACAGGCTACACTTCCTGAAAAGTGGACTGCTAGCAAGTGATGGGTTGCATATCTCACAAGGAAAGCAAGCTGCATATCTCCATTGTTTATTTATAAATTGCTGGAGTATGGGAAGCAAACATGAAAAGCTGGAAATGTTACCCCAGCAGGATAAATATTACTTGACAGGGATAACTGACACTTGAAGACTTGCCTCACTGGAATACAGCAACTGAAGGATATAAATTGTTCAGAAAGAATAGAAAGAGGGGTGGAGTTTTTAGTGTATGAGAACCAAGACACAGGAACAGCCGAAGGATTGGCTTAACACATCTTTATTGCATGGTGGTCCGGGGGAACATGTGGTAATGGTGGACGAACAGCTCAATATATACAGTGGCTATACATTTGAATGTGGCTCCACGATAGCCCATTGGCTATCGCCCGCGTGACGCCATCCCTGGTGACGCCCTTCTTGTCCAGGTGAGGTAGTGGCGGGAATCTTCCCGCGCTGGAGTTATTGCGTAATTGGGACCATATGAGCTGGACGCTCGCTATTGCCACCTAGCGGTTGCTAGCTCACGTCCTAATACAGAAGGTTACAGTGTTACAGTTGATAGGTATTACATTGTTGCAAAGGCATAGTATTAAGAACACAACAGAGTTTCAGTATATGTAAAAAAAAATACATTTTCCTAAACAGAAAAGCATGAGGACGAGCTTGGTTGTCCCACTGAGAGCACCTGGATTAATATAATTGGGGTGAAAAATCCAAAGAACATGATAGTTGGAATCTTCTATGATCACTCAGTCAAGGAGCAGAGGTGGATGAAACCTATAAAAAATTGCTACAACGTCAAAGATGTTAATGTTTATTGGATTTATACCCCGCTCTACTCAAGCACAAGGCTGGCTCAGAGCGGCAATACAACAGAGTTCATATACAGTACATACAGATTACAACAATATAGTAATACACATAATTACAGATACCAAATAAATACACAACAGATACACAACATAACAAAAATAGGAGATTTCAGCTATCTTGAGATCTTCTGTAAGGCAGGTTTTTCCTGTTGTGATCCAAGAATTTGTTGGCTTGTTGTTGGTGGTTGTTGTTGCTGGTGGACATCTTTTCTCAATTAACTGCATTAATACTGGAGTCCATGTCCCCTCAAAAAAGCTTTGACCTTTGCTCAAAAATAAGTCACAAAGCTATAACAGGTGTCAGAATCAGAGTGAAGCCAACTCTCTTCCTCAGCCAAAATGGGGCCATGAAATACTCAGAAAAGCTCCGCCTGAGAGGTAAAAGCTTCGTTAATATGATTAATGGTATTGTCTCTTTTACTGCTTTTATAGCAGCACTATACCTGCTGGAAAGTTTCTAATTCTGGTCAGGTTTATATCCAAGGGGACTTTCCTTCACTTGTTTTCTAACCTTCTCCTCTTTTTACTTCATTGCTCATGACTTATCCAAAAACCATGTGAGGAACGAGCTCTACATTGGAGAGGGCCCTCAAGAGAAATCATGTCAATTGTCTGAGTCACCTGTTCCATCTGGAGACATTGACTTCAACAGGAGCACCAACCAGATCAACCACAGAAAAACCTGTGAAGTGTAACAGGATTCAGAAGTCTGTGGGGACAAACCATCCTAAGCAGTCCAATGTCCCCATGGCATGGGGTTGCCACTGTCAAACTGATTCTAAGCAGTATCTGGCCATAGCAATGGTTTAAGAGTAATACCCCCCCCCCAACCTCAGATCATCAGCGTCCTGTCCAGTTATAAACACCATGTCAAAAATATGGCCTACTACATGGGTAGGGCCAAACACATGTTAGGCTAGCCCCATGAAAGTCATGGTTTCCATGAACGCCAGGGCTGGCCCAGCCTCAACAGGGATGTTAAATTTCTCCCAAAATAACAAATGTGCAGTACAGTAAAACCCTGACTTACACATGCCTTGAGTTACATAAAATTCGACTTACATGATGATTTTGTGGTAAAACCATGTCCCGATTTACACGATTTCCTATGGGTTTGCTTTGAGTTACATAAAGATTATTTTTCCTATGGTTTTGCTTCGAGTTACATAACAATGTCATTTTTTCCTATGGGTTTGCTTTGAGTTATGTAAAAAAAAATTCCTATGGGTTTGCTTCAAGTTACATAAAAAACTGATTTAAGCAAAAGCCTACGGAACGGACGTTTTTCGTAAGTTAGGGTTTTACTGTACTCCAATTGTGCCACCAGGACAAAGTCTGCCAACTTGTGTAGGGAGATTGCTGTGTCCTGATTGAATCCTTATGGATAATGGGGACCCTACAACCCCACATTTCTGATCTACCCTGAAGCTGGCTGGAATAACCCAGGGAGCATATATGAGAGAAAGACATTCTATGCCCATCCAGGCCTCATTTATGCATGATCAGTTGAAAAAGTGACTAGCAAGTGTACTAACCACAAAGACATAACATAGAAGCAGTGTAGCTGGGACTTGCAGGATCAAAGCACCAAACACACAGAGGGATTGACACAACTGCCTGTGTTTTTGGATGCTGCTTGTGGGAATTGTCATGAGGAGTGCCTGCATTTCCACATTTGGCACTACACTGTATAGGAAGTTGTATAGAACTGCCCACAGAAATTGAAAAATACCTGTGTAAGAAATTGTATGGCTACCACTGGCAACTGTCAAAAACATATGTGTCAAACATTGTCATGTTATGGTAAGGTAAAGGTTGCCCTTGCTCAAAAGCCAGTCATATCCAACTCTAGGGTTTAATGCTCATCTCTGTTTATAGCCAAAGAGCCAGCACTGTCTGTCTGCAGATGTTTCCGTAGACATGTGGCAGGCATGACTAAGCACTGGAGTGCACGGAACACTGTTTATCTTCCCACCAAAGTGGTACCCATTTATCTACTTGCAATTTCTTTGTTTTCAAACTGCTAGGTTGGCAGGAGCTGGAAGAGAGGTGGGAGCTCACTCCATTGTGCAGCGCTTGGGTCTCGAACTGCTGACCTGCTGACCTTCCAGTCATCAAGTTCAGCGTCTTAACCACTAAGCCACCACAGCCTGTCAGCGACCCCTTCTGGACATGTGCCAACGTTACCTTAACGTTACCTGGCACTAAACCTCCTCCACCTCAGTCCTCTCCTTGTCCCCTCCTGGGTCTCCCATACACAGGCAGCTCCAGTCTGGGACTACTGAGACTCCAAGCAGTTTTCCATGAAGTACTGGTCCAGCAAAATATTACCTTTTGCTGCAACCTGGAACATCCATGCTAAAAGTGATCCCCAGAAAATGTTAAAAGGAGAGAATGGTAGCAGTGTGGCATCTCCTGGCTTAAGCCCGCTTTGCTCTGTCCCACTCACTTAAATAAACAACAATGTATTAAAATAATTGAGGTTTATTTCTCATAAAGGATATTAAAGATACATTGTTCACAAAATAGGCAACTAAATACTCTATACATCACTACTCAAAAAGATTCAGGAAAAATCAATACTTAGGTTTCCCCCACAACATAAAATAATCTTACTCTCTTACTTATTCTAAATCTTCTGAGAGAGCAGGTTTTCCTTCCTTTATTCTTCTTCTGATTCTCTTCTCAGTCTCTTTAGATTTACCTCAGAATCACCTTAGATTTACCTCAGAATGTTTTCCTCAGCTTTACTATAAGAATATATCTCAGAAAGTTTCTTTTAAGTTCTTTAGAATATCCCTGAAGTTCTCTTTCTGAATCTCCTCAGAAATTCGCCTTCAATATTCTAAACTGAATCACCTTTGAAATTCCTTTCTCAAAAGTACCTCTCAGAAAACTTTCTCTAAGCCAATTCTCTCCCTCACTTTCTTTCATTTCTCTTTCACTGCTCTCCCTCTTTCTCTTGCCCCTTGAAAAACCCTCTCTCTGCCTTTTTTACCAAACCATCCCCTTGCCAACCTAGCAGTTTGAAAGCAAGAAATTGCAAGTAGATAAATAGGGACCACATTGGTGGGAAGGTAACAGCGTTCCACGCGCTCCGGTGTCTAGTCATGCCTGCTACATGACCACGGAAACATCTGCAGAAAGCAGACAGCGCTTGCTCTTCGGCTTTGAAACAGAGATGAGCACTGAACACTAGAGTCGGCTACGACTGGCTTTCAAGCAAGGGGAAGCTTTACCTTTACTATCCGCCTCCTGCCTTACCTCCTTTACATGAGCCAATCAGACACCTCCCTGTATTTTTCATGTATTCTGCCCGGCAACAGGGTGTTAGAGTTCAGCAAAGAGAGATAAGAAAACCTAACATATGGACTTTCAATTACATTTGGTGTAACTTGTGAGCCCATGGTAGGCTCTACCATGACACAGCCCCTATCACGTTATGGTAGTGATAGGCAAAGTATGCCTCACTTTTTCACCCCTTGTGTTTCTCTCCATCTGGAGGCCTCCAAAAGCAGCATTTAAAAACAAAACAATACTGTACATAAAACAGGTCTCTACCTCTTTTTTTTATTTATAGTTTTTAATAAACATACAAAAAAGAAAATAAAACATTAACAATACGTTAACAATACAATACACTAACAAATCCATAATATCTTACTAACAAACATTACTGTATGCTAGCACATAACAATATCTATACTCATTAATTACTATTTAACTACCAAATATTAAGAGCCATTGTTTCAAAGTCCAAAATGATAGGGAAAAAATTTTTTTTTCTATACTACCACAAATCTTTTTAACAAATAATAATCACCCTGTGAATATGTACAATGCCCGGAGAGTTTATTTTCTACTCAACTCCAAAAACTTCTTTGAAATGGTACTGGTCCTGAACTATCATTTGCCATAATAGAGTGATCCACAAACGGTTTCCATATATTCCAAAATCTATTCTCTTTTAAATTATCTCTTTTGACTTTAATCTCCCATGTCAATTTATCGTTCAATGCTAAACTCCACATTTCTTTATACCATTCTCCAATCTGTATATCTACATCGTTTTTCCAATTTCTAGCTATACATTGTCTACCCGTTGTCAGTGCGATTTCCAATAATTCTTTTTCCTCCTTGTTTAAACCCAAGCCTTCCACATTCGTTAAAAGAATAGTACCCGACACCAACTTAACACTTTTACCCAATATTTCACCAAACTCATTTTCTATTCTTCCCCAAAAATCCCTTATTTTTTTACAACTCCACCACATATGTTCGTATGTTCCATCAATTTCTTTACATCTCCAACATAACTTATCTCTTTTATTATCCATCTGGTAAAGTCTTAATGGTGTCAGGTACCATTGCCACAACATTTTAAAATTATGTTCTTTAATTCTTACATTGTTCTCATAATCCTCTTTTCCATTTATTTTTCCATTCAATCTCCCCGATCTTTATATTCAAATTTTGTTCCCACTTCCGTTTCAAGTCCTCCTGTGGATCTGCACCTCTATTCAGTATATTATAAAGCTTGCTTACAAGACCTTTAATACTGCTTTCCCCTTTTCTAATCTTCCTTACCAATTCCTCAAATTCCGTATGTATTCTATCTATCCCTATTTCTCTTTTATATTTTTTATTCCAATTGTCCACCTTTAACTTCTGAAACCAATTCAGATTTAATATCTCAAACATTTTTTTCCGCTCGGCATCAACATCACACGCTTTTAACCAATCCTTCAATAACAGCGTCCCATTTTAATCCAATATTTCCATTTTTTCTTTGTCTAATTTTATTGGGAAACACATCATATCAGTCAATTCCAAAATTGGAGAGAGATTCGGAACCATATCTTTTTTTACCTTCTTCCACACCTCCATGAGACCTTTCATCATAAAATTATTTGACCTTTTCACCTTATCCTTCATTCCCAAAAAAATCAAGTTTCCAATATTTCTATACTCTTTCATTTCCAATTGTTCCCAAATTACCTTTTCTCTTGCCAAGATCTTCACAACATTCTTAACTTGAAATGCTCGATAATATAATAACAAATTTGGCATACCCAAACCCCCTTTTTTCTGAGACCAATACCATAATTTCTTTGGAAGCCTAGATTTTTTACCTCCATTACAAAAACCATTAAACATTTTTTGAAACTCATTAATTTCTTTCTCTTTTAAGTGGATCGCTAGTGTATCGAATAAAAAGTTAATCTTTGGTAACAATATCATTTTACACATGGCAATCCTTCCGAACCATGACAGTTTTAACTTCTGAAGTTCTTGTATTTTATTCTTAAATTCAATTCTCAAACTGTCATAATTCAATCGTTTGAGTTCTTCTAATTTATTTGAAATGATTATCCCCAAATACTTCAGCTTATCTTTGATTTGTATATTAAGTGTCGACACCGTGCTACCCATCTCGCTCGGTTTCAAATTGCACAACATCAATTCAGATTTGTCCCAATTTATCTTTAATCCAGTTATAGCTTGAAATACTTGTAGATGATCTTTAATCCTATCCATCACCTGCTCCGGGTGCTTCACCATAAGCAATGTATCATCTGCATACATACTCACTTTATTACCCATAATCCCTTCTATATTTGAATCCTCCCTCATACTTTTAGCTAAAATCTCCATTGCCATTATAAACAAGATAGGAGATAATGGGCAACCCTGCCTAGTACCAGCCTCTAGCTTTACCACATCCGTAAGCTCCTCGTTTACTCTAACCTTGGCATTTCCTTTTTGATATAGTAAATCTATAACCCTGTTAAATTTATCCCCGAACCCATATTTTCTAACTATTTCCTTAATTGAAGACCACTGCAATGAATCAAATGCCTTAAAAATATCCAATGATAGTAATCCCACTTTTTCCTTTGTTTGATTAACATTGTCTATTAAATCTAATACCCTTCTAGTCAAATCCGCCATGTGTCGTCCTTTTAGAAACCCAACTTGATCAACATTTATATATTCCCCCATAAAACTATTTAAACGGTTAGCCAATATTGCCGTGAAGATCTTCGCATCTTGATTTATAAGCGAAATTGGTCTGTACGAATCCACTCTTTCCAAATTCTTACCAGGTTTTGGCAAAAGAACAATTGTAGTGTTATACCATGAAGTCGGGATTGATCCTCCATCTAGTATATAATTATATAACTTCACCAATTTCGGGACCACCACCTCTTTCAATTCTTTGTAGAACTCTGTTGATAATCCATCATCCCCCGGGGCTTTCCCTATCTTCAATCCGCTTATTACCCCCTTAACCTCTTTATCAGTTATCTTTTCCTCCATTTTCTCCCTATGCTCTTGTTTTATCCCATTCCCTAACTGTCTCTCCAATATCCTTTTAAGCTTTTCCATATCTATTTCTTTCTTTGCATATAACACCTGGTAAAATTCCCTAACTATTTTACATTTATCGCTATTCTTATTACACCTTGAACCTTGCCTGTCGACTAACACCCCAATTTCTCTTTTTTCCCTTTTAACCTTAGCTGCTCTTGCTAATAGTTTTGAGTTCTTATTACTAAATTCAAAATATTCTCTGTTTAAATAAATCAAATCTCGTTTAACTTTATCAATTACTTCTGCCTTGAGTCCTTGTAATTTCAAGAGAATTTTTTTATCTTTACTTTTTGCGTGTTCTTCCTGTAATTGTTTTATTTCCCTTTCTTTTTCTATGTGTTCTGCTTTATACTTTTTATATTTGTGGTTTGCCAATTTTATGCTTTCCCCCCTAAAAACTGACTTCATGGTATCCCATACAATGTTAAAATTAACCTCATTATTATCGTTCCATTGCCAACTTTCTTTCCAGCTTTCCATAATTGCCTCTTTGCTTTTCTGATCTTTGAACAAATTAGGATCGTACCTCCAATTTCTAACTCTTTGAATATTTTTTTGTGCTTTCAATTCCAAATATACTTTAGCATGATCTGATTCCTTAATAATCCCAATTTCCGTACCTTCTATGTCCCCAATTAAGTTTTCCGACAGAAAAACGTAATCTATTCTCGAGTAGGTCCCATGTACATGCGGAAAAAAAGGAATATGCCCTTTCCAAACCTTTAAACTCTCTCCACGAATCCTTCAAACCCATAACTTTCATCCATTTGTCCATCGCCTTCCCTTTCACACCCATTCCACTTCTAGCTATGTTTGTGCAATCTAATCCTGACCTAATCAAATTAAAATCACCAGCCACAATAGTTTTTGCAACGTTTTCCAACTCCACTATTTTCCGAATTTTTTCAAGAAACACTGCTTGGTGGTCATTCAGAGCATAAATATTTACCAACAATATTTCCTCATCCTCCAATTTTCCTCTTAACAACAAATGCCTACCCTCTTGATCAACAATCTTTTTTGTGATTTCAAATCCTAACTTTCTAGAAATCATAGTTGCCACCCCTCTTGCTTTGGATGTTCCAAACGCCATCTCATAATGTTGCATCCAACCCAGATAAAGTTTATTCGTATCTTTTGATTTCTGATGTGTTTCCTGTAAAAATAAAATATCTGGTCTATCTTTTTTCAACGCCGATTCCAACCTCCGTCTCTTAAGAACAGAACCTGTACCTTTCACATTCCATGATATTATTTTAATACTACCCATAACCAAATTCTTCTCCCAACTTTAAACTCTCCATCGGGCGTGCCACCAACAACCCTTCACCATACCAACTACATAAAACACACACTTTCACTCTCCCCACCTTCCAACGAAAAGTCGCCTCTGTCAACCAAAGAGGGGAGAGGGGGGACCTGCAAGATGCGCCCTACTGCCGGCGCTATGCGCTATTTACCCATTCTACCTCTATTAGGTACTTAAGATTAATACTATCTAATGCTCATTGTTCCTTACCTATCTCCTCCGCCACCATGATCAAGGACGGCTCCTCCTCCTCCCCTCACTGTGGTGTTCCACCTGTTGCCCCACCGGACTCCTCCCTCCCATATTCCCTCCCCAAAGCTCCAGAATCCGTCATTTCCTTCTTAAGATTTTTCCATTCTTCCGAGACTACTTGTACCAATCCCAACAAACTCAAATATTCCAATGGATTAGTGCCTTCATCAATAACTTGCATTCTTTTATCATAGAAAAAGCGCAATTGTTGTGGAAATCTCCAGTTATACCTTATGTTTTTACTCATCAATAATTTAGTAACAGGCCTCATCTTATACCTCCATGTTCTTTCTTTTAATGAAATATCATTGTAAACTTCAACATCTGAACCATCAAATTTCAACGCGTCAGGACCAACTCGTTTCAGATGAGCCATTACTTTTAATTTATCTGCCCAATTTGCGAATTTAACCAGCACATTTCTTTGAACCACTCTCCCTCTTCTTGGACCCACCCGGAATACACTTACAAAATCCTCCTGAACAAATTCCTTCCCCATTTTTAAACCATTTAACCACTGAACCACCCTCTCTCTTAACAAATCCGGAGTGTGTTCCGGCACCTGACGGATCAGAATGTTCTGCTTTCTCATCATATCTTCCACAGCATCTATCTTCCTTTCCTGTTCCTCCAATTTTAGCTTGTTCTCCCGCACCACCTCCTGAGTCCCTTTTACTTCCTTCTTTACAGCATCCACTTCGGTTTGAACCAATTTCAGCATTCCCTCAAATTTATTCAAATTTAGGTCCACCTTTTTTGTATAATCTGCCAATGATGACATCGTCTTGTCTTGCCTTTTAAATATTTCATTTCTGTCTTTCACCCTTGAAGCCTCATTTTTCTCCAATTTTTGCATCAACTTGCCAATTTCCACCATAAGATGGCCACTGAGTAACATCTAGTTTCGGACGCTCGCGCTAAACAAAGTGGTAAATAATGTGACGGAGTGGATTGGAGAAATTTTAAAGTGGTAAATTCTAAAGATAAGATCCTTGCCTGTCTTTCTGAAAAGTTTGTTGATCTTTTGGGAGATCAAGGGAGGAGGAAGACCAGCCGGGCGGGGAGAGGCCAGCCAGTCGCCCCAACGCGAGCCCTTTGGGCAGGCAAGGGAGGAGGAAGACCAGCCGGGCGGGGAGAGGCCAGCCAGCCGCCCCAACGCGAGCCCTCCTAAGCCGGTCCCCACCATTTCCAGCAGGGCAGGTGAGGGAGGAGGAAGACCAGCCGGGCGGGGAGAGGCCAGCCAGCCGCCCCAACGCGAGCCCTTCCGAGCCGGTCCCCACCATCTCCAGCTGGGCAGGCAAGGGAGGAGGAAGACCAGCCGGGCGGGGAGAGGCCAGCCAGTCGCCCCAACGCGAGCCCTTTGGGCAGGCAAGGGAGGAGGAAGACCAGCCGGGCGGGGAGAGGCCAGCCAGCCGCCCCAACGCGAGCCCTTCCGAGCCGGTCCCCACCATCTCCAGCCGGGCCGGTGAGGGAGGAGGAAGACCAGCCGGGCGGGGAGAGGCCAGCCAGTCGCCCCGACGAGAGCCTTTTCCAAGCCCTGAAAACAACCAAGCGCCGAAGGAGAGGTCCAATTGGCAGAAGGGAAGAAGGCAAAGGAGTTAAACCAGGGGGTGAGACTCAGAGCCCCATACAAAGGATAAGTAGTTAAATATGCAGAAATGTTGATGACTTAATATAGTAACTCACATAAAGACTTTAAAATGACTTAATATAGCAACTGACATAGAGACTGTGCTTTAAAGTGTGATAATATGCATGATAATATGTTGTCTTAAATGTTTTTAAACTTTTAAAAACTGTGATAAAATGTATGAGGAGAGAAAAATGGCGCAGACACCGGCAACCACGCCATAAATCTTGCCAAGAGAACCCTATTGACCAAAACAAAAGGCAAAACAAAAGGGCAGGCTAGGTGATACAGGATGCTTAACACCACAGAGGGGAGAAAGGGGAGGGACAGGAAAGGGGGAGGGGAAATGCAATGTTGCAAGGAGCAATACTGCATAGGGACATGGAATGTGAGATCAATGAACCAAGGTAAACTGGAAGTGGTAAAAAATGAGATGGAAAGAATAAGCATTGACATCTTGGGCATCAGTGAGCTAAAATGGACAGGGATGGGTGAATTCAGCTCTGGAAACCATCATATCTACTATTGTGGACAAGAAAACCTTAGAAGGCATGGAGTAGCCATAATTGTCAATAAGAGAGTAAGAAAAGCAGTAATGGGATATAACCTCAAAAATGACAGAATGATGTCAGTCAGAATTCAAGGCAAACCTTTCAATATCACCGTAATCCAAGTCTATGCACCAACCACTAGTGCAGATGAAGCCACAGTGGACCAGTTCTATGAGGACCTAGAACACCTCATAGAACAGACACCAAGAAATGATGTCCAAATTATATTAGGAGACTGGAATGCCAAAGTAGGAAATCAAAAAGTGGAGGGAATAACAGGCAAGTTTGGTCTTGGAGTACAGAACGAAGCAGGGCAAAGATTGATAGAGTTCTGCCAAGAGAACGCACTGGTCATAGCAAACACTCTCTTCCAGCAACACAAGAGGCGACTTTACACATGGACATCACCAGATGGCCAACACCGAAATCAAATTGACTACATACTCTGCAGCCAAAGATGGAGAACCTCCATACAATCAGCAAAAACAAGACCTGGAGCAGACTGTGGCTCAGATCACAACCTACTGATCGCAAAATTCAGGTTAAGACTAAAGAAAATAGGGAAAACAAGAAGACCAGACAGATATCACCTAGACAGCATCCCTAAAGAATACACGGTGGAGGTGATGAACAGATATAATGGCCTGGACGCAATAGACAGAGTGCCAGAAGAATTATGGACAGAGATAAAGGACATCATGCAGGAAGCGGCAAAGAAAACCATACCAAAAGAAAAGAAGCGTAAGAAAGCAAAGTGGTTGTCTGATGAGGCTCTTAAAATAGCAGAGGAAAGAAGGAAGGCAAAAGTCAAAAGAGAAAGGAAAAAATACAACCTTCTGAACACAGAATTTCAAAGAAAAGCAAGGAGAGATAAGGAAAACTACCTAAAAGAACAGTGCAAAGAAATGGAGGAAAACAACAAAAGAGGCAGGACTAGAGATCGCTTCAGAAAAATCGGGGAAATAAAGGGAACATTTAAAGCAAAAATGACCATGATAAGGGACAAAGACGGAAAAGAGCTAGCTGATGCAGAAGAGATTAAGAAAAGATGGAAAGAGTACACAGAGGAACTCTACAAAAAGGACCTCAACACTCCTGATAACCACAATGATGAAAAAACTGAACTCGAGCCAGACATCCTGGAGAGCGAAGTTATAAAGGCCCTAAAGAGCACTGCAAACAACAAAGCTAGTGGATATGATGGTATCCCAGTCGAATTTTTCAAAGCGCTAAAAGATGATGGCGTCAAATTACTACACTCAATATGCCAGCAAATCTGGAAAACAAAACAGTGGCCACAGGATTGGAAAAGATCAGTATACGTCCCAATCCCAAAAAAGGGCAACGCCAAAGAATGCTCAAATTACCGAACAATTGCACTCATCCCACACGCCAGCAAGGTGATGCTCAAGATAATACAGGACAGACTTCAGCAGCATGTGGAGAGAGAACTACCAGAGGTGCAGGCCGGTTTCAGAAGAGGCAGGGGGACTAGAGACCACATTGCCAACATACGTTGGATCATGGAGAAAACAAAGGAATACCAGAAACAAGTTTACTTTTGTTTCATTGATTACACTAAGGCATTTGACTGTGTGGACCACAACAAGATGTGGCAAGTAATTAAAGAGATGGGAATACCAGAGCACATCATATGCCTCCTGAGAAATCTGTACATGAACCAAGAAGCAACAGTTAGGACAGAACATGGAATGACAGAGTGGTTTGGAATAGGAAAAGGAGTAAGACAAGGCTGCATTTTATCACCCTGCTTATTCAATCTATACACAGAGCACATAATGCGAAATGCAGGGATGGAGGAATCACAATATGGGAGTAAAATTGCTGGGAGAAACATAAACAATCTGAGATATGCAGACGATACCACCCTAATGGCAGAAAGTGAGGAAGACCTAAAGAACCTCTTGATTGGGCTGAAGGAGGAGAGTGCAAAAGCTGGTTTGAGACTCAATATCAAGAAAACCAAGGTAATGGCAACAGGCCCAATCAGTTCCTGGAAAATAGATGGGGAAGAAGTAGAAGCAGTGACAGATTTTACTTTCCTGGGATCAAAGATCACGGCAGATGGGGATTGCAGCCATGAAATAAAAAGGCGACTGATTCTTGGGAGACAAGCCATGAGAAACCTGGGGAACATAGTGAAAAGCAGAGACATCACATTGCAAACAAAAATTAGAATAGTCAAAGCAATGGTATTCCCAGTGGTAATGTACGGATGTGAGAGCTGGACAATTAGGAAAGCTGAACGCAGAAGAATAGATGCCTTTGAAATGTGGTGTTGGAGGAGAGTTTTGAGAGTACCCTGGACAGCGAGGAGAACAAATAGGTCAATCTTAGAAGAAATTAACCCTGACTGCTCATTGGAAGGTCAAATAGTAAAGATGAAGCTAAAGTACTTTGGACATCAAATGAGAAGGGAGGATTCACTTGAGAAGGCATTGATGTTGGGAAAGGTGGAGGGCAAAAGAAGAAGGGGGAGGCCAAAGATGAGATGGCTAGATGGTATTGTAGACACAACGGGCACAGAACTGGGAGTGCTGAGGGGGATGGTGGAGGACAGAGGTGCCTGGAGAACAATGGTCCATAGGGTCGCAAAGGGTCGGAACCGACTGTGCGACTGAACAACAAATGGTCGAAGTTCGGGAGGTTTTCTGGTGGTTGAAGCTGCGACTGTAGTCGCGGCTTTTCTGCCAGGAGCCGAGGACGGGACCAGTGAAACTGCTGAGAAATGCTTTGGAACTGGCTTTGGAATCGGCAAGGAGCTGCTGGACGTGAAAGTAATTTATATGTAAGTGCTTGACTGGAGCTTGACTGGAGCTATAAATCTTAAAGCCGGCTGGGATTTTTTTTTTTTAAAAAAAAAGGAGCTCGGACACTGAAATGGAAGACGGGAGAAACGATTGAAAGCAAGAACTTGCTCTGTAATGGCGACGGTCCTGGAAAAATGAAAGGGACTGTGTTTGGGTGGTTTTTTTCTTTTTCTACACGCCAGAAGACCGTGCCACGTTTTGACAACAAAGTGGATTAATTACTTTTGTCTGGGCTAGACTATTGGAGAAAGATTGTGAGTTTCCCGGCTTAAGCTGCTTGGAGGAAGTATTTTTTTTCCTTTCTTTCTTTGTTCGCTCCTCAGAAGGAGAAAGGGGTTTTTTCTTTTCCCCACAAGTTCAAGCACTTGCTGGAAAATGGCGCTTTGACTGTCCACTTCAAAGGAAGGATTAGGTGGTTTTGATTGTTTGCTCCCTTCACAGTGTGGATTGCAAATATTTGTTTGCTTATTGTGGAATATACTGCCCCTCACCTCGTCCCCAAGCTGGTTGGATTCGGGTTTTCCTTCCTCCTGGTCTCCCCCCCCCCTTTTTTTTTCTTTTCTCTCTCGGTTGGCTCGGGGTTTTTTTTTTTTTTTAAGAAGAAACTTGGGCTGACTGTTCCCCTGAAGCTCCTTCACTGTGATTGGAAGATGCCTGATTGGATTATTTGCTTTGGGGAAACGGACTCGCTGTGGATTAATATTTTTTATTGCTCTTCCCCCCCTTTTTTTTTCTTTTTTTTCTTTCCTCTTTCTCAAACTGCCTGCTGGGAGAATTGTTTCCTTCTGTTTTATCGTTGTGGATTGCAGTAATTTTTGGATCTTCTGCTGACATAAGAACTTTCCTGCTGTATCTGTGGAACCAATGGCTGCAGTGTTGTAAGCTCTATTGCATTGACAAACTGTTACAGCGATCTGCAGCAGTGGGTTTGAAATATATTGCATTATTATGGATAAAGGTACAAGAGGGAAAGCGAAGGAAGAAGAACAAGTTGTAAAGCCTAAGAAGAATGAAAAAGCACCAATGGATGAATCTGCTCAGTCATCATCCCCGCCCACAGTGCCATTGGATCAGGTCTCTACCTCTGCTACAACCTTTGCTGTTCAATATTGTAGAAGTTAAATGTCTGTGATACAGATAGAACTGGATTTGGCTAATGGTATTTGAATGTTATGAACACTGTGTTATAACCACTGTCAGCTAAATCCACAAAATATCTAACATCCTGTTGCACAGTTATGCAAGTAGTATGACTTTGAGAGTTGAATTTCTATAGGTTTAGAAAGCTTACTAACCACTCTTGGCCTTTTCAGTTTCACCATAATGAAGAGCTATGCCATTATCACTAATAATGTGCATTTTGTTTTTGACTGGTGGGGGGAGTGGTAAAAATCGTGGCCTCCCTGCTTACAAGCTAACACGACAGCTGGTGTTGCGTATGTCCCACACAGTAGAAGAGCTTCGTGAACATGAGATATTTTGTATGAGGCAACCAATTTGCATCCATCAGTACTGGTTTTGCTCCTAATTAGCCCAGCTTGTGTGCTGGAGTTACAGATGAGGGGGCTGATTGTCAAAAAGATACTAGTACCAAGTAAGCTACTCAAGCAATGGGAAATGATGGACATCCCAGTCTTTGGTCAATGTTTCATAGCTGGTGCTATAACTGCGAGTAAGAGCTTTCCATCTTTCTTTTGTTTTTTTTAGCCTACATACTGTGTCAGTGGAAGAAACACGTAGGAGGCTTTTACATCTGTGTTCATAACATTGGGTGATTCTGGCAGGGATCATTTACAATATTATTGCATATCAATCAGCCCACACAGAGGTTTTTACCACTTAAGTTTAGACATTATTACTGCTGTCATGCCTTTCAGAGGGAAATGATTTCACTGGAGGGCAAACAAAGGACTTGGGATTTGGTTTCTCAGCAGCAAAAATTGGGGAGTTTGCAGAGGAATCCCTCATGTACAAAGTCAAGCTATGACTTACAGGTATGTCTATTTGGACCACTCATTCCCAACTTTTTTTTTTGCCATACCCCACCTAAGCATCTCTAAAATCCTGATCCCCCCCCGACATATCATTCTTATTATTCAAATAGTGAACTCCTATTCACATGGAGGAAGCCTAAAAGACCATTCACTGTTAATAACTCATTCTCAAATTGCCCCCTTAAAAATAAAATTTCCTCCACCCCTGGGACATGTGCCCCAAGTTGAGAACCAGGGATCTAGACAAATATTGAGCTTCTGGAAGTGCCAAAAAAGAGAGGGCTATCTCTACTCATTGATCAAAAATAGCAAGGACTCCCGTCTGTCTGTCTGTCTAGGTAGGATCTAGGAGGTAGCAAGGGGACCAAGATACTCAGTGAGCCACATTAGGACCAAGATTAAAGGCTCCCCTACCATGGTCTCCTCTTTGACCAGTAGTGGCTCTCCAGAATTTTGGGCAAAGTCATTACTATCGGCCTTCACATCTCAACTGGAGATGAGGGCTTGACCCTAAGGCATGTGGACCTAATCCAGCCCACCAAAAGACCTAGTACTTTCTTAAAAGTCTCTACTTATTCTGGCCAAGAAGGTATTTGTTTCTATAGATAATGCTGTATCTATGAGCCCCAATCTCCCCTCAGATCTTGCACATGAGCCATTGATAACCTTGTCCTCCATGAACTTGTCTAATCCTTTCTTAAAGCTGTCAAGATTGACAGCTGTCACCACTTCTTCTGGCAGGGAGTTCCATAGACCAGTGTTCAAAGTAGATAAGGAAAAACTGTTTTCCTTATTGCACAACACTAGAACTTGGGGGCACTCCATGAAACTTTTGGGTACTAGTTCTCAAACAAATAAGAGTAAGTACTTTTTCACCCAGAGGATCACTGGTCTATGGAACTCCCTGCCAGAAGAAGTGGTGACAGCTGTCAGTCTTGACAGCTTTAAGAAAGGATTAGACAAGTTCATGGAGGACAAGGGTATCAATGGCTATAATTATGGATACCTAAGGGCAACCTCCGGGTTGGAGAGATAGGCAGGATATCTCTCAATGCCATTTCCAGGGAATCCTAAGCAGGTGAAGGCATCTGCTTGGGAATACCCTGAAGCAAATGGTGAGCCACTGTGTGAGACAGAATGCTGGACTGGATGGGCTATGCTTGTTCCAGCAAGGCTGTTCTTGTGTTCTTATGAGTTGCTCCAGCAAAAATCCTTTCCACCCAGAATAATTTGTGACACAAAATTATTATATCAATTATTCTCACTCTTATCTCTTTTTAAGACAGCCTTTGCGTCAAGCAAAGTAAGGTGACTACCTTAGAATGTAGTAGAGGTGTCATCAGCTTTCTCTTTCCTGAACCGTTGGGGCCAAAACAGGAGGCAGGGGGTAATGCCCTTGTGATGCTGCTACACAATAATTTTAAAATAATAATTGGCCTGTGTGTCTGAATGAGAGTGTGAGACAGATTTATGCCTCAGCCTGGAAACCTGAGGAGGCTTTTCCATGAGACTTCTGCTGGCATGTGAGACTTGGCAGTGCTAGACAGTAGATTTTACTTTTCTTGCAGAAAATTGCTACTTAATTGATATTAAATATTGGGGGCAGAGGAGAAGCAGTTGGCTTGTGCCAAAATAAATTGGCAGATTTACTTTCTAATGATTGAAATAAGTGATACTATTTGCTGCTGCTCTTTAGGCACGAAAACATCTCAGCCAGCCTTACCTTTTGTTATTATATTTGATCTGGATCTTTCAGGTAGGGTAACAAGAAATATAAGCTTAGCTTTATTCCAGAAAACATGGCTTCCATTGTTTCAGCCATGGCAGTGGTGGGCATTAGCAGGTTTGCACCAGTTTGCCAGAACAGGTAGCAGAAATTCTGTCTGGCCCTGCTGTTGTGTTCTGTAAAGCTGTGCCTTTAACAATGTACCTAGCCATGTGGTAACAATGTAACCTTTCTGTGTGCAACATTATAACCTTCAGCTGTATCACTGTAACCCTTATAAGAGGACGCGAGCTAGTGACCACTAGATGGCAATAGTGAGCGTCCGGCTCTCATGGCTCAGATTCACCCTGGATCAGCAGCGCGGGAAGATTCCCGCCACCTCCTCACCTGGACAAGAAGGGCGTGACCTTCTATGACGTCACGCAGGCAGCAACCAATAGACTGTCAACGAGCCACATTCAAATGTATAGCCAGCTGTATATATTGAGCTACCCATCCGCCATTACCACATGTTCCTCCGGATCATCATGCAATAAACCTGTGTTAAGCCAACCTTTCGGCTGTTTCGTTGTCTTTGGTCCCATACACTAAATTGGCGACGAAGGTGGGATATGGCTGCCCACGGGACCAAGACATGCGCCGGTTTCGAAATCAGGAAACCGGGAGACTGGGAGATCTTCGAAATGGACTTCCAGGGAGCACTGGTTGAATCCGAAGTCACGGATGAGGCAAAGAAAAGGGCCATCTTCACCAGGATGCTCGGACAAGAAACCAAAAGAACCTTGGTGGACCTGATCGCACCGAAGAGGGTGAGCGACTTCAAGGCCAAAGAGCTCCTGCAGATGCTGCGCGAGTATTTCCGGCCCTCGACGGCGATGTTTCCCGCTCGGAGCGCGTTCTGGAGGCGAGTCCAAGCGCCCGGGGAGACGGTCGCCGCCTTCGTGGCGGCCCTGCGACTGGCTGCCGGCCCGTGTAAATGGGAGAATGCTGAAATCACCCTCAGGGACTGCGTGCTATGCGGCCTGAACGACGCCGAGACTCAGCGTACGTTAATGAACCAAGAGCCACCCCCCACGTTGCAGGAGGTCCTGAAAGCGGCACAGGCCGCGGAGGCTACAAAGGCTGGGGTGCAAGAGCTCCAGGACTGGCGGCCGAAGACGAGCAAGGCAGAGACATCGGTGCACGCAGCCCGGCGAACTTCGAAATCGTCCACAGAGAGCAGCGACGATGAGGACGTCCGGAGGGTCCGGAAGGAGGGCCGGCGGTGCGACGGCTGTGGTGCGGCCCACGACCGCGCCAAATGCCCATTCAGAAAGGCCGAGTGTCACAATTGCGGCCGCCGCGGGCACATCGCCAAAGTATGCAGAAAGAGGCGCGAGGCCTGGAGGAGCTCGGCAGACCGTGCAACAGGACAAGACCGCGCGACGAGACCCAAAGACGGCACCCAGGCCACGAGAAAGCGGGACGGCGTGGGCCGCATCTCCGACGGCAGCGAGGACGACGCCCCAGTATTCAGCGTGTCCGCGGGACACCCCCGTTACTTTGTTGAGGTACTAGTACAAGGGGTCCCCATTAGGATGGAAATTGACTCGGGTTCCTCATATTCAATTATTTCCCAGAGGGAGTTTCTGAGAATTGCCCCCCACATGCGACCCAAGCTCAAAGCGCTGAGGTCCACACTACGGGACGTGCAAGGGAACAGTATTCCAGTATTGGGGGTTGGAGAATTCCAGGTCAAATTTAAGAAGCACGCCGCGGCTCTCTCCCTAGTCATGCTTAAAGGGGGGAATTGCAGCCTCCTCGGAACTCAATGGTTTCAGCCCCTGGGTTTGTTTATTGGGGGGGTGCACGCCATTGGGACTGGGGTGCACGCCGTTGGGACTGACCCGATACAGGAACTGTGTGCGACGCGCACCCCGAAGTTTTCAAAAAAGGACTGGGAAAATTCAAGGGGCCCCCAGTGACATTCGACCTAGACCCGGACGTCCGCCCAATACGGCTCAAACCGCGCCGGGTACCGTTTGCACTCAAGGACAAAATAGAAGCGGAACTGGACAAATTGGTGGGCCAGGGGATCCTTGTTCCTGTTGATTCTGCGGAGTGGGAAACTCCAATTGTAACAGCACTAAAGGCCAATGGGGAGGTCCGCATATGCGCTGATTACAAGTGCACCATCAATAAGGCGATCCGCCCTAATGCGTATCCGGTGCCGGTAGTCATCCATCTGCTTGCCAGGTTGCACGGGGGAAAGTGTTTCGCTAAGCTTGACTTGGCACAGGCCTACCAGCAGCTTTCGGTGTCCCCTGCCGCAGCTGCTGCACAGACCATAGTCACCCATAAGGGGGCGTTCCAGGTGACGCGCCTTCAATTCGGCGTAAATTCGGCGCCTGGAATTTTCCAGTCACTTGTGGAACGCCTCCTGAAGGGGCTAGAGGGGGTGTTGCCTTATTTTGATGACGTGTTGATAACGGGGGGGGAGTCGGGCTGAATTGGCCAAGAGACTGGGAAAGGTTCTGACAATATTCGAAAAGGCGGGGTTGAGACTGCGAAAAGACAAATGCGTCTTCTTCGCAACCGAGGTCGAGTTCCTAGGATTTCGTGTAACTCCTGAGGGGATAAAACCATCCAAATCTAAGGTGGCCGCCATTAAGAAAGCCCCTCGCCCCACCTCCAAGCCCGAGCTACAGTCGTTCCTAGGGCTGCTTAACTTTTACCACTCCTTCCTCCCTCGGAAGGCAGCAGTGGCTGAACCGCTTCACAAACTGCTAAAAAAGGACGAGGCATGGAAGTGGGGCGATGACCAAGAAAGGGCATTTAGTGAACTGAAAAATCTCCTGGCGTCCGATGCCATACTGACCCATTTCAACCCCAAACGCCCGGTGGTCCTGATCTGTGATGCATCCCCGGTGGGGGTGGGGGCGGTGCTGTGCCACGTGCTGGAAAATGGAAGGGAGGCCCCGATAGCGTTCTACTCCAGGTCCCTGTCCCAAGCGGAGAGAAATTACGCACAGACAGACAGGGAAGCGCTAGCGATAATTGCGGGGACGAAGAAATTTCACGATTTTCTGTATGGCCGCCCTTTCACTATCGTGACTGACCACAAGCCCCTGCTAGGCATTTTTACCGCAGATAAGCCCACGCCACAGATCCTGTCCCCGAGGATGCTTAGGTGGGCCATTTTCCTCAACGCGTACCAGCACGCGTTGGTGTACAGACCCGGGAGGGAAATTAGCCATGCGGACGCCCTGTCGAGATCCCCCCTTCCCCAGGATAGCAGCCACGTGGGCGGGGAGGAGCCAGACCACCAGGTACTGATGATAGAGGTCCTAGACTCACCCCCAATATTGCCCGCCGACATCGCCAAAGCGACCGGCAAGGACAACACCTTGGCGAAGGTTAGCTCATGGGTGCAGAAAGGGTGGCCTGCGTCTTCCCCGGCAGCGGAATTCGACCCGTTCTTCCGAAAGAAACTAGAGTTGTCCCTAGAGAGGGGGTGCCTTCTGTGGGGCCAGCGGGTAGTGATCCCCACGTCCCTACGACCGCGGGTGCTCAAACTGCTGCACGTCAGCCACCCCGGAATTGTGCGCTCCAAGGCGCTGGCCCGTAGTTATTTTTGGTGGCCCCAGTTAGACGCTGACATCGAGCACATGGTCGGCACTTGTGAGAGTTGCCAATGCTCCAGACCAGAGGAGGCCCGTCTTCCCCACAGGGAGTGGGACGCGGCTAAGGGGCCGTGGTCCCGGATACACATAGATTTCGCGGGCCCGTTCCGAGGAACTCTGTTTCTCCTTGTTGTGGATGCTTTCTCCAAGTGGTTGGAGGTCATCCCAGTCACGAGCACCTCCTCGGCCGCGACAATTAAGCATTTGCGGAGAATTTTTTCCACGTTCGGCATACCCGACACCCTAATTAGCGATAACGCTAGTTGCTTCACGTCCGCTGAATTCAGGGCATTCACGGAGATTAACGCCATCCGGCACATCACCTCCGCCCCTTTCCATCCGGCCACCAATGGCCAAGTAGAGCGCCTCGTCCGCACCACGAAGGACGCGCTGCGGCGCATGGGCCCCGGGGACCTCAACCTACAAGTGTGTCAGTTCCTGCTAGGATACAGGGTGACCCTGTTAGCGTCAGGATACTCCCCCGCAGAGCTCTTAATGCGCAGGAAACTGACCACCATCCTCACTAGGCTAGACCCCACGAGAGTAGAAGACAAGGGAAGGAACATTGGGCTAGAGGCCACAAAGAGTTTCAGCGTAGGCACCCCTGTGCATTGCAGGAACTACGCCAGCGCGGGCCCAGCCTGGGTACCGGGCGTTGTCGTGGAGCAAACCGGCCCCGTGTCATACCGCGTGGAGACAAGCACAGGCTTACTGTGGAGGCGGCACGCGGACCAGCTCCGGCGCAGGGTCCCCGATGAGCAGGACGCAGACCGAAAGGAACAGAAATCAGCGTTAGGGTTCTCCCCCACCCGTTTAGCCCAAGGGGGAGGAGAGGGGGGCCGCGGGTCCCCACCAAGGGGGGAGGAAAAGGAGGATGTCCTCATAGATATCCTGGGGGATCTGTCGGAGGAGGAGGAACCCGACCCCATACATATCTCGTGGAATTCCCCTACAAATACGGATACCCCAACTGAGTTAGGATTTGATTTTCAGAACCGGGGGAGTTTTTCGGAGTGGTCCCCCACCCGTCCAAGCGAGAAGAGGGGTTTTTCGTTAGCCCCGAGCGCCCCCAGTCTGCCCACAATGGAGTTTTTCCCTTCCACTAAAGCCGCCAAACCACGGCAAGCAGCTAACAAGTCTCCCTCTCCCGTTTCAGGACAAGGGACCAGGGAACAAAGAAGCGGTAGCGCCCCCAGGGCAGGTCAGCCCACATCACGGCCCAAACGCACGTGCAATAAGCCATCTTGGCTGAGAGACTTCGTCTCATCCTAGGGGGGAGGGATGTTGTGTTCTGTAAAGCTGTGCCTTTAACAATGTACCTAGCCATGTGGTAACAATGTAACCTTTCTGTGTGCAACATTATAACCTTCAGCTGTATCACTGTAACCCTTATAAGAGGACGCGAGCTAGTGACCACTAGATGGCAATAGCGAGCGTCCGGCTCTCATGGCTCAGATTCACCCTGGATCAGCAGCGCGGGAAGATTCTGCCACCTCCTCACCTGGACAAGAAGGGCGTGACCTTCTATGACGTCACGCAGGCAGCAACCAATAGACTGTTAACGAGCCACATTCAAATGTATAGCCAGCTGTATATATTGAGCTACCCATCCGCCATTACCACATGTTCCTCCGGATCATCATGCAATAAACCTGTGTTAAGCCAACCTTTCGGCTGTTTCGTTGTCTTTGGTCCCATACACTAAACCTGCCCATCCAAGTTTTGAAATAAAGTAGTCCTAACTTGAGTGCAATGCAGGGCTTTCCCCCTGGCCATGCCCACTATACCACGCCCACAGTGTGGTAGTCATTTTTTTTCCAGCCCACCACTGAGCCATGGCTATATTGAGCTGTAACATCTTTATAGGGTTCTCTCTATAAACAAAGATGCATGTTACATCCTCTATAAAGATGACACCAAGCATCCTAGATCCTCAAAACTGAATAATCAAAATGCTTAGAGTGTTTGTCTACGCCAGTGATGATGAACCTTTTAGAGACTGAGTGGCCAAATAGAGAGGCAGGGCAAACTCTGTGCTGGGGGCAGGGAGGAAGTGCTTCCATTGGGTTGCTGGGGAGAGGGGCAAGACAAACTCTGTGGTGGTGGGGAGGAAGCACTCTCATTGGGCTGCTGGGCATTGTTGTATTGTTCTCAGGAATTGAGACTAGAAGACTGATGTTTTTGCAGAGGATCTGATGTCTCGCTTATTTAGATACACAGGGTCAACATGCTACCCTAGGAACAAACAAGCAAGCGTTAATGCTGTCTTGCATAATCAAGCTTTGCACTTATTCCAGTAAAATTAATTTTCCTCATTAAGTGGAAGCAATGTGTGTTACTCTTTGATTTCTGATAGCTTTGCATGGTTTAAGTTCTGCATAATTATAATGTTACTATTCTTGAAGCATCGTTTTAGCTTTATTTAATTCTTTAAGTCATGACTCTGGATGTGATGATGAAATTTCAGCTTTTTGCCCTTGAGTGAGGCTATAAAAAGACACTATGCAAATGCCCTGAAATTAGCAATAATTTAAGCCAACCCACTTCAGTGCTCATGCATCACTATTCTTAATCAGCTGTCCCAATCAGCATCAGGACTCTGGAGTGATGACCATTCTTGTGCTCTGCACCTGTGACCTTTACTTTCTCTGCATGAAGACCATGCTACCTGGGCACTTGATCTTGCCTTGGGAGCATGAATATCATTCATTCTGTGCACTGCAACCAGAATACATGGAAGCTGTTGAAATGAACGATCTTTTTAACTTAAAAAAAAAAATCCTTGAGAATCTACCAAATGCTAGAGCCCCCTTTCTCCATGTACTTAACCCCTAGTTTATGAATGTATAGCTTGGGTCTTAGATGTGGGCTTAGGAATGCAAACAGCATCTTATTAATGAGCAGCAATTTGCCCAACAAGACATGTGTGATTTTCCTTTTGACAAGTGTATATTAGAAATAGGATTCTGGCCAATATGAATTAATTGTCCTCTTTTTGAGAGGATGGTTCTCCATTTGAAGACCTGTACATTCTGGTGATGCATCATAGCATCACATTTTGGTGATGTGTAAGTGGCCATCCTCCCCATCTACCCATAAGTTTCCTTGATTGAGCAGGGAAAGTAGAAATTTAGATTAGTTAATTTATCTACTCATCTCCCCCTCTTTTTAAAAAGTAAAACAGTGCAGTGGGTGTCATTTTGTAAAGAAAGATGCAGACCAAACAAATTGAGCCAAAACTCTACTTGTGATCTGAGTTTGATCCCTGTGGCATTTTTCACTTTGTATATATGTTATGAATTGTGGTGGCTTAGTGGTTAAGAAGTTGAACTTGATGACTGGAAGTTTGGAGTTTAAGACCCGAGTACTGCACGATGGAGTGAGCTCTCATCTCTGTCCCAGCTCCTGACAACCTAGCAGTTCGAAAGCAAGAAATTGCAAGTAGATAAATAGATACTACTTCGGTAAGAACATAAGAACAGCCTTGCTGGAACAGGCCACAGCCCATCCAGTCCAGCATTCTGTCTCACACAGTGGCTCACCATTTGCTTCAGGGTATTCCCAAGCAGATGCCTTCACCTGCTTAGGATTCCCTGGAAATGATATTGAGAGATATCCTGCCTATCTCTCCAACCCCGAGGTTGTCCTTAAGTATCCATAATTATAGCCATTGATACCCTTGTCCTCCATGAACTTGTCTAATCCTTTCTTAAAGCTGTCAAGACTGACAGCTGTCACCACTTCTTCTGGCAGGGAGTTCCATAGACCAGTGATCCTCTGGGTGAAAAAGTACTTTCTCTTATTTGTTTGAGAACTAGTACCCAAAAGTTTCATCGAGTGTCCCCTAGTTCTAGTGTTATGCGATAGGGAAAACAGTTTTTCCTTATCTACTTTGTCCACACCATGCATGATTTTATAAACTTCAATCAGGTCACCTCTTAGACGGCGTCGTTCAAGAGTGAAGAGGCCAAACCGTTGCAGCCTCAGATGGTAAGGAAGGTGTTCCAGTCCCCTAAACATTCTGGTTGCCCTCCTCTGCACTTTTTCCAGCTCCATAATATCCTTCTGGAGGTATGGCGACCAGAACTGTACACAGTATTCCAGATGGGGCCTCACCATAGATTTATAAAGAGGCAAAATGACACTTGCTGACTTATTTTCTATACCCTTCCTAATGATCCCTAGCATTGAGTTTGCTTTTTTCACTGCTGAGGCACACTGGGTTGACACCTTCATTGAGTTGTCCACCAGGACACCAAGGTCCCTTTCCTGGTTTGTCGCAGAGAGTTCAGAACCCATCAGTTTATAAATGTAATTGGGGTTCTTTGCCCCAACATGCATCACTCTGCACTTACTAATATTGATGCTCATTTGCCACTGTTTTGCCCACTCCCCCAGTGTCAAGAGATCCCTCTGGAGCTCCTCACAATCTCTCACAGTTTTCAATACCCTGTATAATTTAGTGTCATCAGCAAATTTGGCTACCTTGCTTTTTACTCCTACCTCTAGATCATTTATGAAGAGGTTGAAAAGCAGGGGTCCCAGTACTGAGCCTTGGGGGACCCCACTCTTTACTTCCCTCCACTTGGAGAAGTGTCCATTTAGTGCTACCCTCTGTTTCCTGTCCCTTAGCCAGTTGCTGATCCAGGACAAGACCTGTCCCTTTATTCCATGACTGGTAAGTTTATTCAAGAGCCTTTGGTGTGGGACCTTGTCAAAAGCCTTCTGAAAGTCCAGATAAACAATGTCAACTGGATCCCCCTTATCCACATGCTTGTTGACACTCTCAAAAAATTCCAACAGATTAGTGAGACATGATTTGCCCTTGTAAAAGCCATGTTGGCTCTCCTTTAGCAGCGCCTTCTCTTCTATGTGCCTATTAATTCTATCTTTTAGGATGGTTTCCATCACTTTACCTGGGACACATGTCAAACTGACAGGTTGGTAATTTCCTGGATCACCCCTGGATCCTTTTTTGAAAATTGGTGTTACATTCGCTACCTTCCAGTCATCAGGCACAAAGCCTGATTTGAGGGAAAGATTATATATTTTGGCTAGGAGATCAGCAATTTCATCTTTAAGTTCCCTGAGAACTCGTGGATGGATGCCATCTGGTCCTGGTGATTTGTTAGTGTTTAGTTTAACAAGACATGCAAGGACCTCCTCCTTGGTTATTTCTATCTGGCTTAATTCTTTGGTTTCCCTCCCTACGAAGATAGGCTCTGTTTTGGGCATGTGGTCTCTGTCTTCTTCAGTGAATACTGAAGCAAAGAATTCATTGAGTCTCTCTGCAATCTCTGTTTCCTCTTTAATAACCCCTTGCCTTCCATTGTCATCTAATGGTCCAATGGCCTTCCTAGTTGGATTCTTACTTCTAATGTACTTAAAGAAGTCTTTGTTATTTCTCTGAGTATTTTTAGCTATACGCTCCTCAAAGTCTTGCTTTGCTTTCCTGATTGTTGCTTTGCATTTGTTTTGCCAGAATTTATGTTTCTGCCTGCTGTCCTCATTCGGACAAGCCTTCCATCTTCTAAATGAGCTTTTCTTGCTCATTTAGGTAAGAACATAAACAGTATGCCATGCACTCTGGTGTCTAGGTATGCATGCCACATGTCCACAGAAACGTCTGAAAACGCACAATGCTGGCTCTTTGTCTATAAACAGAGATAAGCACTGAACCCTAGAGTCAGATACAACTGGCTTTTGAGCAAGGGCAACCTTTACCTATACTTTAGTGTCTTGCACGGAAGACAAAGAAGGAGTCGCAGGAAGGACTAACACAGGTTTATTCATTGATGCTCAGCACGAACATGTGGCAATGGGGGAGATACATCTCATTATATACCATAACACAATACATTTGAATCTTGTTGCACGGTAGCTCATTGGCTGCTACCGGCGTGGCCTCGCCCAGGTCACGCCTCTCTTCTGCAGTTGTTTTCTGTAGCTCCTGATCATGTGGGGAATTTCCCGCGGCTGTTCGTGATTTGGACAATCTGGAAGACTGAACGCTCGCAGCTGCCCTCCATGGGCGGCCCGCTCGCGTTCCTTAACAGCTGAGATACATTGTGATTGTGGACTGGTTACATTCATATATTTAAAGTAACATTGTACATGCATACATAACATCCCTCCCCCCTAGGATGGGACGAAGTCCCTCAACCATTGTGGCTTGCCGCACGTGCGCCTGGGGCGTGCGGCCGCTTGACTTAACACAGGGGAGCCGGAGGCTCCTGGTTCCGCGGAGTCCTGCCCTGCAATGGAAAGGGGGGACTCATTAGCGGCTCGGTGTGGCGTCTGTGGTAACCTTGCATTGGGGGACGGGAATGGAATGAATAGTTGGGAAGTGAATCCCTGCCTGCCGTTCGAGGAGTTTGGGGACCCCCCCCAGTACGAATCTCGGGACCGACGAAGAGGCCCTCGTGGCCTCGCCACCCCCCGCTGCCTGTCCGGGCGTTCTAGAGACTGTGGTGGGCGGACTCGCCCCTATTGCCTGTCTTGGGGGTGTTGGTCTCCGGGGAGCAGGGGCTATTGTATACTCCAAAACAAAAGGGCTAGGGGGACTGGAAGTACCAGGGGCTGAACTGAAACCCCTCTTCTCGCTAGGATGGGTGGGGGACCACTCCGCTACATCCCCCTGTTACTGCAACTCATAATCATCATCAAACTGATCCCTCTCTTTGAAAGTATCCTCCTCTGTGTCTCCCCCTTGGGTAATGTGGGTGGGGGAGGACCCTAACGCTGATTCCCCCTCGCCGGTGACTCGCCTTCGGAGTTGGTCGGCGTGCCTTCTCCAGAGTAGACCTGAACTAGTCTCAACCCTGTAGGATACCGGCCCCGTTTGCTCAACAATTGTCCCTGGCACCCACGCTGGCCCCGAGGCCGCATAGTTTCTGCAGTGAACCGGGTCCCCTGCCGTAAAACTTTTGGAGCTCTCTCCCCCTATGCTTATGTTTCTCCCTTCATCCTCCACCCTGGACGGATCCATCCGGTCAAACAGTGTTACCGGACGCCTCCTCATGAGGAGTTCGGCTGGGGAGAAACCTGACGCTAAAGGGGTTGTCCTGTAGCAGATGAGGAACTGGCCCAGGTGCAGGTTCAACTCACCGGGACCCATGCACCGCAGTGCGTCTTTCGTAGTGCGCACTTGGCGCTCTACCTGACCGTTTGTGGCGGGGTGAAACGGGGCAGCGGTTATGTGCCTGATGGCGTTCCTCTCCATAAACGTCTTGAACTCTGCTGACGTGAAGGTACTCGCGTTATCGCTCACAAGGACGTCTGGCAGGCCGAAGCAGGCAAACAGTTTTCGCAACTGTTTAATGGTTGCGGCGGAGGACGTGCTGTTCATGGGGATTACCTCCAACCACTTGGAGTAGGAGTCGACTACCAGGAGAAACATGGACCCGCGGAAAGGGCCGGCGAAGTCGACATGGATCCGGGACCATGGCCCGCGGGCTGTATCCCATTCCCTATGGGGTAACCGGGACTCCTCGGGCCGAGAGCTCTGGCAGCTCTCGCACGTGCCCACTAGGCGTTCTATGTCCCCGTCTATCTGGGGCCACCAAAAGAAACTCCTGGCCAGAGCCTTGGAGCACACGATCCCAGGGTGGCTGGTGTGCAGTAGCCTCAGCACCTTGGCCCTCAGCTTCTCTGGGATAACCACCCGCTGGCCCCAGAGTAAGCAGCCCCTTTCCAGAGAAAGCTCTACTCTGCGCCTGAAAAACGGCTTGAAATGTTCCTCGGGGGGAGAGGTGGGCCACCCTTTTCTAACCCAGGAACTAATTTGGGCCAGGATCTTGTCGGCCGCCGTGGCCTTGGCGAGGTCGGCCGGCACAATTGGGGGTGAGTCGAGAGACTCAATCAGCAGGACTTGGTGTTCCTTCTCTACCTCACACGTGGGGTCCCCTAAACTAGGGAGAGGGGATCGGGACAGGGCGTCCGCATGGGAGATCTCCTTCCCTGGGCGATAGACCAGCTCATATTGGTAGGCGTTGAGAAAAATGGCCCAACGCAGCATCCTGGGGGATAGAATTTGTGGGGTTGGTTTGCCGGTAGTGAAGATCCCCAGCAGCGGCTTGTGATCCGTCACTACCGTAAACTCGCAGCCGTATAAGAAATCGTGGAACTTCTTGGTTCCCGCGATTATTGCTAGGGCCTCCCTATCTGTTTGCGCGTAATTGCGCTCGGCTTTCGAGAGGGACCTTGAGTAGTATGCCACCGGGGCTTCCCTCCCGCTCTCCAACACGTGGCACAGGACCGCCCCCACCCCCACCGGGGACGCATCACAGACTAGCACCACTGGTTCCTTCGGATCAAAATGGGTCAGGACCGCATCCGAAGACAGGAGTGACTTCAGCTCTTTGAATGCCCTCTCCTGCTGGTCCCCCCACCGCCAAACCGCATCCTTCTTAAGTAGCGCGTGCAGTGGCTCCGCGACCGATGCCTTCCGAGGCAGGAAGGAGTGATAGAAATTTAGGAGCCCTAGGAATGACTGCAGCTCCGGTTTCGCGGTGGGGCGAAGGGCGTCTCTCACGGCCGCTACCTTGGACTCAGAGGGTTTGATTCCGTCCGGGGTTACCTTAAACCCTAGAAACTCTACCTCCCTCGCGAAGAATACGCACTTGTCCCTCCTCAATCGAAGTCCTGCCCTCTCGAACACTGAGAGAACCCCATCTAGCCTCTTGGCTAACTCTAATTCGCTCCCCGCTGTTATCAACACGTCGTCGAAGTATGGGAGGACGCCTGGAAGCCCCTTTAAAAGGCGTTCCACGAGGGACTGGAAAATTCCGGGGGCCGAATTCACGCCAAACTGAAGGCGCGTTACCTTAAACGCCCCCTTGTGCGTTACGATCGTCTGCGCGGCGGCAGCAGCCGGGGTTACAGAGAGCTGCTGATACGCCTGGGCCAAATCTAACTTGGCGAAAAACCTCCCCCCATGTAGCGTGACCAGCAAATGGCTGACCACGGGCACCGGGTATGCATTTGGCCGAATGGCCTTATTTATTGTACATTTATAGTCCGCACAAATTCTGACCTCCCCATTTGACTTGAGGGCTGTAACAATCAGCGTTTCCCACTCCGCCGAGTCAACTGGAACCAAAATCCCCTGCCCCACCAATTTGTCCAGTTCCGCCTCAATCTTGTCCTTGAGGGCGAAGGGCACTCTCCTTGGCTTGAGGCGGATGGGCCGGATTTCTGGGTCCAGCTCAAAGGAAACCGGGGGGCCCTTGTATTTCCCGAGCCCCTTCTTGAAAACGTCCGGGTGTGCGTCGCACACGTCTCGCATTCGGTCAGTCTCGATGGCGTTAATGCCGGACAGTTCGATCCCCAGGGGAGCAAATCACTGCGTTCTCAAAAGGCAGCACCTCCCCCCTTTTAGGACCACTAGGGGCAGTTTCTCGGAGTAGTTCTTGAACTTCACCTTGAAGTTCCCCACCCCCAACACTGGGATCCCATTTCCCTGCACGTCCCGTAGGTTGGATCTCATGGCCCGCAGTTTGGGCCGTTTCTCTGGGGGAATGCGCATAAACTCTTTTTGGGACAGGATGGAATAAGAAGACCCCGAGTCTATCTCCATCCTCACTGGGACCCCCTGCAACAGTACCTCTACGAAGAACCGCCAGTGCTCCAGGCCCACGCGGTTCACGCCGTCCTCGCTGTGGCCGGCTGAGACCTTCCTGGTGCCGGCCGCCTTTCGTTGGTGCGTCTGGGAATGGCTGGAGCTGCCCTTGTCTCGACTCGTCCGCGCCTGCATACTCGGGCGATGTGTCCCTTTCGGCCGCAGTTGTGGCACTCGGCCTTCCGGAACGGACACCTCGTGCGGTCGTGGGCCGCCCCACAACCGTCGCAGCGGCGGTCCTGCCGTTCTCGGGTCTGCTGCCTCTCACCTCGCTTCTTGATCCTCTGGACGTCGTCGTCCTCGCTGGAGTAGGGATCCGCTGTCGTGGAGGACTCCTCGGACGACGTTGGTGCGGCGGCGGGCGGCTTGGGGCCCCGCCAGGCCGTCTTCGTTGGTGTCCGCCGGGCCGCCTGCACTGGTGACTTGGCCCTCTCGGACGTGGCCCCTCGGGACTTGAATAGCCGGACGCCGCTCCTGGCCTCCTCGGCTGCTTGCGCCTCCCGCAGTACCTCGTTGAACATGAGGCGATGGTCGCGGGACATAAGCCTCCTCTGAAGCTCCTCGTCCCTCAAGCCGCACAGCATGCGGTCACGGAGGGCCTGGTCCAGGTCGTCCCACTGGCAATGCACCGCTGCAAGCCTGAGGGCCGCCGCATAGGCGGACACGGATTCGCCCGGTCGCTGGTCTCGCCTGTGGAACGCGACCCGGGCTGGGAAAATCGAGACGGGCGGCTGGAAGTGTTCACGCAGTCTCTCCAGGATACGGTCGATGGGCACCTCGTCCACCTTCCGGGGGGCCACCAGGGTCATCAGGATCCGCAGCGTGGCCGGCCCCACCTGAGACAGGAAGTGGGAGCGCATCTTCGCGTCGTCGTCGACGCCTGCAGCCTCCATGGCGTGCCGAAACTGGCACTCGTAGAGCTCCCATTGTTCGGGCTCGCTGACATCGAACTGGTACGGCTTGACCTTGGGATTCGCCATCAATCCCATCCTCGTCGCCAATTTAGTGTCTTGCACGGAAGACAAAGAAGGAGTCGCAGGAAGGACTAACACAGGTTTATTCATTGATGCTCAGCACGAACATGTGGCAATGGGGGAGATACATCTCATTATATACCATAACACAATACATTTGAATCTTGTTGCACGGTAGCTCATTGGCTGCTACCGGCGTGGCCTCGCCCAGGTCACGCCTCTCTTCTGCAGTTGTTTTCTGTAGCTCCTGATCATGTGGGGAATTTCCCGCGGCTGTTCGTGATTTGGGCAATGTGGACCATGTGAGACTGAACGCTCGCAGCTGCCCTCCATGGGCGGCCCGCTCGCGTTCCTTAACAGCTGAGATACATTGTGATTGTGGACTGGTTACATTCATATATTTAAAGTAACATTGTACATGCATACATAACATATACATGTTATAGTAATCTTTTCTTCAAGTACTGTATCTTGAGCAAATTGTTTATTTGATAGTTGCATTTGTCTCACGTCTTTCCCTCATTGAACTGAAGGTAATCTACATTGCTCTCTCCCTCCTCTCTTCATGTAAACCCACTGAAGGAGATGGAGTTGAGAAAAAGAAATTAGCCAAATATCATCCCATACCTCTGCAATAATGAAATTTTCCTTTCCCCACATGCTAAGGAGGATTCATCAGAGGCCTGGCTAGATGACAAGTCAAGGAAACTGGTTTTGTAACAGGCTACATATGCTATAAAAGGGACATGAAGTGCCCTTTTTACCCATGCTAAACCAGTCCCATCGTTTGCAAAACAGATAGAAATATGTTTCAAACAAGACAGCTTTATGCTGCTGCTAGTTGCTCTAGTTTCTAGTTTCACTCTGATTCCACTGACATGAGTAACAGTGACAGTATACAATGTGGCTTACACTGACAATGTGGCTACCACAGCATATTGTCTGAGTAAGAACATTAGTGGGGTTGTAAGGAAAGTACATAGGGGGCTGTGGTGGCTTAGTGGTTAAGACGCTGAACTTGATGACCGGAAGTTCGGCAGGTCAGCAGTCCAAGGCTTGAGCAATGTTAAGGAACTTTGTAATTCTGACTATTTCAAACTACTGTACTGTATATAGGCCAGTGATTCTCAATGTTTTCAGGCCGTGAGCCTGACCACACCTCCTGGGCAGCTGACCAGGCTGGTGACGTGGTTCCTCCCACCCAGAAGTGGAAGTAAAACATGTACCACGCATGCGCAGAATGCATTTTGCAGTGTTCTGCACATGCACGATGCGTGTTTTACTTCCACTTCCAGGAGTGGCGAGGGCATCGGGGGCCGGATGAAATTGCTTCAGGGGCCGGGCTTCCTTAAGGGAGTCAATCCATCAGTGTTTGGCCTTCCTCTTTACCTGGTGCCTTCCACATTTACCAGCATTATCATCTTCTCTAGAGAATCCTGCCTTCTCCTGCTGTGCCCAAAGTAGGACAGCTTCAGGTTCATCATTTTTGTCTCCAGAGATAAATAAGGCATGAATTGCTCTAATCTAGGGCCCACATTTGGACAGCTCAGGGTATCGAGCTCTATATTTCAAATGAACCATTTTATTATTCTTATTGGGGAAGAAATGAATGATTTTCTTGTTCAGTAGCGCAGTTGAGTCTGACCCTTTGCAACTCCACGGACCACTCACTGCACACCAGGCTCCTATGTCATCTTCCATCCTCCGTAGCCCACCCAGCTCTACACCTACTACATCAACAATGCCATCCAGCCATCTGATTCTCTGTCGCCCCTTTCTCCTTTTGCCTTTGATCTTTCCCAGCATCAGGGCCTTCTCCAGTGAGTCCTCTCTTCCTTTCAACCCAGAGTAATCTCTGACACGAAATTATTATTATTTGGTGGCCAAAGTACTAGAGCTTCAGCTTCAGTATTTGTCCTTCCAAGGAACAGTCAGGGTTGATTTTCTTTAGGATGGACTGGGTTGATCTCCTTGCAGTCCGGGGACTCTCAAGAGCAGGGATTCTGAACCCGCGGGCTGGATGCGGCCAGTGGTGGGCACCAGTGGGTTCACACCAGCTCGCCAGAACTGGTAGCAGAAATTCTGGATGGCTCTGCCCATCCAAATTTTGAAATAAACTACAGTGAAACCCTGACTTACGAACGCCTTGAGATATGAATTTTTTGAGTTATGAATTATTATTTTTTTGGTAAACCAGTGGTTCCGATTTATGGAAAAAAAAACCTTGTTACGAAAATACTCCGGTGCCATTTTGGGCACTGAAAATCACTCCCAGCCACTCACCCGCACCTCCGGAAGTGAAAGAAAAGGAAGCAGCAGCAGCCAGAAGGTAGGAAAGCACTCTGTTTTTTATTTTATTTTTGTATGGGTTGCCTCGAGTTATGAAAAATTCGAGTTACGAAAGAGGCCACGGAACCAACTTTTTTTCCGTAACTTGGGGTTTTACTGTAGTCCTAATTTGGGTGCAATGCATAGTGTGGTAGTTAACATTTTTGGAGCCCACCACTGGATGCAGCCCATGGCACCATTTCATGTGGCCCACCACCGCCTCCACTACACCAGGAAGTGCCATGTGGTGGAGAAAGGGCAAAATGGCTATCGGGCCCCTGAAACTGTCTGAGGGATCGTGACCCCCCCCTGGCTTAAAAAGGTTGAGAACTCCTCCCCAAGAGTCTCCTCCAGCACCACAGTTCAAAGACGTCTGTCTATTCTTCTGCCAAAGAAGAAGTGGCGAAGGGAGGGTGGGGTGGGCGTGTCAAGGCGTTGAATGGATGCGATTACTTGAAGACTGCCAAGGCGAGGCTCCGCCCCCTCGGAGGGCCATCGGTCGTATCCACAGTTTGCGTCGAATCTGGGTGGGACTAGCCATCTTTCTTTTGTTCCTGCCTTGCAAGGATCGACGGAATGGGGAGGCAAGACGTCTACTCGGAGGCAATTGTCCGGAACTTTGAAATATGCTTAAGCAGTTTGAGGACGGCTGCGAGCACTTCCTGCTTCCTCCGAAAAAATTAAGGTAGACAATCCTAGCAATCTGAAAAACCCATCGGGGCTTTTCTTTTTTTTTCCTGTCTCCGTCTCGGTTGTATTGGAGAGTTTGATTTCTCGCTCGGATGATTTTATTTGCAAACGAGCGAGGGGTTTTTTCCTTTGGTTAATTGGCTCTGTTTTTTGTACGCATCGATTGCGAGTTTATGTGCGGCTATGGCAATCTACTGAGATTGCTTTAGTAGAACTTCTGTCTAGCTTTTTCGGGCAAGTTGTGACCTTTTGATGTCTTGTTTTATGTGTGTGTTTGTTTTAAATTTCGCGACTGTTCTTTCTTGAAAGCGCTTTGCCCTCCGTTGAACTCTGCTTCTCTGGCCGCAAGTGTCAGATCAGATGACCACTCCGGGGTTACTTTAAGGATGATGGACACCCGTGTAAACGAAAGGCATTGTGGAATTGTACGCTTATTTATTTAGATTTATTTAGATTTGTAAATTCGATCGAAATAAATAGATCGGAGTAAATAGATCGAAAGCAAGAAATTGCAAGTAGATAAATAGGGACGACTTCGGTGGGAAGGAAACAGCTCCGGTGTCTAGTCATGCCTGCCACATGGCCACGGAAACGTCTGCAGAAGCAGACAGCGCTTGGCTCTTCGGCTTAGTAGCAGAGATGAGCACTGCACCCTAGAGTCGGATACGACTGGCTTTCGAGCAAGGGAAACCTTTAGCTTTATATTTAGATTTGTAAAGGTAAAGGTTTCCCTTGCTTGAAAGCCAGTCGTATCCGACTCAGTGCTCATCTCTGTTTCAAAGCCAAAGAGCCAGCGCTGTCTGCTTCTGCAGACATTTCCGTGGTCATGTGGCAGGCATGACTAGACACCGAAGTGCACGGAACGCTGTTACCTTCCCACCGAAGTGGTCCCTATTTATCTACTTGCAATTTCTTGCTTTGGAACTGCTAGGTCGGCAGGAGCTGGGACAAAGACGGGAGCCAAATTGACTCCGGGCGGCTCACAATCCAATTGCACATGACCCTTGCATAAAAAAAAGGACCTGCATAAAAAAATAAAATAAAATAAAAAACAACAACACCCTGATCGGGCTTTTGTGCCACAAATCGCAGGAGGCATGATGCACGCGTTTGCGATGCAAAGCCGAAGTAATTATGGAAACTGTAAATCGCTAAGCTGGGGAAGAGGTGCACTAAAGCTGGTTTGAGATTAGTTTTTGTTGCCCTGCAATCTGGACTTTATTAAGACAGCTGCCGTTCGCCGGAATCTATCTCATAGTTCTCTCTGCCTTGGGCTTAAATTGCATTAAGTACTTTTTTTTTGACGGATTTGGCAACGGAGTGCTAGAATAAAACTACCCTATAGCCTACGAAACTCTCGCCCCAGGCAGCGTCGACATGCTTTTTTTGGCGCCCGCCCGCATCACATTGAGCTCTTTCCACCTGCCTGAGAAGCGCTGCTGACTGACATCACGGAAACACCCGATTTGCCCGGGAAAGCGCAAGCGAGGGCTCTCTGTCCCCCGCCCCTTTCGCAGTGGAGGCTAAGAGAGGCCAACCTGAGTGTCAATCAACCTTCGAGGAACCTCCCTTGGGAGGAAATTGGGGCGAGTTCAGAGGCTCCGCCTTTTTCCTTGGTGGGGGTGGTGGGGGCGTGGCAAGCATACAGGTAGAGCCGCTTAAAGAATGCAGCCTTCTGTTTGTCGCGCCCGCCCGCTCGCTCGCAGGCCTTGTTCGGTGGCTGGCGGATGCTTGATTTTCAGCGTTGCTTTGCCTTCTGTCTCCGGTACGTTGCTCAGAGGGGATGAAAAGCCGCTTGGGTTTTGCCTATTGGGGTGGCCACAAGAGTGAGCCCCAGCTTGCATTATTATTAGGCACGACGCTGTTTGCAGTTGGCACCAATGCCCAGGTGGGCAGAGAGCGGCCGGCTTTCTTAAGGCTTTCCTATTTCTTTGGATGGGTTGTGACAGTTTTGTTTGCGAAGGATAGTAAAGAATTGTTTTTTTTTTTAAATCCCAGCTCCTGCAAACCTAGCAGTCCGAAAGCAAGAAATTGCAAGTAGATAAATAGGGACCACTTCAGTGGGAAGGTAACAGCGTTCCGTGCGCTCTGGTGTCTAGTCATGCCTGCCACATGAGCACGGAAATGTCTGCAGAAGCAGACAGTGCTGGCTCTTCGGCTTAGAAGCAGAGATGAGCACTGCACCCTAGAGTCGGATACGACTGGTTTTCGAGCAAGGGAAACCTTTACTTTATACGGTATATAGCAGGGGTGGCCAAATTATGGCCTGTGGGCCAGATCTGCCCCCCGATGCCAATTCATCCGGCCCACGAAGCCCTCATTGCTCCCAGAAGCGGAAGTACAACGCGCCCGTATGTGCGCGTTGTACTTCCGCTTCTGGGAGCAACGAGGGCTTTGTGGGCCGGGTGAATTGGCATCGGGGGCCGGATCCAGCCTTCGGACCATAGTGACCACCCCCCTGAACCACGTGACTGGCTCACGTCCCGAAATGTTTGGGCACCCCTGGTATATAGGTATTAACTGGACTTCTTATTTTCCCCTTGCTAAGCAGCTTGACCCTTCCTCTTTCTTCGACTGATCCTTTTGCTCTTTTTGTTTCTTATGAGTTATTTGTAATGCAGTTTTTTAAAATTCTTGATAGATACATTTTCTTCAAAAGGTATTAAGAGCGATCCATAAATTAGTAACAAGCAATTGGGCCCTTTCGGTGATAGTTGAACAAGAATGTTTAAGCAACTCGTATAAGAGAAAATTTTTGGTTTTATTTATTCATTCATTTTATTCATTTATTTAGTAGATTTATTGGAGAAGCTCCTATGAGAAATCCAGAAAACACCATTCCTCTTTGCCTTTAGAAAGCACATCAACTCTCTGTTATTCAGAGAAGCTTTCAGGTAGAACCACTCTTAAGTTTTCTAAGTTATACTTTATTGCCCGCCGTATTGTTGCTAGAATGTTGTTCTATTATGTTCATTTTTGTCCTGATTGTGTTATTTGGATAGATTTTTTATTTTATTTTAAATTCAGTTTTCTATGCCGCCCAATCAGGGAAACCTGACTCAGGGCGGCTCACAACAAGTTAAAACATACATAAAAACAATTAAACCATTAAAACCCCAACATACCCACTCACCTACCCCGTTCATATTTAAAAAAACTACCCACATTAATATTTGATGTTTTATGTTTATGCCAACGCCCAGAGTAGCTACTGTGCTAGATGGGCAGTATAGAAGTCTAATAAAATAAATAAATACTTTGGAGGGGAAGACAACCAAGTGGATCCTCAAAGGTAAGAGAGAGTGTCAGGGTGAAACCAAAATATGTCTCTTATATGAGCTGCTTAAACATTCTCACTCCACACTGCAGGAAGACAGAAGGCAGGATTGGATTTATCTTGGTTTGGTTTCCTACTCCTCTACCCACCCACCATTTATTTATTTTTGGTAGAGCAGTTTCCTCTTTATACTGTCTCCTGTGTTGCTACTTTCTCAGGAGGAGGGGTTAGAGACAATTAGTTGGGCACAATACTTGTCTCAGTGCAAAATGTGCTTGTTTGAATTCAGGAAAGACAGCTTGATCCCATGGTCATTTTGCAGCGGGTACACCTTTACTGCAGGACGGAAATGAGCTCCCGTGTTCGTCCCAGCTACTGCCAACCTAGCAGTTTGAAAGCAAGAAAATTGCAAGTAGATAAATAGGGACCACTTCGGTGGGAAGGTAAACAGCGTTCCGTGCGCTTCGGTGTCTAGTCATGCCTGCCACATGAGCACGGAAACGTCTGCAGAAGCAGCAACGCTGGCTCTTCGGCTTAGAAACAGATGAGCACTGCACCCTAGAGTCAGATACGACTGGCTTTCGAGCAAGGGAAACCTTTACCTTTACAGCTTTGCTACCAGTGATGCAAGCCAATGAATTATAGTGCTTATGGTATCAAATGTCCTTGGTGCTTGGTTTGATCTGATGTGAGAAAGATTAGCCAGCAAAACAAGATTAGCCGTTGCCCAGGGTACGCCCAATTGTGGTTCAAAAGAGTAAAAAGTACAGTACCCACAATCTTCAAGGAGGCTCTGTGTACTCGTATGCTTGGTGAGGGGAAAGGCAAGCAACCAATGATGCTTAATACCAGAGGCAAAAGGCAAAATGTGTACACAGAGAGGGAGATACAAGGATACAGTACATTTATTCTCTCTGTCTTTTGTGCACACCCACACAGAGAGACAATGAGACATAACCTGACAAGTCTTTACATGCACAGAGCTCTTTGTTTACCTTCTGCTTTGCATGTTAAATTTCTCAAGCATGTTGAGGTTGGCCTAGAAAAGATCTGTTTCTGAAACACTGAGGAGTTACTACTGTTAGTTAGTAGTATAGAAAGTTTGAGCTGTAGTGTATTTTGATTTGGCATAGTGTAGCTTCCAGTGTTCCATATGTCCTTGGACCACATGGCTGCAATTCCAGAGGATAAGGTTTTCTTGCTGCCATCAGAGCTTAGAGAAGTTGTTTTTAGACAATAGCTCCCAAAACCCATATATGTGGCTAGGGGATTTAGGAGCTGTAGTCCAAAAATAACCTTCATAATAACGCTTCTGCCATATCTCGATTGGAAGTAACGAATTGTGTCTTCACATGGCAACATCTGCCATGGATATGACCCTTGCAAGGATTACTTGATCTATTTGAAATGACTTTGCATGAAGTTTGGGACAGAATCCACGTTGAGCATGGTAAAAAGAATGGAAGAAAACACAGTGACACCTCACTTGTGCTAGGCTCCATATTTCCAGGCTTAATCGTTTTGTTTTCACATATAACTCAACCACACAATGTGGTTTCAGGACTTTATTTATTGATTTGACAAATGCTCTCCTCTAATACTCTGTTTAAAGTAAGCTCAAGACACTGTTGTGTCACCAGCCTTGAAAATCTTTCTATACTGTATACTGTATTTGACTTGTGCCGCTTGGTTTTTTTCAGCCTTTTCCTTACCAGGTATATATAGCACTACGGTGGCTTAGTGGTTAAGATGCTGATCTTGGAGACTGGAAGGTCGGGGTTTGATACCCAAGTGCTGCAGGATGAATTTTGGGGATATGAAAGGAGCCTCATTCGGGCATCCCTTGAGCAGAGTTTCGCCAGCAAAAATCCTTTCAACCCAGAGTGATTTCTGACACTAAATTTATTTTTACCTGGTATATCTGTATACTTTCAAAAATATTTGTGGTTACTAGGTAGGCAGGGAGGCTAGCCTCTTCGGGCAGATGGGTGCCATCTACTAAAGCAAGGACTACCTCCAACCAATCCACTTATGCCTGTCTCCTTCTTTATGATTGGACCTCTATATAGCTATCTTTCTGATTAGACCTCTATCCATACCTGTCAACCTTCCCGGATTGGCCGGGATTTCATGGTTTTCAGCGCCAATTTGCGCCATTTCCCACCCTGCACTGCCGAAAACCCAGAATTTGGCAGCGGGGGAAAGGAGGTACTGCGCAGCCCTTCTGCACAGGTCGCCTTCTACGCAAGCGGCGTAACCTTCTACGCATGCGTAGAAGGGTTTTACGCTTGTGTAGCCCCATTCTACGCATGCGTAGAAGGCGACCTGCGCAGAACCGTTTGCGCAGGTCCCGTATTTTCCGGAGCCGCGGTTGACAGGTATGCCTCTATCTAGCTATCTGGCTAAAAGCCCATTTGCTTCCTCTTTTCCATCATCTAGCAAACTTGGCTCTCCAGGTGTTCTTAGACTTCAGTTACAGGAAACCAGGGGGAGCCGACCTTCCTAGAAGCCTAAGTCAGTTCCCCAAAGCACTGATCAGCCAAAGTACTGACTTAGGCTTGTGGGAATTGAAGTCCAAAAACCAAAGGTTGGCCAACCCTGCTGTAAACAAACGTCTGTCATAACATCAGTTTTGTCATGTGTATAAGTCATAGCTTAGTAAAGTTACTTTGTGGGTTATAACTCATTAAAAACCCTTCAAGCTGAGCCATCAGCCACAAAGGTAAAGGTAACGGTCACCCTTGCTCGAAAGCCAGTCGTATCCGACTCTAGGGTTCAGTGCTCATCTCTGTTTCATAGCCAAAGAGCCAGCACTGTGCTTCTGCATACATTTCTGTGGTCATTTGGCAGGCATGACTAGAAACTGGAGTGCACGGAATGCTGTTTACCTTCCCACCGAAGTGGTCCTTATTTATCTACTTGCAATTTCATGCTTTCGAACTGCTAGGTTGGCAGGAGCTGGGACAAAGACCGTCCTGCACTATTCGGGTATCGAACTGCTGACCTTTCGCCTTCCAGTCAACATCTTAGCTACTTGAGACACTGCAGTAGCACCTTAAAAATCTGGCCATGCTGGAGGAGGATGTCCAGGAGTTGTAATCTATAAAGTAACTTCTCCAAGCTCTTGGAAAGGTTGATGGAGAAAGCTGGTGTGGATAATGTATTCTATGGTTAGTTCAGAGAACTTTGCTAGAACTAGCTATCTAGATTTCACTCATATGATTCCAGTGCTTAATTTGCTTATTTTCACAGCACCTGAGGTGGCATTTGGGGTTGGTCCTTTGCTGTATAAGACTTGCTTTTTTTGTGATGTACTGCCAGGTGACTCATCTTGTCTGGGAGAGCATATAGGCTAAAAGTGTCTCCACTGCCACTAAGGATGAGAACTGAAGAACGCCTCCCCCATAATGTACAGATCTGATTTTTAACAATTTTTTATTGTTCATTAATGCATTCATTGCACTAGTGCTATACTGTATGGTCTTTACCTTTATCAGAAGGTTCTTGTTTTCTTAAGTAAATACAATCCTGAGAGTCATGGTGATAAAAGCTCAACATGTTATTTTAGTTAGGCAAACAGCTGCCACGTTGTATTTAAACTTGGGTTATTCTGCTTCATGTGTGATTAAACATTGTGCTTAGCAACAAATGCAGGGCATCAATGAAAATTTAATTTGTACAAGAGACATACTGTGCCACTCATGCTCAAACCATGCCATGTGCCTAAGGCAGTGATGGCGAACCTTTTAAAGACCGAGTGCCAAACTGCAACCCAAAACCCACTTATTTATCATAAAGTGCCAACATAGCAACAGGGGAGGAAGGAAACATTCCCATTGGGCTGCTGGGCAGAGGGGTGGGCAAACTCTTTGCTGGGGGAGTGGAGGAAGCACTCCCATTGGGCTGCTGTGCAGAGGGGTGGGCAAACTGTGCTGGGGTGACTGCATGGGTGCCCACAGAGAGGGCTCCAAGTGCCACCTATGGCATGCATGCCATAGGTTCGCCATCACTGACCAAAGGCAACGCACCGTAGCTGTTTAAATTTGTACAATCTAAATAACTTTAATTTGGATTGATTTAGCATATGAATAGTGGATTGCAGCCTAAATATGTGAGTGTGATGGCCACTTGCATGTCACTGAGAAAAGAGAACAGGTGCCAACAAAAAGGACACAGATCTGTATAAAACTGAAAATTATATTTGCAGATTGTATATGAAGGTATAAAATTGGAAATTATAATCTCAACAGAATTATAGTACCTATGGCTGAACAGGGAAGGTGATACGTTGTGTGTCTAGATTCTGCTGTCCAGGTGTTAATTGTGAATGACTAAAATGTTTTGAGCAAGGGAAACCTTTACCTTTAATGTTAAAGTTAGGGGCTGCAATGGCTTAGTGGTTAAGATGCTGAACTTGATGACTGGAAGGTCAACAGTTTGAGACAGAAGTGCTGCATGATGGAGTGAGCTTCCATCTCTGTCCCAGCTCCTGCCAACCTAGCAGTTCAAAAGCAAGAAATTGCAAGTAGATAAATAGATACCAGTTTGGTGGGAAGGTAAACAGCATTCTGTGCACTAGTCATGCCTGCCATATGTCCACAGAAACGTCTGCAGACGCAAACAGCGCTGACTCTTTGGCAATAAACAGAGATGAGCACTGAACTTTAGAGTTGGATACGACTGGCTTCTGACCAAGGGTGACCTTTACCTTAACCTAAAGTTAAAGTCTCCATCTTCATGATGATTTATTCTTAAATCAAACTTGGACTGAATGGCCCTTCATGTATGATATATCATCCAATAAGGGCTGTACTCTGGAAGAATGTCCTCTGTAGAAATATGGTACAACTATGGTAAAGTATGTCTATGGCTACTTTATGTCTGGGTCCACTCTGGTTCCATTGGCATAGATAGCTGTTTTACAACATGGGCACAGAACTGACCTAGTGTGCAGGATTTGGGGCATTTAGCATTCTTAATCCACTAGGAGACTCTAAGGAACCATCCCTAATCCAAAAGCAGCATGTTGGTTGATAAGAAATTAAATGGGTAGCTCCGGGTCAAAGGACTGAAGATAAAGAAGTTGCAGCTTCATAAACTTTATCTAGATAGCATGCCTGGTAAAAGGCTCTGATTGCAGTGGGACTCTTCAATTGTAGGGGTATTAATAGCATTGTAGTAAATTGTGGCTGCAATTTCTATTGCCCTTGATTTTATTGCATCCATTCCATGCTTTTTGTGGTTTTGATACATTGGGTTTGGAGGAAGTACTTGTGCACCATCAACTGTAAGAAATTGTTTGTGTTGAATATGTCTGCTAGCAGGTGAAAAGGACAGCATGAACAGCCAATATCCAGGGGAAAGTTAGCTCATTTGCTTTGAAAGCAAGTAGACATGCAATATTAACTCCTGTCTCCCATCAGGAGCTGCATTTGCTAGACATAGACATTGTAAAAGCTATTTTTGGTGACTGTACCCTGCAGAATGTGCCTGCCAGACAGCATGGCCAGTGGCCATATTATCTTGAGTTATAATCCTCAAAAGTAAGTCAAGTTCTGTCTGGAAACAAAGAAAAAGTTGCAATTCTGCAGTTCTTTTTGTTTTTCTTACTCAAATACAGTACCTTTAATAACAAAACTAGATCAGAAGTTGTGGCTGAAGAAGTTGGCCAGCTATTTGGACGGCACAGATTTTGCACTGTAGATTCATTCACATTGCTGCTGCATACACTCCTGGTTGGCAATGACTATGAGTCCCTGCCATTGGGTTACTCTTTCGATGCAGCTGGAAACACTTGAGAAGGGGTAGCCAACCTTGGGGCTCCAGGTGTTCTTGGACTTCAATTACCAGAAGCGCAAGTCAGCACTTCTGCTGATCAGGGCTTCTGGGAATTGAAGTTCAAGAACATCTGGAGCGCCAAGGTTGGTCATCCCTGCACTAGAGAGTAACTCAGTAGAAGAAGGGTTTTGAGATATACACTGAGTTTTGGACTGGTTTTGAGCAAGGGAAATCTTTAGGGACTGGTTCTAGAGGCATACTCTTGTTGGAGCAAATAGGACATACACTTTACTGGTTAACAAGTGTATTGCAGTGTCAGCTTTCCTAAATGTTACTGGATTTGTGGAACAGTGCTTGAGAAAGAGGGATGTTATCACAGGTTTCCCCACTCTAGATTGTTTACAACATTAAAATGCAATACGGCATACAAATAAAGGGAAACATAAGAACAATAAACCTCCTGGCAGCCATGACTATAATAAATAAATGATAATAATTTCATGTCAGAAATTATTCTGGGTTGAGAGGATTTTTGCTGAAGAAACTCCACTCAGGGAATGCCTGAATGAGGCTCCTTTCATGTCCCCAAGATCTTTCCCCACTGAAGTGGTCCCTATTTATTGACTTGCAATTTCATGCTTTCGAACTGCTAGGTTGGCAGGAGAGACGGGCACTCAATCCATCTTGCAGAACCCAGGTCTCGAACTGCCGACTTGCCGGCCTTCTGGCTAACAAGGCAAGCTTCTTAACCACTGAGCCACCACAGCCCCATAATAGATAAATAGAAATTTAACATCATAAAACCAAGACCCAGGGAAGAGAGATCCCTAAATAAACTGGTTTTCAAGCATTTTTGGAGCTATCTAGAGAGGGAGCTTGCCACAGCTCCACAGGTAAGTTGTTTATGTTTATTCAATTTATACCCTGCCCTATTCAGCACAGGCCAACTCAGGGCGGCTAACAATATATAAATGACCCCAAGGTAACCCAAGGGGTTTATATACAGGATAAGATCCAAAACAATTTACATACAAGATATAAAATACAGAATATAAAATATGATAAAGCAAATAACTATACAATGTACAAGAAATATACAATGATACAATACAGGCCGGCACAGGTGCTACCACTCCCCCCAGCCAACAGGACCGGGGGACGGTGCTTCGTGTTTCAGCTGGAGGCGAGGCTAAAGACAAAAGACAAAATATCCAAATGCAGTTCATTACAAAGTTATGCCAAAATGCAAGATACAATATCAAATACAAGGTGGCAAACAAAATACACCATATAGCAGAAACAAAATACAGTATAACAAAGAGCAAGGTCAAAAATACAATAGCAGACAGTAACAATAACAACCCAATAATAGCAATAACAACGCAATAATACTCAATAATCACTCCAGTCCCACGTTAAAAAGGGAGAAAGTGGTGTTCCAAAGAGTCAGTGTCATACCTGTCAACCATCCCAATTTGGCCGGGAAAACCCCGTAATTTGACGTCCATTGATGTCATAACCTGCCCCGCGCTGCCAAAACCCCATAATTTGGCAGCGGGGGAAAACGCTTTCTGCGCATGCACGGAAGCGCTACGCTGCTTGCGCAGCCCCTACGCAAGCGGCATAGCGCTTCTGCGCATGCGTGGAAGGGGTAAAACCCTTCCACGCATGTGTGGACAGCGACCTACGCACAAGCGATGTGCGCAGGTCCTGTTTTTCCGGAGCCGCGGGTTGACAGGTATGGTCAGTGTTGCTTCAGAGAAGGCTGTCGTATTACTTATGGCCTTCCTTGCCATTCTCCTGTTAGCACCTGGACCTATGCATTTTGAGAGGAGCGGGTGATGCAGGCAGTAGATATTGGGGAGAGATCCTCAGCCAGGCAACAAGGTCCCAAACTGCTTAGGGCTTTATACTTTGTACCTGATATGATATACAGCTGGAAACCAGAGTAGCCAGACCAAGGTTGTGGATATTCTCAAATTTCCCCCCATAGACATTTTGTTGCAGAACATAGCATATTAGGATGGTGACTGGTGATAATTGTTAAGAATGGGAAAACTATTAGAATAATTATATTTGCATCAAATAAAGTATTTAATGGTCAAAAGTTGTAACTTAGCATTATAAGATCAGAATATTGAGTAGCAGAATTAAGTTACAGCTAATGGATGATCACTGCAGTTTGGCTTTTGCACAACAGAATAGATTTATTTGCTAAGATTTGTATAAGCTGATTTTCATTTGATAAGCTTTAGTAGGACAGCAAGGGGATCAATACACAATTTAGGCTTATTTTTGTCTGTTTGTATTTTCTTTTTCACTTGTGGCACTTATAGGTATGCCTGGGAGCTATGAATTTGCAAGTTGAATAAACCAGCTTGGTTTGTCTTGCAGGAGCAAAATATTGTTTTTGTGTTGTCAATGGCTACAGCTAATTTTTTCTGGATTTGTTTCTTAAACACATTGGAAATATTTCCATACACAATGGAAAGTTGAAGTCCGTTTGAGAATGCAGAATCTGTCTAGTGCTAGGGAATTTTAAGGAAGGAAAGGAAGGATAAACAGTGATTGCAGATGTTTGAGCAGGGCCAAAAAACATAGGGCTGTCTGCTAATTCCCATTGTCCAAGCAAAAGATGGGTACTGTATAATAACTCACCAGTATCTGCAGGGACAAGGGTTCATTAGCTCTACTTGAAATAAATATCTGTATGCAATTTTGTTGAACCTCCTTGAAGCTTTATGTAATTGTACCTATCAAGTACTAATGCTAAATGTGTTATACAGTGATACTTCATACAACGTCCAAACTTGGTTCCACAAGTTTGGACTTTATACGGATTTGGACTTTGTATGAGGCATGCAAAATCCTAGCCGCGATGCCTCATACAACGACCAAATCCTTGCCACCGCGATGCCTCATACAACGTCATTTCCATAGAGGTACATTGTACTGTAACAGCACAGACTTCAGGGTAAAGCCAAGGAAACAGACAGGAAACTGACGGAACTTTAAGAAATCATTGTCTAAAGGCTAAATACATTACAAAAACATGTCAAACAACCCTGATTGTCCAAGAACCTGAAGAATGCTGCAAAAATCCCAGGAATGCTTCTAAAACTTCTGACAAAAAATTCAAAAAAATCCAAAATCATGCTCAAAACCACTCCTAAACACTCTTTGCCTCGTGCAAAACCCACAACAGCAATGCACACATGAGTCCTGCCTTTTATACTGCCCAGGCACAGTGTAACCTGGGGAAAAACCCAATGCCTCATACAAAGTCGCAGCAACTTTGTATGAGGCAACTTTTTTCAAGGAATTAGGTAATGTTGTATGAATTCGATGTTGTACGAAGCGGGCTTTGTATGAGGTATTACTGTATTATAAATGTCTGTTGCTACATCAGCTTGATTTACTTGAGCAAGATTATATGGGTGGCGCTATTGGGAAAGACAGTGGCTTATTGTATCTTTGATCTTAACTTTAACGGCTTATCATTATAAAATATTGGGGAGTAGATACTGAGATTCTGCGTGTGACTTTGCTCAGTCAGGCTCTTGCAAGGGTGCAATATCAGTTTAGCATGGCCTCCTTGAAACTTGGCAACATATTTTTATCTGCCCAGTTACTCAATAATTCAGCTGTTGCCACAGCACTGTAATCAGTTGTGAGTGAAGATATGTGCTGGGTTTTAGCAGGAAGACCTAGATAGAAGGTTCTGTTGAGCACCAGACTTGGTAGATACTGGGTATATTCTGGCCATAGGAGTAGCCTTGCAGTCTTGTTTTGTAATTTGCACTGCAAAAAGCAGATTCACCACCCCATTAAGTCATAAGGCAGCCGTCTCATGTGGCAGTTTTGGGGTGTCATGAAAGGGCAGCAAAATATTGTTAATTCATCCCTATATGGTATTTTTTCCTCCAGGCAGCAGAAGAAGTGTTTGTGGCTTGCTTGTTTGCCACAGGTGCCAAAATACCGTATTTTCCGGCGTATAAGACGACTGTGCATATAAGACGACCCCCAACTTTTCCAGTTATTATTATTATTATTATTATTATTATTATTATTATTATTATTATTATTATTATTATTATTATTATTATTATTATTATTATTATTATTATTATTATTATAGAGTTTGGAATATACTTGCCGTATAAGACTACCCCTCTTCCAATGCACACCAAATAAAAATTAACCCACACTCAACCCGAAGATGCGCCCTCCGAGTCGAATGGGCAGGTTCTGGTGGAAAGCCAATCCACGCTCACGTTCTCCTCCTCGAGGTACAGGAAGATGTGTGCAACTTGCTTCCCCTTGCTTCATACTTCCCACACAGAGCAGGGACTCGGCCGCGGCACCCCCCACCATATGCGCCGGACATATGAAGCAAGGGGAAACAAGCTGCAGTTAAGTACCTGTCTTATAAGACGACCCCTGATTTTGGCACAGATTTTTCGGGGTTAAAAAGTAGTCTTATACGCCAGAAAATACAGTAGTTTGTTGTTTTCCAGTACCATGTACCTTGATTTGGACAGGTAGGACACCATTTGCTGCTTTCCCTCAGGTAGGGAAATGTTTTAGGCTAGCTCTTGTTGTGGGTGTTTTCTTTGCAAGTGTGGGTGATTTGCTGCTGTATTCCAACAGATTTAGGAATCTGACCTGGCAGCCTGAAGTAGCGCGCGATCTCTCTCTCTCTCTCAGCCTGATCTACCAGATAAATGGGATAGAACAAGATGAGAATTCTAAAATACTGTATGCATGGCATTCTCTAGAGCAGTGTTTCCCAAACTATGTCCCACGTAACACTGGTGGACTTAAATTCCCAGAAGACTAAGTTAGTACATTGACTGATCAGTGCTTCTGGGAATTTAAGTCCAAAAATCAAAGTTTGGGAAACGTTGCTTTAGACTAGTCTAGACTTTGGTGTGTTGTAAGTTCCTTTGGTGAAGTGTTTAGTTCTGCAATTCTTTTTATGCATGCTATAGGTATACTTTATACTAGTCTGTCACTGTATCCACTACACCACACTGGGTATTTACAATGTTGAGAACATGTTTCAATACAACAATATGTGATTGTTGGGGAAAACTCCTCCCTACCCCCTCACTGCAAGTAGTTCCGAGAGAATTACAAAGCTAGAAAGGAGGGGGAGACAGATAATGTCATCATCCTTACTGATCAGAACGCCCTTGTATATTGACCTTGGGAGCCATGATTGTGTTGCAAGATACTTTTGTGGCTCTGTGGCAAGTAAATATTTTGGTTTTGAGCATTCGGTCCCAATGAAGTATTAACGTGACCGAGCTGTAATAATGAGACAGCTACCCATTTAAACATTCTGAAAAGCTAGAGGTGAGACGGTGCAATTCAGTTTTCCATCCTTCTTCTTCTTTTTTTTTTAACTAATGTTTATGAGGTAAAAAGTGAAATTATGTCACCACCCATGAGGAAAATTGTTCTCAACCTGCAGCTGGAGCACATTCATTTTTTTTTTACAGGTTGTAGATTGTTTTCCCTCAGGAAGTTGGCTTGGGATCCTCCCTTAAATCTTTTTGCCAACAATTAAAGTCTTTTCTCTTCTTCTTCTTCAACTGCCATATCTATTCCGGATATTGGCTATCATCATGGCTATAGTTTTCCTGTTCTTAACTCCTCGGAACAGTTCTTCCAAGGATATGCCACATCAGTCTCTCATGTTCTTCAGCCATGAAGTCTGTCTGCTTCCAGGACCTCTCTTCCCAGGGATCTTTCCTTTCAGAGCAAGTTGGAGTATCCTCTATTTTATGTTGTTCCTCATTATATGGACAAGGTATTGGAGCTTTCTTTGCTTGGTGGACTTAAAGAGTTCTTTTTCTTTATCCACCTGGCGCAATACTTCTACATTAGTCACATGATCAACCCATGATATCCTTAGCAGCCATATGTAGATCCACATTTCAAAAGCTTCGAATCTCTTTTCAGATGCTTTAGTCAATGTCTAAGCTTCAATTCCATATAGCAACACTGGGAATATGTAACACCTCACTATTTGGATCATTGTAGCAAGAGTTAGAGCTCCACAGCATAACAAATGTCGCATTTTTACAAAGGTGGCTCTTGCTTTTTCTATTCATATTTTAATCTCTACTTTGGAATCCCAATTTTCATTTAACATGCTTCCCTTTCTCTTCAGGCAGGCCTTTAATAGCTATACTTGAGTTCTAAGATGCTGGTTTTTTGTTTTTCTAAATAGGTTTTTAACATTTTTAATAATTTTTAATTATTAGTGTGCAATTAATTATTTTTAATATTAATTATTATTGTATGACTAATTGATTTTTAGCCTTTTAATTTACTAGCAGAGGTGCCCGGCTTTGCTCAGGTGGAGTATGGGGGATGCTGTCCTACCTCCCGGGCTTGCATTGTTTAGGTGCTCCTTCTCCTGGGCTGACCTTTGCCCACTGGACTCCTTCCCCACCCTGCCAGCTGGCCTACCTTGCCAAGGGGCAGGGCCCTGTGATGTCACATTGGTTGACTACTCCCAAGGGCTGACCACTCCCAAAGGCTGACCAGGTCTGGGCAAGACAACACAAAAGGGCATGACATCACAAAGGCCCAGACCTGGTCAGCTCTTGTGATTGGTTGAGGACTAAAGGATCAATTTTTGGGGGGCATAAACCCCCCGGGCTTTGGGACCCTGACAGTGACCTGCTCTTGTGCGCAAGGTATGTGTGTGCCGAATTTCACAGGGTTTGGTCAAGGGGTGTGGCAGCCCATTCCAAACACGCCACCCACATGTCTTAGTGAGACTTGTTTTAAACCTTATGAGCCATCTTATGTTCCCTCAGTGGGAGAAAGATCATCTACAAATCATACAAATAAGTAGATAAAACAAAAAAAATAATGCTGATCAATAATGCTGGGCTTACCTGTTCACAACCTAACTGAATATGGGAAGAGGAGCAGACGGTTGCCTTTTCTTCCTTTTAGTGTTGCTTGGAACACCCCATAGTACCACAACCCTGATTGTCCTGTCCAAGTGGCAAACAGTTTCTGTGAAACTAGCACAGGAGAACTTGTTTGACAACTTTGTGGTTGTTCTGACAAAGGGGATTAATGTTGTCACCTCCCCTTCCTAATAAAGGAAGGACCAGCTTGCTTCCTACTTGCCTCTCTATGTAGATTTTGCAGGCGAGACTGATGGACTTGGCAATACATTTATGAATATTTGCCTGACTGAATGTGTCACTAGGTAGGAATCTTTCGTTTATATATTTCTAGTGATGTCTTTAAATATGTGAGATAATTTCTTTTGTGCATGAAGTAGAAACAGAATTACAGTAAAACCCCTACTTTTGGGGGGGAAAGTCTGTTCCGTAGGCTTTTACTTAAATCAGTTTTTATGTAACTCGAAGCAAATCCGTAGGAAAAATTATTTTTACGTAACTTGAAGCAAACCCATAGGAAAAATAAAATCTTTATGTAAATTGAAGCAAACCCATAGGGAAATAAATTTTTACATAACTTGAAGCAAACCCATAGGAAATTGTGTGAACCGAGACATGGTTTTAGCACAACTTCATTATGTAAGTTGAATTTTATGTCACTCGGGGCATATGTAAGTCAGCGTTTTACTGTATATAGTTATAAGGAATCATGTTGCGTTTATTTATATTTGTGAGATGCTATGTACAAATAACTAGACTGGGATTTACGCTTGATCAAAATTTAATAGAAATGCAATACAATGAATATTTGTGCCAGAGCAATTCTGTGGTTCCACTTAATCGTCATTCATATGTATGAATCCAAATGTAGTGTGTGTGCTCTGTCGTCAAAACATGACCCTATTGGAAGTTAATGGTATCCAAAGAGGACTGGGGGAAATCTAGAGTTGGATTTATGAACCATTATGATAGCTTTACTGGGTACTCTTTTTAGATAAAAATAGGGTTTCCTTTGACTTTCACTAATTTCTGAAGACAATTTGTATTTTTCTCTTGTTGGTGTTATGATGAGTCTTGCCAATGCTGGACTTAAAGAATTAACAGGCACTAATTAACTGGCTTAATCTAAAAAGCTTCAAACTCTATTTTGGATAGTCAGCAAAATTGACTTGGTATCATTGGTGTTCTGAATAAAAAAGGCAGTTTGCTAGGTCCATATTGTGTGTGCTGTTGTTCATGCCTATTGACATCTTGCATATACTCCTTTGCTTGCAATGAGTATTATTATATACTTTGCATGCAATAATAATTGTGTCCTTTATAAGTAGTAATAATTGGTTCATCAGAAGAGATTAGGATGAGTAGTCTTTGATCTGATGGACTGGCTTTCCCTATTACTCCATATCAGCTTTCCCCTATGCTCATTTTAGCTGCTTCCAGTTGAAGGTTTTGTTGGACAACTGCCTGTCAGGTTTCATTCCTGTAGCAGTGTGTGCCGGTATTGTTACAACATAGTTGAAGATTCTTTCCATTCCAGAGAGTTATTTCCTTGCTGTATTCAAGTGGTTGTAGTTTCCCTTTGATTAAAATTTCTAGACTGCTGTTTGTCAGTGAGTTCAAAGTCTTTCACAATAAAAGGATCAGGTAAGCTAGTTAAACAAAAAACAGTAACATGAGCAGCACAACAAAAATAAACGGTAAAGCATGGCACAGCAGTAAATTATTCATGTGGTGATTATTGTGCTGGAGTAGGACTCAGGAGACCTGGGTTCAAAATTCCCACTAAACTATAAAATTCACTTAGTGACCATGTGACAGTTAAGCACTCATAGCCTGAAGGTTGTCATGAGGATAGTTTGTGGAGAAAGAGAAGCATGTTTCATTGCCTTGAGGTCATTGAAGAAAAGGGGAGATATAAATATATCAAAGAAAAGGCAATATACAGTATTTGCTGGCATATAAGATGTACTCTCCCCCACCCTTAAAATACACCGGAAAAACGGAGTGCGTCTTATATGCCAGTAACAGCCCTGCCCCTGGTGCAATTTGTTGGTTAGAGAGGATCAGCGGTGGCTGGAGACAGGGCTATTTTGAGCCGCCTTCACTTCCACTCCTGCACATGCAGTTCGGCAGCTACTGCTGACCGTTAGGAGCCGGGTGAAGGGTGGCTTCCAAAGGAGCTCTCTTACCTGGCGGATCTTAGCCGATCTTGCCCTCCCCATCTCCTGAGGGTCAGCAGTGATTGAATGGGGTGGAAATGGGCTTAAAGGATCCTTCTCCCCCCCCCCCCCCCGCATCCCAATCTCTTCAACTGGTGGTAGGATGTGGGGTGGAAACAGACTTAAAGAATCCTTCTTTCTCCCCTCTATCCCACTCTCCCCGGCTGGTGGTGGGATAGAGGGCGATCCTTCTTTTTTCCCCCTTAAAGTCATTACCACCACCCCAATCCCATCACCAGCCAGGAGAGTGGAATAGAGTGGGGAAAGAAGGATCCTTTAAGCCCATTTCCATCCTACATCCCGCTGGGGAGAATGGGATGGGGAGGGGAAGAAGGTTCCTTTAAACCTGTTTCCACCCTCTAACCCACTGGAGTTAATTTTGGAAATTCATGAAAAAATGCAAAAACATTTTTTCCTTAAAAATCTGTTCAAAGATGGGGTGCGTCTTATACTCCGATGGGTCTTATACACTGGCAAATATGGTATATTGTAAGTATTTATGGAAGATGAATCAAAGCAAAATGGTTTAAACCCAACGTCTTCTTAATTATCCCATAATATCTCATTTCGACTTGGAGTGAACCTTGCCTTTTTCCTGTTTTTTTTTTGTCCATTCCTTCATGTAATACAGTATAGAAGGTAAGCATTGTTTCTAGATATTAGCTAGTCTACCTTGGTCCTATAGAAATGCTTCATGTTATAATAAGAATGACTGCACTGATGTCTCATTGTTAGCCTCTCAGTAATTTATATTGAGTGTAAATTAGTAAATGATGACTATATGATAATATGATATGGTATGCATTTTTTAAAAAAATATCTCATCAGAATTTCTACCGCTCTTACTTCACGTTCACTCATTTTCGGTCCATGTGGATGTACCCTGTTATTTTAGGACTATTGGCACAACATGGTCTGACTTAGAATAAGGCTACTGGTTACCAGAAGCATGGTATAAGCCCAGTACTATTCCTTCCCCACCCCTACAGTTAGAGTGTAGCAGTGGTGCTTCAGATTTTTGATGTATAGTGACTACAATTGGGGATACTGTACTTTAGACCTCGTTATGCCACAAGTGTTCTTATCTGCAGCCAGGTTGAACATCCAAATTCATCATGAGTGAAACTAGATATTGAACTTTGACTGACCTGTTCATTGGTCTGGAAAAGCTGCCACTGGCTTGATTATCTATAAAACATAAATTGCAAAGTTTAAAGTATGCAACATCTTTTCATTTTAAAAGTGGTAGATCCAAAGAAATCTCCTTTAATCGTCTCCAACTCACTGCCAACCCTCCTTAAAGAGCAGAAAAACTCAGTACGGTGGTACCTCGTACAACGATTTTTATCCGTTCCATGGGGCTTGTCGTTGTACGGAAAAATTGCTATACGTATAGTGATTTTCCCTATGGGATGAATTGTACAACAAATATCTCTATGGGAAAAATCGTACAACGATAAAAATTCATTGTACGGTTTTTCCCATAGAGATGCATTGCATCATATAACAATTTTAGTTGTTATACGGGGCACAATGTTTTTTCAAATCTTGATTGATGTACAATTTAATCGCTGTATGAGGCATTCGTTATATGGGGTTCTACTGTACAGTAAAACCCCGACTTACAAATGCCTTGAGTTACGTAAAATTCGACTTACATAATGATTTTATGCTAAAACCATGTCCCAATTTACACGATTTCCTATGGGTTTGCTTCGAGTTACATATTCTTTTTCCTATGGGTGTGCTTCGAGTTATGTAAAAATTCATTTCCCTATGGGTCTGCTTCGATTTACATAAAAAATCATTTTTCCTATGGGTTTTCTTCCAGTTACGTAAAAATAATTTTCCCTATGGGTTTGTTTCAAGTTACAAAAAAAATTCAATTTAAGCAAAAGCCAATGGAATGGACTTTTTTTTGTAAGTTGGGGTTTTACTGTACTACTAAATCTTAAAATGATATCTTGCTGTCTGCAGCAGAGTAAAGAAGATGCTTGTCTCTCTTAGTATAACTGTTACTGGGAAAAGATAATAAAAACCCCACAGGGTGTAATTATAACTTTCACAGATTTCAAGGGAGGAGTTCTTTTTAAAAATCTGATTAATACTGTTCTTTGACTACTTGCTGTCAATAAATGAATGTTGGCAGTAGCCTCATGAAAACCATCAAATTGGCAGGTCCTGGCTGCGGTGGCTCAATTGGTTAAGACGCTGAACTGGCAGTTGGCAGGTCAGCAGTTCGAGACCCGAGTGCTGCATGACGGAGTGAGCTCCTGTCTCTGTCCTAGCTCCTGCCAGCCTAGCAGTTTGAAAGCATGAAATTGCAAGTAAATAAATAGATACCACTTTGGGGGGGGGGAGGGGAGGTAAACAGTGTTCCATGCACTCCAGAGTCTAGGTATGCCTGCCACATGTCCACAGAAATATCTGCAGACGCAGACAGCGCTGACTCTTTGGCTATAAACGGAGATGAGCACTGAACCTTAGAGTCGGATATGACTGGCTTTCGTGCAAGGGAAACCTTTACCTTTATAGCATCAAACAGCAAAAAAAGACTTGATAAAAGCAGGCTTGGGCATCAGGGCTGCCATCAGGGCAGTACTACCAGTACTGCTGTATAGGGCCCAGAGCTGACAGGGGCCCTGCCGCCAGTGGCCATAGTGTGTGTGTGGGGGGGGGGGGGGGCGGGGGCGGCAATAGGATTGCTCAGTATGGGGCCCAGAAATTTCTGATGGTGGCCCTGTTGGGCATGTTGCTAGGATTGGCTACAAATCACTATTTAGAATGGGATTTTCAATACCATGTGAGTGTGTGTTTGGGCACTGTCATCTTTTGTTTTCAATTATGGGATGCACACATTTGATAGGATTAGAGCCTTGCAAAATACAGTAATAACTTGCATCATTTTTGCTTCTTCCCAGTATACTCACTCTGGTGACCATGTTGCTTGTTCCTAGGCTGTAAACTTTGGATGAAAGGTCACCCAGTGTGGTGAACCTATGGTACAAATGCCAGAGGGGACACTCACGGCCCTCTCTCTCTCTCTCTCTCTGTGGGGAGGTGCACCGTCGCCCCAGCACAGAGTTTGCCCCACCCCTCTGCCCAGCAGCCCAATGGGAGTGCTTCCTCCCTCCCCCACCATAGAGTTTGCTCTGCCCAGCAGCCCAATGGGATTGCTTCATCCCTCCTCCAGCACAGAGTTCACCCCACCCCTCTCCACAGAAGCCCAATGGGAGCATTTCCTCCCTCCCCCCAGCACAGAGTTCCCATCGCCCCTCTGTTTGGGTATTCGGTCTCTAAAAGGTTTGCCATCACTGGTCTAAGGTGACCATTGAGTTTTATAATACTGGGAATTAAACCTGGGTTTTCCTAATTTCTGGTCCAGCATGCTAACTGCTACATTCTACTTTGATCAGCAGGAAGAAGGAAGAAAAGGAGGTTGAGGCAGTGCAAGTATTTCGTAATAATAATTTCATGTCAGAAATTATTCTGGGCTAAAAGGATTTTTGCTGGAGAAACTCTGCTCAGGGAATGCCCAAATGAGGCTCCTTTCATGTTCCCGAGTATTTTGATTACTGGGGAATAACTGGTGCAGATTCAGATCTTCGTAACTCTTCTTGCATGGGATTGTGTTGTATGTAGTCACTGCAAGAAATTTGGTTATTCATGTAAAAAGAAGATCAAGAATTAATCTATATATAAAACAGAAGTGTTTGCTTGTATGTGTTCGAAAGGCTTCCACACCCCTGGACGGATGTTGCTGAAACTTGGCATATGCCTACCTTGGCCATGCAAGATCAGCACTGGGGTGTGGTGTGGTGTTGAACCCCATTTTGGGTTTTGTGCCCCAAAAAATGGGTCGCAAAGGCGGCACCCCATCCGATGGGAAGAAAGGCCAGGAAAGGTGGCAGTGCGCATGCGTGGTACTCCGCGCGCACACAGTGGCCTAACCGGTGTTTGAGGCGGTGGCACACATGCGCATGTACAACATGATCTAACCGCCATTTGAGGAGGAGGAGGGTGAGCCGGTGGCGGTGAAGGCAATGGGTGAGGCGGTGGCGGACGCAGCAGTGAGGGGATGGTGCAGGCGGCTTGGGGGCTCCGACCAAGGAGCCAACAAATGGGCAGCAGTGGGCAAGGCGGAGGGGGCTCCATGTTAGAACCCGACGACACTTGCCAGGTAGGCCGAGACCTGCTTCTCCTCAGGGCTGCCTGGTAGCCTGGGAGAGTCAGTGGTGTCGGTCATAAGGGCCCGGAATGGATGGACTCACAACATCTGGAGGGGGAGGGGGGGAGCATATTCAGTCCAAACACCACACGCGGGCAGAAACAGAGAGAGGGGGGTGAGGAGGAATGGGAGGCAGTGGCGGATGAGGGGCTTAGAAGCCGCTGGGGTAACGTTCGCACACGTGCATCTTATGAGGGGGCGGGGGTCTCTGTGTGTAATGGGAGCCATTATAGTGGTGGTTAGGGGTGTACATGGGGGGAGGGACACTGTTGGGAGTGTGTCCTTTGGAACACAGAACTCTCCCGCCCCCTGTGGAGCTTGATTGGGCAACCAGGGACGTCCCTTCTTCTGAGGGTGATGCGAGTCCAATATTGGGCAAAAAACAAACAAACCCTAAACAAAGCCGGGTAATCAGCTAGTAATAAATAAAACCCAACAAATGGATATGTGTAGAAAGCCTGAAAGCCAAGGACAGAGAACATATGATCCTCCAAAAGGTGGAGTGTTGCTTCCATTCTCCTTACCACTGACTTTGCTGGCTAGGGTAGTTGCTGTTCAGTAGTATCTGGAGAACCACATCTCTCCCATATCTGCTGTAAATAGTCCTTTAGGACACCTTGAATTATCTCGGTCTCTTTAAAAACTTGCTTGGAAAGAAAAGATTTAATATAACTGTCTCCTTAATACGTATGTTAGTATTGCAGCCTAAAAACAGCAAAACCACTCCTCTGTTTCATCACCACAACATTTTCTCTCCTTCCTCTTCCTGTCCTTCCTTACTGAGGAGAGCATGTAAACTACTAAGGGCTCATTGGAAAGACAGGATTTAAAAGCAGCTAATGAGCAAGAAAAGGGAAGAGGACAAGTTGAGGAAATATCTGACATGTTGATACAGTACACGCAATAGGTAAGATGAGAATCTTGCCCTTGTCTAGCAAGACTAGACGGACATTCTCGTTGGTTTCTCTTTACTAGAAGGAGGAGATTATCATTAAATATGAGATTATTACATACTGTTGAAAGTTCCCAGCTTTACTTTGTAAAATAAACAAGCCTTGAGATAACTGTGCTGATCTTCTCAGCAAAAATAATGGCAAAAAACCATAGATTAATATAATTACCTTTGCAATGTTATATGCTGTGAAGCTGCTTCTCGTATGTAGCAATTCTAGTAGGGTCTTTGAGATTTGCGAAATGTTCAAGGAACGATGTACCACTATTATCCTGCAGTGAATTTTCATGACCAAGCAGGGTATGAATTTAGGTTTCCTGAACCCTAATCTGATATTTTATTCATTGTTACAAAGTAGTGAGCAAGCTTTTGCGTTTCCCAGAATTTCTTCAGACTGGGTATTGAGCAAGTCAACTGTAAGACTACTGAGAAAAAGAGAAGACTATTTTTAATGCCTCTTTCCCAGCAAGCCTGAAATTTGTCATAGTCTTAAAATGGGGAACTGGAAATGTTAGGTGGATTATAATGTACCATTTTGGATTCTGTTGGTACACATAGTTTGATGGAAAACCAAACATTGCGAGTGTAGTTACAAATATTGTTCAGGTCTACTGGCTTTCTCATGGAAATATTTTAAATAAAAAAGGAATTTAGACCTGTCCAGAATAGGCATGGGTTGATAAAGAATCATAAGCATGCTTTGGGGTACATGGACTGTTCTGTTGTCTCAATGTGTCATTTTTTTAGATTGACATCTTACTGGCAGCAGTGTTGCTCTTAAAACTGTGTTTTGTTGTTGACATTTCTTCAAATAGCCAGGAGAAAAAGTAAATACTGTATTCTGAACAACTGAAGGGTAAACTAGATTAGAGGTCATGCATACCTGTCAAGTATCCCGGATTGGCCAGGATTTCCCGTATTTTCGCGTCGATTTTTGTCATTTCCCGCCCGGAACTTCCGCTATCCCGTAATTTGGCAGCGGGGGAAAGGAGTTACTGCGCATCCCTTCTGCGCAGGTCCTTTCTATGCATGCGTAGAACTCTTCTACGCATGCGTAGAACCCTTCTACACATGCGTAGAAGGCTTCTATGCAGAAGGGGATGCGTAGAAGCCTTCTACGCATGTGTAGAAGTGAGCTGCGCAGAACAGGTCCCGTAATCTCTGGAGCTGCGCTTGACAGGTATGGGTCATGTGTTAGTGCAGTGGTTCTCAGCCTATGGCCCACAGGCTGGATCTAGCCCACAGCTCCAAATAATCCGCCCTCCACCCTCATTCCTGCCCCCACCACCGCTGCTGGAATCGGCCGCAGACTCATTTACAGCAGCCGTAAATGGCGGGGGAGGGGACTATAAGTCCGGCCCCCTCAAGTGTTTGAGGGAGTGTGACCCAGCCCCTGACTTTAAAAAGTTGAGAACCCCTGTGTTAATGCGTATTTTGTTTCTGTTTTGCAACTTTCCATGCCTTCTTTAAATTATATATGGCTTTTGTATCAAGTTGTGGAAAATGTATCTAATTTTATTTGACAATATAATATAGTGAGCAATGAGTTTGGTTCACCTTGGAAAAAGATGCTAGCTATGCAGTGTGGAAGTCCACTCAAACACAGGTCTGTTTGTGTACATACACACACACATCCATAGTCACAGGTATACTATAGATGGAAAAATATCTCATGGTTTCTACCTCCTGATTCTATTTAATTTGAGCTGTTGACAAGTGTTCATAATCTAGCCCAGGGGTTGGCAACCTTTAAAAGTCAGGGGCCGGGTCACACTCCCTCAGACAGTTGAGGGGGCCGAACTGGTGGTTCCCCTGCCATACACGCTGTTGTAAATGCATCTGCGGTTGTCATTAACACGCCCGCGGCTGTCAAATGCATCTGCAGCTGTCGTAGACGTATCCGCACCGGCCCTTTGGAACTTCCTGCCAGTAGAGCTATGGCTGCAGATGGAGCTGCTGCCATTCAGGAAAGGACTTAAGACCTGGCTGGCGGGGCAGGTGTGGGGCCCTGAGGACAATGTGGCTCCTCCCCGTTGGCTTCTTCCATAAGAGGCACCATCTCTCTCCTGCATGGGGTGGGTGGGATTTTAATGGGGGTGGGGATTTTAACTGTTTTTCTTATGTGGGTTTTAAATTATGTAAGCCGCCCTGAGTCGGGCTTGCCTGAGTGGGTGGCGAACAAGCCGAAAAATTAAATTAAATTAAATTATGGCTGTCATAAATGCATCTCCGGCCACTTCGAGCAGCAGCGGTGGCGGCAGCTGGAGTGAGGGTGTGAGCCAGATGATTTGGTGCCTTCATATGGATCTGACCTGCAGGCCATAGGTTGGCAACTCCTGTCCCTCAAAGAGTGGCACCGAAACCTGATCAGGCCCACAACAGTCATACTTGACTAGAAGTTACTTTCTTCCTAAATCTGCACCCCAAAGCTTATGGAGGTGGTGGGGTGGTAATTGAAAGAAACTCATACTCAGCTTCCCCCCAATTGAACGTAATGAATGATAATTTTTTTGTGAATGTCTTCTTGTCCCAATCTTGAGATTTTTCATTGAGTTTTTTTTTTTTTTGCACAGGCTACTGTATTTAGACAGTGCACTGTTTTTGAGCCTGAAGTGAACTTGATCCATGAAAGCTAACATTAACATGCATCAGTTAGTCTTCAAAGTGCTACAGCAGTTTTGTTTTGTTTTGTTTATTCTCTGTCTCTTGGAGTATCTGTTTGTGTGACAAAGCCTGTTCTGCACAGCGTCTAGATTAGAAGTAACATGTTGTAAGTAATGGTGATATACAAAACCAGGCCAGCCAATGACCTGTGGGTCAGACCAAGCCCATGGTACCATTTCATGTGGCCCGCCGCCACCCTTGCTGCTACTGGAAGGAAGCAGAAGGGGACACACTTATGACAACTGTAAAATGCACCCGTGAATGTGTAAACGCTCCTGTGCCTGCTGTAAACGCTGCTGTAAATACACCCACAGCTGTTGTAAGCACGTTTACGACAGCCGCAGACGTGTTTTACGACAGTGTTTATGAACCACGTGACCAGCCCGCTCAGCTGTCCAGGGTGTGTGGTCCAGCATGCAGCATGACCCCTGTACAGAACAGTGTCTTAACTTTAAAAAGTTACAATTCTGTTTCTTTTAAAAATCAATGTGCTGTAGTAAGTTTATTACCTTCATGAGTACAGCACTGATTTTCCTAAAATACTACTTTAACTTCAAAAAATCACTAAGAAGTTATGTAGCGATCATGAGATATCAATGTGTTATTGTTAATGCAACAGTAACACATTCTATTGGAGAGATTCAAAGAAACAAGTAATGAGTTACTTTTTGAAAATATGTCCGGTGTTGTAGTTTTGCATGACTGAAACGGTTGCCCTCGGGTATTGTAGAGGATCATATATCATTGCTGGTGTTGACCTTTTAAAGTTCAAGTGCCACTGCAGTCAGCTTCTGTCTGTGAAATGGAGGCAACATCTTGTCCTTGCCTTGGGCAGCCCAATGCCTTCCCATTCTCCCACTGAAATCAGCGTGGCTTGAATAATAGATTTGACTGGATCATGTTATGCTCCATAAAACTGGATCATATTATGCTTCATAATGGTCTGAGGACTACATTTCAAAACTCAGTTTTTCAATGAAGCCTTAACAGCTTCTTTCTAGACCCCATGTTATACTGTGGGGAGGGGAGGACTCTATACTGTATGTATGCTTCCTGGTATTTTTGGACTGCAACTCTCATTGTCCTGACTTATGTCAGTGCTGTCTGTGGCTGATAGGAGTTGCAGTCTAGCAATATCTAGAGAAGGGGTGCCCAAACTTTTTGTGCTGGGGTCCTGACCACGCCCCCGGAAGTGAGGACGTTTGCACATGCACATCAGGAACCACTTCTGGGAGTGGCTCCGGACGCATTTGTGCATGCACAAATGTGTCCGCGCCATTCCTGGAAGTGGTTCTGTATGTCTCTGCACATGCACAAGTGCATCCCCGCCACTTCCAGAAGTGGTTTTGCCACTCCTGGAAGTGGTTCTGAACGTCTCTGTGTATGCACAAATGTGTCCCCGCCACTCCAGAAGTGGTTTCATCACTCCCAGAAGTGGTTCTGGGCACACATGCACATTGGCAGGCGCATCCCCCACCCACTTCTGAGAATGGTGAGAGCGTCGGGGGCCGGATGAATTGGTATTGGGGGTCTGATACGGCCCGCGGACCATAGTTTGGGCACCTCTGATCTAGAGGGCTACAAGTTGCCTACATCTGCCCTGTTCGGGTAAAGCTAAAGGTAATGAACAGTAAGTATATGTAAAAGAAATGATGTCATATTCTTCCCCTATTTGCATTTCCTTTCATTTCTCTCTCATCTGTCATTTCTTTCATAAGGAATGTACAGACATGTCTTATTCTTTGTGAAGTCTCTTTTGCAGGGTTGCTAGTTACCACATTTAAAATAGACAATAGATACTACGTTGGAGTAGTCTAAACCCTTAACATTACTGTTGGTAATTATTGCAACAATCCTGCAAGATAGATCAGCTTTATCCCTGTATTGTGGGCAGGGAAGCTAAAGTTTAGAGCATGTCTCTGTTTAAATTAGCATATTTTAACAAGCTGCAGTTGGAATAAAGTGTTGCTCAGGTACATTGAGCACCTTGACATGCCACATCAATTCTGGAAACTTTCACTTAGTTATAATTTCCCATTAAACTCAAACTATGCAAAGGTTACTACATTTGGAACAGGTAAGGATTTTAACTAGATAGCCAGGTACAGTAGTTTAGTGGATAAACTAATGGGCTAGTACTCACGAGGCCTGGGTTCGAATCCTTGCTGAGCCACAGAAACTCACTGGGGGTGTTGAATTGGTAAAACCACTCTTTAATTATATCATTTACCCCGAAATCTCTATTAGAGTCATTGTAAGTGACTCTTCATGTGACTGGGGTGGCTTAGTGGTTAAGACGCTGAACTTGACAACTGGAAGGTCGGCAGGTCAGCAGTTCGAGACCCGAGTGCACCATGACAGAGTGAGCTCCCATCTCTGTCGCAGTTTCTGCCAACCAAGCAGTTCAAGAGCAAGAAATGTCAAGTAGATAAATAGGTACCACTTCAGTGGGAAGACAACAGCATTCCATGTCTAATCATGCTTGCCACATGACCACAGAAACATCTGCAGATTCAGACAGCGCTGGCTCTTTGGCTATAAACAAAGATGAACACCAAACCCTAGAGTCAGATACAACTGGCAACCTTTACTCTTACCAAAGTGACTTGTAAACAAAGTTTCTTAGTGGTGAAGAAAATGGCTTCATCTATTCAATCCTCTGCTCAGAACTCAGGGCCCTTTTCCCATTCTAAGTCAATCCAAAAGTGCTCTCCAGTCCTCAGGTATATTAAATGTCATTACTCTGACCAGAATTTTGGCCACCAATGCTACATTACATTTAAAAAACAACAACCAAGGATGCATTTTAATGCCGTATGTAGTTTCACCTCAATAACTGGAAACTCCCTTTATTTTAAGTTGCCATACTGTCTCTGTCTGAGTTCCAGAATTTAATTCATTTAGTGATGAAACCTGAGCCTTTTTACCCTTTTAAACTAATGAGGAAGGAGAACAGGCTATAAAAAATTAAAAAGCTCTAGCAAAAAGGACTATCAGCCCTCCACAAAATAAGAGAGCTGATTCTTTTGTTGACAAAGTGTTTTGAATAGAAACTCTTTAAACATGCAAGAGAGACATTATTTATTTTGAAGAAACACTATTTGCTTTAAAACGGGTTCTCAACCTACGGCCCACGGCGCCAAATAATCTGCCCCCACCCTCAGTCCAGGCACCGGAATCGGTCGCAGGCTCATTTAGGGCCACCGTAAGTGTGTTTACAAAAGCCATAAATAGCAGGGGGACAACCGCCCCAACTGTTTGAGGGAGCGTGACCCGGCCTCCGACTTGAAAAGGTTGAGAACCCCTGCTTTAAAATGATGATGTATGAATGCTTCAGAGAATACAGTGGCCAAAGCCATTCCACTGGTGAACAAAAGATTAGAATGCACGGTCTTGCATGGGTGCGCCATACACACTTTTAATTTTAAACTAGAGATTACCTTTTTATTACTGGGAAGCTCAACATTTGTATGCACTTTTTAAAAGAAAGATTAGGAAATGGCATGTTCAGTTTCCATTGACAAATGGAAACTTAAATGTTTTAATTAAAAATCAGTCATTAGTAAATTAGATTATCTCTGAGGTATGTGTGTGGTGAGACCTACTTGCCAAGACAGTGTTCATCAATGTAAAAAAGGGAAAAGGTATAATAGTATCTTTTGAAGTTTGCACTAGCTTTTTGATCTCTCATATGCATGTATATTTTCAATAATATGAGCCTTTTGTTCTGATTATTTTCTTTATTGTTTTATTTGTAGTCTGAAATTTTGACGTCTACCACCATGGTAATAAAGGTCTCCCTTGCTTGAAAGCCAGTCGTATCCGACTCTAGGGTTCAGATTCAGTGCTCATCTCTGTTTCATAGCCGAAGAGCCAGTGCTGTCTGCGTTTGCAGACATTTCCATGGTCACGTGGCAGGTATGACTAGACGTCGGAGTGCATGGAACGATGTTTACCTTCCCACCAAAGTGGTCCCTATTTATCTACTTAGAATTTCTTGCTTTCAAACTGCTATGTTGGCAGGAGCTGGGGAAAAGAGACGGGAGCTCACTCCGTCCTGTAGTATTCGGGTATTGAACTGCTGACCTTCCCTTCGCCTTCTAGTCAGCATCTTAGCCACTTGAGCCACTGCAGTCCCTAGCATTTGCCTAAAAGACAGCTTATATGTCATTTTCCATCAGCCAGCCCGCACATAAATATGATGTGATAATAAAGCCAAGTCCAGGATGTAGGTATCCATGTTTAAGGAGCAAAATCTCTGATTTTTTGAGAAACCACTTTCAGTGCTTGATGCGATGCAGCAGTTGTAAGCACATGGTTTGTGTGCTTAAAGGATCAGATGTCTAGACTTTCCAGGTTTTGAAAGAATGTCCCTAAAAAGCAGCTACACCAACATGAAACCTTTTCAATTTGTTCTTTTTTTCAAAGTCTGTTAAACATGGCCTTATCTGGGGTACACAGAATGAGCCTCCTCAAAGATTGTGGTGTCCTTCAACCACAATTGGGTATACCCTGGTAACTGCCACCTTGTGCTGCCAGCTAATCTTTCTCACACTGGGTCAGGCGAAAGGAACTGCAGAATGAATTCAACAAAAGGTGCCTTCATTTGGGCAGTTTCACATCTGGCCTAGACACGGAAGAAGAAGGAGAAGAAGTGTTGGTGTTGGCGGCTCTGGTATCATCCAGCATTTCGCTTTGTCCCTCACTGTGTAGTTCTGTGTGGCAGTAAATAAATTCTCTGAATGTTTTCCATGACTTCAGAAGTAGGTTTTGGGAGTGTCTGAGGTTGCAGTCATAGGAAGTTATGCTCTGCCTTACATCGCATTCCATTCTTGCACAAGCAGATATTCAATGCTGAATATAGCCAAATGTTTCAGTGTGTGTGCATGGCCCCATTTTTAATATGTTGCAAATAGTTTAGGTCAAGAGTTCTCAACCTTTTAAAGCCAGGGGCCAGGTCATGCTCCCTCAGACAGTTTCGGGGGCCAGACAGCCATTTTGCCCTTCCTCCACCACATGGCGCTTCCTAGTGTGGTGGAGGCGTTATGGGCCACATGAAATGGTGCCATGGGCCACATTTGGCCCATGGGCCGCAGGTTGCAAATCCCTGGTTTTGGTGCTAACCCCCCGAAAATCTTATGAGATCAAAATGCATACATACTAAAATAGACATCAGCATAGATTATGTATACTCAGGTTGAATGTTCAGTGCCTTTCAGCAAGGCAACATGTAAAGGCTTCATGTGTCTATTTACGGATTTCAGTCTGTGACATAGAATCTAGGCCCTTTCTGCAATACCAAAGCTTTTACACCCAGCATATTATAGACTAAGGCTAAATCATTTACCTTGTCAGCATCCAGATAAGATTTCACAGCATACCTAAGGGCAAGACTTTGGATATGCCAGTCTGCTTGATATGACAGATACATGTGTTTCTTTCTGCTGTGCAGAGGAAAAACCATCTAGAAAACCTATAATGTAGACATTTCTGGTGTTATGCTGCTGTAAAATGATTTTAGGTAGAAATTGTTTGCTGATACAGTGACATTTTGACAGGTATCCTCTGGGTCCTATTTGATGACCTGAGGATATGCTCTTCTTCTTGCCTGCTTCTTTTTTCAAAATATAAAAAAGCAGTACTTAATGCTGTTTCAGATATGCTTTGCATTTTCCACTCTGTAGGGAACTGTAGCATACCTGCCAACCTTCCCGGATTGGCCGGGATTTCACGGTTTTTGGAGCTGATTTTGCGCCATTTCCCGCACCGCGCTGCCGAAACCCCAGAATTTGGCAGCGGGGGAAAGGAGGTATTGCACAGCACTTCTGCGCAAGTTGCCTTGTACGCATGCGTAGAAGGCTTTTACACTTGCGTAGAACCCTTTTAAGCTTGTGTAGAAGGCTACTCCGCTTGCGTAAAATGGTTCTACGCAAGCGTAAAAGCCTTCTACGCATGCGTACAAGGCGACTTGCACAGAACCGTTGTGCGCAGGTCCCGGATTGTCCGGAGCCGCGGTTGACAGGTATGAACTGTAGTCTATACTGACTCCTAACAAAGTGCTTAAACTGATCTGATTATGCCCATTGTCCAAGAGACACATGCAGTAATTAAGGCAGCCTTGCCCAAGATAATGCCCCCTCCTGCTAAATAAATTAAGTAGCAATCTATATATTCTTAAATCAGCAGAGGAAGACTGAGTTCATGCAGAGGAAGACTAGGGACAACCAGTTTGAGAAGGACGGGAGGAATATACCTTAAATGCTAGTTATGATAGTCTGAAACCCAAGATTTGTACCATACCTTGAAATCACTTATCAATGTTCCAGTGCACATCAGACCAAGCAACACGTGAATGGGATGCAAGAAGTTGGGGGATATTTGTGCTTTAGATGCTTCAGGGGTGGTAACTGGATTACTAACTATAGATTCTGAACCACACAAATTAGTCCATGCTATCTGAAAGTTTGTATCTCCCTGCGAGAGTCCCCATATTACAAAACATTCTTCTTGGGGAAGTGAAGTTGGTCCCTTCCCCTCCTTTCCTTCTGCCAGCAAATAGAAATGTACCTATTTATAGAGGCGTTTGGGAACCAGAAGGCAATAACGATGGGATGGTCTTTAAAATGCATAGTTGTAAAATAATGTTTTAAATATGGGTTTAACCTTTCCTGTGGATTTTGTCAAGGCACTTGTGGTATCAGTCCCTGAACGTCAACAAATGACCTCTGAGCAGTGTTTCTGGAATGCCACCTGCTCCTTAACTGCTTTAGTTTTACCTCACAACCTCTTATTCCACTGTGGCAGTTACTTGACTGTTTCACGATTCGTCACCTCAACTTCTCTTCAAGACTGTATGTTCTTGTTCTGAACATCTAAAAGAGGAGTTCTCAACCTTTTAAAGCCGGGGGCCGGGTCATGTTCCCTCAGACAGCTTTGGGGGCCGGGCGGCCATTTTGTCCTTTCTCCACCCCGCAGCACTTCCTGGTGTGGTGGAGGCGGTGGGGGGCATATGAAATGGTGCGGTGGGCCGCATCCAGCCCTCAGGCCACAGGTTGAGAACCCCTGATCTAGAAAGTGTCCCTTTTTTAAAGTTTCACCATCTGTTTTGTTTATAATTTTCCACTTTGTTCCTTTTTTTGCCCTTGTCAGGTAGTAGGTCAATGCCTTTCAATGAACTACTTGATAATGTTTGAATGAACAGATTGTGCGGTTGTCCTTGAGCAGGCTGTCCAAAATTGTTTAAAAATTCTTGTTCTGTGTCCTTAAAATACTTGTACAGGCAGTGGCATAAAATGAGATGGATGCTTGTTTTCTTTCCATGCAATAGCTAGAGCATAATTGTATGAATGTTAAAGTAGCTTGTATTTATAGATACTGTTCTATATATTCTAAAAATATAATGGATAACTACTGGCTTAGATATAATTTCAAAAGTGCCATGGAATGTAATAAGCAATAACAAAGGATTATAAATACTCTCTACCAGACTTCTTTTAATATTTCGTTGAGGGAAAGTTGTGGCAGAGGTGAGAGGGAAGTTACATGTTGCTGTGTGCTAAAGATATATAAACCAGGGGTGCTCAAACTTTTTGGACCGCGAGCCAGTCACGTGGTTGAGCGTGACAGTCATGTGGTTTCTTCCACCAGAAGTGGAAGTAAAACGTGCAAGCACGTGCGCATAATGCACCCATGCATGCTCATAAAGGTAAAGGTTTCCCTTGCTCGAAAGCCAGTCGTATCCGACTCTAGGGTGCAGTGCTCATCTCTGTTTCAAAGCCAAAGAGCCAGCACTGTCTGCTGCTGCAGAAGTTTCCGTAGTCATATGGCAGGCATGACTAGACACCGGAGCGCATGGAACGCTGTTACCTTCCCACTGAAGTGGTCCCTATTTATCTACTTCCAATTTCTTGCTTTCAAACTGCTAGGTTGGCAGGAGCTGGGACAAATACAGGCGCTCGTTCCGTCTGGCAGTACCTGTGGCTGTCGTAAATGTGTTTATGAAGGCCGCAGGTCATTTACGGCAGTGTTATCTACATGCACGGACATGTTATGCACACATACACGCCCGTTTTACTTCCACTTCCGGGACCGGGTGTGGCCTGTGGGCCATAGTTTGGGCACCCCTGATATAAACCATCTTCTGATATGAGCTGTGATTATGTTTGTTGACCTTGATCAAAGTGGATAATCCCATTCCAGTGTAGATTTGGGCTGGCCCAGCTTGCTACCCCCCCTTCCCTCTTCTGCTATGCTATTCTCAGGTGGGCAAAGAAGTCTCACCTTGAGTATCAGAAGTTCTTCTACCTAACCCCTTCTTGAGTCATTTCCTTGTGATATGCAGTCAATTGTCAGTACACACGTTATAGAGTCAGTTTTACAGATGGAATACCTGGAATTTACACCTGCAGTTGTTGAAGGTCTGACCAGTCCCATTAGTAATATAAGTGAGGGAATCAACTTGCTTGTATCACTCTACACTACAGTACAGTATTCAGTTTTTGAAACACAATAAGTTAAAATTGGAGATATTGCTTACACATGTAGAGCCTTCACGTGAGCAGAAACATGTCCTCTTCAGGCTTGTAATAGCTTTTGTGAAGAGATTCTTACTGGAAGAGGAAAATGTTAAATGCTTAATAGATGAAAAAACAAAACATGAGTAAACTGTGCTTGATCACTGTAGGTTCCTTGTTCCTAAATCTGGAGAAACATTCTTTAATAGTCTATCATGTTGCTAAATTTCATACCATTGTACAGTATAAGCCAGTTAATAGGGGTTTAGGTGTCTTCATGCAAGTGAATGAAAGTTTTGGAAAATTGGAAACCCAAGTATGGACCTGAATCTGGGGTGTAGATTTAATCGAGGGAAACCAGCTTGCTCCAGATTGGAAGAACTGAATTGGCAGCACCTGGATTGATTAGGAAATCTTTATACAGCCATACTATGTAATACTTGTACAACTAATTGTTGAACTGATTCACTGTTATGAAGAATGTAAGGGAGTTGTAAAATACAGCCCAATCCACATATCTGTGGTGTCAGTTATCCACGGGTCTAAAAATATTAAACAAAAAAATCCTTGAAATGCTAATAATAATAATAATAATAATAATAATAATAATAATAATAATAATAATAATGAAGAAGAAGAAGAAGAAGTTGTTTATTTATATCCCGCTCTCCTGGCGCGAGTGCCACTCAGAGCGGCCACAACATAAGCAAATGAAAGCTTTCTTCAACAAAAAGAAAAGCATTCTTACAATATATGATATAATACATTACATACAATGCAAAAATATAAATAGAATGAAACTGTTTCAAATCAATATACACAATACAATGTACAATAGTCACCCAGCAAATACAAAATACAGTATACACAGTGACTCACTCCAGCCCCCCAAAAGTCCCAGAGTGGAAAGAGAAAGACCAATTGCCACCATGGCCCCATGGCCTGGCCAACGGCGTGATGGTGGTAGTGGGGGATCCTGGCGCACCGACAAAGGTAATCCGCGATAGCTACCACCTGACTCCACTCCCCGGCGCTGATGGCGTGGGTTCCAGGGTGAGACTGGGCTCTCGAGGTGGTGGTGGGAGTTCGCGAGGTGGTGGCGGTTGCTCCCTTTTTCTGCTCTCGGGGCGGGTGTGGCCCGGAGAGCGAGGACAGCTGTGGCAGTGGCGGCGGCTCCCACATGTCTCCACTCCCCAGAGCCGATGCCGTGGGCTCCAGGGTGAGACAGGGAGCTCTCAAGGTGGAGGTGGGAGTTCGTGAGGAGGTGGCTGCAGCTGCTTCCTTTTTCTGCTCTCCGGGTGGGCAAAGCCCAGAGAGCGAGGACAGCTGTATTTCTATGGTTCATTACCAGAGTGGCCCATTAGAGGACATTGTGCACTGTAAATATATGGTTTGCTGTTATCCACAGTTTCAGGTATCTGGTAGGTCTTGGAACATATCTCCTGCTGATAACAGGGGTGACCTGTACTTCCAGTGTGTTATAAAAATATTGAAATCTAAGTGTATTTGGAACTTGAGAAACAATTGTTTTGGGCAGTGAAATGCCCTGCTGGTGCTCCTTATGACAGTTCCCATAATTACACCCCTAAGGATAGTCCAAAAATGCAGGCAGCTGTGTTGACTCATTAACAAATGAGGTTGAGCAGTTTTCATCTGCATCAGGAGCAGGTTTGTTTTTTTGTTTTGTTTTTTTGTAAGGGGATGGGTTTATTGCTCACTCAGAACGAAGTCATCCCATATGACTTTGCATTAATACCGGAATAGCTTGCAGCAATTTACTGTTGCTCAGAAAATCAATTTCTATTGTCATCTCCCAATACCTGCTATGAGAATTTCAACTAATCTCAGAAGGAACAAAGAACCCTCTGAATCCTGACGCATTTCTGCATTGATTTGTGAGAAGGGGTTCTTGTTCTTTCAACTCCATGTTACTTCAGTTACTGACGGTAGTGGTGATGATGTAAACTAAGGGTCATCTAAACAAAAAATGCAAAAATGAATCAACTAAAACATTAAGCACGTCTCTGGCCATATAACACAATCACAGGATGTAAGATCAGAAGAACAATCCTGGCAGGACCTTCAGCCAAATGAACTGCTAGCACCTCAGCATAGGCTTAGTAATAGCTGTAACACTATTGATCTATATAGTAATTTTACTGCTCCTTACCTCTGAGCAGAAATGCTCCTTTTTAAGCACTTTTGTCTGTCTCTTGATATATTTCAAATACAGTAATACCTCATACAACATCGAATTCATACAACATCGCCTAATTTCTTGAAAAAAGTTACCTCATACAAAGTCGCTCGACTTTGTATGAGGCATTGGGGTTTTCCCAGGTTGCATTGTGCCTGGGCAGTATAAAAGACAGGACACATGTGTGCATTGCTCTTGTGGGTTTTGCACAAGGCAAAGAGTATTTAGGAGTGGTTTTGAGCGTGATTTTGGATTTTTTGAATTTTTTATCAGAATCTTTAGAAGCGTTCCTGGGATTTTTGCAGCATTCTTCAGGTACTTGGACAATCAGGGTTGTTTGACATGTTTTTGTAATGTATTTAGCTTTTTAGACAGTGATTTCTTAAAGTTCTGTCAGTTTCCTGTCTGTTTCCTTGACTTTGTCCTGAAGTCTGTGCTGTTACAGTACAATGTATCTCTATGGAAATGACGTTGTACGAGGCATCGCAGCAAGGATTTGGACGTTGTATGAGGTATCGCAGCTAGGATTTTGCATGCCTCATACATACAAAGTCCAAATCTGTATAAAGTCCAAACTTGTGGAACCAAGTTTGGATGTTGTATGAGGTATCACTGTACCCCCATTTTAACTTCTGTTCCCTTTGCTATTCTATGCTGGTCTTAGATCATAATAAAGATTTGATTTGATATACCACAATCCTCCTCACTCTCATTGGCCTTTCGTGCAAATCAAAACTGTGTTTGCAAGAGAAATCCTGCAAGTTGCTCCATATCTGCTGTCATATACTTACCACTGCTTAGCTCTTGGATAATAATAAAACCCACAAACTGTCTGTAATGGCTTACAGGTATTACATTTGTATCTTGCGTTTTGCTGCCAGAGACTTCCGTGGTATGAAACTCCCCAATGTAAGGCTCTTCCTGCGTTCCATGCCACAGCAAAGCATTTCTTTAGAACAATTAAAAGAAATGAGGCCAGAAAAGCAGAGGGAGTTGTTTTCCTTTCCATTAACCTTTTCAGATGTGTTAATGCAGTTCTGTTGTGAAACGATACGTAAGTGAACATGCATTCACAATTTTGTCAGCAGAGTTTAATTTGTGCTTTATTTCTAGAAATGGTCATGCTGGCAGGGGAATTGAGAAAGTTGTAGTTCAAAGTTTTATTTTCTGGGCGTTGCCTGGATGATATTGGCAACTTGTACTGTTTTGAGGTAAGGTAAAGGTAAAGGTCACCTTCGCTCGAAAGCCAGTTGTATCCGACTCTAGAGTTCAGTGCTCATCTCTGTTTATAACCAAAGAACCAGCGCTGTCTGCATTTGCAGACATTTCTGTGGACATGTGGCAGGCATGCCTAGACACCAGAGTGCACGGAATGCTGTTTACCTTCCCACCGAAGCTGTACCTATTTATCTACTTGCAATTTCTTGCTTTCAATCTGCTAGGTTGCCAGGAACAGGGACAGGAGCTCACTCCATCATGCAGTACTCGGGTTTCAACCTGCTGACCTTCCAACCTTCCAATCGTCAAGTTCAGCATCTTACCCACTAAGCCACCGCAGTCCCTTGTTTTGAGGTACCAGATAGTTAAATGTGTTCCATCATGCCCCCATCAAGTGTCAGTAGGCTCAGGTAGTAGAGTTATTGGAATTGCCTAATGAACAAGGTATAAAGAGTGAACCATTTACTGTAATGGGATGGGAATGTTTGCACTGGAAACCTTGCAGTTCAGTGATTTTTTTAAAGACGAAAGTGTTTCCCTTAATTTTTCTAGTGCTTAGTTTTCCTGTAGAAGTGTTTCCATTTTTAAAATTTGTTCCACAAAATTAATTAATAACTATGAGGGGATACTGAACTGCCTTAATCTAAAACTGAACTAAGCAGTGCAAGTGATTAAATAGGCAGTTTTAGTGAGACTGGAAGCTTCAGTGGGTGATGATTAAGCTGAGCGGAAATATATGAGCAGAAAACCACAACATAATGTGCACATGGGTGAGCTAAAATTAGTATATTAGTAGATTTCATGGCTTTACTCTTTGAATTTGAATAGCTAAAGTAAGGAAACAACAGCCAAAATCTTACTGTGTTTGCACAAATTGCTGCAGCTAGTTACCTAGGTACTTACTTGAGTTTGTGCTGGTCACTTAATTGTGCATGTGCTCAGACACCTGATTGACACAGGTACCTAGCTCCTAGGTCAGGGATTCTCAACCTGCAGCTCATGGGCTGGATGTGGACCGTGGCACTATTTCATGTGACCTCCCACCGCCTCCACCACACCAGGAAGTGCCATGTGGTGGAGGAAGGGCAAAATGGTTGTCTGGTCTCCAAAGCTGTGTGAGGGAGCGTGACGTGGCCTCCGGCTTAAAAAGGTTGAGAATCCTTGTCCTAGATGAATTTTGGCATACAGTTTATAAAAATGTAAGAAGTATGCTAAGAAAAATAATTTCAACACATAGCTTTAAATTTGTTCAAAAACAATGTTTAAAAACATTTGATATGCTTAATCTTTTTTTCCCTAGTGGAATGTTTTCCTTCAAAGATTTATTTAGCAATATAAAGCAAATAGCTAGCTGGAGAGCTCAGTGGTTTAGGTAGTGTATTTGGCTGTAAAGTTATAGGTTGGGAATTTGATTCCCTGCTATGAAGACCAAAAGAGTCAGCCTATGTGAAACACCCTCCCACTCCAAGAGAAAGGGAATGGTAAACTACTTCTAGGGGCTTAGTGGTTAAGATGCTGAACTTGATGACTGGAAGGTCAGCAGGTCAGCAGTTTGAACCCCGAGATCTCTGTCCCAGCTCCTGCCAACCTAGTAATTCAAAAGAAATAAATTGCAAGTAGATAAATAGGTACCATTTTGGTGGGAAGGTAAACAGCATTCTGTGTACTCTGGCATCTAGTCATATTTGCCACATGTATAGTGAAACATCTGCAGATGCAGACAACGCTGGCTCTTTGGCTATAAGCAGAGATGAGCACCGAACCCTAGAGACAAATACAACTGGGTTTTGAGCAAGGGTGACTTTTACCTAAGCTACTTCTGTGTAAAGGTAAAGGTCACCCTTGCTCAAGAGCCAGTCGTATCCGACTCTAGGGTTCAGTGCTCATATTAAAGTAGGTTAAATTTAGTTGGTTTCTGTTTATGGCAAGAATGGGCAAAAACAGTAAAAAAACTGGAAGTCTTCCATCCTGTTACCCAATGTTTTGACTTTAAAAGGTAGAGGAGGAGGAGAACAGTTTTATCTCATACTAGCTGATTTCCCGGCTTTGCTATGGTTTTTCTTTTCTTTAACGTAGGCCAGCCTTTCCCTCTTGGAAACCTGAATCCTGCCTCCCTTCCTCTGTCTCTCCGTTCCCTCACCCGTCCCGCTTCTCTGTCGATGGTCACTTACTGCTCTTATCCTTCCCACACATGTGTCCGGCCACCTGGCGGACCAGAAATCTCCAACAGCGGTGCTCAACAGCATACACCCCCACATGGGGCTTGTGACCCCCACAGACCTGATCTCACATGCCCATTTGCCTTCCACCTACTGTGAAAATTATAGCTGAGCTCAGAGGGCTACAGCTGAGCTAGTCAGATGATGTCACAATCTCAACCTACCTGGGACTATGACATCAGCCAATTACATCACTGGGAAACACACATTGTATAGATCAATTTAGATGCAATTTGGGGGGCATACGCCCCCCCTAAGGCTTGTGCCCCTGCAGTGCTGATCTCGCCAGCCCAAGGTACGCATGTGCCAAATTTCAGCAAGATCGGTCCAGAGGTGTGGGAGCCTTTCGAGCACATACAAACATAGATTTCTGTTTTATAGATATAGATGGGATAGAGTATCCGAGCAACTAACTTCTGATTCTGAAAAAAAAGTTTCACTAACTAGAAGATGTCCATTACTGCATTGTGGCAGAATTGCCTTCCCACTTTATTCCAAGAAGACACAAGATGCTTTTAAGAACATAAGAACATAAGAACAGCCTTGCTGGAACAGGCCACAGCCCATCCAGTCCAGCATTCTGTCTCACACAGTGGCTCACCATTTCCTTCAGGGTATTCCCAAGGAGATGCCTTCACCTGCTTAGGATTCCCTGGAAATGGCATTGAGAGATATCCTGCCTATCTCTCCAACCCGGAGGTCTCACTAGGAAACTGCCATAAGTCACTAAAATACATGTTGGCAGTAACATGGGGGTTTGTGCAGCCCTCTGAGGCCTGGGAATTATGTGCAGCCCCTGGACCACTGAATCTCATTACCTTTGTTTTAAGGCACTAGAAAATATTCCAGAGGACCCTCTCCATTGTTAATTAGTAAAACACATTGCATAATGCCATAAGAGGCAATGTTAATGGCTTGGCCTATTGTGTAAACACAAAAGAATGTAAAAATATTTTTTTAAAAAATATGTTTTTAATCCATAACAGTGGAAATAGTTAGATGCCATATATTAATAATTGCTGTTGGTAAGGTGTAATAATTGTACTATTGGGTTATTTATTTTGTATGATCAATGTATGCTACCCTTCAGAATCCAAAACACATTGCATCCAAGTTGAGTATGACTAACTTTGATAATTGTTTGCCAGTACAATTCAGTATCATCTTCTACACATAGTAAAAAAGGACTTCCCCTATTTCTTGAGCTTGAAAAAGCTCTTATGAAGTGGGAAGAATCTGTTACCATGGCTGCTTTATTTACATTATATTGTGTGTGTGTGTGTGTGTCTTTCAGCAAGATCTCATGCATATTAGGACATTTGTTGTTGTGAGATTAACTCTGTTCGACTCATAGCAGATATCTACTTTAATGTCTGTCAATAATCATATAACATAGTTGCTGTTTTTATGGCAGTTTCCTAGTGAGACAGGTAATTTCCGTAAATGGATTTTTCTCTATATATACTTCCATTTTTGAAATATGGTTGCCTCTTTCTCTTCATTAATATGAATCTTATTTTGTTCTCTGTTGGTTTCATACTTCATTGCTACTATATAAAACAAGTTCACTGGGTGAAAATGGCTAAAGCTTTTAAGTCGTGCTACAAGAATTGTGTGAGGAACAAACTCTAGTCATGTAAGCAAGTAATCAAGTGAGGAATGTTGACCCTCATACAAGTAGAAGCAGCACAGATAAATTGCTGGAAAGCCATCCAAGCAAATTACCTGACCAGCACCTCTACCGGGAAATAGAATAGCCCAGAGACATCTGTTCTGTATGTTAACTGTGTTTTCTGACAGGAACGGATGTATCTTTTCTCATGTATCTATTCTTATGCAAATAAGTGGATCAAAAATGTGCACACTCTGTTAGCCAATGGGCTTGTTGTATTATTGTTACTGTTACTGTTTATAGTGTATATAAGTCTGAGTTTTGCCCCGTCCAAACTGTGTTCAAACCCCACTATTAAAGAGCTGAATTTCACTACTTCACTCATCTGCTTCCTCATTCCCTGAACACAAAAACATCGAAGACCCAGAGACACCTAAGCATTTAAGTGCTCAGATTGCTTTTCCTCTCAGTTACAATGTACAGTACTGATTTCATGTTAGAGTAATAGCCCAGTGAGGGAAGGGGTCCATGTGCCAATACAGCTATCTCCCCGCCTCCACTCCTGTCATTAGCTGATATTGATACAGTAGAACCTCAGATAAAGTCCAAACTCGGTTCCACAAGTTTGAACTTTATCCGAGTTTGGACTTTATCTGAATCAAATGGGCAATGCATCGGATAACATCCAAAAATTGACTTTATCTGAGGTTCCTATACCAAATACCTCAAATAACGTCCATTTTTTAGCTGTTTTGGACTTCATGCGATGTATCACGTGTGCATGAAAACGGCGATTTTATCCAAATTTGACTTTATCAGAATCGGACTTCATCCGAGGTACCACTGTAAATCTCTTTTCATGTTTGCATCTCAGGATAATAACTCTTGCCAAAGAGCAAGTCGATATCCTTTGTCTAGAATAGTGTTTCCCAATTTTTGGTTTTTGGACTTCAATTCCCAGAAGCCTAAGTCAGTCCCCCAAAGCACAGATCAGCCAATGTACTGACTTAGTCTGGGAAACGTTGGTCTAGCACTTGGGGGAATTACATTTTGGGACTACAGCTCACAAAAGGCCTCACCCCAGCATAGCCATGTTGACTGCAGTTTCTGGAAGTTGAGTCAAACTAATTTATGTCAGAAGCAAATAGCTCACTGTTCACTGGTTGTGTGTGTATGTGTGTGTGGGGGGGAGGGCTCTGGTTGTGTGTGTATGTGTGTGTGTGTGGGGGGGAGGGCTGGCCACAATTGTATTATAACATGATGCATAACAGTGGGATAGCTAGTATGGTGTAGCGACAGGCTAGGGCAGGGTTGAACATTTTCTATTGGAAGGCTCCATGTACTTAATAATTTTGACAAACCTTAATTTTAAAATAAAGTATAAAAGATTAACAAAAATGTATTAATAAAAGGATTTGTTTGTAAAATGTGGATTCAGGCAAACAGCCGCACTTAAGGACCTAGAAGGCCACATGTGGCTTTGGCCGCAGGTTCCCACCCCTGGACTAGGGTAAGGAGACTTGGGTTCAAATTGCTGCTCAGCAGTGGAAGCTGATTGAGAGTGTAGAAGTGGGGGGGGGGGGGGTCTCCTTAAATATCTCAAGTACCTTGAAAGCCATATTAGGGTCATTCCTGGTCATTGCCAACTTGATAGCACATCAGATGCAAGACATAACTGTACCCCAAAAGGGGCAATGAGAACACATAAGCTGTCAAGTGTCTCATTGTGTACCAGCATTAGAAAGCTGGGAATGCCTTGCCCTCCAGGGTTAGCACCAAGCCCTAGCTGCCTGCTAGACTTTACTGAAGGAGTTCAGAGATGCTGCGGTCCACTGTCCCTTCAGCCCATGTTAAAGTCCACAATAAATGGGATTGATGGGTATTGCAGGACTTTCATCTCCAAACCACAAGCAAAGCCACAAGCTCAGCATAGAGTTGGGCACTGACAGAACCATCTTGCCCTAAGTTCTACTGCTCCTTGAGCTGCTGTGAGTGGGGACATCCCCAGTTCAAATTTAATGTGTCATATACTCATTATGTGGTCTTATCCAAGCCATCAAGTTTACTGTAGTTTTCCAGCTGATGCATTGGATCCAGATTTAATCACATTTATAAAAAGTAGGCCTGTTTTAGAGTAAACAGATTGAAATCAGTGGAACTCAAGTTCGTCATGAGTTACTTATCTCCTATTTGTTAAAACATGTTTGCTCTCCACAAGAAAATTATCAATCCAGTCCAGTGCAAAGTGATATGGAATTGACACAACCATTGTATAATATATGTAGTTATGCTACCACCTGCCCAAAGATGTTCTCTTATGTTTGCTCACAAATGAACAATAAAACCAATATTAAAAAATCTGTACTGTCAAGTCAAGTCATATTTATGGAAATCTCCCCACCCCCACCCTCAGTTTTTTAGATTAAAAAATTACATAAGTAGTTTACCATTCCCTACCTGGGGGTGGGGTGCCCTGGGCTGTAAAACACATAATAGTTAAAACACAACTCGTAATAAATGTCAGAATGAAATAGAGCAACCTTTAGAGCACTTATGGAAGCTTGAAGTTGGATAATTTTGGCTTAGAGAGAAATTAGCTTGGAGAGTGTTCCAGTTAGTAGAGCCAATGTTGATTAATGCCTATATTTGATACCCTATATCTACTATTGTCTGATACACAACATTCATTACATTAGAATTTTCAGTACAGTAATTTTATTTTTTTATTTATTGGGACATTTGTATACCACCCTATTGGCGCAGGCGCCACCCAGGGCGGCTAACAGCAGAAAGGAGAAGGCTCCATTACAGCTAGAAGCCATCTCCATATAATACATTAAAAATGCATACGAAAACAGTCATAAAACATCTAAAAACACCCAAGAATACCCTCCCTTTATCCTTAATAAGATAAAGACAGTACAAGTTAAAAGATAAAAGCAATACATGAAAGCATAAAAGCAGCATACACTAAAAACGCTATACTGTAATACGCTAAAACACTAAAACTTGGTTCCACAAGCAGTGATACACTGTGAAAATTTTTACTCCCCACTCAGTGGGCTTGGTTATCTGTGGGCATAGCTATCTGTGGGCATGGCCTGCCCCCCCCCCCCCAAGAAAAAAAGTAACCTACCTTGCTCTCTTTCTTCACGGAGATGAGGAGGAGGACGGAAGAGTCCCAGAGCAGTGGCACTGCTGGGAGGTGAGCGAGGTGAGTTGGTGGGCTGGGGCTGGCTGGCCTCCTCTTTCCAGTGCCGCCGGAAACGCATCCCTGCTGGCGGCGCTTCTGGGAGGTGAGCAGGCAAGTTGGTGGGCTGGCGCTGGCTGGCCTCCCCCTCCCAGCGCAACCGGAAACATGTCACATTTGCCTTGCCCAGGGCCGAAGGCGCAAGGGAAGTGCGGAGATGAAAGCACGCCTTTGGCCCTGGGCAAAGCAAATGGGATGAGTTTTCAGTGGCGCTGGGAGGGGGAGGTCGAGAGGTGGACGTGGCCAGCCAAGTGGGCATGGCCTGGAATTTCTACTACTGGTTCACCAGAACCGGCCAGAACCAGCCACAGTACCACACTGTCCACGAATCTTAGTGTTATCCAATTTTATCTCATAACGTTAAAATCCTATGGGATGAATCGCATAATGTTAAAACTCCATGGAGATACATTGTAACCAGCACAGACTTCAGCGAACGTTATGTGATACATCCCATAGGATTTTAACGTTGTGCGATGCGATCCCGCCCCCCAGATTCCTTAACGTTATGCATTTTTAGCGTGTGGTGCAAACGTTATCTGAGGTATTACTGTAATATGCTTTCCCATATTTCATTAATTACTGTTTATTGATGTTTGGATACTAGCCTTAACTACAAATTATACTGTTAATTGTATAGCAGTTTCACTAGACTAGAAGGTATGAATTTGAGAGAGAGAGTCTAATTGTCCTTTTCTCTCTCTCTGTCTCTTAGGTATTTCTTCTGAGTGACAAGAATGAAATTAAAATACATTTGCAGATGCAGTGATTCTTGCCATTTTCATCCATGTCTTCCTGTCCCTCTGATGGTTTTGTAATTGTACTGAGTCAGAAAAAACTTGCTTCAAGACCATGACTGAGGAAAAGAATCTTGGGTTGTCTCAGAAAGGTTTGTCGCCTTCAAGAAGTACGAGCAGCTGCTCTTCCAAGCAAGAAAGTAGACAGGTACATTTAATATTTTATTGAGCTTTCTCTTTGTTTGAAAGAATGCTAATTAACTTGTGGACCGGCCAGAGAGTACACTAAGTGCTATGGGGTGGTATAGAAGTGTGATTGCTTTGCTTTGCATTCTGATTTGTGAAGAATGTGAGACTAAGATATTTTATATTTGTCATCTTGCTTTGTGCTTGTTGTGTCTTCATTCATCTTTGTTCTGGTTTTTCAGGGTGAATTCACATGTAGAGATCATTGCAGTAATGAAATATGGATGTTAATAGCAGTGATTACACTCAGCAGTTTCATCAGATGGTCTTGATCTTTGTTTTTATTGACTTTTTCATTCTCAAGCTTAGATATTTTTGCGGGACATTTTTATTTTAACGATCAGAAATTTGACCCAAATTTTCCTGTTTATAGCATTATGTCAAATGTACTGATTTTTATTTTGTTTACTCTCTGATTTTCAAAAGAATGTTGTACAGCCTGATTCATTGCGTGTATCTACATTGCCATGCTTACAGGAAGCATCAGAAGTGACAAAGACTAGTATGCCTTCAAAGATCATTGTAGGTTAACTACTTGGAAATATAAACAATGTCTTACTTCCAGGTATTTTTAGTATCAGTACCTCCTTCTCCCTGAGTAATCCATCTCTTTGGCAAGTATACTAGGACTGTACTCAGTACTGCTCGAGCCTTAGAGAACATCAGGTGTATTCTTCTTTTCCACAAGAAATCAACTCCAAGGATGAGGTAGAATTTGTTTCTGTTCGATTTGGGTAATAATTTACAAAATCCAGGCATTTCTTCATATATAGGATGAAAAGAGCTAGAGATTTTGTATTTCTGCTCTGGGGCTTTGAGTGCTTTGTGTGAAGTCTGGGATTGAATCCATATTTATTCAACTACACTAGCTTTGAATTATGTCCTCCCCCCCCCCCACTTTTTTTCCCTTCTTCCCTGAGGCCATTAATATTTAACATCGATATATCTAATTGCATTTTATACATCTTCTGGAAATTGCTTTATCTTTTAAATTGATTCTTGCAAATGAGGATAAGTTTTATTTCAATTTGCAAGTTTTAGCATGTTTGTGATGGAGAGAATTTGAGGTTCTGAAAATGCAGTCATGAGAGAAAGTGAATTTGACAGATTTCTGTATCCTTAGTATGCTTATGTCAAAGTCACAAAAAGTTCCCCTCCATCTGTAAACTCAGTGTCAGATTTTTTGTGAATGGGGTAGGTCTCCTAAGCTTCTAAGGTGAACCTTTTAGCAGGGCTGTAGCCAGGATTCTAGATTTGGGGTGGGGGTGGCAATGAAAATATTTTCAGGAGGGGCAACAATGTCACACACACACACATAACATTGGCATCCTGGGGTGGGGTGGGGGACTGGCTGTTAGCTCAGGAGGGTTTTTGCTCCCCGGCCCCCCTCTGGCTATGGCCCTGCCTTTTAGAGACTGAGTGCCCAAACTCAACAGGCTGCCATCCGCACCACAGAGGGGCGAGGCAAACTGTGTGCTGGGGGAGGGAGGAAGCACTCCCATTGGGCAGCTGGGCAGAGGGGTGCAGTGAACTCTGTGCTGGAGGAGGGAGAAAGTGCTCCCTTTGGGCTGATGGGCAAAGGGGTGGGGCGAACTATACTGGAGTGATGGTGCATGTGCCTACAGAGAGAGCGCTGAGTGATCCCTCTGGCATGCGTGCCATAGGTTCGCCACTGCTGTTCTAAGGGATCATATTGCAAATGAAGAGCAAACTTATTGCACCTACCTATTTGTCACCACCACAGTCACAACAGAGCCGAAAGCAGTAGTACAAAACACAGTATAAAATGGTGCTTGAACCTTGCAATAATTCTTCTCTACCACTTCATTGCAGTTTATTTAGCTCTAATTAGTTATATCCTCATAACCACAAAAGTACCAAAATGACAGCTACACTGTGAAAATAGTACTTACCTCTCATTATGCTATGATCATAATGTGGCTTAGTTGTGCCTTAATTATTGCAAAAAGGAATGAAATGTAAGTAACTAATTATTTGCAATTTGTTATTTCCCTCTCTACCCTAATTTCTTGAAGGGAGCAAGCTGTGTTCGAATGAAAACAACCAAATACTCTCCAACGGTTTCCCATTTCTCCCCCTCTTACTTCTTTCATATTCAGAAGCACTTGATTGATTCAGTTATTTCTGTTTTTCTTAATTTATTGTTTTAATTGCTTTGCTTAGAAATATAACTGTCTAGGGAACTCTCCGTGGTAGTCAGAAAACCAAAATCTGCACATTTCTTGTTTAGATTTTTTTCTCCTCCTTTTTAATGCAAAGAGCAGCAGTTCAATTCTGTGGATGCTTACTTAAAAGTCCCATTCTAAGTTATTGCCAAGTAAGCATATACATGATTGCAATAATTCTGAACATTTCAACATATATCAATGACAGAAGAGCCCATTACCAGGAATCCCTTAAAATCAAGTGCAGTACAAGAGAGAACCTGCTTTGACAGGAGTAAAAAGAAAACGGAAATTTATAATGGTTTGTGCCAGTTTTATGAACTGTAACAAATGCCTTCACTGATGCCGCTGATGCACAATCCTATCTTCCTCCGCAAAGCTACATTCTATTTTTGGAGCTTGCAAGCATGCCCTACAACAGATTGCATTTTATTTTAGACAAAAGTCTGGCTCTGTCATCTGGTATGTTCAGGAAGCTGTAAGAGAAAATCTCAGTTGGAAAGCTATTCTAGCTCATGGCATAATTTTTCTTTGTGCCTAAAATAAAATATGTCTTTTTGGATTTTCTAGCATATCACACAGTGGAAAATGTGTGGCTTCTAGTTTAATGAGTTTAATGTCACTTTAACAACCAAAGCTTTCAGCCACTGATCATTAGACCATTATTGCCTTGTTTGACCCATTGGAACTATGTCAGGTCAGTGTCCTATAGATCAGTGATAGTGAACCTTGACACTCCAGGTGTTCTTGGACTTCAATTCCCAGAAGCCCAAGTCTCTGTGAATCCACATGAATGAGTTTACTGCACATACATAATCCCATTCATGTGGATTCACAGAGACTTGGGCTTCTGGGAATTGAAGTCCAAGGACACCTGGAGTGCCAAGCTTCACCATCATGGGCCAGGGCTTCCATCAGTCTCAAGAAGCACGGCAGTTGGCAGTGTTGACTGGAGATTATCAGTGTTGTATCCCTCACCTGAAGAGTGCTGGTATACAGGATAGCAGTTACTATGCCAAGGGTTGGGACATGTATGTAAGTACCGATACGTTGTTGTGTTGCAGCTCCGGTCAGAGCCTGTCATTGACTGTATTTATTAGGGCTGATTTGGAGTTTCAGGTCAACATTATCAGGAAGGCTCTTCTTTCCCTGGGAGAAGAACCAACCTGTGTGGACTTGAGTAAGCTACACAGTCCCAGGACATCCCCAGAACAAGAGAATGATAAACCACTGGGGAATACTCTCTTCCTTGAAAACCCTGAAAGAGGTCACCATAGGTCCATGTACTCCTATAGTCTTGTAGCTTAGTCCCAGTAGGCAGATTGCAACTGGGTCAGATGGCCAGGGCAAGATTTACATTTAGAGTGCAGTATATGTAAATGTGGAACAGGATATTAGCCTCAGACTTCTCCATTTGGCTTGTCCTGTCTCCTGTAAGTCTCATGTGTCTAGTCATCAAAAGTTCAGCTATGTGAACTGGCAGTTAAAAGAACTCTTAACGGTTACCTCTAACCCAGAGGTTCCCAACCTTTTCAAGCCGGGGGGGAGAAGAGAAGGAGGCAGGTCATGCTCTCTCAGTCAGCTTTGAGGGCCAGACAACCATTTTGACCTACCTACATGATGGGGGTGGCCATTTTGTCCCAACAGCTTCAGAGGGGTGGTCATTTTGTTTCTTGAATGCCCTTGGAGGGGACGGCACATGAAATGGCACCATGGACTGAATCTGGCCCACGGGCCTTAGATTGGGAACCCCTGCTCTAACCAAACTTCACTTAGGATTCTAATGTCATTCTATTTCAATGCATAATATGTTACTTTAATTGCCAAGAATAAACACAGGTGTCCATCACTGGATAAAGTGGTGGACTAGGCCTCATGAGACTTGGATTCAAATTCCACTCAGCTGCAGAAATTTACTACTGGTTTGGAACTGGTAAAACTACTTCCCATATATCTCACTTCCCTTGAAAGTCCTTGACAGCTCATAGCAACAACACCAAAGAACTGAACAGGGGAGATTTCAAGAACAAATTCAAGGGCACCACTAGATGTTGTCATGCTGGTTTCTTGTTCCGTTTGAAGAGATGTGATTCTTCTTCTTCTTCTGTGTCTAGGCCAGATGTTTAACTGCCAAAATGAAGGCATCTTTGGTGAGTCCATTCTGCAGTTCCTTTCACCTGACCTAGTGTGAGAAAGATTAGCTGACAACACAAGGTTGCTGTTACCAGGGTATGCCCGATTGTGGTTCAAAAATACCACAATCTTCGAGGAGGCTCTTTCTATGTATCCCAAGGGATGTAATGGGAAAATATTATGGCAACTTTGGAAGATTCCATGGTAAAGCCATTCCTTTGCCTACAATTGTTCCTTTTTACATGATTTTGGAATTGGAAGGACAGTGGCTACACATCAATACCCACCAAGAGACCTTCTCCTATTATTATTGCTGTCAGTACAAAAGAAGTGTAATTTAAAAGGCAGAATGTGTAAATACTTTTGACTATTAATAAGCTAAATCGTTTGGAGTACATTGGTACTCCGCATAACGAACGCTTTGTATAATGAAAGATTTGCATGGCAAAGCGTTCATTATGCAATGGCGATACCCTGCATAACGAAAAAATTTCAGTAAGTGGGGTATACCCCACTTAATGGAAACCCCGCATAATGAACATTTTCTTTTCGTTATGTGGAGTATTGCCCATTTGATCAGCACAAAAAAAATTTCATAATCAAGAGCTCTGTGGAACGGAGCTTTTCAGTTATGCAGGGTTCTACTGTACTTGTATTACTGGACTGCCTGGAGGGAAAAGAACTTTTATGGTTTTAGGCAGAAGTTCCATATTCAGAAAACACACTTACTGAGTTACATAGTCAAAAGAAAAATCTTCTATATTTGGAAGTCAAAATCCTCTTGCAGGGGAACTTACGTTGAAAGATCTAAATTTTCAGAATAAAGAAAACAGAGGTATACATGTTCAGTGTAGCAAAGAGAGGGAGAAATTTTCAGACACTCACATGCCCCTGGGAAAATATTTATGTTGTTTTATTTTATCAAATCTTCTTTGATTTGTGCTCAAAGGGATTTATGTTTGGCTTCTAATTCAATCTCAATGACTTGTCAAAGCTGGTATCTTATTTCTCTCCCCCACCTCCTACAATAAGTACGTTTCTTCAACGCTCATGAAATTGGATTTGTCTCATTTCCAACATTAAGGCATCAGACATCTCGCATTTAGATGAGATGTCTTGGCTAAAGAATAAACAAATATAGAAAGAAGATTATGTGCTCTCAAATGCTGCATGAGTGCATTATAAAAATATAATCTGTGAGCGTTAGATAAAGAAGTCTTGTGAAATCTTTGCTGCTATGGCCACTCACCCACACGCCTCCCTTACAGTATTTGATGAGACATTCCACCACATATTCCTTTCTTGCCATTGCAAGGATGCCAGATGCTAATAAAATAGCTTGAAAATGGTGGCCCATTCCAGTGGGTTTGCTGTTATAATAGGTTTCAGGTTTTGCATCTTCATATACACTTGGGATAAGATACCTAATAATGGAACACATGTTTTTGGCACAAAAAGTGTATCTGAATGCATTGGTTGGTATAGTTGTGGGCCCTCATGTTAACTCTGACTCATGGTGACCTTTTCCAGGTTTTTTTTAGGTAGACAATACACAAAAGTGATTTACCTCTCTCCTCTTCTGGGGGCATCCTAGGACTGCGAAGCTTGCCTATGGCTACATAGGCTGACTATTTCCCCAGGAGGCACAGTGGGGAATCAAAATCCCTTTTTTGTTGTTCAGTCGCACAATTGAGTCCAACCCTTTGCAACCCCATACCTCTGGCTTAAACCACTGAGCTACCCAGCCAGCACAGATAAGCATATGCTGACACAAAATATTATCACCTCCCCTTTAATTTATGATGATGCTGTTCTAAAAATAATGATATTTGTACCTCTTGTAGGAAGCCAATATATTAAGGATGAGGGGAAAGGGAAAGAAGAAACATACCAGACAAACAAATGACCAACAAAGTTTCAGAGTTTATTCACTCCTGCAGGAAAAAGGAGACAACCAGGAACTGATGTCCAAAACAGGTGTCTCTAAGCGTAGTCTCATAGGCAAAACTTATATAGTATTTTTGTCATGTACGTACTAATAATCAGTACATCAACACAGAAAAAGCCTCCTAGAAGATTGTTGTATTTTTGAACCATAATTGGGCGTACCCTGGATGGTAACAGCCACCTTGTGTTGCCAGCTAATCTTTCTCACACTAGGTCAGTCGAAAGGAACTGCAGAATGAACTCATCAAAAGGTACTTTCAATTTGGCAGTTTCACGTCTGACCTAGACACAGAATAAGAAGAATTTAACATGCACAAAGTTTAGTCAAATTATGGTTAAACTTCACTATGGTTTCCCAAAATAGGCCAGTCTCAACCCTTAGTATATGAAATGGATTCTTTTAATTTAACCATATCTTAGGGTTTAGACATAATGCTAAATTGTAGATAACTGAAAACAAAAGTGAATTCTTCTGAAATATTCCTCTTGGCTATACCAGAAGAGATGGGTGTAGTACATGCAATTCAAATGCTTACCTAGACATCTTCCTGTAAAAGTAATTTCTTTAAATTGGTTTAATCTGAATTATATTATCCTGAGATCTGGTTTATCACATCCATAGTTGTATTCATAGTTTATAAAGCCATTGTTGCTGCTATTAATGCTGAGAGACAGCTGTTACATGCAAAACAAAATCATTGCATCCAAAACTATTGACTATCCTAAGATGAAACAATACACCAGTGTTATTTAAAATTTTGGCTCATCTGGAGCAAGGCAGCCTGCTGGTATAGTATACTAGCCAAATGCAATATCTCACCTAGTGAATTAGAGTCATATGCAATGACATGTTCTTGGCTTTACCTGTTCTCACTTCCAGGGAACAGTCCTGGCAGTTAGGTCTAGCATGCTGTCTAACTCCCTCCCAATAAGGCAGATTTTCTTGGAATTATCACTGCATTTCCCCCTCATTCAATGCGTGATTCAATACTCCCACGGTATCAGAAATATGGTTTCTATTTGCTTGGCTTCAGTCTGGAAGTAAGGCGATTTGTTTAAATTTGTATTGAATTTTTTTTTTAATTCAAGCACCCTATGCTAACACTACCATGAGCTCATTTATATGTGCTCTTCTGCCTTCTCTTGATAGTATAGCCCAGTGATGGTGAACCTTTTAGAAACCGAGTGTTCAAACTGCAACCCAAAACTCACTTATTTATTGCAAAGTGCCAACACAGCAACAGGGGAGGAAGGAAATGCTCCCATTGGGCTGCTGGGCAGAGGGGTGGGGTGAACACTGTGCTGGGAGGAGGGAGGGAGTGCTCCCATTGGGCTGCTGAGCAGAGGAGCGGGGTGAATTCTGTGCTGGGGTGATTGCATGGGTGCCCACAGAGAGGGCTCCAAGTGCCACCTCTGGCATGCATACATAGGGTTGCCACCACTGGTTATAGCCCTAGTCACATAGACTTCAGGGGCTCCATTGAAGACAGGAGACTGTTGGAGGTTGCTAGTCTTAAAGCTTGAGGTTTTCTCTGGCTTTTGGAAGATTAGTCTTGTGTTGTTTTCTGTCTTCCTTTTGAGTCAGCCTTCTCACTTCGCAAAGGAGGGGGAGGAAATCACATGCTTTGGCTCTTGCTTCAAAACAGGACAGCTGGGAAATTGTGGAAGGACTACGGGGAGGCATGAATTGCACACAGGAACCGCCAAAACAGGAAGGCTACCTGCTGAAGAAGAGGAAATGGCCCTTGAAAGGCTGGCATAAGGTGAGAGAGACACATTAATTAAAATTAATGTTCCTGGCCTCGATGTCCAGGTTATGGGAATGTGTGAGAGAATATTGCAGCTCTTTCAAAACATAAAACCCATTGCTGTGTGCTGTGCTTTCTGACATCAAAAGTTGTCTCTGTATTTCAGAGGTGCTTCTTGCTGGACAAAGGAATTCTGAAGTATGCAAAGAGTCCAAATGATGTAAGTACCTGGGAGGCATATATTGCACAAATATAGTCAAATGAACTAATGTGATGATTACGTTACATTATCGTTAAAGGAAATAAGTGAAGCTAGATACCCCTAAGCACAAGGGGATGATTCGGTGATTTATTTTATTCTGTTTCTTGGCAGATAGCGAGAGGGAAGCTGCACGGATGTATAGATGTTGGTCTTTCAGTGATGTCTGTGAAGAAATCAACAAAATGTATAGATTTGGATACAGAAGAACATATTTATCACTTGAAGGTAAATCCTGTTTAATTGATAATGAAGATACATTCCGTGACTGAAGAAATTGCATTTAGTTGTAGGTGGCTCTCTGAGTGTGCTCAGAAACCTGTAGAAACTACTGTATTTGCTTGATTTACTAAGTTTGCTTAAAATGCCATTTTACCTTCCGCTTCACTGACAGCTTTTCCTTTATATTCACCTTTATGTTTAACAAAACCTGGGACAAGCATTTGTAATATAGACAGTCAAAAGTGACTTATTTACATTTGTGAAACTGATGTTTGGTGAAATGAAATTTTTAAAAAATGTATGTTGGGGCCTTTATGTTTTTAAATTTTACTCTATACTTTAGCAATAAATATATTATATTATTCTGTGTTCTCATGAGATGCAGTCTCGCAGGAAACAGGCTGGATAGTTCAGTGGTTTAGATATCTGGCTGCAGAGCCAGAGGTTGAGAGTTCAGTGCTTCCCCCAAAAAGAGCCATCCTATATAGCTGTAGTGGCAAACCATGGCACTCCAGGTGTTCTTGACTTCAATTCCCAGAAGCCCAAATCAGCACTCCTGTTGATCAGGGTTTCTGGGAATTGAAGTCCAAGAACAGCTGGAGTGCCAAGGTTTGCCATCGCGGCTATATAGCCTTGATCAAGCTGCACAGTTCCAAGGCACCCCCAGAAGAAGAGAATAGTGAACCGCTTCTGTGTATTCTCTTTGACTTGATGCAGTTATTATTACTGCAGTTTAATTACTTAATGTACTTCTAATTTTAATTTGACTAAAATATGGAATGAACTGTGTCTTTATTATTCATTAACCCATTATTGTTTCCTAATGCACCTGTAATGTAGCATAATATAACCTGGGTTTCTTTAAATGGAAGCCATGGAATATCTGCTTAAGATTCAGATTAATTATAGCAAGATTTATAAGTATTTCTGCCTGTGTATAGGTAACTCAAACTGCCTCCCATGGATTTTAAAAGTCTGATTTCTAAGATACATACTAAACAAAATGTAGCCTTACATAATCAGAACTGGGTTTTGTGGTGTTTTCTTTTGATCAGAGTAGGTCTTTGTGAGTCTCAAGGAAAATTTCATCATGAATAGCCCCTTCCATCTCCTGCAGCAAAATGTCTGTCCTTTGCAGGACTACAGGCCTTAGGAATAGCATAGGTCCGTGATGGCGAACCTTGGCACTCCAGATGTTCTTGGACTTCAATTCCCAGAAGCCCAAGCCACCTGTGAATCCACATGAATGGGTTTACTGCAATTCATCCGGCCCACACTGCCCTCGCCGCTCCCGGAAGCAGAAGTAAAATGTGCCCATGGATTCACAGGGGGCTTGGGCTTCTGGGAATTGAAGTCCAAGAACTTCTGGAGTGCTAAGGTTCGTCATCATGGGCATAGGTTTACCTTAGAGTTAGAGTAGGCACCCTTTTTTTGCATCTCCAGGTGTTTGTGGACTACAGTTCTTTCATCTTTCACCATTCGTTGTGCCAGTTGGTACTTCTGTGATTTAAAATTTAAGAAACCGCTTACATCTGTTCTGGTGACAAGATTAGTCTGGGCTATAGAGGAACATTTGGGGATAATTATACCTTTAGTAAATATATTAATACTGTATATATTGATACTATATTAATATGACCAGCAGGAACTTACCCCCTGATAGTCTGGTCAGTCAAAGAATTAATACTGTTCTTTTAGGTGCCATGAAGTCACTGCCAACTTATTTCGATGTTGCAAAAGAGAAATAAATGAGACGTCACAGACCAGTTTTATTGATTACGGGTTAACTTGAGAAAATTTTATTATTATGTTTGTCATTTGGGTTTTTTTCCCTAGGCAAATTCTCAGGAAGTCTTTGATGAATGGGTAGCAAAGCTACGTCATCACAGAATGTATCGTCAAAATGAAATTTCTATGTTCCCACATGATATCAGCAATCATTTCTTCCCAGCCTCATCTTCTGCTATGGACTCGGTAACTGGCCTTTTGGAATCCACAGGGAACAGAAAGGTAGAAACTTTATGAATGACAGACCATGGTCTGCCCTCTGGGATCAATTTGGTCAGATATTTGTATAGAAGAGAATGAAAAAAATGTGCTTGATGGGTTATAGTTGAGGAACATCTACAATAAGTGGAAGAAAAATCATTACCACAAACATCATGCAGTTGTCCTTCTTCCTGTTCTTTTCTAATAGATGTAAGAAATTGCTAAGAAAAGTTGTATCTCTCCTTGGCCTTGATAGCACGGTAGAAACCACATGAAATACTCTTGGCTCCAATACAGAATGCAAAAGATCACATCAGCATTCCAGCCAAGATGACTGGTGTTCATTTACATGAGGGGTGGGGGTTTTTTTTGAAAAAATTGAAAAGGAGCCTCTAGATTTATTTAGCCCAGGGGTGCCCAAACTTTTTGGGCACATAATTCAGGGGTGCCTAACTACGGCCTAGAGGCTGGATCCGGCCCCTGATGCCAATTTTTCCGGCCCGTGCCACCCTTGTTGCTCCCAGAAGAGGAAGTAAAATGTGCCTGTACGGGCGCATTTTACTTCTGCTTCTGAGAGTGACGAGGGTGGCGCAGGCCGGATGAATTGGCATTGAGGGCCAGATTCAGCCCCTGGGCCGTAGTTTGGGCACCCCTGATTTAGCCTAAGATTTTGTGCACTGCAGCCAACATACCAGGTATAACTGATGAATTGGGCTGCCCTCCATGATAGTTTATGATTTAAAAAATGTCTTAGGGATCCCCCAAGACTCTTTGTAATTTCTCCTTAAAAGAAGAAAGCGGCATTTTTCCTGTTTCTTTTATGTGCCATTTCTGGACTGATAAAGGCTTCTTTCTTTCTTTCTTTCTATCTATCTATCTATCTATCTGTCTTGTCAACCTAACATATAAGTGAATTATAATACCCACTATTATTGCATCGCAATAAACCAAAAACTATATCATCAATATAGTATATAATTTATATTCTCTTATTCACAGATCACAAACTCAGTTAAACCAAAACAGCTAATGGGAATAACTTTTTAGTACCATATACAGTGTGGTCCTTTCAATTATAATTCTAGTTATTCACATTCTTCTCTTCATTTATATATATTTTTTCTTGACTCTGCTATTCTCTCAGTAGAGTTATTGGTTGAGCTTCAGAAAATAGCTTCATGCTGCTCTTCATCAGTGCCATCTGGTGATCTTTCAGGTTGAGCATGAACCTGAGAATGGGAAATTCTCCCAATCCCCAATGGTTGCCTGCCAGATGATGATAGACTAGTTTTCACCAAGCTGGTATTCTCCAGATGTTTTGAGCTGCAGCCCTCATGAGCTCTCACTGTCGACCTTACTAGTGAGGCTTGGTGAGAACTGTAATACAAAACACCTGGATGCTAGTAGATTTCAGAAGGCTATCATAGACTCTTCCAGTGGTGCTGGTATATGGTAGAGAGTTGGGAAACAGTTTTTAATTTTTTTGTCATTAAATATATTATGATTGATAATCAACTCTTGTCTCTGTGGAACAGAGAGGCAGCCTGACCCAACAGAATTCTGTACAGACCGGAAGTAGTTTATCATTCTCATATTCAACCAGTGAATCAAGAATTCCATTTTGGCTGCAGTCTTCTGAAGAGATGGAAAAATGCTCCAAAGGTAGTTTTTTCTTGCACGGCTACAAACATTCAAGTTAGTTTGATCTCCCAAAATGTATTTGTGCAGTTCTCTGTAATACAGCTATGTTCATGCACTATTCTCCAGGCAGTCACAGGAATACTATTGCGCTTGAACTGATTATCTGCCTTATGAATTGATTCAACTTTAAAGGACTGAATTCTGAACACGGGTTACTGATGTTCAGTTATTGAGTCTCATATCCTTTACTTCCTATGAAGTAGGGTGTTGGTGATGAGGAGAGAAAATTGTGGAAAGTTAGCTTTGCCTTGGATTAACTTATTCTTAGATTCCTTCTGGCTCTAATGGGTTTTGCAGGGAGAGTTACAAAATATAATAGTTTGCCTATTCTCCTCTACTGTTCTTATTATTGGGCAGTGGCGTATAAAAATAATTAGTTATGGAAATTTGGGGTGGATCTTTTCATCTTGCATAGTGTGAGGAAGAGTGAGGAACATGCAACTGAATATAGTGACATCTGAAGATCAAGTGGGAAGGAGGATAATCATTTGCCAACCTTCAGCTGAGTGGAGGTAAGGCAAGATACAATGGCTTGTAGGCAAGGTATTGATGTATAGCCTGAAGAAGTGATATTTCAAACATGAAAATTTGCTCATTAATTGGTTTGTTAATGGTCCAATAACAAGTAATGACCAGAGCAGGCCCACTGAAGCACTGGAGCATATAGAGGAATTGACACACCAAATCTACACTGACTCCATGGACCTACTGTGGTTGCAGCTCATTACTGGACTTCACCCAATACAATAAGCAAATAGACAAAAATGGGTAGGGCTACCCCACAGCTGGATTGCAGGTTTCATTTGATTGTTGAGATCTCCATTCATTCATTCATTCATTCATACTCTCACACACTGCTAACTGGTTAATGTAAATACTTCCATAGGACACCAGATGAGGGGTTTTAAAAGCTTAACAACATATGAGATGTGATGCTAGGGATATCACAGTGATGAGATGTGTTAGCTTTTCTCTTGCCAGGTAAATTTCTCCCCAAAATACCCCAAAGCTTTTAAAGAAGGCTTTGAAAGACCTCAATTTTTACCAGTACAGCTTTTCAATGTTGGAAGAAAGAAGTGACATCTTTTATATCCCATCAGTGGTGGAAGAAAAGACCAGGGAGAAACAAGATGAGGACCTCTGCAGCTTGTATTAGGCCAGACATTCCCATATTTTTTTTCTTAAAAGCTATTTTTCATGGGGTACACATGAATGGGAACTTCATTTATTCTGAAGCAGTGAGTAGAGGACCTGTTTGGCTTGAGCGTCTTCAGGCTTATTTACATCATAACTCATTTTTATTTCCTCACATTTTATTAGACCAGGAGTTCTCAACCTTTTTAAGCCTGGGACCGGGTCACTCTCCCTCAGACAGCTTCAGGGGCCAGATGACCATTTTCATTCATTCATTCATTCATTAGATTTGTATCACCGCTGCACATGGCACTTCCTGGTGTGGTGGAGGGAGTGGGGGGCACATGAAATGGTGCCATGGGCCGCATTTGGCCCACAGACCGCAGGTTGAAAATCCCTATATTAGACCCACTCCCCATTTGATATCATAACAGAGCACAAACTCAGGCACGTGTTAAGAATTAAAAGCCTCTTAAAATTAATTATTACAATGAATTAAAAGCCTCTTAAAATTAATTATTACAATGAAACCAATAATAACTAGATGACATTATTATACTCAGGATAAGAGAGTATCCAAGTTGAAATTTATCAATACTGTGCAAGGATGTCTGCAATGAGGGAACTGGACCCCATGGTTATATGGTTATTCTAAATGTATGTCGTCTTCTGATATCTCTAGACTGATGCTCTGTGTTGTGGTGACATGCACTGCACACACAAATTAGGCTAATATAGTGATGCATGTCCCCCTTGGGAAAATTTCTGCATATAATCTTGATTCTGTATGTTAAAAAATATCAATAACAGTATTTTTTTTCTCCCTCTCCCCAGCAGTTTAATGCTAACATTTTAAACCTATTTTAGAATCCTAGTGTTTGGCAGAGTGCATGCTTTGACCCCCACACTTAGAAATTGCTGAAATACTAGCTCACTAATCTCTCTAGTCAGTTGTCATTGCAGTTTGGGGAGATCTGGGAAGAATAACATTAGGATCAAAATACCAGATAAACATTCACATTCTTTCCATCTATTCCTGAATTATCCAGTAATCCATTATAATAAAAAGCTGTGCTGACAGAATGTCTTTCCTTCTTTCTTTTTTTTACAAAACCTCTGAAATCATTGTTTTCTTTGGTTTGCTCTCCCCCCCCCCCCAGACCTCTCTCACTGTCATAATTATCTCTTGGAGATGAGCCAGCTTTTGCAAAGTATGGAAGTTCTACACAGGACGTACTCAGCACCTGCCATAAATGCTATGCAGGTTAGTTGTGAAAATGGTTGTGGGGAATGCAACCATTTGTGAAAATGGTTGTGGAGAAGTTAGGATCATGCTGCTAGCTCAGTGATGGTGAACCTTTTAGAGATCAAGTGCCCAAACAAAGGGGTGGGGTGACCTCAGTTTGAGGGGGGGGAGGGAAGAAGCACTCGCATTGGGCTTCTGGGCAGAGGGGTGGGGCAAACTGCTGTGGGGGGAGAGGAAGTGCTCCCATTGAGCTGCTGGGCAGATGGTGGGGTGACCTCTGTGCTGGGGGAGGAAGAAAGTGCTCCCATTGGTCTGCTGGGCAGAGGGGAGAGCGAACTCTGTGCTGGGGCGACAGCTCAAAGAGAATGCGGTGAGTGCCACCCATGGCATGCATGCCATAAGTTTGCCACCACTGTACCAGCTCATGCTAGCTTACTTCCAGGGCCTGTGATAAAAATGGCATTTATTTATTTTGTCCCCTTTGTGATATATTAAAGGGTGTTCCTTTTGAAAGTCCAAAAAAGGAAAAAAGAGCACAGAGAAGATGGCGTTCCCGGGGTCTTGGTAAAGATGCTAAAGCAATGTTGCAGGTAAACAACCCATGCCTTATCCTGAAAATATTGTACAGGTGCACTGGTTGAAAGCTCTTAATAATAGCTATCTAGGCCAGATGATGATTTCATTCTGCTGGTATAAGCAGGGTATAAAGCAAAACAATCAAACTTATATACCACCCCATAGCACTTAATGCACTCTGGGTGGTTCACAAGTCAATTAGCACTTTGTCCGCAACATGCTCGGTCCTCATTTTACTGACCTTGGAAGGATGGAAGGCTGAGTCAACCTTGCGCTCTGGTCAGGATTGAACTCACATCCTTTTGGGTGCAGGACAGCAGTTTAACCACTGTGCCTCCAGGGCACCACCAGTGTATATAGAGTGAGGAGCGCTGTATTAAACAGACAATTAAACCTTTCATCCATTAAACTTTTAACAACATAATAAATGACAGTTTTCTTTAGGGTTAGCTTATTCCATCTGGATATTGTGTTTTTAAGGTGAACTATATGCTGCAGATAACCCCTCATTAGGAGAGGAGACAGTTCCTATTGTTAGGACTAAACACTTGAAGTTGGTTAGAAGAGGGATATTTGAGCAGGGAGTTGAGGAAAGATATTATGTCTTCATGGAGACACTAGCCTAGAATTAACTTTCTGAATAATCAGAAGTAGAATGTGCAGGAAGAAAGTCTAGCAATGGGAAAAAGTGGCACTGAATAGTACCTCTTAATTTACACAAACAGGAATTCCAAACCATTAGTTTACGCTATGATTACGTGTATACATTTATTTTGCCTTTTGATTTCTACATTCACAGCTTCTTTCAGATTGATGTTTTCTCCTCCCCCACCGATAAATCTTTGAATCTGACGTCCTAGAAACTTTTTATATTAACATTGGAGACTTGTTCATGTTGCTTGTAGGTACCAACTGTTCTTTCTACTTCAATGAGACTGCATGCTTCCAATCCTAATTTATCTACATTAGATTTTGGTGAAGAGAAAATTTATTCTAATGGTTCTGAAACGACAACAGAATTTTCCAAAATGCAAGAGGATTTATGTCACCTAGCGCATAAAGGTAAGTGGATTTTGTTCTATGTTTTTATTTATTTACTTATTTATTGCATGATGAACTTCAGTTGTCTACATTAATGCTGATATATACAACGAGCACAAATTGACCATCTCAAGTTCCTAACTAGAGTCCCATGTCTAGGTTTGAAAGCTATTGAAGTGCTTCATCTGTGGCACTATGCAAGTCCTCCAATGTGCCTCTAAATGTGCGTAAGGGACACTTAAATATAATGTGGTCCATAGTTTGGTGGTCTTCTCCACAGTCACACTGGGAAGAGGACCTCCATTCCCATGTGAACAGAGTGGCTCCGCATCTACCAAAGCCGGTCCTCACTGTTCACTTTGTTCAATGTGATAGAAATAAATACAACAAAAGCAATTTGTGATAAAATACTGATGTATAATTGCTGTATTTTAAACCTACATTCCTCTTCATTTTTTCTGTCAGTGGCCTTCCCCAAGACGCAAGTGTTCTCAAAGCAGATAATTAGGATTTAAACATTCAGGGGTTTTTTTTTTAAAAAAAAGCTTGAACCTGATTAATTAACTGTTCTATTCTTACGGCCTTATCTGAATTTTTGCATAATTTTGTGTATGCGATTGTATGACTTTAACTATTTGGAAAAGAATACTAAAGCATGTCTTACAAATCTCTACCCTTCATCATGCTTTTAGCCTCCTTAAAATGCAAAGCATATGTCTGTTTAGACTAACTAGTCTAGACTGTTGGTCTGATGTAAATTGTTGGGATTCTCCTAATTAGAAAGACATTTGTTTTCTAATATTGCAGCAATAGATTGCATCTGGCTTATATATGTATACATACTTTGAGTAGCTTGCTGGATTTTTGAGTTGGCACTTGTGATGTAAGGAGGTTGCTATGGTAGTAACCTATTTTTAGTGAATGCAAGGGGGAACATCATTTTTAGAAGCTAGAAGGCCAGTTTAAGCTGGCACTAGTCAGCCTTTAGTAAAATAAACAAACCAATTGCTATTGTTCATGCTAGCCAAGAATAAATCGTTTACCCATTTATGTTCATTTTTTGTTTCAAAAGAAAAGGAATTTGGGGAATGAGATATTTTTTCCAGTCTTACGCAACAACTTTTATGAACAGGAGACATTTTAAAAGTATGTCATTAAACACAAAGATTCAGTAACATTTTCCATACTCTCTGTGTTTACACCCCACTCCACCAACAGATGAAACACTTTTGTAAATCTCCTTGAAAATTGGTAGGCTGCCCAGTAGAGTTAGCTTCAATATTTAACTCAGGTATTAATCAGGTTTTGTACACAAATTAATTGTAGGACAAGGGTCTACAACTTGTGTAGCTACCCAAGATGTTGTTCCACTGCATCCCCCACCATAGGCTATGGTATTTCAACAATCTCTCCATCCTTAGGTGGCAAAGTTGTGTTAAATAATTTATACTTCATAACCTTCACAATTGTTTTGTTATACATATAATATAACATGTGTTTGTTCAGCTCACATCTTACTACCGAAATGTGGCTATATAAATATTGGTTGTAAGGTGTCTGGATCTCCCAGCACTTTCATAAGTTAGTACATATTTGTTCCTTCTGTTTCTTGAAAAGTACAGTAAAACCTCAGATAACGCTAAAACTTGGTTCCACAGGTCTTAGTGTTATCCTATTTTTAACGTTATCCGATGCATGCATCAGATAATGTGAGAATCCTATGGGATGAATCGCATAACGTTGAAACTCCATAGAAATACATCTTAACCAGCACAGGCTTTAGCTAACGTTATCCGATGCATCCCATAGGATTTTAACGTTATGCAATTTTAGCGTTATATGATGCAAACGTTATCCAATATATTACTGTGTTCAGATTGTTAAAGGTTTGGACCTGTCACATAACAGACATGGACTCTACAGCTTTCTTTATGTGGAAGAAATTGGGAAGTAATGTAGCTGTCATGAAGAAAATGTTTTGTTAGATCATCCTGATCCATCATTACCAGGTGCCACTAGCTTACTGGTGCCTCAGAATGACAGAGTGACAGCATGTTATTTTTTTTACACAAGACCTCTATGTGTTCATGAGATAAGAATAATTTATCTTCTAATAAGTGGTATAAGCAATAGTATTGCCAGTGGTAATGTATGGTTGTGAGAGCTGGACCATTAGGAAGGCTGAACGCAGTAGACGCCTTTGAAATGTGGTGTTGGAGGAAAGTTTTGAGAGTCCTCTGGACAGCGAAGAGAACAAATAGGTCAATCTTAGAAGAAATCAACCCTGACTGCTCCTTGGAAGGTCAAATAGTAATGATGAAGCTAAAGTACTTTGGACATCAAATGAGAAGAGAAGATTCACTTGAGAAGGCTTTGATGCTGGGAAAGGTGGCGGGCAAAAGAAGAAGGGGCGGCCAAATATGAGATGGCTAAATGGCATTGTAGATGCAATGGGCACAGAGCTGGGCGGGTTGAGGAGGAGGATGGAGGACAGAGGTACCTGGAGGAAAAAGGTCCATAGGGTCGCAAAGGGTCGGAATCGACTGTGCGACTGAACAACAACAACAAAGTGGCTAGCTGGAAATAAGATGGAGCACCGCCATCATGGAAACATAGTAGAATGATGGAATGGGATGGTTTTGTCCTTTGTCAGTTTGGGTGGCCTTGTGACCTCTTTCATGGAAGGCAGTCCTCCAGTTGGAAGGTTACTGAACGGAAATCCTCCATTTGAAGCTTTGAAGAACCACACAGAGGGTCTGAGAATTGATCGTCCCCAGTTACCACCTGGATAGCAGGCTGAGCAGGCACACAGATTACCTGGTCACAATTTTTTTTCAATTGTGCTGAGATTAATTATTCATTCTGTTTAAATTATAAAAATTATTTTTAGTTTAGTCAATACATAAAGTAGTATATGCAGTCCTTCACAAACAGATGCTCCCTTTAGTGCTTCTTTGTGGTGATGGATGTCCTTCTTGTTGATATGTAAGAGACCAGCCTAAAGCTAGCCCATTCATTTGCTCGCATGTAAACTGTTATACAAGACTGAACTAGAGTTGGTGAACCTTGGCACTCCAGATGTTCTTGGACTTCAATTCCCATAAGCCCAAGCCCCCTGTGAATCCACACGAATGGGTTTACTGCAATTCATCCGGCCCGCACTGCCCTCATCGCTCCCGGAAGCGGAAGTAAAACGCACCCGTACGGTTAAGGCTCTTCCGGGTTAACTCTTCCTCCATAGGTAGATTGAATTTTGTATATTTTATTACTGTGTATTTACTGTGTATATTGTGTACTATATATTGTTTATTTACCATGTGAGCCTCCCTGAGTCGGGTTCCCTGATTGGGCGGCATACAAGTGCGCAAAGTAAATTAAATTAAATTAAATATCCAGATAGTGTGAGGTACGACCTTATTTAATATCAGTACTATGACAGCAAAAACAGGTATAATTATGTAATAGAGCCTGACTCTTTATGCTCTAAATGTTAATATCGCACTTCCTGGCTAAGAAAACTCAACAGAGAACTTTACATAGATTTTTTTAAGGCATCTGTAAGAACAAACAAGTTTTCATCCTTACTTTTGGCTGCAGTTTGCAATTCAATGAATTGATCTCTATTTTGCTCTATAGATTTGTGCCATTTTTATAACACAGACTATTTCTAAATTCTTTTTATAGTGTACTTTACCTTAAAGTCGGCTTTTAGTATGATATCAACAGAGAGAGAGAAGCTGAAGCAGATGTTTGAACATGATTCAACCTCGTCTCCATCTGCTCAGATAGCTGGACTGAAGAATGCCTTATCATCTGTAAGTTTTCCGTGGCGATTGCACTGATGTTCAGAGACATGCCTTATAAATCATGTTGTTGTCTTTTCAGGGTTTGATCTTTGCCTGTGTTTACAATTCACTGAAACGAGAGGAAAAGGAATACGGTTGAGAAGCCCAAGAGTCTTCGTCTCCTAAGCTACTTGTGGCGTTGTTAGAGTTGTTTCAGCAACCATGTGCAAATCATGATAATGATCACCTTGAATGTATGTGTTGCAGGGACCCTTGCAAAATGTTGAGACCATACCCGTCAAGTGTGGCTCCTGGAAATACTGGACCTGCTCCGGCCCGGGTGCGCATGCACTGCAGCAACTCATCTGCGCATGCGCAGAACCCCTCTGCGCAATGCAGAACCCCTCTGCGCATGTGCAGAGCCCATTTGCGATGGGTGCTCATGTGCAGTAACCCCTTTCCCCACCGTTCAAATACGGGACAGTGGCGGAAGAGGGGAGGAATGCCATGCAGAAATACGGGAAATCCGGGATACTTGACAGGTCTGGTTGAGACTTGCATGCTCTATAGCAGTGATGGTGAACCTTGGCACTCCAGGTGTTCTTGGAATTCAAATCCCAGAAGCCCAGTAAGCACACCTGCTGATCAGGGATTCTGAGGATTGAAGTTCAAGAACAGCTGGAGTCCAAGGTTCGCCATCACTGCCCTATAGATTGTTCCTGTTGAAAGAAACAGGGAACCGAATGAGCAGATTTTCTGTCCATATCCATATGTTCCCCAGCTCTAGCACTTTCTTTTTTCTTTATAGCCATTCAGCTACATGGGAGGGAACCAAAAGAATGCATTTGATACCTCCAAAATAAAGTTGCTGAGAATGTGTCTAAATATGCCCAGGGCAAACCTTGTAAATAGTACTGCTCTTTGGTCTCTGTAGAATTCCTCAGGCTGACTTCAGGATTCTGATAGATGTGACTCAGAAGTAAAATCTTCCACAAACTCTTGCTCATATTAATTTCAGGGTTCAGACTGTCACCCATTTACTTTGTCCCATAAAAAAGTAACAGGAAGGACATGCTTCTGTCTGCATAGCCCTAATCCAGGAATTCTCAACCTTTTAAAGCCGGGGGCCGGGTCATGCTCTCTCAGACAGCTTTGGGGGCCAGATAGCCATTCTGCCCTTCCTCCACCACATAGCACTTCCTGGTGTGGTGGAGGCGGTGGGGGCCCCACATGAAATGGTGCCACAGACTGCAATCTGGCCCATGGGCCGCAAGTTGAGAATTCCTGCCCTAATTTGTGTTCTCTTCCTTGCTCAAATGAGAGGTGCAACAGAGAAATTGGCTTTTTAGTGCATGCAATGATACATGCATATGTTTAGTAGACTGGGCAGGCTGGATCAATCATGATTATTTCAGAATGAATCTCCTGCCTAGCAGATGTAAGTGGAATGTGGGTAGTATATAATGGCCATTAAAAGTGTGAGAAATTAATTACTGACAAAGATACTGCAAAAGCAGTAGTTCCGTATTGTATGACAAAGTGGAAATGTTCAAGCAAACTTGGGTAGCTAATTTTTAAAGGGTAAATTTACTTTTTAAACTTAATACTGTAGGAAAAAGAGGAAGGTAATTTTAAATGTGCCATGGTGGCAAAAGTATGCATATGTAGGATACATTTTATATTTTCATTTCTTCTATCTTCGTCGTGATATCAAAGCCATCTAAGGTTCTGTCAATACTTAGTGCTGCTGCTAAGCAAACTAGAAATGAACTACATTACTAATGCTGTCTTTTAGTTGCTTACAGCCATTTCAGCATTAACCGTCTCTTTTCATTCTCTTCTTTGACTAACCAATGGCAGCCTAAAGTTGCTGGCTTACTGGACAACTCTCTATTTTCATCAGCCTAAATCTAAGGCAATAGGAAATTCATTTTTGAATACCTGCTGCTAAGACTAGCCCTACTCATAGTCATCAGGCTCATGGCAATTAATATTGATAGGCAGAAGACATGTGTCAGCTGCTCTTTCAGGTTAGAACAAGTGGAGCACGCTTGTGGGGAAAGAGAATGAAGCAGGGTCATTTAGCTGGAGTAAATGCAGAGTGACAGCTATTTTTCAGTCAATACAAGAATCATCACAATGTTAAGCATGGATCAGAATAAGATGGCAGAATCTTACAGAATGGACGACAGTACTTTAGGCTGCAGAGGTCTGATGCCTTTATAAATGCAATAATTCCTACAAATCAGAAACTAGAATATCAGAGACTGTACAGCAGTCCTCACTGCTGTATTGATTTTCAACTGGCTTGAAATATTTTTTATACATAAAAGACTGTAGAAAATAGCATTCTTCATCTGTGGTTTGAAGTGTCGAATTGTCATCGTCTCCCTTAGGACTACTTTTCTAAAGATTCCTTTCATTTTTCTTCTATGTGTATGCACAAACAACAGCTATCAATACTAGTTCAGATTCTGTTTTCTTAGCAAGTTTTTTTAAAATAAAATTTTTATTGATTAATTTTCAAAAAAAATACAAACATATATATATAATATGACATAACAAAAATACATAAGCTTCATAAAAAGTAATCGCATAAATGATAATTGCATTATTGTCTGTTATAATACACATACCATTTAATAAACGCATTAATTTAAAATTTAATTTAATTGTCACATTTATATACCGCTCACTCGGCCAAAGCCAACTCAGGGCGGTTCACAATAAAAATTAAAAAACACATGTTAAAAACAGTTAAAACTATCCACCCCCTAAAAACAAGGGCTGCAGGATCCAAAGGCACCATGGGGAAGAGTTCTTCTACACCAACCACCCAATGGAGGTTACCCTTCCACCTGCACCCCACACTTGACCCGCCAGCCAGATTTTAAGTTCTTTTCTGAAAGGCAGTAATTCCGTTAGGAGACGTAGCTCTGTTGGCAGGAGGTTCCAGAGGGCCGGTGCAGACACGGAGAAGGCTCTCCTCCTTGTGCCAGAGAGGCGAGCCCCTCTGGCTGATGGAACAATTAGAGAGTCCCTCCGGTCCGCTCTGGTTGGACAGACAGACGTCCTCAGGGCGATGCGGTCTCTTAGGTAACCCGGCCCACTACCATAGAGGGCTTTAAAGGTCAAAACCAGCACCTTGAATTGCACCCGGAGACAAACTGGCAACCAGTGCAGCTCCCGGAGCAGTGGCAAAGCACGGGCATAACGCCCACACCCCATCACCACCCGGGCTGCCGCATTTTGGACCAGCTGTAGCCTCCGAATGGTCGTCAAGGGCAGCCCCATGTAGAGCACATTGCAATAATCTAGTCTGGAGGTGACCAGAGCGTGAGTAACACAGCGCCAATAACCAATTCATAAAACCTTCCCGCAATACTATAACTTATTTGCAACTATCAACTTTTAATTTTCAACTACACATCATTCAGTGTTTATTTACAATGCCCCGGAGAGTTCGGACTCAATGTTATCTCCAAAAACTACTCTGAGATGGTACAGGACTGCTATAATCCATACCCGTGAGGGAGTTCTTAGCAAGTTTACGCTGTGACTTTTCTATGTATGGTTTAAAAAGAAAGAATTAGACCAGTGGTTCCCAACGTGGAGCATACGCCCCACAGGGGGCCTTCAATTCCCAGAAGCCTAAGTCAGTACATTGGCTGATCAGTGCTTTAGAAAATTGATTTAAGCTTCTGAGAATTGAAGTCCAAAAACCAAAGGTTGGGAAACACTGGATTAGACCAACATTAAAATTGTACATTAGTGACCATAACCATTGGATGAAAGCAGACTTAGAATACACAAATGTTTTGTGCCTGAGAAGGCTAACAGAATAACATTTACACAGTGAAATTATAAAATTGTTTTATAATGGAATATTCCTAAAGTTTGAGGCAAAGGAGGATATGTCCCGTTATAGTGTCCCCTTTGATTGTTCAGTGCACTTCTTGATTGACTTCGGTTTACACCTTGAAACAGGGTTTTTGCCCAGATTTAGGATTTAAACTGGGTGTCAAACTATTCAAGCAAGCTTTATGGAACTCTTGTAGGAAGCACCTCCTTCTTCTACTGCTCTTTGTCCTCTCAATTCTGCATAGTCTGAATAAGTTGGAGTTTGCTCTTGACTTAATCAAGTTGCAAAAAGGTGGTCAGTATAACAATAAAAAATCTAGTGCATGGAAGTTCTGTATAACCTACTATCTTGTGCATCTTTGCAAAGCTGCTCTTAATATCTCTGCCCTAGGTTTACCTCTGGACGCCCTTCCTATCAGCTGTAAGAATCAAATTGGGGTTGCCAAGTTCAGAGATGGTTTAGGTTAGTGATGGCGAACCTTGGCACTCCAGGTGTTCTTGGACTTTAATTACCACTCCTGCTGATCAGGGCTTCTGGGAATTGAAGTTTAAGAACATCTGGAGTGCCAAGGTTCACCATCACTGATTAAGTCTAGTGAGAATAAATGCTGCTCTAAGTGTGACAAGTGATTTGTCAAAGACCACAAAAGGCATATAAGACTTTTGTGGAGTCTAAACCTCAACCAGTTATCACTCCTTTAGCCCAAAGCTTTTTGTAGTGCTCTTGCGTGTCATGCTTCCGTTTTCTTCCTTCCACACACACACACCTTTAATTTTACTTCCTTGATAAACTTGAAAGGAAGATGAGCTGCTGCCCCCCTTTTCTCATTTCAATGGAATAGTTTCTTTTCGTGTCCCTTTATTTTAAAGAAAAAGGTAAGTTAACTGTAAGAAAAAAATGATGGCTGCAATCTTTTCTTTTTATATTTTAAACAATCATGTTCCATGTTATCAATAGAAGTAGCTGAAACCTTTGGTTTTTGGACTTTATAAAAAAATCTCCAGGCAGTATCTCGTGTGACAGTCACTGCCAAGAACTGAGCTGACATAATGATGTGTCCCTGGACGAACTATAAACATTACGAGCATTTCCAGAAATTCTTAAAGAAGAGGGGATGGCAAAGATGGTGTAAATACACCAAATTCTCCTGGGAATATGAAGATCCAATTCAAACACAGTTATTCAAAGTGTCTCTCTGGCTCTATTCCCAGTTTATACTCTCCTTAGGATAAATTTGATGTAAGCAAAGAAATTGTTGCTTGAAGTACAGTGATACCTCATACAACGTCCAAACTTGGTTCCACAAGTTTGGACTTTATACGGATTTGGACTTTGTATGAGGCATGAAAAATCCTAGCCACGATGCCTCATACAACGTCCAAATCCTTGCCACAATGCCTCATACAACGTCATTTCCATAGAGATACATTGTACTGTAACAGCACAGACTTCAGGGCAAAGTCAAGGAAACAGACAGGAAACTGACAGAACTTTAAGAAATCATTGTCTAAAGGCTAAAAACATTACAAAAACTTGTCAAACAACCCTGATTGTCCAAGAACCTGAAGAATGCTGCAAAAAACCCAGGAATGCTTCTAAAAATTCTGACGAAAAAATCCAAAATCGCACTCAAAACTACTCCTAAACACTCTTTGCCTCATGCAAAACCCACAAGAGCAATGCACGCATGTGTCCTGCCTTTTATACTGCCCAGGCACAATGCAACCTGGGAAAACCCCAATGCCTCATACAACGTCACACAACTTTGTATGAGCCAACTTTTTTCAAGGAATTAAGCGATGATGTATGAATCTGATGTTGTATGAAGCGGACTTTGTATGAGGTATTACTGTATTGGATAATGGGGGCAATATAGGAGATCTGTCCTTTTAGAAGGCTAAAACAGAAAACATAGCCACTAATCTGCAGTTGTAGTAGCTAGGGTTTTGCTGAGCTCTTGGTTAACTCTGAGTCATGTAACACTAGCATACACAAGGAGAGGACTTTCATGTTTTGATCAAACCCTGGACTGCCAATTTGTTATTGCCCAAACCCAAGTCCTCATCTGGGCATGTCTCTGGCAGCAATCTGAAGACCAATAAATGGGCCAGACTCTGAGTCTCTACATTCACGCTGTGTGTTGTTATCCACCAGCAGCCCCCACTTGAGCATGTTGGTCTTGTATTTAGGGACTCTAACCCTCAGCCTATTCAAAGCCCTCCAGGTGATGTAGGGGAGATTGAGATCTTTGGCTATATCCACCTGTAATGGTGTTCCTTGCCCAGTGAGCTCCTTCCTCCATCTTCTAATTTGGTTTTGCTCTTGTGTACCCTCAAAAATGTTTGCTTTTGACATAAAGTTCTTCCTGGATCTGAGCCAGCAGACTTGAAGCTCATATCCATTCAGAAGGTGTCAAGGGTCATTCTCTTGCTTAGTTCTCTCTGCTGCTACTTCTCTCCTGATCTTAGGTGGAGCAATACCAACAAGAGGGTATATTTTCTCAACTAGTGTAGGTCTGAGGCATCCTGTCACTATCTGAATGGCTTCATTAACAGTGGTGTCAACTTGTTTTGCATGTGTGGATTTGTCCATACTGGAGCAGCATACTCTGCTGCAGAGACACTCTGGACCAAAGCTGATATGTGCGGTGTGGATGGTTGAGTTTCCCCATTTATAGTTTGTGAGTTTCCTGATGATGTTGTTCCTTGTACTAACTTTGGCTTTGGTATTCAGGCAGAGCTGCTTAAAAGAGTGTGTCCAGTCAAGCGTCAAGGAGAGAACAAAAGAACTGAAAATAATGCCTGTAGACATACAGATCACTATAATGGGCCAGTCCCTGACTGGACAGCCTGCACTGCCAGCACACTGTCTACTTACAGTAGAACCTCGGATAAAGTCCAAACACCGTTCCACAAGTTTGGACTTTATCCAAATCAAATGGGCGTCCAAAAATGGACTTTATCCGAAGTTCCTATACCAAATACCTCGGATAATGTCCTTTTTTAAAAACGGCTTTGGACTTTATGCGATGCATCGCGTGTGCATGAAAACCGCAACTTTACCAAATTGGACTTTATCCAAATCGGACTTTATCCAAATCGGATTTTATCCAAGGTACCACTGTATCTGTATTCTTAGATAAAACAGAGATTAAAAAAGAAGCAAAATAGTATCTCCATTTCTTCCAGGAATAGGTTTTCCATGTATTTCTTCTTCAAAGAATAGGGTAGGCTGTGAGATACGTTGAGACAGTAGATAGAGAGCCTTTTGGCTATGATCAAGAACAGTGATATGTAAAGTCCTTTGGCAAGAGATCCAGTCAGGAAAAGAAGCCCAAGATGGGTGGAGTCCCTAGAAAGGGGTGGCCAAACTACAGCCTGTGGGCCAGATCCAGCCCCTGATGCCAATTCATCCAGCCCATGCTGCCCTCATCACTCCTGGAGGCGGGCACATTTTACTTCCACTTCCAGGCGCGACAAGGGCAGCATGGGCTGCATGAACTGGCATCAGGGGCTGGATCTGGCCGATGAGCTGTAGTTTGGGCACCCCTGGTTTAAGCAGAGAAAATGGCAGATTACAATCTATCTCATCCTGTTGCAAACCAGATTGCAAGGTACGTTTTTCTTCCGCTTCTGGTGGGAGGAACCACGTGACCGGCCTGCTGAACCACGTGACTGGACCATGACGCAAAAAGTTTGAGCACCCTTGCTCTAAAATAAAGTAATTATAAAAGCACAACACCAAACAATTCCAACAAGAAAGAAATGTCGAAGACAGCAAAAAAATAATAATCCATGTGGCGCCACAAAAAGATCAGAGTAAAGTTTCTTCTTCTTTGTTATTCTAGAGCTATAATTTGCCCTTTTGGATATGCCTCTGCTTGACACATTAGAAAAATATGGAAAACTCATTGTAGATATTTTCATTACTGTGCTGCATAGAGATGTCACTTTTCTAATTTTTCCTGAACAAACAAATAAATCTGTAGACCTTAGACCCAGTTCACCAAAGAAGTGATTAATAAGCCCAGCCTTTTACATGTTTGCTTGCTCACAAGTAAGCATCCTTGAGTACCAATGAATGAGTGTAGAGCTGGAGTATTAATATTTTTAGCATCTGAGAAAGATAATTACGGAGTGTAAATTCCCATGTCATTAGTTATACTTGTCCCACACAAAAAATCCATTTGTATCACTCCCATTTGTTGAAGAGGCTTGTTTAATTTGTCGTGATTACTCATATACAAGTTAAAGTCATTTTGTTATTGCTACTAAAGAGTGTTTTTCCATTTTTCACTTAGAGTTGTAATGGAGTTGATTTGATGCCACTCTTCTCTAAGAATGCTTCTACTGAAGCAAGGCTAGTTACATGTAACTAGTTACATGTATCCTTCTATTCTCAACCAGTAGTCTCTTAGGTTCTCTTTTGTTGAAGTATAATTGTAAACTGAGAAATGACACCTCATATCTTTCTTTGCATCTATCTAAATGCAAGAGTTCTCAAACTTTTAAAGCCGGGGGCCAGGTCATGCTCTCTCAGACAGCTTCGGGGGCCGGATGGCCATTTTGCCCTTCCTCTACCACATGGCACTTCCTGGTGTGGTGGAGGCAGTGGGGGCCACATGAAATGGTGCCGTGGGCTGCATCTGGCCCACAGGCTGCATGTTGAGAATCCCTGATCTAACGCAAAGTGGGGGAACTGGCTGTTCTGTTAGGAGGAAAGGGAGTCATATTCACACTTATTTGGTGGCTGCATTCTGTAACAGACCACTGCGCTAGAAGATAACCATATATGAATTACAAAGTGATTAGTCATTTTTACTTCGTCATTTTCCACTTGAGGACATGCAAAATTACTTAGTCATACTTGTACTTTAAAACCATACACCTTGCACCTGTCAATTCTTAAATGTTTATATATAATGCAATATAAACAATGATGAATAATTAATGCAAATTTTGTAATAAGCCAAATATTGTTGTGTTTTTTTCTATTGTTTTGTTTTTTAATATATTTTATATGTGTTTTGAAAATTAAAATAAAATAATAATACAAATCATACTCCTGGGTTTTCAGGAAATGGGAGGAAATGGATATATCAGTAGCAGAGACAAAATATTTGGCTGTGAAAAAAGTACAGTATAGAGAGCTGCAGCCCATAGAATTGTACTAAGAGTGCTGTAGCGGATAGAGCAGGGGTGCTGTGGTTCAGCATGCCGGTGGCGTGGTTTAGCGGGCTGGTCACGTGGTTCCTCCCACTGGAAGCAGAAGTAAAACGCACCTTGCAATCTGTTTTGCAACAGATATGTTTTGCAACAGGATGAGATAGATTTTTTAGGCTGCCATTTTCTCTGCTTAAACCAGGGGTGTTCAAACTACGGCCCATGGGCCGGATCCATCCCCTGATGCCAATTCATCCAGCCCATGCCACTCTCATCTCTCCCGGAAGTGGAAGTAAAATGTGCCCATACGGACCCATTTTACTTCCACTTCCAGGAGTGACGAGGGCAGGGTGGTCCAGATGTATTGGCGTTGGGACTCTAGAAACCCTTGGCCATGGAAACTCACTGAGGGAGTGGAACTGGTAAAACCATTTAAATATTTCACTCACCTTGAAAGCACTATTAGGGTCAATGTAAGTCAGTTTTGACTTCATGACACATAACTATAGCTAGCTAACTAACTGACTCTTAGAATAGTATCTCTATCTATACTTAATAAAAGCCCATATTTGTAGTCATGGATCTTTCTCCCACCTTCATCCATTGTTAGGACTTTTGGGGACTTCACAATGATCTTAAGTACATAATGTCAGAGTGTTTTTCTGTCCATTTCATTAAACACATTCATAGCACTTTTTGAGTTAAGACCAGTCAGGGCAGGAAGGGGTAAACTGTTGCCTTTCCAGTCGGATCCTGAGATATATTTCAACCTTTTCCCAGAGCTAGGAATAGCAATAGAAAAAAGAAACTGCTAGAATGCTGGGCTCCTAATCAGTGGTGGGCATCAGAGTACTGGTAGTAAAAATGACTGGCCCTGTCCACCTCCACCCCGCCCACCTCCTTCTTCTAGAAGAGGCTTCTGAGGGGGCTGGCTCCATTTCCCCCTTCATCAAAGGCTTTTTCTGGGCTCCATTTCACCCCAAAGCACATCCCCAGCCACTCCAGAGTGGCTGGGGAGGCACTTCGGGGTGAAACAGAGCCCAGGAAAAGACTTGGAGGAAGGGGTAAATGGCTTTGGAGGGGGCTCTTCGCTATAGAGCTATGAAATAGAAGTCTCTCATCACTCTATAGTGAACCTCTGAAGCCATTTCCCCCTTGTCCAAGGCTTTTCCAGGGCTCCGTTTCACCCCAAAGCACATCCCCAGCCACTCTGGAGTGAACTCTGTGCTGGGAGCGGCTGGGGATGCACTTTGGGGTGAAACGGAGCCCTGGACAAGCCTTGGTCAAGGGGGAAATGGCTTCAGAGGTTCGCTATAGAGTGATGAAAATAGAAGAGGCTTCTATTTTCATAGCTCTATAGCAAAGAGCAGTCACATGGCCAACAGGTCATGCCCACCCAGTCACATGGCCACACCCACAGTGTGTTAGGGAATTTTTTTGATGCACACCACTGGTCCTAATCATGTTTGGAGAAGGGAGCACAGACTTCTGTCTCTACACACTGCAGTCCCAGTTCACATCATCTCCCCTCATGCTTGCTTTTAATCTAAACAAGAATGCTGCAACATGTTTGGTATCATCTGGACTTCAGTTACTGGGGGCTGATTGGAATGGGGAATACAATAGCACTTGACAGTTGGGGGCTGTGTTGGGTTAGTGGGTAATTGTTGCAAAAACCCTGCATGATAGATCAGCAGTATCCCTGTATCATGGACAGGAAAGCTCAGGCTTAGAGTACATCTCTGTTCAAATTAGCATATTTTAACAAGCTGCAGTAGGAATGAAGTCTTGTGCGAATATGTTGAACAAGTTCCTCATTCTTTCTCTTGACATGCCAAATCAGTTCTGGAAATCTTCACTTAATTATAATTTCCCATTAAACTAAAACTATGAAAAGGTTACTAGGCTTGGAACAGGCAAGGATCTTAAAGGGACAACCAGGTAGTTTAGTGGATAAGCTAATGAACTAGGACTTGGGAGGCTTTGGTTCAAATCCTTGTTGAGCCATGAAAACATCCCACGGGTTGTGTTGAATTGGCAAAACCACTCCTTAATTATATTATTTAACTCAAAAGCGCTATTAGTGACCATTCAACAAAGTTTCTTAGTGGCCAAGATTGGAAAATTGGCTTCATTGGACTGCGGTGGTTCAAGTGGTTAAGACACTGAACTTGATGACTGGAAGGTCAGCAGTTTGAGACCTGAGTGCTGCATGATGGAGTGAGCTTCCATCTCTGTCCCAGCTCCTGCCAACCTAGCAGTTCAAAAGCAAGAAATTGCAAGTAGATAAATAGGGACCACTTTGGTGGGAAGGTAAACGGCGTTCTGTGCACTCTGGTGTCTAGTCATGCCTGCCACATGACCATGGAAATGTCTGCAGAGGCAGACAGCGCTGGCTCTTCGGCTATGAAACAGAGATGAGCACTGAACCCTAGAGTCAGATACAACTGGCTTTCGAGCAAGGGCAACCATTACCTTTACCTGACAATTTATAGCCTGGAGCTTGTAACTCAGAAGTGGCTGAACAATTTGGACTTCTGGCTTACTATACTAGTTCCACTAGTTCCCCATGTCTGCTTCTCTAGAAGGAACTCAATCAAAGATGCTGCAAGGGAATTTTTTTATATACCTCCTCATGATATCTGTCTACTTTAGAGCCAGGAAGACCTCATCTGAATTATTTAGAATACAGAGAGACAACTTGGGAGTCATATTCTCACTTTCCCCCCACCCCATCTACCAGTATCTTTCCAGCTCTGTTTTTCTGTATCTTGTCCCAAAAAAGGCCATCGTATAAGATTAGCCAGAGTGCCTTCATAGCCGAAATCTACTCTTCTTCTTCTTTTTTTGTCTTAAATATTCTAGGCCATAGCACAAAACACAGATCTTAGAGACCGGTTACGCAGAATACATGCCGAATCTCTCCTCCATGATTCAGCAGCTAATGCAAAATCCAGTGCTGATTTGGCAGAGGTGGGTACAGATTCCCTGTCTTTCTGCAGTGCCCTTTGCCATCTCCCTCCACCCCATCTTTGCATCACCAAAGCCCTGTTCCAGCTGTAATCCCCTTCCACCCTTCCTTTCCTCATGCTTATGATTCATCTGGCATTGCATCCTGATGCATAATTATGAATGCTTTCCATAGAACTGGTTTTTATTTTTGTTTCCGTTCCATTGAGCTGGCAGACTTTGATTTCTTTGGCAGTTTCGTTAGCAAAAAAGACAGCCTTTCATTTTGTCAGGTGCTACACTGACTTGTTCTTGCCCTTGGTACATTCCTGATTTACTGCAGTTTCCTCTGTTGCAGCTTTTCTGCAACCACGCCCCAGTAATTTCATGAGAGAGACAAATTGCAATCTTGTTTCATCAACAGCCTTTCAAAGAGTGATCTTTCCAAACAGTTTGTTGGCTTAAAAATGTTTTTTGTAAGATCAGCAATACTACATGCCATTCTGCATGCAACCTTTCCAAATTGTGATTGTTTGCAAAATTATGACGCCAAAGCTTACCTATTTTGAGCTGCAGAGAAAGGGATATTTTGGATATTGAGTGAAGATAGATGGCTTACTGCGGTGGCTTAGTGGTTAAGACACTGAGCTTTAAGACTGGAAGGTCGGGGTTCGATACCTGAGTACTGCATGATGGATTGAGCTCCCGTGTCTGTCCCAGCTCCTGCCAACTTAGCAGTTCGAAAGCAAGAAATTGCAAGTAGATAAATAGGTGGGAAGGTAAACAGCCTGTCACATGTCCACGGAGACATCTGCAAACACAGACAGCGCTGGCTCTTTGGCTATGAACAGATGAGCCTAGAGTCGGATACAACTGGCTTTCAAGCAAGGGTGACCTTTTACCTAGATGGATGTACATTTGCAGAGGCTACTGGGAATACCTGTGAAGCGCGGCTCCGCAAAATACAAAAAATTTCTGCTCATGTACGCACACAGAACCCATTTGTGCATGCACAGAACATGTTTGCACATGCACAAACAGGTTCTGCGCACATGTGTGCACAGGAATCACTTTTCCTGCTGTTCAAAATACGGGATGACAACGGGAAAGGGGAGGAACTAGCACCAAAATACGGGAAATCCCGGCCAATACAGGATACTTGACAGGTATGGTACTGGGAATACAATGGAAATTTTTGAAGAAGGGCAATGGTGCTGTGTTATTGACCGTGGGCTTTCTGGATGCTAAATAGTACAAGAATTGATTCTGAGCAAATGCCATAAGTTTTTGAAAATGCAGAAAAATAAATGGGTTCATTTATCCATTGATTGACATTTTATATAAGCAGGTAATAATTTTGAATCCCAGTGACTGGTTCTGGGAACACATTGTGCTAAGGCCTAGAATGTAGGAAAGATTGGAAGGTAATGTTCAACTGAACTGCCCTACTGGATTTTATCCTGTCTGCAACATATGTGCTGCATGCTAGGGATGATTTCTGGACTTCAGTTCCCAGAAGCCTAAGTCAATTCCCCAAAGCACTGATTAGTCAATGTACTGACCCAGGCTTCTGGGAATTAAAGGGCCCACATTGGGAACCACTGGTCTAAATCAAATCTAGAGTTGTCTGTGCTCTTCATTTAAATGGCAGAGAAACGTAAAATGCACTTTTGTCTGACAATCCAAAATTAGATTACATATTGGGAGAGTCATTGTTGTGGCACACGTGTTTCTTTTATCATATATAGTTTTTTGAGCCTTGCTGTAATCCATAAAGCATAAACTAGCTTTCTCATGAAATCTTTAGTATAGTCCAATAGCCAATGTATATTTATGATACAACCTCTAGAGCTTCATCTTTTAATTTTTCTGTATCTAGACTGAACATCAGGCAATTCTCACTGCCTATCTGGTAAAGATTTGTTGTAAATCTTGAGTGTAACTTTGTTTGCATGTGAAATGAATGCAGGTCTCATAGTTACTATATACGCTGACGTTTGGTTTCTTTAGGATTGGAACATATATTAAATGTACCCCTTCTTTATCCATTTTTTCCCATAACTTTTGAGATATTTTTATAAAGATTTTGATAAACTCAGTCTGTTGATATAGTTCTATTGATTTCCCATCTATTCCTGGTGGGAATAGATTTGTTGGTGATTTATTTCTTCCAATTACTTTGTTAGCAATTTTTCTCCAATTATAGCACTACCTCGTCCAACATTGTCTTAACTTCCAGTATGATCTCTTGATTTATTTTGGCTTGTTTTATTTTAGAGGATTTTTTTAAAAGTATCAGGCATTCAGAAATGGTTTACCACTGACTTCGTCTGCTCTTTTGAGCCTTGCTGTAATCCATAAAGCATAAACTAGCTTTCTCATGAAATCTTTAGTATAGTCCAATAGCCAATGTATATTTATGATGCAACCTCTAGAGCTTCATCTTTTTCTGACTCTAGACTGAACATCAGGCAATTCTCACTGCCTATCTGGTAAAGATTTGTTGTAAATCTTGAGTGTAACTTTGTTTGCATGTGAAATCAATGCAGGTCTCATAGTTACTATATATACGCTGACGTTTGGTTTCTTTGGGATTTGAACATATATTAAATGTACCCCTTCTTTTAGCCATTTTTTTTGTTTTTCATAACTTTTGAGATATTTTTATAAAGATTTTGATAAACTCAGTCTGTTGATATAGTTCTATTGATTTCCCATCTATTCCTGGTGGGAATGGATTTGTTGGTGATTTATTTCTTCCAATTACTTTGTTAGCAATTTTTCTCCAATTATAGCACTATCTCGTCCAACGTTGTTTTAACTTCCAGTATGATCTCTTGATTTATTTTGGCTTGTTTTATTTTAGAGGATTTTTTTTTTAAGTATCAGGCATTCAGAAATGGTTTACCACTGACTTCGTCTGCTTAGGACTAACCAGAGTTAGCTTGAATGTCGCTGCTGTTGTATGCAATAAGTCCTCCTTCGTTGTTATCCTTCAGTACTGCTGTTGCCTGAAATTGCCCTCCAGGAGTTTCTCTGGTCCCATCACCATTGGAACTATCAGTTCTTTTCTGATGATATGACTGTTCATTCCTGAAGAGGATGGATACATCTTAGTCTGGTGTTTCAGATTGGACCATTTCACCTTGGGTGACCCTGTTAGAATTGACTGGATGCTCAGTGGTTTAGCTGTTTTGCTGCAGAGGCCAAGATTGGGAGATTAGTTCCCCAATGTGCCTCCCAGGAGAAGAGCCAGCCTGTGTAGCAATGGGCAAGCTGCACAAATCCAGGGTACCATCAAAATAAGGTAGTGGTAAACCACTTCTGTGTATTTTCTATCTGGGAAAACCCTCAAAAGGGTCACAAGTCAGAATGAATGATGGGCCATGTTTGACCCACATTGGATTCTGGGATTGTGACAGTATTATTCTCAGCTCTCCTGACACACCTCCTCACCACATAAAGGTGTGCATCCAAAAGGAGGTCAGACACTGCACATAGTTATAATTGCAATGAATTACATTGTGCCAAAATCTACAGATTTTTTTAATCATGGAGGACCATGTGAAGTTTTAGAAATGGTATACTGCAACATAGCTGTCAAGTGTCCCATATTGGCCAGGAACCTCCCGTATTTTACCCTCTTTCCTGGCGGCAGCCCGTATCAGTCAGACTGCAATGCCCTAATGCCAGCCACTGGAGGGCTGCACAGGATAAACATAGCTGTCAAGTTTTCTATTTTGCCTGGGAAATGACACTTATTTTCAAATCCAAAACTTGACAGCTATGTACTGTAATGCCAAATTTTGTGTCTCCTTATTTGCTAACTCCCATATTTTCTAAATGCTTTCATGCATCATATAATATATATTGATATTACGCCCTTCTTGGATACAACAGAATAAAAACAGATATTCCTTGAAAGCCAATGGAAATTTGGTGCTCAAAGTAACAGAACCAGAGCTTATAGGGATTGGTGTTTCTAATACAGTTTAAGTTGTGAGTTATTCTAATTCTGTATTTTGCGTAAACCTCTGACACATTGAACAATTACTGATAGCAAATTGACTGAATTGTTAGAACAAAATAGAGATGATATTGAAGGCTCTAAAAACCTGGCTCTGCCAACAGGCATGAGCACGGTGCGTCTGGCAGCACATCCCAGCCTTGCTGGCTCATCTAGCCCTGTTAATTAAGTGGCTATGGGTTTTTATAGGTTTTAATTGTTTTGCTATTTTAGTAGTGGGTTTTTAATTGTATCAAATGTTTTAATTGATGTGAGCCGCCTTGGGTCGCCAAGGCGAGAAAGGCGGCCTATAAGTCGAGTAAATAAATAAGTCTAAAAATATATTTGTAGAAAAATACAGGCAACCATGTGAATAACCTTGGATTGTCATCGTCATCTTAAATTAATTTGTTATGACAAATGTGTGTTTTGCTAAAGAGATGACATTTGGTAAGAAAGTTAAAGGATCTGGATTTATCTAACTCGGAGTCCATGCAATATAAAACTGCAGGTATTTTCAGGATGGGAGATCCTGCTTCCACGTTCCCTTTCTTCTCTTGTCTCCCTTTTCCATCAGTGTTCCATAACAACTGGTCTCTGTCCTTCCCCCTTATTATCTTTGGTGAATGTTGCAATTTATTTTGGCCAACAGAACCAATGGGAAATAGCCACAGAGTGTTTATTAGTACTACTAGCACGAGACTGGGAGGGAAATGATTAGGTACAGTGGTTGACTCCTTACATGTTTCTATCTCTGTATGGTAAAAAAAAATCAAATTGGGAAATAAAGAGGATGTGTGGGCAAATCTGAGCAAAACTGCTATATTGGTTGTTTAATAAAATAAAACACAATGTTCAATACTGAGTGCAACTTTCTAGCAGGAAACTTTTAGGTGTAAGGAGAGAAAAAGAATAATACTACTTGCTTTTATGTGACATTTTGCCTAGTTTTGCTTTGTGGTTTGTATTGCTTCAAAAAAACATGTTACCCCCCATTGGCTAGTTTTTATTTTACTGTACTTCCTGTTTTTCTGTGACAGTCCGGAAAACCTGTCTAGTGTTACTGTGTTCTGTCAGATCTAATCTGATACGTGGGACCCCGTATAACAAACGCTTCATATAACGAAAAATCCATACAACGAAGCGTTTTTGCGCTATTGCAGATGCACCGTATAACGGGGGGAAAGTTTGTTATACGAATCATCATTGGCAATACCCCATACTACAACAACAACAACAAAATTCATTGTACATGGTATCGCCAATGGTGATTTGTATAATGAACTTTTTTTTCGTTACATGGTGTCGCCCATAGGGATCTGTATAACAGGGCAAAACGTATAGTGAAGAGCTCTGCAGAATGGAGTTTTTTCATTATATAGGGTTCTACTGTACTCAGTTCATCCACAGAATCTTTGACTTAAATCCATTTGCTTCTTTCATCTAGAGAAGAACCACTAAATCGATAGAGTTCTCATAAACCTTGAAATTCCATCCAGCAGTAGATTCAGTGGGTTTACTTTAGGTGAGGAAGTAATTAAATCTAGATCTTTGCCTTTTTCTTTCCCTGGGCCATCACTTGTTTCTGAGCTGCTTACACTGTAAGTGCAGGACTCATCAAAGACATTAAACCACCTTTAGTCCATGTATAGGTAGAAGTAATTAGATAAGTTAGTAAGTAAGCAAGTTGGTTGGTTGGTTATGCTACCTGAGTTGAAAGGTGAGATGACATATCCCTTCCAAGTCAGCATTCAGAAGGTAGTTGGCCTTGTAGTTGAATCTTACTTAAACATGGGTCTTGTCGCCGCATCTTCAGTGACACTTAATTTAGTGTATCCTTTGTCCTAACCAGTTCTGACCTCCAAAGCACTCCTGGGAGACTTTAGTTGCTATTTGCAGACCCTATTACTTCAGGCAGTCATTTCATTTTGTCCCATGATAATGTTGGTCCTGTGATAATGGATTCTCAGTTACTATCCTTCACACTTGTATTGAAAATGTATGTACAGTATATGGAAGGAAGACTTATATTGGAACACTGGTAGACTGCACCAAAAATAGCTTCCATTTTTGACAAAGAATATAACATTGTATGATTCTGAGTACTGTCAGATTTTTTTATCCTCTTTATCTCCTCAAGTCATCTAAGCGAACATTCTTTCAAAATAAGGCTCTTTTGTATCTTTTCTGCCTAGCCATGCATGGTTTTACCTTGATTCAAATTTTGACTCAAGACCCATTTTCTCTCTTTTGTAGGAAAACTCAGAAGATGAAAATAGAAGTCTTGTTCATCAGCTGTCCAATGAAAGTCGTCTGTCTATAACGGATTCTCTCACAGAGTTTTTTGATGCACAGGAAGTCCTGCTGTCAGCTAGCTCTTCAGAAAATGAGGTCTGGGCCCCGCTGTCAAAGAGATTGGTCTCATGTCACTCTTTTTAAAACTGATGGACCTTTACTGTCTTTATTTTAATTCAATTTAATTTTCGTGCTTTTATGCCGCCCAATCAGGGAACCCGACTCAGGGCGGCTCACATGGTAAATAAACAATATACACAATTTACAATACACAATGTACACAGTAAATACACAGTAATACAATATACAAAATTCAGTCTTACAAAACAGCATATAATAATATACCACAACATAAAATACCACAGCACAATCCTATGATAGCCTCTCCACTCTGGCCACAGGCAAATTCCAAGGGCGGCGGCGGCAAGGTCAAGTCGCCCGCCGCCATAATAGCCCTTCCAAGCCCGGAGGAGGGCAGGGCCCAGGATTGCCAGCAGGTGGAGTGGTCCTGGTGCCCATGGCCGGAGGGCTTCTTCGCCCCAGCCGAGGCCAAAGTCCCAGCAAAGCAAGGGACATTTTATCTGCTGTCCCAGCAAAGCAAGGGACTTTTACATCTGCGCCGCCCCCACCCCCGGGACTCTCGCCCACCCAAGGCCTGGGTGGGCAGAAGAGGAGCCGTTAGGGCCCTGTGTATATCTTATGACATGTGAACCGCCTTGAGTCGCCCCAGGGCAAGGAAGGCGGTATATAAATATAATAAAGAAAAAGGGTCATTTTATCTGCCATTTCAGTGCACACAGTAATTTATTGTTGATCGTTTAAAAGGAAGAATGGCAGAGGAAGAATACAAGACAAAATTACTGCCAGATGTGTGTGGGTTTTTTTAAAAAATAACATCCCTAAGCAATTATGTTTGAATATGTTTCATCCCATGTTAGTCTGGAACATGTTGCAAGGATATTTTAAAAATCATACATTCAGGATTAATTTTCTCCCTTCTGGGAAAGAGTCCATAACGGATGCTACAAGAGCATTGTGTTGCTGCAAATATCTGCTTTGAACATCATGGATTTTTAAATTCCATTTTTTAAAATTTCCAATGTTGTTGCGCTATCATGTGAAAAACCCCTCTTTTTTATAAGATCAGAATGAAAGCATATCTTTTTCCCCCCCTCAGGTGTCTGATGATGACTCATATGCCAGTGATGTAAGTGATAACATCTCTGAAGACAACCTGAGCAACGACACAGAGAATGAAAGACAGACTCTTGGTGGGCTGGGTGAATTTCTTGAATCCTGTTCTTAGAATATATATTAACCAAAACTAAGATAGTGCATAAACAGAGATAAAGACAGATTTCAAGATTCTGTTTGCTGGTAAAAGATTTTTTTATAGCTAAGAAAATGCTCAAAGCAATCTCACCTGATGTGGTAAAAACCACTGCGTGTGAAAAGAAGTTTCATTTCCTTTCATTACTGCTTTGGGACTTGTACAACTTGCGAAATATTAATGGGCTTACCCACTGCTGTGCACATGTCAAAACATGGTTCTTTTGACATTTTCTCTAATCATGGGTTGCGACACTCATGTGTGAATGGATTATTCAATGAATTCTTGGCACAATGCATTCTTAACAGTTGCACACTATCGTTTACACGCAGTCCAGATGCCACCTCTCCAGGCTAAGCTTCTGTTGATGGAAAATCTAATTTTTGCTCTGCTGGAGGTGCTGCATTTTCGATACGAAGCTGGCAGAACAAAGGGAATGTTCCAGAATGATCAAAAATATAAACTTCTCCTATAAAAACTCAACTTTGAAATGCATCAGTCCTTTAAGAACAAATTATGCTTTGATAAAACATTGTTTACTTGGCACCTTTTGGATTTTTCCTCTTATGCTGCCGATTAACTGCAACAGTTTTGGTTGTTTGTTGTCCTGTGCTGCATGTTCCCCATGTTGAGATTTAAAATTCAATTTAATTAATACATGTCAAATGGGGAATTCATTCTTTGACAGATAGATAGATAGATAAATCTTTATTGTCATTGTCCTGCACAGAACAACGAGATTGGGGCGGGGGGGGGGGGGGGACACTTAACAACCCAACAAAACCTAAACAAAATACAACTATACAAAATTATCAACATACTCCCACCCCACATATATACATTTAACCCCTAAAAACTCTAAAACCCTAAAAACTCTAAAAACTATATACAGAAGCTCCCTCATAGACTGCATTGCACTGTATTCAAAGCCAGAACTGCTTTTGGGTAGAAACTATTTCTCAAGCGGCTGGTCCTGGTCTTTATGACCCTATACCTTCTTCTAGAAGGCAGAAGCTGAAAGTGACCATTCCCGGGGTGCGTACTATCTTGTGCAATCTCTACAGCTTTCTTATAACACCTGGTGGCATAGATTTGATCTAGAGTGGGAAGAGTACGCCCGATTATCCGCTCCGCAGTCTTTATGACCCTGGACAGCAGCATATGTTGTGCACTGACTTAAAGAAGGGGCGCCTTCAGTCTTCCTAAGGGCCAGATGCATGCCAAAGGACCCTTGACTCTTGACCATGCTCTTTCCCACATTCTCCACCTCCCAGCTTTTATATTTTGAATGCCAAAGTTCCCCTTTGGTATAATCTGTAGGGGAACTAAGGAAGGACAATTAACTCTTGCTTTTTTTTTTTTGGCTCCTACAAAATAATAATCATTAGTAAAAGAATTGGCCATGAGGTGAATAGGATTGTTGAGCCAAGCGACAAACTGTGTGAATCCATGGTTGATGCTTACATATGTGAGCACAATGCATATGAATGGATATTTGTGAATGTGGCTTTGATCATGCTGACTGTTTAGATCGGGGATTCTTAACCTGCGACCCATAGACCAGATGTGGCCACCCGGTGCCATTTCATGTGGCACCCCACCGCCTCCACCATACTCGGAAGTGCCATGTGGTGAAGGCAGGGCAAAATGGCTGTCCAGCACCTGAAGCTGTCCGAGGGAGCATGACCCAGCCCCTGGCTTTAAAAAGTTGAGAACTTCTGATTTAGATGAAAGAAAGCGTTGCTGGTTATAAAAGGATTATTCATGTGAGGCAAAAGATCAAGTTTGGCAGCCACAGGAAGCCCAGGCTTCAAGATTCTTCCAGTTGGTTGGCCTTAGATATACCAGTGAGTCTCAATATAACTTCCCTCTTAGAGCTGTTCTGGAACTCAGATACTCCGTGTTGAGCTCTTTGGACGAAGTGCAACAATCAAATATTAGCCAAGGAGAGAAAAAAAAGTTTGCAAAAGCGCTGGACTTAACCTTGGCCTCTGTCTTCCAGATTGTATTTCTGATGGCAACATGGCATGCTATTCCAAACGAAGGACATGTCTCCCAGCTCCATGTCCCAACACTAGCAACATTAGCCTGTGGAACATTCTACGAAACAATATAGGGAAAGATCTCTCTAAGGTGGCGATGCCTGTTGAGTTGAATGAACCACTGAACACTTTGCAGAGGCTCTGTGAGGAACTGGAGTACAGTGAATTGCTGGATAAGGCAGCACATACACCTGATCCTTTTGAAAGAATGGTAAGAAAATGCACAGGGAAGGGCACCATGGGTGGCATATATTTCTCTGCAAAAACAATTGCTTGCTGCTGTCTTGGTGAACTTCCCCTCTGCCCACCACAATATCAGAAATCTGCTGTTTACACCAGGAAAGAAATTGCCATTAGCTTCCCTCCTAAGATGGATATGTGCTGAGCAATAGAGAGGGGTTTCATTGAGACTAGTGTGGAGTTAAGACAATAAACACCATCCCCTCATGTTAAAGTTTGAATCATTATTGTTAATTTACTTTCCTGTAATAGATAGTAAACGTAAAGGCCGCCCTTTTTAAAAAATATTTTTATTATTAGTGTATTAATTTTTAAAATGTTCCATAAAGTGTAAAATGAAACATGTAATAAAGGAATATCAATATTGTCACATTGGTAATTAGCAGTAGGTTTGTAACAAATTTTCTAATACATTATTTGCTCTTCTATTTCAACATACAAATCCCCAATAATAATAATAATAATAATAATAATAATAATAATAATAATAATAATAATAATAATAATAATAATAATAATAATAATAATAACAAATTTTAATTTATATCCCGCACTTTCTCGGCCAAAGCTGACTCAAGGCGGCAATTTCAACATGTCCACAACATACAGTATAATAATACAATAATAAAAGAGCACAAAAATATATTCAGTAAATAATCAATACTCAATAATAAACATAAAATTAATCACAATATAAAATATTAAATTAAAGCTACAATAGCAATAACAATAACCCAGTACAAACAGGAATTCGGAGTCCAGATCACGCTCCCCGAAAAGTCCAGAACTCAACACCGCAAATGGGACCAACGGTCTATGTCCATGCAACCAAAGTGTCCCCAGGAGGCACAATGGAATCCCTTCCAAGGTCCTCTGAGTGAGCACCTGCCTCCCATTCCCGGGCCGGGTAGCGAGGTCCCCAGGAAGAGACAGCGCAGCGGCAGTGGTAGGGCTCCAATGACGTCTCCTTTTGAGCCCTCTGGGTGGGCAGGGCTTGGAGGGTGGGGAGACGCACCTGCCTCCCATTCCTGGGCCGAGTAACGAGGGCCCCGGGAAGAGGCAATGCGGCGGTGGTGGCAGGGCTCCGGCGGCGTCTCCTTTTGAGCCCTCCCGGCAGGCAGGGCTCGGAGGGCGGGGAGACTCACCTGCCTCCCATTCCCGGGCTGAGTAGCAAGGGAAGAGGCAATGCAGCGGTTAGCAATAATTCACATTGCTAACCTACTTTCAATACAGTTTTGCTTTAAACCTAGTGCATTCAAAATGTAATAGATAGTAAAGGTAAAGGTCACCCTTGCTCAAAAGCCGGTCATATCCGACTCTAGGGTTCAGTGCTCATCCCTGTTTATAGCCAAAGAGCCATACCTTTCCGTGGTCATGTGGCAGGCATGACTAAACAATGTAGTGCACGAAACGCTGGTTACTTTCCCACTGAATTGGTACCTATTTATCTACTTGCAATTTCTTGCTTTTGAACGGCTAGGTTGGAAGGAGTTGGGACAGATGACAGGAGCTCAGTCCATCATACAGCACTCAGGTCTTGAACTGCTGACATGCCGACCTTCCAATCATCAAGTTCAGCATCTTAACTTCTAAGCCAACGCAGTCCCCTTAGTGTAATAGATACATGAAATCAATTTACACATGTAAGGATTCTCATAAATTGGCCCCCTTTAATTTATTGTAGATTATTAAGTACTATTTGCTACACAAAGATACATGTGAATGGATCCTAATTTTCCTCTCGTTTTACATAGAGAAAAGGCTTTGTTATGTTTATTAATATTTGCACCCTCTAGTTCTAAGGTTATGGCCAGAGGATGCTTGGATTGCCATAAATGGCACAGTAAACATCTTTCACACTCCACCTCATTATTCTGAACATAAATCAAACATTTTGGCTGTGGTCCAGAACTTTCTGTATTGGCAGCTTCATCTGACCTTGATAAAAGAGAGTCCTTTGCTATTTGTGTGAATTAGTCTGGGGAAATTTATGTGCTTACTCTTTCCTAATGAGAATGAAATAAGCTTAACATTCAGCCCGGATTTGCAGTAGGCGTTGGTTCAAAGCGCCTCACTCGTTTGGCAATCCATTATGCCCTTCTCCATTGCCTTTACTGACTTCAGGGATGTCTTTAGAGCAACTCTGTAAACATCATCCCCGTCAAGTCATGGTTTTGGAAATCAGGGGAACCGGGCACGCATGTGCAGTAGGTTTCCAGGCGCTGGGCAGGAAATGGGTTACTGCGCATGCGTGGCCGTCAGAGGCAGCGGTGCGCATGCGCAGTAGCTACTTTCCCCGCCATTCAAAATACGGGATGTTGGCGGGAAAGGGGAGGAACAGGTGCGGAAAAATGGGAAATCCCGGCCAATACTGGATGCTTGACAGATATGGTAAATACTGAGTCATGTTCCTGTGCTCAGGATAACACTGAAGGTTACGGGAGAATTGGATATGGAGAGTAGAGGAAACAGGGTTGCCTGATGTCAGTCTGACGTCAAAATCACTTTCTTTCACAACACCCAAATATAATGTGAGGTGATACACAACAATACCTTTTATATACAAGTGAAACTCGGAAAATTCGAATATCGTGCAAATGTTCATTCATTTCACTTAAAAGGTGAAACAAATATATGAGATAGATTCACTGTCAGGTTGTTATATCTTGACACTCACTATATGCAAAGTGAGAGATGTCATGCCTTAATTCGTTATAATTGTGATGATCATGACGTACAGTGTACATGAGATTATGCTATGATTATGGGGTGCATGAGATTGGGGGAGTTAGGGTTTTCATAAGCTGTAAGCCATAAGCATCACTATTATAACAAAGTAAGTCTTGAACTATCTCGCTTTGCATGCAACAAGTCAATCTCATATATTTGTTTCACCTTTTAAGTTTCATTACTGAACGGAATGAACATTTGCATGATATTCGAATTTTCCTAGTTTCACGTGTAGATAGGTAAAGGTCACTCTTGCTTGAAAGCCAGTCATATCCGACTCTAGGTTTCAGTGCTCATCTGTTTATAGCTAAAGAGCCAGCGCTGTCTGCATCTGCAGACGTTTCCATGGAAGGTGGCAGGCATGACTAGATACTGGAGTGCAAAGAACGCTGTTTACCTTCCCACCGATGTACCTATTTACTTGCAATTTCTTGCTTTCGAACTGCTATGTTGGCAGAAGCTGGTACAGAGACAGCAGCTCATTCCATTGTGCAGTACAGTACTTGGGTCTCGAACTGCTGACCTGCCGACCTTCCAGTCAGCATTTTAACCACTTGAGCCACGGCAGTCCCTTCATATAAATAACAAACACACATTTCTACGTTCTGTTTCTAGGTATATGTTGCTGCTTTTGCTGTTTCTGCCTATGCCTCCAGTTACTACAGAGCTGGAAGTAAGCCATTTAACCCTGTGCTTGGAGAAACCTATGAATGTATCCGTGAAGATAAAGGTTTCCAGTTTTATTCTGAACAGGTACTAGAGCTCTTACTATCTTTCAGGTTGAAGAACCTTCCAGTTATAAGTACAGTACGTGGTAAAAGTCTCTCTTGCATGGGTCTGAACTCTTTCCATCAATTATCCCCACGCCCCACATTTTTATTTCACAGACCCTGAATGCTCACAAAATCAAAAGTTAACCTTGGGGAGACTTGAGACACAAAGAAATTAATCAGTAGGGTTTGGCAAAGTCTTGGGATTCAAGACCCTATTAGGAATGTGACATCCATTAAATGTTTTCAGTAATTTACATAATATTATTGCATGCAATTATAAAATTTAGCATATAATAATAGTTGCTACTGTGGTTTCAAAAAGTCTCCCTAGTACAAAATACAGTTGTTGGTATGTACTAACTGTCCATAGCTGTCCTATACCATCTGTGTATATATCTGTAGGCTCAACTATAGGCAAGGCTGGCAGCTACAAAGACTGAAGATGCCGTCAAGGACGTTGAGCCCCGGGCTCTGTCGTGAGCCCGGGCGCCATCAGGGGCACTAGGCTCTGATAAGAACTTTCTGTTATTTATTTATTATTTTTTCATTGATATTCAAGGACTCTCTTGTGTAAACTGTTGTGTTGCTCTTGTGGATTGTACTGTGAGATGCTACTGTGTTACTGTATTATTGAAATGTTACTTTGTTGCTGAGATGTTATTATGTTGCTGTATTTTATTATGTTTTTGTACCTTGTTTTTTGTAAACCGCTTTGGGTCACCCTAGGGTGAGGAAGGCGGTATATAAATAAAATTTCAATTCAACTCCTCTATTTTTTTGACATAGACACCACACATTTTAATCTATGCTTGGGTGTACTTGTCATTCACCAATAGCCCCTTAATAACTCTTAATATAATAATAATTTCATGTCAGAAATTTTTCTGGGTTGAAAGTATTCTTGCTGGAGAAACTCTGCTCAGGGGGCGCCCAAATGAAGCTCTTTTCATGTCCCCAAGATCTTTTCCCACTGAAGTAGTCCCCATTTATCTACTTGCAATCTCTTGCTTTTGAACTGCTAGGTTAGCAGGAGCTGGGACAAAGATGGGCGCTCATTCCGTCATGTAGTACCCGTGTCTCAAACTGCCGACTTGCCAGCCTTCCAGCTAACAAGGTGAACTTCTTAACCACTGAGCTATTGTAGTCCCCTAATAATTCTTAATGACCCTCATTAAGATCTGTACTGATTGCCTCCCAAGGACTATTATATAACCTTTAACAACTATTATTAAGATCAGCACCATGCAGGTCTTTTTTGCGTTTCTGTCACGTTTCCTCCATACTTTCCACATGTGTACAATTGTCTCGACTGAAGCTTTGTACTTATATCTGAAGATACATCCTGCATCTCATAAAAGGGGTTTATAATCTTTAAGAAATTAAAATATTTGTATAATTTGTCTGTTCCAGAATGGCAACTTTCAAATCCCTTGCAGACTGCAATTTTGAAATGCCACAATTGAAATGCTTTGAAACAGTTTTCTATGTACTGCAATTCCTGATGTTTGATTTACAATACAGCCAATAATATTATTTGCACAGAGATTGTTTGATTTGTCCTATATAGAACATGGAAGGGCATGGCTGGCAAGAGATAGCTTAAATCACATTGGCACATTGGAACAAGCAAAAGTGCCCTTGAATTATATGTGACACTGCCTGGCATGCCTCCACATAAAGTCAGCAAGAAGCTTAGCTGTATTTTATTGCATTTTTTTCCTGTAAGTATTTTGCTGTAACCTGAATCATGGTTATTTGAGTTCACCACCACCACAAATGTCAATCAATGTGCATGATTCAAGATACAAAGCAGATACTATGAAAATATTTTGGTTAATACAAGTCAGGAGCTATTCTGTTGCACTTTGCTAACTTATTCTCCACGTTTCACATTCCTCTTTTGTTTAATGGTGTGCTGGACTATTCAGGGACTGTGGTAGCTTAGTGGTTAAGATGCTGAACTTGACAACTGGAAGTTCGGCAGGTCAGCAGTTCAAGACCCAAGTACTGCACGATGGAGTGAGTTCCCATCTCTGTCCCAGCTCCTGCCAACCTAGTAGTTCGAAAGCAAGAAATTGCAAGCAGATAAATAGGTACCACTTTGGTGGGAAGGTAAACAGCCTTCAATGCACTCCGGTGTTTAGTCATGCCTGCCACATGTCCATGGAAATGTCTGCAGACACAGACAGTGCTGGGTCTTTAGCTATAAATAGAGATGAACACTGAACCCTAGAGTCGGATATGACTGACTTTCAAGCAAGGGCGACCTTTACCTTCCTTCCCTACTTCTCAGTTTCTTCTTAATAATGCCCCACATCCTTCGCTGTATTTAATATTTATATTCAACACAAAATATACGAGCATCAACAACCAGCTTTAAAACCTGAGTGATCTTTATATTGCTCCCTGTGATATGAAAAGCTATTTTTATACATGAGGTTAGTTACCAGGTTTTTTTTGTTTTACAAGCTCCCTCATGTGGCCAACAATATACTAGGGGGGAAATGAAAATATTTCTGCATGAGAGAAATATGAGGAGTTGTAAAACTTGTAAATGTATTTGTAACCTTCCCTTCCTCTTCCTTTTAGGTCAGTCATCATCCACCTATATCTGCATGCCATGCTGAATCTGATAACTTTGTGTTTTGGCAAGGTAACTCTTTAATTTATTACTTTATTACCAGAGTTTTAAAAATAGAAAATGTACATACAAGCCAAAGGAAACAGATTATATTGTACTCTACATGACAAAGTTGTGCATTTTATAGAACTGCATAGAAAGACAGATGTTGACATACTAAGTAGGCATCCACAGCTGTCTTCAGAACCATATGACTTTAGAATTTATTGTAACTTTTGTAGCTGTGAATCTATTATATCTCCACTCTGGATTGGGCGATATCATCTTGCAAAGACATCCTAAAAGCAAGCTAAAAGTATCATATGGTATGAACAAAGTTAATCACAGTTGGCATTTATAGTTTGGTAGTATGGTCTTTAAAAAGAGAACCTATGCAGTAATTTGGTTGAATGGGCTACATCAGGTATTCTCAACCTACGGACCATGGCACCATTTCATGTGCCCCCACCAGACCAGGAAGTGCCAAGGTTGAGAACTCCTGGGCTATATGTTGCTGAAGGTTTTGAATAAAACAGTAGAGGAATTATGTCCCTTTCACCCCCCAAAAAAATGGACTTAAAAGGAAGTACACACTTCAACTGCAAAAAGTGCTTGAGCATTATTGAATTAAGGTTTTTGGTTAGAAGAACACTAAAATGATTATGGCCAACAAAATGGAGTGAGAAGGCAGTAGCTTTTAATATAAACCTTCTGACAAACTATTTCTTCACCTGTTGATCTTCTCATGGTCCTTATGGCACCTAAGGTATGTCAGTCAGTGGCTGTTTTTTGTTTTAGCTTAGGCAGGCATCTTTTATACAGCCCAGAAAAGCTTAGCAGCTCCTAGTTTTTAATGTCTTTTCAGCACTGGGTAAAGACCATTTTAATTGGTTCGAGCACTCCAGTGTGTTATCATAGCCTTTGCTATGGCCATCTTACCTTTTCTTTGTTTTTAATATTATATTTACGTATATTGTAATTTGATTGCATTTGTTTTGGAATGATATGCCACATAAATGCCCTATTAGTTATACTTATATGACAGTGTTTAGGCACTGACAAATCAGAAACCTTGAAATAACATTGATTGATGGCTTGTATTTCTAAGAATAAACCATTTTCAGGAGAGCTTACACAATCTCAGTGCATGCTCATGCCACAAAGATCTGACTGGTACAAAGGTGTGTATTATGAAGGTAGATTATAATTTGGCGTGTCTTCTCTTAACATGCCTATTTTTATAAAGCACACATTGTCCTCTCTGCCGGTGGTAAATAGTTCAGATGACTAGGTTACTCAGAGGAGATTCCTGTCGTGTTTTTAGGTATATTCATGGGAACTGTGGTTGTATGAATCACTCTGATTTATGAATTGTGAAAGTCTCCTAGGCTCCATTGCTATATGTATCAACTCAAATTTAAACCCCTTTGTTTCAATGTGGGTTACTACTGCTTAAGTGGATATAAGACAACTATCTCAGTCAATGTAACTGTCACTAAACTGAGTTCTGTCATTTTTTCAGAACCTTTGCTTTTCAGCAAAGACTGAAGTACTGTTGCTTAGTGCAGTAAATTGTCCTAGTCAGGCCATTGAATCAGTAGGGGTTTGGTAAACCAACTTCTCTTTAAATTCTGTTGATTCAAATGGACCTACTCTAGCTGCACCTTACTACAGCAAACAATTATAATTGATTGATTGATTGAATTTATGGAGGAGTTGATCCACTGAATCGGTACGCTTACTGTGATGTGACTTACTATACTAAGCAACAGGATTTCAGCCATAGATTTAGCACCATTGTAGGTTTTTAGGAGAGGGACTGTGGTGGCTTAGTGGTTAAGATGCTGAATTTGACGACTGGAAGGTCGGCAGGTCAGCAGTTTGAGACCCGAGTACTGCATGCCAGAGTGAGCTACTGTCTCTGTTCCTGTTCCTGCCAACCTAGCAGTTCAAAGGCAAGAAATTGCAAGTAGATAAATAAGCACGACTTCAGTGGGAAGGTAAACAGCGTACAGGCGCATTTTACTTCTACTTCTGGGAGCGACGAGGGCAGCGCGGGCCGGATGAATTGCAGTAAACCCATTCATGTGGATTCATGGGGGCTTGGGATTCTGGGAATTGAAGTCCAAGAACATCTGGAGTGCCAAGGTTCACCATCATGGACCTAGGTTTTTAGGAGCTGAGATGCTACATTAGTGAAACAAAACTTGTGATTGCAGATTTCTGCATGACAGTGAAAGTACATTGTGTTTGATACCCTTAGCAACTAACTAAATCTTTTTATGAAAGTCTTAGAGCTTATATGGTCATTTCAAATACAGTACATTAAAAGCTTAACAATAGTGGGATGCCTATGTTTGTTATTAAAAACACATTTATTTGTTTGGTTGTTTAATTTCAGATATTAGATGGAAGAATAAATTCTGGGGGAAATCCATGGAAATTGTGCCAATTGGTACAACACATGTAATACTGCCGGCGTAAGTGTTGAAGTGGCATGCATTACGAAACTGGATAAAATGGAGCATCTCTTTCAACTAAATTTGACCTGGTTCACACTCTCTTCCCAGGCATTGGTGCTTTGGGTTCCCACCACATGGGAGGCCCGAAAGGCAGCCACAAGATGTGCCTTCTCAATGACAGTCCCACCAATGTGGAATGCCTTTCTATCCTATATATACCAGTCCCCCTCCCTTCAAATATTTGAGAAATTAGCGAAGGCTGAACTGTAAAGGGAGGTGATTAATAGCATTGTGCCTCCATCTTAACACAACACGCTTAGCAATTTCACTTTGTTTATTAGTATTTGCTCCATTTGGCTCATCTGCAATGCCTGTTTGGTCTTATTAGTTTATTTTATTCATTAATGTTTTGTGACTGTATTTCTTCATGCTGCTTTGAATTATGCATGTTAACCACCTGGCGTGGCCCTGGTCAGTAGAGTGGTATATAAGTACAATAAACAAACAATGAACCACTGGCCAAGAATCTACACAATAATCATGTAGCTCTTCCTGTTGATGTAGCCCAACAAGCACAAGCATGCAAAAGAGAGGTCAAAATTCCGTCAGGGAAACTATGTTTTTCAGAAGCCTTCAAACTTTGTAGAAGAAAATCCACAATAAGCCAAGGAGAACTAAGCATGTTCATGGCCCGGCAATGCTGACTAACCTTGGATACCTTGGAATCGTTATTCAGCGAGGAGTCCGTGCACCAGTAAACATCTCCGTGATGACATTCCACACATGCAAATGGACCTAGGAAATCAAGTCCACTTGCATGCGGATTTTTAGCCATTTGGATATCACGTCACCCGCTGGCTAGGCGGACCATGACGTGTGCCCTCCGTTTTCACCTTGCCCAAGGGGTCCGATGGAGGACGCTTTGGTGAGTTTAATCCCAGTCTAACATCATTGACAAGTGATGGGCAACACTGCCTATTTTGATCCTTCAAGCCCCGGTGCCTCTACAAGGCTCTCACCTAGCAGGAGTGATTGACCTAGGATACAAAGAGAAGTTGGTGAAGCAGGGTCAGGGAGGTAAGGTGTAGTATCCTGAAAGAGGATAGCATACTTCTCTGGCTTGAAGCACGGAACAAATCACTCTACACTGCAATATTTGGGGCAGGCGCACTTGTTTCTGTTTTCTAGGGCACTTGATTGTATACATGTAGTGTTCCATTATGCTGAGTGAGACCACTGATACATGTGTGCTGAGTGAGACTATTGGTGCAATGTAGCTCCAAGATCTTTGACTAAAGTCTTTGTGTTATATAACTACTTGGTCTGTTTTTGTCTAGAACATGACTGGACCTGAGATATTTGAGTATGAAAAGTGTGTGCCTTACCATTGATGTGGCCCTTTGTATTGTGAAATAAAAATAAGTTGTTGTTCAGTCGCACAGTTGATTCCGACCCTTTGCGACCCTATGGACCATCGATCTCTAGGCACCCCTGTCCTCCACTATTCTCCTCAGCCCGCCCAGCTCCATGCTCACTGTTTCTACAATACCGTCTAGCCATCTCATCCCTGGCCACCCCTTCTTCTTTTGTCCTCCACCTTTCCCAGCATCAAGGCCTTCCCAAGTGAATCCTCTCTTCTCATTTGATGTCCAAAGTACTTTAGCTTCATCTTTACTATTTGAGCAGTCAGGGTTGATTTCTTCTAAGATCGACCTATTTGTTCTCCTCGCTGTGTAAAACCCTGTTTTACAGGAAATGTCTGTTCCGTAGCTTTTTCCTTAACTTGATTTTTCCCTGTAAAATGAGGCATTCTCATAAGAACACATTTGGGCGGGGAAACATTCCTGACCACCCCCCAAAAAAAAATTTTTTTAATAAAATTAAAAAACACTCTAACTCCTCTCCAGACCACTTTACTGCCACCCACAGGGCCCAGAATGGCTGCAGGTGGTCTTTTATAGCCCACCAGGCACAGTGCACTCTGGGAAATTGTGTTCTGTAAAATGGTTTTTTCCCCTGTAAAACGGGACACATTTTCAGCAAAAAAAAAACCTGTAAAATGGGGTTTCTGTAAAATGAGGCTTCTGTAAAATGGCATTTTACTGTATTTTGAAATAATCATTTTTTTGTGTAGAAGTGCCTGTGCTCTTTCCGAGTGGTACTCATCGTTACTTTTGTGACCATTTTGTTTGTTTTGAAAGGACTGAAAAGAGGATGTTTAGAGTGCCTCAGTTGAACATACCCTTTCATCTAATTAACTAAAACTTTATTTCAACATCAACTTACAGTTGTCCATTTTATTCTAGTTATAGGGACCATTATGAATGGAATAAGGTGACATCTTGCATTCATAATATCTTAAGTGGCCAACGATGGATAGAACACTATGGAGAAATCATAATAAAAAATCTGAATGACCACAACTGTCACTGCAAACTTACTTTTGTAAAGGTAAGTTCAGAAAGTTTTGGGCACCAAGAGCGTGGAAATGCTAATGGGGTGATAATGAAATGGAATGGAATTGAATGAATTAATGAATACTATAACTTATGATAACTCTGTGAATTAATCACCTCCTAAAGGTCTTGTCATTCACAGCACTGCTTAAGTCTTGCAAGCCCAAGGCTGTGGCTTCCTTTACCAAGTTAATCCATCCCATATATCACCAGCTAATGGACAATAATCTTCCAAATAATTTTTAAGTAAAGGTCAAGGTTTCCCTTGCTCGAAAGCCTGTCGTATCCGACTCTAGGGTTCAGTGCTCATTTCTGTTTCAAAGCCAAAGAGCCAGTGCTGTCTGCTTCTGCAAATGTTTCCGTGGTCATGTGGCAGGCATGACTAGACACCGGAGCACACGGAGCGCTGTTACCGTCCCACCAAAGTGGTCCCTATTTATCTACTTGCAATTTCTTGCTTTCGAACTGCTAAGTTGGAAGGAGCTGGGTCAGAGATGGAAGCTCATTCCATCCTGCAGTACTCGGGAATTGAACTGCTGACCTTCCGCCTCCCAGTCAGCGTCTTAGCCACTTGAGCCACTGCAGATCAAGTAGTTATATTTTTACGGACCAACAAATGCCCATGTGGTGGCTGGCTGGCTTGATTTCTGTGTGGCAAAATCCATACTCATTTTCTTTTAGGCTAGAAAGCTCATTAGTACTCTTGGACAAGCCAGAATCTAGACTTCTTTTTGAATGAAATTCTCAGATGAATAACTCACCACCATAACCTCAGATGAATAACCACCATGCATAAGAAATAATTATTTGCCCATATCTGTGTAGAGTGGCTGTCGTAGATCAGGGGTGGTCAACCTTGGCACTCCAGGTGTTCTTGGACTTCATTTACCAGAAGCTCAAGTCAGCACACCAGCTGCTCAGGGCTTCAGGGAATTGACGTTCAGTTCAAGAATATGAGCACCAATGTTGGCCACCTCTTTCTTAGATCAATCAGATAATGGGAAGGCTGGGGAAAATACGGACCCTAAAATGTTAAACCGCACCTCCCATCAGCCTCATTCATCATAGCTAGAGGAAAAATATGATAAAATTTGTATTCCAACAACATCTAGAGGTCCACATATTGCCCAAACTAGCTTGTTTGGTTGTTAATTGAAATCATTTATATTGCTTAGGCAAGATGTGCAAGCAATGACATGCAAAGTATCAAGCTAATTTTCTTCTCAGTTTCTAAAGCAATTCTCACCCTGTTTGTTAACCTTATCTGCAGACTAGATATTGGAATCACAATGTTCATGAAATTGAAGGCAGTGTTGTGGATAAAAAAGGGAATGTAATACATCGGCTTTTTGGAAAATGGCATGAGAGTATATACTGTGGGACACCATCTTCAGCAAACTGCATCTGGAGAGCAAGTTAGTAATTTATTTTCATATGCACTCTGTCACAATGCTCTTCTGTTGATTTTCCCTGGTCTGGGCATGTTTACAGTTTCCTAAATAGTACTTTAGACTAGAGTATTAAGCAACATAGATGGGCTAGCAAAGAATCTCCCGTCGCAGAGAGGGCTTGTATAAATTGGTAGAAGAAGGCAGGCTCTGCATCTTTTTCCAGCCCAGCCATTCCCCTGTTAGGCCTCTTCTGCTTACCTTTCCTGTGCCATGCTAGGAGTGGAAGGGGAGTTACTCAGGGAAAGGAAGAGGCCAGAGTCCTCAGCTTCTGTGCAGACACATGGGTACACACAAAGAGCCTCCTAGAACAATGGTTCCCAAACTATGTTCCGCAGAACACTGGTGGACTTCAGTTCCCAGAAGTCTAAGTCAGTAGATTGGCTGATCAGTGCTTTGGGGAACTGATGTAGGCTTCTGGGAGTTGAAGGCCACCAGTGTTCTCCAGAACTGTTTGGGAAACACTGTCCTAAAAGATTGTGGCATTTTTGAATCATAATCAGGCATGCTCTGGTAACGGCAACCTTATGTTGCTGGCTAATCTTTCTCACCCTAGGTCGGGCATTATGAACTGCAGAATGAAATCACCCAAAGGTGCCTTCAGTTTGGCAGTTTCACGTCTGGCCTAGACACGGAAGAAGAAGAAAGAAGACTGACTGGACCTGAAGAGTGAATACCCAGCCTTTCCCAGCCATCATTAGCATCTTCCCACATCTCTGGGTCTTCGTCAACTGGTGTCAACAGCCTTCCTTTGCATGTTCTCAAGGGCTCTATCTAGCTGCCTCCCATTAACTGGTTCCAGCCATGTCAGCACATTTTGGAAGACTTGTTCCCTGGGGGCCTCCCGCCTCCCCAAGACTTCATTTCCTCTGTGAACAGGGCCTTTGTGGCCCCACGAGGTGCACACGACCCTCACCAGCCCCTCACAATCACACAGAACCCAAATAAATTTTAAAAAGAAATGACTTTTTAATTACCAGCAATCTACTGCTACCAGTGATGCATCTTCTGCTACCCTGGCAGAACTGTGCAAGAAGATACTAGATAGTCCTTTGAAAACAGGACAACTTTAACAGTCTTAAATTACAGTAAGAATGGTGTAAAAATATTTCCTTGTGGAGGAGGGCCAAAAAAACAGAACATAACCACTTGCATTATTTTTGCTCTAGCATCTTATTGTGTTGCCATGAAAATAAACTAATTTTATTGTTCTACCATAGGAATAATTCAATACTTCTTTTAAAATTACAGATCCAATGCTTAAGGATTATGAACAGTGGTATGGCTTCACACAGTTTGCATTAGAATTAAATGAGTTGGACCCGCTGACTAGACCACTGTTACCATCTACTGATTCTCGATTTAGGCCAGACCAAAGGTAATTTTAAAAATATGCACATGCTTGATCTTCTCTGCCGTGGCAAAGTTGGTTGTTTTCCACCTTTAGAAACAGGAGGTAATCCTTTATACAGCAGGTGCCAAAAATGTACAGTACAGTGATACCTCATACAACGTCCAAACTTGGTTCCACAAGTTTGGACTTTATACGGATTTGGACTTTGCATGAGGCATGCAAAATCCTAGCTGCGATGCCTCATACAACCTCCAAATCCTTGCCGCGATGCCTGTACAACGTCATTTCCATAGAGATACATTGTACTGTAACAACACAGACTTCAGGGCAAAGTCAAGGAAACTGACAGAACGTTAAGAAATTGTCTAAAGGCTAAATCTTAACCTATAAATCCAAGGGTTAACCGTTGGAACTGGCTATAGGTTGCTATGCCTCGCCCTACTTTCCTGCACTCACCCTTCGTGCACACGGGTACGCAGGTCAACGAAGGATTGAGAAAACTGGCAGTGGGGCAACAGCCCCACAAACGTGAAGAAAGGGAAACAACTTCACTTCCCAACATTCCTTGCACCGCGCCGCGCCAGAGCCAATCAGGCTGAGAGGCTCGCACGGCGCAGCGTTCAGAAACGCGCCGCAGCCAATCAAAAGAAAAGCATTTTAAAAAAACGTAGCACAAACACAAAGCACCAACCCATAATTACAAGCCCCAGCGTCCTGCGCGCCATGAGCACGCAGAACGCCGAGGAAGCCGGCACCCAAGAAATAAAGCAAAAACAAAAACACCGGGAGAGCAAGTCCGCCAAGCCGCGGGAACCAAAGCCCCCCTCCCCAACAGTGCCTGAAGCTCCTAATCGGAGTTTCCCCTTTAATATCACTGGGTGGGTGGGGGGTGTTGTGCTCCCCCTCTCTACTGGCTCCCCTGGGGTTGAGAGGGTGGGGGGGACAAAAGGAGTCTGTCTCCCCCACCCTCCTGACCTCAGGGGACCCAGCAGAGAGGGGATTCCCTCCCCACACACACACACGCCCCATATTAAAGAGAAGAAACCAAGTGGTTACTTCTCTTTAAAAACGGAGTTGGTGGGGTGAAATCCCCCTCTCTACTGGCTCCCCTGGGGTTCAGAGGGTGGGGGGGACAAAAGAAGTCTGTCTCCCCCACCCTCCTGACCTCAGGGGACCCGGCAGAGAGGGGATTCCCTCACACACACACCCACACACACACCCCATGTTAAAGAGAAGTGGTTTCTTCTCTTTAAAAACGGAGTTGGGGGGGGGGGAAATCCCCCTCTCTACTGGCTCCCCTGGGGTTCAGAGGGTGGGTGGGGGGACAAAAGGAGTCTGTCTCCCCCACATACACCCCATGTTAAAGAGAAGAAACCAAGTGGTTACTTCTCTTTAAAAGCGGAGTTTGGGGGGGGGGAATCCCCCTCTCTATTGGCTCCCCTGGGGTTCAGAGGGTTGGGGGACCAAAGGAGTCTGTCTGAGAGAGGATCCCCCCCCAGGACACCAAAAAACACAAAAACAAACAATCAAAAACATTCAAAAATACACAAAAACAAACAAAAATAACACCAAAAAAGTAAACAACAACATACATTTCCAAACACACCCAGCCCCCAGCCAAACACCAAAAAATCCAACCACCAACACCAACCCAATTAAAGAAAAACAGCTAACTCGCCACCACACGACCTCACACCACAACGACTGGAAAACAAATGAATAAAGAAAGAGACTACTTACTGAAAGAAGCTCCACCCAGAGGCCACGAGAGAAAAAACAGTCAAAATACAAGATAACCCCTACCAGCAGCACTTGCTGCCCACAATAATAAAAAAAATTCAAAAAGACACAATAGCCCCACACAAAAGGCCCCAAGAGTTTTTCAAAAAAGTATCTCTTCCTTTATTCTTTTTTTTCATCCACAAAACCAAAACACCAAACAAAACTCATCACAGTTTAAAACAGGCCATCAAAAAAAAATTTGTATAAATAAAAATTTTAAAAATTTCAAATATAGATTAACCTCTTCTTTACAAACATTAACAACAACAACAACAACAAAAACTTTCAAACACCATTTAAAACAGCCCGGCAACGCCGGGCAACCTTTGCTAGTACATTACAAAGACATGTCAAACAACCCTGATTTTAGGGGACAAACCATACAACAAGTTTTTGACACTTGAAAACTTTCTGAAGTGCAGGTTTAAAAGTTAACATGTCTCATCATGCAGCACAGTGTTAATCTGTAGCCATGTGGCCAATCCATTTTGTACAAGCTACTGTAAACAATTACTGGATGGAAGCAAGGACAAAATGGATGCCAACATGTCCCATCATGCAGCACAGTGTTAATCATACAAACAGCAGCAAACACCAAACAATTGCCCACCCCACCAAACAGTGCCCCCCCCCAAAAAAGACCGACATAAGAAAAATTATGGAGCATGCAATCTGTTTTTAAAAACCACAGCAGCAAACACTAAACAATCCAAAACCGCGCTCAAAACCACTCCTAAACACTCTTTGCCACCTGCAAAAACCACAAGAGCAATGCACGCATGTGTCCTGCCTTTTATACTGCCCAGGCACAATACAACCTGGAAAAAAAAAACAATGCTTCATACAAAGTCGCAGCGACTTTGTATGAGGTAACTTTTTTCAAGGAATTAGGTGATGTTGTATGAATTCGATGTTATACGAAGCGGACTTTGTATGAGGTATTACTGTATAGACATTTTAAGATGTTATCTTATGTCTCAATTTTCAAAGTTGAATTTAATTACAGTAGCAATGTGTAGTATGATATTCGCTCAAAAGAATTAATGGTAATGTCACCATGCGACAAGCAGGACAGTCAAAATTGTGGAAGCATGGTTGTCGTTTGAGGAGTGCAAGACCATTTTGAAGTGGTGTTTGAAATTTGAGACTTTGTGCAAGTACAACAGCAGTGGAGTATGCAACAGAACTTCTAACATGCCTAACAATTGCACACATTCATGATCAGATTGAGACACATGGTACTGTGTGTGATGTGCACAAGGGAAGATCTGAAACACTCTGGTCAATGTTGCTCAACACACCCGTACCCTAGGCACGTTTTACTTCCGCTTCTGGGAGTGACGAGGGCAGCGCGGGGCGGATGAATCACAGTAAACCCATTTGTGTGGATTCACAGGGTGCTTGGGCTTCTGGGAATTGAAGTCCAAGAACATCTGGAGTGCCAAGGTTCACCATCACGGCCTTAACCTGTCTGTGAAAATGTCAGAAATCCATACAGAAGGAGCAAGTTTGTAGCTGGGGGGGGGCGCTTCTGGCTCCACCTCTGTTTCTGAGTCCCAGAAAGACATGGTGGCTTAGAGTGCTAGAAGCTAACTTTGATTGACCCACTAGCTGCAGACATTCCTGGACATGGACAATCTGCCCACAATAGTCCACATACTTGGCACCTCCTATTTAGAGTGCAGCACACTGATTGTGGGGCTGTCACTGCTACAGCAGACTTTTATCAGCAACACCTTTTGGAATTCATACAATGCCAGTTCTCAGACAGTTTCACTGGTGGTGAGTATCATCATAGTTACGGTTCAAGGTGTTGACAATGACTTTTAAAGTTTAGGTAAAGGTAAGGGTCACCCTTGTTCGAAAACCAGTCGTATCTGACTCTAGGGTTCAGTGTTCATCTCATTTTATAGCCAAAGAGCCAGTGCTGTCTGCATCTGCAGACGTTTCCATGGACATGTGGCAGGCATGACTAGACATTGGAGTGCATGGAACTCTGTTTACCTTCCTACCAAACTGGCACCTATTTGTTGTTGTTCAGTCACATAGTCTAGTCCAACCCTTTGTGACCCCATGGACCACTGCACAGCAGGCTCCTCTGTCATCTGCCATCATCCATAGCCCGCCCAGATATATGCTCACTGCGTCAACGATGCCTTCTAGCCACCTCCTCCTCTGCCGCCCCCTTCTCCTTTTGCCTTCGATCTTTCCCAGCTTCAGGGTCTTCTCCAGTGAGTCCTCTCTTCTCATTTGGTGGCTCAAAGTACTTGAGCTTCCGCTTCAGTATTTGTCTATGTAAGCCCCCTCACCACAGCAAGGCAACAATCCTTGAGGCGGGGTACCTATTTATCTACTTGCAATTTCTTGCTTTCAAACTGCTAATTGGCAGGAGCTGGGACACATGGGAGCTCACTCCATTATGCAGCACTCAGGTCTCGAACTGCTGACCTGTCGACCTTCTAGTCATGAAGTTCAGTGTCTTAACCACTAAACCATCACAGTTAGTTTAGGACATGGGTATTTGATGTGACATCTTTCTCCATATATATTTGCTGAGTGATTAATATCAGTTGAAGTAGCCTTCCTCTATGTCCTACCTTTACTTTGGCACCAAATTAAAATTTGAGTGTTCACCTGAACATTTGGTAACTAGAACGGCTGTGGCATGACCATCAATCAGTTCTTCAGGATGTGATGTTTGAATTATTAAACTGCTTCAAAGTGCTTTAAATGTTTTAATTGCTTGAAAGTATTTAAATATATTTCTTCTTTTTAATGTTGTATTATTGATTCTCCTCTGTGCTAATATCTGTTGATATAGGCTGGGTTATAAATATGAAAATAACATAGTATAAAATAAAATATGGGAATAATGCTTTGCTCCTCAATTATTGCTGCATGGCAGACTTTTAGAAGAAGGGGATATTGAAGGAGCAGAAATACAGAAACAGAGGATTGAGCAGTTACAGAGAGAAAGACGGAAAGTTCTAGAAGAAAACAATATGGAGCATCAGCCTAGATTTTTCAGGTAATCTATAACATGGCTGCAATTCTTTTTATCTGTTAAAAAGCTGGATAAGTGATGAACAAAATATATTCACAAGATCTAACTACTTGCATCATTTTTCACATAACTTGGCTAACTGTTAAATATATATTTTTATTTGTATCTTTGGATTAAAATGATAATTAGAGGGAAAGACCAGATTAATTCTTTGCTTTCTCATGCTGCTGGAGCAAGTAATATGCTATGGAGTAAATACGAAATCTGGTGTTTTTGCAAGAAAAATTAACTATTACTGGAATTTGACTTCTGCTTGCTGGTCTTTCCTCCAATGTTATTACTCGTTTTTCATTGTTCTGATATATATGCATTCTGATACAGAGAAAAAGTAAGCTGCAAATTCCCTCAGTCTTTTAATTTTAGTCTCAAAATTTCAATCCCAGGTGCTTTCAGTATCATTTCAGTGTCAACAAGCATGTGGATAAGGTGGATCCAATTGGCATTGTTTATCTGGACTTTCAGAAGGCTTTTGACAAGGTCCCACACCAAAGGCTCTTGAATAAACTTACCAGGTTTATTTGCTGACGACACTAAATTATACAGGGTAGTGAAAACTGTGAGAGATTGTGAGGAGCTCCAGAGGGCTCTTGACACTGGGGGAGTGGGCAAAACAGTGGCAAATGAGCTTCAACGTTAGTAAGTGCAGAGTGATGCATGTTGGGGCAAAAAAAAAACCAATTACATTTCTAAACTGATGGGTTCTGAACTCTCTGCGGCAAACCAGGAAAGGGACCTTGGTGTCCTGGTGGACAGCTCAATGAAGGTGTCAACCCAGTGTGCCTCAGCAGTGAAAAAATCAAACTCAATGCTAGGGATCATTAGGAAGGATATAGAAAATAAGTCAGCAAGTGTCATTTTGCCTCTTTATAAATCTATGGTGAGGCCCCATCTGGAATATTGTGTACAGTTCTGGTCGCCATACCTCCAGAAGGATATTATGGAGTTGGAGAAAGTACAGAGGAGGGCAACCAGAATGATTAGGGGACTGGAACACCTTCCTTACCATCTGAGGCTGCAACGTTTGGGCCTTTTCACTCTTGAACGACGGCATCTAAGAGGTGACCTGATTGAAGTTTATAAAATCATGCACGGTGTGGACAAGGTAGATAAGGAAAAACTGTTTTCCCTATCGCACAACACTAGAACTAGGGGACACTCCATGAAACTTTTGGGTACTAGTTCTCAAACAAATAAGAGAAAGTACTTTTTCACCCAGAGGATTACTGGTCTATGGAACTCCCTGCCAGAAGAAGTGGTGACAGCTGTCAGTCTTCACAGCTTTAAGAAAGGATTAGACAAGTTCATGGAGGACAAGGCTATCAACGGCTATAATTATGGCTACCTAAGGACAACCTCCGGGTTGGAGAGATAGGCAGGATATCTCTCAATGCCATTTCCAGGGAATCCTAAGCAAGTGAAGGCATCTGCTTGGGAATACCCTGAAGGAAATGGTGAGCCACTGTGTGAGACAGAATGCTGGACTGGATGGGCTGTGGCCTGTTCAGCAAGGCTGTTCTTATGTTCTTAGGGGTTGAAGCATGTGTTCCTTTGACACCTTGAACCCCTTTACGATTCAAGCGTGGAGAGATACAGAATCCAGCTCATTTTCTGGTCTGCCAACTAGTGCCAGAAACATGCACTGATGAAGACTTAGGTTTGGCCAACAACAAAGCCAAGAAAGTGGCTTCCTTTTGGCAGTCCAAGGTTTGATCAGGACATGAAAGAAGAAGACTCTTCAAGCCCATATCTAGTCTGGATCACACAGCTTTGTTGACTATAAATACAGTAAGGACTGTTTGGAGGCTCAATGGGAAGCTGTCAGGAAATGATCTAGATACCACTTTTTAATTTGGTAGCGGAAAGGCAGGTGATAAATAAATACTTCTCTTGAGAAAACCTTGGTGTATGTGTTGCATCACAGCGAGAGCTAGCACCTGCACGACTTTGTATGAGGCAATGTTTGGTTTTCATTCAATGTACCTTCTACTTCCAAAAGGTAAGGGTGATGCCTGTGAAAAGCAAATTGCTATAATCTCTTCTTTACTCTCTAGCAGAACTAAGACATTTATATTAGTAGAACAAAGATGTCTCTTGTTCATTGTTTGATAGGAAATCTGAAGATGATTCTTGGGTCAGCAATGGAACCTACCTAGAACTAAAGAAAACCCCTGGCTTTTTCAAGATGGACAATCCTGTTCTTTGGTGATAAAAGGACACAAGAAGAGGACATTTAGCTCTTTTTTCCTCTGGTTAAAAGGAGGAAAATGCTGTATATCACCTTGATTTTCTGGACTCCTGGATTTAGAGTTCTGACATGCACACTTACTTTGTTCTATATTTTCCTCTGCTATTTTGATAGATACAATGATTTGTTTGAATGTATAAAATCTCTAATATTCTTTATATATGCTATTTAATAAACAATTGTTGAATGTTACCTCTGATAAGGGTGGGAGGACAGGGAGAAATATTAACACTATTCCCCCTCCCCCCCCCCCCCAAAGGATCATGCAAGTTCAGATTAAATGCCTTATCAAGTTGTGTGAGAGACAGTGTTGGTTGGCAGCATTTAGCTGCACTATGAAAACTCAGTGTATACACTCATCTCCCAACATATTAGTGAGCTATCGAAGTTGGAGAGAGCATATTTATTGTATTTGTTGCCTAAAATTCCAGTTTCAGTGCTAGACTCTTTTTGACCCTTTTTTAAAAGAGATTTAGCAACAATATATTTACTCCCCCTAAAATAATATATTCTAAGGAATAGTATGAAGTAGTGGTGGTAGTATTGATGATTCTACTGCCTTACAAAAAGGGGTACAATCACTGGAGAACATCTCTTACAGCTTTGTTGATGGAATGAATGGATGTTAATCCATTGCACATTTCAACTAGGCTTGCACAGTGGGCATTGCTTGGAGATTGTGCCCCACTGTTTTTATGATCTTAGATGGATAATGCCATCTAGACCAGGGGTTCCCAAGCTTTTTGGGCCACAGGCCGGTCACATGGTTGAGCAGGCCGGTCATGTGGTTCCTCCCACCCGGAAGTGGAAGTAAAACATACCCGTGCATGCACAGAACGCTGCCGTAACTGACCCATGGCTGTTGTAAACACGTTTATGACAGCCACGAGCCATTTAACTCAGCATTCTGCGTAGGTGCATTTTACCTCTGCTTCTGGGAGCAGTGAGGTTGTTGGGGGCCAGATGAATTGGTGTTGGGGGCCGGATGTGGCCCATGGGCCGTAGTTTGGGCACCCCTGATCTAGACTAAAATCTCAGGCTACAATCCAACAAAATAAGTTGTGGTTGAAATTCTTTCCATGGAATTGAAAATAAGTTGCAAGCAGCTACATTTTGCTGGATTGTATTATTCAGTGAAGTGTAATTCAGTGTACAGTACAGTAGTTGTAAAGCTAGATCATGGGAACATATGACCAAATGAAAAGAAATACAATGCAGAGCAAAATCTTCACAGAGCATGAGCTCTTTGTTTCATTTTACATGCTTGCTTCTAAAAAAAGAAGTCTTTTTTAACTATTTGCAAAGTAGCTATTTCTGCTAAGGGACAGGCGTTTTCTGAAATAATATTTTGGTATTTTCTACCTCTTTTAAGCAACATTTAATATATTCTAGGAAGAAGCTGACCATCTGCCTTAGGAAAATGTATGGAATATATGATCTTCCTTTAAATATTTTATGTTCAGGTAAATTATTTTGTCTTGCACTGATATGGTTGTTTTTTCTGTATTCTTTGTATGTACAGTATTCTGATGTCTTCATGGGCACACAGCATGTTGAAGCAAGAATATGGTGTAGATGTAGCAGCACTTCAAAACAGAGGCAAACAACTTCCTATTTGTTAAAAATCATAGTTTTAATTTAGTATAATGCTTGTGCTCATAAAGCAAGAATAGAAAGATCAGGAACACAAGTCTTATTCCATAAACGTTCAGGTCTGTTGCTCACAAGGAAGACAACAAAGAGCTGCTGGTTTCTAATGCAGAATGCTTCCTCCTGTAAACGGATAACCCATTATTGTTGTCTTGTTCATGGTACATATTACATGTCTTGAATCACAGAGCTGTATATGGAAGTAAACTCTATTAATTGCAGTATATCTTTAGATTACAGCTGAATTGTAATTCAAAGAGAATGGGGAAGTATTCTAACATTGTTGATAACATGCACACCACATCATATAAAGCACCAGTAGCCATATAAATGTAGGCAACACAAGCAACCAGTTAGTTACCAAATCTACTGTAAGTTACCAGTTTGTAACAGGGCAATGGTGAAATAAGAGTGAAATAAATAAGAATACTTCAGAATGTCCAGTTCACATACCCCTCAGCTCTTAACAACAATTTTGTAAACATTGGGCCAAATCAATCATCTACCAAAATTCTACACATTCCATTTGAAATATCTTTAATTGTTCACTAACAAATTTTTAAAGTTCATTTTTATACAATCAGATATATCACTTTTGTCATTCAACACATCATCCATTTTTCTACACATTCTGTTTTATATTAGCCTCCAGGAAGCTAATTCTGGATAAATATAGATATTTGAACCCATCTCGTCCACAGTTACCTGTGCCCCATACATTTTTGATGATTGAGGCTAGCAGTAACACCTCTGATGGTGCATTTGTATTGACAGAATAATCCACTGGTGGAAACTGGGATCTTCAGGATGGACACCACTGTCTAATTCTCTCAAATGGGTCTGTAGGGGTAGGATTCCTTTGGCTGATCCACAACTGCTTTTATTTCCTCGGAACCTCCTCAAATTTCAGTATCTGAACATGAACACTGCCACTCCTGCTAAAGCTGTAGGTGGAGAGTATCTCCTCTTCAGTCCACATATCCATGGGCTCCAGACTGAAAGGTTAAGGTAACTATTGAACCAGAGACAGGGAACCCAGTGGTTTTCAACAATATATAAATCCCTTCCCTGCGTGTCTACTCCTTGGACTGAGTTTCAGTCACTAACCCCTTTCAATTGTCTGCACTAAGGCCAGAGCAAATTAAAAACCACAAAGCTGCCCCCCCCCCCCCCCCACTCACCTGCACCTTGCAAAGAGAGTTTATATAAGTGAGCTTTCCCTATTCCGGAGGGTTTGCTAATTTCTCCTGCAGGTGCCATAGAAACACCCACTGTTGCTGGTGCCTCCACTACCTAGTTTGAATCAGGGCTGGAGCCTTGGTTAACTGACCAGATGACAGAGGTGGACTTTAGCGGTAGCTCAGTTGTGGTGGTACCTGCAGCTACACCAAGATCCTGGTGTGTCTGGTCCAGGACATCTCTCTTAAAGGTATATTCAGACAGGCCCCCACTGGAAGGCCAGAACTGACTGTTGTAGCACATTGCAGGCTTCCTCCTGCCCAAAATCTCCTTCATTTGCCTCCTTTGTACTAGTCTTTCCTTTCCCTCCATCTCCTCTAGCTTTCTGGCCTCTAGCTGCCTTGAGAGTCCTATCCCCCAATGCCTTCCCCAGTTGTATCTGTCCTCTGGGCAAACCAGCTAGTTCCAGCACCAACCTGAGGTCTGGTGGTATGCATGATCTAGCAGACCTTCTGAGGGTGCCAGGTGAACTCATACAGACTGTCCAGGACCCTGGAGGTGACTCCCTCACACTGAACAAAAATTTACTTTTTTCTCAGCATCCTAAATTTTGATCAGCTATTTATCTGATGATATATCACAATGGCATGGTTATCATTGCTGCTTTCCACTAAGTCAGATGTTCTATTATATTTTATAGTCTTTGGGATTGGTTCTGCTAAATAATTTAAAAGAACTTGGAATGACTTCTCAACAGGTAGAGATCTTGATACTGAACAGCCTTACTGGCATGCGACTGGCAAACTGAATGTGTGACCATGTCACCTATGCATTGACAACACTGATTCTGTTCGGCCATGCTCTGTCGGTTCTGGTTTGGAGAAGCCATGCCTTTGCACCAGCTGTTTTGAGGCAAGGTAGTATGTGGGAGTACATCAGAATACTCCAAGAGATCTGGGGTGTTTCTCTCTCTTCAGCCTGTATGTTCATAGAAGGGTGGAAAGAAATGACATTCAGGTCCTGGGTAAAGATGGGGCATCACCGCATAGAAGTATGGTGACAGGCATATTGGATCTAGCACAACCTCCTGCTGATAGTCTTATGAGGTATACTCTTCAGGTAAGGTATGTTCTTCTGCTATACAGTGGAAACTGGTTCAAAGAATGAGTGGTGGGACTATTCTCAACTCCTAGGGGAGTCTTCAGGTTATAGACATTCTTGAAGCAGAGCTTAGTGTACACCAAGAAAGCTGACTCTGCTCCATGAACTGGCTGAAGGATCGCGATGAAGCCTGCATATGAGAAGTATCAGTAGCAGACCGGGACCTCCTATTCTTTCTCCGCAGACTGGAAAGGAGATCACGTGGGTTTATGTTTTGGCTTTGACTTCTTTTCCAGAATAGACTCAAACTCAAGAGATCTTATTTCACCTTTTTAAAACTGAAGAAGTGGCCAACTTTGGTGCTTGCCCTGGAAGAGATCACCTTTAATATTGATAGCACTTTAATGTTAACAGTTATGTCTTTGGTTTTGAGTAGAAGTATTTGCACTGAATGGGACTACAGTGGCTTAAGTGGTTAAGATGCTGAACTTGAGGACTGGAACGTCAGTAGCTCAGCTGTTGAAGACCTGAGTGCTGCGTGAGGGAGTGAGCTCCCATCTCTGTTTCAGCTCCTGCCAACCTAGCAGTTTGAAAGCAAGAAATTGCAAGTAGATAAATAGGGACCACTTTGGTGAGAAGGTAAAAAGCATTCCATGCACTCCGGTGTCAAATCATGCCTGTCACATGTCCACGAAAACATCTGCAGACGCAGAGACAGTCTTTGGCTATAAACAGAGATAAGCACTAAGCCCTAGAGTCGGATATGACTGGCTTTCGAGCAAGGGTGACCTTTATGTATTTGCACTGACTTGACTTCCTTGGCCTTTGATCAGCTTGGGTTTTGGAGTACTTGATTCAGACTGGGTTTCCTCCGTGCCGCGACAAGGATCCAGTTGCCTGTAGCAACTTTTCCCAAAGATGGAATTTGAGGCTGGACTGTCAATTTCTTATGATGAACTTTGTAAATTTTCAACAATGGTGACAAGCTTTGGTATGGTGCACCTCACTAATCTATACCTATAAAAAGAGCCCTTAACCATTGGGTTCGTTCAAAGGCTCCCGCACCAGGCCCAACCATCCCCAACCTAGCCTTCCGCACTCACCGTAACCCGTTCCTTCCCAACACCGCGGGGTTTTGGTGGTCGCCAGTGGGGCAGCAGCCCCACGACCATGACCAACAAAAAAGAACTACGATCCCCAGAGTCTTCTGTGCTGCGCAACCCCTCAGCCATTCAGGCTGAGGGATGCAAGTGCAGAGGAGGCCGGGAACTCGCGCGCTGACTTTAAAAAAAATGATGGGAGCCGGAGGGAAAGACTTTGAAAGACCCAGCCAGAACCAGGAAAAGGTAAGTGCGGTCAGTGGGGGTTAGGGGGTGGGTGGGTGAGGAATGACCCCAGTAACCACAGTGCCCCCCCCGCCCCACCACCTAGCCCCGCCTCCCTAACCTCCACCGACCGCACTTACCTTTTGCCGGCTGCGGGTGGGTCTTTGAAACTCTTTTCCTCTTGGCGCAGCCTTCTGTGTAGGGAGAAGCACTGGTCTCTCCTTCATCCCTGCGGGGGACATGACCTCGACCTTCATCCCTCGGGGTCATGACCTCGACGACGCCTGCATGGACAAAGGAGAGGCCGGAGCACCTCCTGGCCTACCGGAGAGAAGGACTCGCTTCTCTCTGGGTTGGCTGGGAACAAAAGTTCCGTTCCCAGCCAACCCAGAGAGAAGCAAAGCCCCTCTGTGATGGGGATTCCTTCTCTCCGGGAGGCAAAGGTGCTGCAGAGAGGGGATTCCCCCCCCTCTCCCAGGACACCCCATTATTGAAGAGAAGAAACCAAGCGGTTTCTTCTCTTTAAAAACAGTGTTTGGGGGGTGGGGTGGAATCGATCACTTCTCCCGGGTCTCCTGGGTACAGAAGAGTTGGGACAAAAGGGGTCTCTCCCCTCAACCCTTCTGGACCCAGGAGACCCAGGAGAGGGGATCGATCCCACCCACCCACCCCCAAATACTCCATTTTTAAAGAGAAGAAACCGCTTGCTTTCCTCTCTTTAATAATGGGGGGGTCCCCTCTCTGCTGGGTTCCCTGGCTCTGGAGGGGTTAGGGGGACAGACCCCTTTTGTCCCCCCAAACCTCCCAAACCCAGGGAGAGGGGCCCAGGGAGAGGGGATCGAATCCACCACCTCCTAAACACTCCGTTTTTAAAGAGAAGAAACCGCTTGCTTTCCTCTCTTTAATATGGGGGGATTCCCCCTCTCCGCTGGGTGCCCTGGGTTCAGGAGAGTTGGGGAGACAGACCCCTTTTGTCCCCCCAAACCTCCCAAACCCAGGGGCCCAGGGAGAGGGGATCAAATCCACCCCCCTCCCAAACACTCGGTTTTTAAAGAGAAGAAACCACTTGGTTTCTTCTCTTTAATAATGGGGTGTCCTGCGGGGGGATCCCCTCTCTGATGGGTCCCCTGGCTCTGGAAGGGTTGGGGGGACAGACCCCTTTTGTCCCCCCAACCCTTCTGGACTCAGGAGACCCGGGAGAGGGGATCGAATCCACCACCTCCTAAACACTCCATTTTTAAAGAGAAGAAACCGCTTGCTTTCCTCTCTTTAATATGGGGTGTGTCGGGGGGATTCCCCCTCTCCGCTGGGTGTCCTGGGTTCAGGAGGGTTGGGGAGACAGACCCCTTTTGTCCCCCCCAAACCTCCCAAACCCAGGGGCCCAGGGAGAGGGGATCAAATCCACCCCCCTCCCAAACACTCGGTTTTTAAAGAGAAGAAACCACTTGGTTTCTTCTCTTTAATAATGGGGTGTCCTGTGGGGGGATCCCCTCTCTGCCGGGGCCCCTGGCTTTGGAAAGGTTGGGGGGACAGACCCCTTTTGTCCCCCCAACCCTCCCAAACCCAGGGGACCATGGAGAGGGGATTGATTCCACCCCCTCCCAAACACTCCGTTTTTAAAGAGAAGAAACCGCTTGGTTTCTTCTCTTTAATAACGGGATGTCCTGCAGGAGGATCCCCTCTCTGCCTGGTCCCCTGGGTTCGGGTTGGGGGGATAATACACACACACTGCTTCTCTCTCTCACACACATACACATACAATACACACACACGACACTCCTGCCTTGCCAGGAATTTTTAATGTGTGTGTTGGTGGTTGGAGTGATATTGTATGGGTGGTGGTGGTTGTGCACACCCAAAACCACCCCTAACCACCAACACACACTTTAAAAATGCCCGGCTGGCCAGGCACGAATATGCTAGTGTAATATAAATACTTACATTTATCTGTCTGTGAGGGGAGTTTTATTGATGCATACAATGGGTCTGCTGGAGCCATAAAAGGCAGGAAGGCCTAGAATTATGACTACCATTTCCTTTTATGTTTCTTAAGGAAAACAATTGGGGTTGAAGACAAAGAGGTATGCAGGTAACATTTTCAGACAAAACTGAAAATAAGCTCTAGTGAACACTCGAAGATGTTTTCTCAGTGGTGGCTAATGAATACTGATATATAAACACTGGATGCAGGGACATGAGTCAAAAAAGGAGGCTGTCCTATTATTATTTTTTTGCTTTAAGCTCTAGAACAGGGCTTCTCAACCTTTTCCTGCCAGGGGCCGGACCGCGCCCCCTCAAATAGCTGAGCGGGCTGGACACATGGTTCCCCCTGCTGTAAACACTGCTGTAAACCGCAGTGAGCGCATTTGTACAGGCATGAGTGCGTTTGCGCAGGTGCAGGTAAGTTTATGGCTGTTGTAAACGTTTCCACTTCCATGGTCATCGCTGTGGGCCAGATGATTTGCCACCGCAGGCCAGGTCCGGCCCACAGGCCATAGGTTGCGAACCCCTGTTCTAGAACGTTCTGACGAGTCTCACAGAAACTCCCTACTTGTGTGATTTAGAGACCATGAAGAATAAGATTCTGAAGGAAGATTATAGTAAAACAGAAACACATTTTAGTTGCCTAATTTAAACATTTTTAAACGGATTTTACATTGTGAACGGGATGTTTCTTCTAGCACTCTTTTTTCGAAATAAATCCAGAACTATATGTTTAAATCACAGTATGTTATTATTATGTGCTTTCAAGTTGGAACTGACTTATAGCAGCCATAATAGGCATTTCAACCTCAACTTAATTATCTCAAAGCAAGTAAGATACAGTGATACCTCATACAACGTCAAAACTTGGTTCCACAAGTTTGGACTTTATACGGATTTGGACTTTGTATGAGGCATACAAAATCCTAGCTGTGATGCCTCGTACAACGTAATTTCCATAGAGATACATTGTACTGTAACAGCACAGACTAAAGGGCAAAGTCAAGGAAACAGACAGGAAACTGACAGAACTTTAAGAAATCCTTGTCTAAAGGCTAAATACATTACAAAAACATGTCAAACAACCCTGATTGTCCAAGAACCTGAAGAATGCTGCAAAAATCCCAGGAATGCTTCTAATAATACTGATGAAAAAAATTAAAAAACCCAAAATCATGCTCAAAACCACTCCTAAACACTCTTCGCCTTATGCGAAACCCACAAGAGCAATGCACACATTCGTTCTGCCTTTTATACTGCCCAGGCACAATGCAACCTGGGAAACCCCAATGCCTCATACAAAGTCACAGCGACTTTGTATGAGGCAACTTTTTTCAAGGAATTAGGCGATGTTGTATGAATTCGATGTTGTATGAAGTGGACTTTGTATGAGGTATTACTGTATTTAAGGAGAGGTTTTTCCAGTTCAATACCTTCAGTAAGCTTCCATGCTGAGCGGGAATTCAAACCCAGGCCTCCTGAGTGTAATTCAGCACTCAGTCTACTACATCACACTGGGTGTATTGCACCTCACTAAATACACCAGTTTGTTTATGTATTAAAGACTACATTCTAGCGTAAAAGACTATACAGCCTGAAGTTGCACATAGTTATGTGCACACCAGCATGTAGCATATCAGTGGATTGTGATCCTTAAGTATAGTTCATTTTAAATGTGTAAATAGTAAAGAGAATCTGTAAAGTGAAATGTACTGTAATTAGTCATCTTATTGTTAAGTGTTGTGAAATAAGAAACCAGGAAATGACAACACTGCATTTTTATGTTTGATCCCCAGTACTATTTAAATGTAGGATCCTTGCTTTAAAGATTAAGGTATTTTTTTTTTTTTAAAAATGAACTAAGTGGCCTACTGTCAGATCCTTGATGGATACCTGAACTTCATCCTTAGAATTCTAAATTGTAGATTTCCAAGGGGAAAAGTCAGAAGCCAGTGTTCACACAGCTCACGATATTTTTAAGGGGAATTACAGCATGGCCCTAGGAAATATTCCAAATCTTTGGAGGGCTACAGAAGCCTTTTTCCTGCATATTTTTCAGTCTCTATGCTATATTATAACATTGAATGTGCAGAAGTTTCTTTTGTTTCCAGTATCTATTTTAGCAAGGATAAGAAAGTATATAGAGAATATTCAGGTGTATTAGAAAAATGTACCTTACATTAAAAATATATATCTGATTTTAAATTTTGATTTCAAACTTTAAGGAGCAAAAAGTGTGAAGTTCTGAAAGCAAACTGGAAAATTACATGTGGAAAACAATGATTTCCTCATGTCAATTGAAGGCTCATTACAGTATTAAGTTGTGTGAAATAATATTTCCGCTAAATTTTTCTTGGATTTGTTCAGGTTATAGGCATGGAGGAGAAAGATATTGGAATATTCCAGAGTCAGCCTACTATTGAAAGACCAAAAATACTAGAAACTTGCAGATTGATTCGATAATAATGGATAGACTCCATTATTATTTTTCTAGTGTCCCTATGAAGCCACAAGATGGCACCAGAATTCACATCAAGAATGGCAAGAGACTAAGAAATGGATGTTCTTACATAAATGAACGATTAGTAGGCAATACAGAGAACTAACAATGAATTGTGGGGTAGCCCTCTCTATGTAGCCTTGTTCATCTGTGCAAATATTTCAGATAATAAAATAAAAGAAACATTATGGCATTATAAAATTAACTGCTGTAATTTAATGTGAGCTTTCATGGATCAAGTCTACTTCTTCAGACATAACTGTGAGACTCTGACTATCATATTCATGAATGGCCACTTGAGCAGGTGGAGATACAGATAATGGACAAAATGACAAGGGCTTGTTAAAAATTAATCTTGTTCCAATAGGATATACAGTACAATACAAATGTTTTTCTTTCCCTTTTGAAAAGGTCTTCAACCATACTTGATCTTTATTGGCTCACACAAAGTGAGATGGCTTTTTTTTTTACTAAATGCAGATCAAAATACCTGTAGCTAAAAGAAATCCAGAGACAATACTTAATGGAACATTGCCTGTATGCAAATTCGAGGTAACAATATCTCAGCCATTGAAGATAATGGGCATCAATATTTTTTTTTTCAGAAATGAATTTCACGGTTTGATTATGCACTGTGTGAAGTACTTATTATCAGTGATACTGTACATCTGCCATTCTGTTTTAGTGGATGATTTATTTATTTATTTTTCACACTTATATACTGCCCACTCAGGTACAACCCAACTCAGGGCGGTTTACATAGCGGACAGTAAATACATAAAAGACACATGATAAAAAAGTTAAAAGTTTAAAAAGTTTTTTAAAAAACCCACCACTAAAAGGTGCGCAAGAACCGAAGGGACCCTGGGGGAAGGCACACCTCTCTATACCAACCACCCAACGGTACCCCCATCCCCACCCGCACCCCAAACTTGGCCCGCCAGCCAGGTCTTTAGTTCCTTCCTAAAGGGCAACAACTCCGTCTGGAGACGCAGTTCCACAGGCAGGAGGTTCCAAAGGGCTGGTGCGGACACGGAGAAGGCCCTCCTCCTTGTGCCAGAGAGGCGAGCCCCCCTGGCTGATGTCACAATTAGAGAGCCCCTCCGGTCCGCTCTGGTTGGACGGACAGACGTCCTTAGGGCGATGCGGTCTCTAAGATACCCTGGCCCACTACCATGTAGGGCTTTAAAGGTCAAAACCAGCACCTTGAATTGCACCCGGAGACAAACTGGTAACCAGTGCAGCCCCCGAAGCAGTGGTGAGGCATGGGCATAACGTCCACACCCCATCACCACCCGGGCCGCGGCATTCTGGACCAGCTGCAGCCTCCGAATGGTCATCAAGGGCAGCCCCATGTAGAGCGCATTACAGTAGTCTAGTCTGGAGGTCACCAGAGCGTGAGTGACCATGAGCAAAGAGTCCCGGTCCAGGAGTGGGCGCAACTGGCGAATCACCCGAAGTTGGGCGAAGGCCCTCCTGGCCACAGCCGCCACCTGTTCTTCTAGCAGCAGCCGCGAATCCAGGAGGACCCCCAAGTTGCGCACCGGGTTGGTCTGGGGCAAAACAGCCCCATCCAAAACCAAAGATGGTAGCTCAAGGGATAACACAGGACCCCCCATCCATAGCCACTCAGTCTTGCTAGGATTCAGCTGTAGCCCATTTGCCCCCATCCAGACCCCAACAGCCTCCAGACAGCTGGAAAGGACTTTGACTGCATCACTGGCGTTCCCACGGGCCGAGATGTACAACTGTGTGTCATCCGCGTACTGGTGGTACCGCACCCCGTGGGAACGGATGATCTCACCCAGCGGCTTCATGTAGATGTTAAATAGGAGAGGAGAGAGTACCGAGCCCTGAGGCACCCCATATTTTAGGGGCCTAGGACTCGACCTCTCACTCTGAGATGATCCTGAGTTCTTTTATCAGCGTGGGTGGGGTGGAGGACAGAAAAGTTTCTCCCTATTCTAAACAGCCCAACAGGATAACTGTTTCAAACCCTTGATGATTTCTGTTGCCCTTTTCTGGACCATTCCCAGCTGTATGCAATCTTTTTTTAAAAAGTTGATCCCAAGATAAAGAATCTGTGTGATGCAGTGAGGTAAAGATAAAGGTCATCCTTGCTCGAAAGCCAGTGTATCCAACTCTAAGGTTCAGTGCTCATCTCTGTTTATAGCCAAAGAGCCAGTGTGTCTGCATCTGCAGACGTTTCCATGGACACGTAGCAGGCATGCCTCATCCCACCGAAGTGGTTGCTATTCATCTACTTGCAATTTCTTGGTACGGCTAGGTTGGCAAGAGCTGGGACAGAGACAGAAGCTCACTCCATCGTGTTGTACTCTGTAATCAAACTCCAACTTTCCAGGCATCAAATTTAGTGTCTTAACCACTAAGCCACCACAGTCCCTGTGAGAGGTACCTATAAAAGTCTATTTTGGGGGAGGGGGGCATTGGAATAAGCATCTAGTAATATCACTTAGAGGTAAAGGTTTCCCTTGCTCGAAAGCCAGTCATATCTGACTCTAGGGTGCAGTGCTCATCTGTTTCAAAACCGAAGAGCCAGCACTGTCTGCTTCTGCAGACATTTCCGTGGTCATGTGGCAGGCATGACTAGACACCGGAGTGCACAGAACGCTGTTACCTTCCCACCAAAGTGGTCCCTATTTATCTACTTGCAATGTCTTCCTTTCGAACTGCTAGGTTGGCAGGAGCTGGGACAAAAACAGGAGCTCATTCCATCCTGCAGTACTCGGAAATCGAACCGCTGACCTTCTGCCTCTCAATCAGCGTCTTAACCACTTGAGCCACTGAATGTAGCAGTTACATTATAAGAAATTGTGTGTGTTCAAAGACATCTATTATATATAAATTTGTATATGTTTAAGATATTGTGCCTTACAATGAAACCCAACATCATTAGGTATATGGTTCTGAATCAAGGTTCTTCAAACAGAATATTCTCCACAGTCCAAATATCAACAAATATATTTGAGATTCATACTTCCTGTGTTTATGAACAAATGTCCATATTTTTCAATAGCCAGAAAATATTACTTTGGTAAACCAGTACATTGCCTTTTGGATTATGACAGCTGAAGCCTCCAACTGAAAGTTTTTCAAGAAGAAATTATTTTTTTATATATCTCATAACAACAAAGCAAATTGAGTTGTTGTATCTTTAACAAACAGGGCATGAAACAAGTCAAAAAAATTCATCTGGAATTCTGTCTTCATAAAATTTAATATCCCTGCTTTTCAGATTTAAAAAAATAGCAGAGTTACAATAAAAGATGGAGGCAGACATTGTATGTATGGTGTGAACTCCCTCAGATAGTGTCAGTTCAAGACTTATTTCTTGTAAGTCTCAATTTCTAATTTTAGAAGGATCTGATTCTTAACAGGACTTATCTTAACCTATAAATCCAAGTGTTCACCGTTGGAACTGGCTATAGGTTGCTATGCGTCGCCCTACTGACCCGCACCCACCCTTCGTGCGCACGGCTGAATTGCCTACGCAGGTCAACGAAGGATTTAAAAATCCGGCACGGGGGCCTCAGCCCCACAAACGGCAAGAAAAGGAAAGAACTTCACTTCCCAACATTCCTTGCGCCGCGCCGCGCCAGAGCCAATCAGGCTGAGAGGCTCTCGCACGGCGCAGCGTTCGGAATCGCGCCGCAGCCAATCAAAACAAAACCATTTAAAAAAAACGCAGCACAAACACAAAGCACCAACCCATTACTACAAGCCCCAGCGTCCTGCGCGCCATGAGCATGCAGAACGCTGAGGAAAACGGCGCCCGAAAAATTAAAAAGAAAAACAACTCACCGCGTCACAGCCAAACACACACCAGCCGGCTTTCTTTCCCTCACCCATGGCGCCTGGAGTTTCCCCTTTAATATCAGTGGGTGGGGGCTGCGACCCCCCTCTCCGCTGGCTTTTCTAGGGTTGGGAGGTTTGTGGGGAGAAAAGGGGAATGTTTCCCAAAACCCTTCTGGACTCAGGACAACAGGGAGAGGGGATTGATTCCCACCCCCCTCCTTAAAAAAACTCGGTCTTTTCTACTCTTTAAAAACGGAGTTGTTTTAAGGAGGGGGGGAGGGAAACGATCCCCTCTCCCTGGTGTCCTGACTCCAGAAGGGTTTGGGAAACATTCCCCTTTTCTCCCCACAAACCTCCCAAACCTAGAAAAGCCAGCGGAGAGGGGGGGTCGCAAGCCCCACCCACTGATATTAAAGGGGAAACCCCGATCTACTTTCACAACTCCACACAAAGCACCATAAAACAATAAAGCCCCCCTCCCTACCACCTAGCCCACCCTTCGTAACCCCCAACGACCATGCCCCCCTCCCCACCACCTAACCCACCCTTCCTAACCCCCAACGACCATGCCCCCCTTCCCACCACCTAACCCACCCTTCCTAACCCCCAACGACCATGCCCCCCTCCTCACCACCTAGCCCACCCTTCCGAACCCCCAAAGACCATGCCCCCCTCCCCACCACCTAGCCCACCCATCCAAACCCCCAATGACCACGTATCTTCCCCACCACCAAATAAATACTTTTTTAAAAATTACTAAAAACACTCAAACACAGCCAAAAATACACAAAAACAAAAACACGAAAAACAATAAGAAGTAAACAAAGACACAATCAAAAACAAAACAAACAGACAAAAAATACAAATTCCAATTCCCCCCCCCCCCCGCCCACACACACACACAAAAGAAAGAAAACAAGCAAACGTACCAAAACAGGTGCTACCTCCACCAGGACTGGAAAAGAAATGAATACAGACAGACCCAACTTACCAGAAGAAGCTCCACCCAGAGGCAAGGAGAGAAACAAAAGTCAAAATACAAAAACCCCTACCAGCACCACCTGCTGGCCACAATAGTACAAACAATTCAAAAACACACAACAGCCCCAAACAAAACACAAATTCACAATTATACACAAAAGGTGACACCAACAAAAACAAGTAAAAAAATTACACTAAACACACAAACCACAAATATATGTCAATAAAATACAATAGAAACTTTAAAAAATCCTGTGCTGAGTTATTATATCATTCTTTCTTCTTTTATTAATCCTCAAAAAAACCCAAAAAAGCAGATCACAGTTAATAACAGCCAAGCCAAACAAATTTAACATAAATAAACATTTAAAAAATTAAAATTACAGACTAAGCAATTTTAACAAAAAAAACAACACAATTTAACCTTCCAACACAATGTAAAACTATTGCAAAAATAAAATTGGCTCATTTCAAATTAAAAAACACGGGGGGGGGGAAGCCCGGCAACGCCGGGCAACCCTTGCTAGTTTAAAATAAGCATGCAGCCTGGTTTTGATTTTTCCGACACTGGTTGCAAGAAACTAGCCTATGGCTTTATCAAATAATTAAGCAGGAAAACACTTCTAACTCACTATCTTGCAAAATCTTCCAAAGAATTAAATATGACACTTTTGTGTTGGAAAGTTTTTGTTGTTGTTGTTGTTGTTGTTAATGTTTGTAAAGAAGAGGTTAATCTATATTTGAAATTTTTAAAATTTTTATTTATACAAATTTTTTTTGATGGCCTGTTTTAAACTGTGATGAGTTTTGTTTGGTGTTTTGGTTTTGTGGATGAAAAAAAGAATAAAGGATGATATACTTTTTCGAAAAACTCTTGGGGCCTTTTGTGTGGGGCTATTGTGTCTTTTTTTTTTTTGTTATTGTGGGCAGCAAGTGCTGCTGGTAGGGGTTATCTTGTATTTTGACTGTTTTTTCTCTCTCGTGGCCTCTGGGTGGAGCTTCTTCCAGCAAGTAGTCTCTTTCTTTATTCATTTCTTTTCCAGTCGTTGTGGTATGAGATCGTGTGGTGGTGAGTTAGCTGTTTTTCTTTATTTGGGGTGGTGTTGGTGGTTGGATTTTGTGGTGTTTGGCTGGGGGCTGGGTGTGTTTGGAAATGTTTGTTGTTGTTTACTTTTTTGGTATTATTTTTGTTTGTTTTTGTGTATTTTTGAATGTTTTTGATTGTTTGTTTTTGTGTTTTTTGGTGTCCTGGGGGGGATCCCCTCTCAGACAGACTCCTTTGGTCCCCCCCCACCCTCTGAACCCCAGGGGAGCCAGTAGAGAGGGGGATTTTCTCCCCCCCCAACTCCATTATTAAAGAGAAGCAACCACTTGGTTTCTTCTCTTTAACATGGGGCGTGTGTGGGGAGGGAGGGAATCCCCTCTGCCAGGTCCCCTGAGGTCAGGAGGGTGGGGGAGACAGACTCCTTTTGTCCCCCCCACCCTCTCAACCCCAGGGGAGCCAGTAGAGAGGGGGATTTCCCCCCCCCCCCAACTCCGTTTTTAAAGAGAAGAAACCACTTGGTTTCTTCTCTTTAATATGGGGCGTGTGTGTGTGTGGGGGGGAGGGAATCCCCTCTCTGCCGGGTCCCCTGAGGTCAGGAGGGTGGGGGAGACAGACTCCTTTTGTCCCCCCCATCCTCTCAACCCCAGGGGAGCCAGTAGAGAGGGGGAGCACAACACCCCCACCCACCCAGTGATATTAAAGGGGAAACTCCGATTAGGAGCTTCAGGCGCCGTTGGGGAGGGGGGCTTTGTTCCTCGCGGCTTGGCGGACTTGCTCTCCCGGTGTTTTTGTTTTTTCTTTATTTCTTGGGTGCCGGCTTCCTCAGCGTTCTGCGCGCTCATGGTGCGCAGGACGCTGGGGCTTGTAGTTATGGGTTGGTGCTTTGTGGTTGTACTGCGTTTTTTTAAAATGCTTTGCTTTTGATTGGCTGCAGCGCGTTTCCGAACGCTGCACCATGCGAGAGCCTCTCAGCCTGATTGGCTCTGGCGCGGCGCAAGGAATGTTGGGAAGTGAAGTTGTTTCCCTTTCTTCGCGTTTGTGGGGCTGTTGCCCCACTGCTGGTTTTCTCAATCCTTCGTTGACCTGCGTACCCAGATCGGCCGTGTGCACGAAGGGTGAGTGCAGGCAAGTAGGGCGAGGCATAGCAACCTATAGCCAGTTCCAACGGTTAACCCTTGGATTTATAGGTTAAGATGAATGGTGCACAGGATGTTCTTTTGCATGTAATGATCTCTGGCTTTGGTTTCAGAACAGGGTCTTTAGGAACTTTTCTACAGACCAGGGGTTCTTTGGTAAAGTTTTAAGACAGTGCTAGAAAACTATTAGTTTTTAATTATGTATGAATTTCCAATTGCTTAAAAGTACTATAGAAAGTTCATTTTTAAATGACAGAGTTTTCTGGGATGCCCACAAGCAAGGCACAAAGATAACTGTCATTTCCTAATTTTGCTTCCCAATACTGTATCTGTTATCCCAAAAAAAAAAAAAATCAACTACCAATGTCACAGATTCATAGCAATAACTAGCAAGAGCCCATAAGAAGAGAGATGCGGTACCCAGACATTGTTAGATTGTAGCTTTCACAGGTCATTACCTGCAAAGCTGGAGGTGAAAGATAACTGGAATTGCAGTCCTTCAACAAATACTTTGCCCATTTTCCCCCATAAAAATAATAATAGAAGTGTCCCATTGGATCACATGAAGGGTCCAGAAATGTTTGAGGAGTTCCCAAAATAGAGCTTGAAAGCAACACCCCTTCCCTGATATTTCTCTGGAAAAGCTATTAAGATATGCCTTTCAAGATGGAAGCTCTACATTACCTTCTTGACTACTACTATTGTGGGACTTTGTGGGTTGCCCATGTGAATAATTGGCCAAACCTTTCCCAAGGGGTTTGCCCGGCCTTCAAAAGATCCGGGGACCAACCGGACTTTGCTGGAAAGACAATTGGGGTACGGGCTAGTTAGATAGTTTGGGGGGCAATTCATAAAGTCTTGGCTGATGGCTACTATAGAAATAGGGTAAAAGTCAAAGGTGATGACTCTAATGGAAATACACAATCCTCCGCTTGTGGCCGCGGATTAGGTTAGGCAAATAAACTGCGCCAGATAGCAGAACAATTAGGTGCCTGGAGTCAATACACATAGACTCCGAGATTAGGGCAGGAACAATGGGTTTCGCCAGCCCAAGGTAATTAGGTTCAAGATGTTCAGCAACCCTTAAATACTCAGCAACACTCAGCAACCCCAGGGTAACTTCTGAGAGCTGACGTGGCAGCTCGACCACCGGAAGAGGTCACGTATGCAAGCCTTCTGTATTAGGGGGTCACGCACATCCTAGGTGCGCATCACCCCAAGGCAGGGTAATAAATACGTACCACCCGACCCAGATCGGGGCTGGACTTCACCGCACGATTATCTCGCGTGTCTTCCTTGCGGCCAGCCACTCCAACACCTGGGACCCATTGCAACAGGACTTTTCCTCTTTTAATATAGTTCTCTCCACAAGTCATATAAGCACCAGATATTGGCATATTTTAGGACACTGTTATTTTGCAGTGTGCAAAGGGCTGTCTTTTTTTCTTTTCTCTGTCTTGACAAAAGAATGACAAATACATGAACAATAGGTACCTAAACCAGAAATTATACAGTACTTACCTTCCAAGGCTAACCTTTGGGGCCTTGGGCTTTAAGTAAGGAAAGGGGGCCTAATGTTTAGTTAGCACTGCAGCTTAAATAAACAAAAATATTTGAAGATGAACTCAAATGTTTCAATATGCTGTTTTTCTGGGTATCCTTCATGCGCAAATGAGTGCCCGTGCACATTCGTTCACTTCATATTTTTTTCAAAGAATGAGATAGTGAACTATCTCCCTCCCCCAAAGAGCAACCCATTCGTACATTTTTTATCTGGGAGCAAAATAACGGAGTTCAGTGGGACATATTTTTTAATAAGTATGTTTAACAATTACAGCCCAGAGCCCTGCAGCATGGCTGTATTTCATTGATGACTGTTTTCTATTGTAAGCCACTTTTAAGGGAGAAGCTGGAGAACAGTGCGTTAGATACTGTATGATAAATGAAATATGTGTATAGATGAAGTACTTCTTTCTGTCTAGGTCAAACTTTAAACTGGCAAAAAATGAAGCCATCTTTTGGTGAATCCATTCCGTAGTCCCTTTCGCCTGATTTAGTGTGAGAGAGATTAGCTGGCACAACAAAGTTGCCGTTGCCCCGGGCACGCCCAAATCTGTGGTCCCAAAATAAATTCCACAATCTTCAAGGAGGTTCTTTCTGTGCGTTACAGATGGAGTACTTATAATAAGGCGCCACAACGTTTGTTTGTTTTTTGTCTTTTTGTTGTTTTGTTTGCACACTGATAATAACACGGCGACCATTTCAAAAACTGTAATAAAGAACAAGCAAAGAGCGGAGGGGAGGCGGGCATTCAAACAATAACCTCATTCCTTTCATTTCTCCCCTATTTATTTATTTATTGGGGGGGGGACCCGAACTTGTAACACCATGCGAGACTTTATTGCAGCAGCACAAGTTACTCTCCTTTTAATTAGGGAACTAGTGCTTCCCAATAAGCAGACGCTTTTAGGGTCGGTTCAGGAGGCGTGGCAAGGTCGGGTTCAAAAAAAAAAAAGGTTAATTTGTATTATAGGCACACCCGAGTTTAATTTCGTAACGTTACGCATCTGTTCCGTGTCGGGGCAAAGCGCCCACAACGAAACAATAATTTATGATAAATGATACCGGGAGGAGGCGGAATTAATAAGGGGTGTGTTCGCCTCCCCATCCCGGTATTGTTTGTTTATTTATTTATTTGTATTGCCCTCAGGGGACATCGATAGCGCTCAAGTTCCGCACGAAGGCCTGGGTGCCCCGAGCGCACGTTCCACCGCCCCGCCCCACCACCGAGCAAGCGACGGTAGAATCTATCCGCCGCCGCTCTTCTGCCACGGTACGGGCTGACCAACGGCCGTTTTAAGGCGCGCGAGGCGCCTCCTCCTGCTCCCTCCCTCCCTCTTCAGGCTTGAGGAAAGTGGGGGGAGTGAGGCGGGGGACATGAGCGAGTCGTGTGAGTGTAAGTGTGGCAGAGACAGAGAGAGAGAGAGATTCCTATTTCTGCCATCTGGTTTTGTTTCTTGTATGTTCGTATTGATTACCACTGTATGATTTTAACCTGATTTTTAAAATCTGATTTATTGTATAAATCATAAATGATGTATTATATAATAAATGATTTATTATATAAATAAATAAAAAATTATATAAAGCTGGAACAAAGACATAATGAGCTCCCGTCTTGGTCCCAGCTCCCTCCTGCCAACCTAGCAGTTCGAAAGCAAGGAATTGCAAGTAGATAAATAGGGACCACTTCGGTGGGAAGGTAACTGTTCATGCACTCCGGTATCTAGTCCATAGCTGTCAAGCATCCCTTATTGGCCGGGAAAACCCCTTATTTTACCCTCTTTCCAACCGTCATCCCTTATTAATTAGACTGCAATGCCCTATTGCCACCATTGGAGGGCAGCACAGGATAAGCATAGCTGTCAAGTATCCCTTATTTGCTGGGAAATTTCCCTTATTTCCAAATCCAAAACTTGACAGGTGTGATCTAGTCATGCCTGCCACATGACCATGGAAACGTCTGCAGAAGCAGACAGCGCTGGCTCTTCAGCTTTGAAAGTAAGCCGACTGGCTTTCGAGCAAGGGAAAAACTTTACTCTCTCTCTCTCTCTCTCTCTCTCTCTCTCTCTCTCTCTCTCTCTCTCTCTCTCTCTCTCTCTCTCTCTCTCTCTCTCTCTCTCTCTCTCTCTCTATATATATATATATATATATATATATATATATATATATATATATATATATATATATATATATATGTAGAGAGAGAGAGAGAGAGAGAGAGAGAGACTGTAAAGGTAAAGGTCGCCCTTGCTCAAAAGCCAGTCGTATCTGACTCTAGGGTTCAATGCTCATCTCTGCTTACAGCCAAAGAGCCAGAACTGTCTGCATCTGCAGACGTTTCCTTTTTAAAAAATTTTTTATTGGTTTTCATATGATAAACAAAATAGGATAAACAATACACAAGGCGAATAAAAAGTGCATTAAATAATAATGGTAATAAAACAATATATAACAAATGAAAATAAAATTGTTGGGATTGTCTGCGTAGATTTCTGAACCAATTAACTACAATTCTCTTTCCAAAATTGGATCGTATCAGGGCTTGGTTTAAATTCATTATCATCTGACAGTGCAAATTCAACAAAAAGACCCCAAATATCCCAAAATGGGATCTTTGTTACCATTCCCTGTTTCTGATGGATTTGCATAGTCAGTTTCTCGTTAAGTACCAATTGCCAAACATCTGAATACCATCTAGCCTTTTTCATATTTGTACCACCTTTCCATTCCTTGGCAATTAGCTGTCTTGCTACCATCAATAAAGATAACAATAACAGACATTTCCATGGACAAGTGGCAGGCATGCATAAAAGGTTGTTTACCTTCCAACCGAAGTAGTCCCTATTTATCTACTTGCAATTTCTTGCTTTCGAACTGCTAGGTTGGCAGGAGCTGGGGCAGAGACGGGAGCCCACTCCATCATGCAGCACTTGGGTCTTGAACTGCTGATCTGGTGACCTTCCAGTCGTCACGTCCAGCATCTTAACCACATAGATAAACAGTGGAACCTCATACAACAATCGCCCCATATAGCAGTGAAATTGCATAACAATTAGGTTGGTTGGGGGGGGGGAATGGTGTCCCGCATAACAATTTTCCCTATGGAATTTTTCAATGGGAAAAACCACTTAGCAAGAAAAAGAATCATACCATGCATCCCATAGGGAAAATCGCTATACGATGCATGCATCGTATAGCAATTGTTTCATACAATAACAAGCCCCGTGGAACAGATTAAATAATTGTGTGAGGTACCACTGTATAGTGATAGATAGATTGTAAGCTGTCCTGAGTGGAGGTTTACTGTATTTTCTGGCGTATAAGACTACTTTTTAACCCCGAAAAATCTGTGCCAAAGTCGGGGGTCGTCTTATAGGACAGGTATTTAACTGCAGCTGACAAGTATATTCCAAACTCTATATTTTAACTGGAAAAGTTGGGGGTCGTCTTATACGCCCAGTCGTCTTATACGCCGGAAAATATGGTAATTTCCTCCGTTTTGTCCCCTTCTCCATATTGACTTATTTACCAGTAAAATATGCATCTCTGGCATTTCTGCCTAACAGAAATCGCCAGAGTGGCGGAGAACAGGTCCAGATGAATACACAATATACATAATAAAAAGTTTCGGATTTTTAAAAAGGCAGTAGTATCTTAAACCATAATGAGTGTGGGGGAAAATAAAAGTAGTGGCTATATAATTAATCTGCATTTCTATATGATGCTGTTGCTGGATCCACACACACACACACACATCCCTTCATTTTGTCCAAAACCATCACCATGGTGATGTCACAATTCCCCAAAAATGCTTTTTCCATCTTATGATAAGTTCTGCTCACCCCCCACCTCAGTGTTGATCCATTTTGAAATCTTCGGCATTTAAGGCAGTTCCCAATAATATGGCAGATAATTTTTACTAACTTTTTGTTTATTCCTGTTTCCAGGTCTTACTTTTAAAATGCCATTGCTTGAGAAACAAGGTAAAGAAAGACTTAAATGTAGTATTATGCATATCAAATTAATGGTTTGTCCAATCCAGTTCTGTTCCATTGGATTTAAAGGGGATTTATTCCAGTGCAGAATGTGATCCTGAGGGCTGCTCTTAGTGGTTTGAAGAGCAGAGGCCAGGAATTTGAAACTCCAATGTGCTTCCCACTATGTAAATGGTGCTATGTGCCTTGCCATTCTATTCTATGATCTCTTGTGCTATAAAAGCCTTCTCTGTTTCAAAGATCAGGGTGACTAATCAAACAGATACAGTAATGAGTTCATCAATAATAAAACTCTAAATCTATGTAAGCAAGCAATAAAGACACAATAGTCCTTATCACGATGTAATTCTTTGTAATAATTTTACTCATTATCCATGCATGTTTTGCTATAGAAAATTGTGAGCAGCTGATTGCGAAAAATGAAGCCTATCTGCAAATTTTGTAAGTACTCTGTTATAATTATCTCTTGAAAGGCAGAGGTAACTTTAAAAAAACAAAAACAAATGGTATCTAAATTAAAATTGAAATATGAGTTTATTTGTTTTTAAAAGGAAAAACAAAGATCAACGGAGGAGGCTTGTACATGAAATCTGCACCTTTTTGGACAGCAGCCAGTCTGTAAGTAAATCATGAAACACACCTTGTAGGCCCATAAAAATCAGACTTTTTTACAGACAGAATAATGCTCAATTCCATGGGCTTTTCTTCATTTTATTTGTTTCTTCTTCCTTTCCTCTGTGTGTACAGGTGTGTGAAGCAGGAACAGGAAGGGAATTAGTCCAATGGCTAATTTCATAACAGAAGACATGCAATTTCTTAACAAGGCATAATTATAGCATTAAGAGAGAAATACATTCTACAAAATCCTTTTAATACTCTCCATATTTCAGAGCTGTGGAATCTTGATCCAGCTCAAAGTGGGCTTTTGATGCTATCCAAAGTCCTAGATCAGGGATGTGAAGCATAACACCACAGTATCTTTGTAATTTAGGGCTCTCTGCTTAGATAAGCATTTTGCTTACACAAGTGCTGATTTCCACCAAACATACAGCACTCACATTGTGCTAGCTAGTGCACAAAGGTCCTGGATACCTCCTTGTGCAATCTCCCTAAAAGTGAAACCACTACAACCTGCTGGCCCACAACCAGAGGAGGGAGTGAGTCAGACACTGCAATTAAGTGAAGGCTTAGAAATTTTGGTAGTGAGTTGATTGTAGCTGGAATTAGCTTCAATGTATAAATAACCATCAGGTTTTTTTTCTTTGTTTATGATTTGTTTAGGTGCAGGAGATTGATGCCCTGAGAACAGAAAACAGGAAGCTAAAAAATGCGGTATCTGGCATTTTAAAAATATTGTATAGCAATTGTAGCTGGCTTACAAGACATCCCCATTCTTCAGTGCACAGGACTAATCTTCAGAATTATTGTTTTCAAAAGAATTTTAGCCCAGTTTATTGCATAGAATTAGCAGTAATATATAAACCTTAGTCTGAGTGATTGCTAGAGAGGCAAATTTTTCTGAATCATGGAATCAGAGGGATAGATGCATACTGTGAACCAATAGCATAGAGATTCTCTTCTTCCATGTCTAGGCCATACCTGTCAACCATCCCGATTTTGCCGGGAAAACCCCGTAATTTGACGTCAATTGACATAACCCGCCCCGCACTGCCAAAACCCCGTAATTTGGCAGCGGGGGAAAACGCTTTCCACACATGTGTGGAAACGCTATGCCGCTTGCGCAGCCCCTACACAAGCGGCGTAGCGCTTCCACACATGCGTGGAAAGCGACCTGCGCACAAGCAATCTGCGCAGGTCCCGTTTTTCCGGTGCCGCGGGTTGACAGGTATGGTCTAGGCCAGATATGAAACTGCCAAATAAAGCCACCTTTTGGTAAATTCATTCTGCAGTTCCCTCCACCTAATCTAGTGTGAGAAAGATTAGCCAGCAACACAAGGTTACGATTACCAGGGTTGCCTGGTTGTGGTTAAAAAATACCTCAATCTTCAAAGAGGCTCTTCTGCATTTGAATGGAGGGGCAGAGAAAGAATTCTTATTGGTTGTCTCCCTTTTTAGAAAGATTTCACCCCAATTTATATCTGCCTGGACACACTAGGCTTCTTCTGGACTCTATACTTTTTAGTCCTGTTGCCAAAAAATTTCCACATCAGCCCAGTATTGGAAATGAGAAGATAGTTACTAGTCATTTTCAAACTCCCAGAGAACATCAGATCTTACAAAACTTTATAATAAACTATCAGGAGTAGCACGTATACACTTTTAGCATGTGCAAGATTTTGCAGTGTAAATGTATAGAAAAGCTAAATGTATAGAAAAGAATTTATTTAGAGATGGAGTGGCAGCAAAAAAGAAAGTCTTATTTTGATGTGGTTTACCTATTCAAACAGAATCTTGGCTCTCAGAACATGCATAAAAATCCTTGAATATAAATAGATTGATGAGAACTTTTTTTGTTTCTGGATTAAACATTTCCAGGAAGAAAAATATACAAAGGAAATACTTCACCTCTTTATAGGAATTTGAAAGCAAAGCTAGCGGAGACATATTTCTGTTAGACAACATGCTTGAAAACTAAATGGACAGCAGGGATGGGATCCATATGCAAGACCAGTCTAGTAGTTTAGTGGAACCAGGACTCTCAGGGCTGACATCCCAATACTGTCTGAGTAGCAGGGACTATTATATCATCTGTCATTCCCCTTAAGATTCCCTCTTTTAACATAGTTTCAATCCTTTCTGTAGGGGTAGGAAAATGGGTTTTAATAAAATAAGATTTTATTGTAGGTTTCTGTTGTAATATATTGGCTGAAATCCTGTTCTTAGTGTAGTAATCCAAAACTACAGTAGGCCAATTTAATCAACGGAATTTACAGAAATTTTTATTTGTTAATCCCCACTGTTTTAATGGTCCTACTATAGTTCTGATCTACCACACAAAGCAACATGATTTCGCCCAAAGTATCTGAATGTACGTTTAATCTTGAAATGATAGTTATGAGCCAGTGACTTTACAAGAAACTGCTCCCCAATTTTTGATTTAGAAGACTGATCCAGCAGCCTGATGTTTAGACTGTCCTTCTGAAAGAATTTGGGTCTTTGGACTGTCATTATGAGCACCTGCACATTTCCTATGCTACATTTTCACTTAAAGCATTCCCATGATTGCGACCCTATATTAATACAAGAATTTACATTTGGAAATAAAAAATTGACAAAGACTTGCAAATAAATACTGTAATTGCAGATGTTCTAATCTAGAAAGTACTTTTGCTCCATTTGGAATATAGAGTTCACCACAGGAATTAACACCATTCTCATTCTTTTTATAATTAGAACTCAAGACTACGTTATAAAACAAAAGGTATGCATTAACAACTAAGAAGTCATTGAGGATAATGTAAATTATTATTATTATTACATTATACTGTCCACTGCAAGTCTTCCCAGAATCTTAAAATCCCTCCCAACCTTTGGTTTTTGGACTTCAATTCCCAGAAGCCTACGTCAATTCTTCAAAGCACTGACTTAGGCTTCTGGGATGTGGGCCCCATGTTGGGAACCACTGCTATAGATGAATGTGGAAGTACAGTAAATCAAATCAGTGCAGAATAAAGCAAGTGAAAGTATAGAAGAGAAAATTTTAAAGTTATAAAACATTCAAGGCATTTGATGAACAGCATGTGTGTCTATAAGTCTTGTGCAAAATTTTAGAACATTTGAAGATTGAAGATGGGGCCAGAAGAGATGACTTCGCCCCCACCCCCACGCATCCATTCAGCTAGCATTCTCTGCCTAGTTCTAGGCCACACAACACAGGTGATTAGAGATAACATTCTGTGCTACAAGATAACAAAGAGTCTCCCTTTATCCATGCACAAGAAAGCTGGGTAATTTTGGTGTATGAAAACCAAGACACAGGACACAGCCTCGGGCTGGGTTAACTCAGGTTTATTGCATGGTGGTCAGAGGGAACATGAGGTAATGGCGGATCAATAGCTCTTTATATACAGTAGTAACACATTTGAACGTGGTTCCAAGATAGCCCATTGGCTAATGTCTGCGTGACGTCATTGCTGGTCACGCCCTTCTTGTCCAGGTGTAGGTGGTGGCGGGAAAACTTCCCGCGCTGTTGCCTTTGATGAGTTTGGACCAAGAGAGCTTGGACGCTCGCTGCTGCCAGCTGGTGGTCATTAGCTCGCGTCCTATTACAGGGTTTATGTGATACAGCTGAAGGTTACATTGTTGCCCATAGGCAAGGTTACATTGGTTCAGATACATTGTTATCCATGTGGAGGATCAAACCATTAGGACACAACATCCCTCCCCCCTAGGATGAGACGAAGTCTCGAAACCACACTCCCCCCCCCCTAGGATGAGACGAAGTCTCTCAGCCAAGATGGCTTATTTCGAACACGCTGGGGTCTCGGTGCGGGCTGCCTTCCCCCTGGTTTGCTACCTTCTCTTTGTCCCCTGGGTTCCTGCCCTGTAATTGGAGAGGGAGACTCGGCTTGTGGTCCGTCACGATTTTGAACGGCCGACCATACAGAAAATCGTGAATTTTTTTGGTTCCCGCTACTATCGCTAGCGCCTCCCTGTCGGTCTGTGCGTAATTACGCTCTGCTTGGGACAGGGACCTTGAATAAAACGCTATCGGGGCTTCCCTTCCGTCGTCCAACACGTGGCAAAGCACCGCTCCCACCCCCACCGGGGATGCGTCACAGACTAAGACCACTGGCCGTTTGGGATCGAAATGCGTTAGGATTGCCTCGGATGTTAGGAGTTGCTTCAACTCTTTGAACGCCCTCTCTTGCTCATCACCCCACACCCATGTTTCCTCCTTTTTTAGCAAACGGTGGAGTGGCTCGGCCACGGACGCCTTCCGTGGAAGGAAGGTATGGTAAAAATTGAGGAGCCCCAGAAATGACTGTAGCTCGGTTTTGGATGTGGGGCGAGGGGCATTCTTGATGGCGGCTACTTTGGATTTGGATGGCTTAATACCCTCTGGCATGACTCGAAACCCTAGAAACTCAACCTCAGTTTCGAAGAAGACACATTTGTCTTTTCTCAGTCGTAGCCCCGCTTTCTCGAAGACAGTCAGAACTTTATCCAATCTCTTTGCCAGTTCGGCCTCACTCCCCCCTGTTATCAACACGTCATCAAAATAAGGCAACACCCCCTCCAGCCCCTTCAGGAGGCGTTCCACAAGCGACTGAAAAAGGCCGGGTGCCGAGTTCACGCCGAACTGTAAGCGCGACACTTGGAACGCTCCTTTATGTGTGACTATCGTTTGTGCCGCGGCCGTGGCGGGAGTTACAGGGAGTTGCTGATAAGCTTGAGCCAAATCGAGTTTAGCGAAACACTTTCCCCCATTCAGCCTGGCCAGAAGGTGGCTGACCACCGGCACCGGGTATGCATTAGGGCGGATCGCCTTGTTAATTGTACACTTATAATCAGCGCAAATGCGCACCTCCCCGTTAGCCTTCAGAGCGGTTACAATTGGAGTTTCCCACTCCGCGGAATCAACAGGAATAAGAATCCCCTGGCCCACCAGTTTGTCCAGTTCCGCCTCTATTTTGTCCTTTAGTGCGAATGGCACCCTGCGCGGTTTGAGTCTTATCGGGCGGACCTCCGGGTCTAGGTCGAAGGCTACAGGGGGTCCCTTGAACTTTCCGAGTCCTTTTTTAAAAACGGCGGAATGCGCGTCGCACACCGCTTGTATTGGATCCACCCCCACGGTATGCACTCCCCCTATGAACAAACCTAAGGGCTGAAACCACTGCGTCCCTAGGAGGCTACAACTACCCCCCTTAAGGACAACTAGGGGCAGCTCCGCGGAATGTCTCTTAAAACTGACCCGAAATTTCCCGACCCCCAATACTGGAATGCTGTTCCCCTGTACATCTCGTAGCGTGGACCTCAACGTTTTAAGTTTGGGTCGCACGTGGGGGTCGATTTTCAAGAACTCTTTCTGGGAAATTATAGAATAGGAGGACCCCGAGTCAATTTCCATCCTGATAGGGGCCCCTTGTACTAGTACCTCAACGAAGTAATGGGACTGTCCCGCGGCCACGCTGAACACCGGAGCGTCGTCCTCGCTGTCGTCCGAGATGCGGCCCACGCCGTCCTGCTTCCTCGTGGTCTGGGCGCCATCTTTGGACCTTGCTGGACGGTCCGGTCTGGTTGAGCGGTCTTGTGACTGCCTCCGGCCCTCCTTCCGTTTTCTGCACGCCTTGGCGATGTGCCCCCGACGTCCGCAGGTGTAACACTCGGCTTTCCTGAATGGGCACCTTGCGCGCTCATGGGCCGCTCCGCAACCATCGCAGCGGCGCCCCCCTTTTCGGACCCTCTGGACCTCCTCGCCGTCGCTGCCTTCCGTAGACGACTTTGAGGCCCTTCGGGTTGCGTGCACCGACTGTCCGGACTTTCCGTGCACCGAATTCTCTGCTTTGCCGGCTCTAGGACGCCACTCACGCCACTGGTGCATTTCGTCCACTCCAGCATTCGTGGACTCCGCGGCTTCCGCGGCCTCTACAACCTCTGCCAGCGTGGGTGGTGGCTCCTTGTTCATCAAGCTGCGCTGCACCTCCTTGTCCTTCAGGCCACACAGCACTCCGTCCCTGAGGGCCGTCTCTAGGTCGTCCCATCTGCAGGGGCCGGCGGCTATCCTCATGGCTGTTACGAATGCCTCAACCGACTCGTCCGGCGCTTGGACTCGCCTCCAAAACGCGCTCCGAGCGGGAAACATTGCCCTCGAGGGACGGAAACGCTCACGCAGCAGCTTCATGATGTCGTCTGCTTTGAATTCGCTCACCTTCTTCGGTGCAATGATGCCCACCAGCGTTCGCTTGGTTTCTATCCCAAGCATTCTGGTGAGGATGGCCCTCTTTCTCTCCTCATCGTCTTCTTTGACTTTGAGTTCCACCAGCGCCGCCTGGAAGTCCATCTCAAAAAGCTCCCAGTCTTGCGGTTTGGTGATGTTGAACCCGCTCTGTGCCCTGGCTGCTCCTTGGGGATCCATCATCCCACCTTCGTCGCCAATTTGGTGTATGAAAACCAAGACACAGGACACAGCCTCGGGCTGGGTTAACTCAGGTTTATTGCATGGTGGTCAGAGGGAACATGAGGTAATGGCGGATCAATAGCTCTTTATATACAGTAGTAACACATTTGAACGTGGTTCCACGATAGCCCATTGGCTAATGTCTGCGTGACGTCATTGCTGGTCACGCCCTTCTTGTCCAGGTGTAGGTGGTGGCGGGAAAACTTCCCGCGCTGTTGCCTTTGATGAGTTTGGACCAAGAGAGCTTGGACGCTCGCTGCTGCCAGCTGGTGGTCATTAGCTCGCGTCCTATTACAGGGTTTATGTGATACAGCTGAAGGTTACATTGTTGCCCATAGGCAAGGTTACATTGGTTCAGATACATTGTTATCCATGTGGAGGATCAAACCATTAGGACACAACAGTAATGGGGAAAGAACATTTGTAGTGAGGATATAGGCTGCAGAAAAAGCTGATACATGGATGGGGATGCTATAAACCATTTCCAGGGGTGGGTGTAAGTTTTCTATGCTTGATCTATAATTGTACGGTGTTCCTAGGTGATTTATTATCCAGGTACTAACTAGCAATAGTTTGGTTTTATTTTAGAAAAGAAACTACTTGAAATATTTTCAGTCAAATCTCAGAATTGTTTTGCCTGAATTTTATATAGTTTGCTTGGTTTTAAGGTAGGAGGCATATCCAAGCAAATGCATTGTTTCAATATGTAAATTGCTGCAAGTGCAGGGAACAGAATTGGAAGCATTTATGATTATTATAACATGTTATATTGAGAAAGTGAGCCTTTTCCATTCTTAAGGAGCAAAATCCTTTTCTCTTTTCCTAGATTGGGCTCTTAAGAAAGAAGAATATGAAAAGTAAGAAATGATATGATAAAGTAACGTTTCTGACAAATCTGTTGGAAAGTTTCCAACAAACCTTTGATGCCTACATAGTGTTATTGCTAGAAAAGGCTCGTGACAGGTAATGCCACGTAACCCTGTAATGTGTTGTTTGTATCCTTTGTGTAATGTAATCCACACAGAGAATCTTTCTTCCCCTGTCATGTCTCTTATTATGTACAAGTGGAATTTTCAGACAATGACGCGTGTTTTTCTGAAAATTAGTCTCCCGGACAACAACATTACATCGTTATCCAGGGCATCGTGTTTGGTCTCCTACCTGTTCATGGTGACGGGATTTTTTCCACCCATTTCAGCTTCTCTGTCACCTCTGCCCCCTCTGGGAGGCTCAAAGGACCCTATCCATGCTGTTTCCGACACCCCGTGGCCCCTCCGGGCGGTGCTGCAAGGAAAAACCTCCAGCTGACAAAGGAGTTTCCCCCATTGTTTTGGCATGCAGCACCACCCAGAGGAGTCGTGGGGTGTCAGAAACAGCACAGATAGAGTCCCTTGAGTCTCCCAGAGGGGGCAGAGGCAGCGGAGAAGCCGAAATGAGTGACGGAATTTTTTTCACCCATTTTCGGCTTCTCCGCCACCCCGGGTGCCTTTGTTAGGCTCTAGGGAGGCGATCCGGGCTTTTTCTGACCCCCCCCCCCTCATCTGCACGGACGCTGCTGAAAGTCAAAAACTGCAGTTGATGAAGGAGTTTCCCCCACTGTTTTGCCTTCTAGCAGCGTTTCAATAGAAACGGTGTTATCCGGGTAGTCTCCATAGGAAGCCGTTGTTTGTTTGTTTTTATAATTACCCGGGGTCTGCCCAGATAACAACAAAATCCGGTTAACAACGCGACTTGGGGAACCAAGTTTTGTCATCCGGGGTTCCACTGTACTGTAATAACAAGTCTACTGAGAGCCAATAAGATTTTGTCTGGTGCCTGATCATGTGAATATGTGGCATAATGCTGTCACTTATGATTTTTCTCTCTGCTGCAAGGACATTTTAGAAGCATGCCTGAGTTTAGATTAGTGCTTGTGTTTTATGCCCACACCACAGTGTTTCATTGGTGTAATAATGTTTGAGATTGTCACCATGCTCTTTCGCATATACAGGTATCTGAAATCTTCATGCTTTATTTACAATGTATTGTGCAGTTCATACTTCTGAGTTGCTACAGCAATGCAACTTCTTTCCTATAATCTTGCACACACAAAAATCCTATTTGCAACACCAGTCAAACTATATAACTGTCATTACATTTATTCTGTATGCTTTTTATTTGCTCAATATCAGGATAATGATGTTGGACAGTAAATTGTGTATTGATTTACTCTCTTATATATTTATTAAAGAAATAATTTGGGTTTGAAATATATTCAGGTAAGTCTCAATAATTCAACAGTTACGTGATCCTCAAAGGGGGCAGGGGGTCTGCCATCCGAATTACAGAAAAATTACGTTGAGTCATGGGGTGGTGGTGTCAGGTCAATATTACGTGATCCATTTGGAGCTGTTTCTAACCGACAGTGGGAAACCAAACCTGTGCATAAAAAGAAAGGGTTTTATTTACCTTTGTGCCTTGCTCCATGCGGTGAAAATGGAGGGAGAAAGCCATGCTTCCTGGTTGCAGGGAGAGCAAGAGGCTAGGCTAGAGAATCACTTCCTGCTTCAGTGCAATTGGCCTGCCCACGCATTTCCCCTGCAGCGCCGCCACTGCTTGGTGGTGCAAAATACAGTACTATTTGGTTCAGATCACTTAATTTTAAGGGATGGGGGGGGGGTTTCAAAGCGAAAATTACGGTTGAATTCATTTCCCCCAGAAAAAGGGTCACGTAATTGTTGAATGGCCCCGTAGTATAGAAATGTTTGCCTAAAATTCTTTCATCTTTTTTTGGTTAGAAGCTTAAAGAAATGCCAGAATAAAAGAGACCAGACACAACTCAGCTAATGGCTTGTTACTGTACACTTTATCTTTTTAATAGTGTAATTGACCTGTTAAATAGTAGTTTTCAATTTTGTGTTTATATTCTGTTCCTTTTTCAAAGTGAGATTGAGAGACTTTCGGGTGAGATATCTAATTATTTGAATGTTACCAATTTCTGGGTAAGTAAAATTTGGTTATCTATGTTAGTTTCTAGTAATTATAACATTGTGTTCAAAGTGTTTGCAGAATTTTCCCTTGGATTGATATCAATCTAGCTGATCTGCAGTTCCCAGGTTCCTCCTTTCCTCCCTTTTTGAAGATAGAGACAACATTAGTCCTTCTCAGGCAGTTCACCCATCTTCCATGATTTCAAGAAAATGGACAGTGTTTGTGAGAGTTCTTCAGCCAGTTCCTTCAATATTCTTGGATGCAATTGATCCAGTCCTGTTTGGAAACAACAGGTGCTCATTGAGGGGAACAGATAACCCCACAATCACCCCTTTGTATCAGATCAGGCAATCACAGAGGGTAGAAATTATTATTTTTATTATTAGAGAGTAGAAAGCAAAAAAAACAACAACAAAAAACCAACAACATTGCAGTGAACTGATGTGAAATTAAACCGCCTTTGCTCGTTGAACTAAATGAAAGCAATTTTGTACTAAAAAAAGATGATTTCCCATTGGACTTCCCCATGCTTAGCCTTCTGTTGTATGGTCACTATTATTTAATTTGATTCCATCTATGCCAAATCCAATGTAAACTCTGGAATGACTAAGCAATGCAGATGGTCCTGAGTTGTACAACCATTATGTCTACAGTTATTTTTAACTTAAGGCAATTTTATTCTAAAAGTTCCATTTGCATAGCTACACAACAGGATCTTGACTATTAAGCAATTCTGATTATTTTCTTGAATGCCACTCAAATCCTTTTACAGAAAGGTAACCTAATATCTTTTAAATAAACAATAACAAAAGCATGAAATGAGAAAGAGATGAGTGGCATTGACATCTACTACTTTCGTTTACATCCCAAATTCTGTTTGATGTACTAAAGTCATTTGGTTTGATCTGAGTAAACAAGTTAAATTGTATTTCTCCTTTTAGTATGAAGAGTCTGAGCTTCTTACCAACCAAGGTACGTTCTCAAAGTAATTCCCAAAGACATTAGCTATAATTATACATCCACTTGCTTTCATTTCTATATATGAGGGTTATCTTACTATATATAGTGTCACAATTTCGCATTTATGTTGCAACTTGCTTAACCTACTTGAGATGCTGTTAAAATGTAATATTTACAGCAGGATGAACACTAACATCTCGACTAAATATTACTATGAATATTCAGCCTTCATGCATCACAATGATGCAATTTAATCCCCCAAAGTGACAAATTGTTGCTGAATTCACTTTGAATTAAGAGCATTTTATGACAAAAAATGTGAATCTGGTAAAAGAAATGCCCAACAAATCCACTGCATTTACTATTGGGGTACCTATTTGTCCCAGCCAACATAATATACAGTATGGCAAAAACATGGCCTCAGTGAATGAGGTAGTGAGAAACAGAACTACCTTATTCTGATTGAAAGTAGGCCATCATCATTGGGTTGAAAACTAGAATTTCTAGTGAGCTCAGGAGATTTGAAACGTGCACATTTAATCCTAATACTAATTGTTAACCACAATCCTAGTGTTGCTGATCTTTACAACACTGGAATGGCCATTGGACCAGAAAATGTGATAAATTCACACAATACAAGTTTTCCCCCTTATTTGTTTCCTTTTGTTTTTAAGCCTAATGAGTGAAGATTATGTCTATGGTCTAAATCAGGGGTGCCCAAACTTTTCATGCTGCAAGCCAGTTCAGTGAGCTGGTCATATGGTTCCTCCCACCAGAAGCGGAAGTAAAATATGTCTTGCAATCTGTTTTGCAAGTAATGGTATTCCCGGTGGTAATGTATGGGTGTAAGAGCTGGACAATTAGGAAAGCTGAACGCTGAAGAATAGATGCCTTTGAAATGTGGTGTTGGAGGAGAGTTTTGAGAGTCTCCTGGACAGCGAGGAGTACAAATAGGTCAATCTTAGAAGAAATCAACCCTGACTGCTCCTTAGAAGGTCAAATAGTAAAGATGAAGATGAAGTACTCTGGACATCAAATGAGAAGGGAGGATTCACTTGAGAAGGCCTTGATGCTGGGAAAGGTGGAAGGCAAAAGAAGAAGGGGGCGGCCAAAGATGAGATGGCTAGATGGTATTGTAGACACAATGGGCACAGAGATGGGCGGGTTGAGGAAAATGGTGGAGGACAGAGGTGCCTGGAGGACAATGGTCCATAGGGTCGCAAAGGGTTGGAATCGACTGTGCGACTGAATAACAATCTGTTTGGCAGCAGGATGAGATAGATTTTAAACTGCCATTTTCTCTACTTAAACCGGGGGTGCCCAAACTACAGCCTGTGGGCCAGATCCAGCCCCCGATGCCAATTCATCTGGCATGTGCCACCCTCATCACTGCCGGAAGCTGTAGTGATACCCCTGGTCTAAATGATATCCCTAATATTCTGCTTCCTTCACTTCTAATGTGGCAAGTTGCCATATATAAATTAGTGTAATTTCATCTTATTTTTACAGATAAAAGAATCCTAAGTGGACAAAGAAAACATGTCAGGTAAGGGTTAGATTTTATCACATTCAGAAGCTGATAGAGTTGAGGAATATTGTTTAACAGGGCAAATTTTCCAAGGCCTGCAGTGATTATGTTGTTCTGTTTCAGGAACAGGAAAGCTAGGGCCCTCCAGATGTTAAACTATTGCTCCCAGTAACTCTCACTACTGGTCAAGCTAGCAATGGATGAGAATTAGAATCTAACAAGATATTGTGGGACACAGGTTCCACAACATTCTGAGTGTGAAATTGCATGAAATGTTCTAAACTTAGGAGTTTCAGTTTATAGATCTATGCTATGATATAGATATTTATAGGTACAGCACATAGGTACAGACTTTCAAAATGACAGGATTTTAATTTCAATATCTACAGCACTCAGACGGAGGGTTTGTTTGGAATGGAGAAGCGGTAAGAACAACTGTACAGTAATTTGTTTCATTTTGAAAGTGCTTTCATGTGAAAAACTTCCATCATATTCTATCATATTCCTGGTATTGTTACTTGTTGTGTTCTAAAGCATGTGCCTTTAAACAATGTACCTATCCATGTGTATCCAATATAACCTTTTCCATGTGTAACATTGTAACCTCAGCTGCATCTCTGTAACCTTAATAGGACGCGAGCTAGTGACCACTAGATGGCAATAGCGAGCGTCCAAGCTCATTGGTCCAAGACTCACCTAAGAGCAACAGCGCGGGAAGATTCCCGCCATCACCTTCACCTGGACAAGAAGGGCGTGACCTGAAATGACGTCACGCGGACAGTAGCCAATAGACTGTCAAGGAGCCACATTCAAATGTATAGCCACTGTATATATTGAGCTGTTCGTCCGCCATTACCACATGTTCCCTCTGACCAGCATGTAATAAAGTTGTGTTAAGCCAGCTCTTCGGCTGTCCTGGTGTCTTTGGTCCAATACACTAAATTGGTGACGAAGGTGGGATAATGGCTGCCCACGGGACCAAGACATACGCCGGTTTCGACATCAAGAAACCGCAAGACTGGAAACTTTTCGAAATGGACTTCCAAGGCGCGCTGGTGGAGTTCGAGGTGACGGACGAGGCAAAGAAGAGAGCCATCCTCACCAGAATGCTCGGGCACGACGCCAAGAGGGTGTTGATTGACCTCATCGCACCCAAAAAGGCGGCTGAATTCAAGGCAAAAGAGCTCCTGAAGGTGTTGCGAGACCATTTCCGGCCCTCGGTAGCGATGTTTCCCGCTCGGAGCGCGTTTTGGAGGTGAGTCCAAGCGCCTGGTGAGTCGGTTGCCGCCTTCGTAGCGGCCCTGTGTCTGGCTGCCGGCCCATGCAAATGGGAGAACTTGGAAGTCACCCTCAGGGACTGCGTGCTATGCGGCCTGAAGGATGCCGAAATCCAGCGCACGCTGATGAATCAGGAGCCGCCCCCCACATTGCAGGAGGTCCTGAAAGCGGCACAGGCCGCGGAAGCCACGAAGGCCGGGGTACAGGAGCTCCAGGACTGGTGTCCGAAGGCCGACAAAACAGAGAGTTCGGTGCACGCAGCCCGGCGAATTTTGAAATCGTCCGCCGAAAACAGCGACGACGAGGACGTCCGGAGGGTCCGGAAGGAGGGCCGGCGCTGCGACGGCTGCGGAGCGGCTCACGACCGCGCCAGGTGTCCTTTCAGAAAAGCCGAGTGCCACAACTGTGGACGACGCGGGCACATCGCCAAAGTATGCAGACAACGGCGCAAGGACCGGGGGAGCTCGCCCGACCGCGCGGCGAGACCAGACCGCTCGACGAGAATCAAGGATGGCGCCCGGCCCACGAGGAAGCAGGACGGCGTGGGCCGCATCTCCGACGACAGCGACGACGACGCTCCAGTTTTTAGCGTGTCCTTGGGACACCCCCGCTACTTTGTTGAGGTACTGGTGCAAGGGGCCCCTGTTAGGATGGAGATTGACTCTGGCTCCTCATATTCCCTCATTTCCCAGAGGGAGTTTTTGAGAATTGCCCCCGCGTACGGCCCAAGCTCAAAGCGTTGAGGTCCACGCTTCGGGACGTGCAAGGGAACAGTATCCCGGTGTTGGGGGTTGGGAAATTCCAGGTCCAGTATAAGCGGCACGCCGTGGAACTCCCCCTAGTCGTTCTCAAGGGGGGTAATTGCAGCCTCCTCGGGACTCAATGGTTCCAGCCCCTGGGTCTGTTCATTGGGGGGGTGCACGCCGTTGGGACTGATCCAATACAGAGGGTGTGCGACGCGCACCCTGAAGTCTTCAAAAAGGGACTTGGGAAATTCAATGGACCCCCAGTAACTTTCGACCTGGACCCGGAGGTCCGCCCAATAAGACTCAAACCGCGCAGAGTGCCTTTTGCACTAAAGGACAAAATAGAGGCGGAACTGGACAAATTAGTGGGCCAGGGGATTCTTGTTCCTGTTGATTCTGCGGAGTGGGAAACTCCAATTGTCACGGCATTGAAGGCAAATGGGGAGGTTCGCATTTGCGCCGATTATAAGTGCACCATTAATAAGGCAATCCGCCCTAATGCGTATCCGGTGCCGGTGGTCAGCCATTTGCTAGCCAGGTTACATGGGGGAAAGTGTTTCGCTAAGCTCGACCTGGCACAGGCTTATCAGCAACTCATGGTAACCCCTGCCGCAGCTGCTGCACAGACCATAGTCACGCATAAGGGGGCGTTCCAGGTGACGCGCCTCCAATTCGGCGTGAACTCGGCGCCTGGAATTTTCCAGTCGCTCGTGGAACGCCTCCTCAAAGGGCTGGACGGCGTTTTGCCATACTTTGATGATGTTTTGATAACGGGGGGGAGTGAGGTTGAGTTGGCTGAAAGGCTAAACAAGGTCCTGGAGGCATTCGAACAGGCGGGGTTGAGGTTGCGAAAAGACAAATGCGTCTTCTTCGCGAAGGAGGTTGAGTTCTTAGGGTTCCGAGTAACACCCGAGGGGATCAAACCGTCCAAATCCAAGGTGGCCGCCATCAAGAAAGCCCCTCGCCCCACCTCCAAGCCCGAGTTGCAGTCGTTCCTAGGGCTCTTAAATTTCTACCACTCCTTCCTTCCTCGGAAGGCTGCGGTGGCTGAGCCGCTTCACAAGTTGCTCAAGAAAGATGCGGCATGGAAGTGGGGCGATGACCAGGAGAGAGCATTCACGGAACTGAAACAACTCCTGGCGTCAGACGCCATTCTGACCCATTTCAACCCCAAACGGCCGGTGGTACTGATCTGTGATGCATCCCCGGTAGGGGTGGGGGCAGTGTTATGCCACGTGTTGGAAAACGGGAGGGAGGCCCCAATAGCATTTTACTCCAGGTCCCTGTCCCAAGCAGAGAGGAATTACGCCCAGACAGACAGGGAAGCGCTGGCGATAATTGCAGGGACCAAAAAATTTCACGATTTTCTATATGGCCGCCCCTTCACCATCGTGACCGACCACAAGCCCCTACTAGGCATTTTCACCGCAGATAAGCCCACGCCACAGATCCTGTCCCCAAGGATGCTTAGGTGGGCCATTTTCCTCAACGCCTACCAGCACGCGTTGGTGTACCGGCCCGGGAGAGAAATCAGCCATGCGGACGCCCTGTCGAGGTCCCCCCTCCCCCAGACACACAGCCACGTGGGCGGGGAGGAGCCGGACCGCCAGGTGCTCATGATAGAAGTCTTAGATTCGCCCCCCATAGTACCCGCCGATATCGCTAAAGCGACAAGCAGAGACAAGACGTTGGCGGCAGTTAGCTCCTGGGTACAGAAAGGGTGGCCAGCGTCTTCCCCAGCGGAAGAATTCGCTCCGTTTTTCAGGAAAAAGTTGGAGCTGTCCCTAGAGAGGGGGTGTCTCTTGTGGGGGCAGCGGGTGGTGATCCCCACATCCCTTCGGCCCCGGGTGCTTAAACTGCTGCACGTCAGCCACCCCGGAATCGTGCGTCCAAAGCGCTGGCCCGTAGTTACTTTTGGTGGCCCCAGTTAGACGCCGACATCGAGCACATGGTTGGCACTTGTGAGAGTTGCCAATGCTCCAGACCAGAGGAGGCCCGTCTTCCCCACAGGGAGTGGGACGCGGCTAAGGGGCCGTGGTCCCGGATACACATAGATTTCGCGGGCCCGTTCCGAGGAACTCTGTTTCTCCTTGTTGTGGACGCTTTCTCCAAGTGGTTGGAGGTCATCCCAGTCACGAGCACCTCCTCGGCCGCGACAATAAAGCATTTGCGGAGAATTTTTTCCACGTTTGGCATACCCGACACCCTAATTAGCGATAACGCTAGTTGCTTCACGTCCGCTGAGTTCAGGGCATTCACAGAGATTAACGCCATCCGGCACATCACCTCCGCCCCTTTCCATCCGGCCACCAATGGCCAAGTGGAGCGCCTTGTACGCACCACGAAGGACGCGCTGCGGCGCATGGGCCCCGGGGATCTCAACCTGCAAGTGTGTCAGTTTCTGCTAGAGTACAGGGTGACCCCGTTGGCGTCAGGATACTCCCCCGCGGAGCTCTTAATGCGCAGGAAACTGACCACCATCCTCACTAGGCTAGACCCCACGAGAGTAGAAGACAAGGGGAGGAACATCGGGCTAGAGGCCACAAAGAGTTTCAGCGTAGGCGCCCCCGTGCATTGCAGGAACTACGCCAGCGCAGGGCCAGCCTGGGTGCCGGGGGTTGTCGTGGAGCAGACCGGTCCCGTATCATACCGCGTGGAGACCAGCACGGGTCTACTGTGGCGGCAACATGCGGACCAGCTCCAGAGCCGGGTCCCAGAGAGGCAGGGCTCGGAAAGCACAGACAGGGATTCAGCGTTAGGGTTCTCCCCCACCCGTTTAGCCCAAGGGGGAGGAGAGGGGGGTCATGCGTCCCCACCGAGGGGGGAGGAAAAGGAATTTGTCCTCATAGATACCCCGCGGGATCACCCAGCAGAGTTTGATTTTGAGTTTCAGAGCCGGGGGGGTTTCGGAGTGGTCCCCCACCCATCCAAGCGAGAAGAGGGGTTTTACGTTAGCCCCTGGTGCCCCCAGTTCGCCCACAACGGAATCTACCATTTCCTCTAAAGCTGCAAAACCGCAGCAGGCGACTAACAAGTCTCCCTCTCCCATTACAGGACAAGGGTCCAGGGAACAAAGAAGCAGTAGCGGCCCCCGGGGGGGCCAACCCACATCGCGGCCCAAATGCGAGTGCAAGAAACCATCTTGGTTAAGAGACTTCGTCTCATCCTAGGGGGGCGGGATGTTGTGTTCTAAAGCATGTGCCTTTAAACAATGTACCTATCCATGTGTATCCAATATAACCTTTTCCATGTGTAACATTGTAACCTCAGCTGCATCTCTGTAACCTTAATAGGACGCGAGCTAGTGACCACTAGATGGCAATAGCGAGCGTCCAAGCTCATTGGTCCAAGACTCACCTAAGAGCAACAGCGCGGGAAGATTCCCGCCATCACCTTCACCTGGACAAGAAGGGCGTGACCTGAAATGACGTCACGCGGACAGTAGCCAATAGACTGTCAAGGAGCCACATTCAAATGTATAGCCACTGTATATATTGAGCTGTTCGTCCGCCATTACCACATGTTCCCTCTGACCAGCATGTAATAAAGTTGTGTTAAGCCAGCTCTTCGGCTGTCCTGGTGTCTTTGGTCCAATACACTAAAGTTACTGCAAGGAATTAAGTATGTTACTCTATTATAGAATAAACTCTATTTATTTACATGCTGCATCTTTGCTGCTTTGACTTTGTACATAGTATGCATAATATAATTCAACAAGCACACTGTGATATTTTTACTTGATTTTTTAAGTGGAAGAAAATGTTGAGGAATACTGGAACTGCCAGTTTCTGTAGAAACAACATTCCAGGCCTCCGTAGGCTATGTATAGTTTCATATTAGTTTCATACTATTTTATTAAGTGGATATGCCTTTATAAGTGTGCAGTACATAGCAAATATATTTGTTTTTCTTTTTTCTTGTAGAAATGTTTTTTCAGTCTGTTATTGTGGCATTTTAGTTAACCATTTGCTACAGCAGTTGCTTATTTCATTCTGTTTTAATTATATTTGCAGCACAAGCGTTTTGTTCTTCAAATCATGGGAAAGTTTGCTTAGATGCCTCCTTTTCTGATATCAGATCCTTAAAGTGCATAAACTTTTGCTGCTTTAATGCTTCACAGTGTACATGCAGCAGTGGTAACAACTGCCACCAAAATAGAACTACAGTAGAACCCCGCATAACGAAAAAACTCAGTTCCATGGAGCTTCGCTATGCGGTTTTTTTGCTATACGGTTCCCTATTGGAGATGCTCCGCATAATGGGGAAAAAAGTTTGTTAACCAGGGTTCCCATTAAGCGAGTATACCCCGGTTACCAAAAACCCCGCATAATGAAAAATGTGTTATGCAGGGTATTGCCATTGCAATAATGAACGCTTCGTTGTGCAAATTTTTCGCTATATGACGTGTTTGTTATGTGAGGTACCACTGAACCTGTTTTGTTTGCTGTTTCTTGTATGGAGTATGCTGCAAGGCCATGAGATATTGAGGGCCAAATTAGATATGGGATTAATTGCATAACTGGCCTTGCATGCTTGTTTTTTATTTTCTCTGTTAAAGACATGCAACAAAGAGTGACAGGAGAATCTAGATCATGACTCATTTGATACTAATAATTAATGTTTTTATTATTTCACTTACACAGAACTGTTGAAACTCAGACTGGAGAAGATTTCTCAAGGTATTGCAGACTTAAAAATAATTCTTATTAAAAGCAATATACTGCAAAGGACCTTTATACCTTACAGTTTGGTTCCCAGTGTACTCATGATTAATGAGACAAGGTCATTTTTTTAAAAAAATCAAGTTTGTAATGTTTTCCATTAGGGTATAAAGGAATCTCCTTAGTGCACTTAAGGACCAGTTGTTATCTGTTGGCCCAAATTGGCAATAAGCGAATTGAGCTTTTCATAATCACTTAAAGAATGAACACTGGACAGGGAAGCAGCACTGTTGAAACTATGGCATAGACCCATGATGGTGAACCTTGGCACTCCAGATGTTCGTGGACTTCAATTCCCAGACGTCTGAGCCCCTGTGAATCCACACAAATGGGTTTACTGTGATTCATCCAGCCTGCGCCGCCCTCGTCACTCCCGGAAGCGGAAGTAAAACATGCCCGTATGGGCATGTTTTACTTCTGCTTCCAGGATCAACGAGGGTGGCGCAGGCTGGATGAATCGCAGTAAACCCATTCTTTTGGATTCATAGGGGCTTGGGCTTCTGGGAATTGAAGTCCAAGAACATCTGGAATGCCAAGGTTTGCCATCACGGGCATAGAGGGAGGGACTACAGAATTGTCTTCATGTGGAAGCCTTCCATTTTGGGAGACTTTATCCTGGTCTAGCTGAATGGAAAAACCAGAAATTCACCATTTGTCCTGTCTTCCATCTTTATACCACTGCCTTGAATACCCCTGTGTCCTTGCTTGGATTAGGGGACCGACATTCTCAGGTCTAATCTCCACTGCAGCGCAGTCTTAGCACATCTATCATGTAGAGGTCCATGGAATTTACTGTTCAGTTTCTTAAACATAGGATACCAACCAAAGACTTTAAGTAAAAGAGGAATTACATCTTAGCTGACAATGTTGATTGATTTATTTTTATTATTTCCCCCAATTTAGCTATGTTCTTGAAGAGTCATTATCACAGGTAAGTAGGCTGTATAGATCATGGAGGTGGCAAGTAGCTACTATTTTCCTCCATATTCTTCCTTTTCTTGCAAATTTTTACCAAGTTTCTTCTAAAAAAATGTATTATTTCCAAAAAAAAGTGCCTGTCACACTCACACACCCAGCTAGTTTGGAAGCAAGATATTTTTGTGGCTTCTTTTATTTCATGTATTATTTCAGTCTTTACAGTAGTCTTTAGTAAACAGTATACTGTAGAACCCCATATAACGAAAAAACTCCATTCCATAGAGCTCTCCACTGTACAATTTTTTTATTATATGGATCCCTATGGATGATGCACCGTATAACAAAAAGAAAATATTATATGAATCAGTATTGGCGTACCCTGTACAACGAAAAAAACTTTTTCATTGTACGAGGTATTGCCAATAGCAATTTGTATAACAAACTTTTCCCCCCTGTTATACGGTGCATCGGCAATGGCGCAAAAACGCTTCATTGTACGGATTTTTCGTTATACGAAGCATTTGTTATACGGGGTACCACTGTATGTTTACTTCTTAAAAAGTGAGTTCCTTCTAAACCTCGGCAATTAATATTTGCTCAAAGCCAAACTACTTTTTAGTGTACAAAAGATGCTTTGTGAATAAATAATTTTACTTAGAATGTTTTTAAAAGCATAACTGTTTAATATTATCTTTACAGGATGAGTTTGAGTAGCAAGAAGAATCCAGTGTAACCTGAGAACTGGGGAAATTTTATGTTTGATATTTTAAATTTTATTGAACATATTAAAATATTTGTATCTGTTTAGCTATGACAATAAAGATATTTTAGTTCTGCTTTGTTTTGATTAGAACATTGATTAGTGATGCATTACTGATATTTTAAAAACAGCAAAAAATTATGCAATTTGGAAATTGTATGGGTTTATCGGTTTAGCCTAGCCCGAGCAAGACTCAAGTGTGTGCTTTCCACCTTCAAAGCCAGGAGGCAGGGGTTGAGCTGGATTTTACATGGCAAGGGAATCTTTGTTCAGCATCAAAATATCTCAGTGCGACACTTGACAGACTGCTCTTTTTAAAGCAGCACTGCCTGAATACGAAAACCTGAAAGCTAAAGTATGATCAGGAAACTCACAAACTGTACATGGGGGAATCAACCATCCACACTGTGTACCTCAGCTTTGGCCTTGAGCATACCTGCAGTAGAGTATGATGACATTGCTGTTAATGAAACAATGTGTATTGTGACAGGATGCCTCAAATCTACACCAGTTGATAAAATATATCCTCTTGTTGGTATAGCCCCACCTAAGATAAGGAGGAGCAGACAGTGGGAGAACTAAACAAAAGAACCATGACCCTTGACTTCCTCTGAATGGGATATGTGTCTCATATCTGCCAGCTCAGCTTCAGGAAGAGCTTTATGGCAAGAACAAACATTCCTCAGAGGCATGCAAGAGCAAAATCAACTAGATGATAGAGGAAGGAGCTCACTGGACAAAGAATAACATTAAAGGAGGATATGACTGAGGATCTCAACCTCCCTTATGTCACTTGGAGGATCCTGAACTGACTGAGGGTCAGAGTGCCTAAATGTAAGGCCAAATATGCTCAAGTGGGGGCTGGTGGTGGTTAATAACACACTGTGTGACTGTGGAGAGATACAGAATCTGGCTCATTTACTGGTCTGCCAACTACTGCCAGAAACATGCACTAATGAGGACTTAAGTTTGGCCAAAAACAAAGCCAAGAAGGTGGCTTTATTTCGTAAGTCCAAAGTTTGATCTGGACATGAAAGAAAAAGAAGCCCCAATAATGAGACCTTCTAAATCTTTGAAATTCACAAAATGGATGTTCTGTTCCAAGTTCCTATGACATAGGGGCCTATATCTTCATCCTGTAATGTCAAGGCATATATGAGTCTTACAAGAGGCAAGGATACTACCTCCAGTTTCAATAGAAGGCCTTGCTTCAACTTGTCCTTGCCCATCTTGGAACAAAGGACACTTGTCCATGTGTCTTTACCCACTTTGATTTCAATCATTTATTCTCTTCATCGCAGCAATATAGATTTATGGTCAGTAACAAACTCATGTGCTTTCGCATGACTGTGCTAAATCTGTATTACAATATCTCTTTGTTACCCAGACATAGCATCAGACAGTGCCACACATTAATACTGATACAGTAAGCTTTGGCATACTGGCTTCTGTCAATGTAAAATAATTGTGCTAGTCCATATACTTTTAGATCCATGTGGGATAGAGGAAATCTTTGTTCCATTGCAAGATATCACATGTCATTTTCAGACTGAGCTTAGCTTTAACAAGTGCCATATATCTACAGGAAGAAAAAAAGTATTTTATAAATGAAACATGAAATTTAATTCTTAACTGTTCATAGAGAACAGGCCTTATCAAGGCTCTTGCTATTTCCCACTGCAACAGCTTTCTCTTTCCCTCTCCCTACACCTTTCTTTTAATAATTGTTGCTGTTCAGCCTTGTCTGGAGGTGGTTTTGTATTAACAGTTCTGAATTGAGCTAATGCTGGTCTGAGTGACCTGGGTTGCAAGAAGCATTAAAATATGATAGCCAACAGTAGATATATCTTTTGTGCTCTGTTTCACTTTTGTGCCACCATCACTTACCTCTCAGTTCAGTTCAGATGGGATTACACAATCCCTTCTAAAATTTTGTAGCAAAACATAAAAACATGTGTTGAATTTGCATATATTGAATAATCTGATGATTGCACAGATTACAGGATAACTTGAATGTATGATACCTTCTCAGAAATCACTCAAAAATTGATTAGTCATTTTGATGGAGCTATATAAAGTAGGTTATAGTTAATAGTCTATTCAGCTTTCCCAAAAACTAGAAACTCATGAACAAACAAACTACATATTAATCTGCTATTTATTTTTCTCATTCTACCCTTGAAACCTAAAAAAACAAAATCAGACGATGAAATCTGGACACCTACAACTAATGTCATAGGTTAAGAGATAAACAACATTAATAAAAGTGAGCCATATTACCATGTTAGAGCTAAACCACCATGATATCTGGTGGCAATTAAAAGAGTAATGTATTAAGGTGTGTGTACTGGGATTCATTCTATCTAGTGCATGAAGCAATATCCTTATTTAGAAATAGAATGAATGGGGCATTTAAAAAGGAAAAAAAAGTAAGAATTCCTGTCAAATGGCAATGAAATGAAACGTCTGTGATAATGTTTAAATGTATACAAAACCTAGACCCGTAATGGTGAAACTTGGCACTCCAGATGTTCTTGGACTTCAATTCCCAGAAGCTCAAGCACCCTGTGAATCCACACAAATGGGTTTACAGCGATTCATCTGGCCCACGTTGCCCTCGTCGCTCCTGGAAGCGGAAGTAAAATGTGCCCACTGCTAACAGAAAGAGCCTCCTCCAAGATTGCGGTTATGCTGGAACCACAATCAGGCATACCTTGGTAACGGCAACCTTATATTGCCAGCTAATCATTCTCACACTAGTTCAGGCTAAAGGAACTGCAGAATGAACTCGCCAAGCGGTGCCTTCATTTTGGCATTATTTTTTTGGAATAGTAGCTGTGTTAGTCTGGTTCAAGGCATTTGTTGTTGTTCAGTCGCACAGTCGATTCCGACCCTTTGCGACCATACTTGTCAAATTCCCCGTATTGGCCGGGATTACCCCGTAATTCCGCGCCGATTTTCTCCATTTCTCGCCCGGAGCTGCTGCTACCCCGTAATTTGGCAGCAGGGGGAAAGGAGTTACTGCGCATCCCTTCTACGCAGGTCCTTTCTACCCATGCATAGAAGTGACCTGCGGTTCTGCGCAGGTCCGTTCTACGCATGCGTAAAAGCCTTCTACACATGCGTAGAAGGCTTTTACGCATGGGTAGAACAGACCTGCGTAGAAACGTTCTTCGCAGGTCCCATAATCTCTGAAGCTGCGCTTGACAGGTATGTTTGCGACCCTATGGACCATTTTCCTCCAGGCACCTCTGTCCTCTACCATCCCCCTCAGCCCTCCCAGTTCTGTGCCCATTGTGTCTACAATACTATATAGGCATCTCATCTTTGGCCTCCCCCTTCTTTTGCCCTCCACCTTTCCCAGCATCAAGGCCTTCTCAAGTGAATCCTCTCTTCTCATTTGATGTCCAAAGTACTTCAGCTTCATCTTTACTATTTGACCTTCTAATGAGCAGTCAGGGTTGATTTCTTCTAAGATTGACCTATTTGTTCTAGCGGTCCAGGGGGCTCTCAAAACTCTCCTCCAACACCACATTTCAAAGGCATCTATTCTTCTGCGCTCAGCTTTCCTCATTGTCCAGCTCTCACACCCGAACATCACCACTGGGAATACCCAGTGCATATCAGAGAGAGAAAAAAGCTGCAGTTTTTATTTTATTTTTGTTCATTTTGGCAGTTTCATGTCTGACCTAGACATGGAAGAAGGACATGTGTTCCCTGTCGGTTGAGTGGCGGGCACAGTGCATTTATATTTAATATCGGTCCCAAAACAAAAGCAGACACAGCAAGGCTGACCACGGCACAGATAAATGTTATTTTATTGCCCCTTTAAAACCCACAGGCTAACAAAACCGCCAGTGACCAACGGGTGCTCCATTCATCTCGTGATCCAATCGCGCCTTTTAACCCCCATAGCAAAGCGCAGGTCTCAAAGAAAGAAAGAAACAATCTCAAGAGCCATGAGGGGTGAATGAATCCAACCTTTCCTCATCTGTGGAAAGGTAGGTGGTGAGGCACAGTGTGAGCCACACTTGCTGCCCCGCGGCCATAAGTTTAGCTGTGGGGAGGCGTGGCCCTCATGGCTGCCCTGGGCAGGGCGACCTGGAGAGACACAGGGCGGGCCCAAACAATGGGCTCTCCCCGTGCTGTGGTGGTGGAGGAGAGCCGGCGTCGAGGAGGACGTCAGGTTTGAAAGAAGAGGTGCGCAACCGCCCCGAGGAGTTGTAAGTAGTGGGACTCCCACTATGGGAGGGAGGCACGAAGCCGAGAAGTCTGCGGCATGCTTCCCTTTCCTGTCAGGGGGGTGGAAGAGGGAAAGGACTCGCTCGCTCGCTCAGCACCCAAGCTTTGCTTTCCTCTCCTTTTTGCTCTTCCACGCCTCCTAGCCCGTCGGCTCGAATCTGGCCATTCCCACTTCATATTTAGCACACTTGGGGAGTAAACAAGGTTTTCAGTGTCTCCCTTCCTTTGTCTGTCAATGGCCCACATAAATCAGTGTTTCGCGCACGCCTCTGTCTCTTCCTCCCGGACCTCTGGCTGCTGAATTTGGAGTAAGGCAGCCGGGCCAGATGGCGTCTCCTTTGTTGTTGCCTCTTGGCAGTAGGCATTCAGACGTGATTATGAAGGCTAGCACCGAAGCAGGAGATTCTGTTGAGCATAAGGACTGTTAAGTCCGTCAAGTGGCTAAGACGCTTTGGATGCGGAAGGTCAGCAGTTCGATTCCCGAGTACTGCAGGACGGAATGAGCTCCCGTCTTTGTCCCAGCTCCTGCCTCCCTAGCAGTTCGAAAGTAAGAAATTGCAAGTAGATAAATAGGGACCACTTCGGTGGGAAGGTAAACAGCGTTCCGTGCGCTCTGGTGTCTAGTCATGCCTGCCACATGACCACGGAAAAGTCTGCAGAAGCAGACAGCGCTGGCTCTTCGGCTTTGAAACAGATGAGCACTGCACCCTAGAGTCGGATACGACTGGCTTTCGAGCAAGGGAAACCTTTACCTTTTAGAGCGAGAATATGCCGTCATCCCACTAATGGACCTCTGAGCCCTTCCTACTGTATTTCCGTTTCCTATAGTGGTGAATTCCATATGTAAGCAATGAATGGTTCAATCTCTCTCTCACACACACACACACAGACACAGACACACACCTTTATGCATAACGTTATGTATAATTTGAAATGTGGTGTTGGAGGAGAGTTTTGAGAGTCCCCTGGACAGCGGGGAAAACAAACAGATCAATCTTAGAAGAAATCAACCCTAACTGCTCCTTAGAAGGTCAAATAGTAAAGATGAAGCTAAAGTACTTTGGACATCAAATGAGAAGAGAGGATTCACTTGAGAAAGCCTTGATGTTGGGAAATGTAGAGGGCAAAAGAAGAAGGGGGCGGTCAAAGATGAGATAGTTAGATGGTATTGTAGACGCAATGGGCACAGAGCCCATTGAGGAGGATGGTGGAGGATAGAGGTGCCTGGAGGACAATGGTCCATAGGGTCGCAAAGGGTCAGAACCGACTGTGCGACTGAACAACAACAAACAAATAATTTTCTAAAGCTGTATATCATGACATGTGCACTGACAGACAACAACAAAGCCGTTGTATGTATGGCTAGTTTATTATGGAATTCAATTGCTTCAATCTAAGCTGGTTATTTACTTACATGGTTGATCCTTGTTTCACACGTCAAGTTGACGTGGCGGATCGAAGCATCATGTTCCACCATACCTGTCAAGTATCCCAGATTGGCCGGGAAATCCCGTATTATGGTGCGCGTTCCTCCCCTTTCCCGGTGCCGTCCCATATTTAGAACGGCGGGGAAAGGGGTTACTGCGCACGCGCGCACGCACAGAACCCATCTGCGCATGCGCAAACATGTTCTGTTTGCATGCGCAAAGGAGTTTTTCCTGCGCATGAGCACCCGGGCTGGAGCAGTTCCCGTATTTTCTGAAGCGGCGCTTGACGGGTATGTCTTCCACTGTTTCTGATCTCATGCCAGTCTCATCCAGAGTCTTGGGAACTTTGCCCTGAACTGGTCTTCCCATCTCGTTGCTGGCCTTCCTAGCTGAAAAGCCTAAAACCTTCAACTATTGTCTTTCGAAATTGCTGCTTCCTCCACACAAATTTAGTGAGACTTTGGTCGCAATAAGTAAGGATTGATTTGACAGCACACAATCACTGTTAAAGTGGTCGTGACCAAACTTAAGTCTGACTGATTTCAGTGGCTCTGCTCTAAGTATGAATAAATCTGGATCCAGCCCATTTTGTGCTGACTTAATGCATTTTGCAAGTCTTGTTGTCATCTGATTACATGAACAGATGGATTGGCTTTGAAGGGGCTGTGTAAGTGTGTATTACAATACCACCCCCTGTTGTAGTAAGTAGTGTCCTAATCCTTTTAATCTACTGAACCTTTGCAAATTAATTTGGCTACATAGTTGTACATTTTGAAGCCAATTCATGCATTGCTTTTTGATATTCTGGCATTTGTGTGATGTCTGATCCACTTTATTTTCACTTTATAAATATTGGACAATATATGGGAGAAACTAAAAGGCTACTGTGTCAATAAAATAACTAATCTACAAAGGACTACTGCTTGCTTTTAGCTATTGAAAATCTTTTTTAAAAAACAAAAACCTTGCAGGGACTTTCACGCAAATGACTTCCTGCGTGAATGTGCAGCAGTGAGGTCAGTTCATGGGGTACACAGAAAAAGCCTCCTTGAAGATTGTGGTATTTTTGAACCACAATCGTGCGTATGCTGGTAACGGCAGCCTTGTGTTGCCGGCAAATTTTTCTCACACTAGGTCAAGCAAAAGGAACTGCAGAATGAACTCACCAAAAGGTGCCTTCATTTTGGCAGTTTCACGCATGATCTAGACATGAAGAAGAAGAAGAATCTCACAAAAGATGTGGATTGTTCTTCAGGAAGAAAATAACTAATGTCCCGTACTGCTTGCCAAACTAAAGAAGCTGCCAAGCAATTTGCTCTGCTTGAACTGAAATTTTATTATTTTAGTACAAAATAAATCAGTCACAATCCAACCAAATCTAAACACGTTCAAGTCTCTTTGGCTACAATAGGGAGGGGAAAGGCATCTGTTTAATTTTCTAATTGAAACCCTGTAAGAACAATAGCTTATAGCAGAACTGTTGGTTAGGAAGTGCAGTGGTCCCATGCTCCTGTCTTTTCCAGTTGAAAAATGGACCGTGGAACAAGTGGTTTGTAGTGCTCTCGGCTTGAGATCCTGGAAAGCCGTTGCAGATCAGAACACTGGCATAGATGGGCAAATAATACGACAAAGTAGAAGGCATGTTTACTGTGTCTTTTAAAATGGAGTCCCATTTAGATCTTCGTATCTGCAAATATTTTTGAAATGATAATCTTTTTTTAATAAAAATGGGATTTTTAGCCTTCTGAGAAGCTAGTTTGTTGAATGTGTGGAATTATGACCAAAACAAACAAATGATTGTTGAGAGTGTGGTTCGTTTTTCTTTGTGATTTCCCTTCCAATATGTCCAGAGCCATTATAGGGTAGCAGCTTGCATTTTCATTCCTGCACACAAAGGTTACTCCATCAAGCAGATGGTTGGCACTCTTAGTTTTGGCAGCAGTGATCAGACATGTGAGTGGGGGTGTATTTTGAATTTGTCTCCCACCCAAAACACATGATTAGAGTAGAAACTGCCAGCCATCTGGTGCAGCAGTACCCACAGCCTCTATGCTTAAATGTAGTACCCACAGCCTCTATGCTTAAATGTAAGATTTCCACCAACCCATCCTAGCATTGCATCCATGGACAATTTCTAGAAGGTTAACCCGTCTCAGTTTTTTTCTGTAACTGAATGAGAGTAACTGTGTTTAATTGCAAGTTATTTAATTATTTTGATTTTTAAAATCATTTCATTTACTTCAGTATGCAGTTATGCAGAAAACAATATTTCAGTTTTCCCCAGATACATACTTGTTTCACGCATTACTGGAAGTAAGAGTTATTTTCTGTTTTTGTTGATTTTCAGCAGATTATGGCTGAATTTTTCCCTGAATAACTCAGTGTGTAAAAGCTGATTATGTCCTCTGCCACCAGATATTAATCTTTAATTTAAAATTCCCTATCCCACTCCAGTCCCACATTCTGAGGCTCCCTAGGAATCCCTTTCAACTTGGGGAAATCTTTGGGACGGGGAAAGTTTTAGTGTCCAACCATGACTGAGACTGATGGTGGAATTTTTAGGACATTAAAAGCTCCCTCCATCACAACACTTGCACATGTTTCCTCAGGTTGAAAGAGATCCCGAGGAAGCTTTAGAACAGACAGGATAGGGTACTTAAAATAAAAATTAACTTCCATGACTGATGATATCATCAACTCAAAAAGATTTCAGCCAATATGCCGTGTATTCTAAAAATTGTCACTGGACAAATATTGGCATCAAGTGTAAGCCTTGTTTTATAATTTGTTTGCAGCCAATATGCTGTGATCTTCTAGTTAAATTCAAAGACTTCAGGAACCTACATCAACGATATAATGAATATCCTGTCCATGGGTGTATGAGTAAATTGAGGTGGGGAGGGGGGAGACTCCTTTCGGTCTTTCCTCATAAGGTTTGGTTTCCAATCCCTTGATCATCCTTATTGCTCTCCTCTGAACTTTTTCCTTCTTAAAGTGTGGTGTCCAGAACTGAACACAATAGTCTAGATCAGTGATTCTCAACTTGCGGCCCGTTGGCTAGATGTGGCCCCCCACTGCCTCCACCACACCCAGAAGCGCCATGTGGTGGAGGAAGGGCAAAATGGCTGTCCAGACCCCAAAACCTCTGAGGGAACGTGACCCGGCCCCTGGCTTTAAAAGGTTGAGAACTCCTGGTCTAGATGTAAATTGTGCCCAGACTAGTTCCTCATAGGTTCTGGAAACTATACTTCTATTGATGTAGTCTAAAATAGCATTTACCTCTCTCTCTCTGTCTGTCTGTCTGTGTCTCTCTCTCTCTCTCTCTCTGTTGCATACTGTTGACTCACACTCAGCTTGTGATCTACAGCAATTCCAAGATCCTTCTCACTCATAGTATGAGTATCTTGTAACTGTGCATTCCCCCACCCCACCCCAGTGTAGAACTTTGCACGTATCCATTCTGTTGTTTTCTGCCCATTCTTCAAGCCCATCAAGATAGTTTTCAATTTGGTTCCTTTCTTCCCAGGTATTAGCTATTCAGCCAATTTCGTATTATCTGCAAATTTGATAAGTATTCTCTTCCTATCTTTACAGAAGAACCGGTAGATCAAGGAAACAATTACGAACTAGGCTTTCACTAAGGTAGTCAACCTGTGTTTGACCACTACTTCATGACATGACTGAGATTGCCTTCATTCAATAGACTTTGTTATGTACAGAAGACTGGCAGATTGTGAATCTATGCTAAACCACTCTCTCCTCCACATGACATTTTGTATGATAAGGGAATTTAAATGTGAGAAGCCACAATTCAATTATGTGAAACCCTACATTCTGGTTGTAGCACAACAGTTGAACCACTGCACCTCTAGGATAGGGTTGCCATATGTCCCGGTTTTCCGGGATTTTCCCAGATTCACGCTGTCCCAGCCGTTTCAAGAAAAAATATGTAAAAGTCCCAGATTTTTAAATTTGAACAAAGGAAGCAAGATCACCCCTCACCAAGGGATTTTTGCAAAGAGTTAATTCACTGCCTCCCTGCCGTTCTTTCAATTATCCTGCTTGAAAGCAGTGAAGGCAAAACAGCACCCTGAGAAGCCCGCTGGGGAGAGGAAACACTTGCAAGTGAGATAATTGAAAGAAAGGCACGGAGGCACTGAAATAACTCTTTGCAAAAATCCCTTGGCTCACCTTGAAGTTTGGGGGACAAGGAGTTGTCCTCAGCCCTTTTCCTCGGAAGCTTGGAGGGAAGAAGAAATACCCATATCTAAGAAGCCAAACCTCCACCATACACTGGGACGGAGGATTCATTCTTCATGTGACCACAAAGGGTTAATTGCATAGGGTTGTTATTCCATGTTTGCCCTGGACAGGGATTCTGCGGGGTCTTAGAGCCGCAGTCTCCCTGACAACCCTGTCCAACGCATGCACAGTTTAAAGAATGCAATGGCTGTCCCGGTTTGGTGGGAGAGAATTATGGCAACCCTACTCTAGGACTCTTACGAGGAGGGCAAAGAAGATTGTGTGGATTCCCTCTGTGAGTGGTTCTTTCCTCACTAAGCTGAGTATGTGACGTATGAATGTCTTCATTAAAGAGGTACTGCAGGTCAGAGAATATGAGCAATCTGCAGGCATTCTGGGGCTGGTTCTTAGTAGCCAGTACAACATGGCATGTATGCATCAGCAAAAATGAGCATGTTTCACTTCTAGTACAACAAAGAATGCAGGGTATTTAGATGATATTTCCAGTTTTGATGACTTGTGAATTTGGAAGACTTTTTAGCCTCTACTAGTATTCTAAGGGACTGCTGTGGCTCAAGTGACTAAGATGCTGACTGGAAGGCAGAAGGCCAGCAGTTCAATTCCTGAGTACTGAAGGATGGAATGAGCTCCCGTCTTTGTCCCAGCTCCTGCCAACCTAGCAGTTCAAAAGCAAGAAATTACAAGTACATAAATAGGGACCACTTCAGTGGGAAGGTAACAGTGTTCTGTGCGCTCCGGGGTCTAATCATGCCTGCCATATGACCACGGGAATATCTGCAGAAGCAGACAGCGCTGGCTCTTCAGCTCTGAAACAGAGATGAGCACTGAACCCTAGAGTCGGATATGACTGGCTTTCGAGCAAGGGAAACCTTTACCTTTACCTTACCAGTATTCTGCATGGTTCCAAGCTTTGGAACCATGAAGCCATGAAAGTTGGATTTGTTAATCTTTAAGACATCTGATTGTTGATGTTTTATGTTTGTATTTTATGTTTGCCAAACTGATCTTTAACCCGGCTTATAATACAGATACGGTATGAGAGACTAAGTTCTCTCCTCTTCATGGAATTCTGCATTAATGGCTGCCTCTTATGTAACATAAACACTGCAAGTGCTTGGGTGCTGGTACAAAGTACATAAAAACACTGAAGCCTTTCCCCGATATATGATGATGACTTTTCTCTTTAATCTATGTACAAGAAGTCCAGTCTTTCCCCAGTCTCCACAAGCATGTACATTAACAGTAAAAACATCTAATTGAAAAAGGCAAACAATTTTTAAAAAAAGTTATATAAGACAAGAAGCAACCCACCATATCAAGTGAAGCAGGGATGGGAAGTTTATATACCACTACGTGCATTAAGGACACTCGCCCTTAAGTAAGTGTTCCTATTCTAAATGTTGCAAGGAACCATTGTTATTTACTGCACATCTCTGAGAACCAGGATTTTGACAGACTAAAGAGAAAAAAAAGTCATACTGAGTTTAATGCCCTGTCGGGGGAATTTGCTGTGTGTGATACTGATGCAAAACTGCAATCCAAAGGTAGGAAATGTATGTCTCCCCTTCCCCCAAATGTTGGACTGCAATACCAATTTGTCCTAACCAGCATAGCTTGTAATGAGGAATTATGGGAGTTGGAGTCCAACAATATCCCCATCCTAAATGGGTGGGGTATAAATATAATAAATAAATAAATTCCTGCTCTAAGCATTAATATTCAAAATCAAAGGAGGGTTCCCAGGTAGCATATCAAATTTCACATGAGGCTTGCTTGTTTAAATGCAGTCAAACTTCTACATGCGAATTTAATTTGTTCTTCGAGGTTGGTTGTATCTTGAAAAATTCTTATCTTGAATTTCTCATAGGAATGCATTGAATTTCTTATCTAAAAAAATCCTATTAAAAATTCTTATCTCGACCCTGATTTTTTCTGAGATTTCCAGATGTATCTTATCTCGAGGTTTGACTGTATAAGATCTGGCATTTAAGTTGGTGCATGTAGGTACTCCATTCATAGATGGAGGAATGTAAGCTCCCCAATTCACATAACCTTATTCAAAATAAGGGAAGTGCCCTTCAGAATATTACCCCATTAAGAACTGCAATGGTTTGTGTGCACATGGTGTACATACATGTGTGCTTTTAAATCTCTCCCCACAAGAAACTCGTGAACGTATCAGCTTGTTTCCAAACATTCCTATTAGAAAGGGGTTTTTTGGGGGGTGGGGTGGGGGGTGGGTTGGTCATAAAAATGGAATACATTGGCAGAAATGAGAAACATTGTGTTTTTTGCTACAACTTCCTGAAGCACCCAGCTACAGTTATTGTGGCTTTGCTTTTTGGAGGTTTTGTTTACCTTCTCTGGAAGTTGGGTTGTATCTCTTTCTTGAGGTTTATTTGCCACAATACTAGCGTTTGCTACTGTGTAGTGTTTAAAGCAGGGATTCTCAAGTTGCGGCCCATGGGCCAGATGTAACTAGCGGGGCCATTTCATGTGGCCCTCACCCACCTCCACCACACCAGGAAACAGGGCCGCCATCAGGGCAGTACTACCAGTACTGCCTTATAGGGCCCGGAGCTGACAGGGGCCCTGCCGCCATGGCCATAACTGTGACATTACTGTGTGGGGCCCCCAATAGGATTGCTCAGTATGGGGCCCAGAAATTTCTGATGGCGGCCCTGCCAGGAAATGCCATGTGGTGGAGGAAGGGTAAAATGGCCAACCGGCCCCCAATGCTGTCTGAGGGAATGTGACCCAGCTCCCGGCTTTAAAAGGTTGAGAACTCCTGGTTTAAAGGTACCTAGGTAGCATAATAAAAAGTAGAGACATCACCCTGCCAACAAAAGTCTGCATAGTTAAAGCAATGGTCTTCCCAGTAGTAATGTATGGCTGTGAGAACTGGACCATAAGGAAGGCTGAGTGCAGGAGAATAGATGCCTTTGAGCTGTGGTGTTGTATGAGACTTCTGAGAGTCCCCTGGACTGCAAAGGAGATCAAATTAGTCAATCCTAAAGGAAATCAACCCTGACTGCTCTTTGAAAAGAGAAATACTGAAGCGGATTCTCAAGTACTTTGGCCACCAGATAATAATTTTGTGCCAGAAATTATTCTTGGTTGAAAGGATTTTTGGTGGAGAAACTCCGCTCAAGGGATGCCTGAATGAGGCTCCTTTCATGTCCCCAAGATATTTTACCACAGAAGTGGTCCCTATTTATCTACAGCACTTGCAATTTCTTGCTTTCAAAATGCTAGGTTGGCAGGAGCTGGGACAGAGACGGGCGCTCATGCTGTCATGTAGTATCCGGGTTTCGAACTGCCGACTGCCGGCCTTCCAGCTAACAAGGCAAGCTTCTTAACCCCTAAGCCACCATAGCCCCCCCCCCCCCCCCATGAGAAGAAAGGACTCACTGGACTGGAGAAGGTCCTGATGCTAGGAAAGATTGAAGGCAAAAGGAGAAGGGGGCTGCAGAGGATGAGATGGCTAGATGGCATTGTTAATGCAGTGGGCATAGATCTGGGTGGGATATGGAAGATGACAGATGACCGAATAGTGTGGCATGCAGTGGTCCATGAGGTTGCAAAGGGTTGAGCTCGACTGTGCGACTGAACTACAATAAAAATGTTTAAAGGGAAGTTCTTAAAATCCTTATGTCACTGTAATATGCAGGTCTGTAATACTATTTTTAAAAACATAAAAACATTTGGTCTGGATTTAGGCAGCCTTACTGATGCAACTCACTTTGAAGATGAATGTCCAAACCAAATATGTATTGTTCAGAGTAAGTGTACTTATTATATGATGTTTTGTTTTCCCAGGAACCTCTTAACATTAAAAAAAAATCCTTCCACCATGTTTGCAAAAGCAACAAAGAATTTTGTGAGAGAAGTTGACTGTGGGGGAGACTTGATTCCTATATCCAGTTTGGAAAACTTGGATAAAGTGCAGTTCCTGAGCTTAGTGACAAAGAAGAAGAAAAGCTGGTGCTGGCAAAAGCCAAAGTACCATCTCTTGTCACTCACCTTGAATGATGTGCTTGCTAAAAATGAACCCATAAAGCCAGGTAACATAAGAGCTACACAGTCTTACAGGAATTTTTTTTTTTAAAAAAAAGTGCAATGTAACCATAAATGTAAAAAAACCCCAATAAAATTGGAAGGTCTCTATGTATTTAGTTACAATAAAACCTCGGATAGCACTAAAACTTGGTTTCACAAGTCTTAGTGCTATCCGATTTTTAACATTATCCAATGCATGCATTGGATAACGTTAAAATCCTATGGGATGCATCAGATAATGTTAAAACTCCATAATTTTAAGCACAGGCTTTAGTGAACATTATCCGATGCATCCCATAGGATGTTAACTTTATGCGATTTTAGCGTTATCTGATGCAAATGTTATCCGAGGTACTGTATTACTGTATTGCATTTTTATACTACCCATGTTTTGAACAAATTCAACTCTTTTTAGAAAATCAGGTACTCTGGTGCTATTGCATTTAATATGTTGTCTTGCTCTTGTTTTAAAGTGTATCTGAGTTACCATTTTGAATTAACATTGTTTCTTCAGAATGACCAATGTTTTAAGTGGAGGTGGGGGTGGTGATGTGCCATCAAGTCAATTCTGACCTATCCCAACCCTTTTCGGGTTTTTTGGGTAGGGTATACTCAGAAGTGGTTTACCATCCCCTTCTTCTGAGGACATGTTGGAACTGTGCAGTTTGCCCAAAGCCACACAGGCTTGCACTTTCTGGAATGCACAGTGGAGAACCGAACTCCCAACCTATGGCTCTGCAGTCAGATACCTAATTCATGGAGCTCTCCAGCCAGCTCTTAAGAGAATCACTTTCAGATATACTAAGTAGTCTGGCCAAGTTATTCTGCTATGGTAATAGAGTAGATCATACTGCCAGCAACTCAACGCTGAGTGTTAACTAACCTGACAACCCTGAAGACTAATGGCCTTCAATGGTAAAGTCCACAGGGATGGGTGATGGTCCCCAAGTGGAGGCCAGCAGCTTCATCAATCCTGGCCTGGGGCCAATGAGGACTTTACCAGAAAGTGATTCGCGGAGCTGGATCAGTGGTAATGGTGTCATGCTGCAATGCAGAAGACAGATGAAAGGCCATGGCGTTATATTTGCAGGACAGTCTTCATAGCTGATCGCCATGATGATTGCCAGTATTTGGAATTGGATACGGCACAACAACAAGAAGAAAATGTAGTAAGCTGACAACTTTATATTAGGGCAGACTAAACACTACTGTTAGGTATCATTTGAGGCAAAGCAACCTTACATTGAAAAGTCTGTTCTAACAGCATCTTGTTTCAGTACTTTCTTGGCAAATTAATCTGTTTTGAAATTATTAAACTGAGAAACAGTGTGACCTCATTTGCAAGTCTGATGACTCAGGTACTTAGCACTGATAAATGTGCATGTATGCAAGGATAATGCTATAAAAGGGGAAAATGTATATAGCCTCAACTTTGGCTCAGAATCTAAATCTGTTAGTTTCTTGAACTCTTAGGCCAGACCTCTATTGCTTTTTACCATATATGGGAAAAATACTGAAAGGTGCTCTAATTAATGAACGAGGTATTGTCACATGTTGGTCACCTGTCTGGTCATGCACCCAGTAATATAACCAGTTTCACAATATCTTAGGTTTTATAGAAACCTGCACAAATCACTTAGACAAACTGCTCTGTTTGTCCTGGAATGAGTGAAGCCAGCGGGGTCAAATGTGCTGATGGGTGGAACAATTTTCTCGTCCTAGCAAACCCCTAACACCTTGACTGACCTAACTAAGCAGTGCTTTGAGAAAGTGCAAAAATTCATAAAATTAAGCACCTTTGGCTCTCACATCAAACCTGCAAGGTAGAATTTGCACTGCCCTCACAAAGTTATGGAAATCTGGTAGATGGTCAAAGCAAGGATAGGTTTTAAGTGTCATAAACCCTCTTGGTCCAAAACCTAAACAAATAAATTTCTTTTTAAAAATATTTTATTAAATATGGTATGAAGACTAAAAAAATGTAGGAAAGTTCAAAAACAGTCTCAAACTGTTTCCCCTATCGCACAACACAAGAACTAGGGGGCACTCCATGAAACTTTTGGGTACTAGTTCTCAAACAAATAAGAGAAAGTACTTTTTCACCCAGAGGATCACTGGTCTATGGAACTCCCTGCCAGAAGAAGTGGTGACAGCTGTCAGTCTTGACAGCTTTAAGAAAGGATTAGACAAGTTCATGGAGGACAAGGGTATCAATGGCTATAATTATGGCTACCTAAGGACAACCTCCGGGTTGGAGAGATAGGCAGGATATCTCTCTATGCCATTTCCAGGGAATCCTAAGCAGGTGAAGGCATCTGCTTGGGAATACCCTGAAGGAAATGGTGAGCCACTATGTGAGACAGAATGCTGGACTGGATGGGCTGTGGCCTGTTCCAGCAAGGCTGTTCTTATGTAAATAGTTGCATGACACTTCAAAAATATACTGGAGCAAATTATCAGTAAACGTCTCAGGAAGGAGCAATACAGAGCAAACACATAAGAAAATAAAGCTAACTAAACTACCTAGTATTTACATTGTAGCAGGCACTAACTACAAAGCCTGAGATGCCCAGACGAGACCAGTATTCATAATCCCTCAATTTTATGTATTTATGTATTTATTTATCTGATTTATGTTGCCGCCCAACTCCGAAGACAATTTCCAATCTCTTGAAAACCAGCATGCAGCTTGAACTTTGCCAGCTAGGCAAGGTGACTTCTGGGATTTTGCTTTCCTGCACAGTAAAAAGCAATAGGATTCTGGCCTTAGACTTCAAAACAGAAGGTATTTAGGTATCAAGGGTCTTAAAAGACTACTACATTTCTTTTAGAGCAGGGATTCCCAACCTAAGGCCCACAGGGTGGATCTGGCCCATAGCGTCATTTCATATGCCCCCAACTCACCAAGGGCATTCAAAAAACAAAATGGCTACCCGTTTTTAGCTGTTGGGACAAAATGGCCACCCCATTATGCAGGCAGAGCAAAATGGCCATCTGACCCTCGAAGCTGACTGAGAGTGTGACCTGGCACCCGGCTTGAAAAGGTTGGGAACCCATGTTTTAGAGTAAGGTTCTATGGGCCAGATTTCACTTATCAGATGTAGGATATTTTCTTTTGGTGTGGTGTATATGCACACTGGTATCGAGAGAACATTTGTATACAATACTGTCAGATCAGTTGAGCTACAAAACGTTTACTCAGTGACAATTCTATTAGTGGAAACAACTTTACAGAATAAGACCTTTGACCATTCACAGCAGAAGTGATAGGTGATAACAATCATTTTGTCATTGCTAGGTAACTTTGTGCCTCCAGTGAGATAGGAAGCCATTGTTTTTATTCATTTTGAGATTAGATTACATTCTCAAGAGCAGGTTTTTAAAGGTCTTGAAGATAAACAAGTAATGGATAGAATCAAACTTCCTGATAAGTCAGAACTTTAAGAAAATCGATCCTGTCCGTGGTTTGTTTGTCTTTTAGGTGTTTCAAGGCACTTTTCAATTCCAAGATGGCTTTTGAGTGCCCTAAGAAGGATTTTCAGAAGCCAAGATCCAAACAGGCTATGCCTAACTAGCCAAAGTGTTGCATGGAGGTCTTCCATCAGAGGCTCCATTCATTCCTGAGAGCCTCTTCAAAGGTTGTCAGATATACCAGAGCATATGTCTCCACAATATGATGCATGGATTTGGGAGTTCCATCATAATCTTTAGTCCAAAGACTGAAACTTTTTATGTGGATAAGAAAAGTGCTTTTCCTCTATCCTTCATTGCCCCAGAAGAAATGAGCAAGTCTCATATTGTGATGATGCACAGTGGGTGGTTTCAGGATTAGTAAGAATTGCCACTGCAGTGTCAATCTAACATAGGGGTTCCTTACCTTTTCAAGCCGGGGCTGGGTCACACTCTCTTAGTCAGTTTCAAGGGCCGGAAAGCCATTTTGTCTTGCTTGCATGGTGGGGGTGGCCATATTGTCCCAACAGCTTCAAAGTGGGTGGCCATTTTGTTTTTCGAATGCCCTTGCAAGGGCATTGTGGGCCAGATCCAGCCCACAGGCCTTAGGTTGGGAACCCCTGGTCTAACACAATTACTGTTGCTCTTGTTAGAGGATTTGAAGGGGAATGTTTCTTTAAAAAATATTTTTTTCGAAGCATTATAAAAACCATGTTTCCTGTCTTTCGAATCTCAGTTCCAGAGGTTGGATAGTATAAACTGTCCACTTCCTATTTATACTTCTAGGACTTTAATTGACTAACCTAAACGTGAACAAACCACAGCTGGGATTTTCTTTCTTTTGTAATCAACAGAACAACTTTATGTGTGCTAGAAGTTATTTTTTAAAAGGCAGAGTTGAAAGATGATCAATACTTTCAACACCCTTCTCAGATCCAGAGATTTGTATATGAAGAAAAACTTCCATTATGAATAAAAACACCCGCACACAAGCTGTACAGAGATCCTTAGAAATATGCATAAGACATTGTGGCATTTTCTTCAGGTTTGTTCATTGGATTGCAAGCATTGGTAAACATAGTGCCCAGATAGCAAAACATGTGTAGAGGGTTGTAGATTGATGGATAGTTCCATTTGAATTTATTTGGCCCTTCCTCTTGTTTTATTTAACTAAAAATAAATCTCATTTGTGCTGAAACAAGAGGGATGGGTGTTATGTCCCACCACTGTGCGATGAGGTAGCCTACTCTGCTCAGATCACATGTCATTGGTGATTTCAGGACTGATGTTCTAACATCTAGAGAACTTTTTTATTCCCTCCACCAACAGTTGTTGTGGAATCTGACTTTGCGAAATATGAAGGGACATTTGAAGACTATGTCATGGGAAGCATCGCAACATCTCTTGGAAAGATTAATCTCACAACTGGAGGAAGAGGTATTGTGAAAAGCCAGTCATCTTTTGGAAATCTACAAAGGCAAGAGGTTGATGTGCAGAAACTTATGACAGATATTAAAGGAAGGTAGGTATTCATCTTTAGAGTTGGCACTTTTAGGAGAGATTTGAAATACAGCAGAATCCCCCCCCCCCTGGAGCGTTATCAAAACCATGTTTCTTGTCTTTCAAATATCAGTTCTGCTTTTGGGAAAGAGATGCAGTTAAGAAAGTATGGTACTTAGTGGATAAAATCTTAAAATATTGCATAACTAATCTGATTTGGCTATGTAGTGTTGTTGATGTTCTGGAGAAGATATTAGAAGATAATGCTAATACAGGATTTGCTAACCAATTGAGTATCTGTTGCAACAAGCCCCTCCCTTTCTCTATAGCAGTGTTTCCCAAACTATGTTCCGTGGAACACTGATGGGCTTCAATTCCCAGAAGCCTAAGTCAGTACATTGGCTGGTCAGTGCTCTGAGGAATTGATTTAGGCTTCTGGGAATTGAAGTCCAAAAACCAAAGATTGCAAACACTTCTCTAGAGAAGAGTCGCAATGATAGTTTATGCTTCAAAACGGCATCCACATATTAAAAGCAGATCAGAAATGGGGTGTAGGTTTCAGATGTATGGGTATTTCTGTGTACAGTAAAACCCCGATTTACGAATGCCTTGAGATACGAATTTTTCAACTTACAAAATGATTTTTTCATAACCCGGGGTCCTGACTTACAAAAAAAACCCCAAGTTACGAAATACCTCGGGTTACAAAAATTCAGTTTTTTAGTGCCCAAAATGGCACTGCCGCCATTTTGTGCACTAAAAATCACTCCCAGCCACTCCCCCACACCTCTGGAAATGTAAGAAAAGGAAGCAGCAGCAGCCCAGACAGACTGTTGGAAACCTCTCCATTTATTTATTTATTTTAATGGATGCCTCGAGTTACGGAAAAATTCAAGTTACGAAATAGGCCAGAGAACCAATTTTTTTTCATAAGTCGGGGTTTTACTGTGTTTTTATATAATTTGGATTTCTCTTGCAAGGGTTCTGAGCACCGGAGATTCACTAGCTATGGTTGGAGGAACCACGTGACCTGCCCGCTCAACCACATGACCGACCTTTGGCACAAAAAGTTAAGGCACCCCGCTGTACAGCTTTGGACACCCTGCATTGTCCAGGATGCCCCTAGAAGAGGGGAACGACAAAATACTTATGAGTATTTTATACTTATAGAACCCTAAGAAAGTTTGCCACGTGTCAGAACTGACTTAATGGCACAACATGGCTGCTATTGTTATTTTTGTTCTATTTCTCTGTCATGGGGAAAGTCACTGTTCAATGGACAATTGTGATAGATAAAGCTACAGTATATGAATCTGCCCCAAGTATATAACATTTTAAGGCCTTTTCTTTGAGGAAAATCCAGAAGAATGAACATCTGTTGTGGCCTGTGGAGATATTGAACCATGCTCTCTCTGTTTACTCACTCCCTCCTGCATGTTTAAGAGGGGGAGCAAGTCTGAAATTAATCCTAGGAAATTTTGTATTTTGGATTGGATTAGTGAGTTAACTGACATGGGACTCAGCTTGGTGGAATGTGACAGAGGATTACGGCTCTGTTCTCTGGTTTAGTTAGAACAAAGAACAAAGCTCAGCATTATAGAACTGCAGGCTACAGTTTGGATAGAAATTGCATGACTCTTAGTTGTTCTAGTACTCAGGGATGGAGCAGAGATCCAAGTGGCAGGATTTGAGGCTCAAATACCTTCACATTTCCATTACTATGAAGATGTGCTACAACAGTGATTTGCGAACCTTGGCACTCCAGATGTTCTTGAACTTCAATTCCCAGAAGCCCTGATCAGCAGGAGTGAATTGAAGTCCAAGAACACCTGAAGTGTCAATGTTCGCCATCATGGTGCTACAGGAATTTAAATTCCGATATAGGAACTCTTCCCTCCTCGCACTTTTAGTTTACTCTTCTACTTGTCCTAATCAAGCAAGCAACTTTAGCCACACTGTGGGAGGCACAGTGGGGAATTGAAGTCCCAACCTCTGGCTCTGCAGTTAGATACCTAAACCACTGAGCTATCCAGTCTAGCTAAATAAACTAATGCTTCAGTTTCAGTACGAAGCCAATTTGTTGAGAAAGATAATCTTGCCTTTTGCAATATTCTGCAGCCAAATACACAGTTGTACATCTCGGCCCGTGGGGACCCCAGTGATGCAGTCAAAGTCCTTTCCAGTTGTCTGGAGGCGGTTGGGGCCTGGATGGGGGCGAATGGGTTACAGCTGAATCCTAGTAAGACTGAGTGGCTGTGGATGGGGGGTCCTGTGCTATCCCGGGAGCTGCCATCTTTGGTTTTGGTGCGCAATTTGGGGGACCGCCTGGATTCGTGGCTGCTGCTAGAAGAACAGTTGGCGGCTGTGGCCAGGAGGGCCTTTGCCCAACTTTGGGTGATTCACCAGTTGCACACGCTCCTGGACCGGGACTCTTCGCTCATGGTCACTCATGCTCTGGTGACTCCAGACTAGATCATTGTAATGCGCTCTACATGGGGCTGCCCTTGATGACCATTCGGAGGCTGCACCTGGTCCAGAATGCGGCGGCCCGGGTGGTGATGGGGTGTGGACGTTATGCCCATGCCTCACCACTGCTACTTTGGGAGCTGCACTGGTTACCCGTTTGCTTCTGGGTGCAATGCAAGGTGCTGGTTTTGACCTTTGAAGCCCTATATGGTAGTGGGCCAGGCTACCTTAGAGATCGCATCGCCCTAAGGACGTCTGTCCGTCCTACCAGAGCGGACCGGAGAGGCTCTCTAATAGTGCCATCGGCCACGGGGGCTCGCCTCTCTGGCACAAGGAGGAGAGCCTTCTCTGTGTCCGCACTGGCCCTTTGGAACCTCCTGCTTGTGGAACTGCATCTCCAGACGGAGTTGTTGCCCTTTAGAAAAGAACTAAAAACCTGGCTGGTGGGCCAAGTTTTGGGTGCAGGTGGAGGGGTGACTTCCGTTGGATGGTTGATATAGGGGAGGATGCCTGCTCCACGGTTTCTTCGGTTCCTGCACCCCTCTCTTTTTAGGGGTGGGTTCTTATTGCTGGTTTTTATATGTTTTTATCTGTTTTTACCCACTGTGTGAACCGCCCGGAGTCGGCTTTGGCTGAGTGGGCGGTATAGAAATTTAACAATAAATAAATAAATAGATTAAGTATACTGTACATTTTTATGGACAGATTAAACTCTTATCTGAATCTTAAAGAAGTAACGGAGGAGTTACTTGTGAATAATGGAGTTATTTGTGAATAATGCCTCACAGAGTGCTAAAAGATCTGATTATTAACTTTATTTGGGTAATAGATCCTAGACCTATGATGGCGAATCTTGGCACTCTATGTGTTCTTGGACTTCAGTTACCAGAAGTCCAAGTCTGCACTCCTGCTGATCAGGGCTTCTGGGAATTGAAGTTCAAGAACTGCCGGAGTGCCAAGGTTCACCATCACAGTTATAGACCAACACTTGTTAAACAGCTGGTAACTAGAAGGATGCTTCCTTTGTTGGAATTGTCCAACATGGTCCTATCTAACCCATCACCTTCTGGATGTATAGGCCTACAGTTCCCATTATACCTAGTTAGCATGAAGAATTTATTTCTTTATTACATTTTTATACCACCCATCTGGGATATTTCCCACTCTGAGCGGTGTACAAACAAATAAACAACAGAAAAATAAAAAACAACAAAATAAAATAGATGACAAAATAGATGTACAGATTGGTTTGCCAAAAATCATAGTAGAGATTCAATGTAAAATAAAGATCACCCCTGCTCGAACGCCAGTCACATCCAACTCTAGGTTTTGTTGCTAATCTCAATTTCTAGCCAAAGAGCCAGTGCTGTCTGCATCTGCAGATGTTTTTGTGAACATGTGGCAGGCATGACTAGACTAGTGTATAAAACGCTGTTTGCCTTCCCATCAAAGTGGTACCTATTTATCTACTTGCAATTTCTCGCTTCTTCTTTCGTGTCCCTATCAGACCCTGGACTGCCAAAATGAAGCCAATTTCTTTGCTTTGTTGTTGCCTAAACCCAATTCCTCATCGATGCAGGTCTCTGGCAGCAATTGGGAGACCAGTAAATGAGCCGGACTCTGTGTCTCTCCACATCCACAACGTGTGTTGTTGTCCGCCAGCAGCCCCCACTTGAGCATGATGGTCTTGCATTTAAGGATTCCAACCCTCAGCCTATTCAGGGTCCTCCAACAGACATAGTGAAAATTGAGATCTTCTTGCTTTCAAACTGCCAGGTTGGCAGGAGCTGGGACAGAGACGGGCACTCACTCCATCATGCAGCACTCGGGTCTTGAACTGCTGACCTTCCAGCCATCAAATTCAGTGTCTTAACAACTAAGCCACTGCAGTCCCAATATTCAAGGTACTTCCTAGCAAATGAACAGCAATGTTCTGTTTTGTATTCACTGACAACTGTTTCAATAGGCCACCTATAGGCTACTCTTGCCAACCTAGCAGTTCGAAAGCAAAAAATTACAAGTAGATAAATAGGGACCACTTCAGTGGGAAGGTAAACAATGTTCTGTGCACTCCGGTGTCTAGTCATGCCTGCCACATGACCACGGAAACGTCTGCAGAAGCAGACAGTGCTGGCTCTTCAGCTATGGAACAGAGATGAGCACTGAACCCTAGAGTCTGATACGACTGGCTTTCGAGCAAGGGTTAACTTTACCTTTACTAGGCTACTATAGCACACATACATGAAAATAATTTCCAGCATCTCATTCTGTTTGTTTCTGGTCAGCTCGCAAAGTGACCATGCAGAATTTGTTCTGGCTCGATACTAACTTTTCTGTAACATGCTTGGCATTTCATATACAAATGTTGAATTGTCACTGGAAGATTTGTTTCAGGTGTGTACAACACAGTATATAATCTCTCTTTCTCTGTCATTATCATCATCATCATCTTAATTACCTCTTTTCCCAGGATTCAAATCCCTTCTCTTCTTTATTTTAATGTTTAGCAAGAGAAATAGTGCTGAGTTGACTAAGACATTGTGAGCATTTGAATTGGTGCTGCATCAGTTTAGCGCTATCACACAAAACTAGAGAAAAAATATTGTTACATATTTGCATTACAGTTTCCAAATTGCATTGCAGTTGTAGCCTTTACCAATGGATGTAGAAGGCATGCTGAATGAATAGGTTTCACTTCCATACTATACTCCTTTGATGGCAAACCTTGGCACTCCAGATGTTCTTGGACTTCAATTGCCAGAAGCCCCAGCACCCTGTGAATCCATACGAATGGGTTTACTGTGATTCATCTGGCCCGTGCTGCCCTCATCGCTCCTGGAAGCGGAAGTAAAATGCACCTGTACGAGCACGTTTTACTTCCGCTTCTGGGAGCGACGAGGGCAGCATGGGCTGAATGAATCACAGTAAACCCATTTGTGTGGATTCACACGGTGCTGGGGCTTCTGGGAATTGAAGTCCAAGAACATCTGGAGTGCCATGGTTCACCATCATGGCTATACTCCATTCTGAACATTATTAGATGTAATTGAGACATGCCCAACAATGGCCCTAAAGAATCGATATAGGCAATCACTCAAGCCAAACACGAGATTGAATAATGAGACAAAAAATATCAAAAATTCAAGCCCTGCCAGTCAAATAAAATATACTATGTACTCATGCCAAACGTATTGAATCTATTTGAGTGTTGCCACTAATATCATGTGGCTGGCAAGGATAAAACAGCAGACCAAATGCCCATTAATCTCTCCCTGAGTCTTGCAGTTTATCACTGAAGAATCATTATGGACAATGTACTGTGTACAGTTGCTAAAAACATTTTCCCCCAGTAAAACTTTTTGTGCATTTCATTCTTCTTTTCTTTGCAGAACAATAAATATGCACAATACAATGCTCCAGCAGATGCTTGAAAGAAAGAAAGAGGTTCTTTGTGTCTTGACAGAAAGAATAATAACAACTCAGAAATGTTTAATATCTGAACATATTCAGACAGAGGAAAAAATTGCAAGTATGGTGGGGATACAAACAAAAGTGATCAAGGTAAGAAAGCTTCCATTAATGTTTAAGACTAATAATATAAAAAACAGGAAAGGACATACAGAAATTTAAAACATGCCATTAATATTTAAGACTCACAATATATAACAAAAATAAATAAATAAAATAAAGGACAAAATATTGTGGCACCTTAAAGACTCTCGTAACTGCTGACAGAACATTTTGTTCTTGTTTTCTCTCTCTGTTCTCATAAATTTTCATAACACATTAAGGCTAACCATGGCTACCTCTTTGGAAGATTAACAATGTTTGTTCCTTTAGTTCAGAGGTCGGCAATCTCTGACCTGTGGGCTGGATCTGGCCTGTGGTTCCAAATCATCCGGCCCGCACTCCCACTCCAGCCGCCGCCACCAGAAGCAGTCACAGATGCGTTTACGACAGCCGTGGACGCGTTTATGGTGGGGTACACCATTCGAGCTCCCTCAACTGTCTGAGGGAACGTGACCTGGCCCCCAACCTTAAAAGGTTGCCGACACCTGCTTTAGTCCCTCTACTTTTCTGGTGCTGAAAGTTTTCTCAGCAAATGTGCTGTGACTCCTGTTTTGTCCATATTGTGTAGTGAGATAAATTGAGGGACATTTTCTTTAGCAAGCTCTTTTATGAGTATTTTTGTACATTGAAACTTATGTAAGAATCAAATATGGAAAAAGTTACTCTTTTAGACTACAGACTAATTTTTGTTAGCTGACTTGCAAATATTTGAAAAAAATTTTTTCCAGCACTACAGAACCAAACATGTTTTTCTCCTTGACATTTTATCTTTAAGTTATTGCACCATTGAATCAAACCAGTATAAATTAAAGAACAGATTACTATCTCCCTCAGGTGTCGGTGAGCGAAGATGGGAATGTGATGAAGGATTCTAATGTGATTTTGGAGATCCCTGCTCCCACTGCTATTGCTTATGGTGTAATAGAGCTGTATATAAAACATGATGGTCAATTTGGTGAGTAATTTGCACACTATTTCACTTTCTTCCCTTGAGCAGCATTACAAAGGCTGCTACTCGATGCATGATGCCTTTAATGACAATTTAATACAGTTGCTCAAGTTGTTCATTGTCTAGTACTTTTTGAGTTAAGTTGTGGAGGTTGGAATAAAAGGGTCTTTCACTTATTCATCACTGTTGAAAGTTGCTCGTTTGTTAGATTTGACAAGGTACTTCTCATAGCTGTCAAGCACCCCGTATTGGCCGGGAAACTCCCATATGTTACCCTCTTTCCCGCCATTCTCCCATATTAGTTAGACTGCAATGCCCTAATGCTGCCACTGGAGGGCTGCACAGGATAAGCATAGCTGTCAAGTTTCCCATTTTGGCCACGAAATTTCTCTTATTTTCAAATCCAAAACTTGACAGGTATGCTACTTCTGCATGGGAAGGTGACTGCTAGTCCTCTTTCTTTCTCCTTCCATATGTGCAAATGTATGACCATAAATATAATAGTGTGCACTCACATTGCTTATGTTTAAAAAACCATCTGTATCACTGCAAATGCACAATCATATTAGTGGTACAAGAGTCTTACTCTCCAACTGATGTATTTGCCAGAGTCAGTCTAGTTTTTTTTTTTTTTAATATTTCATTCAGTGGCTGTAATCCATTGTTGCTCACACATTGTCTCCCTTTGTGCTGGAGTTTCTGAGTCTTCTTTTCAACAGTTTCCTCTCCATTAAATCTCTAGGATACATTTTCACGGACCTATAAATTATGTTTAAAACAACAAATATTTAGCACTTCGGGATTTTAACCTAAAATTCCTACTACCATTCTTTTTTCCTCAACTTTCTTCTCCTATTTTCTTATAGTCTGCTCTTTTCTGAAAACTGAACTTCTTCAAACTCCAGTTTGGGAATTCAGTGAAAAGAGACTTTGAAAGGGAAATTTGCACACAGCTATAAAAACAGGTAGAACTTAGAAAAACTTTTTGTACTACATGTTCCAGGATCCCCCAGTGCAGTGATGGTGAACCTTGGCACTCCAGGTGTTCTTGGACTTCAATTCCCAGAAGCCCTGATAAGTAGGAGTGCTGACTTGGGCTTCTGGGAATTGAAGTCTATGAACACCTAGAGTGCCAAGGTTGAGGCTCTTTTCATGTCCCCAAGATCTTTTCCCACCGAAGTGGTCCCTATTTATCTACTTGAAAATTCTCGCTTTTGAACTGCTAGGTTGGCAGGAGCTGGGACAGAGACGGGCACTCATTCCGTCATGCAGTACTCGGGTCTTGAACTGCCGACTTGCCAACCTTCCAGCTAACAAGGCGAGCTTCTTATTAGCCACCACTGAGCCATCACAGTCCCTTACCCAGATACTGTGCATTGCTTTTTTTATTTTTTAAAACAAAATGTGCCTATCACTTGATAGTACTGTATTGGAAAAAACAATGTTTGTTTAACTATGGAGGATACCTTGAATAGCCATCCAGAGCACTATCTAAGAGGCAACATGGACACTTAACATCAACCAAGAAGGACTGCAAACCAGGTGGTGTGGGGGGTGGGGGTGGGGTGGGACGGGAGGTAATTCTATTGATTTGACTTCAATTGGCTTCACCAAGTGGGTAGACCAAATTTTATTCCCAGTTCTCCATTGGAAGTTTGCCGTATTTCTGTGTAACTCCCTTCCTGGCTATATAGGAGCCTTGAGCTTCATAGGAAGACAAGGAGGGAGGGCAGCCTTTTGTTTGATAATTTAGGATTGTAGTGGCAAACCCTTGGCACTCCTGGTGTTCTGGAACTTCAATTCGCAGAACCCCTGATCAGCAGGAGTGCTGACTTGGGCTTCTGGTAATTGACGTCCAAGAACACCAGGAGTGCCAAGGGTTTGCCATCACTGACTTAGGAGAGCGAGTCCAACCAAGAGCTACTAGGAGTGGAATTTGAAACCTATGTTCCTGATTTTGTGTTTGCAGGCTACTTTTTGTAATGCATCTTTAAGAAACAGACCTGGCACAGACATCAGCCATGATTTTTGGTGCACATATTGATCATTGTAAATCAGGGGTTCCCAACCTTTTCAAGCCGGGGGCCGAGTCACGCTCTCTCAGTCAGTTTGGAGGGCTAGATGGCCATTTTGCCCTGCCTGCACGATGGGGATGGCCATTTTGTCCCAACAGCTTCAAAGGGGTGGCCATTTTGTTTCTCAAATGCCCTTGGAGGGGGGGCACATGAAATGGCACCATGGGCCGGATCGGGCCATTGGGCCTTAGGTTGGGAACCCCTGTTGTAAATTGAAAAGACATATTTTATACATACAGTACTTAGTTTCTTGCCAGGTTGGCATTTCTGAGTTCATTACCTTCTACCCTTCTTGACTCTGGTTTCTGCTCTATCCTCTTCAGCATTCTGTTATCTTATCTCTCAAGCCGCATAAGAAAGAAATGCTTTGCTATCTCAGTTTGCCCCTCCTTGTTACTCATATGGAGGTGGTGAGGTTGATTGGGAAACTGGTGGAATTTGCTTCACAACCTGGGAAGATTACTTTTTAAACAACGACTCTGAGAATCCTTCAAGCAGCATGGCAGATAGTCTGTTAGATTCTGAGAGATTTAGTTTTTTAAAAAAATTACTACTTCTCAAACTCTAGTGCAGTGTTTCGTAACGTTTGGGTTTGGGCTTCACTTCCCAAAAGCACTGATCAGCCATTGTACTGACTTATGCTTCTGGGAATTGAAGCCCCCCTGTGGAGTGTGAGCCCCACGTTGGGAACCACTGCTCTAGTGCCTAAAATGCCCTTCTTTTTGCAATGATGATTAGCAGATGGAGTGTGTTACCAGAAGAATCATATTTTACCCAGTATTCAAAATGTCATCCTAGCACCTCATAAAATAAACATAAATTGGCCTGCAAATGTAGATAATAGAGAAACCAGGCTGCATCCATTGCCCAGGGAGATCATGCTATTGTCTAGCCCCATGAGAGTAGAACTACTGAATCAATGGGATTTATGCTTCACAATATTGAGAAATTGAACACTTTCCCTGCTTGTCTGCAGAGAGGCAGGAGAAGTGGAATTATGCAATCGTTGATGATGTGCTGAATTAGTTAGGTTAAATTAAAAGATATTTTCCTTTCCTTTTGTCTATTGCTGAATGAAAATGCAGTTGCAGGCAACTTTTCCTTTAATCTTTTAACAATCTAACAGTTATTGCATCCACAACAGGCAAGGGGGGCGGGGGGCGGAGCCCTGCCGCAGTTAAGCAACATGGAAGAGAAGCCAGGCCACCCGCCAACTGCTGTGTCTGAAGCCCCTGCCCCGCCTGCTGGGCAGGCCCGGTGGAGCATGCCATAGGCAGAAGATTGCCACCATGGCCAGTAATGCACTCTAAAAAAATACTACCCACACTCTGGGCGTGGCTAATTGGGGGCATGGCTATCTGTGGGCGTTGCCTCAAACCCCTCCCTCAAGAATAAAGAAAAAAAGAAATAAAACCTACCTTGCTCTCTTGCTTCGCCCGTTGTCCCAGAGATGAGGAGGAATAGTCCCAGAGCAGCCAGGCACTGCTGGCAGGTCAGCCTCTCACCGTCCAGGCACGCTTTCACCGGCGGCGCTGCTGGGAGGTGAGCAGGATAGGTTGGTGGGCTGGCCGGCCTCCCCTCCCAGTGCCGCCAGAAACACTTCCCATTCGCCTTGCCCAGGGCCGAAGGTGTGCGGGAAGTGCGGAGGTGAAAGTGTGCCTTCGGCCCTGGGCTAGGCACATGAGAAGCATTGCCGGTGGTGCTGCTGGAAGGTGGGCGGGGCAGGGTGGTGGGCTGGTGGCTTCCCCCTCCCAGTGCCGCTGGAAACGCTTCCCATTCGCCTCACCCAGCCAGGGCCGAAGGCACGCTTTCACCTCTCCACTTCCTGTGCGCCTTCTGCCCTGGGTGAGGTGAATGGGAAGTGTTTCCGGCGGCACTGGGAGGGGGAGGATGGCCAGCCCACCAACCTGCCCCGCTCACCTCCCAGCAGTGCCAGCAGCGGCTGCTCTTCCTCCTCTTCTTCCTGGCTCCTGGTCACATCCGGACTGTGGGGAGAGGGTGGGGAGGAGGTGGCCATGGTGTGGCAGGGAGGTGGGCATGGCCAGCCAGGTGGGCGTGGCCTGGGGGAATTTCCGCTACCGGTTAGCAAGAACCGTTGAGAACCGGCCTCAGTGCTTCACTGACTGGGGCTTATAGCCCCCCCCCCCCCACACACACACACACGTAACCCTGTGGCCCAGTTCAGGAAAGCCCGCGGCCTGGTGGTTGGGGATCCCTTTTCTAGAGAGTCTTAGTAATTCAGAATAGCTTGGAGCATAAAAAGCTAGACTATACTCCTGCTGCTGATCTGTCTGTCTGTTTATAACATAGAAATATACACTGGGCAGCAATGTATGTCAAACAGCATGTCATCTTTTAGTTTTTTCTCTCAATGTACAGAGAGGCGTTCTTTTTGAAGAAAGTTAATAAGTAATCATGAGTCAGGCTCTATTATTTCTTTCAGCCTTTCTTGATAATTTAAATGCAACTATTCTCATTGACAGAATTCTGCTTGCTTCATGAACAACAAGGTGGGTTTGAAAGAGAGAGCACAGAAGGGTCATCTCACCAGTCTTCAGCTTTCATGGATAATCTATTTCCCCATCTTCTGGATGCCGTGGATAATGAGAAGCAGCATAGTCCACTAAGCCCTATTCCCGGTGGTGCTTCACTGAGCATTCTAAGAAAAGGTAGGCCAGGAGACGTGGTATTGTTATGTGCTATCAAGTGAGAACTGACTTATTGTAATCCTAATAGACTTTTATAGCAACTGAGATCTTTAAAGAACGGTTCACCAGTTCCACTCTTTCAGTGTCTTTCCATGGCTGAGTGGGGATTCAAACCCTAGTCTCCAAAGTCCTAGTCCTGTGATGGCGAACCTTGGCACTCCAGATGTTCTTGGACTTCAATCCCCAGAAGCCCAAGCCCCCATGAATCCACACGAATGGATTTGCTGTGATTCATCCAGCCCATTGCTCCTGGAAGCAGAAGTAAAACACGCCCATACAAGCGCATTATACTTCTGCTTCCAGGAGCGACAGAGGCAGCAGGGGCCGAATGAATCGCAGCAAACCCATTCGTGTGGAGTCATGGGGGCTTGGGCTTCTGGGGATTGAAGTCCAAGAACATTGGAGTGCCAAGGTTTGCCATCATGGGACTAGTCTGTCACTCCATCCACTGCACCACACAAGGTACTCTGGAGAAGTGTTAAGAGCTATGAAATAATGGGAACTGTAGTTCTCCAGTTTCTGGGGAGGTACCTCTGTGGGACTGTGGGTGGCTAAGATGCTGAACTCGCTGACTGGAAGGTCGGAGTTCGATTTCCGGGTACTGCATGACGGAGTGAGCTCCCATCTCTGTCCCAGTTCCTGCCAGCCTAGCAGTTCGAAAGTAAGAAATAGCAAGTAGATAAATAGGGACCGCTTCGGCGGGACGGTAAACAGCGTTCCGTGCACTCTGGTGTTGAGGCATGCCTGCCACATGTCCACGGAAACATCTGCAGATGCAGACAACACTGGCTCTTTGGCTATAAACAGAGATGAGCACTGAACCCTAGAGTTGGACACGACCGGCTTTTGAGGAAGGGTGACCTTTACCCATGTGGTACCACTGAAGGTATGGGGGTCACTACATAATAGATATGGGCAGGTTTTCTTTTGCCTGAACAACAAGCCTCATATCCTGAGTAGTACAGTGGAAAGCCATCTTCTCCCTCTTCCCCTGGCTGCCTGGAAGAGTACCTTTACAAAAATACACTCACACATGTTCACACTATGATTCCCTGGCCCCTGCATTTTAAATAAGTAGCCAGGTCAAGGTGCAGGACAACCATTGATCTCCCAAAGCTGCGTGATATTTAATTTAATTTAAAATTTCTACACCGCCCACTCAGGCGAACCTGACTCAGGGCGGCTTACATCACCTCTAAAAACATATTAAAAAACCCAGTTATCCCACCCACCCACCCAGTACATAAAAAGAGAAGGAGAAAGGACTCCTGATAACTATCTTGTGTGAGCCAATAGGCGGGGGGCGTATTACCATTAGGACCCCATACCTGCCCTGCCAGCCAGGTTTTCAAACCTTTCTTAAAGGGCAGCAGTTCTGTCTGTAATCTTAGCTCTGTTGGCAGGAGGTTCCAGAGGGTTGTTGCAGACACGGAGAAGGCCCTCCTTCGTGTGCTAGAGAGATGTGCCCCTCTAGCTGATGGTGCAACTAGAGAACTCCTCCGGTCCACTCTGGTTGGGCAGGCATACACTCTTGGGGTGATGCGGTTTCTCAGGTATCCTGGCCCATTACCATATAGGGCTTTAAAGGTAAATACCAGCACCTTGAATTGCACCCAGAGGCAAACTGGTAACCAGTGCAGCTCCCAAAGTAGCAGTGAGGCATGGGCATAATGTCCACACCCCATCACTACCTGGGCAGCCGCATTCTGGACCAGCTGCAGCCTCCGAATGGTCATCAAGGGCAACGCCATTTAGAGTGCATTGCAATAATCTAGTCTGGAGGTCACCAGAGCATGAGTGACCATGTTTGTCCCAAATGCTAGCACTTTTCAGGTATTCTTCCGCATCTAGGCCAGACATGAAACTGCCAAAATGAAGGCAACCTTTTGGTGAGTTAACTCTGCAATTTCTTTCACCTGACCTAGTGTGAGAAAGATTAGCCGGCCACACAAGGTTGCTGTTGCCTGGGGTATGCCCGATTGTGGTTCAAAAATGCTACAGTCTTCAAGGAGGCTCATTCTGTGTACCCCATGTTTCAAATTGTTTTCCCCAGTTAAGATACATGCATTGATTAGCTCTTGTTTCCCCTGGGCAAAAATGCAGTGGCATTGAGGAAAGCAGATTGGTGGAGTCTTTTTTTAAAATATTTTTTTATTAAATTTTTGACAGACATACAAAAAGAAAAAAACAATAACAATACAATATAATGATAAATCAAAAACAACATCAATACATTGTTAGCTCAAATTCATAGGAGTTAGCACATAATAATACTTAAACTAATTATTTACCATATAACCACCAACACTAGATACCACATTGTAAATTATTACACAATCATAACAATAAAAGCTTTCTGTGCTACCACTATTATTATTTTTTAATAGTTACACATCACCCTATGAATATATACAATGCCCGGAGAGTTTAGTTTCTATTTCAACTCCAAAAACCTCTTTGAGATGGTACAGGTCCTGAGCTGTCATTTACCATAAGAGAATGATCCACGAATGGTTTCCAAATATTCCAAAACCTATTCTCTTTTAATTTATCTCGTTTTACTTTGATCTCTCATGTCAATTTGTCGTTCAATGCTAAACTCCACATTTCTTTATACCACTCTCCAATCTGTATATCAACATCATTTTTCCAATTTCTAGCTATACATTGTCTACCCGTAGTTAATACAATTTCCAGTAATTCTTTTTCCTCCTTATTCAAACCCAAACCTTCCACATTTGTTAGAAGAATGGTACCTGACACCAACTTAACACTTTTACCCATTATTTCACCAAACTCCCCTTCTATTCTTCCCCAAAAATCCCTTATTTTTTTACAACTCCACCACATGTGTTCATATGTTCCATCCGTTTCTTTGCATCTCCAACATAATTTGTCTCTTTTATTATCCATCTGATAAAGTCTTAGTGGTGTCAAGTACCATTGCCACAACATTTTAAAATTGTGTTCTTTGATTCTTACAGACATTGTTCTCATAATCCTCTTTTTCCATTTATTTCTCCATTCAACCTCCCCAATTTTTATATTCAAATTTTGTTCCCACTTCCGTTTCAGATCTTCCTGTGGATCTTTACCCTTATTCAATATAGTATAAAGTTTGCTTACAAGACCCTTAATACTCCTTTCCCCTTTTCTGATCTTTATTACCAATTCTTCAAATTCCGTCTTTGTTCTATCTATCCCTACTTCTCTTCTATATTTTTTATTCCAGTTATCCACCTTTAATTTCTGAAACCAATCCAAATTTAACTTCTCAAATATTTTTTTCTCTTGATATCATCATCACAAGCTTTTAACCAATCCTTCAGTAAGAGCATCTGATTTTTATCCAATATTTCTTTTTTTTTCCTTATCTAATTTTATTGGAAAACACACCATATCAGTCAATTCCAAAATTGGAGAGAGATTTGGGACCATATCTTTCTTTACCTTTTTCCACACCTCCATGAGTATTATCATAGTATTATTTGACCTTTTCGGCTTGTCCTTTATTCCCAAGAAAATCATATTACCAATATTTCTATACTCTTTCATCTCCAATTCCTCCCAAATTGCCTTTTCTCTTGCCAGAATCTTCACAACATTCTTGATTTGGAAGGCTCGATAGTATGCTAACAAATTTGGCATGCCCAAACCCCCTTCTTTCTGAGACAAATACCAAAGCTTCTTTGAAAGTCTAGATTTTTTACCTCCATTACAGAAACAATTAAACATCTTTTGAAATTCATTAATTTCCTTCTCCTTCAAATGGATCGCTAGTGCATCAAATAAAAAATTAATCTTTGGTAGCAAAATCATTTTACAAATTGCAATCCTTCCGAACCATGACAGCTTCAACTTCTGAAACTCTTGTATTTTACTCTTAAATTCGACTTTCAAGCTGTCATAGTTCAATCATTTAAGTTCTTCTAATTTATTTGAAATAATTATCCCCAGATATTTCAGCTTATCTTTAATTTGTATATTAAATGTCTCCACTATCCTTCCCATCTCGCCAACCCCCAAGTTACACAGCATCAATTCTGATTTATCCCAATTTATCATTAATCCGGTGGAGTCTTTTAACGTTTTTCCAGCATTTTGTTCCAACAAGGGTACCATCTAGATCAGTGGTTCCCAACATGGGGCACATGCCCTACAGAGGAACATCAATTCCCAGAAGCCTAAGTCAGTATATTGACTGATCAGTGCTTTGGGGGATTGACTTAGGCTTCTGGGAATTGAAGTCCAAAAACCAAATGTTGGGAAACACTGATTTAGACGAGAGAGAGAGAGAGAGAGAGAGAGAGAGAGAGAGAGAGAGAGAGAGAGAGAGAGAGTACCCCACATGTTTCCTGGAAAATTCCTACATTACTTGTATGTCACTCTATTTCAGTCTCCTGATTGGTAGATGAGGCAAGAAATAAATCAAATGAACATGGGTCTTCTCTCCACCAGCATTTATATTTATACATTTTTAATTCGCTAGTTTTAAAAATATTTTCTCTATGTTGATTTGTGTTGGTAATAGGATCCTAAAACGTGAAATGGGAGCTTAAGTATATTTTCCCACTTTGCTTCATCTGCCTCTTTGTCTATGTGTCTAATAAAAATGATTTTTAAAATTGTGAATTATTTAATGGAAAAACTGCTTCTGAAATGTGCTCCTTTGATTCTGCTGGGAAGGCACATTGTCCCATGCTGTGCACCTAATTTCAAACTATTCCAGTTATAGAGCGTCTCTGCCAAATTGCTCCAAATTAATAATACTTTCGGATGCAGGCATGGAACAGCCATTCTTGAGAGCATTTACTACACAGCATGAACACATTTTCTCAATTAAATTCCTCAGCAGAGGCTTAGTTCACCTCCTTAGCCTCTGATTCTGGTTTTTTGTCTCTCTGGGTGTTTGCCACCTTTTCCTGAGAAACGGTGGAGAGCAATTGACATGCACACTGTGGATGAAGGTCAGATTGAGAGACTGTTTTCCCAGGGTGGTGAAAAATAAATGCTTTATCTTGTGACAATAGAAGGTGCCCCTTGAAAACATGAATGATTGTAAGAAGAGAAAATGCAGAGCGCATCTGTATTTACATTTTCCTACACTAAGCTCTTTAGGTGGTTGCATTGTCTACTACAGCTGAAGTTTTTCACAGCTTAGAAGACTCTGACCTTGATTCTTCTGTTTCATATATATATATAATATTTATGTGTTAGCTGTGTAGAGTGTCGTAAAAAACAGACTCACTATGGCCTTGCTGTACTATCCAATAAGATGGTTTTGCACTAGAGACAAGCCCTTGGTCCATTTCACCTTATATACCTATTTCTAACATCAGCTCACTGATTTGCCCAGACATGCCCAGCCACTGCTGGAACATGCATGCCACCAGGGGACGTGAGTCAGCTGAGGCGACAGCAAGCATAGTGGTAGCTGCAACTGTTATAATGTTCCCAGGTAAAAATACATTACCCAATTACCAACCATTTGAATAGCTATAGCACAGCTTAAAATATGTACGTGATAGGCAAATTCTGAGTTTAGATTTGGAACCTCAGCACACTTGATATGTAAATCACATGTGTTATTCTCAGTAGCAAAATCGTTGTTGTGCAGTGTTTTTCATTAGGTGAGGGAGAAATGTTATTACTAATTGTTATATTATTATTTTTTAAAATAGTGCCTTGTGTACTCCAAGCTTGGATGGTTATAGGTTACAAGTCTAAATAAATAAATACTTCCATATTCTAGTTCTTACATTATTAACGCTTGCTTAATGTATCCTTTTTATCTTTGAAAGGTACCCTTCAGTTAAAGACCCAGTTTCAGCCTTTTACACGCCTGTCAGAAGGAAATCAAGAAGCTTTATACCAAATACTCTGTGAACTTCTGCTCCATGAAGAAATGCTGATTCACCTGGAAGATGTGGTACTTCTGTTATCTAAACACATGCACACTCTATTTCCCTCTCTCCTTTTTTTCTTTAAAATGGCACTTTAGCGGGAAGGAAGACTGCCTTTGAGTACGTTAAGGGCTGACATGTTTCTAGCCCAGTATTTATTCCCTCATTGACTTTGAGCTGGATCTTGACTTAGTCACACACAAAATACAAGCCTGCTGAAATCAATTCACCATATATAAAGCTAGTGAAATCAGTTTAAGTCAATGAGGCTGACATGACTCACGGACTGAGGAAGATGAGATCACCCCAGTATTTTGGGGTGGCATCCTGTCTCAGTCATGTGCCACTTTTGTGATTAGGAAGACATTGAAAAATGAAGTGCCCCCCCCCCATGTTTTTCTAAAAATAGTTTAAATTTCAAATGATGACAATTGTTAGCATTCCACCAGATCTAGGATGGACTGGTTCAGTAATGTGGAATCATGACATATCATTATGAAGACAAGTGATGTGATTATGTGTCTCTCCCCCCCCCCCCCCCCCCCCACTACTTTTAAAACATGTTTTCAAAAAGAATTAGGACAGAGAGCGCTTCCCTCTCTGTCTCAGCCCCTGCCAACCAAGCAGTTCGAAAGCAAGAAATTTCAAGTAGATAAATAGGGACCACTTTGGTAGGAAGGTAAACAGACAGCACTGGCTCTTTGGCTATAAACAGAGATGAGCACTGAACACTAGAGTCAGATACCACTGGCTTTCGAGCAAGGGCGATCTTTACCTTCAACTTCTATAAACTTGTTAATGGGACTTACATTAGTCATTACTCCCTTAAATCCAATTGTCTTTGATTTGATAAGGGAAATAGGATTAAATCCAACTCAAACAAACTGCGTCTGTTTCTTCTCATTTTTATAGCTGGATCATATTTGTTCTGAAGACAATCCAACATCCTTGGGCATGAAACCATCAGAGGAACAAAATATCAGCCGGTTCATGGACCTTCTGGGAATCCATTTACAGAGTAAACCGTCGATACACCAGGATCCACCGTTCTGTAACAAAGAGCTCCTTTTTGCTGCTCACATCCTCCTCAGTGCGGTGGCAGGTACTAAATAGAAAATAGTAGCTTTGATGTTAAGATCCTCTGTCCCCACACAGCTTGTTTTGGTTGCAACAAGGGAGCAGAAACAGAATGTGTCATTTGCATAATGCTTGGCTGGGTAGACTGTTGAGCAATGGGCAAATCTGGCTGAGACTGGTGAAAGCACAAGGCTTTTGCATAGTTTAAGCGCACAAAACCGAGCCTTATGCAAGAAAGCAATCAACCCCAACTAGCATTGAATGCTGGGTTTTAAAATTCAGATTTACAAGGCGATTGCTATTCTCACTGTACAGTGAATGTCTCCACAGCTGAAGCAGAAAGATGAGATTCAAGCTTTCATGTGATGCTGGGGGTATAACTTACAGTATTTGCAGTCCAAGTGTCATTTGAAAATGTGACATAACACTGAATTTACAACCATGATGGCAAACCTTGGCACTCCAAATGTTCTTGGACTTCAATTCCCAGAAGCCCAAGCCCCTGTGAATCCACATGAAGGGGTTTACTGCGATTCATCTGGACCGCGCCACCCGCGCTGCTCTGCAAGTGGAAGTAAAACGCGCCCATGGGCCGGATGAATATGCAGTAAACCCCTTTGTGTGGATTCAACGGGGCTTGTGCTTCTGGGAATTGAAGTCCAATAACATCTGGAGTGCCAAGGTTCGCCATCACAGATTTAGAAAGTCACTGAACCACCAAAGAAAATTAATGTTGGTCAAGAATGTCACGTAAATGCTACCTTCTTGTGAAGTTAGTCTCCAGTTATTAAACAAAAGGTTCACAAATCCAAGCTACTTTCATGAGAGGAAAACTGTTTTTTAGTAGGCAAAATCTAATGTGCTGTTCCTTCTTGCCTAAGTAATACTTACACCTCCTTGATTCACAGCAAATGTGAGACCTTAGTAAGATCTACCTCATCACTCCTTGTTGCCTGCATAAAACTGTGTCATTCTGTCACAAAAAAACCCCTTCTATGTTTGGATGTCTCAATAGTCAGATTCCCAATCATGGAATATACATAAGTATATAGAACTACATTGACCATAGATACATCTGTACTCAACATGCAAGATCAATGATCATGTATTCTAGAATTTATTCATCATTGGATTTTGTAATGATGTAACTATAAGGAATACAAGCAGCAACTACTTAACTAGTAGCAAATTGCTATTGTAATTTGTGCCATTATTGTACTTGTCCATTATTGTACCTTCCAATGTTAGAGACTAGAGCAGTGATGGCAAACATTTTAGAGACCAAACTACAACCCAAAACCCACTTATTTATCGGGGAGGGAGGAAATGATCCCATTGAGCTGCTGAGCAGAGGGGCAGGGTGAACTCTGTGCTGGGGGAGGGAGAAAGCGCTCCCATTGGGCTGCTGGGCAGAGGGGCGGGGTGAACTCTGTGCTGTGGCGACTGCACAGGTGCCCACAGAGAAGGCTCTCAGTGCCACCTCTGCACATGCCATAGGTTCGCCACCAGTGGACTAGAGAGTGGTTTTCAAATGTCATTTATTTTCCTCTCATGGATGTAGATTCCATCACTTGACATGTGGTATTTTGAGAGCAAGACCCAGCTGTACCAGTCACTTAAGGTTGCTACTGTTGGTTAAAGAGATGGCAGACAGAATTCTTGGCAGATGTCCCCTTTTCTTTGGGAGTGCTCTCACACTGCTAGGGATTGATTTTTAAATGGCCTTCCCAGGGTTTCCAACCCATTATGCATTTCATGAGCCTATATTAAGTAGAATTGACCCTCTGTGTGCTTCTAAACGTTTTGGTTTGCTCCTTTTTTTTCATTTTCACAGAACTCTCTGATTATGCCCTTGTCTTGCTGCATGCCTGCTGCGATCTCCAGGTTGTTCCTGCTCTGTGTTACTTGGTAAGTCCTCCAAGTACAAGTATATACCGTATGAACGCCGAAGAGTCAGAAGATTCTGTAAGCCGAACCCAACTGATCTGTACTTCTGTTCCCATGTTGCAGCCTGCCCCAACCTGTTAGTATATGCCAGTGATGGCAAACCTTTTAGAGACCGAGTGCCCAAACTCACCTTTGCCACAAGGCTCAACAGGCTGTGAGCTGCCCGCCTTATCCCAGACAGGAGCGGGAAGAAGTGCTCCCATTGGGCTGCTGGGCAGAGGGGCGGGGCAAACTATGTGCTGGGGGAGGAGGAAACACTCCCATTGGACTGAACTCTGTGTTGGGGTGATGGCACCCACACCCACAGAGAATGTTCTAAGTGCCCCCTCTGGCACGTGTGCCATAGGTTCGCCACCACTGGTATATGCATTCTGTTCATCTTTAGAAACTGTGTTATATCAAATGACAGCCTTTTTCTAAAAAAAAAAAGTTTTCATATGCCACCCATCAACCAAGGCAGCTCACAAGAGGATGGTTTTTTTTTAAATACAAAATCAGAATGAGATAGTTACTAACTAGCAGTAGATTCCAGCTTAGTTTATTGCAGATCAGGATGTTTTGTTGAAATCCAAGTACTATCCAGGTCCAACCCTGCTTAGATGGGGAACTGCCAGGGAATACTAAGCCCCTCTAAGTAGGGCTAGAACAGGGATTCTCAACCTGCGGCCCACGGGCCGGATGCACCCCCAGCAACCATTTCATGTGGGCCCCCACCACACCTGGAAGTGCCATGTGGTGGAGGAAGGGCAAAATGGCCATCCGGCCCCCGGCTTAAAAAGGTTGAGAACTCCTGGGCTAGAAGGACTCTTACTTAAGAGACAGCATCATCTGAAATGATAGTATTGGGGTGGGGGAGTGGTCTGACCCAGTTAAGGTAGTTTCTTGTATTGATTTAGGTTCACAAATAGTGCATGATATCATTCCACTGAACATCACAGTTAAGTAAGGTTTGAAACTTGGGTCTCTTCAGTGTAGTTCTACACACTACATTATACTGGCTGTCTTACATTTATCCTAACTACTAAAAGGGATTCCTTTGAAAGTGAAACTGCAGTGTTGTGCCAATGTGTGTAACCTTTCTTTCTGTCTCTGGACAGCCTGACCTGATATCAACGGATGGCACACTGACACTCGGAAATCCAGTGCTGGCTCCACTTACCGACAAGGGAAAGTTTTGGCTAGCACAAAGACTGTTTGCTTTATCAAATATTAACCTTGAAATGACAGAATCTTCTGTAACAGCTGTAACCACGAAGAAACCCAATTTTTCCCCATTTGTTCTCTACATAGCATTGAATGGGCTTTACACCTTAGGGTCTAACACAGCTAATGTTTGAGGGCGGCATGGCTGGTTTATTAGTAGAAACAGCTGTTTTATAAAAAGAGTTGAATCTGGCTGAGATGCAGCCACAAAAATTTAACATCAGTATTACCAGAATATGTCAGAAAGGGGGATGTGAATTGTATCAATGCACAGATTTTATTTCAGTGCAACGCAAGGATTCTTATAAATGTCATGTAAGGACATGTTATCTCATTTTAATAGCCCCGAACTTTATTAGTCTTTATTGACTGAAACATTTATATTCTCTCTTTGCTTCCTCTATTAAGTGATAAATGTTATCCAAAATATCATGATGGAGTCAGAGCTGAGCCTTTCACTCTCCCTGCTTTGGATAAAGAGCTGTGGTTGAGACCACGTTTTGTGTGCAATCACTGGTGTCACTAGATAGCGTAGAAAGGCCTCTAGCCTGTACTCATAAGAGAACCTTTACCTTTAATTATGTCAGTAACTATACCCTTTTGAAATATCGATCTGCAATAAATGAAGCAATGTACAGAAAGTGTTTATAATAACAATGTGCTGCTACGCTAATTGCAACTTACAGTAACCATCCCAGTATTTTCTAGGTATAACATACTCCAATGTGGTTTACTAGTTCCTCTTTTGGATGGCATTCTGATACTGTACAACTGTCTAGTGCAGGAGTTCCCAACCTACAGCCCATGGGCCGGATCCAGCCACCGGGCTGAATTAATCTGGCTCCCGGGCTGAATTGCCACTGACATCACTGAAAGTGCTGAAATCGCCGCATTTTCGCACTGAAACACTGCAAAAACATGACAAAAAAAATTTCCAAAGATGGTGCAAGAATGTGCCTCACTTGTTCGTTCCTCCAAAGGAAGCGGCAGGTGGGGGAAACACCCAGAGATGTGGCACAAATGCGCGCGCCTCTGCCACCACCAGGAAGAACCACATTACAGGCCTCTGAGCTGAGTGAGGGGACATGGTCAGGCCCCTGGCAGGAAAAGGTTGGGAACCCCTGGTCTAGTACCACACAAGTGGTAAGGCACTTACCCTCATCAGTGATAACTCTCCTCCAATACTTGTAATGCAAGGATATTGCTGTTGCATCAGAACAGTTTGATAAAACCTCAGATACTTTGATGTCACTCCCCAAGCTACTTTATAATGTAGCTTAGCAGATGCACAGGTTCTTGCCTTCTCATACAAACCAGTTGTAAAATGTTTACATTACTTTATATACACACTAGCATGCAGAATGTATTAGTTCATGCTTTCAGAAGAGCTTCTTGAAGAAGTTCAGTAAGACCTAACTATTGTATAGTCACGTGAGACACAAGAATGTGAAACTAGTAGGTTTAGTGAAGTTTTAGAAGCAATTCTTGGCTTTTTGTTGTTGTTCAGTCACACAGTCGATTCCGACTCTTTGCAACCCTATGGACCATCGCTCTCCAGGCACCTCTGTCCTCCACCATCCTCCTTAGTCCACACAGCTCCGTGCCCATTGTGTCTACAATACCATCTAGCCATCTCATCTTTGGCCGTCCCCTTCTTCTTTTGCCCTCCACCTTCCCCAGCATCAAGGCCTTCTCAAGTGAATCCTCTCTTCTCATTTGATGTCCAAAATATTTCAACTTCATCTTTGTTATTTGTCCTTCTAAGGAGCACTCAGGGCTAATCTCTTCTAATATTGACCTATTTGTTCTCCTCGCTGTCCAGGGGACTCTCAAAACTCTCCTCCAGCACCACATTTCAAAGGCATCTATTTTTCTTCGCTTATCCTTTGTAATGGTCCAGCTCTCACAGCCATACATTACCACCGGAAATACCATTGCTTTGACTATGCGGACCTTTGTTTGCAGTGAGATATCTCTACTTTTCACTATGTTCCCCAGGTTTTTCATAGCTTGTCTCCCAAGAATCAGTCGCCTTTTTATTTCATGGCTGCGATCTCCATCTGCAGAGATCTTGGATCCTAAGAAAGTAAAATCTGTTACTGCTTCTACTTCTTCCCCATCTATTTTCCAGGGACTTATAGTGCCTGTTGCCATTATCTTGGTTTTCTTGATATTGAGTCTCAGGCCAGCTTTTGCACTCTCTTCTTTCAACCTAATCAGGAGCTTCTTTAGGTCTTCTTCACTTTCTGCCAGATATCATCTGCATATCTCAAATTGTTGATGTTTCTCCCAGCAATTTTGATCCCATATTGTGATTCCTCCATCCCTGCGCATTATGTGCTCTGTGTATAAGCTGAATAAGCAGGGTGACAGAATGCAGCCTTGTCTTACTCTTTTTCCTATTCCAAACCACTCCATCATTCCATACTCTGTCCTAACTGTTGCGTCTTGACTCATGTACAGATTTCTCACGAGACATATGAGGTGTTCTGGTATTCCCATCTCTTTAATTACTTGCCACATTTTGTTGTGGTCCACACAATCAAAGGCCTTGTGTAGTCAATGAAGCAGAAGTAAGCTTGTTTCTGGTATTCCTTTGTTTTCTCCATGATCCAATGTATGTATGTTGGCAATGTGATCTCTGGTCCCCCTGCCTCTTCTGAATCCAGCCTGCACCTCTGGTAGTTCTCTTTCTACATGCTGCTGCAGTCTATCCTGTATTATCTTGAGCATCACTTTGCTAGCTTGTGGGATGAGCGCAATTGTTCGATAATTTGAACATTCTTTGGCATTGCCCTTTTTTGGGATTGGGACGTATACTGATCTTTTCCAATCCTGTGGTCACTGTTTCGTTTTCCAAATCTGCCGGCATATAGCATGTAGTAGCTTGATTCCATCATCTTTTAGGGCTTTGAAGAATTCAACTGGGATACCATCATCTCCACTGGCTTTGTTATTTGCCTTGCTTTTTAGGGTCTTTCTGACTTCACTCTCTAGGATGTCTGGTTCAAGATCAATTTCCCCCTCATTGTTATTCTTCTGGGCGTTTAGGTCTTAGACTTGGATTTTAGTCACCATCATATAGCACAATTACATGCTTCTAGCATCCCAATGAGATGAAATTCTCAACTAAGCCAGTGCTCAAAATACACCTTTTTCTAAAGCAAAGTCCAACATACAAATCTACGTTGAAACAATCTATGCCCTTCTTGTATACTGTACTTTGTTTTAAAGGCTAAGTAAATAACAGTAAAAACCCAACTTACAAAACAAAAATCGGTTCCCTGGCCTATTTCGTAACTTCAAAACCAAAAACAAACGGAGAGATTTCCTACCTTCTGGCTGCTGCTGCTTCCTTTTCTTACACTTCCAGAGGTATGGGGGGAGTGATTTTTAGTGCACAAAATGGCGATGGTGCCATTTTGGGTGCTAAAAAACTGAATTTTCATAGCCTGAGGTATTTTGTAAGTCGGGACCCTGTGTTACAAAAAATAATTTCGTAACTCAAAAATTTAGTATCTCGAGGCGTTCGTAAGTCGGGATTTTACTGTAAAAAGGATTCCCCTTCACACCTTCAAAGCACAAAAGCAGCATGGTTGCTGATATGCAGCAGAGGAAATAAGAAACAGAGGGGAGAACCTGCTTGTTCATGTGTTACCCAGCCTTGCTTGTCAATTTCTTACTAAAGTTACAGGTACAGTAACACCTTATACAAAGTCCGCTTCATACAACATCGGATTCATACAACATCACCTAATCCCTTGAAAAAAGTTGCATCGTGCGACTTTGTATGAGGCATTGGGGTTTTCCAGGTTGCATTGTGCCTGGGCAGTATAAAAGGAACCAAAAATATATATAACAATATATAACAAATGGAGTATATTTAATAGGTGTAAAAACAATAGGAAATATAAATCAAGAATACTAAAGAGCACTAAAGAACCGGACGAACAATAACATGTGGTATCACACAGTAAAACACACAGGTAACCCACGGAACTAACTAAATAAATAAGCCAATGAAAAGTACACTGTGGCTCATGGGTACGCGTGGTAAATAGTCGAAACAAGGTCAACAGTAGGATTACAGGATAGCGCTTCCACCCGCTATTAGTTATTACATAGAGGTGTGTCTGCGCGTGATTACAGATCTTGATAAAGACTCCCGAAATATTCTCTACCGGAGGAATATTGACCTGTATTACTCGACCTTTAGGACTCTCCTTCGTACCCGTTTAGTGACTTCTTCTCAGTCCTGCTTACAGCCCCTGTTTCATGCTGTTTTGAATCGGACTTACGGACTTTTTTTGGATTTCGGATTTGGCTCCCTAGAGCAACCGTTCATATTATAGCCTATTGGCCGATACTACCAACTCTTTCGAATACGAACTATCCTGTAATCCTACTGTTGACCTTGTTTCGACTATTTACCACGCGTACCCACGAGCCACAGTGTACTTTTCATTGGCTTATTTATTTAGTTAGTTCCGTGGGTTACCTGTGTGTTTTACTGTATGATACCACATGTTATTGTTCGTCCGGTTCTTTAGTGCTCTTTAGTATTCTTGATTTATATTTCCTATTGTTTTTACACCTATTAAATATACTCCATTTGTTATATATTGTTATATATATTTTTGGTTCCTTTGGGTGTTTTTCCTTCCTCCCCCTGAATTCCGACACCCTTGCCGTCTTCCCTCCCTCCTGGGCAGTATAAAAGGCAGGACACATGCATGCATTGCTCTTGTGGGTTTTGCACAAGGCAAAGAGTGTTTAGGAGTGGTTTTGAGCACGATTTTGGATTTTTTCATCAGAATTTTTAGAAGCATTCCTGGGATTTTTGCAGCATTCTTGGACAATCAGGGTTGTTTGACATGTTTTTGTAATGTATTTAGCCTTTAGACAACGATTTCTTAAAGTTCTGTCAGTTTCCTTGACTTTGCCCTGAAGTCTGTGCTGTTACAGTACAATGTATCTCTATGGAAATGACGTTGTATGAGGCATCCCGACAAGGATTTGGACATTGTATGAGGCATCGCGGCTAGGATTTTGCATGCCTCATACAAAGTCCAAATCCGTATAAAGTCCAAACTTGTGGAACCAAGTTTGGACGTTGTATGAGGTATCCCTGTATATTTGTCTCATCTGATAGGTCAGGTAACAACCCAGGCTGTTAATAATTCTCCTGAGCACATTTCCCCACATGCTCACTCTTCTTTCCAGTAGTTCTTTGTTAGTTTTCTAGCAGACTAACCTTCATCCTCCTCCTGGTAAATTATTTCACTGAAACTGTACTAGTCACCATAATTCAGCAAGTTACACCCACCCTACCGTATGTAATAGAAATATTCAAGGATGCTTTTCTATGGGCATTCGGGCAGTAGGTAGGATAACTTGCAAATAAGAGGCAACATTCCACTTTTCCAATATTAATTTTTTATTTAATATATAAAAAATACTTTATTAAGAGTTAACAGAATTTCACAGCTTTATACATTTCAACATTTGTACAGAATGAGCATGAAAACATTAAGGAAAGTTTTTTTTTAAAGTTAGAACTATAGTTTAGCCACATGGTACTAATGTAAGGTTACACAGCAGTTTTCTCATGGTCCGTCTGCTAAACTGACCACTGTAGCAGACAAATAAGATTTTCTATTATTAGCATTACAGAAAGGACATCTTAGATTCGAGCAATCAAATCCAGTGTTTTGTGATATAGTGCACAAAGAGTTCATGTCTACATTTTTGTACACAGAGAAACCAAAGAAGGAAACAAACGCTTAATAAAAATCTAAAAATTTTAAGCAAGCAACATGTTGTGTTATATAACCAACAGGAATGTAAGACTTTGGAGTTCTCTAGTAATTGGAAGGTGGGTGGGGCAGCAATAGAAAAACATAAGAACATATACCACAGAAAAGTGTAGGATTTGAAGCAATGCTCCACTGACATGCATTCAAGGATATTAATGGCATCCAGTACATATTTGAACAGAGATGCCAGCACAAAAGGCTTTTCCCTACACAAGTGCACTGCTTTTCAATACAGTGGTTGACATCCTATGATCTAGTTTTCTGTGAATAATGGAGACATAATTAGTGACAAATCGTCACTCCTATTTCACATGACTTAAACACAATGCTACGTGCACCAAAAATCCCCGGAGTAACCTTTTAATCATTGGTAATTTGTTACTGCTGATGGCATTATCACTGTTGCGCACGCAGAGCTGTGCAATAGGATTTCATGTGTGTAATGGAATTTTAGTTGTGCTTTAGCAAGACACCCCTGCTGTCTTTAGAATAAAATTTTAAAAAGCAGAAATACTAATCTCTGTTAGATGACTAAGTTTTCTGCCATAATACTATAAAGTCCAATAAATATAACCTATTTCTAATTAATGGAAGAAATTTACTCCAAGCCATAAGAGCCTTTACTGGTTCATTCCACAGAGGCTGGAATCCTGTTACATAACTTTGCATAATGCAAAGGTATGGTAGAAAAAAATAAGTAATGACAAAGCCCTTCTGAAGGCATGTTGCACAATAATGATGTGTATGATGGATTTTTTTTTTTGCCATGTCTTTAACGCCTCTAGTACTCATCCCTAAACATATATATTTTTCTTTAAAAACCCTCTGCCACTAGAGCAATGGTTTCCAACTGGGAGCTGTAGTCCAACAACATCTGGAGCCTCAAGGATGGGAATCACTGCACTAGAAGGTTTATGTATATTAATACCAGCTGAAGAACTGAACAAGATTGAGTGCTTTGTTTTTCCCCTACAGTCTCCAACAGAGCCCTTGAAAGTAGTACAATACTAGTCTCTCAAGATGAGGGATGGTCTTCATTAATTTGGCACAAGTTTATTTTTGCACAATTATTCTCTTCCTGTTAACAATAGTAAGTAGACAACAGGGCAGCACTGAAACCATCCCCTGGGCAGGTCAAAAACCTGAAGGTTTCCTGTTCAGCCTAAAGGCTAGAATCACAGTGGTGAACCTTGGCACTCTAGCTGTTCTTGGACTTCAACTCCCAGAAGGCGTGATTAGCCGGTGTACTGACTTGGGCTTCTGGTAATTGAAGTCCAAGAACAGCTGGAGTGCCTAGGTTTGCCACTACTGGACTAGAACATTTGAAACATGGTTCTCAAGAAGCCAAAGCCTGTGATCATGTGACCAGAGGGCAAGATTAGACAAAACATCAGAGATATCTTCACGGTTGTTGGTTTATTTTTAAGTATGTTTTACTTTGATTATTGCTTTTCAAAAACAAATTATAATTAGAACTGTAATGCATAAAGTAGACAAGCATCTGACAATTGAATTATTTTAAAGGAAAGTGGTTTAAGCTTTTAGCATGCAGTATTTAAGTCCACATTGTGTTAAACCAATGTGATAACTAAAGAAATCTGAGTTTCTGTAATCTGAAACAAAAAGGGATGTTCACACATCTGTTTTCCATGTCGAACTCCAACTCTGTGTCTATTTTACTGCTGCATCATAAACCTTGTTTTGTGACAGGTAGGTGTGTACTATTCATTTCATCAAAGATTTCAGTTTGTAAAAGATTATTTAGAAATCCAGAAGACTGATTATATAAACACAATAACAGCTCTATTCTTTGAGAGATCAAATAAATGGGTTCACACAAGTAATGATGTTTTGAAACTTGTCTTCTGAGTAGTCCTCAATCACCTTGATCCATGTTGTCTATAATGGTTAATATTGTGCAATGAATTAATACTTCAAGAAAAATAATAGGCATCACAGAAGACAGAATTTAACTTGACGCACATGTATTAAAGTGTACATTACTCAATTAATTGCATAGTACCCACAGGATTCAACATAATAGCTGAAATCCTGTTACTTGTAGTAAGTCACACAAGAGTAGACTCACTGCATCAAAGATTTGGTGAATCAACCCCTCTGTAAATTTCAGATTCAAATGGGCCTACTCTAATTACAACTTACATTAAAGTAAGCCCATTTGAATGAATAGAATTTAGAGAAGTTAAATCACCAAATCCTCATTAATCCTACAAACCTACTACACTAAGCAACAGGATTTCAACTAACATGTCATGAGGTTAAAATGACCAGGATATATGAACTCACTGTGAACTATAACTCATTATACAAGATTATATGCTTATGAGAACATCTGCTTTTGCTTGGGGATATTAAGATGGTAATACAGTTTTAATGGTTTTCTAACTCAGAATTATTATACTTCATTAAACATTCACAATAATTTATCAATATTCACTCGCTTGTGCACATTGCATTTTTCAAAAGCAGTCATAAAACCATTTTTAAACTTTTATTATTATGTAGGCACATACAAATAATTGTGTATTCTAGTACATATTTAGGTTGATGCAAAGAAATAACCACTAGCAGTTTCAGTATAAGTTCCCTTCCCCCTAAGTAATTAAGATTTAAATACCTTTACTTCTCATCTATATTATTAGGTGTACCAGCACTCCATCCTATGTACTTAACATGATTTATAAACTCCATACTGGGAAAAACGAAGTATCTCTGTATTAGTGACTTTCTAGATTAACAAATGAAGAAAACCATACTTAATATTCTTTTGAATGCATGTCTAGACCTACCAGATTTGTCGGCGTATAAGATGCATCGGAGTATGAGATGTACTGTTTTTCTGGTGTGTGTGTGTGTGTGTGGGGCGGTGTCTTACTTTTGTGCAAGCTTTGATATATTTTGGGTTCAATAGTGATAAGCTGCCACATATCGTCCAACTATATTTCTACACATTTCTCGAAGATCTTTTCCAGCACTATCTGGAAATGTCAAGAGCTTGTACCTGGGATTTTTAATATGCAAAGCATTAACTCTGCTAGTTATTCCTTTAACCCATTCTTCACTTTATGTACTCATTGTCTGAGGAATGGCAATTCCTCATTAGAAGGACCAGAATTTTGGCTCCTATTGCCTCTCCCCATCTTGAGCTAGCAAGAGGTGTGTGTGTGGATAACACAAAAAAAGTCTATATCCACAAATTCTGCATACTCAGTAGCTAAAAATACATCTACAACAAAAACCGGGTTAGTGGTAGTGGCACTGTGGTATAAAACATCACCAGGATATTAATTAGGGAGGAGTTGGCTCAACCTCCTTTGGCATCACAGTTTTTTTTTTTTAAAAAATAGCTTGTTTGGCTATTGCTGCAGCTGAAGACAAGTCAGTTTCTTCAAGATCTTCAAAGTAGCCACATTAAAATGCAACATCCAAAGACATCACTAGGCTTCTTTGAACATGCATACTATTTTTACCAAGCTCTTCAGGCAGCAGGTTAAGACAAACATTAGTGTTTCCTATTACTTCTGCTTCATTCTGTTGTTCCTAGCAATATTTTCTGTGTCCTAAGGTAGTGGGGGTCTCATCACCAAATTTCCTCTCATGTACCACAGAAGCCTCTCTGGTCTAAAGTCTATTTGCTATTAACTCCTGCTGTCTGTCCGAAGTGGGCTGAACAAAGCTGTAGTGTAGGGGGTGCCCAAACCTTTTGGGCCGCAGGCCGGTCACGTGGTCCCTCCCACCAGAAGCGGAAGTAAAATGTGCCTTGTAATCTGTTTTGCAACCAGATGAGATCGATTTTAAGCTGCCATTTTCTCTGCTTAAACTAGGGGTGCCCTAACAACTGCCAGTGGGCTGGATCTGGTCCAAACCACCCTCATCGCTCCCAAAAGCAGAAGTAAAATGCGTCCGTATGGGTGCGTTTTACTTCCGCTTTCGGGAGCAATGAGGGTGGTGCGGGCCGGATGAACTGGTGTTAGGGGCTGGATCAGTCCAAGGCAGTAGTTTGGACACTCCTGCTGTAGTGCTACAAGAAAAATGGGGCACCAAGAGATGAGAATAAGGAGCAGATCAAGTAAATATTTAGTCCTATAACCCTCTTCAAAGTAGTTCAGCTGGAAGCTGAGGAGAGAGCAGCCCCAGCCCCAGTTACCTAGAGTCTATTTAAGCCTCCTGAAAAGAAATACAGTAGCACCAAATCTATAGGAATGCTGCTCAGTAAAGCAGTGAAAAAGGAAAGTAGAGGAGTTGACCTCAAGGTTAGGGCTTATTAACCCCTTGTTGCAGACAATGTTCCTACTAAATACGTCCTATACAAGTATTCATGATTACAGTGTACCTCGTCCCCAAATCCTACAAGGACATCAAGTCATCAGAGCACTTTTAAAAGTGTTATTCTGGGTACCAGCCATAAAAATAACTTTCAGACACAGCTGTACACCTCTGCCAAATACCTAAGACCAGCCTACTTACAGATGTAATGCAACAGAAGTTTATACGTTTCTCAAAAATATTTTATATTGTTGAAAGCTAACGTCTAAGTACTGACAGCAATTAAGACAAAGATATCCAATAATATGCATAACATTTATAAAATATACTTAAGTATTTAAAAAAATACCTTAAAGGTTTTCAATCTATAATACCTTTTTTTGGTGTCTCATCGGTTCTCTGTATAAAGTAAGAACTATCCAAACCCTGTTTTTCAAATTATTTTTGTGCACAATCAAACTTTTTTTAACAAATGAAAGAGGCTAAGAAGTTGTTTGCATGATCTCAGCCTTTCAAAATGATTCTTTTTATTGGCATCTAGTGTTTAATACTTTGGCGCTGAAAACAAACTTTGAAGACAAGTGCCTGCCTGCACATGGAAGAATGAATGAACTGGGCAGATGACTACCAACTCAGGCCCTAGCTAGTTAGTACATAAACAGATGTGTACATAGACAGATGTGTATGTACAACAGCAAGAACAATATAAAATACAATCATCAGACTAGTCTGTCTTAGTGACAATATAACAGAATATGTATTGGCAAAAGTGAGGTGAACATAAAATAATCTACTAAAGGGAAGAGTTATGAACAATGTAAGAAGTCATGACTGTAAAAGGAAAATAAATCCACTTATAAATAACACTGAATTTAAGCATCTGACAATAACCTTAACATCACAAGTTATTTGGTGAATAAATGCAACTTAACACAAGGTAACAGCTCAAATAGTTTCAGCACATCACATTTCATAACACATAATCGCTTATAAATATTCTGCTGTAAAATAAAAGCCCATCACAGAATAATATACAAATACAGGGCATTATAAAAAAAGCAGGTTTCTTTCTTTTAAGCAATGATTTTTTTCACAAATGAGAACAGACTTCCTACATGCTAAGCCTCACTGTGAGTCTGTTTTATGAGTATCTTTCATGCTACTTTACCGTGGTACCAGACACAATGAATTTACATTACATACTTTTCTGAGAAATACTTATTTTCTATGTATAAGATTGAAAGGTTGATGCAACAGCCTCCTCAGGAAATTTTAAGATATTGCTTTCGATTTTTGTAAAAGTATAACACATACAGGAGAGTCTAAGTAGATCTGTCCAAGACACACAGCTGTGAAAGATGTATAAAAATTAAGTGAAAAAGTACTATGGCTCAGAGCTGGTTGCTTCTTAAGGGTTTAAAATTCTGTTCACATCAAGAATGACATGTTTCTTAAATAAGGATTAGTATTTTCTCCTAAATAAGAAAAACTGACCAGATGAAATATTTGATTTATACACAGTTTTACAAAAAAAAAAAAAAAACAACTTTTTTTCAAGTATTTTTCTTATCACAGTGAAAATGTAAGACCAAATGTATAAGTGAATGAGTGGAAAGTTCCTTAGACAAGTAAAGGCAAAGTAGTAAATCAAACATTTATAAAAATGCTGTAACGCATTTCCTTCATGTGATATGAATAGAAAGGTTATCTGTAAAAAGTTAGAAAAATTAAAATAAATTACATATTTAAGTACACTTTCCCTTCAACATTTTGTATAAAATCTTGGAATAGTATATCGTCTGAATGTACACATAATAAAAATTACCAGGTACTGCTAAGTTCCTGGCACCTCTGTACAATGTTTGCTCAGTATTATGTTTGTTTCAGCTAGTCTACTTGGTGCTTAGACCTATCTTTAAAAGAACTATCAGTACACCCAACTAATTGGGACCCACTGTGGTTCTGTTCTCAGTTTCTCTGTAGCAATTTGCAGCTTTTCAAAGGCTTTGTCAAGATTGTCATTCACAATAGTCTGGTCAAAATAATGGCTGTACGCTCTCTGGATCCGCGCACTCTCGTCAACTGTTTTCTTCAAATCGGTGTCCTGTTAAGAGATTACATAAAAGTAGACTTCCAGATTTTAAGTTGTGTTCAACTATCTGTCTCGTGTTATATTCAGGGCTGCTTCTCATCAAAATATGAGTATATACCAAATTATAAGTCATCCCAAATATACATTCAGGTACCTAATTTGGACCTCAAAAACTAGGAAAACAGATTGACCCGAGTATAAGTCAGGGGTGGAAAATGCAGCCACTGCTAATGAGTTTCAACAATTAAAATATGGTAAAATTAATTAATTTAGACATTTGTGTGGGTATGTTTTTCAATGTTTATGTTGACCAGGGTATAAGTCGAGTCACATTTTTGGACATCATTTTGGGGGCTAAGAAACCCGACTTATACTCGAGTATATACGGTACCTGTATTTCAGTTTATAAATGCAACAAAACAAGATTCTGAGAAAGGGAATTAAACTGTTCCTCCTTAGATGAAATCTTCATGATGCCCATAAATACATGTAAACAATCGGTTATAGCCCTAGGTCAGCAACCTTTTTTTTCAGATAGTATAAAAAAGATACAGACTAGATTACAGCAATGTATTGTTCATGGATTCTATCTCAAAATATCAGAATAACATAGCTGCTGTGTTTGGGATAAACTGGGCCTGGCTATATTGATTAACTATTCTTAAACAATTAAATTGATTGTTAGCCCCTTTCTAGACAAATATTACAATGGTGGTGATATTCCAGGGGACCTTGGGAACCCAAGAACCATTCTCTATTATGTACATTCTCTATTATGTTGCTGGCATTTTTTAATGTATGGGTATTGTTTTTGTTTTTTCCTGATATTCATAATTTAATCAATTTGTTTACACTTTTTAATATGTTGTATGCTGCCCAGAGTGGAAAAATATCCAGATGGGTGGGAGATAGATAGATAGATACACACATACATAAACTGTGCTCATTATCTTAGGCCAGTGGTGGCAAACCTATTGCATGGGGGCACTCAGAGCCGTCGACCCAGCAGTGTTTGCCCCGCCCTTCTGCCCAGCAGCCCAATGGGAGCACTTCCTCCCTCCCCCAGCATAGAGCTCACTCCACCTTTCTGTCCAGCAGCCCAATGGGAGCGTATCCTCCCTCCCCCAGCACAGAGTTCACCCTGCCCCTCTGCTTGGGCACTCGGTCTCTAAAAGGTTCGCCATCACAGTTTTAGGCCTTCCACCATCTATGCATGGGCAGGTAGTAATGAGGGAGGAGATATCTCAGTTAAGATGCCCTGTCTGTGGAATATGTTCCATCAGCACTCGGCACAGTCCATTTTATTTGCTTAGCTATTTCAACATATAAAGTCAATTATCTAATTATGGTTTTACTCCTGCAACTAAATTTTACATGTTTGTTTTAATTGTTTCTTCTGCTATTTCTATTTTGCAGTGTCTCATGTTTACTGGGTTGTATTCTGATTGTGTGTTTTACTTAGGACAGAGCAACTAGAAATTAGATGTGACTAATAAGATGTATTTATATAAATAATCCTGTCCTAAGAAAGGCTTTATCAACATTGCCATTAATATTGTCAGATCAAAATGGTGGCTATAAGCACTCTAGATCAGTAGTTCCCAATGTGGGGCCCACACCCCACTGGTGGACTTTAATTCCCAGAAGCTTCAGTCAGTACGTTGGCTGATCATTGCTTTGGGGAACTGACTTATTGAAGTGCAAAAACCAAAGGTTGGAAACAATGCTCTAGATCCATTTTTTAAAAGTGGTATAAAGAATTCATACCTGGATTCAAGCCCACACTGTTTTATTTCATCCTATCTTATAAACCTTACTGAAGGACAATGGAGAAAATTAGAAGGAGAATTAAGACATTCTAGTAAAGCCTAAGTAACAAACTGGCAATGAATGAGTTGGTAAATTCCTCTCTCTCCACAGAAACTAGAAGGTGTAGGTCTAGTTTTATTTGTCAGCTTATTTTTTAATGACTATCATTTGAATCAAAATGTTAAGATTATTTGCAACAGCAAATAAAATTCATTATTTTAAAAAATAATTGGGGAAGAGTAACAAAGGGAATTTTGATATCATTTGAGAAAGAAAAAACTACCCTCCCCACAATATTCAGAAGGCAGCAGACCATTTTAAGCAAAGAAAATGAAAAATCAACCTTCAGCAAAATCTAAAACGATTAAGAAAGTCTATCATGCAACAGATAAGGGAAGGAAAAGAGGCACAAAATTGGCCAATGATATACGTATAAGATACATCTTTAAATACAAATAGTGATGCAATCGGTTAGGTTGCTTGTTTCAAAAGGTAAGATTTTAATTACCGTTAGAAGTTTGGTCGTAATTCCTGCATCCACCACAGCTTTGTGCATGGCACGCAATGTTTCTAGTTCTGGAGCAGCAATAAATACTACATATGGCATAAACTCTGATGTCCGCAATATTTTAAGTGCCTGGAATTAAAAAAGAATGAACATTCTAAACTTGTTAGATTATGCAGAGTAGCATTTGTTTTAAGCAGCACCATAGATTAAAAAGAAACTTTTGTGCATTTTTCCACTGCGACCTTCTATGTACAGTACTTATTATTAATAAAGTACTTTCCCCCATTTAAAATATAGTAAAGTTCATAGCTGAAATGAATTAGTGAATACCAAGAAGTCTATATTAGATATATCATGGATTCTTGTACTTATTTTGCAATGATGACAGAAGATATGTTCACGCAACATTAAACATTTTCCTAATTTCTGTTAACTATTTCTACCCTTTTAAGAAAAATATTTATAATATATCTTAGAACACATGTATCAAAATAGTGTATAGTCAGAACTGCTTGCAGATAAATCAACTAAATTGTCGTGGAGAAACCTGCCAGAGAATAAGTTTTCATGCTCAATTAGAGGCCACAAAATTGGGGCAAATTTGGCCTCTCTTGAAAGAGAATTCTAAGCTTCCCCTTGAATTGAGATCCGTATAGAGTGAACACTGCTCTCTAAAAAGTAATTATTGCTGGTTAGTACTTTTAAGCCCCCCACATGCTGTCCAAATTGCAGGATGGCTGTATATAGTACAGAATGTTAGGTCTGCTGTTTGCTACACTTCTAATCACAGCAGAGGAATAAGTACATATCTAACCAATTTAATTTATTTTGTTAAGAGTTTTTAATGTCTTGTAAGCTGTCCAGAGTGGAAAAATATCCCAGATGGGTTGGATATAAATGTAAATAATGTAATAAACAAACAAATAAAAAAATTCACTTTTCACTAAGCTGGATGACTCAGCATGCAATTCAAAGCAACAGCCTTAGTGTACAGTAATTCCTTTTAAAATGATACAAGTCATGTTATGTTCCAGAGCCTGCAATTCAGGTAATAGTTTTATTGTTATTTATATCTATATCCTACTTTTTCTTCGGTGAGCTCCAAGCACAGTTCTCCTCTCCACTGCTTTATCCTCAAAACAACTCTGTTTATAACAACCCTGGTCATCAGTAAATTCCATACTACCAGGGGATTATAACCCTGGATCATCCACATTTCAGTGCAACTACTATATCTCATGTGTTCTTAAATATTAATAGGATCATTCTCCCTCTATAGCACAAATGATCTTTCAAGGGAAAATTGTTGTTTTGGTACTATCTTTCACTTGGGTGCTTCTATAAAATTTGTTGGCTGCAACTCATATCCAAGAATGCATTTTTTCCTGAAGCAGGAAAAATTTCATTGGTGTGAATTTGTTTGAGGTGGATCCCAGCTTGCCATGAAGTAACCCACACACTATGATCACGAAGCCATCTCCTGCGGCACGTATGAAATGAGACATGCAGGATTTAACACCAGGACTGCAATGGACTGCCGCAGCCTTGAAGATATGGACAAGGTGCGCCTTCAGTCAGTCCATCTGGTATGGCCTCTTCCGCCTCCATGAACATTGGGAATCAGAGTTTCTCCTCTGCTCATTTTGCTGTTGGGCCCAATATGGTGGTTTCTAGTGGCATTTCCTCCACTTAGAGGACCGTCAACCCCAAGTAAAGTGACTCATCCGCCCATAACCATTGGCCCCTTTAGGGAGTCAAGTTATTTACCGCCGCCCAACACTTGACATTGAATCGCTGACTGTACAGTCTACTCTATTACCATAGTGGGATGTCTGGCCAGACAGACTGCTATAAAGTATTACTCTAAAATACCTGTGGATTCACATCCAAGATGCATGTCCTTCCAGTCTGAACGACTTCAAGGATGGAATCTATTTTGGTGCCGTAAAGATTTCCTTCATATTCTCCATGTTCCAAGTATCTTCCAGCTTTAATATCTGCCTCCATTTCGGCTCGTGATAAAAACCTGTATGCTTGCCCATCTTTTTCATCATCCCTTGGCTTCCGTGATGTGACTAAACAGATTTTACATACATATGACAATATGATAAAAGAATACTATCATATACGTATTTAAGTAGGTATATGTATATGTATTGGTAGATAGCAATAATTATTTGACATTTACCATCAAAGATAAAATCATTAGAGAACACTGAAGAAGAAAATACAAAATGCAATATGGCCAATAATAATAATAATTTCTTGTCGGAAATTATTCTGGGTTGAAAGGATTTTTGCTGGAGGAACTCTGCTCAGGGGACGCCAAAATGAGGCTCCTTTCATGTCCCCAAGATCTTTTCCCACCAAAGTGGTCCTGCATGACGGAATGAGCGCCTGTCTCTGTCCCAGCTCGTGCCAGCCCAGCAGTTCAAAAGCAAGAAATTGCAAGTAGATAAATAGGGACCACTTCGGTAGGAAAAGATCTTGGGAACATGAAAGGAGCCTCATTCAGGCATCCCCTGAGCAGAGTTTCTCCAGCAAAAATCCTTTCAACCCAGAAAAAGTTCTGACACGAAATTATTATTATCTACTTCCAATTTCTTGCCTTTGATCTGCTAGGTTGGCAGGAGCTGAGGCAGATTATGGGGGCTACAATGCTATATATTCAGTTCTATTGTTTAACTTAGGACCGTGGCCTTAAACACAGATTAGCACCCCCCCCCAAAAAAAAAAAAAGAGAGAGAGAGAGAAGAGAAACATTTCAAACGTGGATTTATCACAGGTTGGTAAGAATATTTTGGATTATAACAAAGTGCTAAGAAGAATGAAAAAATACCAAGACCAAACAATACAGAAAACTATGTCACTTCAAATATGTAATGAGAAACAACCAGTGTGTATTTTCCAGCTTAGTTGCTCAAGGTAAAATAAAGGAAAAAAGTAGTAAAGAAATAAGAATGTATTAACCAGACTCCTGGAAATTGGTCTGCATGCAATAGAGTATCATTGTTTAGAGCTGCTGCAGACTATGTAAAAATATTTGATGACATCCAAAACATCCAGCAGAAAAGGAAGAAGAGGAATTTAAAGATATTTTAAAAACAATATATGCTGTCAATCAAACAGCAGAATTTTAGGCCTGGAGTTTTAGCCTATACTTCACCTAGTGTTTTTCATACCACTGACAAGTTAAACAACCAGAACTTTTAAGAAGAAACTAAATGCTTAACTAATCAATCTATATACTTCCAAAACTATACTGCCATAAAAAGAAAAACAGACAACTTACATGGCACTGTAGTTCCAAACTTTGTGGGGTTCAGTACAATAAATCTGTTTTTCAAGCTTCTTCGGCCAACTCCCTGAGCTCCTATTAATACCAGTGTTTTTCTTTGAAATGGAGGCATCTTTGCTACTTCCTCATATATCTGAATTTCATGACGGTCAAATTCTAAACACAAAATTACACCACATTAAATGTATATTAAATGCAAAACACTGTAAACTTTATAATGTTTACAGTTTCATGTAAGTTTGAAAATCAGTAACTGTTAGTGCTTACAAATTTACTGCCAGTATGAAAAATGGCTATTTTAGAGTGTTAAACAGTACAAAAAGTGTAAGATCTGTTGAAAAGATGAATCAGCACACCTGGATGATAGCAAATCACTTTAAAAAAAAAAGGGGGGGGTGGCTGGCAAAATGTTGGGAGCTACATGCAGCTTCTGGACTGCCTGGTTCTCCTTCCGTCTTTCAACAACAGGAGCAATGTTCAGATATTAACATTTCTCCCTATCCTAAGGACATAGAAGGCTACCCCGGGTCAAAAATAATCTCTAGGCAGCATCTGAAGCAGACAAGGAAACGGTGAGACACCTCTAATTGAAGATAAAAGACCATGATTTATGATGCAACAGCCTTGTCCACCCAGTGCTCGACAACAGAATTCTGGCTAATGCTTTTCAACTCATGAACTTGACCACAAGGGTGTACTCATATCTAAGAGAGGTCAACTGAATGACATTTAGTGACATGGTGGGGGCAAGGGAGAGAGAATACTGTGACAGTTGCAGATTGTCTCATGGAGTAAGAAAATGCTCCTACCATAATTATTTATTGCCTTGCACATTAAAAAGTATGGGCATCTGTCTTCTTCTATGTTACCTTCAAGCCAAAGCAGGTAATGTGTAGGCCTGAAGCTACATGCAGTCCCTGTGATGTTTTAGGAGCCTCCTTTCTAGCACTTTCAGGAAACATTCAACAGTGCCAATTGATCTTCTAAATAGTTTACAATCCCTTGCACTATTTAACATCAAAATATTCATCATTCAAACTGGAAGTGGAATTCTAGGCACCACAGATTGTTTGTTTGGGTATTTTGGATTACAGTTCCCAAAGGCAGTAAATTGGCTTTGAACCTGTCTAGATTGCCCACTCCTGCTCCACAGACAAAAGACATGTCAACATACAGAAGCAAGCATATATTTTAGACCTCCATAAATATACAAACACATGTCTGTCTATATTATCAAGTTGCAGCTCACAGATCAGTGCTAAAAATGGGCCCCAAATCAGAAAAGATGAAATCCCACTTGAGTCCAAGCAGTTTAACCTAAAAGTACAAAGGACTCTGCTGTATGATAAGAATTGCTAGAGAAAACAATGCTGCAGATGCCTGTAATAAAAAAGTACAGTATAGAAAAACTCCGAGTCATTTCCCCCTGGAATTGTTTCTAAATATTTCTAACATGAGTCAGAAATATTAGAGTGGCTGAAATCTTGTTGCTCAGCTCCAGCTGATGCTGCTAAGACTTCCTTTTGCAAACTGGGGGGGGGGGGGGGGGTTTGCTCACAACTTCACATGCACCCCACTATCGCAAAAAGAAGCTTTTAATCAGTGGCAATCTGCCAGAGGTGATGGTGTCAATTCCACTGCTCATGCAGATCCCACCCAACAAAATTACTGCATACAAAAAGGCAATTCAAAAGAGGCGAAATTTATCTGGAAGCATTTCTTAGACTGGTATGGATAATAACAGGAAATCAAAGCACCACATTAAAAAGTAAGAATACATTTTAAAAACATAAATACATGTCATTTTCCAGTATACTTTACATCTATAATCGATATAAGAAATAGAAAATAAAATGAAAACAACCCAACTTAGATTGTTCTGTAACTTTTACTGCAAATAATTCAATACCTGCATTTCTAGTCGTGAGATACATCATCTTTTTCTTCTTTTTACTACTTATTGTTCCACAAAAAGGACCTGAAAACAAATGTAATAACATGGGAATCTCAGGTCTTAACTATTCCATGGCAACTCATTAAAGTTGAAAGCAAAAGCCGAGTCATACTTAAGCTTATACAGTGGAACCTCATACAACAATCGCCCCATATAGCAATGAAATCACATAACAATTAGGTTTTTTGGGGGAAATGGTGTCCTGCATAACAATTTTCCCTATGGAAAAAAATCATACAACAATTTTTCAATGGGAAAAACCACTTAGTGAAAAAAATGTTGTACGATGCATCCCATAGGGAAAATTGCTATACGATGCATGTTTCGTATAGCAATTTTTTCATACAACGAGCCCCGTGGAACAGATTAAAATAGTTATATGAGGTATCACTGTAATTACTAAATTCGATTTAAACAACTGTAACAATCTAGCTTTGTGTTTACAAAGTCAAAGTACTGAACAATTATTAGATTTATTAAAACAAAATCTACTCAAGAAGTTGTTTTTCATAAATAGTATTGCTTATTTACCAGAAGGGGGCAGAAAGGTTTCAGAAGTTCATAACAAATGTTTTAATTCTGCTCTTTGAATTCCATTATTTAACCTGATGAATGTTATAGATACAAAATTAATGCAAAGAAGCACATTGCTATGCAACTTACCAGAACTGTCCCAGTCTCGTCTAACAAATGCTTTCCTCTTTTCTTCCAAGAACTGACTAGGAATAAGTCCTGCGCTTCCTCCTTCTTTGACATGGCTAGCCTAGAATCAAATTAAAAACATGGATTGTTTGGGCAGCAAGCCATAATCAAAATCTGATTTAGCTAGTGCTCCCTTCAGCATGGTCTCATTAGAACATGGAGATTTATGATATGTGAATTAAGGTGATTCATAAAATAGTTTGCATGTTTTATCTAAACAGGTTCTACATACCTGTAGCTAAGTCACATGATCAACGCTTAAAAGCTCTAAGTGAGAGGCAAAAATTCCAATTTCTAGACCCTCAGAAGCAACTATCCAAATTCTAGACCCTGTGGAACCTCTTACCACCAGAACTGTGACTCCAGTCGGATTTTCTACCCTTCAGAAAAATATTGAAGACCTGGCTATGCCAGGAGGGTGTGGGGCATGCTTGACTCTACTGTGCAAGCCCGCTGGCTCGTTTAGCCTGTCTGAGGGATCCTGCTTGTTTTTTGTTTTTGCTATTGCCATTTTATTATGGGAGGGGGGAGGGTAGTTTTTCATGATCATCTGATTAGGTTTTTGTGTTTTTAATTGTTTTAGTGGTGTGTGTGTGTGTGTTAGCAACCGTTTTTAGCTACTGTTGTATTTAACTGTTGTTGTATTGTATGCTGTATGTTGTATTGCATGTTGTTAGCCGCCTTGAGTGGTGTTCCCATCAAGAGGGCGGGATATAAATCCATAAAATAAATAAACTACATTTGCTGTTATATATTGGCCAATAGCCTGTTGTTACTTCTTCTTCTTCAGGTGTTGCATTCAATTCCAAATACTGTATTAGCTACCATTATGGTGATCAGCCATGAAGATTGTCTTGGGAACAATATAATGTAGTGGCCTTCCATTTGCCTTCTGCATCGCAGCATTACACCCATGCCACTGATCCAGTTAGGCGAGTCACTTTCTGGTCCCGAGTGCTTTTGACACACAAAGTCCTCATCAGCCCCAGGCAAGAAATGCTTTATAGGCCTGATACATTTGTGGTTTTTATCAGTTTCAGTAGAAAAGTAACACGTGACTATTTTGTTTCATTAGATCATTTTTATAATGCTGAAATTAAGATTTCAGTATGATACAACATCCATCTTCTTCCCACTTGCTGTATGAATTTATATAGCTATTTCAAATTTAAGAACTATATACTGTCAAGAGCTGGTAAATGTCATAAAATGTAAACTACATCATTATTGTAGCACCGGTATAATACAAAAAAAAAAAAAAAGAATTGTGATATCCTAAAAACTGACTGATTTATTTCAATGGCTGAGATCTTATTGCTTAGTGTAGTAAGTTTGACTACAGTAGGCTCACCAGACCAGTGTGGATCTAGTGAGTCAAGTTTCATTGATTTCATATTATCCTACTCTAGTTGTGATTTAGTGTGTAAGTTGCAACTAGAATAGCACGTCTGAATTAATAGAATCTATAGAGGAGCTGACTCACCAAATACTCACTGATTCAGTGGGACTACTTTAGTTCAATTTATTACACTAAGTAAAATGATTTCAGGTCTTTTCTCAGATTACAATCCACTTCTTCAGGTAGTGAAATGTTTAGATCAAGTTGCAGCACTTTCATGAAAACTATATTGGCCAGAAATCTATTATTAGCGAATTGTTACAAGCTGGCAAGTTACTGGATGTACCCCTTGTTGTGACCCAACTCACATAACCAGCACAAAATCAGATATACAAGCAGCAGCTTGTTAACTAGTGACAATTTACTGCTGCAACTTCGGCCACTGAATGTATACCAGTATAAATAATCAATAGGATTCTCGCTGTTATCTTGGTAAATTGCAATAAGGGAAGTAGAGATTCCAGGGGAAATAGGAAAAATAGGTAAACATTTGTAACCTATATGCAAATAAAGGAACAGAATTCCAATGAACGTGTGTCTGCCATCTCCAGAACTGCCACCCTTTCACACAATAGGATTTTTGTGAAGGTATTTTTGGTGTCTTGCACGGAAGACAAAGAAGGAGCCGCAGTAAGGGCTAAAACACAACTTTATTGCATGGTAGTCAGAGTGAACATGAGGTAGGTGGACCAAACAGCTCTATTTATAGCACACTGTACATTTTGAATAACCCGGGTGATAGTTCATTGGTTACTGTCCGCGTGACATCATGGATCGTCACGCCCATCTTCTCCAGGTGCGGTGTGGCGGGAAGGTTTCCCGCCCTTCAGATATTCAGGGGAATCTGTATCATGTGAGCTGGATACTGCTACTGCCACTGGCAGTAGCATCCTTAACAGCTTGCTACAATGTGTCTCTGATTATTTACAATGGATACAATTGCCGGATACAATCAGTTAAAGAGTACTTATCACATTCTATTCAGTACATAACAGTATTGAATTTGAATGTATTGGAAAGAATGCTAAGACAGCATCTATAAGAAATACTCAAATCATTCATTTTCTCTTATCACAGCTGCTACATCATATGAATCTCTTATCCGAAGAGATAAACTGTGGGGTTGAAATTAGAATTAAGTTCTCTAACTAAAATAATTGTGTGCTATATACAATGCAACAAAACAAACAAGAACTTTTCATTAAACTTTTCCACTTTTAAGTTCCATTACAATTTAACAAGCCCAACAAATGGGTAAGTAATAAGAACTTCTGCTTTCATCTTATGTTATGAATGAGTATAGCAGCCAGTGCTTACCTAGAAACTGAAGCAATCAACTGGGGACAAATTTTAAAATTCTCACATCTCTTATTCACTTATTTGTCTTGAATATAAAGTTCATTGAAATGGACAGACACATATGTCAATTTAATTTTTGTATCCCTGAGAATTCAGAAATGCACATGGAAAATATCTGCCTACAACTCAAGGTTGAAAATAATCCCTTATGAGACCCCAACACAGGTAGACCAATTTTCAAAAAGTACTGATGTACAGTATACAAGAACAAGACTTTGCACATGTTCTATGTTAAGGCTTAGACACTAAATTAGTTCTTGAACATTTCAGAACATGACTACATTAGTATCAGATGGATTTAAATTAAATTTAAGATTGTCTAACCTGCCACCAGTTTGGATCTTCTCGATTTACAATCTGAAGAATTTCTCCTTTGGAAAACTTAAGCCCTGCTTCTTTACAAGGGATCAGGTTGTCATTGTATGGATTATAATCAAAGTGACACTTTACAAAAACCTGAAAGAAATAATAAAATTGGCTTAAAATACTAATATTTTAACATTCTCACAAGTGTTTGTTAAGTTTGCAAGTTAATTATATTTTAAAGTTTTCTTTCCAGTAAAACAGATTATGAAGGATTTTTAAAGCATTAAAGCTTCTATTAAATAAAAAACAGGGAACACCACTGTCCTAGAATTATCAAAATACAGTAACTCGGCTAAAGAGCACCTCGCTTAGAGACTAACTCGCCTAAAGAGCAGAATTTTATCTGAATGGTCGCCTCACTTAACAAATAAAACCACCCAAAAACTCGCTTAACAACTAAATCAGGGTTCGTAATCCCCCCCCCCCCCCCCCTGGCCAGAAGTCACGATTAGTCACTTACAATGGTGTTTCGCTTAAAGAGTAACTATCACATTTGTGCCCGGCCTTGCCAGGCAGTTTTTTGGGTTGTTGTTTTTTTTGGTTAGGGGTGGTTTGGGTGGTGGTGATTTTAATTTGTGTTTATTTATTTATTTTTTAAATTATTTATTTGGTTTGTTTAATTATTTTTTTGACTGTTTTTGCTCCTCCAGACTCTAGGTGGGGCTGTGGTTAAGAGTAGTCTTTCTTTGTTGTTTGTTCAGTTCTGTCCCAGACTCGTGGAGGGAGAACGTGTTTGGTGAGTTCTCTTGATTTTTTGTTCTGGGGTTTTGTTTTTGTTTTTTTGTGTCGTTAGGCTGGGGGGTTTAAGTAGAGTTTCTACTTAACCCCCCCAAAGTGTTTCTGCTTGTTCTTTTGTGTTTATTTTGGGTTTTAGATGTGTTTAATGGTTTTATTTCTGGTTGTTATTTATTTTTCTGATTTCTTTCGTCTTTGTTTAATTTGTGCTATTTTTGTTGTTTGAGTTAGGTATTTTCGTGTTGTTGGATAGGTGTTTCTAGTGTGCTTTTATGGTATTTCGGGTGTTGTTGATTTTGTTGCTTATTGTTTTGTTGTTTAATGGTTTTATTTTATTTATTTATTTGTTTTATTAATTTGGTGCTTTGCATTTTGGTTTACTGTTTGGTTTTGTTGTTGTGTTTTCTTGTGTGAAGAACGGCCTGTCTGTCGTTTCTTCTTTTTTCCCATTGCAGCTTCGAAATTAGGTTTCGATGCAACGATGGAGAAAAGGAAGAGCCAGCAGTCAGCTTGCTCTTCGTCCGGTAAGGTTTGTTAGGTAGGTCGGGTGAAAAGGAGGCAGAGTAGAGCTATCTGCTTGAAGATAGTTCTCGTCTCTGGGCCTCCTTTTTCCCCTGGCTTACCTAACGGGGAGATCGGCAGGCAACAATCCGTAAGAGGTGGTGCTCTTCCTTGCGGATTGCTGGCTGCTGCTTTTCTATTACCTCCACCGCTGTTTCGTGCTAGTTCTCGAAATAGCGGTGTGGGTAGTAGAAAGGCAGAGTCCAGTCATCCGCCAGGGAAGGTGCTCCCCCTGACGAATTGCTGCCTGCTGTTTTTTTCCCCCACCCCGGCTCAACTTACCTTGAGGCCGGCGGTGATCTCGCCGTGTCTTCGGCGGGGTAGCGGGTAGGAGAGGGAGTCCCTCTTCTCCCCGTTGCTCTGGGAAAGAAGGGCGGCATTTGTCTCATAGTGGTTGTTTGCAGGTTTTTTGTTTGCGAGGCCGTGAGGCGCTGTGTCCTCCTGCGGTGGCCTTGCGCTCCCTTGCGTGAGGCGGTTTTTATTTTATTTTTCACAGAGTGGCTTTTTTATCGTTCTGCGCGCTCGCACCCTTCAGCCTGATTGGCTGAAGTGGTCACGGCACAGAGGACGCTGGGGCTTGGAGTTTATTTTATTTTGTTTGCGTTCGTGTGGCAGCTTTTTTTCTGCAGCTCAGTTTCAATTGGGCGTGCCACGTTTCCCAACGTTCTCTTTGCTCTCGCCTGTCAGCCTGCCTGGCTGAGGGGCGGCACGGCGCAGAGGACGTTGGGAATTGAAGTTGTTTTCCTTTGTTTGCGTTCGTGGGGCTGTTGCCCCACTGCCAACTGCGGGACTATTGCGGCGCTCTGCAGGCCGGGTTAAGGCAAGTGCAGGCGGCTCGGTACGGGATACTATAGTCAGGTGCGGGCATGTATGCCGGAGTCCAACGGTTAACATCCCTCCTTATAGGTAAAGATCCCATGGAATGCACTATGCCCTTTAAGCGAGGTACCACTGTACACTTAGCAGTGGTATAGAAACAATACTATGAATGTTGTGTCAAGCATCTCTAAAACTGAGTTAACTATTACCTTGTTGTCAAGGGAAACGAGCAGTGCTTACATTTTTAAAAACAGTGCAAGGATTAAGGTCTTGTATAGGAATCTGTGCCACCTATCTTGGAAATAAAACTTTCCCCTTAATTTTATCAGTGGAGGGAATTAAAGGCATAAAGACATTTATACTTTTTATACCTACTCAACTGACCTCATCTTGCACTTTTTGCTTCACTTGCTTCAAGTGCTGATTAGCAGATTGGTGAGTCAATGCATAGTTTTTTTAAAAGGATAAGTACAAATCTTTTATTAGAGGCCACTTGTAAATGTAGTCATTATCTTTGATATTTAAAACATGTCTATGCAATTTGATTTTTCCTAGTTTTGCTGCAAAATACCACAGATACACAAGTGGTTCTATATTTTCTGCTGTATGTTGCAATGTATTTTTAAAAATGGAATCTGCCAAAGGCAATGAAAAAGAACAAAATATGTCACTGAAGAACTGTGAAAGTCCAGTGACAGCTCACATTTGTTTTAATTCCAAATCTAACAATAAAACATTTGACTATTTTCCTGTATGTGTGTGGTTTTGGTTTGGTTTTCTTTATCTTTTTTTAATTTTTAGAGGGAAGATGCAAAAAAAAAAGAGTGATTAAAAAACAGGGCGGAATGCCTTTCACAATAAAAAGAAGAATTTAGACGTGATCTCTGCATTGAGCAATGTGTTCCCTCAGTGACCATCAGAAAGGAACTGAGGGATGACCATAAGGGGTACAGAATATGCAGTTTGCCTAATGGTCTATTGCTAAGCCAGGGGTCACCAACCTTTTTAAGTCAGGGGTCGGGTCACACTCCCTCAGACAGTTGAGGGGGACAGACTGGTGGGGGCTCCAGCCGTAAACACTGTGGTAAACTCATCTGTGGCTGTCATAAACGCGTTTATGGCTGCGGTAAATGTGGGCGCTTCTGGTGGCTGGAGTGAGGGCTGGATTATTTGATGCCACAGGCCGGACTCAGCCCACGGGCTGTAGGTTGCTGACCCCTGCTCTAAGCCCTGGAAGATTCTAAAGTGTTCTGTGTAGGTGAAGTACAACCCGTGTGTGGATTTACAAGGACCACGAAGAAGAAATGTTAGCTTACATTAGATTCATGTTAACCATATCCTGTTGCTTAGTATAGCAAGTCATGCCAGAATATGCCAACTGAATCGCTGGGAATCTGGCGATTCAGCTCCTCTATAAGTTCCACTGATTCAAATAGGACTACAGTACTACAGTTGTGATTAATTATGCTAAAATAAGTCACAACTAGAGCACACCCATTTGAATAAAGAGTTAAGTTCACCACTGATTCAAGAGGCCCACTTAAAAGTGCAATTTATTATGCTAAGCAACAGGATTTCAATCACGGCATACCTTATACGGAAGAAATTTTGAATCTCTCAAGTGGCTGCTCACGAAACATGGATGGTACACATTTGGTTACTATTGCACACTAGAAGCATATGCACTGTTGAGTTAGATCTCAGATTTGAATAGCACGATGAAATGAAGAATAATGTTTATGTTTCTAAATAGCATAAATTTACTGACCTGTTGGGGAATAATATTATCTCTGTAACTAGGAAGAATCTTCAGAGTGACACTACCACTAATATTCTTTAGAAGTTCTTGCAATTCTTTCGGATTGTTTCCAACTTCATGACCATTAACCTCCTTAATGATATCACCCACATGCAGAAGACCTTGCCGATCTATCATTCCTCCATGAAGAATTCTCGCAATTACCAGATCATTATTCTCCACCCTAAATGTAACACCCTAAATGAACAATAAAGGACATCAGAGTTTGTCTCTAAAACATTTATCCAAAAGCAAAAAGTATCTCAGATTTTTAAAAAAAACCACACATTTGCATTTCTCAATTTTTCAGCATACTGACAACAAAGTTAGTCATTCATTTTCTAAATACTATAGAAGGTAATATTTGAAAGATTATGTAGATATCTTTGTACAATCTCAAAAATCCCTCTGTGTGTGTGTGTCACTAAGAGTATGAAGTACTAGTTATATATTTTCTACTTTTGTTGAAAACATTTTAATGAATTTAATATACTCGGTTAACACACACACACACACACACACACACACACACATCACTGTCAATATTAACTTGCCCCTGGGAAACATTAACAAGTGTTTCTGGCCATGGCCAATCTCTGCCCATCTCACTATTTCGTACACAAACATTGAAGGCTTGTACTTTCCTGAAAAGTTCTGGACTGCTTTTGAGTTTTTGTTCAGATGTTACGAGTAGTTCTAGACCAAGGGTCAGCAAACTTGGCTCTCTAGACTGCTCAGTATAGATACACCTTTAGCATTTTTAATTTCCCAGTTCTCCAATTTCAAGTTGCAACTTCTATTCAGAGTGCAATTTATCATCTTAAAACATTGGTTTGCATATAATCAAAACAACAGATATGAACAAATATGTCAAATCTTCATCCCTCCATCATTTTAAGACAACTAGCAGAAAACTAGCTACATTCTTCTAAATACCCACCAGTGGCTCTCCTGCTCTTTTGTGAATACCAAGTATACGAATGGCATCTACTGGTAACAGCTGATTGTTTACCGAAGAATTGTTCATTTCTGGGCTAGAGGGAGGAGACTCATAGCACTTCGATGCTACAATATCATGGGCTTCCAAGAGTGACTATAAATAAAGGGATGAAGAATAGTTGATCTGATACAATTAATGGGAATTATTCAGAAGTGTATTTATTTTATATAAACTATAATTAATATCAATAAAAAAGCAAAATAATGAGTTACTTATCTGTAACTGTGGTTCTTCTTCATGGTCTCTGTGAATTGCACACATGGAAAAGTAGCAAGCTAGTGATTGAGTTAAATGAAAGGGTGTAACAACTTTTGGAAGAAAAGAGAAATTTGGGTAGAGTACCATCTTGTCGAGCTATAACTGGAAAAAATGGAGAGTCATGTCTTATTGCTGCCAGTTTGTTAGTCCTGTGTGTGTATGTAGCAGCCACCAAAAGGGCTGTTATAAGGATTAGAGCTATTTAGGCAGCTCTCACTAGAGGCTCAAAAGGAGGTCTCAAGAGCACTTGTGGGGCTATTTTTAAGGACTACTACATGGAAAGCTCACAAACATCTTGGAAGATTTTGGCCAATCTGAACAAAAAAAATTGACAGTTACCCTTTGAGAATATTGCCAGGCAGGCATGTCCATTAGTTGATTGGCTACAATGGCAGTGAGCTATACTTTAAGTAAAGAGATAGCAAGGCTGTTTTTTTTTCAACTGGAAGGAAAAATTGAGTACCATTTTGATGGAACGATTATGAAGGGATTTCTCAGTAAACATTGTGAGCAGAAGACCCTTCTGCCACTTACAGGAATAAGTCTTTCTTGTTGTCATTTTTTAAGAATGACAACAAGAATCGGCCAGGATGTCCATCAGTTGTGGTGTCTCAAAATCTAAGTGGCAAATTTTGTCTTGCACTCGCTTTAGTAGACCTGGCTGAAGGGGAAAACAAGAAAAAAATTCTGAACCATAATACTGTATTTGCATCATCAACCAGTGGAGGCGCTGCAGGGGAAATGGGTGGACAAGCCAATTGCACTGAGGCAGGAAGCAATGCTCTAGCCTAGACTCTTACTCTCCCTGCAACCAGGAAGCATGGCTTCCCCCTCCATTTTGACCACATGGAGCAGGGACAAAGGCAAGAAAGGTAAATGAAACCCTTTTTTTATGCACAGGTTTGGTTTCCCACTGAAATGCATTGGGAACATACAAACAGAAAAGCTTTAGAATACTGTACAAGAAATTGAGATTTGCGCCCTCTTGTGGCCACCTGTGGTAATGGCCTGCCAAACATGTTTTTCTTTCCCTAGCCCGGAACATCTGTGGCGGTGGTGGTGGTCTTCAGCCGGCCACGGCTGTTGTAAAATATTGTTTTACAGCTGCCTTGCTGGACAGCATTCAGACTATAAGACGCACCCTCATCCCCCCACACTTTTTTTGGGGAAAAGTGTGTCTTATGGTCCAAAAATACGGTACTACTTTGTGGATTAGAGGAATAGGTGGAAAAGCACAGAGGAAGCATTTTAGCCACCTTTGAATAAGGGTGTCTCCTTGAAAATTCTGGATGTTCAGTTCCTCCTCATGCATTTGCCAAGAACTGCGGTTGTCTGCCAAGCAATTGGACTGTTCCACAATGTGGATTGCATAGAGGATGATATGGTGCTTTTGGCACCCTTCCCAGATATGTACCATTAACAAAAGCAAGCATAGGGAATGGGTTCCTTCTTATTAATTTAAATAATGTATACCAGTAGTACCGTCTGTAGCTATTTGAATTATCTTTCCCAAAACAATTAGTTCAAAAGATTTGAGTGCCTTCCAAATGGTGAGGAGCTCTAGTTAATTTGTGTGAGGTCTTGTTGTTGGAGTGTTCAAAGACTGAGAGTTTTGAATTTTGAATGTTCCACAGTGTGCTTCTTATTCTGTTTGGCTGATGTCTAACATGATCTAAATCTTTGGCCTCAATGAATGGTTTTGCCCAAGGTTAAATTATGGGTGACAGACCAACACTGTAGTTGTTGACTGAGTTCTTCTGTGACCATTATGTTTTGTTTTGATGTCCACTGTAGAAAATGGATAATTGTGCCTACAGAAATCTCATTTTGAGTCTTGCAAATTGGATGCCACTGTTCAAGGATGCCATCAGACCTAGCTGTCTTTGTGCTGTTTGTGCTGACACGAATGTGTTTATTTTGAAACTGTGCAATTTTCTTAATGGTTCTACCAGGGCATATGCTCTCATCTTTTTTGAACTGAGTAGTGTTTCAGTAAAGGTGTTGATATATATTGGGGTCAAACTTGATTTTTCATATTTTACACACAACCTAAGGTCCTCCAAAAAACAACAACAACCCACAAGTGTCTCTGACATCTTTTTGGGCTTTGGTTTTTGATGAAGCAACTATGAACCAATTGTCATTGCAGAAAATGTAGTGATACCATGAAGTTACAGGAGAGACAACATAAATTTGATAATGACTATTGGAGAAATCCATAGGCCAAAGCGGAGAGCCTTGAACTGGAAAGTATAGAAACAAAGGGGAAAGCGGACGAACTAGCAGTGTTTTGGGTGGCTAGAAATATGGAAGTAGGCATCTTTGAAGTCTATGACTACAAACCAGGAGCCTTTGTGAAATAAGGAAAAAACAGTTTCATGGTAGTCATCTTTAACTAAACTAAACTAATTGATGCATAAATTCACATCAAAGACAGGTTAGACTCTCCCATCTCACAGGATAATTAGCATTTTGCCCACAACACGCTGGGCACTCAATTTGCATACCTTGGAAGGATGGAAGGCTGAGTCAACCTTGATCCCTGTATGTAATGAGGTATGTAATGAAGATAAGGATAAGAAAAGTTTCGAGATGGTGACAATTGTGTCATCTAATCTGGTTCCAGAGTTCTTGGAATTGGCAGCCTTCTCTAACAACTGAATAGAACAGTAAAGAGGCTGCATCAGAATAGTCTGATGGAGAATGATATTGACTTCCAATTGGAGATTATTCCATTCCGGATATTGGCTATCATCATGGCAATACTTTTCCTGTTCTTAACTCCTCGAAACAGTTCTTCTGAGGACATGCGACACCAGTCTCTCAGGTTCTTCAGCCATGAAGTCCCTCTATGTCCAGGGCCAATCTTCCTAGGGATCTTTCCTTGCAGAGCAAGGAAATTCTATACTTTATGTTGTTCCTCATGATATGGCCAAGGTATTGGAGCTTTCTTTGCTTAATGGTCTTAAATAGCTCTTGTTCTTTATTCATCTGGTGCAACACTTCTATATTTGTCACATGGTCAACCTATGATATCCTAAGCAGCCATCTGTAGATCCACATTTCAAAAGTTTTGATTCTTTTGTTAGATGCTTTAGTCAATGTCCAAGCTTCGACTCCATATAGCAATAACGTAACATCTCACTATTACTTTCTCTATTCGTATTCTAATCTCTGCCTTGGGATCCCAATTTTCATTTAACATACTTCCCAAATAGACAATTTTATCCACCCTTTCGATTTCTTGTGTTCCTGCCATTAGCATTGTCCCTAGGACATCGTCCCGTCCCACGAGAGCAAACTGAAAGGACACTCTCCATATACCATCCATTGGGGAGGCACGGCTCTTCAGCATGAGGAAAAGGGCCTTCTCGGTTGTAGCCCCCACACTATGGAGCCTCCTCCCGGTAGAATTACGCCTCCATGCCCAGTTGCTACATTTTAGGAGATAATTGAAAACCTGGTTAGCAAAGCAGGTCTGGGGGCCAGGATTGTCAACAAGCTCCCCCTTTTTTTGGTTCATCTGAGGTTTCCCCCTCTTGTAAATGGTTTTTAATGATTTTTAATGATTATATCATTTTTAATGTCACGATTTTGAATACCCATTTTAAGGGATCAATAAGGCACAGCAGGGGGCAGCATTATTATATTGGAAGGGCTTTTAACTGGTTTTTATATTGTTTTTTAATTGTTACTGAGTGGCCAGTGAGGTGTTCGCTGGACTGAGTACACCGCCCAGAATCTATTTATTTATTTAGTGTGCTTATATACCGCTTTTCTTATCTACTGACAACTCAAAGCCGTTTACAACACAATTAAATACAAAGCAAATCATAAGTAGGGGGGGATTGAAAAACATACAAAAGTACAATTCAAAATACAGTATCATCAAATAGAATACACATATCAATACAGTTGCAAAATACAAGTTACAATTCACCTCAGAAACTACAAAGTTAAATACAAAATGCAAAATACAGGCCCCGGGCAGCAACCCCTTCCAGTGGTGCTCCAACTTCCCCGCGGCCAATACCAGACCGGGAAAGGAGCTCAGGAAACAACTGCTTCCGTCCCCGCGCCGGTGTTTGGGGTGGCGGGGAAACGCAGCAAAGGTCCTGTTCACAGCGGGCGTCCTCTGGCACTGCGGGCGTCCCTCTTTATCCTTTGGCCAGGCGGGGCCAGGGGAGAGGGACCAGCGTCCACAGGTGCGGCTCGTTCCATCCCCGCGCCGGTGTTGGGAGTGGCAGGGAAACGCGACAAAGGTCCTGTTCGCGGCGGGCGTCCCTATTGACTGGGGCGGTATATAAATCTACTGTATATAAATAAATAAATTAGCTTGCTGTGATATTTCGTCTTCTTGGCGTTTTTGCCTGGCCAGGTTACTCTGCTATGGTAACAGAGTAGACCATACTGCCAGCAACTCAACGCCGACTGTCAGTCGGCGGTTAACTAATCTGACCACCCTTGGTAGCAAAGTCCACAGGGAAGGGCGATGGTCCTCAAGTGGATTAAATACCACTGGAATCTATCTTGATGGAGGGCACCAGCTTCATCAATATTGGCCTGGGGCTGATAAGGACGTTGTGGAGATTATTGCTGGCACAGAAAGTGACTAGGAAGGAGATCCACTAAAAGCTGGCAATTCCACTCTCTCAGGGTGTTCATTATCTGATGCCATGTCAGGCAAACCAACTCAGCCTGGTTATCTTGGTTGGAGACTTGTGGTTCTGGCTGTACTACTGTTCTATGCAGTTCCATCAATTGTTTTTTACATGTGTAGGAGCTAGGCTGTGTTGTCTTGGTTGTTTGGAGACCTTTCTCCCAAAGATGTGATCTTAATCTGGATAAGAACCTTTAAAGCTATCTTGGCAAACCTTCTATAATGGGTGCAGGATTGAGACTGGTGCTCCTCTCTGAGTCAAATTAAGCACATGAAATGGCCATTGGAGAGGCACGTTTTATTATTGCAGTCGGACCCACAGGGGGGCATAAAAATGATATTTAAGTGTAGTAAAGAAAAATGTGTCTTCACCGCAGAAACGAGGAGAAATAGATGGGAAGCAACCTATGCAAGAAGGTACAGTAAAATGGGAAGAAGCAAGAAAAAAATTGACAAGGTAAGATTCTTTTTCAGCATGAAGAAAAAGGATAAAGAAATGTAAATTTAAGGGGAAGAAAAGAAGTTTGTATCAGCTCCAGATGATTTTAAGCATCTTCGCACAGCAGTGGTGAAAAAGAACTAAGAGAGACCATTAGAGGCATACACATTTGCAAAGGAGTGTGTATGTCCTAACAGTCTCTATTTTTCAGCTCTGGAAGATTCCAATGTGGTTCTGATATCTCCAGTGTGCGCAGAACCAACCCATATGTGCAGTTCACATATGTGCAATTAACAGAAACCATGGAGAAGATGAGGATTTCTGTGCCTCTTTGCAGCCATCAATTTTGGCTGTTCTGTATTAAAAGCAAGTTGGCAAAAAAAAAAAACAAGATAATGTAGCATTCTTTATACTCATACAAGTTTTTTGTGGATCAAAATCCACTTCCTTATACACAGGAGTGCAAATACAAGGACTATACATTTACACATATGCTCCTGACTAGATGAGCATACAAATAATAGACAAAGTGACAATGGTTGATTAACAGGAATTGAACTATCAAGCTATTATTTACTTTAATTAGCACCCTCTGGCCAGAGTAATAGCTGTAAGCCAGGGTGACTTGTCATAAGAATGCTAAGAGATGTTTGTGAGACAGAGGTCAGCCACTTGTCAGGGATGCTTTAATTATAGATTTCCTCCTTCAGCCAGGGTTTGAACCCATGGACCCTTTGGATCCCTTCCAGCTCTTCTAAGAAAAAGAAGCCATAACTAAATAAACTTCCATTGACTTCAATGTAATTTAAACTTAATTTTATCTGGATCACAGCTACAATATTGGATGAAAATTAGCTAGCTAGATGAAATTTGTTTTACAAGTAAACTGGAGCATTTTTAAACTGTTAATGGAAACTTTGGTTACCAGAAAGTGTGGCTCCTTCAGTATACCAACCAACTCTGCAATGTTTTCATCTCTGTTTATTAGTGGACTGATGTCTTCAAGAATCTCATTTACCAGCTCCAGATTATTGTCACGAACAGCTTCCAGTTTAGAATCTTCCAATCGTTCATGAGCCTACGAAGACCATAGCATAAATCTTAAACTAACAGGGAAAGTACTTTTACATAGAAGACCATGTGGAACAACAATTCTATTTTTCTAACTAAACTGATTCTGCTGTAGGTTGTTCCTTCAGACCATCAACACAGATACCATCAACAAAGAAGGTGATGCTTAGGGACTCCTGTTCAGTGCCCGGGCTGTTGGCCGGTGGCGTCCCTCACGACTCTGCTTTGCCCCACCCCACCAACCCATGCTTTTTAACATATATATGAAACTGTTGGGAGAGGTTATCTGACGTTTGGGGTTCAGTGTCACTGGCACATTAATGACAACCCAACTATGTCAAATAAAATGTATGTCCAGATTTTCAGCCATTCATGTACATATTTTACCTTAGCCAGCGATCTTACAATAGGATTTTCCATAATTCCTTTTAAGAAAATAAGATCAATTTCTTCAGCTCCTGCTGATGGGGGTAAGTCTGTAAGATTATCCAAAACTTGCTGCATTGCTGAAAAAAGGAAATGAAATGGAAGCAGATGAACAAGAGCTCAGCTTAAAGCTGGGGTTCATTATGCCACATTTAATATGCCAATTCTTGATAAAATACCCATATGATCAATTAAGGCCCAAACACCCCTCCCCTTATTTAGTTATGTGTTTTTCAAGAAATATTCCAAGAGTAGTTATCCAGGAATAAAGCAATCAAAAAGCAAAGCAATCACACTTATATACCACCCCATAGTGCTTAGTGTACTCTCTGGGTGGTTCACAAGTTAATTAGCATTTTGCCCCCAACATGCTGGGTAAATATACAAATATATTGTTTAAAAACCCTCACAGTAATCTCCACTAATGCTATTGATGGTCAAGTTCATGAAGACAGTGCTACTGAATAGAAGTACTGTACAGTAACTACTGAAGCTCCTCAGTATCTAAGACATTTTTTTATAATGTTAGTATGAACATCTAAACAAAATAAAGTAATCCCTCAAGTGGGGAAGTAGAAGGTCAGCAGCAGTTCGAGACCCGAGTACTGCACAATGGAGTAAGCTCCCATCTCTGTCCCAGCTCCTGCCAACTTAGCAGTTCGAAAGCAAGAAATTGCAAGTAGATAAATAGGTACCACTTCAGAGGGAAGGTAAACAGCGTTCCGCGCGCTTTGGTATCTAGGCATGCCTGCCACATGTCCACGGAAATGTCTACAAACGCAGACAGCACTGGCTCTTCAGCTATAAACAAATGAGCACTGAACCCTAGAGACAGATATGACTGGCTTTTGAGCAAGAGTGACCTTTCCCACCATTTGATCACTTTTGAACAAAAATGGGTAACAGAGACGAGGAATGATATGCCTAAAATTTGATTATGCATTGCTTAGATATAACCTGAAAACAAAAGTAACTACTCCTCTGAACAGCCTAAACCTACTTTAATGAGAGGTTTCCAAGAGCCACAAATGGTTTGTGTGTGTGTGTGTGTGTGTGTGTAAACACAAGAGTTGTTACTGCTGTTTGTAAAAGGACTATCATAAAACATGAAATCTCAAGAGGTCATGATGAACAGCTTGCACTGCACGTATATACATTTCCATTATGTAAGATTTTTAATAGAGCATGTGATATTAAAACCTCCACACAAAAAATCAATTTAAATGTCTGGCCACTTTTACTATGACAAACTTTCAGCCAGGTAAAGCTACAGTACTCTCAAAATAAAAAAATATGTCACAGCAAAGGTATTTTTAAAACATATTTAATAAGCTGCTATAGCCACAGTTTTCAATAAGCACACTTCCCATTTTCTCCTAACATTCATTTTCTTCTTGAAAAGTACATGTAGGAGGCTAATGACAGATACTCTTTGAAAAACATAATTTCTGAAGCTTCTGACAGTATTTTTTTTTTCTTTAGTGGATATGCCAAGGTTGATGCCAACCACACAAAGATCTCTAGAACATAATGCACTTAGGCTAGTAAAAACAAAGAATGAGTAACCAAGGGTGGGTGAGAGAAAATCAAAGGCAATATAGTGATAAAAATTAAAAAGGATAGGGCTAAAAACATCTTAGCTGTTCTGGCACATTAAAGCGGGCAGGCAGACGCTCGCACCTATATTTTTCCAGCTCCTCTTGATGCAATGAAGGCAATCAGTGTAAACTGTCACTATGTTTAAACTCTGATTTAAAAGCGCACATAAAACGGTTCATTTTATTTCTGTAACATAACATCTAATATGTAACACATTTTGTCTATACTTTTCTAAGCAACAGGACACTATCTAAACAGCATTGCAAAATTTACCAAAATAGAAAACAAATGCTGTAACTTGGAGAAGCGGAGGAATGTAGTGATCAAAAGGTAAAAAGCTTAGATTGCAATAGGCAAGGGTTTAATTCATATGCAGAAATAGTCATTCACTCCTGCAGCAAATGTGCAAAAGTTAACTAAAACTGTAATATCCTAAAACTGCACATAAAAACAGGATTGCAAACACAAAATCTGGAAAAACATACATTCTACAGCTGTAGAGGGACAATGACTATCAAGTTCTTCCTTTTGCCATATAGGCGATCCAAGTAATGGTATCCATGCACAACCTGAACAGAACACACAGCCTTTCCTCACACCATCTCTACAGTAAAGGTAAAGGCCGCCCTTGCTCGAAAGCCAGTTGTATCCAACTCTTGGGTTCAGTGTTCATCACTGTTTATAGCTGAAGAGCCAGCGCTGTCTGCATTTGCAGACATTTCCGTGGACACGTGGCAGGGATGCCTAGACACCAAAGTGCACGGAACACTGTTTACCTTCCCACTGAAGTGGTATCTATTTATCTACTAGCAATTTATTGCTTTCGGACTACTAGGTTGGCAGGAGCTCGGACAAAGACGAGCGCTCATTCTGTCATGCAGGACTGTACTCAAGTTTTGAACTGCTGATCTTCCACCTCCCAGTCAGCATCTTAACTACTTGAGCGTCTTAATCACTCTACAGTAAACAAGGATTAATACTGCTCTAGCCCTTGATCTCATTGCCACCTTCCAAAACTTTCTTTATGAGCTATACACCTTTTTAAAAAATATCTGTTCTGGTTTGGTAAATGTCCATCAGCTAGCAGCTCTACCAGCCTGGAATAAGAAAAGAACAAACTAGTTGGGTGGTATTATTTCCACTGCTTTGCCAATGATGGATGAATAAATGTAAGTGCAAAGATACTTTACAAGGCACAGGCATAGTGGTAGGCTGAAACATTTAAAGTACAGTAAAACCCCAACTTACATATGCCTCGAGTTACATAAAATTCGACTTACATAATGAACATGCTAAAACCCTGTCCTGATGTACACGATTTTCTATGGGTTTGCTTTGAGTTACATAAAGATTCTTTTTCCTATGGGTTTGCTTCGAGTTACGTAAAAAATCATTTCCCTATGGGTTTGCTTCGATTTACATTAAAAAAATATTTTTTTCTATGGGTTTGCTTAGAGTTACGTAAAAAAATATTTTTTCCTATGGGTTTGCTTCGAGTTACATAAAAAACTGATTGAAGCAAAAACCTACAGAATGGACTTTTTACGTAAGTAGGGGTTTTATTGTATAAACAAACATTGTGCAATTCTGGGAAAACACAGAGGTTTAGTTTATTTCTATTAAACAATCAATGTTAAATTTAAAAGCAGAGCAAAATAAATAAATACCCTAGTAGAAGAAATGACAATAGTTGATTAAACATCAAACATCTCTAGAGACAGGACTTGTTTCTTTTGGACTGTACCTCCCAGAAATCACAAGGAACTCCTCCAGCAGAATCGTAGGAGGTGCAGCCTCCAAATAGTAGTTTAAAGAGTGTTTCTGATATCCACTGAGTCTCCAACATCATTACACTGGGCTTTATGTTGTTGCTACATGCCGTTAAGTTGTCTTCACCCTATGGTGACTCTACAAATAAAATATCTCCACAATATACTGTCAGCCTGCTGAGCAATTGCAAGCTCAAGCCTGTGGATTCCTTTAAACAGTCAATCCATCTCACACTGGGGTCTATTTTCCTGCTGCCTCGAAACTTTCCCAGCATTGTCTGTTCCAGTGAATCTTGCTTTCTCTTGATGTACCCAAAGTAGGACAGCCTCAGCTTCCTCATTTTTGCTTTGAACAACAGTTCAGGGTAGATTTGCTTTTGGACAACTTGTTTGTCTTTGTGACAATCCAAGGTATCTGCAAAAATATCCCCCCCCCCTCCCTCCGCCTTTCTAGAAAAAGGAAATTGCTCCCAGTGGTGCACGGTTAATGGAAATCCCAAGGGAGCATGGGATGGATAGATCTTTGATCAAACATGCTATAAGACTACCCATGCCATGCTCCTTTAGCATTCTCATGAACTCCTGTACCACTGAGAACAGTTTCCATCTTCTTAAGACAGAGGTGCCTAAACTTCGGCCTATGGGCCGAAACGGCCAGCGGCGCCAATTAATCCAGCCCACCCCGCCCTCACCGCTCCCGGAAGTGGAAGCAAAATGTGCATGCACCGAATGCTGCCATAAATGACTCACGACTGTCATAACCACGTTCGGCACGTGCACATTTTACTTCCGCTTCTGGGTGGGAGGAACCATGTGACCGACCCGCTCGACCATGTGACCGACCCTCGGCCTGAAAAGTTTCGGCATCCCTGTCTTAAGAGGTCAATGTAATGAGATGAGAAAATCTCTAGGTTATAAACTTACTCTTTTACATATGAAACATTAATGTGTCCAACAAGAAAGCTATATTCAAGTATAAACATCTCTAAAAACACTGCTGAGTTAAAACCAGCACTTTGAAGAACAGTACATTTCTCCAAATGTTTGGTGGTTTGTATTATATAGTCATAAACTTTAAAGACTGACAGGGCCTCTAATAATTGAACTCAAGAAGAATATTATGACAAGTGAAACATAGCATGCTTTGGGGTACAGTGAACAAAGCACATTCAAATGTCTCTGAAGTTTGTGTGTCAGTAAGATAACTGACAAAGCACTGATTTCCTGCCACCCACTTAATCAGTTCAGTAACTATACTAGCATTTCTCTGACACTTTCCATCTCCATCCCACCTATCTGGCCAAGTGATACTGATATAAAAAGAATAACAATAGAAAACTTAACTAGATTGTCATACACAAAAGAAGACAAATGAAAGCCAACCACAAAGCAACATTTTTTACAGCTACCCGCCTACCTCAGAAATTTCTTTATCTAGCAAAAATGAAATGTTCAGGGTTCTAGTAAATATTCTGCCTGAATGTTCACAGCAGCTGAAAAACACAATGGTAAAGTGTCAGAATAACAGGTGGGGAGGGGAGGTAGCAAAACTGTTTTCCTTTAACTCATATGGTAAATCCACTTATCCAGGTTTATAGTCCATAAATGTTAAGTAAAGTGAAGCAAAACACTGAAGTGCAACATACCTGTCAACTATTGCATGACAACTGGCAAGTCATGAATGTAATATGCAAGATTGGTTACACCCAGCTGAAAAATACAAAGCTAGCTACACCCTTTCCTAATGTGTGGTTTTTAATATGGCCCTTAATTCCAGACACACAAAGACTTTGAATAACATTCTATAGACTAAGTAATCTCACATCCCAACAATGCTCTGGAATTTTAAAGAAAAATGTTCAACCTTACTTCAAAACTACAGTGAGATTTTCAGGCCACAGAATAAGGGTTTGCAACTATAGCTAGCATTTTAGAAGTTAACATATTTTAACCCATCAAGAAATGAAGGAATAAGCAACAATGACATAATCCACTCATTCACTCCTGGATGAACATCTAAAGAGCTTCTTACATGCTGAGAGGGAAAGTTTTCCTTTTCACAGTGAAAGTTTGAAATGCAACTGAAGCCTTCCATTAATATTGCTATGTACCAGTCTGAACTCTTTATTCCATTCCTTGTTTTCTCTATTAGTGCCAGCTACTACCCTTAGTGCAATACAGAAACACAACATAAATCAATGTAATTTTCCTAATATAGTTGTAACATGCTTTCCGCAGCACGTGCCAATTAATAGCAAGCTACTGTACTTGATTTAGAAGTAATATCATAGTGTACAGGCATTAAAGCCCAACTATATTCTGCTAACAATAATTTAATATTTAAGAATATTAAGTATTCACAACGCTACAGCTGATTTTCAAAGTGCAGTACTTTCCAAAGAATATCCACCATCTTTTAAGCATATACACACAGAATATCTTACAAACTTTCCATGAAAAACTCAGTCAACTGGCTTCTCTACAGTTTAAAATAATCCCTTGTAAACTAAAAGGTTATTTCAATTAACAATTGTATGGTGAAAATTTAAATTAATGTTGTGCATTTTACCACTTAAACGCTAAAATCCTGTCCTGTAAATTACAGTTTAAGACTGACGGCATAATCAGCTTCACACAGTATAATTTACTCAATGGCATTTCAGCCACAGTATCATACTGAAAGCAACTGTTAATCATGTCCTATTTGTCTTATATTAAAAACTTGGACTCAGTATATATAGAAAATGCTTCTCTTTAGTATCTTGTGATCAAGATTAATTCTGAATATATAGTTCTCTAAGCAGATGTTTTTACCACAGCCAATACTCCACAGTAACTGCAACATTTCTTTTCTTTGGCTCCTGAAGAGCTGCAAATGTTTGGGACAGAATCCTATAGTTCAATATATGTAGTTACCGTACTACTACTTGCAAAACAGAACAATCATTAATTCATAGTTGCAATAGATTGGAAGAAATTTGATGGCATGAAACCTACGCTTAGCAATGCCTTCTTAAGCAGTACTATTCATGCTCTATGCCCCCACTGTAATTTAAACTCCACCAGGACAGGACTCCATTGTTATACTACTCCTACTGAGCAACAAAATGTTTTCATTCTGCAAACAAGCTTTAAAACTACTGATAGATTTGATTTTTCCTCCATGTTCCAATATATTTTAGGCTATGCTGCAGAGTGTTAGTTAGATCAGCAGTTTAGCTGAATAGAGACCTAGAGAGAGAGAATTAAAAGATTTTTTAAAAAGCAAATTCAACTGAAAACACCTTTGACTGAAAGACTAAGGAAAATAAAGTCTTCCTTATGTGAAAATATGTAAATGTGTCAAATATTGCATGACAAGAGAGAGTAGACCAATGTGGATTAAGCATTTTATATGCAGACCAAGAAAGCACATTCTGCTTTTAAAACTAGACAATCTCATCATGTACACTTTGCATGCTAGAATGAGGTGCAAGTCAGCCTTCTGTCTGGCTAGGTAAAGGTTGCCCTTGCTTGAAAGTCAGTCGTATCCGATTCTAGGGCTGAGTGCTCATTTGTTTACAGCCAAAGAGCCAGCACTGTCTGTGTCTGTAGATGTTTCCGTGGACATGTGGCAGGCATGACTAGACACCGGAGTGCACAGAAAGTTGTTTACCTTCCCACTAAAGTGGTCCCTTTTTATCTACTTGCAATTTCTTGCTTTTGAACTGCTAGTTTGGCAGGAGCTGGGACAAAGATGGGAGCTCAATCAGTTGTGCAGTACTCAGGTCTCAAACCGCTGACCTGCCGACCTTCTAGTCGTCAAGTTCAGTGTTTTAACCATTAAGCCACCACAGCCCCTCTGACTAAGCCAAGGGTGCCCAAACTCTTCCTGCCAGGGGCCTAACCACGCCCCTTCAAACAGCTGAGCGGGCAAGTCATGTGGTTTCCAGGATTTTTTCCCTCCTCCTCCACTTCCCTTGGAGGGAGTGATGGGGAAACATTTTGGCGCCGTTTTTGAATTTTCCCCCCACCAGGTTTTCGCCATTTTCGGTGACATCCGAGCACTTCTAGCGTCAGCGGGGCACTTCCGGCGTCAGTAGCAATCTGGCCCCGTGGGCCGTAGTTTGGACATCCCTGGACTAAGCTATCTAGCAAATCAAACTGAAACGCTTCAAAGTGTCACATGTTGCTTCCATGCACTGGAAATTTAAAAGGCTGAAAATTAAACAAAGCAGCACCACTCACACAGCAGAAATCTAACAATAGTGTCATGTTAGGCAACTTCTGGACAGCTCAACTATATTACTTGATGTTATGAATTTGCATATTGGTTCCATAAGCACAAGTCCTTAGTGAATGACACGGTAGGCATAGCTGAAGTGACAGGAAATGAAGTAAATGTCCTGAGGCCCAAAGAGATATCTTCTCTCATTACATTCCTACCTACACCCCTAGGTAATTTTTAGATATCTTTCTCCAGGTCACACCATGCAGATGGTTACAAAAGAGAAAACCTTCTACAACCCCCTTTGTAGAATGCCCTCTACAATAAGGCTCATGGGGAATCTACAGCTATATTATTAGCAGTTTGAGAAGAACACTGGCTGTTTGTATACATTTGTTACTGTGATTTTATTTTCTTTGTGGATAATTGTTGTTCATTATTACTGATAGCATTTTTACAGTTTAATATCAGATTATCTGCCTAAACAACAATGACTGGGTAGACTAAATATATAATTTCCATTGCCCTCAAAAGCCGCCCCAGCCTCCACCAAGCCCGGCGGGGCTTTCGACCGGCAGCCGGCCGGTGGGACGAGCGGCACCTGAGGGCTTTCCATCGCCCTCAAAAGCCGCCCCAGCCTCCACCAAGCCCGGCGGGGCTTTCGACCGGCAGCCGGCCGGTGGAACGAGCGGCACCTGAGGGCTTTCCATCGCCCTCAAAAGCCGCCCCAGCTTCCACCAAGCCCGGCGGGGCTTTCGACCGGCAGCCGGCCGGTGGAACGAGCGGCACCTGCCAGTCCACCACGGCTCCCTCCCCCGCCCCGCCGGTGGGGGAGGTGGGAGCACAGCTGACCGGCGTTGTTGCGGCGGGACATTCAAAGCCGCACCGCCAGCGCCGTCGGAGCCGCAGTCCACCACGGCTCCCTCCCCCGCCCCGCCGGTGGGGGAGGTGGGAGCACAGCTGACTGGCGTTGTTGCGGCGGGACATTCAAAGCCGCACCGCCAGAGTTGCCGGTCCATTTCCTGGCCTCGGCTGTGTTGGGGCCGGGTTGTCTTCTTCTTTGGCTCCGTTCAATAATGTGCGGGCCATAGGATTAGTAGCCGAGGGACTGTGTAATTAAATGTCTATTGTATAATTCATTGTGTAATTTATTGTATTGTATTACTATTGTTTTCCTATTGTATTTTCATGCTGTTATATTATTCTATACTTTGATGTGTTATGATTATATTGTATTTTTGTATTATTATATTGTTATAATTGTATGTTAATTGTATGTATATTAATTTTTTGTTGTAATTGTACTTATATTATTGTGTTGTAAGCCGCTCTGAGTTGGCCTTTTGGGCTGAGTGGAGCGGGGTATAAATCCAATTAAACATAAACATAAACAAACATAAACATAATAAAGGATTCCTGCACCTGGGCATTATGAAAGCATTTGTTTCCCTGAATAAGGAGCCTAATGATACAGTCATTCTCTGTCTAGAACAGGGGTTCCCAGTGTTTTTCCACCAGGGGCCAGTTCCCGCCACCGCGCTCAGCTGTGGGGGCTGGAGGCGTGGCAGCACCCACTACTTGCGTTTTCTTTGTCATTGTTGGCGGCGGTAGGCATCACGCCATTTTAGCAGCTTCTTGGACAGGCTCCGCTGCTTCCCAGGGCGGCGGGAAGCTTTTCGGAGCATGTTCCCTCCAGTTTGGGATTTTTCTGTCGCTTATTGGCTGCGCTTCGGCAGCTGCATTATGACCGTGGCCAACTTCCTATTTCCACGCTGTGATCCCAGGTGCTGATGTAAGCTCCACCCTGCACTGGAAGTTGCCCACGGTCGTGCTCCAGCTGCCAAAGCGCAGCCAAGAAGCGATGGAAAACTGGAGCAAACATGTTCCGAAAAGCCTCCCACTGCCCTGGGAAGCGACAGAGCCTGTCCAAAAACCCAGGAAAATGTTGTGATTCCCGCCACTGCAGTAAGTGACATATCACAACTTCTGGTGGTGGGTCTAGAGGTGCCTGAGTGGCCACCATAGGCCAGATTAATGATATGCATGGGCCGGATTAGGAGCCCCTGGTCTAGAACATAGCACATAAAGATGCTCAAAAGCAATAAAAGATGTGCCTTATTGCAGTTGTAGACCAGGTGATATTATTATCACTCATACAACCAACTTAGATCAGGAGTTCTCAATCTTTTTAAGGCGGGGGCTGGGTCACACTCCCTCAGATAGCTTCAGGGGCTGGATGGCCATTTTACCTTCCTCCACCACATGGCACTTACGGTTGTGGTGGAAGCTGTGGGGCCCCCACATGAAATGGCACCATGGGTCGCATCCGGCCCATGAGTTGAGAATCCCTGACTTAGATGGATGGAAACTTAGATGACTAAGTACAACATCAGCTGATAATTAAACAAAAACATTAACAAAGGCTTGAAATGTTGGATACTACCTTTGACAGTTCGGAGCTTCAGTTTTAGTAGAGATGAAGAAAGCAGCTTTACAGGAGCCTACAGACATCTCCTTACAACTAAAGATTGCAATTTCAACAGAGGCCAGAATGCCTGGGCATTTGCAATTTGCAGTACTGTGGCAACTGCTTGTTTCTCCTATGTTTTCTCTTAACATTGCACTTTTCTTTAGCAAACAGAGTTAGTCATGTGGTTTATTTGGCACTAAAGGCCAGGATCTCTGTGAGGAGAAGCAAAGTGCAATATGTTTCAACTTCCAAATATGAACTGTCTGACTGCACCTCCCACAGAGTGGAGGAACAAGACACTTCTACTCTTGGTGCTGCCATCAACTTACAGCACAAAGCAGGAAATAAAACCAAACAAGAATATTTTTGATATCATGGATAACAGTCAAAATATCAGTAGCTCACTGGTGTTGAGAAATCTTTACTGTGGATCTGTACACAGAATAACACAATCAAGCCTGTGCATTTAATGTAATTTTCACTGAACAAATGAAGATCCATAGAAAATAATGCCTCATAATATGATTTTTTCACAATTCAAAAAAGTTGCCCTATAAATTACATGGTATACAGTGGCCTGTACACAATGGGCACAGAACTGGATGGGTTGAAGAGGATGGTGGAGGACAGAGGTGCCTGGAGGATAATGGTCCATAGGATCGCAAAGGGTCGGAATAGACTGTGTGACTGAACAGTGGCCTCTAGTGGACACTTCTGGTAATACTGGGTGTTCCGCATTGTTTCATATTACCAATTTTTCATAATACTGTACATTAAATTCATAAAATGAGTACCTCTCTAGTCAGAGGCAGAATCTTTGAAAGAGAAGGTAATCTTAAAATTATGGGTATTTCAGGAAATGTTAACAAGTGAAGTACTGGAGCTGTACAGGCACAAACTGCCAAATTCCTTCAAAAACTCAGATGATCAGTAAGATAACTCATTTTACTATCCTTATCTTGCTGGTTAAGAAGCTACAAGTATGACTATGTGACATGAAAAAACCACACAGAGAACAAACATTAGGAATATATATTACCTGTACTTTTTTATTGTCTAGAGTTCTTAGCCACGTACAATCCAAATCTTTTGTCTAGGAAATGAAGGTTATATAACCAGCATTGTTGAAAGCTCACACTTGTTTTATGCAGTTTATTTCACTTCCTAAACTGTGATTTTTTATTATCCTTTAGGATTCTTTCTCAATAACTTGATGACCACAGAGGGTAGTATAAATGGACAGAGATCTAGAGCGAACCAAGAAATACAGAACTACTTGAAGCAAGTGGGGTGGGGGTGATAGTTCTCTGGCAGAACACATAATTTGCATGAAGATGGTTCCAGCTGGAATTTTCAATATCAAGCAGCACTAGAAAAGAATTGTGCCTGAAACCCTATTAAGTCATATCAATACAAAATTAACAATACTGTACTAGGATAGACAATATGATGCAGCCAAATGAATTCAGCTGTAGTTTCCGTTTGATTTGCAACAGCTCTTTCTATCCCAATGTTAAAAAACAAAATACTAACAAAGAATTCTAGAAAATCGTTAAAATAAAGTGGTCTTTCATCCCCATCTAAAAGCAAATGGGGAACTTCACTAAGTGCCTATTCAGACCATGCACTATTAAATCCCAATATTGAGTTCCAGCCCAGTGCCCATCTGATAGTGAAGGTAACAAAAGCAAGGCTTCAAGAGTAGAATGAAATTCTTGAGCAGTCTTGTAAAGGGACAGATGAACCTTTATGGTCTGATCTCTATATGTTTTATTACATATATTGATCCAAAGCTCTGAAGTGAGTTCTACAATTTCCCAAGGATTAGAAAATGCCTTCATTTATTATTTCCAGATAACTCCCCCAAGCAATTTCATGTACATTATCAGTTTTAAACTGAAACCAAGGTGCAACACTTACTACAGTTCCCAAGAGGCATCCTATTCTTACAATGGCTGGAACTGCAACTGAGACTTCTTAAACAGTTGACCCATACTACTGTACTTTTTCCATGCTTCACCTCTTTTTAAAAAAACTGGAGAGCCTTACAGGAAAGGTTTCCTGGCCTGCAACATGACACTTCATCTCTCCAGGAGCTCCTGCCAGGCATATTACCAGTATTAATTAGAATAATGTAACCTGGAACTGAACAACAACAACAAAACCTGGGGACGTGGAGCTCCTGAAAGTTGCTGGCTAGTGTTTGGTCCCAAAGATGCTATAGATGCTGGAGGCATGGAGGCCTGAGGTTCAGGGAGATCAAGTTTGGCATATAAATAAATAAATAAATAAATAAATAAATAAATAAATATCAGGCTTGACCAAGGTCATGTTCAGGTAGCTTCTCAATGCCCGGGGCATGATACAAATGTTTATCAGTGTGGAATACAATGTTATAAACATAACTATGAAAAAGTAGTAATATTTCCTAAATCATGTTGAGGGTTATAGCAAGGTAGTGCATCTGAAGTAGTGCAGATAGCACAGGGGTCAGCAACTTTTTAAAGTTGGAGGGGGCGCGGGTCACACTCCCTCAGACAGTTGAAGGGGCCAGACTGGTGGTCCCCCCACCATGAAATGCCATAAACACTCCCACGGCTGCTGTAAACATGGCCACAGCCACTTCCGGTGGCGGTGTTTGGAACAAGGGTGGAGGCCAAATGATTTGGTGCCGTGGACTGGATTTGGCCCATGGGTCATAAGTTGCCAACCCCTGAGATAGCATATACTGTATATGGCTTCTGGCAGCAAGAGCTCTTCTCCAGTTTTAGTGCTCACGATTTTTTAAAATGTATGATCTCTAGTTATTTCCTAATCACCTCACTAGTGACTACTACATGCCAAATGAAACTCACACAGTCCTCGCTGTATATACCAAAATTATGGGAGCATTCCTCTCAACAGTCTAATACAGGGGTTATCAACCTTTTTCAGCCACGGGCCGGACCATGTCCTCTCAGACAGCTGAGCAGGCTGAACTGGTAGTCCCCCCTCCCCCTGTGAACGCTGCCACAAAACGTGTCTGCGGCTGTCATAAACCCATTTACGATGGCCGCGGACTCATTTACGGCTGTGGTAAATGCACTTATGATGGCCATAAATGATTCCACAGCAGATTCCGCCTCCGGCTAGAGCAAGGTCGGGGGCTGGATTATTTGGCGCTGTGGGCCGGATCTGGCCTGTGGGCCGTAGGTTGAGAAGCCCTGCTCTAATAAGAATGGCCAGTACTCAACAGGGACTTCATTTTTAAACAAATGTCATTTATCCAGCATATATCCATCCAAGGCATACAAATGATTTCCATGAATATACTTAAGACAGTAGGATTCATTTTAGCATGGTTGCCAAGCATCTTCAAGCAGTGGATCTGTATTTTCTACAACTTACAGCTACTGTATAACATTTTGACCAAAGATAGTCTGTCTCTTGAATTAAATTGGCAAAAATTATCTTCAAACTGACAATCAAACATGCAGCATAAACAGAATACTGTACAGCCAATTTCAGACTAAATGTAGAGTATGACTACATGAAAATCCAAATCAGAACAATTTGACTCTGTTGCAGTTTGCTTTGCAGTCTTAACTATGATTTAAATTGTAACAAGTGCTCAAATTGGGCTTTGGGTTTAATCGGAAGTTCATTGTCCACACTGGTGATGATGCAATTGGCACTCCAATTCAACCTGCAGCACCTAATTTCATTCATTCCCATAATCCTACCTCCATCCATCTTCCTGTCATACATACAACTTTCCTTCATACAATCGCTGCTTTTATTTTTTTAAAAAAATTTAAATAGATGAGAAGGCGGGAGGTCAGCAGTTCGATTCCCGAGTACTGCAGGATAGAATGAGCGCCTGTCTTTGTCCCAGCTCCTGCCAACCTAGCAGTTTGAAAGCAAGAAATTGCAAGTAGATAAATAGGGACCACTGCGGTGGGAAGGCAAACAGCATTCCATGAGCTCCGGTGTCTAGTCATGCCTGCCACATGACCACAGAAACGTCTGCAGAAGCAGACAGTGCTGCCTCTTCAGCTTTGAAACAGAGATGAGCACTGAACCCTAGAGTTGGATACTACTGGCTTTCGAGCAAGGGAAACCTTTACCCTTTACCTAGAGCTATAACACCATATTACCATATCTAGAACAAAGACCTATGGATAATATGGTGTGATAACGCTATTCTCACATATATATATTTTTAAAAAAAGAGAATTATCAGGACATAGGAAACACTGTGGAAGCGTATTATCACAGTACAGTAGACCCTCACATAACGATGTTGCTTGATTCCCCAAGTAGCGTCGCTATTGTGCGGTTTTCAATAGCAGCTGCGCCATCTAACGGCAAAAAATTGTCATTATCCGCACAACGTTTTAAAAAGTTGTTAATCCGCACAACAACGGTTTTTCATCATTGTGCGGATAGTCATGTGGTGAGTGACTACGCATCGTTAAGTGGAAATGACGCTATTCGAATGCGTCGTTAATTGAGGGTCCACTGTATTATCATCTTGCCAAGGAGACATCAAAAGTCAATCTACAGACACACCCCTTCCCTTCCACCATAGCATATTCAGCGCATCTGCATGGAGAAAACCCTTATAATATGTAGCAACATGAGAAAAGTAGAAGACCTCCCTTGTGGTACAGAAAAAAGCTGACTGGATAAAAACTCCTCAGATGAATTCAATTCAGCCTTTGCACCATAGAGGAACCAAAAAACCTTCAAATTCACCCATGGTATAAGACAGGGGTTCCCAACCTAAGGCCCATGGGCTGGATCTGACCCACAGCGCCATTTCATTTGGCTCCCCACCCATCCAAGGGCATTCAAGAAACAAAATGGCCATCCACTTTGAAGCTGTTGGGACAAAATGGCCACACCCATCATGCAGGCAGGGCAAAAAGGTGACTGAGAGAGCTTGACCCGGCCCCCAGTTTGAAAATGTTGGGAACCCCTGATGAGCAAATCCCAGGTATTTTGATGGTGTAGTTATCCACATATTGGCAACAGAAGTCATGACAGACTCCGTTATGAAGCCAATCTCAGACAGAGGTAACTAATGCATAGCCAAACGCACACTAAGTGGCCACCTCTAATAGCCCAATCCTAATCATGTTTACTCAAAAATATTTCAGTGATACTTACTTCCAAGAAGCAAGCTGCTTAAGTATCCTAGCAACAGTAACAATACTATTTGGTTCAGCATGTACGTGGGCAGGGTATCAGTCATTTAATTTCAAAGTCAAAGGGAACAGCAGAAGAAAAGGAAGAGTATGTTAAAAGAAAATAAAATACATATAGAGTAGTTGAGAGCCATTGAGCTGCATAAAGCATAAGAACCTATATAAGATAGAACAAAAAGCTGAAGCCGAAAATTTGCTACAAAATCAGAAAGGAAAAAAAAAACATTTGCCAGAACTACAAATCTTTACAGTCAGAAACACACTTCCAACTTATATCACTTGCTGCATCAAGATGTCCAGGCAAACCTGTATCTCTATTCCCATTCTGGAGCAAATAACAGTAATTTAAAAGAATAGGTTTAGTTGGATAAGGACAAGTGTCAACAGATGCAGCCTGTTTACAACAAAGTCAGGGAATATATAGAGTACTAAGTATAATGCTATCCTTGGCTAAGTATAAAAAACAGAACAGCATAACTCTGAAAATTTAAATATATAGCTGTCAAAAAGGCATTTTAAGAGAAAATATTTGTAGCACTATTGCACATAAAGGTTTAGAATGATGAAGTCATAAAAGCAGCCATCAAGAAACTAATTTAAACATTCTATTCATCTTCAATGAAAACAATATTAAACAAAGGTACCCAAGTACTGTACAGTACTAAGAAATCATAGTGATCAAATCATCCTTTTAATCAGAAAACTGCTAACATTATTAAATCATAATAAAATGCTAATCTCCACCAAACAACAGTAACCAGCATAAAATGATTTTTCAAAGAGATTCAGGCATCTAACAGCATATAGGACAGTGGTGGTGAACCCATGGCACGCGTGCTACAGAGGGTATGGAGAACCCTGTCTGTTGGCATGTACGCCGTTGTCAAGAGTTTGTCCCACCCCTCTGCACAGCAGCCCAATGGGAGTGCTTCCTCATTCCCCCAGCAGTATGCCTGCCCCTCTGCACAGCAGCCCAACAAGAGCTTCTTCCTTTCCCCCAAGCACCTCAATGAGAGCACTTCTTCCTTCCCCCAGCAAAAAGTTTACCCTCCCTACTGCCCAGCAGCCCAACAGGAGTGCTTCCTCCCTTCCCCAGCACAGAGTTCACCCCGCCCCTCTGTTTGGGCACTCAATCTCAAAGGTTTGCCAACACTGACATAAGACATCATCATTCATATATTTAAGGATCATATTGATAGAAAGTGCTAAGGCTGACATTAAATAGTTGATTATGTCTCATCTCATATATTTAAATAATTATGCCATATTCTACCAAGAAAACCTCCATCTCTCCAACAGAACTTCTTCAGTTTAATAAATACATAAAAAGAGGGTTCAGTGGGGCTACTCAATGTGTGTGATATTCAGGATGCTTTCACTTAAATCAAGTCCTTCTGATGAAAGTTGGCTAGTCTCACCAGAGCATTTTCATCATAAGCTTCAATATTTTCTTTCCTGGTACAGTATAGCACTTTTTTCTTGGCTACATAGTTTGTTATGAAAATTTTTGTGCAATCACCTCATTTATTCAGACTCTCACTTTTACTGAACTGTTCTTTGCTTCAAGGAGTTTTTTAAAAAGTTAAATGTGAGCTCCTATTAGACATGATTTACAAATAATTAGGAATAACTAAAACAGTGATCAAGAACAAAAGGTCCATGTACACACTGGACCTTCTTCAATGAGTAAATGCTCTTGAATAAACACTGCTATCCATTACCAAAACTTATAAGCCAGTTGCTTCTTTATGATGATTTGAGACTAAAATGTGAAACTTTCTAAAACTAACCCAGGTGCCAGCTATCCCCTCATATTTACTCTGGTAACAGCATTACTGGACCCAACAACGCCACACACAACATTAAGGGCAATTTTACTTATTTGTCTGCTAATGTGATTTATGCCATCTTTTTTTTAAAAAGCCCCTACATAGGACAAACAGGACAATCTCTGTGCAAAAGAATTAATGGACATAAACCAAACATCAAGATAAGCAATACGCAGAAACCCATTTCAAACCACTTTAATCTGCATGGACATTTGGCCACGGATTTGAAGGTTGCTATTCTAGAGCAAAGGAATTACAAAACCAGAATCTAGAGAGAGACAGCAGAGATTAAGTACAGTGGTACCTCGGTTTATGAATGCCTGTTAACACAATTTTCGGTTTTCGAATGAAAATCCATTGAAAAGAATGCCTTGGTTTATGAACTTAATTGCAAAAATTCCGTAAACCAAAATACAGTTTCCCATAGGAATGCAATGAAAACCAATTAATCTGTTCCGGAGGTCAGAAAAAAGGTTTTCAATGCTTTCCTATGGGAAAGTTTATGATTTTTTGCAATACAAAACATCCTGGAGAATGCATTAAATTCATAAACCGAGGTACCACTGTATGTGCATATGCTAGACACGCATCTCAGGGGTTTGAATATCAGTCAGGGGTTTCTGGGACATTATCAGATTTGATGCATCACAACTAACAGGTTGTTATATGCTGCAGTTTTGCCTGGGTCACTCAATCCATTGTCAATAGATGCTAACTCATTGGCAAATGTGTAATGCCACAATATTTGTTATCTCTACCCTTTGGATGTGATGCATCAGCTTGCAAGAGAAGTTTGTTTTGCAATCATTTGCATTAGGGGGCCAGGCTTTACAGCAGGTTTGAATAATATCAGGGGATTTTGTCAGTTGAAAAAAGATATGTTACTATTCTGTTAAACTGGCCAACTATTGTGTGTCTGTGTACCTGATGTGTGTATAAATTGATGCCATGAGGTCTCACTCTTATGTCTGATGAAGTGGACTTGGTCCATGAACGCTCACAGTTAAATACAGGAGTTAGTCTTTAAAGTGACATTTTTTTTGCTGTTTGTTTTATTCTCAGACATTTCTAAAACAAGCTACTCTCGTAACTAGGAACAGAAAATTGATGCATAAGGCAATCTGTTGCCATTTGTAAACTACAATTTTGTTTAGAAGAAATATTACTATACAAATTTTATAGCAACTGTAACAACACTTCTCAAAAGGAGTTTTTTGTACCTAGATTAGGGTTAGGGTTAGGTTAGTATAGCAACAGACTACACAGAAGAAAGTCATCCTTTCAGAGTTGTTTCCACTGACAGCATAAAACCAGTGCAATTTTCAGATATCACAATGTTTAAAGTTCAGATGAAATGCTCTTTAACATAATATTCAGATATCACCATAACATTAATAAAAAGCACAACTCAGCTTTGTATTAAGAAAAGGGAACTTTTTGGGAAATAAAGTATAAATTCAAAATTGATTTCCATTATCATTCAGTGCACAAAGCACTGCTGCTGTAAACATCTTGCATAAATTGATTGTTCCACATAGCCCACAAGCTGTAAACAAAATTCTAAAGAGAAAATGTATTTGCCAAGTTCAGGATTATTGTAATTTTGGAGTCATTAGATTTCTTATGATAAAAAACCTGATTGGGGGGACGGATGGACATCTCTATGGCATTTTCCTGCACAAATTAATGAACTCCATAAGATCTACTTATACAAGACCCACTGCAGAAAAATTATGCCAATCAACTATCCAACCAATCTCAGCAGACATCAGAAGTTCAGATATAATACACTACAAATTTCTAAAAGCTTTCTCTAGTCCAAAGATCTATTTAAATCTATTATGTCTCATTGAAGTTTTCCATGGCCACTCCTCTTCCTATAGCCAAATACAATGAAATTTAATGAATTGATGTAATGCTGGCCTCTGTGCAGCAGAATTTGAAAGAAGCTCTGCAGTAACAGCCATCCAGATCCCTACAAAAAGACGAAAGGAGGAAAGTGTCTCTCTACTTCAGTGAGAACTACATAACCAGATTACAACCTGCATGGGCCAAATATGATCATCTTACACTGCTGTGCAGCTGGAGCAATAATTTAAATGACGCCTTCCCTCCTCCTGCTGTCAGCAATAGTCAAAGCCAATGAGCTGAAAGCTAGAAAGAAGTCTGCCTCCATTCAGGGCTGACCCTAGCTAACAACAGATGACATCCCTGCTGTTATTCCATTCACATTTTATGGACAAATACATAGGAGGTGCCCTGACATTTTTAAGAGTTTTGAATCCAAACATTGAAATAAGCTACACTCAACAATTACATGATACATTGCTAAGGCACGATGCCAACCACCAAAGTGAGTCTTTCTTTTAACTCCTTTTCTCTCTCTCTCTCTCTCTCTCTCAGCATCACCCTGAACATACAATTCCTCCCGGGTGGGAAAGTGTGGTGACACATCTTTTTCCTGCATTTGGCAACTGGCAACATTTACCTACCTTTCCCCTTTTCTCCAATGTCCCTCCCCGTGGCCAATCCTTGCGCTTGTCCTGTCTCCCGCCCTATGAGATCCTGAAGAGAAGGGGGATGACAACACCAGCGTGGCATTTACAACCCACCCACCCCTTTCATCAGCCCTCTTCCCACCCCCACCCCCTCCAGCCTTGTTCAATGCGGATTGCAGCCGCCAGCAAAAAAAAACATAGAAAAAGCAGCAGCAAACGAACCAGAGACGTGCCTTTCATCCAAAAGTAGGAAGGAAGGGTGGCGCAATGGTTAAATTGCTGTACTGCAGGCCAAACGTTGCGAGTTCGATCCCGGCGGGAACAAGGTTGACTCAGTTTTCCATGGTGGGTAAAATGAGTATCCAGAATGATGGGGGCAAAAAAAAAAAAGGCTAAATTAACTTGTGAACCGCTCAGAGAGTGCACTAAACGCTATGGGAAGAGTATATAATTGCTATCGCTATGAACCTCGGGGGCGGGAGCGCGCGAAAAGAAACCCAAAGGGAAAACAGACCTGGGGGAGGTTAGGGCGAGGAAAAGGATTTTGTTCCGCACCACCCCAGGGATTTGCGAGAGGGGAAAGGGGGGTTTACAGGATAATCCCGCAAAGGGCGGGGAGATAATCCACGACGGGAGGAAAAGATTATCTGCCCTCCCTTCCACAAGTATTTCCTCTGGAGAACATGATGATGATGATAATAATAATTTCGTGTCAGAAATTATTCTGGGTTGAAAGGATTTTTGGCTGGAGGAACTCCGCTCAGAGGACGCCCGAATGAGGCTCCTTTCACGTGTTTCCCTCCCCCCCCCCTGAAGTGGTCCCTCCTGGCAATGAATGCCTTGCTTTCTTAATTGCTAGGTTGGCAGGAGTTTGGGACAGGCGACGGGCGCTCATTCCGTCCTGCTGCGCTCGGGTCTCGAACTGCCGACTTGCCGGCCTTCCAACTAACAAGGCGAGTTTAACCCGTGAGCCACCGCAAACCCTTTACTCTGGAGATAATCCTGGGGCGCCAAGGGGGGGGGGGGCTGCTACAGAGGTGGCAGCCGAGCCGCCCCTGGCCATTCCCCCCCCCCAAAAAAAAAAAAAAAACCTGCCAAATTTCTCTTTCCTCAGTGGGCACAAACCGCCGCCGCCTTCTTCTCTCTCTCCCGGAAGGTTACCTGTGCGTGAGCTCCCTCCCTCCCATCCTCAACCAGTGCCCATGAAAGCCCCAAGAGGTCGCCACTTGAGGAACGTGCGGATTATTCAGCACGGCAGTCACGGGGCTGAGGAGCCCCCCCCCCCCCCCCCCCGCGAGTCCCTCGTCCCACGCCAGCTTCGCCTCCTTCTCCCCCCCAAAGAAAACCCCCAGAGAACAAGAAAGCGCCAAACTTCCCCCACAAGAAAGGCCGCCCTCCCTCCCTCCCTCCGCCGTGAGGAGAAACGCGGGAACACGCCGAGCTCCGAAAACTGCCGCCATCCCCTCAAAAAAAAAAAAAAAAAAGGCGAAAGCTGAGGCAAGTTACCGGCAAGGCAAGTCAGTCGATTAGGCTTGGCAAGGAGGCCCGGCCTCGTCTCACCACCACCACCCCCCCTTTTTTTTTTGGCAACCCCCTCACGCGCCTCAATCCCACCAGCCACCTTTTTATTTTCCTCCCTTAGTGGCTGCCGATTCGCCTCAAACCCATCGAGTCAATGCATTGGGAAGGAAGGAAGGAGGCAGAGGCAGGAGAAGATTACCAAGCCGCCGCCGCCGCCGCGACCAGCAGCGCGCACGCGTACTCGCTCGCTCCTCTCCAGAAGCGCACGCGGCAGCGCCGGCTCTTGCTTTTGCAGCTCCCTCCTCCCACCCCTTTTGGGCGCGAGACGTTTACAGTACTACTCTCTTGCCGCGCGCGCGGGCGTCTCGTTCTGATGCAGGCGCGCGCGCGCGCTCCGGCAGAAACTCCTCCCCTCCCGGCTCAGGCGGGCAGGGCCTCGCGCGAGAAGTAACTCCTCCTTTTTTCTCATCAGGGCCACGCCCCTTCCCTCCCTAGACCACGCCTTCTACCATCTCTTTCAGAGGCCACAACGTTGGCGTTCGTCGTACTACTGTGTGTGTATATGTGTGTATACATATACTGTACTCTGTGTGTGCACACGCGAGATCATAGTGTGTGGGTCACATCATGGCAAGATGGGATCCACCTTAAAGTATGTATGTATGTATGTATGTATGTATGTATGTACGAATGTATGTATGTATGTACGTAGTATGTAAGTAAGTAAGTCGTACCTCATACAAAGATTTTAATCCGTTCCATGGAGCTCGTTGTTGTACGAAACAATTGCTATACGATACATGCATTGTATAGCGATTTTCCCTATGGGATGCATCGTACAACGTTTTTGGGGTTTTTTTTACTAAGTGGTTTTCCCATTGAAAAATTGTTGTATGATTTTTTTCCATAGGGAAAATTGTAAGGTGGGATGCCATTTCCCCCCCAAACCTAATTGTTATGTGATTTTGTTGCTATACGGGGCAATTGTTGTATGAGGTTTCACTGTATGTATGTATGTACGTATGTATGTAGCCGTCAATGATAGTAGCATTAAAGGTAAAGGTCACCCTTGCTCGAAAGCCAGTCATATCCGACTCTGTGTTTATAGCCGAGGAGCCAGCACTTGTTTGCAGACATTCCCATGGACATGTGGCAGTCACCGAAGTGCACAGAATGCTGTTTACCTTCCCACCGAAGTGGTACCTATTTATCTACTTGCAATTTCTTGCTTTCGAACTGCTAGGCTGGCAGGAGCTGGCTGGGTCAGAGACGGGCACTCATTCCGTCATGCAGTACTCGGGTTTTGAGCTGCTGACTTTCCGCCTCTCAGTCAGTGTCTTAACCACTGGAACCGCTGCAGTCCTTAGCAATCATTTAATTTCCAATATAGGTGGTTAGTGAGGTCTCAAGAATGTGATGCCTATCCACTTGTCCTCTTCCTATTTTGTGCATCACCTCTCTTGGCACGTACATTCATGTGCAAACAAGCACACAGGTGTGCACAGAAGTCAGAAGGAGGAAGCAACCTCAACTCTCTGTGCCTGTCCCCTCTTCTTCTCTCTCCTGCTTCTCTCCCCTCCCTTTTCCCACTCACTTCTTTCCTGATGCAGAAGGAGGAGAGTTTCCTCGCTTGCTGATTCCCTCTCATCACCTTCCTTTAGCTTTCTTATACAGCAGATGAGCTCCTTTACAACTTTGTGATGCAGATTTCCCCCCTCCTCCTTTCATTTGAGAGTGTTCAACTAAAACAGAAAGTATTCCATTGATACTGGAGAGCAGAAGGAGCTGGAGGGTCACTTGAGGTCAATTTGTCATTTGAATTCAAGGATTGCACCAAATGGTATATTCCTCCTCCTCTGCCCTCGTGACCCTGTTTAGATCACACTAGGCAAAGGTAAGGGTTGCCCTTGCTCAAAAGCCAGTTGATATTGTGATTCTGTTACCATGAATCAGATTGACAGAAAATGGCCTGATATGGCCACACAGTTGCCATTAGGAGTCACCCTCTTGCTTGGTATGTTTTTGTGTATGGTAGTGAGCATAAGAAGGTACACTACTGTACAGTATCCCATTTTGACTGCTGACATCAGTGTCATCAACAGTCAGGCTGACCTTTGCTATGTAAAGCTTAGCACTTTTCTTTCTTGCTGGCAACATCGACATGCTACTGAGCAGCAGTATTGGGCCACTTCTTGGCATTTTGAATCACAGATAAAAGGTAAAGGTCACCCTTGCTCAAAAGCCAGTTGTAGCCAACGCTAGGGTTCAGTGCTCATCTATGTTTATAGGCAAATAGCCAGCACTGTCTACATCTGCAGATGTTTCCATGGACATGTGGCAGGGATGCCTAGATACCGGAAGGCACGGAATGCTATTTACTTTCCCATTGAAGTGGTACCTATTTATCCATTTGCAATTTCTTGCTTTCAAACTGCTAGATTGGCAGGAGCTGGGACAGAGATGAGAGCTCACTCTGTCATGCAGCACTCGGGTCTCAAATTGCTGACCTGCCGCCTCCCAGTCAGCGTCTTAGCCACTTGAGCCACTGCAGTCCCTTGGAAGGGCAGAAGTAAAGACAGTCAGCCCTCTTTGTCAAAATATTTTAAAAAGCTGTGTTGGATTCAGTGATCTGATGAATCAAAAGTGCGATTGAGTGCAACACATACAATGGAGAAACATGCACAACCTTTGACCTGCCAGGTAAACTAGTGTAGCCATTCCTACTCTGCAGAATGGAGACTGGAAAGCTATCTTCCAATTTACAAACTCTTTCATTGAGGTAGACAACCAGAGAAAGAAAAGATACTGTATATAGCATTGATGGTGAAGCTTAGCACTCCAGGTGTTTTTGAACTTCAATTCCCAGAAGCCCTGATCAACAGGAGTGCTGACTTGGGCTTCTGGTAATTAAAATCCAAGAGCACCTGGCGTGCCAATGTTTGCCATCACTGCTATATAGGCTCCCTTGCCTTTTGAAATAAAAAAGAGGAGCCTCGAAGATAGCGGAGATTGTCATTAGAGCTTAATCAATCCTGTGATATCTCATTTATAACTGTAGGGACAAGGTTAGCTAATGTTCTTCATAGGTGACCTATCCAATTCACAACTTTGGGACTCAAGCAACTTGTGGATTTTGTAGGACCAAGAGGAGAAATGCCATGCCAAAGGCCAATTGATGAATCAGTGGCAGAGGCAAGATGCCATCTCTGCATTCCTTTTTTTTCTTGCCTCATGCCGCATGCTTCAAAATGCAGATGCAGACTCCAGTCCCATTTAGCTCAATCCAATCAAAGATGAAGTGGCATATACTTTTCGGTTCATTTCATCTTCCACTTTTCCTCAAAGTTGCTGCAGGCAACACCCACAGTCCTCACAAAATCCTTGTGAGATAGTTTACCTTGGATAACTTGGAGTCGTTATTCGGCAAGGAGTCTGTGCATTAGTATATGTCTCTGCAATGACATTCTGCACACGCAAAAGGACTTGAGAAATCAAGTCCATTTTCATACGGTTTTTTTAGCCATTTGGATATCACATTACCCGCTGGCTAGGCGGACCATGACTTGTGCCTTCTGCTTTCACCTTGCCCAAGGGATCCGACGGAGGATGATCTGGTGAGTTTTAGTTTATGTGTGGATAAATGCTAAGACAAAGGCAGCCAGTGAATTATGTGGGGAGATCTCCCATTTGTAATGCCACAATCCAGCACAGATCTTTTAGATCCTAGGAGGAGAACGAGACAACTTTGTCCTAAAAGTCGTAAACGGTGCTTCCATGCTTGAAGAAATTGGTGATCTACTATTAACATATAATCAGATAGCAGCATAAAGGTCATATTGGATCACAGCAGAAAAGGAATGATCTTTCAAGCAAACTTTTCATCCACATGTGATCCAGAATTGATTGTTCCTAGTCCAAAGATCCTGTTTTCTAAAGATCCTGTTTTCTAAAGATCCTGTTTTCTAAAGATCCTGTTTTCTAAACAGGTCTTTAGAATTTTCCCTTTAGAGAAGGGAAGGGTAGGGAAGAATAGGGAAGAATAGGGAAAGGAAGGGGGGCGTACCACTGGACTAAGCACAGAGAATTGTTGGTTTGGTTTGTGATACCATGTACATTATCTGGACAACAGCAAACAGAGTGAACCAAACTGTAAGTGCTTAAAAATGGGATCTAAATACACCTGATCACACACTTAAGTCATTAAAACAATGGTGCATGATTTTTTTTTACCACAATCATACTTTTGCCCTAGTCTGTGACCAATCCGTGTAGCTATCAGACAAGGTGATATATTAGGACATGAGTAACCCAAGTGTCAATAGAGACGGCGGAGCTCAGAAGGTCAGCAGTTCAAGACCCAAGTGCTGCATGACGGAGTGAGCTCCCATCGTCTGTCCCATCTCCTACCAACCTAGCGGTTCAAAAGCAAGAAATTGCAAGTAGATTAACCACTTCTGTGGGAAGATAAACAGCGTTCCATGCGCTGCTGTGTCTGGTCATGCCTGCCACATGACCACAGAAACATCTGGCTCTTTGACTGTTAATGGAGATGAGCACTGCTCTCTAGAGTAGGACAAGGGCAATCGTTACCACCTAACCTAAATGTCAAATTGGATCCAGGCTTTCTACTGACCCTGCAAAGGCAAAGCTACTACATTGATATTCTATTATTCTCTCTCTCTCTCTCTCCATATAATTTTGCCCTACAGAAACATTGGGGGGGGGGGGGGGGGATAAGGGAGAATCTAATCTCATTCCCAAAACAGAAGTGAGGAGACTTACCTGTACAGTATTGAAATCATCTAAGCAAATCTTCCTTTATTTGAAGAAGGCAATATTGCTAATGAACAATTTTCATTGCAAAGTGTTTTAGTAAAACATATTTATTTATCCATCCCAAGAAAGGGATCAAAGTTGGCTTGCAATGCATTTTAAAGACTTATTAAAAACTGCTGAAAAGTACAACAAATTACAATAAATGCATTGCAAATAAAAACCACTGAATAAATAACATTTAAAAAATTGAAATCATATTAGCAGATTTTAAAAAAGCTCCCTCATTACCTCTTCCTTAGCAGCAAAGCCTGCCTTAAAAAAATAATAATGATCTTTGCCTGCTGGCAGAGGGACAGAAAAAAAGGGAGCCAGGCTATTCTTCTGTGGAGGGGAGTTCCACAGCCCCCCTGGGAACAACTCTCTTGTGTTATCAAGCATGCCTTGGGAGGGCAGAAGGACTGAGAGAAGATTCTCTCTGAAGATCTTAATAGCCAGGGAGGCTCATGTTTAATATTTCTTTTCCATGTCAGATGTCCTCAGAAATATCTATGTGGGTCTTTTTATTGTGTAATTACTGTAGTAATTACACAATAAAATTAGGGACTGCAGTGGCTCAAGTGGCTAAGACACTGACTGGGAGGTGGAAGGTCAGCAGTTCGATCCCCGAGTACTGCAGGACGGAATGAGCTCCCGTCTTTGTCCCAGCTCCTGCCAACCTAGCAGTTCAAAAGCAAGAAATTGCAAGTAGATAAGTAGGGACCTCTTCGGTGGGAAGGTAACAGCATTCTGTGCGCTCCGGTGTCTAGTCATGCTTGCCACATGACCATGTAAACGTCTGCAGAAGCAGACAGCGCTGGCTCTTCGGCTTTGAAACAGAGATGAGCACTGAACCCTAGAGTCGGATACGAGTGGTTTTTGAGCAAGGGAAACCTTTACCTTTACTTTTACTGTAGTAATTGATGCAATGGGCACAGAGCTGGGCAGGTTGAGGAGGATGGTGGAGGACAGAGGTGCCTGGTGGGCAATAGTCCATGGGGTCACAAAGGGTTGGAATCGACTGTGCGATTGAACAACAACAAACTGTAGTAAATTATTTTTAAATAGTGCTACTTTAGTGTCACTAGCTTAGAGACGGCAGCCATATGTTCACATTTACCATATCTCTCTTTCATTCCTCCAAGAAATTTGGCAGCATATGAAAATGATTAAAAATATATGTGTGGTACAGCACATACTGTAGTTTATGCTGACAGTAAAAGCCACATTAGTACACCAAACAGAAGAAGAAATGGGATTGATGGCCAACGGTCAGTATTGAGGAAATTATCCAAGTAGGAAAAGGGGGCATTCAACAATTATGTGATCCATTTTTTGAGGGAAATTGACCCCCTCTCCCCTTATGTAATCCAACCATAATTTTAGCTTCGACCCCCCTCCCCCCTTTAAATTACGTAATCCAGAGCTTTTGTATTGAAACTCTAATTTTTAGAGTGTTTCACTATTGGTGCCTAATGCACAACAGCTCCAAATGAATTGCATAATCTTTGACCTGCCTCCCCCCACGCCCCCCACGTAATTTTTCCGTAATTCAGATGGCAGACCCCCCCTCCCCCCTTCAAGGATTTCATAATTGTTGAATGGCCCCAAAGAGGAGCTAATTCTCCCAATATTATTTATTTATGTTATTTACCTGGTACCTTTCTAAAGAGAAAATTATTTTAACTAGGTAGGCTTTAGCTCTGCTACCGAGCCAGAGGTTGGGAGTTTGATTCATCGTTGTGCCTCCTGGGAGCGGAGCTAACCTGTGCGACCTTGGACAAGCGCGGAACAGTCTCAGTATGCATCCACAGGAAGGAAATAGTCAACTACTTCTCAATATTTTCCACATGAAAAATCCTGAAAAGTGTTGCATAACTCCGAACTGACTTGGTTCTTCTTCTTTTGTGTCCCGATCAAACCCTAGACTGCCAAAATGAAGCCACTTTCTTCACTTTGTCATTGCCCAAACTTAAGTCCTCATCGGTGCGTGTTTCGGGCAGCAATCAGCAGACCAGTAAATGAGATGGATTCTGTATCTCACACAGTCTGCCCCATTTGAGCATGTTGGTCTTGCAGTTCCCTCAGCCTATTCAGGGTCCTCCAAGTGACATAGGGGAGATTGAGATCTTCAACTATATCCTCCTTTAATGATGTACCTTGCCCAGTGAGCTCCTTCCTCCGTCTTCTAATTTGGTTTTGCTCTTATGTGCCCTCAAGAATGTTTGTTCTTGCTGTAAAGCTCTTCTGACTTGATGGCACACAATTATGTATTCGTCTCCTAGGGAACCCAAAGCCACTCTCAGCAGTTAAAATCACACAATACTGACAAGAAAATATAAACTGTTAAGGTATAAAATTAAGAATCCAATAGTGTTGCACATTTATCTTCACCTGACAAAACCGAATGATCACTGGCATCTGTGTGTCAACATTTAAGAACACATGTACATTTGGTAAGGAGCTATATTAAGAAAACATGAACTTGATGAACATATGCTGCTGATTCTACTCAGATTTAAGCACTGTGATCAAAACTAATAAATTTTAATGCACAATTTAAAAATACTTCAGCATTCTACCCTTGAATTCTTGTTGTTGTTCTGCCGTATCTTAATCCGAATTTGGCGATCCTCGTGGTGATCAGCCATGAAGACTGTCATGAGAATATAATGCAGTAGCCTTTCATCTGCCTTCTGCATTGCAGCATAACACCCATACCACTGATCCAGTTCCGTGAGTCACTTACTGGTCCTGAGCCCTTTTGGCACACAAAGTCCTCATTGGCCCTAGGCCAGTATTTATGAAGCTGCCATCCTCCATCAAGATGGATTTAAGAATGGGTCCTGCTTTTGAGGGCCCACAGTTACAGATAGGTATATACTTGATACTGCTAACCATGTGGAGAATTGTCAAGGTCATCTGATGTAACAGGTGGCATGCTTTTGGAAACAAGCAAGTTGCTTTGCTTCTATCTACTGTGGTTGCCCACTGTATTAGATTACTTGAAAAGCAAACACTCATTTTCTAAGATGTGTCAAGTATTTGAAAAAAATCTAGCTTCATAGATGATAACCTCTCATAACCCCTGACCATACCTGTCAAGTTTTGGATTTGGAAATAAGGGAAATTTTCCTGCAAATAAGGGATACTTGACAGTTATGCTTATCCTGTGCTGCCCTCCAATGGCGGCAATAGGGCATTGCAGTCTAATTAATAAGGGATGATGGTGGGAAAGAGGGTAAAATAAGGGGTTTTCCCGGCCAATAAGGCAGCTATGCCCCTGACCCACTCATTGGTAATCTCGCGGATAGACTACGGTAATGCTCTGTACATGGGGCTGCCGTATCTGATACAGAGATTGTAATGGGTCTAGAACGCAGCAGCCAGGCTGGTGACAGACATAAAGAAATTTGATCCTATTTCCCCAGCCTTGTAAGGCCTGCACTGGTTACCTGTTGCCCGCTGTGTCAGATACAAGGTGTTCGTGTTATCATATAAGGCCCTCTACAGTTTGGGATCTTGTTGTCTGTCAGAGTGTCTATCTCTCTCTCAACAACCACCCACATCATCTGTTTGTCACAGTCTACGCCAGGACTGCCATCGGGGCGGTGGGGGGGAAGGGGAATCAGGACTCCCATCCCGGGCCCTGGAAATGACAGGGGCCTGGTGCCACCGGGAAACCACTGATCTGTGCATGTGCAAATAAACGACGCATGCACAGGAAACCCCAGGGGCATGGCCACAATATGGGGTGGGCGTACTGGGCCCGGAAATTTCTGATGCCGGCCCTGGTCTATGCAGCTCCAAGGGCCGACCCCAAGGATGGCTAGACAGTCTATAACTAGAAATAGAGTCTTCTTGTGGCGGTACCAATACTATCGAGCTGTGCCAGGCCCCATCCCTGGAGCTCTTCAAAAACAATTAAAAATTTTCCTATTCAAGGAAGCTTTACAGAATGTTATCCACTTAGTAATAAATTAACCAATCAGTATTTTTGGATTCTCTGTGCCCATATATGCCAGTTATTTTATTTTGGATTTATTTATTTCGTGTGTTTTGTTGTGTTATTTTGATAATTATATTTACAATGCCCGGAGTGGGAACTTTCCCAAATGGGCGGTATAAAAAGGCAATAAAATAAATAAATTTAAATTTAAAATTTTAGATCTATTTTAAAACAAACAAACAAATAAATAAATGATTGAACATTGGCTTGGCTCTCATTCAGAAAGACCATTTCGACCATCAATGAAATCTCTTCCCAGCAACAGTAACATGGATTTAGTGTTTCAAATCTATATCTAATTGCTAATCCCAGTTACAATAGACTCTGCTAAATAAATTACCGAATGGCGAGAATATATGTGTAAATCCCATTGATTCACTGGGATTGGGGTTATACATTGCAATCAGGCCTGAGTGAGTTGACCCAATCTTGGAGACAGGGCTAGCCATCTGGCCTAAACAGGCAATAAGGAGCCCTCATGGCACAGTGGTTAATCTGTAGTACTGCAGTCAAAACATTTTGAGTTTGATCCTGACAAACTCAGCCTTCCATCCTTTCAAGGTCAGTAAAATTTGTACCCAGCATATTGGGAGGATGGGAATGCTAATTACTTTGCAAACTGCCCAGATGATGCTCTTTGTACTATGGGGCAGTATATAAATGTAATTGCTATTGCTATTGTGATGTGGAGCAGCTAACAATTTTTTATTTATTTTATTTATTTATTTTTCACGCTTATATACCGCCCACTCAGGTACAACCCAACTCAGGGCGGTTTACATAGCGGACAGTAAATACATAAAAGACACATGATAAAAAAGTTAAAAGTTAAAAAAAGTTTAAAAAAAACCCCACCCCTAAAAGGTGCGCAAGAACCGAAGGGACCTTGGGGGAAGGCACACTTCTCTATACCAACCACCCAATGGTACCCCCATCCCCACCCGCACCCCAAACTTGGCCCGTCAGCCAGGTCTTTAGTTCCTTCCTAAAGGGCAACAACTCCGTCTGGAGACGCAGTTCCACAGGCAGGAGGTTCCAAAGGGCCGGTGCAGACACGGAGAAGGCCCTCCTCCTTGTGCCAGAGAGGCGAGCCCCCCTGGCTGATGGCACAATTAGAGAGCCCCTCCAGTCCGCTCTGGTTGGACGGACAGACGTCCTTAGGGCGATGCGGTCTCTAAGATACCCTGGCCCACTACCATGTAGGGCTTTAAAGGTCAAAACCAGCACCTTGAATTGCACCCGGAGACAAACTGGTAACCAGTGCAGCCCCCGAAGCAGTGGTGAGGCATGGGCATAACGTCCACACCCCATCACCACCCGGGCCGCGGCATTCTGGACCAGCTGCAACCTCCGAATGGTCATCAAGGGCAGCCCCATGTAGAGTGCATTACAGTAGTCTAGTCTGGAGGTCACCAGAGCGTGAGTGACCATGAGCAAAGAGTCCCGGTCCAGGAGTGGGCGCAACTGGCGAATCACCCGAAGTTGGGCGAAGGCCCTCCTGGCCACAGCCGCCACCTGTTCTTCTAGCAGCAGCCGCAAATCCAGGAGGACCCCCAAGTTGCGCACCGGGTTGGTCTGGGGCAAAACAGCCCCATCCAAAACCAAAGATGGTAGCTCCCGGGATAACACAGGACCCCCTATCCATAGCCACTCAGTCTTGCTAGGATTCAGCTGTAGCCCATTTGCCCCCATCCAGATCCCAACAGCCTCCAGACAGCTGGAAAGGACTTTGACTGCATCACTGGCGTTCCCACGGGCCGAGATGTACAACTGTGTGTCATCCGCGTACTGGTGGTACCACACCCCGTGGGAACGGATGATCTCACCCAGCGGCTTCATGTAGATGTTAAATAGGAGAGGAGAGAGTACCGAGCCCTGAGGCACCCCATATTTTAGGGGCCTAGGACTAGACCTCTCACTCTCCAACCACACCGACTGGGTCCGGCCCCTCAGAAATGAGGAAAACCAGGACCACACTGGTTTTCTCTATACCAACTGTCCAATGGCAGTTTCATACCCAAGAATTCACTTTCATCTGGAATCCTGCCATGGTCACATTCCTAGTATAGAGGAAGTGTTCAATTTGCTAATATCCTGAAGTGGGTCACTTATTAAGTCACTTCATGATAGCAGAAATCCCAACTGGAAAGAGTCTTGATAGCAGGAAAGGACATTTTAACTCCATCCCCACAGTATATTAAACTGTGAGCTAATTGTCCATCAGATAATACCCTTGGTTTCCAGACTGTAGGTAGTTAAATTTTTAAAAACAGCCTATTTAATGGGTAAATTTCTACTTGTGGATCACCCAGGAACAACAATTCTCTTTTCTTTCCCCACATAAAAAATAATAATGTTAACACCCCATCCACTCCAGCTCAAGGACTGTATCTGAATCACCCATTTACCTGTTTCTTTTACTGAATTCAGGCTATGCTGGGATATGGTGCCTTCAGATTCTAACTGTTAACTTGGATTTTTATAATTGTTCTCTTTCATCTATAGTTTTAAATCTGTTTAATTTTTCATATGCTTTCATTTATACTTCAGGGACTAGGAAGTAAAAGAGGCAGTCATTAGTATTTCAATCGCTTTGATGAAACTTCATCTTCTACCCACCACCCAACTCCCTTGAAGGGAAATTCAAATGAAAGCCCAATATTTTCATAAAAGGTCAGTTCAGAGAAATCACACAGTGATCCTTGGCATGACTAATATTTTAATCTGAATTAATGCTTGAAACTGAAGCCACCTTGCCAGCCAGCAGCAAGGAGAAAAGTCTCATTATAGAGCAGAAGCCAAAGAAAATTCTCAGAAACCCTTCTTTGTAACCAAAAAGCCAGCAGAACACTCCCCACTTTTTGGATGTGAGTCTGCAATGCTGCCATATATATCCTAGAAAGGTATTTTATCCCTTCTGTGCCAAAGCCATTTACAAACATGCATTCAAGTCTGTGATTGATTACTTGTGGGCAACCTGCCAGGATTCATACTTCATATGTCTCAAAATAACAGGGCAGAGAAGCATGGCTCTTCATTCAGGATTGGGCATTAAGTTCCTGCTATTTTAGTTGGTTGAATTCGATTGCCTTTTCTTACTACTGTACTTACTACTACAAATCCCAAGGAAATATGATTCCGGCCCCTCAATCTTCTGAAAATGTTTCTTTCTGCAGGAGAAGGATTAATAAAAGTATTCATTTTGGAAGGAGAGAGATCTAGCTGTGTTTGCAACTTGTTTTATTTGTTCAATGGATATTAAAATAGAAGGAATCTCTAACCATGTTGTCGTTGTTGGCTGCTACTTGTGTCCAAGTATACAATTTCCCCCTGAAAATCTAGGGAAAATGCCATTGGCATGAATTTGTTGAAGGTGGATACCAGCTTGCCAAGAAGTGACCCACACTATGATCACGGAGCCATCTCTTGCGGCACTTATGAAATGAGACATGCAGGATTTGACACCGGGACTCCAATGGACTGCCGCAGCCTTGAGGAGATTGACAAGGTGTGTTTTCACAGCCAGTCCATCTGGTATGGCCTCTTCAACCTCCATGACCATTGGGAATCCAACTAGCAAAGTGGTTCCTCCTCTGCTCATTTTGCCATTGGGCCCAGTGTGATGGTTTCCAGTGGCATTTCCTCCACTGAGGGGGACCATCACTCCACCTAAAGGGGCTCATCTGCCCATAGCCATTGGCCCCTTAAGGGAGTCAAGTTATTTACCGCCACCCAACACATGGTGTTGGGTCGCTGGCTGTACAGTCTACTCCATTACTGTAGCGGAATGTCCAGCCAGAAATACAACAGTACAACAATTAAATATGAATAAGCACGTGTAAAAGACTTTTTAGTGTTTCAGTCCCAAAGACAGTAAAGGAGGAATTCTTCAAGTAGCAGGAATATACACATTGAAAGCATAATCAAGAGATGTACAGAATGCATTTATTTTCCATCAGAAGAAAAGTATACCCAGCTCCATCATACTGAGTCTGGGTTTGATGGCAGGCCTGCACATGTTGCAATCCACTGCTACAAAAGAATATATGGCTAGGGTCCCACAGGTCATTGGCTGTGCATCTCAGCGGGGGGTGGGTGCCCATCTGCTATGCTACACTTGATATTGCACAACTGAAACTGATAAAATCACTCATTCAATATCTCACTTACCATGAAAGCCCTCTTAGGATCACTATGTCATTTCTAACTTGACAGCACACAATAGAACAAAGACAGATTAATCTCCTAGAGTAGGAGAAAAGTAGGTTTTCGATACTAACTTAGAAATATTACTTTTTTGGATTTTGATTCCCTGTGTCTTCTCCCAATTATTCTATCTGGGGGATTGTAAGGCTTGCAGTCGAAAACATGACATTTCCAGGTTCTGGTAAATATGGCATAGGTATTATCAGTGTATGTTAAATAACCTGCGACAGGAGAGGAATGCATTTGGTACTCTATTTCCCTGGATTCTGAGTACTGTATTTTCTTGATTAAAGTAAATTTCTTCCTTCACTTTGCTCTCATTGGCAATGGTAGCAGCAGCTACGGTACTTGTTTTCAAGTATACATTTTTCCTGGAAATCATTTTCAAAGAATGACAAGCAGGAACAATGCCACTGGTGTGAACTTGTTTAAGGTGGATCACAGCTTGCCATGAAGTGACCCACACACTGTGATCACAGAGCCATCTCCTGAGGCATGTATGAAATGAGACTTTGCTGAACATTTATAGGAAAATTTGAAAACAAGGTGATAAAACTGCACCTCCAGATTTCAAAACTGCATACAGGCAGGCCATTTGTTGAATAAGAGTTTATGACACACTTTTTTCTTGCAAATAAAAGGAAAGCTAAAATCAACACCACATCAGTGTTGTTGGGTGTTTGTACAACTCGCTTCAGTTGCTGAATTGATAGTTAAGTACATTGCCTCTGACAGCTTGATGCACACCAAGGCTGGCGTCCCTTGAGTCTCCACAGTACAGATTGCCACTTCCCCCCAACCCTGTCCCTGCATGCTTTGGACTTGGGCCAGTCCAAAATGTTTTGCAGCTGGAAGGAAAAGATAAAATGTATCTCCTTCCACTCCATGTATTAAAACAAATGGGTAATACTGTACAGTACATAAATTAATGCTAGCAATGCCCTTTATTACACAGTGTTATTTATTGCATGCAAGGACAGAAATCTAGTTTCTGGGAAGTAAAAAAAATCTGCATTGCCTATATAGTTCTATACACCTAACACTTCTACTTGATCCCCAGTAGCTGTTGGCCAACATGGTTACTCGTCGACTGTTGCAGTGTAATGTTGTGAACCCCCCCTCCCCCCGGAGTAATGTGTATTAATGGGAGTGGACTAAGTAAAGGTAAAGGTCATCTTTGCTCGAAAGACAGTCATATCCGACTCTAGGGTTCAGTGCTCATCTCCATTTACAGCCAAAGAGCCAGCGCTGTCTGCGTTTGCAGATATTTACGTGGACACATTTTAACGCAGCTTCCAGAGGATGAAGTAGTGGCTGAAATCTTGTTGCTTTCATGTACACTAAATTTAAATTTAATTTAGTGTTCTTGAAATAGCGAGCAGCAGCCAGCATAACGGGCCAAACACATAACTTTATTCAGGGATAAGAACACAATTTTTACTGCGCCACAGCAACTTATATACAAGTGAGGAAAGATACATTTAAGTGGGAATTAACAGGATTGGTTGATGGAACTCAGGAGAGAATGGGGTGATCCTGGACTGGACTGGATACCACTCACGCTTCTCGAAGTAAAATGGTGCAAACCCCAATCTCGCGTTACTTTAAAACTGAGGAGAACCCAAAATGGCGAATCATTTTATTAAATACACAACAACACTGTAGAAAGTCACAGCTTGAGTAAACCCATTTGAATCAGTGAAACTTATGGAGGAGTTGACTCACCAAATTTCTTCTGATTCAGTGGGCCTACTCTCGTTGCTAAGCAACAGGGTTTCAGCCACTGGGTACAACCTTCCAATGTTGTCCTGCACAGACCCCTCAAAATGTTTGAAATTCAAGCAAGATTTTTATCATTTGGCAGATTTTAAAATGTCTCTATCCACTACTTTGACGTTATCTATTTACACTGTCAAATTCAGTGGCATTTGCTCATCATGACTTTAGATGAAAATTAGGATGATATTTCAGTTTGTTGAAATGTTCTCGGTGGGTCATTTTTTTAATAGTACTGGGAGATTGTTAGATGAACAGAGCAAAGTGACATAGCTTCCTGAATGCTCATATGTCGCTTCATTTTGTTTCTGGGCTATATCACACAAGTTCTTTTACTTATCTTTTAAAAAAAGAGAACGAGACAGATCTTGCTCTCGCTCTCTCCCCAGTCAGGCTTTTTGATTTTGTTTTTAATGCATTTTATCAACTACAGAGCTAGTTTTAAACATTTGGGTGAAAACTAAAAAGAGAAAATAGGGAAGTATTTAAAGCTGAAAGGTTTGGTCTCTTTTCAAAGTGAGAATTAAAAGCTGCAGAGTCAAGGGAGGTGAAGATATTCTGAAAGCTGCAGATGTTCTAATGCCTTCAAAGGCAGGATAAAGGTCTTTTTTTGAAAGTAATAATGAAAATAGAGACAGCCAATGGCTTTTTAACTGAGATTCATCTGTGAATTTTTAGTGTCTTGCACGGGAGACAAAGAAGGAGTCGCAGGAAGGACTAGCACAGGTTTATTGGTTGGTGGTCAGCAAGAACATGTGGTAATGGCGGAGGTACATCTCATTTTATACAGTAATACAGTACATTTGAATCTGGCTGCACGGTAGCTCATTGGCCGCTACCGGCGTGACCTCGCCCAGGTCACGCCTTTAGTGTATGGAAACCAAGACACAGGACACAGCCTCGGGCTGGGTTAACTCAGGTTTATTGCATGGTGGTCAGAGGGAACATGAGGTAATGGCGGATCAATAGCTCTTTATATACAGCAGTAATACATTTGAACGTGGTTCCACGATAGCCCATTGGCTACTGTCGTCGTGACGTCATTGCTGGTCACGCCCTTCTTGTCCAGGTGTAGGTGGTGGCGGGAAAACTTCCCGCGCTGTTGCCTTTGATGAGTTTGGACCAAGAGAGCTTTGGACGCTCGCTGCTGCCAGCTGGTGGTCATTAGCTCGCGTCCTATTACAGGGTTTATGTGATAAGGCTGAAGGTTACATTGTTGCCCATAGGCAAGGTTACATTGGTTCAGATACATTGTTATCCCTGTGGAGGATCAAACCATTAGGACACAACAACGCCTCTCTTCTGTAGTTCTTCTTCTGTGGTTCTTTGTCATGCGGGAATCTCCCGCGGCTGTTCGTGATTTGGGGGATGTGGACCGTGTGAGACTGAACGCTCGCAGCTGCCCTCTATGGGCGGCTTGCTCGCGTTCCTTAGCAGCTGAGATACATTGTGATTGAGGCTGGTTACATTCATACATTTAAAGAGACATTGTACATCCATACATAACAGAATTTCATGAAGAATTTTTATTCACATTAGAGACATGTCTTTAAAAATCTAAATAATTAAACATTTGTTTAATTTGAGGAGTTTTGACAAAAGTTGGTAATGAACAAAGGTATCCTCCTGTAAGCTGCCAAAAGGTTCAGCTAGATCAGGAGTTCTCAACCTTTTAAAGCCGGGGGCCACAGATTGAGAATCCATGAGCTAGATAATACTAATAGTATCCCACAGCATTTGTAACATTCTGAGTAGGTGACAGCAAATGTGCATCTTGCAGAAAATACAATCATTTGAATTGCAAAAATATATAGGTTAACATCAGTGGTGGGATTCAAATTTTTTTACAACCTATTTTGTGGACGTAGTATGGTAGGCGTGGCCATAGGGAAATCCCTGTGTTGCACTTGAATTAGGACTACTTTATTTCAAAACTTGGATGGGCAGGGCCAGCCAGTATTTCTGCTACCGGTTCTGCCGGACTGGGACAAACCTGCTGAATCCTACCACTGGTTAACATTTGCTGAGGCAAATATTTATTGTCACCCAGATTTACTAATATGCACATTAACTTACATATTTTTTGAGTAAAGGCCAATATCCCCTGTTCACCACTAGGTGAGAGCTTTGTCGAGGCACGGGGGCTTGAGCGGTCTAACTAGGCAGCATTGCCCATCTCTCTCAAAGATGTCAGGCTGGGACTAAGACTCACCAAAGCGTCTTCTGTCAGATCCCTTGGTCAAGGTGAAAAATGTCATGGTCCATATAGCCAGTGGGTGATGTGATATCCATATGGCTAAAAAACACACATATGTAAATGGACTTGATTTCTCATTTTTAATTTAAATTTCAGACTTAATAAAACAGAAAATCAGACTATGATGAGAATACAGCCATCCATTGTCTCTCATGCACCCTCCCCAAGTCTATATGTATTTCAACAGATTTACCTACTTGGCACTATTCATCTGTATGCAAACTGGGTATCGCATGTGTGTTTTAACAGAACAGGCTGGCGGCGATGTACAGGGTGGCCTGTAAGTCCTACCCGGCCTTTCCATGGGCACGCACCCCACCCCTCTGCCCAGCAGTCCAATGGTAGTGCTTCCTCCCTCCCAGCACAGAGTTCTCTCTGCCTCTCTGCCCAGCAGCCCAATAGGAGTGCTTCCTCCCTCCCCCAGCAGAGCCCTACTCTCTTTGTGGCCAGGTAGGAACTTACGAGCCACTCAGTAGGAATCAAATAATGTAAGCTATCCAAAGGCCTTTTTGAGCCTCAGGTATGTGTCCCAGCACTGAGTGATACTGTATATTAGTTGCACATAATGAGAGCATTGTTGGTTTTGGCACTCAGGTTGTGGAGTGCACTCCCTGTGGAGGCCCGCTCAGCACCATCATTGCCCTCTTTTCAACATCCAGTTAAAATGGGACTGTTCACCCAAGCTTTTATTGTGATCTCTTTTGGAGTGGACTCAATTGTGCAAGTTGTTTTCTATTTTGTTTCTATATCCTCCTCTTCTCCATTTATACTGAATGATTTTAAACTGCCTACATTTTTCTATAAGGTTATTTTAAAGATGACTCTACCGTGAATCTGTGTAGCTAGGACAGCAACCCACCCAGCCATGTGTTTCACAATTTACCTTGTATGGGCAATGCTCTGTTCATATGTAGAGCTGTCATCTCTGTTAAGATAAATAGGGTATAATGGAAATGCATGGATAGAAGATTTCAAGATATATATACAGTATCACAAGTAAGAAGAGCCTCTACACCAGTGTTTCCAAACCTTTGGTTTTTGGATTTCAGTTCCCAGAACCCAAAGTCAATTCTCCAAAGCACTAATCAACCAATGTACTGACTTAGGCTTCTGGGAATTGAAGTCCCCCTGCTCTACACCAAAGCTAATTTATTCATTATTTAAATAGCAGCCAGGGATCTATGAATATGTCTATTATATCTTGGAATCGAGATGCTCTTCTCCTTCTGGGATGTTCTGAATGTACGATGAACTTTTTTTCAACTAGTGCTTGTTCTTTGAACATAAGATGTGATGTTGGAGGAGAGCTTTGCAGATACTGTACCTGGACTGCCAGAAAGACGAACAGGTTGTCCAAAAGCAAATCAAGCCTGAACTGCCTCTGGAGCCAAAAAAAAGATGAGACTGGGTCCTTTCTACTTTGGACACTTAATGAGAAAGCAAGATCTTCTGGAAATGACAATAATTATGGGAAAGGTGGAAGGCAGCAAGAAAAGAAGACCAAGCATGGGATGGAATGAATCTTGGAGGGAAGTAACAGGTTTGCGTTTCCAAGAGCTGAGCAGAGTTGTTGAGAACAGGACATTTTGGTGATTTCTCATTAATAGGGCCATGAGTCACAAATGACTTGACAGCGAAGAGCCTCCTTGAAGATTGTGGTATTTTTGTGTCATGATCTTGATGAACCAAACTGCATCCATTTTACTTTCTGACTCCATCTTAGGCTGCTTGAAGTCAAGGACAGAGCAACGGTGTTGGCCAGGAGTACTTGGAGAGTCACCAAGTCCTTAGCCAATCATGAAACACTCCACCTCTACCTGACAAGGAGGGATAGGAGCAGATCTCTCTGATTGGGTATCCTTATCTAATGGGAGGATAAATCTGATTGGAAACTGTTATCTGATATAGGAGTGGCACACTTTCATATGTTTTCACTTATCTAGACCAAACCTTCAAGGTGGAGCAATTTTCCTATTTACGGAGCTGCATCCAGCCACTCAAATCGGGCTCCTAGCTCAAGACCAAGAGTTTCATTAGGACTTTGCCCTCTCCCCCCCCCCCCCAACCCCCAATCTCTGAGAAGAGACTAAATATCTAAGGAGCTAGCCTTGCCAGTGGCTATGCCAGAGTGATCCTTTGATTTACTCTGTATTTCTATGTTTTCTGTACTTGGTTTTTTTCAGATACTTTGCTAAATAAAGCTTTGCTGCTATATGGAAGGAGTGGAACTCAGTCTATCAGGCATTACATTTAATATCCAGCTCTCTGCCTTCATGCTACCAACCTAAAACCACATATTCCCTGGTTAAGAGAATCCACCCTGGGGCTTGAGGACAGGTAATGAGAGGCGTCAGTAAATGTTGCAGGAGGGAATGTCCATGGCAACTCAAATTGAGGCAGCTTACTGAACCAACCCAGCCTCCTTGCCAAGGTCTCAGGTCATCGGAAGGTGCGATATTTTGAACCACAATTGGGTGTACCCTGGTAACGGCAACCTTGTGTTGCCAGCTAATCTTTTTTCACAATAGTTCAGGCAAAAGGAACTGCAGAATGAACTCACCCAAAGGTGCCTTCCTTTTTGGCAGTTTTACGTCTGGACTAGACACGGAAGAACAACAACAACATTTTATCATTTCAACTATCCATCTTTTCCATTCCATTCAGATAAAGGGCATTTCAGAATAATGATATTGTTGTTTATATACATTGTAGATTCAGAGCATCATTGCAAAGACAGTACTGAATAATTGCATGGTCTAACAGTAGCAGAAGAGAGATGCAGAAAATAACTCTACCACTAGAGTTGCTACACATGATAATATGTGGAGGATAAATATTCTGATAAAGTATTTAGAAGAGGTGATCCCTCAGATGTTGAAATTTTTTGCTTCTTATCCAATGTGTGTTTTCCTTATTCTGTATCTTGTATTTGACATTATTTGTTCCATATTTCATAACTGACCTTTGGGATTTACTTAGACTTACTTAGACTTAGATCTTCCCATGCTATGTAGCATGTCAACTTTTGGAACGGGTTTAAATAAACAGAAGTTTAATTTGCAAGTCTGATTGCTGTGCCACATATTTCAGGAAAATACATTTGTTATAAGGAATACACATTCCCTCTAATACAGGAGTTCTCAACCTTTTAAAGCCGGGGCCTGGGTCACGCTCCCTCAGACAGCTTGGGGGGCCAAATGGCCATGTTGCCCTTCCTCCAACACATGGCACTTCCAGGTGTGGTGGAGGTGGTGGTGGGCCACATGAAATGGTGCTGTGGGTCACATATGGCCCATGGGCCGCAGGTTGAGAATCCCTGCTCCAATAGCTATTTTGCCCCTCAATCTGATATACAAACATTATTGTGGAATTCACATCAAAGTCTAGGTTTACCTCCAGATTGTCTGAAGGAGATATGAGCCTACTTAGCTTTTAAGTTCTGGGAAGGCTCTTCTCAGTTCTATCATTTTTCATAGGCTTGTTTGTTTAGGACACAAGAGAAGGTGACCGAATGCACTCCCTCAAAAAGCCAAACTGGGCTCTTGCCTCTTGTCCTTCCATCATCAGGCAAAGACACCTTCCCTTTCAGGCAGCCTTTTAAACAGCAAATGAGGGTCAAGGGAATGCTGCCCTGATTGAATTTTTAAATTTTTAAATGTTTTGAAAATGTTTTAAAAATTGATTTTAATTATAGGTTAAATACCATTATATCTTTAATTAGTATAGTTTCTCACTGAGAATTCCCCTGCTAGGTGAAAGCCTTGTCAAGGCGCAGTGGGCTTGAGCGGTCTAACTAGGCAGTGTTACCCAACTCTTGTCAATGATGTTAGGCAGGGACTAAAACTCCCCAATGCGTCCTCCGTCAGATACAGTGGTGGGCATCAGCAGGTTTGCACCAGTTCACCAGAACCAGTAGCAGAAATTCCGGCTGGTCCCACCCATCCAAGTTTTGAAATAAAATACAGTAGTCCTAATTCGGGTGCTACACAGGGCTTTCCCCTGGCCATGCCCACCATACCACGGCCACAGTGTGGTAGTAAATTTTTTTGGAGCCCACCACTGGTCGGATCCCTTGGGCAAGGTGAAAGCGGAGGGCAACACGTCATAGTCCACCTAACCAGTGGGTGATGTGATATCCAAATGGCTAAAAAAAGCACATACAGATGGACTTGATTTCTCAAGTCCATTTGCATGTGCGGAATGTCATTGAGGAGATGTCTACCAATGCACTGACTCCTTGCTGAATAACAACTCCAAGGTATCCAAGGAAAAGTCTCATGGAATTAGAGGTTTGGGAGCCATACTGCATTAGTTCTTTGTTGAATTTTGATTTGTAGACAAGGGGAACTCAGAGAGATGCCAAAAAGAAAGCAGCAGAGAGGGAAAGAACACACACACACACACACACACACACACACACACACACACACACACACACACACACACACACACACACACACACACTCTCAATATACAGTACTGTACAGTCAACAGAGATGCCTCTCTTTTCCATTGCACAGCTAGAGAACCTAGTTGACATCCACCTGCTGATGTCCTTGAAAGACTCCTTAGGAGGGACCAAGATGTCACTTCAATAAAGTGGAACTGGTATAAATTAGTGCTGACAGTGCCTATATATTACAGTGAGCTGCTTCGGCCTCCTGCTGCATCTCTTCCCTGGCCCCAATCACCAGTGTCCCTGCTTCCATTTTCAGCAGATGAGAAGAGCATATGGCTCGACACAACCCTCTTTCACTTCTCACTGTTCTTCTGTCCCCTCCCTCCCATGTGATACAATTAAGAACAGCATAAATGATTGTTAAAAATACTTCCTGTCTTCTGTTTGCTATTTTTCACCCCTGAGACATGGCTCAACTTGGGCATTTAAGTTTAAATAACCAACCAGGGAGCAACTTTGAAAAATCTTGTGATGCAGCATTGGAGGGCATTTTTAAAAAAATTTAAAATGTTTTTTAAACAAATCTAATTTCTAATGCTTTTAAAATGTTTTTGTAAAGTTTTTGTTTGTAAGCCGCCCGGAGTTGCCTTGGCAAGGGGGGCGGGCGGTAGAAATATGAGTAATAAATAAATACAGTAAATAAATAAATAAATAAAACTGTGATCTGCAATTCTCGTATAATCTGTTTAAGTCTTCGTGATGATTTAAATCACTGTCACAAAGAATATTTTAAAAGCTATGTTTTCTTGATATGGACTGATCATACTGAAGATGTAATCAAAATACACATCCTGTTTTTCAAAACTTCAGCCTTGAATTAAGTTGGGAGATAAGAAAAGGGTCTTTATTGTTGCAGCACCATGGGGCATATGCAAATAGGCAATTAGTACACCGCTTGGAAGGCTGAAGCTACGTGATATGTTCAGAGAAGGTGGGTTTTTAACAGGTCATTAATGTATATCCTATGGAGTCTCATGGCTGAAGTAATATACTGCAAAATAGGAACTGTGCTAGGAACATTCAGGAAATAAAGTGATACCAAAACATTATACCATGTAATATTGTGGCCAAGCTAGAGCGTGTCCAGTCTGCCTCTTATGAAGTGGCTTGGGGTCACGCATTTTCAGGTCATTTTTGGAAGGGGAAGGGGCTAAATAACACCCAAAGCAACCCTTTGACTATATGGTGAAGTGGCCTGATGCAGGCAAATGAGACACTTTCCCTGCTCCCCTGCAGAGAGGCTTGGAAAGTATAATTGTCCCCCCCCCCCCCTCTCGCCAATTGTTGTAGTGCTAGATCAGTTACAGGAGGAGTGAGTTATGGTTTCAAGTAGCAATAAAAAGGGGGAAGCAGGAAAAAAATTATCTCTCCAACAAATCTAGTGTTAGATCAGCAGGAGAGGAACAATTACACTTTCCTTGCCCTCTACATGGAAAGTGTCTCATTAAACCATTTGATATACTGAAGAGGTTTGATTGCCCCTTCATGTTTACTATGAAAGTAGCCTTTGAAGGTTTGGGGAATTGACTTAGGCTTCTGGTAATTGAAGTCCAATAACCAAAGGTTGGGAAACACTGGTCTAAGGTATTTTAAAGGTCCTGGATTGCGGTGCTTTCTGGCTATTGTAATGTGTGGTGATGATTTTATTGGGAGTTTTATTGTGTGTAATTTTAAACTTTTGATCGTTATATGACTGGTTAGCTACCCTGAGTAGGGATGATTTTTTCCCCTAGGGGGGCAGGATATAAGTGTAAATAAAATATATATAAAACAAACAAATAAATAAATAAATAAATTCACCCCATATCTGACTTATTAAACCCCTTCATGATGTCTGAAATTCAAACAGGAAGGAGATGGAGGATCACACCATTGCACATTTCTAACCAAACCCAAGTGACCCTTGCCTGTAGACAAGCCCATACACACAACAGATACGCATTGGAAAGTATGTAGGATAGGGTCATACCTGTCAACCATCCCGATTTGGCCGGGATTACCCCGTAATTTGACATTGATTGACATCATAACCTGCCCCGCGCTGCCAAAATCCTGTAATTTGGCAGCGGGGGAAAACCCTTCCACGCATGCGCAGAAGTGCTACGCCGCTTGCGTAGGGGCTGCGCAAGCGGCGTAGTGCTTCCACGCATGCGTGGAAAGCAACCTGCGCACAAGCGATCTGTGCAGGTCCCGTTTTTTCCGGAGCCGTGGATTGACAGGTATGGATAGGGTGTTACCTTTTATTTCAGTTACACTTCCGAGATTTATATCGAATGTCCATCAATTTGCTATAGTGGATTTCCTGCATCAACATCAGGAAAGATTAGATAACCTCTGTGATTCTCGAACTGAACATGTGGTGTCTCAGCTGGAGCTCTGAAAAAGGATGGTGAAACTAATCATTGTGCACAAAGATCTTATATATATTTTAACAGTGCTGTCACCGAGGTATTGACTAACACATTGTTCCAGCAGATATTGTAAAAAATTTTTTTTGCATATTGTTCTATTTCTACTTGATCTTTTCTCTGTGCCAGCTCACCTCCTTTTGCAATTAAAAAAAACTCCTTCCTTCTGTCCTCCATCTTTTTTTATGTTTCAGAATAGAGCTGGCCTTAGGAATGTACACTGTCTTCAGAAAAATATGCAATAATTGGGGTATTTAAATGATTCTGGGGCAAATATGGGGCAGAGCAAAGTGCCACTGAACAGAGAAACACCCCAGAGGTACCTCACATGTTACCTGCCATTTATGGGTTTCAGTGTCTTTGATTAAATATGCCCAAGAGTTTGAAATGACGATGCAGAGGTGGGAAAGAGTGGGCTGTGACACTAAAGGGAAAGGTGAATGACACCTGAACCTTGCAAAAAGCCCGAGATGTCCCTGGACACATCATGTCATGGATGCAGACACAGATTGGCTCGGAGTTCACCAAAAGGGCAAAGTCTTCATTGGGCATCTATATCTGTGTTTTGAGTGTGCTCACCCCTAGCAGAGAAGTTCTCTTTGTCGCCCCCATCAGGACATAGTGAGAATTGCACGTTTGCTGGAAAGCAACAACAGTTTTTTTTAAAAAAAAACATGGTACTGTATACAACTTCTCTGAGAGAGGCAGTTACTTCACTCTTCTTGTCTATTCAAACAAACTTTTCCCTCTCCAGCTCTTTGGCAATGTAGCTGTCCCTGGGTGCTCATTCTCCACAGTAGGAGAATTGGGAGGGGGAGGGGGGCATACTTCCCACAAGGGGCACCAGTCCCTTAAGGCATATGAAACCTCATGGGAGCTCCAGTCCAAAGTTCCTCCTTCATTAGTTCTACCCAGTTTGTGTCAGTGGGAGTTCCTTCCACTGCTTGTCCATATCCTCTTCAGGGCTTCATAGCTTCAACTCCCTTTCTCCCTTTCCAGCCCTCTAGAGAAAGGTGACACACTTGTTCCTCTGCATCAGCCTGCTCGTTCTCTACCAGGACAAGTTGAAAATTAAATTAAATTAAATCAGGACCTCTCAATTTCATTAGCCTCCTTTGCTATTATCTCCTTCTTGCTCTTTTGTCCTTCTGTTCCTTCCCCTCAATAATTCACCCGGGGCACGCAGAAAGACCTTCTTCAAAGATTGTGGTAGTTCTGAACCACAATTGGGCATACCCTGGCAATGGCAACCTTGTGTTGCAGGCTAATCTTTCTCACACTTGGGCAGGTGAAAGGAACTGCAAAATGAATGCGCCAAAGGGAGCGGTTTCGTGTCTCGCCTAGACATGGAAGAAGAAGATGAACAGTTCATCCATAATCTGGTAGATTCTTCTATTTGACCTCCTCACCCAGTATCTCCTCTCCCAGGTCTATGAGAAAGCTACAGGTGGAACATGCCCAGAACATGAGAGCTGAGAGAAATGGCTCTCTATCTGAGCCACTGTCCTCCTGACTCTACTTCTCATTGAACCCTTATCTGGGCATAGACCAGGTTGTGGGGTCTACTGCACATATTGAGCTGAATAGAGTGGAACCTCGGGCTTGGTTAACATAAAAATCACATAAAGAAAGGAATCCATAGAAAATAGTGGCTCGGTTTATGGATTTTTTTCTTGAATGGATTAATTGGTTTTCAATGCGTTCCTATGGGAAACCACATTTTGGTTAACATATTTTGGTTTTCAATGCATTCCTATGGAAAATTTGGTAAAGTAATTTTCATTGTACGAAATGTTGCAGAAAACGTATTAATTCCGTTAACCGAGGTTCCACTGTATATCCTTTTCTAGTCAATACTGCTAATTACCTGTAGGTTGCATAGTTCTGCCAGCTTTTCCTACATGTCATTTTCATTACATCTCCAGTGATTTTAACACAGCTACACTTACTTGGGAATAAGCTTTACAGAACCAAGCAGTACTTAAAGCATGTGATGGAATGGGTCACAAGTTATCCAACATGGAGTCTCTTTGGTTTTTAAACTGTCTTAGAATGTAGCTTTGCTTCTTTGCAAAGGCCACATAATTATTTCTGCTTTGCTTATCAAGCAGATGGGCCTTATAGAAGCTTCTCAAAGCTTCAGGCCTATGTTTTGTCTTCTTCCCCAGGTCTGGAATGTCCGGTTACATCAACATCCAGAGCCTGGGAACACAAGACAATTGTTATGGGAACCAGTGGTTGTTTATAAAAACCCTGGGCTCTAATTGGCTCTCAATGTCCTGTCCTAGTGCCTGGAGGCTGTGGGGGTCTGGATGGGGGCCAAAGGGTTACAGCTGAATCCTAGCAAGACTGAGTGGCTGTGGGTTCGGGGTCCCGTACTAACCCTGGAGCTGCCATCCTTGGTCTTGGATGGGGTTACCTTGTCCCAGAAAGACCCAGTACGCAACTTGGGGGTCCTCCTGGACGCGTGTCTGCTGCTGGAAGAGCAGGTGGCGGCCGTGACCAGGAGGGCCTTTGCACAACTTCGTGTAATTCGCCAGTTGCACCCACTCTTGGATAGGGATTCCTTGCTCATGGTTACACATGCTCTGGTCACCTCCAGACTTGATTATTGTAATGCACTCTACATGGGGCTGCCCTTGTCGACCATTCAGAGGCTGCAGCTGGTCCAGAACGCGGCAGCTCGGGTAGTGATGTGGAGTGGGTGTTATGCTCGTGTCTCGCCTCTGCTCCAGGAGCTGCACTGGTTACCAGTTTGCCTCCGGGTGCAATTCAAGGTGCTGGTTTTGACCGTTAAAGCCCTACATGGTAGTGGGCCAGGTTACCTAAGAGACCGCATCACCCTAAGGACGTCTGTCTGTCCAACCAGAGCGGACCGGAGGGGCTCTCTCATTGTACCATCCACTAGAGGGGCTCGCCTCTCTAGCACAAGGAGGAGGGCCTTCTCCATGTCCGTACTGGCTCTCTGTAACCTCTTACCAACAGAGTTACGTCTCCAGATGGAATTGCTGCCCTTCAGGAAAGAACTTAAAACCTGGCTGGCAGGCCAAGTATGGGGTGCAGGTGGAGGGGTGACTTCTGCGGGGTGGCTGGTATAGCGAATTCCAGCATCCTCAGCCCCTGCACCCTTTTTAGTAAGTGGGTGGGTAGTTTTTAAAGCAGTTTTAACTATGTTTTTAATTGTGTTTTTATTATGCTGTGAACCACCCTGAGTTGGCCTTGGCCAAGTGGGCAGTATAGAAACTGAAATAAAATAAATAAATAAATAAATAAATAAAATGCTAATTATGAGGGCCAAGCTCATGTCTTTCCTATAGGCACATGGGTTTGGGAGATAGTGAGAGTTCTGGTTCTAGTAGGAGTTCGAGTGGGGGATTTCTGTGTGCTACTCCAGATTTCCTAGTCCTACCCAACATGATTACCTACAGAAGTCAGGTTTTCCTTTTGTTTTTGGGGGAAGGCCTGAGTGTGGATTTCCCTAACTGTCCTTTTTGATTAGTATTTTTTGCATGCTGTAATTCTGTATCCTGAACCAACGGGAGAATTGTTATTTCTACAATATGCTTCGAGAACAATAAACATCTTTACTTCATCAATAATGCCTGTTCTTTGGGAGAGAGGGTAAGACAAGAGTTAAGCCATAAGCCACATGCTACCACATTTAATACAATTCTCTCTATAGTACTTTCTGGGCTCTGTCAATACAGGTAAGCCCCAGGTTGCTGCAGGATATGCAGGATGGCATTTAACCCAAGTGTTGGTGGGGGAGAAGATGTATTAGCCCATAACTTCTCTCACACTCACTATGTTCTGATCTTCAACTGGATCAGGCCTTCCTCTCTTGAATTTGCATTGCACTGAATGCAGTTCAACCATAAGGGATACAGGGCCCTGGTCCAACAGGCTTTCTTAAATTGAACTCAATCTCTTTCTCTATGATGTTTTGTATAATGTTTTACTCCATGTCCATATATCACATTACTGTGTGTTTCCTTGCTTTATGAATCATGATCCTCATCATTGATTCTGCTAGCAGGGACAGGAAGGACAAAGGGCTAAATCTAATTGAGCCATAGAATTGGATCATCCATGTTGACTTATGAGGTCCCATTCATTCAATGTCTCTAACATAGTTGGAAGTAACAATTGGATTTGGCCCCAAATGTAATAACATTTCAGTACATGATGCAAATCATCCATATTATAAATTAGAATGATGAGGTATTGGCTTTCTTTTTGGTGCCAGCCTTGTGTATTTAGATAACTTAGCTCCAGAACTGGCACTATCATTAGTACCATGCACTGCCATAGAAGAAGAAAGAAGCAGGCAACACAGCACAGGAACTGCTTAAATTAGAGCCTGCTTTCTATTTATTTCTTTTAATCCTGATTCTGAAACATCTTCTTGGACTCAGAACAGATAGAAGAATAACTAGAAAAATTGCCTAGGCTGCATTTCTCCCCCTGGATACCATCCCATCTGCCATAGCCCTGAGCGAACCCTTCAGAGGCATAATTTTTAAATAAATTAGCAGCTTCTAACTGAAGCAGACTGCTCCATTGCATTGCCTAATGCCTTCTCCTACAGCAGGAGTTCTCAACCCCTGGCCCACAGGCCCAATCAGGCATATCATTGGCCCACAGTGAGAACCCGGGCACTTCTAGACATGCCCCCCACATGCCCCTACCCACCGCCGGAAATTGCAATATGTCAGTTACTGCAGTGATGGTGATTTTTGCCTATTTTGGTGCTCCTTCCACAGCCTCCATCGCTTCTTCCTGCAAGGACAGGCTGTACGGGGCAAGATCGCTGTGTTTGCGGGCTTTTCTGAGGTCCCTCGGTGGCGCTGCAGCATGGAAAGCACCCCATTCTGTGACTTCTCGTGACACAGGCAGTGTCGTGCTGATAACGAGGGCGGTCACCAGCACCTGCATCATCCTCACGACACCAAGAAGTCAGAGAATGGTGCACTTTCCATGCCGCATCACTACCGAGGGACCTCGGAAAAGCACACAAACACAGCAATCTTGCCCTGCACAGCCTGACCTTGCAGCAAGAAACGACAGAGGCTGTGGAATGAGCGCCAAAACAGGTACGATCGCCGCCGCAGATGATGTCAAACTGGTAAGCACCAGAAGCAACCCGCTTCCGGGCCCCGCAACTGTGTGTTGGGGCAGGACCAGTCCGATCTGAAAAAAAGGTTGAGAATGCCTGTCCTACAGCATCACAGGGAATGATGTGAAGACACTGTTGCCCTTGTCCCTGGAGATAAGGTGTTTTTCTCTCCAGGGAATGATGGGCAGAAAGCCACTTTTCATTCTCACTGAAGCAGTAAGAGGGTTTAGTCCAGTGGTGCAGAACCTATGGTACACGTGCCAGAGGTGGCAATCGGAGCCCTCTCTGTGAGCACCCATGCAGTCACCTCAGCACAGAGATTGCCCTGCCCCTCTGCCCAGCAGCCCAATGGGAGCACTTCCTCCCTCCCCCAGCACAGAGTTCACCCAGTGGTGGGCTCCAAATTTTTTTACTACCACACTGTGGGCATGGCCAGGGGAAAAGCCCTGCGTTGCACCTGAATTAGGACTACTTTATTTCAAAACTTGGATGGGCGGGGCCAGCCAGAATTTCTGCTACCAGTTCTGGCGAACTGGTGCGAACCTGCTAATGCCCACCACTGAGTTCACCCCACCCCCCTGCCCAGCAGCCCAATGGGAGCACTTCCTCCCTCCCCCAGCACAGAATTTGCCCTGCCCCTCTGCCCAGCAACCCAATGGGAGTGTTTCCTTCCTCCCCTGTTGCTGTGCTGACACTTTATTTATTTATTTATTACTCACTCACATTTCTACTGCCACTCCCTCGCCGAGGTGACTCTGAGTGGCTTACACATAAAACATAACAAATAAAAACTTACAAAAACATTAAAAAATAACATTAAATTGGGTTGTAAAATTTTTATTTTATTTTTTTTAAAAAAAATGCCCTCCCAATGCCACATCACAAGATTTACTAAACTGACAGCCCGGGCATTAGTCAAACAAGCTAGCCCAGGGTGGTTATCTCCCCAGCCACCCCCCACACCTGCTGCACCAGCCAGGTCTTAAGACACTTGCGAAAGGATAAAAGCTCTGCCTGGAGGCAAAGTTTGGTTGGCAGGAGGTTCCACAGGGCCGGAGCAGACACAGAGAAGGCCTCCCTTCTCGTGCTAGAGATGTGAGCCTCTCTAGTAGATGGAACTATCAGGGAGCCCCTCCGGTCTGCTCCATTGGGACGGGCGGATGTCCTTGGGGTGACGCGGTCTCTTGAGTACCCTGGTCCACTACCATGAAGGGCTTTAAAGGTAATCATCAGCACCTTGAATTTCACTCGGAGGTGCACTGGCAAGCAGTGCAGCTCCTGAAGCAGTGGTGAGGCACAGGCATAACGCCTGCACCCCATCACCCCCCGGGCAGCCGCATCCTGGACCAGTTGCAGCCTCTGAATGGTCATTAAGAGCAGCCCCATGTAGAGCACATTGCGATAGTCAAGTCTGGAGGTAACCAGAGCGTGCGTGACCATGAGCAAGGAGTCCTGGTCCAGGAGCAGGCGTAACTGATGGATCACACGAAGTTGTGCGAAAGCTTTCCTAGCCATGACTGCCACCTGCTCATTGAGCAGGAGTTGTGAGTCCAGGAGGACCCCCAGAAAGTCCCATCCAGAACCATAGGGGCCCCGTGATAACATGGGGCCCCTAAGCCACAGCCACTCGGTCTTGCCAGCCTTCAGACACCTGGATAGGACTTCCACTGCATCACTACTGAGTATCATCCGCATATTGATGATACTTCACCCCATGGGAACGGATTATCTCCCCCAGCGATGAATAAGTGGGTTTTGGGTTGCAGTTTGGGCACTCGGTCTCTAAACGGTTCGCCATCACCGGCTTAGTCTGTCCTGGCTGCTCAGTGTCAGGAATGCTGTTACTTTTTGGCCCCCAAGTGGTTTGTTCCTGCTTCTGAGCTGCCACCCCTATAGCTTAGCAACCTAGGATATTAGCTTAGTGTAAATAAGGGATGGAAAGCCAAGTAAACACTTCAGTCATCTTCTGGTATTTTAAAAGTATATTGTAATTAAAGTAAGTTACAGAATAAAGTTTTTCAAAAGTTCAGAAAGCACATCAAAGAAAACTTCTCTAATTGGGAACCCCCCCTTTTTTTTTGGGGGGGGGGGTTAAGCACCTACATGTTGTCTCAGTTCACTGCTCACCCTCAGAGTGAAGCTTCAGATCAAGATAGCGTCTTGGCACCTCTCTCTGGGTTTTATCTCCTCACGCATGGTCCGCCCTCTTGCCATTCCCCTAAAGCAGGAATACTCAACCTGCAGCCCAGGGACCAGATGCATCCCACGGCACCATTTCATGTGGACCCCCACCGCCTCCACCACACCAGGAAGTGCCATGTGGTGGTGGAAGGCAAAATGGCCATCCAGACCCTGAAGCTGTCTGAGGGAACGTGAACAAGCCCCAGGCTTAAAAAGGTTGAGGACTCCTGCCCTAAAGGAATCCAGCCAAAGAGCAAGTATAACATGTCTATCACAAATTAGGTTTCATTTCTTCCAACCCATGAGGCTAGCATGTTTTTGAATACCAATCCTTCTAAGGAATGTGTTATTGCCTCTCCACCCCACCCCCACCCCCGATGCTTAGAAATCTCCATCTTGGAACAAGGCTGAGCTGGGGTACCCTGACACTCAGTTCCATAGGAATGTAAAGGATTTAGTCCAGTGCTCCTTCTATTAATTAAAGTGAGGTCATAGTCAGATGGCATGGCATGGTCTGGCGAGAGCTGTTTCCAAGCAATCATGTGATGTATGGGAGATTGTGAACCAGCCTGACCTTTCTGGATCAGTGGCAGGGCTACCGTTTCTCAGAGCTGGACAGGAGAGTTTCCTGCACGAACAAAAAGAAGATCAATCCTAGCAAAAGAGACTCTTTCTAGTGCAATCAGATGCAATGATTTCTCATTCTCTGATCACACTCTAACTTGATTCTCACTTCCCAGGACTAGTTCTCCAGTTATGTTCAGTGTTGCACTGTGGCCGGTTCTCACCGGTTCTAGCGAACTGGTAGTAGAAATTGCAGGCCATGCCCAGTTGGCCGGCCATGCCCACCTCTCATCCTCCCACTCCCAGCACTGCCGGAAATGCGTCCCATTTGCCTTGCTGAGGGCAGAAGGCGCGCTTTCATCTTCGCACTTTCCTTGTGCCTTTGGCCTTGGGCGAGGCAAATGGGATGCAATTCCGGCAGCGCTGGGAGGGGAAGGTCAGCCGGCGCCAGGCCACCAACCAGCCCCGCTCACCTCCCAGCAGTGCTGCCAGCAGGGGCGCATTTCTGGTGGAGCTGGGAAGGGAGCCCAGCCAGCATCAGCCCACCAACTCGCCCCGCTCACCTCCCAGCAGTGCCACTGTTATGGGACTCCTCCGTCCTCCTCCTCATCTTCGCGAAGAAAGAGCAAGGTAAGTTTCTTTCGTTTTCTTCTTTTTATTTTTTCTTGGGGGGTGGGGGGTGACAGGGCGTTGGGGGGGGGGTTTGAGGCCACAACCACTGATAGCCATGCCCACAGATAGACATGCCCACCAAGTGAGTAGTAAAAATTTCCACAGTGCATCACTGGTTTTGTTGATATATTACTGAATGGAAGGAGGCAGGGATTTGAAATAGTGTTTCCTATTGTTTTTATGATGATCATTGCACATCACCATTCTTTGTGGCACACAGAAAGAGCCTCCTCGAAAATTTGAACCACAATCAGGCGTTCCCTGGTAACGGCAACCTTGAGTTGTCGGCTAATTTTTCTCACGCTAGGCCAGGTGAACAGAACTGCAGAATGAGCTCACCAAAAGGTGCCTTCATTTTGGCAGTTTCACTTCTGGCCTAGACACAGAAGAAGATTGCTCCCTTTTATTCTTTGCACTTTAAAGACAGCTTTAAAAACCTTGCTGATAAAAAAATTGAAGAGATATATTTAAAATGCATTAACTTTATCCGCTAGGTACATCTTTTTTCTTGGGACTTAACACATATCTGAGGGTTTTATATTCAGAATGAATGCATGTGGGCCTTTAGCAAACTCTTGTTCTCTATTTCCCCCTTTACTACAGCCTACACAATCTTTTTAACCTCCTATTGCAAGTGAAGAAATACAAATAACTCTTCTTATAATTTTCTGACTGCCTCCAAATGACTACCACAACTTTGCAAATCATATTTATACAAAGCTTCTTTCTGCTTCCTGACAATGCTTCTTTCTGCTTCCCTTTGTTTTACAAAGCAGCATTGTATAAATATAAAATAAAAAGGAGGTAGCAGAAATCTGCAAGCTGCAAGCGAAATATACAAACAGTTGATCATTGTTGTTCTTGACTGTCATTGACATTCATTCTTAGTTTGACAGTACTGTATAATTATAAAAAGTTCATCAGTCTGTTTCAGAAACGTATCCCACCTCACAGCACTGTGCGAGGCATCTTTTTCTCACACACAAGTGAAATTAGTGGAGACACATTGAATCAATTGTTGGATGGGCAAATCAACAGTTATGCAACTACCACTGATTCACTGGATCTACTGGAGTTGCAATGATCAGTAGAATTCTTGCCTGTATTCTGACTGAGAGCATTATTAATTAATAGCTGTGTTAAGTGGATTCTGATTTATGGTGACCCCTTCCAGTGTTTTCCAGGGGCATCCTAGGACAATGCAGCTTGCCCATGACTATACAGGCTGGCTCTTTTCTCAAGAGGCCCAGTGAGGAATCGAACTCCCAACCTCTGACTCTGCAGCCAGACACTTAAACCAATAAACTCTCCAGCTAGGAGCATTATTATTGCATAGGAAAATCCTAAAGACTGAAATCTATACTTTTTTACATGCAGGCAAACTTCACTGAGGGACTGCGGAGGCTTAGTGGGTAAGACACTGAACTTGATTATTGAAAGGTTGGCAGGTCAACAGTTTGAGACCCAAGTGCTGAATGATGGAATGAGTTTCCATCTCTGTCCCGGCTCCTGCCAGCCTAGCAGTTCAAAAGCAAGAAATTGCAAGTAGATAAATAGGTACCACTTCGGTGGGAAGGTAAACAACATTTTGTGCACTCCGGTGTCCAGTCATGCCTACCACATGTTTGCGGAAATGTCTGCAAATGCAGACAGCGCTGGCTCTTTGGTTATAAACAAAGATGAGCACTGAACCCTAGAGTCGGATAGGACTGGCTTTCGAGCAAGAGCAACCTTTATGTTTACTAAACTTCACTGAACTTAATGTGAATTATTTCTGAGTAAACACGTATAGGATAAAATCCTGCTGCTTAGTGTAGTAAGTCACATTACAACCAGCTCACTGAATAAGTGAAGATTTGAGAGTCAACTCCTCTGTAAGTTCCATTGATTCAAACAGGTCTACTCTAGTGCAATTTACTTTATAATAGTAAGTTGCAACAAGAGTAGGCCTATTCTAATGCAACTTACTGCTCTAAGTAGTAGGATTTCAGCCATAGAATTGCATTGCAAGGGATAAAATAATGTTGCTACTCGCCAAGGAGTAAATCATATTGAACTCAGTAAGATTTACTTCTGAGTAAACACATATAAGATTGTGCTACATGCACATGTAGTACTAGTTCCTTCGCATGCGACACATCTCCAGTCTCTGCCACTACAACATATTGGGCAACGAGGCTACTCATTGCCTCTTCAGCAAAAAAGTTTTATGGAGTCAGGGTGCTAATCCAACACCCAACCCTTCTCCTTTCTCAATGGCTGAAGTTCTCTTGCTTAGTGTAGTAAGGGTGCAATCAAATGGCAGAAAGGCCCTGTGCCTGATTGCATTAGAACAGTGATGATGAACCTTGGTCCTCCAGGTGTTCTTGAACTTCAATTCCCAGAAACCCTGATCAGCAGGAGTGCTAGCTTGGGTTTCTGGTAATTGAAGTCCAAGAACACCTGGAGTGCCAAAGTTTCACTATCACTGCTTTAGAAAGAGTGGCTTTCCAGGGATTGATCTCTCTCAAAATGACCCTTCCATCTATCAGAGACTCACTCTAGCTCAGCCCCGCAAAGTAGCAGTCCTGCTGTTAGACCAAAAAGATCCAGCTTGAGCATGGGTTGGGGTCAAGGTGGAATGCAATTCTTTGCATTTCACATGATCAACAGGGAATAGATTACACCGGTACTGCTCAATGAGTGATCCAAAGTGCAAACTATTTCCCCATGTGATCACACTAAATTACCACTAGAGTCAGATTACCCTAAGTTGCAATTGACTCAGTGAGTATCTGGTAAAAGTAAAGGTAATGGTCACCCCTGCTCAAAAGCTAGTCGTATCTGACTGTAGGGTTCAGTGCTCATCTCTGTTTATAGCCGAAGAGCCAGCACTGTCTGCATTTGCAGACATTTCCATGGACCGAAGTGTACAGAACACTGTTTACCTCCCAGACACTGAAGTGCACAGAACGCTGTTTACCTCCCAGCTGAAGTAGTGCCTATTTCTCTACTTGCAATTTCTTGCTTTCGAACTGCTAGGTTGGCAGGAGCTGGGACAGAGACGGACGCTCTTTCTGTCATGCAGTACTCGGGTTTTGAACTGCTGACCTTCTGCCTCCCAGCGAGCATCTTAATCACTTGAGCCACTGCAGTCCCTGTGGGTATCTGGATGAGTCACCAACTTCATAAGTGCCATAAGTGCACACTGTAACTACAACTTGCTGTGCCAAGTTACTGAATTTCAGCCTATATATGTTTCCTCCCAGAATTTAGCAATCATAGGCACATCTTTCCTTCTCCCTTTAACTGGTATAATTTTCTCACATTTTACTTTGCTGTATAATTGCAATTGTGTGCCTAATTGCTTCGTTCCTAATTTGGATATCCTGTTCATGGGTTTCTAAGTGACAGTGCCTTAATGTTTTCCTTTCTTTCTACTCTTAGCTGGTCAGATGCACTATAGAGTATTACTCTTTATAATTTTTCTTGCTTTCTCTATCTCTGTTTACATGTGTTCCCCGAAGCTATTATTTTGCGTATATTGCTTTGCTGCATTGTTTTCCCTATAGTGTCTGAATTAGGTGCAATCTGTACACCTGCCTTTAATTCCATGAATTCTACAGTGGTTGTTAATATTCTAAAATATATTTATCAGTGAAACCAACAAATATCTTCCCAATGTTTTAGCCCAGTGGTTTCCAACATGGGGCACACACACCACAGAAAGATTTCAATTCCCAGAAGCCTAGGCTAGTACATTGGCTGAACAGTTCTTTGGGGAATTGACTTAGATGTCTGGGAAATGAAGTCCAAAGACCAAAGGTTGGGAAACACTGTTCTAGCCTCTCCTAAATATTCCCATCCAGTGGTGGGCTTCAGCAGGTTCGCACCAGTTCGCCAGAACCGGTAGCACAAATTCCCCACCCATCCACGTTTTGAAATAAAGTACTGTAGTCCTAATTTGGTGCAACACAGGGTATTCCCCCTGGCCATGTCCACCATACCACGCCCACAGAGTAGGTAGTAATTTTTTTAAAAAATCCCACCACTGTTCCCATCATTTTATTTGTTAGCATGTCTTTCTAGTTTGCTTTTCTATTCCTAATACCGTATTTTCCGGCGTATAAGACGACTGGGCGTATAAGACAACTCCCAACTTTTCCAGTTAAAATATAGAGTTTGGAATATACTTGCCGTATAAGACTACCTCTCTTCCAATGCACACCAAATAAAAATTAACCCACACTCAACCCAAAGACGCACAGCCCTCCGAGTCGAATGGGCAGGTTCTGGTGGAGAGCCAATCCACGCTCACATTCTCCTCCTCGAGGTACAGGAAGATGTGTGCAGCTTGCTTCCCCTTGCTTCATACTCCCCGCACAGAGCAGGGACTCGGCCGTGGCATGCGCCGGACATATGAAGCAAGGGGAAACAAGCTGCAGTTAAGTACCTGTCCTATAAGACGACCCCCGACTTTGGCACAGATTTTTTGGGGTTAAAAAGTAGTTTTATACGCCAGAAAATACTTACAACAGCTTCATTCATATCCCTGTGCCTGTTCAGAAGCCCAAATATCGGCAATCACAATCTTATAACAATATTAAGTAAGGCTAAACAAGTGTCTCTTAATTCCATCCAGGACCACTTCAGTGACTTAGACCTGATTTAGTTTGGAGTAAGTTGGATCTGCTCTGCTCCAGATTAATCTGGACAACAATACGTGGTGTGAATGCAGAGAGATACAGGATCCAGCTCATTTATGGGTCTGCCATTTACTGCCATAAACATACATAGATGAAGACTTAAGTTTGTCCAATGACAAAGCCAAGAAAGTGGTTTCATTTTGTCAATCCAGGGATTGATCGGGACATGAAAGAAGAAGAAGGAGTCATATAAACACCCTCTGTTGGATTTTCAACCATCTGCTGGCCACAGTTAAAGAGGGGAAGGTAGTACATGACAACTGAATTGATAACCTCAGTGTCACAACACAATACCTCCTGCAAGTGCTGACATTGAAGATTGCTGGTGCAGTTCTTATCCAAATCACAAGCTAGAGCAGTCAAAATTAGCAAAGTCCAGTTCCATTTGTCCCTTTCCATCACAACACAGTAGTATTTTCCTTATGGTGATGTTTTGCAATACTCTGAGTCTGGACATCCTGGCTGTGAACTGACTGGGTGTAAAGGGTAATTGTATTATTTTGAAAAATGTATGTTAGTTAATCTGGCCCGGTTATCCTGCTATGGTAATAGAGTAGACAATACTGCTAACAACTCAACCCTGATTGTCAGGAGGTGTTTAATTAACCTGATAATCCTGAGGACTAACGGTCTTGGGTGGCAAACTTCATAGGGAAGGGTGATGGTCCCCAAATGGATTAAATCCCACTGGAATCCATCTTGATGGAGGGCAGAATCTTTAGCAATACTGGCCTTGGGCTGAGGACTTTGTGTGCCCAAAGGGCTCACAACCAGAAAGTAACTCGTTGAACTGTATCAGTGGTCTGGGTGTCACACTATGGTGTGGAAGACAAATAAATGGCCACTGTATTATTACTCCCAGGATAATCTTCATGGCTGACAATATTCAGAATCAGATATGGCACTTGAAGAAGAAGAATGTTAGTTGATGTAATGACATGGCAATTTTAACAGAGAAACCCAATTCTGGTCCCTGACTCAACTTTCTGGTCCTGTTTTTGGCACAAGAGTGCAAACTGTTGTGGCTCCTCTGCTCACATACCTCATTGTAGCTTCCACTGAAGATAGTGGAAACCTACTTCTGAACAAATGTGCATGGAATTATATGGCTTACATGATCTCAGCCCTGGGCTATTATGGCATCAAAAGAGCATGGCAAGGACATCTTGATCCAACACTTTAAAGTGTTTCCTCTTGCTACTCACTGCATCATTGACATTAATGGAAGCTTACTTCTGATGTTTAATAGTAACTGTTAGCACTTGGGAGGAGAGCTTTTTGTTTAAGACAGAGCTAGGGTACGAATGGGTTAATATCTGCAGCATGCTGCAGACACAATTTTGATCAGCCCCTGTTTGCTTAGCATTTACTAAAAGAAAAGAAATAATTCATATGGAACAGCATGTTTAATACTATGGAGAGAATCATGTTAAAGAATCACAGAAAGTAATGCCTTACAGTGATAGCACTGTATGTATGTATGTTTCTACTTTTAAAGAAGTCCAATGTTTCCCTTAAGCTTAACTACACAACAGACTCCCTTTATTACTTGAATGACATGTTTCCACAATTATCCATATCATCTCTATGAAAGCAGAAGAGGTATAGGACTAAAACCCATCATAATGGATTTCTATGTTCGCTGTAAGTGCTCAACAGTTCTGAAAAATCAGGTCAATAAGGCACCATTATTCTTATTTCCTTACCATTCAAGGAGCCTCTTCTTTCCCCCGTAAAAGCAATAGGTCGGCAGCAGTTACTCTGTTCATAAAGGTAATAGGTAATCAGATGTGATCTGACACATTCTGCCATATTGATCAAATCTCAGAACAACTTTTAACAGCAAATATACACACTCACCTTTTACACTCCTAATATAGAATAAAACTCATGACAACATCATTAATTTGTGTCTGTACATGTCATATCCAGAGCAAACTCCTGAAATTGGAAGATTCCAATGGTGTGAAAAATAATTTAATGCTGAACACCTCTTATTAGCTAAGCTAAAACTGTCTTAATTTCTACTGGCTATTGCTTTAGTTCCATCAGACATCACACCTGAGTAGAATCCAGAACAAGATAACCTTCGTCCTGGAGCTAGATGTTTTTAACACATTCGTGAGCAGAAAACAAATGGCTGCAGCTGCATGGCGCACAATGCTGCAGGATATTCTCCTCACATCAAGAGCACACTCTGAAGTCATGGAAAGCCTGCATTTCATGCAAGGCAAATGCCACCATTTAGACAGATATATTACTCTTGGTACTTTGTCTGCAGCTAAACCTATCTGATCTGGTAATTCAAAATGCGAGGCATGCCTTCTTTGCAGTTCACCTCAGCTCTGGCTCTAGGAAGTCGCTTGTCAGCAGAGAAACCAACAACTCCTCTCACAAACAGTGTGATTTCAACCAAACATCTCTTCCCCCAAAGGTCTTATTATTGTGCCTAACTACATAGGCCAGTGATGGCTAACTTTGGCACTCCAGCTGTTCTTGGACTCCAGTTCCCAGAAGCCCTGATCAGCAGGAGTGCTGACTTGGGCTTCTGGTAATTGAAGTCCAAGAACAGCTGGAGTGCCAAGGTTAGCCACCAGGGATATAGGCATTTATCCCACTGCTTGGTCCACTCTGGAAACAGGCTAGTTCACTTATGTTGTCAGTGACCAGACACTGTAAGTCAGTGTAAGCCAACCTATATAAGAAAGTATTAACCAAACCAACCCCAGAGTGCTGCTATCCTCAACTTTCTGTCAGGATCTACTGTTTTTTAAAAATGCAGGCAGGATCACTCTATTTTGGTTCTGTTCCAGTGTATGTGATTGCTGGGATCAAACCAATGCAGTTGGTTGGCTGTTCCTTTGAAGAAACCTCTTAACAGTCTTAATGATCTTGCCTCTTAATAATTTTGAGAAATGCAAAATTTCTGCTCAGCTCTCTTTTGGAGGGAGGGGAGAGGACATTTTGCATTTCTTTTAAATTGTTGCTAACATATCAACAATTGGTTTTTTTAAAAAAGCCCTGTCAAAGTATCGCTGATACGCTGTATCACTAAGCAACCATTAAAAAGAAATTGAAAGCTTTCCCTCTCCAAAGGGCAGCTGGCCTGAAGTTTCTTATTACTCAAAATTGTTAAAAGGCAAGAGCATTAAGAAGTTTCTCCAAAGAGACAGACAGCCATTTAATAATCTTGAGAAACCTTTCTCTTTAAAAGAAGTTCTTGATCAGGTTGAACAAGATTTCTAGCAGTGTGTCACAGTTTCCTGGCCCAACCTTTGAATGTATATACAAGGACCACACCATGCACCTCTATATAATCATAACCAACCTTAAAATGACCCTATTTAGCCCGATCCTATCCTCTACAATTTGGCCATCTAACTAAGCCCATATAGTTAGCTACAGCCTAAAAGTAGATCGTAGATCTTTAGATGCAGCAACTCTATAAATTGCATTCAATAATTCATTCTGTCTGTTATTCCACCCACCAGAACACCCTGAACTGGCATTTTAAAAATCAGGAAATGCAAGAAAATGTATTTAATCCAGGCTCCTTTTTTCCTGGCAGGACTTCAAGGATGTAGATGAAGAAACAGTGGCCATTTCCCAGATTAAATTCCCACAGATTGGAAAAATATTAAATTCTGGAAGCTGTAGTCCAAGAAAAAGTTATTTTTAAACCTCTGTGAAATCCTGTCTGTGTTTCACATATTAAAAGCAGGACTATCTCAGCAAGTCAAGATTATTTGCCTTGACTGATCATTCCCACCTTGCTGGTTTTGATTGATTTTGTATAGAAGTTCCTACCATTTTATTAAGAGCTTAGCTTTAAGTTTCTTTTTTTTTTTTGCCATCAGACTATTAGGTTTTTTATGCCTAAAAGGCACAGACTGAAATAGAGCTGGTCATTATCTTCTGACAGGACTAATATGAGAAGGAACATTCTGTGTATATTCATTTAAAGTTCTGGCAGCCCTTGCAGCCAGCTAAAGTTTAGTTCTGCCTCTGGAGATGAGCTAAAAAGCAATTTTGAGGTTTTTCACACTGATTTACAAAACAACCCTGCTTCAGCTTGCTGGCATAAACAGCTGCTTCTAATTCTAGCTAGGCTTTTGGCCAGGCCAAGCCTGCAGGTAAAACCCCTGTGACTAACTGCTTTAGCCTAAGCTAGGGAATGGCTGAATTCTATGAAAGGGACCTAAATTCTTTGGTTATGATTTAGTGGAAGAGGGAGAGTGGCACAAAGTTGCTACTCCCCAAAGAGCAGAAATGTAGGCTTTAATCATCTTAATTTAAGGAATGGACATCAATTTTTGTATGTTAGGGAAATGGTAGGACAGATAATTTGTAGTCGGTAAATAATTCTTGTATTCAAGTCTTTAAAACTTTAGTTGTTCTATTGGGTTCCTTCTGTGCAGAATTTAAGATGACAGGATTTTGGAGTCAACCACAATCTGAATTTAGGACTTGGAAGGCAGAGAGACTTTGTGGGACATTTCTCCAATCATCTTGCTGTCATTGAAGTTAAGCTAAGGGGCACATGTACATGAAGCATCTAGTTTGAGAAACGTTTGAATTATTGTTGCTAATCAGTTACCTTTTAAAAATAAAGGCAAATTTGGAAAATTTATTATTGCATGCAAAATACTTGTGAATTTGCCACTTGTAGCTTGATAGGCAGACATTTATCTTACAAAACACCATCCAGTCAATCATGTGGGAAAATGCATAAGGGGACTTTTGGGTTGAACCACCTTTAGTATAAATTCTGTGGCCATCACCAAAGCCTGAAAATCAGTTCAGGATTTGAGAAATGGGCAATGTGTGTGGTCCACAAAACATGCAAGATTCTTGATTTTATTGGATATGAAGGGGCCAATGGCTACAGGCAGATAAGCCCCTTTAGGTGGGGTGATGGTCTCCCTCAGTGGAGGAAATGCCACTGGAACCCATCATATTGGGCCCAACCACAAAATGAACAGAGGAGGAACTCTGATTCCCAACAGTCATGGAGGCAGAAGAGGCCATGCTAGATGGACTGGCTATTAAGGTGCACCTTGTCCATATCTTCAAGGCTGTGGCAGTCCATTGCAGTCCAGGTGTTAAACCCTGCATGTCGCGCTTCATGTGTGCCATGGGAGATGGCTCCAAGATCATGGTGTGTGGGATCCACCTTAAACAAATTCACGCCAGTGACATATTTCCTGCTTCCAGAAAAAAAATACATTCTCGGATACGAGTTGCAGTCAATGATGATGGTGATCTTGTTATTATCACGATACCAGTGTATTTCACCCCCGCCCCCATATTTTACACCCATCAGAGTCAGAATCATCAGAAGAAAAACATACATGAAGTGCAGTAGCTAGAAAAAATAATGTCCTTCGGAAAATGCTACACACTCAAGACTGTGCCCAATTCTCATTTGTGTTGTGGGAGGGATGGCAGTGTCTAGATTGATGTAAACTAGAGATTAGGAGGGACATGTACACATTAAATATGCTAAAGTATAGGTACTGATACAAAATTAAAATTATAATTAAAACAAAATTGGAAGGCAATACACTGTTGGGGTAAGGGACTGCAGTGGCTCAAGTGGTTAAGGTGCTGACTGGGAGGCGGAAGGTCAGCAGATCAAAACCCAAGTAGTGCATGACAGAATGAGTGCCTGTCTCTGTCCTAGCTCCTGCCAACCTAGCAGTTTGAAAGCAAGAAATTGCAAGTAGATAAATAGGGACCTTATTGGTGGGAAGGTAAACAGCTTTCCATGCACTTCTGTGTCTAGGCATGCCTGCCACATGTCCACAGAAACATCTGCATGTGCAGACAGCGCTGGCTCTTTGACTATAAACAGAGATGAGCATTGAACCCTAGAGTTGGATACAACTGGCTTTCGAGCAAGGGTGACCTTTACCTTTACACTGTTGGGGAATTTGCATGATAAAATCACTCCAGAAGCATTTAAACTAGAAAAAAGGTATTTTACTTACAGTTATCGTTTGTAATTATAATCAGAAGATTAAAAAAAGGAAAATAGAATCTCTAGTGAATGGAAAGAACCTTCATACTAGTTGCTTGGTTGAGAGGCCAGAGAGGGAAGAGAGACCATCATCGAAACAATGGAAACAAGAAAACAAATAGGAAGAGGGGTCGGAAACTTGCCTCAAATGCCAGAGTTGGAAAAATAACCGTACCAATCAAGTTAGTGGCAAAGTATAATCACATCAAACCAGTGGTTTCCAACCTTTTGTTGGCCATGTCCCACCTAAGCATTTCAAAAATCCTGATATCCCCCCACCTGTGACATATTCTGTTTTAACAGGGCTAGGGTGGGTGTGGGTTGTTTTTTTAATGATGATTTGTTTGTGTTTTAATGCTGGTTTTAATTGGGGTGTTAGGTTTGTTTTTAGTTATTGTCATTGAATTGGTTTTTATTGTAATTTTTATTATATTGTTAGCCGCCCTGAGTGGTGTACCCACCAGGAGGGCAGGATATAAATGTGCAAAAATAAATAAAAAATAAATATAATTCTTATTATTCGAAATGTGAACTCCCATTCATGTGGAGGAAACCTAAAAGGCCATTCACTGTTAATAATTCATTCTCAAATTGACCCACTTCCTGTGGAGTGTGTGCCTCACATTGGGAACCATGGCATTAGACTGTAAAGCCCCTTGCCATTGATACCCAGTGATAGTGCATGCAAGATTGTTGTTCTCCCAACACTCAATCGTGTAGTATGGCTTGTCTGTCTACTGAGCCTGCTGTCCTTATGACTCTTTATCCTCAGACCAAGCTTGGAGTGGACAGTGCTTCAAGCTGAGGACACCTCAATGAGCTCTATGATCTGAACTACTTTCTTTAGTTAGAGTAAAATTGAACACAGCAGCAAGTTCTTGGGTGGTGGTGGGAAGTAAAATATATTGTCAAAAAACAGAAAAAAAGAAAGGGGAAGAGGCAGAGAAAGCAGGGAGGGACAAGAGAACAGACAAAAAAGAAAATGGAACAGATGGGTCCCCCGCCTGTGTTTGAATGGATATTTTTGAGTGTGTGTGAGAGACGGAGAAGAGAGTGATGATTTTAATCACACCACACTGTCTCCTCTCTTTTTTCCCTTACAGTATCATCACCCTGTCACAGCCCCTGTCTTTGCTCACTTGACATTTTTAAAAGACAAAAAGACGGGGGAACAGTGTGGGTTGCCGTTATATTTTGTGTTATGTTCTAGCTCTTCACAAATACCTTCTTCATCAGGAAGAGGTCTGCTTCCTTGATTTTATTTGACATTTTCACTTACTGTGGGACATGTCTGACCAGACTATCCTGCTATGGTAATAGAGTAGACCCTATTGCCAGCAACTCAACATCGAGTGTCAGGCAACGGTTAACTAACCTGACAACGCTGAGGACTAATGGCCTTAGGTGCCAAAGTCTACAGGAAAGGGTGATGGGCCCCAAGTGGATTAAATCCCACTTGAATCCATCTTGATGGAGGGCAGCAGCTTCAGCAGCTGTGAACTGACTGGGTGTAAAGGGTAACTGTATTATTTTGAAAAATGTATGTTTTGAAGTAAGTATGTTAGTTAATAGTCTGGCCAGGTTATCCTGCAATGGTAACAGAGTAGACAATACTGCCAGCAACTCAACCCTGATTGTCAGGCAGCGCTTAATTAAACTGACAACCCTGAGGACTAATGGTCTTGGGTGGCAAAGTCCACAGGAAAGGGTGATGGTCCCCAAGTGGACGAAATCCCATTTGAATCCATCTTGATGGAGGGTAGCAGCTTCATGAATACTGGCCTGGGGCTGATGAGGACTTTGTGTGCCAAAAAGGCTCAGGACCCGAAAACAACTCAGTAATACAGGTGTCATGCTGCAATGCAGAAGGCAGATGAAAGGCCACTGCATTATATCCCCAGGACAATCTTCATGGCTGATCATCATGAGGATCGCCAATATTCGGATTCAGCTACTTTATTGCTCAACAGTTACTTTGAGACTGAAAGAGATTCCCCACTCTTTCCTTATGCTAACTCTGCTCTCCCCCATCCCAAAGCAAACACTTTAGGTTGGAATCTTTAAGATGCTTTCTTCATGCTTTTTACGTCCATTCATAAATCTTATTGTGGAGCTAGAAAACTGTCACAGTTTATTGTTATGAATGCACTTTTTGTTATTTGGTGTTCAGGGGATGAACCCAAAGGTAAAGCATAAAAATTAGAAATCACCCCTTAAAATTTTACAGATGAGGTGACATGCTTGCAAAATTCACAGAATTTTCAATTTCAGGAAGCAAAGACAAATATGGCAGTTTCACTGAAAGCAGAGCATTTGTTTAACTTACAGCCGGCAATCCCATCATGCTTTGTGTTTGTTTTGCATATTAACATGGAGATAGGAATGGCTAACATTTAATAAACATAGTAATGGCCTGTTTTTAAAATCTAAACAGCTATTCAGTAGGTTAAATGTTTCTTCCCTCCAAAAGTAACTGCTTTCCACTCTGTGTTCATCTCTGTTTATAGGTTGTTTGTAGTTCAGTCTACCTGTCTATTCTAAGTGGTTCAGTTGTTCAACCTAGTTCTGTCTCTTTCTGACTCAAAAATGTGTTAGTCTCAGAGACTTAGTAATCCATTACCCTCTGGCCACCATCATTTGCTTGAGATACTTTTTCTCCCTGATTTTTACAACTACAGTGAACGTCTGTATTATATTTTTGCCACTTCCCTGTTAATGTTATTTGAACTCAATCCTTGTAAGTAAACATTTTTTTCCTTCTGTTACCGCTGTGCTAGTGTATTTGTTCAATAACTGAAATAAAAGAAAAGGAGAGATGTTGTGTTCTAAAGCATGTGCCTTTAAACAATGTATCTATCCATGTGTATCCAATGTAACCTGTTCCATGTGTAACATTGTAACCTCAGCTGCATCACTGTAACCCTTATAGGACGCGAGCTAGTGACCACTAGATGGCAATAGCGAGCGTCCAAGCTCATTGGTCCAAGACTCACCTAAGAGCAACAGCGCGGGAAGATTCCCGCCACCACCTTCACCTGGACAAGAAGGGCGTGACCTGAAATGATGTCACGCGGACAGTAGCCAATAGACTGTCAAGGAGCCACATTCAAATGTATAGCCACTGTATATATTGAGCTGTTCGTCCGCCATTACCACATGTTCCCTCTGACCAGCATGTAATAAAGTTGTGTTAAGCCAGCTCTTCGGCTGTCCTGGTGTCTTTGGTCCCATACACAAAATTGGCGACGAAGGTGGGATAATGGCTGCCCACGGGACCAAGACATACGCCGGTTTCGACATAAAGAAACCGCAAGATTGGGAACTCTTCGAAATGGACTTCCAAGGCGCGCTGGTGGAGTTCGAGGTTACGGACGAGGCGAAGAAAAGAGGCATCCTCACCAGAATGCTCGGGCACGACGGCAAGAGGGTATTGATTGACCTCATCGCACCCAAAAAGGCGGCTGAATTCAAGGCAAAAGAGCTCCTGAAGGTGTTGCGAGACCATTTCCGGCCCTCGGTGGCGATGTTTCCCACTCGGAGCGCGTTTTGGAGGCGAGTCCAAGCGCCTGGAGAGTCGGTCGCCGCCTTCGTAGCGGCCCTGCGTCTGGCTGCCGGCCCATGCAAATGGGAGAACTTGGAAGTCACCCTCAGGGACTGCGTGCTATGCGGCCTGAAGGATGCCGAGATTCAGCGCACGCTGATGAATCAGGAGCCACCCCCCACGTTGCAGGAGGTCCTGAAAGCGGCACAGGCCGCGGAAGCCACGAAGGCCGGGGTGCAAGAGCTCCAGGACTGGCGGCCGAAGGCCGACAAAACAGAGAGTTCGGTGCACGCAGCCCGGCGAATTTCGAAATCGTCCGCCGAAAGCAGCGACGACGAGGACGTCCGGAGGGTCCGGAAGGAGGGCCGGCGTTGCGACGGCTGTGGGGCGGCTCACGACCGTGCCAGGTGTCCGTTCAGAAAAGCCGAGTGCCACAACTGCGGGCGACGCGGGCACATCGCCAAAGTCTGCAGACAACGGCGCAAGGACCGGAGGAGCTCACCCGACCACTCAGCGAGGCCAGACCGCTCGACGAGACTAAAGGATGGCGCCCGGCCCACGAGGAAGCAGGACGGCGTGGGCTGCATCTCCGACGACAGCGACGACGACGCCCCAGTTTTCAGCGTGTCCATGGGACACCCCCGTTACTTTGTTGAGGTACTGGTGCAAGGGGCCCCTGTTAGGATGGAGATTGACTCTGGCTCCTCATATTCCATCATTTCCCAGAGGGAGTTTTTGAGAATTGCCCCCCGCGTACGGCCCAAGCTCAAAGCGTTGAGGTCCACACTTCGGGACGTGCAAGGGAACAGTATCCCGGTGTTGGGGGTTGGGAAATTCCAGGTCCAGTATAAGCGGCACGCCGCGGAACTCCCCTAGTCGTTCTTAAGGGGGGTAATTGCAGCCTCCTCGGGACTCAATGGTTTCAGCCCCTGGGTCTGTTCATTGGGGGGGTGCATGCCATTGGGTCTGACCCAATACAGGAGGTGTGCGACGCGCACCCCGAAGTCTTCAAAAAGGGACTTGGGAAATTCAATGGACCCCCAGTAACTTTCGACCTGGACCCGGAGGTCCGCCCAATAAGACTCAAACCGCGCAGAGTGCCTTTTGCACTAAAGGACAAAATAGAGGCGGAACTGGACAAATTAGTGGGCCAGGGGATTCTTGTTCCTGTTGATTCTGTGGAGTGGGAAACTCCAATTGTCACGGCATTGAAGGCCAATGGGGAGGTTCGCATTTGCGCCGATTATAAGTGCACCATTAATAAGGCAATCCGCCCTAATGCGTATCCGGTGCCGGTGGTCAGCCATTTGCTAGCCAGGTTACATGGGGGAAAGTGTTTCGCTAAGCTCGACCTGGCACAGGCCTATCAGCAACTCATGGTAACCCCTGCCGCAGCTGCTGCACAGACCATAGTCACGCATAAGGGGGCGTTCCAGGTGACGCGCCTCCAATTCGGCGTGAACTCGGCGCCTGGAATTTTCCAGTCGCTCGTGGAACGCCTCCTCAAAGGGCTGGACGGCGTTTTACCATATTTTGATGATGTATTGATAACGGGGGGGAGTGAGGTTGAGTTGGCTGAAAGGCTAAACAAGGTCCTGGCGGCATCCGAACAGGCGGGGTTGAGGTTGCGAAAAGACAAATGCGTCTTCTTCGCGAAGGAGGTTGAGTTCTTAGGGTTCCGAGTAACACCCGAGGGGATCAAACCGTCCAAATCCAAGGTGGCCGCCATCAAGAAAGCCCCTCGCCCCACATCCAAGCCCGAGTTGCAGTCGTTCCTAGGGCTCTTAAATTTCTACCACTCCTTCCTTCCATGGAAGGCTGCGGTGGCTGAGCCGCTTCACAAGTTGCTCAAGAAAGATGCGGCATGGAAGTGGGGCGATGACCAGGAGAGGGCATTCACGGAACTGAAACAACTCCTGGCGTCTGACGCCATTCTGACCCATTTCGACCCCAAACGGCCGGTGGTACTGATCTGTGATGCATCCCCGGTGGGGGTGGGGGCAGTGTTATGCCACGTGTTGGAAAACGGGAGGGAGGCCCCAATAGCGTTTTACTCCAGGTCCCTGTCCCAAGCAGAGAGGAATTACGCCCAGACAGACAGGGAAGCGCTGGCGATAATTGCGGGGACCAAAAAATTTCACGATTTTCTATATGGCCGCCCCTTTTACCATCGTGACTGACCACAAGCCCCTACTAGGCATTTTTACTGCAGATAAGCCCACGCCACAGATCCTGTCCCCGAGGATGCTTAGGTGGGCCATTTTTCTCAACGCCTACCAGCACGCGTTGGTGTACCGGCCCGGGAAAGAGATCAGCCATGCGGACGCCCTGTCGAGGTCCCCCCTCCCCCAGGAGCACAACCACGTGGGCGGGGAGGGGCGGGACCGCCAGGTGCTCATGATTGAGGTTTTGGACAGTCCCCCCATACTGCCCGCCGACATCGCCAAAGTGACAGGCAAGGACAAAACGTTGGCGGCGGTTAGTTCCTGGGTACAGAAAGGGTGGCCGGCGTCTTCCCCAGCGGAGGAGTTCGCCCCATTTTTCAGGAAAAAGCTCGAACTGTCCCTAGAGAGGGGGTGTCTCTTGTGGGGACAGCGGGTGGTGATCCCTACATCCCTTCGCCCGTGGGTGCTTAAACTGCTGCACGTCAGCCACCCCGGAATTGTGCGCTCCAAAGCGCTGGCCCGGAGTTACTTCTGGTGGCCCCAGTTAGACGCCGACATCGAGCACATGGTCGGCACTTGCGAGAGCTGCCAATGCTCCAGACCAGAGGAGACCCACCTGCCCCACAGGGAGTGGGACGCGGCTAAGGGGCCGTGGTCCCGGGTGCACATAGATTTCGTGGGCCCGTTCCGAGGAACCCTTTTTCTCCTTGTTGTAGACGCCTTCTCCAAGTGGTTGGAGGTTATCCCAGTCACGAGCACCTCCTCGGCCACGACCATTATGCATTTGCGGAGGCTCTTTTGCACGTTCGGCATACCCGACACCCTAATTAGCGACAACGCTAGTTGTTTCACGTCCTCCGAGTTCAGGGCATTCACAGAGATTAACGCCGTCCGGCACATCACCTCCGCCCCCTTTCACCCGGCCACCAATGGCCAGGTGGAGCGCCTCGTGCGCACCACAAAGGACGCGCTGCGGCGCATGGGCCCCGGGGATCTCAACCTGCAAGTGTGTCAGTTTCTGCTAGGGTACAGGGTGACCCCGTTAGCGTCAGGCTACTCCCCCGCGGAGCTTTTAATGCGCAGGAAGCTGACCACCATACTTACGAGGCTAGACCCCACGAGAGTTGAGGACAGGGGACGGAACATTGGGTTGGAAGCCACCAAGATTTTCAGCGTGGGTGCCCCGGTGCATTGCAGGAACTACGCCAGCGCGGGGCCAGCCTGGGTACCGGGGGTGGTTGTGGAACAGACCGGTCCCGTGTCGTACCGCGTGGAAACCAACACAGGTCTCCTTTGGCGGCGGCACGCGGACCAACTCCGAAACCGGGTCCCGGGAAGTCAGGGCACCGACAGCACTGGGGCAAAATCAGCGTTAGGGTTCTCCCCCACCCGTTTAGCCCAAGGGGGAGGAGAGGGGGGTCCAGAGTCCCTACCAAGGGGGAAGGAGGAAGAATTCATCCTCATAGATATCCCGCGGGATCCCCCAACAGAGTTTAATTTTGAGTTACAGAACTGGGGGGGGGGTTCGGAGTGGTCCCCCACCCATCCAAGCGAGAAGAGGGGTTTTACGTTAGCCCCTGGTGCCCCCGGTTCGCCCACAACGGAATCTACCCTTTCCCCTAAAGCTGCAAAACCGCAGCAAGCCACTAACAAGTCTCCCTCTCCCATTACAGGACAAGGGTCCAGGGAACAAGGAAACGGGAGCGGCCCCCGGGGGGGCCAACCCACATCGCGGCCCAAACGCGAGTGCAAGAAACCATCTTGGTTAAGAGACTTCATCTCATCCTAGGGGGGAGGGATGTTGTGTTCTAAAGCATGTGCCTTTAAACAATGTATCTATCCATGTGTATCCAATGTAACCTGTTCCATGTGTAACATTGTAACCTCAGCTGCATCACTGTAACCCTAATAGGACGCGAGCTAGTGACCACTAGATGGCAATAGCGAGCGTCCAAGCTCATTGGTCCAAGACTCACCTAAGAGCAACAGCGCGGGAAGATTCCCGCCACAACCTTCACCTGGACAAGAAGGGCGTGACCTGAAATGACGTCACGCGGACAGTAGCCAATAGACTGTCAAGGAGCCACATTCAAATGTATAGCCACTGTATATATTGAGCTGTTCGTCCGCCATTACCACATGTTCCCTCTGACCAGCATGTAATAAAGTTGTGTTAAGCCAGCTCTTCGGCTGTCCTGGTGTCTTTGGTCCCATACACAAAAAGAATTGAGAAAGGTTTGCACTTCAGAGCATTCAGACTTAACCCCCTTGGCTACACACCAAGTATTCGGTCTTAATCTTGCACCACACTGCAAAGATTATCCAACACAAATAAGAGGGAAAACCTCCATCAGTTATGCAAATATTATTCATAATTACATGACCTAATAAAACTACTCAGGTTTAATTTAGGAGACACAGTAGAAGAAACTGCCCTATAGTGAATCACAGATGACTGGTTTCTCTGATCCATCATTGTCTACTCAGAGATTGACAACATGTATCCTTGCAATTAGGCAATGTATTTTGTAGCTCTGGTATTTAATTGAAGATGCTAGAAGCTGCATGTGGGATCTAATGTGTGTTAAACATGTGCTCTACCACTATGGCTTCTCCATTTTTCATATTCAGAAATCATAAGAGCCTCTGAGATGACTTTCACATAAGTTAAGTGCTTTGATTTCATCGCAAAACAGAGTAAAGCTAGAATACTTCATAGCAACATGATACTACTATGTTGGAAATACTGTGGAAAAGTAAATATTAAAAATAAAATGTTAAGAGCAATGTGAGAAGCATGGGAAAAGTTGAAAGAAAAACTGGCCTCTGGGATTTCTCCTTTCATAGAGATTGAGGCTATAAAAGAATTTCCAATTAAGATAGATGATGAATTGAGATCAGTATTGATAGATAAGGATGTTTGTATGTTGAGATATTGGATTCAAATTTGTATGGATGAGCAGAAAAGAGCAGCAATTTATGGAGATTTAAAGATAAATTCGTTTCAAATTCTGAGATTAAATAATTGGAATAATAAATACAAAAAAGGATATAACTTGAAAAGGGACATGACGGAATTTGAAGAGTTGTTGTTTAAAATAAGACAAGGGAAGATTGGTTTAAAGGGCCTGGCTGCTAAAATCTATAAAATATTAAATAAAGAGGATAATATAGATATTTTGAGAACCTTGTGGGAAGATGATTTAAACATAAAGATTTTAGAAATAAAATAGAGAGCTTTGTGGAAACGGAGAATAATGAGAACATTGTCAGTTAGAGTTAAGGAACATAGTTAGAAAATGTTGTGGAGGTGGTACTTGACTCCGGTGAGATTGAATCAGATGGATAGGACTAAAAATAAGTTGTGTTGGAGATGTAATAAAAGTGTGGGAACTTATAAACACATGTGGTGGAACTGAAAAGAAATACAAGATTTTTGAAAAGAAATTGAAAAAGAAATAGTTGATATGTTAGGGAAAAAGAAAAAGATTGGTCCGAGTGCCATCTTGCTTACGGATTTAGATATCTTAAAGTTAGACAGGGAGGAACAAGAATTAATTGCGATATTTATGTCTACAGGAAGACAGTGTATAGCAAAAAAACTGGAAGGATTCAAGGAAAATAAAATTGGATGAATGGTATAGGGAAACGTGGCAACTGGCCCTGAATAATAAATTGACATGGGAATTAAATGAAAGGAAAGGAATTTTAAGAGAAAATAATTTTGGGAAAATTTGGAAACCATTTCTTGATTATACATTAAAGAAAAGAGGAGGTTATATGCCAGTACCGGATCAATTGAATTTTTGGTTATAATGATAAGAGATGTGATGCAGCTCCCCTTTGGCACTGTAATATATCACATGGTGATATTTTTCTTTTTTGTTTATTTTTTAGTTTCACTAGTTGTAGAATTTGTTAAGAAGGTGAAGTGGAGAGGAGAGGAGGTTGTTTAGTAGTAATGTAATTAAGTCTATTACTATTGGAATGTTGATATATGTTAGAGAATGTAAGGGGTTTAGATATTAATTTTATATATTATCTCCTCTTTGAATTACTTGTTTTTTTATATAAAAAGAGTGATTAATATTTTATTATGTTTTTGTGAGTTAATGTATGTCTTATGTTTTTCTTGAGTTTGTGTATTAGTAAAAATCAATAAAAAAATTAAAAAGAAATAATGTATAGTCCAAGTCCTTTTTAAAGATTTTTTTTTAAAAAAAAAATACACACAAGAAAGAAGAACCAGGGTCTTGAATTTGTCCATCAAAAGTTAGCAGCTGGTAACAGACTTAGCTGGCACAAAGGTTGCCTAATCAATAGATTTCTCTAATATCTTGAAATATAGAATCATAGAATCATAAAATAACTGAGTTGGAAGGGGCCTTTTAGGCCATCGAGTCCAACCCCTTGATCAATGCAGGAATCCAAATCAAGCAGATCTGACAGATGGTTGTTCAATTCTCTCTTGAATGCTTCTAGCATTGAACATAAGAACAGCCTTGCTGGAACAGGCCACAGCCCATCCAGTCTAGCATTCTGTCTTACACAGTGGCTCATCATTTGCTTCAGGGTATTCCCAAGCAGATGCCTTCACCTGCTTTGGATTCCTTGGAAATGGCATTGAGAGGTATCCTGCCTATCTCTCCAACCCGGAGGTTGTCCTTAGGTATCCATAATTATAGCCATTGATTCCCTTGTCCTCCATGAACTTGTCTAATCCTTTCTTAAATCTGTCAAGACTGTTATGTATGCATGTTCTCGTACTGATAAGAATGTAACCACTCCAAATACAATGTATCTCAGCTGTAAAGGAACGCGAGCAAGCAGCCCATAGAGGGCAGCTGCGAGCGTTCAGTCTCACATGGTTCATATTGCTCAATCACGGACAGCCGCGGGAAAACCTTCCCCGCATTCAGCAGCAGGAGAAAGAACTACTGAAGAGAGGCGTGCCTGGGCGAGGCCACGCCGGTAGCGGCCAATGAGCTACCGTGCTACAAGATTCAAATGTACAATGCTACTGTATATATAGAGATGTATCACCGCCATTACCTCATGCTCCACCGGATCATCATGCAATAAACCTGTGTTAAGCCAACCCTTCGGCTGTTCTGTTGTCTCTGGTCCCATACAGTAAACTGGCGACGAAGGTGGGATCATGGCTGCCCACGGGACCAAGACATGCGCCGGCTACGAGATCAAGAAGCCGGGAGACTTGGAGCTGTTTGAGATAGACTTCAATGGAGCGCTGGTGGAGCTCGAAGTCTCAGATGAGGACAAGAAGAGGGCCATCTTCGTCCGCATGCTCGGACACGAGACCAAGAGGACCTTGGTGGACCTGATCGCGCTGAGGCGGGTGAGCGACTTCAAAGCCAAAGAGCTCCTGGCCGTGCTGCGCACCCACCTCCGGCCCGCGATAGCCATGTTCCCCGCTCGGAGCGCGTTCTGGAGGCGAGTCCAAGCGCCCGGGGAATCAGTCGCCGAGTTCGCGGCGGCCCTGCGACTGGCCGCCGGCCCATGCAAGTGGGAGACCCCAGAAGTCACCCTCCGGGACTGTCTGCTCTGCGGCCTGAGGGACACCGAAACTCAGCGCGCGCTGATGAAACAGGAGCCGCCTCCCACGTGGCAACAAGTCCTCGACACGGCACAGGCCGCGGAAGCCACAACGGCCGGGGTGCAAGAGCTCCAGGACTGGCGCCCGAAACCCGCCAAGGCAGAGAGCTCGGTGCGCGCGGCACGGCGAGTTTCGAACTCATCCGCGGAGAGCGGCGACGACGAGGACGTCCGGAGGGTCCAGAAGGAGGGCCGGCGCTGCGACGGCTGTGGCGCCGCCCACGCCCGCGCCAAATGCCCGTTCCGCAAGGCCGAGTGCCACAACTGCGGCCGGCGCGGGCACATCGCCAAGGTCTGCCGGAAACGGCGCGAGGCCAAGAGGAGTTCCCCAGACCACTTGGCGAGGCAGGACCGCACCACGAGGCCCAAGGACGGCACCCGGACCACGAGGAAGCGGGACGGAATAGGGCGCATCTCCGACAACAGCGAGGACGACGCTCCGGTTTTCAGCGTATCCACGGAGCACCCCCGATACTTCGTTGAGGTAGTAATACAAGGGGCCCCTGTCAGGATGGAGGTGGACTCGGGTTCCTCATACTCTATCATTTCCCAGGGAGAGTTCCTGAAAATCGCCCCCCACGTGCGGCCCAAGCTCAAAGCGTTGAGGTCCACGCTGAAGGACGTGCAAGGGAACCGCATCCCGGTGTTGGGGGTTGGGAAGTTCCAGGTCCAGTTTAAAAAGCACGCCGCAACGCTTCCCCTAGTCGTCCTCAAGGGAGGTAAATGCAGCCTCCTCGAGACTCAATGGTTCCAGCCCCTGGGGTTGTTCATTGGGGGGTGCACGCCGTGGGAGTACACGCCGCCGGGACTGATCCAATACAGAGCGTGTGCGACGCACACCCCGAGGTTTTCAAAAGGGGACTCGGAAAATTCAAGGGCCCCCCAGTGACTTTCGACCTGGACCCTGGAGTACGTCCAATCAGACTTAAACCGCGCAGAGTGCCTTTCGCACTCAAGGACAAAATAGAGGCGGAGTTGGACAAATTGGTGGGCCAGGGGATTCTTGTTCCTGTTGATTCTGCGGAGTGGGAAACTCCAATTGTAACAGCGCTCAAGGCCAACGGGGAGGTCCGCATATGCGCTGATTACAAGTGCACCATCAATAAGGCGATCCGCCCTAATGCGTATCTGGTGCCGGTAGTCAGCCACTTGTTGGCCAGGTTACACGGGGGGAGGTGTTTCGCTAAACTTGACCTGGCCCAAGCCTACCAGCAACTCCCGGTGACCCCCGCCGCAGCTGCTGCGCAGACCATAGTCACCCACAAAGGGGCGTTCCAGGTAACGCGCCTCCAATTCGGCGTGAATTTGGCGCCCGGGATCTTCCAGTCACTCGTGGAACGCCTCCTGAAGGGGTTAGAGGGGGTGTTACCCTACTTTGATGACGTATTGATTACAGGGGGGAGCCGGGCCGAATTAGCAAAAAGGTTGGGAAAGGTCCTGGCAATATTCGAAAAGGCGGGGTTGCGGTTGCGGAAAGACAAATGCGTTTTCTTCGCAACTGAGGTTGAGTTCCTAGGGTTCCGTGTTACTCCCGAGGGAATAAGGCCATCCCAATCCAAGGTGGCCGCCATCAAGAAGGCCCCTCGCCCCACCACCAAGCCCGAGCTGCAGTCGTTCCTCGGACTGCTCAACTTCTACCACTCCTTCCTTCCTTGGAAGGCAGCCGTGGCGGAACCGCTACACAAATTGTTAAAAAAGGACGAGGCATGGAAGTGGGGCGACGACCATGAGAAGGCTTTCAATGACCTGAAGCGACTCCTGGCATCAGATGCTGTACTGACCCACTTCAATCCCAAACGCCCAGTGGTCCTGATATGCGATGCATCCCCGGTGGGGGTGGGGGCGGTGTTATGCCACGTGCTGGAGGATGGGAGGGAGGCCCCGATAGCGTTCTACTCTAGGTCCTTGTCCCAAGCGGAGAGAAACTACGCCCAGACAGACAGGGAAGCACTAGCGATAATCGCGGGGACCAAGAAATTTCATGATTTTGTGTACGGCCGCCCCTTCACCATAGTGACTGACCATAAGCCATTGCTAGGCATTTTCACCGCAGATAAGCCCACACCCCAAATCCTGTCCCCGAGAATGCTCAGGTGGGCCATCTTTCTCAACGCGTATCAGCACGCGTTGGTGTACCGGCCCGGGAAGGAGATCAGTCATGCGGATGCCCTGTCGAGGTCCCCCATTCCCCGGGATTGCTGCCACGTGGGCGAGGAAGAGAGGGACCACCAGGTCTTAATGATAGAGGTCCTAGACTCCCCTCCAGTAATACCGGCCGACATCGCCAAAGCGACCGGCAAGGACAAAATGTTAGCTACAGTTTGTTCCTGGGTACAGAAAGGGTGGCCCGTGTCTTCCCCAGCAGCGGAATTCGACACATTTTTCAAAAAAAAATTAGCGTTGTCCCTAGAGAGGGGTTGCCTTTTGTGGGGACAGCGGGTAGTGATCCCCACGTCCCTCCGGCCGAGGGTGCTTAAGCTGCTGCATGTCAGCCACCCGGGGATCGTCCGCTCTAAGGCACTAGCCCGCAGTTACTTCTGGTGGCCCCAGCTAGACGCCGACATCGAGCACATGGTCGGCACTTGCGAAGCGTGCCAGAGCTCAAGGCCAGAAGAGGCTCGTTTGCCGCATAGAGAATGGGACGCAGCAAGGGGGCCCTGGTCCCGGGTACACGTAGATTTTGCTGGCCCGTTCAGAGGAGCGCTCTTCCTCCTTGTTGTGGATGCGTATTCCAAGTGGCTGGAGGTAATCCCAGTCTCGAGCACCTCCTCGGCCACAACAATTAAGCATCTACGGAGGGTCTTTTCCACGTTCGGTTTACCCGACACCCTCGTTAGCGACAACGCTAGTTGCTTCACGTCCACCGAGTTCAGGACGTTCATGGGTCTCAACGCCATTCGGCACGTCACCTCCGCCCCTTTCCACCCGGCCACCAATGGCCAAGTAGAGCGCCTCGTGCGCACCACAAAGGACGCGCTGCGGCGCATGGGCCCCGGAGATCTTGACTTACAGGTGTGCCAATTCCTGCTAGGGTACAGGGTCACCCCACTAGCGTCAGGGTACTCCCCCGCGGAGTTGTTAATGCGCAGGAAGCTGGCCACGGTAATCTCCAAACTAGACCCCACAAGGGTAGAGGACAAAGGGCGGAATGTAGGGATGGATCCCACAAAGAGCTTCAGCGTAGGTGCCCCCGTACATTGCAGGAACTACGCCAGCGCGGGACCAGCCTGGGTGCCCGGCATTGTAATAGAACAAACCGGCCCCGTTTCATACCGCGTGGAGACCAATACAGGCCTCCTGTGGAGGCGGCACGCGGATCAACTCAGGCGCAGAATCCCCGGAGAGCAGGACGAAGACGAAAATAGCCACGAATCAGCGTTAGGGTACTCCCCCACCCGCTTAGCCCAAGGGGGAGAAAAAGGGGGACATGGGTCCCCACCAAGGGGGGAGGAAAGGGAATCGATCCTCAGAGATGTTTTGCGGGAGTTTGCGGCGGAAAGGAAGAGCCCCGATCTCACACATATCCCTCGGAAGTGTCCCCAAAACACAGATTCCCCAAGAAGTTTAGACCTTGATTTACAGTACCAGGGGGAGTTAGCGGAGTGGTCCCCCACCCGTCCTAGCGAAAAGAGGGGTTTCAGTTCGGCCCCTGGTACTTCCAGTCCCAGTAGCCCCTGTGAGTTAGAATGCAACATAGCACCAATTTCCCGGAGACCGACACCCCCAAGACAGGAGGCGACGGCGAGTCCGCCCACCACAGTCTCAAGGTCCCCCGAGCGGGGAACAGAAGGTAGCAGAACCACTAGGGCATCCTCATCGGTTCCGCGGTTCACAATAGGAGGGTCCCCGGGGTCCGAGAGCAACAGGCAGGGGTTCACTTCCCAGCTGTTCATTCCATTCCCATCCCCCAGCGCAAGGCAGGCACGGACGCCTCACAGAGCCACTAACGAATCCCCGTTTTCCGTTGCAGGGCAAGCACCCACGGAGTCAGGGATCACAGGCTCTCCTGTACTAGGTCAGGCGCAAGCGCGCCCCAAGCGCACGTGCGGCAAGCCACAATGGTTGCGGGACTTCGTCCCATCCTAGGGGGGAGGGATGTTATGTATGCATGTTCTCGTACTGATAAGAATGTAACCACTCCAAATACAATGTATCTCAGCTGTAAAGGAACGCGAGCAAGCAGCCCATAGAGGGCAGCTGCGAGCGTTCAGTCTCACATGGTTCACATTGCTCAATCACGGACAGCCGCGGGAAAACCTTCCCCGCATTCAGCAGCAGGAGAAAGAACTACTGAAGAGAGGCGTGCCTGGGCGAGGCCACGCCGGTAGCGGCCAATGAGCTACCGTGCTACAAGATTCAAATGTACAATGCTACTGTATATATAGAGATGTATCACCGCCATTATCTCATGCTCCACCGGATCATCATGCAATAAACCTGTGTTAAGCCAACCCTTCAGCTGTTCTGTTGTCTCTGGTCCCATAGAGTAAAAAGACTAACAGCTGTCACCACTTCTTCTGGCAGGGAGTTCCATAGACCAGTGATCCCCTGGGTGAAAAAGTACTTTCTCTTATTTGTTTGAGAGCTAGTACTCAAAATTTTCATGGAGTGCCCCCTAGTTCTAGTGTTATGCGATAGGGAAAACAGTTTTTCCTTATTTACTTTGTCCACACTGTGCATGATTTTATAAACTTCAATCAGGTCACCTCTTAGACACCGTCGTTCAAGAGTGAAGAGGCCCAACCGTTGCAGCCTCAGATGGTAAGGAAGGTGTTCCAGTCCCCTAATCATTCTGGTTGGAGCGCTCATTACCTCTTGAGGCAGTTGGTTCCACTGTCATACTGTTCTAACTGTTAAGAGGTTTTTCCTGATTCAGCATATATCTGGTTTATCCATGTTAAGTTTCATTCTGTTGGTTTCAGCTCAGTGTTCAAACCTATCAAGATCTTTTTGAATTCTGCTCCTGTCTTCCAAAATATTAGCTATTCCACCCAGCTTTGTGTCATCTGCAAATTTGGTAAGTATTACCTACTCTCCCTCATCCAAGTAATTTATGAAAATATTGAAGAGCAGAGGATCCAAGACTGAGCCTTGTGGTACTCCACTTGTTACCCCTTCTCAACTTGAGAAAGAACCATTAATAAGCACTCGCTGAGTACGATTCTGTAACCAACCGTATATCCTCCTGACACGTGTATATTACATTGTGCCACCATTATTTTTAAATTTGCATGTAATTATGAAAATAAATGTGAAATTTTATGCAAACCTGTGTCTTTTTCAGTGACATCTCCTTTCTTTCCACCCACCACAAACCTCAATCTCAATAGTATTTACAGAAGTTATTGTTCCCATTTCCACTTATCTTAATGAGGCTTAGAAATTTACCTCCACATTTCTGAGGTTCTGATGAACTTCATGCTTGCACCTATGACTTGTCAGTTCCTTAATTTAATTAGAAATTAAATAATGTCCATGCCCAATGTATCATGTGTTAAAACCTTATTGGCATTTTGCATTCATTAAAACCATCCCCCAATCTGTGCACGTTGTATTGGAACATTAATGCCTGAATTTCTTTGAGGGAAAGATTATTAATTCAAGGGATATTATATACAGTAAAACCCCGGATAGCGCTAACACTTGGTTCCACAAGTCTTAGTGTTATCCTATTTTTAACGTTATCCAATGCATGCATCGGATAATGTTAAAATCCTATGGGATGAATCGGATAACGTTAAAACTCCCTAGACATACATTGTAACCGGCACAGACTTTAGCGAACATTAGCCAATGCATCCCATAGGATTTTAATGTTATGTGATGCAATTTTTTCCAGATTGCTTAACGTTATGCGGTTTTAGCATTATCTGATGCAAACGTTATCCAAGGTATTACTGTACTGATTGTTGTAGCTTTCATTTTAGCCTGTTCTTGGACCAGAAATATCTTTGACAGAATCGCATGTTCTGGGAGGCCTAGTATCTATTAAAGAGCCTAATACCTAATCTAGGTGACTTCCTCTAACCAGCGTACTGTTCTATGCATAAAGAGTTACTGCTCATTATTCTTTGTCAAATGCTTTCTTTGATATCATAGAAACATGCTTTTGGAAGAGTAGCAATGTTGTCACAGCACTATTTATAGAACAGGAGCTCAATAGGTATCATCGATCATGCGGAAGTGCAATAAATGATATTAAAGATATGAGGCTAGTTCTTATCTCTACACTAAAACCATAATATGACTCCTGTTACCAAACAATATTTATTGTTATTTCAGGTAGCAGAAAGCAATCCTCCATGTGTAGAAGTGCCTTTAAAAAATGGATGAAAGTCTTCTAGAAATCCCCTGGCATCAAGATACATCCTGGAAAAAGAGTGGAATTTCATTGTGGGTGCTACATATTAATGAATTCTGTTAATGTAACATGTTTTCAAAAGTGGATGTTGAAAATTAATAACATACTGAGTCAGAACTCTTCAGTTATTTCTGGAAATACAGAAGTACGTCAAGGCATAGCTGCTACTTCTACTGCTCTTCTCAGCAGTGGCAACGCTTTTAGATCAGGGTGGAGGTTCAGGTTGCCACCCCCTGGGATCCACTAGGGATCCCATCAGCTCTAAAAAAAGGAGTAAAAAAATTTGCAAAATCAAAATAAACTCTTGCTAGAAGACCTCTGGCAGTGGCGGCGGCGGTTTTCCGCTTCCAGTTGCGGCTGGGTCGGTGGTGGGTGTGGTGAGCCTGGTGTTGGTTTGAGCCATGGCAGAGTGGGCAGCGGTGGATTAAGTGGCTCAGCCACACAGGGGTCAATGGCAGGGGTCCTGGTGTGGTGGAGTTCTTGCCTCTCATGCTGGCTGGTGCCATGGACTTGACCATGGACTTGGCCATTGGGGCAGTGGGAGGGGGTGCGGACATTGCCCCCTGGCCAGCCTAGGCCTTGGACTTTGAGGACTTCTAGGACTTTTAGTCTTTGTACTCTTTTGCGGGTGACTTGTTGAAATGAATAACTTTTTAAATGTTTTGTGATGGTACTTGATTTGTGATGTTTTGACTTATGTGATGTTTTTGATACTGTGGGTTATATCTATTATTGCATGCTAATTGTATCTTATTTTACTGTATTGCGATATATGTATAATGTATTAGATGTGGTATTGTGAGCCGCCCTGAGTCGCATTGTCGAGTGGGCGGCATACAAGTCCAGTAATAATAATAATAATAATAATAATAATAATAATAATAATAATAATAATAATAATAATAATAATTATTATTATTATTATTATTATTATTATTATTATTATTATTATTATTATTATTATTATTATTATTATTATTATTATTATTAGTTTTACCTGGGTTTGTTGTTCATAGTATTGTTTTTTGCCCTATATTATGTTTACACTACACACAGAGACAACAAATGAAGTGGTTTGCCTATTTTTAGAGAATGCATTGGAAGTCTATACCTTACAATGCATATGTGGAAAGAGGAGAAAAACAAAACTACAAGGCAGACCCAGTGGAAGGTGGTGAGATAACACCAAAGAAATATTACAAGAACACCAAATAACACTGGTGGAGGCCGCTAGAAGTGCCAGAACAAGAACCTTGCATCTCCCTTGACACCCGATGGGGTAAAAGCAGAAGAAAAGAAGAAGACTGGAACAGAAACAGGGTCTTTTCACAAACCCCCCTTTTATATGTTACTTGATTAGGGCACTACTACAAACCCTTGATGTTTAATGATTTCAGGGGTTAAAATCCTGCAATTTGAACAAAAATACTTGGCACTAATTGATGTAGCAAATGATGGAAGTGCCAAAGTAGAGGAAAATTAGCAATTGAAATCCCCATGAAAGCCAAAACATCTAAAATGGCAGTCCCTGAGTCCTGGAATAGGCTCAGATCAATCATACTGGGCTGGCTTATCTGTTTTCTATCATGCCTATGAAGCAGCCATTTCACTCCCAGGCCTTGCAAGGGGATGGTGCTACCCCACTTGTCAGACTGGCTATATTCTAGAATTTCTTGCTTTTTCTTTTATGTAGCTATGCAAAATCTTCATTGCACTTAGGATTGTATTTGCGTGAATGTGGACGGATAATTGATAATATGTAGGAGACTGTGGTGGCTTAGTGGTTAAGAGGCTGAATTGATGAGTGGATAGTCTGCAGGACAGCCGTTTGAGACCTGAGTGCTGCAAGATGGAGTGACCTCCCATCTCTGTCCCAGCCCCTGTTTGAAAGCAAAAATTGCAAGTAAATAAATAGGTACCACTTTGGTGGGAAGGTAAATAATGTTCCATGCACTCCGGTGTCTAGTCATTCCTGCCACATGTCCACAGAAACATCTGCAGACAGTGCGGGCTCTTTGGCTGTGAGCAGAGATGAGCACTGAACCCAAGTGTTGGATATGACTGGCTTTTGACCAAGGACTACCTTTACCTAGGCTTTCTTTCCAGCCGGGGGGTGAGGAGGAGAGCCAGCCAGCCGGGAGAGCGAGCGAGCGGCGGAAGGGCCAGCCGCGCCGCCGCCGGGCAACCACCCCCAGCCGGGGGGTGAGGAAGAGAGCCAGCCAGCCGGGAGAGCGAGCGAGCGGCGGAAGGGCCAGCCACGCTGCCGCCGGGAAACCACCCCCAGCCGGGGGGTGGGGAGGAGAGCCAGCCAGCCGGGAGAGCGAGCGGCGGAAGGGCCAGCCGTGCCGCCGCCGGGCAACCACCCCCAGCCGGGGGGTGAGGAGAGCCAGCCAGCCGGGAGAGCGAGCAAGCGGCGGAAGGGCCAGCCACACCGCCGCTGGGCAACCACCCCCAGCCGGGGGGTGGGGAGGAGAGCCAACCAGCCGGGCGAGCGAGCGGCGGAAGGGTCAGCCGCGGCCGACGCCGAGCTACCACTCCCAGCCGGGGGGTGAGGAGAGCCAGCCAGCCGGGCGAGCGGCGGAAGGGCCAGCCGCGGACGCCGCCGGGCAAACACCCACAGCCGGGGGGGGGGGAGAAGAGGAGGAGGAGAGCCGGTTGAGCAGCGGAAAGGCCAAGAGAAGACCAACTGAAAGACGGGAAGAGGGCAGAGGAGGAAAAGCAAGGGGAGAGACTCAGAGCCCCAGGCAAAGGATAAGTACCTGATATGCAGATGTAGAAGACTTAACATAGAAACTGACATAGAGACTTTATACTAACTAAATACAGAAATTGACATAGAGACTGTATATAAAGTGTGATAATATGCATGATAATATGTTGTCTAAAATGTTTTAAACTTTTAAAAACTGTGATAAAATGTATGAGGAGGGAAAAATGGCGTAGACACCGGCAAACCACGCCACAAAGCTTGCCAAGAGAACCCTATGGACCAAAACAAAAGGCAAAACAAAAGGGCAGGCTAGGTGATACAGGATGCTTAACACCACAGAGTGGAGAAAGGGGAGGGACAGGAAAGGGGGAGGGGAAATGCAATGTTGTAAGGAGCAATACTGCATAGGGACATGGAATGTGAGATCAATGAACCAAGGAAAACTGGAAGTGGTAAAAAATGAGATGGAAAGAATAAGCATTGACATCTTGGGCATCAGTGAGCTCAAATGGACAGGGATGGGTGAATTCAGCTCTGGAAACCATCATATCTACTACTGTGGGCAAGAAAACCTTAGAAGAAATGGAGTAGCCATAATTGCCAATAAAAGAGTGAGAAAAGCAGTAATGGGATACAACCTTAAAAATGACAGAATGATGTCAGTCAGATTCCAAGGCAAACCTTTCAATGTCACTGTGATCCAAATATACGCACCAACCACTGGTGCAGATGAAGCCACAATGGACCAGTTCTATGAGGACTTACAACACCTCATAGAACAGACACCAAGAAATGATGTCCAAATTATATTAGGAGACTGGAATGCCAAAGTAGGAAATCAAAAAGTGGAGGGAATAACAGGCAAATTTGATCTTGGAGTACAGAATGAAGCAGGGCAAAGATTGATAGAGTTCTGCCAAGAGAACGCACTGGTCATAGCAAACACTCTCTTCCAGCAACACAAGAGGTGACTTTACACATGGACATCACCAGATGGCCAACACCGAAACCAGATTGACTACATACTCTGCAGCCAAAGATGGAGAACCTCCATACAGTCAGCAAAAACAAGACCTGGAGCAGACTGCGGCTCAGATCACAACCTACTGATTGCAAAATTCAGGCTTAGACTAAAGAAAATAGGGAAAACACGGAGACCAGAAAGATATCACCTAGACAGCATCCCTAAAGAATACGCGGTGGAGGTGATGAACAGATTTAATGGCTTAGACTCGGTAGACAGAGTACCAGAAGAATTATGGACGGAGATGAGGGACATCATGCAGGAAGCAGCAAAGAAAATCATACCAAAAGAAAAGAAGAGTAAGAAAGCAAAGTGGTTGTCTGATGAGGCTCTTAAAATAGCAGAGGAAAGAAGGAACGCCAAAGTCAAAGGCGAAAGGAAAAACTACAATCATTTGAACACAGAATTTCAAAGAAAAGCAAGGAGAGATAAGGAAAACTACCTAAAAGAACAGTGCAGAGAAATGGAGGAAAACAACAAAAGAGGCAGAACCAGAGATCTCTTCAAAAAAATCGGCGAAATCAAGGGAACATTTAAAGCAAAAATGACCATGATAAGGGACAAAGACGGAAAGGAGCTAGCTGATGCAGAAGAAATTAAGAAAAGATGGAAAGAGTACACAGAGGAACTTTACAAAAAGGACCTCAACACTCCTGACAATCACAATGATGAAGAAATTGAACTTGAGCCAGACATCCTGGAGAGCGAAGTCATAAAGGCCCTAAAGAGCACTGCAAACAACAAAGCTAGTGGAGATGATGGTATCCCAGTTGAATTCTTCAAAGCGCTAAAAGATGACGGCATCAAATTACTGCATTCAATATGCCAGCAGATTTGGAAAACAAAACAGTGGCCACAGGATTGGAAAAGATCAGTATACGTCCCAATCCCAAAAAAGGGCAATGCCAAAGAATGTTCAAATTATCGAACAATCGCGCTCATCCCACATGCCAGCAAGGTGATGCTCAAGATAATACAGGATAGACTTCAGCAACATGTGGAGAGAGAATTACCAGAGGTGCAGGCTGGTTTCAGAAGAGGCAGGGGGACTAGAGACCACATTGCCAACATACGCTGGATCATGGAGAAAACAAAAGAATACCAGAAACAAGTTTACTTTTGTTTTATTGACTACACTAAGGCATTTGACTGTGTGGACCACAACAAGATGTGGCAAGTAATAAAAGAGATGGGAATTCCAGAGCACCTCATATGCCTTCTGAGAAATCTGTACATGAAACAAGAAGCAACAGTTAGGACAGAACACGGAATGACAGAATGGTTTGGAATAGGAAAAGGAGTAAGACAAGGCTGCATTTTGTCACCATGCTTATTCAACCTATACACAGAGCACATAATGCGCAGTGCAGGGATGGAGGAATCACAATATGGGATTAAAATCGCTGGGAGAAACATCAACAATCTGAGATATGCAGACGATACCACCCTAATGGCAGAAAGTGAGGAAGACCTAAAGAATCTCTTGATTGGGCTGAAGGAGGAAAGTGCAAAAGCTGGCTTGAGACTCAATATCAAGAAAACCAAGATAATGGCAACAGGCCCAATCAGTTCCTGGAAAATAGACGGGGAAGAAGTAGAAGCAGTGACAGATTTTACTTTCTTAGGATCAAAGATCACTGCAGATGGGGATTGTAGCCATGAAATAAAAAGGCGACTGATTCTTGGGAGACAAGCGATGAGAAACCTGGGGAACATAGTGAAAAGCAGAGACATCACATTGCAAACAAAAATTAGAATAGTCAAACAATGGTTTTCCCAGTAGTAATGTATGGATGTGAGAGCTGGACAATTAGGAAGGCTGAACGTAGAAGAATAGATGCCTTTGAAATGTGGTGTTGGAGGAGGGTTTTGAGAGTCCCCTGGACAGCGAGGAGAACAAATAGGTCAATCTTAGAAGAAATTAACCCTGACTGCTCATTGGAAGGTCAAATAGTAAAGATGAAGCTAAAGTACTTTGGACATCAAATGAGAAGGGAGGATTCACTTGAGAAGGCATTGATGTTGGGAAAGGTGGAGGGCAAAAGAAGAAGGGGGAGGCCAAGGATGAGATGGCTAGATGGCATTGTAGACACAATGGGCACAGAGCTGGGAGGGCTGAGGGGGATGGTGGAGGACAGAGGCGCCTGGAGGAAATTGGTCCATGGGGTTGCAAAGGGTCGGAGTCGACTGTGCGACTGAACAACAAATGAGATTGTCACACAATTCAAAATTATGGACATAAATAAAATATAGGTAAAATTTAAAATAATAATATAATTAGACTGCTATTGACCAGAACTGGGATACTTCAATAGTGTTATGTTGGCCATTTACTAGATCTTCTTTTGTACCCATAGCAGGACATAAATCCCATGCAATTTTTACACAGAAAATTTTGTTCTGTATCCAAGTAGCCCCATTTTACTTGATTAATCTTTGATATCCCTAAGGGAAGTCACTTAATAGACTTTGAAGTGAAGTAGAAAGATCAAAGGATAATCAAATACAAAGTAGCTACTTAGATACATAACAAATTTTCAGTGGATGTGTAAAGGTTATGTCAATGGAGCATTTTATGTGAATAGAATTTATGCCTTACTTTGTATACAAAAAGAAGATCTAGTAAATGGCCAATTGAAGTAGCCCACTTTTGGTCAAAACAGTCTAATTGTTTTAACATTTTAATTTGTTTTGAATTTTAACTATATTTCATATCTGTCCATAATTTTAAATTGTACAAAGTCCTGGACACAAAGAGAAAGATGTGTGTGAATGTTGTGTAAAAGTGTCTTTGGTTCCATCCATTCCAGCATCTACTGGAAGATTACTGAGGAAGGAACATGGACCTCAGGATGAAAAAGATCCTTTACTCTTGTGGTATATTTTTTACAATGCAAAAATTAAATGTATTTGCCTAATACAGTAGTGAATATTTATAAAATACAGCAGTAGTAATATGTGCTGTGATAAAGTATATTATTTTACTGTCTTCCAATGAGTGACATATCTATTTTCATCCCTTAAAATAATTAAGGTCTTAATTTTTGGACTATGCATCAGATTCACTACAATTTAACAAAAGGCTTAAAGTATGAACCATTTTAAAATGGTTGCATAACATTTTATTTTTTTTTATTTTTAAAAAATATTTATATCCTGCTTCCCTCACTCGAGAGTGACCCGAAGCGGCTAAACAACATAAATTAAAACAGCAGTAAAAACAACTTAACAACCCCCTTAAAAAACATTTAGAACCAACTAAAAACTATTAAAGTACTGTTTAAAAAGAATCAGGACAAAGACCAAGATGGGCCAGCGGGACTGGGATGTTGATGCATCCATACCCCATGCCTGCTGGCATAGCCATGTTTTCAGTTGTTTTCTAAAGGGGAGCAGCTCTGTCTGGAGGCGTAGTTTGAGTGGCAAGAGGTTCCAAAGGGTCGGGGCTGACACGGAGAAGGCCCTCCTCCTGGTCCCTGCAAAGTGGCCTTCTTTCGCTGAAGGGACCATAACTGAGCCCCTCCGGTCTGCACTCGTAGGACGAGTATAACACCTTGGGGTGATGCGGTCCCTAAGATAACCTGGACCACTACCATGAAGTGCTTTAAAGGTCAAAACCAGCACCTTGAATTGTACCCGGAGGCACACTGGCAACCAGTGCAGCTCCCGGAGCAGCGGTGAGGCATGAGAATAACGCCCCTGCCCCATTACCACCCGTGCAGCCGCGTTCTGGACCAGCTGAAGCTTCCAAATGGTCATCAAGGGCAGCCCCATGTAGAGCGCATTACAATAATCCAATCTGGAGGTGACCAGGGTGTGAGTGACCGTGAGCATGGAGTCCCGGTCCAGGAGCGGGCGTAATTGGTAGATGACACGAAGCTGCGCAAAGGCCCTCCTATACTCCAATATCCAGTGCTCCCATTTCTTTTTTTAAAAAGTTTTTATTAAGGAAATACATAGACATAAATTTTATGAAAATGAAAAATACAATGACATAAACATATAAAAGGGAAAAATATCATTATTACAAAAATATATAGATATTCATTAGGTAATATATACATTATATAAAGTATACTTCTTGGTTATTTGTTATCAATGTAATAATAAATTGTATTGAACAGACTGGAGCTTGTATGTTTCTCTTACTTGTCCCTTTTTCCCCCCACTCTAAATTACAGAACCAGTCATATCTTTAAACCAATATTACTGTTCATAATAATACGATTTACTAATTTCTTAAATGCATACAAACAAACGAAAATAAAAATAAAAAATCATTAATTCACCATGTGTGACTATACAATGCCCTGGAGGATGCGGTGGACACTTCTTTTCATTCTTTCCAAAATTTGTAAAATTCCGGTACTGGACTGTTTCCGTCTCCTCTGCTACCTGCAAATTCAATAAATGGTTGCCAAATTTGCCAAAAGCTATTTTCTTTTATAATACCCTTTTTCTTATTCAACTCCCATGTCAATTTATCATTTAAAGCAAGATCCATTCTTCCAGCTTTAAAGTCTGATCATTTTTCCAATTTCTCGCAATGCATTGTCTTGCTGTTGTCATACATATAGAAAGTAACTCATTTTTATCCTTATCCAAATTCATATTCCCTGTATCTGTCAACATTGATAAACTTGGCCCTAGCTTAAAATTTCCCTCTACAAATTTAGATATTTCTTTCTCTATTTTTGTCCAAAATTCTTTTACTACCCGACAACTCCACCACATATGTTCATAAATGCCCAACTTATCTTTACATCTCCAACACATTTGACTTCTATTTTTGTCCATCTGATGTAACCGCACCGGGGTCAGATACCACCTCCAAAGCATTTTAAAATTGTGTTCTTTTACTCTGACCGACATTGTTCTCATAATCCTTTTTTTCCATTTGTTTTTTTACTCTGTCTCTGTAATACTAAATTTAAGATATTGCTCCAAAAAATTTCTCAGAGTTTCTTGTGTTGTACCCTCTTTGGTTAATATTATATAAATTTTGCTCACCAATCCTTTTATGGCCACTTCGCCATTTTCTTACTTTCCATATTAGTGCCTCAAACTCTGTTCTATCTCTATTCAAACTAGCCAGGGTCATATATCTGGCATTCCATTTATCAACTAAAATAATCTGAAACCAATTTAGTTTTAACTGTGTATATATATCTCTCATTTTCTCTATATTACTACACACATCAAGCCAGTCTTTCAACAGGAAAATCTCATTTTTAATCAACATTTACTTCGATTTACTATCTAATTTTATTGGAAATTGTTCAAAATCCTCTATTTCTGTGATTGGGGATGTCTGGGACCAAGTCTTTTTTCACCTTTTCCCATGTGTCCAATAGGACCTTCATCATTCTATTTTTAAGCTTTATTTTACTCTTCTCTTTGTCCAAAAATAACGCTTCACCGATCTGGTTTACTTCCGTCATCTCTAAATCCTCCCAAATTGCATTTTCCTTCCTTAAAATCTTTATAATATTTTTAACTTGAAAAGCTCTATAATAATGTTTAAGATTTGGTAAGCCCAATCCACCTTGTTTCTGTGGTAAGTACCATAAACTTTTATTTATTCTGGACCTACATCCGCCATTACAATAATTATTAAAAAATCTTTTGGAATTCCTTAATTTCTTTCTCTTTTAATTGTATCGGGAGAGCTTCAAACAGAAAGTTTAATCTTGGTAATAACATCATTTTACAAAGCGCCACTCTGCCGAACCAAGACAGCTTCAATTTACTATATTGTGCTATTTTCACCTTAATTTCCTTTTTTTGCACTTCATAATTTAATTTCTTGAGATCTTCCCAATTATATGAAATATTAATTCTCATATATTTCAAACTTTTTCTTACCTGTATTTTAAATTTATCTTTAATTTTCAATTGGTCCTCCAAATCTATATTGGTTAACATCATCTTAGACTTGTCCCAGTTTATTTTCAATCCCGTGATGTCCTCAAAGTCTTTTAAATGTTCTTGAATCCTATTGAGTGCCTTCAAAGGGTGCTTCAAAATCAATAAGGTGTCATCTGCATACAAGCTTATCTTGTTGTCTGCAATCCCCTCAATGTTCTTATCTTGTCTAACAGAAGTTGCTAATATCTCCATTGCCATAATAAATAATATAGGAGATAGTGGACAGCCCTGTCGTGTTCCAGCCTCTAATTTAACCTCATCCGAAATAGCATCATTTACTTTAATAAGGGCTGAACCTCGATGATGAAGTTGTGCAATCACCGCCTTAAACCTATCTCCAAATCCATAGGCTTTGATTATCTCATTAATTGTTACCCATTGAAGAGAATCAAATGCCTTAAATATATCCAATGACAACAAACCAACTTTTTCTTTACCTCTTACAGCTAAATCTATTAAATCCAGGGCCCTCCTTGTTAAATCTGCCATGTACCTTCCTTTGAGAAAGCCTACTTGATCCTTATGTATATACTTATCCATGACATCATTCAACCTATTTGCCAATACCATCGTGAAAATTTTTGCATCCTGATTCATTAAAGAGATTGGTCTATATGACTCCACTTTTTCAACATCTTTGCCCGGTTTCGGTATTAATACAATTATTGTTCGATATCATGAAGTCGGTATTGCTCCCCCCTCCATTATATTATTAAATAGTTTCAATAATCTTGGAAGCACTACTACTTAAAACTCTTTATAAAATTCTGTTGGCAATCCATCTTCTCCTAGAGCTTTGCCCATCTTTAATTTACCAATCACATCTTTTATTTCTTTCTCAGTTATCTTTTCATCCATTCTCATCCTATGCTCATGTGATATCTTTTCCCCCAATTGATTTATTAACCTATCTCTTAGCTTTCCTTCGTCTATCTTTTTTTCTTTATATAGTTCCTGAAAGAAGTCTCTGACTATCTTAATTTTATCTTATAATTTGTTATATCTTATTCCATCCTTTATCAAAACTCCAATTTCCCTTTTATTCTTTTTTCTTTTGCTGCTCTTGCCAGCATTTTTGAATTTTTATTACTAAATTCAAAGTATTCTCTTCTCAAATACACTAAATCCCTTTGTACCTTATCTATATCCTTTCCTATTACTTCCATTCTTAACTTCTGCATTCTATCAAATATCTTCGTGTCCTTTGTCCTTGCATAATCCTCCTGTAATCATTTAATTTCCTTCTCAATTTTATCTTGATTATCTTTAAATTGTCTATTTTTTATACTTGCCAATTTAATACTTTCCCCCCTAAATATCGACTTCATGGTATCCCATACCGTGTGATATCCTATTTCTCCCATATCATTCCACGTCCAGGACTCTTCCCAATTTTTGAATTAATTGTAGCTTATGATCAGAATCTCTATACAGTTTAGGGTCATATCTCCAATTATTTCTTTTTTCCCACTCTCTAAATTTAATGTCATTAACACTTTTGCATGATCAGACTCTTTAAAAATACCTGTTTCTATATCATCCAAATTTTTAACCATATTTTCTGTAACAAATATATAATCTATCCTCGAATAACTTTTGTGAACCTGTGAAAAATATGTGTATGCCCTATCTGATCCTTTTAACTCTCTCCAGACATCTTTCAAACCTATCTGCTTCATCCAGTTATCTAACATTTTTAATTTACTCCCTCTGTCCCGAATTATATTTGTACTATCTGCCGTTAATCTTATCAAATTAAAGTCACCTGCCAAAATCATATTTATAGAACGTTCTTTCCTCAATATTTGATGAATCTTATCTAAAAATTTCTCTTGGCCCTCATTGGGAGCGTAAATGTTAACCAAAGTTATCTCTTTTTCATCAATCCTACCTTTTATAATTAAATATCTACCATCCGGGTCTGCTATACTTTTAGTCATATCAAAACCTAATCTCTTGGATACCAATGTGGCTACACCTCTTGCCTTTGAAGTTCCATAAGCCTTTTCATAAATTTTTGTCCATCCTAAGAATAACTTATTTACCTCATTTGACTTTTGATGAGTTTCTTGAAGAAAGACTATATCTGGCCTATTTTTCCTAATAGCTGCTTCTATTCTTCTACGTTTGACTTGACAGCCAGTACCTTTCACATTCCACGTAACTACCTTAATATTCTTCATAGATCATCAAATCTTCTTAATTGTGTCCATCACATCCTCCTTCGGGCGTGCATTCCCTTATACCAAAATTTACCATTTACCCTACATTGAAAGAAAAAAAGTACATATTTAAAAAACAATACACAAAACACACATAAAAAAATTCTTCTCAGCCCCCCCCCCCCATTTATCTTTCAAAATAATAATCCTTGCTAATCAAGGGAGGAAGGGGGGAACGTGTTGGTGGTGTGGAGTCTTCTTGGTGTTAGTAGTTTCCCAGTACCGCTATTAACCCAATTGACTACCTCCTACTGCACCTTGCATGTCCAGCACTTCCTCATCCTGATCGCTTCGCTTATAGCCTCCTGAAATGATTAATTCCTCTTTAAAAGTATCCCATTCTTTTGTTCCCTTTTCTATCAATTTTGCTTGCTCCATAACATACAAAACATCTATATCTTGAGTTATTACAAACCATTTACCTAAACAGGAAAAAGTCGATTGTTTGGGAAATTTCCAGTTGTACTTTATAGCTTTATCAATCAATCTTTTAGTCACTGGCTTCATCATTTGCTTCCAAATTCTTTCCTCAACAGAGATGTCATTATATATCTCAATGTCAACTCCTTCCATCTTTAACGCTTGCATCCCATTTTTTTTAACAAAAGCCATAACATTCAATTTATCAGAAACATTAGCAAACTTTAACAAAACATTTCTGGCACCAGTTCTACCTTTTTTTGCACCTAATCGAAAAACACTCATAATTCGTTCTGGGCCAAAATCAATTCCCATTCCTAGCCCATTCAACCAAGATAAGATTCTGAGTCTTAACTGGTCTGGGGTCTTCTCTGGAATCTTTCTAATTACTATGTTGGTGCGTCTTAGTTGTTCTTCCACCAGTTCCAATCTTTTCTCTTGAGACCCCACCTTGAGGTCTCTCTCCTTATCTTTCTCCTTGATCTCTGAAACTTCCTTTACTAATTTACCTTGTTCTTTCTTAACCTCCTCCTGTCCTTTTTTGAGAACATCCTGAGCTTTTTCAAGTTTATCATGGTCTGAATTTACAGTTTTAATAAGATTAGCCATCATTTCCTGTAATTTCAACTGCCCTTTCATAACCTCAGTTTTTTCTATCATCCAAGTCTCTTCTAGACCATGAACATCTTTTTGCAATCTAATTTGAATATTTTGTAGGTCTTTTTGTATATTCATTTCCATATGATCTAATCTTTCTTTTATTTTTTCATATATAGTCTTAGGTGATCCCATATTCTTATCATCCTTTGATCTCTGTGGTTTCTGCTGTTGTGATTGCTGTTGTTGCTGTTGTTCTAGAATCTTTCTCACCTTCTCCTGCTCTTTCGTCTCCTTTAACTCCTGCTGTAAACCCTTCGAAACACCTTTACTCTCCTCCTCCATCCTTATCAGTCTTCTGTAACTCCTATCAGACGATGACTCATGATCTACTCTGGTCCAAAGTGGTTTTTTATCTTTATCCCCACCCCGCCCCCGACAGCTCATTCACTTTTATTATAATACCAATACTTTTTCCCTCCCCCCTCTCTGCCCTCCCTCCTCTCTCCTCCCTCCCCTCCTCCTATTAAATCCCTTCCCCCTAATAAATAATATACTCAGTCTAATCAAAACATTATAAGCCAATAATCGTTGATTCAACAATGAAAATCAGATGGGGGAGAGAACAAAAGAGGAAAAAAAGAAAAAAACAGAGCAAAAAAAAGAGGGGGGAAAGGTGGGGGAAGATATATAATCCAATGAGAAAAACAAAAATTACTAATCAATATTTAGAAATCCAGATAGTTGACTTTGAATCCAATCGCGTTGGGTAACTATTTCAATAACAATTTTTATCTTTAATCTTGTCCTTAAAAGTTGAAATTGTATCCATCTAGTGCAAAAACAAACAAACACACGTCTTTGTATCAGTTCTTATAATACTATCTTCAGAAAGACTGAAAAAGGGGGGGGGGAGAAAAATGATATGTCCAGTTTTAGCTGCAAGTCCTCTTTGTTTAATGTCTTTGAGGTATGACCTTAAACAGAACTATACCAGCTTATCAAGAGTGGAGAGGGAAAACATGTCGCGTAGACATAACCAACTTGCCAGCAGCATCACTCCGTGTTCCACAGTCTCAGTCAGTCCACTTTCATTGCCATTTTAGCTTGCACCAAAGAAGCGCAGTTTTAATGCTTTTAAAATGTTCGCAATATACTCTCTCCGTAAAATTCTAAATTCCAAATTAATGTTTCAGTCAAACTCTCAATTAAACTCCAATGTGATTCAGCAGACCCCAAAGTCAGTCTCAGGTTTAAATCCAATTTACTGAAAGCTCCGAGCGGACAACTTTCAAAAAGGAAAACAGAAGGGATACAACACTTTCTCTCTGCGGGTCTTCTCAGCATGCGCTGGGTACACAGCCGAAAAGGACCCTCCGAGACCATCCTCCGCTAGCCCCGAGTAGTCCCTCCCGGCCCCGATTCCCAGCTGCCTCCTCTTACCCACACGTTCATGGATCATGGCAGCAAAGTTCCACACTTCCGAAATCCTTTTACTGGTTGTGTCCCCAACCTTATTTTAAGTCCAAAGATTCCGTCTGCTCCCGCTTGCCTCTTCTTCACTGTATCATTCCTCAACTTTAAATCCAAACTCCACAGGCTCGGCTCGGCTCTCGTTCTCCCTCTCGCTGGCTGAGAGCGAACGTAAATGGCGCATCCGAAACTCCCCGAAAAACAAAAATAATCCTCACTGTAATCCACAACTGGTAGGCATTGCTACGATTTTTTAGCCTTTGTTCTTCCTTCACTTCGATCTAACTCGCTCCGCTCACGGGGAAATCAGCACCGCATAAAGTCTCCTCCAAAATCAAAAATATCTCAGACCTTTTCAGCTCGTTCGACTGCCGGGTCCGGACTCAGACGGGCTGATGTGGCTGGCCCGTCGACACCCTCCATACTCCAAACACTCCTTTCTCCCAAAAATCCGCAACAACAGCAATAAGTAGCAATAAGTCTCTTAATTATTTTCCTTCAAAATTTTGGTAGTCTAATCCACATCAATCCACTAAAAGTGGCCCTCCTTTTCAACAGCATGAGAAAAAAGCTGCTTTCACCTTGCCATTTTTAGTCACTCCCCCCCCAGTGCTCCCATTTCAAACAACGCAACAAACCATCCTTCCCAGCTTAATGCTTGGTAATTTCTTAAAAACATATTGATGTATATCATAAATTCCTATGCTTCATTATTATAATTTACTAATATGAGTGATTTATGGAGATAATGTTTTAGGCCCTGAGAAACATACAGCTTAATGCTGTTTGCTGATAGATTTGTTGTTTAACTATTTTTTGGCTTCTTTCCCCCTTGAATTTAGAGAGAATATGTTGCATTCATATCTCAAGCACAACTGGCTTAATTCCCTGGTGTGTACAATCAAAGGAATTTGGAAAGATAATTTCATGTTAGATAATGCATAAAGATATAAATAATTTAATTTGTGGTTTATACATGCAAGACCCATAAATATAATTAAATACATTAATAGAGGTACTGAGTAAGTTCTGCACCGTATAATTATCCTAATAGCTTTTGGTAAAATCTCAGAATGTTGAGGGCAGTTCTTCATTCAGCTTATGAACACAGTCTAATTAAAGGTCAAATTCTATGATGCTGTGACAATAGTGTCTGGGTTTAGACAACATTACAATAATGGTTTGGCATTATGGAAATCATATGGGAATGAACCCCAGTGAGCCTTAGGCTAATATACCTCTCCCTCTTCTCTCTTTTACATTGGCATGTGGAAGGAGCTTAGAATTTTTTTGTTTCCATGTTTAAAATAAGCATCAACCACAACTTTCCCATCCAAACAGTGAATTCTGGTTAATCATAAGTACTGTATGGATTTTTGAACCAAGTAAGCTTCAAATCATAGTTTACAAACCCATATTTGAACAAACTGTAGTTGAAATAAACCACAGTATAGGACTTGGATATAACCTTAAACTGTGATAAATGAACAAATGAAGCAGGGGCTCCTAACCTCATCTGTACCAGAATGCTCATGGAACCCTGAGGGTTCTAATTTGCTTGTAAATGTAGCAATCTGAAATCCCATGTAGTCTCCTGGACTGATAGATGACACAGCCTACAATCAGACTAAAAGGTATCCCACAAGGACTCACAAACCAACACAAATACCATGTGATATTAAATTGACTTCAAAAAACCCAAATCACTCCCAATTTATCTCAAAAGTCTAGTCACCCCCTAGGTTTCTTATGATGATACTTAACTGCAGATGCAATGCTTCTTTTAACTTCAAAGAGCACATAACGTATTCAGCAACTCAGCCAAAATGCAATGCATCCAAAGGGTTCCTTGCTACTTCTAATGAACCACAGAATTTAATCATGTGAATCTAATGAAAAACAAGTTTCAGAACTCAGAAGGCATGCTAATTTAATACTTTCTCATTGCAGTAAATGTATATGTTGTTTACCAATGCTTATTCAAGTAACTGCAAATTAGTGAAAGAGAAGCATAAACTGTCATGCTAAATTATTAGCTGGTCTACATGATAGAATTAAATTAACAAATCAGTGCTCACATTGATGTTTTTGAGATGTCTTGATCCTGAAGCTTTCTCTGAATAGTTATTTTAACAGGTGAAATAGAACATTTCTTCTTGTGTTGTTATGTGCTGTCAAATCATGTCTAATGTATGGCAACCCTATGAATCTGTGACCTTCAGAAGTCCTATTACTAACAGCCCTGCTCAAGTCTTGCAGCTCAAGGTTATAGCTTCCTTTATTGATTTAATCTATCTCATATTTGATATTTTTCTTTTCCTGCATTCAGCAGATCTGGAAAACCTTTAAAACATGCTGTTCCAATGCAATAAAAACCTTAAAACTTAAAGATCAGCACAAAATATGGAGAGAACTGCTCGGATGTTAACATTTCTTTGAATTATAAGAAAAATAAGTTTATCAAAAAAAAATCTAGTTTCTGAATATGGCATATTGTGCTTCTATATCTTTGATTCAAAATGCCAAGAAATGACCTGATATTGCTGCACAATATTGTGCTTGCTTTGCCAGCAGGAGAAAGGATGCTAAGCTTTACATAGCAAAGGGCAGCCTGAACATTGAGAACACCAATGGCAGCAGGCAAGATGGTCTACACTTCAGGATACCCTCTTGTGCTTACTATCATTCACACTTGTTGAAAAACAGCTATGACAATTACTTTGTGTTTGGATGAGGAATAGTTAGGTGATGCAAAAAAGGAGTCAGCATTTTGGATTTTCCCTTGCCTGGTGTCTCTATACTCAGTGAGAATGTAGACCATTTTGACTGCTACCATTCATGTTTTCAACATTCAGGCTGCCCTTTGCTATGAGTCGCCCACTGGGCTGAGTAAAGCGGTATAGAAATTAAACTTGAAATGAAATAAAAATCCTTTTTCCTGCTAGCAACATGAGCACAATATTGGTCTGTTTCCTGGGGTTTTGAGTTATAGATACAGAAGTTCACTATCTCACATTCAGAAACCCGAGACGAAGATACATACACTACACACAAATTCTAATAGAACTTTTTCTTAGGTAGAGTTACCCTGTGCATGACAAGCCAAGGAAATGAGCATATGATCTGTACTTAAGAGGATCGAGGAGAACTAAGATAAGCTGAGATGTGGCTGCACTCCTGTCTGTGTCAAAATATTTTCAAGAGCTGTTTTAGATTTAGTGAAACGGTGAAGCAAAAGTGTGAGTGAGTGCAACGCATACAACAGAGAAACAAATACAGTAATACCTCATACAAAGTCCGCTTCATAAAACATCGGATTCATACATCGCCTAATTTCTTGAAAAAAGTTACCTCATACAAAGTTGCTTGACTTTGTATGAGGCATTCAGTTTTTCCCAGGTTGCATTGTGCCTGGACAGTATAAAAGACAGGACACATGCGTGCATTGCTCTTGTGGGCTTGCACAAGGCAAAGAGTGTTTAGGAGTGGTTTTGAGCGTGATTTTGGATTTTTTTGATTTTTTCATCAGAATTTTTAGAAGCATTCCTGGGATTTTTGCAGCATTCTTCAGGTTCTTGGACAATCAGGGTTGTTTGACATGTTTTTGTAATGTATTTAGCCTTTAGACAATGTTTTCTTAAAGTTCTGTCAGTTTCCTGTCTTTTTCCTTGACTTTGCCCTTAGGTCTGTGCTGTTACAGTACGATGTATCTCTATGGAAATGACGTTGTACAAGGCATTGCAGCAAGGATTTGGACGTTGTATGAGGCATCACGGCTAGGATTTTGCATGCCTTATACAAAGTCCAAATCCATATAAAGTCCAAACTTGTGGAACCAAGTTTGGACGTTGTATGAGGTATCACTGTATACCCTTTAAATCTCTCAGGTAAATTAATGTTGCTCTTCAAAATGCAGACTAGAAAACTATGTTTCAGATTTCAAAACCTTTCAGTGGGTTAGGCAACCTCAAGAAGAAAATCTGTATTGGATCAAAAGCTTTACAAACATGTTCCCTCATCTTTTTAAGTATAGAAAGGAAGATCTGGGAGTTAGCAAGGATTGTTACTGGAGACCAAGGTAAAAATTATTCATATGAGATATATATGGTGCCATTTATTTATTTTCTGTAATGTATGTACACACACACTCATTTTCTTACAGAAAATACAGTTAACAAATTTTGCAATGTACTTGAATTTTCAACCCCTAACATAGACAAACATAATAATTAATGCATGATAAATAAAGGATATTTAAATGTTAAAATTCTATTTTTATTTCATTGAAATTTATTCATCCTGTGGAAATGACATTCATTTCTTCAGGCTAATCCGTTAAGTAATAATTCATGAAACAGAATATATTTATTATTTTCTACCTTTATTTAATTATTTATTCAGACCTACTTTCATAAGACAGCAGTAGCACCAGAAAAAATGCAGTTTGGTGATTTTTTGCTGCTTAATAATACCAAATACTTGAGACTTTAAGCAAAAGCATTTAATATCTTAAATAACAGAAAGCTCAACCCTTTACAATAAGCCAGGGGTTCCCAACCTGTGGCTTGTGGGCTACGTGAGGCCTCTGGGGCTCTTTCTGTGTAGCCTTCCAACTTGCTTGTTTACTGCTGTCATCTTCAAGGCATTTTCCCTCAGACTCACACTGTTCTTCCTGCCTCAAGTGAACACCATCTACTTTTGTTTTTCCTATCCCTTTCTTACAACACCCCAAAAACAACAACAACAACAACAACATAATAGCAATGTTCTTTCTTCTGGTCTACATAGTTATTTCTATTGTCTTTGTCTTATCCTCCATTTTGAATAATTTTGTTACATTTTCATTTAAGAAGTATCCCTCTTTATAGGCATTGGGCACTCTAATGCAGACCCAATGTCTCAGAAGTTTGGGGATGACAGAGGATGAGGTGGCTGGGTGGCATCGTTGACACAATGGGTATAGACCTGTGTGGGCTGCGGAGAATGGCAGAGTACAGGGGAGCCTGGTGAGTGGTGGTCCATGAGGTGTTGGTCTACGGGGTCGCAAAGGGTCGGACTCGACTGTGCGACTCAACAGCTACAGTAACAGCAACAGCAACAGCAACAACAACAACAACATGCAATTAAGCTTTAGAGAAGAAAAATATTGAAGAAACACATGGGGTTGATGGGAACTGAACAAATTCTCTTCAAATTAACATTGGCAAAAGAGTATCTGATAGGTTTGCTGAGGTTTTTCTTTAGACTCAGCAGTTTGCCACTAACAAAAAACTTTTCTTCTGGAGACCCCTAGGACATACCCGTCAAGTCACGGTTTTGGAAATCTGGGAGCCGGGCATGCATACGCAGTAAGTTTCCAGGCGCCAGGCAGGAAATTGGTTACTGTGTATACGTGGCTGTCACAGGCAGCGGTGCGTGTATGCAGAAACCTCTGTGCGCGTGCGCAGAAACCTCTGTGCACATGCACGGAAACCCCTTTAGCCAGGAAATTGGTTACTGCATATGCGTGGCCATCAGAGGCAGCGGCGTGCATGCGCAGTAGCTACTTTCCCGCTGTTGAAAATACGGGATGGCAGCAGGAAAGGGGCTGAACGAGCATGGAAATACGGGAAATCCCAGCCAATCCGGGATACTTGACAGGTATGCCCTAGGAAACACTGGGAAGTATTGGGGAGGACAAAAGACAGTTCAGAGTGGCAAACAGCCCATAGGACCTATTTTGCCCAACTCTGAAGTAGGTGTTTGTTGTGTTCTAATAGTGTAACCTCATTCATGTGATAACAATGTATCTTAACAATGTAACCGTTCCTACAAGTAACAATATAGTCGTCAGCTGTATCACCATAAACCCTGTATTAGGACGCGAGCTAATAACCACCAGTGGGCAGCAGCGAGCGTCCAAGCTCTCTTGGTCCATACTCATCAATAGCCACAGCGCGGAGTTTCCCGCCACTACCTACACCTGGACAAGAAGGGCGTGACCAGCAATGATGTCACGCAGACAATAGCCAACCGGCTATCGTGGAGCCACATTCGAATGTTTATCACTGTATATATAGAGCTTTGCATCCGCCATTACCTCATGTTCCCTCTGTCCACCATGCAATAAACCTGAGTTAAACCAGCCCATGGCTGTTTCCTGTGTCTTGGTTCTCATACACTAAATTGGCGACGAAGGTGGGATTAATGGATCCCCAAGGAGCCAGGGCACAGAGCGGTTTCAACATTACCAAACCGCAAGACTGGGAACTCTTTGAGATGGACTTCCAGGCGGCACTGGTGGAACTCAAAGTCAAAGACGACGAGGAAAGGAAGAGGGCCATCCTCACCAGAATGCTTGGGATAGAAACCAAGCGAACGCTGGTGAGCATTATTGCACCGAAGAAGATGAGCGACTTCAAAGCCAAGGACATTATGAAACTGCTGCGTGACCGGTTCCGACCCTCGAGGGCAATGTTTCCCGCTCGGAGCGCGTTTTGGAGGCGAGTCCAAGCGCCGGATGAGTCGGTTGAGACCTTCGTAACAGCCATGAGAATAGCCGCCGCCCCCTGCAGATGGGACAACCTAGAGATGGCCCTAAGAGACGGCGTTCTTTGTGGCCTGAGGGACAAGGAAGTGCAGCGCAGCCTGATGAACAAGGAGCCGCCACCCACGCTGGCAGAGGTTGTGGAGGCCGCGGAATCCGCGGAATCCACGAATGCTGGGGTAGACGAAATGCACCAGTGGCGTGAGTGGCGTCCTAGGGCCGGCAAAGCGGAAAATTCGGTGCACGGCAAGTCCGGACAGTCGGTGCACGCAACCCGACGAACCTCGAAGTCGTCTACGGAAGGCAGCGACGGCGAGGAGGTCCAGAAGGTCCGAAAAGGAGGGCGCCGCTGCGATGGTTGCGGAGCGGCCCATGAGCGCGCGAAGTGCCCATTCAGAAAAGCCGAGTGTTACAACTGCGGCCGTCGGGGGCACATCGCCAAGGCGTGCAGAAATCGGAAAGAGGGCCGGAGGCACTCACAAGACCGTTCGGCCAGACCGGACCGTCCACCGAGGTCCAAAGATGGCGCCCGGACCACGAGGAAGCAGGACGGCGTGGGCCGCATCTCGGACGACAGCGAGGACGACGCCCCCGTGTTCAGTGTGTCCGCGGGACAACCCCATTACTTCGTCGAGGTACTAGTACAAGGGGCCCCTATTAGGATGGAAATTGAATCGGGGTCCTCCTATTCTATAATTCCCCAGAGAGAGTTCTTGAAAATCGACCCCCACGTGCGGCCCAAACTTAAAACGTTGAGGTCCACGCTACGAGACGTGCAGGGGAACAGCATTCCGGTGTTGGGGGTCGGGAAATTTCGGGTCCGTTTTAAGAAACATTCTGCGGAACTCCCTCTAGTTGTTCTCAAAGGGGGAAATTGTAGCCTCCTCGGGACTCAGTGGTTTCAGCCTTTGGGTTTGTTCATAGGGGGGGTGCATGCTGTGGGTGCGGATCCAATAAAAGCGGTGTGCGACGCGCACTCCGCCGTTTTTAAAAAAGGACTGGGAAAGTTCAAGGGACCCCCTGTAGCCTTCGACCTAGACCCGGAGGTCCGCCCGATAAGACTCAAACCACGCAGGGTGCCGTTCGCACTAAAGGACAAAATAGAGGCGGAACTGGACAAACTGGTGGACCAGGGGATTCTTGTTCCTGTTGATTCCGCGGAGTGGGAAACTCCAATTGTTACAGCACTAAAAGCTAATGGGGAGGTGCGCATTTGCGCTGATTATAAGTGTACAATTAACAAGGCAATCCGCCCTAATGCATACCCGGTGCCGGTGGTCAGCCACCTTCTGGCCAGGCTGAATGGGGGAAAATGTTTCGCTAAGCTCGATTTAGCACAAGCCTACCAGCAACTCCCTGTAACTCCCGCCACGGCAGCGGCACAAACTATAGTTACACATAAAGGGGCGTTCCAGGTGTCGCGTTTACAGTTCGGCGTGAACTCGGCACCCGGCCTTTTTCAGTCGATTGTGGAACGCCTCCTGAAGGGGCTGGAGGGAGTGTTGTGTTATTTTGATGACGTATTGATAACAGGGGGGAGTGAGGCCGAACTGGCAAAGAGATTGGATAAAGTACTGACTGTGTTCGAGAAAGCGGGGCTGCGACTGAGAAAAGACAAATGCGTATTTTTCGAAACCGAGGTTGAGTTTTTAGTGTTCCGTGTCACACCCGAGGGAATTAAGCCGTCCAAATCCAAAGTAGCCGCCATCAAGCAGGCTCCTCGCCCCACATCCAAAACCGAACTACAGTCATTCCTGGGGCTCCTAAATTTTTACCATACCTTCCTTCCATGGAAGGCGTCTGTGGCCGAACCGCTCCATCGGTTGCTTAAAAAGGAGGAAACATGGCTGTGGGGTGACGAGCAAGAGAGGGCTTTTAAAGAGTTAAAGCAACTCCTAACATCCGAGGCAATCCTAACTCATTTCGACCCCAAACGGCCAGTGGTCTTAGTTTGTGATGCGTCCCCGGTGGGGGTGGGGGCGGTGCTTTGCCACGCGTTGGACGACGGAAGGGAGGCCCCGATAGCGTTTTATTCAAGGTCCCTGTCGAAAGCAGAACGGAATTACGCACAGACCGACAGGGAGGCATTAGCGATAGTAGCGGGAACCAAAAAATTTCACGATTTTCTGTATGGTCGCCCGTTTACGATCGTGACCGATCACAAGCCTCTATTAGGAATTTTCACTGCAAATAAGCCCACGCCACAGATCCTATCCCCAAGAATGCTGAGGTGGGCTATCTTCCTCAATGCATACCAACATGAGTTGGAATACCGGCCCGGAAAAGAGATCAGCCATGCAGACGCACTCTCACGGTCTCCTCTGCCCTTGTCGGGTGACCAAAAGGCAGGGGTAGAGAGAGACCACCAGGTATTGTTGATAGAGGTCCTAGAGTCACCCCCAATAGTACCAGCCGACATTGCCAGGGCGACAGGCAGGGACAGAACGCTAGAGAAAGTAAGCTCATGGGTACAGAAGGGGTGGCCGGCGTCCTCCCCAAGTACGGAATTCGACCCATTTTTTCGGAAGAAAATAGAGTTGTCCATAGAGAGGGGGTGCCTTTTGTGGGGCCAACGGGTGGTAGTCCCTACATCCCTGCGACCGAGGGTACTCAAACTGTTGCACGTCAGCCACCCGGGGATCGTCCGTTCCAAGGCGCTGGCCCGGAGTTACTTCTGGTGGCCCCAGCTGGACACAGACATAGAGCACATGATCGGCACTTGTGAGGCATGCCAGGGCTCCCGACCAGAGGCGGCTCGACTCCCGCATAGGGAATGGGACGCGGCAAGGGGGCCGTGGTCCAGAGTGCACATAGATTTTGCTGGCCCGTTCCGAGGAACCCTTTTTCTCCTGGTAGTGGATGCGTACTCCAAGTGGCTGGAGGTGATGCCGGTAAAGAGCACGTCCTCCACCACTACAATTAACCATCTAAGGAGAATCTTTTCCACGTTCGGTTTACCCGACACTCTGGTCAGCGATAACGCTAGTTGTTTCACGTCCGCTGAGTTCAGGGCATTCATGGAGGCAAACGCCATTCGGCACGTCACATCCGCGCCGTTTCACCCGGCCACGAATGGCCAAGTGGAGCGGTTGGTGCGGACAACAAAGGATGCGCTGAGGCGCATGGGCTCGGGGGACCTGAATCACCAAGTATGTCAGTTTTTATTAGCGTATAGGGTGACCCCCTTAGCATCCGGATATTCGCCGGCAGAGCTGCTGATGCGGAGAAAGCTGACCACGATTCTGACCAGGTTAGACCCAACGAGGGTCGAGGACAAAGGGAAGAACGTAGGGGTAGCGGTGTCGAAAGGTTTCGCCGCCGGTGATCCTGTGCATTGCAGGAACTACGCCAGCACAGGGCCAGCCTGGGTACCGGGGAGAGTTGTAGAACAGACGGGACCAGTGTCATATCGGGTGGAAACGAGCACCGGTCTACTCTGGAGGCGGCATGCAGATCAGCTCAGGAGCCGGGTTCCCAGGAAGCAATCCACGGACGGCATGGAAAATGCCTCAGCGTTAGGGTTCTCCTCCACCCGCTTAGCCCAAGGAGGAGACAACGAAGGGCAACAGTCCCAAACAAGGGGGGGAAGCAGCGTTTCCGACTCAGATCCTTTTGACACGCCAGCTCTATCCGATTCCGGGGAAGAGGGTGAGGAGTTTGCGACTGCTGCCCCCGAATTTGATTTTGCGTTGCCGAGCCGGGGGGTTTTTTGGGAGTGTTCCCCCACCCATCCAAGCGAGAAGAGGGGTTTTTCGTTAGCCCCCAGTGCCCCCGGTTCTTCCCAAATAAAGCACACACCTCCCAAAAAAGCCGCAGAACCGCGGCAAGTCACTAACAAGTCTCCCTCTCCAATTACAGGACAGGAAGCCAGGGGACAAGGAGAAGGTAGCAAAACCGGGGCAGGGCAGCCCGCACCGAGACCCCAGCGTCTTCGAAATAAGCCATCTTGGCTGAGAGACTTCGTCTCATCCTAGGGGGGAGGAGTGTTGTGTTCTAATAGTGTAACCTCATTCATGTGATAACAATGTATCTTAACAATGTAACCGTTCCTACAAGTAACAATATAGTCGTCAGCTGTATCACCATAAACCCTGTATTAGGACGCGAGCTAATAACCACCAGTGGGCAGCAGCGAGCGTCCAAGCTCTCTTGGTCCATACTCATCAATAGCCACAGCGCGGAGTTTCCCGCCACTACCTACACCTGGACAAGAAGGGCGTGACCAGCAATGATGTCACGCAGACAATAGCCAACCGGCTATCGTGGAGCCACATTCGAATGTTTATCACTGTATATATAGAGCTTTGCATCCGCCATTACCTCATGTTCCCTCTGTCCACCATGCAATAAACCTGAGTTAAACCAGCCCATGGCTGTTTCCTGTGTCTTGGTTCTCATACACTAAAGTGTTAGATCTGTACTTTGGAGTTAATTTGAACTTTTAAGTCAATAGCAACATTTTCCCTTCCTCTAACATGATTTCCTCAGAGATATGTATCTTGTCAATCACACTTGCAAATTCAGCCTATGTTTAACCTTCAGTGACCAGTCACAAAACAGAGCATGCTAAATACAACCTGTGTAGGCTACATGCTATGCCAGACAGAAATCTTTCACCACTTAAGGAAGGATCACTGTTAAAAAGTTGGGAAGCATTGAACTCTCTGCGACAAACCAGGAAAGGGACCTTGGTGTCCTGGTGGACAGCTCAATGAAGGTGTCAACCCAGTGTGCCTCAGCAGTGAAAAAAGCAAACTCAATGCTAGGGATCATTAGGAAGGGTTAAGATAATAAGTCAGCAAGTGTCATTTTGTCTCTTTATAAATCTATGGTGAGGCCCCATCTGGAATACTGTGTACAGTTCTGGTCACCATACCTGCAGAAGGATATTATGGAGATGGGAAAAGTGCAGAGGAGGGCAACCAGAATAATTAGGAGACTGGAACCATACCTGTCAACCATCCCGATTTGGCCGGGAAAACCCCGTAATTTGACGTCCATTGATGTCATAATCCGCCCCACACTGCCAAAACCCCGTAATTTGGCAGCGGGGGAAAACGCTTTCTGCGCATGCGTGGAAGCACTACGCCACTTGCGCAGCCCCTACGCAAGTGGCGTAGTGCTTCCGCGCATGCGTGGAAGGGGTAAAACCCTTCCATGCATGCATGGAAAGCGACCTGCGCACAAGTGATGTGTGCAGGTCCCGTTTTTCTGGAGCTGCGGGTTGACAGGTATGACTGGAACACCTTCCTTACTATCTGAGGCTGCAACGGTTGGGCCTCTTCACTCTTGAATGACGGCGTCGAAGAGGTGACCTGATTGAAGTTTATAAAATCATGCACAGTGTGGACAAAGTAGATAAGGAAAAACTGTTTTCCCTATCACACAACACTAGAACTAGGGAGCACTCCATGAAACTTTTGGGTACTAGTTCTCAAACAAATAAGAGAAAGTACTTTTTCACCCAGAGGATCACTGGTCTATGGAACTCCCTGCCAGAAGAAGAGGTGACAGCTGTCAGTCTTGACAGCTTTAAGAAAGGATTAGACAAGTTCATGGAGGACAAGGGTATCAATGGCTATAATTATGGATACCTAAGGACAACCTTCAGCTAGAGGGGCTCGCCTCTCTGGCACACGAAGGAGGGCCTTCTCCGTGTCTGCTCCAGCCCTCTGGAACCTCCTGCCAACAGAATTGAGGCTACAGACAGAATTGCTGCCTTTCAGGAAAGGTTTGAAGACCTGGCTGGCGGGGCACATGTGGGGCCCTAATGGGAATATGGCCCCAGCCTGTTGGCTCATCTCCAGCTAGAGTCCAGTTTGTGCCGTCCTTCTGTGTTTCTGTATCCCCCCCTTCCCTTTTAGCTTTTAGTTTTAAATGGGGTGGGGGTAGGAGGGTGGATAGATGGATGGAGGACGGGGTTTTTAACCTGTTTTTTATATGTTTTTAATTGTTGTACACCTCCCTGAGTCGGGTTTTTACCTAAGTGGGCGGCATAAAAATTAAAATAAATAAATAAACCTCCAGGTTGGAGAGATAGGCAGGATATCTCTCAATGCCGTTTCCAGGGAATCCTAAGCAGGTGAAGACATCTGCTTGGGAATACCCTGAAGCAAATGGGGAGTCACTGTGTGAGACAGAATGCTGGACTGGATGGGCTGTGGCCTGTTCCAGCAAGGCTGTTCTTATATATTCTAGTTTGATGGTTAGTTGACCTTCAGTCTATCACAGCTGCTTGTGCTAGAATCGGCAGGCGTAATTCTTTAACAGAGTAGTAAATCTGCTGAAGGCATCCCTTGGTCCTATTGTGCTAAAGGAAATACACAGATTATTAGAGATTTGTGAGAACTTGATTTTACTGTATTTATTCTTATGGTTCATATTTTAATGAAGATATGTACACCATCTGAGGGCATCTGACAAAATTTCATACTATAAAAAAATAAGTTTTTAAAATGTAAAAAAAACCTAGGAATTACAGAAAGCAGTTTATATATTATAATATAACAGAGCAACAGGGTTGGAAGAAACCCTATCAATCGTTAAGTCCAGTTGCCCTGCCTGGACACCTCTCGCAATGCCCAGACAAACATCCTGCAGGAAGTTCTCTTTCCTGCAGGAATAACTTAGTCCAGGCATTGCGAAAGCTGCTGCTGCTGCTGCTAGAAGGAGGCAGCAAAGAGCGCAAGCGAGCCCTCCTGGGTGGTGCGTGACGTCAGCTCCCCCTCCTCTTCTCCCAGGTCCAGGGACGAACTCACCTCCACCACCAGCAGCCGCTCTGCAAGCAGCAGCACGGTTGGACTCGCTGGTCCTGGAGGACTAAAGGAGGAGGGAACACCCCGACGTGTCGCTTTCTGGGTAAGTGTGTCTTTTGGTTTCCTCCCCTTCCCCCCCCCCCCCGGTGTGTGTGTGTGTGTGTGTGTGTGTGTGTGTGTGTGTGTGTGTGTGTGTGTGTGTGTGTGTGTGTGTGTAGATTGGAAACATTAATAAATACTCACATACATTTACTAAAACTTTAAGAAGAATGCCTGAAGGGATAGTCTTTTTTATTTTCTTGCTTCTTTATTTCTTAGACATGTTTATGCCCCCCAAAATTGGACTTAAAAATACCACTATTAAAGAATACTAAGAAATGCTTGTTTGTACAGAAATCATGGGGAAATGGGTACTAGTTGAAGAATGGAAGTGCTGGAGGCGTGTGTGAGCGCGTGCGTGTGTGTGACACACACACACGCCTCCAGCACTTCCATTCTTCAGCTTCATCTATTACATGGCCCCTGAGTCAAAAAGTTTGCCCACCCCTGTCTTAGAGCAATGGATTTTATTATGAATTTATACAGGCTTTACTGTATGGGACCAAAGACAACAGGACAGCCGAAGGGTTGGCTTAACACAGGTTTATTGCATGATGTTCCGGTGGAGCATAGGGGTAATGGGGGTGGTACATCTCATTATATACTGAGGACTATACATTTGAATCTTGCAGCACGGTAGCTTATTGGCTACTGTCGGCGTGGCCTCGCCCAGGCACGCCTTACTCTCGCAGTTGTATCTTCTTCCTGCTGAATGCAAGTATCTTCATTCTGCTGAATGCGAGTATCTTCATTCTGCTGAATGCGAGGCATTTCCCGCGGCTGTCCGTGATTGAGCAATGTGAACCATCTGAGGCTGAACGCTCGCAGCTGCCCCAAGGGGTTGCTTGCTCGCGTTCCATTCAGCTGAGATACATTGTAATTGTGATGGATACATTTTTATCTTGATAGCTTTACAGTACATTGATATGCATACATAACAGCCCTCCCCCCTAGGATGGGACGAAGTCCCGCAACCATTGTGGCTTGCCGCACGTGCGCTTGGGGCGTGCTTGCGCCTGACCTAATACCGGAGAGCCTGTGATCCCTGACTCCGTGGGTGCTTGTCCTGCAACGGGAAACGGGGACTCATTCGTGGCTCTGTGGGGCGTCCGTGCCTGCCTTGCGCTGGGGGATGGGAATGGAATGAACAGCTGGGAAGTGAACCCCTGCCTGTTGCCTGCGGACCCTGGAGACCCTCCCATTACGAAACTCGGGACCGACGAGGATGCCCTTGTGGTTCTGCTACTTTCTGTTCCCCGCTCGGGGGACCTTGAGACTGTGGTGGACGGACTCGCCGTCGCCTCCTGTCTTGGGGGTGTCGGTCTCCGGGGCATTGGCGCTATGTTGCATTCTAGCTCACAGGGGCTACTGGGACTGGAGGTACCAGGGGCTGAACTGAAACCCCTCTTTTCGCTAGGACGGGCGGGGGACCACTCCGCTAACTCCCCCTGGTACTGTAAATCAATGTCTAAACTTCTTGGGGAATCTGTGTTTTGGGGAAACTTCCGAGGGTTATGTGCGAGATCGGGGCTCTTCCTTTCCGCCGCAAACTCCCGCAAAAGATCTCTGAGGATCGATTCCCTTTCCTCCCCCCTTGGTGGGGACCCATGTCCCCCTTTCTCTCCCCCTTGGGCTAAGCGGGTGGGGGAGTACCCTAACGCTGATTCGTGGCTATTTTCGTTTTCGTCCTGCTCTCCGGGGACCCTGCGCCTGAGCTGATCCGCGTGCCGCCTCCACAGGAGGCCTGTATTGGTCTCCACGCGGTATGAAACGGGGCCGGTTTGTTCTATTACAATGCCGGGCACCCAGGCTGGTCCCCCGCTGGCGTAGTTCCTGCAATGCACGGGGGCACCTACTCTGAAGCTCTTTGTGGAATCCATCTCTACATTCCGCCCTTTGTCCTCTACCCTTGTGGGGTCTAGTTTGGAGATTACTGTGGCCAGCTTCCTGCGCATTAACAACTCCGCGGGGGAGTACCCTGACGCTAGTGGGGTGACCCTGTACCGTAGCAGGAATTGGCACAGTTGTAAGTCAAGATCTCCGGGGCCCATGCGCCGCAGCGCGTCCTTAGTGGTACGCACGAGGCGCTCCACTTGGCCGTTAGTGGCCGGGTGGAAAGGGGCGGAGGTGATGTGCCGAATGGCGTTGAGATCCATGAATGTCCTGAACTCGGCGGACGTGAAACAGCTAGCGTTATCGCTGACGAGGGTGTCGGGTAAACCGAACGTGGAAAAGACCCTCCGTAACTGTTTAATTGTTGTGGCCGAGGAGGTGCTCGAGACTGGAATGACCTCCAACCACTTGGAGAACGCGTCCACCACAAGAAGGAAAAGTGTTCCCCTGAACGGGCCAGCAAAGTCTACGTGTACCCGGGACCAGGGCCCCCTTGCTGCGTCCCACTCCCTATGTGGCAAGCGTGCCTCTTCTGGCCTGGAGCTTTGGCACGCTTCGCAAGTGCCGACCATGTGCTCGATGTCGGCGTCTAGCTGGGGCCACCAAAAGTAACTGCGGGCTAGTGCCTTAGAGCGGACGATCCCCGGGTGGCTGACGTGCAGAAGCTTAAGCACCCTCGGCCGGAGGGACGTGGGGATCACTACCCGCTGTCCCCACAAAAGGCATCCCCTCTCTAGGGACAATTCTAATTTCTTTTTGAAAAAAGTGTCGAATTCCGCTGCTGGGGAAGACACGGGCCACCCTTTCTGCACCCAGGAGCACACTGTAGCTAACGTTTTGTCCTTTCCGGTCGCTTTGGCGATGTCGGCCGGTACTACTGGAGGGGAGTCTAGGACCTCTATCATTAAAACCTGGTGGTCCCTCTCTTCCTCGCCCACGTGGCAGCAATCCCGGGGAATGGGGGACCTCGACAGGGCATCCGCATGGCTGATCTCCTTCCCGGGCCGGTACACCAACGCGTGCTGATACGCGTTGAGAAAAATGGCCCACCTGAGCATTCTCGGGGACAGGATTTGGGGTGTGGGCTTATCTGCGGTGAAAATGCCTAGCAAGGGCTTATGGTCAGTCACTATGGTGAAGGGGCGGCCATACACAAAATCATGAAATTTCTTGGTCCCCGCAATTATCGCTAGTGCTTCCCTGTCTGTCTGGGCGTAGTTTCTCTCCGCTTGGGACAAGGACCTAGAGTAGAACACTATCGGGGCCTCCCTCCCGTTCTCCAGCACGTGGCATAACACCGCCCCCACCCCCACCGGGGATGCATCGCATATCAGGACCACTGGGCGTTTGGGATTGAAGTGGGTCAGTACAGCATCTGATGCCAGGAGTCGCTTCAGGTCATTGAAAGCCTTTTCATGGTCGTCGCCCCACTTCCATGCCTCGTCCTTTTTTAACAATTTGTGTAGCGGTTCCGCCACGGCTGCCTTCCGAGGAAGGAAGGAGTGGTAGAAATTGAGCAGCCCCAGGAACGACTGCAGCTCGGGCTTGGAGGTGGGGCGAGGGGCCTTTTTGATGGCGGCCACCTTGGATTGGGATGGCCTTATTCCCTCGGGAGTAACACGGAACCCTAGGAACTCAACCTCAGTTGCGAAGAAAACGCATTTGTCTTTCCGCAACCGCAACCCCGCCTTTTCGAATTTGGCCAGGACCTTTCCCAACCTTTCTGCCAATTCGGCCCGGCTCCCCCCTGTAATCAATACGTCATCAAAGTAGGGTAACACCCCCTCTAACCCCTTCAGGAGGCGTTCCACGAGTGACTGGAAGATCCCGGGCGCCGAATTCACGCCGAATTGGAGGCGCGATACCTGGAACGCCCCTTTGTGGGTGACTATGGTCTGCGCAGCAGCTGCGGCGGGGGTCACCGGGAGTTGCTGGTAGGCTTGGGCCAGGTCGAGTTTAGCAAAACACCTCCCCCCATGTAACCTGGCCAACAAGTGGCTGACTACCGGCACCGGATACGCATTAGGGCGGATCGCCTTATTGATGGTGCACTTGTAATCAGCGCATATGCGGACCTCCCCGTTGGCCTTGAGCGCTGTTACAATTGGAGTCTCCCACTCCGCAGAATCAACAGGAACAAGAATCCCCTGGCCCACCAACTTGTCCAACTCCGCCTCTATTTTGTCCTTTAGTGCGAAGGGCACTCTGCGCGGTTTAAGTCTGATTGGACGTACTCCAGGGTCCAGGTCGAAAGTCACTGGGGGGCCCTTGAATTTTCCGAGTCCCTTTTTGAGAACCTCGGGGTGCGCATTGCACACGCTCTGTATTGGGTCAGTCCCGGCGGCGTGTACTCCCACGGCGTGCACCCCCCCAATGAACAACCCCAGGGGCTGGAACCATTGAGTCCCGAGGAGGCTGCATTTACCTCCCTTGAGGACGACTAGGGGAAGCGTTGCGGCGCGCTTTTTGAACTGGACCTGGAACTTCCCAACCCCCAACACCGGGATGCGGTTCCCTTGCACGTCCTTCAGCGTGGCCCTCAATGCTTTGAGCTTGGGCCGCACGTGGGGGGCTATTTTTAGGAACTCTCCCTGGGAGATGATAGAGTAAGAAGAACCCGAGTCCACCTCCATCCTAACAGGGGCCCCTTGTATTACTACCTCAACAAAGTATCGGGGGTGCTCCGTGGATACGCTGAAAACCGGAGCGTCGTCCTCGCTGTCGTCGGAGATGCGCCCTACTCCGTCCTGCTTCCTCGTGGTCCGGGTGCCGTCCTTGGGCCTCGTGGTGCGGTCCTGCCTCGCCAAGCAGTCTGGGGAACTCCTCTTGGCCTCGCACCGTTTTCGGCAGACCTTGGCGATGTGCCCGCGCCGGCCGCAGTTTTGGCACTCGGCCTTGCGGAACGGGCATTTGGCGCGGGCGTGGGCGGCACCGCAGCCGTCGCAGCGCCGGCCTTCCTTCTGGACCTTCCGGACGTCCTCGTCGTCACTGCTCTCCGCGGACGAGTTCGAAACTCGCCGGGCCGCGCGTACCGAGCTCTCTGCCTTGGCGGGTTTCGGGCGCCAGTCCTGAAGCTCTTGCACCCCGGCCGTCGTGGCCTCCGCGGCCTGTGCCGTGTCGAGGACTTGCTGCCACGTGGGAGGCGGCTCCTGTCTCATCAGCGCGCGCTGAGTCTCGGTGTCCCTCAGGCCGCAGAGCAGGCAGTCTCGGAGGGTGACTTCTGGGGTCTCCCACTTGCATGGGCCAGCGGCCAAGCGCAGGGCCACGGCGAACTCAGCGACCGATTCCCCGGGCGCCTGGACTCGCCTCCAGAACGCGCTCCGAGCGGGGAACATCGCTATTGCGGGCCGGAGGTGGGTGCGCAACACCACCAGGAGCTCTTTGGCTTTGAAGTCGCTCACCCTCCTCGGCGCGATCAGGTCCACCAAGGTCCTCTTGGTCTCGTGTCCGAGCATGCGGACGAAGATGGCCCTCTTCTTGTCCTCATCTGAGACTTCGAGCTCCACCAGCGCTCCATTGAAGTCTATCTCAAACAGCTCCAAGTCTCCCGGCTTCCGGATCTCGTAGCCCGCGCATGTCTTGGTCCCGTGGGCAGCCATATCCCACCTTCGTCGCCAGTTTACTGTATGGGACCAAAGACAACAGGACAGCCGAAGGGTTGGCTTAACACAGGTTTATTGCATGATGTTCCGGTGGAGCATAGGGGTAATGGGGGTGGTACATCTCATTATATACTGAGGACTATACATTTGAATCTTGCAGCACGGTAGCTTATTGGCTACTGTCGGCGTGGCCTCGCCCAGGCACGCCTTACTCTCGCAGTTGTATCTTCTTCCTGCTGAATGCGAGTATCTTCATTCTGCTGAATGCGAGTATCTTCATTCTGCTGAATGCGGAGGCATTTCCCGCGGCTGTCCGTGATTGAGCAATGTGAACCATGTGAGGCTGAACGCTCGCAGCTGCCCCAAGGGGTTGCTTGCTCGCGTTCCATTCAGCTGAGATACATTGTAATTGTGATGGATACATTTTTATCTTGATAGCTTTACAGTACATTGATATGCATACATAACACAGGCTTACTTTTCTATTAGCATATTTAACAACTGCTGGAAGAAATAAAAGCCAAAATATGTATTGTACACAGTATTGAAGATACAAGGTCATTGTATTGGTTTAAATTATAGACATTATTTTAATAAATGTTCCATCTTTTAAAAAAAATATTGTTCCTCCCCCCCGCGTGTGTGTGTGTGTGTCACACACACCTCCAGCACTTCTATTACATGGCCCTCAAGTCAAAAAGTTTGCCCACCCTGGTCTTAGAGCAATTGATTTAATTAGAATTTATACAGGCTTACTTTTCCATTAGCATATTTAACAACTGCTGGAAGAAATAAAAGCCAAAATATGTATTGTACACAGTATTGAAGATACAAGGTCATTGTATTGGTTTAAATTATAGACATTATTTTAATAAATGTTCCATCTTTTAAAAAAATATATTGTTCCTCCCCCCCGCGTGTGTGTGTGTGGGTCACACACACCTCCAGCACTTCTATTACATGGCCCTCAAGTCAAAAAGTTTGCCCACCCTGGTCTTAGACAATTGATTTAATTAGAATTTATACAGGCTTACTTTTCCATTAGCATATTTAACAACTGCTGGAAGAAATAAAAGCCAAAATATGTATTGTACACAGTATTGAAGATACAAGGTCATTGTATTGATTTGAATTATAGACATTATTTTAATAAATGTTCCATCTTTTTTTAAAAAAAACTCTGTGTGTGTGTGTGTGTGTGTGTGTGTGTACAAGGGAGCAGAGGCTAAAGGGATTTCCCAGGGTGGGGGTGGGGGTGGGGTGACAGTGAGTCTTTAAGGTGCCACAACATTTTTGTGTTTTTGTTTTGTTTACCTCCTGATCTGCTTGCACAAAATTAAACTTTAGAATTGGTGCCATTTTATTCGGTGCAAGCATATCAGAGAGTAAATAAAAAAATGTTGTGGCACCTTAAAGACCGATTAGGTCACGCCCACTGATTAGGCCATACCCACTAGTTAGGCCATGCCCACTAGTTAGGCCATGCCCACTAGTTAGGCCACACCCACCAGTTAGGGCACACTCACCAGTTAGGCCACGCCCCACGGTGTGGTAGTAAAAAAATTTGGTGCCCATCACTGGTCACTCACTATGTCTCAGGTGTGGAAGCTGGGTAAATGAGTCCATTGACCGATTCTTCACCTTTACCTCCAACAGCCTATAAGTAGATCCTGTGGACTGTCATAGCAAATTATTATAACAAGGGGAGTAACTTCAAAGAATCTAGTGGCCAAGTCCTACCAACACCCTATCCATCCAGTTGGGATTACTTTCAGTGTCAGAAAAAAGATCTGGAGGAATGGAAACTAAAGCAAAATTTGTAAAAGAATGTCTTTCTTTCTAGGGGAGTCATCTCCCCAAAGGTTTCTATGGGCACTGTTCTTCTGAATTGTTTATTTGCATAGAAACTTGAATGTTTCTAGGGGCTGCAAAAGGTATTTGGAGAGAGTGTGTGTAGAGCAGGGAATACACTTCATGTGGCCCCCCTCCGCCTCCACCACACCTGGAAGTGACATGTGGTGGAGGAAGGGCAAAATGGCCGTCTGGTCCCCAAAGCTGCCTGAGGGTGCGTGACCCAGCCCCCAGCTTTAAAAGGTTGAGAATTCCTGTTGTAGAGTCAGTAGCTACGTGATTCCCGGCCCTGCCCAACAGAATAATCCCTAAAATGCTAACAATACTGACTATCACATGCTGCAAAAATCCTTCACAAGAAATACATTAGTAGACTGTGACTGGGATGCATCAGAGAGAGCTTGGGGGATGAAAGTACACACAGATTGGATTTCAAGAGCCAGCACTAAAAAAGAAACAAAGAAGCCTCAAAGGGGAGAAAGGAGAGAAATGTTTAACCTGCCAAACAATCAAGGTATTTACTTAAAAGCTCATTCCTGGAAGCAGTATTACCTAGTGTTTATAGAATGCTGTTTGATAGAAGAGCAAGAGAAAAATGTTACAGAAATAAATCCTACATCAGTGGATTCTTTCCATTTTCTCATTACATAGGGTTGGGTCCAGAGAAGGAACCTGAGGCAGAGGGGTGTCTTCCATCAAAAGAAAGACCTGTGCTGTTGATATGTTTTTGGACTTCATCTCCCATCATGGTAGTTGTGGCAGATATGACAGATGAGAGCTAGAGTACAACGAATTCTGGATGAATATATGTTTTCTACACCCTGAACTAGGTAATAACAGAATACATGACAAACAAATTAAGGTGGGCTGGCCATGTTGCAGGCACAAGTGACAACAGATGGGACGCCATAATAATGAATTGGTATCCAAGAGATCACAAAAGACCTAGAAGACCACCTCGCAGATTGGAAGATTTTCTCAAGAAAAATGTTGGACCAACATGGAGAAGTACTGCCAGGGACAGATCGTTATGGACAGAAGTTGTGCGGAATGTTGTCACAGAGACGTCAACTCATACAAGGACTCCTCGCTGAATAACGACTCCAAGGTATCTAAGGAACTAGCAGAAGGTTTCTCCTATGGGAAGAAAAACAGCTGTCCCACAGAAGAAGAAACTCTCTCTTTCAATGGAAGCTTCTCTACTAGACAAATCCAACCCAGCGAAAAGTATCACCTTTCTGCAAAGTACATGATAGCAAAAGACAGATAAGGGGAAATGTAGGAAGGACTCTCCCAAAGGCATCTTGAAAGGCTTCATGATAATATTTCTTAATAGCAATTGCTGCTTCAGAGCAAATCAAATAGATGGACCTAAGACTCCCAACTTAAGACTCCCAATGGCCATGTGAACCTGGGACCAGGAGTAGTAGTAGTAGTAGTAGTAGTAGTAATAGTAGTAGTAGTAGTAGTAGTAGTAGTGTGTGTAAACACATTTCATTGTCTCCGTTTAAAAAAGAGGGAGAAAGATAGTGCTGTTATGCCATTCATGCAGTACTGTATTGTTGATCTTAGAAGCAGGCCTGTGACATGGCAGTTTGTTCCAATTAGTCATTGTATGAGAGATGTAGGATACAGCAGCTTCAGTGTAAACTGTCAATCACATCTGGAGAATTGTAGCTGTAAACAAGGTTACCAGGTATCCATTAAATATTTCTTGTTATGCACTACTGAGAAATGCCATGTGAGTATTTTGCTTACAGGGATTTCTGACGGAGTGAATTTATGAAAATTCTGCAAGAATAAGCTGAAAATTTTATTTCAGAGACTTCCCTTTTTAATGGTACTGGTTAAAAGAGCTCTTTAAAAACATGGCTTTGTAATCATCAGATCCAAACAAAACTCCAGAGTGCTACTCTTAGCCTCCCACCACTGAGAGGTCACACAAAATAGTTATCTTTTTTCAAACTGGTGCCCTATGCCTGGAGTTAGGAGCACATATTTAGATTTAGATATTTAACTAAAATATTAGGGCAAGAGTAAAAAAATCCCTAGAAAAGTTTTAGGTAATTACTGTTCCTGCTATTTAACCTCAGTATCACATGAAGTCACATGAGAAATATTGAAATACAGTGCCTGAGCGGCCATTGCAGGTACCACAATGCATTCATCTGTCTCTTGCCACAGCTGGGGCGGGGCCAGTTCTCCCTGGCTCTGTAACTGACGATAAGCCATGGGACTCCGTCACGGACGTTTGAGCCAGGAGGGCTCTGTCTCCGCCACGGATGTTTGAACCTTGGGGCCCCTTTGTAGATGCTGAGTGGTTGAGGTTAATTTTGTAATTATTACAGTGATACCTCATACAATGTCCAAACTTGGTTCCACATGTTTGGACTTTATACGGATTTGGACTTTGTATGAGGCATGCAAAATCCTAGCCGCGATGACTCATACAACGTCCAAATCCTTGCCGCAATGCCTCGTACAACATTGTTTCCATAGAGATACATTGTGCTGTAACAGCACAGGCTTCAGGGCAAAGTCAAGGAAACAGACAGGAAATCATTGTCTAGGCTAAATACATTACAAAAACATGTCAAACAGCCCTGATTGTCCAAGAACCTGAAGAATGCTGCAAAAATCCCAGGAATGCTTCTAAAAATGCTGACCAAAAAAATAAAAAAAAATCAAAATCGGACTCAAAACCACTCCTAAACACTCTTCGCCTTGTGCAAAATCCACAAGAGCAATGCACGCATGTGTCCTTCCTTTTATACTGCCCAGGCACAATGCAACCTGGTAAAACCCCCAATGCCTCATACAAAGTCGCAGTGACTTTGTATGAGGCAACCTTTTTCAAGGAATTAAGTGATGTTGTATGAATTCGATGTTGTACGAAGCGGACTTTGTATGAGGTATTACTGTATAATGAATGTGTTATATTGCTGATGTGATTTTTTGAATTGTAACCTTATGTATGATATTATGCTTATTATATTTTGCACTGTGTTTTTATTATGTTGCTCTGTATATTATGTATTATTTATTGTTGGAAGCCGCTCTGAGAGGTGCATGCACTAGAAGAGCGGGGTATAAATAAATAATAATTGTTATTATTCTGATAAAGCCATGTTAATTACACAAATATAAAGCATATTCTAGTGAAAATGTGTGAGAATCAAAAGACGGTATACTTCCAGGTACTGTAAATACTCCATCATAAGGCAGTTAAATGCCCGTCATTATCAACTGGAAATGCCAACACAGGTGTATTTAACCCTTGTGATTAAGATGCTGAACTTGACGACTGAAAGGGCAGCAGGTCAGCAGGTCAAGCCCTGAATACTGCATGATGGTGTGAGCTTCTGTCTCTGCCCCAGCTCCTGCCAGCCTTGCAGTTCGAAAGCAAGAAATTGCAAGTAGATAAATAGGTACCACTTTGGTGCGATGGTAAACAGTGTTCCATGCACTCTGGTGTTGAAGCATGCCTGCCACATGTCCACAGAAACATCTGCAGACACAGACAGCTCTGGCTCTTTGGCAATAAACAGGAATGAGCACTGAACCGTAGAGTCGAATATGACTGGCTTTCAAATAAGGGTGACCTTTACCTTAACCTTACCTACCTGTGGTTTCTTGTTAGTGTAACATAACATCACTAGGGATGGTGTTACAGCAAACTAGGCAATCTGAAATAAAAATGCCAGTGGTGCAGAGTCCTTAAATCTGCAGATACCCTTTCATAACCATTGCAATACAGAACAGTTTGGTTTTCAGTTCATTTGACCCAGATTCCTTTAATCCCTCATTCAGATCTCTATACAAACTCGGCCAGAGCGCTTGGCATGACACCAGCCCTTGCTCTGCTCCTGTCCATCCCCAGTCCTTGCTTTCCCCTTTAAACCCCAGAAAGCAACAGGAGTATTCAGCACGGAGGAAGGCAGATTTCTAGGGGAGCCAGAGTGGCAGAGATGTTTGTTTAGCAAGAACGTTGATGTCATTGTCCGCTTCCCAAGCCTTCCCTGTTCTGCCAAAGATATGCTAAAAAGCTCAGCATTATAAGCAAGAGGGTACATTTTCCCAGTGAAAATATCACTATCCTATGCAAAACAATTTCAAGCCATCTTGGATTTGAATGGGGAATTAAGCTGCTTTGGCCATTATTGCAATACCGTGGAGCGTAATGTGCCACATTATTTCCAGCTTGCTGTTGTACAGCCCCAGATATCATTCAGTTGATGCTAATAAACAGGGATTATGTTTGCACGACCAAGTAGTGAATACCTTTTTGCACTAGCTCAGAAACTGTCCAACCGCTCATGCAATGGAGCACTAAGGAAGCGGGAAGAACAAAGAGATTTCTGTCTTTTAGCTTTACAAAGGATCTGTTCCAGACGGAGACGTAAACTGCTACAGTTTGTTTCTTGGAGTGGATCAAGAGAGCTTCCTGCGTTTCTGGATTCTCTTGGGTTCTCCTGGAGTAGCTATGCGACTGTTGGAATGACCACCTTCACTTTAAAACATTATGCGCAGAAGATGGAGGGTTCAGTTTCATAGTCATGTGTTGTGTTCTAATGGTTTTCCTTCCACATGGATTACAATGTATCGGAGCCAATATAACCTTGCCTATAGCAACAATGTAACCTTCAGCTGTATCATATAAACCCTGTAATAGGACGCGAGCTAATGACCACCAGCTGGCAGCAGCGAGCGTCCAAGCTCTCTTGGTCCGAACTCATCAAAGGCAACAGCGCGGGAAGCTTTCCCGCCACTACCTACACCTGGACAAGAAGGGCGTGACTCGCAATGACGTCACGCAGGCAGTAGCCAATGGGCTACCATGGCACCACGTTCAAATGTATTACTGCTGTATAAAAAGAGCTATCGATCCGCCATCACCTCATGTTCCCTCTGTCCACGATGCAATAAACCTGAGTTAACCCAGCCCGAGGCTGTGTCCTGTGTCTTGGTCTTCATACACCAAATTGGCGACGAAGGTGGGATAATGGATCCCCAAGGAGCAGCCAGGGCACAGAGCGGGTTCAACATCACCAAACCGCAAGACTGGGAGCTGTTGGAGATGGACTTCCAGGCGGCGCTGGTGGAACTCAAAGTCAAGGAAGACGATGAGGAGCGGAAGAGGGCCATCCTCACCAGAATGCTCGGGGTGGAAACCAAGCGGACGCTGGTGGGCATCATCGCTCCGAAGAAGGTGAGCCAATTTAAGGCGGACGACATCATGAAGCTGCTACGGGAGCGTTTCCAACCCTCGAGGGCGATGTTTCCCGCTCGGAGCGCGTTTTGGAGGCGAGTCCAAGCGCCGGACGAGTCGGTTGAGGCATTCGTGGCCGCCATGAGGGTAGCCGCCGTCCCCTGCAAATGGGGCGACATCCTAGACATGGCCCTCAGGGACGGCGTGCTGTGTGGCCTGAAAGACAAGGAGGTGCAGCGCAGCTTGATGAACAAGGAGCCGCCACCCACGCTGGCAGAGGTCGTCGAGGCCGCCGAAGCCGCGGAGTCCACGAATGCTGGAGTAGACGAGATGCACCAGTGGCGTGAGTGGCGTCCCAGGGCCGGCAAAGCAGAAAATTCGGTGCACGGGAAGTCCGGACAATCGGTGCACGCAACTCGGCGGGCCTCAAAATCGTCCTCGGAAGGCAGCGACGGCGAGGAGGTCCAGAAGGTCCGAAAAGGGGGGCGCCGCTGCGATGGTTGCGGGGCGGCCCACGAACGCGCGAGATGCCCATTTAGAAAGGCTGAATGTTACACCTGCGGCCGTCGGGGGCACATTGCCAAGGCATGCAGAAAAAGAAAGGAGGGCCGGAGGCAGTCACCAGACCGTTCGACCAGACCGGACCGTCCCGCGAGGCCCAAAGATGGCGCCCAGACCACGAGGAAGAAGGACGGCGTGGGCCGCGTCTCGGACGGCAGCGAAGATGACGCCCCGGTGTTCAGCGTGTCCACGGGACAGTCCCATTACTTCGTTGAGGTACTAATACAAGGGGCCCCTATCAGGATGGAAATTGACTCAGGGTCCTCCTATTCCATAATCCCCCAGAAAGAGTTCTTGAAAATCGACCCCCACGTGCGGCCCAAACTTAAAACATTGAGGTCCACGCTACGAGATGTACAGGGAAACAGCATTCCGGTATTGGGGGTCGGGAAATTTCGGGTTAATTTCAAGAGACATTCTGCGGAACTGCCCCTAGTTGTCCTCAAGGGGGGAAGTTGTAGCCTCCTTGGGACACAGTGGTTTCAGCCTTTAGGCCTGTTCATAGGGGGAGTACATTCGGTGGGGGGGGATCCAATACAAGCGGTGTGCGACGCGCATCCCGACGTTTTTAAAAAAGGACTGGGAAAATTCAAGGGACCCCCTGTAGCCTTCGACCTAGACCCGGAGGTCCGCCCGATAAGACTCAAACCGCGCAGGGTGCCCTTCGCACTAAAGGACAAAATAGAGGCGGAACTGGACAAATTGGTGGGCCAGGGGATTCTTATTCCTGTTGATTCCGCGGAGTGGGAAACTCCAATTGTAACAGCTCTGAAGGCTAACGGGGAGGTGCGCATTTGCGCTGATTATAAGTGTACAATTAACAAGGCGATCCGCCCTAATGCATACCCGGTGCCGGTGGTCAGCCACCTTTTGGCCAGGCTAAATGGGGGAAAGTGTTTCGCTAAGCTCGATCTAGCACAAGCCTATCAGCAACTCCCCGTAACTCCCGCCACGGCCGCGGCCCAAACGATAGTCACACATAAAGGAGCGTTCCAGGTGTCGCGTTTACAGTTCGGCGTGAACTCGGCACCCGGCCTTTTTCAGTCGCTTGTGGAACGCCTCCTGAAGGGGCTGGAGGGGGTGTTGCCTTATTTTGATGACGTGTTGATAACAGGGGGGAGTGAGGCCGAACTGGCAAAAAGATTGGACAAAGTACTAACTGTGTTCGAGAAAGCGGGGCTGAGACTGAGGAAGGACAAATGTGTCTTTTTCGAAACCGAGGTCGAGTTTTTAGGGTTCCGAATCACACCCGAGGGTATTAGGCCATCCAAATCCAAAGTGGCAGCCATCAAGAAGGCCCCTCGCCCCACATCCAAAACCGAGCTACAGTCATTCCTGGGGCTCCTCAATTTTTACCATACATTCCTTCCGCGGAAAGCGTCCGTAGCCGAACCGCTTCATCGGTTGCTTAAAAAGGAGGAGACATGGATGTGGGGTGACGAGCACGAGAGGGCATTCAAAGAGCTAAAGCAACTCTTGACTTCTGACGCAATTCTAACGCATTTCGACCCCAAACGGCCGGTGGTATTAGTCTGCGATGCATCACCGGTGGGGGTGGGGGCGGTGCTTTGCCACGTGTTGGATGACGGAAGGGAGGCCCCGGTTGCGTTTTATTCAAGGTCCCTGTCCCAAGCAGAGCGAAATTACGCACAAACCGACAGGGAGGCATTAGCCATAGTAGCGGGGACCAGAAAGTTCCACGATTTTCTGTATGGCCGCCCGTTTAAAATTGTAACGGATCACAAGCCCCTGTTAGGGATTTTCACGGCAAGCAAGCCCACGCCGCAGATCCTATCCCCGAGAATGCTGCGTTGGGCTATCTTTCTCAACGCATACCAACACGAGTTGGAGTACCGGCCCGGAAAGGAGATCAGCCATGCTGATGCACTTTCGAGATCCCCTTTGCCCCTGTCGGATGACCAAAAGGCTAGAGTAGAAAGAGACCGCCAGGTGTTGCTAATCGAGGTCTTAGACGCACCCCCACTAGTACCAGCCGATATTGCTAGGGCGACAGGCAAGGACAAAACGCTGGAAAAAGTTAGCTCATGGGTACAGAAGGGGTGGCCGGCATCGTCCCCGAGCACGGAATTCGACACATTCTTTCGGAAAAAGCTAGAGCTGTCCCTAGAAAGGGGGTGCCTGTTGTGGGGCCAACGGGTGGTGGTCCCTACATCCATGCGGCCGAGGGTGCTCAAACTGCTGCACGTCAGCCACCCGGGGATCGTTCGTTCGAAAGCGCTGGCCCGCAGTTATTTTTGGTGGCCACAACTGGACGCGGACATTGAGCACATGGTCGGCACTTGTGAGGCATGTCAGGGATCCCGTCCAGAGGAGGCTCGCCTCCCGCATAGGGAATGGGACGCAGCAAGGGGGCCGTGGTCCAGAGTACACATAGATTTCGCTGGCCCATTCCGAGGAACCATGTTTCTCCTGGTGGTGGATGCGTTCTCCAAGTGGCTGGAGGTTATCCCAGTAAAGAGCACGTCCTCCGCCACGACAATTAGCCAGCTACGGAGAGTCTTTTCCACGTTCGGTTTACCCGACACGTTAGTCAGCGATAACGCGAGTTGCTTCACCTCCTCGGAGTTCGGAGCATTCATGGCGGCAAACGCAATTCGGCATGTCACATCCGCACCGTTTCACCCGGCCACGAATGGCCAAGTGGAACGGTTGGTGCGTACAACAAAGGATGCGCTTCGGCGCATGGGCCCGGGGGACCTAAATCACCAAGTATGTCAGTTCTTATTAGCGTATAGGGTGACCCCCTTAGCGTCAGGTTACTCGCCGGCAGAGCTCTTGATGCGGCGAAAACTGACCACGATTCTGTCCAGGCTAGACCCGACGAGAGTCGAGGAGAAGGGAAAAAACATAGGGCTGGCAGTCTCGAAAGGATTCGCCGCCGGCGACCCTGTTCACTGTAGAAACTATGCCAGCGCAGGGCCAGCCTGGGTGCCGGGGACGGTAGTAGAACAGACGGGGCCAGTGTCGTACCGGGTCGAGACCAGCACAGGTCTCCTCTGGAGGAGGCACGCGGACCAGCTGAGGCACCGAGTGAGCGTACCAGACAGTGGGGCTCATCAACAGGATTCAGCGTTAGGGTTCTCCCCCACCCGCTTAGCCCAAGGGGGAGACATCAGCGGACAACAGTCCCAAGCAAGGGGGGAAGGAAGAAGCAGCGGCCCCGACTCATATCCTTTTGATAAACCAGTTCCATCAGAGGCCGGGGAAGGGGAGAGGAATTCGCGACCGCTGCCCCCGAATGTAATTTTGGTTTTGGTTTTGCGAGCCGGGGGGGTTTTCAGGAGTGTTCCCCCACCCATCCAAGCGAGAAGAGGGGTTTTTCGTTAGTCCCCAGTGCCCCCGGTTCTTCCCTAAGAGAGAGCACACCTCCCAACAACGCCGCGGAGCCGCGGCAAGTCACTAACGAGTCTCCCTCTCCAATTACAGGGCAGGAAACCAGGGGACAAAGAGAAGGTAGCAAACCCGGGCAAAGGCAGCCCGCATCGAGACCCCAGCGTGTTCGAAATAAGCCATCTTGGCTGAGAGACTTTGTCTCCTAGGGGGGGAGTGTGTTTGAGTGGGGGCTCGAGACTTTGTCTCATCCTAGGGGGGAGGGGTGTTGTGTTCTAATGGTTTTCCTTCCACATGGATTACAATGTATCGGAGCCAATATAACCTTGCCTATAGCAACAATGTAACCTTCAGCTGTATCATATAAACCCTGTAATAGGACGCGAGCTAATGACCACCAGCTGGCAGCAGCGAGCGTCCAAGCTCTCTTGGTCCGAACTCATCAAAGGCAACAGCGCGGGAAGCTTTCCCGCCACTACCTACACCTGGACAAGAAGGGCGTGACTCGCAATGACGTCACGCAGGCAGTAGCCAATGGGCTACCATGGCACCACGTTCAAATGTATTACTGCTGTATAAAAAGAGCTATCGATCCGCCATCACCTCATGTTCCCTCTGTCCACGATGCAATAAACCTGAGTTAACCCAGCCCGAGGCTGTGTCCTGTGTCTTGGTCTTCATACACCAAATCATGTGATGGTCCTTGTTTGAAACTTATCAACATAAGCTAATCTAAGGATCCGTGAGGTTTCAAGGTGCAATATGAAATATGCAAACATTCTCATCCTACCCTTGAATGTATAGCAACACAGCTCAACATGGACTAGAGGTCACAGAATACTCTAGCTCAGTGATGACAGACCTTTTAGAGACTGAGTGCCCAAACAGAGGGTCAGGGTGAACTATCTGCTGGGGGTAGGGAGCAAACTCTCCTATTGAGGTACTGGGCAAAGAGAAGGGGTGGACTCTGTGCTGGGGGGAGGGAGCAAGCACTCCCATTGGGCTGCTGGGCAGAAGGGCAGGGCAAAATCTGTGCTTGGACGACAGTGTGCATGCCAACAGAGAGGGCTGGGACGGTCCCGTCTGGCACATGTGCCATAGATTCGCCACCACTGCTCTAGCTTTAGTCTACTCAGCAGCCAACCTGCCTGAGAAATTCTGGGAGTGACCATTTAACAAATAGATCTTTCTAATGGTTGGGAGAGACTTGCATGTTGATTCAAATGTAAGCTATCTAGAAGCGCTCTTCATTCTTGCCTTAACAGGTTCAAGCACATGGAGAGCTACACTCACATAGCATGAACCTGATATAAAAATAAATAATTGATGCTCAGCAGTGGTGAGAGAAATGATTTTCCAGATTAATAATAATAATAATAATAATAATAATAATAATAATAATAATAATAATAATAATAATAATAATAATAATAATAATAATAATAATAATAGATGCATTTTAAAACAATGAATAACAGCAACACAGAAAGAAAGCCTTCTCTTTGATTGAAAGTTTGAGTAGATGAACAGGTAGCCGGTTCTTGGTGCGGAGAAGAAGAAAAACATACACCTTCTCTGAGCCAACAGCTCACTGACTGATAGCAAGCCAATTGTTATACATCTGATCTGGTAAATTTTTCTTTGGGTGAAACTGGAAGGGATAATAGATCATAGGACCAATCACTCACATCCTCGTCCTTGGTTGACCCTAAGGATTTGCTGATTGGAAATCTGGGCTACAGTTAATGCTGCGTGACACAGAATTAACTCTCACAGAGTCCCTTCCACAGCTGTTGCTAAGAGAGCAATGAAGCATTCCGTCATTGAGTTATATCAGTAATACATAATTTCTTGAAGCCCATTTTATGCTGTCAGTTTGAGAGACAGGACAGCCAGCTACACAAATGGAAATATTTTTCAAGAACCTGGGGCTTTCCTTTCTGACATATTTCAGATAGGGATGAATTTGCTTTGAGGCATAAATTCTGTGCTAATCGCCGAATACTCAGTTCTCTCACATCCCTTCCACAAATAGATCCCTAAGAATTAACTATGCTGTTGTTACGTGCTGTCAAGTCATGTCTGACCTATGGCAATTGTAGGAATGAGTGATCTTCAACATGTCATGTCCTCAACAGCCCTGTTCAGTTCTTGCAAATGTAGGGCTGTGGCTTCCTTTACAGAGTTAATCCATCTCACATTTGGTCTTCCTCTTTGCCTGTTGCCTTCCACCTTTTCCAGCATTATTATCTTTTCCATAGAAACTTGCTTTCTCATGATGTGGCCAAAGTAGGGCAGCCTCCACTTCAACATTTTTACCTCCAGAGATATGTCGGGTTTGGTTTTCTCTACGACAGTGATGGCAAACTTTTTAGAGACTGAGTGCCCAGACTGCAACACAAAACCCACATATTTATTTTAAAGTGCCAACACAGCAATGGGGGAGGGAGGAAGCGCTCCCATTGGGCTGCTGTGGGGAGGGGAGGGGTGAACTCTGTGTTGCGATGATGGCGCGCGTGCCCACAGAGAGGGCTCTGACTATCCTCTCTGGCATGCGTGCCATAGGTTCGCCACTACTGGTCTAGGACAGTGATGGTGAATCTTGGCACTCCAGATGTTTTTGAACTTCAATTCCCAGAAACCCTGATCAGCAGGATGGCTGACTTGGGCTTCTGGTAATTGAAGACCAAGAACACCTAGAGTGCCAAGGTTGGCCATCACTGGTCCAGGACCTACTTGTTTGTCTTTTGGGCAGTCCAGGGTAAAACTCCTCCAGCACCACATTCAATTTCCCCCCCTGTCAGCTATATTTATTTTCCAGCTTTTACACCTGTACATAGTGACAGGAAATGCAAGAGTGTGCATCATCTTGGTCACTTGATGATCTTTTCTATTTCTTGCATTGCTGCCTTTCTGAATACAAATCTCTTATCTTGATTTCTTGGGTGCAATCTCCATTTGGATAGATGATTGAACCAAGGTATACACATTCTTCTGTTATTTCAATTTCTTCAATGTCAATGTTACAATTGTGTAGCTCTTTTATAGTCATAGTTTTTGTCTTCTCAATCAACTACAGTCCTACAGTATTTTGTCATTTTCTTCTTTGGCTTTCCTTAAAAGTCTTTTCATCCCATTGTTGGTTTCTGCCAGTAAGATGATATCATCTGCATACATCTGAAACTAACACCAATCTTCATTCCTCCTTCATCTGAATCTAGCCCAACTTTCTGTTTGATATATTCTGCATAAAGATTGAACAGATAAGGGGATAAAATGTGCCCTTGTTTCACATCTTTGTCTATAGCAGTGATGGCGAACCTTTTAGAGACCGAGTGCCCAAACAGAGGGATGAACTCTATGCTGGGGGGAGGGCTGAAGTGTCCCCATTGGGTTGCTGGGCAGAGTGACGGGGTGAACTCTGTGCTGAGGGAGAGGAAGCACTATCATTGGGCTGCTGGGAAGAGGGGCAGGGCAAACTCTGTGCTGGGGGTGGAAGGACTCCCATTAGGCTTCTGGGAAGAGGGGTGGGGTGAACTCTGTGCTAGGGCAACAGTGCACATGCCCAAAGAGAGGGCTCTGAGTGCCCCCTCTGGCACGAATGCCATAGGTTCACCACCACTGGTCTATAGAGATCCATTCAACTTCCCCATATTCTTTCTCTTCTAATGGTCTAATCTTCTAATCTTTCTTTGGCTTCAATTTAGTTGCATCATTAACGGCAGAACTATTTGTTCTTGTTCTTTACTCTTCTGTACTATTTGACTGAGTGCTCTCTGACCTGGGAAAGTCATCTCTCAGCACGATCTCTTGTTTCATTTAAGTCTGTCTCGTCATAAGACTCATAAGGGCCTTCTTGGTCTTAGCCCCCACACTATGGAACCTCCTCTCAGTAGAACTACGCCTCCAGACCCAGTTGCTACCATTTAGGAAAGAATTGAAGACGTGGTTGGCAAAATGGGTCTGGGGGCCGGAATTGTCAACAAGCTCCCCTTTTGGCTTGTCTGAGGTTTTCCCCCTCCTGTAATTAATTTTTAAAGGTTTTTTAAATTTTATATTTGTTTTTAGATAATAGATATCATGGCGGGGGTGGGTGGGTAATCTTGTTATGTTTTTAATGGGGTTTTTAAAATTGTTTTACCTGTATATTGGTCTTAGTGTACACCGCCCAGAGTCCTTTGGATGGGGCAGTATATAAATTTATTAAATTAAATTAAATTAATTCATTGTAAGGAAAGTTCAGGATAAGTTTTACCATAGACACCTAAAAATTTTAGCTTCAGTATCACTGCCACTGCCTCCTCCAACAACGTCACCTTCAGCTACTACTGCTGCTCAGTAGCTTCCACCACCATCGCCACTGGAATGATCCAGTTTCTTCTGCTGGTGCAGTCATTATTTGCTGTGCAATTAAAAGCAGTTTCTTCCTCATCATGTGGTTTTGATGATAAAATGTGGAGCAGGAGAACCACTGTTTGAGCTCAAAAAAGAAGTTGTAACAAGGTTCCTCCTGGAGTTCTGATGAGGAGCAGTACCCACATCTTCTTAACATCTGACTTCTCCTGAGACTGTGAGTGCAACATTAAGTGTCTGTTTAACATTGCGCTTTGTGCAGCGCAGAGGGTCTGCCGCTGGCTGGTTGTTGCTGTTCAGGCACACAGTCAAGTTTGACCCTTTGTGACCCATGGACCACTGCATGCCAGGCACACCTATCCTCTACTATCCTCTGCAGCCAGCTCAATTCTAAGCCCATTGTGTCAACAATGCCATCTAGCCATCTCATCCTCTGCTGCCCCTTCTCCTTTTACCTTGATCTTTCCCAGCATCAAGGCCTTCTCGAGTGAGTCTTCTCTCCTCATTTGGTGTCCAAAGTACTTTAGCTACATCTTCAATATTTGTCCTTCCAAGGAGCAGTCAGGGTTGATTTCCTTCAGGATCAACTTATTTGATTTCTTTGCTGGTATCTGCCTACAGCAGGAGGAAGAGCCACAAACTCAGGCAGAAACCTTGGCTGATTAAGCTTTTTCATCCACCATCAGCTTCCCTCTGCCTCTGGCTGGTGTTTTTTTAATATATATATATATGTGTGTATATATATATATATATATATATATATATATATATATATATATATATATATATATATATATATATATATATATATATATATATATATATATATATATATATATATATATATATATATATATATATATATATATATAACCTATGACCTCACATGCTATGTGTAATATTGGGCAACAAGGGATCTCCAACTATTTCGGTCTTGGGCAGGTACTTTGGCATCCTCCCATGTCATTTTCAGGGACTTTAAATCTGCCATGAAAATTCTTAGCCATGTACATCGAGGGCATCCTCATTGTCATTTGGCATTAGGAAGAGTCCAACTTATTGCCACCTTAGGGATTCTGTTTTACTCCACACGAAAAATATGGCCTGCTATTTGGAGCCTTCTTTGTGTAACAATGTTATGTCATTTGCATGAGCCAAGTACTTTGGCTGGTACCTGCTGTAAATATACCTGAAGCAAATGAAGCCGGAGAATCTCCCTCACCCCATGGGCTGAGCACTTTAAGCATCACTGCCTGCATTTTATTTCAGGCGGAATTAACTATAGGGCACATAATATTCCACATCCGAATTATTATTTTTTTACAATCCTGCCAGCATTTTGCAATATGACTCAAAGGATATGAGACCTGCAAGGCTTGTATTGTGCAATTTCCTTCACAGTACAATGAATTAATTACAATATGTGCTGTACAGTAATTTGCATTGCAACCTAGCTTGAGTAATCATACCTCATCATGCAATTCACCAGCTGTATCTGACTTACTCATGTTTGTCTAATAACTCAGTTTATTAGAAAAACAAACCTTTGGACTCAGTCCACTCTTAAAGCTACCCATGTAACCTAGTAAAGGTCACCCTTGCTTGAAAGCCAGTCATGCCCAACTCTAGGGGTTGGTGCTCATCTCCGTTTACAGCCAAAGAGCCAACGTGTCTACCTCTTTGAATCAAAGTGCAACTACAGCTAAGAGGAGAGTGGAGTGGAGTAGTTAGAGGGTTGGTCTGGGACTTAAGGAGGGTTCTAGTCTCTCCATGATAATACCTGTCAAGCTCGGCTCCGGACAATACGGGACCTGCGCAGAACGGTTCTGTGCAGGTCGCTTCTACGCATGAGTAGAAGCCTTCTACACATCCCCTTCTGCACAGAACCCTTTTATGCATGCATAGAAGGGTTCTACGCATGTGTAGAAGGGTTCTACGCATGCGTAGAAAAAACCTGCACAGAAGGGATGCGCAGTAACTACTTTCTGCCCGCAGCCAAATTACAGGGTAGCAGCGGCTCCGGGCGGGATATGAAGAAAAGCGGTGCAAAAATACTGGGTAATTCCGGCCATTACGGGGAACTTGACAGGTATGTCCATGATCCATAAAACCCTCTGGCTGATCTTTGGTCCTGGTCCAATCCTTCAACGTTACAGAGTTGTGAGGAAGAGGAGAGTCATATCCTCTGGAGGAAGGTTTTGATGTAAATATAAATAATGATAATAACAGTAGCTGCAGCCGTAATGGTAGCCGTCGTCACACCTCCACCTAGAGTTGGTCTCATTGAATTACAATTTGCTTTATCTCACGAAAACCAGGACTCAGTGACACTGCCTGGTGGGGCTTAATATTCTCAGAATCTGGAGCGTTCAGGAATATGTTTCTCAACCAGCCAGGCCCCCTGATCAGATGTTTGAATCTCACCTCATATAGGAATTAACAGTTGAGAGAGGGCAAAGGAGAGCAGTAACAAACTGTAGGTTTTATGCCTTGAAGAGGGTCAGTAGTATCCTCTGGAAGGCCACACTGCCAACAATGTGATAGGTATGAAAGTGGAGATGGATCCGATCTACTTTTCCCTGCCTTTTGGCTTGCAGCTCATCAGCATAGAATTTCTGGAAATAACCTTTGCTACTCACTTGTTTCCTAGGAAACCATGGCCCATAATGCAACTCAATTTTTCTCCTACTATGTGAACCCAGTTGCCCTTTAAGGTCAGTCAGGAGAAACTGGCTCAAACTACCGTTTATATATACAAAGAGAATACCACTGAGAATGTAGGCTTGCGTTTTCTCAATTATCGTTCTTGATCTTTGAAATCTGTCACTCAGGAAGCTCATTGCTCATTCAGGTGAGCAACAAATACCCATCTTCAGAGATTGATTACATATATTTTTGCACATTACATATATTTTTGCACATTGTTCATCTTGTAGATTATCTTTTACTTTTGCATATTGTATTATATTGACATTATAAAAACTTCAAGAATAAAATCGTGGTCTAAATAAGATCAAAGGGACTGTGGTGGCTTAGTGGTTTAGATGCTGAACTTGATGATTGGAAGGTCAGCAGGTCGAGACCCAGTGCTTCACGACGGAGTGAACTTATTTATTTACAGGTGAAACTCAGAATATCGTGCAAATGTTCATTCAGTTCAGTAATGCAACTTAAAAGGTGAAACAAATATATGAGATAGACTCACTACATGCAAAGCGAGATAGTTCATGCCTTACTTTGTTATAATATTGATTCTCATGTAACCCATAATCATCATATAATCTCATGTACGCTGCACGCCATGATCATCACAATTATAATGAATTAAGGCATGACATCTCTTGCTTTGCATGTAGTGAGTCTATCTCATATATTTGTTTCACCTTTTAAGTGAAATGAATGAACATTTGCACAATATTCTAATTTTCCGAGTTTCACCTGTATTTATTTATTCAATTTGTTTAGCTGCCCCAATCAACATGCGACTCTGGGCGGCGTACATAAAATCCCCAACGTCTCTATCCCAGCTCCTGCCAACCTAGCAGTTTAAAAGCAAGAAATTGCAAGTCGATAAATAGGTACCATTTCGGTGGGAAAGTAAACAGCGTTCCATGAACTCTAGTGTCTAGGCATACCTGACACATATCCACAGAAATATCTGCAAACGCAATCAGCGCTGGCTCTTCGGCTATAATTGGAGATGAGCACTGAACCCTAGAGTCGGATATGACTGGCTTTTGAGCAAAGATGACCTTTACCTTTACCTAAATAAGACCAAAAAAATAGAAAAATAAAAATAAAGGGAAGTTAGCTGGCAAAGATTAACAGAAACCTATCATAAAAGGACAGATCACTACAAATCATTATTACATAAGAACTATAATAAAAATGCAATATATTATGCTATTTTCAAACTAACCCAGGAGAGTACTGATTCAAATAAACACAAGAGATATAAAAAACCAAGGCATATGACTGATATGCATGACCAAATAAAACTCACTCATAAAAATAATCATATTTTTTCTTCTTCCATTACTGTTGCTTGGTTGCAATAAAAACACAAACATAGTGTCAAGTCACAGCCTTAAGGCTACACCAGTTTATTGATGGAAAACACAGTGATTTGTTGCCAAACAATTAAATGATGAAAATTTATTCCCTTAACTATTCATGTTATGTTAAGGGTTAGAACTTATGACTTTACGTACAGCTGCTCTATACAACAAGGGCTACAAAACAGTGAAAAGTTCACACTCACTCAAGTGACTGCCATGATGCTGGTTAATCACTGTCGTACTCTAGCCAAAAGAGCTACAAAATTCAGGTTTTCACTGATGCTGTTTGGTCTGGTCCATCATTTTCTCTCTGTCTGTGATTCCTTGTTATTACTAAATAGCTGCCTACATCTTGCATCAGGCATAAAGGTAAGCAGCACAGAGAACCATAGAATGACAAAAGAGTTTTGTGAAGAAGAAAGGCAGTTTTCTGAGAGCTAGGGGGAACCTAGCAATGGAAGGTGCTCCAAAGAATGATTCTCACAACAACTGAGTAAGTCATGAACCTTCTGACACAACCAATATCCCAAGATGGAAGAATATGAAAATGAGCACCTATGACCCCTAAGGTGCAAAACAGAGTACTGTATATGAGAAGAGACTGGTCATTTTGTCCGAATCTCCTGATTTATATTTTTTCATCACTCTCTCCCTTCTAAATAACATAAAACTTCTGCCTTTGGCAAGAGTATGAACATTTTCTGCAGGCCAAAGAGTAAGAACTTAAGAGCTTTCCTCCTTTGACTCTTAGCAGAGAAGATGACGATGACGATAACAATGACAGTGATGACGAGGGCTACACAGTTTAGATCTTTTCCTGGGATCCACAGTGGAGAATCAAACTTTCCAGCATCTACCTCTTCAGTCAGATAGCTAACACAATAATATTTTCAGCCAAGCAATCATTAAATGACAGGGTGAATGCACTTATAAATCTGGGGATCTGTACATCACATGAAGTCTTAGAAAAGGAACAGCAGTTCTGATTGCCCAGATAACAACTTGGGGAAGGCATTTTACCACCTGGCTGCTAAGATATAGTAAAGGACAGTGATGGTGAACCTTGGTACTCCAGGTTTTCTTGGACCTCAATTACCAGAAAGGGCAATTGAAAGGATACACAGAAAGAGCCTCCTCAAAGATTATGGTATTTTTGAACCACAATCAGGTCTATCCTGGTAATGGCAACTGTCAGGTGACAGGAGCTGTAGAATGAACCCACCAAAAGGTGCCTTCATTTTGGCAGTTTCATGTCTGGCCTAGATATAGAAGAAGAAGAATTACCAGAAGCCCCAGTCAACACTCCTGCTGATCAGGGCTTCTGGGAATTGGGGTTCAAGAACACCTGGAGTACCAAGGTTTGCTATCAAAATTAAATTAAATTAAATTAAATCATTGGTATAGGAGATGTGGACAAGCAGTAATATAATAGGGTTCAGAAGCCACCAGTAAGGTTGCTGATGCTATTGAGCCACACTACGAAAAAATGCTTTAAGTCTTTGCACTACCATTTTAGGCCTTTCATTTTTTAACTCTTGAAAATATTTAATATGTAAAGGCAGTCCAATTGGGTTGCACTCAATGCTGAGGGATTTTTTTTTCAAAAACTCTTTTGCTGCTTTCATGCCAAGTACATTTACTGTCCTTTTAGCATCTCTAGTATTCTATGATCATAGACAACATAATAGGTCTGAGATGCTGATCTATAAAATGCACCCTGTTTATATGCCTTCATCTAATTGCTTGTACTAATTCAGTGTTTGGGGTTAACAAGTTGAAGGAACATTAGGTCATCCTTTGAATCTAAAGGCTATTTTGCTATGAGTAAGCAACACCACAATTCAAAATAGTAGCCCCAATCCTTCTTAACTCATGATTCGGTTTTTTATTCAGATTACATTCCAGCCTGGCCACACCTCTATTGATGTGGTTCTTACCTTTGGTTGGGGGAGAACTGCCTGCATCTTGCAGGCCAAAAAAGGAGGGATATTTCACACATCACTGTTTTGGGGCCGTGGTCGCTCAGTGGTTAAGAAGCTCACCTTGTTAGCTGGAAGGCCGGCAAGTCAGCAGTTCGAGACCCAGGTACTGCATGATGGATTGAGCACCTGTCTCTGTCCTAGCTCCTGCCAACCTAGTAGTTAGAAAGCAAGACATTGCAAGTAGATAAACAGGGACCACTCTAGTGGGAAAAGATCTTGGAGACATGAAAGGAGCCTCATTCGGGCATCCCCTAAGCGGAGTTCCTCTGGCAAAAATCCTTTAAATCCAGAATAATTTCTGACATGTAATAACAATAACTAATAATAACAATAGACAACAACAACAATCATCATCATCATCATCATCATCATCATCATCATTATCACTGTTTTGACCTGCAGCCTTTTCTAACATGGCCTGCAATGAAAGACCTTGGGAACTGTTAACCCAAAATACCTAAGGCTCATAACATGCATTGCCCTGGTGTAAATTGTGGGCCATTATCCAGTTCTTCTTTACTTAGCTGATTCCCCACCATCAATGGTTCCTATTATTAGTGATGAGTTAGAATTTCTTTTCTTTTTTTTACTTCAACTTCCTCAATACCCCATCTAGCACAACCAGTAGAGATGCCAATGTGGGATATTTTGGGAGTCATAGTCCTAAAAAATTGATTTTGCCAACCTGTGCTTCCTGTTGAATATCTTCTTCTCCCGTCTCACTAATCAGGTATTTGTCATTTACACTTCTTCCTTCTGGTAATTAGCCCTATGATTTAGAGCCTGTCTACTAGGGGCATTTGCAGTGTTTCACACTGAAAATCTTCTTATCTGTACTGCAATACATTTTAGCTCTTATATGAGCAACCCTTCTGTCCACAATGGAGATATTTATTCTCCTGTGGCAAAGGATCACACTGTTCATTAGATTGCTTCTAAAGATTGTCTCTTTCTGAGAGGAAGTGGAGGATTTCAAGATAAAGCATTCTTATTCTGCTTTCTTCCTTTTGGAATTTTCTCTAACTGCAGTGCATGCATATGTGTGTGTGAGAGAGAGAGAGAAAGAGAGAGAGCACTTTTGCGTAGGTAGTCAGTTCAGGCTACCTGCTGGACATATGACGGGAGCCAGCTCCTGCTACTTTTTGACATCACCAGTTTTCTTAGAAGTAGATTTACATAGTTGACTGCAACTCATATCTGAGAATGCATTTTTTTTCATGAAGCAGGAAAAATGTCACTGGTGTGAATTTGTTTAACAGGGTCACTTCATGGCAAGGAGTAGATTTACCTAAGGTTTACTCATGAGCAAGAAGCCGATGGCAGCTTTCACTCAGTGGGCTGGGACGGCATTCCTTTTTTTGGTTCAAAATTGTAAGTGACATGGCAAAACAGCAGAACAACTGCCTAGCATAATACTCCTGGAATTGGAGAAAAGTTGTCTCAGTGAAAGTTTTTGAAAAGGTTTTTCTGTTGTCCATTTTAACATTACAACACACTGCATACATCACAGGGTTGTCACCTCTCATAACATCACCCACAGCTCCATTCGTGTATGAACTGACTCTTCAAGCCAGGGGCCAGGTCATGCTCTCTCAGTCAGCTTTGAGGGCCAGACAGCCATTTTGCCCTGCCTGCACAATGGGGTGTGGCCATTTTGTCCCCAACAGCTTCGAAGGGGTGGCCATTTTGTTTTCTTCATACCATTGGAGGATGGCGGGCGACATGAAATGGCACCGTGGGCCGGATCCAGCCCATGGGCCTTAGGTTGGGAACCACTGATCTACAGAATGGAATAATTAGTGCATCAAAATAACTGCAGCATAGTGTTGTGTCAGAAAGTAGCAAAAGTTATTAGAGTCCGGGTCATAGGCAGCTGGCAGGTGACTCAAATGCTAGCACCAAAGGCAGTCAGGTAACAGGCCAAACTGTAACCATATTTCAGTCTAGAGTCCAAAACCAAATCATGCCAGGGAAGCAGGATTAGTCCAAAAAATGAAAGCGTAGTCCAAATGAACCAAAAGTCAGATGACCAGGAAAACAGACAAGGCAGAGTATCTCCAGGGGCTGGAGCAGGGCAAGGATGAACTTCCAGGAGCCAGGAGCTATGCAAGGCATAGCAACAGTCCATAGGAACCAGGAACAAAACAGTCTTCAAGAGCAGACAAAGCAGGAGATCTGGAAACTAGGAACAAGGCAAGAGATCATCCAGAAACAGAAACAAGATGGGAGATCCAAGAGCCAAGCCAAGTATCTTCAAGAACTAGAACAAGGCAAAGATAGAATTCAAGGAGAAAGCATCCAGGCAAGGTAAAACAACAATCTACAGCAGGGGTGGCCAACCTTGGTGTCACAGGTGTTCTTGGACTTCAGTTCCCAGAAGCCCTAATTAGCAGGTGTGCTTACTTGGGCTTCTGGGAATTAAAGTCCAAGAGCACCTTGGGCACCAAGTTTGGGCACCCCTGGTCTACAGGAACCAGGAACATGGTAGAAGTCTTCAGAAGTAGGAATCAGGAACAAGGAGGAGTTCTTCTAGAAACCAGGAACAAGGCAACAGATCCAGGAGCCAAGCAACTGCAAGTCTGCCGATCTCTGTTGCTGAGGCAGCTTCTGGGAGAAAGGGGCAGTTCCTATACAGCTAAGCCACCCAAGGACTCCAAGCAGAATTTTTTGAAAGTCTGGAACTTTCCCCGCAGCTCTCAGTTAGGAGTCAGCATTTGCATCAGGGTGAGGGTCCAGTCCTGCAGGACTTACAGCGGCTGTTCCCTGGCTGAGGGCTTTGGTTCTGCAGGACTTAGAGGAGTAGCTGCAAATCTTGACAACAGTAAAAAGAGTTAAAAAAAGGTAGAACAGATTTCTTTAATTCAAAACATGTGTATGTGCCATAATTTGTGTCAATCCAAAAAATGACCAAAATAGTGAGCTATGTGCCAGTGTAGAAAGGCTGTTAGTTGCCTCCATCCCTGAACATCTGCTTAAATCCTATTCAGCTGTTTATCAGAGCTCATGGGATGAGGCAAAATGCAATGTAATTCTCATGATTGCTGTAGTAACTGGATCACCACGTTCCACAAATCCGCTAGACTGCTATAATTATTCGATGCTAAAATGGACCAGAGTAAATCTCAGACGGCACAGGGAAGATAGAAAATCAATTGCCATCCATTTCAAGGAAAAGCAAAATATTGGATGATTCCTGTTGTTCAACATGGGAGGTGCAATTATAGCAGGGTCACTAAATCAATGGATCTTATGGAGGAACTGACTTGCAAAATTCCTACTGATTCAATGGGCCTGCTCTACAGGCAACTTATACTTGAAGCAAGAGGATTTCAGCAAATTGATTATAGAGCAGGCATTCTCAACCTATGGCCAGTGGGCCAAACCCGGCCCCTGAAGACTTTTCATCCATCCCCTGACATCCTCCTCATTACTACTGCTGCCTGGAAGCACCGAAAACCAGCAAAAATGCATGAAATCTCGTGAGTTCTTGCCAAAATCTCACAAGATCTCACCGAAATCTCACAAGATCTTGCTGAAATCTCACATTTTTGCACAAGAACTCACGCGGAAACACATGACTGGCCAACGCAGCCATTCTGAGGGGAGTGATCTGGCCCCCACCCAAAAAAGGTCAAGAAAGCCTGTTATATAGAGGTAAACTGGTTCCTGGATTCCTCCTGTTATTGTGAACACACTGAAAGGGGGTCGGGGGGAGAATCTATATTATATTATCTCTTCCCATTCATATCTATTTGGGAACCACATATGGTGATTATAGAAACAAAGCTAGTATGCAGATTTGATAGGAAGTAGCTTTTCCAATCCATGAACAAACTGCAATAACAACAAATCCCAAAAAGTTTGACAGTAAAAGAAAAAACATAGAAAATTAAGCCTGCTTTCATCAGATTGAGAACTAAACTGTTGCATTGTCACTGAAACTGTAACAGAAACATTCACAATCTAACCTTGGTTTATTGTAGCATGCAAAATGCTATTTATTTGTTTATATTGCAGTCCTCAGAGTTGTCAGGTTAGTTAACTGCCACAGGACACTTGGCATTGAGTTGCTGGCTGTATGGTTTACTCTATTACCATAGTAGGATAACCTAGCCAGACATGCAGAAGAAACCTACAAAATGAATTATTTATATTTTGTACATTTGAAACACAATACAATGCAAACAGAGTTCTTTAAACTGTCTCATCTGCTCATTCTCTCTGGTGAAAATCAGAATGGGGAGTTTACTTAAGGAATCTGCATTACTAACAGCATTATGCACGTCAAGTAGAGTAGCCTTCTGAATTAGTTTACCAGGGACAATTCTCTATTTTAAAAGCCATCAGAGGATGATACTATATTTGAAGGCATATTTTATTTGAAGGATGTCCTTGTTCTGATTGCCTTTGAGTGAAACCTGTTATGAGATCATTTTAGTCATTGTTGCCCCCCCCCCCCCGCAAAAAAAAAAGACTCCATACAGGGATTGTGGTAGACTCATATGAAGGATTTATAAATTATTAAATTCAGAATGTGATTCACAAAATAAATTAAGGATAAAATGGGAGCAAACACAAACATTTTAGATATAAATTGGAAATCAATATGGAAGAGAAGGATTATGAAAACAATGTCCGTCAGAATTAAGGAACATAATTATAAGGTGTTGTGGAGGTGGTACTTGACCCCGGTGAGATTGAGTCAAATTGATAAATCTAAGAATAATTTATGTTGGAGATGTAAGAAAGTGGGGTGTGTGGGGACCTACTTACACATGTGGTGGGATTGTGAGGTAATAAAGGGGTTTTGGGATGACATTGAAAAGGAAATGGTGGGATTAATTGGAGAGGAAATAAAATTGGGATCGAGTACAATCATGTTAATAAATCTGGAGAAAATTAATTTGGATAAAGACAAAAAGGATTTGTTATCGAATATGATGACGATGGGGAGGCTTTATATTGCAAGGAAGTGAAAGAATGATGAGAGCATTAAGCTGGAGGAATGGTATAAGGAAATGTGGCAATTGGCATGGAATGATAAATTAACATGGGAATTGAAGGAAAAGAAAGGGTTAATTAAAGAAAATAGAATTTGGAAACCGTTTGTGGAGTACACTCTTGGAAAAGGTGGAGACTGTCATCCAGTACCAGATCAAGAAAAGTTTTGGATGCAATAAAGTATGCCTGGGATATGCCGCATCCTCCTGGGGCTTTGTATATATCACAGGGTGGAGTTAATCATGAGGAGTTAATCGTGATAAAAAGATTTTTCTTTTGTCATAAAGGATGTATACTTTAAGTATCTTAGATATATTGTATAAGGTCTAGAAAATATCATTTAAAATTTGGGGAAGTTAATATAGCAGGGTTGATTGGAATATTTCTTTTTTTTTTCTTCCCTGATGAGCATAAATATAGTAATATCATAAGGTGCTTAATAATTGTTAGAATGAGTTACATGTCTTTTATATGTTTTCTCTCTTTCTTTTTTCTTTTTCTTTATATTTTAATTGTATATTGTACGTATTGTTTTATATGTTCATTTTTGCAAAACTTAATAAAATTATTTTTAAAAAAGCCTCATATGAAGAGTACTACTTTGACTAGACTGAACACACTTGTGGTTTGGCTTGTTCTCTCCCACTGTGGTTGGCCAGTAAGATGCCTCTAGGAAGGCTACCAAGAGAAAACTTTAACAGAGAGATATTTTCTCTTTGTGTGCTCTCTTGAAAACAAACATCTTTTTCTTCCTTTCAGATTTTAACTTCTTGCTTCTTAATCCTCATTACAATCAAAAGTACATCACAAATCTATATCAAAATATCATTTGATGAGGAAGATAAAAGGACCCTCCAACCCAAGTTCTGTTAGAATCACATGCTGGGGCTATCAAAGGTAGACACAGTGTAATTGGCGTCACTGTAGTAGAAATAACTCATCTTTACGATCAGAAAAAAAATACAGGAAAAGGCTCGCATTGGCAAGACATTTCAAAGCATTGAGAAGCACAAAGTCATATTAATTTCAGGATAAATGTGTCTGTCTGAATTACACATCGTTACTATGGCCACATGGAAAAAAAAGTTGTTTTGTCTCTGTTCTTAGCTTTCTGTTAGGTGTTGTCCTTTGGAGAGTCACAAGGTCACTACCAGAGATCGTAAAGAGGAGAGACTTTGAAAACACTATTATTTTTTACCCCTTGGGATGATAACTTCTAGAATCCTTCCAGGTGATGTGATCTGTGGCCATACTAATTTGATGGGATTATGGGAGCAATCATAAATAGGATTTTTCCCCAAATTCTGGAATATACCATAGAAGATAGATCTTGCTGCTATGGTGGAAGTAATAAGAAAGAGGGTAGTTGGAGGCCTCTGTGTGTTCTGCTTGTTCTGCTGTGATAGGATTGGAGGAAAGGATGGAGAGAGTTCAAGTGAATGGACTATCAGTGTAACCAAAATGTCTGCACCATGGAAACAGGCTGGACACATATACACCTTTTAGAGTAACAGCAATGTACTAACACTGGATATAATTGGAAGGGGGCTTTACATCCTAATGTGATTTTCCTTTACCACTAATTTGATTGGTAAGAGTTTTCTTCCACCTATGGCTCCCGCTACCTTTCCCTATTATAGTTGGTTCCGATGTGTTGGTGATAGCTCTACTTTCTCTGACCATGGTCCAAACAACAAACATGGAGCTTTTCTCCACTTGCAATTATGCTTTTTCTTGCTAAGGGTGGATAATTGTTAGAATGAATGGAGGAAAGGACATGGAATATACTGGAAAGAGGGTGAAATGGTTGAATTCATGGTTAATAGTTATACAATTTTAAAAGCCTATTATAGTTGTCCTGGGACACTAGTAAAAAGAGTAATATGGGTAAAAGCATTCCAAATGCTCTACAGATTCAAGTACTTTTTTTAAAAAAAAACTGAACTTCTTTCTGTCCTCAAAAAGCTTATTTTTCCCTAGCACATTATAGTTGTCAGACCTTTTTGTAGGGAGAAAAAAGCAGCAGAACATTAGTTATTTAAAAATAGGATTTTTATCACGTGGTGAATTTTTAGTGCAGTTCTCCAGGAACCAGATCCATCTGTCTTATTCTAAACTGGACATTAAAATCATGTACATGTAATTGTTAATACTTATTAATTGATGGTTGGAAGCATTCCATCAGTTGTCAGTGCTTACTTAAATACAGAAGCCTGAAAATTAGTTCTCATATTTGCCTTTTAATGAGGGACTGTAGAAAACTGCACTTGTTTGTACTTGCAATAAGTCACTATAGTTCTTCTGATGATCATTGCAAAAAGCTTTGGACAGTGGACCAAAATTCTAGGCTTTCTCATCTTCCATATTTAAAGCAAGAAGACATCTTCTGCCACCAGCTCTGCCACCATATAGCAATCTGTTCCCTTTTCATGCCTGAAAAAGCAGGGAATATCCTGGCTGTTTTTCAGCCTTCTTCATTCTGATGGTTACTACTCTTCCTCACCCTGGGATGTGAAAGAAGAGGATGGATTTTATTTTACTAAAATTTTCATCATACTTTAAACTATGTAAGCCTTCTAGACATCTTATGACCCTGTACTTTTAAAAGCTGGTCACATACAGTTCATCTTTCCCCCTCAAAGAATTGCAAAATAAGTGTAAAGATAGGTTAAGGGAGGCATTCGCAACCTATGGTCCACAGGACAGCCCCAGCCCCAGACACCATTCCATCCAGCCCTCCATGTGATTTGCCACATTTTCAGCAGCTTAAGAGCAGCCTACAGCATTCCCGAGTAGGGGGGAACAGTTGCTTGTTGGGTCATTACCAGAGATGGCCACTAGAATGTGAAAAATGCAGTTTCCCATAGGAATGCACTACAAACCAATTTCAAGCCCAAAAAAAACCTTAATGAGGCAAGCTGAGTCACGCATGCTTAGAAGGTTCCTTTTGTTTACCTATGTGTGTGTAGGTGGTGAGAGTATTTTTTAAATAAGGGTTTATCCATCAGCCCCCTCTTTCTTATTCTCCATACTAGCATACTACTGGCCTTTAAGGAGAGCCATTACAAAATCTGGAATTGTGCTTCTTGGGCCTCCTGCGAAGCATTGCCTTCTGCATAGTCCTGAGGGAGTTCAGCAGGTCTGGAATTTTGCAAAAGTGCTTTCTTAAAAGCCTCCCCTTTTCTTCTTCCACAAGGGATGCATTTGTTTAGTTGTTCTGTTTTTGCTTTGTTTTGTGTGTGGTTTTTTTTTGTATTATCTGATATTGTTTGTATACAACCCAGAGTGAGAAATTTATAAATAAATAAATAAATAAATAAATAAATAAATAAATAAATAAATAAATAAATAAATAAATAAATAAATATTCTATTTTTAAAAAATAATCCGGCCTCCGAACAGTCTGTAGGAGCTTTACCCAGCCCCTGGCTTTAAAATGTTGAGAACCCCTGGTTTAAGGGGGTCAAAATTTAATAAGGTAAGAAGTAGGATGAGTTTGATTGATCCATTCAATATCCCACCATTCCAATAAAAATAATGCTCAAGGCAGCTGACAATAATAAAATCTGTTATTGTTCAGTCGCACAGTTGATTCCGACCCTTTGCGACCCTATGGAATAAAATACCAATACAATTATACAATAATTAGAATATTAAAGACAATCTAAGAACATGTCAATAAAAAAGAATGCTGTTGCTGTTCACTACAAGATACTATTTACCACCAACAAATGTTCAGAACTTTTTTAAAGGAAGTTCACAAAGTGATAAAAGGCTGGAATATAGAAGCCGAGTCACTAAGCATCAGAGAAAATGTGCACTAAGAGTACTTGAGTGGCCCAATTGCATTCCTCATTGCCAATACAATAGCTGGAAGAAAATGTGCCTTATGCAAGGATAGAAGGAAAGTATTCTGAATTTCTAGCTGGAAAAGTTGTCCATTTAAAGTCTTTGAGGAAAGTGATTTTGCAGTGACAGAACCTCTATTGCGTGGTGGTGGGGTGTGTGTGCTTATTTCCAGAGATTAGAAAATGCCATGCTGAGTATGAGATTTTTGAGAGCTGTATTTTTTTTAAAAAAAGAAAGTTCTCTATTCTATACCGTTTATGCAGCACAAATAAGTATGCGTTATCAAAGAACTGATCAGAGATGTGACGTTGAGTTTTGAAGTACAGGTATTTATCATGACAATGCTCATAACCGTCTTGCTGAAAAATTGCCTCAGAATGTTGGTCATCTACACAGGAGTTTGTCCGACTCCTGCTGGAATGATTGCGAGCACTCTATAAAATGATATTTTTGTTAGAGCCATGTCAGCTGTCCCTAATGCACACCCTATCGATCCCAGGGTGGTCTAGAATAGGAGGCTACTGTTTACTTGGGACTATTAAGGATTGTTCTAGGTAAACACACTGTCTTGATGTGCAATCTGCTAGATCACAACAGTATTAATTTACCAATATCAGGAAATGGCTTAATAACTTTTGGATATTGGCAAATTAATCACTTTGCCTGCTTTGAAGAGAACAGGGAAAGTAAAAAAAGAATTATTTTTCTGATTAAGACAATTACAGATACAATATGACAGTGATAAAAAGCATTTTAAAAAAATATCTTTGCCTTGTTGGTTGAGAAATCATCCACAGCTAAGTCACCACCACAACAGGGGAAAATATTTTCCACTTTCCCTACCCTCTACTAAGAAGGGAAAGTGATTTGACTACCAATATCTGGAAGTGGCTCACTTATTAAGCCACTACCTGATGTTAGCTGCAAAATAGTGCTAATGTAGCCTCACCCTTTGTTAGTTTAGTTAGACTGATTGGCTGTAGACATCAATGATTGTTATTCTGTTCTCATCATCAGAATCAAAGAAATCAAGTTGGTTCTCTTTTCTTTGACAGCCTTTCAACATAATCATGTTTTCTGCCTGATTGTTAAGTCTGTAGGTAAATATGTAAGCTAAATAAGAACAATTGTGAATGGATTAACATCCAGCCTGTTACTGGATCAGTGAACGATTATTGCTCATGAACAACTTTTCTTTAAAACTCATGAGTGTTGACAGAATCAATCACTGGCATAGGATGGACTTGTCATCACAAGTCATTCTGAGATGGATATGTAGATGCATGTCATGTCCTGCTCTGAAACAAAGAAAAACAAAATAAAAATGTCAAAAATCAAGAGTAATCTCTTTTGCTTGGTTTATCCAAATAATAGATCGGGTGGGGGTGGGGTAGATTTTTCTTTTGAGAAACCAAAAGTACAAGATTGTTAATCTAATTAATCAAAGTATAATAAATTGAGAAAAAGATTAAATTAAGGGCATATGAATCTTGGTGGCTGGTCTGCATAAAACACAGCAACATGGTTTAGGGTTAATACAGCCAATGATGGCATCTACTATCAGCCAGAAGGAAAAGAGTATGAGGAGGAGGTTGTATTATTCTTAGTGTTCCATATCTTGAGGCCTTAAAGCTGGATCTTGGCAAAGTTGCTGTTTCAGATGTTAAACTGCGGATTCCCCATGCCCATCTGGCATGGAAACGGTCCTTGCAGAGGCCACTTTGGTGAGAAGGCTCCTGGCCGTGGGCTCTGCGGGCAGAGAAATTAAGGGGGGTGGATTAATGATAGGGTTTGATTCACCCAATTCCTTGACCTGACCAGTGGTTCTGCTGAGAGAGCGAATATCTAACTCCGTTACCCATTAAGGTAATCACTCATCTCCAAGGAGAGCCTAATCCTTAGTGCAAATAGAAGCCATATTTACTCTGGCGTAAGCCTCAGACAATAGTTTTCCTCTGTCAGTGTTTGCCCTAGTTAATTAACTTCCCCAAGAGAGGTTCTCAATTAACCTGGGTAAATGGGTGATGTGATTTTCTGTCAGATGACCATTCTACCATGCGCAGCCTTGAACATAATATATACTGATGATTTTCCCTCAATAAATCACTGGTCTTCGCTCCATCTTGCCTCGTGTCGTTCCTTTGACCAGTCTCCTCCGGGACCTCAAGGGCCGCTTTACGGCCCCGATTCCTACATCTGGTGACCCGCGATGTGATTTACTCGAGAGTAAGCGACCCCCGAGCGGTCTACTCGAGAGTAAGCGAGCAGCTCGGTCCGGTTCTCATCCCGGAGGACAGCGCGGCAGCCCGGTCGGTAAGCCAGCCGATCGGGAAGACGGCCCAAGCGGCGAGGCATTACAGAAGAGGCATCCTACAGCTTGCTCCCGACTTTCGCGGCGGCTTGCAGGTTACGGAAAAACGCGTTCCGCTCAGGGTCAGCTGTGAACCCCTGACAGCGCAGAGGCCACCGAGGGCCCGTGGCAGCAGTCCACGCTCCGAGCTCTACCCAGAGAATCGTCTCCAAAGCCTATTACCTTGCCCAAAGATGCGTCGACTCGTCCCGAGGAGGAAACTTCGGAGGACCCACGCAGGTAATATGGGGACCTGTCCTCAGCGACAGCGTCCATCCGCTAGCCAAAGAACTTATGAGCAAGAGTTCAGAATCCTGGCCAGGGTAAATCAGTTACGCTTTCACAGTGGAGAGCTAGCGAGACTTTTGGTGTACCTAAGGGAACACTGCCTGCTTTGCCCAGAAGTAGGTACGTTAACCCTTAAGCTTTGGGATCAGATAGGAGACTGCATTCAGCAACCCCCGAAAGCTCCAGAGGGCATAATTTGCACATGGAGCAAATGTAGGAAGCTCTCAGTAGAGGATGACCCAGTCCGGATAGAGACCCAGAAACCCCCAGCGCAGTCAGAACCATCAGCCCCAAGGAGTCTCTATCCGTCATCTCAGCTTAAGCAGGGCAGGGTAGGGAGCATTCCCTCAGTGAGAGCTGCAGACATCACTGAAGGAATTCATGGCATGAGAGGCCCTGGCGCTTCTCTGACAGTTAAAAGTTCCCTGCCAATTAAGAACTCCATTCAGCGCAGGGGTGAGGAAGATCCATTCACGGGGAAATTGCCAGTGGCACAATTAGCTAGCGCCCAACTGCTGTGCTCAGCCTATCTGAAGGCAGACACACGCTCAGGCAGGGCTGCTCAGCGCCCACTGCTCACGGAAATCTGCACGGCCCCTGGCCACGCAGGGCTCCAAAGCAGACCCATTACCATACTCAGGCGCAGAGCAGTGCCAAAACCCCAAGGCGCCTGCTTCCAGTGTGGTAAAATGAGACACCTTAGAAGAGAAAGCCAATCTAGACCAGGCAGATCTTCAAAAGGTTGTCTTAATGCCAAATGGCCACGCTGGCATGCATCTGGCCCAGGCTAGAAAGGAGGCAGCCATCGCCCTGGCTATGCCAGAAGAACCATCCCAGCAATAGTACCCCGAGTTCCCCCAGGGCACAGGCAGAACCTACTTGTCTCACCTTGGAGTAGCCCAGAGAAACTCGCCCCTAAGTAGAAGCACCCAGATGGTTGTAAATAGCCAGCTGCGTATAAGTCATCTCCTCATGTGTAGGATAGAACGCTGCAGATCAGGGGAGGAATGTGCGAATGCGTAAATAAATGTGTGTATGCGTGGTGCACCACTGAATGTATGACTGCAAGAACTGTGTATGATTGCAAAAGCCTTGTCTCTATGACCACAGTATGACTGAAAAAGTGTTCCTTGTGTGTAACTGCGTGGTAATGTCACTGTGAAATATGTGTTAAACAGTTTGCACTCTGCTCATGGGCAGGAACTATTTAAAGTTTGAGAAAGCAGGATGTACAAAACCCTTACAAAACCCTTTGCCTTGTCCGCTTAGCAGCTTAAGCGGGAGAGAGGGGGGGGGGAATCCTAACCTGCAATAGGGCAGGGTGGTTCCCCCTTCTTCCCTTGAGACTTTTCTCTTTGTCAAAGGATTAAGCCACTCTTGGAAACCGGTTTTGCAATCCTTGCCACTCAGGAAAACAGATTTTTCTTTTCAGAAGCGCGATCTGAAAACAAAAATCACTTCTATGAGTTTTCCTCACTAGATCATAAGCTATGGGGCCCCTCCCTACGCCTGTGTTCCTCAAACCCCAATCTCTGTGTTTTAAGGTTTTTTGAATGTCTCTTAGCGTCTTGAAGTCACGTATCTCACTAGGAGTGAGAGAATTGCATTGTCTTCATGTGTGTACTGTGTTATCATCTTGTAACCTCAGTTCTCAACCTTTTAAAGTCAGGGGCCAAGTTCCGGGGCCTCAGGCAGCTCTGGGGGTCCAGACAGTCATCCTGCTCTTCCTTCGCCACACAGCCCTTCTTAGCTTGGTGGGGGTAGTGGCAGAGCAACGTGGGCTGCTTCTGGCCCACTTGCCCACGTCTGGCCGCAGGTTGAGAATCGTTCTAACTCTCCTTCATTCTCTTAAGGAAGATACTGTTCTGGTATTTTGACTTTAATCTGTGCAAAGTAACTCACTCATTGTACCCCTTTCACAGGAAAAAGCACGCAAACATTCTTGCGCTCTGTATATTCAGAAAATGCTTACCTTTTTTACAGGAACAAAATTCCTCTCCAGGCCTTAATTGTAACCAATTTATTTATTTCTACAGCCTTACATTCCTTCCTTTCACATGCTCCAGAGTTAATTACTGATAGGGATTTCTTAACAGGAGGACCCGGTTGTCTTAGTTACCTGACCTAATCTGATTTCGTTATGATAAGAGTTGTTGCATTCTCATTGTGCTAACTCCTGACTTGTCTTTCCTCCTTTCCTCCTTTCGCCAGTGGAACTCCCTGCTGGAAATGTTTAACTTGTGTGTCTTTTCATTTTTTGTGTATTATTTCCTTACAGCTGGCACGTCATAGTTGGCTTATCTTTAATAAGTCTCAGGTCATTTTAAGTATGGCACCTGGCCCACAGCACCATCTCTAGTGAGCAGACACATTTCGCTAACTCCAGAGCACAGAGGAAGGATTAGTCCCTAAGCTCCTGAGCATGTGCAGAGTGCCACCCATTAGCCAGGACTGCCTAGGACCATTTCGAGAGTGCAGTCAGGTCACACCTTCAATCAGATACAGGCATTTTTAGGCCACCCCTTCCCTTTTGGCTGCTAGTCTAAGCACAGGCAAAAGGCTAAGCCACCATCTGGTACTCTTCTAAACGTGTGCACGCACGCCATGGGCGGATGTGCGCAGGGGGGCCTTCTTGAGAAATTTACCCAGGGGAAGCCTGGCGCTTCATGTGCCAAGGTTTGCCATTAGACCCCAGACTCGTTTCGCTTCAAACGCAGACAGTCACCTTGTGTGAATTCATGTCACTGGCTCCTCTTCGGGGGGCTAGGACAGTTTTCACTTATGGGGGTCGCACATATTAGGTTCTTACTTGGCAAGAGGACCAAGCTTGGTGCACGCTCCTGACTCTTCCGCAAGCGGGCAGAGTTGGCAGCCGTGAACCTCGCCTTGCGCACCTTTGCCAAAGAACGCTCCAACATAATTACTGACAGTCAGTATGTTAGGAATTTGCTTCACAGTCTACCGGGAGCATACATCACTCCCGTGATAGACAAAAATTTGCTAAGTTTGTTCCTCACAACTCCAATTCAGAGTCATGCATTCCTTCTTCAGAATGCCAAAGCGCTCGCAAGGCAGTTCAACCTGCCACTTTCCCAAGCCCAAGGCATAGTCCGTTCCTGTCTGCATCGTGCAGGGGCACCGGGGGGGGGCTCGTGGGGGGTCAACCCACGAGGGACAGAGGCCATCCAGGTGTGGCAAATGGACGTCACACATCCCCACATTTTGGCAAATGGCAGTACATGCACGTTTGCATTAATACCTTCCCACAGTTTGTTTGGGTAACAGCACAGAAGGGAGAAACGGCTCCCCATGTGGAGCAGCATCTCCTTTCCCACGGCCAAGGGCGAACCTCGGCACAAGAAGTCCGATGACGCCCCAGCTTATAGCTCCAGGCAGCTGGCCACCTTCAGGGCCACCTGGGATATTAAGCACATTTTTGGCGTTCCGTACAATCCGCAGGGGCAAGCGATTGTGGAACGGGTCTATCGGACGCTTAAGTCCTACATTGACAAACAAACAGAAAGGGGGGGAACAACGTCCCATAGTTGCACAGCAATTGCTATCCTATCGGTGCAAAAACTAACTAACTCTTTCAGAATTTTTATCTCCCAAACAAGTCTCTTCCCCATGCAGGTCCCAGAGGCCAGAATCAGACCCGGATGATTGCAAAGAGCGGCACCAGTCACTGTCCTGGATGTCATCAGCTGTCCGTCTTCCTTTATGACTTACATCTCCAAAGACATTTCTATGAACATTTTGCACACTCAGTGCCACTTCTAAGGACCGTGCTTTTCCCCAAAACAAGACTTTTCCAAACTCAAGTTGCACATGAAGCCCCACCAAGAAGGGAAGCCTCATCTTCGAAAAGCTTATCTGTAGTTGCTCTTTATTTATTCATGCCTTGTACAATGCTCCAGTTGGGATTTGCAAGGGACACTTGAATTTCTGTATATTGTTAATAACGGCCAGCTTCCACCAAAGGAAGCCAGACCGGCCCATGTTTGCAACATGGAAAGATTGAGCACCCGGTAGCCGGCTATCTCCAGCCATTGTAAGTTTCACACCTCCCCATAGGTGCTAGAAAGACATTTGCACAACACCAGAAGTTGCAGAGATAGCTTAGAATCACCCAAGGTCACAGTATCAATAACACATCTCGTTATCTTGCCTTGCTACAGAAAGCAGTCTGGATTCAGACCCACAGCTCTGAAAAACCAGGTGGCAGTCAGTATATTTCAGCGTGCCTGGCTTAGCCATAGGCAACGCTCGGAGAATTGGTCAATTGGCTTGCGGATTAGCTAAAGCCATTGACCATACCTCCTCGGCAATAGCGCTGCTCAACCAGGAGCAGACAGAGCTTCGCCATGCCATACTGGATAATCAAGCAGCCATCGATTACCCCCTGTGGTTACATCATTTGGGTTGCGAATCTGTCCACAGCATGTGTTGCTTAAATCTCACAGACAATACCCACAAGATACAGAGCCAGCTCACGGACCTCCACACCCTAGTTAAGAACATCAAGGAGGATTCTTCATGGGGGTGGTAGGACTCCTTGTGGCTGTGGTTCCCATGGGGTTGGCTTCAGACGGCACTCAAAGTGATTGTGGGGGTGGTAATACTGGGCACAACAGTGTGTTGTATCGTGCAATGTATTCCCTCACTGCTATCGAGATGTCCCCCATGGAAGGAACCCCGAAGCGTCATTCCCGCTCAGCAGCTGATGCCTCTCTTGCGCAGAATTGCCGGTCAGGCTCTTAAGTAAAACAGAAAGGGGAGATGCGGATTCCCCATGCCCATCTGGCATGGAAACGGCCCTTGCAGAGGCCACTTTGGTGAGAAGGCTCCCGGCCGTGGGCTCTGCGGGCAGAGAAATTAAGGAGGGTGGAAAATGATAGGGTTTGATTCACCCAATTCCTTGACCTGACCAGCGGTTCTGCTGAGAGAGCGAATATCTAACTCCGTTACCCATTAAGGTAATCACTCATCTCCAAGGAGAGCCTAATCCTTAGTGCAAATAGAAGCCATATTTACTCTGGCGTAAGCCTCAGACAATAGTTTTCCTCTGTCAGTGTTTGCCCTAGTTAATTAACTTCCCCAAGAGAGGTTCTCAATTAACCTGGGTAAATGGGTGATGTGATTTTCTGTCAGATGACCATTCTACCATGCGCAGCCTTAAACATAATATATACTGATGATTTTCCCTCAATAAATCACTGGTCTTCGATCCATCTTGCCTCGTGTCGTTCCTTTGACCAGTCTCCTCCGGGACCTCAAGGGCCGCTTTACGGCCCCAATTCCTACATTAAACCCCAGAATTCTGGAAAACAAGATCTAAAAAGTAATATTTCCAAGTTCTGATTAAAACATAATTGTGAATTCTAGAACTACAACTCTTTCCACCAGGGGGTGAATTTTATTGTTTGAGGCTAAACATGAAGGATCATTAGCATGTTATATGCATACCTGTCAAGTACTCCGTATTGGCCGGGATTTCCCATTTTTCAGCGCTCGTTCCTCCCCTTTCCCGCCACCGTCTCGTATTTGAATGGCGGGGAAAGGGCTTACTGCGCTTGTACGGCTACGGTGCACATGCACAAATGAGCTACTGCACATCTGCGGCCATGGTGTGCATGCGCAAATGGGTTACTGTGAATGCGCAGCCATGGTGTGCATGTGCAAACGGGTTACTGAGCATACGTGTCCACGCATGCGCAATAATTTCCCATATTTTGCAGAGCTGCGCTTGACGGGTATGGTTATATGTTGTAGCCTGGAATGTGGCAAATAAATAGCTGTCAGGATTTGTGTCTGACACGAATAAGAAAGGATTTGCAGCTGCTCTTCTAAATCCTGCAGGACTGGAGCCCTCAACCTGGAAGCAACTGATGTAGGAATGATCACTGCCCAAGACCTTGGAGAACTACTCAGTGGGTTGCCAATGGCATGCCTCACTGCAAAGCAATGTCATGTGTTCACATGCCATTCCCTCTTGTTTCTTTCCAACCTGTAGCAACACAGGTGGACCATTTAGGAACAAAACATTTATATTTATCTCCCATAGTCAACAGCCAAAACAGGCAGGCCAAAATCCATTTTAATTCATTCCAAAGCTGTTTAAGCATGTGGGCTTCATTATACTGTATGATTCCATAATATATTTTAGGATTCCCTTGCCACATGAACCACTGAACATCCATCCTTTTGTAACAAACTACATATTTGTTACTTAGGGCCATCACTCTGCTACTGATCATTTTAAAACAAAGGTGCAGTAAGAACCCCGGGGGTAGGGTTGCCATAATTCTCTCCCGCCAAATTGGGGCAGCCATGTGACGTCATTGCATTCTTCAAACTGTGCATGTGTCGGACGGGACTGTTAAGGAGACCGTGGCTCTAAGACCCCGCAGAATCCCTGTCCGGGACAGACAGCCTCCATCCGTTTAAAATAAACTGTAGTCAAAAGAACATAAGAACAGCCTTGCTGGAACAGGCCACAGCCCATCCAGTCCAGCATTCTGTCTCACACAGTGGCTCACCATTTGCTTCAGGGTATTCCCAAGCAGATGCCTTCACCTGCTTAGGATTCCCTGGAAATGGCATTGAGAGATATCCACCCCTCCACGCCTGGCTGGAGGGGTGAAAAGCCGCCGCTGCCGCCGTAGAGAGGCCCGCGCTCTCCCCCGAAGCCACTCCATCGCTCGGAGATGGAGCCCACCTGCGCCCGCCGCCGACGCCGCCCCCTCCGAGCCACGCCTGGCTGGAGGGGTGAAAAGCCGCCGCCGCCGCCGCCGCAGAGAGGCCCGCGCTCTCCCCGAAGCCACTCCATCGCTCGGGGATGGAGCCCACCTGCGCCCGCCGCCGACGCTGCCCCCTCCGAGCCACGCCTGGCTGGAGGGGTGAAAAGCCGCCGCCGCCGCAGCCGCAGAGAGGCCCGCGCTCTCCCCGAAGCCACTCCATCGCTCGGGGATGGAGCCCACCTGCGCCCGCCGCCGACGCCGCTGTCTGTGGGACTTTTGCCTTTTGCCCTGTCTGGGACTCGTTCTCTACGAGGGGAGTGACAGGTGGGAACCACTGCTGTCGACGCAGCTGCCCTTATGGTCTTTGAACCATTGGGCACCTTTGTGGCTGCTGGGTGGTTGAGGTTAATGTTTTTGTTTTTTGCTCTGTTTATTGTATTTTTATATATGTTGTAAGCCGCTTTGAGTGGCACTTGTGTCAGGAAAGCGGGATAGAAAAATGAAAAATAAATAAATAAATAAATAATCCTGCCTATCTCTCCAACCCAGAGGTTGTTCTTAGGTATCCATAATTATAGCCATTGATACCCTTGTCCTCCATGAACTTGTCTAATCCTTTCTTGAAACTGTCGAGACTGACAGCTGTCACCACTTTTTCTGGCAGGGAGTTCCATAGACCAGTAATCCTCTGGGTGAAAAAGTACTTTCTCTTATTTGTTTGAGAACTAGTACCCAAAAGTTTCATGGAGTGCCCCCTAGTTCTAGTGTTGTGCGATAGGGAAAACAGTTTTTCCTTATCTACTTTGTCCACACCGTGCATGATTTTATAAACTTCAATCAGGTCACCTCTTAGATGCCATCGTTCAAGAGCGAAGAGGCCCAACCATTGCAGCCTCAGATGGTAAGGAAGGCGTTCCAGTCCCCTAATCATTTTGGTTGCCCTCCTCTGCACTTTTCCCAGCTCCATAATATCCTTCTGGAGGTATGGCGACCAGAACTGTACACAGTATTCCAGATTGGGCCTCACCATAGATTTATAAAGAGGCAAAATGACACTTGCTGACTTATTTTCTATACCCTTCCTAATGATCCCTAGCATTGAGTTTGCTTTTTTCACTGCTGAGGCACACTGGGTAGACACCTTCATTGAGTTGTCCACCAGGATACCAAGGTCCCTTTCCTAGTTTGTCGCAGAGAGTTCAGACCCCATCAGTTTATAAACGTAATTGGGTTTTTTTGCCCCAACATGCATCACTTTGCACTTACTAATGTTGAAGCTCATTTGCCACTGTTTTGCCCACTCCCCCAGTGTCAACAGATCCCCCTGGAGCTCCTCACAATCTCTCACAGTTTTCACTACCCTGTATAGTTTAGTGTCGTCAGCAAATTTGACTACCTTGCTATTTACTCCTACTTCTAGATCATTTATGAAGAGGTTGAAAAGCAGGGGTCCCAGTACTGAACCTTGGGGGACTCCACTCTTTACTTCCCTCCACTTGGAGAAGTGTCCATTTAGTGCTACCCTCTGTTTCCTGTCCCTTAGCCAGTTGCTGATCCAGGACAAGACCTGTCCCTTTATTCCATGACTGGTAAGTTTATTCAAGAACCTTTGGTGTGGGACCTTGCCAAAAACCTTCTGAAAGTCCAGATAAACAATGTCAACTGGATCCCCCTTATCCACATGCTTGTTGACACTCTCAAAAAATTCCAACAGATTAGTGAGGCATGATTTGCCCTTGCAAAAGCCATGTTGGCTCTCCTTTAGCAGCACCTTCTCTTCTATGTGCCTATTAATTCTATCTTTTAGGATAGTTTCCATCACTTTACCTGGGACACATGTCAAACTGACAGGTCGGTTTTCCCCCTGTGTGTTTCTTCTTGCAAAAGACTATTCTTGATGGTTCTATTTTTATTTTTATTTTGAATAAAATTTCTTGGGCCACTCTTGAAACCACCCTTCTTCCCGCTGAGGTCACCCCACACTCCCCTTCACACACACCCTGTTGAAGTAGACTCACCCTCAAACCCCACACAAGGATCCCTTGGAAGAAAGTTCTTAAGAGGGGCCTGGAACAGCAATGCAGTCCATGGAGCCTCCATTTCCCTCTGGAAGGAGAAAAGAAGGAGACAGGAAGGGACTTATTTTTGTGGAGGACCTTTGCAATGGACAACTCTTTACTTTCTGTCCACCCTGTTCCCTTCCTCTCTAGTAATACTGACGCAACCCTTTGCAGTCACATGAAGAAGGAATTCTCCATCCCAGTGTATGGTGGAGATTTGGCTTCTTAGATATGGGTATTTCTTGCTCCCTCCTGGCTTTCAAGGAAAAGGGCTAAGGACTACTTCTTGTCCCCCAAACTTCAAGATGAGCCAAGGGATTTTTGCAAAGAGTTAATTCACTGCCTCCATGCCTTTCTTTCAATTATCTCGCTTGCAAGTGTCTCCCCTCCCCAGCGGGCTTCTCAGGGTGCTGTTTTGCCTTCGCCGCTTTCAAGTAGGATAATTGAAAGAAAGGCAGGGAGGCAGTGAATTAACTCTATGCAAAAATCCCTTGGTGGGGGGTGATTTTGCTTCCTTTGTTCAAATTTAAAAATCCAGGACTTTTACATATTTTTTCTTGAACTGGTCAGGACAGCTAGAATCCAGGAAAATCCTGGAAACCCCGGACAGATGGCAACCCTACCGGGGGGGAGGGGGAGGTAAGGAAATCATTTTTAATATCATCCACGAGGAAAGGCTGCTCTTGCACAAAAATCCCTGTGTCTTTTCATCTGAAAGGCTTCAGCTTTGCTCTCTCAGAAGAGGCAAATATTCCTGCAAAATCTATCCAATTCTACCAAAAAATTAAAAAGTTGGTGACAGCTGTTTTTCAAAATCAGCTTCACGCACTTGTTGGTTTGTCATTTTTAACCTCCTCATAAGACAGGGGTCAGCAATTTATGGCCCATGGGATGAATCTGGTCCACAGTGCCAAATAATCTGGCCCCTGCCCTCACTCCAACTGCCACTGTAGCTGCCGCCACCATCGCTGGAAGTGGCCAGGGCTGCATTTAAGCAGCTGTAGACATGTTTATGGCAGCGTATATGGCGGAAGGACCACCCATCCGGCTCCCTCAACCATCTGAGAGAGCATGACCCGGCCCCCAACTTAAAAAGGTTGCCAACCCCTTTCCTACGGGATTGTTAGGCCTGCTAATGTCATCTAATACAACAACAAAAAAAAACAGAAGACAGTTGTTGCAATGTCTGTGTTTTTAGCACTAATCAAAGGAAGACATAACATCTTTTGATGTTCGGGACCCAAGTCAAAGCTAGATTTGGCTCCAGGTAGTTTAAAAGAAAAGTAGCTATTTTTCTAAACTGATGAATCAGGCTTCATACCAAATACGCATGATTGTTGGAGAAGATATATTGTAGCTATACTAGCCTTTAACTTAACTAGATGTCACAAGAATACCTAGAGATGCCCCAAATAAGAGGAGCTTTCAGAAGGGCAACCTGTGACTTCTGAATATTCAGCAGCAAACAAAGGCCAAATATGTTCCTTTCTAAAAATGCAATTCCTTCCCCAAATCCCTCAGCCAATATGGCCAATTTTTTAAAAAAAGCCTTAACTGATGAGTACTTGCTGTGAACAACAGGTCCTTGAAAAGTTATTTTTCCAGAATTCTCCAGTCTGCTTGGCCAGTAAAAAAATAGTGAGTGTTTTCACACTATCTTTTAATCCCCACCCCAAGATAGTCAAAGTACAGGAGTTTTGCCTCAATTTGTATTCCTCAGTGTGCTCTCTGCATTGCTAGCTTTTAAATGAGATTTTAAATTAAAATGTTCAAAGTACAAATATTTCTACTAGCAGCCACTTATGCATCCCATCTGAAAGGATGATATCAGAATGTTGCTGAACTGGAAGTGGCTGATTCCCACTCACTCTCCCTTTCTTCCTCAACGATTCTAACTTGCTATTTTCCATCAAGTATTAAAGGGGTTGTCTCCAATTCCTCTGCTAAATTGGTTCCTTTCAGTGTTCACTAAAGATCATTATCAATCTTTGCCTATAAGAAAGGATGTGGGTCGTTGGTGTCCAGCATACACGCCTGCACCTGTCCCTACTATCCTGTACCGAGCTCCCTACACTTGCCTTTACATCGTCCGAGCATCGCCGCATGGGTACGGCAGCCGCGAGTGGGACAGCTGCCCCATGAACGCGGACAGAAAAATCCAACTACAAGTTCCAATGTCCTCTGCGCCGTGACCACTTCAGCCAATCAGGCTGAAGGGCACGAGCGCGTAGAACATTGGAAAAGCCGGCACGTGAAAAATAAAATACAATAATGTCTCATGCAACAGGAGCACAAGGCCGCCAAAGGCGGATGCAGCACCTCACGCCCTCGCTACCCCAAACGCACCAAAGCCACGGCGAGGCTACCGCTGGCCTTCTTCCCCGGAGCAATGGGGAGAAGAGGGACTCTCCCTCCTCCACGCTACCCCACCGAAGACATGGCAAGACCATCACCAGCCTCAAGGTAAGTTGAGGCGGGGGAAAACCAGCAGCAGGCAGCACTTCGTCAGGGGAGGCATACTGCCTGGCAAATTACTGTCTGCTACCTTTGTACTACTGACACCACTGTTTTGAGAACTAGCACGAAACAGTGGTGGAAGTAATAGAAAAGCAGCAGCCAGCAGTCCGCAAGGAAGAGTGCCACCCCTTACGGATCGTTGCCTGCCGCTCTACAATTTTACAAAAAAACCAGCTTCACAACCACAAGCACAGATCTCCTGTTAGGTAAGCCAGGAGAAAAGGAGGCCAAGAGGAGAGAACCATCGTAAAACAGATACCTCTTCTCTGCCTCCTTCGCCCCTGACCGACCTAACAAACGTTACTGGACGAAGAGCGAGCTGACTGCCGACTCTTCATTTTCCCCATCACTGCATCGAAAGCTAATGTCGAAACAGCAATGGGGGAAAGAGGCAATGACAGACAGGCCATTCTTCACCCCAGAAAACACAACCACAACAAAACAAATCAGTTTAAAAACAACAACCAACCATCAAAAATACAAACACAAATAAATAAACAAAAAAATTCAAGTAAACCCAGTAAACAACAAAACAATAAAAAAACTCAATGAAACACATCTGAAATACAAAAGGCTAACGAAAAACCATGACAACTCACTAAAAACACCTATCTACAACATAACAACAACACGAAAATACTTTACTCAAAAACCAATAACAACACAAAGTACAAAAATAAATATGGAAAAAAATAACAACCAGAAACATTCACCACAATAAAATGGGATAAAAATCCAAAAAAATACAAAACAACAAGCAAAAACACTAAATTAAATACAGAAACACTCCACTTAAACCCCCCAGCCCAGCACCCCAAAATCCCAACAAAATAGAAAAAATAATAACACAAGAGAACTTACAAAACACGTCCTCCCTCCATGCCTCCACAGCAGAACTGAAGAAACAAAGAAAATCGAACTCTTAATCACAGCCCTACCTAGAGGCCGGAAGAGTATCCTACAGGCAAATTAATATTAAAAAAATCCAAATAATATATAACCAAATTAATAAAATTCAAATAAATTCAAAAAACACAAAATCCAAAACCTGAAAAGCTAATTTATTTTAGAAAAAATCTCCCCACAAACAAAAAACAACAGAAAAAACTAAAAACAAACCATTCTTCCAAATTTAGTCACCACCACCCAAACCACCCCTAACCACCAACACATACATTAAACATGCTTGGCAAGGCTGCGTAAAATATGCTAGTTATGTAAAATACATGTTAGCCCATTAAAGAGGGGGGGGGGTGTTTGATGCTGAGAAGTCACAGTTACTCAATTATTTAATTATCTAAAGTTACTAACTTAATTAACTGCAATGCCCACAGACTATTATGAGCAAAATTTTGAGTTCTTCACAACTCTTCTTTAGCCTAATTAATCAAGCAATATGAATAGGGATGGGGAACTGGAAATCTCCCCAAAATATGAAGTTTGGTACAGTGTTAAAATGAAATGTAGCAAACTTATAGCAAATGCCAATAATATCTGTTCAGGAATAATTCACCATTCCACTCACTCATACCTGTCAAGCGCGGCTCCGGAAAATCCGGGAACTGCTCCAGCCCAGCTGCGCATTTGCAGGAACAACTCCTTCTGCGCATGTGCAGAACCCTTCTGTGCATGCACAGAACTCTTCTGTACAGGACCCTTCTGTGCATGTGCAGGACCCTTCTGCACATGCACATGACCCTTCTGCACATGCGCAGGACCTTTCTGTGCAGAACCCATGCGCAGTAACTACTTCCCCCTCCGGTCAAATTATGGGATGGCGGCAGCGGGCAGCAGGAAATTGGAGGAACGAGCGCTGAAATACGGGAAATCCCGGCCTATCCGGAATACTTGACAGGTATGCACTAGCTGTAAGATCAGTATACAGTAGCCAGAATTAAAGACTGCAAAACGTTGTGCCTGATTCCCAAGCAGTAATTCCTAGTGAACAAACTGTTGCTTGCTTCTGAGTAAACAAGTACAGAATTGTGCTTCTAAATAAACTAGACTCTGCTACATACAGAACAGATTTTAGGCTGTAACAGTAGTTGCTAAGACAAAGATACGATAATCACCTTTCTCATTTGTGTGTCCTGTGAGCCTGGGGGAGGAGGTCTCACAAGGTATCCGGGGGACCCACGTGGGTTGATCTGTCTAGGTTCACTGGCTTGCCTACCCCGGCTTGCCTACCCTCTCCCTCGGTCCACAGCTGCTGAAATGGGGAAGATGGCCCTTCTGCACTTTAGGCAGGAATGTGGTAGCAAGTATGGTAGCAAGGCTGAATAATAGTCAGTTATATTGCCACCTTCACACACACACACACACACACACACACACACACACACACACACACACACACACACACACAAACTGCCCTGCTGGAAGATAGCTTTTACTGTACCTTCAAAGGCTGGGATGCCCCGGCAGATAATATTCCTTATCTTTCCCAAAGTAAAATGTCCCTTTGAGAAAGGTTACACCCTTGAGAAAATGTAGCGTTATAGCTTGGCTTCTCTTCGCTCCACAAAATTACTCCCCTTCTGGTTCAGATGGTCAAAGATGAGGCTTTCTCTATGTCTTTGAGGCTTTTTATTGAATAATAATAATAATCCAAGAATATATCAAAATGCAGATCAAAGCAATCAATCTAACTCTACTTTGAATACTGTCTACGCTAAGCATGTCCATAAGTCGTACCCCTATATCTATCCTAACTTAACAAGCTAAATAAAATAAGAAATAACTCTCTAAGTTGGCATTTCTTCCGTCAGATTCTAAGTCCTTTGCCCCGATGATTTCGGCAAAGACTCAGACAAAATAAGCACTGCTGCTTTGGGCCTGGAAACCCCCCATCAGGATTTCCTTAGATCTCCATGGTCTAGTTTGAAGTGACATGGGCTATCACCTCCTCCCAAATGGTGGCTTCTAAACCCTCAAAATCTCAGGTTTAAATATATTTTCTGGGGTCCTCACACCTTCCTCCAGAATGTTAAACATGTGAGGTTACCTCATTGTTTTGACTAAACATCGATTATCCAAAAAGGTGTAACCAAATTCTCAGACATAAATTGACGTAACCTAATTCTCATGTGTCTGTGCAGGTGTTATTGTCACCCTGTCCCCAGATGTTTGAACAGATGTTAATGTCCCATGATCCACTTCTATGTGAAAGTCACCTTTCCCTTCTCTCTAAGGTGATGGGTTATTAACTGTGATTGTAACCTTAGGAATCCCCCTTGTTATGCATGTGTGAGCTCCCTCACAGGTGTCTAAGTGACTAGCATTGCTACTTAGCAACCTAGATACTTAGTGACATATTGTTGTGTGGAATGTGTTTGGTATGCAGATGACATCAGTGTCTTCCTTTGAGAGTTAGCTATCCTCAAACCTACAGAGAATATACTATATGAATCTTAACACTTAATAAATGTAAAGAAAATTAAAATATGAAATCATCCCTTGTGATTATCATGACAGTGTGTTTGTTTCTTGACATGTTAACATTAAAATCAGTGACCTTGTGGCCTTTACAAATGTAGAGCATTTCCATACAGGCCCGGAGGGTAATTGGGATACTCTTTTCAGTAGGGCTGTTTTGACAGCCACTGGTGCTCAAAAGAACGGATTGAACAATTCTTATTGAAGGTGGTCTAAACATTTCAAGTCTGAACTTGCTGTTAGTTATTTTCTTGTTAGCCTTTTGTTGTCACAGCCGGTGTTCTTATTCTTGGCAGCTTTTGTTTTCTTCCCCTCTCCCTTGTTTATAGTCCTGAAAGCTGCTTTGTTTCCTTTCCACAGTTCTTTGTTGTATGCAATTTATGTAATGAAGTCAATTAATTAAGGCACATGTCAATTGCAATGTGCAGATTTGTGCTGTTCTGGGTTGGTGTACTGCAAAACAAGAGGGGTTCAGTTCACTTATCAATTTCATTAAAGAGACTTCTTCCTTTTAATTTCCACCCACTCTTAAGGTCATTGCTTGTTAAATGTAACAAGAGCATCCCCAGAGTGCAGTGCCTTCTCACAATGTAAGCAAACACTTACAACGCCTGCCAGTATTTAACTGCTTTTCAAAAGAATAGAAACAAAGAGAAAGGAAGTGCCAAGAATTGCTAATTGTTGAATGGAGCAGCCAGTGTAATATACAGTGGTACCTCATACAACAATTTTAATCCGTTCCATGGGGCTCGTTGTTGTAGGAAACAATTGCTATACGATACATGCATCATATAGCGATTTTCCCTATGGGATGCATCATACCACAATTTATTTATTTATTGCTAAGTGGTTTTTCCCAATGAAAATTTGTTGTATGGATTTTTTCCATAGGGAAAATTGTTATGTGGGACGCCATTCCCCAAAAAAACCTAATTGTTATGCGATTTCGTTGTTATATGGGCCGATTGTTGTATGAGGTTCCACTGTATCAGATAGTAAACAAGACAAAAAAAGACAAAAAAGTTGTGGCACCTTAAAGACTAACTCCTATATTTGAATGTTAGCTTTTGTGGATCAAGTCCACTTCATCAGACATAAGCGCGAGTTTTCATGGTATCAATTTATACATATCAGGTACAGAGACACACAGTGATTGGTTGGCTTAAAAGAGGGGTTTGCAAATCAGTGTGCTATTTATAACCAGTAATAACCTATGATCAGTGTGGCTATTTACAACAATAATAGCAGAAGATCACTTGATCGGAACAGGCTGTAGGGTTCCCCATTGAAACTTCTTCTTCCCAGGGTGGCCAAAGATCTGTGACTTACTGTATTTCTGGTTTCATTTAGGTAACCAGGTAAAGGTAAAGGTCGCCCTTGCTCTAAAGTCAGTCGTGTCCAACTCTAGGATTCAGTGCTCATCTCTGTTTACAGTCCAAAAGCCAGTGCTGTCTGTGTCTGCAGACCTTTCTGTGGACATGTGGCAGGCATGACTAGATATCAGAGCACACGGAACACTGCTACCACCCCACTGAAATGGTACCTATTTATCTACTTGCAATTTCTTGCTTTCGAACTGCTAGGTTGGCAGGAGCTGGGACAGAAATGGGAGTTCACTCCATAGTGCAGCACTCAGGTCTCAAACTGCTGACCTGCCAACCTTCCAGACATCAAGTTCAGCATCTTAACCATGTTTTCCCCAGGTTGACACAAACTTCTCTATACTGCATCTGAACGTTTAAAACACCGTCATTGTTCCTGCAGAAGTGTCTAATTAATTTACATAAATCTGTTTCTTGTATCCACATATCAGACAGCCCCTCTTCCTTTCTCCTTTAGTTGTTTGTTTGCTATTATCACCACTTCTTATCTACCTCTTTTGCTGGCATTCAGAATCCTTCAACAAGTGGAATAGTACTGGACTGACCAGATGTCGTAAGCATTTGCATTATTGTCACATCAGTGTAGTGGAACAGTGCAAAGTTTAGTGCTTGTGACTCTAAGCTAGGAGAAGACAAGATTTAAAAAATACTGTTGGCAAACTGCTAGTCCTTCCCAGTGTGAGCTGAACACAGGCAAAGGAAGAAAATCTAACTGCACTCTATGGCCCATGGTGGGCATTATCGGAGTTCCTCCAGCAAAAATCTTTTCAACCCAGAAAGCACCTTTGTATGCTTCTGATCTGATTTTTTTTTAAAAGGATGCCATCTAGATATAGCCAGCAACCAGCCTAAAACATTGAAATAGAGCATCACACAAACCAAAAGCAAGACAAAATAATGTGACAGAAAATGCTTCGAAAAAAATGCAATCGCTGCCAGCCAAACAAAATATGCCATATATTCATGCAAGTTACTTGTGATTAGCACTAACATTGTGTAGCTGATAAATATTGAAAGGAACAGCAGAGAAACACATGACCCAAAGAGTGGAAAAAATACCCAACTCTTCGTTTCACATGTCTTTGATCTTAAATCTATTACATCAAATTTCCATATCATTCCGTGATTTGTTAAAACACCCATCTACTCCACCGACATTTACATTGCCCATCTGCTGTTTTCCCTAACAAATCATTTTGTAAGCAGGCTCCTCTGATATACATATTTTATATGCAAATATTTATCCAGGAACTGTATTGCAAAGTATGTGCAACCTGAAGAATAACTAAACTGCATAGTAGTCCAGGCAAAGCAGAACATCTCAGTTTGTTGTTGTTGTTGTGGTTGCTGTTGTTGTTGTTGTTGTTGTTGTTGTTGTTGTTTCCCACAGCCCTCATTCACCTCCAAAAAGACATTGCTTTCTGCTGTGGCATGTCCCCTTTCCCTTTCAGTTCCAAATGCTCTACCCATATATCACTAAATCCAGTGGTGGGCTTCAGCAGGTTCGCCCCAGTTCGGCAGAATGGGTAGCAGAAATTCTGGCTGGCCCCGCCCATCCAAGTTTTGAAATAAAGTACTGTAGTCCTAATTCAGGTGCAATGCAGGGCTTTCCCCCTGGCCACGCCCACCATAACACGGCCACAGAGTAGGTAGTAAAAAAAATTGAATCCCACCACTGGGCAGGCGTGATTAGATCGCCCACCCAGTCACATGGCCATGCCCACAGAGTAGGCCATGACCACAAAGTAGGCCACGCCGAGTGTGGTAGTAAAAGATTTTGGAGCCCACCACTGACTAAATCTATTATCCTTTGTCAATCCTTATCTCAATATCATTTTAGCATTAATAGCTATATTCTAAATTTCTCTATACCAATCATCAAATTGAAAATCCAAATTGACTTTCCTATTTTTTTTTGTTATAATTAATCTTGCAACTGTAAAGACGAATGTAATCAATTCTTTTTTCTTTTCTTTTTGCCATTCCAACTGCAAATCTCTGAAGCTAAATAACAGTGCAATTCATGGACACATATTCAAATTAATTAACAATATCTCATTCATTTGATGAAACTCATTCATTTTCCATTTTTCTTTATTACTGTACACTCCCACTGTGAATGAAAATAAGTGCCAGCCTCCTGTTTACATCTCCAACAGTTTGTTGAATATTTTGAATTGTAATTACTCAGTTTTACTCGTGTCAAGGTACCATCTTCATATTGTTTTATAATAATTCTCTTTAATCCTAACAGATATTCTTCAGAATCCTTTTCTTCCAAAATTTAGCTCATTCCTCCTGCTGTATACTGTCACTTTCATTCTTCTAACTGCTACTCCAAGACTGTGCTCACTCAATTAACTGTGCTGTGACCCATGCTCTTGGCACAGTTCCTACACATCACAGGTTATCAAATGTTCCAGTGTGCCTGCCAATGCTGCCCAGGGTATCTGTCACTCCTCAGTGTGACCTGTTCTCTGCTTCCCTACTGCTGCTGGCATTTCCTGCTAGTGTTCCCACTGTTCTGGGTTCAATCATTATGCCCATTAGTCATTTCCTAATACCTAGGCACCGCTAGCTGTTAGTGTGAATTCTTTGTGTTTGGCATGATCACTGGGATTGTCAGAGTACAGAAAGAAATTCTGTTAAAATGTTTTGCCCAAATGCCTTTTTTTAAAGGGAGAAAATATAACTATAGAGCAATGGTGGAAAACCTAGGGCACGTGAGCCAGAGGGGGCACTCCAGCACAGAGTTCACCCCACCCCTCTGCCCAGCAGCCCAATGGAAGTGCTTCCTCCCTTTCTCCAGCACAGAGTTCACCCCGCCCCTCTGCCCAGCAGCCCAATGGGAGTGCTTCCTCCCTTCTTCCAGCACAGAGTTCACCCCGCCCCTGTGCCCAGCAGCCCAATGGGAGTGCTTCCTCCCTTCCTCCAGCACAGAGTTTGCCCCTCCCACTGCACAGCAGCCCAATGGGAGAGCTTCCTCCCTCCTCCCACAGGCCCCAGCACAGAGTTTGCCCCACCTCTCTGTTTGGGCACTTGGTCTCTAAAAGTTTCACCATCACTGCTATATAGTATTCATATTGAATGCAATGGAGTTATGGACAGCCAAAAAGATCCGAATTTTTAAAACTATGAATCCAAAGGGCTGCAATGCCAAATTCTGGATCCAAATTCAAAATCCGAATTTTGGTGCTAGTGCACATCCCTGCAAATGAGGGAATGTGCAGGGTGAATGGAACAGAAAGGACTGAAAGTGAGACACAGAAGGTTAATGCCTTCTCCAGAAGCTCTCCATAGGGCTTAGTATCATATCACCAGAGCAAAGGATTACACAGCTTGGTCAGCAGCCTAAGCATTAAGCTAATGAAAGAGAAACAAATTAAATTCATTTTTAAAGATCAACACTATCTTTGGAGTACTAGATTTACCTTCAGATGCTGGAGGGGGGGGGGAGAGAGACACATATGGTACAGTCATGCTAGGTTGACACTACTCTTCTCAGCTATGACTGGCAATTTCCTGGACTCATGGGATTTGTTGTACCTCCTTGACTCTGAAACCTAAATGTTTGCACCAGATACAGCAGCTTTCTGTGCTGCAAGAAGGTGTGAGAACAGCTTCCAGCATTCTAGAATACAAATAGAATGCAAAGCAGTGGTGTAGATGAGGTTTTGCTTGCAGGGCCGAAGCCCTGTATCTTTTTTAGTAGCAGGGACAATGCTATTAAATCCAAGATTTCCTTGCGTCCCTCTCACATTGGCCACAACTCTCACAGTAGCCGGAAAAGAAATGAATTTTCTCAGGAACAGCAAATTGTTGCAAGCTGTTCTGTGTGAAAAGCAATGTATTAGCATGTAAGGGTAGCTTGGCAATTAAGCAGGCATTAACTTTATAAAAGTGGACTGCTGTGGCTCAGTGGTTAAGATGCTGAGCTTGAAGACTGGAAGGTCAGAGTTGATACCTGAGTGCTGTAAGATGGAGTGAGCTCCCATCTCTGTCCCAGCTCCTGCCAACCTAGCAGTTCGAAAGCAAGACATTGCAAGTCGATAAATAGGGACCACTTCAGTCAGAAGGTTAACAGCATTCAATGTGTTCAGGTATCTAGTCATGCCTGCCACATGTCCACGGAAAGGTCTGCAGACACAAAAAGCGCTGGCTCTTTGGCTAAATGGAGATGACACTAGGCAGCGCTCAAGGACTTCAATTCATTCTCCCATGTACTGTTTCACAATTAAAAATGAATGCCACTTCAGAACTGTAGGGACATAATTATCAGAGCCCTGAGAAAGATGGCAGCATAGAATCTCCCCTTCCCTTAGGCACTAGAATATAAATTAGGCTTTATTGCACTTTAAAACAGCATCAAATGTATTAGGAATTTAAAATTTACCACATTTATGCCTTCTGTGATGAAAAAAACAGGTGTGATTTATCAAGAGAAAGAGTACTTACCGTGGCAGTTTCCCCATGGAGCTGAATAAGAAGAGAGCCCTGCTTTTTTATATTCTGTGCAGCTGTGTTATTAGAGAAAGGCTCAGTTCCAACTAATAGATCATCCAGGAGTCAGCCAAAATGATTTCGTTGCATTTGTTTGCTTTAAATTTAAAGGTTAATTTTCAAAATAGACTTTTAGTTACATTTTAGCTCTAAACGATGTCTAACATTCGTAGCCATTTCAAATATGAACAAAATGCAAGAGAAGCTGGTTAATTTATCGAACTGATTGCTGGAGATGCATTCTGCATTAATCAACCCACAAAGTAAGGAGAGCTTCTTAGGATGCAGTCCAATAGTAGGCTAAATCAAATTGCTAGTCACATCTACATTGGATGATTGATAATGCAGGTCTGGTTGATTCTATGGGTTTACACTAATTGTGACTTACTACTGGATTTCAGTTCTAGGATTTCACTTTTAGCCTTTTCTTTTCAGAAAGTAAAGAATACTGAAGTGCTGTTATTAACATACCCAACCCATTAGAAGTGGAGGGGGTAGGACCAGCAATGTGACACCAAGGTACAGATCACGTGTCTCAAAAGACAAACTGTGAATAAAAATAGTTTCATGTCAGAAATTATTCTGGATTAAAAGGATTTTTGCAGAAGAAACTCCACTCAGGGAATGCCCAAATGAGGCTCCTTTCATGTCCCCAAGTGCTGGGACAGAGATGGGTGTTCAATCCGTCATGCAGTACCCAGGTCTCAAACTGCCGACTTGCCACCCTTCCAGCTAACTGAAACTGTGAATGAAGTCTGAAGTATTAACAGGATCAGAGATGAATGAATGTCAACTCTTTACTGAAGAATGAATTTTATTTTGTCCAGAAATGTAGTAATCTTGATTTCCAGTACAGTATAGGTAAGGCTACCCATCAGCCATAAAATTAGGAGGTAACTGAACCTCCTTTGTGTAGCCAGTAGGGGGCATTTTAAGACCCATGGGACACATGGACTTCCCCAAGGATCCCAATGAACCTCATAGTTCTTGAGAAAGATGTCACATAACAATAATTAGGTGTCATCCAGGCAATTCCAGTTTGTGACAACACTCCTACTCCTTTTTGAGGCTAACATGCTCTAATGCAGTTTACCCATCCCTTCTTCTGGTTATGCTCTGAGACTGTGAAGCTTATCCAGACTATGTGACACCACACCAGACATGCATGCTATGAGGTGATCTTGGCTGGTCTCTCTCCTGGAGGCACAGTGAGGATTCGAACTCTCAGTGCCTGGCTCAGCAGCCAGTAACCCCAACCCATTTTGCCAGTTCAGGGATGCCGCAGAGAAAACAGGTTGATAGGAATCTCAGGCCTTTAGTTAGGTACCTTCAGCTAACAAGTTACAGGGTCATATATTGATTCGCTACAGGTTACCTTTTGGCAACAAGGGTGGAGTGAAGTTACATTTAAAAAGTGATGCACCAAGTAGGAAAAGGACAACAAATCTCCCTTGTATGACAATTAAGATTTCTAGCTATTTTTAAAGTAGCCTTTAAGATCATGTTTAGAGACAATTTGGGTGGCATCTTTCGGGTTTATATCACATTTTCTTTTGAAATATAAATGTTCCCCTCCCAAACAATTGAAAACAAAATACTGTAGTACTGTAACTAGTAATGTTAATTCTAAAAACAACAACAATTTTTTTGGGGGGGCTTTCTTTGTAATGAATAAAAAACAAATTACGTTGAAAAATTAAAGGTATTTTAAAACTCTGATTGTTTTAATGGCTTCAAGGCCCAGATAAAGCCCAAATCGATCTATGGACTCCATTAAAACATATCTTCTCCAACCACTCCACAGTTGTGTGGTCAAGTTATCCTGCTGTGGTAATAGAGCAGAACATACTGCCAGCAACTCAACACTGAGTGTCAGGTGGTGGTTAACTAACCTGACAACCCTGAGGACTAATGGCTTGGGTGTCGAAGTCCACAGGGTAGGGTGATGGTCCCCAAATGGATTAAATCCCACTTGAATGAATACTGGCCTGGAGCTGATGAGGACTTTGTATATCCAAAAAGGGCTCATGACTGGAAAGTAACCCGCAGAACTGGATAAGTGGTACATGTCATGCTGCCAAGCGGAAAGCAGATGAAAGGCTACTTTGTTCTATTCTTAGGACAGTCTTCATGGCTGATTGCCATGAGGATCATCAATATTCGGATCTGGGTATGGCAGAAAAAGAAGAAGCCACTCCACATCCAGAGTACCTGTATTGTGCCCAGACTGTGCAGAGTGGACTATCTATGCACACATTTGCAAGGTGTGTAATTTCTTTCATAATCAAGAGGCACAAAATCCTTCATATTACACTGTCTCTATGTGTCTAGCTGTTCTTAAATGCAGAGTGATTATTCCTCCTTTTAAAAACCTAATGCTGTATATTTCCATAAATATATTTTCAATTTCAACAGTGCATGCGCCTCATCCTTTTGCAAAATAAATTATGTACTCCCTCTAGTGTCAGAAAACGTATATGAGTTTAATCTAGTTGTGATTAAACGGTGCTACAAATGCCAAATAAGCTACATTTTTGTCATTTTCCTATTTTGCGGTTAGTAAAGTGGGACAATATTTGAGATTAGAGATGTATGGAGGATATGACCCCACAATTGCAGCTCTGAATAATCTACAGATCATTTTATCTGTAAAGGAAAACAAGGGTTGTTGACATCTTCCTGTAACTGTAATTCATCTGTAATTCTAGTGCAATCTGTAATTGTTCATGGGGAGTTAAGTACAGAGCTGAAATTCATATTCCATTTTAAAAACCTGACCGTAAAACATTTAGTAGGTAAAACCTTCATAGTCAGTTCTTCAAGAGAGATTGATGATGGAAAATTTCTATAGCCTTGCACTAAAACCTACAATCAAAACTATGTTCAGTGCAAGAAACCAGTTTATGCAGTCTTCAGAATGAAACGGAATAACCTGACCCACCTTTTGCATGTAATCTATTTTTAACCTTTAATTTAATTTTTACCTTTCCAACAAATAAGGTGAGCCATGCTAGCTGAGGAGGATGAGGATTTTAGTCCACCACATTTCAGGACAACAGGTTGGGGAAAACCGTTATAGAACAAACCAGAAGAGTATTCCGAGAAAACTGAGTTGATTTTATCTGCTTATTTATCCAATTAATTTACACTTTGATTTTCTGGAAAAAAATAAAATTCATTCTACAGTTTTAAAAAGAAAGTACTAGCACGTACAACTGGTCAGATAGAATCTAGTAAATGGGCTGAAAGTTTGTTGCTTAACCTATTAAGTTGCAGTAGAGTAGGTCCATTGAATTAATGGGATTTGGTGTATCACTTCTTGCATAAATTCCATTGATTCAATAGACCTACTTTAGCTGTGACTGAATTTAGCATCTAAGCCGCAATTAGAAGCTTGTTTGAATCAATTGAAATTATGGAGGAGTTGACTCAACAATTCTTCATTACTTAAACAATTCTACTCTAGTGTAACTTCCTATGCTAAGCAACTGGACTTCAGCCACAATGTAGTTAGAAAAGCTAGCTCACGAGTTTAGAGTATCTAAAGGAATGGGGAAAAACAAATCTGAAAATATTTTCTACTGGAACTGGGGCTAAATAAAAAGCCAGAATAAAGCAGAACAGAAAGGAATGGGAGGAATGAAATGAGCCAGAAAAGGCAGTTGATAATAATAATAAAAAATGATGTCAAACTATCACAATGTGATGAACACACATCAGAATGATATTTTTAGAAAGCAAATCCTTCAAATAGGGTTAATAAAAGAATATTATTTGATGGGATTGATTTCTAAAATATTGATTTCACATGTGCCCATCATCTCCCAATAATTTCACCATCAGTGGTTTTGGTGTTCTGGAATCAAGACCCTTGAAGCAGCTGTAGACTAGCTTAACACATCTTTATTGCATGGAGTACAGAACGAACACGAGGTAATGGCGGTGATGCAGCTCTTTATATACAGTCACTATACATTTGAATGTGGTTACACGGTAGCCTATTGGCCATAGCTGTCAAGTATCCCTTATTGGCCGGGAAAACCCCTTATTTTACCCTCTTTCCCGCCGTCATCCCTTATTAATTAGACTGCAGTGCCCTATTGCTGTCATTGGAGGGCAGCACAGGATAAGCATAGCTGTCAAGTATCCCTTATTTGCCCGGAAATTTCCCTTATTTCCAAATCCAAAACTTGACAGGTATGCCTATTGGCTCCTGTTGGTGTGACGTCATCCTGAGTCACACCCTTCTTGTCCAGGTGTGTCTGTGGCGGGAAAGACTCCCACGGCTGGAGGTGATTGGGGAATTTGAACCATGTGAGCTGAATGCTCCCTACTACCATCTCTGGTTGCAGTTCACATTCTCATACAGCTGAATACAATGTATCAATACAATTGGTTTAAGTACACATTTCCTGTAGAACCGGTTACATTCGACTTAAAGGCACAAGTATGTGGTTACATTCCATACACAACAGTGGTTATTCTCAAGTCTGTTTCCAGCCCACTCTTTCCATTCTTTTTTTGGCTTTTATCTAGTCTTTTTGGTAACTGTTCATTTTATTTGCAAAAACTCACCACTGTACCCGTGGACTACTTCACCAACTAAATGCAAGAAAGCCAAAAGGTCTCCTGTGAAACCTACAGATTGATTATCCTGGAATCCTAAAATTGTGCTTTCACCTTGCTAATACAGAAGGAGCTCTAAATGCCCCAACTCATTGTAACCGCAGATGTTTCTCCATTAGTTTTGCAATTTATTATAAGTTCTTTAATTCTTCAATTAAAGCAAAAGAGATAAGAAAATGCTGGAAGGTTGAATAAAGTTATGGTATAAAGATGTTATTTCAAATACAGGATAATGTCAACCTCTTTGTGAAATACTAGAGATAAAGTCCTGTTGTTTCTTCGCTTATGCATTTTTTTCCTACTGCCAAATGCCACCTTGAAATGAAATCTTCTGTTTAAGGAGAAACATGTTAACCTCAGCTAAATGTTCTCATCTGTAGGCTGGTGAATACGCTGCTCTTTTCCAACCTGAGAACAACATCAAACACTACTCCAGAGATTGTCACAAGAGCAACAGTTATAAAGTGAACCCTATCATTAGTCAGAATATAGCAGACATTGCTGGCTGCGGATTTGCTTATAATGAAAGGGCGGTAAATTCTGAGTCAGCTATGTTGTTATTGTTTTATTTGTACTGCCAGAAGGAGATGCCTGAGGAATTTACTGCCTCATGTGCCAAAATTTGGCTGGTAGTGTGTGAGTCATCATTTCTTAGTCTGCCTTCGCACTGCTATGATAAATTAATGGGATACATCCGGCAATTAGATTGCAGATTTGTACAGGTGGAAGGCGTTCAAGGACCATACAGTCAATCCCAATGGTACAAATCTATCGCTAAAGCATCCCTGGTAAATGATCAGCCAGCCACTACTTAAAAACATTCAGTGAAGGAGAATCCAGCACCTTCCACACTATTGTGCAACAGCTCTTACAATGAAGATCAATCTTTCTAATGTTTAAACAAAATCTCCTTTCCTTTAATTTGACCCCAGTCATTTAGGCAAACATGAAACAAATTGACATCACTGTTAAGGAAACAATGTGCACAGTGACAGGATGCCTCAAACTTACACCACTTGAGAAAATATATCCTCTTGTTGATATCACTCCACCTAACATAAGGAGAGAAGTAGCAGCTGAGAGAAAGAAGCAAGAGAATGACTCTTGACATTATCTGAACAGATGTAAGCCTCCACAGGAAGAACTTTATTGCAAAAACAAACCCAAATTAGAAGGTGGAGGAAAGAGCTCACTGAACAAGGAATGACATTTAAGGAGGATATGGCTGAGGAACTAGACCTCCCCTATGTCACTTGGAGGACACTGAATGGGCTGAGGGTTGGAATCCCTAAATATAAGACAAACATGCTCAAATGGGGGATGCTGGCAGACATCAACATGCTGTGTGAATGTGGAGAGAAAGAAACCATTTCATTTGCTGGTCGGCCAGTTACTACCAGAAGTATGCAGTGATGAGGACAAGAAAGTGACTTCATTTTGGCAGTTCAAAGTTTGATCTGGATATGAAAGAAGAAGACCAACCACCCAGCTTAAGGAGCTTCTTCCCAGTTGATCGGCCCTCCACACTGGTTCTCCACATTGATCAGCTAGGAAGCAGGTGTTACAGCCATGCTTCAGTAGAGCTATCTCGTTCCTTTAGAGCAGTGATGGCAAACCTTGGCACTCGAGGTGTTCTGGAACTTCAATTCCCAGAAGCCCTGATTAGCAGGGGTGCTGACTTGGGCTTCTGGGAATTGAAGTCCAAAAACACCTGGAGTGCCAAGGTCCACCATCACTGCTTTAGTGGAACAAAGATGCTGTTGGGATATGGGGATTGCACCAAACAAATTTTGTTCCTCCCAGCTGACCTGATTTAGTGAGAACACTCTCCCCCTCGTTTAATCTCTTTTAATCTGTAGGGGGTCGGAGTAATTTTTGGTGGCAGTTTTAATGAGGTTTTTATTAGTTTTTAAAATGTGATTGGTTTTATTTTCTGTGAGCCGCCCAGAGTCTTCAGAGTTGGGCGGCAATATAAATCAGAAAAATAAATAAATAAATGGGCCACACTATGCTGGCCGAGGCAGGTCAACAGTGACAGGTTCTAGAGACTATATTTATTTATTTCCCTGTATGGGGCAGAGAAGCGTAGAAAAGAGGAACAACTAGAGGAAGAGAGGGGGGGAGAGAGAGAGTTAGAGAGAATCCCTTTGCAACTCTTGAAACAAGCCTTGGATGGTACTTTTATTCTGTCGTGGAATTTTATTTATTTGTTCATTGTTACAACTTGTTAACCTTTTTATTCCCTCCCAGCAACATAAATATTCTGTTCAGAGCAGTTTAATTCATTGCACTTGTCCAATAAAAAAAAATCATTTATCTTGTGTAATTCCACTAGATGGTGCTTCAGCCATACATATACTTCAGGAGCTGTTGTAGAATATATAGCAACTTTCTCTGAATTCCCTATATGGCCAGTTTTTATAAGAAACAGAGAAAGCATAATTGCTCTGAGGGGTCTACTATTCTGCAGTGGCTGAGGTAGAGAAGGAAAGAGGGTGGCACAACACCAGCAATACAGTGCACAAGGGGACAGGAAGAGAAATGGATGTCTGGAAGATTACACTGCCTGTAGAAAGGGGCAGGAAGGGAATGGAATGAAATGAGAAAATGTCTCTCTTATTTATATCATGCACGTGGTGGAGGAGAACCAATTTTAACAGAAGCAAAAAACCAAGGAAACAGGGAAAGAGTAGCTCAAACATTGATGTATACTCTCTTCAGCTCAAACACGGCGAATTAGAAACACACAACCAAAACATGACAAAATAGCATGAAGATTTAGAACCAGGAGCTAGTCAGAGCTGTTAAGAAAGATTTATGGCTTGTCTAAGTCTTTAGAAGAACCTGTGTAGAGCAATTTTTTATAAGCCACTTGAGGTCACAGGAAGAAACAAAATGTTGTTTGACAGCATTTTGCTCCTCTGATGGGGGATGTAGTAGCCTGATCAGCATTGGGGGTTTAGCAGCTACATTCCAGATGATGAAGTCCTTCCCCCATCATATGAAAACTAACTTTTATTCCTGCGCATGCCACTGTTTAGACTACTGGAGCCCAATCAGTGGTGGGCATGAGGGTTAAAGCTCCTTTCCAGCTAAAAGCTGCTTCACAGCTGATAGGGCAGGGATTCTCAGCCTGCAGGCTGGATGTGGCCCACAGCACCATTTCATGTGCTCCCCCCCCCCCCACTGCCTCCACCACAACAGGAAGTGCCGTGTTGTGGAGTGTTATGTACTGAATGCAATGCCAAGGAAATGTGTAACGATCCCTTTAACGGAATGTAACCAGTCAATGTATCCAATTGTATCTAATCAGGAACACACTGTAACAGGCTGTATGAGGATGAGAGCTAAGTGGCCACAGGTGGCAGTAGCGAGCATCCAGCTCACATGGTACAGATTCCCTGAATACCTGAAGAGCGGGAAACCTTCCCGCCACGCCACACCTGGAGAAGATGGGAGTGACGACCAATGACATCACACGGACAGTAGCCAATGAGGTACCACACCGGCATATTCAAATGTACAGTGTAATTACCACATGTTCACTCCGATCATCATGCAATAAAGTTGTGTTTAGCCTTGTTACGGCTCCTTCCATTGTCTTCCTTGCAAGACACCAAATGGAGGAAGGGCAAAATGGCTGTCCAGCCCCCAAAGCTGTCTGAGGGAGCGTGACCTGGCCCCCGGCTTTAAAAAGTTGAGAACTCCTGTGATAGGAAAACCACTTCTCCCAATAACTAGAAAGAAGGCTGCACTCCAGTATGTATGTTTACTGGGGATGGGATAAAATACAGTGGAACAGCTTAGTTGAACCCCTAACAGGATCTCAAAATGGGACAAGTTGGCATGGTTGGCCCAATCAACATGTGCACACAATCAGATCAATCCACCCCCAACTTGCCCCTGAGTGGATTATGTGCCTTGGTAGACAGGCTCTTAGGGAAAGAATCTTAACTCTCCTCAGACCTGGCCAGATCACGAGGGATTATAGGTGACAAATCCAATCTGGTAGCTCAACACTTCCACATCCTGCTGTAAATCTTTCTTTTTGGAAGAGTGAGAGGAAATAGTTTGATTTCTGTGCATTAAAACAACTTCTTATACTAAGGGGAAAGGAGTGCCTTGCCCCCAAATGGTGGACAGAATTATTCAACTTGTTCTCCCTGTGAGGTTCTCTTTACAAGCATTCTTCATCATGCTGGAGATTTTCTCTTAGTGCTGCTTCTGATGTCTATTTGCAAGGGGCAGATTAATTGAGTATTTATTATGCATTATATGTATTTTTGTTTGAAACAAACATCTTAACCATTAATAAAGCATCAGGTGCTCAACATGCAACCTTGCCCTTTCAAAGCCAAGCTTAAAAGACAATTTATTAGCTTTAATTACTGTATTTGAATATTATTTCATTATTCTGTCAGTAACAGTCAGATGGTAGTTAATGGAACATTCAAAGGATATTAGCACTCCGTTGGAGTCTAATGACAGGTAAGCTATACTCCAAAACAATTCTTCATGTTGCAGCCCTTTATTGAATTATCAAAGTATCCAGATTTTGTTGTTGTTGTGGCGGGTGTATGCAATGAAGAGCTAATTCTGCCACATAAATGTACAATAAAATTAATCCCTATGATGCATGCTGTTCAAATCTATCAGAGACCAAACAAAGCAAAGCAAAGCAAAAGAAACGCTGTGACACCTTAAGGACTAACTCCTTCAAATCTAGTCCTTGAGAGTGGGTGGTAGTTTCAAGTCCATCTACACCAGGGGTTCTCAACCTTTTAAAGTCAGGGCTGGATCATGCCCAGTGGCGGCAGGGGGGTGGGGGATGACACCAGTCCAGCCTGCCAATGCTCCCCCTACGCCGATGTTGACACCACCAACACTCCCCTTCATGACACCAGTGTGGACTGCCAACACTTCCCCACCACCCCACCACCAGCAACAACAACAACACCCCACTGCCACACCTACCACTTCCCTGCTTACTGGCCTGCTGTGGGTGAAGGGGGGGATCCTGCCTGTCCTTGTCAGTGCTTGGCCAGAGCAGCACCCAGGAAAGATGTGGGCGGCTGTATGCATCTGCCGCTTCCAACACTGCGTTGGCGTTGGCTGGACAGAATGGCGCCATGGGTTGGACCCGACCTGTGGGCCGTAGGTTGCATCATCATTACCATGTTAATTATTGACAATGTTTGGCCACTGTAACCCACATAGATTCTTAAGGAAATAGTGGCTGTAAAGAGGTAACAAAAAGAGTAACCAAACCAACCAGACCAACAATTTGTCATAGATTCCACTGTGCATAATAGTAACAACAGTTGATAAACAACATGTCAAGTGCCATAGTCTTCTCTTGTCTACACCCCATTCTTCTGCACCCACTTTAAAAGAGAGCCAAGCAAGTGGCATGGGTAGAGGTCATGCCATGCTCATTTTCTCATTATCTTCTTTAGCTTTTGCCTTATCAGTGGGAAAAAAAATTCTGAATTCACGTCTCCCTCTCACTGAAGTCACTGGGAGGAAAATTCCTTGGGCTAAGGCTAAAATTGTGCTCTTGATGTATGGACATGAATGATGATTTTTTTCCCCACTTGGGCAAGTGAAAACATGCTCATGGTTGCCCATACACAAACATGAGCATGTGCCTATGCCAATCAGGTGGTCTGACCACAGTTTAATGTATATATGTATTGTGTGTTGTCAATTCTTACTTGTAGTGACCCTTTCCAGGTCTTTCTAGGTAAGTGATGGTGAACCTTTTAGGGACCAAGTGCCCAAAGGGAGGGGCAGGGTGAACTCTGTGCTGGGGGAGAGAGAAAGTGCTCCCATTGGGCTGCTGGGCAGAGGGGCAGGGTGAATTCTGTGCTGAGGCGATGGTATGTATGCCAACAGAGAGGACTCTGAGTGCTATCTCTGGCATGCATGCCATAGGTTCGCCATCGCTGTTCTAGGTAGAGAACATATAGAAGTATTATACCATTCCCTTGCATTTTGCCCAAATCCACAAAGGCTGGCTCTTCTCTTTAGAGGCACATTGGAGGATCGAACTGTCAAGCTCTGGCTCTACAGCCAGATACCTAAACCACTGAGTTATCCAGCCAGCATAGCACCTAAATAATACACCTTTTATAATCATGACTCTTGACAGCTGCATTTTCTTGAGGTTAAATCCAATTGTTAGGCTTGAACTAAACCGACTGAATCAATCAGAGTTACATAAGGATTGCTTTAACTAGTCCCACTCACTAACAGTTGATTTTGCCTTGGTATTTTGGAGTGTGAAGAAACACAGAAAGTCTTTTACTCAACATATTAACTTAATATTTTTTATCTTGTTAGTATTTGAATAATATGGTTGTTTGATAATAGTGTTCATTGTGTCCTGACCAAGACTCAAGGTTGACTCAATGTTTGATCCTTCCAAGGTCAGTAAAATGAGTACCCAGCATGTTGGGGGCAAAATGCTAATTAACTTGTGAACTGGCCAGAGAATGCACTAAGTGCAATGGGCAGCATATAAATCTAATTGCTATTGCTTTTACTACACCGCAGTGCTGCCTTTTCTGTCAAAAGTATATAGTCAAAAGCTTTGAGCACCAAATGGATTTATCCTATGCAGAGCCAGAATGTGAATTTTCTAGGGAGCAATTATTGACAAGAGTTATAAGCAACCAAGCAGCCCTTGTAACAGCTTCTCTGGTTTGGTTTTTCCCAAAACTAACTTAACGTGTGGAGGGGGCACCATGTAGCTCATACTGTTGTCTGAAAGACATACTGCCATAGTAAATCACTATGCAGAGAACTTGTTTTTATTTGTCTAGATCCTCATCAGAGAGTTAATTCAAATGTCATTCCTCTGAGTTCTACTGTAGTTAATTTCCCCCCTGCCTTCTTGCCTCATATGGCTGTAGCTCTAAACAGGCTTGTTAGAAAATTGAAATGGTACATGTGTGTGTGATCAGGAACAGAAACATCTGTAGCTGTGAACTTCAGATTTTGGAAGCAGTACAGAGTCAGTGGGTGGTGGACTGGAAACAATGCTTCAGGCTTTGGATTTAGTACAATTGCAACAAGATTCTTTGGAAGCAAAGTCACAAATAGGAAGTATACTATAGTAAGACTGAGGCTGTTGTTTTGGAAGAGAAACCTCCTCCCAAACCCGGGAGCCAGGCATGCATGTGCAGGGATTTTAGCAATTAAGCTTCAGTAAGTACAGTTTTGCTTTCTTCCATCCTCTTCTCATTCTGTATAAATTTTAGAGATCTTTGCTCCAGCTGCCTTGCTTAGGTTGAGTTATTTTTTCTGTTATTAGCCTAGCAAACAAGCAGTACATTTCCAGGCGCCGGGCAGGAAAGGGGTTACTGCGCATGTGTGGCCGTCAGAGGCACCGGCATGCATGCACAGTAACCCCTGTGCACATGTGCAGTAACCCCTTTGGCCAGGAAAGGAGTTACTGCGCATGTACACAGGGATTACTGGGTTACTGCACATGCGCAGTAACCCAGTAATCCCTGTGCACATGCGCAGTAACCCCTTTCCTGTCCAGTCAAATTACGGGATGACGGGGGTAGGAGCGGGAAGGAGCACTAGATTATGGGATTTCCCGGCCAATCCGGGATACTTGACAGGTATGCCTCCACCCCCTGCAATAGGAACTTTCCATGCCCTGTGACAGTTCTATTGTGTATGCAAGCAGCTAGTTCCGCTGCCTATCGCACAGAATTCAGCAGGTAGCAACTGAAGGAGATAACATCTGAAGGAGCCAAGCCCATGCGGCTCCAATCACCCAATTAAGAGCTAGCACAGGAACTCCCCGCCTCCAGGTGTTCATGGTCAGGAATACAACACAATAGGTAGTCAGTGTGTTCATGGTCGGGAATACAACACAATGGGTAATCATGGGCAGGAATACAGTGACGTCAACCAATGGGTATTGTGGTGGAGAATTCAAATGCATTATAAAAGGAGCTGTGTCTCCTAAATGTGCCCATGTACAGATTGACCATGCTGAAATAAAGAAGTGTTTGGCCCACCTGCCGGCTCCGTGTGCAATCAATCTGCCTACATCAAAAGTTCCTTGCTAATTCACCCACCAGGTTTTGATACATTCGTTCTCTATGCAAGCTGTTTGGCAGTTTGAAAACATCACAAAATAGCCCAAGTGAGACTCATTGTGTAAGAAAAAGCAAGCCATTGATTCAGCTAGCCATGAAGATTCCATTCTGGGGTAAAGCAGATCCTCCTTTTGGGTAGACTGAAAATGCTCGTGTCAGGAGAGTGCCATGCATAATTCTCCCAACCTGTTCAAAGTGTGAGCACACACCCTGCTAAGTGCAAGACAAGGAACCAAATGCAAAGATGAGGTTTGGGGTGCCAGCCAGCAAGCACACACTCCCTTTGTTGGCTGTATTTTATCAACACATCAGTTGGTTGATAAATGGTTCTAGAGTCTTACAGTGGTATCAAAGTGAGAGATGCAATCACAGTCTCCCACTAATAATTCCAGTTCCAGCAGACTTCACATTAGGATGGGAGCTTGATTGCTAACAAAGAAAAAGAGCAAATGAGAACAAAGATATGTATAACATGTCCATATAATAATTTGTATTTGTAGATACAAATTTAGAAATATTCATCATTGTTGACTGCAACTGGTATCCAAGAATGCATTTTTCCTGAAGCAGGAAAAATATCATTGGCATGAATTTGTTTAAGGTGGATCTCAGCTTGCCATGAAGTGGTCCACACACTATGATCATGGAGCCTTCTCCTGCGGCACACATGAAATGAGACATGCAGGATTTAACTGCAGTGGACTGCCGCAGCCTTGAGGATGTGGACAAGGTGCTCCTTCACAGCCAGTCCATCTGGCATGGCCTCTTCCGCCTCCTTAACCATTGGGAATCAGAGTTCCTCCTCTGCTCATTTTGCCGTTGGGCCCAATATGATGGTTTCCAGTAGCATTTCCTCTACTGAGGGAGCCATCACCCCACCTGAGGGGTTGCTGTCTGTACAGTCTACTCCATTACTGTAGCGGGATGTTCGGCCAGACACATTTAGAAATAATAGTCTTAATTTAAATAGAAATTGTATAAACCTCATACTGAGGAACATGAACATCTCTAATCCTGCCCAGTTTATTGACCAAGTGTGAATGGTTGAGAGGAACCTCTGGGCTCCTCCTAACCATTCTTCACCTTTAATTTGGACTTGGTCTAGATTGCCCTTCAAAGAGAGCACTCTCCTCTGTCAAGCAGGACACGTGGCTAACTAGGTAGTGACCCCAGACTGAGACTTGGTGATCAATAGGGGAAATAACATAACCCATGTCTCAGTTCAGACTGTCTTGTTTCCTCTGAGTTTATCTGAAGGACCTCCAAGGGGTGGGAGAAAGGAAAGAACTGTTACAACTAATCTGTTGATTTGAGGGTTGTGTTTCTTCCTGCTGGTGGAAAAAGAAATAATTGGAAACTCAGAGTTGTGGGTGAGGGGATGAAGAGAAGAATGAATTCACTTCTGGTTGCATGGAAAGTGTAGCTATGTGCACTGTTATAGCAAGTAGTTATGTTTCAAAGTTTACCACTACACCACTGACATTGCCATCATAGTCTAAACTGATGGCATCAGCTCACTGCTAAACCCCATCTCTTAGCCCTAAGGCAGTACTTCCCAACATTTGGTTTTTAGACTTCAATTTCCAGAAGCTTAAGTCAGTACATTGGCTGATCAATGCTTTGGGGAACTGGCTTAGCTTCTGGGAAATGAAGTCCAAAAACCAAAGGTTAGGAAACACGGCTAAGGTGTTACAGTAGACCCCCGCACAATGTCAAACCTTGGTTCCCAATGTCGCGATGTTGTGCACATTTTGACGTTGTACGGGAGTGTTGGGGGTGTGTGGGTTCAATCCCCTCTCCCTGGTCCCCTGAGTTTGAGAGGGTCGGGGGCAATAGGAGTTTGTCCCCCCAACCCTCCTGGAACCAGGGGACCCAGTGTCTCTTTAACAATGGAGTGTTGGGGATGGACTCAATCCTCTCTCCCGGGTCTTGTGGGTCCAGGAGGGTTGGGGGGACAACAGGGGTCTGTCCCCCCAACCATTCTGGACCCAGGGGACCTGGCAGAGAGGGGGGTCTCAACCCCAGCCCCCTGATATTAAAGGGGGAAACCAGATCAGGTTTTCCTCTTTCATATCAGGGTGTGTGTGAATTCAATCCCCTCTCCCAGGTCCCGTGGGTCCGGAAGGGTTGGGGGGACAAAAGGGGTCTGTCCCCCGAACCCTTCCAGACCCAGGGGACCCGTGCAAAGGGAAGCAGGAAGTGCGGTTTTTCTGCAAAGTCACCTTCCGCACAACGACATCATTGTGCGCGAGAAGGCTTTGCAGAAAAACATGTGTCGTTGAGCGAAAATGACATTCAACAAACGCGTCATTGTGCGGGGTTCCACTGTATGCCTAAAAGCATGATGGGTGGTTTAGAAGAAAGAGGTGGGGAAAGTGAGGATGAAACCAATATTGACTTGTTTATACTTAACTTTCACTTTGAGTGACATTAAGACTGAGTGTGTGTATGTGCATTGTGTGCTTATATTCTTATCTGGGATTTTAGCAATTAAACTTCAATAAGTATAGTTTTGCTTTCTTCCATCCTCTTCTCCTTCTGTATAAATTATAGAGATCTTTGCTCCAGCTGCCTTGCTTAGGTTGAGTTATTTTTTCTGTTATTAGCCTAGCAAACAAGCTGCAGCAGCAGGAAAAAAAAGATTCTTCTTAGCCCCCTTCCTAAACTCGACTCCCAAAATAAGGGATAGCAATTCCTGAAGTAGATAATTGTAACATCTTTTTTCTTCTTATGTCATATCCAAATATTGTTGATCATCATGGCAATCAGCCATGAAGACTGCCCTGTGAATATAATGTGGTGGCCTTCCATTTGCCTTCCGCATCACAGCATGACACCTGTACCACTGATCCAGTTCTGCTAGTCACATTCTGGCAAACACCCGTATTTTACACTCTTTCCGGCCGTCATTCCGTATTAGTTAGACTGCAGTTAGACTGAAGTTAGACTGGAGGACAGCACAGGATAAGCATAGCTGTCCAGTTTCCCATTTTGGCCAAGAAATTTCCCTTATTTGACAGAAATTTCCCGAAACTTGACAGGTATGCATTCTGGTCCTGTGCCCTTTTGGCATGCAAAATCCTCAGCAGCCCTAGACCAATATTGATGAAGCTTCTGCCCTTCATCGAGATGGATTCAAGTGGGATTTAATGTACTTGGGGACCATCACCCTTCCCTGTGAACTCCGGCACCCAAGGCCATTAGTCCTCAGGGTTGTCAGGTTAGTTAACCACCAACTCGGCGTTGAGTCGCTATCAGTATGTTATACTCTATTATCATAGGAGGATGACCTGACCAGACTCTGTAGCCTCTTTATGAACAAAAATGAAGAAGATAAGCAAACATTGAAAATTACTTCTATGAAGCAAGGTAAAGGTTGCCCTTGCATTTCTGCATTTGGCAAGCTGAGTCCTCTCTTTGTGTTGTGCTACCTTGACTTGTTTTGTTGTGGTGTGTAACAACTTCCCAGAAATCTGTCCATTTGTATATTCAAATTACTGGAGATTCTGGATGTTCAGATGTTTAAATATCAGTCAGAATTCAGGCCTTGATCAGATCAGCAGGGGCCAAAATCAGGCCAGATCAAAACAGTTCTTGATCCAGTGTGCAAAATTGGAATAGAGTTAGGCCCCATACATCCCTCATATAAATGTAAACGTGCATATAAATATGTGACAAATATAATTATCTCATTTATCATCAACATTCCATTAACTTTATCATTATGCAGATGTGTCTTTTTTATGCAAAGCTCTTTTTGCAGGCAAAAAAAAAACAGACAGATGTAAAGAAATGCCAGGAAATACATAAAAATATTCAGTGCTGTATATGTTGAGAAGTTCACGGTATATTATCAGTAAGATTGTTTTTCTGTCTAACTTGGGAGGATGGGGAAAATGAGTCACTATTTAAGGTATATTATGTTCTTCATAACAGAAAATTTGGAGGAGGGAGAGTTTTATTTATTTTCCCCCTTGCCTCAATACCTCAGGAATTTTACGTGCAATTATCCAGGTAGGAAACAGAGATGTGGGTATCAAATTATTCTTAAAATCTGGAGAAGGAGGAGGTAATAAATAGCTTGCCTGCAGGCCACATACTATTCTGTGAGTCGATGCATCACCAACATTTAGTTGTGCAGCAAAGACATGCTGGCTGAGGGATTCTGAGAACTGTAGTGTTGCAGCAGGTAATGTCTCCTTCTCTTACATTTGGTAAGCAGGCACCATGTTTTAGATCAGGGGTTCGCAACCTTTTCAAGCCAAGGGCCGGGTTATGCTCCATCAGACAGCTTCAGGGGCTGTGTTGTGTATGCATGTCTTGTACTGTCAGAATGTAACCACCCCAAATACAATGTATTGCAGCTGTAAAGGAACGCGAGCAAGCAGCCCATAGAGGGCAGCTGCGAGCGTTCAATCTCACATGGTTCACATTGCTCAATCACGGACAGCCGCGGGAAAACCTTCCCCGCATTCAGCAGCAGGAAAGAAGAACTACTGAAGAGAGGCGTGCCTGGGCGAGGCCACGCAGGTAGCGGCCAATGAGCTACCGTGCTACAAGATTCAAATGTATGACCCTACTGTATATAAAGAGATGTATCACTGCCATTACCTCATGCTCCACCAGATCCCCAAGCAATAAACCTGTGTTAAGCCAACCCTTCGGCTGTCCTGTTGTCTTTGGTCCCATACAGTAAACTGGCGACGAAGGTGGGATACATGGCTGCCCACGGGACCAAGACATGCGCCGGCTACGAGATCCGGAAGCCGGGAGACTTGGAGCTGTTTGAGATAGACTTCAGCGGAGCGCTGGTGGAGCTCGAAGTCTCAGATGAGGACAAGAAGAGGGCCATCTTCGTCCGCATGCTCGGACACGAGACAAAGAGGACTCTGGTGGACCTGATCGCGCCGAGGAGGGTGGGCGACTACAAAGCCAAAGAGCTTCTGGCTGTGTTGCGCGCCCACCTCCGGCCCGCGATAGCGATGTTCCCCGCTCGGAGCGCGTTCTGGAGGCGAGTCCAAGCGCCCGGGGAATCGGTCGCCGAGTTCGCCGCGGCCCTGCGGCTGGCCGCCGGCCCCTGCAAATGGGAGACCCCAGAAGTCACCCTCCGCGACTGCCTGCTCTGCGGCCTGAGGGACACCGAAACTCAGCGCGCGCTGATGAAACAGGAGCCGCCCCCCACGTGGCAAATGGTCCTCGACACAGCGCAGGCCGCGGAAGCCACGACGGCCGGCGTGCAAGAGCTCCAGGACTGGCGGCCGAAAACCGCCAAGGCAGAGAGCTCGGTGCGCGCGGCCCGGCGAGTTTCGGACTCAGCCACGGAGAGCGGCGACGACGACGATGTCCGGAAGGTCCAAAAGGAGGGCCGGCGCTGCGACGGCTGCGGCGCCGCCCACGCCCGCGCCAAATGCCCGTTCCGCAAGGCCGAGTGCCACAACTGCGGCCGGCGCGGGCACATCGCCAAGGTCTGCCGGAAGCGGCGCGAGGCCAAGAGGAGCTCCCCAGACCGCTCGGCGAGGCAGGATCGCACCACGAGGCCCAAGGACCACGGCACCCGGACCACGAGGAAGCGGGACGGCGTCGGACGCATCTCCGACGACAGCGAGGATGACGCCCCGGTTTTCAGCGTTTCCACGGAGCATCCCCGATACTTCGTCGAGGTAGTAATACAAGGGGCCCCTGTTAGGATGGAGGTGGACTCGGGTTCTTCTTACTCTATTATCTCTCAGGGAGAGTTCCTAAAGATACCCCCCCACGCGCGGCCCAAGCTCAAGGCGCTGAGGGCCACACTAAAGGACGTGCAAGGGAACCGCATCCCGGTGTTGGGGGTTGGGAAGTTCCAGGTCCAGTTCAAAAAGCGCACTGCAACGCTTCCCCTAGTCGTCCTCAAAGGAGGTAAATGCAGCCTCCTCGGGACTCAATGGTTTCAGCCCCTGGGGTTGTTCATCGGAATACACGCCGCCGGGACTGATCCAATTCAGAGCGTGTGTGAGGCGCACCCCGAAGTTTTTAAAAAAGGACTCGGAAAGTTCAAGGGCCCCCCAGTGACTTTCGACCTGGACCCTGGAGTGCGTCCAATCAGACTTAAACCGCGCAGGGTGCCTTTCGCCCTAAAAGACAAAATAGAGGCGGAGTTGGACAAATTGGTGGGCCAGGGGATTCTTGTTCCTGTTGATTCTGCGGAGTGGGAAACTCCAATTGTAACAGCACTCAAGGCCAACGGGGAGGTCCGCATATGCGCTGATTACAAGTGCACCATCAATAAGGCGATCCGCCCTAATGCGTATCCGGTGCCGGTAGTCAGCCACTTGTTGGCCAGGTTGCACGGGGGGAGGTGTTTTGCAAAACTCGACCTGGCCCAAGCCTACCAGCAGCTCCCGGTCACCCCCGCCGCAGCTGCTGCGCAGACCATAGTCACACACAAAGGGGCGTTCCAAGTATCGCGCCTCCAATTCGGCGTGAATTCGGCGCCCGGGATTTTTCAATCACTCGTGGAACGCCTCCTAAAGGGACTAGAGGGGGTGTTGCCCTACTTTGATGACGTGTTGATTACGGGGGGGAGCCGGGCAGAATTGGCAGAAAGGTTGGGAAGAGTCCTAGAAAAATTCGAAAAGGCGGGGTTGCGGTTGCGAAAGGACAAATGCGTCTTCTTCGCAACCGAGGTTGAGTTCCTAGGATTCCGCATTACTCCCGAGGGAATACGGCCATCCCAATCCAAGGTGGCCGCCATCAAAAAGGCCCCTCGCCCCACCTCCAAGCCCGAACTGCAGTCGTTCCTTGGGCTGCTCAACTTCTACCACTCCTTCCTTCCTCGGAAGGCAGCCGTGGCGGAACCGCTACACAAATTGTTAAAAAAGGACGAGGCATGGAAGTGGGGCGATGACCACGAGAAGGCTTTCAATGACCTGAAGCGACTCCTGGCATCAGATGCTGTACTGACCCACTTCAATCCCAAACGCCCAGTGGTCCTGATTTGCGATGCATCCCCGGTGGGGGTGGGGGCGGTGTTATGCCACGTGCTGGAGAACGGGAGGGAGGCCCCAATAGCGTTTTACTCTAGGTCCTTGTCCCAAGCGGAGAGAAACTACGCCCAGACAGACAGGGAAGCACTAGCGATAATTGCGGGGACCAAGAAATTTCATGATTTCGTGTATGGCCGCCCCTTCACCATAGTGACTGACCACAAGCCCTTGCTAGGCATTTTCACTGCAGATAAGCCCACACCCCAAATCCTGTCCCCGAGAATGCTCAGGTGGGCCATTTTTCTCAACGCGTATCAGCACGCGTTGGTATACCGGCCCGGAAAGGAGATTAGCCATGCGGATGCCCTGTCGAGGTCCCCCATTCCCCGGGATTGCTGCCACGTGGGCGAGGAAGAGAGAGACCACCAGGTTTTAATGATAGAGGTCCTAGACTCCCCTCCAGTAGTACCGGCCGACATCGCCAAAGCGACCGGCAAGGACAAAACGTTAGCCACAGTCTCCTCCTGGGTACAGAAAGGGTGGCCCGTGTCTTCCCCAGCAGCGGAATTCGACACATTTTTCAAAAAGAAACTAGAGTTGTCCTTAGAGAGGGGTTGTCTGTTGTGGGGGCAGCGGGTAGTGATCCCCACGTCCCTCCGGCCGAGGGTGCTTAAGCTGCTGCACGTCAGCCACCCGGGGATCGTCCGCTCCAAGGCTCTAGCCCGTAGTTACTTTTGGTGGCCCCAGCTAGATGCCGACATCGAGCACATGGTCGGCACTTGCGAAGCGTGCCAAAGCTCCAGGCCAGAAGAGGCTCGTCTGCCACATAGAGAGTGGGACGCAGCGAGGGGGCCCTGGTCCCGGGTACACGTAGACTTTGCAGGGCCGTTCAGGGGAACGCTGTTCCTCCTAGTGGTGGATGCGTTCTCAAAGTGGTTGGAGGTCATCCCAGTCTCGAGCACCTCCTCGGCCACCACAGTTAAACAGTTACGGAGGGTCTTTTCCACGTTCGGTTTACCCGACACCCTCGTCAGTGATAACGCTAGCTGTTTCACGTCCGCCGAGTTCAGGGAATTCATGGATCTCAACGCCATTCGGCACATCACCTCCGCCCCTTTCCACCCGGCCACCAACGGCCAAGTAGAGCGCCTCGTGCGCACCACTAAAGACGCGCTGCGGCGCATGGGCTCCGGAGATCTAGACCGACAACTATGCCAGTTCTTGCTAAGGTACAGGGTCACCCCACAAGCGTCAGGATACTCCCCCGCGGAGTTGCTAATGCGCAGGAAGCTGGCTACGGTAATCTCCAGGCTAGACCCCACCAGAGTAGAAGACAAAGGGCGAAATGTAGAGATGGACTCCTCAAAGAGTTTTAGCGTAGGCGCCCCCGTGCATTGCAGGAACTACGCCAGCGGGGGACCAGCCTGGGTGCCCGGCATTGTAATAGAACAAACCGGCCCCGTCTCATACCACGTGGAGACCAATACAGGCCTCCTGTGGAGGCAGCACGCAGATCAACTCAGGCGGAGGGTCCCCGGAAAGCAGGACGAAGACGAAAGTAGCAACGAATCAGCGTTAGGGTACTCCCCCACCCGCTTAACCCAAGGGGGAGGGAAAGGGGAACATGGGTCCCCACCAAGGGGGGAGGAAAGGGAATCGATCCTCAGAAATCTTTTGCGGGAGTTTGCGGCGGAAAGGAAGAGCCCCGATCCCACACACATCCCCCGGGAGCGTCCCAGAAATACAGATTCCCCAAGGAGTTTAGACCTTGATTTACAGTGCCAGGGGGAGTTAGCGGAGTGGTCCCCCACCCGTCCTAGCGAAAAGAAGGGTTTCAGTTCAGCCCCTGGTACTTCCAGTCCCAGTAGCCCCTGTGAATTAGAGTGCAACATAGCGCCAATGTCCCGGAGACCGACACCCCCAAGGCAGGAGGCAACGGCGAGGCCGTCCGCCACAGTCTCAAGGTCCCCCGAGCGGGGGACAGAAGGGAGCAGAACCACAAGGGCATCCTCATCGGTCCCGCGGTTCACGATCGGAGGGTCCCCGGGGTCCGAGGGAAACAGACAGGGGTTCACTTCCCAGTTGTTCATCCCATTCCTTTCCCCCAGCGCAAGGCAGGCACAGACGCCCCACAGAGCCACTAATGAATCCCCGTTTCCCGTTGCAGGACAAGCACCCACGGAGTCAGGGATCACAGGCTCTCCGGTACTAGGGCAGGCGCAAGCGCGCCCCAAGCGAATGTGCGGCAAGCCACATTGGTTGCGGGATTTCGTCCCATCCTAGGGGGGAGGGATGTTGTGTATGCATGTCTTGTACTGTCAGAATGTAACCACCCCAAATACAATGTATTGCAGCTGTAAAGGAACGCGAGCAAGCAGCCCATAGAGGGCAGCTGCGAGCGTTCAATCTCACATGGTTCACATTGCTCAATCACGGACAGCCGCGGGAAAACCTTCCCCGCATTCAGCAGCAGGAAAGAAGAACTACTGAAGAGAGGCGTGCCTGGGCGAGGCCACGCAGGTAGCGGCCAATGAGCTACCGTGCTACAAGATTCAAATGTATGACCCTACTGTATATAAAGAGATGTATCACCGCCATTACCTCATGCTCCACCAGATCCCCAAGCAATAAACCTGTGTTAAGCCAACCCTTCGGCTGTCCTGTTGTCTTTGGTCCCATACAGTAAAGGCTGGACGACCATTTTGCCCTGCCTGTCACACATGGCACTTCCAGGTGTGGCAGAGGCAGTGGGGCACCATGGGGGGCCACATGAAATGGTGTCACAGGCTGAATCTGGCCCCCGTACCATAGGTTGAGACCCCCTGTTTCAGATTATGTGCTTCTGAGCACCTCCAGAGAAAGTTAGTGTTTTCTTTTAAAATTTCAATTTCTTAGAAATTAGAAGTGGACCTTTTCATTTCTGGTCACAACTATGTTGCCAGATTTCAATGGGTATTGCAGGAGGTTGCAACACATGGGGAGGGTGAATCCAGAGGGACTGAACCTGATTTCCAGACCAATTTGAGTCGCTCAGGTTTGATCCACCTGTTGGAAGATAAGTAGAGTTTAATGGTCAAGGGGGGAATATTTACTGCAGCTAAGGATATCTCAATCTCTTGGACAAGGCCAGTCCTGTAATGGAGGAGAATGGGACAGTTGCTTTATACGATTGTAACTAGAGCACATACAACAACTTTTTCAGTGAATCCCAACCTTGGCACTCTAGGTATTCTTGGACTTCAGCTCCCAGAAGCTCAAGTCATCATACCTGCTGATCAGGGCTTCTGGGAATTGAAGTTCAAGAACATCTGGAATGCCAAGGTTGGCCATCACTGTTAGGCAAACCTGCTTCTGTCCTACGTAGTGATGATAGATTGTTGAAGTAAAATCCATCTGCTAGTTCAGTAAGCTCTTGCATGTGGAATTTGCTGGGTACCATTTCCTCCCTCACCTCCAGCAGCAAAATATTGGCTTCACTCTCTAATGTTACCTCTATTCTTGGTGGTTGATATTTTTCAGTAATGTCTAGAGGGCATAAAGGCATACATGAACAGAAAGCAGTAGCAAAGTATATAGTTGGTTCAAATTCGGCACACACATGCCTTGCACATGTACGCCCCATAATGACTGGGTCCAGAACAAAATGGGGGGCCCTGCACCCAAAGAATTGGACAAACAAAAAACTACAAGTCCCAGCGGCCACTGCGCTGTGCCGGAGCCAATAGGGGATGCCAGCATGAGCATGAGAAAGGCGGGGCCAAGCCCGTGCGGCCACCAAACCAATAGCCACCGCACACGCAAACCTTGGCCATGGGGTACTGAACAGAGGGCCGCACCGAGCACTCTGTCGCTGTTGCCCTGGGACCCATGGGCCCAGAGTGGAGTGCCTGGTGCGATGGGGAATGGCAGGAACACCACAGGATCACTTTTTTAGTGAGTGGGTGGGTAGTTTTTAAAGCAGTTTTAGCTATGTTTTTAACTGTGTTCTTTATTATGCTGTGAACCGCCCTAAGTTGGCCTTGGCCAAGTGGGTGGTATTGAAACAGAAATAAATAAATAAATAAATAAATAAATAAATAAATAAATAAATAAATAAATAAAATTAAAAATAAACGCCCCGGGACGAAGAGGCCTCCAGCGGGAATGCCACGGGCAAGCCAGAACAACCACACAAGGAAAAACCTACATGGCCAGGTAAGGTGGGCAGCGGTCAGGGACTGCAGCTGGGGACCCTGGCCCAGGCAGCCTCAATAGGCCACATGGGCGCCGGGTATACCCACAGGCACGGGGGTCCCTGCCCTGGCCCATGCTGAAAAAATGCCACAGGTGAGCCAGGGTAAAAAGGTGGTGGTGCGGCCGGCGCAACGTGCACAGCATCGGTGCACTGCGACAGTGGCAGACCACCAGTTACACCAGTGAGGCCATGGAGCCCTCAGCAGCGGGCACGGGGCACGGGCACAGAGGCCGGCCACGCCCACAGGCGCAGGGGTCCGTGCCCTGCCCCGCACCGGGAAAACACACCGGGGGTGGGGCAGCCCCCAAAAAAAATCTCCCGGGCAAAGCTGGGCACTCAGACTAGTAATAAATAAAATAGCTAACATTATGCTGTCCTTGCATTACCCTCAAACGCTACTGCCTGAGGTGGCCACCTGAATTCCTTTCTGCCTAGGCTGCCCCTATAAAGAGGTCTGTGCAACAGTTAGGAACCAAGTACTGTAATGTGTTGCTTCCAAGTAAGAAATAGAGTCCAGGCAGTTTGAAACTCCAGGGAGTTCTATTTTAATATATAGGAGTGAAATGAACTCAGCTAAGCTTCATAACAATCACATTTTCCTGGATTTTGCTCTCAACAGTTAATGATTGCAACTATCCAAAAAGTACGAATAAAGGAATACAGGTAATTTAATGCAGGCTATTACCTAATGCTATTGTGTTGCATGCTTCTTAGCTTTTTTCTTATCAGCATTTACAAAGTCATTGCTGAGACTGCAAACTAAAAAAAAGGGAAACATATTAAACCTCTTTTTCTGATTGCAGAGCAACAGCTTGTTGTAGACTTACTTGCAGCCCTTCTTCACATGTAGCACTAAATCTGGGTAAATCACAGTAACACTGAAAGATGGTTTGATGAAATAAGAAGTTATGTGTTGATGGACCTTTTAAGGTCCCTGCTGTCACTTCATATAATTCTTGATATTTTAACTGGACTTGGGAGCCACTACACAGCAGTAAAAATGTGACGGGATCTGCTGTGAAGTTGTGTAATTAATGTTGTGTAATACCTATGGTTCAATGCAGGGGGAAATCCTAGGAATGGGCTGTGATTCAGGATTTGAGTTAGAATGAGTGATAGAGCCCAAACTACGGCCTGCGGGCTGGGGACGTACCGCCAATTAATTCAGCCCTTGCTGCTCCTGGAAGTGGAAGTAAAACATGCATGCATGCAGGTGTGCAGAACATACCCGTGCATGTGCAGAATGCTGCCATAAATGACCAGCAGCTGTTGTAAGTGCGTTTACGGCAGCATTCAGTGCATGCATGGGCACATTCTATGCATACACATGCATGTTTTACTTCCGCTTCTGGGTGGGAAGAACCATGTGACCGGCATGCTCGACCATGTGACCAGCACACGGCCCAAAAAGTTTGGGCATCCCTGCTTTAGGGTTTTAAAAATTGCATATGTGCAGGCCATTCCTTTACACTCTGGATGACCTACCTTGGTTGATAAATACATCTTGGGCATTTTTGTGAAGCTTACATTTGCATTACACATTTAATATTGATCAATAGATCTATTGAGCCACAGCATGTTACAGTTGCACCCAGGAAGCTGAGTTCGAAACTCAGGGTCAGGAGAGAGAGCAGAGGAAACTGCCAAGCTGCACTTGTTAAAAGATTGATAAGATGGCTGCCATTAATTAAGACTTCTACTTTTCTTCATACTCAATGGAGAAATCCAGAAGGATATAGGATCGTTGACTTCACCACCTTGGATAGCTCCTTTAAAGATCAGAAAGATACCTAAAGTGGATTCACAGCTCCCATGAAACTGGATTCACTAGCTTCCTCTGGACGACACCAGTGCTCCGGAAGACAACACAGTTCTTGCAAGGCTTGAAAGAAACAACAAGGCTTCTTGTTGTCTTGCTTGTATAGGAGGGTCCATTATCCAAGCCAAGATGGATGAGTTGTCCAGGTTTGAGAGCATAACGCTGCTAAGTGAATCAGTTTATATTCTTACCACACAAAAGCAGCTGTACGTAAACCTCAAGATTAGTCCTTTGATGCTTAGCAGCTGGCAGCTCTTCACATTCTCCTCCATTATAGTCAGGAAGTGCTTAACACACAACATTCTGTTTTCACTGGCAAAAACTTCTCCACAATTAAAAAACCCCCCAACAACCCTTGGCTGCCCAGATCCTTATAATTGACTTTTAATGGACAGTGCGAATATCTCTCTGGTTAATAAGAAACCAGAACAGCTATTAGATCTTATTGCTGATAACATAATTACGGTAATAGCTTGAAGCATCATCTTTGCTTGGTATGAAACTGGACAAATTCAGTAATTGAAGTAACCAGGTGACCCTCTTTTCCAAGTAGTTCTCAGCTGGCAAGCTTGGAGAGCCATTAATTATGTGTTTGTCATTGCCTTCAGTTGACACAGTGCTTACTGGATGATGGCTTTCAAGCAAAAGGTGTGTGGTATAATTTACATTAGTATAGCTGTACTTCTTAGTTTTTCCTTTGTGTTCCGGTAAATCTCAAAAGTTATTGCTGTTCTTTTCCTGCAAACTGGGCCCTTATTCTCATCCACCATCGGGCCGTGAATCATTTTCACCAAATTGTTCCTGTTCAAAGTACAATGTCTTCCTGTAGTGCCCTTTCCCCTTAGAATTGTACATGTTGCTCTTAGAAGTTAAGTGACACATACGCTTGTCATTCCAGAAAGCTATCAAGATGAGTATACATTTTGATGCTATATTTATTATTTGTTTCTTTGCTGCTCAATGTAAATCAGGGGTTCCCAACACCTAAGGCTGGATCTGGCCCCCGGTGCCATTTTATGTGGCCCCCCACCCCTCCAAGGGCATTCAAAAACAGAATGACTGCCCCTTTGAAGCTGTTGGAACAAAATGGCCACCACCACCCATTGTGCAGGCAGGGCAAAATGGCCATCCGGCCCTCGAAGCTGACTGAGAGAGCATGACCTGGCCCCCAGCTTCAAAAGGTTGGGAACCCTTGATGTAAATAAAAAAGGGCAAAATATAAATGTAAGACTAGCAACACTAGAGGTCAACATCATGTATGAGCCCTGTACAGTTTAAGCCCAAGACAGGTTTGCCTCCCAAGCCTGATATTAATATCCTTTTGCTGCTAAAATTAAAATGTTCTTAACTTCCATGTATTTCATGGGATGTGATTGGCCAGTTTTTAATTTCAGCAATATGCTGACAGTTTACCTATCTGCTCTGTTATTATGGGAAGGTGTAGTTTCAAACTCTAAATCAGGGCTTCCCAACCTTTTCAAGCTGGGGGTTGGGTCAAACTATCTCAGTCAACTTCGAGGGCTGGATGGCCATTTTACCCTGCCTGCACGATGGGGTGGAAATTTTGTCCCAACAGCTTCAAAGGGGTGGCCATTTTGTTTTTTGAATGCCCTTGGAGGGGTGGTGGCCACATGGAATGGCAACGTGGGCTGGATCCAGCCAATGGGTCTTAGGTTGGGAACCCCTGGTCTAAATGTACTAGTTTTTATTGAGTTTTTTTTTGTAACATTGTATATTTTAATTGCTATAAGATGTCTTTCATTCTTAATTTTTTTAAAAAAAATCTCATAAATTAAAATTAAACAGCAACAGCTAGGAAGTAAGTTTCCCATCAAAAAGAACCACACTTTGCCTGGTTATTTTTTTCATTCTGTTATGCCAGGAGGGGGGTTGCATCCTAATGTCCCACCGATCATTCTGTTAAAAAACCTGAGTTTTACCATGATAACAACAAAAGCTCCACTTTTCCCAAGGACATTCCTATCACTATATAGACATTCTGCTATTATACCTGTTATTTATGGCAAACTGATGAGCAAGGGGACCAGCATGCCAAAAGTTCACAGATACTTAATCCACAGCAGGTACAGTCAATACAAGATGAGAAATCACAATTACAAGAGAGCATGAAAGTTAGAATACTTCAACGTCCCACTGGTGATACATGTATCACTCCTCTATACCAATATATCTCACAAGCTACAGAAAAAATTTGAAAGTCTCTTTTATCATCTCCCTGCAGATTATTTCACTCCTGCTCTAAAACATATCAGAGTTCAATTTCACTGTTTCGTATACCACTGGGGAACCCCCACTATATATGAAAGATCCTTTGATGCTCAGATGGTTGTTTTTCTATAAACACAAAATCATTTCCTGGTATGTGTGTTTGTGTGCACATGTGTGTACATACATGTGCACATGCACGCACGCACCTACCATTAAATTATTTTGCACTTATGGAAAAACAATGATATGAACATCAAAGGATCTTTCAAAAGAAAGATGATCTTTATATTTAGGTGTTACAGGGATGGGGAGTCACAAAGCTGGCATTTAGAATCTTATACTGTTTAATGCAACTTTAACTGATCTGTGCATAATAAAAATAATTTCATGTCAGAAATTATTCTGGGTTGAAAGGATTTTTGCTGGAGAAACTCTGCTCAGGAGATGCCCAAATGAGATTCCTTTCATGTCCCCAAGATCTTTTCCCACTGAAGTGATCCCTATTTATCTACTTGCAATTCCTTGCTTTCAAACTGCTAGGTTGTCAGAAGCTGGGACAGTGACAGGCACTCATTCCATCATGAGGTACCCGGGTCTCGAACTGCCGCCTTGCCAGCCTTCCAGCTAACAAGGTGAGCTTCTTAACCACTGAGCCACTGCAAATGAGGCATATAACTAAGCTCCCCATGATATGTACACTTCCTAATAGCAGTTTGATACAGTAAAGTATTATGGAGGTCCATGTGCAGTTAGCACTTTGGCTGTACTAAACATTGACTGAATGCTTCAGAATTGTCTATTTCAATTTTAAAAGCTCATTAACTGTGAGGAGCTTACAGGACAAGCAAACTGTGAGGATATGATTTATGAGTGCCTGCTGGCTCAAACCAATGCAGCAGTCAACAACTACTTGCTTAAGAGAAGGCACATACAAATCCTGGAACTGCTTTCATGTAAGCAGGACGGGGGCTGAAATTTCATGAGGCAACCTCAAAATTGAACATAAATCTTTTTGATAACTTCCCCTTAAGTTTGCTTTTATTGAACATAAAAAATAGATGGGAAACAATAGACTTTTTATGAAGGGCAGAACAGGTGAAGGAGCAAGCCAGAATGGAGAATAACTCACAGAACACTTTGGCACAAGAAAAAAAAAATCTTATACTATTCACAGACAGCAGTTCACAAAGGAGTCAAGTATCACTGGGAGAATTTCACTGTATTATTGCTATTGATTTTGTTGTATTGGATTTATATCTTATATCCCTGCACTGCATTGTGGCAGAGAGAGTGAAATGTGGCTTTTATCAGGTAATGGAGACCCCAAAAGTATAATCTGGATCCTCAACTGGAAGAAATTGCCGAACTGATGTAAAATAAATGTTTTAAAATAGTACTATCCAGACTAATGAGTAAACATTACTTGTTGTGCCCAAACATTGCATTGATTGGCCTTTGGTGTTTTTTTTAAAAAGCATTAATATTGACTCCCTGTAGGTTGAAAATTAACACATCATGCATAAATGTGATTACTTTTAGCATGCTCCTTTCTATAATTCTGCCAAATTGATTTTTTTCCTCAACCTTCTTGACAACAGTCTTACTCCAATTCTGATCACACAGGAAGCCTTTGCTAAAGATACAAACTGAATACAGGACATGGCATTGCAGATTGATCCGTAGAGCTTCCATTTAAGTATTGTATCAATATGTTTCTGAGTTTTCAGTTTTACATTATCAATATTTCAAAATAATACTTTTAAGTAAGAGTGGCCCATTTCTTTATAATGACATGTTGACAGTAGCAAGTGATGCTAAGAGAAAAATATTGGCTTGAATTTGGAGACTCATGTGCAAACTTCAGTTCTCATAACAGGTGAAAAAGAATGAACATACAATGCTGCCTTATGCCCAGTAAAATTAAATGTGTATAATGTACATAAGAGCTGGCAAATGCATAGCCCTCCAGATGTTCTTGGACTTCATTTCCCATTAGGCACAGCCAGGCTGGTCACAGGTGAGACTGTTGTAGTTCAGGGACATCTGTAGTTGTTGTGTCCTAATGGTTTGATCCTCCACATGGATAACAATGTATCTGAACCAATGTAACCTTGCCTATGGGCAACAATGTAACCTTCAGCTGTATCACATAAACCCTGTAATAGGACGCGAGCTAATGACCACCAGCTGGCAGCAGCGAGCGTCCAAAGCTCTCTTGGTCCAAACTCATCAAAGGCAACAGCGCGGGAAGTTTTCCCGCCACCACCTACACCTGGACAAGAAGGGCGTGACCAGCAATGACGTCACGCAGACAGTAGCCAATGGGCTATCATGGACCCACGTTCAAATGTGTTACGACTGTATATAAAGAGCTATTGATCCGCCATTACCTCATGTTCCCTCTGACCACCATGCAATAAACCTGAGTTAACCCAGCCCGAGGCTGTGTCCTGTGTCTTGGTTTTCATACACCAAATTGGCGACGAAGGTGGGATAATGGATCCCCAAGGAGCAGCCAGGGCACAGAGCGGGTTCAACATCACCAAACCGCAAGACTGGGAGCTTTTTGAGATGGACTTCCAGGCGGCGCTGGTGGAACTCAAAGTCAAAGAAGACGATGAGGAGAGGAAGAGGGCCATCCTCACCAGAATGCTTGGGATAGAAACCAAGCGAACGCTGGTGGGCATCATTGCACCGAAGAAGGTGAGCGAATTCAAAGCAGACGACATCATGAAGCTGCTGCGTGAGCGTTTCCGTCCCTCGAGGGCAATGTTTCCCGCTCGGAGCGCGTTTTGGAGGCGAGTCCAAGCGCCGGACGAGTCGGTTGAGGCATTCGTAACAGCCATGAGGATAGCCGCCGGCCCCTGCAGATGGGACGACCTAGAGACGGCCCTCAGGGACGGAGTGCTGTGTGGCCTGAAGGACAAGGAGGTGCAGCGCAGCTTGATGAACAAGGAGCCACCACCCACGCTGGCGGAGGTTGTAGAGGCCGCGGAAGCCGCGGAGTCCACGAATGCTGGAGTGGACGAAATGCACCAGTGGCATGAGTGGCGTCCTAGAGCCGGCAAAGCGGAGAATTCGGTGCACGGAAAGTCCGGACAGTCGGTGCACGCAACCCGAAGGGCCTCAAAGTCGTCTACGGAAGGCAGCGACGGCGAGGAGGTCCAAAGGGTCCGAAAAGGGGGGCGCCGCTGCGATGGTTGCGGAGCGGCCCATGAGCGCGCAAGGTGCCCATTCAGGAAAGCCGAGTGTTACACCTGCGGCCGTCGGGGGCACATCGCCAAGGCGTGCAGAAAACGGAAGGAGGGCCGGAGGCAGTCACAAGACCGCTCAACCAGACCGGACCGTCCAGCAAGGTCCAAAGATGGCGCCCAGACCACGAGGAAGCAGGACGGCGTGGGTCGCATCTCGGACGACAGCGAGGACGACGCTCCGGTGTTCAACGTGTCCGCGGGACAGTCCCATTACTTCGTCGAGGTACTAGTACAAGGGGCCCCTATCAGGATGGAAATTGACTCGGGGTCCTCCTACTCTATAATTCCCCAGAAAGAGTTCTTAAAAATCGACCCCCACGTGCGACCCAAACTTAAAACGTTGAGGTCCACGCTACGAGATGTACAGGGGAACAGCATTCCAGTGTTGGGGGTCGGGAAATTTCGGGTCAGTTTTAAGAGACATTCTGCGGAGCTGCCCCTAGTTGTCCTTAAGGGGGGTAGTTGTAGCCTCCTAGGGACGCAGTGGTTTCAGCCCTTAGGTTTGTTCATAGGGGGAGTGCATACCGTGGGGGTGGACCCAATACAAGCGGTGTGCGACGCGCATTCCGCCGTTTTTAAAAAAGGACTTGGAAAGTTCAAGGGACCCCCTGTAGCCTTCGACCTAGACCCGGAGGTCCGCCCGATAAGACTCAAACCGCGCAGGGTGCCGTTCGCACTAAAGGACAAAATAGAGGCGGAACTGGACAAACTGGTGGGCCAGGGGATTCTTATTCCTGTTGATTCCGCGGAGTGGGAAACTCCAATTGTAACCGCTCTGAAGGCTAACGGGGAGGTGCGCATTTGCGCTGATTATAAGTGTACAATTAACAAGGCGATCCGCCCTAATGCATACCCGGTGCCGGTGGTCAGCCACCTGCTGGCCAGGCTGAATGGGGGAAAGTGTTTCGCTAAACTCGATTTGGCTCAAGCTTATCAGCAACTCCCGGTAACTCCCGCCACGGCCGCGGCACAAACGATAGTCACACATAAAGGAGCGTTCCAGGTGTCGCGTTTACAGTTCGGCGTGAACTCGGCACCCGGCCTTTTTCAGTCGCTTGTGGAACGCCTCCTGAAGGGGCTGGAGGGGGTGTTGCCTTATTTTGATGACGTGTTGATAACGGGGGGGAGTGAGGCCGAACTGGCAAAGAGATTGGATAAGGTTCTGACTGTCTTCGAGAAAGCGGGGCTACGACTGAGAAAAGACAAATGTGTCTTCTTCGAAACTGAGGTTGAGTTTCTAGGGTTTCGAGTCACGCCAGAGGGTATTAAGCCATCCAAATCCAAAGTAGCCGCCATCAAGAATGCCCCTCGCCCCACATCCAAAACCTAGCTACAGTCATTTCTGGGGCTCCTCAATTTTTACCATACCTTCCTTCCACGGAAGGCGTCCGTGGCCGAGCCACTCCATCGGTTGCTAAAAAAGGAGGAAACATGGGTGTGGGGTGATGAGCAAGAGAGGGCGTTCAAAGAGTTGAAGCAACTCCTAACATCCGAGGCAATCCTAACGCATTTCGATCCCAAACGGCCAGTGGTCTTAGTCTGTGACGCATCCCCGGTGGGGGTGGGGGCGGTGCTTTGCCACGTGTTGGACGACGGAAGGGAAGCCCCGATAGCGTTTTATTCAAGGTCCCTGTCCCCAGCAGAGCGTAATTACGCACAGACCGACAGGGAGGCACTAGCGATAGTAGCGGGGACCAAAAAATTTCACGATTTTCTGTATGGTCGGCCGTTCAAAATCGTGACTGACCACAAGCCCCTATTAGGAATTTTCACTGCAAGTAAGCCCACACCACAGATCCTGTCCCCAAGAATGCTGCGGTGGGCTATTTTTCTCAACGCATACCAGCATGAGCTGGAATACCGGCCCGGGAAGGAGATCAGCCATGCCGACGCACTCTCGAGGTCTCCTTTGCCCTTGTCGGGCGTCCAAAAGGAAAGGGCAGAAAGAGATCACCAGGTTTTGTTAATAGAGGTCTTAGACTCACCCCCGATAGTACCAGCCGACATTGCCAGGGCCACAGGTAAGGACAGAACGCTAGAGAAAGTTAGCTCATGGGTACAGAAGGGGTGGCCGGCGTCATCCCCAGGTACGGAATTCGACCCATTTTTTCGAAAAAAAATAGAGTTGTCCCTAGAGAGGGGCTGCCTTTTGTGGGGCCAACGGGTGGTGGTTCCTACGTCCCTGCGACCGAGGGTACTCGAACTGCTGCACGTCAGCCACCCCGGCATCGTCCGGTCCAAGGCGCTGGCCCGGAGTTACTTCTGGTGGCCACAGCTGGACGCGGACATTGAGCACATGGTCGGCACTTGTGAGGCATGCCAGGGCTCCCGACCAGAGGCGGCCCGTCTTCCGCATAGGGAATGGGACACAGCAAGGGGGCCATGGTCCAGGGTGCACGTAGACTTCGCTGGCCCATTCCGAGGAACAATGTTTCTCCTGGTGGTGGATGCATTCTCCAAGTGGTTGGAGGTTATCCCAGTAAAGAGTACGTCCTCCGCCACTACAATTAGCCAGCTAAGGAGAGTCTTTTCCATGTTCGGTTTACCCGACACTTTAGTCAGCGATAACGCTAGTTGTTTCACCTCCGCTGAATTCAAGGCATTCATGGAGGCAAACGCCATTCGGCATGTCACGTCCGCGCCGTTTCACCCCGCCACGAATGGCCAAGTGGAACGGCTGGTGCGAATGACAAAGGATGCGCTGCGGCGCATGGGCCCGGGGGACCTAAATCACCAAGTATGTCAGTTTTTGTTAGCGTATAGGGTGACCCCCTTAGCGTCAGGTTACTCGCCGGCAGAGCTGCTGATGCGGCGAAAACTGACCACGATCCTGTCCAGGCTAGACCCGACGAGAGTCGAGGACAAAGGAAAAAACGTAGGGCTGGCAGTCTCGAAAGGTTTCGCCGCCGGCGATCCTGTTCACTGCAGGAACTACGCCAGCGCAGGTCCAGCCTGGGTACCAGGGACGGTTGTGGAAAGGACGGGGCCAGTGTCGTACCGGGTCGAGACTAGCACAGGTCTCCTCTGGAGGAGGCACGCGGACCAACTTAGGCACCGAGTGAGTGGGGGGCCGGTCAGTGGAGCTCAGCGACGGGACTCAGCGTTAGGGTTCTCCCCCACCCGTTTAGCCCAAGGGGGGGACAGCAATGGACAACGGTCCCAAGCAAGGGGGGAAAGCAGCGGCCCCGACTCATACCCTTTTGATACGCCAGCTCTATCAGAGGCTGGGGAAGGGGGAGAGGAGTTCGCGACCGCTGCCCCCGAATTTAATTCTGATTTTGATTTTGAGAGCCGGGGGGGTTTTCGGGAGTGTTCCCCCACCCGTCCAAGCGAGAAGAGGGGTTTTTCGTTAGCCCCCAGTGCCCCCGGTTCTTCCCCAATAAAGCACACACCTCCCAACAACGCCGCGGAGCCGCGGCAAGTCACTAACGAGTCTCCCTCTCCAATTACAGGGCAGGAAACCAGGGGACAAAGAGATGGTAGCAAACCAGGGGGAAGGCAGCCCACACCGAGACCCCAGCGTGTTCGAAATAAGCCATCTTGGCTGAGAGACTTCGTCCCATCCTAGGGGGGGGGAGAGTGTGGTTTCGAGACTTCGTCTCATCCTAGGGGGGAGGGATGTTGTGTCCTAATGGTTTGATCCTCCACATGGATAACAATGTATCTGAACCAATGTAACCTTGCCTATGGGCAACAATGTAACCTTCAGCTGTATCACATAAACCCTGTAATAGGACGCGAGCTAATGACCACCAGCTGGCAGCAGCGAGCGTCCAAAGCTCTCTTGGTCCAAACTCATCAAAGGCAACAGCGCGGGAAGTTTTCCCGCCACCACCTACACCTGGACAAGAAGGGCGTGACCAGCAATGACGTCACGCAGACAGTAGCCAATGGGCTATCATGGAACCACGTTCAAATGTGTTACGACTGTATATAAAGAGCTATTGATCCGCCATTACCTCATGTTCCCTCTGACCACCATGCAATAAACCTGAGTTAACCCAGCCCGAGGCTGTGTCCTGTGTCTTGGTTTTCATACACCAAAGTAGTGCAGTAGTATCTTTGAACTTTCTACATTGGAAGCATGTGCTCTGTCACTGTGCCAGGACATCTTCAACACTGCTTCTAGCTCTTTCCAAAGCCCTCCTGAAGTTCATGGTATCCTTAGGTGTAACAATATGTCTTGGCAATGTGCATAAGGAAGATTAAAATTTCTTAAAATGTTCTTTTTAAAAACCCACCAAAGCCACATCCCGAACTTCAAGGGACAGCTACTCAGACTAGCCAGCCCACAGTGGCTATTTCCCCGGCCGCCGCCCCTGCTGTTCCAGCCAGGTCTTCACACCCCTACGAAAGGGTAAAAGCTCCGCCTAGAGACGAAGTTTAGTAGGCAGGAGGTTCCATAGGGCCAGAGCGGACATGGAGAAAGCCCTCTTTCTTGTGCTTGAGAGGTGAGGCTCTCTAGCCGGTGGAACTATCACAGAGCCCCTCCAGTCTGCTCTGGTGGGACGGGCAGATATCCTTGGAGTGATGCAGTCTCTTAAGTATCCTGCCCCGCTACCATATAGGGTTTTAAAAGTAATCACCAGCAACTTGAATTGCACCCGGCAACCAGTGCAGCTCCTAAAGTAGTGGTGAGGCATGGGCATAACGCCCGCACCCCATCACCATCCAAGCCGCTGCATTCTGGACCAGTTGCAGCCTCCGAATGGTCATCAGGGGCAGCCCCATTACAATAATCAAGTCTGGAGGTGACCAGAGCGTGCATGACCATGGAACAACTTGAAATCCTTCCTCTCACCAACTGAGAAAGACTAGTAAGTATCCCACCCCTGATAGGCTGTATTGCCCTGAGATAAAAAAAGAACACCATTTAACATAAAAGTGTGTAATAAAAAGAGTTCTTTAATTTTTTTAACCAGCTGAAAAACAATCATAGCAATGCAATGCAGCATATGTCTGTTTTCTAGACATGAAACAAGCATATTGTTCAAAACAGCTCCTGATGAGTTTTGTTACTGTGGAACACCAAGTGTGAAATGGTCTGATTTTTTCATTTAAGCAAACATTGCAAGGTTGTTTTTCATTTGCAATGGATCTAAACATGCATTGGGAACAAATTGATTTGGCTTATGGCCATGTCAATTAATTTTTATGACTGTTCTCTCTGTTCTATTATGTATGTAATCATTTATTTCTGAGATGGTGGGAGAGAGGTTGTTATGAAATATTTTTCTTTTCGTAGAATCATAGAATAACTGAGTTGGAAGAGCCCTTTCAGGCCAGAGCTGGCCAACCTTGATGCTCCAGTTGTTTTTTAATTTCAATTCCCAGAAGCCCTGATCAGCAGGTGTGCTGACTTGGGCTTCTGGGAATTGAAGTTTAAGAACACTTGGACCATCAAGGTTGGTCACCCATGTTAGGCCATCCATTCCAACCCCCTGCTCAATGCAGGAATTCGATTAAAAGCAGATATGACAGATGGCTATCCAATTGTTACTTGAATCCTTCCAGTGTTGGAGTGCTCACCACTTCTCAAGGCAGTTGATTCCAACTTTTGTACTGCTCTAACCATTAAGAGGTTTTTCCTAATATTCAGCCTATATCTGGCTTCCTGTAGTTTTAGACTGTTACTCTGTATCCTGCACTCTGGACACTTTTTGCTGTGTGCCACTGTTAAGAACTGTGAAGTGAGAAAAGCTGCCAATATATTATATATGTCTATTGTTAGCCTCTTCTGTTTGACTTAAACCACAGAGATATCTCATTGCCCCTCCTTTGAAATGAACTGGGGAATGCAGTATGGGTTCAGGTTCTTGGTCCAGGAGCATACCTGTCAACCGCGGCTCTGGAAAATACAGGACCTACGCAGAACGGTTCTGCACAGGTCGCCTTCTACGTGACCTGCGCAGAACAGTTCTGCACAGATCGCCTTCTATGCATGCGTAGAAGGCTTTTACACTTGCGTAGAACCCTTCTATGCTTGCGTAGAACCCTTCTACGCATGCATAGAATGCTTCTATGACCCCCTTCTCCTCAGATCGCCTTCTACGCTTGCGTAGAAGGGTTCTATGCAAGCATAAAAGCCTTCTAAACATGCGTAGAAGGCGATTTGCGCAGAAGGGATGCGCAGTACCTCTTTTTTCCCCGCTGCCAATTCCAGGGTTTTGGCAGCTGCGGGCGGGAAATGGCGCAAATAGGTGTCAAAAATCAGGAAATCCTGGCCAATCCGGGAAGGTTGACAGGTATGTCCAGGAGTAAAAGGATAAATCCTACAGAAACAGAAACAAACCTTTGGTTCATGTTATCTCTCAAACTGACTATAAGTTCCTTGTGGAAGCGACCATTCTTTTTATATGTGGGAAAGTAGTTTCATAGTGGCATAATCCTTTATCCTTTAAAAATAATAGTCTACGTTGTGGTAGATCAGGGATTCTCAACCTGCGGCCTGTGGGCCTGATTCAGCCCACATCACTATTTCTTGTGGTCCTCCCACCGCCTCCACCACACCAGGAAGTGCCATGTGGTGGAGGAAGGGCAAAATATGGCCCCTGAAGCTGTCTGAGTGAGCATGACCCTGGCTTTAAAAGATTGAGATCTTCTATGATAGATGCTCCAGAAAAGAAGACACAATATGCCCAGCAGTGAAGATTCCCTTTGAACTATTCTCTCCATTATGATTATGTCAAATTCCCATTTTGGGTTTGAGCTATCTGAGGGATCATATCTCTTCCTTTGAGCCTCCTTGGCTTTAAGAATTTATCTCCATCTCATTGCCCTCACAATATGGTTAGTGTAAACACAAGAAAGAACCTTTTCAGTGACTGTTCCCACAGGAGAAGAGTCTGGTCCCTTTCCTAATACCCTTCTGCTGCCAGGAGATGATCTTTTTCAGTCTCCAAAACTTAAAAAAAGCCTCAAAAACTCATGGAAGAACAGGCAAATTCATATCATTGTCAGTGTACACCCGGAAACGGAAGTAAAACGCACCCATACGGAAGTAAAGCGTGTGTTTTGCTTCCACTTCCGGGCGCGACAAGGGTAGCGTGGGGTGGATGAATTGTAGTAAACCCATTTGCGTGGATTCACAGGGTGCTTGGGCTTCTGGGAATTGAAGTCCAAGAACATCTGGAATGCCAAGGTTCGCCATTATGGGTGTACTCTATGCCACTCAACATGTGCTATGGAAGAATTGGCATTAACATCCCCAAACCCTTTTGAAGCTGCCTGTTGTTGAATTAGAATTTCCTGATATGTATATTTATTAATTGTGCTACGGTGCTTCTGACACAGACAAATAAAAACATTTCTTCTTTTGGCAGTCTTCTAATAATTCCTACTCAGAAAGGGAATTTAAGGGAGTTGTCTTTTTTATCTTTCTAAATGTGTCTCTATATTGTTTTAAATGGATTTACTATAATGTGTTTTCATGATGAATATGTTTCATTGATTTTTACATGTGGATTAACAAATTGGAAAGCTCAAGGTCTAGTTGATAGAGTGAGACTATTATCTCATACAGTCCTACATGCATCTACTCAGAACTAATTGAAACATTTGGTTGAAGGTTTAATTGCAGGCTTATATGGTTTGGGGTTTGACAAACTATCCGTGAAGCAATTATAAGTACAATCTGCCTGGAACACTTTGGGTCCCAGCCCCACCACAATGGATCATAATTGTCAACTTTGGCAGTTAGTGGCTATCCATCAAATATTTCATGTTGAATGGACAGGTAAAAATAAATGTTGTGACAAAGAGATTTAAGACTGATTTTCATACCCATCAAGCGTGGCTCCGGAAAATACGGGAACTGCTCTGGCCCGGGTGCACATGTGCAGCAACAACTCCTTTGCGTATGTGCAGAACCCCATTTGCACATGCGCAGAACCCCTTTGCGCATGTACACCGCTGTCTCTGATGGGCATGCATGCGCAGTAACCCCTTTCCCTGTCGTTCAAAATATGGGATGGCGGCAGAAAAGGGGAGGAACGAGCACTGGAATACGGGGAATCCTGGCCAATACGGGATACTTGACAGGTATGCTGATTTTAAAACAATTTGAGAACAAAAAAAGAGCAAGGCTTTTTTGTGAGTTTTTACCCCTACCCCCCCCCCCCCAAAAAAAGTATATTTTTAAAGAGTGAATAGTTTTACAAATGGTTTTCTGAATCTTAGGGCCAAATTACACTAGGGTCTAATATAATAATGATCATCATGTCCCATCAAGTCAATTCTGGTTTATGGCAACCAATTCCGAGGTTTTCTAAGTAGAGAGTACTTGGAGGATGTTTACCATTCCCTTCTTCTGGGGTGTTCTAGGACTGTGCAGCCTGCCCATGACTACACTGCCTGTTTCTTCTAGGATGTACAGTGAGAAATTGAATTTCCAACCTCTAGCTCAGAGCTAGATATCGAAACCTCTGAGCTATCCAGCCGGCAGGGTCTACTATATTACTAATATACAGCAGTTCACTTGGTTAAATTTTTAAAAAATCGTTTTAAGGCTTTTGGTGTCTTGCACGGAAGACAAAGAAGGAGTCGCAGGAAGGACTAACACAGGTTTATTCATTGATGATCAGGATGAACATGTGGTAATGGCGGAGGTACATCACATTATATACAGTAGCACAATACATTTGAATCTTGTTGCACGGTAGCTCATTGGCTGCTACCGGCGTGACGTCGTCCCAGTCACGCCCACCATCTGCAGGTAGTGATAGTACGGGAAAGGTTCCCGCGGCTGTTGGTGATTTGGTGAATGTGAACCATGTGAGTTGAACGCTCGCAGCTGCCCTCTATGGACAGCTTACTCGCGTTCCTTTACAGCTGGGCTACATTGTAATTGTGGTCAGGTTACATTCATACATTTTGAGGCAACATCTCTCAAAACAACATTGTACATACATAACATCCCTCCCCCCTAGGATGGGACGAAGTCCCTCAACCATTGCGGCTTGCCGCACGTGCGCCTGGGGCGTGCGGCCGCTTGACTTAACACAGGGGAGCCGGAGGCTCCTGGTTCCGCGGAGTCCTGTCCTGCAACAGAAAGGGGGGACTCATTAGTGGCTCGGTGTGGAGTCTGCGGTAACCTTGCATTGGGGGACGGGAATGGAATGAACAGTTGGGAGGTGAATCCCTGCCTACCGTTTGAGGAGTTTGGGGTCCCCCCCAGTACGAATCTCGGGACCGACGAAGAGGCCCTCGTGGCCTCGCCACCCCCGGTTACCTGCCCTGGAGTTCTAGAGACTGTGGTGGGCGGACTCCCCCCTGTTGCCTGTCTTGGGGGCGATGGTCTCCGGGGAGCTGGAGCTATGGTGTATTCCAAAACAAAGGGGCTAGGGGGACTGGAAGTACCAGGGGCTGAACTGAAACCCCTCTTCTCGCTAGGACGGGTGGGGGACCACTCCGCGACATCCCCCTGGTACTGCAACTCATAATCGAATTCATCCCTCTTCTCCAAAGTATCCTCCTCTGCGGTTGAGAACCGAGGATATGCATTTGTATCCCCGGGTGCCGCCGTGTCTCCCCCTTGGGTAACGCGGGTGGGGGAGGACCCTAACGCTGATTCCCCCTCACCGGTGACTCGCCTTCTGAATTGGTCGGTGTGCCTTCTCCAGAATAGACCTGAACTAGTCTCGACCCTGTAGGATACCGGCCCCGTTTGCTCAATAATTGTCCCTGGTACCCACGCTGGCCCCGAGGCCGCGTAGTTCCTGCAGTGAACCGGGTCCCCTACCGAAAACTTTTTGGAGCTCTCTCCCCCTATGTTTATATTTCTCCCTTCATCCTCCACCCTGGACGGGTCCATCCGGTCAAAAAGTGTTACCGGATGCCTCCTCATGAGGAGTTCGGCTGGGGAAAAACCTGAAGCTAGGGGGGTTGTCCTGTAGCAGATGAGGAACTGACACAGATGCAGGTTCAACTCACCGGGACCCATGCGCCGCAGTGCGACTTTCGTAGTGCGCACTTGGCGCTCTACCTGACCGTTTGTGGCGGGGTGAAACGGGGCAGCGGTTATGTGCCTGACGGCGTTTCTCTCCATAAACGTCTTGAACTCTGCTGACGTGAAGGTACTAGCGTTATCGCTAACAAGGACGTCTGGCAGGCCGAAGCAGGCAAAAAGCTTGCGCAACTGTTTAATGGTTGCGGCAGAGGAAGTGCTGTTCATGGGGATTACCTCCAACCACTTGGAGTAGGAGTCGACTACCAGTAGGAACATGGACCCGCGGAGAGGGCCAGCGAAGTCGACATGAATCCGGGACCATGGCCCGCGGGCCGTATCCCATTCCCTATGGGGTAACCGGGACTCCTCGGGCCGAGAGCTCTGGCAGCTCTCACATGTGCCCACTAAGCGTTCTATGTCCCCGTCTATCTGGGGCCACCAAAAGAAACTCCTGGCCAGAGCCTTGGAGCGCATGATTCCGGGGTGGCTGGTGTGCAGTAGCCTCAGCACCTTGGCCCTCAGCTTCTCTGGGATAACTACCCGCTGGCCCCAGAGTAAGCAGCCCCTTTCCAGGGAAAGCTCTACTCGGCGCCTGAAAAACGGCTTGAACTGTTCCTCGGGGGGAGAAGTGGGCCACCCTTTCCTCACCCAGGAACTAACTTGGGCCAGCATCTTGTCAGCCGCCGTGGCCTTGGTGAAGTCGGCTGGGACAATTGGGGGTGAGTCGAGGGACTCAATCAACAGGACTTGGTGTTCCTGCTCTACCTCGCATGTGGGGTCCCCTAGACTAGGGAGAGGGGATCGGGACAGGGCGTCCGCATGGGAGATCTCCTTCCCTGGGCGATAGACCAGCTCATACTGGTAGGCGTTGAGGAAAATGGCCCAACGCAGCATCCTGGGGGATAAAATTTGCGGGGTGGGTTTGCCGGTAGTGAAGATCCCCAAAAGCGGCTTGTGATCCGTCACTACTGTAAACTCGCGGCCGTATAGGAAATCGTGGAACTTCTTTGTTCCCGCGATTATGGCTAGGGCCTCCCTATCTGTTTGCGCGTAATTGCGCTCTGCCTTCGAGAGGGACCTTGAGTAGTACGCCACCGGGGCTTCCCTCCCGCTCTCCAACACGTGGCACAGGACCGCCCCCACCCCCACCGGGGATGCATCACAGACTAATACTACTGGTTTTTTCGGGCCGAAGTGGGTCAGGACAGCATCCGAAGATAGGAGTGACTTGAGCTCTCTGAATGCTCTCTCCTGCTTGTCCCCCCACCGCCAAACCGCATCCTTCTTAAGTAACGCGTGCAGTGGCTCCGCAACCGATGCCTTCCGAGGCAGGAAGGAATGATAAAAATTTAGGAGCCCTAGAAATGACTGCAGCTCCGGTTTCGCGGTGGGGCGAGGGGCGTTTCTTACAGCCGCAACTTTGGACTCAGAGGGTTTGATTCCATCTGGGGTTACCTTAAAACCTAGAAACTCGACCTCCCTTGCAAAGAATACGCATTTGTCCCTCCTCAATCGAAGACCTGCCCTCTCGAACACTGAGAGGACCCCATCTAGCCTCTTTGCTAACTCTAATTCGCTCCCCGCTGTTATCAACACGTCGTCGAAGTATGGGAGGACGCCTGGAAGCCCCTTTAAAAGGCGTTCCATGAGGGACTGGAAAATTCTGGGGGCTGAATTCACGCCAAACTGAAGGCGCGTTACCTTAAACGCCCCCTTGTGCGTCACGATCGTTTGCGTGGCGGCAGCAGCCGGGGTTACAGAGAGCTGCTGATATGCCTGGGCTAGATCTAGCTTGTCGAAACACCTCCCCCCATGTAGCGTGGCCAGCAAATGGCTGACCACGGGCACCGGGTATGCATTTGGCCGAATGGCCTTATTTATCGTACATTTATAGTCCGCACAAATCCTGACCTCCCCGTTTGACTTGAGGGCTGTAACAATCGGCGTTTCCCACTCTGCCGAGTCAACTGGAACCAAAATCCCCTGCCCCACCAATTTGTCCAGTTCCGCTTCGATCTTGTCCTTGAGGGCGAAGGGCACTCTCCTTGGTTTGAGGCGGATGGGCCGGATTTCTGGGTCCAGCTCAAAGGAAACCGGGGGGCCCTTGTATTTCCCGAGCCCCTTCTTGAAAACGTCCGGGTGTGCATTGCACACGTCCCGCATTGGGTCAGACTCAATGGCGTTAATGCCGGACAGTTTGATCCCCAGGGGAGCAAACCACTGCGTTCCCAAAAGGCAGCACCTCCCCCCTTTGAGGACCACTAGGGGCAGTTTCTCGGAGTAGTTCTTGAACTTCACCTTGAAGTTCCCCACCCCCAGCACCGGGATCCCATTCCCCTGCACGTCCCGTAGGTGAGATCTCATGGCCCGCAGTTTGAGCCGCTTCTCTGGGGGAATACGCATAAACTCTTTTTGGGACAGGATGGAATAAGATGACCCCGAGTCTATCTCCATCCTCACTGGGACCCCTTGCAACAGTACCTCTATGAAAAACCGCCGGTGCTCCAGGCCCACGTGGTTCACGCCTTCCTCGTTGTAGCTGGCTGAGACCTTCCTGGTGCCGTCCGCCTTTCGTTGGTGCGTCTGGGAATGGCTGGAACTGCCCTTGTCCTCGACTCGCCCGCGCCTGCATACTCGGGCGATGTGTCCCTTTCGGCCGCAGTTGTGACACTCGGCCTTTCAGAACGGGCACCTCGTGCGGTCGTGGGGCGCCCCACAACCGTCGCAGCGGCGGTCCTGCCATTCGCGGGTCTGCCGCTTCTCCCCTCGCTTCTTGATCCTCTGGACGTCGTCGTCCTCGCTGGAGTAGGGGTCCGCTGTCGTGGACGACTCCTCGGACAACGTTGGTGTGCTGGCGGGTGGCTTGGGTCCCACCAGGCCGTCTTCGCTGGTGTCCGCCGGGCGGCCTGTACTGGTGACTTGGCCCTCTCGGACGTTGCCCCTCGAGACTTGAACAGCCTGACGCCGCTCCTGGCCTCCTCGGCTGCTTGGGCCTCCCGCAGTACCTCGTTGAACGTGAGGTGGTGGTCGCGGGTCATCAGCCTCCTCTGAAGCTCCTCGTCCCTCAAACCACACAACATGCGGTCTCGGAGTGCCTGGTCCAGGTCATCCCACTGGCAGTGCACCGCTGCAAGCCTGAGGGCCGCCGCGTAGGCGGACACGGATTCGCCCAGTCGCTGGTCTCGCCTGTGGAACGCGACCCGGGCTGGGAAGATTGAGACGGGCGGCTGGAAATGCTTGCCCAGCCTCTCCAGGATACGGTCGATGGGAACCTCGTCCACCTTCCGGGGGGCCACCAGGGTCATCAGGATACGCAGCGTGGCCGGCCCCACCTGGGCCAGGAAGTGGGAGCGCATCTTCGCATCGTCGTCAACGCCCGCGGCTTCCATCGCGTGCCGAAACTGGCACTCGTAGAGCTCCCATTGATCGGGCTCACTGACATCGAACTGGTACGGCTTGACCTTGGGATTCGCCATCAATCCCATCCTCGTCGCCAATTTGGTGTCTTGCACGGAAGACAAAGAAGGAGTCGCAGGAAGGACTAACACAGGTTTATTCATTGATGATCAGGATGAACATGTGGTAATGGCGGAGGTACATCACATTATATACAGTAGCACAATACATTTGAATCTTGTTGCACGGTAGCTCATTGGCTGCTACCGGCGTGACGTCGTCCCAGTCACGCCCACCATCTGCAGGTAGTGATAGTACGGGAAAGGTTCCCGCGGCTGTTGGTGATTTGGTGAATGTGAACCATGTGAGTTGAACGCTCGCAGCTGCCCTCTATGGACAGCTTACTCGCGTTCCTTTACAGCTGGGCTACATTGTAATTGTGGTCAGGTTACATTCATACATTTTGAGGCAACATCTCTCAAAACAACATTGTACATACATAACAAGGCTTTCCTTTATTAGTGATGAATAAAGATCTTTATTTTTGCATTACAAATCTAAAAGTGAAACTTTCTGTTGCTTGGTATTTTCCCCCAATCAGTTCATCAAACACTCTAAAGCTTGGGGCTGGATAACAAATTAAATTATCTGCTACAGAAAATGAATTTTACACTCTAGTAATAGAGAGGAAAGGGAAAGGGATTTCACTTATTATATAATCTAGGGCTGGACATGTTCATTATTATTATTATTTAAAAATGGAAGAAATTCTTCTGAAAGAAATTAGAAAAGCACTGAAAAGACAGGGAAAAAATCCTCATGAGAAAATGTACAGTGTACTGTAATTATTTCAGAAGATTGAAACTTGCGTTGAATAAAGAGATGGGAAAAACTGTGCAAGCTGGAACATTTGGGATCAGCACTGGTGAACTAAATTTTATTTCAGCTAGGAAAACATGTCTATGGCTTGTGCTAAACACAGTGGATGAAACAATGCTTCATTGAGATGAACAAGTACATCATGCTTTGCTACCAAAATGACTCATAAAAGGATGTACAAATTAGCCCTTTCTCCTTATTGTGCTTTAAGCCCTTCATCCATACAGTTATCCCAGGCTACAAACTGTACAGGAAGGATAGGAAGGGGCAAACGGGAGGTGGTGTAGCCTTGTATGTCAAAGAAGTGATAAAATCATACGAATTGGAATATCTAGGTGATTTGGAGTCACCATTAGAAACTCTGTGGGTAAGAGTACCAGGCCACAAGGATGGTCTAACAGTAGGCATATACTATCAGCCTCCGACCCAAACTCCTGAGGGAGACTGGCAGTTGAAGAATGTTGTAAAGGAGGCATCCAAGAAGGGAAGCCTGGTTATAATGGGGGACTTCAATTACCCTCACATAGACTGGGTGACCTGATGTTCAGCACATGATAAAGAGATAAAGTTCCTAGATATGCTAAATGATTGTTCCCTGCTGGGACAGATGGTTGAAGACCCAACTAGAGGTACAAGAATCCTTGACTTGATCCTGAGTAATACTCAGGATCTGGTGCAAGATGTTAATGTGACTGATCCAATAGGGAACAGTGACCACAACTCAATTATGTTTAACTTGATCATAGACCGCAAGTCACTGATAAAATCTAACACAGAGACCTTAAATTTTCAAAAAGGAAATTTCCAAAAAATGAGGAAACTAGTAAAAAAGAAGCTGAAAGGGAAAACTGAGAGAGTCCAAACACTCCAAGAGGCATGGAGGCTGTTTACAAAAACAATAACAGAGGCCCAATTGGAATGCATACCCAAAAGGAAAAAGGGCACTGCCAGGTCCAAGAGGACTCCGATGTGGCTTACAGGAGCTGTTAGGGAAGTGATCAAAAGCAAGAAAAGCTCATTTAGAAGATGGAAGGCTTGTACGAATGAGGACAGCAGGCAGAAACATAAATTCTGGCAGGAATTATCAGGAAAGGAAAGCAAGATTTTGAGGAGTGTATAGATAAAAATACACAGAGAAATAACAAAGACTTCTTTAAGTACATTAGAAGTACCCAACTAGGAAGGCCATTGGACCATTAGATGACAATGGAAGGCAAGGGGTTATTAAAGAGAAAACAGAGAGACTCAATAAATTCTTTGCATCAGTATTCACTGAAGAAGACAGAGACCACATGCCCAAAACAGAGCCTATCTTCATAGGGAGGGAAACTGAAGAATTAAGCCAGATAGAAATAACCAGGGAGGAGGTCCTTGCATGTCTTGTTAAACTAAATGCTAACAAATCACCAGGACCAGATGGCATCCATCCGCAAGTTCTCAGGGAACTTAAAGATGAAATTGCTGATCTCCTAGCCAAAATATATAATCTTTCCCTCAAATCAGGGTTTGTGCCTGATGACTGGAAGGTAGCGAATGTAACACCAATTTTCAAAAAAGGATCCAGGGGTGATCCAGGAAATTGCCAACCTGTCAGTTTGACATGTGCCCCAGGTGAAGTGATGGAAACCATCCTAAAAGATAGAACTGACTAGCATAGTTTGCCCAGCGGTGCCGGGGTGTTTTAAATTGTGTTGGAAGGTTATTTTTTGTTAATGTTTGTAAAAAATTGCTTAGTCTGTAATTGTCATTTGTAAAATGTTTATTTATACAAAAAAAATTTTTGGGCTGGGCTGTTAAAAACTGTGATCAGCTTTTTTGGGATTTTTTTGTGGATTAAAAAAGAACAAAGTATGATATAATTTTTTCAAATTCTTTTATTTAACCGAATAATGTTTTAGTTTGTGGGGGTTATTTTTAATAGTTGTACCGTAGGTAATAATTTTAAAAATGTAAAAGTACATGTTTGTACTTTCAACGTTTTTAAACTGTGTTTAGATGTTTTGGGTTTTTATTTGAGTTAAAACTCAACACAGGATTTTAGAAATGTTTTTATTTTATTTTATTTTATTGACATATGTTTGTGATTTGTGTAAAATTCTAATTTTGTGTTATGTTTTTGACCTTTTTTTACTCTTGTGGCCTTTTGTGTAAAATTGTGATTTTGTGTTATGTTTTTGACTTGTTTTTACTCTTGTGGCCTTTTGTGTAAAATTGTGATTTTGTGTTATGTTTTTGACTTTTTTTTACTCTTGTGGCCTTTTGTATAAAATTGTGATTTTGTGTTATGTTTTTGTCTTTTTTTACTCTTCTGGCATTTTGTGTAAAATTGTGATTTTGTGTTATGTTTTTGTCTTATTTTTAATCTTCTGGCCTTTTGTTTAGGGCTGTTGTGTCTTTTTGAATTGTTTTTACTATTGTGGCCTGCAGGTGGGGCTGCTAGTGGATCTCGTTTACTTTGACTGTTTTTTCTCTCCTGGCCTCTGGGTGGTGCTTCTTCCGGTAGGTCGTCTCTTTGTGTCTTCATTTGTGTTCCGGTCATCGTGGAGGGAGGACATGCTGGTGAGTAGGCTGGTTTCCTTTATTTTGGGGTTTTGGTTTATTTTGCTTTTGTGGTTGTTGTCTGGGAGGTTTTTCTGTTTGGTTGTTGTTGTATTGTTTTATTTTTAGGTTTAATTGGTTTGGTTTTTTGTGTTTTTGTTTACTTTTTCTTGTTTGTGTAAGTGGTTTTGTGTGTTTTTTGTGATTTTTGTTTTAAGTAATGTTTGTTTTTAATTACGGTTTTATTTTTGTTAGGTGGTTAGGTGTGTGTGTATGTGTGTGTCTGAGTGTGTGAGGGAGAGAGAGGAGGCTGCTGCCGGGTGAGTACCTCCGGTAGGCGAAGGCAGCGGCCGGAGCACTGTTCGCTGCCTTTGCTTTGCGGAGGATTTGTTTCGCTTTCATGTGGGGGAAGGCACTGATGCCTTCGCCCTCCCTTGAAAATGAAACACTTACTCATAAAGTAAAGGCAGCGGCCGGAGCACCGTTCGCTGCCTTTGCTTTGCGGAGGAATTGTTTAGCTTTGAATGGGGGGCAAAGGCATCAGTACCTTCCCCCCCTTGAAACCCCCCTGTTTTTGTGGTTTTTTTTCACCCCAGCTCAACTTTTCTTGAGGCCGGTGGTGGTCTCACCTTGTCTTCGGCGGGGTAGCGTAGAAGAGAGGGAGTCCCTCTTCTCCCTGTTGCTCCATGAAAGAAGGCCAGCGGGTGTTTGCATGGCTGTGAAGTGCTGCATCTGCCTGCGGCGGACTTGCATTCCCGTTGTGTTTTTTTTTGTTTGTTTTTTTTGCGCACCGGCTTTCTCAGCGTTCTGAGTGCTCATGGCGTGCAGGACACTGGGGCTTGTAGTTTTGTGTTTGTGGTTTCCGTTTGTGTGGCGTTTTTTTTCTGCGGCTCAATTTTGATTGGCTGCAGCGCGTTTCCCAATGTTCTTTTTGCTCGCGCCTCTTAGCCTGATTGGCTGTGGCGCGGCTCAAGGAACGTTGGGTAGTGAAGTCCTTTTTATTTGTTCATGTTTGTGGGTCTCCTGCCCCACTGGTGCATTTCTCAATCTGACAGTTACCTGCGAACCTGGTTCAGGCAAGCGCATGAATGCTTGGTATGGGCTAGTAGGGCAGGTGCAGGATCCTTTGTCACATTCCAATGGTTAACGCTCAGATTTATAGGTAAAGATAGGCACATAGAAGAGAAGGTGCTGCTAAAGGAGAGCCAACATGGCTTTTGCAAGGGCAAATCATGCCCTACTAATCTGTTGGAATTTTTTGAGTGTGTCAACAAGCATGTGGATAAGGGGATCCAATTGACATTGTTTATCTGGACTTTCAGAAGGCTTTTGACAAGGTCCCACACCAAAGGCTCTTGAATAAACTAACCAGCCATGGAATAAAGGGACAGGTCTTGTCCTGGAACAGCAACTGGCTAAGGGACAGGAAACAGAGGGTAGCACTAAATGGACACTTCTCCAAGTGGAGGGAAAGATAGAGTGGGGTCCCCCAAGGTTCAGTACTGGGACCCCTGCTTTTCAACCTCTTCATAAATGATCAAGAAGTAGGAGTAAATAGCAAGGTAGCCAAATTTGCTGACAACGCTAAGTTATACAAGGTAGTGAAAACTGTGAGAGATTGTGAGGAGCTCCAGAGGGATCTCTTGACACTGGGGGAGTGGGCAAAACAGTGGCAAATGAGATTCAACATTAGTAAGTGCAGAGTGATGCATGTTGGGGCAAAAAACCCCAATTACATTTATAAACTGATGGGGTCTGAACTCTCTGCGACAAACCAGGAAAGGGACCTTGGTGTCCTGGTGGACAACTCAATGAAGGTGTCAACCCAGTGTGCCTCAGCAATGAAAAAAGCAAACTCAATGCTAGGGGTCATTAGGAAGGGTATAGAAAATAAGTCAGCAAGTGTCATTTTGCCTCTTTATAAATCTATGGTGAGACCCCATCTGGAATACTGTGTACAGTTCTGGTCGCCATACCTCCAGAAGGATATTATGGAGTTGGAAAAAGTGCAGAGGAGGGCAACCAGAATGATTAGGGGACTGGAACACCTTCCTTACCATCTGAGGCTGCAACAGTTGGGCATCTTCACTCTTGAACGACGGCGTCTAAGAGGTGACCTGATTGAAGTTTATAAAATCATGTATGGTGTGGACAAAGTAGATAAGGAAAGACTGTTTTCCCTATCACATAACTCTAGAACTAGGGGGCACTCCATGAAACGTTTGGGCGCTAGTTCTCAAACAAATAAGAGAAAGTACTTTTTCACCCAGAGGATCACTGGTTTATGGAACTCCCTGCCAGAAGAAGTGGTGACAGCTGTCAGTCTTGACAGCTTCAAGAAAGGATTAGAAAAGTTCATGGAGGACAAGGGTATCAATTTCTATAATTATGGATACCTAAGAACAACCTCCGGGTTGGAGAGATAGGCAGGATATCTCTCAATGCCATTTCCAGGGAATCCTAACCAGGTGAAGGCATCTGCTTGGGAATAGTACCCTGAAGCAAATGGTGAGCCACTGTGTGAGACAGAATACTGGACTGGATGGGCTGTGGCCTGTTCCAGCAATGCTGTTCTTATATTCTTATATCCTTACCTACCCTCATTTTTTCTATCATACAAACACACAATGGCTATAGTTCCTTGGATCACCACCACCCCCGTTTAGGATTGCTGACACTGATTGACAGCAATGTCCAGCAATTCCTTTCTGGCTTTACAAGAAGATTTCAGAGCTTGATCCTGGGGGGCCCTAGTACTCAGCCACAACCTTTTGCCCTTACTATTTAATCCATTCTCTACACATTGTTGCCTCTACTGAGGAGACCATCACCCCACCAAAAGGGGCTCATCCGCCTGTAGCCATTCACCCCTTTAGGGAGTCAGGTTATTTACCTCCACCCAACACTCAATGTTGAGTCACTGACTATATGGTCTACTCCATTACTGTGCCAGGATGTCTGGCCAGACACAAATTAAATGCCACTGGAAACCATTATATTGGGCCCAACGGCAAAATGAGCAGAGGAGGAACTCTGATTCCCAATGGTCATGGAGGTGGAAGAGTCCATGCCAGATGGACTGGCTGTGAAGGTGCACCTTGATAATATCCTCAAGGCTGTGGCAGTCCATTGCAGTTCTGGTGTCAAATCCTACATGTCTCATTTCATGTGTGCTACAGGAGATGGCTCCATGATCATAGTGTGTGGGTCACTTCATGGCAAGCTGGGATCCACCTTATACAAATTCACGCCAATGGCATTTCTCCTGAAGCAGGAAAAATGCATTCTCTTATACCAGTTGCAGCCGACGACTTGACACATTGTTGGCTGGAATCCTATTGGTGTAGCTATATCTGCAGAATGGTGAAACTATCAGTAAAGGAAGGCTTTCCCTTATTTCCCTACAGCTCGTCTGCCCTGTCGATTATCTGTTTTATTATAAATTGGAGGTGACAGACTTTCACTACTGAACATTCATTCATTCAATTTATATACTACTCATCAAGAGAAGTCTACTACTTTGAGCAGTTTACATGTAAAAATCAATCCCCCAAACCAAATATAAAAATTAAACAAACATAACACATTAAACTAATCAAAAATAATAATAATTCTTTGAACAGCAACAGACAATATGTAATAGGAATATACACAGCAGGTCAAAAGGTTCTACCCCGGAGTATACCTTGGATGGTCTTTTTCAATATGTCTGCTTTCTGAGGGGCAGGGAATGTGTATTTATTTTTCCTTCTTAAATGATCCAGCACTACACTTTCCCTGTCTCTTTGCAGAGGAGCAGAGGAAATACTGTATTTAATTCAAACATTCTATATACTGAAAGGACTCACAAGCTCCTTCAGTGTACTGCAGGGGTTCCCAACCTTTTTACGTGCGGGCTTAACCACACACCCCGGACAGCTGAGCAGGCAAGACCATGCCCCCCAGAAGCGGAAGTAAATGTGCCCACGTCCGCATTTATGACACTTGCAGGTGCATTTACGGCTGACATAACCACATTTACGCATGCACAGGCACATTTTACAGTTGTTGTAAATGCAGCTGCTTCCACTTCTGGGTGCGGTGGTAGGCCACATAAAATGGTGCTGCAGGCTGAGTCTGACCTGCAGGCCATAGGTTGGGAACCCCTGGTGTACTGCATATTTTGATGGCTAAATTATACACAATTCCTAGTGTTTGCAGGCACTGAAAATGGCATATAGGGGTCACTGTAGATCTGAGATCACTTTAAGATGGAAATAATTGTTTTAAAATTCATGGGAAAATAAAAATATATCAATTCTGTAAACTATTAGCTTTTACAGAATTAAAAATAGCAGTTTCCTGTCTTATATTTAGGAAATATATATATAGCCTAAGCCATGTGTGATACTGTGAGAACTCTTTTAAAAAAACACCAAAAAGTGCAAATATTTTCATGCTTCAGGAACGGCCAGAACAAGCCTCTCTGGATATTAGGATATGTAAATGGCAATTCTGGCTCAGCTAGATAAGGCAGCCCCATTTCATGTGGCATTTTCTGCTGCTTTAAATGCAGTTCATCTTTTTAATGTAGATCTATATTAAAATCATCATGTGACACAAACATGTAGCATTTCCATCAGACGCCATCGTCACTTTCCCTCGTTTCCCAGTGATGGTTTTGAAAACAGGGCAAGATAATAAAACATCCACCCAAGAATAAATATGACAGGATGGTTGATAATCATTTCCAAGAATTGTCATCCTTTGATTTGACCCATACTGTTTGCCTGAAAATAACTGTTCTCCGTCTGCCAATGGCCACTAACGTCCTGTGAATAATACCCATTTTCCACCTTCTCTCAGTTAATAGTCCAAAGCTTCAGGAGCATATGAGATGAAGTATGATAATGGAGAAATGAGGACTTACTCATGGCACAATTAATAAAAAAATCGTTGAGAATTAGTTCAGGCAGTGACTGACTTTATTACCGAACCATGCTTCAAGATACTTTTTGTCATTAAATTCTGTGTAAAATTTTAACATATGCTTAGAGTGATAACACATACTCATTCATTCAAAATCCAAGTTATTTGAACCTGAGGCATCTGGAATATAATATTTCTGATCTTAGGTTTATGAGATCATAGTGATTAAGAAATAATTGTGTGGGTTTAAAATTGACCATGCATTCACAAATTCTTCTGAGACCATTTTGTATATATGCATATGTCAAGATTTGAGGTGTTTTGACGACTTAGCAATGATTGAAATAACCAATTGCAGTTAACATAGTGGGATGATGAAAAGATAACTGAGTTTCCTTTCTAGTAGTGGAACATTTTCTGGTTACCTGTAAAAGTTACTTTTAAAGGTTATTTGAAGGTGCTTTAGAGATATTTTGAAAGGAATTTTCCAAGTTTTATGCCATTCTTTTCTCAATACTAAATGGCAAGAAAGGATTGTTTTTCTCAGTTCTTTTTAAATCTTTATAAAGGTTTCCCAAATGCAATCTCAGTACTGGCCACTATAGAGAGCCAGATAATATTTCCATGTATTTTTATGGCCTTCTGGCAACAAATAATGTAAGGCATTCATGTTGTACAACACAACAAATTATTTTGTGAAGTGGGATGGGGCAAGGATAACAATAACAGTCATCCTACCATTTCAGAGTAATAACTAATAACCAACTAATAACTATCAGAAAGCACAGTTAAACTATTGTTAGTACTCATTGTACTGGGGCTGTGGTGGCTCAGTGATTAAGAAGCTCACCTTGTTAGCTGGAAGGCTGGCAAGTCGGCAGCTCGAGACCTAGGTACTGCATGACAGATTGAACACCTGTCTCTGTCCCAGCTCTTGGGGACATGAAAGACGCCTCATTCGGGCGTCCCGTGAACAGAGTTTCTCCAGCAAAAATCCTTTCAACCAGTGGTGGGATTCAACAGGTTCTCCTCATCCAAGAGAAAACATACCCTGCTCATCCAAGCACAGTTTTTTCCCTGGTCATGTCCACCATACCATGCCCACAGAGTAGTTAGTAATTTTTTTTAAAAATTCCACCACTGCTTTCAACCCAGAATAATTTCTGACATGAAATTATTATTAATAATTGTATGCTATCTAGTCTATTCTGATTTATGGCAACCCTTTTCAGAGTTTTCTAGGTAGAAAATACACAGTAGTTTATCACTTCCTTTTTCTGGGGACACCATGGGACTGTGCAGCTTTCCCATGGTTGCACAGGCATGCTCTTCTCCTGGGAGGCGCAGTGAGGAATCAAACTCTGCCTAAACCATTGAGCTATGTGACTGGCTGCTAAATGGAAAGGGGGAAGGAGGGAAGGGAAGAAGCAGTACAGTGGTACCTCGTACAACGATTTTAGCCCATTCCATGAGGCTCATTGTTGGACGAAAAAATTGCTATGCGATGCATGCATCTTATAGTGATTTTTCCCTATGGGATGCATCATACAACGAATATCTCTATGGGGAAAAAATCGTACAACAACGAAAATCCATTGTACAATTTTTCCCATAGAGATTCCCCGGTGGGGGCGAAGAGGCTCGCCGGCCCCGCCACCGGCCGGCGTCCCGGGCCCCGCCCTCCCCCTCGCCAGGACTTAAGAGGCGAGGGGGCCTGCCGGGCGGACATCGCCGCCACGCTCAGCCCCGGTGGGGGCGAAGAGGCTGCCGGCCCCGCCACCGGCCGGCGTCCCGGGCCCCGCCCTCCCCCTCGCCAGGACTTAAGAGGCGAGGGGGCCTGCCGGGCGGACATCGCCGCCACGCTCAGCCCTGGTGGGGGCGAAGAGGCTCGCCGGCCCCGCCACCGGCCGGCGTCCCGGGCCCCGCCCTCCCCCTCGCCAGGACTTAAGAGGCGAGGGGGCCTGCCGGGCGGACATCGCCGCCACGCTCAGCCCCGGTGGGGGCGAAGAGGCTGCCGGCCCCGCCACCGGCCGGCGTCCCGGGCCCCGCCCTCCCCCTCGCCAGGACTTAAGAGGCGAGGGGGCCTGCCGGGCGGACATCGCCGCCACGCTCAGCCCCGGTGGGGGCGAAGAGGCTCGCCGGCCCTGCCACCGGCTGGCGTCCCTGAGCCCCGCCCCCCCCCCCTTTATAACGCCCCTTTAAGACTCTGAAAGCAGGGTGGGTTTTGTGGGTGGGTTTGGTAGAATTGTTTTATTGTGTTATTTTTGTTTACTTGAAACATTGTATTAATATTGCATTTTGTATCTTGTATGTAAACCCCTTGTGTTGCCCTGGGGTCATTTATATGTTGTTAGCCGCCCTGAGTCGGCCATGTGTTGAGTAGGGCGGGATATAAATTGAATAATAAATAAATAAATAAAAAAATTGCATCATATAACAATTTTAGTTGTTATAAGGAACACAATGTTTTTTCAAATCCTCGTTGTTGTATGATTTAATTGCCGTATGAGGCATTCGTTATACGGGGTTCTACTGTACTTGGAAAAAATCATTTTTGGACTATAACTCCTTCAGCTGGAATGGGGCTCTGTAGTGGTCCCACCAACCAAAGAAGCACATCTGACCGAGACCAGGAGAAGAGCCTTCTCGGTGTCTGTTTCGGCCCTGTGGAACCTCCTGCCACCTGAACTGCGCCTCCAGACAGAGCTGCTCCCCTTCAGGAAGGCGCTGAAAACATGGTTATGTGAGCAGGTATGGGGCATGACTGGTGTCACAGCCCAATCCCGCTGGCTCGTGTAGCCGTCCTGGGGGTTTGTTAATTGTCTCTGCTTGGCTGTCCGTCCTTTTTAATGGGTCGGGGAGGGTTTAGGGTGGTTTTTAGAGGGCTTTGATGTATGTTTTTAATTGGGTTTGGATAGGGTTTTAGCTGATGTTTTAGTTCATGATGTAAAACGTTTTGGGTCACCAATTGGTGAGGAAGGCGGTATATAAATATTGTAAATAAATAAATAAATAAATAAATAAATAAATAATAAAAATGGTCACTGCTGCATGGGGAATGCTGGATATTAAAACCCCAAAAGAGAAACCTTTTCAAACTCTAGGCAGAGTTACAACAGCTCTGATTATGATAAGGACACCAAACAGGAGTCTGGTGATTTGGTCAGTATGGTTTGTTAGGGGCCATTCTGTCCTTCAGCCGTTGCTGTCTTTGGATGTGCATCTTGCTGCTGGTTTGCATTCAGGTCTCCCAAATTGTCTTATCTGGGTAAAGGCTGCTCTTGCTTGAAAGCCCGTCGTATCTGACTCTAGGTTGTAGTGCTCATCTCTGTTTACAGCCAAAGAGCCAACGCTGTCTGCATCTGCAGACATTTCTGTGGTCATGCGGCAGGCATGACTAGACACCAGAGCACACGGAATGTTACCTTCCCACCAAAGTGATACCTATTGATCTACTTGCAATTTCTTGCTTTTGAACTGCTAGGTTGGCAGGAGCTGAGGCAGACGACAGGAGCGCACTCTGTCATGCAGCACTCGGATCTTGAATGGCTGACCTTCTGACCTTCCAGTCATCAAATTCAGCATCTTAACCATTAAGCCACCGCAGTCCACACTAAATGTTCAATACTCTGCTATATGTAGTTCTTTGTGAAACACATTTTTTTTCTGTTGTCTTGAGCAGCAGCACCAGCATGGCTTGTTTTCTCCTTGGATAATTTTATGAGAAATGAAATTGCAGTGCTTAGTTCCTAATTACTCTTAATAAGCTAGTGCAGTGATGGTGAACCTTTTAGAGACCAAGTGCCCAAACTCAACAGTCCAAGCCGCCAAGGGGTGGGGAAACTCTGTGCTGGGAGGAGGGAGAAAAAGCTCCCATTGGGCTGTTGGTCAGAGGGGCAGGGCAAACTCTGTGCTGGGGCGACGGCGCGTGTGCCCACAGAGAAAGCTCTGAGTGCCACCTCTAGCATGCATGCCATTGGTTCGCCACCACTTAATGTCTGTTGAATGTGGGTTCTTTTCTGACTCTATATGTGCTACTAGGGCTAAGAGATTTACCAAAGCAATAAATAAATGCTGTACACTGATTAGAAAAATATGCACTTTCCACATCATTTTATTTTTTCAATTGCATCACGGGCAGTAACGGTCATAAAACAAATAATGTTCTGGAAACCAAAATATTAAAAGTAAGTCTCAAGGCTGGATAAAATGTTGAACAAATGACACTTTTTACAACTATTAAGAGTTGACACCTTGATACATGTTCATGCTACTTTAGAAGTAAGAAGATTGTAGCTAAATATTGACAGCTTAGAAACAGAATTTACCCATTGTAATTGCATTTCTCAATCTCCCACGTGTAAAATGGTACGATTTAGAATGCACACAAAATTTATTGAAATAAATGTATGTACAAGAACAGTGAAGAAAAAACTACAGAATTCAGAGCAATGGTTGCATGCATTGGGTAGAGGGAGCGAAATTCCATCTTTTCTTTTAATAATGAATATGGATGGGAAAATAGGAAAAAGGTTGAAGATGAGCTGTAATTTCCATCACCACATTGCAGGATCTTCATACCTGTAGTATATTAGGAAAAGGAGGAGAAGACATGCTATTGATCAGTAAAAGAAGAGAAGAGAATTTAAGGTCATCTGTATTTTTCAAGACTATTGTAAATTTGCTGGAAAATAAAATATATATATAAGGCCCAAACTGCAGCATTTTTTCCACAGTGGATTGGAAAGATGATTAATATACAGACTAATAGAAAAATATTTTTACAAGGAAGAGAAAAAAATGGCTCATGATATAGGCAAGCCTGAATTTGTTTGTACTCTAGACAAAGCTTATTCTTGAGGGCTGCAATCCCTGGTACTTTCCTGGGAATAAATCCACTGAACTCAACATAAATTGTTTTTGAATAGAAGTATTCTTGAACAGAAAACAGAAAAAAATGGTACCAATAACTGTAATGCATATGTCACTAAGGAAGAAAAATTGGTCCCAATATTTGTAATTTATTTGTCATTGTAAAGGAAAGCAAGATTAAAATCTGACTGGGGGAGGTGGTAGGTTTTTTCCCCTTTCCCTTCCTGGGGTGGTTGGGGGGGGGAGCAGGGAAGGGTGGGATTTGGCATTTTTCCATATCCCCCTGTCCCAGTGTTGGGGGGTGGGAGGCATTTTTTCCCCTCAACTGTTTCGAAGGTTGCTTCGTGTAAACCTTCAAAACAGTTATTTGGGGGGGAAAACAAAGGCAGTAGGCAGCTATTCGTGAGGGGAGGTGCTCTCCCTGGCAGATGGCTGGCAGCCGCCTTTCTATTACCCCCACCCCACCGCTGTTTCTTGTTAGCTTTCGAAACAGCAGTGTGGGTAATACAAAGGCAGCAGCCAGTGATCCGCCAAGGAGAGTGCCTCCCCTGATGAATCACTGTCTGCTGTCCCCCCCTCAACTTACCTTGAGGCCGGCGGCGGTCTTGTCACGTCTTTGGCATGGTAGCAGGGAGTAGGGGGAGTCCCTCTTCTTCCCATTGCTCCAGGGATGAAGGCCAGCGGTGGCATCACCGTGGATTTGGTGGGGCTGGTGTTCCAGGGGCGCCGAAGGGCTGCATCCGCCTTTGGCGGCCTTGCGCTCCCACTGCGTGAGCCGTTATTTTATTTTATTTTCCATGCGCGGAGCTTTCCCAGCCTCCTTCGCACTCGCATCCCTCAGCCTGATTGGCTGTGGGGTGTCGTGATGCAGAGGATGCTGGGATGTGTAGTCTTTTTTTGTTCCAGTTTCTGGGGTGGTTGCCCCACTCTTGGCGACCGGACCCTTGTGGCGAACCTTGGACGGTTTAAAGGTAAGTATGGCCAGCTCTGTTCAGGATGGTTGGGCCAGGTGTGGCCGCTATTGCTGGACACGCACCAAGGTAGCCTCTCCTTATAGGTAAAGATACAGCAGCAACAGAACAAAAGCCAAAGTCTTGTGCACCGTTAAGATTACAACATTTGTTTCAGTGTGAGATTTCATGCATACAACCCATTTCTTCATGCATATTGAGCACAAGTCACTCCATAAATCACTCAAATGTCCAAATCTTTTTGCATAGTTAATGCTGTAAAACAAATGACATAATTTTTAGATATGGAGTGTCCCACCTTAAAGAAGTCACTACAGACATTACCTGTTGCATATCAAGTCACATGATTCATCATGCAACTTCCTTTCTCCCAGCCCCATATTGTTTGAAGAGAAATATCTTTGCCTGCTGTCAGAAGAACAGCAAGAAGAAGAATAACCTAGCCCAGTGATGGTGAACCTTGGCACTCCAGCTGTTCTTGAACTTCAATTCCCAGAAGCCCTGATCAGCAGGAGTGCTGACTTGAGCATCTGGTAAGTAATTGAAGTCCAAGAACATATGGAGTGCCAATGTTCGCCATCACGGCCTAGCCTCTTGTGGAAGGGATATCTGCCACCTGGCAGCAGACACAGGAAAGCAGATGCTTTTCTCTCAGGTCCATTTCAAATATGCCAATGAGGACAGCATGAAAGATAGAAGGGCCTCCCCACAAAGTCTGAAAACTCTGCATTGTCTCAATATCATATCGGATATTTACATGCCCACAAGAGTGAGAAATTGTGAAGCTGCTGCAGCTGTTTGATGTCAATCACATTCTTGATCATATATCCAATCATATGTGTGACATTTATCTGGCATATATATGACATTTTGTCAATTGACTGTGTCAGAGTACTATGGAACATGTACAGAGGAATGAAATAATTGACATGGTATGGAGAGAAGAATCCCTAAAAAAGCACTTTATAGCAGTTCAACTGTACAAGGTCAAAGAAACAAAAACATATTTGTCAGCCAAATGTGCTTACTTTGCTTTTGGAATGTAAACATAACTATAAAAATTGTGAATGTAAGAGGGAAAATGATTTGCAACACAATGGCACCAACTTTTGGTTACTGTATTTGCAATACTAGCAAGCATAATTTGTTTAAATATCACCACAGAAAAAGCCTCCTTGAAAATTGTGGTATTTTTGAATCACAATTGGGCATACGCTGGTAATGGCAACCTTGTGTTGCCAGCTAATCTTTCTCACACTAGATCGGGTAAAGGGAACTGAAGAATGAACTTACCAAAAAGTAGCTCCATTTTGGCAGTTTCACATTTGGCTTAGACATAGAAGGAGGAGGAGAATGTTGTAATACCTGTATGCTGCATATCATTAGATGGCAGTTTAGGTAAATAAAAGGACACCCAGACACAGATTTATAATAAAATGCCTGGGTGTAAGACATTGGTGTAAAACATTGTAATACAACATTTTTGCGTGTTTCTGGGTGAAACTCCAGCTATATATATTTTTTGACTTTCAAATCACATCAAATTCTTTATTACGGCCGATGGCCAGATACGACTTTCAAAAACCTAGATCTTCTAAGTCAGAGATGGGGAACCTGTGACCTAAAGGCCGGATGTGGCCTTCTAGGTCCTTAAGTGTGGCTGTTTGCCTGAATCCACGTTTTACAAAGCAAAATCTTTCATTTTAATTGATACATTTTGGTTTGCCTTTTATACTTTTATTTTATTTTAGTAACTTTAAAATTAAGTTTTTAAAAAATTATTAAGTACATGTGGCCAGTCAACAGAAAAAGGTTCCCCACCCCTGTTCTAGGAAATGTTTTTCACTTTTAAACTGGGATATTTTAGATGTGTTCTCTAACATTATGTGTTCAATGTTTATTATAATTTTCATACACCTAAGTTACTGATAGCAGACCACTTATGTTTAAAGCACTTTTATATTTATATTTTTCTTGCTCCTGTAATTTTTTTTTATTGTGTAAGTATATGTGACTAGTTTTTCTTTTTTTCATGACTATAAGACTTTTGGACATGCTCTGTGAAATATTCTGTGGATATGGAACAAAGAAGTGATGTAGATGAATAATACTTGTAGTTTAATAGACAAGCTGATGTTGCCTTGAATCACTGCAAAATTGAAAAGATTTATACCTGGATATCCAAATGGATTAAACCTATATGAACTAAATTGATACTAAACTCCTTGGGGAACAACTACATTGTAAAGAATACTTTATCAGGTTAAAAGAAACTAGGCTTTTGAAATTTTGTTTTAGGTCTACTTTCACATACGACTCTCAAGAGTTATGTTCAGAGCATCTCTCAATAGGGAACTGACAGCTAAAATTCACTATGGCAAGTTTCACAATTCTTCTTGTACATAAATATCCAATGGATTTTAACTGTTGTTTTTTCACTGAGTTTCTTTGAGTCAGTAGCATTTTCAAGTGAGCATGCACAGGACTGTAGTCTTTAGAGTGAGCTCACATACCTTTAAGATTAAAAAAAACACAAAAAGTTGTATATTTTCACCACACATATAATGGATGACAGGAAGCAATGCATTACCCACACAGATACACATTCATTCAACCTTTTCGCTTTTGGAAGGAGAGGTAGATTGCAGAAAGAGAACATATGTGTGAACAAAAGTCCATATGTAAACTGCTATCAAATGCAACAGCCTGGACATAGTGTACTATGAATCAGGCTTAAGGCTTGCTTTTATGCCCTACATTGAATCTATCAAGAATGCATCAGTATCCACATGCATGCTCTAAATGCCAGTGTTAGCCAGTGTGGAAAAACTCCCAAATGCTGTGTCATTATATGAACTGGAAGAGAATTTTCAGAGCTTGGGCCATTAATTTTTCGCTTCTTATATCTAAAACATGTCTTGTTACCATGATTTGTTACTTTATTAATAAGTATCACATTGATATTGTTAAAAATTTAAAAAGTTTTAAATATTAACAATGTTTTAGGAGTAAAGAGAAATGTTTACTCCATACACTGAAACAGACAACTACTTTATAAGTCATTATTTTAATTTGCAAAAATGTCATTAATATTATGGTTATGCCAAAAAGTAATGAGTAATATTAACTAGTTTAAGTAATGTTACTCCTTTTAACATGTTATATTCAAGCTCCGGGCAGTCTATATACACCAACAGATGTGAAAGTAGGAAACAACTCTCCGCAGAGGTTACTGAGGCACAACTTTCAGAAAGTACACCGAGGTCTCAGTCAAGGCCAACCTTTTATTTCCTATCAAAATAGATGGTCAAACTCACAGATAGTTTTGAAGGTGTGTATTTTTAAAATGGCACATTATTACTATAATTGTCTGCCACAGTATTTCTTTCTTCAAGAAGCTGGCTGGATTGGTCAGTGAGTTGGAGCCAGGGGTCAGGAGTTCAATTCTCCCTTTTGCCATACCCGGCAAGCACAGCTCCAGAAAATACGGGAACTGCTCCGGCCCGGGCACGCATGAGCAGTACCCCTTTGCACATGCGCAGAACACCTTTGCACATGCGCACCGCTGCCTCTGATGGGCATGCATGCACAGTAACCCCTTTCCCCGCCATTCAAAATACAGGACAGTGGTGGGAAAGGGGAGGAACGAGCCCTGAAATACAGGAAATCCCAGCCAATATGGGATCCTTGACAGGTATGACTTTTGTCTCCTGGGGGAGAAGAACCAGCCTGACCTTGAGCAAGCTACATGGTCTGTGAGGGCCTCCCAAAGAAGGAATAGGTACTGTACAACACATTTGAATTCTTAATGCCTAGAAACCCTGTGAAAGATTGCCATGAGTAGGAAGTTATTTATTTATTTATTTATTTATTTCGCTACTTATATGCCGCCCCACTCGCGAAGTGCGACTCTGGGCAGCTCACAAACATATCATAACCCCAAGACAAAGTATAGCAAGACATCAAGCTATAAAACACATTGTCCTCTTTTGGCACTGCAGCTGGACGTTAGTGAGGCCCGGGGGGTCGGAGCCCGGGGCTCAACATCCCCAACAGATTTGATGGCACACTGAGAATGGGAGTGCAGGAGCCCCATTCACAGGGGGAGGAAAGTCATGGAGGAGTTTTAGGCCATCAGCAAACAAGCTTTCCAGAACAGGTTGTCCCAGCTGGAGTCAATAAATGAGAGACAGCTGAGCCAAGCTATTAAAGCAGGGATAAAAGAACAGGAAAAGGCAGGCAAGAGGGAGAATGGAGGGTTGTTGATGGCCGGTTGAGGAAGGACAAGAGATTAGGGGAGATGCTGATGACATCTGGGAAGTGTTTTGCATTGATGGAAAAAGAGGTGCTGAGGATTCTCTCCTTGCCCCCAGTCAACATGTTGGTACAGTCGTTGTTGAGGCCATTAACCCTTCCCTTGAGACATCTCCTGTTCCACTCCATGAAATGTGGAAGGCAAGTAAGAAGAGGCCTTGGTGGAGAAGGTCAGGACCTGGGGAAGATGCAGATTCTGCTTTCTTCCACCCATTTATATAAGCTCTCACAGCAAGGGGGCATGACCCAGCTGGAAGCTTGCTACCCAAACATGTCACTCAGGGCATGGACTTGGAGGAATCCCAGTGGAGCTGACTTGGTCCCTGACAAGATGGTGTCCAATGGGCTAGTGAGTTTAACTAAGCTCCCTGTGACTATGGGAAAGGTAGGGGCTAATGTTAAAACCCTAATAAAAGTTGGTCTGACCAAGCAAAGAGACTCCAAGCCCATGGAGTTTGATTCAGGGGACCCAGCCCCCGGGGGGGTGGGGGACACACAACTAATTAAAACTCTATGAGAAGAAGTAAAGGTAAAGGTCACCCTTGCTCAAAAGCCAGTCATATCCAACTCTAGGGTTCAGTGTTCATCTCTGTTTATAGCCAAAGAGCTGTCGCTGTCTGCGTTTGCAGACATTTCCATGGACATGTGGCAGCCATGCCTAGACACCAAAGTGTATGTCAATATAATCTGTCTTAGTTACTATGAGAACTCTATCCAAATTGCTGGGGCCATTTAGTCCAATCTTTCTACACATTACTTTTGAAATTGCTGCATTGGAAATAGGCTTTTGTGGGGATATATATATTGCTGATTGATTTTGAGCTAACAGCCAACATTCATGACAATCCTCTTTGGAGCAGACATTTTAATCTCTTACTAAGCCATGAAACAGACATTTCCAACCATCATCCATTGACTTTTATCTCTGACACCCATCCTTATTCACAAAGTGATATGTAAAAACCTCAGGCTTTGCATTCTAAGGCAGCAAGTCTGCCAAGCTCTTCAGACTTCACTTGTGCCAGACCTGAGCAGAAACTACTCTTGGCATTTATTCTTTATAACAGGAATTATGGCCCAGGAGCAGGCTTTCAAAACAACCCAACAGTGCATTTCTTTCATCATTTCCTAACCAAAGATGCTTGTTCTTACTGTTAATTTAAGGTAGAAATTAATATATTAGTCTCAGAGCTGCCTCAGTTTAGAATGCTCCTCCAATAACCTACATAGGTTCATTAGAAGAAAGTAGTCCAAGACATTTTGTTGCTTGAGGCAGAAAAATATTCAATAGTTCCTCAGGTATGCCCACACCTGCTATTATTGAAGCAGCTTGACTGACTACTTATCCTTAGAAAATTAGTTGTCTTCAGACATTCATCTGAACACATGACCAGGCTTATATTTGTGCTGGTATAGAGAAGGTGGGAGATGCTTATCTATCTAGATCAGCGGCCGCGGGTTCCCAACGTGGGACACAAGCCCCACAAGGTGACTTCAATTCCCAGAAGCCTAAGTCAGTACATTGGCTGATCAGTGCTTTGGGGAATTTTCTTAGGCTTCTGGGAATTGAATTCCAAAAACCAAAGGTTGAGAAACACTGAAGGTCAAAGGTCTGTGCTTTCAGAGCTGCTATGATTAGGAGCCTGTTTTAACAGTGTTCCCTGTGGTTGGGTGCTCTGTAAGTGCCTTCAGCTGAACAGTATATGATCTCCTCTTTAGAGTGTTTATGTCGGAGGTGGCCAAATTTTTCAGGCTGCAGTCCTGTCACATGGTTGAGTGGCCTGGTCAAGTGGTTCCTCCCACCAGAAGCAGAAGTAAAATACGCCCACACATGTGCAAAATCCTGCTGTAAACTTTTACGACAGCCATGGGTGCATTTATGGCAGTGATTTATGCATGCGCAAGCATGTTTAACTTCTGGGAGTGGTGAGGGCCAGATTATTAGGCAAGCTGGATTTGGCCCACGGGCCACAGTTTGGGCACCCCTGGTTTATGCTCCATGGTCAAAAGCCTGACTGACTTCCAGATGGAAATATGTTTGGGTGGGGCTTACATGTATTCTCATGTCTTTACCACAGCCCCATCCATAAATTCAGGGAAATGCCTGAATAAGGTCACTAGTGATGGAACAGCTTCCATCAACACACCATGAGATGACAGACATGAGTACCTGCAAAACGTTTCTCAAGAGGGACTGAAACTCTATAGTTGGAATTTAGTATCCTTCTACACTACACTGTCTCTCTGGGTGTACATTAAAATAAATAAATGTAGGATTCCTGGTGGCAATCACCTTCTGTTGACAAAATTAAGGGGAGATGGGGGGAGGGGGGAGAGCAGAAGGCAAAACACAGATTCCATTTTTCCATTTTTAATTTTGTCAACTTGCAGAAACATGCAACTTGTTTGCAAAGGTACATGAGGGAATGAGTTCAAAGAGAGGCTGCCTCCATGGAAGTAGTCTCCATCGGAACTCATTCCTCCACAAACATCTGCAAGTGAATTGCAGCGAATCTTCACAATGTCTACACACAGTGGGGCACACTTTTCAAAGGGCATGAACTAGTGGTATAGGAAAGGCATGGAGGTCAGAAGGCTGTTCTACCTACTGCTGATTTGGTGGCTCCTGGTTCCATAATTTGGCCTTGGGGTTCCCACCAAAATATAGCACTGAGAGTTCATTAATTCTAAAAATCCCACTTGTGTAGACTACCACCGTTGCCGCTTTCAAGAATATTTGCTCTCAACAGCTACTATTTTGCAGCAGGGCTAAGGGACCTCAGAATGTTACTTATTATTGTACCTTCTGAAAGGAATTACTTTTTAAAAAATTTAAACACATAATTTGAATTTTAAAATAGGTATGTAAAATATATGTAAGAAAAAATACATAACCGAAAATGTTGAACAATCTAATGAGGATAAGTTTCACAAGGCACTCTCATAGTTACCTAGATCTAGGGATGTTTTCTGTGCTTTCTCGCAACAAGAGATCGGAGATCAACGTCTCTGGACTGGATCGCTTTCCATACCTGTTAAATTAGTTCAGAAATAGACGTGTTTAGAACCAAGTTTAAGACCCAGTTACTCCTTTTGATGTAAAATACTAATAACCTGAAGACATCTATGTAATACACACAGCTGGTTCGCACCAGTTCACCAGATCCGGTAGCAGAAATTCTGGCTGGCCCTGCCCATCCAAGTTTTGAAATAAAGTAGTCCTAATTTGGGTGCAATGCAGGGCTTTCCCCTGGCCATGCCCACCATACCACGGCCACAGCATGGTAGTAAAAATTTTGGAGCCCACCACTGAGCAGGTATCTTTCAGCCTCATGCCAACCTGTGAAGTCGTTATTTTACAGACTTCATAGGTCTGAATGATAATCCTAAAATAAAATAAAATAAACAAACCTAGACACCTAGAAAAATATAGCTCTGAAGTACTTGACAGAGAGGGGAAAATAAGTTATTTAAAATGCATACAAATTTCCTTGGTATACATATTTGTCTTTGTTTCTGGTATTACCATAGATTTCTAATATCCAACTTCAAAAGCAAAATATTGCTTTCCCATTAGAATTACATATATTAAGTATCTATACCTATAAAGAAAGGGTGTGGGTTCGGTGTCCGGAATGGGCTGCCGCACCCCTTGACCAAACCCCATGAGATTCGGCACACACATACCTTGCACATGTGAGCAGGTCACTGTCAGGGTCCAGAAGCCCGGGGGGGGGGTTTGACCCCTAAATTGATCTCCAAAGAGGGGTATATTCGACAGAAGGGTTTGTTTCTGCCCCAGTGCTAGGCCAACCAGGGGGGAAAGTGATGTCATCGCCGAGCTCACATCACAGGCCCACACCTGGCCAGTGGGTTTCCCGGGCAACACTGGCACTCTGCTAGCCGACTTGGGACCACCCCGGCGAAGCCAGGCACCCCTGCTAGTAGATTATAAACCCAGGTTTTCATATGTGTAGCTAACAAGATACTTGCCTTTTTCTTATAAAGCCAAAACATTGATTTTACATAATGAAGAATTTGAAGAGAACCAGCTGCAGTACTAAATCACTCATATAGCTATTTAATGAAACATAATGCTGAACTCCAATCCCTTTCAAACTCAAAACATCCAAAGTTTGTTTTTGTATTCTTTCTGCTGAGCTTCTCCAGACATAGATGTGGTCAGAGCTTTAACAGTAGATGAGTTAACATCTTTAAAGGAAATATCTGAGCTTGGTTTTTTTATAAATTAAAAAAAGATCTGATATTGCAACATTTATGTGGCTGTCAATTAATATTACTTACATATGCAGTCTTTTACAGTAATGACAAGACTCGGTTACAGGAAAGATAATGACATCCCAGTAAAATTATTACAGTATTTGCTTTTCCTTTAATGTCCCAAACCATCCAGCTTAAAAAGCAAATTCAAAAAAAATATGCTGTGACACAAGAGCCTGGTTTCATCTGTGACTATAAAGCACTTTCTACTGCTAATAAAAAATATTCTTGACAGAAACAGCTCCCAAAGAATTCTTATTGATAGTTGCCATTTAAACAAAGTGTCTTTGAATTTCCCCAAGACTTTCAGCCCTGTAAGGTATGATTATGAATTATAACGTAACGTAATGTAACATAACATAACATAAACATGGAGGCTGTCCTATTTCAGACACATCATGAGAACGTAACTACAGTAAAACCCCAACTTACAAATGACCCGAGTTACATAAAATTCGACTTACATAATGATTTTGTGCTAAAACCATGTCCCGATTTACACGATTTCCTATGGGTTTGCTTCAAGTTACATAAAGATTCCTTTTCCTATGGGTTTGTTTCGAGTTATGTAAAAATTCATTTCCCTATGGGTTTGCTTCGATTTACATAAAAAAAATTCCTATGGGTTTGCTTTGAGTTACATAAAAAACGATTTAAGCAAAAGCCTACGGAATGGGCTTTTTTTCATAAGTAGGGGTTTTACTGTAGTTTAGTCCATTCTAAGAGACAAGTGCTGTAGAAAACTAAATTACAGTCTATCAACCCAAACCAAAAGGTAGAACTCCTTTCATGGCTCAGAAAGGTGTGGGTTGGAGAAAATAGTCCACTCCAGCAATTTGTAAGTGTGGATGCCAAACAAAAGAACAGCCAAACGTGACCCACCAGCACACCAAACACTGAGAAAATGCCCGTGTTTAAACAGGCTCTCACTGGCTGAAATCCTGTTGTTTAGCATAGTAAGTTACATTACAGTAGGCTCAGGGAATCAGTGGGGATTTGGTGAGTCAGCTCCAACATAAGTTCTATTAGTTCAAATGAGCCAACTATAGTTGTATAGTAACTGGCATAGCAAGTCTACACAACGGAAACAGGCCCATTTGAATCAATGGAACTTATATATCCCCGGTGATTCAGTGGGCCTACTCTAGTGCAACCTGCTAAGCAATAGGATTTCAGCCAATTTTTTATAATCACAAAAAAGTTTAAGCATTAAAAATGTTTGGTTTGATTAGCTACAATAAGGTGATTAGATTTCAATGCAATTCTGCACATATGACTCAGACGCAAGTATCATTGTTTCAATAGGATTTACAGTCATATGTCTACAATACAAGATTTCCCCCTAAATGACTTGGTTCCACGGATTTCTTGATGACTAGGTTCCACTGAACAAGGTGTCAGCCAATGAATGCAATATCCATATAATCACTGTGTGGTATGGTTTACAGTGGATTGTCCTCTATTTGAATAGCTGTCTTCTATTTGAAAACCACCTATGTTTGATGAATATTACTGTAGGTTTTTTCCTGCTGGATAGCCAGAACCAAGCTATCCAGTTTTTAACTGGTTTAAAGGTAGCTGATTTATACTTGTATAAGGAACATCTTGTAATATGTGGCAGGAAATAGACACACTTAGAGCTACTGTTTGTGTTCCTGCGTGTATGCCCTACTAGGCATGCAGTCAGATACATATCCACTACTTTGTTAAGAGAGCAATTTACTACCAATGGCTTACACTGATGTCTTATAAGCAAGCATAAATCAGTAACAGGATTCTGGCTAAAGAACTATAAGGAGAGAGATCAGGGTCTAGAATGAGTTTGTTGAAAGTCAGCACTGAGACAGCAGACTGAACAGGCACACAAATCACCTTAATGTTTTTTATATTTGTATTTTTAAAATTATATTTCTATTGTAATTATGACCCTTAATTTGGATTTTCTAAATGTAAACTATCATATGCAAAATATATGTAAATCTTCATGTTTTTGTGATGTCTTTATTTGGTGATGGGCTTCCTCTTTCTTGAATGATTGTGTTAAGCAGCAGTTATGAGGTACATCATTTAGATTCTCTAAAGAGATAAAAGATCAAATGCTTGCTCAATAATTTTAAAAAATCCAAATGGAGTGAACAGTTCAAGCTGCTAAGAGGTGTAGTGAGCATGAGTTCCTCTACCACAAAGGCAGGGGAAACAATAAAATTAATGCAAGCATTTCTATTTTTATCATAAGAAAGCATGTTCTTTGTGGGAGAGGTGGTGCTAAATGACATTTTTGCTACAAAGATCTGACATTCCCAGTGTGTGTCTTTGCACATTTACTCATAAGCACATCTCACACACTGTGTGTAGTGGAACCTAATAATAAAAACTGTGTGCCATAAAGTCAATTTTGACTTATTGTAACTCTTTATGATCTTTTAAAGGTTACAGAATAAACCGAAGTTACTTACCATTCCCTTCTCCTTGGGTTGCTCCTGGACCATGCAATTTACCCCAAACTACACAGGCTGGGTTTCTTGGATGCACAGCAGGGAACAGAACTCCTAACCTGTTACCTGAACTAATTAGATATTCAGCCAGCATCTACATGGATCTAGAGCTGCAGCTTCTAGGAAGAACAATGATTGAGATAAGCACGTCTTCTGCGGTGCACCAAAAGAGCCTCCTCGAAGATTGTGGTACTGTATTTTTGAACCACAATTGGGCATACCCTGGTAATGGCAACCTTGTGTTGCCAGCTGATCTTTCTCACACTAGGCAAAAGGAACTGCAGAACAAACTCACCAAAAGGTGCTTTCATTTTGGCAGAATCACATCTGGGCTAGACACAGAAGAAGGAGGAGGAGGAGGGAGAGGAGGTTTGCTTGACTAACTTCCATAACCTAAAGCAGTTGAAGCAGATTTGCGTGAAAGGTAACCTGTATCTTACCCATGAGTTCTACAGCAGAATGGCAGGATTCAGGGATCACTGTTGATCATCAGAGTGTCTCAGGTTAATCATCAGCATTGTCCCTACCTCAGGAAACAGGGATTCACCACATCCCTGCCGAAGGTGGCTAAATTAACTTGATTAACAGATTAACAAACTACAACACCTCTCTTCCTCCATCCATCAGTTTATAATTCAAGAGATATCCCGCTGTCCGATCTAAGTTTTAGATGCTGTATTTAATGAACTTTGAGATTTACATTTTTAAAAAAATTGTGATGGTGGTTTTAATTGATAAATGTTTCAGCATTTTGTTCTTTATGGTGTTTTCAGCTGTGATATAGCTTTAATTGCCCATGAACCATTTTGGGTTCCCTACAGGGAGAAAGGTGGTGTATGAATAAATAAATAAATAAAAAGATAAACATAAGCTGATATTACACATCGACCTTCATCCAACAAGCATGTTCTCAGCCAAAAGTTTAGCTTCTAATTTTCAAGCAACATTTTCCTGCTAGGTTGGTGAAAGTGAGTGGAAGCAAACTAAAGACAAAAAATAAAGAGTGACTCATGAAATGCAACTATAAACAAATTAGAAAAGATTCTTAAGAATAAGGATTTATCCCTGGAGAGCAAGGTCAAGATCATTGATACTATGGTATTCCCGATTGTTGTGTATGGACATGACAGCTGGACAATGAAGAAAGCTAACAGAAAAAAATTGTTTGAAACATGGTACTGGAAGAGAGCATTCTGGATAACTTGGACCACTAGAAATCCTAAAAGTGAATATTAGATCAAGTCAAGGCTAAAACCACTCCCTAGAAGCAAAAATTAGGCTATCATATTTTTGGCACACTAAAGAAAACAAGGGTTACTGGAAAAGACAACAATGCTAGGAAAAGTTGAAGGCAGCAGAAGAGAAAAACTAAAGAAGAGATAGATTGTCCAATAAAGGAACCTGTGGTATTGAGTTTGCACAAGCTGTGCAAGAGCCCCATAGCATTTTCTTCTTCCAGTTCAATGGAGATAATAAAGGTCATGCTTGCTCGAAAGCCAGTCATATCTAACTCTAGGGTTCAGTGCTCATCTCTGTTTATAGCCAAAGAGCTAACCCAGTCTGCATTTGCAGACATTTCCATGGTCATGTGGCAAGCATGCCTAGACAGCATAGTGCATGGAATGTTGTTTACCTTCCCACCAAAGTGGTACCTATTTATCTACTTGCAATTTCTTGCTTTCAAACTGCTAGGGACAGAGACAGGCACTCAGGAATCGAACTTCGACCTTCCAGTCTTCATGTTCAGCGTCTTAACCACTAAGCCACTGCAGACCCTCAATAGAGATAGCAAGGTACAAATCAATCTAGCTAGCTAGCTAGCTATGATAAGATTTAAGGATCAATTTGATGACATGTTACCATTAACTAATCCATAGGGCCATTCTAACAAAGATGCAAGTTGACAGCATATAACAAAAATCAAGGAATAAACTCATTTAGGAACTTATACAAAGGTGGTCATGTTAGTCTGTTCCTATAAACAGAAAGTCTTGCGACTCTTTCATGAGAGGATAAATTTCAGCAGATTAGACTCCACTTGTATCTGATGATATGACCTTTAGTCCATCATACATATGTTTGTCTTTATGGATGGACTTTGTTTTTGTGCCTGTTTAGCAGTAAATGCTTAGTGCAAATAACAGTTTCCCCCATTGATATACTACTTCAAACATAGTGCTGGAGGAGATATCCAGGATGCTCATGATAATAATATGTCCAAAGTTGTTTTTAAGGAAAGTGAATCAAGATAAATAAGAAAATAATATTACCAAGACTTAAGCAGATTATCCAGGACCTCTATGCTATACATTAATTTTTCTAATACCTTAGTGACCTTCATTGCCATATGCTGGAGGGAAGAGAACATTGATAGCAGCTGTTTGGCATGTATGCCTGACTGGACCTGGTTCCTCTTTGTCTGTGTTTAAGCCTATGATGGTGATCCATCGTTGAATTACAGTTGATCTATTGTACAGTAGATCAGAAGCACAACAGCAGATGGATGGGACCCATCAAGCAAGTTGCTAGAGATGAAAAAGACACTGCTGGGTTTACAGAAGGAACATTCAAAAAATGAGTAGAGCTTTTATGTTGCCCCGTGATTGTCAAGAAGAAATAGTGCAGGGGGAGGTACATTAACAAAGAGATAAAGCATTGAAAACATGTTATTGACGAACACTCTCTGCTGGAAAATGTAACATCACAAAACACTCAAAAACTAATTAGAGAGAGAGAGAGAGTTCAGGTGTTTAATTTTTCAAAAAAAAGAATGGATATGGAATTTCTATATTGGCACTCTAGTGTACAATAAGATTAGAGAGGGAGAGATATTTGTACTTTTCTATCTCCACTGAACCAGAAGAAAGAAATTATACAGGGCCCTTGCACTTAATATTGAAGAAAATTGATTCAGCAAAACTCTGTGAGTCAAACTAGACATTACAGAGAGCACCTCATTAGAAGAGTGAGTAATTTATGTGCTGAAAGCATGTGAATATCAGAGCAAGAATTTTTCATGCTTCTATAGCATACAAATTACCTTACAGTGTTTTGTGATTGGTCTACTGAATATAAAGTCTTATTTCTCAAACATCCCATCTGATTTCTCAAACATAAAACATCTTTGACATGCTATTTGTAATGTGTAGTTTAGCCCACTGTCTCTAGAATCAGTTTTTGAGTCTATAGGCGGTTTGTTCTTGTTATGTGCTATCAAGTGGCTTCTTACTTGTGCTGACCCTATGAATTAAGGGTTCCAAAAGCTCCTATCTTTAACAAACCTAATCGGGTATTGTAATCTCATGGTTGTGGGTTCATTTCAGCAATCAGTGTATTTGGTAAATGTTAACATTTGGTAAATCTTAACTGTAGTACCAACATAGAGTTAGGATCATCACCAGAGAGCTTGTCAACCCATTGTCTGAATGCTCCCTTAGTTTTAGATATGTGCTTCTGACATTTAACCAGCTCTCTTCTCCATCATCAGTAGGCAGATGATGACAAATGAATGTCAGATAAAAAGCCATCTTATACCAGGTTTGCTAATGCCCTGTAGGGGATATGTGGCAGGATACAACAACCTGACTGTCTTGCCACATCCACAAAGAGACAAGTATTGATTTCCTCAGTTGCTCCAGCCATGCATTCTAAGGAAGATGTATTATCAAAATTGTTTTCCTTCACATTCATGAGCATCAGTGTGCTTCAGGAGTGAACAAAATAATGGTTTTTAAAAAGGCATGTATGTTTTGATTCTACTGACTCTGTAATAGTTCTGACTTCCTATAACATAGCCATTCTCCACACTGTTACTCATCATCAATGGTTATTATGTGGCATGAAGTCACTTCTGTTTTATGGTAATTTTAACTATTTTTTTGTAAGCATGGAAATGGTTTACCATTCTCAGCCCCACATACTTTTCACCCCCAAGCAGGGATCTGAACCTCTCTGTCTTCTGAGGCATAGTATGGTACTCTATCCACTACACCATGCACTCCCTCTCTCAATATTTAGTCTTCACCAAAGGGAAAGAGGTCCTTTTAAAGTTGCCCATTTTGGCTTCTTTAAAGTTAACTGTTTTAAGCTAGTCAATTAGCTAAAATGATTGTCAATGTTGTTATGACAAAACCTATCCAGTTTCCTTGTTTCCTACCGTTGAAGAAGCTGGTATGCTTCACCCCTTGTAGAGACCATTCTAAGTGTACAGATGAATTTTATGTTTTTGAAAATGGAGGATCAAACTTGTCTGCCTCTCTTGCTTCCAGCCTTTCTGAAAAAAACATACAACCATCACAAAATCTGCTAAAGCCTTCTTTGAAGACCTACAGACACGGCTTCCCCCAGTACATCTTACAACACAATGCAGATAATCAGGACTTCTTCATTAAATTACCTTTCCTTAATTGCTTCTTTCTCTCTCCCCCCCCCTACTTTTTGGAAAACCTTGCCTGATAAACAAATCGTAAGTTCTTGCTAGCTTGCACACAGTCTTGTCTTTTAGGTAAGCCTTATATAAAAATAACATACAGTACTCCTAAAAATTTCAGGATGATTCTTATGGACAAGGTAGTCCACAAGCAAAGGCAGATAGACATCTCAACATTTTGAATGATCCCTTCTTCAGATTGCAAGCTACCTTAACAACATAGTTTATCTATCTATCTATCTATCTATCTATCTATCTATCTATCTATCTATCTATCTATCTATCTATCTATCATAGAAAAAGACCATCTCAGGTCATGTAATGCCTTCTCAGAAGAAAGAAATAATTTGTTTGTTAAATTTTATCTTCAAAAAGCCAAGGATGTTGAAAAATAGAGTTTAAAGAATGCTGGAAATGAAAAAATCCCTGCTCTCCTACACATAGGTACACATAATCTCTGCTGAAAAGCTGGAAATGTTGTTGGCATCACCAAGCTTCTCCAGAAGTGGAGAAAATGACCAAGTTTATGCTGCTTTTAAAAACATTAAAACAAACAAATAAGCAAAAAAAAACTAGCAGAGAAGACAACAGGTCTGGAGGAGTGGAATTACCCAGTAAAAACAACTGTTTTAGAGACTCTTTCTGTACTGCAGGTAAGATAATAACAGTACTTTATATTGCTTCAGCCATTAAAGTTGTTATTTTACAAATGTTTTCTGACTGCTGGGAGAAATACAAGACAAAACAGAGAAATTCAAACCACTGTTGATGCACCTCATCAATTTCCTCAGTAATGAAGGAAAGAACAAATGGAAATACTTCAGGCACTTCAAACATAAGTACACAAATAAAAGTACACAAATGGACCCTTTGTATTTTACATTTAGCAAGAGGAGAGGCAGGTTACCAGATGGAACTCATCCTGTCATACCACTGTAATATACAAAGACAACAATTTCTAATTTCTAAATTAAGTGTATGTTAACAGTGATTCGGATTTAAAATACAGGTTTTATTGGTGTGCCCCTATGTAAAGTTACAGGGGCTCTTTAATAGAATTCAACTACAGTCTTTTTTGGGAACAAGGATCTGTGCCATTCCACATGTAATACAGTACAGTGGAACCTCATACAACAATCACCCTGTATAGAAACAAAATCGCATAACAATTAGGTTTCTCGGGGGAATGGCGTCCCGCATAACAATTTTCCACATGGGAAAAAATTGTACAACAAATTTTCAATGGGAAAAACCACTTAGCAAAAAAAAAAAGTCATTGTACGATGGATACCATAGGGAAAATCGCTATACAATGCATGTATCGTATAGCAATTGTTTCGTACAACAACGAGCCCCATGGTATGGATTAAAATCGTTGTATGAGGTACCACTGTACTTTAATCCTGTTTTTGAAGCTAGGGTAAATCACAGCAAAATCCTCAAGTGATGCTGAGCCTAGCTGTCATTATTAGGAATCTTAGGCTATTCATGAGATGGCTAGCACATACAAAACTGAAACAGAAGGACTCCAGCATCACGTTATGCTTAGAGTATGGTTCACCTTACACATAAGAACAAGTAAGCTATAGTCCGCAAAAGCTTAGGAAATAATGATGTGTGTTCCTCTTTAAGGTGCCAGGATTCCTTGTTTTGTGCATGTGTGTGTGTGCCACAAAAGATTAAGCCCATGTGGGTATCAGGAATCTGAGTGTCTCACAGCTGCTCAAAAGTAAAAACTTGAGGGGAAATTTTACACAACAGAAATCCACCCTTACACCAGCCTGCTCATAACTTGGGTGCTCACTTGATGTTTTCAACTCCAAGCCCCATCATCCCATACCAGGGCCGCCATCAGGGCAGTACTACCAGTACTGGGCCTGGAGCTGACAGGAGCCCTGCTGCCAGCGGCCATAACTGTGACATTACTATTTGTGTATGGGGGAGGGGGGCAATAGGATTGCTCAGTATGGGGCTCAGAAATTTCTGATGGTGGCCCTGTCCCATACCCTTTGTAACCAGGCTATTGGGAGTTGCCATCCAAGATAACTGCAGAGCAAAAAGCTGGGGAAGGTTCGTACCAATTGTTCATACCAATTGACTTCTCTCAGCACCCACGGTAACAGCTTTTAGTGCCTACCTCTGCCGTGTGATGAGGTTGATGTAATGCCTCAGTGCTGAATAGTATCTGGCCATGTCTTCTGCTGGTGCATCTTCCCCAGGACTGTCAGGTTTTGAGGGATACGCTTCTGCCAGCGTCCCCAGGCAGATCAGCAGACACAAGGCAAGTGGCATCACTGACAACCACAATCTCATGGTCCCTTGCATCTGTAGGGTGGGGAAAATATTGGGAGTAGAAAAGAAAAGGCAAGACAGAAAGCATTACCTTAAGTATTTGCAACCCTACTTGTGGGTGCCAGTATCATAATACTGATGGCTGGTCCTTTGAAATAGCAAAGTTGCCCAGATTTCTTATATACTGTTTGCCGAAGAGTTTGAGTCCCAAACAAACAGGTTCATGGAAGGGGAACTATGGCTGGAGAACGGAATCTATGATGTAACCACTCGGCACACTGGTTAGGGTGGAGAAAGAGAGAGCACCTATTGTCTTGAGTGTGTTTTACAGTGAATAAGTCAAGATGATGATAGCGATGACAACGATGACTTACATTTCTATACTGTCTTTCTGAAAGAAAGTAATAATAATCAAGTGAGCCAATGTCAAGAGAAGGGGACAGCTTTCCCTTGTGTGGCGCAAAGAAGAGTTCTGTGAATCTTAAAAGCTTGCAAGTGTTTTCATCAGAAAAAAATGGTTTCATTAAGATTTTGTGGAAAGGAGCTTGCTTTGCTTTAATCTCTTCCTGTGGGATTTTTAAAACCATTCCTACAACCTTTCTGAAGTCGCTCTGGCCTATTTATAAAACTAGCCTAGTTTTGTGTTAAGTATATTTACCATATGGGATCATAGGATTCCCCTCACCAGCACAAGACTTCAAGCTGCAATGATTCCTGAAGAAAGTTTGCTTGGAAAGAAAGTGAATGCAGGGAGGGGGGGAGCGGAGAATCTCTTGTTCCCTGCAGAGGAACCTTTTTAAAATTAAAAACATTCCAGAAATGGGAAATAAATGGAGGGGAATGAGTAGATCATTTTGCCTGACTGGGCACCTTCACCCACTGGTGTTGTGTGTGTGTGTGTGTGTGTGTGTGTGTGTGTGTGTGTGTGTGTGTGTGTGTGTGTGTGTGACCATTCACACTGAAATGGCTCCTGATGGTTAATTAGTGAGCCACATCAGGCTATTAATGTCAATTAATCACTTGCCCTGCTTGCAAAGAGCAGTGGAAGTGGAAAAAATTGGCTGTATATAGTCTATCCACCGTTAATGCACTGTGTGTCTATCTATCTATCTAACTATCTATCTATATCTATATATCTATCTCTGTCTCTATCTCTATCTATTGCTATCTATCTATCTATCTTTATATCTCTATCTATCTATCTCTGTCTCTATCTATCGCTATCTATCTAGCTATCTTTATATCTCTATCTATCTCTATCTATCTATCTAGATTAGATAGATAGATAGATAGATAGATAGATAGATAGATAGATAGATAGATAGATAGATAATTTGCCTTTTCTTAAAAGACTAGCAGAGAAGCTTCCTGATGCTGGAAGCCACCCCTAATCGAGTCCGATATTAATTTTAAATCCTTATTTTTATCACTCCTTTAACTCTGGACAGATATGCTCCTCTTAAAATACAGGTGAAACTCGGAAAATTAGAATATCGTGCATATGTTCATTCATTTCTCTTAAAAGATGCAACAAATATATGAGATAGACTCACTGCATGCAAAGGGAGAGATGTCATGCCTTAATTCGTTATACTTGTGATGATCATGGCGTACAGCGTACATGAGATTATGTGATGATTATGGGGTACATGAGATTGAGGGGGGTTCATAAACTGTAAGCCATAAGCATCAATGTTACAAAAAGTAAGGCTTGAACTTTCTTGCTTTGCGTGTAATGAGTCTATCCCATATATTTCTTTCACCTTTTAAGTTGCATTACTGAACTGAATGAACATTTGCACAATATTCTAATTTTCTGAGTTTCCCCTGTATAGTTTAACTTCTGTCTTTGCTGTATTATGCTGGTCTTGGACAGTTAATAAAGATTTGCTTTGAGAAGCTGGGAACCCCACCACCACCACTACCACATCTATTCCGATTGAACTCAGTGGGACTTGTTTCCAAGTCAATCTGGAAGAAGCTGGAGCGGTTTGAAGAAGAAGAAGAGTTGCCAGCCTGTCTGGTCTCGGTTCTTCGGCTGGGGAGGTGGAAAGGCGGAAGAAAGCAAGAGTTGAGAGAGAAAGGATGGAGGGATGAACGGAGGGATGGGAAGGAGGGATAGGTGCCTACTTACCGCTTGTGTTCTTGGCGGCTCTCTGGCTACTCCGGACTGCGTCTGCTTCGAATTCAGGCGCTTCCTTGGCGAGTGGCTCAGCTCTTCAGTCTCGGGCTGAGGGTTTTTTATGGCTTTTTCTAGCCGCCTGGGAGGGGTGGGGGCTCGGGGGGGATCACGCATCGCAATCCCTCCCTCTCCCTCCCTCCCTCCCTCCCTCCCCCACTTACACACGCGCGCATTTTCCGCCTGCGCTTTGCCCCGGGTTTGGCATCATCGGTTGCCGCTCCATTGCTTGACATTGACATGGGGGGAGAGGAGGGGTGGGGACCGTAGACCTCTCTCAAAGACTGCGAGAGAGATTGGGCATTTCTGAAAGCCATTAACTCAATAAAAGATCTTTTGCCCTGTGTGTGCCCCCTGCTCCCAAACCACAACCCATCCCAGCTCGTCTTTTTGGCACTGAGGCTGGGAGACGGTTTATTATTATTATTATTATTATTATTATTATTATTATTATTATTATTATTATTATTATTATTATTATTATTATTATTATTATTATTATTATTATTATTATTATTATTATTATTATTATGATGATGATGATGATGATGATGATGATGATGATGATGATGATGTCCAAATTATTTTAGGAGACTGGAATGCCAAAGTAGGCAATCAAAAAGTGGAGGGAATAACAGGCAAGTTCGGTCTTGGAACACAGAATGAAGCAGGGCAAAGATTGATAGAGTTCTGCCAAGAGAACGCACTGGTCATAGCAAACACCCTCTTCCAGCAACACAAGAGGCGACTTTACACATGGACATCACCAGATGGCCAACACCGAAACCAGATTGACTACATACTCTGCAGCCAAAGATGGAGAACCTCCATACAGTCAGCAAAAACAAGACCTGGAGCAGACTGTGGCTCAGATCACAACCTACTGATTGCAAAATTCAGGCTTAGACTAAAGAAAATAGGGAAAACAAAGAGACCAGACAGATATCACCTAGACAGCATCCCTAAAGAATACACGGTGGAGGTGATGAACAGATTCAATGGCTTAGACTCAATAGATAGAGTGCCAGAAGAATTATGGACAGAGATGAGGGACATCATGCAGGAAGCAGCAAAGAAAACCATACCAAAAGAAAAGAAGAGCAAGAAAGCAAAGTGGTTGTCTGATGAGGCTCTTAAAATAGCAGAGGAAAGAAGGAATGCAAAAGTCAAAGGAGAAAGAAAAAAATACAATCTCTTGAACACAGAATTTCAAAGAAAAGCAAGGAGAGATAAGGAAAATTACCTAAAAGAACAGTGCAGAGAAATGGAGGAAAACAACAAAAGAGGCAGAACCAGAGACCTTTTCAAAAAAGTCCAGGAAATCAAGGGAACATTTAAAGCAAAAATGAACATGATAAGGGACAAAGACGGAAAGGAGCTAGCTGATGCAGAAGAGATTAAGAAAAGATGGAAAGAGTACACAGAGGAACTCTACAAAAAGGAACTCAACACTCCTGATAGTCACAATGATGAAGAATTTGAACCTGAGCCAGACATCCTGGAGAGTGAAGTCAGAAAGGCCCTAAAGAGCACTGCAAACAACAAAGCTAGTGGAGATGATGGTATCCCAGTTGAATTTTTCAAAGCTCTAAAAGATGATGGCATCAAATTACTGCATTCAATATGCCAGCAGATTTGGAAAACAAAACAGTGGCCACAGGACTGGAAAAGATCAGTATATGTTCCAATCCCAAAAAAGGGCAATGCCAAAGAATGCTCAAATTATCGAACAATTGCGCTCATCCCACACGCCAGCAAGGTGATGCTCAAGATAATACAGGATAGACTTCAGCAGCATGTGGAAAGAGAACTACCAGAGGTGCAGGCTGGTTTCAGAAGAGGCAGGGGGACTAGAGACCACATTGCCAACATACGTTGGATCATGGAGAAAACAAAGGAATACCAGAAACAAGTTTACTTTTGCTTTATTGACTACACTAAGGCATTTGATTGTGTGGATCACAACAAGATGTGGCAAGTGATTAAAGAGATGGGAATACCAGAGCATCTCATATGCCTCCTGAGAAATCTGTACAGGAACCAAGAAGCAACAGTTAGGACAGAACACGGAATGACAGAGTGGTTTGGAATAGGAAAAGGAGTAAGACAAGGCTGCATTTTGTCACCCTGCTTATTCAACTTATACACAGAGCACATAATGCGCAACGCAGGGATGGAGGAATCACAATATGGGATCAAAATTGCTGGGAGAAACATCAACAATCTGAGTTATGCAGACGACACCACCTTAATGGCAGAAAGTGAGGAAGACCTAAAGAATCTCTTGATCGGTTTGAAGGAAGAGAGTGCAAAAGCTGGCTTGAGACTCAATATCAAGAAAACCAAGATAATGGCAACAGGCCCGATCAGTTCCTGGAAAATAGATGGGGAAGAAGTAGAAGCAGTGACAGATTTTACGTTCTTAGGATCTAAGATCACTGCAGATGGGGATTGCAGCCATGAAATAAAAAGGCGACTGATTCTTGGGAGACAAGCCATGAGAAACCTGGTGAACATAGTGAAAAGCAGAGACATCACATTGCAAACAAAAATTAGAATAGTCAAAGCAATGGTATTCCCAGTGGTAATGTACGGATGTGAGAGCTGGACAATTAGGAAAGCTGAACGCAGAAGAATAGACGCCTTTGAAATGTGGTGCTGGAGGAGAGTTTTGAGGGTACCCTGGACAGCGAGGAGAACAAATAGGTCAATCTTGGAGGAAATCAACACTGACTGCTCATTGGAAGGTCAAATAGTAAAGATGAGGCTAAAGTACTTTGGGCATCAAATGAGAAGGGAGGATTCACTTGAGAAGGCCGTGATGTTGGGAAAGGTGGAGGGCAAAAGAAGAAGGGGGAGGCCAAGGATGAGATGGATAGATGGTATTATAGACACAATGGGCACAGAACTGGGAGGACTGAGGGGGATGGTGGAGGACAGAGGTGCCTGGAGAACGATGGTCCATAGGGTCGCAAAGGGTCGGAATCGACTGTGCGACTGAACAACAATTATTATTATTATTATTATTATTATTATTATTATTATTATTATTATTATTATTATCATCATCATCATCATCATCATCATCATCATCATCATCATCATCATTATTATTATTATTATTATTAACAACAACAACAACAACATTAACAATAACAATAATAACATTAACAATAACAACAACAACAACAACAACAACAATAATAATAATAATAATAATAATAATAATAATAATAATAATAATAATAATAATAATAATAATAATAATAATAATAATAATAATAATAATAATAATAATAAGGTAAAGATCACCCTTGCTCGAAAGCCAGTCGTATCCAACTCTAGGGTTCAGTGCTCATCTCTGTTTATAGCCAAAGAGCCAGCGTTGTCTGCATCTGCAGATGTTTCTGTAGACATGTGGCAGGCATGCCTAGACACCGGAGTGCACGGAACGCTGTTTACCTTCCCACCGAAGTGGTCCCTATTTATCTACTTGCAATTTCTTGCTTTCGAACTGCTTGGTTGGCAGGAGCTGGGACACAGATGGGAGCTCATTCCAGTCCTGCAGTACTCGGGGAATCGAACTGCTGACCTTCCGCCTCCCAGTCAGCGTCTTAGCCCCTTGAGCCAGAAATTATTCTGGGTTGAAAGGATTTTTTTGCTGGAGAAACTCCACTCATAGGACGCCTGAATGAGGTTCCTTTCATGTCCCCAGGAACTGGGGCAGAGACGGGCGCTCATTCCGTCCTGCAGTACCCGAGTCTCGAACTGCTGACATGCCGGCCTTCTGGCTAACAAGGGCGAGCATCTTAACCACTGAGCAACCGCAGTGGTACCCAGTGGAGTCAAAGTGGCAGCTCCTGGATCCTAAATTATCTTTGGAGATGTGTTGGACTCGACTCTTTGGGGATGGTGGGAATTGTAGATCAGTAACATGGAGGGTGGGCTGCAGTGGCTTAAGTGGTTAAGATGCTGAACTGGAAGATCAGAGTTTGAGACCCAAGTACTGCACGACAGAGTGAGCTCCCGTCTCTATCCCAGCTATTGCCAACCTAGCAGTTTGAAAGCAAGAAATTGAAGGAGATGAATAGGTACCACTTTGGTGGGAAGTAAGCCGTTTTGCATGTACTCCAGTGTCGAGGCATGCCTGCCACATGTCCAATGAAATGTCTGCAGATGCAGTCAGCGCAGGCAATTTGACTATAAATAGAGATGAGCACTGAACCCTAGAGTCGGATACGACTGCCGTTTTCGAGCAAGGGCGACCTTTACCTAACATGGAGGGGAGGGTGCCTTTAATTTCATAAAATTAAATATGTAGAGACAAGAAGTGGTAAACCAGTCTGTTTTCAGCAGTTGGGACGGGGGGGGGGGGGGTGTCTGTCTGTCTCAAATGTGTTCGTCCCAGATCAAAAATACCCTGGCAACATTTGAAAGGCAAAGGTCAATCCTACTCACCCACCCGCCCCCTGTACCAAAACCCTAGTTCTAGACTTCAAAGAGAGAATAAATTAAGCCTAGATTTGCTATGGAAGAGATTCAGATTCTGTCTGGTACCTAAAAGCCAGCATCTGAGAAGGGGAAACCCACCCCTTTGCCAACTTTGATCTTGAGACACTGCCATCCAACAGAGTTCAGTCCTTACTATAATCCCACAGACGGCCATAATAAATTACAAATCCAGTGAATGAATCCTGTCCATGAAGACTAAAGCAGGAAACCATTCCCCCACACCCACCCTGAACAAAGGCAAAAGGATTTAGACCCCAAATGTTACTTTTCTGATGTGGGGAGTTCAACAGAGGGATGGTTATTGTACACAAATGCCTGTCTGCCATATGGGTAAGAGAGCAACCACACGCATTAATTCCTTGGCTTTTCTGCTGTGCCCAGTTATAAAACAGTAATGATCCTTGGCTGTTAAATACCTGCATGAACGCATCCACCTTTTCAAGGTACATAGATGGGAGTCACTTTTTATATGCAACCTGAGCTGTGAAGTGGCCATTTTAGATTCCAAATTTTTATGAAGGAACCAGTGTGGTGCTGTGGATGGAGTGTTAGGCTAAGGCTCAGGAGATCTGGGTTCAAACCCCTGTGCAGCCATAAAAACCCACAGTGTGGTATCACTAGTAAATTGCTTCTTCAACAACTCATAGACCTCAAAAGATGTATTAGGGTGGCCATGTGAGATGTGACATAATGGTGCATAACAATAATAGACTTTGTGATCGTAAGTCCCATGGTGGTGGTGGTGGTGGTGGTGGTGGAAGAGGAGGAGGAGATGATGATGATGATGAACTATGTGCTATCAATTCTGACTTATGGCAACCCTTTCTTGGATTTTCTAGGTAGAGAATATACAGAAATGGTACATCATTCCCTTCTTTTGTCCATTACTACATAGGCTGGCTCTTTCCCCTGGAGGCACAGTGGGGAACCAAACCCCCAAGATCTTGCTCTGGAGCCAGAGACCTAAATTACTGATCAATCTAGTCCTCTGGTCTTTAGATAGCAGTGTATTTTTCTTTACTTACTTCAAAACATGGTAAGGCAACTCTGTTTCATGGGAAGCCTCATACTCATTCTGCCCAGATCCGAGTCCAGACAGCCTCTGGAAAAAAAGGAATGAGTACTTTATACCTCTGAGTACTTTATTAGAAAACCCTGGAGAGGGTAAACATAAGTCGGGATTAATTTGATGACACATAATTACAGTATTGTTTGTTTGTACTCTGCCCGCTTGACTGTAACAGACACTCTGGCAGCCAAATAGAAGCAAATAAAAGATGCAAGAAAATTCAATCTACAATAATAAAGCAGAACAAACCCAAGATAAAGATGACGATGACAAACTAAAAAACAACTCAAGGTTCAGACTAAGAGGGAGATAACATCCCTGAAGGCCTTCCTAAACAATTCTGCCTTCACCAATTTGTGAAAAAGCTGCATAGAGGAGGCCAAGCACACAGTTGATGGCAGGGTGTTTCATGTTGATGTGTCACTGCCAAGAAGGTCCAATTCCTAGTCATAACTTTCTTGACCTCTCTCTGGATGGATACTCACAGCCCTAAAGCTTGGGATGTGACGTGCAGGTTACCAGGATCAAATTAACTGGAAGAGATGCTCCAATAGGTACCAATGTTCCAAACCATGTAAGGCTTCATATGTCAAAACAAACATCTTGAGTTTGGCATGGAAGTTTACAAGTAACCAACGCAGACAAGCCAGAATGGGGAGATGTAGTCAAACATCTCTCCCCTCCAACACCAGCTGAGCAGCTTCATTCTGTACCTGTTGCAGTTTCTGTACTGTCTTCAAGGGAAGTTCCATGTAGGGAGCATTGCAGCAATTAATTCTTATGATTACCAAAGTGTGAACAAGAGCCAGCAGGGACTTACTGTTCAGGAATGGGCACACCTGCACAATCTGCCTAAAATGGAACAAAGGCAGACACAGCCATGGCAGATATTTGCTTCTCCAAAGAGAGAGCTGGGTCCAGGATCAAGGCCAGATCTCAAACCTGGTAGTTCAGTATAATCTGATCCAGAGAAGACCAATTTTTACCCAAATGTACATCATGTATAAGAGTTAACATACACCTAAGATGTTCCATAGTTTGCAAAACATCACCATCTTTAGGAAAAGTGAATCAGGAAAATCCTGTCCAGCTTTTCTCCTCGGTATTCCAGTAGCAAAGTTTGTGATCACACTTTCTTTTGTAGTTCACCTTGTTTCCTTTTCAATGTCATGGAGCCCATGCGTGCATGCGTGTGTGTGTGCGTGCACACAGTGGTTAAACTACTATACTGCAGCAAAAGCTGCTGAGGTTGTGAGTTCGATATTGACAGGGATCAAAGTTAACTCAGCATTCCATCCTTCCAAGGCTGGTAAAGTGAGTACCCAGCATGTTGGGGGCAAAATGCTAATTACCTTGTGAACTGCCCAGATAGTGCACTAACCACTATGGGGCTGTATATAAGTATAATTGCTATTGCTATTGCATTCCACTTGCCAGAATCTTTTTGAGTAAGAGGAAACTTGTGACCCTCTAGATCAGTGGAATTCACTTTATTCAAAAAGTGAATTCCTATTCATGTGGAGGAAGCCTAAAAGGCCATTAACTTGGTCTAAACCAGTGGTGGCAAATCTTGACATTCCAGCTGTTCTTGAACTTCAATTCCTAGAAGCCCTGATCAGCACTTCTGTTGAAGACCCTGGGAGACTGGTACAGCATGTCCTTGGAAGAACTGTTCCAATGAGTTAAAATCAGGAAGACTATTGCCATGATGATAGCCAATATCTGGAACAGATATGGCAGCTGAAGAAGAAGAATTATGGAAATAAGATTTGGAGGAAGATATTAGTATCATAGTTGGAAAAACATGAAATACTAGGATCTTGGAATCTATGTCAAGATCCCAATATCCCATATAAAAGAAAAACTGTATAAATTAAGTTGAAGATAAAACCTAGATACAGTGAAGTTAAATCAAATAAATGTTAACTATCCTAAGTGCTGCTGGAGAGGGTATAAAAAACCAAGTAACAGTATTTATTTTCATATGCAATGGGAAAGGTTTGGCAATTGGACTTTACGGAAATAAATGAAATACGTTAAATGTTGTAGTAATATGTCTTAAAATAGAACTTCTATCAATATTTGAAAAGATGGAAAAGAATCAGATGACTAAATAATTGATTTCCAATTTGTTAACAGTGGTGAGATTGATTATAGCTAGGAATTGGAAAATAATGTCTAATTTTCATTTAGGTGATTGATATAGGGATGCTTGGAATGTACCTATTAATGATAAGCTAACATTACTATTAAAGAAATGGGTGTTGAGAAAAAATGAATTTGTAGATATTTAGGCAGATTTTTTTATTACTGATTTTTTATTAATAAAGAGGAAGAAGTGAGTCCCCTTGTAAGAGTCATTACAATTTTGGAAGGAGAATGGTGGTCCATTAATGTAAATGGAATAACTCATAATTGGTCCTGGTGGAGGAGAACACTATGTTTAAGGTGCAATCCAATGTGCATATAAATGGAAGAAAGTCCCATTGAATACAATATTGTATGGGCAGATTTATGCTGTTAATTTCTATCTTACCACCAGTTGTATTTAGACAGGCCACTATGAAAAAGTATGAGAAGGCTCATTTATGCATCTGTTTGTATCAAAGCTCATTTAATATCAAAGTCTGGTTGGATAGATCAGTGAACATAATGCAGCTTGGTGCAGAGTTGCAAAGTCCCAGGATATATCACACACACACACACACACACACACACACACACACACACACACACACACACACACACACACACGCACACACGCACACACGTGCACATGCATGCACGTGCGCATGCATGCACGTGCGCACGCGTGCATGCATGCACACGTGCGCATGCTTGCGTGCGCGTGCGCATGTGCGCACACACACGCACACACTAGGGAATGGTAAACCCCCTCCTAATTACTCTTTACCTAGAAAATCCTGGAAAGAACTAGGGGCATATTTGTATAATTGGAAATATCTTATTCCTCTGAAAATGAACTTAATACAATTGATAGAATGAATGATTCCTGATCATCAGTTTTTCATTAAATGAAAATATGAAAACCTGAGACTCAAAGCTATGCGACTGCAGACATAATCCAAGATGTAATGCAAGGATAAATTCTCTCCTATAAAACAATAGGGGATTTCTTCTCAATTATCTAATAAACAGAGAGAACAAATTCCTCCCACTGTTTTCCACGGTTTTGTGGTTTGAAAACATCTCTTTATTGGCATGCAGGGTTTAATTCGAGCCTTAGTCTCTTAATGTCATCCAAATTGATCCCTTCATTGCTCAAAGTCTCCCAGGATTCATGGCAGGAATATCACTAGCATAGCCAATGACATAGTCTCAATAGTAAGTGTATATGAATATAAGGGATTGCAGTGGCTTAGTGGTTAAGGTGTTGAACTTGATGACTAGAAGATCGGCAGGTCAGCAGTTCAAGACCTGAGTGTTGCATGACAGAATGTGTCATGCAACACATTCAGGCTGTTCAGAATAGCAGTTCAAAAGCAAGAAATTGCAAGTAGATAAATAGGTACTGCTTTGGTGGGAAGGTAACAGCATTCTGTGCACTCTGGCATGTAGTCATGCTGCCACATGACCATGGAAATGTCTACCAGCTACAGATAGTACTGGCTCTTTGGCTGTAAACGGAGATAATCATGAAACCCTAGAGTCGGATACGATTGGCTTTCAAGCAAGGGCAATCTTTAGCTTTACCTATATCTGTATGGGACTGCAGTGGCTCAAGTGGCTAAGACTCTGGCTGGGAGGCGGAAGGTCAGAAGTTCGATTCCCAAGTACTGCAGGATGGAATGAGCTCCCGTCTTTATCCTAGCTCCTGCCAACCTAGCAGTTCAAAAGCAAGAAATTGCAAGTAAATAAATAGGGACCACTTCGGTGGGAAGGTACAACAGCGTTCCGTGTGCTCCGGTGTCTAGTCATGCCTACCACATGACCACGGAAACGTCTGCAGAAGCAGACAGCACTGGCTCTACACCTTTGAAACAGAGATGAGCACTGAACCCTAGAGTTGGATATGACTGGCTTTCGAGCAAGGGAAACCTTTACCTTTACTTTATATATGTATATATGCTGCACAGCCCCTTTAAACAGTCATACATAATGTGGCACCAGACCATTCATGACCTGAAACCAATGTACAGGCTCAAAGGAGTGGGTTTACTGTGGATACTGAGATTCCTTAGTGTGGGAAAAATCAGCCTCAGATTTACATAGCACATGAAAGGATTCAGATATACCCAGATATACTTCATTTCCCCCACTTTCGTCACTAGATCTTCTCCTCCCCACTGCCAAGGCATACCACAGATTCAAAAACAGGATGCTGTTATTTGAAGGAAACATTTTTATCCCTCATAAATACTTGGAACCAGAAAATAAGAAAAACTCAGCCGAGTACCCTATTTCTCATAGTGAGCAACCAAATGTTCTGGGAAAGCCATCATAAAATAATGAAGACAACACACCTTTCTCATTATTGTTCCCCAGGAGTAGGCTGGCTCTGCCATTGGGCAGGGTGAAGCAGCTGTCCCATGCAATAGATTTTATGAATTACCAAAGAGGTAGCAAGTTGTTAGCAGAGCTTGGAATATTACTTCCAAAAAAAGTGTCCCATTACTTATGAAGTTATATGCTCCTATTCTTGTTTTTCAATTGTTTATAACTTTAAAAATATTAAAATATATAAAAAAGACAATACCATATATACTCAAATATAAGCTGAGGTTTTTAGCCCCAAAAATGAGCCCCAAAAGGGGGACACAGTTTATACCCGGGTCAATGACCAAGAGGGTCCCGACCTTGCTGGATTGAGATGTGCCAACAATTTAATTGATTTTACCATATTTTCATGTATTTTGATTATTGAAACTCACTAGCAACTGCTGAATTTCCCACCCTCAGCTTATACTCAGGTCAATCTATTTTCCTGGGTTTTCAGGTCAAAATTAGGTACCTCAGCTTATATTCGGGTCGGCTTATACTTGAGTATATATATGGTAAATGATCCCTCAACTCCACATTTACAATTACAGTGGTACCTCACATAACGAATGCATCGTATAGCAAAAAATTCGCACAGCGAAGCATTTGTTATGCAATGGTGATGCCCCACATAATGAATGTTTTTTTTTTGTTATGCAGGGTTTTTGTTTACCAGGGTATACCCACTTAATGGGAACCCCGGTTAACGAAAAAATTCATTATGCGGGGCATCTCAAATAGGGAACTGCATAACAGAAAAAACGCATAGCAAAGAGCTCTGTGATTCTAATGTAAACCATACTTACTGCATGTTATTTGAATCCCCTCCTTACTCCAATTACAGTACTGAAATATACAAGTACAGTGGAACCTCATATAACAATCGCCCCGTATAGCAATGAAATCGCATAACAATTAGGTTTTGGGGGGAAATGATGTCCCGCATAACAATTTTCCCTATGGAAAAAATCGTACAACAATTTTTCAATGGGAAAAGCCACTTGGCAGAAATTTTTTTTGTACGATGCATCTCATAGAGAAAATCGCTATACGATGCATGCATTGTATAACAATTGTTTCATACAACAACGAGCCCTGTGGAATGGATTAAAATCATTGTATGAGATACCACAGTACTTGTAATGTGTTCATTTGAAGATGTGATTGGTGGTTATTTACTTCTGTTGTCATTATTATTGTTATTGTAAAACAATGTAGTAGTTGTTTTTAAGTGAGCCCTGGTGGCACAGTGGTTAGGCTGCTGTATGGCAGCCTAAAGGTTGTGAGTTTGATCCTGACGTGGTTCAAGGTTGACTCAGCCCTCCATCCTTCTGAGGTCAGTAAAATTAGTACGCAGCATGTTTGGGGGGGGGGGGATGCTAATTAACTTGTGAACTGCCCAGAGAGTGCACTAAGCCCTATGGGACAGTTATATAAGTGTAATTGCTATTGCTATGATTGTTTGTTTGTTTTATATTAGCCAGTTGTGAGAAGAGATGCTATATGAATTCTCAGGGGTCAAATTTTTATGTCTTCTCTTTTAAGTCTTGCCCATTCACATTTGTAGTTATGATAAGGTATACAGTACTTTAAATGTTATGTTCTTGTACATTATATTATTTTTAAAATGCTGCTACAGAGCTAATGCTTTTCCAAAATGGAGTGTGCGGCCTTTATGCCTGAATAAATTTGGCTCAACACTTTTTCCTTCCTTTTTTTGCCTGATGAAAAAACAAGTCAGGAAGCTTGTTAAGCCCTATTTTATGACAACTTTTGTTTGCTTTCCAGTTGCAAGTTGACAATACAGTTTGTAGCAATTTGCATAACAATAAACCTTAGTGATGTGTTAAAAAGATCTTTTTAAATGGGTTGCTGTGAGAATAAAATGTATATAAGACTAAGAGAGAACATATGTACAAAATAGACCTATATAGCAGGAATTGTATCAAATTTGGAAGCATTTGCCGCTGTTTTACTGCTATCTTGTTTGGATTCGTTTATGCCAAATGTTGATGTCACACAGATATGTATCCTCAAAGATATTTGCAGAGTAACTTTCCCTAGGAAAAAGTTGCTCTCAGTTTTTAGTTACTTACTATGTGCAATTCTACTCTGAATAAACTTTTCTTTCTTGAGCCATTTCCCAGCAGTGTTATTGTGCCAGGAGCATCAGATTCAAATACAGTAGAACCTTGGATAAAGTACAAACTCAGTTCCACAAGTTTGGACTTTATACGATTTTGGACTTTATCCAAATCAAATGGGTGATGCATCAGATAATGTCCAAAAATGGACTTTATCCGAGGTTCCTATACCAAATACCTCGGATAACGTCCATTTTTGTGTGTGGTTTTGGACTTTATGCGATGCATCACGTGTGCATGAAAACCGCGACTTTATCCGAATCTGATTTTATCCGAGGTACCACTGTAGCACGTTTTATCTTTATTTTAGGGTCAAATCATATGCTATTGTCATGCCACCTCTCCCAGCCTCTTATCTGCGTAATCCGAATGCAAACTGGTATGTAACACCTGATGACCCATTTCAAAATGAAGTGAGGAGATTTGTAAGTTCTGTAACTGGAAATTCAGTTTTCAGATTGTCTGACAAAGTGGACTTGATCTATGAAAGCTAACATTAAAATACAGAAGTTGGTCTTTAAAGTGCCACAGCATTTTTGTTTTTTGTTCTGTTCTGTTTACTCTCTGATATGCTGAAAGTTTTAAAAAAAAACCCTCAGGTTTGCCACTTGATGGCTCTTAGCAGTTAAGGCTTCATGTTAAACTCTCTATAAACTTCTAGTTTGACTCTAAGCCTAGTTTAAAGATTTTAAAATTTTAGATAAGTCTTAATTGTCTAGATTCAGAGATGGACACCCAGAGGGCTCGTGTACAGCCAAGTTTAAGTAACATGTTACTGTTATTTAAACAGGTATCAGTGAGGTATAAAGGTTTGGATGCTATGGGTCTGCCCCATAGCATTGAAAGCCAAATCAGAACGATTCAGCTCTGCTGCAGTTTGATTTGTAGCCTCATTATGATTCATAATGAATTGCACATTGGATTGTGGATTCAATCATAATTTCAAGAACAAACACTGTATCTCTGTGTGTGTGAAACATTTGTATGAAACATCCCTGAGATACAGCAGCAATAGCAGCCACCATTGCTTCCCCTTTCAATAAATAAATAAATATTATAAAACCACTGGTCGGTGGCTGTTGTGTATTTAAGAAAATGTGTTTGCCCTTTTGTCTTTGTTGTGATAGAGTTTAATATGTATTTGATTTACTATGGTCCGAAGTCTCGCGAGACTTGACAAAGTTCTGAATGAGAAGTGCATGAGACAGAGCTGTCAATGGTTCTAATGGTTTTTTCCAACTGTCAGTTCTGATCAGAGATAAATAAGGAATATGAGGGTGTGTTAGCTGGTCACCTATCCTTTATTCCAAATAAAGTTGTGTGTCTGGCCCATATTGCTGGCTGCTGCCCATTATTTACAGAACATTAAAGTGGAGGTGGTTGCTACTTTTATCCAAGTATACATTTTTTCCTGAAAATCATTTTCACGTCTGATGGACGTGTCTCCAGGAAAAATCCCATTGGCGTGAATTTGTTCAAGGTGGATCACAGCTTGCCATGAAGTGACCCACACACTGTGATCACGGAGCCATCTCCTGCGGCACGTATGAAATGAGACATGCAGGATTTAACACCAGAACTGCAATGAACTGCCACAGCCTTTAGGATATTAACAAGGTGCGCCTTCACAGCCAGTCCATGTGGCATGGCCTCTTCCACCTCCATGGCTGTTGGGAATTAGAATAGTGAAGTGGTTCCTCCTCCACTCATTTTACTGTTGGGCCCGATATGATGGTTTCCAGTGGCATTTCCTCCACCATCACCTCACCTAAAGGGGCTCATCTGCCTGTAGTCATTGGCCCCTTTAGGGAGTCAGGTTATTTACTGCTGCCCAACACTCAGTGTTGAGTCGCTGGCTGTATGCCCTACTCCCACACAGGGACAACACTGGTACACCCATGGCTGCCTATGAGCTGTAGTGCCATTCCCTGTCTCACTCCCATTGTTCTCTTCTTCCACTTCCTCTTCCTCCTTCTTGACTACATCTTTCTGTGTGAATGACACCTTCTTGATTTTGCAAGTGGCTTCCCTGATCACAGTTCCTGCTTCTTGTCCACAGGAAGTAATGCATTCTTGGTGAAACCAGGCAAACAGGCCATCCACCACTCTCATCCCCATGGCAACCCTGTTTCTTCCACCAAACAGCCCAGCAGATCCTCCCCAAAACTTAGGAGAAGGAAGACATTTTCTTTCTTTTTTTTTAACTGCAAAGCTGTTCTAGCGCTAAAATAATATAGCACTATTCTCATATATTTAACATAAAAAGGTGGATGATAGGTACAGAGGAAACAATGGGGAGAGGGGGTTACCACAGTCCTGAACATCACAGCCAGTGAGCCAGTGTCACTGAGCACCACCTACAGATGCATAAAACATATATCTGCATGGGGGGGGGGGGGGACCATCACATTGTCTGACATTAAAATAGTAGAACCCTTCCAGCACTTTAGAAAAGCTATGATGGACTTGATTCAACCTTTGCATCAAATAGGCAGCAAAAATGAATTGATTTTCCCTGTTGTATATCAGGAACAAATTCAGAGTTTTTGATGGTATAGTCACCCACTAAGTTGTGTATAAAGAAGGGCTATGGTTTGAATCATACTTCTTTTCTGAATCATGCTTCTTTTATGAATTCACTAGATGGCTTTAGGCAAGCTTTGCTCTTGATCAGCCTTAGTCTCCACATCTGCAATATGGGTGACAATACTTCTGGGTTAATTTAAACTAGCACGTTGTAAGAGTTACTAATAAACAAATGCATGTGCCATGCTTCTGTTCATCATGACATTTGAAAAAGAGGGAGTGACTAATGAGATAGATAGATAGATAGATAGATAGATAGATAGATAGATAGATAGATAGATAGATAGATAGATAGATAGATAGATAGATAGATAGTAGGTCCATTTGAATCAATGGAATTTATGGAGCCATTGACTCACCTAATCTCTGTTGATTAAGTGGGACTACTCTAGTGCAATTTAATTTCTAAAGCAAGGATTTTGGCCTATGTTCATCTTTATTTTAAATCACAAGTCTACTTTTGGTGTTGTTAAAAGGGGAGTTGGGTAATGATAAATGTAATGTGAGGAAGTGTGAGGGTTTCTCAAAAAATCAAAAAGTGGTATGACACCAAAGTGCTTAGTAACTGCTGGTCTAAGCAACACACACATAAGAAGGTGATTAAAAGCCCAGAATGTGTTATCTAGTTTCCCACTGATAGCTACTGAGTAGTGTCATAGCAGTTCAAGAACCTAAGAAGCTTCCTTATAGTAGGCAAAAACCTTGTTTCATTTAGCACACTATTGTCAGCTCGGACTGGATGTGGCTCTTCAATGGTTCATGCAGGGGTCTTTCTTAGCTCTACTTGGAGATCTCTAGTATTTCATGATGGCCTCTCATTCAGATACTAACCAGGCCTAACCCTAGTTAGCAGCCAAAACCAGACAAGATCTGTGCATTCAGGATTATGACTTTATCCATGGATCCAGAAATTCTGACATGATATCAGTCTACCCCAATCGTTCTCAACCTTTTAAAGCTGGGGGCCGGGTCATGCTCCCTCAGAGAGCTTCAGGGGCTGGATGACCATTTTGCCCTTCCTCCACCACATGGCACTTTCTGGTGTGGTGGAAGTGGTGGAGGGCCAAATGAAATGGTGCTGTGGGCCACAGCCGGGCCAGAGGCCTTAGGTTGAGAATCCCTGGTCTACCCAAAGGTATGCTTGGTGAATTTCAGCACTGTTTGAACATACAGTACCAGCAATGTATCATCAGGTCCAGCCCATAACTATGGCCTAATGTGAGCTTCCATTTGTGTTAAGCTGAAAAAGCAATAGCTTGGTGACCCACATCCCTGCTTAACAGTATTTTCCAAGGAGCAATTCTTACTCATTACAACAAATAGTGATGAGGTTTAACTAAATGAGTCATTAATTGGATTAGGAAAAGAGCTATTGGGGGAGATTGGACATAAAGGTGGCAATTGGAATCGGTATGTTCAGCAACTGTGTACAAGATTCTGCTGGTATTTTCTTCCGGTATTAGCAACCTCTTTCTTCCAACTTGGCTGCAGTGATAATTAAATCAGCTTGATTTATCATCAGGAGTTGTGACTTACTACACTTCTCTTCCACCTACACTCTCCTGTCAAATGACACTCTTCTGAGACCATAATAAACTTGAAAAGGCTACTCCTCACTGCAGAGTAGTCAGGATACTCAGTTATTCTGATGACAAAATGCTTATGAGAGTAGCCAACAGAACAAAATAGAAAGTTATTGGCCTCACTCAACATAACATAGGAACTCTTGCCATGTATTCTTTGATAAACTGCTAAAAGTAAGCAAACAATATAGCTTGGGTGTTTGACATTAGAAGTTGTGTTGTATGCCAGAAGCCGGATATCACAGTCATCTCTTAAAATGGATGTTTCGACTGAGAATGTTGTTCTGAATAATCAAGAACATGCACAAGAAAAAACATGTGTTTCAAATTGTTCTTACACTTTCATCCTTCTCTATTTCAAGCTGTCACCAATCATTAGAATGTGAGAGATTTTGCTTTTTTTATACTACAATATCCAAACTCCCCCCCAGCCAAAAATAATAATAATCCCCCATCAACATGACCAAGTAGTTACACTGCTTGGTACATTTGGGGAGTTGTAGTCCAGAAATGTAACTGTAAATCAAGGAAAGTGAATATTGTGGATGGGCAAAGTGTTTAACAAAGGATAGCATTCAGTGCCCACAGAATCTGACTTTTAGAGTTGCAGTTTTTCTTTACACAGCCTTCCTTCACAAAGCCCTGTATTTCCTCAGGGCTTTGTGGCAAAGAGTCAGACTCATACACAGTGACATGTCCAGCAGCAGGGGTAGACATACCACCAGGTAGAGTTCAGCAATCATCTCAGTGGCAACGCTGGAAGTGACAGCAGGAGCTCCTAGGTGTTCCTCATTCAATCTCTTGCTGCCTCCCTCTACCGAAAGACAGGGCTGTTCAGGCTTTCTCAGTGGTTTCCAAGCTTTGTACATCCATATGTTTTTACCTTCAATTTCCAGAAGTACTAGTCAGCATAGCCAATAGTCAGGGACTCTGGGAGCTGAAATCCAGAACACTGGGAGGGGCAAAGAAGGAGTAGCACTACAGAAGCACCATCTCTCCTTAGCTTCTTAAGGCCCATTAGATTCTACTGCATCAAGGTATAGTGGAGGATGGCTATCCTATGACATTAAGATTCAATGGCCAGTCCAATCAGCTTTTGAATTTGGCATGGAAAAGGGCTCATCATGTTCTTCATCTTAGGCCGCAACTAGTCCTTGGTCAGTTTTGCCCATGGACAGCAGACAACATGGCTGGGAATCTGGTAATACGTGACCTGTCATTGCCTGGCACTCTTTCCCCAATTTGTTATTTATTGGAAGGTGTTGTCACCCTTCCTAGACACCAACAACACACATTCATTGGCAGGTAAGAAACATCTGAATCCACACATTTGAGATCTTGGAAAAATTACTTTGGGTATTATAACCCACTAGCAGATTTTGCCCGGCGGTGCCAGGCTGTTTAAAGTGGTTTTGGAAGGTTTTTGTTTTTTGTTTATGGAAATGAGGTTAGTCTGTTATTTGTGTTTGTGAAAATGTTTATTTATACACACTGACTGTTTTAAACTGTGTTGTTGTTTTTGTTTTTTTGGATTTTAAAAAGAGGACAGGTTGTTATTTTTTTTAATTATTGTATTTTAAAAAAAGAATGTGTTTGTGAATTTTTGTAAATAGTTGTACTTTGGATAATAATTTTAAAAATGTGTAAATATATGTTTTATTAAATTCAAGGTTTTTTACTGTGTTTATATGTTTTTATTGAAAATTTATTTGTGAATTATTTTTGATTATTTTTGGATATTTTTGAATGTTTTTGGAATTGATTACCCCAATTTTTGGGATTAATTGAATTTTTGGAAATATTTTGGATGTTTTTTCTCCTTTGGCCACTGGGTGGTGGTGTTGAACAATTTTTGTGTATTGCTTCTTCCGGTGAGTCTCTTCCTATCTTCATTTCAGTTCCGGTTGTCGTTGAGGCAAGACGTCTAATAGTAAGCTCTCTCCGTTTTTTAAGGGGGGGTTGTTTTGGGTTGGGGGGGGCGTTCTGTGTGTGTTTAGGGTTTGGGGTGGGGGTTCTGTGTTTGTGTTTTTGAATGTTTTTGGTTTTTTTAAAAAATGTTTTTGCATTTTTACGTGTCTGTTTTTGACTTGTGTTTTGGGTATTTTCATGGGCCAGTCTTGATGGCTGGCCCGTGGAAATACCATCGCCGCTTCATGCGGCATTTGGGGGGGGGTATTGCCATGGCCCGGGCTGGGTTGCGGTGTGTGTGTTTGTGGGGTGGGGGGTTGCTTCGCCGCTTCATGCGGCGGTTTGGGGGAGGGTATTGCCGTGGCCCGGGCTGGGTTGGGGTTTGTGTGTTTGGGGGGTGGGGGTTTGCTTGCTGGCCTTTTTTTGTTTTGTTTTTGGTTGCCGCCGCCACGGCTGCTGCTGCTGCTGCTGCTGCTGCTGCTGCTGCTGCTGATGATGATGATGATGATGATGATGATGATGATGATGATGATGATGATGATGATGATGATGATGATGATGATGTCTGGCCGGACATCCCACTATGGTAATGGAGTAGACCATACAGCCAGTGACTCAACGCCAACTATTGGCAGTGGTAAATAACTTGACTACCTAAAGGGGCCAATGGCTATGGGCCTTTAGGTGGTGTGATGGTCCCCTCAGTGGAGTAGACCATCATAATGGGCAAAATACTTGCCTTGGAGGCCTTAGGCAGCCCAGAACCAGCTGGCCTCCAGGACCAGGCTTCACAATGCCCTGCTGGGGCAGGAAAAAATGTATACTCGGATTGAGTTGCTGCTGCTGCCGCTGCTGCCACTGCTGCCGCTGCTGCTGCTGCTGCTGCTGCCGCTGCCGCTGCCACCGCTGCTGCTGGAAGCTCTCCTTAATTCTCCTGTTGGTTCTCTCAATTTGAGAACACAATTTTAGTGTATGAAAACCAAGACACAGGACACAGCCTCGGGCTGGGTTAACTCAGGTTTATTGCATGGTGGTCAGAGGGAACATGAGGTAATGGCGGATCAATAGCTCTTTATATACGGTAGTAACACATTTGAACGTGGCTCCAGGACAGCCCATTGGCTACTGTCTGCGTGACGTCATTGCTGGTCACGCCCTTCTTGTCCAGGTGTAGGTGGTGGCAGGAAACTTCCCGCGCTGTTGCCTTTTGATGAGTTTGGACCGAGAGAGCCTGGACGCTCGCTGCTGCCAGCTGGTGGTCATTAGCTCGCGTCCTATTACAGGGTTTATGTGATACAGCTGAAGGTTACATTGTTACCCGTTGGCAAGGTTACATTGGTTAAGATACATTGTTATCCATGTAGAAGATCACTCCATTAGAACACAACACTCCTCCCCCCTAGGATGAGACGAAGTCTCGAACTCAACACTCCCCCCCCTAGGATGAGACGAAGTCTCTCAGCCAAGATGGCTTATTTCGAACACGCTGGGGTCTCGATGCGGGCTGCCTTTCCCCGGGTTTGCTACCTTCTCTTTGTCCCCTGGTTTCCTGTCCTGTAATTGGAGAGGGAGACTCGTTAGTGACTTGCCGCGGCTCCGCGGCGTTGTTGGGAGGTGTGTGCTTTATTGGGGAAGAACCGGGGGCACTGGGGGCTAACGAAAAACCCCTCTTCTCGCTTGGATGGGTGGGGGAACACTCCCGAAAACCCCCCCGGCTCGCAAAATCAAAATCAGAATTAAATTCGGGGGCAGCGGTCGCAAACTCCTCTCCCCCTTCCCCGGCCTCTGATAGAGCTGGCGTATCAAAAGGGTATGAGTCGGGGCCGCTGCTTTCCCCCCTTGTTTGGGACTGTTGTCCGTTGCTGTCTCCCCCTTGGGCTAAACGGGTGGGGGAGAACCCTAACGCTGAATCCTGATGCTGAGCCCCACTGACCGGCCCCCCACTCACTCAGTGCCTAAGTTGGTCCGCGTGCCTCCTCCAGAGGAGACCGGTGCTAGTCTCGACCCGGTACGACACTGGCCCCGTCTGTTCCACAACCGTCCCTGGTACCCAGGCTGGACCTGCGCTGGCGTAGTTCCTGCAGTGAACAGGGTCGCCGACGGCGAAACCTTTCGAGACTGCCAACCCTATGTTTTTTCCTTTGTCCTCGATTCTCGTCGGGTCTAGCCTGGACAGGATCGTGGTCAGTTTTCGCCGCATCAACAGCTCTGCCGGCGAGTAACCTGACGCTAAGGGGGTCACCCTATACGCTAATAAAAACTGACATACTTGGTGATTTAGGTCCCCCGGGCCCATGCGCCGCAGCGCATCCTTTGTTGTACGCACCAGCCGTTCCACTTGGCCATTCGTGGCCGGGTGAAACGGCGCGGATGTGACATGCCGAATGGTGTTTGCCTCCATGAATGCCCTGAACTCAGCGGAGGTGAAACAACTAGCGTTATCGCTGACCAAAGTGTCGGGTAAACCGAACGTGGAAAAGACTCTCCTTAGTTGGCCAATTGTAGTGGCGGAGGACGTGCTCTTTACTGGGATAACCTCCAGCCACTTGGAGAACGCGTCCACCACCAGGAGAAAAATGGTTCCTCGGAACGGACCAGCGAAGTCTACGTGCACCCTGGACCATGGCCCCCTTGCTGCGTCCCATTCCCTATGCGGGAGGCGGGCCGCCTCCGGTCGGGAGCCCTGGCATGCCTCACAAGTGCCGACCATGTGCTCAATGTCCGCGTCCAGCTGTGGCCACCAGAAGTAACTCCGGGCCAGCGCCTTGGAACGGACGATGCCCGGGTGGCCGATGTGCAGCATTTTTAGCACCCTCGGACGCAGGGACGTAGGGACCACCACCCGCTGGCCCCACAAAAGGCACCCCCTCTCTAGGGACAGCTCTATTTTTTTTCGAAAAAATGGGTCGAATTCCGTACCCGGGGATGACGCCGGCCACCCCTTCTGTACCCATGAGCTAACTTTCTCCAGCGTTCTATCCTTGCCTGTCGCCCTGGCAATGTCGGCTGGTACGATTGGGGGTGAATCTAAAACCTCTATTAACAAGACCTGGTGGTCTCTCTCGGCCCTTGCCTGCTGGACGCCCGACAGGGGCAAAGGAGACCTTGAGAGTGCGTCTGCATGGCTGATCTCCTTCCCGGGCCGGTATTCCAACTCATGTTGGTATGCGTTGAGAAAGATAGCCCACCGCAGCATTCTTGGGGATAGGATCTGTGGCGTGGGCTTATTTGCGGTGAAAATTCCCAACAAGGGCTTGTGGTCAGTCACGATTTTGAACGGCCGACCATACAGAAAATCGTGAAATTTTTTGGTTCCCGCTACTATCGCTAATGCCTCCCTGTCGGTCTGTGCGTAATTACGCTCTGCTTGGGACAGGGACCTTGAATAAAACGCTATCGGGGCCTCCCTTCCGTCGTCCAACACGTGGCAAAGCACCGCCCCCACCCCCACCGGGGATGCGTCGCAGACTAAGACCACTGGCCGTTTGGGGTCGAAGTGCGTCAGGATTGCCTCAGATGTTAGGAGCTGCTTCAACTCTTTAAACGCCCTCTCTTGCTCGTCACCCCACATCCATGTTTCCTCCTTTTTTAGCAAACGATGGAGTGGCTCGGCCACGGACGCCTTCCGTGGAAGGAAGGTATGGTAAAAATTGAGGAGCCCCAGAAATGACTGTAGCTCGGTTTTGGATGTGGGGCGAGGGGCGTTCTTGATGGCGGCTACTTTGGACTTGGACGGCTTAATACCCTCTGGCGTGACCCGAAACCCTAAAAACTCAACCTCAGTTTCGAAAAAGACGCATTTGTCTTTTCTCAGCCGCAGCCCCGCTTTCTCGAACACAGTCAGTACTTTATCCAATCTCTTTGCCAGTTCGGCCTCACTCCCCCCTGTTATCAACACGTCATCAAAATAAGGCAACACCCCCTCCAGCCCCTTCAGGAGGCGTTCCACAAGCGACTGAAAAAGGCCGGGTGCCGAGTTCACGCCGAACTGTAAACGCGACACCTGGAACGCCCCTTTATGTGTGACTATTGTTTGTGCCGCGGCCGTGGCGGGAGTTACAGGGAGTTGTTGATAGGCTTGTGCCAAATCGAGTTTAGCGAAACACTTTCCCCCATTCAGCCTGGCCAGAGGTGGCTGACCACCGGCACCGGGTATGCATTAGGGCGGATCGCCTTGTTAATTGTACACTTATAATCAGCGCAAATGCGCACCTCCCCGTTAGCCTTCAGAGCGGTTACAATTGGAGTTTCCCACTCCGCGGAATCAACAGGAATAAGAATCCCCTGGCCCACCAGTTTGTCCAGTTCCGCCTCTATTTTGTCCTTTAGTGCGAATGGCACCCTGCGCGGTTTGAGTCTTATCGGGCGGACCTCCGGGTCTAGGTCGAAGGCTACAGGGGGTCCCTTGAACTTTCCAAGTCCTTTTTTAAAGACGGCGGGATGCGCGTCGCACACCGCTTGTATTGGATCCACCCCCACTGTATGCACTCCCCCTATGAACAAACCTAAGGGCTGGAACCACTGCGTCCCTAGGAGGCTGCAATTTCCCCCCTTAAGGACAACTAGGGGCAGTTCCGCAGAATGTCTCTTAAAACTGACCCGAAATTTCCCGACCCCCAACACTGGAATGCTGTTCCCCTGTACGTCTCGCAGCGTGGACCTCAGCGTTTTAAGTTTGGGTCGCACGTGGGGGTCGATTTTCAAAAACTCTTTCTGGGGAATTATAGAATAGGAGGACCCCGAGTCGATTTCCATCATGATAGGGGCCCCTTGTACTAATACCTCAACGAAGTAATGAGACTGTCCCGCGGACACGCTGAACACGGGAGCGTCGTCCTCGCTGTCGCCCGAGATGCGGCCCACGCCGTCCTGCTTCCTCGTGGTCTGGGCGCCATCTTTGGACCTCGCTGGACGGTCCGGTCTGGTCGAACGGTCTTGCGACTGCCTCCGGCCCTCCTTCCGCTTTCTGCATGCCTTGGCGATGTGCCCCCGACGACCGCAGGTGTAACACTCGGCTTTTCTGAATGGGCACCTCGCGCGCTCATGGGCCGCTCCGCAACCATCGCAGCGGCGCCCCCCTTTTCGGACCTTCTGGACCTCCTCGCCGTCGCTGCCTTCCGTGGATGACTTCGAGGCCCGCCGGGTTGCGTGCACCGACTGTCCGGACTTTCCGTGCACCGAATTTTCCGCTTTGCCGGCTCTAGGACGCCACTCACGCCACTGATGCATCTCGTCCACTCCAGCATTCGTGGATTCCGCGGCTTCCGCGGCCTCTACAACCTCTGCCAGCGTGGGTGGTGGCTCCTTGTTCATCAAGCTGCGCTGCACCTCCTTGTCCTTCAGGCCACACAGAACTCCGTCCCTGAGGGCCATCTCTAGGTTGTCCCATCTGCAGGGGGCGGCGGCTATTCTCATGGCTGTTACGAATGCCTCAACCGACTCGTCCGGCGCTTGGACTCGCCTCCAAAACGCGCTCCGAGCGGGAAACATTGCCCTCGAGGGTCGGAAGCGCTCACGCAGCAGCTTCATGATGTCATCGGCTTTGAAATCGCTCACCTTCTTCGGTGCAATGATGCCCACCAGCGTTCGCTTGGTTTCTATCCCAAGCATTCTGGTGAGGATGGCCCTCTTCCTCTCCTCATCGTCTTCTTTGACTTTGAGTTCCACCAGTGCCGCCTGGAAGTCCATCTCCAAAAGCTCCCAGTCTTGCGGTTTGGTGATGTTGAACCCGCTCTGTGCCCTGGCTCCTTGGGGATCCATTATCCCACCTTCGTCGCCAATTTAGTGTATGAAAACCAAGACACAGGACACAGCCTCGGGCTGGGTTAACTCAGGTTTATTGCATGGTGGTCAGAGGGAACATGAGGTAATGGCGGATCAATAGCTCTTTATATACGGTAGTAACACATTTGAACGTGGCTCCAGGACAGCCCATTGGCTACTGTCTGCGTGACGTCATTGCTGGTCACGCCCTTCTTGTCCAGGTGTAGGTGGTGGCGGGAAACTTCCCGCGCTGTTGCCTTTTGATGAGTTTGGACCGAGAGAGCCTGGACGCTCGCTGCTGCCAGCTGGTGGTCATTAGCTCGCGTCCTATTACAGGGTTTATGTGATACAGCTGAAGGTTACATTGTTACCCGTTGGCAAGGTTACATTGGTTAAGATACATTGTTATCCATGTAGAAGATCACTCCATTAGAACACAACAACAATGGAGGCCAACAGGCAAGAGACCAGCACAACTGGAGCCACTTGTGTTTGACAAGGCAGAAGGCAAAGCAACCTGTGGGTGCAGCCAGAGCAAAAGGAAAACTTTCAAGCAACCATATACATAGAACCCCTTTCCTCTGATAAGGAGGCAGGTGGAAGTGAGGACTCATCTAGACATCAATATATTCCTGTATTTGAGTTGGGTTTCCGAAGGTGTAAATCGATTCAAAGACCAGGAATGTCATGACATATAACTACATGCACATTTTGGGGGGACCAGGAAGGGATTTATTTTATACATCTTGGCATGGGTTGTTTATTTTAAACCAATTCTGTTCATAATTTTTTTTGATTATTTTTGCATAATCAGTTGCCTGTGTATGAGTAAACTGTGTCTATGGGTTTCAGCAAGTTTTCGTTGCCAGGTCTTGGAACTTGTAATTTAAAAAAAGATATCTTTCAAGTTCAGCGCTGCATCAGTTAAGCACTGAAAACCACAGACTTGTTCAGTGATTGTAAACAGTGATTGCTCTTGTACTGTGCTAGTTCAAACATGTACAGCAAATTGTGAAAACGATGGTCCTTTCTTTATTTAAATGTTCTCCACTAAGGAAGAGAAACATGTGAAGAGTTAAGAAGAGAAAAAAAGGTAACATTGTCTTAAAGGGTCAGATCAAAGGAAATGGGGGGAGAGGTGGATGAAAGAAAAGGTATAGCGGATAATCTTTTTTCTATCTGCCACCCTTTTTGCTCTTATGTTTAAAAAAGGAAAATCGAAAAAGAAGATATACTGGTATGGGGAGAGGTTTTTTAAAAAAACTCAAATGGAATTTGCATAGTCTGTCAAACGTGAAGGAGAGAGAAGGTATCAAAGGATTTTGTTTCCTTTACAAAAAAATGTACTTAGTAACTAAGCTCATCTCTGTTTATAGCCAAAGACTATAAAGTCTGCAGATGTTTCCGTGGACATGTGGCAGTCATGACTAGACACCAAAGTGCACAGAATGCTGTTTACCTTCCCACTGAAGTGGTACCTATTTATCTACTTGCAATTTCTTGCTTTTAAAGTGCTAGGTTGACAAGAGCTGGGACAGAGATGGGAGCTCACTTCATCGTGCAGCACTTGGGTTTCGAACTGCTGACCTGCCGACGTTCCAGTTATCAAGTTCTGCATCTTAACCACTAAGCCACCACAGTCCCTGTACTTGGTAACTATCAATGGGTTTTTTGCATGATTTCTTGAGTTTGCTCAAAATTATGGATGGAATGGGGATAGGGAAAGATAAACAAGTCTACACATGATGCTCACTCTCCTCAACACTAGACACACACACACAGGGAGGAAATGTAAAAGCATTTTGGAAGAACAATGGAACTGCAACCCTATACTTCATAACACTGACTCCTGAGGCACTTGCCCCCCCCCTCTCTCTCTCTCTCTCTCTCTCTCTCTCTATATATATATATATATATATATATATAGAGAGAGAGAGAGAGAGAGAGAGAGAGAGATAGATAGATAGATATATAGATATAGATATAGATATAGATTGTGTGTGTGTGGGTGTGTGGGTGTGTGTGTGCGCGCGCGCGCGTGCACTTGCATGCAAGCGTCTATGTGTGGAAAAAGCAGTCTCAATGAAACCGTGTTCAGAGCCTCAGCTTTGACTATGCAGCTGGTTGGGAAGAAAGGGCATGAGAAAACAAAATATTCAAGAGAGCTGCTTTCTCTCTCTTACTTTTCCCCTCCTCTGGTATTAAGGTTATTATTCCCTTCTCCCCACACCCCCAGACAGCAACAGCCTTAATTTCCCTTCTCTTCCCTCCCCTAATTTGAAACTCTATACTGATATACTGCAGAGTTTACAATCGAATTACAAGTTTCCACATTAGGAAGCAAACAACAAAACAAAGACCATATGTCATTCAATCGAATTCAGAAACACCATACCAGCTCCAGATTTATTTCTATAGTGTAGGTCAGGGGTGCCCAAACTCTGGCTTGTGGGCCGGATCTGGCTCCCAAAGCCATTTCATCCATCCCCCAACACCCTCTCCGCTCCCAGAAGCAGAAGTAAAACATGTGTGTACATTTTACTTCCGCTTCCAGTGGGAGGAACCACATGACTGGCCTGATCCATGGGGCGTGGTCAGGCCCACGGACTGAACAGTTTAGGCACCCCCGGTTAGGTGAATCATGAGATGGTAAGGCAGTGATGACGAACCTTTTAGAGACCAAATGCCCAAACTGCAACCCAAAACCCATTTATTTATCACAAAGTGGCAGCACAACAACAGGGGAAGGAGGAAACTCTCCCATTCGGCTGCTGGGCAGAGGGGCGGGGCATACACTGTGCTGGGGCAACCACATGGGTGCCCAAAGAGAGGGCTCCAAGTGCCACCTCTGGCACATGTGTCATAGGTTAGCCACCACTGTGATAGGGGAAAATCTGAGCCTGAGGTAGGAAAGTGAACCACCTGTCCCAATGGTCTTGTTACCACTGCAAGAGTCTGGTATTGACATTTCCACCATAATTTTGCACTCCAGAAGTGTAAATAGAAGAAGTGGAAATATATGTTTATTTGGGTCAAGCAGTCAGGATGGACAATGATTTAAAAAAGAAGAAATATTTAGAAGGCAGAGAGCCGCGTGGGGTAAATTCAGAGAAGTGTCAGCCATCTTGAAGTCAAAAGCTAAACCAGAAACAAAGGCAAATTTGCTCAATTCTATGGTCTTGAAAGTAATGACACATGGTGAAGGAATCGGGGCCACAGAGGGCCGGAGCGCCCGGAGGAGGACTGATCAAGTAACGACACGAGGCAAGGAAGCAGGATCAGATCAGTCCTTTATTGAGAGAAGGCAACATCATTTATAGGGAAGAAAACGCAACGGTGGCAAACTGTCATCTAACAGAGCATTACCTCATGCGTTGACTCAGGTTAATGGGGAAACCTTCAAAGGGGAAGTTAATTAACTCGGGCAAACATGGGGAAAGAATGACCATTGTGTTGGGGATTAGGCAGGGACAAACATGGCTTATTTGCGCCAGGGATTTCCCCCGAGCCGGGAGATGGGTTATACACTTAATATTTGACAGGAGTTAGCTATCTGCTTACTTGGCAGCGTCGCAGGTCAGGTCACGGTAATTGGGTGAATCAAACCCTATATTTTATTCACCCCCCTTAATTTGCGTGCTCGCAGAGCCCGCGGCTCAAGGAGTCTTCCCCCGAAGCGGCCTCTGCCAGAGCCGTTTCCATGCCCGGTGGGCATGGGGAATCCGCATCTCCCCTTTATTTTCTATTTAAGGACCTGACTGGCGACCTTGCGCAAGAGCGGCATCAGCTGCTGAGCGGGCATGACGTCACGGGATTTCCTCCTGGGGCGGCACTTGGAGATCAGCGAGGGAATGCACTGAGCAAAACAACAGAGCGTAATGCCTAGTATGGCTATTCCCACAACTATCTGAAGCACCGTCTGTAGCCACCCCCAGGGGATCCATGACCACATCCAATTCCATAGGGAACCCCACCAGGCTCCCCACGCGGAGCCTTCCGTAATGCCTGCAACAATGGAATGCAGGTTCTTGATCTGGCTTTGTATTCTCCGGGAGTTGTCAGTGAGGTTAAAACAGCACATCCCATGGACAGATTCGCACCCCAGGTGGTGCAATAAGAGGAGGTAGTCGATAGCCGCTCGATTATCAAGAACAGCTTGGCGGAGTTCCACCTGCTCCTGATTAAGGAGCGCTATCGCTGAGGAGGTATGATTGATGGTTTTTGCTAAACCGCAGGCCAAATGACCAATTCTCCGTGCGTTGCCGGTGGCCAACCCCGGCACGCCGATCAAACTGACGGATAGGGAAACATACTCAGCGGGACTCATTACTCTGATGCTGCTGTCACAAGAGCTGTCTAACTGGGTCGTGCGTGTGTGCCGAATGAGCGGGGAAACATTCACATGGGATACATTTGTGTCACTAGAACGTGGGGCGATCATGTCCCTGGTAGGGAGTACAAGTGTCAAGCGACTAATGCAACACATTGAGTCCGACAGATTGGCAGGGATGTAGTTCCAGGTGTGCTGGTTGCAGGTAAAGAACCACCCTGAGGGCAGGGTGACATGGGCGTACAATGAGATGAGGGTCTCCGGTTTATTGCAAGTCCAGTTGCCAACGCCAGGGTCAATACAGCGGCGCCGTGCCTGACCGTCTGCGGTGCAACCGGTCATGCGGGTACAGGCGGCGCCCGGGCTGACCGCCACCCGAGGGGTATGGAGGGTGGCTGCATCAGCCGGCAAGGTTGGGGTAAGTTGCTGTCCCCCCCAGCGTGCATATGCCGAGAAGGCGGTAGGAGAGTGAGGGGCAAAGGATGCTTTTCGCAACCAGGCACTGTCCTCGGTGTGCTCGTTCGGAGTATGGCACACCGGGATGAGACAGGTGCTGAGCATGGATGCAGAACCAACGTCCTGCTGTAAGCAAAAATCGGACTGGTTGACGAGACCCGCCAACCTTTCCCACAAGTTGTACTGCATTCGTGTAGAAAGATCTTCTCCAGGCGGCAAGCCGTCGGCCTGGATTGGAGTAGCCTGAACGCCTCCCCCCAAAAGCAGGGAAAGGGCCAGGATGATGGTAACTGCCATGGAGTTGGCATTAATCTGGGCAAAGACTGCTGCCACGAGGTTCTCCGGTGTTGGCTCCTTCTCCTCGCGTTGGAGGGCATCCTTGGCCTCACTGCAAAGGGCCTTGACCATCCCCCAGGTGATCCCCGGCGCTGCCGGTGGCCGTCTCCTCCGGCGGGTCCTGTCGGTCAGCGCGAGATCCCTCATCTCCGGGATCGGACTCGGGTCGGTCTGGTTCCACGCCATGCGGCTCCAAGTGGGGCTTGACACACCGAGCTGGAATCCAAACGACACCTGTAGGAGACATAACTGCAGCATACCCTCTCCCCCAGGTTATGAGCGGCACCGGGCCCCTCCAAGAAGGGTCTGGTGGCACTCGGTACCGGACCATAGGTCGCGGGAGAGCTTCCGAGCGGCGGAAATGCTTCTCCTGCGGCGTACAGTCTGAAAAAACATTAAGGTGATTGTAAGTGAACAATACCTTGTTAAGACACATCTGTGCTTCTCCCTGTGACTTGGGGAGGGCTGGCGGCTCCCCCCTTTCTGTTTGTTTGTCAACGTAGGACTTTAGCGTCCGGTTGACCCGCTCTACAATCGCTTGCCCTTGCGGATTGTAGGGAATCCCAAATGTATGCTTGATGTCCCATGTGGCCATGAAGGCGGCCAGCTGCCTAGAGCTGTAGGATGGCGCGTTGTCCGTTTTCACGTGCCGTGGTTTGCCCATGGCAGCTATGCAGGAAAGGAGGTGCTGCTCCACGTGGGTCGCAGTTTCCCCTTTCTGCGCCGTGGCCCAAACGAACTGGGAAAAGGTGTCTATGCAGACATGCATGTATTGCCATCGGCCAAACTGCGGCACATGCGTGACATCCATCTGCCACACTTGGTTAGCCTCTGTCCCTCGTGGGTTGACCCCCCACGAGGGCCCCCCCGGTGCCCCCGCACAATGCTGGCAAGAGCGAACTATGCCTTGGGCCTGGGAAAGCGGTAGATTGAACTGTCGGGCAAGCGCCTTGGCATTTTGATGGAAGAAAGCATGACTCTGAATTGGAGTAGTAAAAACTCCCAAAACTGAACGTTGCTGAATTTCCTTTGCGGCCGCGTCCGCTCTGCTATTGCCCGCGGAAATCGGACCTGGCAGGTCTTGGTGACTTCGAATGTGGGCAATATAGAGCGGCTCCGTGCGGTTTCGCAAATGAAATTGAGCAGTGAGAAACAGACTAAGCAATTTTTTGTCTATCGCGGGGGTAATGTAAGCTCCCGGTAGACTGTGAAGCAAATTCCTTACATACAAACTGTCAGTAATGATATTTAACCGTTCCTTGGCGAAGGTGCGCAAGGCAAGGTTCACGGCTGCCAACTCTGCCCGCTGAGCGGACTTCTGTGGAAGAGTTAGCAGCGTGTGCCAGGCTTCGCCCTCCTGCCAGGTCAGAACACCATAGGTGCGACCACCGTCTGAAAAAACTGTTCTGGCCCCCTGAAGCGGGACCAGCGAGAGCAATTCGAACAAGCTGACTGTTCCTGTCTGAAGTGAAACGAGTCTGGGGTCTTTGGGCAAGTGATATGCTAAACTGCCAGTGAAACCTTCCAAAGCTATCGGAAGCGAGTCACCTAGCTGCATTAACTGGTGAATCTGTTCCTTGGTGAACGGAACCACAATTTTGGCCAAATCATTTCCTGAAATGTCCCTAGCTCTCAGCCTGCCGCGGTAAATCACCGCGGAAACCAGCTCCTGGGGCGGAACGATGTTCCGTGAAGATGTATTAGGCAAGTAGACCCATTCCACAATTTTCGCCCCCTTCTCTGAGTCTACTCCTAGCGCCCCAGTGAACATGGATCCTGACCGTACGATGTACAAATTCAGGATCGGGGCATATGGCCCCTGGGCGATCCTATCCACCCACCTCTGGCTGAGAGCTTGGTTTACTTTCTCGAGCGCCAAGCGCGCGTCTCGAGAGATTTTTATCCGGTCTGCCGGCTGCCTACCTAAGGTTAGCAGCGAGAAGAGCGGTTTTAGAAGATCCGTATCCAATCGGAAGTACGGTCTGGCCCAATTAATGTTTCCTAAAATTTGCTGTAATTCTACGAGGGTGACTGAGTCCTGTAGATTTATCTGAGGCAAAACTGGCGCTGCAAAAGAGCGGAGAAGCCGATGGCCCAAGTATGAGAAGGGCTCGGTTCTCTGCACTTTCTCAGGGGCAATGAGTAAGCCTTTGTCCCCCAGGCTGGCCTGGAGGTCTGAAAACACTGTGCTGCCAAGCTGTGGCAACGCTACTAAGATATCATCCATAAAGTGACAAACTATGGCTTGTGGGTAGAGGTTTCGAAACCTTGCCAGTGCGTCGTGAACGTAAATTTGGCACAGAGTGGGCGAATTGAGCATGCCCTGTGGCAAAAATTTCCACGCGTAACGGAGCGTGGGCTCACTGTGGTTCACAACCGGCACCGTAAAGGCAAACCTCTCCCGGTCCCTGGGGTCTAAGGGGATTGTATAAAAGCAATCCTTGAGATCTACGACTAGAATCTCCCACCCCTCGGGAATCATATTAGGATTAGGGATGCCGCATTGAAGCGGACCCATCGGCTGAATACATTTATTGATCTCTCTGAGATCGTGGAGGAGTCGCCACTTCCCCGACTTCTTTTTAATCACAAAAATTGGCGAGTTCCAGGGACTCGTGGACTGCTCTATGTGTCCTGCGTCTAGCTGTTCCTTCACCAGATGCTTGAGAGCAACTAATTTCTCTCCCACTACCGGCCATTGTTCTACCCAGACCGGGGTATCAGTGAGCCATTTAAGTGGCAACGCCATTACCCGAAGGTAAGGGTGGCACTGTACTGCTCGAGAATGTCTCGCCCCCAAAGGTTGACGTGCACGTCAAGAATGTGCGGCCGAATTACCGCTGTGCCCTCAGCCTTTGGGATTGTGACTTCTATCCACTCTCGGCTCCTAAACGCTTCCTGAACTCCACCTACCCCCCACACATCGGAGACTGGCTCAATGGCCCACTCTCTCGGCCACTGACTCCTGCTTATCACGGACACATCAGCTCCTGTATCTAACAATCCGGAAAATGATCTTTTATTCAGAAATACCTCAATAACTGGGCGCTGTTTCCACTCAATGTTGGTCTCCACTGTCGCTAAAACCTGGTATCCTTGCACTGCCTCACTTGCGCTGTCACTGAGCCTTCCCTGGCTGCCTGCTGACGGGTGACAAGGAACCATGATCAGTTGCGCTAAGGTCTCTCCCTTGTGGACTGTTTGGGGCAGGTGTGTCCAAAGTTGGACCTGGAGAACGCCTGAAAAATTCGAGTCAACGACTCCTGGAATTATGAAAATTCCACGTGCGCCAGCTACACTACGGGGCAAAACTAAACCTAAAAAGCCTCTGGGCAGGGGACCCATGTACTGGGAATCGACCAGATAGACTGTGCCTGGCAGGTCGCATGTAACGTCCGCCTGGCAAGTCAATTCTAGCCCTGTACTACCCTTGGGGCTGGCCTGTGCCCTCGTAGTGCCTGGAATGTGCCTAGAATCTAGTCTAGTTCTGGGGAGTTCTGGATCTGGGTGAAGGAAGCCTCTGTTTGGACTGGGGCCAGAGACGTGCCCGGATTCCGGTTTCCCGAACTCGGACAAAACCTGGCCCAATGATAGCCCTTTTTGCATTTGGGGCAGGGGGTGTTCGGAGCCTTGGGACGGCCGGACTTTTGTCCGCCTCCCTTGGATCGGCACTCCCTAGCGAAGTGTCCGACCTTGCCACAGGAGTGGCATGCCCCTTTGGTCTTACCATTGCCATGAGGTCTTTTCCCCCCCTGCACCGCTGCCGCTAGCAGACCCATCTTGTAGGAGTCTGTGCCAACGTCGGAACATGCGCGGATCATGTCCGTTAAGGTTATGTCAGGGCGATTGCCCAGGGACTGCAAGATTTTACGGCAGTCCAAGTTGGCGTTGTCCTTGGCTAGCTTAATCATGAGCTCTTGCTGGGCTTGCTCATTATCAATCTGCCTGGTGATTGCTTCTTCCAGGCGATTGATGAAGTCCATGTAGGGCTCCTGGGCTCCCTGCTTGATCGCGGTGTAATTTTTGGCCGTTTTGCCAGTCGCTGGGACCTTGAAGTATGCCCTATAGGCGGCTTCAGCCGACATCTCTAGGGTGGCTAGAGGCAAGGCGATCTGTGCCTGGATGGACTCAAAGGCACCTGAACCATATAGCTGTTCAGCGATTACCGCGCCTCCCATCCTGGCGGCTCTGGCCTGAGCCTCGAGCCGATACTCGCTGTCCCAGATCATGTACTGGCTAGGGGTTAGCATCATCCTCATGACGGCCTTCCAGTCATGGGGAATCCACATGGTGGTTTCGCACGCCTGCTGAAGCGTGCCCCTGGTAAAACGACTTTGGAGCCCTGTCTCTGAGATTGCCTTCCGTAAAGCCATGAGAAGCTTGTACGGGACTGGGGAATGAACGATTTGTTGGGCGCCTGTGAGCGCGTCCATCTCCATACGGATTGGACAAATTTGCCTAAGTTCAGCTAGCTGTTCAACTGACAATTCCCCCTTCTTTAGCTCGATCTCGGCGGTGCGCTGAAGGGCACTCTTAACAACTAGGGAACCTGGAGCTGTCAGAGAAGCGCCAGCGCCTCTCATTCCTTGCGTTCCTTCGGTGACGTCTGCAGCTGTCACCGCGGGAAGGCTCCCTACGCTGCTCTGCCGATAGCTAATTGACGGGTAGAGTGACGTGGGCGCAGTCGGTTCGACTGGCTTGCCTGATGACTTCTCTAACGGGGGTTCATTGGCCTCTACCCGGACTGGTTCGATCTGCTCTAAGAGTCTCCTACACTTCCTCCATGTCCTAACTATCCCTCCTGGAGCTTTCGGGGGTTGCTGAATGCAGTCTCCTATCTGATCCCAGAGCGTCAGGGTCAACGTACCTACTTCTGGGTAAAGTAGGCAGTGTTCCCTGAGGTACGCCAAAAGTCTCGCTAGCTCCCTGCTGTGAAATCGTAACTGAAAAACCCTGGCCAGGATTCTGAACTCTTCCTCCCGAGTTCTTTGGCTAGCGGACGGACTTGGTCTATGAGAACAAGTCCCCATATTACCTGCGATGGTCCTCTGAAGTTTCCTCCTCGGGACGGAGATCGACGCGTCTTTGCAGGCAACAGGTTCGGACGTCTAGTGTCTGGGGTAGACCTCGGAGCGTGGACCTTCCGCCACGGGCCCTTCTAACGGCCTCTGCGATGTCAGGGGCTCACAGCCTGCCCTGAGCGGAACGCGTTTCCCTCTATGGCAACCTCCTCGAAAGCGGGAGTAAGCTGTAGGAATGTATCTCTGGAATGCCTCGCCGCAGGCCACTTCTCTGATCGGCTGGCTGCCGGTCAGAGTGCCGCGCTGTCCTCCGGGGTGACGGGTCGCGGTTCAAGCGCAGAACCGGACCGCGTGGATCGTTACTCGCGAGTAGACCTCTCCAGGGTCCCCTTACTCACGAGTAAATCACGTCGGGGTCACCAGATGAAGGAATCGGGGCCACAGAGGGCCGGAGCGCCCGGAGGAGGACTGATCAAGTAACGACACGAGGCAAGGAAGCAGGATCAGATCAGTCCTTTATTGAGAGAAGGCAACATCATTTATAGGGAAGAAAACGCAACGGTGGCAAACTGTCATCTAACAGAGCATTACCTCATGCGTTGACTCAGGTTAATGGGGAAACCTTCAAAGGGGAAGTTAATTAACTCGGGCAAACATGGGGAAAGAATGACCATTGTGTTGGGGATTAGGCAGGGACAAACATGGCTTATTTGCGCCAGGGATTTCCCCCGAGCCGGGAGATGGGTTATACACTTAATATTTGACAGGAGTTAGCTATCTGCTTACTTGGCAGCGTCGCAGGTCAGGTCACGGTAATTGGGTGAATCAAACCCTATATTTTATTCACCCCCCTTAATTTGCGTGCTCGCAGAGCCCGCGGCTCAAGGAGTCTTCCCCCGAAGCGGCCTCTGCCAGAGCCGTTTCCATGCCCGGTGGGCATGGGGAATCCGCAACATGGCAGCAAAATGTGGGCTGTAACAGCTATGGAAGAAAAACAGTTACAAGTAACACAATGAGCAATGGAGAGATCAATGCTCAGAATCTCACTTTGCAATAAAGTGAAAAACGAGACTATCAGGTGAAGATCACTGCTAATAATAATTTCATGTCAAAGATTACTCTGGGTTGAAAGGATTTTTAGGGAACACCCGTAATGAGGCTCCTTTCATGTCTCCAAGTGCAGCTCTCGGGTATCAAAACCTGACCTTCCAGTAACAGAATACCTGCTGGACAAATTAAGGTGGGCTGGCCATGTTGCATGCACAAGTGACAATAGATGGAGCACAAGAATAATGAATTGGTATCCAAGAGATCACAAAAGACCTAGGGGAAGACCACCTCGCAAATGGAAAGTTTTTTCAAGAAAAACTTTTGAACCAACAAGGAGAAGAGCTCCCAGAAACAGATCATTATGGACAGAAGTTGTGTGGAGTGGTGTCATGGAGACATCTACTTATACGAGGACTCCTCACTAAATAACGACTCCAAGGTATCCAACAAGTGTAAAATCAATCAGGCCAATACAATATGAATCAAATGAGCAGACAAAAATAAGTGACAACCTCTTTTAGTAGACCTCACTTCCATTTCTTAAAGCCAGGTGTGGCCCACAGCATTGTTTCATGAGGCCCATCACCACCTCCACCACACCCAAAAGTGCCATGTGGTGGAGGTGGGGCAAAATGGCCGTCCAGCCCCTGAAGCTATCTGAGGGAGCGTGATCTGTTTCCCCGACTTTAAAAGGTTGAGAACTCCTGTCTTAAAGCTTTTCTCTCCTTCTTTACAGAGATTTCTGCAATATCTAAACATTTTAGGAGAAGCTATGTTATGATACTACTGTATGTCCTGTGTCCCCCATATTGATATGGACCTGTATTAGCTAGCTTGAGGAAATTCCACTGGCAAGCGGGGAAAGTAATAAACTTCTGAAAAATTCCATTTAATTATAACAAGAAATCAATCATTTATTTTGCTGGATTGTTTCTAAGACTGGCAAACATGCAGAGCTTGAATCTGGAAGCCTGCACCTGCTCAGGAAACTATGAAATGGGACAATAATCTTTTTTTCTGGTAAAAATTATGCTGCAATTTATTCATCAGCGTCATACTTTTTTTAAAAAAAATAGGAGCTACAGCTATGTAAATGAGGAAAACATAGGTATTTAAATCGGGAATAATTCCCTTCTCTCCCACTGCTTCAATTCGTATGGTGATGAATTTCCCCCATTTGTTTGAAATTCCAGCTGATGCTGTCAGTATTTAGAATTTAAGTTTGAAAAGTACAACTGACTAGTGACATGTGACATAAGACGTGTCATTTTTTTTCTACAGGCTGAATATAGATTTTTGATGGCTTGAATCATGAGTCAAACCTCTCAAATGCAAATACAGTTAAAATATTGCCAGTTATTATCTGTTCAGGGTAGTTACACTTCTGCTTTTCGGTCACAAATTTAGCTTTTTGATAGCTGGTCTAACAACAGATGGAAAGAGTGTACACAGCTGTCAATATTATAACAGACATTAACTATTTAGTGTAATTATAAATGCCTTGACATTCCAGTCAGTAAATTTTTAACTGAATGCTGAAGCTCATGAAACATAACTTTAACTGCAAAGGAACTGGCCTTCTATGGTTCAGATAATTTGTCTGTCTAGCCTAGTATTGCCTACTCTGGTTGGTTTTGGAAGTCACAGGTCATAACATATACTGTAGATGGCATCTGTTTGTATGGAAAGGAATAGCTAAAGAAAGTGAAACCTTCCCTGGCTTCTTAGATTTCCTCCACCTTTTCCGATCTATGATGCAGGGCCAAAGCCAGGGGGTGGCCAATTTGGGCATTGCCCACCCTGAGTCAGCAGTTTGCCCACCCTCAAACTCCCAGGTGCTTATTTATAAATGACATTGTTGCCCATCCTGAAAAAATATTCACTCACCTACATCTAGAATCCTGACTACAGCCCTGCTATGATGACCTGCCTACCAGTCCTTATCTGATATTCTTATGCTTCCTGATCATACTTCTTCCATGTCTTCCACAACTTCAGTTTTCTCTATTGCAGAGAAGACATCTTGTCTTTGTCCTGAGAAAGTTTGGGCTAACCATAGCTTCCATCATCTCCACTTTAACTAGTTGCACATAGGATTTTGATCATCTTTCCTATGTTCATTGTATCACTTCTAGCAAACATTCACTTCCTTGTTTTTAACAGCAGAAGGTTTTAAGAATATATCGATTCTACAACACATAGTTATATCATCAAAAGGTTCTAAGAATACATCCACACCACATAGTTATATCAGCTTTGTGACACTTTAATATCATGCGACTATTAATTATCATGCCATCCCAGGAATTTGTAGTATCAACTTGAAAGTTGTCTATGTCAGAGTTATTGAGAGCAAATACAATCAAAGCTAACAAGTCCAAGTAAGAATTTATTATTGAGCCTCCTTTATGGTGGTAGCAATGACAAGACAAAAAGAAGCAGCATGTGTGTGTTCTCACAACCATTGTTTTCTGTCATTTTCATCCAGTAAAGATGTTCAGAGTGGTTAGGGGCTATTAAAAAGCCTTGTGGTGATTTAGTCAAACTCTTGGTGGTGTACTATGGGAGCTTTGTAAGTCATTTTGTCTGTTAAAACAATTAGTACATGTCATGACTTAGACTCCATGGTTGGTGAAAATTATTGTCCCTAGAAGTTGTCCAGAATTTTATTTGGTCTTATGCTGAGGATGACCTCATCTGTGGAGTTGGGTTATATGGACAAGATGCTTCATCAGGTTCAGGTAACCATGTATTTACTTTACTCTTGCTTCCTGTACCATATTACTTTTTAGAAAGGAAGGGATAAATATATTGGTCCACAGACACTCAGCTCCAATTTAAGAAAGCCAAAGGTAGGTCCCAAATTCCCTTAAAGAGACAATACTGTGACCATGCCTGAAGAATACTTCATTGAACCTAGAAGATCTTAATAATTAGAGATTGCAAATGTCTTCTTGAGCACACCACTACAACATATAGCAGCAAATCAGATACAACCAAAAAGAACAAAAACCTGCTGCACAAATCCCAAGACCAAGGACAGATAATACTGTATTAGGCTCATGAAATATTAAAAACAAGTGAGCTTTGGAGTCCGGCAGAACCCTTCAACAGACCAGGTATTGCAGAGGTAGTGGCAGGAGAACAATTTCAAAATCATCCTGGCCAAATGTTGTAGATTCAAGAACTGAGTTAAAGCAATATCCAAAGATGGAGACTGCAAGCTTGTTGCATTAAACCATCCAGAGCAACCTTTTTTAGCTATGGGCCAGACCCAGGGCCATAGCCAGAGGGTGGCCGTGGGGGGCAAACACCTCCTGAGCTAACAGCCTGCCCCCCCCCCAAACCACCCCAGGATGCCAATGTTGTGTGTGTGTGTGTGTGTGTGTGTGTGTGTGTGTGTGTGTGTGTGTGTGTGTGTGTGTGTGTGTGTGTGTGTGTGTGTGACATGGTTCCAAACTCTATTGTAAATAGACTGACCCCACTCAGGGAAGATGTTGGAATTCTCAGTAGCACAAGAAATAAAAGAGGTGTAAATTTAACCCAAACTCTGACTCTACCCCTACCCCAGTGATGCAGTCAATGTCCTATCCAGATGTCTGGAAGCAGTTGGGGTCTGGATGGAGGAAAACGGGCTACAATTGAATCCCTCCAAGACTGAGTGGCTTTGGATGGGGGGGGGGGTTTCCCGTGTTATCCAGGGAGCTACCAACTTTGGTCTTGGATGGGACTGCTTTTCCCCAGACAGACCCGGTACGCAACTTAGGGGTCCTCCTGGATTCAGGCTGCTACTTGTAGATCAGGTGGCAGCCATGGCCAGGAGGGCTTTCGCACAGCTTCGTGTCATCCATCAGTTGCATTCGCTCCTGGACCGGGACTCCCTGCTCAGGGTCACACATGCTCTGGTCACCTCCAGGCTAGATTATTGCAATACGCTCTACATGGGGATACCCTTGACAACCATTCGGAGGTTGCAGTTGGTCCAGAATGCAGCAGCCCAGGTGGTGATGGGGTGAGGGCGTTATGCCCATGCCTCACCATTACTTTGGGAGCTGCACTGGTTACCAGTTTGCCTCCAGGTGCAGTACAAGGTGCTGGTTTTGACCTTTAAAGCCCTTCATGGTAGTGGTCCAGGATACCTTAGAGACTGCATCGTCCCAAGAGTGTCTGCCCATCCAACCAGAGCGGACCTGAGGAGCTCCCTAATTGTCCCATCTGCCAGAGGGGCTCGTCTCTCTGGTACACGAAGGAGGGCCTTTTCCGTGTCTGCACCAGCCTTGTGGAACCTCCTACCAGTAGAGCTGCGGGAGCAGACGGAGCTGCTACCTTTCAGAAAAGACCTAAAAACCTGGTTGGCAGGACAGGTGTGGGGCCCAGATGGAAGGATGGTCCCCGCCTGTTGGCTTATTAAATAAGCCCCCATTTCTTTTAATTCCAATGCAGCCAGTTTTAACGTGGGTAGTCTTTTAAAGATGAATGGGATAGGTGAGTGGGTATGTTGGGTTTTTAATGGTTCAATTGTTTTTTATGTATGTTTTAACTTGTTGTGAGCCGCCCAGAGTCAGGTTTACCTGATCGGGTGGCATAAAAATTTGAATTTAAATAAATAAATAAAAATTAAATAAATAAATAAATGTCAGTGCACTGGAATTCCAGAGGAGACAAAAATTACATGCTGAACTTAGTACTCGGTGGAGGAAAGAAAAGTTGAGTCAAACCCTGTTTAAGTGTGTTGCAAGAGTTAAAATGGCAACCTCAAAAGTACTGAGTGAATTTTGAAATAATATTTCTATTTCCTATCCCAGATAAAGTGTCCAAAAGAGATCACAAATTATTCCTATATTTGTTACAAAATGTTAATAAAATCCAATTAATTAAACGTCCGGTATCCACTGAGATGTGATAAAGAACAAAGTGCAAAAGAAGTTATCTGTATATTTGCAAATGCATACACAGACTTTATGGTGAATAATATGACTTGCTTCATGTTGCTGCGAAGCAGATAAGCATTCAATTAGCATTCTATTAGCAATGGGGGAAATTGTAACATAGACCTAGCTTTAGATAACATTCTTGTTATTGTACTGGAAACTTGCTATAAGTCATCATCAGTAATGCCACTAGAAAGCAAAACACAGAAGAAGTAGGAATGAACAATATAGATGCAACCACAGAAATGTGTTTTTTCTTTCTTTCAGCATCATTTCAAAGCCTATTTTATTGAAAAATAATCCCATGAAGAAACTTATAGACCTGCCTTATTGTTTAGTAGGAGAGACATTATTTTGTGTGCCAGTGTAGAAACTGGTAGCACAGCAAGGGAGTAGGCATTTACCACCATATACCCAGAACCTTGGCTCACTTGGCCTAAGTACAAAGTTATTTATGGCTGCTCACAATTCACCCACAACACTACACCTGCGTTAAGCCCACACCAGTTCATTATATCTCTAGTCATATAGCAGCCAGAATCTGGCTGAATATTTACACTGGCATAAAACCAACAGGGAAACTCAGAGCAATGAATAGCTGCCAGTTAACAAACCGCAGATTGAATTCTGAGTTTTGTGCTGAGCTCCGCAATTGGCGTGCAACCAGGAATTCAATAAGAAATTCATTTAGTTAGCAGCTGTTTACCATTCTGTGTACACGATTGCACTTACGCTAGCAGAAATAGTCAGTCGGATTCTGCCCTTTGATTTGTACCTAGAAATAGACTGGCAGGCAATGCAGCCTTTTAAACACTAGGTGAGAGATAATGTCAAAGCCCAGTAACAAGTTGCATCATTTTAAGCATCACTTCATACTGTTGTTTCTGGACTATACAGTGCAATATCCTAACCTAAAGATTACTAGAATCTCACTGTGGCTAGAGTGTCTCTATCTAAAAGAAATCACAGATATATACCAAATTCAGGTGTAGTCACAAGCTCCGATCTCAGGTACAAAGCTGGATGAACTATTCCAAAAATACACAATATAGGTGTATAAGTTTATGTATAGAAAATTAATGCTCTTTTGGAACATATTAGGTAAAGGTAAAAGTCTCTCTTGCTCAAAAACCAGTTGTCTCTGACTCTAGGGGGTGTTCATTTCTGTTTATAGCCAAAGAGCCAGCACAGTCTGCATCTGCAGACATTTCTGTGGACATGTGGCAGGCATGACTAGACACCGCTGTGGTGCATGTAACACTGCTTACTTCCCACTGAAGTACACAGAATGCTATTGCCTTTCCCAACAAAGCAGCACCTATTTACTGTATCTACTTGCAATTTTTTGCTTTCAAACTACTGTACTAGGTTGGCAGGAGCTGGGACAGATGATGGGAGCTCACTCCATCACGCAGCTCTCGGGTCTCGAACTGCTAGCCTGCCAACCTTCCGGTTGTCAAGATCAGTGTCTTAACCACTAAGCCACCACAATCCCTTGGGAACATATTAGAGAAATAATTAAGATTACTGTTCCCAAATTGCTACTCCTAGCTAAACCATGGTTTATCATACAACAGCCACTTAATCTACTGGTTATCTTGGTTCACGTTAATTTGACGCCAACAGATAGAAGCAGAGAAAGGAGATGCCTTTCTTGCTCTAATCATGGAACCGTTATTCTGAGTGAGTTCAACGTAGCATTGAAGATCAGAAAGTGTGAGAACAGGCTCTATAGATGGGGGAAATCCTTTGCACAGGAATTGTGCAAGCCAGCAGCATCACTTCTTTGGGAACTGTACTGGATGCATATTTTTAATGTACTGTATAGATTGGGAATACGGTGACTTAGTGGTTAAGATGCTGAAGTTGAAGACTGGAAGGTTGGAGTTCGAGACCTGAGTACTTCACGACGGAATGAGCTCCCGTCTCTGTCCCAGCTTCTGCCAACCTAGTAGTTCAAAAGCAAGAAATTGCAAGTAGACAAATAGGTACCATTTAGGTGGGAAAGTAAAAAGAGTTCCATGCACTCCGGTGTTGAGGCATGCCTGCCACATGTCCACAGACAGAAACATCTACAGACGCAGACTGCGCTGGCTCTTTAGCTATAAACAGAGATGATCACTGAACTCTAGAGTCAGATATAACTGGCTTTCGAGCAGGGGTGACCTTTACCTTTAGATATCTATACCTCTACACAGAGTCTAGAATGCCTGGCATCAGTCATGATTTGGACAAGATATAGAATGTCAGCCATGCATAGATTCTATGGTTCTTGGACGGGCAGCCCACACCCACTAAAATCTCAAATAAGACCCCAGGCATTTCACATTGGTGGTAGTGGGATAACGTGTGTGTGTTATCTTTACACCTTTTCACTATTTGGGAAGAGAGAAATATATTTTAATATAATGAACTAGCTGAACTTGCTCGTTTTTCCCCCCTTAATGGAAGTATAGTTTCTTCAGTGGCATTGTCTCCGGCCCGTAAACTTTAAGTTGTTCCAGGGGTGTGGATTCCTTTAGACCACATACAAACCCACACCTCTGTTTTATAGATATAGATGACATGTTTAAAAAAGTTGTTTGTATATGCAAAGGTTTCCAACCTTTTCAATCCGAGGGCTGGGTCATGCTCTCTCAGTCAGCTTCAAGGGCCAGATGGCCTTTTTTGCCCTGCCTGCACAATGGGGGTGGACATTTTGTCCCAACAGTTTCAAATGGGTAACCATTTTGTTTCTTGAATGCCCTTGGAGGGGTGTGGGCCACATAAAATTGTGCCGGGGGGCGGATCCATCACATAGGCCTTAGGTTGGGAACCCCTGGTATAATGCATGACGGCATAATTTCGTTTAGCCTTATCATTAGGTTTTGGTGAGTCCCTGCATAAGATGAGGTCCCAGCCAAAGGACCCTGCTTGAACCCCTTTTGCAGGGACTGTTCAGGGAACTTAGGAGTGCCACATGAGCTGATACATGATCCAGAAGCACCACAACAAAGAAAGCGCCATTGGCTCATAGTCAAAGTAAAGGACTTATTTCATTATAGCTATTTTGATGGTCTTTTAGGAACCTAAATTGGTTTCTACTTCCCATTGATATGGAGAGAAATTACAGTGATTGCAATGTCTAGACACTTGAATGAGGACAGATAATACCACAGCCACCCACAATTGTAACCTAACTTTCACATAGGACTCAGAATTACTTTCCCATTAGAGTAAGAAAAGTGTCTTCTTTCTTTGCTCCTTTCTGTGGGTCTCAAGTTAATATATTTCAGGGGTTAACATTTCATTTTCCATTATATCCCCTGACAATGGTAGATACATAGCCAGTGACTAATCACGTCTGACTGAAGAAGGTACCTACAAGTTATTCCATTGACACATGAGAAATAATGTGAGGGGGTGAGCCCTCGCTCTTGACAGGCTGACATTTCAGAGTCAAACTGAACATTAAATGACTCTGCTTAAGGTTTATGAAGCCACGATGAAGAAAAGTGAATCTTCCAGGGCACCATAATTCAATCCCAATAGAGTATTAATAAAGGATCATCAGAACCCAATCTTTGTCACAATGAGACATAAGGGATATTGTGCCCAGTGTAAGAACAATGTTCAGTTTGATCTTCTATCAATAAATTGGATGGGGCGGGGGCAATGGGGGGGGGGGGTGTCCTAGGTCATACTTCCAGTCCTGAGTTTTATAAATTCAATTAAATTTAATTTTCGCACTTGTATGCCGCCCAATTAGGAAACCCGACTCAGGGTGGCTCACATGGTAAATAAACAACATATACAATATACAATACACAATATACACAGTAAATACACAGTACTGTAATACAATATACAAAATTCAATCTACCAAAACAGCATATAATAATATAATAATATACCGCAATCCTATAACAGCCTCTCTACCAAAACCTGGTTTTGTCATGATATGCCATCAAAAGGCTTCCAGACCCAGATTGTATACTGAGTAAAGCTGAGAAATATTTGTTTCCTGAAGTCCAGAAGGGTGGTGTGTTTTCCCCCTCTTTTAAACCATAATAATTATAGCCATAGTTTCCTGACCTAAGGACAGGAGATTGACTATCCTTTATTACTGTGACATGTCAAGGGCTACAATTAAAATCTCCATAGATCTCTCTCAGGGACTGCGGTGTCTCAAGCGGTTAAGATGCTGAACTTGAAGACTGAAAGGTCAGAGTTCGATACCCGGATACTTCATGGCAGAGAGAGCTTCTGCCTCTGTCCCAGCTACTGCCAACCTAGCAGTTTGAAAGCAAGAAATTGCAAGTAGATAAATAGGTGTCACTTCAGTGGAAAGGTAAACAGCATCCTGTGCACTCCGGTGTCTAGGCATGCCTGCTACGTGCCCATGGAAACATCTGCAAACGCAGACAGTGCTGGCTCTTTGTCTATAAACAGAGATGAGCACTGAACCCTAGAATCGGATATGACTGGCTTTCGAGCAAGGGTGACCTTTACTTTTACCTTTACCAGATCTCTCTCTTCACATTACAGCTCTCTTTTATCACTATTGTCAGACCAATGCTGCTTTTCCTTCTAAACAAACCAACACTTCAGAGTCAATAATTTCAACGTTGTGGATTTATGAAGCTTTGAAAAAATTCCCTTTCAGGATACAGTTTCCAGAACCCTCAGCCAGGGTGGCTATTCATCCGGCCTGGCTATGGGGATTCTGGAAGATAAAGTCCTAATAAGATAATTTCCCAAGCTTAACTTTAAAAGGCACTGTACGCTTCCACTGATACTGCAGTCCAAAAGAACTGCTGAAAGGGACATGATAGTGTGGGAATTGTTAACAAATCAGATGTGCTTAAATCTTAATGGCAGGAAGCCCATCTGCCATATTTGGAGGGCGGGGGTTATTTATTAATTAATGTACCGTGTTTCCCCGAAAATTATACATACCCATAAAATAAGCCATAGCAGGATTTCTAAGCATTTACGTGATATAAGCCATACCTCGAAAATAAGACATAGCAATAGGCGTGGCGTAGCAAATGGGCTCTGCGCATACACAGAGGGGTTCTGCGCATGCGCAAAGGATTGACTTCCAGGTTTGGAGAGTTATGACAATGTTCCAGAAGAACATAATAAAAATAAGACATCCTCTGAAAATAAGCCATAGTGTGTCTTCTTGAGGAAAAATAAATATAAGACAGTGTCTTATTTTTGGGAAAACACGGTATTAAGTTTATTTATTATTAACATTTTTATACCACCCATAGTGACACATCACTACTGGGATGGTGTACATTACATCTTAAAAACCACATGAGACAAATGACACCTGTTAGGGGATGTAAGTCTTCACCTCACACCCTAGCTGGTTGCAAGGCTGGTTGTGTCTGTAATGCCTTTAAGACCCTACTGCAGGGGCACACAGGTGCTGAGACTTTTCCCTGATGTGCTCCATGGGCCAGTGTATTTAGGTCAGAGCAGGGTTGCAGACTTCCAGCTACAATGCTCAACTTGCCTGAGCTTTAATGCTCACCTTCCTCTGCTGACAGTCTGGCCGAAGATTCCTGCGTCTTCCAGATACCTGCTACGAGGACTGATTCTTTGCACTGATCCTGAAGATGGCTTTTGCCTGATATGCCATCTGTGCTTGCTGGACAAAGAAGGACTATTTGGGGTAAGCCTTCACCAGGAGGACAGAAGCTGTAGAACTCTTTGGCTTTGTCTGTAACTACAGTTTGCATTTACCCTGCTGGACTGGACTGCTACTGAACTGTATGGACTTGTATATAGCACAACTGAACTGTCTCAGTGAGGTCAACTGAGCAGCCCAAGAGAATATATCTGTTTTGTGTTACAGTTGTTGTACTGTATATACTTGCAACTTTTTACTTCCTGAGTAAACCTACTTTGAGTTTTCTTCTGCACCAATATCTGTCTGCCTGTTTTTCTCACAAGGGACCACCTTGCCAGGAGCGAACCTTTTGCTAGCCACTGCATACCACTCTGCTAGCCATTTACATCAACAACACCTCCCCACAATTCTATGATTTTACTGTCATGGCTGTCCTCAGTTCATGTGGGAAGGGTTATGTCTCCTCTTAGGGAGATGCAAACATTCATCATGTCGAAGAAGGCTCAGAGTCAGGATCCAAACAACAAAGGTTTATTACAAGTGATGTCCACTCTGTCCTCATTATTCAGTTCTTGCCACTGAAACATTCATGAGGAATTAGAAGTTGTCCATAGAGAGTGGAGGAGCCTTAACCTCACTACTCCCCTCATTCCCAAACAGTCCTGTCTACAGTCAAGATTTACAAGCTATTGGTCTCCCTTCTCTATTGTCCCTTGCCAAATGATGTCAACATTTGAACTGCTGCCCTTGGTGCAGATGACATTGTTGAGCCAGGTTCGAGACCTCCCAATTAGCTTTTCTCCTTACATCCTGGGGCAAATTCGTGGTCAGGTCCTTGCGCTATTGGTCTTCTAGGGGTCCTCTATTCTGAGACCTTTCAGGGGTTTTATGTATTTTTATATGTTTTTATTGCTGATGTCAGGTTCACCTGAGTGGGCGGCGTAGAAATTTGAAAATTAAATTAAATTAAGAATCTAAGGGACAGCTGTCTTTAAAAGCTTGGCAGAAAGTGGGCTGCAGTGGCTCAAGTGGGTAAGATACTGATTGGAAGGTGGCAGGTCAGCAGTTCGATTCCCGGGTACGACAGAATGAGCTCCCAGCTCTGTCCCAGCTCCTGCCAACCTAGCAGTTTGAAAGCAAGAAATTACAAGTAGATAAATAGGGACCACTTCGGTGGGAAGGTAAACAGCGTTCTATGCACTCCAGTGTCTAGGCATGCCTGCCAGATGTCCATGGAAACATCTGCAGATGCAGACAGTGCTGGCTCTTTGGCTATAAACAGAGATAAGCACTGAAACCTAGAGTTGGATATGGCCAGCTTTCGAGCAAGGGTGATCTTTACCTTTACTAAAAAAATGTACATGGCAGGGTCTGGCACTTACCAGCTCCACTCAGGGGGAAGTCCTCCATCAAGTACTCCGTATACTGTAGCTCTCTTCTTTCTTTACCCCACTAACTTCCTCCATCAAGTCCTCTGTCTTCTGTGGTATGCCCGCATTCCTAGATTGGCCATTACCCTTCTGGATGGGTTCGCTCGCTAACGCACACGGGTTGAGAACCAACACGGGCTCTGATGGAAGGAAAATTGGGTGCGGGCTAGATTAATTTGAATAAATCATAAGGCCTTGGCTGGAGGTTGCGGAGGAGGTAAGGGCAAAAGTTAACAGTTGATGACTCAAGGGTAAAACTCGCTGTCCCTCTTCTGGCCGAAGATAAGGCTGGGTTGGGCAAACTCGCTGAGTCAACAGCTAAGGAAGTGAGTTTCCTGAGACCATATGGGCTCCAAGATAAGGCGAAGAACAATGGGGTTTTGCCCAGCCTGTTGATCAGTTCCTCAGCAGAGGTCCAGGGTAACTCCCAAGAGCTGACGAATGCAACTTGGTCAGCAAAGTGCCACGTATGCCTTAGCCTTCTGTGAAGGGGTCACGTGTTCCTTTAGGCACTGAGACCTCGAGGTAGGGCAATAAATATGCCACCTGACTTAGATCGGGACTGGACTTTCACCGCACATTTGTCTCACGTGCCTTCCCTTGCAGCCCACAATTCTGGCCTCCATGGGCCATTGCAACAGTCTTCTTCATATTCTCCACTGAGTGGGAAATTCTCTTGGTGGGCTTTTCCCCATCTTTTTCTTCTTCACACCTCTTTGATCTTCTCCAGTATCCTAACCCTAGGGGAGTGTTCACTCTGAACTAATGTTCTGGAAAAGGGATACACCCTGTGACTACCAGATACCCTTGGCAGAAACCTGTGGAGGGGCAGAGGAATATGGTGGTAGATTCCCCCCCCCCCCCGCAGTATCTAGTCTCAAACACTCACACTATCTTATTTCTTGATGGCAGTTTTCAGCTGATGCCAGTCACCAGCTACCCTTCTAAGCACAACTGGGCTATCACCAGGCTAAGGAGTATAAACTGGGAGATCAGTTGCTCTACAGACGTTCATACTTCCAAATCCAAGGAAAGATCTCCAAGTCAAAAGAGACCCATTGAGCACCATTTTGATTGCACTTGTGCTTAGGATTTCAAAGATGAAGTATAATGTCATCATACATTTCAGTAAAATACAGTAGGAGTATTTCCCTCACCTCTTCCTTGTGTATTCTTGATGGGCATTTCATTTTATTCTTGATTGAATCTATACAAAGATTAGCCTGGGAATATCACGATTGCTCATCTCTTAGTTAGGAGAGGCTGTTTGGCTTCCTGCAAAATAAGGGAACAGGTTCTCAAGTGTGAAGAACAAAAGAAGGATCTATGGCCCAATATTTGCTTGGAATGATTGGCACAGAACTGAAATTTCTGAGATTCTTTCAAAAAGATAAATTGTTTACTATTCTGTCATAACAGATGCAGCAAACAAAAGAAGCAGGAAGTTGTTGCAGCCTCTGGCTGATCTATATCTCAGCACAGCTGAATGCAGTTGCGTAAATTGGTTGGTAGACTTTGTTGAAGAAGCCAGGCGGCAAGAAGGAATTGAAATTACAGCATTGCTGAAGGGCTCTTTCGCTTGCAATCAGCTAAAATTGTGCAGTTTTCCATATTCTGTGCTGGTAATGCAAATGTACCCTTTTGAAGAAAACTGCCTCATGCATAACACATCCTGGAAGTAAGAAAATGACAAGGTTGAAAATATGCTGGATAGCTCAAGTGGTTTAGGAATCTTAGCCAGAGGTTGGGAGTTTGATTCCCAACTCTACCTCCTTGAAGGGGCTGGACATGATAAATCATAGGGTTCCTTCCAGCTCTGCCATTCTAAGGCAATGATGATGATCAACATCAACATCAACATCAACATCCACATCAACTTCAACATCAATGTCAACATCAACGTCATCAAAGGTGCAGATCAGAAGTTCTCAACCTTTTTAAGCCAGGGGCCAAGTCACGCTCTCTCAGACAGCTGCGGGGTCTGGACAGCCATTTTGCCCTTCCTCCACCACATGGCACTTCCTGGTGTGGTAAAGGTGGGGGGGGCACATGGTGCTGTGGGCCGCAGGTTGAGAATCCCTGGTATAGATGGTCAACCAGATGTTTGGATCAGAATTTTGCAACCTCACTGCTTGAGTCTAAGCCATGGGCTAAAGAGGCAGTGATTCTACTCTCTGCAATTTCTCTATTGTGATGCTGACTGCACTCAGATGTTTTTTCTACATTTTTGAGATTATTCCCAGTGCTTCTATCACTACTGGTACTAATGGTATCACTGTTACTCTTTTCTCCCAGATATGTGTACTTCACTTCTCAAATCATGATATCTCATGAGTTTTTCATCTCTTTTTCTTTTACCAGACTGTCACCTGGATTTGCCACATCAATCAACTTAACCAAATTTTCTTCAACCATGGTAATATGTCTAGAGCAGTGTTTCCCAACCTTTGGTTTTTGGACTTCAATTTCCAGAAGCCTGTCAATTCCCCAAGGCACTGATCAGCCAATGGACTTAGGCTTCTGGGAATTGAAGTCCCCCACCCTGTGGGTCATGTGCCCTATGTTGAAAACTACTAGGTTAGACATGTTGTATTCAAGTTTCTTATCAGTTTGGACCTTAAATTCCCACAAGATCATAATTGTCTTATTCTCATTCTTAACCATCTTTTCAGATTTGTTCCCACCAGTAGTTCAAAGATGGTATTCTATCATTCTTGTACAAATTCCAATGTAACATTGCTGCAATCCAGTAAGGCAGGGATTATCAACCAGCACCATTTCATGCCCCCCCCCCCCCACCGCCTCCACCACAAGAGGAAGTGCCATGTGATGGAAGAAGCGGGGAAATGGCCATCCAGCTCCCAAAGCTGTATGAGGGAGTGTGGCCCAGCCCCCAGCTTTAAAAGGTTGAGAACTCCTGCAGTAAGGGCATCCTTTGTACTCAGTCTCTGTGAATTTAATGCATTCACTGATAATGTGGTCCAGTGTTCCATCCATTTCTTTACAAAGCCTACACTTACTGTCAGTTCACGGGGTTTTTTATTCAATTTTTGCTTTAACTATGTTGGTTCATAGTGCTTGTACATGGGCAGCCATTATAAGTTTTTCCATCTCCTTTATAGGATGCCAGATTTTAGACATAACCATTATTAGCCCTATCCACTTTACCTTCAATATTTTTAATATACCGTAGAACCCCACATAATAAAAAAAACTCTGTTCCACGGAGCTCTTCACTATGTGGGTTTTTTGTTATGTGGTTCCCTCTGGGAGATGCCCCGCATAACGGGGGGAGGGGGGAATGTTCGTTAACCATGGTTCTCATTAAGCAGGTATACCCCGGTTACCAAAAACCCTGCATAATGGGGGGGGGGAATTGTTGTGCAGGGTCTCACCATTGCATAACCAACGCTTGGTTGTGCGAATTTTCCGCTATATGATGCCTTCGTTATGCGGGGTACCACTGTATTGAACATATAATGGTTTGGTAGTAGTAGTAGTAGTAGTAGTAGTTGTTGTTGTTGTCACCGTCGGCACCGTTGTAGTCGTCGTCGTTAGCTGCTACTCATATCCAAGTATACTTTTTTCCCCCTGGAAATCATTTTCACAGTTGATGGATGAAAGAAGAATGACAAACAGGAAAAATGCCATTGGCGTGAATTAGCTTAAGGTGGATCCCTGCTTGTCATGAAGTGACCCACACACTGTGATCACGGAGCCATCTCCTGCAGCATGCATTCTGGAAGGTACTATATGCTTTGATGTCTCCTTCTGCTACCCTTCTAAGTTTAGTTTTGCTATTAGTTTGCATATTAATGAGACACTCTGTTATTATTTTGCCAATTAGTGAAATGTAAAGATTGAGGAAGTTGGCAGCAGTAGCTCCTACATAAATAGATGCACCTACCATTAAGATGTAAAAAAAAGTATTTAAAGACCTGAGATGGCTTGTTCCAATGAACCTCAGTGTAGACCTTAGTTCCTGGGAGATGCTGTGTATCTCCTGATTCCAGGGGTCACATGCTGCTGTTCTTCAGGGCTCCTAGCAAGAGAAGCAGCATAGGTTTTCCCTTTACTGCTGCTTATGATGTCTACTTCACTGTATCATTAATGCAGACGTTTGCAACCTTTTAAAGCTGGGGACCAGGTCACCCTTCCTCAGACAACTTCAGGGGGACGGACAGCCATTTTGCCCTTCCTTCACAAAATGACACTTCTTGGTGTGGTGGAAGCAGTAGGGGGCCACATGAAGTGGTGCTGTGGGCCACATCTGGCCCACAGGTTGCAGGTTGAGAATCCCTGCATTAATGACATGTTGGTTGGTTTCCAGCAAACACGTGTGCCAGAAACAAACAAAAATGGAAGGATCCCACCCACACCAAAAAACAGTATCCCCTGATTCCAGAAAGGTGCAGGTAGGAATGCTTTAGGGATGAGCTCAAGTGGTTAAGACGCTGAACTTGATGACTGGAAGGTCGGCAGGTCAGCAGTTCAAGACTCGAGTAATGCATGACAGAATGAGCTTCTGCCAACTGAGCAATTCGAAAGCAAGAAATTGCAAGTAGATAAATAGAGACTACTTTGGTGGGAAAGTAAACAGCGTTGTGTGCACTCTATGGATTCCCCGTGCCCCATAGGGCACGGAATAGACCAGAGACCACTGCGGTGAGACAGGCTCCCGACCAGTGGGCTCACCGGTCGCCAAATTAAGGGGGGTGAATAAAGTATAGGGTTTGATTCACCCAATTAAGGTGACCTGACCCGCGACTCTGCCGAGTAAGCAGATAGCTGATTCATGAACCATAATGACTCATCTCCCGGTTTGGGGAAATCCCTGGTGCAAACAAGCCATGTTTACCCCTGCCTAAGCCCCAAGACAATGGTCAATCTTGTTCCCTGTTTACCCGAGTTAATTAACTTCCCCCTTGAAGGTTTTCCCATTAACATGTGTCAACGCATGAGGTAATGCCTTGCCAGAGGACAGTTTGCCACCGTTGCACTTTTTCCCTATAAATGATTCTGCCTTTGACCAATAAAGTGTCTGATCGATCCAGCAGCTTGTCTCGTGTCGTTACTTGATCAGTCCTCCTCCGGGACCTTCCGGCCCCCAGTGGCCCCGATTCCTACATCTGGTGACCCCGACGTGATGCTACTCGTGAGTAAAAGGACCCCGGAGAGGTCTACTCGTGAGTAACGATCCACGCGGTCCGGTTCAACGCCTGAACCGCGACCCGTTGTCCCGGAGGACTGCGCGGCACTCTGGTCGGCAGCCAGCCGGACAGAGGAGTGGCCGCGGCGAGGCATTCCCAAGAGACTTTCCTACCTACCTTTTTCCCGGCTTTGGGGAGGTTCGCGAAGGGGAAAACGCGTTCCGGTCAGGGCAGGCTGTGAGCCCCTGACATTGCAGTGGCCGCCGAGGGCCAGGGACAGGAAGATCCACGCTCCGACAGCTACCCCAGACACTCGTCGCCAGAACTGTTACCTGTAAAAGGACGCGTCGACTCTCGGCCCGAGAAGGAAACTTCGAGGGACCCATCACAGGTAATATGGGGACTTGCTCTCATAGACCAAGTCCGTCCGCTAGCCAAAGAACTCGTGAGGAAGAGTTCAGAATCCTGGCCAGGGTTTTTAAGTTGCGATTTCACAGCGGAGAGCTAGCGAGACTTTTGGCGTACCTCAGGGGACACTGCCTACTTTACCCAGAAGTAGGTACGTTAACCTTGAAGCTCTGGGATCAGATAGGAGACTGCATCCAGCAGCCCCCCAAAGCGCCCGGCAGGGTAGTCAGCACATGGAAAAAGTGTAGAAGGCTCTTAGAGCAGATCGAGCCAGCCCGGACAGAGGCCCTAGAACCCCCGTTAGAAGAGCCCTCAGGCCAGCCAGTCCACCCGGCTGCGCCCACGGCGCTCTGTCCGTCATTCAGCTATCAGCATAGCAGCGAGGGAAGCCTTCCCCCGGTGACAGCTGCAGACGTCACCGAAGGAACGCAAGGAATGAGGAGCGCAGGCGTTCCTCTGACAGCGCCAGCTTCCCTAGTTGTAAAGAGTGCCCTTCAGCGCACAGCAGAGATAGAGCTCAAGAAGGGGGAATTGTCAGCAGAACAGCTAGCTGAGCTTAGACAGATTTGTCCCATCCGCTTAGAGATGGATGCGCTTACAGGCGCGCAACAGGTAGTGCATTCCCCAGTCCCGTACAAGCTTCTCATGGCTTTACGGAAAGCAATCTCAGAGACAGGGCTCCAAAGTCGTTTTACTAGGGGCACGCTTCAGCAAGCGTGTGAAGCCACCATGTGGATTCCTCACGACTGGAAAGCCGTCATGAGGATGATGCTAACCCCTAGCCAGTACATGATCTGGGACAGCGAGTACCGGCTCGAGGCACAGGCCAGAGCCGCGAGAATGGGAGGCGCGGTAATCGCTGAGCAGCTATATGGCTCAGGTGCCTTTGAGGCCATTAACGCCCAAATCAACTTGCCTCTCGCCACTCTCGAAATGTCCGCTGAAGCCGCCTATAGGGCGTACTTCAAGATCCCAGCATCTGGCAAAGCGGCTAAGAATTATACCGCTATCAAGCAGGGAGCCCAGGAACCCTACATGGACTTCATCAATCGCCTGGAAGAAGCCATCACCAGGCAGATTGACAATGAGCAAGCCCAGCAAGAGCTCATGATCAAGCTAGCCAAGGACAATGCCAACTTGGACTGCCGTAGGATTTTGCAGTCCCTAGGCAATCGTCCTGACCTGACACTGTCGGACATGATTAGAGCCTGTTCTGACGTCGGCACGGACTCCTACAAGATGGGTCTGCTAGCGGCAGCAGTACAGGGGGGAAAGAGATCTCACCCCAAGGGAAAGACCAGGGGAACTTGTTACACTTGTGGCAAGGTCGGGCACTTCGCTAAAGAATGCCGATCAAAAGGAGGCGGACAAAGGTCCAGCCAGTCCACAGCCCCGAAAACCCCATGTCCAAAGTGCAGGAAAGGCTATCATTGGGCCAAGTTTTGTCCGAGTTCGGGAAACCGGAACGCGGGCATGTCTCTGGCCCCAGTCCAAACAGAGACTTCTCTCATTCCCCAGAATCCGGACTTCCCAGAGCTGGACTAGGTTCCAGGCACATTCCAGGCACTACGAGGGCACAGGCCAGCCCCAAGGGTAGCACAGGGCTAGAATTGACTTGTCAGGTAGACGTTACATGCGACCTGCCAGGCACAGTCTATCTGGTCGATTCCCAGTACATGGGTCCCCTGCCCAGAGGCTTTTTAGGTTTAGTTTTGCCCCGTAGTGTAGCTGGAGCACGCGGAATTTTCATAATTCCAGGAGTCGTTGACTCGAATTTTTCAGGCGTTCTCCAGGTCCAACTCTGGACACACCTGCCCCAGACCATTCACAAGGGAGATTCCTTAGCGCAACTGATCATGGTTCCTTGTCACTCGCCAGCAGGCAGCCAGGGGAGGCTCAGTGACAGCTCAGAGCCCGGCTCAGCAGGCCGCTTGAGCGCGGTTGAGGCAGTGCAAGGATACCAGGTCTTAGCGACAGTGGAGACCAACATTGAGTGGAAGCAGCGCCCCGTTATCGAGGTATTTTTGAACAAAAGGGTGTTCTCAGGCCTCCTCGATACCGGAGCTGACGTATCCGTGATAAGCAGGAGCCAGTGGCCGAGGGAGTGGGCCATTGAGCCGGTCTCCGATGTGTGGGGGGTAGGTGGCGTTCAGGAAGCGTTTAGGAGCAGAGAGTGGGTAGAAGTCACCATCCCAGGGGCTGACGGCACGGCGGTAGTTCGGCCGCACATTCTTGACGTGCACGTCAACCTTTGGGGGCGAGACATTCTCCAGCAGTACGGTGCCACCCTTACCTTCGGGTAATGGCGTTGCCACTTAAATGGCTCACCGATACTCCGGTCTGGGTAGAACAATGGCCGGTTGTGGGAGAGAAACTGGTTGCCTTAAAGCAGCTAGTGAAGGAACAGCTAGACGCAGGGCATATAGAGCAGTCCACCAGTCCCTGGAATTCGCCAGTTTTTGTAATTAAGAAGAAGTCGGGGAAGTGGCGACTCCTCCACGATCTCAGAGAGATCAATAAGTGTATTCAGCCCATGGGTCCGCTTCAATGCGGCATCCCGAATCCAAATATGATTCCCGAGGGGTGGGAGATTCTAGTTGTAGATCTCAAGGATTGCTTCTATACAATCCCCTTAGACCCCAGGGACCGGGAAAGGTTTGCTTTTACGGTGCCGGTTGTGAACCACAGTGAGCCCACGCTCCGTTACGCGTGGAAATTTTTGCCACAGGGCATGCTCAATTCACCCACCCTGTGCCAAATTTATGTTCACAACGCACTGGCAAAGTTTCGAAGCCTTTACCCTAAAGCTATTGTGTGTCATTTCATGGATGATATCTTAGTGGCGTTGCCGCAACTCGGCAGCGCAGTGTTTTCTGACCTCCAGGCCAGCCTGGGGGACAAGGGTCTACTCATAGCCCCAGAGAAGGTGCAGAAAACCGAGCCCTTTTCATACTTGGGTCATCGGCTTCTCCGTTCTTTTGCCGCACCGGTTTTACCCCAGATAGCTTTACAGGACTCAGTCACCCTGGTAGAGTTACAGCAGATTTTAGGGAACATTAATTGGGCCAGACCGTATTTCCGATTGGATACGGATCTCTTAAAGCCGCTCTTCTCGCTGCTAACTTTAGGTAAGCAGCCGGCAGACCGGATAAAAATCTCTCGAGACGCGCGCTTGGCGCTCGAGAAAGTGAACCAAGTTCTCAGCCAGAGGTGGGTGGATAGGATCGCCCAGGGGCCTTATACCCCGATCCTGAATTTGTACATCGTACGGTCAGGATCCATGTTCACTGGGGCGTTAGGCGTAGACTCAGAGAAGGGAGCGAAAATTGTGGAGTGGGTTTATTTGCCTAACACATCACCACGGAACATCGTTCCGCCCCAAGAGCTGGTTTCCGCGGTGATTTACCGCGGCAGGCTGAGAGCTAGGGACATTTCAGGAAATGATTTGGCCAAAATTGTGGTTCCCTTCACCAAGGAACAAATTCACCAATTAGTGCAGCTCGGTGACTCGCTTCCGATAGCCTTGGAAGGTTTCACTGGGAGTTTAGCGTACCACTTGCCCAAGGACCCTAGACTCGTTTCCCTGCAGACAGGAACAGTCAGCTTGTTCGAATTGCTCTCGCTGGTCCCGCTTCAGGGGGCCAGGACAGTTTTCACAGACGGAGGTCGCACCTATGGTGTTTTGACCTGGCAGGAGGGCGAAGCTTGGCACACGCTGCTAACTCTTCCACAGAAGTCCGCTCAGCGGGCAGAGTTGGCAGCCGTGAACCTTGCCTTGCGCACCTTCGCCCAGGAGCGTTTGAATATTATTACTGACAGCCTGTACGTAAGGAATTTGTTGCACAGTCTACCGGGAGCTTACATCACTCCCGCGATAGACAAGAATTTACTAAGTCTGTTTCTCACCGCTCAATTTCATTTGCGTAACCGCACGGAGCCGCTTTATATTGCCCACATCCGAAGTCACCAAGACCTACCGGGTCCAATTTCCGCGGGCAATAGCAGAGCGGACGCGGCCGCAAAGGAAATTCAGCAACGTTCAGTTTTGGGAGTTTTCACTACTCCCATCCAAAGTCATGCTTTTTTTCACCAAAATGCCAAGGCACTCGCCAGACAGTTCAATCTGCCGCTTTCTCAAGCCCAGGGTATAGTCCGCTCTTGCCAGCATTGCGCAGGGGCGCCGGGGGGGCCCTCGTGGGGGGTCAACCCACGGGGGACTGAGGCCAACCAGGTATGGCAGATGGACGTCACGCATGTGCCGCAGTTTGGCAGGTGGCAATACATGCACGTCTGCATTGATACCTTTTCCCAGTTCGTTTGGGCCACGGCGCAGAAAGGGGAGATGGCTACCCACGTGGAGCAGCACCTCCTTTCCTGCATCGCGGCGATGGGCAAGCCACGGCACGTGAAAACGGATAACGCACCGTCCTACTGCTCTAGGCAGTTGGCCGCCTTCATGGCGACTTGGGACATCAAGCACACTTTTGGAATCCCCTACAATCCGCAAGGGCAGGCGATTGTAGAGCGTGTCAATCGGACGCTAAAGTCCTACCTTGACAAACAAATAGAAAGGGGGGAACCTCCTGCCCTCCCCAAGTCACAAGGAGCAGCACAGTTTTGCTTAAACAAGGTTTTGTTCACATATAATCACCTTAATGTTTTTTCGGATTGCACGCCGCAGGAGAGGCATTTCCGCCGTTCGGAAGCTCTCCCGCGACCAATGGTCCGGTACCGAGTGCCACCGGACCCCACTTGGAGGGGGCCGGTGCCGCTCGTCACCTGGGGGAGAGGGTATGCTGCAGTTATGTCTCCTACAGGTGTCATCTGGATCCCAGCTCGGTGTGTCAAACCCCACACGGAACCGCATGGCGTGGAACCAGACCGACCCGAGTCCGATACCGGAGATGAAGGACCTCACCCTGCACGAGAGGATCCGTCGGAGGAGGCGACAGCCGATCCCTAAAGTCACCTGGGGGATGGTCAAGGTTCTTTGCCATGACGCTCAGGACGCCGTCCAGCGCGAGGGGAAGGAACCGACGCCGGAGAACCTCACAGCTGCAGTCTTGGCCCAGATTCACGCCAACACCGTGGCGATCTCCATAGTCCTGGCCCTCTCCCTGCTTTTGGGGGGAGGCGCCCAGGCAGCCTCAATCCAGGCCGACGGTTTGTCGCCTGGTGAAGACCTGTCTACACGAATGCAGTACAACTTGTGGGAAAGGTTGGCGGGTCTCGTCAACCAGTCCGATTTTTGCTTACAACAGGACGTTGGTTCTGCATCCATGCTCAGCACCTGTCTCATCCCGGTGTGCCATACTCCGGACGAGCACACCGAGGACAGTGCCTGGTTGCGAAAAGCATCCTTTGCCCCTCACTCTCCTACCGCCTTCTCGGCATATGCACGCTGGGGGGGACAGCAACTTACCCCAACCTTGCCGGCTGATGCAGCCACCCTCCATACCCCTCGGGTGGCGGTCAGCCCGGGCGCCGCCTGTACCCGCATGACCGGTTGCACCGCAGACGGTCAGGCACGGCGCCGCTGTATTGACCCTGGCGTTGGCAACTGGACTTGCAATAAACCGGAGACCCTCATCTCATTGTACGCTCATGTCACCCTGCCCTCAGGGTGGTTCTTTACCTGCAACCAGCACACCTGGAACTACATCCCTGCCAATCTGTCGGACTCAATGTGTTGCATTAGTCGCTTGACACTTGTACTCCCTACCAGGGACATGATTGCCCCACTTTCTAGTGACACAAATGTATCCCATGTGAATGTTTCCCCGCTCATTCGGCACACACGCACAACCCAGTTAGACAGCTCTTGTGACAGCAGCATCAGAGTAATGAGTCCCGCTGAGTATGTTTCCCTATCCGTCAGTTTGATCGGCGTGCCGGGGTTGGCCACCGGCAACGCACGGAGAATTGGTCATTTGGCCTGCGGTTTAGCAAAAACCATCAATCATACCTCCTCAGCGATAGCGCTCCTCAATCAAGAGCAGGTGGAACTCCGCCAAGCTGTTCTTGATAATCGAGCGGCTATCGACTACCTCCTCTTATTGCACCACCTAGGGTGCGAATCTGTCCATGGGATGTGCTGTTTTAACCTTACTGACAACTCCCGGAAAATACAAAACCAGATCAAGGACCTGCATTCCCTTGTTGCAGGCATTACGGAAGGCTCCGCGTGGGGAGCCTGGTGGGATTCCCTATGGAATTGGATGTGGTCATGGATCCCCTGGGGGTGGCTACAGACGGTGCTTCAGATAGTGGTGGGAATAGCCATACTAGGCATTACGCTCTGTTGCTTTGCTCAGTGTATTCCCTCGCTGATCTCCAAGTGCCGCCCCAGAGGGAAATCCCGTGACGTCATCCCAGCTCAACAGCTGATGCCTATCTTGCGTAAGGTCGCCGGTCAGGTTCTTAAATAGAAAATAAAGGGGAGATATGGATTCCCCGTGCCCCATAGGGCACGGAATAGACCAGAGACCACTGCGGTGAGACAGGCTCCCGACCAGTGGGCTCACCGGTCGCCAAATTAAGGGGGGTGAATAAAGTATAGGGTTTGATTCACCCAATTAAGGTGACCTGACCCGCGACTCTGCCGAGTAAGCAGATAGCTGATTCATGAACCATAATGACTCATCTCCCGGTTTGGGGAAATCCCTGGTGCAAACAAGCCATGTTTACCCCTGCCTAAGCCCCAAGACAATGGTCAATCTTGTTCCCTGTTTACCCGAGTTAATTAACTTCCCCCTTGAAGGTTTTCCCATTAACATGTGTCAACGCATGAGGTAATGCCTTGCCAGAGGACAGTTTGCCACCGTTGCACTTTTTCCCTATAAATGATTCTGCCTTTGACCAATAAAGTGTCTGATCGATCCAGCAGCTTGTCTCGTGTCGTTACTTGATCAGTCCTCCTCCGGGACCTTCCGGCCCCCAGTGGCCCCGATTCCTACATCACTCTGGTGTCAAAGCAGGTCTCCCATATGTCCACAGAAACGTCTGCAGATGCAGACAGTGCAGGCTCTTTGGCTGTGTAAACAGAGATGAACACCATACTCTAGAGTAGGATATGGCTGGCTTTCAAGCAAAAGGTGACTTTTACCTTTACTAGTAATTACATCATCTGATCACTGGCAAAAGGAGCAGACCAAACACAGGGCAAATGTCCATCTAATCACACCCAATGTTTTGTTTCACTGTAGGATTTACATGTATAAGGTGGGCAATTGTCTGAAGACTTGTAGGAATTCTGTACTGTTAAAAAAATAAAGCAGTCCAGGCAACTAAGAGATCCGGATAGATATCTGTGCAAGCAAGTCTTATTATTAAACAGACCTGTTCTCATGTCATAAGCACAACTCTGACAAAGTGTTCATTAGGTTTAGCCTTTTTCAAATGTCTAAAGTTCATGATCTGATCTATAATAGTATTCTCATTACTTTGATGGTATTTTCTTCCCTTGCAATCTTACACTTCCTTGCAAACCATCCTACATAGTTCCGTATGATGGGGATAGAAAGATGTGCTGCTCTTTTGCAGACATAGTTTAGTTCATTTTCTTCATCCATCAGACCTGGTTTTTTTAAACAGGGAGTCATAAACACCCCTAGGGCAGTTTAGAAATCAAAATTACATTTCTTTTTTGCACAAAGTCCATTTATCATAAACCATAAAGCATAATTATCTCTAAGGAGTTGTATAAACATCAAATATAAAAAATGGGAAGGGGGTCTTTTGAGTTTTCAGCTGGTCTCCTTCTTTCATGTTCTGCGTACATGGACTATAGTCAGTTGTTCTCAAAACACAAATTGCTTCAGAGTCACATCAAATAAACAAATATAAATGGCCATTTTAGGGAGATAAGATAGACCCTGGATGCAATTTGTTAAAAGCTTACCTTTCATTAACTCACTAGCAAGGAAGTTCATTATCTTCTAGCGCACAGATGGCATGAGCAGTCTCTCTTTCTCTTTCTCTTTCTCTTTCTCTCTCTCTCTCTCTCACACACACACGCACATGCACACGCACACACACATACACACACACACAATATGTAGTAAGCTCTTAGCTAATGTTTTGATGGACCAATTCCCAAACAGGAGTTTAAATTGAAAGGAAACTTTTCACTGCCTATATGTCAGGGAAACTGCTGATCAAAAGCAGTTGCATAATATGTGGCATTTGAGTAAAGGGATTCATTCTGAAACTATTAAAGTTCATCTTGATGAAAACCAGGAGTTTATTTATTTATTTATTTATTTTATTTTTCACGCTTATATACCGCCCACTCAGGTACAACCCAACCCAGGGCGGTTTACATAGCGGACAGTAAATACATAAAAGACACATGATAAAAAAGTAAAAAGTTTTAAAAAAAAACCACCCCTAAAAGGTGTGCAAGAACCGAAGGGACCTTGGGGGAAGGCACACTTCTCTATACCAACCACCCAACGGTACCCCCATCCCCACCCGCACCCCAAACTTGGCCCGCCAGCCAGGTCTTTAGTTCCTTCCTAAAGGGCAACAACTCCGTCTGGAGACGCAATCTTTTTAAACCGGGGGCCGGGTCACACTCCCTCAGACAGCTTCGGGGGCCAGACAACCATTTTGCCCTTCCTCCACAACATGGCACTTCCATGTGTGGTGGATGGATTGGGGGGGCACATGAAATGGTGCCATGGGCCACATCTGGCCCACGGGCCGCAGGTTGAGAATCCCTGATGAAAACACTAGCATAAAAACATCTTATGAAAGGTTCAAATAAAGATGAGCAGAAATAAAAGGAGATCTTATGAGCCTTTGAAATCTGTAGTTTGACGCTCATAGATAGCTTTCCCCCAATCAGTATTTTCGCACACTTAAGAACAAAGTAGACAAATACATCTTTACACTAATTAGGCATATATCAAACCCTGGAAACAGCAGCTGCTGTTGAGGCAGCAGGTAGATTCACATGTGGTGAGGAGGTGAAATTTGACCCTTTACTCCGATGCAAATAACAGCTTTTGTTTTTGTTAAAAGAAATATGTTCTATATAGGAAAGATAATATGAATCCCCATTCTGGTTAGCTAAAGTGGAGGAGTGGGGGTGGGGGGAGAATCAAGAAGAAAATGTCAGAAGGAAAGAAAGGCATATCAGCAATTTTAAGAATATAAATCTGTGTTAAAGGAAGGTCAACATACAGCGAGGGAAATAAGTATTTGATCCCCTGGTGATTTTGTCAGTGTGCCCTCTGACAAAGAAATGACCAAAGGGAAGGAAAAGAGATGGCTGGGTGTGTGTACAATGGAGAAGAGGAAAACACCCAAATCAACGATATTATCGACACGGGCGAATCATAAAAAGTGAACACACTTTAATAAGGTAAACAATATTAATAAAGAGTTATGTGGTAGAATACCAAAAACTGAATTGTGTAAAGGTACATGATATTCCGGGGCATTAAGACAACTTCTAAATTAGCATGAACACAAATACTGATACAACTACATGACCAGCTGAATAGTATATGCAAAAATAACAGCGTTGTTGAGTTTGACAATTAAAGGGAGAAGGGAGTTGTAAGATACTTCATACACATTTACAAATCCACAACCTGTACAGCTGGTTCATGAAAAATATAACATGCTTAATAACAATCATAAGAGCTAATAACAACCAGAATAAATGGAAAGAGTCCAAGGAAAATGAACACAATTTCAGTCCGTATGGTGCAAGGCAAGGAATTCAATGATATCCATCCGGTAAGACTAGATATTTCGAAAATATCCTCTTCAAGATCTGAAATATAAGAATCATAAGCGCACTCAAAAAGACCTGTCAAAGGGGATTCATAATGGGCTGGAGCGTTCCGTTTATTCTGGTTGTTATTAGCTCTTATGACTGTTATTAAGCATGTTATACTTTTTCATGCCCTAAACTTTTAAATGAACCACAGACAATTGCTTGATGCAAATTAGAGAAGTTTACTTAGAAAGCAAATAAGAAAATAAGAAAACAATAAGCAAAATTAAACATTGGATAGAGAAAGAAAAACAAGAGCTGTGAGGCAAATGAATCCCCCCCATAACACATGGCCTATACATACTTGTCAACTATCCTGTTTTTCCTGGGAAATCCCTTTATTTTTACCCCTCTTCCCGCCCCTCCCGTTTTATTAATTTCCCCATATATTTCCTTATTTTTTAAAAAATATCCTGACCGGAGCCCTCACATGCAAAGCTGCAGTATTTTTTTCTGGCCACCAGAGGTCGCTGTGTGGCAGGCTTTCGCTTGTGGAAGGAGAGAGAGAGAAGGGGGGTGCGTTCTGTAGTTTTCCCTTTCTCTTTCCCTTTCCTGCTAGCTACATGGTCCTGGAGGCTTCGTTTTGGCTGCTGGGAGCAGGAGTCTACTCTAGGTGAGTGGTATATTTCATATATGCAGGGGCAACCTCATGTTTTATTGAGCTGTTTCTGCCCTGCCTCCTGGCTGGAGGATTTCGTTTCCAGAGTTCTAGAGTTAACTTGGGAGGGGGGGTTGCCTGATCACTATATGAGAGGAGGGGTCTCTTGCTCGAAAGCCAGTCGTATCCAACTCTAGGGTTCAGTGCTCATCTCTGTTTCAAAGCCGAAGAGCCAGCATTGTCTGCGTCTGCAGACATTTCCGTGGTCATGTGGCAGGCATGACTAGACACCAGAGCACATGGAACGCTGTTACCTTCCCACCAAAGTGGTCCCTATTTATCTACTTGCAATTTCTTGCTTTCGAACTGCTAGGATGGCAGGAGCTGGGACAAAGTCAGGAGCTCATTCCGTCCTGCAGTACTCGGGAATCGAACTGCTGACCTTCTGCCTCCCAGTCAGCATCTTAGTCACTTAAGCCACTGAGTAAACAAGAAAGAAAACAAATCAAAAGTCCCCCAAGAAGATGGGGAAAGGGTTCTTTGGCCCACACAGCTTTGTGCCCATTGCATCTACAATACCATCTAGTCATCTTATTTTTGGCCACCCCCTTCTTTTGTCCTCTACCTTTCCCAGCAACAAGGCCTTCTCAAGTGAATCCTCTCTTCTCATTTTATGTCCAAAGTACTTTAGCGTCATCTTTACTATTTGACCTTTAATGAGCAGTCGTGGTTGATTTCTTCTAGGATCGACCTATTTCTAACACCACATTTCAAAGGCATCTATTTTTCTGCGCTCAGCTTTCCTAATGATCCAGCTCTCACACCTATACATCACCACCGGGAATACCATTGCTTTGACTATGCAATTTTTTGTTTGCAAGATGATGCCTCTACTTTTAACTATGTTCCCCAGGTTTCTCATAGCTTGTTTCCCAAGCATCAGTCGCCTTTTTATTTCATGGCTGCAATCACCATCTGCAACGATCTTTGATCCTAAGAATGTAAAATCTGCCAGTCGTATCCAACTCTGGGGTGCAGTGCTCATCTCCATTTACAGCCAGAGCCAGTGCTGTCTGTGTTTGCAGACATTTTCATGTCCATGTGGCAGGCATGACTAGAGCCCAGCAAGTCACATGGCTATATTTTGCCACGCCCACAGATTTGGCCATACCCACAGAGCGGTGTGGCCAAAATTTCCCTTATTTTCAGATCCAAAAGTTGACAGGTATGAGCCTATATGCTATGGGAAATTGCTACCACAGGGCACAACCAGAAAGGAAGGAGGTTCTGCATCAGCATCATACAACATTAAGCCAACTTATATGTGCATGTGCATTCAAATGGAGCAGAAAGGGGCTTGGCTTGCACCAACACTATTGATCCAAGGCATCACATGGGATAGGAAAGGGTCTGCCCCCACATTTGATTTGCTCAAGAGTGTCCACATGGAAGAGGTTGGTCCAGGATGTCACATGGAGAGGTGGGAGGAGTTTCACCATGTGGCCAGCATGGAGGCTGCTATGGGAGGAGTTACAAAAGTCCATATATGGTATTTCCCCCAAAACACACTCTTGATTGGATGATATCATCCAGAAGCCCAGCCCAAAGTTTCCTGGTTATTTGTCATCCTTGCAGACAGCTACAGAGAGCAAATTTCCTTAACAAAGAGGTTTCCCGTTTCCTGATGGGCTTAAATGACACCCATTATTCTCTTTGTGACCTCTCCAAACAGCCAGATTGCAGCAATATCTCTGGCTTTAGTGCCTTTTCAATTTGATCTTCTAAGACATGAAGCAAATTCAAAATGTTAGTTTTTACCTTCTAATATAGCAGTTTATAAGGAAGAACCAATGTATATTAGGGTTATTGGATTAACCATCCAGGATCTATTACAAAAGGGCCACGGTGGCTTAGTGGTTAACATGCTGAACTTAATTACCTGCAGGTCAGCAAATTAGCAGTTCGATACTCTTGTACTGCATGATATCATCGGTCCCAGCTCCTGCCAACCTAGCAGTTTTAAAGCAAGAAATTGGAAGTAAATAAATAGGTACCACCTCGGCAGAAAAGGTAACAGCACTCCATGGGCTTCGATGTCACAGGACCATGTAAATGTCTGCAGACACAGACAGTACTGGCTCTGGCTATAAATGAAGAAAAGCACCGAACCCTATTACAAAAATACAATATTTTTCTCCTAGTATATGTTTCTGATAATGACTTTATATTTTATTAAATAGTCCCACTTAAAAGGAACTTTTTACACAGTCAGGACTTTGTCCTACAAAGAGTGTAACAAGAAAAAAGTCAATAATACCTTCATAAATGTGTCAATGTGCAGTATATTAAGCTGCAAGATACCCAGAATCTCAACAATATGGCAAATGATAGCTTTCAAAGTGATTTCAGATGGAAATAATTTAAGACATTGAGACCAGTCTCAGCAATCTCCAGTTTCGTAACAGCACAACATGAATATAGCTGGTAATGTATAATATTTTTTGGGGGGGATAAATACTGTCTTAGCCAAATTATAAAGCAGGCAAAAGAGAAGCGCACTCTCAGTATTGTACATTAAACTTTTCATTACGAAGCCATCAACTGTAACATACTGATTTAAAACAGAAAGCTAGAAGCATTGTCTTATCAAATTATATCCCTTATAGCTCTGGAAGGAGACCAAAGACAGACTGGCAATTGTTGGTCAAATTTTCCTATTTTAGTGCACTTTGTGGGTTCGCCTATTTTTGGCATTTTATACAATTTTGCGGGTTCTTCAGTCCACAAAAAGATCTTAAGGACTGCATACTATTTTCTTTTCACAGCATCTTTTGCTCTTGGCCATCACAATCTATTTTTCCCCTTGTGACTCTGACATCCATTTAAAAAAATGAAAGTACAGGGGGGGGAAACCATTTTATGGATGCCTCATTTTCCAGAAAAATCATTTTCCAGAAGGAAATTCTGGGGAAATCACACCCCGTTTTCCAGAAAAAAATCAACTTATGGAATGGATTTCCCCAGAGTTCCTTCCATGTGAGAGAGTCTAAAATGGCCGCACTGTGCCATTTTAGATTTTAAAATTGCACCCCGCGCCACCCACCCCCGCCGCCGGAAGTCACAAGACATCACTTACCGAGGAGGCAGCAGTGACAACTGTGGCAATTTTGCTGCTTTTTTTCACAGTCCCTGCTGCTTCTACCGACACTGGGACAGTGTGGGGGGCATATCTGCTCCATTCCAGTCTTCGTCCCAGGTCCCTCTGCAGTGCACTTTAGCTGGGAATGAAAATCGGATGAAGACCACTCCGTTCTGGTCTTCATCCAACGCATGTTCCTGGTTAAAGTGCACCGTGTAGGGACCTCAGACAAAGACTGGATTGGAGCGGATATGTCTCCCACACTCTCCCAGTGCCAGTAGAATTGATGGAGGCTGTGAAAGCAGCAGTAGCGGCGGTGGCGGCTCCCCCAACAGCCAGACACACTGCTCAGGAAGCAGCAGCAGCATGGAAGAGGGAGGGAGATTGCTACATCATTCCCTTTGTGCTCTGCTTTTTCCCCTTTTTTATCTTGCACCCCACACCTCGATTGAGGTGCAGAGGTGCAAGATAAAAAAAGGGAAATGCTCTAATAACACCTCCTCTTCTCCACCCCAGCTGCTCACCAGCTGGCGAGATGATTGGGGTGTGGGAAAGGGTTGTGTCTGGCATTTTTTGGTATTTTTTGATATTTTTTATTATTTTTGGTCCCATCGGGACCATTTTTTAATTTATTTTTCAATGCATTCCTATGGAAAATCATGCTTTATTTTATGGAAAAACCAATTTACGGAAAAAGTTATGGAATGGAATTTTTCCATAAAATGAGGTTTTATTGTATTGAAATTTTTATAATGTACTACCTTTCCTATTTTGCATGGGAAATGCCTGACTTCAAATTTAAAATCTCAATTGTTCTTCTTGCTCATTTTCACTTTTCTAGACCAGATGCTGCTTAGATGTGGTTGCTTTCCTTATCCGTGTAACTGCTTTTTCGTCTTTCATATCCATATCAAACTTTGGACTTTGCACTTTCTTAGCTTTGGTGTTGGTCAAATTTAAGTCCTCATTGGCTCATGTTTCTGGCAGTAAACAGCAGAATTAGTAGTGTAACTGCTAATGAGTTTGCAGAATGTAACCATGCTTTCTAATGAGTTCAGGGTCAGACTAGATAAAATGTGTGTTATTATAGAGAACAGGGAGTAACATCTAGTTCTATTCCAGCTATTCCATAACATGGATGATAGAACTGAGTACATTGTAGAATTTTATTCCCTATACTCTGAATGTATCAAATCTTGTCATAGATGAAACAGACTCTTACCCTTCTTACTGGACAAACAGTGTATTAAGGGTATGCATAGCTACAGCTCTGAAGACTGACTCAGCACCTCATCTTAAAAAGATTTGCAAACCATTTGATTTAAATATCCCTTGCCCATCACACTGAAAACCAAAAGAATTAAAAAAAGAACAAACTTCTTTTTAAAAAATTGAGTCACGATCCTTTACTCAGCCATTGATTGGAGCACCACTAATAAAACATGTCCTATGACTGGGATTCTCAGTCATTACTCTTTCCTCCATGCCCCATAGTATTTGATGCAATGTTTTGAGTTTCTATTAAAGTTTCCTTTAACTGTGAAGTAAAAATATAAAGGCACACAGTGACAGAAGTTGGATTGGGGCCGCGGGGCGGCCGTGAGGTCCCGGAGGAGACTGGTCAAGGAACGACACGAGGCAAGATGGAGCGAAGACCAGTGGTTTATTGTGGGTAAAACATCAGCATATATAGGAATAGAAGGCAACGTGTGATAGAATCGTCATCTGACAGAAAAATCATATCACCCATTTACCCGGGTTAATGGGGAATCTCTCTTGGGGAAGTTAATTAACTAGGGCAAACACTGACAGGGGAAATCCATTGTTCGGGGCTTACACCAGGGTAAATATGGCCACTATTTGCACTAGAGCTTGGGCTGATCTGTGAGTCAGTAATTGCCTAATACGTAACGGAGGTTAGCGATTTGCTTCCCTCAGCAGAATCGCCGGTCAGGTCAGATGTGGGTGAATCAATCCTATACCTATTAATCCGCCCCCCAATTTCTGTGCCCGCAGAGCCCACGGACCAGGAGCTTTCTTGACTGAAGTGGCCTCTGCAAGGGGCCGTATTATGCTAATTATGCTAGCGGAACCCGCAGACAGAGGAGAATTGCTACAAGTCTCCAAGAGCCCACCCCTTTCTCATTAGTTGGCACTCACAGTCTCAATAACATAGTCTGAGATAGCTGTAGGAGAAAAAGTTTAAAAACACTTCTTTACTTACAGTTACTTGGAATTACAAATATGTGTATGCTGCTTTCTTTACTGCAGGCATGTTAGCAACCAACCAACTAACCAACCAGATTAACAGCAACAAAAACTGACACCAAATGACAAAGAGGGAAAGAACACAGAGGAGAGAAAGGTGAGAAAGAAAATTGGTTACAGCTAAACAGACCTCACAGCCCAGAAAAATCTCCTAGTCACTCCAAGTACAAGCAGCATGTAAGATTGTTTTTTAAAAAAGCACCAACACTATTTTCATAAGAATGAAACTTTTAAAAGAAGCCATTGTTGGAGTGCCTCCTTTTCTCAAGTCTTAATTGCCAAAGAGACAATCTGTTAGGGTCCAGCTTCTTGGTATTTTGGAGGGAACCAATTTAGCTCAGGATCTTGGTTTCAGCCAAATTGGGTACAGTTCACTAATAGGTATGAAGCAACCAGATCAGCCAACCCAGTCTAACAGCCAATGTATAAACAAATGAAAAACTGCAACCTATTACATATAAATGAGCAGATTAATCCAAAACAATATAAGTAAATTATTTCCAACCTGAGTTAGACTTGCTTATACTCTATCAGCTTGACTGGATTCTAGCTTTTCTGACTGCCAGTAAGAAAATTAAGTTAGGAACCATGTTGAGCATCACATCAATTTTTAATAGAATGGGGAGAAAATATTCGTGATGAAAGAATATATGAGATTTTTTTTAAAGGAGGGCACTCTTTCAGCTTTGACTAAGGAATAGTAGTTTTAGATATTATTTTAACATTATTTTCTCAGCATAGTCTTTGTGATCTGATATAAGTTGAACTTATAAATCTTTGGTTTTAAAAATATTTCATTTCAAAGGCTGAAACATAGTTCACTTAACTATTTACTCTGCCGTAGAAAAAGTCTACTTTAATAACAATACCAGGGCAAGGACTCCATGCCTGATGCGTCGTTTTCATTTGGTTAGCAAATATAAATTGGAAGGGCCTGGAAGGGATACTCTAGGCTGCCCAATAAAAATGTTTTTGCAACTTGGTGCAAATAAAGCAAATAAAGGGTGTAAAATTAAGTCACAGGTGGCAAAATGTACAGATGGTAAGCTATGAAAAAAATGACCCTTTGCTGAATACAAAGGGTTATTTATTCTGAAAGGTTGTCTCTGGCATCATAAAGAGAAGTTATTAATTCTTTTCAACCCATCAAAAAAGTGCTATTGTGATATTTCTTTTCACAATGTTTCTTCTGGCTATTCCTTCCGTGCAATGAATCTCATATTGGGAATGTCATAAGGTGAGCACCTGAAAAATCAAAATGGAAGCCTACCTAAATCAGAAGACATCTGATGATATAATTGGTTAATTGCCATCAATGACAACAGGTCTAGGGGATTATTGTTGTTGTTGTTGTTGTACATTAAGTGCCATCATGTTGCTTCCAATGTAAAGTCCTGCAGACTGGGGGACATGACTTCCCTTTTAGAGTAAATCCATCTCCTATTAGTTCTTCCAAGTATCTTCAGTATTAGAGTTTTAGAGCTTTTTAGGGGTTAAATGTGTATACGTGGGGTGGGAGTATGTTGATAATTTTGTATAGTTGTATTTTGTTTAGGTTTTGTTGGGTTGATAAGTGTTTTTTTCCCTCCCCCTATCTCGTTGTTTTGTGCAGGACAATGACAATAAAGATGTATCTATCTATCTATCTATCTATCTATCTATCTAACATTATTTTTCCCAGTGAGTCTTGTCTTCTCGTGATACGTCCGTTATATGATAGCCTCCATTCATTAAAGTTCAGGCTTAATTTGTCATCATTTTGTCTTTTAGTGAAAATTAAAATCTAGAACACACTATATCTAGAACACACTTAACTTCTCTTTTCAGAGATCTATTGTATCCTTAAAGATCATCCCCAAATCCACATAAATGGAATATTTATTCCCAACTTTCCTCATTATTCAACTCTCCATACATAGTATGCAGAAACACTATCATCTTAATGCTTTTGGCCTTAGTTTCCTATGCGATCCTTACTGCTAAAGATCTTTTCTAGCTCCGTCATAGTTACTTTCAGTACTCAATTTCCTTATTTATTTTTGTTTTCTTAATGTTCAGGTACAATCCTGCTTTAGTACTTTCTTTTTTAACCATGATCAGACATTGTTTCAAAATATTACTGTCTTCCACCAAGAATGCAGTACCATCTCCATATTTTTAGTTATTTCTGTTTCTTTCTCTAATTTTCACTCCTTCTTCACCTGAACTTAATCCAGCTTTCAGCGCAATATAGTCTGCAAACAAATTGATCAGGAAAGGACAGGGCCATAGTCAGGGGGTGGCCAGCAGTTAGCAGTTTGCTTACCCTCCAACTTCTGGCTGCTAATATAATATATCTATATCTATAAACCGAAGACGTACGTTTGTATGTCTGGTATGTGTTGTCTCATCCCCCCGCAACACACACCCCTGACAGGTTCACAGGCATAGCTGTCAAGTATCCCTTATTGGCCAGGAAATCCCCTTATTTTACCCTCTTTCCCGCCGTCATCCCTTATTAATTAGGTTGCAATGCCCTATTGCCACCATTGGAGGGCAGCACAGGATAAGCATAGCTGCCAAGTATCCCGTATTTGCCGGGAAATTTCCCTTATTTCCAAATCCAAAACTTGACAGGTATGTTCACTGGGCCTATCTTGCATGTCCTAGCCGAGGAAGGGGGGGTCCAGAAGCTGCGGGTGAGGCGTAAGCCCCACAAAAAAGGCTCACGAGTTTGTCGTCAGCGCACATGTACACACAAGCACGCATGCATCACCACTGGCCGCCCAACGCTGAAGTGGGTGTGTGCACGCGCACCAGCATGCGTGCATCACATCCAGGCCTCTGGCAGACCCTGATGCAGGTGCATGCATGCACGCCAGCACGCATGCATTACATAAAGGCCTCCAGCAGAGGATGCCGCTCACCACCCGCAGCCGCGGCCATTACCCCTTGCGCACAGCCACACAAGCAACAAGCTCCAAGGTCCGCCTCTTACAACCACTGCCTAGCAAGGTGCCACAGAACAAAACAAGGTGCCACAGAACCGCCATGCAGAACAAAAGACAATGTGGCCGGGGGCCCGGAACATAAGAAACTGCACCCAACCACCCACCCCCCTGAACCCCACCACCTGGGATAAAGTCAGTGCCCCCCCTCCACCGTATCCCCACTCTGGCATGGCTCCCTTTTAAAACAATCTGCAGCTTTTCTGGTTTCACACAGCTGAATGCTCTCTAGAGTGCTTTCCAGATCATCAAATACACATTGGGCTAGCAAGCTTTTATATTTACATTTCGCAAATTAACTTGTTTTTAATTTTTGACTGATTATTTGAGGTAAACACAGACTTCATTTGCAAGAATGATTGTTGAGGGACAGAGCTTTGAAAGAACTGCAAGCCTAAGGGGGAATCTAAATCAGCTATTAATTGTGAAGACATTTGGTAGGATTCTGAATAGTAACTTTATTGGTCAGCCAGTATGTGTAACTATGTGCAGTGTTTTAATAATCTAGTCGCCCAATTTTCTTTATTGTAAGCAGACTATAAATTATGCAAAAAGATATGCCTTAATAAGAAATACATTGAATCGCATATTTCTTTTTGAGGACAGAAAAATATTACATATTTTAGAAACTTCAGAAGAAGAAAAAACCAATTAAATCAGGGGTTCCCAAACTGCAGCCCATGGGCCAGAATGCCCCATGGCACCCTTTCATGCGGCCCACTGCCACATCCGCCACTTCTGCCGCATCTGGAAGTGGAAGCAGATGTGTTTATGTCAGCTGTAAAATGCGCCCACGCACCTGCAGTTGTCGTAAACGCAAAAGTGGGTGCATTTACGACAGCTGTAAATGTGCCCGCTTCCGCTTCCTGGGGGTGTGGTCCAGCTCACTCAGCTGACTGGGGTGTGTGGTCAGGCCAATGGTGTAAAAAGGTTGGACACCCTTGAACTAAGTAGATAGTTATAATGTGGTTTTTTAAAGGAAGAATCTTTTTAAAACTTTGCCTTCTATGTGCCTGCCTGCCTGCCAGCCATTCTGGTCTGTCTATCTGTCCATCCAAGCGTCTTAATAAGAGAAAATGGCTTAAATATATGCACTGTTATAGTGCTTAACAAAAAAAAAATGAGAAATTGAAAGCACACACACATACCTCTAACAATATCAGACATACCTGACAAAGTAGTTTGTTATCTGGCCACCAGAATAGTGAATACACCACATGGCTTACTTAGTATTTTTCACATTTTACAATACTCTTCTAGTCCTTATACATTTCTACTCCTAGATTGTTGTTCTGATTTTTTTTTTATTTGTACATTTCAGTTGCTGTGGCCGTTGGCTTTTATGACACAATAAATCTAAATCTAATCTCCCTCAAAAAGCTCCTTCACGGGGAGCCTATAAATGGTGCTCCAACACTTTTTTTTTTCCTACCTGATGTTTATAGACTATAGCAGTTAACTCTCCCGGGATATGTTGCCCATTTCCTTTGTTTAATACAGTACTCTGAAAGGAAAATCTATGATGACGTTTCTTTGATGAGAATTGAATGCTGCAAAAATGCTATGATAGCACCTGCACACACACACCAAAGAAAACTTGCCCGTGGTGCTTATATTTGCTTCTAACTCATTTTCTTGCCTAAGGCCTCAGCTAACAATGAGTGACTTGCTTGCAGCAATTTAAACTTCTTACAATCCCTGTTACATTTTCAAATACTTTGTATAAAGCCTTGAAAGCAGTGTTGAACTGCTCCAGGTGCCCACAGGTGCCCAGGCACCGGTAGCGGAAATTTCTCCAGGCCATGCCCACTTGGCCAGCCACACCCACCTCCCTACCCCAGGCCATGGCGTAGGGAGGCCAAGCGGGCATGGTCCACAGAGTTAGTCATGCCCACAGCATTAGCCACGCCCATGGTGGGGGTAGTACATTTTTTTGCAGTGCATCACTGCTTGAAAGATGTGGAATGCATGTGTGTGTGTGTGTGTTTACATATTTACTCCTGATCCTCATGACTTCTTCAGGCACTGTATCCGTTATGGATATTGGCTATCATCATGGCAATAGTTTTCCTGTTCTTAACTCCTCGGGAACAGTTATTCCAAGGATATGCCACACGAGTCGCTCAGGTTCTTCAGCCATGAAGTCCATCTACATCCAGGGCCTCTTTCCTTGCAGAGTGAGTTGGAGTAGTCTATACTTTATGTTGTTCCTCATGATATCGCCGAGGTATTGGAGCTTTCTTTGCTTAATGGTCTTAAAACAGTTCTTGTTCTTTATCTATCCTCTGCAACACCTTTACATTAGTCACATGGTCAATCCATTATATCCTTAGCAGCCGTCTGTAGATCCATAGTTCAAAAGCTTTGACTCTCTTTTCAGATGCTTTAGTCAATGCCCAAACTTCAATCCCATACAGCAACACTGGAAATATGTAACATCTCACTATTTGGATCTTTGTAGCGAGAGTTAGATCTCTACTGCATAACAAATGTTGCATTTTAATGAAGATGCACTTGTTTTTTCTATTCGTATTTTAATCTCTACCTTGAGATCCCAATTTTCATTTAACATACTTCCCAAATAGACAATTTTATCCACTCTTTGGATTTGTTGTGCTCCTGCCATTAACTTGCCATGAGTTGGTGTTCATCTTATAACAATATATTTAGTCTTCTTGGTGTTGAAATCCAAAACATATTATGTGCTTGAAGCTCTAACTCGATCCAGCATCAACTGAAGATCTGCAAGGTTTGTGGCCAACATCACTGTGTCATCAGCATATTGGATGTTATTCAGGTATTTCCCATTAATTTTAATGCAATGTTTAAATCTGATAGTACTTCTGAAAAAATACTTTCCAGATATATATTAAACATTGTTGGGGAAAACTCACAGCCTTGTCACACACCTCTGTGATTTTGAACCTGCTCTGTCAGCTGTTCTTCAACTCTGACTCAAGCTGTCTGATTCCAATAAGGGGCCATTCAAGAATTACGTGATTCATTTTTGGGGGGAAATTGACACACACACCCATGTAATCTGACTGTAGTCTTCACTTTGACACACACACACTTTTAAAATTATGTAATCCAGAGTTTTTGTATCGAAACTCTAATTTTTAGAGCGTTTCACTATTGGTGCCTAATGTAGGACGTATCGGTAAGGATTCAATAATCTCAAATCGGATCAAAATTCCCAGAGATCATTTTTAAACCTAAAAATGTGCCATGTTTCAAAACCACAACAGCTCCAAATGGATTATGTAATCTTTGACCTGAATTTTCCGTAATTCAGATGGCAGACACCCCACTCCCTCAAGGATCACGTAATTGTTGAATGGCCCCTAAAGGTTGATGATGATTCTGATATCTTTATCAACTACACCTATTTTCTTCAGTGCTGTGATCATCTTCTCATGCTAGCATCTGTCAAAGGCTTTTTCATAATCTATGAAACATGCAAACATATCACATCTCATGTCTCTACATCTTTGTATTAGGACCTGCATCCTCGTGACAGTAGCTCAATATATCATAGAATTTCCATCCACAGCTTGCTTACTGTCTGAAGCTGGCAATTGGACCTATGTCTCACCACCAAAGGGACATTTGTGACTTAGTGGTTAAGATGCTGAACTTGATGACTGGAAGGTCAGCAGGTCAGCAGCCCAAGACCCAAGTGCTGCATGACAGAGTGAGCTCCCGTCTCTGTCCCAGCTCCTGCCAACCTAGCAAGAAATTGCAAGTAGATAAATAGGTACCACTTTGGTGGGAAGGTAAACAGTGTTCTCTGCACTCTGGTGTCTAGTCATGCTCCAGAGTTGTACCACTGCTGGGTGCCCAACACATGGCACCAATTACTTTTTAATTATATTTTACTATTATAGTGTTAGCAACAGTTCTTTGCTATGACAACTGACTGCTAAACTCTCATAGCACTATAATGGTAAGGAGAGAAGGGAGACTATTTTCAGGCAGTGGGGAATCCTGCAAACTTTGTGGGGCAAGAGGCACAATACACAATATTTACTGAAACATGCATCATACAAAAGAATATGGCAGTTTAGAAATTGTTGCAAAATAATCAACCCCTGTTGAGTGTTTTAAAATAAAATGTATTTCAGCAAGATAGTGCATGCCACAGTTGTGTGTTTTGTATTCCCCGGTATTTGAATCAATTACAAACCTGGCAAAACTAATGCAAATGTAGGACTTTTTGCTAGATGCCCCTTAGTCAACCAGCAAGGCTACACAGAAAGAACCTCCTTGAAGATTGTGGTATTTTTGAACCACAATTAGGCATACCCTGGTAACGGCAAGTTTGTGTTTGCAAGCTAATCATTTCACACTAGGTCAGGCAAAAGAAACTGCAGAATGAACTCACCAAAAAGTGCCTTCATTTTGGCAGTTTCACATCTGGCCTAGGCACAGAAGAAGAAATCAACAGCATGTGTCACAGTACTGTACTCATAAAGGTTTTCATTAGTTTCTTTATTTTAGCTCTTCATTGGTAAAAGTTACCTGGGAATAATGCCAAACTCAATTTGAATGTTTTCAATATATTATTTTTATTTTGCTTCTTCGTTGTTAATCTCCAGTGCAAGACCAATATAAAATGGATTTGTGAAACTGTTAATGGTTCAGCATTAACCATTAACCAATTCATCAACTGAGCAATTAGTATTTCAAAAAGAAGTAAATGAATCTACAGGTCTAATAATTGCTTCCCCTTTTTCAGATGTTTTGATAATATTAATACTGTGTGCCTGTTATTTTTCCATTATATTATGTCATAGCAGAATAGTTAATGCAATGACCTTTTTGGCATCTTTGAAGAGAAGATAGATTATGTTAGGATGAGGGCAAAGAGAAAGATTTCACATGCACAATTTATCCAGATAATCACCACATTTATGATTTAGTATTGCTATTTAGTTTTATCATACTGACTTCTTTGCTGTCTGATGTGACATTTTCCGTACCAGGTCCTCAGAGAGTACTACAAGTGTCAATGAATAGATTTTCTAGTGTTCTGGTGTTGATTTCTTAAGTATCTCAAAAATAAGTCTAAATAAAGCTAATTTAGATCCCTAGGAAAAAAGTAAGAGAACAAAAGGTATATTGAGATCTTTTAAGAAAATTCTCTGCCTAAAAATAGTTGTTTCAGGTTCGAAGACACAATATTAAATCTATGGAACAAGAAGCTCAAACTTTGTAACAAAATTCCTACATCTACTTTTAGAAGGGGGCGGCCAAAAATGAGATGGCTAGATGGTATTGTAGATGCAATGGGCACATAGCTGGGTGGGTTGAGGAGGATGGTGGAGGACAGAGGTGCCTGGAGGGCGGTGGTCCATGGGGTTGCGAAGGGTCGGAATTGACTGTGCGACTGAAGAACAACAAAACTTTAGGCAAAACCATTTGAATTCTTGTATGGATCCCATGAGTTAGTACAAAAAATTAACAGAAAATACATACAGCACTCTACGTAGCACAAACAGGACAATCTTTGCACAAAAGTGTTAATAGACATAAATCAACACAGAGAAACCTGTTTCAAACCATTTCAATCTACCTGGACACACTATCTAAGACCTGAAAGTCTCGATTCTGGAACAGAAAAATTACAGGACCAGGATCCAGAGAGAGACAGCAGAAATCAAATACATCCATCTGTTGGACACCCACCACAAGTGTTTGAATGTTAGCCAGGGGTTTATGGGACATTATCAAATTTGAGACACAGATTGTTATATGCTCCTATATATTTTGTATTTTGTTACATTATACCACCTTCATAATATTCCCTTTCACAGCATGTCTCACAGTATGTGGGATGTGTTCACATAGCAGCACAGAGGTTACATTAATTAGCATTCAATGCCAGTTGCTTGTTTTGTAATTCCACACATTTAAAATTGAATAGGGGACAGTTAGAGCGGAAGGCATTGTGGATGAGTACACTTGGGTGAATGAACCAGCCTCACTCAAAGCCCTAGGGGTGGCCACCATGTCAGAGACTTCTACTGGAAAGCAGTCTTAATTTGCATAGCCTGAAAAGGCAGTCTAGACTTTGTCTTTGAGGACTTCTCTGAGAACCTTCGGCTACCCAAGTGGCACAGCAGCAATTTCAGGTGGGAGAGGCTTGCAAGCATTGAAGAGGAACAGGGCACAACCATTGTAATTGCCAATGATTTCCCCTAAAAGGATGGGGCTGGAAGTATCAAACCTCACAGCAAGACTAATTAAATCCTCATTTGGTTGGAGATTTTTGGTGAAGGAGCAACCAAGTTGGCTGTTCTTAGGCAACCTATATCCTGCTTGACGCTATGAAACCCCCACAGTGAGCTAAGAAAATTCCTGCTCTTTTCCCTGGACCAATTTTTTCCATATATCATCAAAAACATCTGCCATTATTTTTAGCTTGTTATCAGAGTAAATCTGAACCTTCTAAAAGTGAACTTACCATGCAATCGCGCAAAATACCAAATGCAGGTGGCACTGTTGAGGGTCACAGAAGAGATAGAAAAGCAGGTGCCACATGAGCTGTTCTGTTCCTTCTAAATGCAAGAGCAGTAGATAAGTAGCTACCACTTTGGTGGGAAGGTAAACAGTGTTCCATGCACTCTGGTGTCTAATCATGCCTGCCACATGTCCACAGAAACATTTGCAGATGCAGACAGCGCTGGCTCTTTGGCGATAAACAGAGATGAGCACTGAACCCCAGAGTCAGATACGACTGGCATTTCGAGCAAGGGCAACCTTTACCTTTACCTTACCAGCTTGGTTAGGTTTTATATGTGGAATTGCATAATTTGGTCCTTTATCTCCAGCAACAAAACATTTTGCATGAGTGTGCTGCCATTTAAGCTGTCAAAAGGACCACAATGAAACTTCCAGGTTTTAAAGTATTGTTGTTATTCAGTCACACAGTCGATTCCGACCCTTTGCGATCCCATGGACCATTGTCCTCCAGGCACCTCTGTCCTCCACCAACCTCTTCAACCCACCCAGCTCTGTGCCCATTGCGTCTACAATACCATCTAGACATCTCATTTTTGGCCGCCCCCTTCTTCTTTTGCCCTCCATCTTTCACAGCATCAAGGCTTTCTCAAGTGAATCCTCTCTTCTCATTTGATATCCAAAGTACTTTAGCTTTATCTTTACTATTTGACCTTCTAAGGAGCAGTCAGGGTTGATTTCTTCTAAGATAGACCTATTTGTTCTCCTCCCTGTCCAGGGGACTCTCAAAACTCTCCTCCAACACCACATTTCAAAGGCATCTATTCTTCTGCACTCAGCTTTCCTAATGGTCCAGCTCTCACAACCAGGAATACCATTGCTTTGACTATGCGAATTTTTGTTTGCAATGTGCTGTCTCTACTTTTAACTATGTTCCCCAGGTTTCTCATAAAAATATTCGCCCTCCACATCTAGAATCCTGGCTACGGCCCTGTCTGTATATCTCAAACTGTTGATATTTCTCCCAGCAATTTCGGTCCCAACTTGTGATTCGTCCATCCCTGCATTACGCATTATGTGCTCTGTATATAAGTTAAATAAGCAGGGTGACAGTATACTGTTTAAAATATACCATTTCATTTTTATTTCAATGGGGCTACATTTATGATCATGATTATTTTTCCTAAGTAGTTGACTGAAACACATTATATTTTACAAAAGGGGCTTGTAACATTAAGAAAATATCACAGCTGTAGCTTTGAATCAGGCCCTAAATCAGGAGAAATCCTGCAAGATATTGTATCGCTAGTTTTTAAATAATTTCATATCCGTCAGAAAAATGAAACCAGATTAAAACTGAGAGGCCATTATATGTCACTGAATGAAAATGCATTATCTAGGATATTTCTTAAAAATAAAGCTGTTTCATTACATTAAGTTGTCAGATCATCATATTATTATGAAACTATAATGCTCATCATCTCCACCGGAGACAATTTAGTTGTTAATGAGCAATAAAGTGAATCATTCAGAAAAACTTCTTATCCTTATATCTTGGTCATTTAACTGCAAGAGTTGGTACAATGCAAATTAAAGTAGCACACTTGTGGTTCCTGTTACCTCAGTGCAGCTATTCAACTTAACTATCACAACACTACTACTTGCAACATAAATATATTTTCTCTAATTCAAGGGTTCCCAAATTTTTCAGCTTCCCACTTCTATTTCAATTTTTGAGAAACCTTCTCTTCTCTCTGCCACTCTTTAACCACAGCACAGCCTCCTCTTAACAAAAAAAAATCAATTTGTAGTTTAAAATTTAAAATAAACACAAAAACTCCACACAAGTTAGTTTAAATTAAAATTAAGTACAACTTTGCCTTCTTCAGGAATTCTAAATTCTAAAAACAGAACCTACCACAGAAATTTGTTTAAGCTGATAAACATGTTTTCTTTATGAAAACCTAAATATCATGCCCTCCTTGGCATTTGCTCAAACCCATATGGGAACACACTGCCTAGTTTGGGTACCGTCTTCTAATTCCAAGAGTTTCCACAAGCATTAATAGATTAGTGTCCCAGAGTTTACACAAGATGGCGGAGTGGGGTCAACAATGCACAGATTTCATTGGGCATGTTGTCTGTCTGGGCATTTACCCAAACAGTAAGCTCTGCTTAGATACCCCTTGCATTCCACTAGAACATTCAAGTATTGTAGTAAAGTACAGTATGCTTATTACAGTAATGAATAGTTACTACAAGATTGTCCATGCCTCTTCTAATTTACAGAGGAAGAAATTTTATCCTTTCACTGGGTCTCACAAGACAATCCTCTGTTTGCAATTCTTCTCAGTTTGAATGTCTATCTATGTCAAATCCACTTTAAAGATTAAAAATCACATAAGAAGGAAAAACAAGGTGGACCCTTGAATTTAGGTAAAGGTTGCCTTTAGGACTGCAGTGGCTCAAGTGGCTAAGACACTGACTGAGAGGTGGAAGGTCAGCAGTTCGATTCCCGAATAGTGCTGGACAGAATGATCTCCCGTCTTTGTCCCAGCTCCTGCCAACCTAGCAGTTCGAAAGTAAGAAATTGCAAGTAGATAAATAGGGACCACTTTGGTCCCGGTGTTCTCCGGTGTCTAGTCATGCCTGCCACATGACCACGGAAATGTCTGTAGAAGCAGACAGCACTGGCTCTTCGGCTTTGAAACAGAGATAAGCACTGAATCCTAGAGTCAGATACAACTGGCTTTTGAGCAAGGGAAACCTTTAAAGATTGCCCTTGATTGAAAGCCTGTCATATCCAACTCTAGGGTTCAAGCCTCACCTCTATTTAGAGCCGAACAGCCAGGGCTGTCTGCGTCTGCAGATGTTTCAGTGGACATGACTAGACACTAGATTCGGCATAACGCTGTTTACCTTCCTACCAAAGTGGTAGCTATTTATCTACTTACAATTTCTTGCTTTCGAACTGCTAGTTGGCAAGAAGTAGGACAGAGATGGAAGCTCACTCTGTTATGCAGCACTCGGGTCTGGAACTGCTGATTTGCCAACCTTCCAGTCATCAAGTTCAGCATTTTAACCACTAAGTCACCGCATTCCCTTGAATTTACCCACAACCTATTTGTTGCCTACAAACCTGTACAGCAGGTAATCATACCTGATCACAGTTGTTGGCCACCCCTGTGTAGAGGGTATCCCAGTACAGCAAGAACACCCCCTCAAGTGAGTACCTCTTGTCTCTCCTCCAAACAATTTATCATTCTTTTTCCAGTATAGTGCTATGTCAGATACGCATTGCAGTCTCACAAAGTGTTCTATCATTTTAGCATTATGCCACTGGCCAACATTTTTGTAAAAGCCAGGAAGAAGGTGGTTTTAATGACATAGGAGAGTGGTGACTTATGAACTGTGGTGATCTGAGGCATAGTGGTGGGCTGTTGCTCCCAAAATTGCCCAGGATAATTAAATATTCAATGTGAACACCAACAGTGATGTGACTGCCATAAGAAACTTTAAATTAACTTGGAACAGACCCCCTGTCTAGTTGCATCCTTTGCTTGTCAGAGGTAAAAAATAAAGATCAGGAGAAGCATTTTAAAAAGTTTTCTTGTCTAGTTAGAAAGTTGGGTTTGCAGTCCAATCAGTGTTTAGTGCAGATTGGACACTGCCTGTTGAGGAAATTCTCTGACAAAATAAAACTGACATCAAGGCTTTGGTTCATAAGTAAAGATAAATTCTGTTTTGACTCCTTGGTTTGAAGCCAGCAAATGAAATGTCTTATCTTTGCCTAGTAACAAACATCAACTAGCTTCTGAAATAAGTCCACCAATATCAATTAGTGTTCCAGAAAATATTTCCTTTCTACTTTGTTGCCAGTGGGAATCAGAATGAGTTTGATGACATTCTTTAATTACTCTATGCACCATATCATGTAAACGTAAAAGTCACCCTTGCTCAAAAGCCAGTTGTATCCGACTCAAGGGTTCAGTGCTCATCATATGGTAATAAATGCTTGCCTGTAGATAATTGCACTAAATCCTCCTGGAACTGGCAAAACAAGTCCTCAGATCCAACCAATAAAAAGTACATTTTACCCAAGGAAAGGTAGCGATACATAGTCACCTCATAAGATTTTGCTACCTGGGGTAAAAAAGAAAATGGTGTCCCTTTTCTATTGTACAGACAGAAGACCTGTGGATTAAAGCACTGCAGTGGCTCAAGTGGCTAAGACGCTGACTGGGAGGCAGAAGGTCAGCGGTTCGATTCCCGAGTACTGCAGGACGGAATGAGCCTACATGTCCCAGCTCCTGCCAACCTAGCACTTTGAAAGCAAGACATTGCAAGTAGATAAACAGGGACCACTTCGGTGGGAAGGTAACAGCGTTCCGTGCCCTCTGGTGTCAAGTCATGCCTTCCACATGACCACGGAAATGTCTGCAAAAGCAGACAAAGCTGGCTCTTCGGCTTTGAAACAGAGATGATCACTGCACCCTAGAGTCGGATACGACTGGCTTTCGAGCAAGGGAAACCTTTACCTTTACTTACACAACATTGACAGTGGGGTAGAATTCTCTACCATGCCTAAGAGCAGCAGTCAGATTTAGGGAGTGGAGGGAACTTACTTTTTAATAGTCATTGCCCCACCCAGCCCTGTGTAAAGAGACAGACACATGTATTTTTGGTTAAAAAATTGGGCGACTTTATTAACGTAAACTGCATTAAAAACTTGTAACTGGTTAACTGCTCTGTAGAAGGCCAAAGTAGCACCGGTAAGTCCCTACTGTTGTTAACTTTTCTCAATCCAATTAAATGCTTGATTAAATGCTTAATTATACTCTTACTTTAATTCCAAATTAGTTTATCCCCGTTCAGAAGTCTCTTTGGGCACTCCTGCTTCTGAACAGAATCCGGACGAACTATGTAAGAGGCTGCAAGCTGCCGAGCTTTGCAGGCTCTTGTTCATGGTCCGCATTTGCTTGGCCCACCACATTATAACTCTTATGTGTGAATCATATCGGCCAAACAAATGTGTTCCTTCCGGTTCTTAGGGATCAATTGGGTACCTTACCAGTGCTAACTGCCCAAGTGGCCAAACATGGAGCCTCCTATCTCAACCATTCACAGCATTGTGGGATGGGCAAAAACAACGAGAACCCAAGGGCCAATCAAGGGCCACGTAAAAATTCCCATCCGGCCCCGAAGTGACCAAAAGATGTCACACTGCAGCTGCAGAGAGGGAGGGTGGGCAAACGCGCCCAGAGTCCAGTCGAAATCGAAAGGAGGCGAGCCCGGGCACACCAGCTCCCCCTTTTAAGGGATCGCTCTGCCACACCCCCAGGGCTCGTCCCCGTCCATCCAAAGCGTGCACCCCCAGCAATTACCAGCAGTGCACGCCCATTGCCCCACCCAGCCCTGAGTAAAGAAACGGACACATGGTTTTTGGGTTGAAAAATTGGGCCACTTTATTAACGTAAACTGCATTCAAAACTTGTAACTGGTCAACCGCTCTGTGGAAGGCCAAAGTAGACAAACACACACACAGGCGAAGTCCAGACTTCTCTTTTTTTTAATCTGAATTTCACAGGACCAATTTTCTTCCACATACCTCTGAGTCTTCTGGAATCCCTTGGAATAGGTAACTATCATCATTTCTTTCAATTTCTAGAGCAAAGATTGCTAAAGAGCTTGGAGCAGAGTAAACTCTAACTAGAGATCTGGTGGAAGATTAAAGAGAAATGTACTGTTTCTATAAAGGGCTAACTGTCTCATTTTGCATGGTTTAACATCATTTAACATTTTAATTCAAATGGTATATGTTACATTTTTCATTTACTCACTATAACTGTGCTCTACTCATCCTTTAGTTTAACTCTGATTTTTTTTACATTATACCTGTGTTTCGTGGATCTTGCCCTTAATTTATCTGCTGTGAATTGAATACATTTTCAGATTAATTGCACCAGTAAAGAGCCTAATCTGTGGTTGCATGATGATTTGCGCCCAAGAGAAACACTGAAACTCATTTTCACAGTCGGTATGTCAGTAACACTGATGAGGTTGATCCACTCTGTTTGGAGCTAACAATTGCTTTTAGCTCTAGATCGGGGTGGCCAACCTATGGCCCACAGGCCAGCCTCAGCCCATGGCACCATTTCATGTGGCCCACCACCACCGGAAGCAGAAGCAGACACATTTATGGCAGCCAGAAAATGCGCCCGCACATGCATAAACATGCCTGCGCCTGCCATAAATGCTGTCATAAATACACCCATTGATGTCATAAATTCATTTTACAGCAGCATTTATGGTGGGAGGAACCACGTGATCAGCCCGTTCAGCTGTCCAGGGGGTGTAGTCAGGCCCATGGTGCAAAATGGTCGGGAACCCATGCTCTAGATACACAGGTAGATGCCACCAGTACACGCATTAATTGGCAGAAGTGTCAAACACAAAAACCAGAGTAGGCTGTATAGTTAGCACAGGATGTGGTTACACACCTGAGAAGCAAAACATTTGTGTTGAAGTTGATACTGGTGGCATCAATTCAACTTTACTCGTTCACACAATACATATGTAATCTCATATTCGATTCCACTAATGTGAGCTATCTGAAATGGTTTAGAGGGTTTTTTTATTTTAAACTAAGATTTGTGTCTCATTTTGGGGGGAATGCCGCACTTGCTTGAAAGCCAGTTGTATCTGACTCTAGGGTGCAGTGCTCATCTCTGTTTATAGCCAAAGAACCAGCACTGTTTGCATCTCCAGACGTTTCTGTGGACACGAGGCAGGAATAACTAGACACCAAAGTGCATGGAGTGCTGTTTACCTTCCCACCAAAGTAGTATCTATTTATCTGCTTGCAACTGCTAGTTTGGCAGGAGCTGGGACAGGGACGGAAGCTCACTACATCATGCAGCACTCAGGTCTTGAACTGCAAACCTGCCGACCTTCCAGTCGTGAAATTCAGCATCTTAACCACTAAGCCACCGAAACATCAACCTTTAATGTGTCTCATTAAATTGTAACAATTATGTGGGCATGCCCTGGTGAATCAGTGTATATTTTCCCTCAATATACATTATTTAAAAATTCATTTATCAATGGACTCATTCATGTTTCAACACCAGGGGGCGAATGTGAATATGTCCATGTACCTTTAAAACTGCTTCTCACTGCAAGGGAAAGATGAGAATCAAAAGCACAATGAATTCAAAATCAGATTAAATAGAAACTATTTGCAACACAGTGTAGTTGTGTGGATCGGTATACAGCTGCAAAAATAAAGCAATTTAGAAAATTTCATCATAATCACAAACATTAATTTGTGTGCCAAGTAACCATAAGTCAATTTTTAAAAGTAAATATAATAGTTTTGTGTCAGAAATTATTCTGGGTTGAAAGGATTTTTGCTGAAGAAACTCCACTCAGGGGATGCCCAAATGAGGCTCCTTTCATGTTCCCAAGATCTTTTTCCCACCAAAGTGGTCCCTATTTATCTACTTGCAATGTCTTACTTTCCAACTGCTAGGTTGGCAGGAGCTGGGACAGAGAAGGGTGCTCAATCCATTATGCAGTACCCAGATCTCGAACTGCCGACTTGCCAGACTCCCAGCTAACAAGACAAGTTTCTTAAAAGGGTAGAGCTGCAGTGGGTTGGTGGTTAAGAAGTTTCTCCAGCAAAAAATCCTTTCAACCCAGAATAATTTCTGACATAAAATTGTTGTTCTTAATTTTTTAAAAAACATACAGGTTTCAAAATCATGCTTTTTAGTAATCTAATCGCAGCCACAGTTGACATTCCCTCCAGCACTTGGAGATTTTCTTGAAGAAGTGTGAAAATTTCTTCAGGTTTTCCAGGATATTGCGCATAATACTACCTCCAAGTATCTATAGCCACGGGAGCATAGCTTCTATTTGATTGCCCTAAAGCAGGAGTTCTCAACCTTTTTAAGCCGGGGGCCGGTTCACACTCCCTCAGACACCTTTGGGGGCTGGGCAGCCATTTTGCCCTTCCTCCACCACGTGGCACTTTCTGGTGTGGTGGAGGCAGTGGGGGGCCCCACATGAAATGGTGCTGTTGGCCGCATCCGGCCCACAGGACACAGGTTGAGAAAACCTGCCCTAAAGCCTGGTTTATCTCATTTGTAGAATATACCTGGCAAGATAGATTTAGGCTAGGACCACCCCATAAGGTATTTTACATTGTACAGAATAATGTAGAAGACTGGTACAGGGATATTAGATTCAACAACCTTTTGCTCTGTTTCATTTTGGCTCCCAAAATGATGAACAAACATTCATTAATAAATGGACATACTGTACTGTATGCTTAGCTTTCTATTCACATATGAATCAAATTAATTAGTATTTTAGTTTCACCATGTGAAATAAGGATACTTCATCTCCCTTCCCCATGTCTGCAAAAAATATCCGAATAAAGTTTGGATAGTGATGGTTAGTGATAGGTCTTGGAGGTGTCTTTTCTATGAATTAGCTTTTATGATCCTGCTGTATCATTCAATCCAGCCCGTGTTTCTCAATTTGCAAACGTCTGCCATAATACGTCCAAGAAGCTGCAGGGATCAAACTGTCAAGATCAAACTGAAACAGCATGAGGTTTTATGAATATTCTTCTGGACATTATCATCACGATACAGAAGCTTACAGCTGGGCTTCGGCCAAGATGTGAAGGATACAGCAATGACATCTGTGTGTCAGAGTATGTTAGCTGCACAGCTATGACTAGACACAGCTTGAAACTCTATTTATTAAAAAAAGGAACAAACTGCATTACTCATCAGTCTTCAGTAGGCAGTTTTATCATCATAGTCACACTCACAAAACTAATTCTATGCACTGTGTGTCATTGCCAGTTTGCCCTGTCTTCACTAAACGTAAAGGTAAAGGTCACCCTTACTCGAAATCCAGTCGTATCCAACTCTAGGGTTCAGTGCTCATCTCTGTTTCAAAGCCGAAGAGCCAGCGCTGTCTACATCTGCAAATATTTCTGTAGTCATGTGGCAGGCATGACTAGACACCGGAGTGCACGGAAAGCTGCTTACCTTCCCACCGAAGTGGTACCTACTTGCAATTTCTTGCTTTCAAACTATTAGGTTGGCAGGAGCTGGGACAAAGACGGAAGCTTATTCTGTCCTGCAGTATTCAGGGATCGAACTGCTGACCTTCTGCCTCCCAGTCAGCGTCTTAGCCACTTGAGCCGCTGCAGTCCCTGTCCTCACTAGCAGCCACAAAATTGCAAGTACAGTGGGACCTTGGTTAACAAATGGCTCAGTCAACATAAAACTCGCATAACAAAAGGAAATCCATAGAAAATAGTGGCTCAGTGTATGGAATTTTTTTCAGAATGAATTAATTGGTTTTCAATGCATTCCTATGGGAAACTGCATTTCAGTTAATGTATTTTGGTTTTCAATGCATTCCTTTGGAAAATTGTATTCAACACACACTTATCGGAAATTCAGTTAAAGTAATTTTCGCTGTAAGAAACATCCCGTAGAACACATTAATTACGTTAACCGAGGTTCCACTATAAATAGTAACTGGTGCCCTCTGGAGATCAATTCCAATACTGTATCTTGAAAATACACAAGCTAAGACAAAATAATATGTCCCTTTCCACTTAGAATTGCTAAGGGGATGGAATAAAATTTAAAAAGTCTTTTCAAAATTGCTCTAAAAATGCCATGGAGTGCCTTTTGAAAACAACACTTGAAAACAATTAGAAATGTTATTTGGCATTTTTTTCTAAATAAAACACTTCTCATTCCTCTCCTCCCAAAGTTCCTGAGGCACTTGTGGAATCCCTTTCTTCTTTTTTGGAAGATATCCTTTAGCTTCAAGACTGGAATGGGAAGCCTTTAATGACAGAAATCTCTCACCAGTGGGATGACTTCAAGGTGCTGTAGAAGTCTTTATTGTCCTTCCTGCAACAGTCTAACACAGCGGTGGCGAACCTATGGCACATGTGCCAGAGGTGGCATTCAGAGCTCTCTCTGTGGGCACCCATGTAGTCACCCCAGCACAGAGTTTGCCCCGCCCCTCTGCCCAGCAGCCCAATGGGAGCGCTTCCTCCCTCCCCAGCACAGAGTTCACCCTGCCCCTCTGCCCAGCAGCCCAATGGGAGCACTTCCTCCCTCCTCCAACACAAAGTTTGCCCCACCCCTCTGCCCAGCAGCCCGATGGGAGCGTTTATTTCCTCCCTATTGCTCTGTTGGCACTTTGCGATAAATAAGTGTTTCTTTGGGTTGCAGTTTGGGCACTCGGTCTCTAAAAGGTTCACCATCACTGGTCTAACATTACGAGTCCATCCCTTAGAGCTTAGAGGTAAACAAATCATAGAAGCATTTCCCGAAGTTAATCTCTTGGAGAAAAAAGACATATGTGCCACAAGATTGGTTTTTTTTTTCAAATGTTAAGGACACACACACACACACACACACACACAATCTTAAAACCTTGCTGTGTTCAGTAACAAAACTTTGTGGTTTTGCATGTGTTTTTTTTGTCCCCTTATGAAGGCATATTTTATTTTACTTTCACTTTGATCTGGGAGAGTGGAGTTTGGCACAATGGTGCTTCTAATTAGATTAGTTGTGTTATACAGTATTGTTTTATGCCTTCCAGTAAGAACTGATTTACAGTGACCTTAACAGGACCTTCAAGGTAAATGAGCTATTTAACGAGTGGTTTTGCCAATTCCACATTCCTGGTGAGTTTTCATGGCTGAGCAGAGCTCCAACTCAGGCCTCCTAAGTCTATTCACTAAATCAAATAGGGTATGACTTTTATTAAATATAATTAGATAATCCCACATAAAACCAGTGGCAGCACTAGAAGAAAAGCAGACCCATCGTTGGTAAGCCAAAGTGGCTTAGAAACTCTCTTGCAACAGTCAGAATGTATACAATTGCTCCAATGGGGAAAGGCTTCAGTAAATATGCTAGCAATAGTGGTAGTTGGTCCCACAGTGTCACCCCAATTCTGAAAATTACCTTTTTATTTTTTTATACTTTTATTTCCAATAAAGATACTTCTCTATTTTTATTTCCCATCCACTTTAAGGTTAGGCTTCCATACGCACAACGGACCACACTAACACGCACCCATTCACAACACTTTGCAGAGAAATAACTGCAAAGATCAATTTTAACCATTTTTCAAAGGACCACAATTGCAATCCTTTAAGCTCCACAAAGGCCATTCAATTGATGGCGGTAGACCTAGGCTCTGCTCTGGAAGCGGAGTTTCGATCAAAGAGCCTATGCAATTGCATTTGGAAGTAGACCGGGAGAACTATTCTTCATTCAACCACATGGTGGTAGACCCAGCCTCGCTCGAGAAGCGAGGCCGGGGACGAAGCACATATGCCAGTTTGAGGGAAGTAGATGGCCCCAGTTAAAAGAAGCCACAGTCGTCTGGGCCTCAATAGCAAATGGGATTTTTTTAAACCAAAGTAAATTTTCTTTAAAATGATTTAAAAGTAATTGTGGTTTCAATTAAAATGCAGTTTTCCCCTCTTTGGAGCCACGCTTGGCCATAGGCGTGGCATACTTGACTCTTTAATCCTTGATTGATCTTTAATTAGCGGTTGCAATTAAATGTTCCAAAAATCATTAAAAAAATATTGTAAAATCATTCTAACATGTTCTATTTTGTATTTTCAAAGCAGGAAACTTCCACAATATTTTCTTTAAACTTGAGCCTGCCTCGGTAGACCCAAGAGGCTTACCGTGTTCCAACGGAAACATTCAATTAACACCTGATGCCCAGAGGGCCACACTCCTCTAAACTTCCTGAAAGTCAGCAGTAAAAACTACAGTCTTGATTGCTTTAAGGATTATTCTTTTGCCTGTGATTCTCCCATCTTTGTTTCTGGAGTCTGTAATTACCATATGTACATAATGCGGGTTAGTTTCTGCCTGGAGACAGGATGAGATTACAATATTTGAGTGGGAAATGCCAAGAAATTCATGAAGTGAAGTTCCATCGATGCTGACTGGTCAGTCAAACCTCACGCCTCGGACCTGCAACGTTTATGATTGGTTCCTGTCTTCAAACCAAATATGTTCATTGGGGGCACGCTCAACAACTTCACTCTGCTATTGGTTACTGTATTGACTTGTCTCCACCTAATCCCCCAACCTCCTCCCTCTATTCTTTCCTGGAACTTATAATCTTTTTACCAAATACCACTATTTACATAAAAACTTACTATTGTAACTCAAAATTGACTTATTTATCTATGAAATAACAGCCTGCTGATAGGTTATTGTTTCTTTGTAAATACTTTATTGTAACAGTAGATGGATGATATGATTAGTATGTATTTGTAGAACTGTATAAAAGGACTCCACGATGTCAGGACTCCAGCTCTCTCTGAACAAATTACTTAGGGAAGCTCATGGGTAGATTTTTGTAGTGGGAAAAGGTTGCAAACTGTCTTTGACCAGCAGCAGGCCACTGTTGATTAAATGCATATTCAATAAACCTTCTTATTTTTGCCTGAAATCTAAGTGGTATACCAAACATTTACCCCAATCCTGTTTAGCCCATTTCAGCCTGCTCAAAAAGACAAAAACTAGAAAGTGGATTTAGGATTGCAGTTTAAATCCCATTTAATTCAAAGGGACTTACTTGAATAAATGTGCTTAACCCTTAGGACAGGCTGTTTTAGGCCCACAGAGACACATTTTTTGCAAAATCTGCAGAAGTAGATGTATAAAACATCTATGATATTGGTCATTCACAGTGGTGAAAGCATTGTTCATAACTTTAAGCCACTTGCAGTATATAGGGTTTCTGATAAATCTATCAGACCTTCTTGTCCCAGGCCAACCAATGCTACATATTGGAACAAAGAATGTGTGTTCACTCTTTTGACAAATTGTGGTGCAGCAAAACATAAGTAACATACTCTAGTTGTCAGCAGGTTGATTTCATTCGAGGTACAGTAAAGAGCTTTTTCCCCTTGAAGGTTTGAGGACAGTAGAATTCACAGGAGTCAAGAAATACTTTGCAATGCAGGAAAGCTATGTTTTATCATGTCTGACTTTGCACTTGATACTTTGTGTTTGATTCTGTGCATAGAAATGTCTTCTTTTGAGATTGGAAATATAATAATAATTTTGTGTCAGAAATTATTCTGGGTTGAAAGGATTTTTGCTGGAGAAACTCCGCTCAGGGGACGCCCAAATGAGGCTCCTTTCATGTCCCCAAGAGCTGGGACAGAAACGGGTGCTCAATCTGTCATGTTGTACCCGGGTCACGAACTGTTGATTTGCCGGCCTTCCAGCTAACAAGGCGAGCTTCTTAACCACTAAGCCACCGCAGCCCCACATTGGATATATTATATATCTCCTTTGCTCAAAAGCCAGTCATGCCCGACTCTAGGGTGTGGTGCATATTTCCGTTTACAGCAAAAGAGCCAGTACTGTCTTCATTTGCAGTTGTTTCTGTGGTCATGTGACAGACTCTGGGGCGCACGGAATGCTGTTACCTTTCCTGCTGAAGTAGTACCTATATATCTACTTACTTTCAAATTGCTAGGTTGGCAGGACCTGGGGACAGAGACTGGAGATCACTTTGTTGTGCAGCACTCTGGTCTCAAACTGCTGACCTGCCAAACTTCCGGTCGTCAGGTTCAGTGTCTTAACCACTAAGCTGCTGCAGTCCATCATGGAGATATTATACCCTGTGATAAATATGGTCTTCATCAGTCTCAGAAAATACCATATAACAGCCCTCAATGCCAAGCAAACCTATCTCTCCTAGGATATTATGTCACTCTTTAATATCCACCACCTGGCAGATAATTATAATCTTGGGGCTATTCTTCTATTCGTATTATATTTTAATAGGCAAAAAAACCCACAAACCTGCTTCAATAACATTTAAATAAGGCAGTCTCCAAAAGCTAGGTCCTTGATGAAAATGTTAGATATCGTTTTACAAGAAAAAATACTGGATTTGGTTTTGGATTCACACAAAGGTAATAAACTCTCATTGATGTTTCAAAGGATTTTATGAGCCTGAGCATCTATTACGTTGATGATGACTGGGAAAAGCAGCATAGATAGAAGGTGTTCCTTTGCCATACAGAAATTAAAGTGCATTATTTTCTCTTCATTGCACTGATGCACCTGACAGCTACATTTGACACCTGTTCAGCAGCGCGTCCCATTCCTTTTGTTAATCCCATAGAAAACAGCAACCTTCTCTGGTCCTTCTCCCCACCACAGGAGGCTCTGAGAGCAATTTAAGGTGAATGGAATGCAATTTTCAGTATTTTTTTGTATAATACTTTCGGGAAAGTAATTTATATAATGAGTTTTGTTCAAATCATAAAAGTATGAACACGCGATATATGTATACAGCTGAAGTTCTTTTCTTTGGATTTCAACTAATGAGACCTCATCCAATACAGTAGTTAGCATATTTTGGAAGGGGAGAAAAAAACACTGCACAATTTTCTATTAAAGTGGGAAAGTGAAGTGGGAAGGAGACAGCATCGTTTCAGCTAGGATAGTACTACATTTATATAAAAACCATTCTGACATCTTCCAACTGGAGGCATCCATCAATTATGCCCTATTGGCTTTGTATACCCAATGTCTCAAACTCAAAAAATGTTAAGATGAATCAACTATGCAGTAAATCACATTTCCCTCTGCATACTTTGGGGTTTTTGTGATAAAATTAATTATCTGTTGGAAAAAGAGGAATAAATAATGCACTGCCTCCCCCAAAATAAAGGGAGGTCAACTAGTTCCTGGTGGTGTCAAATTCCGGAATAGTAAAGGTAAAAGTTTCCCTTTCTTGAAAGCCAGTAGTATTCGACTCTAGGGTTTAGTGCTCATCTCGGTTTCAAAGCCGAAAAGCCCATGCTGTCTGCTTCTGCAGACATTTCCATGGTTATGTGGCAAGCATGACTAGACACGAGCGCATGGAATGCTGTTACCTTCCCACCAAAGTGGTCCCTATTAATCTACTTGCAATTTCTTGCTTTCGAACTGATAGGTTGGCAGGAGCTGGGACAAAGGTGGGAGCTCATTCCGTCCTGCAGTACTTGGGAATCGAACTGCTGACCTTCTGTCTCCCAGTCAGAATGGCAATTTCTACATGACAACACATCACCCTGCTGATACTTCATGGACAAGTTTGTACACAATGGCTATCCATTTGTTTTTGTTTTTTGTTGAATTCTGACTTAATATTATGTCGAAACCCATTGCTGCAAATATAAACGTCTGGTTAGTATGTCACAAACTACAGCTCGAAGCCATCATCTTTACAGACTTTCAAAGATGACTTGTCATTACATCTGAATACAGAATCATGGCTTGGAGCTGTCTTGTTTTGTCAGCTGGCTATGATAAAACAGGAGCTCAGAAAAAGAACAGCAGAGAAACAGGTAAAAATGAGAGTGGAGAGGCAAGTGGTCTGATTATTTGAGCCACAATCTGGCGTACCCTGGACAATGACAACCTTGTTGTGCTGGCTAATCTTTCTCACACTAGGTCAGGTGAAAGAAACTACGGAATGAATTCACCACACAATGGCTTCATTTTGGAAGTTTCATGTCTGGCTTAGACACGGAAGAAGAATATAAATCGTGGCTAAGTGTGATGTTCAGACATATCACTGCATGTAAAACATTTGTCTTGAATGTGCTATGCAGGCACATTCCATTTTATACTATCATAGCAATGCATATAGCGTATACCATATGTTAACCAGTAAATAAATTGAATACTAATGAAGCAACCCAATGTATGCATAAGAATTCAAGGAGTTCCCCATGTGTATTGGGGGAAAATCACTCCCCTTAGAATGCTCACTCATACTTCATTCCACATATTCTTACTACTGATATAAAGTCTAATTTAGGTATCTCCTCATCAATCACTCTTCCCTAGTAAACCAATCATTCTGCAACACCACCACCCCATTAATCAGATGTCATTTGTCTTCCATCTTTTGTTCTAATCTCCATTCCTAAATTCTATAAGGAAGAAAAGACAAAACATGCAGTCACTTCTGTTGGTAGTCTGGAAAATTTCAAACTGCCTCTTTCCTTTCCTGACAGTTAAAATTTAGTCACAAATTAGCTAGCAATGTGTTGCTCTTTTATGACACATAATACTTGCTGCAAGACTGAGGCAGCTGCCTCACTTGCCTAATTTGGGACCAGGTTTAACGAAATGTCTGAAAGCCCCTAAAACTGGAGGTAACCTCAGTTCTCAGCCATAAAAGCATCCAGTCTAGGCAAAGAGTGGGGCAAAGACTCAAATCATCCCCTTCGATGGCTGATCTTTTGTTTTCCTTATACTTTATCACATTTGTTATGTTCCTGTATCAGATTTCTGACTTCGTAAATACATATATACAAGTAGATATTCATGCAGATATTCAGATGTGATCAGGTGTGTGTTTAGGGTAGTATGGCATGATGGGTAATGAGGAAAAATGAGCCAGAATATTTGGAAGGAGTTTGGAAAACTTTCCCTAACTTGTTGGATATGCATATCTGAAAAATTAGGGAGGAGGCATCCCAAATAATTAGATGCTGGACCACATTTGGCTTCATTTTGTGTGTCTGGTGGAAAAAATCCTCAGGGAAGACATGAGCACCTATTATTAGACAATCATATGCAGAAGCGTCTTTGACACATTCAGCCTGCCAACACATTTCAATCTCAGGGGGAGCCTAAATGGAAAACCTCTGCCTTGTGCATTGGCAGATGTTCATAAAGAGAGGATAGAGTGATGGAAGGCAAACGATATGGAGACCCAAGGGCAGTAAGAAATCAAAGTGGCTTAATCTTCTATTTCCTCTCCATAATATGAGTCGCTCTACATTGATATAGTCCTCTTGCCTCTGAGCTGTTATCTGCCACTTCAAGGAAGAACCAGAACACTGAGCTTTGAATTAGACAGATCCTACATTTCTTTTCTGCTAAACTTTGTCCTCTAAATAGGGGACTTCTGTCGTTCTGGCAAACCAAGAAATCTCAAATTTTCCTGAACTCACACATGTGAGTTAAAGTTAAAGTAACTTTTCCCATTCCTCCTTACTTATGAAACTCACAACTACCAGCCACCAAGACATCCTACAATAAGGTGTGCATACTTCTTCTTCTTCTTGTTGTTGTTGTTGTTCAGTTACACAGTCGAGTCCGACCCTTTGCAACCCCATGGACTACTGCACACCAGGCTCCTGTGTCCTCTGTCATTCTCTGCAGCCCCCACAGATCTACACCCATTGTGTCAATGAGGCCATCCAGGCACCTCATCCTCTGCTGCCCCCTTCTCCTTTTACCTTCAATCTTTCCTAGCATCAGGGCCTTCTCCAGTGAGTCCTCTCTTCTCATTTGGTGGCCAAAGTACTTGAGCTTCATCTTCAGCACTTGTCCTTCTAATGAGCAATCAAGATTGATTTCCTTCAGGATTGACTGATCTGATTTCCTTGAGGTCCAGGGTACTCTCAAGAGTCTCCTCCAGCACCACAGTTGAAAGGCATCTATTCTTCTGCGCTCAGCCTTCCTTATGGTGCAACTTTCACAGCCATACATTACTACGGGGAATACCATTGCTTTGATTATGTGGACTTTTGTTGGCAGGGTGATGTCTCTTCTTTTTATTATGCTGCCTAGGTTTTTCATAGCTTGCCTCCCAAGAAGTAAGCATCATTTTATTTCATGGCTGCAGTCACCATCTGCAGTGATCTTGGATCCCAGGAAAGTAAGGTCTGTCACCGCTTCCATTTATTCCCCTTCTATTTGCCGGAGAGTGATTGGGCCGGATGCCATGATCTTGGTGGGTTTTTTTATGTTGAGTCCTCTTTCACCCTAATGGAGAAATATGTCCCCATGGTTACATAAGTGACTACTTGCCTCTAGGGGACAATAAGGAAGATACCTGCAAGTAAGGTTTCCTGACATATTCCTTCTTTTCTTTGACTGTGCTATTGCTCTGTATTGCATAGCTAATGCTCTCAGGCTTTTTTCTTTATTTCCTCTCAAAACCCTTTTCTCTCTCTTTTCCTCTATCACATACACATTGGTAGCCATCTACTTTTCCCTTCATATCTCCTAAATAAGGTTGTTCTCTCTAAATATTCTCTTCCCTGAAGCCAGTCTTCTGTTGCCTATGCCCAAAATCAGCTTCCACACAGGCTAATCTATACCTATAAAGAGGGATATTAACCGTTGGACTCCGGCATACACTCCCGCACCCGGCCCAATCATCCCTAACCGAGCCGCCTGCAATTACCTTACCCCCGCCTCATGAACCCCGCAAGGGTCAGGAGGTCGCCAGTGGGGCAGCCGCCCCACGAACGTGACCAAAAAAATAAAACTACGAGTCCCAGAGTCCTCTGCACTGCACAACCCCTCAGTCAATTAGGATGAGGGATGCGAGCGCAGAGGAGGCTGGGAACGCGCGGCATGCCGACTTAAAAAAAAACGCCGGGAGGGAAAGACTTTGAAAGACCCAGCCGGAGCCAGGAAAAGGTAAGTGTGGTCAGTGGGGGTTAGGGAGTTGGGGGGGAGGCACGGCCCCAGTAACCATGCCACCCCACCACACCACACCACCACCTAACCCCCCCTCCCTAACACCCACCAACCACACTGGATCTTTTCCTGGCCTCGGCTGGGTCTTTCAAAGTCTTTCCCTCTCGGCACAGCCTTCTGCATAGGGAGAAGCACTGGCTTCTCCTTCATCCCTGCGGGCGACAAGTCCACGTCACCCACAGGGATGAAAGAGAGGCTGGTGCTTCTCCCTACACAGAAGGCTGTGATGAGAGGGAAAGACTTTCAAAGACCCATCCAGAGCTGGCAAAAGGTAAGTGCAGTCAGTGGGGGTTAGGGAGGGGGAGCCACGGCCACGGTAACCATGCCCCCACCCCACCCCACCACCTTGCTCTCCCCCCCCCACTCCATAACCCCCACCGATCACACTTACCTTTTGCCGGCTCCAGCTGGATCTCTGAAACTCTTTCCCTCTCAGCACGGCCTTCTGTGTAGGGAGAAGCACCGGCCTCTCCTTCGTCCCTGTGGGCGACGTGGCCTCGACACCCACATGGACAAAGGAGAGGCCGGAGCGCCTCCTGGCCTACCGAAGAGAAGGACTCACTTCTCTCTGGGTTGGCTAGGAACGAAAGTTCTGTTCCCAACCAACCCAGATCTCTCTCTCTCTCTCTCTCTCTCACACACACACACACACACACACACACACACACACACACACACACACACACACACACACACACACACACACACACACACACACACACACACACACACACACACACACACACACACACACACACACACACACACTCACTCACTCACTCAGGGACACCCTCCCTCCTTGGAACATTTGGCCCAAAAGCTGGGCCAAATGTTCCAAGGAGGGAGGGTGTTTTATATATATATATATATAAAAACTATGTGTGCTAAGGAAGAAAATGAAATAATGAATGTGGCTTCTCTTGGAGACAGAATGGTAAGTTTCTATTGCCAGACAGAACAAAATGAACAACCTCTATTCTTTAGGCAGCCTTGTCTAAATATTTACATCATGAAGGTTATGGTAAAAGATGACAGATCCCTTGTCCCTTTCCTCATTCCATTCCCTGTGCCACATTCTTTTATGATGTCCAGATCTCCACATTCTTATTCTTTCATTCCCTGGACTGCCAAAATGAACCACTCTCTTGGCTTTGTCGTTGGCCAAACTTAAGTCATCATCAGTGCTTGTTTCTGGCAGTAATCGACAGACCACTAAATGAGCTGGATTTTGTCTCTCTCCACAGAATCAGTTCTCCACATTAAATCAGTTCCACATTCTGCAGCTACAATGAAATACATATACTGTATCAGTCTAAACCAGCAAGTCAATGCAATCCAAAACATAAGAATTCCATTAGAGAGTTTCTCCTGCTCTTTCCCATTTAACTCCTGATCCCTTGCACTTGATATTTCTGTGATATTTTACCATGACTGTAAACTTTCAGCATCTCTTTCTTCAATTCAGTCTCATTAAGACCTACTGATATGTCTGTGGCCACTCTTTGAAAAAACCCAGTTCCATCTCATGTAGTCAAGGAAGTGCTACACTCTGGCTTACTCCTAACAGTTTTTGTTCAAACCAGCTCACATCATGGAGGTGGCATTATATAATGCACTTAAGGCTTTAGAAATTAAATATCTAACAGGGAGTAGGGACAAATGTAGCTTGACATAGATGGGCATAAACCCAATATTCCCTTTCTTTCTATATCTGTTCCCTCGACATCTGAAGGGGTAAAAGAGGAAGCAAAGCACACTCTGTGGGCAGTTCACAAAGTAATTAGCATTTTGCTCCCAACATGCTGAGTACTCATTCATTCAAAAAGAAGATGTGCTGTATGCAGAAAGCAAATGTTGCTGAATTCAGTTGTAGCTCTTCAACAGTAAGTGTATCGAGATCTAAAGTGGGTTTCCATCTTACCCGACCCACTCCCTTCCAGACATTATTGTGCTTCATTTTCCACAACCCTCTTCATGGTTCATGCTAGCTGAAGCATCTGAAGGACAATCTGGTTTAAACATTATGGACAGAAATTGTCATGGTAAATTCTATGATATGCTCTAATTCAGAAGCCACATCAGCCAGAAAGGCTACTGCAAAGCAGACTGAATGCATTTAATTAAATGTGCAGGAATCACAGAGAAACATCACTGGAGGTTTGAGAGAGACAGTCTGGTTCCTATCAGATCTCAAGAAATATTGATGCAACAATGTTTCCAGCAAAATGGCTTTCATTAAACTCATGTAGACAAGTCACAGATACAAATTCATGCCTGAACCCATGATGAAACATTAATGCATTATAATGCATTATAAGGAACATTATGCAAATCTTGGTGGTGAATTGCCATTCATTAACCTGGTGCTGGTTGTTTTTGTGGGTGTGCATCCAGGATTGCAATCAGCATCTTTATCATGAATAGCAATTAGTCACCAAGCCCTGTGTGATTTTTCCTTCAACAAGGATCATCTGCAATTAGATTCTGGTCATAGACCCATACCATTATCCCCTTCAACTCAGCATAGTCTGCTACACATGTGGCTACTACAATGATTTTATTATTATTATTATTATTATTATTATTATTATTATTATTATTATTATTATTATTATTATTATTATTATTATTATTATTATTATTATTATTATTAACTCAGAGCAGCAACAACAAATCAATATAGATACAATATACTGTAACGGTATAATAAAACATAATCAATGATACAAAATAAATAGTCAATACACTTACAATAAATTCCACAGTAATACAAAGTATCAGTACATCAAAATATCAGCAATGTATCAATAATTAAAATTAGAATTACAAGATATGAAAACATCAAAATGCACAATATCAACAATAGTACAGGAACAAAAGGGAAAACTGTTTTAACCTCCCGGCGATGGCGGGGCCGGGAGGGCACGATGGCTCAGCTGTGGCGGCGTCATCGAGCTCCCCATGGTAGGTTCTGGAAGTTTCTTAAGCATGTACAAACAAAGTGTTTCATTTCTATGTTTCAATGCCTCTATTAGCTAAGACAAATTACCACACCAGAGATTATAAGAATGTGGTTTCACCAGAACAGTGGATTAATTACAGTAACCAGTCTGAACATTGTAGGCTTAACCAAAGTGTTGACCTATCTGGGGTTCACAGCACTTTGGATAGCTTTTGGAAAGCTAAAATCTGAAACCTACCTACAGTGGAATTATCTCTCTCCACTTGGGATATGAGGCTAAAGCCTTTTCTTTATTTATTTGTATCAGAATACTGCACCATTTGATTCTTTTTGACCAGAAATGAGCTACTTCAATGGCATTATCTTGGCCATTTCTAAATCTTCTTTTGTGTACATGGTGGGACATAAATTGCATGCACATAAATACTGATTGAATATATCCACATTTACATTCATATAAAAAAATTCCTACAGCCAAGTACCCAATTTTACTTGTTTATTCTTTGATCTTCCTACTTTGCTTCAAAGTCATTAAAATGAATTCCAGATAGTCCAACCAGTATCTCATCTTGATGGGAGACACTTTTCAGCATTCATCCATTTGACAAAGTACTGTATGTTATTTTTGCTCTCCATAGATTTAGACTAGCCTCTTTTGGTTTCATATTTACAGCTTGAGAAGTGTGCAGAAAACATTTCCTCAATTTTAGCCATTGTCTAGGTAGTTGGTGTCCATGAAGTGGATGAGCTTGGTGCTGTATTACCTTATTTCATTTGTTATTTGCTAGCAACCAAAGGCAGCCAAATAATATAATTTTTTTGGGAAGGACAATAAGTTTCAGGCAGCCAGTAATAATCCTGCATAACTCATTAAAATCTGCATCCACTTATTTGGCACCTGCTGATCTATACCATACAGCACAAGCAAATTATGCTGAGCACAGAGATAAAGCAGTTGTTCTAACTGTTTGTGGGTGTGAACCAACCGGATTCCTAAGTAATTTATTTCTGGTGGCAACTTTATTTCTATTGTTTAGATCAGGGGTGCCCAGACTATGGCCCGGGTGGCGGATCCAGCCCATGTTGCCAAATCATCCAGCCTGTGTCACCCTCACTGCTCCCAGAAGCTGAAGTAAAACGCACCCACACATGCACAAAACACTACCATAAATGCACCCACAACTGTCATAAACATGTTTACAATGTGGGTGCATTTACAGCAGCATTTACACATGTGTGGGCACATTTTACTTCCACTTCTGGTGGAAGGAACCATGTGACTGGCCTGCTGAACCATATGACCAGCCCGCAGCCCAAAAAGTTTGGGCACCCCTGGTATAGACAATGTTTTTGTAGGTCAGAATTTGATCCAAAGTGAAGCCCTGATACAGTAAACGCTCAATTAACAAATTTAATGTGTTCCACAGGATTGCTCTTTAAGTGATATGCTCTTTAAGCAAAATGCATTTTCCCATAGGAATGGATTGAAAACCATATATTCCATTCTGGACAAACTGAAATTGGCTCCCACGCTCCATTTTAATATTATACAGTAATCTCCCCAAACTCCATTTTAAAAAACCTCTAATACCCCACAAACCCCCACAAATGTCTAATCACATGCTCCTTACTTTTGCACTGCTTGAGAAATCCAAAACTCCTCCCCTCCCTAAAAAATCCAGGAATGGAACTCCAAAAATGATTGCGTGTTTCTTCAGGGCTTTTGGGCAGTCTCCACTGCCTCCCAGGATGTATCCCAGGGTGGCAGCAGGCTTTGCAGAGCCCAATTAGTCCATTCTTAAAATTTTCTGCTGCTTCCCCATGCACCCTGGTCTTACATTTCCATTGTCATTGGCGGTGGCGGGGGCAGTGATCACGTGTTTCTTCAGTCTCTTCTGCCTCCCAGGGTGGCAGCAGGCTTTGCGGAGCCCGATCAGTCCATTTTTAAATTTTTATGCTGCTTCCCAGTTTGGTCCCAGCAGCAAATCCATGGCACTTGGAAACTTCCATTGGCGCACAGCGCTGTACTCAGTGCCTGGTTTCCCAGTGCTGAACCAGGAAGTACCCAAGAGCTGAGAAACCAGGCGCTAACACCAGTGCTGCGCACCAATGGAAATCTCCAAGCACCATGGATTTGCTGCTTGGACCAAAGTGGGAAGCAGTGGAAATTTTTAAAACAGATTGATTCGGCTCTGCAAAGCCTGCTGTCACCCTGGGAGGCAGCAGAGACTGAAGAAATGTGCAGTCCCTTTGCAATTTTTGATCATTCCACAAGAGCGCTCTTTCCTAACAATTCTCAGTCGCTAAGCGATTTTGTCGCTCAACGAGCTGGTCGTTCAGCGGTGGTTTACTGTACAGTATGTACTTTGTGTTAGGGCAATGTTCCAAAATCTTCCCTTCCCCGATAACTTGAGCTTCCTCTCTGCTTCTCTGTTTCTTAAACAGAACATGTAGACCAGTGTTTTTAAAGAGTTTGATTTCAGCTCATTTTTTAAAAAAAATATCCCTAAAGATCTTCTTAGACAGAGGTTAGCTGGAGCTCAATGGACTCAAAGTTTTCCCCCTGGACCATCAAGACAAGATCATTAACATAGATTAAACTCTTGCCATGTGGGAATATTGCTTGACCATTGTTTAAAAGTAATGGTTCCAGGACACTACTCCCTGGGAAACTGTTCCTTTGCATTCTCCAGCAACTATGCCTTCCTTGAAATACAACATAGAATACTGTATTCAGTTTTGAAATATAACAAGTCACCATTTCTATCAACTTTAGTAAGGAGGCAGTGTTTTTTGAACAGCAATTGATGGTGGATAGTATTATATGCCATTGTAAGGTCAACAATGCTACTCCAGTCATTTTGTGTGTTTCAAACCCATTTTTATATGCTGATTAGGTTTAACATTTCAGTTGTATAGCTCATCAGGTCTAAAGCATGCCTATTATGGAATTAGAAGTACTGTAGTTCTATTTTTGCGGTTAGATGATGTCATATCATTCATTCAAACACTTGATATAAGTGGCATAGTCAGGAGACTGGCCTGACTCTTTTGAGATTTGATGCTTCTTTGTCTGGTTTCAGCATAGCAATTAGTTTTTCCTCCATCATATTTTTGGGGTTTGTTTGATCTAACATGATCTTATTCATAGGATCACCATTTGTCGGAGATGAATTGATGGCACATAACAACAACAACAGCAACACCGCCGATGACGCCGCCGATGACGCCAATGATGACAACGACGATGGTGATGACGACCCCAACAGCGGTGGTGGCGGCGGCGCTGTCGTTGTTATGTGCCATCAATTCATCTCTGACAAACGGCAGTGGTGGCAACAATGCGAAGCTGTATCTGTTATTGTGAAGTTGTAACTTTTCTCTTAATCAACTTGAGCTCTTGTGACACTATGAGACATCGTTGTGTTTGAAAAAGTTAACTGAATGTTTAACTACAGGAAGTGAAACAAAAGTATATTAACTGTGTGGAGATAATTTGTCACCCATGGAAACCTGTCTACATTTAGTAGGGGGCCAAAGACCTCATTGTAACCATTGAGCTATGATCATTTCCCCCGTGGCATCTCCTCCCCTATCATTTGAATGCATTTTCTATCAATTTGTCTCACTGCTATGTTGAGTGGTGCATAACATTTTCTGTACCTATACATTTCATTAATAAACAGAGCCCTGGGCTTTTCTTCTGACATCTACTCCTCTTTTAAATGTTATAGGGGTTCTAATTGTTCATATTTGATGGGATTTTGCCCTTTCAGCTTTATAAGTGCTGTCCTCTTTTCTCACTCCTTCACCCCACCACCACAAATTTAAATGACCAGATAATAGGATGACATCCTGATTATATTGCAGGCATTTTCTCCCTTTATCTTCCGTCTCACTAAAATTGAGTGTATTTTTTTAAAAAAACAAACAACTGGTTCACTAAGTATGCCACATTCCATTTTTGATTCACTAAGTAATTAGTGCTTGTGAAACTTGCTCTTTTCAACCACAACTTCCAGTTGCTAAGAGATGTAGTCCAGATTAGAATCACTGTAAATCTGGCAGCTCCCTTTGTATCTTGCTATCTGATTCTGATCATGGGTGCAAAGACTTATGGGGTCATAACAAATGCCTAGACTTGGAGAAATTACCTATTATACTACAGTTCCCAGAAGTTCCCAAAGAGCAAGGCCAGGGAACATACTGCCTGGAGTATTCTATAGTTCAGAAAAGTCTGTTTCCCCATCTCTGGTTTCTGCCACTTTAGTGAATGCTAGTTAGTGGATTCTGGGAACTGTAGTCTTAAAAAGTAATTTTCCATGCTCTGCCAAACCAGAGCTTAGGCTTCACAGATAAAACATTGGACACACCTTTCTCAAAAAGCTAGCTTGGGAACTAACTCAGTAGGCCTACAATTGAAAAATATTCAAACCAGTGAGCCAAAGTACCATTGGGATTCTCTTTAATCTTATTTTTTAGGCTGTGAGAATTATTATGAGTACAAACCTGATAAATTAAGTCCTGGAGTTGCTACCTTCCCCAGACTTATTTATTCATATCAAGTTGCCACATACAGTGCATAGAGTGAGGCTTGTTTAAAATAAAGCCTAACAGCCAAAGTTCTGGGTAAAGTTAAGATGATTTGAAATGTGTTGTATTAAAATGATAAAGCCTAATTTTAAATAAGGTATGGCAATGTCAGAGCTGAGCTATCTTTCTTATTTGAAAGCTACAGAACATCAGATAAAGGGAAAAATTAGATAAGGGTTTTTATCTCACTGCCAACTGGCAAACAAAACAGCGCATTCTATCCAAACAATGTACACCTTACCTCCAACTTAACACATACAATTCCAATCAATCAATCAAATCAATCAACACCCAAGACATGCTGTAGTGGCTTGGTAGGTTTTCATGCTGCAAAACCCAGCGAGGTTTATCATGAGAAAGTAACATGGATTGTTTCACAGCATTTTAAAATGCTTAGATATCATGGCAACAGTGGTCATCTTGTATCTTGTGGCCAGTCACATTGGTGAGGGCTATGGCTGTTCATGCAATAGCAACTCGATTTCTCTTTAATGTTTGCATTAAGTGCCCACTGAAGCTCAAAGGTAAGAGGGAAAATAAGGGAAAAGACCTGCAAGGAAATTAAATGGAATGTGCAGAATAAAGAGAGGTGTATCAATTCCTCCAGTACAGTGGTGGTGAGCCTTTTAGAGACAAAGTGGCCAAAATGCAACCCAAATAAGGGTTAGCACCAGTGATGCACTGCAAGTTCTGTCAGGTTCTGCAAAACAGGTAGCGGAAATTCCCCAGGCCATGCCCACTTGGTTGGCCATGCCCACTTCCGTAGCCCGTAATGCAGGATGTTTGGCCCCGCCCACAGATTTGGCCCCACCCACAGAGTAGGTAGTAAAAAATTTTGCAGTGCATCACTGGTTGGCACTTATGTATCACAAAGTGCCAACATGTAAGGCAAACTCAGTGTTAGTGGGAGGGAGGAATCACTCCTATTGGGCTGCTGGGCAGACAGGCAGGGTGAACTCTGTGCAGGGGCAATGGCATGCATGCCCACAGAGAGGGTGATGATTGCCTCCTCTGGCCTTACCTGTCAAGTTTCGGGAAATTTCTGTCAAACCCCCATATTTTACACTCTTTCCTGCCATCATCCCGTATTAGTTAGACTGCAATTAGACTGGAGTTAGACTGGAGGCCAGCACAGGATGAGCATAGCTGCCATCTCCTGATTTGGTCGGGAAATTTCCCTTATTTGACAGAAATTTCCCGAAACTTGACAGGTATGCCTCTGGCACACATGCCACAGGTTCACCACCACTTCTCCAGGCATATTGTTTTAGAGGGACTGCTTCTGGCACTATGAATCAAGAGACACTGATGGCTACTTGAATGAATCTTCACTGCTGTGGAAAAAAACTATAGGAAAAAATAATAGAAAAAGACAGGAGGACCACAAGTGGAAGATGATGATATTCTGGGCAAAATGTAAAGTTTCATAAATGAGAAACCACACAATAGAACTCAAACATCAAAAGGAGATGCTCTGGTTGAAAAGATTTATTTAAGGAAGTAAAGGTTTCCCTTGCTCGAAAGCCAGTCGTATCCGACTCTAGGGTGCAGTGCTCATCTCTGTTTCTAAGCCGAAGAGCCAGCGCTGTCTGCTTCTGCAGACGTTTCCGTGGTCATGTGGCAGGCATGACTAGACACTGGAGCGCACGGAACGCTGTTACCTTCCCACCGAAGTGGTCCCTATTTATCTACTTGCAATTTCTTGCTTTCGAACTGCTAGGTTGGCAGGAGCTAGGATGAAGACGGGAGCTCATTTCAAGTGGCAAAAAGTTTATTTTAGCTGACTTTTGGTACCGTACATACTAGAAGGCAACAATAGGGGCTTTGTGCTAGGGTACCAAAAGTTAGAGGGCACAGAAATCAAAAGACAAATGTTAGAAATAAATGAATGCAGACGCTGAACTTGATGACTGGAAGATCGGCAGGTCAGCAGTTCGAGACCAGAGTACTGCATGACAGAGTGAGCTCCCAACAATGTCCCAGCTCCTGCCAACCTAGCAGTTCGGAAGCAAGAAATTGCAAATAAATAAAAAGGTACAGCTTCGGTGGGAAGGTAACAGCATTCTGTGCACTCTGGTGTCTAGTCATGTCAATGGAAATATCTGCAGACGCAGACAGTACTTGCTCTTTGGCTATAAATAGATATGAGCACCGAACCCTAGAGTTGGCTATGACTGGCTTTTGAGCAAGGGCAACCTTTACCTTGGAAAATAAACATAAATATCAACTTGCCATAATTAGTTTTTTTAATTGAGAAAGCATGAACTTTATTTTTGAGGGGGCACTATATTTCCTCCTTGTTCTTGTGGGCCTCACACCCCTATTTTGTTGTTGTTTGTTTGTTTATTCGATTTATACCCCGCCCTATTCAGCACATGGCCGACTCAGGGCGGCTAACAACATATAAATAACCCGAAGGTAACCCAAGGGGTTTACATACGAAATACAAAATTCAAAATACAGTAATAAATACAATATTCAAAATACTATTACAAATAGATACAAATTCTGCGGTACAATATATCAAACAGATATAATAGCTGCAATAAAGTACAATACAAATTATGCAATGAAACACCAAATAAATAAATAAAAGGGTTTTTGAGGGTTGAGGGTTGAACACATGGGAAACAATTCCAATTGCTACCAACATTGCTAGTTACAGTTTTGCTGCCAGGTCACCTGTTCTGTTAATCTGAATGTGTTACCTAATCTGGCCCAGTCCTTTTCTTTATTCCATTAAAATACATACACTGTTTCTCGTTAGATATGAAGAACTGAACTTGCTACATGTTTCAGAAGTAGCTCTACTTCACATCATTTGCAGAATTAAAAGAAAGACTTCCATTTCTCAATCTAGTAGGTTGGGGTGAAACAGCCAATTTTCAATACTTCTTATCCCAAAAGAAAATAATGATCAGAAATGTTAGAGATGCTATCAATGAGATGTACCATATTTGCTGGCATATAAGACCCACTTTCCCTCCTTTAAAATACACTGGGAAGTGGAATGCGTCTTGTACTGTATAGTAAAGGTATAGATTTCCCTTGCTCGAAAGCCAGTCATATCCGACTCTATGATTCAGTGCTCATCTCTGTTTCAAAGCCGAAGAGCCATCGCTGTCTGCTTCTGCAGACGTTTCTGGTCATGTGGCAGGCATGACTAGACACCGGAGCACACGTAGCACTATTACCTTCTCACCGAAGTGGTCCCTATTCATCTACGTACAGTACTTGCAATTTCTTGCTTTCAAACTGCTAGGTTGGCAGGAGCTGGGACAAAGACGAGAGCTCATTCCATCCTGCAGTACTCGGGAATCAAACTGCTGACCTTCCGCCTCCCAGTCAGCATCTTAGCCACTTGAGCCACTGCTGTCCCTTTGTACTGTATATAGTGTCCTATAGTAGGCTATTTTGGTAATACTGTAACAGAGTTCATCTTATATTCCGATGTATCTTATACACTGGCAAATATGGTAATTACATCCCATTCAATAACATATCTGTATCTAACAGATACTGTAAACAGATATACCAGGCAGAGTAATACTTGGTGTACAATAAAAAGTGTAGGAATGCATCTGGTTTCTGTCTTGCCTGTCTCTGACACATTTTGTAAACAAAAGCCTCTTTGCTTGCTATTCTCCTTATCTCTCTTTCTTTGGGTTCTGACACTTCTGATTGGCTGTAAGCACTCAGTTTTGTCTCTGCTAAGTTTCGTTTCTGGTATACAATGCTTGCTAAGTTTCGTTTCTGAGTCTCTCTGCCTGAATAAAGAGGAGGCATCAGTAGCGTTTGGTCAGCCGAGGACTGGAGTCGTGTTTTTCTGTCTCTACCTCAAAAGATCTGAGAATATAAACTGCTGCTAATGAGGCTGACTGATTGAGAAGATATCTTTACATGAATCAAATCCCAACAAGTGGCGCTCCGTGTGACGCTTTGAACTACAATGAGAGAGCCTGCTTTGAACTCTGCTTCAGCAATTAACACCTCATAATCGACCGGGGAAGGTCTCATTCACCTCCGACCAGACAGGTCCGACCAGAGGAAAGGTCCAATGGAGCGCTTGAGAATTACAACAGGGTGAGTGGAAAATGGGGTGTTTGCTTTCTTCGCAAATGCAGGAACTTTGTAAAGATATCTCAGATCTTTTGCATGACAATGGGCGAAAGGTTGATGAGCAGGAGATACAAAAGCTAGTTAAAGCTATAGCAAAAATCTGTCCTTGGTTTAAATATGAAGGTCTGGACTTAAATAGTGGAAACAGATCGGGAGAGAAATGCAGAAGCATAATGGAATTTCTAGATCAATATTATTTACATGGGAGGAAATTGAAGACTGCCTTCAGAGACTTACTCCAAAAAATATTTTATTGTCTCAAAGACTTGATGGCCCCCTCCCACAGCTTTTGCCTCCAGATAAAGGGGGGGCCATGGCAACTGCTCCTCCATCATATGAGAAACAACAGCCCCCTGATGGGGGTGGAGGTGGAAATGGAGATGGGACATTATGTCCTGACTTGCAACAATCAAGTCCTTTTAGCCCTACAAAAGACCTGTTCTCTGCTGCGTTAACTACAGCTGTGCTGGATATGGAACCTGTTGATGTATATCCAGTGAACAGAGAGCCGCTTGCAAATGAGACTGTTGCAATACTAGTGCCAGCTGATGGGGAACAAATGGTGGGGAACTCATCACAGATTGAAGTTGTTAATGCATGCAGAGTGGCAGAAAGCAAGGACTGTGTTTCAAAGAGCAGCTTAGGAGATCTCAGCCCCCCCCCCCCCGTGAATCAACCCTCATCACAAAAGCAGGAGAAGCTGAGTAGTAAATTTGATACCTCACGTTTGGGCAGGAAGATCCTGCAGAAATGGAAGGATGGCCCAAAGGAGGAACGCACAAAACCCAAGACAAAAAAGGGGTGCAAGTACAAACTAACAGATGCAGGTTGTCATAAGGTTGAGAATCATATGCTGGAGATGAAAGAAATACAGAGAAAGAGGGGGGTTAATCTTGCCTGTATGGACAGCAGGCTGTGGCAAAAATACAAGGAGGAAGAAGACATACAGTTTTTGGCTGATTTTGAACTCCCCAACCCTCAAACAAAGAGATCCAGAGTGAGCTGTCCCACGTTTCAAGCATCAGGATTGCAGGGAAAGCAACTTGGACTTCCCTGTGATTTTCTTCTGTGTGAAAATTACTTGCAACTTCTGGAGAAGTCTTTGTGCCTTCATACCTCCTCGGCCTGCCTTAATGCAGATGGGTGTGGCTGGAGCATGAAGGAATGTGTGTTTGCCTGAAAAGCTGAAAAGGGGGGTTGTGTGGGATTGTCTTGTGAAGTCAGTGAGACTTAATTTATGGCTTAATTTCAACTTGCCATGCCAAGAAATGTGGGGAGAGAAGATAGTGTTTATTACATTGTAATCTGAGAAGAAGAAATCTTCAATCAAGTTTTGGACTTTTAATTTGGACATTTTAATTGGACTAAAAAGAACAAAAGTTTGTGTGGACTTTAAAGAAGAATTATAAAAACTGACAGCCTTTTTAAGAAATTGTCTACCTGCTCATGCTAATGAGATTTGTACTGTATTGGTTTACCATGCTATGCTGGTTTAAGTTATTGAATGCCTCTTTCACTTTACATCTAGTGGGAGAAGAAGAAATTTAATGCCTTACTCATGTAATTGGGGAAGTAAGAACTGCTTTCTAATATGCAACCAGGCCTCCTTCATGTAAGGAAGAAACGAAATGTTCATGTCTTGTTTATGCTTAAATGTTTTGCTTATTCTTTTGCAGGAGAAAGACCTGTCCTTGTTTATGTTATGTATTGTCTTATGAAACTGCATATCTCAAGGTACCTTCAGAAGCACATGGCAGAGTTTCCAGTACTCTACACATGTAATTGGGTTTGTGATATTGCATTTGTGTTATATGTCACTCATGTTTCACGTTTAGTTACATGGTACTAGTAATAACAGGGCATGCTCCTGTTTCTTAGGGGAGTGTCTTCCTAAGCCATTGGTCATTTATTGGCAACAAGGGGATCCTGAGTGGAAGGATTCCTGCCCGAGCGATCCGCCCATGGAGAGAGAAGAAGGTTACTCAGCTCCAGGATGGTGGTTCACCAGTAAACTAAATGTGCTGACATTTGTTCTTTTCTTTCTTACTGTGCTTCCAGCTGTAAGAACAATGCCTCATGGGGGCAACCCCAACTTTTGGATTCGTCATGCTAACTATATGTTTGAGGTTCATGGTAAGAATGCAACGTTATACTATGAGCATCCACTGGCAGTGTCTCAAATGGCTTTTCTTCCGGCATTGTTCAACACACCTGAGCTGGTTATTGGACATTTGCAACATCTTGATAGGTCTACACTCTTCTCTAATCCTCCAGAACAATTTAACAACACCCGTTGGCGAAGCATGACATTCAAGAAATACACTAAAGGACTTTGTTTCTGCTGTCATAGTTCTGGAGTCTGGAATAGTAAATGGAAATACTGGACTCAAGCAAAAAGGGTTTTGCAGAATGTAGGCAATTATACGGGTTGTGACGATTATTTTTGGTTATGGGGTAGTTATAACAGTTCTTATAAGCTTAATTATACCTTGTTTAACACTACTATTGAAGATATATATGATGTGTTTCCTATGTTTACTCCTGATTATTCTGCTATAGATAGTGGTTCAATTTGCAATGGATGGCAAATCAAGGATCCTAACATGTGGTTCTTTTTTAATGGAGTTGCCACGAATTTCCATCCAGGTCAATATCAATGTGCAGCATTGGGTTATTTTACCTTACAGACTAGCCATAGATTACCTGTTAGCAAAATCCGGAGGATTTTGTAAACTGGTCGGGAACCAGGGATGTCGGGTAAAATTCCAGGATCTGAATAATACTATTGAGAAAGAACTTCAGAATTTACAGGAGAGCATTACTAACAATGTACGCACTGATGTTAATCTCTTTGATTGGGTGACTTCTTGGTTGCCTGATTTATCTGTCCTTAGACAAGTTTTCTTTTATGGGTTTATTATTATTATCTGCTTTATACCTTTGTATTTTTGCATTACTTGTATTCCTAATCTTATTTCTATGTGTAACACATGTCCACTGCGTAGAAGGGAGACATCGAGTTTTGCACGACGGCAATTGTACTCAATGAGGTATCATCCTCCGGAACAAGGTACCAGGAGTCAGGAGGGGTACGATGTCCAGGAGGACAGTGATGATGTATATGATGACATGCAGGGGTATGATTAGCCGTCCCTCTCTCAAATTTAAATGAAAAAGGAGGACATGTAGGAATGCATCTGGTTTCTGTCTTGCCTGTCTCTGACACATTTTGTAAACAAAAGCCTCTTTGCTTGCTATTCTCCTTATCTCTCTTTTTTTGGGTTCTGACACTTCTGATTGGTTGTAAGCACTCAGTTTTGTCTCTGCTAAGTTTCGTTTCTGGTATACAATGCTTGCTAAGTTTCGTTTCTGAGTCTCTCTGCCTGAATAAAGAGGAGGCATCAGTAGCGTTTGGTCAGCCAAGGACTGGAGTCGTGTTTTTCTGTCTCTACCTCAAAAGATCTGAGAATATAAACTGCTGCTAATGAGGCTGACTGATTGAGAAGATATCTTTACATGAATCAAATCCCAACAAAAAAGTATGATAATATCACTGGGATTGTCAATTGCAAAAAAAACACTTCCCAATTTTTTTAAAAAATGTGTCAAATATACAGGTATAGTATATGAGGATGAAATGGCTACACATGATACCAGCTGCCATTTTAAAGCTTAGTAAAATTATAATAAAAATAAAATAAAAAACAAGGAGAATCACTGTACAGTACTGTAGTTTGTTTTCTAAACCTCCATTCCTGAAACTGAATTAGTCTAATTGGCATATTATGCAAATTGCTTGCAAATCATGCAAATCAAATGTATTCATTCAGGCATTTTTCACCTGTTACTTCCTGTTTATCAAAGGCACATTGGTTTTTTTTTTTTAAATACTGGGAAATAAGCTATTGAAAGCTATCTGGCCATTTGATCATGCCAGGAGAAAGTAGTCTTTCTCATCAGTTCTGTGTTAGACTTTTGTTTCTTAAAATTCAGGATCCCAGCGAAGCATACTGGCGAGAAATGCAGCAGTAGTCAAACCACTGTTTTTCCAGCTCTTACAATGCCTGGCCCATATCTGCTCTCCATTTAAATGAAAATAAATTATTTTAACTACTGGACCAAGCTCCACTTTTTTTCCTTCCCCAGATCACAAACAGTAATTTAGTATTCCTGAAATAATGGGCAGCAGCCAGCAATACGGACCAAACACATAACTTTTATTCAGGAATCAGAACTCATTTACAATTGCGCCGCAACAATTTTTATACAGTCAGGGAAAGATACATTTAGACGGGAATAAACAGGATTGATGGATTGAACTCAGGAGAGAGTGGGGTGATCCTTGACCAGCTAGAACTCGCGCTTCTCGTAGTAAAATGGCGCAAACCCCAATCTTGTGTTACTTGCAAACTGAGAACCCAAAATAGCCAATACATTTTCTGAATACATTCAACACAATTATTAAATACACAACAGGTAACAAATACAGAGATATCCTGTCAGTGGTCCCCAACCTTTGGGTTTTGGACTCCAATTCCCAGAAGCCTAAGTCTATTCACCAAAGCATTGATAAGCCAATGTACTGACTTAAGCTTCTCAGAATTAAAATCCAAAACCCAAAGGTTGGGGAACCCTGTGCAGCTAGCTTGTGCAGTTAAGTATTGATTAAAAGGAAATATGATGGTCTCTAATGACAATCTTGGCCACAATCCCGGACACATCGGCTTGAAAGTAAATCATGTCAACTTAAATTGGGTTCCAAAAGAACCACAAGATAGTTGTAACAGAATAGCGAAGGTAAGACAGGGAAATATAACTTGTGGAGTTTTCTACTATGCCAAGACTTGACTGGTTTGGGGTATTACATGTCTTTGAGGATGGGGAGACCATCTGTTGCTCCACTTCACGTAGCAAAATTATTCAGGGCAACCCTTGGATGAAAACAAGACGGATTGCTCTGGTCTGGTTTGGTTCTCTAGCATACAAAGACTATCTCCCATACCTACATCTCTGGATCGACAAGATTTAATATCTTTTAACTTCCAGGAACCTTTCCCCCCCAATATTTGAGTAATGTTCCTAATGTCAATTCTTATTTAGAGCCTTATTTGTTGACTGGGCATAGAGGCACAAAATTCCCTTAAAACTAGAATGTAGGTCAAGAGTTCTCAACCTTTTCAAGTACGGAGCTAGGTCACACTCCCTCAAACAGTTGGTGGGCCGGACTGGTGGGCCAGCCACTGCTGCCACCACTGCCGGAATCAGCCATGGACTCATTTACGGCTGTTGTAGATGAGTTTACAACAGCCATAAATGAGTCCACAGCTATTGTAAACGTGTTTACGATGGCAGTAAATGAGTCTGCGGCTGATTCCAGCAGTGGCAGCGGCTGGAGTGAGTGTGGGGGCCAGATTATTTGGCACCATGGGCTGTAGGTTGAGAACCCCTGATTTAGGTCCACTGTGGCTTCATAATCTGCATAAATATGGGTGTCTTTTAAGCCTCTGCTTTGGATTTGCTATGCAGGAGAAAGCAATCCATTAGCACTCTTTTTCCTGGAAAAATTGTAAACATATTGCCTGTTTTGCAATTTGTCCCTTTGCTACTATGTTTCTTGTGTTCTTTTTCTTTTATTAGACTCTAAATCAGCTGTCTTACATTTAACTTATCTGTTCATGTTGACTGACATATTTTATAATCCCAGAACTGATTGTTCCAAATTACAAGCAAACGAAAAAAATATATTGATAAACAAGAGCCAACATCTAATGGGAATACCCCTCTGGGATACATAACATAAAATTAAATTAATTTGTTTCTCTAAAACAACATTTTATATAATTCACAACCATCTGAAAGCCTTTCAGCCAAAGCCTGAGGCCAATCAATGAGCAGTTTTTCACAAAGCTAACAGTACGAACCAATTTAGTTAATGTACTACAGTTCTAAACAAATATGACTCATGTGGGCATCAAAAATGAGATGGATAAAGATTGGTTTAACAGAATAGTTGGTACACCAGAGGTATGGTGGGAAATGGAACTCAGCAGTCTGAGAACTGGTAATAAGTATTTGGCATGAATCATAAATAAAATAAAACACTGGGGAACAGGCTTTGTAAGCCTGTGTTGCCCTTTCCTCCTCCTCCTTCTTTTAACTCTTCTCCTTTTGGGAACTCTTGAGTTTTTGCTTACTGAAAACCTGAATCTGACCGAAAAAACTAATATTATTTCTACAAAACATAACTATAGTGGTTTGATTCTACTTCAACGTCCATAGCTCCATCCTATGTAATCCTGGGCTTTGCTGTCTTGGTGAGGTATGGATAATTATCCGGCAGAGAGCTTTGATGTCCATGCTTTAACCTCAACAGAGAAGTTTAAGGATAGTACCAAACTACAGATCACAGAAACCCATAGGATGGATCATGAATTCAACCTGCTGTAATTTTGTAGTTTTGAAACACATAAAATATTTGGAGTAGCATTTGTTGATCTTACAGTGGCACATGACACTGTTGACCATCAACTGCTGCTCAAAAAGCCCTACCTCTTTATTAAAACATCATGAACTAACAGAAATTGTCACCTTTCTACTTGAAAACCAAAGATTCTTTGTGGAATTTTAATCACTGGAGGAAACAAAGGAATTGTCTCTCACAGGGTAGCATCCTGGCACTATAACGTTTAACATCTACTGTATACATATGATCCACTGACATTCCCATCATCCATGCTGATGATACTGTCTTGACAGTCCAGGGGGGAACATTTGAGTCTATTGAGCACCAGCTGACCTTTGCATTAGATGTTTCCTTATATTATAAAAACAACCAGTTGAAACCAAACTCTAAAAACACAGGCATGTACCTTCCCCTTAAGAAAAAAGTAGAGAGAAAGCTTTGAGTTATCTGGAAAGGCAAGATTTTGGAAGATTGCCCTACCTGAAAGTATTTGGGCATCACTCTGGATTAAACAAGGAATGTCCAAACAATAATACAGCAATTCCCTGCTTAACAGTGTCTGATTGGGTGCTATTTCATTAGGTAAAGTTTTCCCTTGCTCAAAAGCCAGTCGTATCCGACTCTACTGTGCAGTGCTCATCTCTGTTTCAAAGCCGAAGATCCAGCGTTGTCTGCTTCTGCAGACGTTTCCATGGTCATGTGGCAGGCATGACTACACACCGGAGCACATGAAATACTGTTACCTTCCCACCAAAGTGGTCCCTGTTTATCTACTTGCAATTTCTTGCTTTCGAACTGCTAGGTTGGCAGGAGCTGGGACAAAGACGGGAGCTCAATCCGTCCTGCAGTACTTGGGAATCGAATTCCTGACCTTCCGCCTCCCAGTCAGCGTCTTATCCACTTGAACATGCTTTTCACCACTATGGGCGTCTCCCTCAGGTGGGGTCTGCGAGTCCCTCCTCCATCACAAGATCAGACTAAGATGACTGTCATTGCTGCACACATGTTTTATTGAAACATCCAGCCAGGAAAGAAAACAACCAAGCATCAACTCTGAATCAAAGGAAAGTTCCCTTTTCCTCTCCCACTGTTCCACAGTCTCCCAGTTCTCCACCTCTCTGGTTCACCCTTACCAGGAGGGCTATTCAGTTGGCTCAATCCCAGATGAGGGTTTTGTAGTGTCAACAACAGAGGCATTCTGTGGATGCTATGCCCTTGGACCTGGATCTTGTTTGGTAGGTGGGGAAGCATTCTAGCTCTCGAAATCTACCCTGGTGGGACTGTAGGATCTTCTCCTGAGGATTGGTGCCTTATCCACCATGACATCCACCCTAATGCTATCACCTCTCCTGCTCTCATTTTCTCCTCAGTAGGAAGAATAAAGTGGAGGCTTCACATTTCTTATTTGCCTCAACTCCTCTGCTGTTGCCCAGAACTTGACCATGGCCCCATTCATCCTCCTTCTACACATAGTACCAAATCCCCAGGAGAGTCAGTATCTATGGGGGGTTTGGCTTCTGCCCAGCACCCCTCGTCAGGTTCCTGCAGGTCATTCACTTTGACTTCCTCCAAACAGATTCCTCCATCTGGCTCCCCACATATACCTGCCTCCTTTCTCCCTCTAAGGCAGTGGTTCCCAACATGGGGTACATGCCCCACAGGGGAACTTCGATTCCCAGAAGCCTAAGCCAGTACCTTGGCTGATCAGTGCTTTGAGGAATTGACTTAGGCTTCTGGGAATTGAAGTCCAAAAAACAAAGGTTGGGAGACACTGCTCTAGGGCCTCCTTTATACAGCCCCAGTCCTAGGCACCCCCTACCTCTCCACCCCCTTCTTGCAGAACCCCAGGTCAGGGGTGCCCAAAGTATGGTCTGTGGGCTAGATCTGACCCCCGACACCAATTCATCTGGCCCATGCCACCCTCATCGCTCCCAGAAGCAGAAGTAAAATGTGCCCGTATGGGCGTGTTTTACTTCTGCTTCTGGGAGTGACAAGGGTGGCATGGGCTGGATGAATTGGCATCAGGGGCTGGACTACGGGCTGTACTTTGGGCACTTCTGAACCATGTGACTGACCCATGGCCTGAAAAGTTTGGGCACCCCTGCCGTAGGCCCTCCAACTTCCCAGGCCCTCCTATGGCAACAGGTCTATTGAGGAGCTTGAGATGGGAAATTCGAGTCATCTCTGGGCTGAGGGTGATGGCCCACCAACCTAGACATTCTTGTCCCTAGTATCCCTCTCACAACCACCCTCTCATCAGTCAGTCAGTCATTCTTGTCCTCCTCTTTCCTCTTCTTTTCCCTTTCCCTCTCTCCAGTTCTCCCCATCACTCAGCAAGCAGTCCCACAGAGAGCAACATACATGCTACACACATATGTGCCACAAGGTCAACAGGCAGGCAAGCAAAAGGTCAATTAGTCAGAAGATCTCTCACAGCCCCTCTTCACTTGCCAGTTCCTTCTCATGGAGTAAGAGTGGCAAAAGTACCAAATACACACACACACACACACACACACACACACACACACACACACAAGCAAGGTGACAAGTGAGCAGTTGGTGGGTCACTCACTCTCCTCAACCCCTCCTCGCTACTGACATCTCCCCACACAAAAAGGGCATTGATTGCATGGGATGGCTACAGTAGTTCCCTTTCTCTTTTCTTCCCTTTTTTGCCCCCTTTTCCCCTCATGTTTCTTCTCCTTCTTTTTCTTCTTCTTCTTAATCTTCTCCTCCTCCTCCTCCTCTAGTGCCACAGACTCAAAATTGGCTCAAACCTCAATTATATTTTCACCCATTCCGTACAGTATAACATTATAATGAACCCATTTATAGATGATTTGGTTAGGGCTCCATGTTCTAGGAATATATCTTGAGTAGTTACCGGGGTATTACTGTCATTGCAATTAATTTTCACTAGTGAATACAGAGATTTGTTTTCAGCATTGGAATAACTCGGCAGCAGTGCCCGGTTCCAGGCATATAACCAGGAGAGGGCAATTTGGGCTTTATCTCAGTTTGCCAAAATCTGAGAGGGCACCAAAACATAGACTTTAATCTACTGGTATTAAGAAAAGAAACAACAATTTCTTCAGCTCCTAATCACCTTTTTTAAAGGAAACTTTCTCTTCTTGTTTTGGGAAGCAACCAATTTTCCTCCTTTTTCTTGAGAAGGGCTCGCACCCATGCTTCTGGGTGGAGTGGGCAGGAGACAAGACTGCTTCCCAAAATTTCTAGTAATACTCTACCTATTGCACAGTATAGCTCTTTTTCTTTATCTTTCTTCGCAGTGTTTCCCAAAACTAAGTAGTTGACATGTTCACTTAGCAATTACCCACTCAACTAAGTGGCTGCACACACTAAAAATATTGGTTTCTAAATTACTATAGCTAAAAGGGTGAGAAACCTCTGTTTGTAAGGCCCCTTTGGTCAAACAAGTTCACCCGGGCCTTTGTTCATTTTCAGCGAAATGATAGAAGCAAAACATGATGTTTGTTTAGTCTTATTCATCAAGCCACAGCCAATTATTGATAGAGGAAAAAGCAACTGCAAAGCGAGAAAGCATTAATCATAAATAAGTCAATTAAGTATAACCTTTGCTGTGCAAGTGGTTTAGTGCTACAGTAATGTCCCTAGGAGATACTTGGGAAGTTAAATCCTGTACGTGCTCTTTAAGAGTTCATTACTTCTAAATCAATTACTAATTCAGATTACAATATGCTTGTATTTCAGCAAAATGTGGGTGGGGGCACTTCCTAGTTGTTGTTTTGTAGGATCCCCATGTGGCCTTTCATTCTAATTGAACTACACTAATTATTTCTCTGTCTCAAAAGGCAAAAGGCTTCTTTCAAAAACAAGGGGGTCTTTGGATTTAATTATTCTGCTTCCGTCAGGAAACAGTGGGGGAAATGTTTTTCTTGGATGATACGTTGACACATGAGTAGGTGTTAAAAGGTGGGACAAAATCATTAAAGCTGAAAACTGAGAGCAAACCCCATGGCACAGTCAGTCACATTTCTTTTTTCCTTTTTTAAAGGGTTGTTGAGAGAATGGAAAGGAAGCGCCTCATGAATAAATCACAGCTCTTGCAGTCCACCCTCACATTCAAGGTGATGTCACGGTCTCACACTCTAAACAGGGTTAGAGTTGCCATAATTTCTCCCACAAAACCAGGACGGAAGTATACTTGACAAAAATGAGCGGGTTATCTACAAAATAGCCTTTTTAAAAACAAACGTAATATAATAACAGCTTTAAAAACACTTTCACCTTAACTATACCAATACATGAATGAATTTATTTACAACAGTTAATTCTTACTGTAAGATGATCTGTTGTACTCCTGAGAAGTTGTGTCGTGGTCAACTCTTAACGTCCTCAGTTCCAGGAAACACATTGGTCACACTTATCAGGTGGTGGTGTGAGGCGAGGATGTTAAGATTTGTCTCCAGGTATACTCCAACTCCAATGTGGCAGGAAATCGCTTGTTTGATGGTGAGTGTTCAAATTTATTTAATACACAATCAGTAAGTTTTAAAAATCCAGGACTTTAACATGATTTTTATTAAACTGGCCAGGACAATTTTTCTGACCTTGAATCTGGGACAATCCCAGTTTTCCGGGACATATGGCAACCCTAAACAGGGTACACTTCCAGATGTGAATGTGTGGTTAGCCCTTAGCCCAGGAGATTGTTTAAACATCAACTTACATTTCTAAAAAAAAAAAACTGAAAGAGAGAATTTGAAAGGAACAAAAAGAAAATACTGTGATCTTTGAAAAGCAGTGGTGGGGTGATATCTTTGGAAGAGTAGGCAATCATCTGGAGAAGTTTCACAGATACATCCAGGATGGTGCAACAATGCAGTCAGTTATATTAATCTGCATGTGTGCATGTGTCCTGTTTCCCCCCAGGGTGGATAGCCACAGCCTACAAGCTTGGGAAGATCTTGTCATCCAGGCAGAATTCATCAGACCAAGATGTTCAGGCAGGTATCAAGATGCTAAACCAGGGGTTCCCAACCTATGGCCCATGGGCTGGCACCATTTCATGTGGCCCATGTCACCTCTGCTGCACCCAGAAGTGGAAGCAGATGCATTTATGTCAGCTGTAAAACACGCCCACGCATGCGTAAATGCACCAGCAACTGTCAGAAATGCGGCAGTGGCCACATTTAGGACAACCCTAAATGTACCCACTTCTGCTTCCAGGGGGTGTGGTCTGGCCCGCTCAGGTGCCCAGGAGGCATGGCCAGGCCCAAGAGGCATGGCCAGGCCCAAGAGGCATGGCCAGGCCCACGGCATAAAAAGGATGGGAACCCCTGTGCTAAACTGTCCAGGATTTTGTTAGTTAGAACCTGATCCAGAAGTCTACAGGTAACCAGTGCAGCCAAGTCAGTATAAAGGAAATCCAGTCAAAGCAGCTGCATTCTGAACGTGCTGCCATTTCCAAACTGGCTTAAAGAAAAGCCTCACGTATTACAGTAATCAGTTCTCAAGATTATCTGTGTGAAGCAGTGTTTTGAGGAACTTACTTGTCAAGGACTGAACAGAGCTAGGCCTAAGGTGAAAAAAGGCAGATCTGGCCACAACAGATGTTTCTCCATAGAGAGAACCAGGTTCAGGATATCATCCTGGACCTTATTTTTCAGAGGAAGAGTAACTTTGTTCAGACAAGGCCAGATACCACCCACCCTGCCAGATGAACCTCCCAACAACAAGCTCTCCATCTTGTCTGACTTCAACTTCAACCTGTTAGTCCCCATTATTATGGCCAAGCAATGACCCAGAACTTCCACAGCATCCTCTGCTGACAATGACAAATAGAGACAGAGCTGCATATCATCCGCATATTGCTATCACACGCCAAATGTCTGAACGACCTCATCCAGTGGCTTCATGTAGATGTTTAACAGTGTAGGTGAGATCACAAACCCCCTGTGGCATATTGTTGTAGTCATGGAGTGAAAGTCACCTCCCCCAGTGGAACCTTCTGGACATGGTTATTGAAAGAGGATCAGAGCGAGTCCAAAGTTAATCCATCGATTCCTGACCCTGCTAACCTCTCCAGTAAGATACTGTGATCAATAGTGTCAAAAGCCACTGAAAGATCAAAGAGGATAAAGCAAGGACATATTACCCGCCAACCTCTTGGAGGACCTCATCTAGCAGGGTGACCAAGGTTGACTTCAACCCATGCCATTGCCTGAACCCTGACTGAAATGGATCAAGACTATCTGTATCCTCTAAGAACTCCTGCAGCGGACCTGCAATCAGTTTTTCCACCAAAGTACCCACTAAAAGACATGCTGAAAATGAAATCTACTGCACAAATATTAATTTTCCTATTCTCACTTGACCACCCAATTTTTAAAGACTCTGCACTCTCCCTTTCTGTATGTGTAACTGATCCTTTCCCTGGAAAATATGTGAGAGAAGCAGAAAGAATAGCCAGCATCAGTCCGATTCTCTACAACTCTACTCAGAAGTATCTTAATTTTGACTTTTCCCTAGGTAATTAATAGATCGTAGCCCCAGGCTCATAGATTTTGGGTCCTACGTTAAAAGAGATGCATGTGTGTAATTTAGTGGCATAAGGGAATATGCCACTAAATATATATATTGAAATGCAGGTAATGAGGACAGCTTCAACTCAATTGTCACCTCTAGATTCTAGCAAGATAAGTCATTACCGTTATTTTTTCTTATAACAAAAGGAAAATAATATGTAATATGTATACCTGAATATCCAAACCAGCTACTTTGGGAAAGGTCCAAGATACACATTTCTGCAGTGGCTCAAGTGGCTAAGAAGCTGACTGGAAGGCGGGAGGTCAGCAGTTCGATTCCCCAGTACTGCAGGACAGAATGAGCTCCCGACTTTGTCCCAGCTCCTGCCAACCTAGCAGTTTGAAAGCAAGAAATTGCAAGTAGGGACCACTTTGGTGGGAAGGTAAACAGTGTTTTGTGCACTCGTGTCTAGTAATGCCTGCCACATGACCACGGAAACGTCTGCAGAAGTAGACAGTGCTGGCTCTTCAACTTTGAAACAGAGATGAGCACTGGACCCTAGAGTTGGATACAATTGGCTTTCGAGCAAGGGAAACTTTACCTTTGCCTAAGTCTTTCTAGAGTTGCCCTGGGTGAGATGCAGTAGGGGAGGGGGATAGATTTTCTACCCCAGGCTTTTTCTTTATGCAGGTCAGAGGGGGCTCAAATCCTCCCCAAAAACAAAACCTAAACAAATGGCATGGGTTGACTATAAAAAGGCACACAGCTGGATTGAGAAATGCCTTGACATTTTTGGAAATAGCAACAGTATTCAAAAATTCGTGAAGACTTCAAGGAAGCTACGACGAGTAATTTAATGGCAAGTGGAGAAGAATTTGCTGAAGTTGAAATTAAGCATGGAATTCTTCAAGGTGGCTCACTATCACCTTTACTATTTGTGTTATCAATGGCACCGTTGACAACTATTCTAAATAGAACAAACTGTGGGTATGAATTGGCTAAGAAAGGACTGAACCTTTCACATTTGCTCTATATCAGGAGTTCTCAACCTTTTTAAGCCGGGGGCCTGGTCACGCTCCTTCAGACAGCTTCGGGGGCCAGAAAGCCATTTCGCCCTTCCTCCACCACATGGCACTTCCTGGTGTGGTGGAGTTGGTAGGGGCCACATGAAATGATGCTGTGGGTCACATTCGGCCCATGGGTCGCAGGTGGAGAAGCCCTGCTCTATAAGGACAACCTAAAATTGTTTGGAAAGGTAAGAGTTAAATTAAGTACTCTGCTCAAAAGTACAAAGACATTTAGTAATGACATCGGAATGCAATTTGGAATCGACAAGTGTGCAGCAATTACTGTTAAAGCAGGCAAAATCACCAAAGGTGATAGATTTGAGTTAGATAACGAAGAATGTATCAAAGCAGTAACATAAGAAGAGGGATACAAGTACCTGAAGAAGAGGAGTAAAATCTACCATTAGATTCAGTCAAAGACTTGTATAAAATGAACAGTTCAAGATCTAACCCAGAACCTATTAACTGTTAAGGTAACATCTAAGTATATAGACAGTTCCTAATAAAGTTGTTTTTTGTAAAGTTAGGATATTAAAGTCCAATAAATCCAAATTTTCAAAATATCTAGGGAGTCCTCTAGGTATTATTTATTAAAGGGTATTTGGGGTCATTTCCTGGCTTCTATTTTCTAAAGTCAATGGAATTACAGAAATGGCTAAAATGTGCCACACACGGCTTGAGAGATTTTGATAAACTGAAGACCAGAGGGAATATAAAGTTTTCTCTGGTGTTATGTTTCCACAGACCATCGGAGGAAATGGGGTTCCAATGAATTATTTGCTATAGGAAATCTACCGTGATTTCCATCTGCAAGTGGTTACAAGGGTGACTGTAAGTGAGCAAAACAGTTTTGCTCAAATCCTTTGACTTGACCAAAGTCATTTTGAAGGTGCCTTAGGCAGGAGAACAATGCTTGCGACAAAGGGCATGTGTGAAAAAGCTCAGTGAAGTTCACAATCCAAGGCAGCTGCTAGCATTCAGTAGTGCCATGTTACCATGATTCATGGTGTATACATAAGCCTGCGGGTGCTAATATTTATAGTTCATCGTGTTGTCTATAGAACGGAAGTAACTGATAATGGACAGCAGCAGGTGGATTGCAGCAATTTAAATAAAGGGTTACAAAAGTCAGTCTCATCCTTTTTCAACGCCATTCACTTCAATATTTATGCTACTCAGTGAAGGAAATTATTCTTCTGATAGTGTGGGTTGGGAAGATGTATAGTCCTACATTGCAAAATCAACTATTTGAGAGAGCTGGTGTACTTCCAATGTCCCTTTATGTTCATTTGTTTTCTTAACTAGAGCACAACCATTCTTTTCTGACCTGTCCTTGTCAGAGAGCACAGACTCACAAGTAGCACTAATCCAAGGGTGGAGAAAGCCACTTTTCTGTCCTTGTTGACCCCACTCCCAGCTACTGAATTGTGGAGCTGTGTGTAGCATATGACCTGTTCCAGATACCCTAAGTTAGCATGCTTCCCTCAGTTATAATGGAGGATTATATCTCATTCCCAGTATTGGGAATGATAGTCCTGATTATTTCCAAGCTTCAAATGCAGGGTGGAGGAATGCATTTTTCCAGCACTTCAGGAGAGCGATAGGCTGAAACAGCAAACCCTACAACCTTATTAGATCTGGGACAACACTGCTAGAATGAAGTGTTGTAAATTGCATTCTATTTTCCAGTATTGCAGCCATGAAATAAAAAGGTGACTGATTCTTGGGAGACAAGCTATGAGAAACCTGGGAAACATAGTTAAAAGTAGAGACATCACCTTGCAAACAAAACTTCACATAGTCAAAGCAATGGTATTCCTGGTGGTAATGTATGGTTGTGAAAGCTGGACCATTAGGAAAGCTGAGTGCAGAAGAATAGATGCCTTTGAAATGTGGTGTTGGATGAGAGTTTTGAGAGTCCCCTGGACAGCGAGGGAAACAAATAGGTTTCCTTGGACATCAAATGAGAAGAGAGGATTCATTTGAGAAAGCCTTGATGATGGGAAAGGTGAGGGGCAAAAGAAGAAGGGGGCGGCCAAAAATGAGATGGCTAGATGATATTGTAGACGCAATGGGCACAGAGCTGAGCGGGTTGAGGAGGATGGTGTAAGACAGAGGTGCCTGGCGGGCAATGGTCCATGGGGTTACAAAGGGTCGGAATCGACTGTGCAACTGAACAACAGTGCTTTCCAGTTAACCAAAGTATTAAAATAGGGGTTTGTTCCTGGAGAATGTCCATATCTTATAAATGAAGCCTCTGCTATTTTTTGACTTGTCCTTCACACCCATGGGTGCTCCTCTTTGATCTCCAAAGGAACTTTAGTAAGAAATCACTGATACTAACATTGGAACAGGAAAGCAGTAAGAAGAAGAAGATTTAATCCAACCGTCATTCTATAACAGTACTATCACTGTAACAATATAGATGCCTAATTGTAATTTTAGGCTTCTTATAGGTTGCATGCATGCAAAGGATAAGTAATCAAAATAAAATAATATAGCTGACTAAACATAGATGGCTTATAGCAACTGACATAGTGACTGTACAAGAAACTGACTTACATAGAGACTTGATATAGTGGACTTTTTCTTTCTCTCTTTCCCTTTCATTAATTAGTCTAACTTTTACTTTGATACTATGTGATAAACTGTGATATTGTGCATGATAATACTTTGTTTTAAAACTGTTTAAACTGTGATAACATGTGCGATGGGAAGAGACTGGCGTAGAGACCGGCAAGGCACGCCACAAAGTTTGCCAAGAGAACTCTATGGACCAAAACAAAAGGCAAAACAAGGGGATGCTCAGCACAGCAGATCTGAAAAGGGGGAGGGACTTGAAAGGGGGAGGAGAAATACAGTGTTGCAGGGAACAATACTGCATAGGCACATGGAATGTGAGGTCTATGAATCAAGGAAAACTGGAAGTGGTTAAAAACGAGATGGAAAGAATAAGCATTGACATCCTGGGCATCAGTAAGTTAAAATGGACAGGGATGGGTAAATCAGCTCTGGAAACCATCATATCTACTACTGTGGGCAAGAAAACCTCAGAAAAAATGGAGTAGCCATAATTGTCAACAAAAGAGTGAGGAAAACAGTAATGGGATACAACATCAAAAATGATAGAATGATGTCAGTCAGAATCCAAGGCAAACCTTTCAATATCACTGTAATCCAAGTCTATACACCAACCACTAGTGCAGATGAAGCCACAGTTGACCAGTTCTATGAGGACCTACAACACCTCATAGAACAGACACCAAGAAATGATGTCCACATTATCTTAGGAGACTGGAATGCCAAAGTAGGAAATCAAAAAGTAAATGGAATAACAGGCAAGTTTGGTCTTGGGACACAGAATGAAGCAGGGCAAAGATTGATAGAGTTCTGCCAAGAGAACGCACTAGTCATAGCAAACACCCTCTTCCAGCAACACAAGAGGCGACTTTACACATGGACATCACCAGATGGCCAGCATCGAAACCAGATTGATTACATGCTCTGCAGTGAAAGATGGAGAACCTCCATTCAGTCAGCAAAAACAAGACCTGGAGCAGACTGTGGCTCAGATCACAACCTACTGATCGCAAAATTCAGGCTTAGACTAAACAAAATGGGGAAAACAATTAGACCAGACAGATATGACCTACACAACATCCCTAAAGAATACACGGTGGAGGTCATGAACAGATTTAATGTCCTGTACATGATAGACAGAGTACCAGAAGAATTATGGACAGAGACGCAGGACATCATGAAGGAGGCAGCAAGAGAAACCATACCAAAAGAAAATAACCATAAGAAAGCAAAGTGGTTGTCTGATGAGGCCTTTAAAATAGCAGAGGAAAGAAGGAATGCAAAAGTCCAAGGAGAAAAAAAATACAATCACCTGAATACAGAATTTCAAAGAAAAGCAAGGAGAGATAAGGAAAACTACCTGAACGAACAGTGCAAAGAAATGAAGGAAAACAAGAAAAGAGGCAGGACTAGAGATCTTTTCAAAAAAAATGGGGAAATCAAGGGAACATTTAAAGCAAAAATGACCATGATAAGGGACAAAGATGGAAAGGAGTTAGCTGAAGCAGAAGAGATCAAAAAAAGATGGCAAGAGTACACAGAGGAACTCTACAAAAAGGACCTCAACACTCCTGATAATAACAATAATGAGAAATTTGAACTTGAACCAGACATTATGGAGAGTGAAGTCAGAAAGGCCCTAAAAAGCACTGCAAACAACAAAGCTAGTGGAGATGATGGTATCCCAGTTGAATTTTTCAAAGCCCTAAAAGATGATGGAATCAAACTACTGCATTCAATATGCCAGCAAATTTGGAAAACAAAACAGTGGCCACAGGATTGGAAAAGATCAGTGTACGTTCCAATCCCCAAAAAAGGCAATGCCAAAGAATGCTCAAATTACCGAACCATTGCGCTCATCCCACATGCCAGCAAGGTGATGCTCAAGATAATACAAGATAGACTTCAGCAACATGTGGAGAGAGAATTACCAGAGGTGCAGGTCGGTTTCAGAAGAGGCAGGGGGACTAGAGACCACATTGCCAACATACGTTGGATCATGGACAAAACAAAAGAATACCAGAAACAAGACTACTTTTGTTTTATTGACTACACCAAGGCTTTTGACTGTGTGGACCACAACAAAATGTGGCAAGTAATTAAAGAGATGGGAATACCAGAGCACCTCATATGCCTCATGAGAAAAACCAAGAAGCAACAGTTAGGACAGAACACGGAATGACAGAGTAGTTTGGAATAGGAAAAGGAGTAAGCCAAGGCTGCATTTTATCACCCTGCTTATTCAATCTATAGACAGAGCACATAATGCGCAATGCAGGGATGGAGGAATCACAATATGGGATCAAAATTGCTGGGAGAAACATCAACAATTTGAGATATGGAGACGATACCACCTAATGGCAGAAAGTGAGGAAGACCTAAAGAACCTCTTGATTGGATTGAAGGAGGAGAGTGCAAAAGCTGGCTTGAGACTTAATATCAAGAAAACAAAGATAATGGCAACAGGTCCAATCAGTCCCTGGAAAATAGATGGGGAAGAAGTAGAAGCAGTGACAGATTTTACTTTCCTGGGATCTAAGATCACTGCAGATGGCGACTGTAGCCATGAAATAAAAAGACGACTGATTATGGGGAGACAAGCTATGAGAAACCTGGGGAATATAGTGAAAAGCAGAGACATCACCTTGAAAACAAAAATTCGCATAGTCAAAGCAATGGTATTCCCAGTGGTAATGTATGGGTGTGAGAGCTGGACCATTAGGAAGGCTGAGCGCAGAAGAATAGATGCATTTGAGATGTGGTGTTGGAGGAGAGTCCTGAGAGTCCCTTGGACAGCAAAGAGAACAAATAGGTCAATACTGGAGGAAATCAATCCTGACTGTTCATTGGAGGGACAAATAGTGAAGATGAAGCTAAAGTAATTTGAACATCAAATGAGAAGGGAGGACTCACTTGAGAAGGCCTTGATGCTGGGAAAGGTGGAGGGCAAGAGAAGAAGGGGGCGTCCAAAGATGAGATGGATAGATGGTATTGTGGACACAATGGGCACAGAGCTTGGCGGGCTGAGGAGAATGGTGGAGGACAGAGGTGCCTGGAGGAAAATGGTCCATGGGGTCGCAAAGGGTCGGAATCAACTGTGCGACTGAACAACAACAAATAGGTGTGTGTGTGGGGGGGGGGGTGTTGTTAAGCTACAATATGAGGCAATACAGCAGTGCTAGAGACAAAGGACATGATATCAAAGACATGGAAAACAAACAGCCCACTGTATTATAGGATTCCTGCTAGCATTCCTGTTTGTCACTGTAGTAAACACGCAAAATGAATTTAAGAAGTTAAATGGGAAATGTTCAGAAAGGGGATTATGGAATTTTAGTCCATAGAAATATCTTTCCCAAACTCTGTGATAGCGATAGGGGTGGATGGCTGGGGACCCTAGGAGTTATAGCCTAATAATAATAATTGCATACTGTCAAGTCGATTCTAACTTATGGTGACACTTTCCAGGGTTTTCTAGATAAAGAATCCTGAGAAGTGGTTTACCATTTCCTTCTTTTGGGAATGCCTTGGGCTATGTAGCTTGCCCTTGGCTACATGGGCTGGCTCTTCTCCCAGGAGACACAGCAAGGAATTGAACTCCAAATTTCTGGCTCCCCAACCACCTACCTAAACCAGGACTATTCAGCCAGCTATAGCCTAATAAACTACACTTTTAAAGATCTGAATTAGTGACAGGCCAGTCTGGCCAGATTATCCTGCTATGGTAATAGAGTAGACCATACTGCCAGCAACTCAATGTCAATCGTCAGGTTGCACTTATCTCACCTGATAACTCTGAGGACTAGCAGCCTTGGTGAAGTCCACAGGGAAGGGTGATGGCCCCCAAGTGGATGAAATCCCAATTGAATCCCAATTAATGGGGGGGGGAGGGCAGCTTCAACAATACTGGCCAGGGGCTGATGAGAACATGGCATACCAAAAGGGGTTCAGGACCAGAAAGTGACTCATGACACTAGATCAGTGGTATGGATGTCATGCTGCGATGCAGAACGATGAAAGGCTACTGCATTACATTGTCCCCAGGACAATCTTCATGGCTGAGCACCATGATGAGAGCCAATATTCGGAATCAGATACGGCACAAGATTACTTACAAGTAAACCCCGGAAACCCTACTGATATAGGAAGTGGGCATACTGAAGTTCACTTTATTGAAAGCTTATCACTTTAGCTATGTTGTGTTTTTACACAAGCATTGGCACAAGAAGTCCCTAAAATTGGAACAATGCCATCATTCTTCTGCAGAAAGGGAAAAATACACTTTTTACAAAAAGGACTTCTTAATATCTACACTGATTGGTTTTGAAAGAATCTATGCATCCTTTGCCCCTGTGGTTGGGGGTGGGCAGGAAATCCTAGAACAGCCTTCTTTCTGTGGCTGCTTCAAGCAGTTTCTGTTGGTAAAACCAGTCACTTTTTCAAGACATTTTATATTCCACCACCAGCAGCATCTGGAGCAAACAAGTACTAGGCATTTAAATTATTGGCCTCTGTAGCAGTAAAACTGACAAAGCAAGCCATTCCGAGTGCAACGACACTAGTGCCTTTCTCTGCAGATTAGCACCAGAAACTTGATGTTGTTGTGGCTTGGAGCAATTAATGAGGTCGAATGAGAAGGCAAGTTGTTCATTTGCAGATATGTATGTTTGCGTTGGACTGTGTCACATCTATGTATTTCCTGGGAAACAGTAGCTAAAAATGGCCCCCTGACAACAAAGCATGTAAGGAAAAGGCACTGAGCCAAAAGAAGAAGGCATCAGAGGCAAAGCAATTGGGACCGGAACCCTGCAGCCATAAGACAGATGTGAGAAAAGTAAGAAAAGGAGGGCACCAAACACAGAAATCATCCATTAGAAGCTTCAGGGACTTCTCTGTATGTGACTGGAGATAGTTGGGTATCAGTTGCCTGGGTATCAGTTGAAAAGCAATGTGTGCCATCAACAAAAGGAATAATTAATGCCTTCAAAATGGCATTGTGTTGTTTGTTTGTTTATTTGACTACCCATCTGACATAACTGTTACTCTGGGCAGTATAACAACAGATAAAATGAAAGTACAGTGCATCTATATATATAAAAGAGAGGTGTATGTTTGTGCATCCGGAATGGGCTCCCACACCCCTTGAGCAATCCCCCCAAAATTTGGCACACACGTACCTTGCGCATGTCAGCACAGCACTGTCGGGGTCCAGAATGCCATGGAGGGCCTGCACCCCACAAATTGGAGGCAATGCAAAAACTACATGTCCCAGCGGCCACTGCAGCACGGCACAGCCAATCGGGAAGGCCCGCCAGAACATGGGAGGGGAGGGGCAACGGCCACGCGGCTGGCACTCCAACGGCCACTGCATGCGCAGAACGCGGCCGTGGGGTACTCCAGTGCCCCTGGCTGGAGAGCAATGGTCCGCTGCGGCCAGGCCATTGCCGTCGCCCTAGAACTCCTACGCCGGGCCCACCCCGGCACCGGCACCCAGGAAGATGCCTCCAGATGGGGAGGCCGCCAGCAGGGATGGCGTGGGTGAGGTGATGTGGCCACCCAAAGAGGCGACGGGCGAGGCCACAGCAGCGGTGGCCAGGGACTGCCTGGAGGCCACAAGGGAGAGGCTCAACAACCGCCGCCCCCCAGCAGAGCCGCTGTGCCGAGTGCAGACAACACGGAGACCTGGAACCACCGGCTCCACCACCACCCCAGGAGGTAAGACGGCACCCCCCCAAAAAAAAAAAACTGGGTGAAGCTGGCAATCAGCTCATAGAACTATATAGAAACCCTTACCCGGCCATATAACAAAATATTGTTGTTCAGTCACACAGTCGAGTCCAACCCTTTGTGACCCCATGGACCACCACACACCAGGCTCCTCTGTCCTCTGACATCCTTCACAGCCCATTTGGATCTACGCTCATTGCGTCAACATTGCCATCTAGCCACCTCATCCTCTGGTGCCCCCTTCTCTTTTTACCTTCAATCTTTCCCAGCATCAAGGCCTTGTCAAGTGAGTCCTCTCTTCTCATATAAAACTATACAGTGGAACCTCGGTTAACGTAATTAATGCGTTCTCCAGGACGTTTCTTACAGCAAAAAATATTCTAACCAAATTTCTCATAGGAATGCGTTGAATTCAATTTCCCATAGGAAAGCAATGAAAACAAAATACATTAACTGAAATGTGATTTCCCATAGGAATGCTTTGAAAACCAATTAATCCATTCAAAAAAAATCCGTAAACTCAACCACTATTTTCTATGGATTTCCTTTTGTTATGTGATTTTTATGTTAACCAAGCCATTTATTTAACCGAGGTTTCACTGTATATTCAACACCCTTCCTCTCTTCTTTCCTTCCTTCCATCCTGCTTCTACCAAACCTTCTTTCCTTTGGTCCTGCCCCTGCCTGTTCTTATATTAACAACCATCACCCAGTAATAAGGTGATAGGGTGATCTAATCCTAATCTTATATTTGTAAGTAAATATTAAATACATTCAGAGAATAATCAGGAGAGAAGAAAGAATGTGGGGATGTGTTCTCCCATTCCTGAACATCAAACCACAACTGCTCACATTACTGAAACACTACCTACAGACCTGATCTTTACAAATACGTATCACAACTAAACACACAGTGAAAAGCCCATTCAAATTCTTCCTGCTTGAAAAAGTAGAAGCCCCTCAGTGGCAGAGGGAAGGGGAGGGAATATGTTTTTAAAGAAAAATAACAGCAAAACATCTATGGGTCCGAGAGGCAATCATCTTCTCCCCAAATTTGAAATTTTCCCTTATTCTACCAGTTCCACACCCAGTCACCTAGTCTTCTTAGGTTGTCTAGGTTTCCTTGCTGCAGTCTTTGAAAATAGATGCTGTAGATCTGGAATCCACATATTTACTTCTAGAGAAGTTAATGTGAAGTGGAGTGTCTTGAAAGACAAAAGAAAGTGTTCCAATATATTCCTTGTGCCTTTTTCCCTTTCTTTTCAATTGCTCCAAATAGAATATTAGAAATCTCAGCTGGGGAAATCCTGCAAAAACAAGATACAGTGGTACCTTGGATAAAGTCCGATTCAGATAATGTCTGATTCGGATAAAGTCGCGGTTTTCATGCACACGTGATGCATCGCATAAAGTCCAAAACCACTAAAAAATGGATGTTATCCAAGGTATTTGGTATAGGAACCTTGGATAAAGTCCTTTTTTTAATGTTATCCGATGCATCGCCCATTTGACTCGGATAAAGTCCAAAATCGGATAAAGTCCAAACATGGAACAGAGTTTGGACTTTATCCGAGGTTCTACTGTATATGAAGAAAATACTTTTGATAAAAGACACAACCACTGAAAATGCACACACAAAATATCTTCACATCTAATAATTTCATGTTTCCTGTTAAGGAGGAAATGCAGAGTCCATGCTAGAGCAAGCCCATTGAATCTAGTGTTAGCTTACCAAGTTCCCATTGATTCAACGCGTATACTGTAGCTAGGCCTGACAAGCAGATTTACACCCAACTTTTTGGAAAGAAATGGCTCTATGTGGTGCAATAAAAAAGTGCTTGCAAAACAGTGTAATAAGACAAGTAAGATATAAGCATTTTTCTTTCAGAAACATTCAGGTCTAGCCCTGAATATTACACGTGCATTCCTATCCATTCACCAAATTAGATTCTGCAAGAAAAGCTTCAATGGCAAAGCTATTAACTTTTTCTCCTGAGCCATAATCTTTCACAGTTGCAAGGAAGGAGTCAAAAGGGTACATGAATGCAGTCCTGCTGGCAAACCTGTCCCCTGCTACACATTTCCTACACCGAGGAACAAAATCTTAATTTCTGTGGGAAGTCAAAGGAAACACATTTTCAGAGAATTATTTCGTCTGAAATGCAGGTGCACTGTGTGCAGTTTTGAGCAGATAAAATGATACAGATCAAGATATTGACATTTGAATAATTGCAGCCTGATTTCAGCCAGTTTCCATTTGCTACTCCAGCTAAGTAATATCAAAACCCTGACTCCATTGTATTAATGATTCACAATAGGCCAACAAAATGTATTTGTTCTGTTCAATTTTTGCCTGCTGTCTTTAATAAATAAATCAAACATATTGATAAAGAAGTGGTTAGTAAAAGGAAAAGGTCTCCTTTGCTCAAAAGCCAGTCGTGAACAACTCTAAGGGTTGGTGCTCATATCTTTTTACAGCAAAAGAGCCAGCTCTGTCTGCATCTGTAGACATTTCTGTGGTCATGTGGCAAGCATGACTAAATGTCAGAGTGCATGGAACACTGTCACCTTTCCTGCCAAAGCAGTACCTATTTGTCTACTTGCAATTTCTTGCCTTCGAACTGCGAGGCTGGCAGGAGCTGGGCACGCACTCCATTGCACAGCACTCGGGTCTCGAACTGCTAAGGATTCCATATTTCCCTCTCACAAAAAGGGGACAGGAGTAAAGGTTGCCCTTGCTCAAAAGCCAGTCATATCCGACTCTAGGGTTCACTGCTCATCTCTGTTTCAAAGCCGACGAGCCAGCACTCCTGTCAACTCTTTGCCTCTGACCAGGCGAAAGCCCCACAGCCACGCTCATGTTGCTGGAAGGCACTTTCCCCCAGATTTACTCTGGGAAAAGAAAGCCTGCTGGCTAGGGAAAGAGGCTCCTCCACCCTCAAACTCCAGGAGAGAGGCGGGAAAGAAAGAAAGAGTTGACAGGGGGGGGGGGGAGAAAAAACCCTCCTGAACACCTGGAGTTGGCGCCTCCCTTGCTGTGTTCATGCAACAGGCATGATTAGATACGCACGGAATGCTGTTTACCTGGCATCCCTAGTAGTTCGAGACCCGAGTGCTGTGCAATGGAGTGCATGCCCTATTTACCTACTTGCCATTTCTTGCTTTCGAACTGCTAGGTTTTCAGGAGCTGGGACAAAGACGGGAGCTCATTCCGTCCTGTTTGTGTAACGGATGCTGCTACAGATGCCACAATAAAAGGCGCGTCCCCCCCCCCTTTTCTTCCTTGTTCACCAAGCTGCTGCTGCTGCTGCCACCTGCTGGTGGATCAAATAGAAGTGCAAGAAAAATGCATTTATTCCCCCCACCCCCAAATCAAGTTGTTTGAAAACCGTGAATTTTCAATGTTTTTAATGGAACCAGGCGGGACAGTTACAAACCGTGAAATTCACGGTTTTCCGTGACATATGGCAACTCTACGAACTGCTGACCTGCTGACTTCCCAGTTGTCAAGATCAGCATGTTAACCACTAAAGTTAAGCCCTTAAAGAAGTTATTACCTCTATGAGTACAGTACAGCAGGAGTGGCAGCACGGGACACACAGCAACTCAGTGTCTGACTAAATAAATTCAAGACAACCTGTGATAGCACGGTTTATGATACCTCCATCTACAGGTGGGTAATTCTGTGTATCTCAGACTTGATGGGAAATAGCCGCACTGATCTAATGACATGACTCTAAAGGAGTAACAAGCTCAAAAGTAGCTCAGTCTGCATCCAAAATAAAGACGTGCTCCAGCATGAACAAAAGTGAATGCCACCATCTTTAATAATTTAAATGAGTACCAAGCTGATAATTTATCCTTTCTTCATCTTCTTCTTGTGCTGTATCTGACTCCGAATATTGGCGATCCTCATGTCCTGAGAATATAATGCAGTGGCCTTCCATCTGCCTTCCACATCACAGCATGTCACCCATACCACTGATCCAGCTCTGAAAGTCACTTTTTAGTCTTGAGCCCTTTTGGCACACAAAATCCTTCTCAGCCCCAGGCCCTTTCCTGTGGACTTCGGCACCCAAGGCCACTAGCCCTCAGGGTTGTCAGGTTAGTTAACCACCACCTGACGCTGTGCATTGAGTCGTTGGCAGTATGGTCTACTCTATTACCATAGCAGGATAACCTGGTCAGACTGGTAATGTAATTTATTCTTACACATGGTGTATTAAGGTGTCATATAGCAGCCTCAGAATTATAGTGGCTGTACCTAGGTTCTTTTCCAGAAAATTCCATCCAGTTCCAGTTCCTAACACTGAAACCAGAAATAAACACCCTAGCCAGGTCTGAAAACTGATTCCTCCCTCTGAATCTTGTTATGAGTGACACTCCTCTACCTTCTCCTGAAATTCAGTGACAAAATGTTCTCTCACCCTTTTAAAGTATTAGTTTCTTGCATGCTTTAAAGGTCTTGTCCAATTGTACTACTGAAATTCAATGGCATGAGGGGGAGCTACAGAAACAATCTTAGCATAGTGCCCTTGGATTACGGAGCTTTAATCAAAACTCTGAACTGTACATAGTTTGAAATGTCACAATGGGGAGATGATTGCTAGAAGCCTAGTTAACCTTGCCCAGAAAGCAAGTCTAGGGAATGACCCATTTTAAAAGATGCCATCTGGAAATCATTCTATTCTTCCTTGATAGTGGAGCCTTGAACCATCCATTACTGCTCCCATCAAACAGCTGAAGAGACACAAGAGCTGCTTCTCAGAAGTTCACTGCCCTCCTGCAGTTTTATCCCCTGCCCAAAATCAAACTCCCGCTGTTCACATTCCAGCAGGAGGCAATAGTGGCTACCTCACAGCAGTTTCCCATTACAAAAGTTTATTGCAGCAGACACAGGTCTTGCATCAGATAAAGAAATAAATTGAACCAGGGGAAAAACAAAGATTCGAATCTCACGAAACATAAAATGGAGAAAGGAGGGGGTGATCCAGAACTGAAAGAACTTTGAGGTAACTAGATACTATACTAATATCTCGTGCTTTGTAGTAGATTCCTTCTCCCCAGTGGAAAGTCTATGTGCCAACTGCAGACAAATTGGATGAAGAGATTGAGGAGTTTTATGATCAACTCAAAGCTGTGCTGGAGAATACAAAAAGAAATGAAGTTACCCTGATTATGGGAGATTTTAATGCTAAAGTTGGCCAAGGTAAAGAGAATGATATAATTGGACTATATGGCCTTGGGGAAAGGAATAAGAAAGGAAACCACCTTGTACAGTTCTGGAGAGAAGAAGATCTAGTGATCACCAACACGTGGTTTAAGATGCCACCTAGACGACTTTACACTTGGAAGTCCCCTGCCGATAGCCCAAATAATATTGTCATAAATCAAACAGACTTTGTTCTTATAAACAGGAGGTTTTGTAACAGCATCTTGTCCGCAAAGACCTATCCTGGAGCAGATATTTCATCCGACCATAACCCGTTAATATGTTGTCTCCACCTAAATTGCGTAAAATTGTAACTAAAACAATGAAAACTGTTTTTGATGTCAATGTCTTTAAGGACAAAGAATGTAGAACAGCAGTGAAAGAGAGAATGAGAGAAGAGTTAAATAAAATGAGAAACCATCAAGGGGAAATGTGTAGAAGAGAAATGGAGGATAATAAAAGAAATAACCCAGAAAGTTAGACAGAAACATCTTTGCAGACAAAAGCCAAATCATAAGAATAAGGAATGGATCACAGATGACATACCTGTACTCAATTTAATGGAAATAAGAAGGATCTATAAGAATCAGGACAAGGAAAAATATAATGATCTACAGAGGATGATTAGGTTTAAAATAAGAGCTGCAAAGGAAGCTTATATGGCTGACAGATGTGCTGAGTTAGAGGAATACCAAATTAAGCAGGATTTTTTCCCCAACATACAGTACATAAAAAGATAAAGGAAGTTATTGGCAGAAGACAACAGAAGACACATGTATTGTTAAAGGACAAAAACAGGAATCTTGTGGTGGAAATAAGGGATATGATCAATGTATGGAAAGAATACATTGGAAAGCTGTTTAATGATGAAAAGGGTGAACAGCCTGTCATAGATGGCAATACTGGACCACCAATACTGGAGAGTGAGGGTGTAAGAGTTTTGCAAAGATCCAAAGGTGGGAAAGTAAGAGGACCAGATGACATCCCAGTAGAAATTTTGAAACTTCTGTCCGAAGTTAACATCAAAGAACTGGCAGACCTTTTTAACACCATTTATGACACAGAGATTCTTCTAAGTGATTGGTTGCTATCAACCTTTGTTACATTGCCAAAGAAACCAAACGCAAAGTCATGTGAGGAACAATTAGCCTCATGAATCATGCTCCTAAGTTGTTCTTGAAAATCATCCATAGTAGAATTTATAAGAAATGCGAATTCTGGAATTCTATGGGTACAAGAGAGGCACTGTTTATGATGCAGGTCCTCATACAAAGATGTAGAGACATGAGATGTTATGTGTGTTCACGTCTTAAAGATTATGCAAAAGCATTTCCGGGTGTGGCGGAGATGGTGGTGGGCCACATGAAATGGTGTTGTGGGCCACATCTGACGCCTGGGCCGTAGGCTGAGAACTCCTGGACTAAAGCATCTGAAAAGAGAATCAAAGCTTTTGAAATGTGGATCTACAAACGGCTGCTAAGAATATCATGAGTTGATCATGTGACTAATGCAGAAGTATTAGGCCAGGTGGATAGAGAAAAGGAACTCTTTAAGACCATTAAGCAAAGAAAGCTCCAATACCTTGGCCATATCATGAGGAACAACATAAAATATAGAATACTCCAACTCACTCTGCAAGGAAAGATCCCTGGGAAGAGAGGCCCTGGACGTAGATGGACTTCATGGCTGATGAACCTGAGAGACTGGTGTGGCATGTCCTTGGAAGAACTGTTCCGGGGAGTTAAGAACAGGAAAACGATAGCCACGATGATGATAGCCAATATCCAGAACGGATACGGCAGCTGAAGAATGCAAAGGCAAAAGTAAGGGCCTGCTTGGTTGCTTTCTTGCTGCCCAATAATGCAAGCACTCTCTGGGTGGTTTACTAGACACTATATTACATTAAATATACTACAAATTCAATAGATAGCATTAGCAATTACACTTATATATACCGCCTCATAACACTTAGTGCATTCTCCTGGTAGCATTTTTGCCCCCAACATACTGAGTACTCACTTTATCAACCTTGGGAAGATGAAAGACTGAGTCAACTTGGATTCCTATTAGGATTGAACTCATAGTGTTTTGGCTGCAGTACAGCAGTTTAACCATTGCACCACTGGGCCTGATAGATCATAAATATCATTAAAAAAATAAACCTCTGTTGCTAACCAACCTACCTTTAAATAGAATTAGTCTTCCAAGGGACAATGTCCCACAACTGAGGTATTGCCTGAAAACTATAAATAAGTACTTCCAAGGATACCCTAGAGCAGTGATGGCCAACCTTGGCACCCCAGGTGTTCTTGGACTTCAATTCCCAGAAGCCTGAGTCAGCACAGTCCCTGTACTCATCAACCAGAAATTTTGGAAAGTGCAATCTGGCTGATACAGAAGTAGAATAAACAATTCTGCTAAGAGTAAGGACATGCAGCTAAACCAAATTGTACAAAAAGTGTTGTAACTTGGTGGTGATGTAATTTAATTCTTAACTATGCTACTAGTTGAAACTGCAGAAAGAAGAACTCATAATAGCAATAGCAATTTCACATCTATATCTCCGCATAGTGCTTAGTGCACTCTCTGGGCAGTTCATAAGTTAATTAGTATCTTGCCCCCAATCAATATGCTGGAAAGTCTGAGTCAACCTGGATCCTCATCAGGATCGAACTCACACTGTTTTGGTTGCAATACAGCTGTTTAACCACTGTGCCACCAGGGCTCTTAATCAGAAGAGGAAATGGAAGAATTACCTAACAATAACTCTCCCTTCATCAAGAGAACATACATAGATTAGCCAAAAGAATATTAATTCTGTATTCATGTTACAGTCTCCTTGGCTGTCGTTGTGTAAGAGGAATGTGTTAAAGGGTGTGCGAACTACTAATTGTGAGTTTTGCTGCTAAAACTTTTTATCCTGTCTCTAAAATATATCCCAGATGGGCGGTATAAAAATGTTATAAATAAGAATTATAGGCATCTCTGATATGTCAGCTCCTCTCCTGAGGGACTAGGTCTTGGTGCACTGAATTACAATCAAAGCCAGGGATGTACTTTGAATCCCTAACAGTGGCTGATAGGTTCACTGTAGGTTGGAAGGATACCAAGTACAGTACTTCTACTTTCCCAAGCAGTCAGAACTTTAAAAAAAAAACACCCACCTTTCCATTATTTAATTATCTTTGGAAGAAAGAACACCTGAACCTTTCAATGTCTTTGCAGAACCTGTTTTGGTTACAAATATTCAAACAGAAGGTAATGGGAGCAGTCGTTGTGACAGCAGGCAACAAAACCATAGATACTGGATCGGATTTCAACATAACAGAGCCAACCTAAACTGTATGCCAGATTTGGCCAATTCAAACTGAAGTTACACTAACCAGCAAGGAGAGTTGTAAACCCGATTAAATTGTTCCCATCAGTCTCTCTGAATTCCCACATCCCCAGACTGAGACTCTCATACCTCCCAAGGCAGAAGAGATGATCTAGAATTATCAAAGCTCCTTTTTTAATGCCTGAGATGGCCTACCAAGCTTGTAATGGAATAACTATCATTAGGTCAAGGTAAAGGTCGCCCTTGGTCGAAAGCCAGTTGTATCCAACTCTAGGATTCAGTGCTCATCACTGTTTACAGCCAAAAAGCCAGCGCTGTCTACGTCTACAGATGTTTCTGTGGACATGTGGCAGGCATGTCTACACACCAGAGTGCACACAACACTGTTTACCTTCCTGCCGAAGTGGTACCTATTTATCTACTTGCAATTTCTTGCTTTCAAACTGCTAAATTGGCAGGAGCTGGGAAAGAGATGGGAGCTCATTCCGTTGTGCAGTATTTGGGTCTCAAACTGCTGGCCTGCCAACCTTCCAGTCGTCAAGTTCACCGTCTTAACCACTTGAGCCACTGAAGTTCCAGCAATCCTTACGTGCTACCCAATCAATTCCAACATGTGCCAATCTCTCCAAGAGTTTTCTAGATGTACTCAGATGTGGTTTACAATTTCATTCTTCTGGAAGCACCCTGAAGCTGTGCAGTTCCCCTCAGCCTACACCGGTTTGCTGTTCTCCTTCGATGCACAGTGGATAATGAAATTCCCAACCTCTAGCTACACGGGCAGATCCCTAACTCACTCAGCTATCCAGGTAGCTTGTCCGGGAAACCTATGTGTAACGGGCAGTTTCAAGTACCAAGAGGAGTTAAATGATATTGTAGACTCTCACTGTTCAAATGCATACAGACATGTGCAATGAACTGCATGTAAGACTGACCTATCAGGATTTCCATAGCATGACAACTGCCGAGCCACCATATAGCATAAAACAACAGCCACACCTTCTAATCAGGGGCCCCAGGGAAACCCCAAATGCAAGAATCATCATCAATCTCATGCAGTGCTTAGTGGCACAGTAAATTTGTTTTCCCATGGAAGCGAATGACTGAGTTACGTCCTGCTCCCAGAGGACACATAAACAGAGACACCACGAAGAAATAATGTTCCAAACAAAGAAGCTTAAAAACTTTTGGTAAACTGTAGTTGATTTATTACATTTATACAGAATTTCCTTTCTCTGATGCAAAACAATTCAAGCAGGTCATGCTCCTCTTGACTTGCACTGGCAAAAAAAAACTATACATCAAAGTTGCATTACATAAGGCTACTGATACTAAATGTTAGTTTTAGCCCATTGTGTCTCAACCAGAGATGTATGTAACATTGATGGGACCCAGAACTCATCCAAGTGGAATGCTGGATTTCCATAACAATTACAAGAAATTCAACCTCAACCTACCTGTACATGTCTTCTTAAACATGTGACAAACCTACTTTCCAGAAGATTGTCAATCTGTGACCTTCTGATCCCAGATAGCATTATTCTGATCCCTTCCCTGAGTTCTTTCTGCTCACCATCTTTGTGTCTGCAATAATACAGCACTAACATTTAAACTGCAAAATATCAGTTATAATCCTGTTGTGCATTCTGTCTGCCCAATGCCAATGACATCATTGACTAACTGCTATGGATTAGAGGCAGCTTTCTGAAATTTCAGGCACACACAACATGATCACATTTGTACACAAGCTACACACACTGTGAAGTTGCAGAAGGTAGCCTTTAATTAGCATCAATCAGCCATTGACGATGACACATTCCTGTTGCATATGCAGATTTATGTAAGGGTGTGTGAGTGCAAGTATGTGCATATGTGCATGCACATAAAATAAAGAAAGTTGAGAATCACCTTTAATAAATGTTTGTTTGATGGTGGATAGAAACATCCACCCAATTTTCAGTCCCTGTTAGTTCAGTGGTACCATTGAATCAGATGGACAGCTCACTGCATGAATTCAACAGGCATTAGAATTTATAGGTAAATATAACCATGTTATATGCTCCATAATTAGAGCAGAAGTAACACGGTACTACATACGCAGTGGGAAGCCCTAGTGATGTAAAAAAATGTTGTAAGTTTCAGTGTGTACTGTACCTATTTTTTTCATCACATCCTGTAATTATACTGCTACTGCTGGTTGTCAAGATGTCTCCCTCTGCCTACAGCTAATCCTCCAGGAAATTAAGTTTATGTAACAGATTTATATTAGCATAAACTCAGAAGCTTAATTCTCATATAGAAATATTCTGACTCCATAAGTCTATCAGAAATATAAATGTGGGGGCGTTTCCTACGAAGTTAAAACACCCAAGTTTTACTTGCCTCCTAGACTAAACATGTTCCAAGTGGAGACCTCAGTTCACAGTGGTAGGTCTCTCATTTGTTAATTCCAAAAATAAAATATCTCTGTATTTTAAAGGTACATCTCCCAAAATATTCAAAATTAAAACTATTTGGACTATTCTTGTTAAGTTCCAAATGAACTAAATAACTGACCTATTCAACATGCTGATCAGATTTAATTACATCATAAAAGCTCCACATTTTACATCTAATCTTCATATAACAATAGCTGAAACTTTCTTGCACAGCTGCAAATATGAAGTAGTGATGACACCAGCAAGTGACAAATTACCATGGATTAAAGGTGTTTTGAGGTGTCTGCGAATCATGTACAATGTGGTATCTCATAATTTCTAAAGGAAACCTTCCCATATCCCATTACACACATGAAGCTGAACGATTTCAGTAGATTCAACAAAATTCCAACCATACATCACAAAAAGAGTCGGCCCACTGAATCAAAACTTACAGAGGAATTAATTTCCCAAATCTCCATTGATTTAACAGGTCTACTCTAGTTCTAACTTACTAATGTATTTTAGCCTATATTTGTTGCCTGTGAAGGTGAAAAACTGGTACAGCCATTTTCAGAAACAGGCACAAAAGTTAGAGGGGAGGGCCAGTGTTATGTTGCTACAGGTGCCCACAGGTGCCCGGGCACCAGTAGCGGAAATTCCCCCAGGCCATGCCCACTTGGACAGCCACGCCCACCTCCCTACCCCAGGCCATGGTGTAGGGAGGCCACGTGGGCGTGGCCCACAGAGTTAGCCATGGCCACAGAGTTAGCCACACCCATGGTGGGGTAGTAATTTTTTTTGCTGCGCATCACTGGGGAGGGCATTAACAAAACTGAAAAATGTTTTGGTTTTGTCAAATTGTTTAAAATAATAAAGAAATGAGCTATTATTTAAAACTAAGGTCAGCTTATAAAGGAAATCAAGATTCTCAGAGTTTCGTCAGAAGGCCTTTTGAGTAATACAAAAACAACATCAGGCAACATGAATAGTACCACCTCAGCATGTCATATGGATGTAGCAAAGTCATTAGACAAGGGCAACAAAAAATAAAAGATGATGCACCCACAAACTGGATTACATCTAAATTCATGCCACCCTATCTGCTGACATGCAGAAACTGTAAGGAACAAACTTTATGAATCAGAAAAAAATGATGCTGCAGAGGATGACGTAGCTGGTGACTCAGTCTACTAAAACTTCTATTCTGAGATTTACATACTTCATTGCATTCCACTGCTGTGATTATAATTTGTGGTTTACACTAGTGACACAGGTACAGAATAAAGAGATTTCAAACGTCTGATGTATAAAAATGCAGCCTCTTTTCCTCAAAGCCAAAGCTCATATGAAAGATAAAAATGTTAAGATGCTCACTCCTGGTGCTTCTAGTGCAGGGGTGACCAACCTTTTCATGCCACGGGTCTGACCCCCCAAAAAAACAACTGAGTGGGCCTGATCACACCCCTGGAAGCAGAAGTGGACACATTTACAACAGCCATAAATGTGCCCACTTCCACGTTTATGACAAGCACTGGTGCATTTATGCATGCACAGGCACATTTTATATGTAAATGTGTCCACTTCCACATCCGGATGCAACGGCGACAGGCCAGAGGAAATAATGCCACAGGCCAGGTCTGGCCCACAGGTCGTAGGTTGGGAACCCCTACTCTAGTGGGCCATCTGCTCTTGCCCTGCCCCCTAGAGGCCCCAAAAGAAAGTGTGACCAGCAGGTTCCACGATGGTACAGACACAGATTCTTTTTCTTCTGTGTCTAGGTCACTTTGAACTGCCAAAACTAAGCCACCTTTTGGTGAATTCATTCCATAGTTCCTTTCGCCTAATGTAGTGTGAGAAAGGTTAGCTGGCACAAAGTTGCTATTGCCCAGGGTATGTGATTGTGGAGGCTCTTTCTGTGATCCTCAAAAGAATGAGGAGCAGATAGTAAAAGAATTGGACCCCACCTTCTGCACTATCAGGGACAGGAGCTCTGGTGGTGCAGTGGTTAAACTGCTGTATTGCAACCAAAAGGTTGTGAGTTCAATCCTGACCAGGGATTAAGGTTGACTCAGCCTTCCATCCTTCCCAGGTCAGTTAAATGAGTACCCAGCATGTTTGAGGCAAAATGCTAATTAGTGAACAGCCCAGAGAGTGCACTAAGCACCATAGGGCAGTACATAAGTGTGATTGGTTTGCTTTGTACCTATATGCAGAATCTCTGGACAGGGGGTCTGATAAGAGATCCCCATCACCAAGGATAGATGAGACAATGCCCACCTTCAGCCCAGTGGCACTGCCACCTCCACCAACTGTCCTGTGGAGGCTTTGATAACGAGGAGGGGCAGTCAACCAGAGATGCTGTGGATCTCTGCCCAGTGGTGAGCAGCAGGCAGTATAAGCTCTCACTAAAAGGCATAGGATGGCTCAATGCTGCACTAAAGACCTGGTGCCACTGATAGACTTTGCAAATGAGAGAAAGAAACCGTTTGAGGCAGAAGTATATTTCAAGTATCTTTACTGCAAGAATGTGAAGGAGTGAAAAAAATAACATATGTATCATCAAAACTGTTCCGGTATTGCCAGTTTTTCAAAAGAATTTTTCTTCATCAGGATATAATCTTAAGTATTTTTTTGTAGACAATATAATGAAAACAAAATCATACACTTTGACAACACATTATAGTTTGGCTGTGAGCCTTAAACCAAGATATCTAAACATAATACAGTACATACCAAGAGGTTTTTTTATGCGTCTACTAGCTTCAGGGAGGAATACATCCTATCATAATGAGCTTCAAGACGTTAAAACATATGGTACAATGTCTGCTATATAGATTGTGTGTCAAGTGATGTATTCATGAGGGATAATTTTCTTTTTCTTTAAAAGATACAGTAGTACCTCATACAACAATTTTAATCCATTCCACAGGGCTCGTTGTTGTATGAAACAATTGCTATACGATACATGCATCGTATAGCGATTTTCCCTATGGGATGCATCGTACAAATTTTTTTTTGCTAAGTGGTTTTTCCCATTGAAAATTTATTGTATTTTTTCCATAGGGAAAATTGTTATGTGGGACGCCATTTCCCCCCAAACCTAACTGTTATGCGATTTCGTTGCTATATGAGGTGATTGTTGTATGAGGTTCCACTGTACAGTAAGGAGGCAGAAATGGCTTGATTTTTAAAGTGACAACATGCTCAGGATTATAAAACCATGCAAATGATTATGAAAAACAAGAAAGATCCAACTCATTATTCAAACCTGATGGAACCAAAGTCTTTAGAGGTGAATATAAAATGCTTCTCTGCAACAATAATTTATCAATATTGGTTTTTTCAAAAGGTTTCGGTTGCACAACTTCAAGAACTACAAACTTGAAATGCTCGTCTGTGTGACCCTCCTTGATATAGTGCATGACTAAAGGTGCTTGTAATACCTGGTTTCTAATTCTGGACCTATGTTCTCCAATTCGTATCTTAATGGGTCTTGAAGATTTTCCAACATATTTCTTACCACAAGGACAAATCCATAAATAAATGCAATTAATGCTATTACAGTTTGAAAAGTTTTTGAGTTTAAGATGGACATCAACTTCTGGAAAGGATACAGCCTTTGTTTCCCAGTCAAATTTACATATGACACAGTTGTGACATCTGTAATGACCGCATATAATATTGTTAGTCCCTGTCTGGCCATGCACTCAGTATGTGTTACTACTGTGTATTGCCCAGGGATCAGGTCCTTCTAAAACCTATAACTGATTTATCATTGTATCCTGGTATGTCACCAAGGATATGCCAGTGTTTATGTATAATCTTTTTAATATCATTGGCCAACAGAGAGAACTCCAGAGACCAATTGAGTGTCACTCTTTTTGAATATCAAAAGTACGTTTCTGGGTATTTTTTTGAATATTATCAAAAGGAACCATCGATGACGTGATGGGGGTAACCTCTTTGATGTAAAGCCTCCCTGATATTATTAGCTGATTCTAGAAAGTCTCCTTCAGTAGAGGAGTTCCTTTTTGCCCTTGAGAAGAGACTATATGGAATGTTATTTTTTAAATAATGTGGATGGAATGACCCAAACTGAAGATAAACATTTCTGTGGGTTTATGAAAGAGTCTCATGCACTCTAATGTGTTGTCAGAGTGTATGATTTTGTTTTCATTCTATTGTCTACAGAATACTTAAGATTATATCCTGACAAAGAAAAATTCTTTTGAAAAACTGGCAATACTGGAATAGTTTTGATGCTAAAGGTAAAGTAAAGGTTTCCCTTGCTTGAAAGCCAATCGTATCCGACTCTAGGGTGCAGTGCTCATCTGTTTCTAAGCCGAAGAGCCAGCGCTGTCTGCTTCTGCAGACGTTTCCGTGGTCATGTGGCAGGCATGACTAGACACCGGAGCGCACAGAACGCTGTTACCTTCCCACCAAAGTGGTCCCTATTTATCTACTTGCAATTTCTTGCTTTTGAACTGCTAGGTTGGCAGGAGCTGGGATGAAGACGGGAGCTCATTTCCGTCCTGCAGTACTCGGGAATTGAACTGCTGACCTTCCGCTTCCCAGTCAGCGTCTTTCACATTCTTGCAGTAAAGATACTTGAAATATATTTCTGCCTCAAACAAGTTTTCTCTCATTTGCATCTGCACCATTTGGCCCTATTTTTGTGCTTAACTGATAGACTTTGGGCAGCCCAACCTGTGACAGACTCAGTCTTGGAAGATTTGACTTGATGGAGGACTAGTGGAGTTAACTCAGCACCCCATTGGACTTATAGAACAGGGTGCAGTTGACACTCTTCCTTTTCATGTACCCCTTTCCCACTGCTTTCATAAAAACCAAATTCAAGCAGCATTTGTGTGGATTTATTGCAGGATGTTAGGAAATTCCTGATCAAGAGTGACTACTAAAGCAAATGAAGAACCAAGAAACCATAAAGAACTTAAAATGTAGGATAAAATACTGTTTGCCTTTCATAATAAGGGGTAGGCCCTGATTATTCAAAGTGAAGTAAATGGAAGCAATCCACGAAAGAGAACCTCCTAGCTTCTTCTTCCATGTCTAGGCCAGACGTGAAACTGCCAAAATGAAGGCCCCTTTTAGTGAATTCGTTCTGCAGTTCCTTTCACCTGACCTAGTGTGAGAAAGATTAGCTGGCAACACAAGGTTGCCGTTACCAGGATATGCCTGATTGTGGTTCAAAAATACTGCAATCTTCGTGGAAGCTTTCTGTGTACCCCTAGCTGTTGTATCCAAAGTCAACACGACCATAATATTCATACTCCTGGCGCCCCTCCATGTCTCTCCCCCTGCTGCCAAAGGCACCCCTCAGGAGGGTGGAGGGAGGCCACGATGTCCGGCTGCCGGAGTAAGGCAAAGCTGGATGGCCGGCCGGGCAGGGGCTCCGGGACAGGCGGCGGCCCTGCCTGTGATGGCACGGGCCTGGGAGTGCAGCCGCCACCACTTCCCTTGGCCTATCCGGTCGCCGAGCCGCTCATTCCTCCTCCCTGCCCCAACCCGTTCCACGCAGCTCCCAGATCAGACTCCTGCCTAGGACAGGAGTCAGAGCTGAGGAGGCACTGGAGACGATGCGGGGGCAGCAAAGTCGGAGAATCGGGGTGTGTGTGTGTTTTGTGTCATGTGTGATCTGTGTGACTGTGGTGTGTGTGTTTTGTGTCGTGTGATCTGTGTGGCTGTGGTGGGTATGGGTTGTGTCCTGTGTGTGTCCTGTGTGTAGAGGGGTGTATTGTGAGGGTGCGTCATGTGTGGGTGGGTGTTTTCTGGGTGTGTGGTCTGTTGGGTATCAGGGGGGTGTCCCTCACCCAGGCAACACCAGGTACCTTTGCTAGTACCTTATAATTGGAATCAAATTATTTGGGTACCAGCCACTGAAATAGTTGCGAACAAATTACTGCATTTCTAACATGACAGTCTATCAGATATTTGAAAATTATTGCCTTATTGTCTTATCATTTCACAGTGCAAAACAAACTCAGCTTCCCCATCTACTCCTCCAGCTTCAGCATCTGATTCATTGTTTATCATCTTTGCTGCCCTCCTCTGGATATATTCCAGTTTAGTTTCCTTTAACTATGGTACAGTACAAAGACATGGTTCGTAATTTGAGGAAGCATCTCTGTTGAGGAAAAGCTAAATGTATCTTTGTTTTGAGTTTCAGACAGATTATCTTCCCACTAACTTCAACTAAACCTGTCAAGGGTGGGTGAATTAGTGTGATGATGGGAGATTTATTTAACCTGGAGTGTTCTCTATCAAAGTAATATTCAATATTCTTATTCACATTAATCAAAGAAGTTAGATGAAACATGAGCAATTCTAATTTACCAAATATGTAAAAATATGGAGTTCTGGGTGGAATGATGGCCAAGGAACACCTTATATTAGATCAGGGTTCCTCAAACTCAGCTCCCCAGGTGTTCTTGGACTCCAATTACCTTATTTAAATGGAAATAACCAACTTGAACAGATATCATACATTTGCTTTCCTCGCCTGCCCTACAAGTTGTGCTGCTTAGAAGCCAACAGCAACACCAAGTGGTCAGATACAGTTTTACATGACACTACTGAATGAAAGTGAACCGTGTGTGTGTGTGTGTGTGTGTGTGTGTGTGTGTGTGTGTGTGTGTGTGTGTGTGTGTGTGTGTGTGTGTGTGTGTGTGTGTGTGTGTGTGTGTGTGTGTGTGTTTCTCATGCTAAATTTCTTTGTATCTGGCTTCTTAAAACTTTTCAGAGACTTACCCAGAATACCCAAAGTACAAATGATAAACTTGTTTGAAAACTTTATTCAAATGTGTAAATTCCTCAACTTCTGTCTTTGCAAAAAGAAAATTCGATTGCAGAAGGGCTTATCTTGCCTTTAAGTATATTATCAAAGTCAAAGTTCTATTTACAAGCATTTCAAGCAATGCTACTCTCAAAATGAGGGCAAATAACAGATACCAATGCATATTACTGAAACAGGCACAAAGTACATTTTCTAGTTTTTGATACGTTTTTCTCTCCTTCTAACCATGGATCTGCAGGACTTCTGATGTCAATTCTAAAGACAAACTTTTTTAAAACTAATAAAAAATTAAAAATTTAAAAAAAATTCTGACAGGTGGCTAACCAGGAAATGGTGTGGATTCAGTGCTTTGGGCTTCTGCGAATTGAAGGCCAAGAACAGCTGGAATGCCAAAGTTCACCATCACTGCTATAGAGCATAGCTGGGGATTGTATGGCCCATCAGATGCACCACTTCATCAGTTCTAGCCAGCACACCTAATGGTGAAAGATGCTAAGTTGCAGTTCAACAATTTCTAACGGGCCAGAAGTTGCCCATCCTTGTAGCAGAGGAAGGGGTTAAAAACAACTTCTAGGTACATATTTTAAAGTACCATCCCAAGAGGGGAAAAAATCTGTAAAGCAACTAGGGAAGCTCCTTTTATCCAGAAAAGTAATTATTTGTAATCCCAAGAAGCAAGCGGATAGGGGGATTGACTATAAAAGTCAAAGTTAGATGCACACAAAACATAAACCTCAACTCAGTCCTGGGTATACTACCCCCGTTTAAAAAAATATATGCAGATCCAAAGAAGAAAACAAAAGGAGACAAACTTTCAAGGTAATCGTTGTGCTTTTTATATTCATCTGCAGATTTTAAACTTAGAATAGACTCTTAGGACCCCCAAATTACATTAAACTTGGGTTAATTTTACTTTACATTCTAATCACATTCAAAACCATCAGGTTCTATTGTTTCTGCAAGTTCTGTCTCTTCATCCTGCTTAACATCAGGCACAAGGTCATCTTCTGTTCTTTCTCCACTCTTTTCATATTCGGTTTGTTCATCTTCCAGTGGGCTGGAGACCACACTGGGCAAGAGGAAATATTCATCATTCAACACTTGCTCTGAGGTCATTCGACCGTTACAACAAAGAAGATTCACGAGCAGAGATTTAGCTTTAGCATCCTTTAAAAAAAGCCCACAAGACATGAAAGATGAAATCTCAATACAAGCCAGGAAAACATAACTAACACGGTTGTCATTTCTTAATCTTGTCAGTCTAGGCACGGATTATGAATATGGCCTTTAAAAAGAGCATTACGTACATGCACTGAAAATGACCTGGGAAACGCAACATGACTGAATCCAGCAGTTAGAATTCTATTCATCACAACAGCATTACAGTAATCCTTAAAGCAGGGATTTCCAACCTATAGCTTGTGGGCCAGACTTGGCCCATGGGACCGTTTCATCCAGCCCATCACCTCCGCACCTAGAAGTGAAAGCAGGCACGTTTACATATGTGCGGGCACATCTTAAGTCAGCTGTAAAATGCAGCCACGCCTGCATAAACACGCGTGACTATCATAAATGCAGAAATGGCTGCATTTATGACAGCCGTAAATGCGCCTGCTTCCATGGTCAGGCCCACGGCAGAAAACTATTGGAAACCCTGCTTTAAGGCATGGTGGAGAGCATTTGGAAGCAGGAGATTGGCTCTACCGGTGACGACCTTCCCCAGCAAACGGGTGCCAGGAAGCAGATCTATAACCTCAACATCAGTGGATCCACAACACAAACATTTCTCCAGCCAGACTTTAGTCATGGAACCAGTTTCAGTTGTGGATTTGGCCACAGATCCACCTTTACTCACCTTGTGTTATTCCAGCCATTTGATCATTTTGTTTTCCAAATCAACGTGCAGATGCTATTGCATTCAAATTACTTAAGTCTTACTTAAGCTTTTATCCTCTATCTGTTATACTTTCTAGGGGCTGTTTCTCCTTTACTGAATTATTAGAGACCAGGAGATGCAGGGAGCAAAGAGAAACGGTTCTGCTGCTACACTTAGTTACTCTGGACCTGCACTGTTTAAATATACAACAATTAACCAGTTTGACAGGCAGGTAAACATACCATAAGTCCATCCATTTCAGGTGTTCCATCTTTGTTTATTTTGAACTCTTGCTTTCCAATCAATAGCTGTACAATTTGAAAAATGATAAAATTATTCCAAACAGAAAAGTTCCACGAAACTTAATATTGCTGTAATTTCAAGTACTCCATTATGCTCTCACAGCCATCCCCAGGCTGAATGTAGATTGAAAAGTTAATCAACATCTTTTTTGGCGAAAGGCAAAATTTATTTAAAAATATATTGGCCAAAATCCAGTAACATAAAGCTACTATGTATAAGCTTGATGCTGTCGACAGTCACGACCATTGTCTGAAAATTGTTGTTTCCAGGACTGTCATCAGGCTTACACAATGTAGCTTTTCTTCTTCTTCAAGTGCCATATCCGATTCCGAATATCGGCTATCCTTATGCCTTCCATATCGCAGATCTAGTTCCACAAGTCACTTTCTGATCCTGAGTCCTTTTAGCACATAAAGTCCTCCTCAGCCCCAGGCGAGTATTCGTGAAGCTGCTGCCCTCCATCAAGATGGATTCAAGTGGGATTTAATCCACTTGGGGACCTTCCCTGTGGACTTCGCCACCAAAGATGGTTGTCAGGTTAGTTAACCGCTGCCTGACGTGACGATTGGCATTGATTTGCTGGCAGTATGGTCTACTCTACTACCATTGCAGGATAACTTGGCCAGACTGTGAACACAACGTTTACACAATATAATTTATTTTGCACAATTCTAGCCTTTATTTGGCCGAAAAGATAGTTGAGTCTTCAATCCAGTTTCCTGCTAGTATTGTGACAACACTTCCTTTTTGTACAGTCCTCACTTCCTCATGAAAAAGAGCAGGTGGGGAAGCACTGGGGCAGAGTCCTCCCAGCTGTTTCATGACTGAAAGTCTAGCACAGAATACTGCTCTCAGCCTACTGTATTTATTCTGCTGAACTGAAGTGTGAATTTTGTTGATGAAAGTTAGCACAGTATAAGATAGGAATAACTTCTGTGTTAACAAGGATTGTTGGAGATATAAAAAAGAAGTTGGGACATATCTTCATGTATGGCGGGATTTTAAGTATGTGAAGAAAATGTGGAAAAGTTTTTTTTAAAAATAATCAAATATTGTCTATGAAATTAGAGATGTGTCCTAGAATACCATTATTCATGGACTTTGGGAATAAACAGAGGGAAAAGAATAAGAAAGAAATTATTGTTATAATGGTAACAGGTGGCCCCCGCCCGTTGGCTGATTTAAATAATTTGCCCCTCTTTTCAGATGGGGTGGGTGGATTTTTAATGTTTTTTTAAATGTGTTTTTTAATCAATACTTTTGTGAGCCGCCTGGAGTCGCTCCGGCGAGGGGGGGGCATTACAAATTCAAATAAATAAATATTGTTTTAAAAATGGAAAGTAGATTGTGAATTTTAATAGGAAGAGATATAGTACAGTAGAACCCCGTGTAATGAAGAAAAAAAAACACTGTTCCACGGAGCTCTTCGCTATGCGGTTTTTTTCGTTCTGCGGTTCCCTATGGGAGATACCTCGCATAACGAAAAAAATGTTCATTAACCGGGGTTCCCATTAAGCGGGTATACCCCGGTTACCAAAAACCCTGCATAACAAAAAAAAAAATAATTATGCAGGGTATAGCCATTGCATGGCGAACGCATTGCTATGCGAACTTTTCGCTATGTGATGCGTTCATTATGTGAGGTACCACTGTAAATACTATCTATCTATCTATCTATCTATCTATCTATCTATCTATTTATAGCTCAAATTTCTATGCCGCCCAATCAGGTGAATCCAACTCAGGGCGGCTCACAACAGGATTAAAACATACATATTAAAAACAATTAAAACTCCAACATACCCACCCACCTATTAATACTAACCACATTAAAACTGCCCGCATTAAAAAGATGGGGAGGCTTCATTTTATAAGCCAACAGGCGGAGGCCACTCTTCCATCTGAGCCCCACACCTGCCCCGTCAACCAGGTTTTTAATTCTCTTCTGAAAGGCAGCAGCTCTGTCTATAAAACTATAGCAATAAATGATTGACATGTGAATTAAAATGTAAAAACTGATTACTGTATTTAAAAAAGATGGAAGGAGGGCGGGCGGGGGCACACACACCCTCCTTCCCAAGTGAGCCGGAGGAAAGCAGCCCAGCACTGCCAGTTCAAAGGGGCTTTGGGGGAGCGGGGGAAAGGCTCTCCCACGCCACCCCACGCCACCCGGCTTTTGCCCTTTTTTTAAAAAAAAAATGTATCATACAACAAATACAATACATTTTTTTTAAAAAGGCAATCGTTGTACGATTTCATCGCTGTACGATGCAATCGTTATACGGGGTTCCACTGCATTAATCTTGTGCCATAATAAATTACTTCACACAGGAATTGATACATCTTTCACTATAAAACATTTCATAGCATGAACCAGCAAGAGTTAGCCATTGTCATGGGTCAAATAAAACAATTCATCAATCGAAAGAAGAATGCAATCTAAACAAATTGTTCTAGAAATGTCAAATTCAAGTATTTATGGAAATGATAATTCTGCTCACATTACTCATAACTTAAGATAAAAGGATTTCCATGATAATTTAGGAGACAAATGCTGTGTTTTGTAATCCAACTGATGTTCTCACAAATGAAGAATTACATACCCAGTAAAGTAGACAACCAAAAGCATACATATCTGAAGCTGGTGATGGTGGTTGTCCTTGTTTTACTTCAGGAGAAGTTAAACTCAAACCATTCAGTTCCACTGAATTTAATGAAGCACGCAGATGCTAGAACAAATGAAAATTTATATCTTGAAATTACAAAGGCACATTAGCAATGGGACATCTACAATAACTAAAATAGCCAAAAGTCATCCTACTTCCTGATCGAATGGCAAAAGCAGTTAATGCTTCCATTTGGCACCAGGTATAGCTGGAGATTGCTAGACACCCCCTTGCGGGATAATTGATTCTGAGGTCAGTTTAGGACAGAGAATAACATTTCGCCACTTCCTCAATCCAAGTGGCTAAAAAACAAATGACTTTCCCTGCTCCTCTGTAGATGGGCGGGGAAAGTGTAATTACTCCTCCTCCATCCTAGCAGATCATTATAACACTGCATAAGCTGGAGGGTAAAATATATATTTCTTTGTAGCACCAATCAAGAAACTGCTCACAGCCACAAATTTGATTGGCAAACAAGAAAAAGCAATGGAAAAAATTACTCCCTAAACTGATGCAATGATTTTATTAGGTGGGCAAGAAAAGAAATTCATTTGCAAGGATTATGATCTATAATCAATTCTGGTCTTTAACTGTAATAATAAATTGACTGACTGATATTTACGTCAGTAACTTTTGGTTATGTTAATTTTATGATTTGGCCTTGAAAGTAAGATTTCTCTTTCACATGAAGTTCAATTTCTCCCTTAGATTTCAAAGACTGGGGAGTTTATGATGCAGACTGTGGGGCTCATGATGAATATTTCTGAAAGAAAAATTGCTTACTGAAGGACAGAGCAAGTGATTAACGCAACACATAATTTAGCAGTTTAATGCCAGGAGAGAGTACATGATTGCATAAATACACAATCTGGCTCTGAATTTAGCATAAGCTTTACCTGTCACGTTTGAACTACCAAATCTTTAGTAAGCTATCTGCTTCTTTGATGTCCCAACTAGGTGCTAACACAAAACAGTGCCAAAGACTGCAAATGTGTATCTTCTATCACTGAAGTGTTGGAATGGTAGAACAGAAGGCAATTATAGTGGTAACTGAGTAGAAGGGGTTCTCAACCTTTTGAAGTCGGGGACCGGGTCACACTCCCTCAGACAGCTGGTGGTCCAGACGCCGCCGGAATTGGCCGCACTCATTCACGGCTGTTGTACATGCACAACAGCTGTGAATGAGTCCGCGGCCGATTCCGGCGGTGGCAGCTGTACTACCAGCTGTCTGAGGGAGCGTGACCCGTCCCCCGACTTCAAAAGGTTGAGAACCCCTGTCTTTTCTCTTCTAGTCTGCTACCACTATAATGCATTACCACTATAATGCATAATGTAAATGCATTTATAACAGCCATCAATGAGTCCGCGGCTGCCGTAAACGTGTTTACAGGAATACAGAAAATGGCCAGATGGTGAATATGAATCAAAAATCAGGAAGAAATCAGTCCGTAAATAAGACTCAAGGTCTCTAGTACAATGATATAATATGGTGGTAACACAAAGTCCTTATATTCAGGTGTAAAAATCAACTAAAAGTCCTTTATTCCAGGTAAGTAGATATGAAAATAATTCAAAGTTCTAATCCAAGTAAAGAAAACTGAAGCTATCCGGTGTATAGCTTTTCACTTGCGTTTCAACAGGGTTTTCTATAGAAAAATATATACAAAACCATAATTATTACATGCTCCATTATACACTATTTACATACAATATAATACATATCAGTACAACTGTGAAAAGACCAGAATTCACCCAATTCTTACCTCTATAATTAAGTATTATTCCAGGTAATTTGGTAATATTATTTCAATATATACTGCGTCTCGGCCTCTGGGTTGATTCTTGTGTGCCTATGACGTTGTTTCCAAGTTAAACCTTACTACATTTATACACTCTATTGCTCCCAGCTGGGTTCTCACTAATTATCCTCACTTAAAGGAAACTCATCACTAAGCATTTACAAAAAACAGGTAAGATCTAAATCATGATTCAGACCACGAGGCATAAGCGAATCAAACAGGTGAATGTAATAGGCTTCCCTGCGTTTCAACAGTTTGTTCATGTCAGTTTTTTCAATTTTTTTGGGTAAAGTTTTTCCAGAGCTAAGAATTTTAAGTCATCTTCCGAATGATTTTTTTCTACATAGTGAGATAGAAGAGGAGCGGTCATGACTTGGCTGCGAATACGGGAACGATGTTCCAACACCCGAACTTTCAGTGACCGACCAGTTAATAATCTTTACCCGGTATCGCAACAGATTTCACTTCTAGTGCAAACCTACAAGCTGCACAACCAGCGCAACGGAAATGTCCCCGTATGATCAAAGGGGGGGAATGATGGAAGTGAGAGTCGGAACTCACAACGTGGTTGCCAATAGTTTTAGTTTTCTTAAATCCAAATACAGAAATTCGAGCGCATCCTGGTAAATCCTCCACAACATGCCAATATTTAGTAATTGCCTGTTGAATTTTAATAGCCAAAGGGGAATAATCAAACGAGAAGTGTAAGCGAAAAAAGGTGCTCTTTTTACTCTGAGTTAGGAATTGACTCCTAGGAGTCATATTAACTTTCCTAAACTGATTATCTATAACACTATCCGGATTGCCCTTATCCTTCAGAAATCTGCTGAATCTACAAAATCCTTATTAAGGGTAGAATTTCTCTTCACCCTGGACAAGAGGCTAAACGGGATGTTTCTTTTCAGGTGGGCGGGATGAAATGATCGATAGTTAAGATATGAGTTACGGTCTGTTGGTTTTCTATAGAGGCGCATGTTCAGTCTGTTACTTGCTACATATACCACAATGTCCAAAAACGGTACACTAACACTGTTGAAATTTCCAGAAAAATGCAGATTGCTGTCTAATGTATTTATCCAATTGGTGAAACTCGGGATGACACTCTCATTATCAAAGACGAAAAATAAATCGTCAATAAATCTCTTATAAGCGATCATGTGCTTAAAATAAGGATTCACTATGTTGTTGAAAATATAAGTCTTTTCAAAGTCCACCATGTACAAATTCGTAATGGCAGACTCCAGAGCAGACCCCATTGCCACTCCTTTAATTTGTAAAAAGAAATCATCCTTGTATCTAAAGAAATTATTCTCCAGGACCACATCCATAATATCTAATAGAAAATGTGTAGGTGGAAATGTAGATTTTCTGGTATTTAAAACATTTTCTACAATTGGTCTTACTCTATCCAGAGGGATATTTGTATAAAGAGACTGAACATCCAGTGTTAGAAGCCCTGCGCCAGAAGGTACTGCCATGCCCTCGAGCTGTTTGATAAAGTCAGGGGAGTCCCTTACAAAGGAAGGAGTTTCCCTAGTAAATGGATTTATAAAGGAATTAATGTACTTAGCACTCCTTTCTAGTAGGGACCCAATCCCAGCTACAATTGGTCTGCCTGGGACAAGAGTACTGGTATCCGAAATTTTATGAATTTTAGGCAGCGTGTAGAACACAGGTACTTTAGGAAATTGATAGTTCAGAAATTCAAATGTCTTATCAGATATATAATTGAAGGGAACTTAAAGGGAACCCTACTTCTAGAGTGGCTATGATATTAAGAACAGTGCTTTCCTTTCATTGTTTTCCATGGGGGTACTGTTCAGCGGATTCAAGGGAGTGAGAAATTGGTCCCAAGACATTGCACAAACCCATTTTAAAGTTTAGTCCTCACAGATGACTAAATGGCATGCTAGTAACATCAAAACAATAGAGCATCACAGTACACAAGAGTTATCCAATTTGAAAAATGCTGGATTTTGCAGTCTCAAAGAGCAAAAAACCTGATACTATAAGTATTAAGAAATAGACAACATGGTCTGGTCTGTCCATCCACATTCAAAAAAGTGGTTTACTTTACCTCTGATTTCGTGAAGTCAAAGTCTCCAACAATACCTCGTTCTCGGTTTATAGTAAACACATTCTTATGATGTAAAGATCCATGAACTATACTAGCTGCATGTAGTGAATGCAGCCCGCAGGCTACTCCTTTCATGACTTTCCTGGTTTCCTAATTGAAATAACCAGGACACTTATAAGAGATAGAATATGTACACCCATAACCAGTCAGGAATGTGTATGTAACAACACAATCAGTAACGTATTACTTACTTCAGGTGTTAAAGGCCTGCTACTCTGCAATATGGCCAAACTTGCTCCATCATAATATGGGACCATCAGATAAGCGACAGGATCAGACTGTACAAATAAAATCAAAACAGAGAGCTGCAGAATCAATCACAAGTCAAGATACTGCAACAATTCTAGAATTATCAGCTGGTGATGTTTTTACATATTGAATGTCTCCTTAAAATAAATCCTATGCTGCTTTTAGTCTGTATGGTAAGGGATACCCATGGAAATTGTTACTTGGGGACAAAGTAGATGATATATTCTATTCTACTGTTTCCAGGTGTGCTCCCCCAAGCGGGGAAAGAAGTCTGATACAGAACATGAATTTCCTCACCTATGTATTTAACATGTTTTGGTTGGGGTCTGGACTTTAACTTACAGGTGAAACTTGGAAAATTAGAATATCATGCAAATGTTCATTCAGTCCAGTAATGCAACTTAAAAGGTGAAACAAATATATGAGATAGGTTCATTACATGCAAAGCGAGATAGTTCAAGCCTTACTTTGTTATAATATTGATGCTTATGGCTTACAGTTTATGATAGCCCCAATCCCCCAATCTCATGTACCCCATAATCGTCACATAATCTCGTGTACGCTGTACACCATGATCATCACAATTATAAAGAATTAAGACATGACATCTCTCGCTTTGCATGTAGTAAGTCTATCTCATATATTTGTTTCACCTTTTAAGTGAAATGAATGAACATTTGCAAGATATTCTAATTTTCCGAGTTTCACCTGTATAAGTGTGATTGCTGAGACAGGGCGTAATTTAGCGTTGTGATTGTTGAGCCATGTATCTAAGGGAAAACCCCACTCTGGGAGGGAAAACCAGTTAATTGTAAGAAATATGAATTTCCTCTTGATATCTAATTTAATCACTAGAAATATCTATCCTGAGCCAGATTTGCATGTCAGAATAAACCATAACCCCACCAAGCCCCTGCTTATCCTTACAATTCAGGAGATGAGCAGGAGGAGGTAGCAAAATGCACCCAGGCAACTTCTCAAGGTTAAGCAAATACACACTTGAGGAAAGAAAGAAGTCAGTTCTGTGGTCAAAGTGCATGTTAGAAAATTTCTCACAGACACATTGTCTGGCAACATCAAGACAACTAGGGCTCCGGCAGCCTGTCCACAACATCTAAGTTGTTTAGTATACCCTGCACCAAACACTTCCCAGAGGCAGGGAGTCAAGCAGTAGCAACTAAGCAGTGTGTGTGTCTACTTTGCCATGGTCAGCTGAACTTAAACTCTGTGTGTGTGCGTGCATGCCAGCACCAGGCATGGCTAATGCAGATTGTGATTGGTGGCCAAAGCCACAATCTGTAACAATGGTGTCATTTCATTCTGGTTTGTTCCTTTCCTTTTCTTGTACAATGTCAATATATGATGACTCTTTAAAAATTTCAGACAGTACTCCTGTAACTACTACATAGAAATATCTATAAATACAGTAATGAAAGATTGTGTTGCAAGTGCGGCTGTTGTGCAAATGAAGGGTGGGTTTTCTTCACAGGAATCTTCACATGCACAAAGGCAAAACTTATATAGGTGGAACTTCTGGTCAGCAGAAGCTCCATAGGTTACTGGCATTAACATCTAATGCAACTGTGGCTCATACCACACTACCCACTGTCTGCCAGGTAAAGATGAACCACATCCTGTCTGTCCTTATGGCTTAACTTCCACTAACCACCACATTCGTTCAGTTACAGTAAGTCAGAATTTTAAAACTGCCTGGTTTATCACCATATGCAAGTGGATCCTGAAAAATATTTTACACAAAGCCTTCCAGGTAAAAAAGGAGTACATGTCATGTTTGTAACATGCCTTGCATAAGAACAGGAACATCAGCTGCATTAGACCAGATTCCTCCTTCAGTTCTCTCCAGACTTTGTGATACTGTGCTGCTCTCTCTATTACTTCTGTTTCAGTATTTGAACCCACAGCATATCCCTAGCATGAACAAATAAGTAAGTGTATTAAACAGAATTGTCTACTGAAATGATTATACTACTCTCCATCAAATCAAAATCTATCCATCAGATGAAGCTTATGTTAAACAATGTGCTACTCTATTTAAAATTTGATTTGGGGTATAACATGTTGACCTACTATTTACTTAGTGAAATGTGAAACATATGTAGCAGATTCCTTTTAGTTTTTACTGTAAATCGCTCTTTCTTAGTATTAACAGAAGGGGGTATTCACTACTCTTTAACATAATCAGAAGATCTGCTGTTTAGAATGGGGCAATCAATGATTTGCACATCTGTAAGCCAGATGTCACATCAAGCATTATATTATGTATTTCTTCAACAGGATTCTGCTCTTAAAGTTGCCATGTTCTAACATTTGTTGCGCCTCTCATTTCTCTTTCAATGGTTGAAATCGTTTTACTTAATTATGCATGCAGGCGATTAACTGCATAATATTTAGTTACTTTTAGCTGGCAATAAAACAGACCCTGCTAGGTTTTCTCAAGCAAGCACCAAATTAGCAGGAACGTAAACCCCTATGAATCTCAACAACAGCCTTTTAATTACTAGCCAAAGAGACTGAGTGTTACACTGCTAGCTTTCCACATGCATAATTAAGCAACAGAGTTTCACCAATGATGGTACTGTACTGAGAAAACCAAAGAACTGGAAATTCACTTAATGTTGCTCAACTACCGTTTCCACCAGTACCAGTCCACATGGGGTACACAGAAAGAGCCTCCTTGAAGACTGTGTCATTTTTAAACCACAATCAGGCGTACCCTGGTAACGGCCACCTTGTGTTGCCGGCTAACCTTTCTCACACTGGGTCAGGGGGAAGGAACTGCAGAATGAACCCACCAAAAGGTAACTTCATTTTGGCAGTTTCATATCTGGCCTAGACATGGAAGAAGCCCACATTGATGATAGTCAGATGTAATATATGTGGTCCAGTATAACTGGTGGACTATAGGTTCTCCATTCCTGCTTTAAACCAACACAATAATGAGCTTCAAAGCAGGGTTGTAATCAGAAATTCTCTGCCATCATTCCTTCACTGTGGGAAACTGAACTTGCAATCAACCTACATTCATCACAGACAGCATGCTACTAGAAAAGGAAACTGCTTAACAGTTGAAAGGTGTTTGATTCTCCCAGCACAAGCATTTTACACCTAAGCATTTATTTTGTTTTACAACTGGGTCATCAGAGATAAACACAGGGTTTTCAGCAAGGATTACCTGCCCAATCACAAAGGTCTGCAGGAATAAAATCTTAGGAACAGTAATATGATTTTGTCTTTAAATGGTGTCCTACCTGCTTTAAAGGCTGGTTTTGTCAGACTTAAAGAAAGAAGCAGGAAAAAATTCCTGGCTGTTTTGCTGCTGCTCAGAAACTTGAACATCTAACACTGGTTCCTAGGAGCATGCAGTGTATTTGTCAGATCGCATAAGAGATGTTCTGAACATTACTCACAGGGAGACCTGAGTGTGTCAGACCGCCTGGAGTGATTCAGAAGCCTAGGTTCTTACCCAGCTGACAAAGTTTAGCAGTAGGATTTGTCTACCTTGATTTAACACTGACATTTAATAACATTGCATCACACACACAAAATATTGTCTGCTACTTGGGTCTAATTCATGTGTCCTACACTAAATCAAGTGCGCTGAATCAAAATCTGAAGTCCGATTCTGCCTAGGACGTCAGGATCTTAAGTTAATTACACATATAGATGCGATTAGCTACATTCTCTCGTTCCTTAACCCTGCTTATCTTTAGCTAAAAACAGACTCACTATGGTCAAGCTGTAGAGTACTATCCAATAAGATGGCTTCGCACTAGAGACAAGCCCTTGGTCCAACTTGCCTTATGTACCTATTTCTGACTTCAGCTCACTGACTTGCCCAGCCGTTAATGGAACATGCATGTCACCAGGGGCGTGATTCAGTTGAGGCGGCAGCAGGCATAGTGGTAGCTGCAACTGTTATAATGTTCCCATGTAAAAATACATTGCCCAATTACCGACCATTTGAGCAGCTATAGCACCCCTATAACTTAATATCTGAACGTGATAGGCAAATTCTGAATTCAGATTTGGAATCAGCACACTCAATATCATGTAAATCACATGTGTTATTCCCAATAGCAAAATTGTTGTTGTGCAGTGTAATTTTAAAGCTTTCAGATGTTTCTCTCTTCTTAACAGTTTTACAAAACAAACTAGAAAATATACCTTTAGGAGAACTTTTCGCCCTTGAATCTCAGAGCAAACTACAGGGCGCTTGGTGGTCAGTTCCTTCATTGGCTCCGCATCTAGAAGATCACGTTCCAAACTGCCTGTAAGAAGCCCACCTGCAATCTGAAGAGCCCAAAGATCACAGCAATTGCCTTGCAAATTCCAACACAAGGCAGATGTCACTTTGTACAAAACACAGAACTAACCAGGTTGTTTAAGAGAATAAACTAAACATGGGCACACTATAAAAGATTGCAAAGGATCCATGGGGAGAATTCGACAAACAAGAAAGAAAAAATGACACCTCATCTCTTTTACTCTTCAGAAACCTTTCCCTGCTGTGCTAGGTTCATGGTTCCTACACAATAATAGAAAAGGAGAGAGGCAGAAAGAGAAAGGGATTTTTCTTTTTGTTTCATGTGTATTGAAAACACTGCAATTTATATAGCAAAGATGAAGGAAATTTCTTAGCTGCATAGGAGTCTCCACTCTGCATCTTAATATATATCCTGGAATGCTGTACAGTAGACTTGAACAAGAAGGTGCCCTTCAAAATGTGTTAGATTACAACTCACACCATCTTCAGTTAAGGAGAGTATTTTCTTTTCTTTTAGCTTAATCATACAGTAATACCTCATACAAAGTCCGCTTCATACAACATTGAATTCATACAACATCGCCTAATTTCTTGAAAAAAGTTCTCATACAAAGTCGCTCGACTTTGTATGAGGCATTCAGTTTTTCCCGGTTTGCATTGTGCCTGGACAGTATAAAAGACAGGACACGTGTGCATTGCTCTTGTGGGTTTTGCACAAGGCAAAGGGTGTTTAGGAGTGGTTTTGAGCGTGATTTTGGATTTTTTTGAATTTTTCATCAGAATTTTTAGAAGCATTCCTGGGATTTTTGCAGCATTCTTCAGGTTCTTGGACAATCAGGGTTGTTTGACATGTTTTTGTAATGTATTTAGCCTTTAGACAATGTTTTCTTAAAGTTCTGTCAGTTTCCTGTCTGTTTCCTTGACTTTGCCCTGAAGTCTGTGCTATTACAATACAATGTATCTCTATGGAAACGACGATGTATGAGGCATCGCAGCAAGGATTTGGACGTTGCATGAGGCATTGCGGCTAGGATTTTGCATTCCTCATACAAAGTCCAAATCCGCATAAAGTCCAAACTTGTGGAACCAAATTTGGACGTTGTATGAGGTATCACTGTATTTCTATATCCTTAGCATACAAATACATCGTTATCTTAATCTGAAGTGGCTTGTTTTGATGCCAAGTAGATAGTACAGTACTGTCAACACAACCTGCATTCCCTTCCCCGGTTTAATTCAGATTTTAAAGGCTCTGGTCCTTGAGAGCATGTGTACTCTCCTCTTCCTCAAATGTGTTGTATTCCAACCCATATTCATAAAGCCTTGGTCTTACATACTTTCCTCTAGTGTGGCCAGGGACTTACTCAAGAGACTGGTTCTACAATTTCTGACTTATTAAATATTAACAAATATCAGGCCAAACCTTAGTCAACGGCTAAACATACCAGCTGCAAACTGTTTAGCTTCTTTAGTAACTGACTACAGAGCTAGTTCTCAGTCATTCATCTCTTCTTCTTCTTCTTCTTGTGCCATATCGAATTCTGAATATTGGCAATCATCATGGCAATCAGCCATGAAGCCTGTCCTGCGGATATAATGCCATGGCCTTTCATCTGCATTCTGCATCGCAGCGTGACACCCGTACCACTGATCTCTTGCATTACTCAAATTACATCATCAAAGAACATGAATCTCACCATTATAGAGGGGAATCCACTTTTTTCCTCAGAAAGAGTTATATATTTGTAAATATTAAGGTATATTTTGGAGATAGAGAAAACTAGGTTATAAAAAATGCTGAACATCCAACATTACTATTAGCACGTCAGAAGATTGCAGACAAATAAACTGTAGTAGGAACCATCATTAGATGTCGTATTACAGTTATAGGAGAATACTGGGATTGAGAAAGATTGAATTCTTAGTGGTACAAAAATCCTGTGTCTCATCTAGGTGACTTCTTTGTCCCACCACTGATAAACATACCACTAGACAAGGGGTTCCCAACCTTTTTCCGGGCCTGACCACATACCCCAGAGCTGAGTGGGCCAAGCCACCACCACCACCCCGGAAGCAATTAGAGCTATTGTAAATGCAGCCACTTCTACTTTTACGATAGTCACATGCGCGTTTAAGCATGCACGGGCGCGTTTTACGGCCTACACAACACATACCCGTGCATGCGCAAACACATCAGCTTCCACTTTCGGGGGCAGCGGGGGCAGCGATGGGCCGGATGAATTGGCGTCAGGGGCCGAGGCCGGCCCATGGGCTGTAGGTTGGGAACCCTGGCACTAAACTATCAAACCATAATTCCTTGTTTGTACATAATGGCAACCCAAAAACTACAGAAATTGAAACTTCTGCTTTATTCATACTTCAGCAACTTTAACACAAAAACAGCCAAAAGCTTTTCACCATCTTTTTCCTAAGAAACAAATCAAAGCTTACAATATATTTTAGAATTCCTGCTTCAGGATGAAGAAGTGGCAGCTCAGGGAACCATTTCTGTACCAGATGATTAAGCTTCTCCTGAATTAAGAGACATGTTCAGCAATAACCAACACAGCATGAAAATAACACAGAAAAATATGTTAGAAGATAACCAACTGATGGTATCACAAGTAGTGAATTTGTAATTAGAAAGGGATAAACTGAGTATTTTACAGGGAGTGCAGTGGCTCAGTAATTAAGAAGCTCGTCTTGCTAGCTGGAAGGTCGGCAAGTCGACAGTTCAAGACCCAAGTACTGCATGACGGAATGAGCTGCCATCATCTGCTCCAGCTCCTGCCAACCTAGCAGTTCAAAAGCAAGAAATTGCAAGTAAATAAATAGGGGCCACTTCAGTGGGAAAATATCTTGAGGACATGAAAGGAGCCTTATTGGGGTATCCCCTGAGTGGAGTTCCTCCCGGAAAAATCCATTCAACCCAGAAAGCACCTTTGTGTGCTTCTTATACGATTAAAAAAACCTGAGAATTTGCATGAATTATTATTTTCCTCACACGACACTAAACTATTATTATTCACAATATACAGCTGGATGAAGCCCTATTTCTCATTGCACAACATCTACACAAGAGTTGGAGCCTGGAGACCATGGGGATTCTCTCCAGAGGGGGCTTGAAGGACACGTTCTGTAGAATAAGTGTGTCTTCATTTGATATATTCCGCACAATGCATATACAGTAAATTAAAAGAAAGAGTATCTATTTGTAGACGTTCACCTTTCAAGTTTGCTCAAAAATGCATTTCAAAGACAACATATGCATTTGAATACTTACATATTCTTCCTGTTCCCTGTATATTTCCTGAAAGACTTCATTTCGTAATTCAGCAATTTCTTCTTTAATGTTCACCACTTTAAGCTCACTGTAATCATCAGACTGGAGGCAGACATTTTAAAATGTATCACTTTAGAAGATTAAGATATTATATCAAGCAATATAAGCTATTATTAATCCCAAAAACAAATAGCTCTATGGTGTATGAGCAAAATCTAAAACCAGGGATGGGCAATACCTTTTCTAAACCACTTAACCAATGGTGAAGTCAGCAATTACTTAACTGAAAAATGCCACATAATTTCAAAAATGACATTCTAGGGGAAAGCCATCAAATGTTATTTCTGATTTTAAGTGGAGATCCACTTAGAAGAACTGATTATCAATCAAGGATTCTTAAGTCATTATCAAGTGTAAAATCCTACCTAAACCTCCAGTTTTCCCACTTGTATCAACAGTGCTATTGTTACCTTGTACATGGACAACTGACCCTTATGTAAGTCTGATGGTCTATTCTGCTATTCACAAATTGTTGCTACTCCATCCATTATCTGCATCCTCAGCTGGTCAATCACCATCAGATACTCCCAACATTCAGACCATGTAACTTGAAAATATTCATCCCTTTTTCATCTCTAGCATGTACTAACTGAGCAGATACCATTTCAATACTTCATGATGCTACAATTCCTATTCTGTGGCTCCAATGTAGAATTATGACAACCCACACTCTGAAGGAAATGTGAGCAAAGGACAGCCTACAAGTTGGCTGTAATAGTACAACTCCCAGCATTTCTCATTGATGGCTATGCTGGTTGGGGCTGCTGGAAATTGCAGGCCAACAACACCTGAATACCACATTTAGCCCGTCCCTGCAATAGGAAAACCTAAGCTTTTGTTGCTGACAATGAGACATGTAAAATTATTCTTTCCCTACACTTGATATTCCACTCTCTCTCCCTGAATTGTCTAGGCTGCTGGTGGTGAACCAATGGCACCCATGCCAGAGGGGGCACTCACAGCCCTCTCTGTGGGCACGCACACCATTGCCCCAGCACAGTTTGCCCTGCCTCTCTTCCCAGCAGTCCAATGAGAGCTCTTCCTCCCTCCTGCAACACAGTTCACCCTGCCCCACCCCTCTATTTAGGTACTCGGTCGCCAAAAGGTTCAGCATCACTGTCGAACCTTTTGGCGAACCTATACAATTTAAATGTCAGATTCCTGGGAGGTAGCCAATCTTTTGGCAGTAATGTTTGTGAAACCTAGGCCACATGTTCAGCTGCCACATGCCTAATAAAACTTCTGAGTCTTTAAGGTGCCCCAAGATTCCTTGCTGCTTTGCTACTACTGAAATATTTGCTTGACAGCTTTTCTCCTACCCACCCACCCACATCTTTTCCTTGTCATTTTATTTTGTTTTAATTAAATTCTCCTTAGGCTATCGTGTGCACAGTTTGCATAAATAAATTACATTTTCATATCAAGAGAAATTTCTCAAGTGCCAGAAAACAGCAGCTTCTCTCAGCCCAACACCCACTGGGTTTGCTGAGCGGTAGGAAAAGATGCTCTCTCTAAACAGCTAGTTCCATCAGAAAAATCTTGCACATTAAAACACATTTATCATACTTCTTCCAAGTTGTTTTTTTCCACCAACTTCCATCTCAGTTGAGCCTTTAAGTTTTTCATCCTCTTCTTGATCAGTAACAAGTGATCAATGTTTGGGGTTGTATCCAGCCACTCTACAACCTGCTTTTTGAACTAAAAAGCACAAATCATTGCTAAGTGCAAGTGTCTTTAGATAGTCTACAGCACAAAAGATTTAAACATTTAGAACAGGCTTGCCCAAACTTTTCAGGCCACGGGCAGGTCAAGTTGTTCAGCAGGCTGGCCACATGGTTCCTCCCACCAGGAACGGAAGTAAAATGCATCCACACATGTGCAGAACACTGCCATAAATGAACCTGGTACATTTACGTCAGCGTTTTGCACATGCGCGGGTGTGTTTTACTTCCGCTTCCGGGAGCAGTGAAGGCAGCATGGGCCAGATAATTTGGCGCCATGGGCCAGATCCAGCCCACGGGCCGTAGTTTAGGCACCCCTGATTTAGAATGACTACATATATATTTACTTTTTATTTATTATTTATTTATTTTGCGCATTTATATCCCGCCCTCCTGGTGGGTACACCACTCAGGCCGGCTAACAACAAAAAAGGAAAGGGAAGAGGGAGAAAATACAATAAGTAAAAATTACAATATAAAACAGTTTAGCAACAGCTAAAAATAAGACCCAACAACCCCAGCTAAAACCAGTATTAAAACACAAACAAACAAATCATCATTAAAAAAACAACCCTCCTCACCCTACCCACGTTAAAACAGAATAACCAAACTGGAGGGCAGTCCCTCACATAGGCTAAATCAGCCTAAATTTACTTTTAGAAGTAAATAAAGCTTAAAGTAAATAAAACTTTGACTGTCTAAGAGTAAATAACAAAGGGAAGGAGCTTTACATTTTGAAAATAAGAGCATCACTTGCATCTTTAAAAATTTGCTGTAAAAATTACAGTGATACCTCATACAACGTCCAAACTTGGTTCCACAAGTTTGGACTTTATACAGATTTGGACTTTGTATGAGGCATGCAAAATCCTAGCCATGATGCCTCTTACAACGTCCAAATCCTTGTTGTGATGCCTCATACAACATTGTTTCCATAGAGATACATTGTACTGTAACAGCACAGACTTCAGGGCAAAGTCAAGGAAACAGACAGGAAACTGACAGAACTTTAAGAAATCATTGTCTAAAGGCTAAAAACATTACAAAAACATGTCAAACAACCCTGATTGTCCAAGAACCTGAAGAATGCTGCAAAAATCCCAGGAATGCTTCTAAAAATTCTGACGAAAACATTCAAAAAAATCCAAAATCGCACTCAAAACCACTCCTAAACACTCTTCGCCTCATGCAAAACCCACAAGAGCAATGCACGCATGTGTCCTGCCTTTTATACTGCCCAGGCACAATGCAACCTGGGAAAGACCCAATGCCTCATACAAAGTTGCACGACTTTGTATAAGGCAACTTTTTTCAAGGAATTAGGCGATGTTGTATGAATCCGATGTTGTATGAAGCGGACTTTGTATGAGGTATTACTGTACTGTGCTAGAACCTGAAGGCCCAACTGTATCTTTAAAGCAGTCTTTCATTAGAAGAGGAAATCCTTAAATAATTCAAAAAAAATATGATTCTCACACTGAACATTAAAACTCACTTCCTGATGACTTATCACAAAACTATCTAAACTTTTGGCCAAAAGGGTGGTATATAAGTACAATTAATAAATAAAATATAATGCAGTAGCCTTTCATATGCCTTCCTCATCGCAGCATGACATCTGTACTACTGATCAGGTTATGCAAGTCACTTTCTGTTCCTGAGCTCTTTTGGGAGCAGATTGATGAAGCTGCTGCCCTCCATCAAGATGGATTCAAGTGGGGTTTAATCCACTTGGGGTCCATCACCCTTCCCTGTGGGCTTCAGCACCCAAAGCCTTTAGTCCTCAGAGTGGTCAGGTTCGTTATCCACCACCTAACACTCGGCATTGAGTCGTTGGCAATATGGTCTAGTCCCGTGATGGCGAACCTCAGCACTCCAGGTGTTCTTGGACTTCAATTACCAGAAGCCCAAGTCAGCACTTCTGCTGATCAGGGCTTCTGGGAACTGAAGTTCAAGAACAGCTGGAGTGCCAAGGTTTGCCATCATTGGTCTAGTCTAGTCTATTACTGTAGTAGGATAACCTGGCCCTAATTTGAAAACTACAGGTGTGAAAGGTTTCTGTTCTGACATTCAAACATTTTCAACGTATGGATAAGGGGTCCTGCGTTAACCCGGGAGCTACCATCTTTGGTTCTGGATGGGGCTATTTTGCCCCAGACAGACCCGGTGCGCAACTTGGGGGTCCTCCTGGATTCGCGGCTACTGCTAGAAGAACAGGTGGCGGCTGTGACCAGGAGGGCTTTCGCCCAACTTCGGGTGATTCGCCAGTTGCGCCCACTCCTGGACCGGGACTCCTTGCTCATGGTCACTCACGCTCTGGTCACCTCCAGACTAGATTATTGCAATGCGCTCTACATGGGGCTGCCCTTGACGACCATTCGGAGGCTACAGCTGGTCCAAAATGCGGCAGCCAGGGTGGTGATGGGGTGTGGGCGTTATGCCCGTGCTTTGCCACTGCTCCGGGAGCTGCACTGGTTGCCAGTTTGTCTCCGGGTGCAATTCAAGGTGCTGGTTTTGACCTTTAAAGCCATATATGGTAGTGGGCCGGGTTACCTAAGAGACCGCATCGCCCTGAGGACGTCTGTCCGTCCAACCAGAGCGGACCGGAGGGGCTCTCTAATTGTTCCATCAGCCAGAGGGGCTCGCCTCTCTGGCACAAGGAGGAGAGCCTTCTCCGTGTCTGCACCGGCCCTCTGGAACCTCCTGCCAACAGAGCTACGTCTCCGGACGGAATTACTGCCTTTCAGAAAAGAACTTAAAATCTGGCTGGCGGGTCAAGTGTGGGGTGCAGGTGGAAGGGTAACCTCCATTGGGTGGTTGGTGTAGAAGAACTCTTCCCCATGGTGCCTTTGGATCCTGCAGCCCTTGTTTTTAGGGGGTGGGTAGTTTTAACTGTTTTTAACATGTGTTTTTTAATTTTTATTGTGAACCGCCCTGAGTTGGTTTTGGCCGAGTGAGCGGTATATAAATGTGACAATTAAATTAAATTAAATAAAAAATGCTTCTTCCTCATGCTGACCAAAACCTTACTGGTACTGTAATTTGATTGGCTTGTGTAAGGGAAACTATATAACTTAATGGTGAATTGTTGCTTATTTACTGCTGAGCAAACCATGGAAGTATATTGTATGCAAATATACTTGAAGCCCTCTCTCTCCTGGGAAAGAGAGTGTTAAAGGGAAGTCAATGAGCCAATCGGCTTCAAATATATTTGTATACAGCATAAGCAGGATACTTCCATGGTTTTCTTTTAAAGTTTTACTTTAATGAAATTGAGGCACAAAATGCTAAGACAGTAGACAATTAACTGATTAAAGTGTAAAAAACAGTTCCATGAAAAATCACCATAATATGAAATGCAGTCGAATAGGGGAAAATTTAAAATAGAATTATTACAGTAAGCCTGGCTTGCTGGCTGCATTTTCCCCCGTGAGGGGAAGCAGTCATGCCTATGGGGTGGTTCTTCCTCCACCAGGGGGAGCCCAACACTCCTCTGCTCTGGTATGAGCCACATACCTCATGAATAAAGATATAACACAATAATATATGGGAGACTTACATGCCCCTGGATTTTTTTTAAAAAATATGGGAAATTATAAAAAAATACGTGATGGTGGGAAGAGGGGCTCTAAATTACAAGGTTTTTCCGGGCAAAACAGGATACTTGATACCTATGGTTTGAATGCAATGAGCATGTCAGGCAGTGATATCCAATACCTAGCTTACAGGACTTTCGAAAATATAAGGATAATTATAAGTGGACATTATTACAATTCAAGAAAGCTTCATAGACAAAATATTTAGCATCTCTAAAATGTCTTCTTGCAGTAATAAATGTGAAAATAAATATCTGGGGGAAACTGACCTCAACACTGTCAAGAAATTTGTGATAAACAGTACGTAAGAGTTGTTGTTCCTGGCAGATCTTCTGCATGGCTTCATTGTACACATTTAAAATAATGTTTCTGTCCACTTCATCTGGCTCCTAAATGAAATTACAGAGAATTATCTATAAAGAGGGGCTGTGGCAGTGGGTGGCTCAGCGGTTAAGAAGCTTGCCTTGTTAGCTGGAAGGCTGACAAGTTGACAGTTTACTGCATGACGGATTGAGCGCCCGTCTCTGTCCCAGTTCTTGGCAACCTAGCAGATTGAAAGCAAGAAATTGCAAGTACAGTAAAACCCCTACTTACGAAAAAAATCCGTTCCGTAGCCTTTTGCTGAAATCGATTTTTTAAATCGAAGCAAACCCATAGGGAAATGAATTTTTACATAACTCGAAGCAAGCCCATAGAAAATCGTGTAAATCGGGACATAGTTTTAGCACAAAATTATTATGTAAGTCAAATTTTATGTAACTCGAGGTATATGTAAGTCGGGGTTTTACTGTACAGTAGATCACTTTGGTGGGGAAAAGATCTTGGAGACAAGATCCTCATTCAGGACGTCCCCTGAGCAGAGTTCCTCCAGCAAAAATCATTTTAACCCAGAATAATTTCTGACGCAAAATTATTATTATCTATAACAGGGGCTGGCTCTCAACCTGCGGCCCATGCAACACCATTTCATGTGCCCCCCCCCCCGCGCCCACTGCCTCCGCTGCACCCTGAAGTGCCTATGTTGTTCCTTTTTAATGTACAGGGTTTCCCCATCGTGCAGGCAGGGCAAAATGGCTGTCCAACCCCCGAAGCTGTCTGAGGAAGCATGACCCGGTCCTCGGCTTGAAAAGGTTGAGAACCCCTGATCTATAAATAGATAACATACCCATAGGTGCATACAGTTGTTTGATTTCAACATTTAAAGATATGAATACTATTCTTAAGGGAAACAACAGGTAGCAGAATGTACTGAGTTCTTAAAAAGATTAACAAGCAATTTTTGTTAACTGAATAAATCAATAGTTCTCATTTGAACGTAAGCCTCCTGTTTTGTCACAGTTTGCACTAAAGGGAACACTAAATAAACTCTACAAAGTTACCAGAGGGCAGTCTTGCTGTTTTCAAAAATACACAGAACTCAGCTTATTAGATCTTTAAAAGTATAAAATATTCCCAGTGATTCAAAAGTCAACATACATAGGCAAAATTGTTTAACAGCTATCTTAGAATGTGCTCGCCATGAGTGGGGGAGAAGATTCCGTTTATGTGTAGAAAAAGGTGGCCATTATGTAAAACTTTGGGCCTAATATATTGTACCATATTTTTGGACCATAAGACGCACCTGGCCACAAGACGCACCCAGTTTTTAAAGCAGGAAAACAAGAAAATATATTCTGAACCAAGTAGTACTGTATTTGCACCACCAACCAGTGGTGGTGCTGCAGGGGAAATGGGCGGGCAAGCCAACTGCACTGAGGCAGGAAGCAATGCTCTAGCCTAGCCTCTTGCTCTCCTTGCATGGCTTCCCCCTCCATTTTGACCACATGGAGCAGGGACAAAGGTAAAAAAAGGTAAATGAAACCCTTTGTTTTTATGCGCAGGTTTGGTTTCCCACTAAAATCCATTGGGAACTTACAAACAGAAAAGCTTTAGAATACTGTACAAGAAATTGATTTCCAATGTATTTAAATGGGAAATTGCAATTTGCACCCTCTTGTGGCCACCTGTGGTAATGGCCCACCAAACATGTTTTTCTTTCCCCGGCCCTTCTTTCCCTGGCCCCGGAACAGCTGTGGTGGTGGAGGTCTTCGGCCAGTAAAATATCCTTTTACAACAGTCTTGCTGGACAGCATTCGGACTATAAGATGCACCCTCATCCCCCCCCCCAACTTTTTTTTGGGGGGGTGCATCTTATGGTCCGGAAAATACGGTACATAAAGATACATTTAGCTAAAAATCCCCCTTTTCCCTATGTATGGCAATTTTTGGGACACCCTGTAGTTTTTTAAAATGAAGACTATAAAGGAAGAAAATCACCTTGTGTATTCTGTTACTACTTCCTCATATTGTGCAAACAAATAACAGCAGCCAAATGAGAAAGCAGAATTGTGAAAACATGCAATATTAGCCAGAATCCAATTACTTACACCCACTCGCATAAGTCAAATCATATAAATTGCTGCAGCAAATTATAACTAATAATTCAAGATTTGTATTTCCCCCCGGACATCGGTCATCTTTGCTGCGTCTTACCTTATAATGAAACTTTCAGACAAGCTTTTCTATCCAAAAGAATCAAAGTCATTTTAAAAAGGTGGAAGAAGAAAGCCAACTTACAGTTAGAAACATATCCAGTTCTTGAGAAATAGCCAAGCCAGAATTCTTAAGAACATCATCGACAGTGCCAGTGATATCTTCAGTTTTCAGTAATGTATCTGAGCTCATGTCAAAAAACTTAAAAAGGCAAAAACACAAGATTGAAAAAGAAGTTAACATTAACATACTGTACCAACAACTGAGTTGGACCTTTAAGACATTTAAGTTCAAGGATTTACAACCCTAAGGAAGAATAACACTCTATGGTTTAAGAAGCTAGTGTTTAACATTTCTAAATACTGTACAACTGATCAGGCGGTTTTACTTGGTCCCTCGCTTACAGGAAACAAAGATCAGCAACAGCATACTCTGTTTAACTACATTCTACCAATACACCCACCTCAACAACAAAGTACTTTGCCAATGATAGAAACTGTGGGTGCGATAGTTAAGCATTTGCCCTGTGGTTTGGGCTGGGTTGGGAATGGGTTGATTCATTCATTTTCCCAGTGATCATATATGCCACAACAAACTAGCCCACCTCAGCCAATACCTATCCACACCATTTTGGAACCTTCTCAAAGGTTACTGGGGGTTTTATGCAGGTAGGATCACTCTGCTTTGGTTCAACATATGTGATCTATATGTCCCTTTGTCGATGCTGTTTAATGATCTTGAGAAATGGGACTCTTCCTTATCACTTGGGAGAGGAAGTTTTCCATTTCTAATTGTTGCTAATGCATCAAAGCCCTTGAAAAGCGTGACTGATGTGCTATGTCAGTTAGCAACAATTACAAAGAAATGGAAAGCTTCCTCTTCTTTCCCCTCTGCAGGTGAGCAGCAAGGAAGGTCCCCATTTCTCAAGATTGTTAAGCGGCTTAGACAAAGCACAAAGAGTTAGGAGGGAGATTTTTGTTATTTTTGGTTTATTCTTCTTTTCCTTTAAAGGTCTAGATGAGTGATAGCAAACCTTGGCACTCCAGATATTCTTGGGCTTCAATTACCAGAAGCCCAAGTCAACATTCCTGCTGATCAGGGCTTCTGGGAACTGAAGTTCCAGAGCACCTACCTGGAACGCCAAGGTTTGCCACCACTGGTCTAGATCATGCTAAACAGGGTCAATGAGATGCGATGTGGTCAATCTTTGCATGAGAATGCAAATATTGCCCCAAATGACATACTAAACCTCAAAGTGACCTTGTTTAGCACAATCAAGATTGACGGCTGGCAGGGTTGTCTAGCTGCCCCGTCTACAGTTCCTAGGATTCTTTGATAGAAACTATGCTAATTAAACAAGAGTCAAAGTAGGTTTTGATCCAGATAAAATCTGAAGAACTGAGGTGTCTGGCAATAAACTATACTGCTCAAAAAAATAAAGGGAACACAAAAATAAGGCATCCCACGATCTGAATGACTAAAATACTGTATTCCTATTGTTGTTCACAAACTGTACTCAAATGTGCTGACAACAAAATCACACAAAACTTAACAATGGGAATCAAATTTATCAACCCATGGAGGTCTGAATTTGGGGTTACACTCAGAATGACAGTGGAAGAAAACACTACAGGCTGATCCAACTGTGATGTAATGCCCTTAAATCAAGTCAAAATGAGGCTCAGTAGTGTGTGTGGCCTCCACGTGCCTGTATGACCTCCCTACAACGCCTGGGCATGCTCCTGATGAGGTGGCAGATGGTCTCCTGAGGGATCTCCTCCCACAACTGGACTAAAGCAACCCCCGACTCCTGGACAGTCTGTGGTGCAACATGGCATCGGTGGATGGAGCGAGACATGATGTCCCAGATGTACTCAATTGGATTCAGGTCTGGGGAACAGGCGGGCCAGTCCATAGCATCAATGCCTTCGTCTTGCAGGAACCTCTGACACACTCCAGCCACATGAGGTCTAGCATTGCCATGCATTAGAAGGAACCCAGGGCCAACCGCACCAGCATATAGTCTCACAAGGGATCTGAGGATCTCATCCCAGTACCTAATGGCAGTCAGGCTACCTCCGGCGAGCACATGGAGGGCTGTGTGGCCCTCCAGGGAAATGCCACTCCACACCATTACTGACCCACCGCCAAACCGGTCATACTGGAGGATGTTGCAGGCAGCATAACGTTCTCCACAGCATCTCCAGACCCTGACACGTCTGTCACATGTCACATGTGCTCAGTGTGAGCCTGCTTTCATCTGTGAACAGCACAGTGCGCCAGGGGCGAACCTGCTAATCTTGGTGTTCTCTGGCAAATGCCAAACATCTTGCATGGTGTTGGGCTGTGAGCATAACACCCACCTGTGGTCACTGGGCCCTCATACCACCCTCATGGAGTCTGTTCCTGACCGTTTGAGCAGACACATGCATATTGGTGGCCCGCTGGAGGTCATTTTGCAGGTCTCTGGTAGTGCTCCACCTGTTCCTCCTTGCACAAAGACGGAGGTAGCTGTCCTGCTGCTGGGTTGTTGCCCTCCTACGGCGTCCTCCACGTCTCCTGATGTACTGGCCTGTCTCCTGGTAGCGCCTCCATGCTCTGGACACAACGCTGGCAGATACAGCAAATCTTTGTGCCACAGCTTGCATTGATGTGCCATCCTGGATGAGCTGTACTACCTGAGCCACTTGTGTGGGTTGTAAGCTCCGTCTCATGCTACCACTAGAGTGAAGGCGCCGTCAGCGTTTAACAGCCAGAAAGCAAAGGAACTGAGAAGTGGTCTGTGGTCACCTCCTGCTGAACCACATCTTTATTGGGGATGCCTTGCAAATTGCCTCTGATGTCCACCTGTTGTCTCTTCCATTTGCACAACAGCATGTGGAATTGGATGTCAATCGGTGTTGCTACCAGGGTGGACAGTTTGATTTCACAGAAGTGTGAATTACTTGGGGTTACATTGTGTTGTTTAGGTGTTCCCTTTATTTTTTGAGCAGCATAGTTTGAGAGGCTTCCCACAGTATTTTGAGACAAGCTAGTTATGAAGCTCCGTATGACAATCTGTTAAGTCTCCTGGTTCCTTACTAAATAATTATTCTAAAATCAGGAATCAGTATAAACTAAGAATTTACACATCCTTCTCAAGTTCATATTTATTTGCACTCCTCCCTCAAGATCATATCTGTAACTCACAGAACGCTGCTAAAAAATCAAATAAAAATACTCCCTACAAAAGGTGAACTGGGTACCTCTCTTCTAAAACAAGGTTATGCTCACCATATATTATTTCACTGAAACTCTGTTTCTGAAAAAGCTCTGGTTTTTGTTCCAAACCCAAGTGCTTTTTACAAACAAAGAGTGACTTTGCCACCACTTCTGGTTTCACTCAGAGAACCTGGTGTGGCGTCCCCCATTCCACTCTAGTTTGTCTGTCTCTGCTTAGAGGTAGTGGACCTCTATGCTGCTCAGTGACCTCTGCTTAGGGGTACAGTTGTTAAAAATTGGTAAAATTTTCATTTGCTCTTTTTTAAATTGCAACATGTGTTCCAACAGCACAGGAATTCATAGCTTTTATAGCTGCTCAGTGCAGAACAAGAGACTAACAGTGCACTGTTTGCTTTGTAATTAATGACATTGTTGTAATTGCCTTAGCTTTGCTTGCTCAGGAACAGTAGAGCTGGAAAGAAGCACCTACTAGACCAGTGATGGCAAACCTTTTATAGTCCAAGTGCCCAAATTCAACAGGCTGCCATCTGCTCCACAGAGGGGTGGGGCGAACTCTGCGCTGGGATGACGGCATGCATGCCCACAGAAAGGGTTCTGAGTGCCACCTCTTGCATGCATGCCATAGGTTCACCACCACTGTACTAGACAATCTAGGGGAGTGATGGCGAACTTTTTAGAGACAGAGAGCTCAAACAAAGGGGTACAGCTAGTACCAAAAACAAAAATTAAACTAGGACCGCAAATCAAAGAGTCCCAAAATAGCCTCCAGCTTGGACCAAAAACCATCACATGAATGTCAAGCTTTTATTTATTGTTTTGTTTAAGACAAAATGTTCTCTTTACCTGAATTATCTTGCTCAAAGATGTCACAAGATTCTGCAAGGACTCATCCGTGGCATTCTTGAGCTGGCTGAATTTCTCCAGCTTCACATTCTTCCACTCAAAGAATTTCTCAAATGCTCCCTCGGAACCCCCTTCTTCAGGAACCGGACCATAGACAGCCTCCAAAGAACGCTGCAATTCCTGGAGAATTACAAAGGGGAGAAAATCCAAATGTTGGGATGGGAAAATACAAATAAATATAGCAACAAAGGAAAATATGCAGAATAAATAAACCCTCTAATTATAAACCAAAGAAAAAGATTCTGTCTCTAAGATCCTCATCAGCATTTCTTTTATGTAGTATGTGCATCGAGTACCAGCTTTCTCAAATAATATGAAGCAAGTAGGCCAAAGTAGAGCTATACTTCAACTGGGGTTTGAGGTGCTGCTGCTGAGATGCACTTACCCTGCATTGTTCTTACCCTGCATTGCACTTACCCTGCAATGTACTTACCCTGCATTGTACCCTGCATTGCAGGAGACCCCAAGCCTGAAAATTACTCTATTCCCGTGATGACAAGCCTTGGCACTCCAGATGTTCTTGGACTTCAATTCCCAGAAGCCCAAGCCCCTGTGAATTCACACAAAGGGGTTTACTGCGTTTCATCTGGCCCGTGCCACCCTCGTCACTCATACGGGTGCGTTTCACTTCCGCTTCCGGGAGCAACGAGGGCGGCGCGGGCCGGATGAATCGCAGTAAACCCCTTTGTGTGAATTCACAGGGGCTTGGGCTTCTGGGAATTGAAGTCCCAGAACATCTGGAGTGCCAAGGTTCGCCATCACGGCTCTATTCTGCCATTTGCTTACATGCTCAGTTTGTTCTCTTTAGAAGAACATTTGGTCCACTCAAGTGAGAACTGAATCTTACAACCTCCTTTTTCCTGGGAAGTAAATGACACCAGTTTTTCCCAACCTGGTGCTCTCCATATATTTTTGACAGCAATTCTTAATAACCCCAATTAAAATGGTCAATGGAGAACAACCAAAAGAACTGAAGTCCCAACATTTTGTAAATAAGCAGAAAGCATTTGTCGCTTTCTGTTCAGCTGTCATGGGCTATATTTTGTCATTTTTTTCTGCTTACAAGCATCTATAATCACCTATACCAGTGGTGAATAACCTATGGCACATGTGCCAGAGGGCATACAGACCCCTCTCTTGGCACACGCGCCATCGCTCCAGCACAGAGATCGCCCTACCCCTCTGCCCAGCAGCAAAATCAATGGGAGTGCTTCTTCCCTCCTCTCTCCTCTATTTGGGCACTCAGTTTCTAAAAGGTTCGTCATCACTGACCTATACCAGTTTCCCAATGTGGAGCCCATGCCCCACAGGGAGACCTAAGTCAGTACATTGGCTGATCAGTGCTTTGGGAAATTGACTTAAGCTTCTGGGAATTGAAGTCCAAAAACCAAAGGTTGGGAAACAATGACTTATACCAATGCGAAGGGGAAGATGGATCTGGGGGTGACACTGACAGCGAGATATCTTTTTTAAAAAAAAACTGGCAAAGGACGTTGGGCTAAATTGATGTAATAGCTTATGAACCTTCAATGCTTTCCTGACATTGCATTAGAGGAAAAACATAATAGATAAAATATCCAAGTAAGAAATGTAGTATTTTTAGATTTAATGTGGATTTTGTCCTGTAAATTGCTTATAAATAAATAAATATTCCATGTAAATGCCAACAGCAATTTAACTGGCATAGGAAACTATGAATCAACCTGCATCAAGCTGTCTAGTTGTTCTCTCAAACATGCCATTTATTGCACTAAATATACATTTCCTATAATGTCTGGTTTGACTATGGGTTTAAGCCATAACAGATACAGGATATGAAAGCTTAGCAGCACTTCTGGTCACATAACTTTATAAAGCCGTGTGAAACGTCCAGTAAAATCCAGGAGACAGCACAGCACAATGCTTAGACACAGGATGCTACAACATTTTGACAGTAAAATAAAATGCTTGGGCGCTGCCATCTTGTGGACATAGAACCACATTAGTTTTACCTAACATGAATAGAACAAAAATGAAAGCAAAAGTGCTGTGGTATCTTAAGGACCAACTGATTTGTTTCAGAGTGAGCTTTTATGGGCTGTAATCTACTTCCAACAGCCTAACACACAAGGGGATTGCTCCATTTATTAGTAGAATGGTTATGTAATCAATATTCTACATGTTCATTACTGGTGTTAATAATGTGGCTGCTTTGAAAATTAATTACCAACATGTCACCCTGCCTTTCCCATCTCAAATCTGACCTTGTACTCCATGAAAAAGAGCCTGTGGCCAATTACGTTCCATGCGCTAGCCATAAAAACTCACTGAAAATAAATCTGTTAGTCTTTAAGGTGCCACAATACTATGTTTTTGCTGTATGTGTATAAGAAAACAACCTCTTTACCTAGCCCTGAACAACTATGCTAAACATCCGATTACATGAGGTGCAAGTCACAAAAACAGATGCCAAATAAACATGCTGATCTTTTTTAAAAAAAATATTTTTGTTGTTCTTATGTGGTTCAAACTGTTTTAGGTCAGAAAAGGACTCCCATAGACAGGTATAGTGTGCAATTGTTCATGTCACATCCTTTTTGTTAATTTTAAATGGGTTGATATATGAAGCGGGCTCAACCTTGTTAACCTTATATATAACTTTTTCACAATTATTAAGAGGCCACAAGACTATGTAGTTTTTCCTACCACATACACATCATATACATATACAGTATACTAATACCCTACATTGTGCATCAATAACCTGTGTAGTCATAGGCAAGCTGCAGTTCCAGGACACCCCAAGAAGCACCATTATCTAGAAAACTCTGGAAATGGTTGCTTTAAGTCAGAATTGACTTGACAGCTATACATCTAGGCGTGCATGTAGATATCCATGCATACTTCCATGCCCAAAAAGAACATGAGTATGTATCTACAGTACGTGCAAATCATACCATATGTATCAAAGGTGGTAACAGAATATAACAGTTATGGTGAACATTGGCACTCCATGTGTTTTTGAACTTCAATTCCCAGAAGTCCTGATCAGCAGGTGTACTGACTTGGGCTTCTGGGAATTGAAGTCCAAGAACACATGAAGTGCCAAGGTTCGTCATCATGGGAATATAACGTGCAGAAGCAAAGAAGTCTCATGCTCAAAGCTTGTACCATGTAGTTCATTTATTTACCTTTAACTAGGTATTTTGAAGGTGACAAGGGGTAGTTTTTAATTGTACATTTCAAAAGAGATGTAATAAGTAAGAACTAAGGGACTTCACTGTGAACTAGTTCCTGTAATAACAGAGATGCATGCAGCACTATTCCAAACCTGCAGTGCTTCTAAACGATCCGAAAGGGGCAAATTATCCACTTCCACAATGAATTCTTCAATGGCAGAGTATAGTTTCCGTTGCACTTCATTTCTATGAAGTATCAAGTCCTGTACTTTCTCCTGTAGAAAAAGAAAAGACAGATGAGGAATGCACATTGAAAACGGTGTCACTTACGTCACATGGTAAGACATTTCTGGCACCTTCCTTCCTTCTAATCTAGATAATTTGCAGAGCAAAACAAGAGAGTACAGTGCAGAAAACTAACTTCTTCCACAAAATCTTGCACTTGAGTAGAAAAGCAGAACCCATATGCAAAGCACACCCATACACACAATGCTGGATTTATTCATAAACTAAGTTAACTACAATTTAGCAACTTGGATTATGAGGTGTTACTTAATACAATGGTGGAAATACTGCTGTGTAAAACAAGGAAAATTGTAATGTTTAGGCCTATTTGTCACTGTGTGCATGTTCTCAAGAATCATAGAGGGAATTGTTTTATTTACCAATGAGGAACAGCATGAAACCTATGACTTCACTAACATTCTGCAACTGAGTTTTCATCAATAAGTGGAATCACATCATTACTTTGTGGGCCGTCATGGCTCAGAAACAATACATAAAACACTTTTACAATGTATATATCTACAATTCTACATTCAAATAATACACATAATGTAATATCCCATGGAGTAGAATGTTTGCCAAGTATACAAACTACAAGCAAAACATAATGCAGCCTGATTTGCAGATATGTTGACACGCATACATCCTGCATTATGATTACTCTGCTACAACAGCCTGCAGTTAAGTGCAGCTACAAAATACAAGATAGCACAGGTCAGATTGCAAGAGAGAATATGAGCTAAAATCTCAATTATCAAAACAAGTTTTTTTTAAAAAAAATCTCAGGATTTTTTTAATGGCACAAGCTATTTTAACCCACCACATCTTTGCAAAAGCGTATTTCTGCTTGCGAAGCATTGTATTCTATCCAAGTCTTTTCCACCTTTTCCATAGACAGCGGAGTAGCAAGGATTCCTTCGGTCACCACTTTCACAGCTTCTGAAAGGTCTTCTCCAAAATGTGCAGCCATACTCTCTTGCCTAGGTTAAAAATATATACTGTATTTTAAAATAGAGGAAAGAAAGTTTACAGATGAATCAAAAACAATGTAACTTTATCAGGAAAATTGATAAGCTTGTTAAAAGACAAGAATTATAGCAGGAACTCATTAATTGCCAGGCTAGGAATGATTGAATGTTAACACCTTTAACTAGCTGCAGGAATAACAAAACAACAGTATTTCAGCCACTGTTTTATCAAAAAGCTATTGGATCAACTCTGTGATGGGTTTGAACTTCCCATTTAATATGGTTCTAATTAACAAAAGGTGATTAAGACCAAGGACCAATTATACCAGGGGTTCCCAAACATTTCGCACCGCAGACCAGTCGCGTGGTTGTGCAGGCCAGGTTCCTCCCGTCAAAACACATCCACGGCTGTCATAAATGAATTTACGACAGCCACTGGTGCATTTACAGTGTTTGCATTTACAGTGTATTTCTCAGGTCCATTTGCGTGTGCAGAATGTCGTTATGGAGATGTCTTCCAATGCGCAGACTCCTCGCTGAATAACGATGCCAAGATATCCAAGGGATCTCTCTTAAGCGCTCCCCTGCTCTTTTTTATGCTCTACAATTTTCCTCTTGGGGCTAGCAAATACAGCCAATGAAGTAAGATTCCACCAAGGCATTTTCTTCTTTCAGTTCCAGCAAGCAGACAACTTACCAATATATGCACATTATTTACACACACACTGCCACCATACTCCCTTTGCACAGGAATAGTGAGAATGACTCAGTCTTCTTTCCGCCTTCAAATGTACAGGGGTCCCTGTACTACGTACATCTGACGGAGCAGAAGTTGCAACCATCGGGATTCTTGCTCAAATGTCCTGCCTTCATACCTGTTACTTTAACTCAGGGGTTTGCAACCTTTTCGCACCACAGGGTGGACCATGTCCCCAAGACAGATATGCGGGCCAGAGGCGCAGTTCCTCCTGCCACTTTCAGTGGCGGCAGCATTCATGGCACATTTTTGCCACTTCTTGTGGAGGTGGCAGCGAGCACGACACTTTTTTTGCCCCATTTCCGGTGCTTCCGGTGATAGTGCCAGGGACCTAATTGGCGCCGCGGGCGGGTTTAGGCCCATGGGCCACAGTCTGCAAACCCCTGCTTTAACTAAACAAAGCTGTCCAGCCTTGAATTCCATGGCATGCTTTATCATTCCCCCTCCCTTTTTCCTCAACTCTGCACCCACTCATATACAAAATTCTTCACAGAAATACATTTCAATAAGAATTGATACAGATTCCTTTGTACAGCACGGGTTGTCATGGAATGAAGGTCCTCATTCCATGTTTCCCGCCACCTGGAAGAGGGGGGGGAGATGCCCCTGCAAGATGGGCAAGGTTCTAGCGATATTCGAAAAGGCGGGGTTGAGACTGCGAAAAGACAAATGCGTCTTCTTCGCGACCGAGGTCGAATTCCTAGGGTTCTGTGTCACTCCTGAGGGAATAAGGCCGTCCACATCTAAGGTAGCCGCCATCAAGAAAGCCCCTCGCCCCACCTCCAAGCCCGAGTTGCAGTCGTTCCTAGGGCTGCTGAACTTTTACCAATCCTTCCTTCCCCGGAAAGCAGCCGTGGCTGAACCGTTGCACAGATTGCTTAAAAAGGACGAGGCATGGAAGTGGGGCGCCGAGCAAGAGAGGGCATTTAGTGGGCTAAAGCAGCTTCTGGCGTCTGATGCCATCCTAACCCATTTCAACCCCAAGCGCCCAGTGGTCCTGATCTGTGACGCATCCCCGGTGGGGGTGGGGGCGGTGCTGTGCCACGTGCTGGAAAACGGGAGGGAGGCCCCGATAGCGTTCTATTCCAGGTCCCTGTCCCAAGCGGAGAGAAACTACGCCCAGACAGACAGGGAAGCATTAGCGATAATTGCGGGAACCAAAAAGTTCCACGACTTCCTGTACGGCCGCCCCTTCACAATCGTGACCGATCACAAGCCCCTGCTAGGCATTTTTACCGCAGATAAGCCCACACCACAGATCCTGTCCCCAAGGATGCTTAGGTGGGCCATTTTTCTCAACGCGTATCAGCACGCGTTAGTGTACAGGCCCGGGAGGGAGATCAGCCATGCGGACGCTCTATCGAGGTCCCTCTTCCCCAGGATAGCAGCCACGTGGGCGGGGAGGAGCCAGACCACCAGGTGCTGATGATAGAGGTCCTCGACTCGCCCCCAATACTGCCCGCCGACATCGGCAAGGCGACCGGCAAGGACAACCTTTTAGCAAAGGTTAGCTCCTGGGTGCAGAAAGGGTGGCCAGCGTCCTCCCCGGCAGCGGAGTTCGACCCATTCTTTCGAAAGAAGTTAGAGTTGTCCCTTGAGAGGGGGTGCCTTCTGTGGGGCCAGCGAGTAGTGATCCCGGCGTCCTTACGACCGCGGGTACTCAAACTCCTGCACGTCAGCCATCCTGGAATTGTGCGCTCCAAAGCCCTGGCACGGAGCTATTTCTGGTGGCCCCAGCTAGACGCCGACATCGAGCACATGGTCGGCACTTGTGAACCCTGCCAAAGCTCCAGGCCAGAAGAAGCCCGCCTGCCTCACAGGGAGTGGAACGCGGCGAAGGGGCCGTGGTCCCGGATTCATGTAGACTTTGCTGGCCCGTTCCGTGGGACGCTGTTTCTCCTTGTGGTGGATGCCTTCTCCAAGTGGTTGGAGGTCATTCCGGTTACAAGCACGTCCACGGCCACAACCATAAAGCATTTGCGGAGGGTTTTTTCCACGTTCGGTTTACCCGACACCCTCGTAAGCGACAACGCAAGTTGTTTCACGTCCTCTGAGTTCAGGGCATTCACAGAAATCAACGCCATTCGGCACATCACCTCCGCTCCCTTCCACCCTGCCACAAACGGCCAAGTAGAGCGCCTTGTGCGTACCACCAAGGACGCGCTGCGGCGCATGGGGCCCGGGGACCTAAACCATCAAGTGTGCCAGTTTCTGCTAGGTTACAGAGTGACTCCCCTAGCGTCAGGATACTCCCCCGCGGAGCTGCTTATGCGCAGGAAACTGACCACCATACTAACTAGGCTAGACCCCACGAGAGTAGAGGACAAGGGGAAGAACATTGGGATAGAGGACACAAAGAGTTTCGACGTGGGTGCCCCCGTGTATTGTAGGAATTACGCCAGCGCGGGTCCGGCCTGGGTACCGGGCGTCATCTTAGAGCAGACCGGTCCCGTCTCGTACCGCGTCGAGACCAGCACAAGCCTACTCTGGAGGCGGCACACAGACCAGCTCCGGCGCAGGGTCCCCGACGAGAAGGGCACGGACCGCGGGAAACAGGATTCAGCGTTAGGGTTCTTCCCCACCCGTTCAGCCCAAGGAGGAGGAAAGGGGGGCCATGGGTCCCCACCAAGGGGGGAGGAAAGGGAATCTGTCCTCGTAGATATCCTGCGGGATCGGTCAGCAGAGAGAAGGGGAGCCGATCTCATAGATATCCCGCGGGATCTCCCCACAAATACGGATACCCCAACAGAGTTAGATTTTGATTTTCAGAACCGGGGAAGTTTTACGGAGTGGTCCCCCACCCGTCCAAGCGAGAAGAGGGGTTTTTCGTTAGCCCCGAGTGTCTCCGGTCTGCCCACAATGGAGTTTTTCCCTTCCCCCAAAACCGCCAAACCACGGCAAGCCTCTAACAAGTCTCCCTCTCCCGTTTCAGGACAAGGGACCAGGGAACGAGGAAGCAGTAGCGCCCCTGGGGCAGGTCAGCCCACATCGCGGCCCAAACGCGTTTGCAATAAGCCATCTTGGCTGAGGGACTTCGTCCCATCCTAGGGGGGAGGGATGTTGTGTTCTATTACTGTACCTTTTACAATGTATCCATTCACGTGTATCCAATGTAACCATGCTTGTGTAACATTATAACCAGCAGCTGCTTAACTGTAGCCCTTGCAATAGGACGCGAGCTAATGACCACCTGGTGGCAATAGCGAGCGTTCAAGCTCTCCTGGCCCAGACTCACCAGCAAACAACAGCGCGGGAAGATTCCCGCCATCACCTACACCTGGACAAGAAGGGCGTGACCGTCCATGACGTCACGCGGACAGTAACCAATAGACTGTCGAGGAGCCACATTCAAAATGTATAGCCACTGTATATATTGAGCTACCCATCCGCCATTACCTCATGTTCCTCCGGATCATCATGCAATAAACCTGTGTTAAGCCAACCCTTCGGCTGTTTCATTGTCTTTGGTCCCATACACTAAACCTGTCTTCTTGCTGGAAGGTCATTAGGGGTAAACCCTAAGGAGGAGGGTCAAAGGAAGGATCCTGAAGGGAGGGGTCTTGTCCGAGAGGAAGATACCCTCACACATTCATTGAGTCGCTCTTGGGAAGCTGACTGGCAAGCAGCCAAAATGTAGTCTTTTGGAAAGAAGGGGGGCGACCAGCCTTCTCCCCCGCCCCCAACAGATTGCTTTAACTATGTGCTTTTGATCTTTTAATGGAATGTATTTTGGGACTTTGCTGAGCTTGTAATACAATTATGAAAATGCCTGAAGAGACTTGGAGTGAGTTCTTTGCTCGACGCTACCTGATTTGCCTGATGGAGAAGCCTGAACAGAGAGGGCCAGATCTGGCCCAGAGAGAGCCAGATCTGGCACACTATTGCAATCCCATCGTCAGGAAGCTGGAAAAGCTTGGCCTGGGTGTAAGCGGATTGTCACACGGGTGTTACTTGTTGTTTGTATTTACTTATTTGTTGTTATTTTCTATCTATGTATTTGTGTTGAGTTTTTCTTTTATAACCTTTTTGTATGAAAACCAATAAAATTTATTTTAAAAAAAGAAATACATTTTAGACTATGTGCAGTAATTAACTAATTTTCAAAAGGCAGCTGTGATCATGACCCAGACTGTTCATCAAAACTTAGATAGCTAGTTACTTCAAGCCCCAGCACTCAAAGAAAAGGAAATTGACAACCTTGTTGATCCAACTAAAATCTGAGTCCTCCAAGCATTACAGACAAGCAACTGTTGTTCTACTGCATTAATAGGACTAAGTTGTTTATCGTTTTGAGGAACACTTTAGGAAAACAAACAAGACTCTTGAGAAAGAAATAAAAAATCAAGGTTAAGATCCTTTCTGAATCTTGTTTAAGGTGAATCACCATGGTAAAAGGTTTTTGGTAGAGAACAAGTTCCAATCAGAAGCACATACAATATACAGTACCTCACTTTTTTCAGTTTCTCAAACTTGGCGGCCAAGCTTCTCACTGTAGTTCCTATATACACAGGAAGAATGCTTTCTACGTACACCTGGCTTTCCTTCTTAGCTTTTACCTCTTCCTGCATCAAATAACGAAGAAATTTTAGCCTGTTAGTATTGCAGAGATTTTACGCGACATAAAGTGAAACAAAAAACATCATCTTCAAAATATCCCAGTGCAAACAAGGATCTAATAAAATAGCTCATTGAAGTGTGCATTATAAGCAGGGTTACACTAATGTGCATTGTATTTGTATTAATACACTTTCTTCCAGGAACTTGGAACTACAAACAACCCAGGCAACCGGCTGAAGAACTGCTCAGAAGTATGGTTTTAGAGATAAACCCAAGCAGAGGTAGAGGGAGGAGATTTCATTTCATTTCATTTCATATTTCTATACCGCCTTTCTCAAACCGATGGCCGACTCAAGGCGGTTTACAAAAAACGTGAAATGACAAAGCACAAGTTGCATATACAAAGTTATATAATTCAATCAATCAATTATACACAATAGAAATTCAGTTACAATAGGAAACAAAATAACCCCATAAAACAGAAGTAACAGCAATACAAAATGTCAGTAATACAGTAATTTTAAAAACATTTCAAAAAAAACAAAAGAGAAACCTCATCCTGGTGTCCCAAAGTCCGGTAAACAAGGCCAGGAGGGGCGAATGCAGCAGCGTTTTCCGAGCACCCCGTGGCCACGGGTGCTCCCTTTATCCTCCCCAGCCGGGTGGGGGTGTGTGGGGGTGCAGCAATGCGGTGGCAGCGGCATTTTCAGAGCACCCCTTGGCCACAGGGGCTTCAAAAGACAGATAGATTGACAGATAGCGTCTGTCAGTTGCTCTCCTCACTTATGCACTCCAGAGTAATACATTTTACTCATAAATTTGTGTGGAGAAGCAATCTAGAAAACTGAGGGATGCAAATGTCATTGCAGGTCTGACCATGCTTTCCTTGGGGTCTGGAAAGAGGTTTTGTTTCCCTTCAAGCAGAGTTCTCTAATAGAGTAATCTCCAGATATGGTGGACTACTGTGCACAATTTCATCAGCTGACACAGCCAAAGGACATGTTGGCTGTGGGTGAGAAGAACTCTAGCGCCATGATGGCAAACCTTTTATAGACTGAGTGCCCAAAGAGAGGGGCAGGGTGAACTCTGTGTTGGGGGGGGAGGAAGCGCTCCCATTGAGCTGCTGGGCAGAGGGGTGGGGTGAATGCTGTGCTGTGGCAATGGCACACATGCCAACAGAGAGGGCTGGGAGTGCTCCATATGGCACGCATGCCATAGGTTCGCCACCACTGCTCTAGTCCAACTCATCTGGAAATTCTTAACAGCATTTCCCCAACTGTTCTGGAACTCATAAGACACCTGCCTACACCATCTGTACAGTCTGGCTGGTCCTACACGGAAGGTGGCCTACAAGGTAGCCACGCAACATGACATCAGGGTCATTCATCCCCTCTCCAGGCTTACTGTTGCAAAAGGAGAAGAAAAACATCCCAACAACTTCCACATGTTGTTTACATTCAAAGTAAGAGAAGCCTTTTCACTACTAAAGATTATCTCTGAGATACCAAACCATACCTGCAGATCATGAGCCAACTTTTGAACCTTTAATTCTAGTTCTTCACATTGATGAAGAAGATGCTGGTTTTTCTCTTTCAATGCCTCTTTCTCCAGTATCAGATTTTCATTCTCTTCAATTATTTTCTGGTCCTGTTTAATTTTTTCTAAAAGAGTGCTTGGTGCTCTTTTCATGGCACAAGCTGCCATTTTCTCCCTGTTGAACAATAAAAAGCAAGATTCATCCACAAGTTACAGTAATATGCCTTAAGTGATTCACAGTCCAAGAGCCATCAGACAAATTACAACTCTTTTGGGTCTGGCATTTAACTTTCAGCCATCATACACTTCACAGAATTGTGGTCAAATTGTGGAGGAACAATTAGTACAGCTTTTCCTGCATATTACTCAACGGAGCTAGATACTGGGTTGAAAATTGTGCATGCCATCACGTCAAAGAGATATTCAGCCTATTTTGCTATGTTCAGTCATATCATATCATATTTGGGAGGGACTCTGAGATCTACAACCTGACCGCCACCACCGCCCCAAAGCCTCAGCTGCTGTATTTGAGTAAGGCATATTGTGCTACTGTTTTGCTGACTGTGTATGAGCGATGAGCAACAGGTACCAACACAAATTAGGCTTATTTAAACAGCTCTAAGGACTGCAGAGGCTCAAGTGGCTAAGACGCTGACTAGGAGGCAGGTCAGCAGTTCGATTCCCGAGTACTGCAGGACAGAACGAACTCCCGTCTTTGTCCCAGCTCCTGCCGACCTAGCAGTTCGAAAGCAAGAAATTGCAAGTAGATAAATAAGGACTTCAGTGGGAAGGTAACAGCATTCTGTGCACTCCGGTGTCTAGTCATGCCTGCCACATGACCATGGAAACGTCTGCAGAAGCAGACAGTGCTGGCTCTTCGGCTTTGAAACAGAGATGAGCACTGAACCCTAGAGTCGGATACAACTGGCTTTCGAGCAAGGGAAACCTTTACCTTTACAGATCTACTTTTCTGCTTCAATCAGCTGTTACTAATGCACCAGAGATGGTGTGAGAAAAATCCTAATTTTTTATGCTGCAGGGGGGTCCTCCTACCCACCAGCATCCACCCAATCCTATAGGAGAAAGAAATGGATTCCTCCACAAATACACTCAGGGTCATACTTTCTCCTAGGCCAGTGATGGCGAACCTATGGCACGCATGCCAGACAGGGCACGCAGATCCCTCTCTGTTGGCACACATGCCATCGCCCCAGCATGGTTCGCCCCACCTCTCTACCCAGCAGCCCAATGGGAGTGCTTCCTCTCTCCAGCACAGAGTTTGCCCCGCCCCTCTGTTTGGGAACTCGAGCTTTAAAAGGTTTGCTATCACTGCCTTAAGCCAATTCTATAACACAAGTTCTGGAAACCTAGAGCTGTGAATTATATTAAAGAAGGGATGGGAAACATGTTCCTCTGGTAATTTTTGTAACCCCATGACTCTTCCTGAAAGGTAAAATTCTGCCGCTGCCCCCCCCCCCCAAAAAAAAATGGGAGGGGGAATTATTGGAAGTTCCTAGGACTGGCAATATTTCTTTTAAACAAAGAACAGTGTATTCTACTATATCTTTAGAAGTTAAAAATAGTATCCAATCCACTTTTGGGACAGAAATGGCTCATATATAAAACCCATTATTAGATCTGAAACACATTAACATTGAAGGGACCAAGGCACTCTGGTTTGGGAAATCAGACTTCAAAGAAATCCAGACTGTAAATCCTGAAGATCAATCATAAAACAACAAGTTAACATAATACTTAAGGTGAAGAGACTTCCTGCTGTGCCACTCAGATGCATTCATCAGTTAGGAGTTTCATATATGGATGTGAACAGTAATGCCCCATTTTTCTTTCTTCTGCATTTTAAATCTATTTTGGAAGCCAGTGCACACATATTCATGAGGCACGGAGTGGGAATCTGGTCACTACTGGACTAAACGGAAGCGGGCTGACATTGATAGGTAAACATCAGTCTAAAGAAAGTGGTGTAAACAGTGCTGAAATTGTCCCTTACAGCTTTAAATCTCTACAGAAAACAGAATAGTGACCCCTATGGATATGTACACTTTTTCACTAGTCACAGGGAACTCATATTTGGAAGGTGGCTAAGCCTCATGAAAAAGTTAGATGCAAGGGAATTTGCAGAAGAATCTAGCGAAGGTAGAGGGAAAGATCCAATATTGGGAATTAACGAAAGCTAAAACATGCCAAAGATGTCTGGCCAGGTTATCCTGCTATGGTAATACAGTAGAAGTAGATCATACTGCCAGCGACTAAATGCCAAGTGTCAGGCAGCGGTTAACTAACCTGACAACCTTGAGGACTAATAGCTTGGGTGCTGAAGTCAACAGGGAAAGGTGATGGTCACCCAAATGAATTGAATCACACGTGAATCCATCTTGATGGAAGGCAGCAGCTTCATCAATATTGGCCTGGGGCTGATGAGGACTTTGCGTGCCAAAAGGGCCCAGTGCCAGAAAGTGACACACAGAACTGGATCAGTGGTACTGGTGCTGCGCTGCTATGCTAAAGGCAGACAAAAGGCCACTACATTATATTCTCAAGACAGTCTTCATGGCTGATCACCATGAGGATCGCCAATATTCGGATTTGGATACAGTGGTGGCATGCCAAAACAGAGTACCAGAATCAATTTTCAATACCAGAAATAACATGCAAATGTATCAAATAATAGAGCTCTTTTAGACATTTGCAAAATAAACAACTTCCCCTCACCAATAGATAAGGCAGACATGAGCAACTGCGGACGTCCAAATATTGCCAGAACTGCAAATCCCCATTACCTTTCCACTATGAGCTATGCTGGCTAAGGCTGATGGGAACTGTAGGCAAAAAAAAATCAACTAGGCTGCAGTTGTCCACCTGATATAAGGTGGCGCCTCGCTTTATGAACACTTGGGGTAGCGTAATTTTCACTTTATGAGTGGAAATTCATTGAAATTAATTTCTCACTTTATGAAATTTTTTTCCTGAAACAGATTCTCAGCAGGCTAACTCCAATACTTCTAAAATGTGCTTGTTATGCAGAACTGTCACTAACTTCTGAGAACATGGTTTCTGCTCATTTCCTCTCTATGCCTTACCTGATTAATGGCATGTGGCTTACAGCGTTATTTTCATTCCTCGCATTCAGAGGTAGCACCTGGTCACCAAAGCCTCCTTTTAGTCTCCAGCTTGGGGAAGGGCTTCCTCTGGCTGCCCACGGAGGAGCTGAATTTTTTCCATTTTTTGACTGGTACAAAAAAGAATCACTTTGGGTATCACAGGTATTACTGTTTGTGGGAGGTCGGTATTTTTCCGCAAGCCCTTTCTTAGCCATTTCTTGCCCGACATCCAGTAGACCACACTCTGCCTGGACCACAATGGAACCATCTGGGCAGATGGCTTTGTACCTTATCTTCAATACTTTGTCATTTATCAAACTATTCAGAAACTTCCTGCCCTGCAAAATAAGTTCAGAAAGCACTGTTGAATAGCTCCCACATGTAGAGATCCTTAGAAATTAAAGACTTACTGAAGTATCATTATAAAAGGAAAAATAACAGCTGGGAAGACAAAATATTACAGGACTTTGGAGGTTAACAGATTGACTGGATCAAAATCTACTTCATCATACATTCCCCTTATATTTATTCTATAGGGCAAGACTCCACAGGAAGATATAGATAACAAAGTGACAATGCTTTGTTAACAGAGAATATCAATCTGTTGATTAGATCCTTGGGTAGATTAGGTGATCGGCTAGGTAGACCTAACTGTCACAGGCATGCCAAAAGTTGTTTATTTTATTTTAAGAAGTCTACAGGACAGATGTTGTTTATAGGATAGACGTCAGAATCTTTCAAGGGAGCTACACACAGAATTAAACAACAATTTATCTTTCTGACTGAAGCTGGTATTAAGCTTTTTGGATTCTGCCAACATTGGTTCATCGCACTTATACAAGCATAATAATAAACCCATACACTGAGTTCTCAATGAGACTTTTCACCCTCAACTAACATTTCAATCCGTCCATAAAATCCAAGAAATGAAAGGGAAATTAAAACCTAGATTAGGGATGCTGAAAGATCAACAGGGACAGGAGCTCATTCCATCTGTGCAGTACTGTTCTTGGGTCTCGAACTGCTGACCTGCCGACCTTCCAGTTGTCAAGTTCAGCATCTTAACCACTTGAGCCACTGCAGTCGCAGATTCAGAGAAAAGCAGGATACAAATTGGTGGGGAAAGGATAAATAATTAAACATATGCAAATAATATCGTATTACTGGAAAAAAGCAGTGGTGCTTTCAAAATATTGTTGTGAAAGAAGTGCAAAATACCATGCATACAGGTGGACTATATATCTTTAACTACATATATAATTTATATAATTTATGTTCTTTGCTTATTTTCAGGTTATTTGAGGACAGGGAGGAGCTCAATGATTGGAAAAAAGGGAAGAAAGGGAGAGGGGAAATCTTTTATCCTCCTTTCCAATTTACTGCTATAATGATCAGAAAGGAGTGAAAATATATTTAAAAACTACTCTACCCCTCAGCAGAGGAACAGGAAAACTTTCATTATACAGTAGACCCTCACGTTGCTTGGTTCCCCAAGTAGCATCGTTATGTGGAAAACATCGTTCTGCGGTTTCCTATGGGAGATCTCCCGCAGAACGTCAAAAAACCATCGTTATTCGCAAAACGACGGTAAAAAACCATCGTTATTCGAATGACTTTTTTGTCGTTGTGCGGGAGATCACGTGGGGGCATTGGTAGCGTCATTAATCGCAGATGACGCTATTCGAACATGTTTAGTCGGGGGTTCATTGTACTGTACCTCATTAGCGCTATCAGCATGCCACATGTTAAACCCAGAAGCAGCCTTTCAACTGTAAAGCCTCCCTTATACACCATTCCCAATGTCCACAGGCACTGTGTGCATAGAGTGCAATCTGAGTGCATAGAGCCTGGACTGACATTTGATACCTCAAAAGAGCAGGTTAAGCACCTGTCCAGGCATGCTCTCAAAATATTAAGGTTTTATATACCTTGACTCAATCATCAAACCAAATGGAGGCTACAGTCAAGAAATCAGAAGAAGGCTGAGATGTCAGACAGCAGCTATGAAGGGACTGGAGAAGTCATCAAGTATGAAGATGTTTCACTAAAGACTAAGGCCAAGATCATCAACACTATTGTATTTCCAATTCCTATATACAGATGTGAAAGATAGGGTTTGAAGAAAGCAGACAGGAAAAAGATTAAGCCATTCAAAAAGTGTTGCTTCGTGCTTTGTCGGAACCCTAGAGCAGGGATGGCCAAACTTTTCATGCCGTGCGCCTAACCACGCTCCCCAGACAGCTGATCAGGCCAGTCGCGTGGTTTCTCCTGCCGAAAGTGGAAGTAAAACGTTTTGCGCGAGCGTATTTTACTTCCGCTTCTGGGAGCAGCACAGGCCGGATGAATTGGCATCAGGGTCGGCCCGCAGGCTGTACATTATGAATGCCTGTAGTAGACTACCAGAAAGACAAACAATCTAATCTAACTTGTACTATTTCAAGAAAAAAATGATTGAACTTAAACTGTTGTACTTTTGGCAAAAACAGGAAAAAACAAGATTATTTGGAAAAAGACAACAGCACCAGGAAAAGTTGAACATAGCTGAAAAAAGCAGAAGACCCAATATGAGATGGACTGACTCTATAAAGGAAGCAATGGGCTTGTGCTGGAACTGTTGAGCAGGGCTATTAATAACAGGACATTCTGGAGATCATTCATTCATAGGGCCTTCATAAGTTGAGGCAACTTTACAGTACATAACAAAAACTCATTAAACTGAAATATGAATCTGACTCACCTGGTCAAACAGATTTAAATCCTGACCGACTGGTAGCTGTAAATCCCACAGTATGTATTTTTTTGCAACAGAAGGAAACTGTAATTGGGCAGGAATCTCAACTATTTCTGATCGACTGAGAGTTTCAGAGTTGCCATAGTCAATATATAATACCTGACACTGTAACCAGAAAAATAAAAGCCACTTGAAGCTGTAAATTGTAATACAAATAGTGCAATCCCATATACTGTATGTTAATTCAGAAGCAAGATGTGAATACAATAGGGCTTACTTCCAGATAAAAATATAAATGACTATAGCTTTCATACCTCTGAAGAATGTGGAGCAATTAGTACTACAGAGAGCTAAGCACTTCCAGCAGGAACAAGAAACATCTAGACTGCATGTCTTGGACTACAACGTCCACCACATCTAACCAACATACCCAATATTGAAGAATAATGAGAGTTGCAATGCAACACAACATCTGAAGAACCCTAAGTATCTTATGCCTGACTTCCAGAAATGTATCTGGTAAAAAGGTACATCTAAAACTAACCTCCTGACTTTGCTCCCATTCAAATTGTTATCTTTCTCCTTATTTCTGCTCTCTGCTGCTCTGCCAGAAACCTTCCACCAAAACTGAAAAACAGAACTGAGTAATACTGTAGTTGGTCTTTATGGGTTTTTTTAAAGGTAAAGGGATAGTCACTAATTCTTTGTTCCCAAGTCTTACCTGCAAAATGCAAGACTAACAAATTCATTCTGTCTGTGATCTCTATCTTGAAGTTAGGTCTAACACCAAAATCTTAGACCTCAATATCTGTCCTAATTTGGGACTCTCTCCCCCCCCCCCCCCCCAGCTTCTCATGTTTTTTAGTATCTTGGGACTTCGAAAGCTTAAAAATTCTTTCGTGACTTTTTGGTTGGTTCTAGTAATAATAATAATTTTGTGTCAGAAATTATTCTGGGTTGAAAGGATTTTTGCAGAAGATACTCTGCTCAGGGAATGCCCAAATGAGGCTCCTTTCATGTGTCCCCAAGAGCTGGGACAGAAAAGGGTGCTCAATCCATCATGCAGTACCCGAGTATCAAACTGCCAACTTGCCAGCCTTTCAGCTAACAAGGTGAGCTTCTTAACCACTAAGCCACCACAACCCCTGGCTGGTTCTAGTAAAAATACTGTAAACTTAGGAGTTGGGATACCTTTTTCTCATGGACTAAGATGGCTGTCTTGGGGTTCTAGTGAAATGGAAGCATCTTTGCTCAGATCCAACTATTAATTATAGTGAACCCCCGCTTTACGGAATTAATCCATTCCTCAGGGTTTTCCTTATAGTGATTTTTCCTTAAAGTGAACTGCAGTTTCCCATAGGAATGCACTGAAAACCAATACAGTATTTCCGTTCTGGAGGTTAGAAAGGAGCCAAGGAAACATGTTTTTTTCTGTTCAAAGCTCCTTCTAAAGTGGCAAAAACAAAGGGAAAAATTCCAAAGTGTACTTTGGAAAGAGTTTTGAGCAGAGGGGATTTTTTTGGTTTGCAATGCATATTTCTGACAGCACCATCTAGTGGCCAGCCCTGGTAATTGCAGGAAAAGTACCCGCCAAACAATTGATGAAGGGACTGGGGAATTTCAGCAGTTTCTGATTGCAGGGAATGCTTCTGGAGGTGCAAAAAAAACCACCAAAAAAATTCAAAAACGGAGCGGAAATGCACCATGGGAAGCATCGGAACACCCCAAAAATGTTCCGTATAGCAATTTTTTTCCCTTGCAGCAGACCATAATTTCCTATGGATTTCTTTTCCTGAAGCGAGTTTTCCAGTAAGAAAGCCGTCCATTAAGCGGGGGTTCACTCTACAGTATAAGTATAAGTAAACAGTCATGCTAATTCTCTCTCACTATCTGAATACCTTGCAGTCTATTTATTCAAAGTCATGCAGTTTCAAAAAGCAATGCAGAAAACTAGACTAAAGCAATCTGAACCATCAACATAGGTAACATTATCAACTAAGATATGAATTTAGTAGCTATGCCACTTGCAAAAAGCACCTTTCATAAGTAAACACAGACTGCATTTCCAACATCATTAAGAAAATCATGCTGAGCAGCTATTTGCTCAAAACGTATTACAGTAATGTACTTGCCTTTTCATCACTGATGACCTTTAGTACTTTACATCTGTACCAGCATTTATCTTCAGAAAAGCATCCGCCATAGATCTGCAGATCAAAATCAAATAGTTATTTCAAACATTTACATATATCTGTGGGTTTTTTAATCACCAGAAGTTTGCAATTCAATGATTCATAGAAAAGTAGCAGCTGGCAAGTCAACCTGCCTATACAGACTGGTTGATTAATTGCATTTTATGCTGCTTTTCTCTGCAAGAGGAATCAAACAGCTCAACAAATCCTTTAAAAAGAACAAAATTTGAAAACACAGAAACAGCGTGTTTTTTTATTATTAATTATGAAATAATTAAAATAATAAAATAAATACATTTAGTGATTTGCACTAGATTTGCACTGATATCTCAGGTAGTGTTCCAACTGTATCAGTAAGAAGACAAACATTCAGTACAAGAAAACAACAGCTACCATATGACATTTAATTATTTCCAACTATTCCAAAAAAGATATACAACCAATTACAGAGAAATCAATATTTTGTCACATAAACAAAGAGGTTACACATAAAAACTACCTTCATAAGATCAGGATTGCCAAAAACTGGACTGGCGTGAGGACAAATTTCAGCTAGCTCACAGCTAGCCTTCATGAGGTCATCCTGCCTATTAATGTTCTGGAACAAGACAAATTGAAATCAATGTCATTGTTGACATGAAAGGTTTTTACATGAGTACACAAAGAATACACTATTAATAGCAAAGTGCTACAAACTTAAGTATGATCATAAAACTATGGACATAAACTTCTTTTTATTATGCTTCATCATCAAGAATTTCTCTTTCACATAGCATAATCACTCATCTTTGGGTGTGAATTAACTCCTCCTCCCACCATACTTTTATTCAAAAAGTCTTTTATAAATCTCGCTCATCTTCAGCTTACCTGTGCCCAAAATGTTATGGAATCTTCCACATGGCTTCCTAACACACTTTCAACTGTGGACAAAAAATAATTGAAATAAACTCACAATTTCAATTTTTTTAAAAAATAAACAATGTTTTGTTCTTTTAGCACAGTACCTTTATTATTATGGGCTGAATCTTGCTCCATTATGGCAAAACCTAAAACACAGAAACAACTCAGAATCTAAATGACAGTTTACACAGCAATGATCTAAACTGCATGCCATGTGGTAGAGAAGCAAACATTTCATGCCAGCTCCCTTCCCAAACCACTATCCTAGGACTTTCTTCAAGGGTTAATGGTACTAGGAAATATCAGAACACACTATCCAAAGTCCAGTTGTAAAAAAAAAAAGATGTTCCACTCCAGGGACATTTAGTAGAGGTGGAAATTTAATTTAAAATTTAATTTAATTTTCACATTTGTATCGCCGCACCCTCGCCGAGGCGACTCCGGGGCGGCTGACAGATAAAAAGTATAAAAACAGATACAAAAAAATCACAATAAAATCATTTTAAAACCATCCCCATTAAAAAAGCCCACCCCATTAAAAAAAACCACCGATCCCATCCATAAAAAAGAGGGGAGATCCAGATTATTTATTTATACAAGCCAGCAGGTGGGGGTCACTCCTCCATCAGTGCCCCACACCTGCCCTACCAGCCAGGTTTTCAGTTCTTTCCTAAAGGGCAGCAATTCCATCTACAGCCGTAACTCTATTGGCAGGAGGTTCCATAGGGCCGGAGCGGACACAGAGAAGGCCCTCCTTCTTGTGCTAGAGAGACGAGCACCTCTAGCCGATGGTACAATTAGAGCCCCTACACTCATCTCTGGTTGGACGGACAGATGTTCTTAGGGACACGCGGTCTCTTAGACATCCTGGCCCACTACCATTTAGGGCTTTAAAGGTCATTACCAGCACCTTGATTTGCACCCGGAGGCAAACTGGTAACCAGTGCAGCTCCCGGAGCAGCAGTGAGGTGCGGGCATAACGCCCGTACCCCATCACCACCCAGGCAGCCGCGTTCTGGACCAGCTGCAGCCTCCAAACGGTCGTCAAAGTGCATTGCAATAATCTAGTCTAGAGGTGACCGGAGCATGTGTGACCATGAGCAGAGTCCCGGTCCAGGAGCGGGCGCAACTGGCGAATTACACGAAGTTGTGCAAAAGCCCTCCTGAGCACCTGGGTCACATATGGCCCCACAACTGTTTCTCTGGCTCCTGAGGGAGCCCCAGAGCACAGTATTTTGATGACACAACTTACTGAAAGGGGAGAGAAGCTATAGAGCAGTGATGGCAAACCTTGGCACTCCTGGTGTTCTTGGACTTCAATTCTCCAAAGGCCCAAGTCAGCACTCCTGCTGATAAGGACTTCTGGGAATTGAAGTTCAAGAACACCTGGTTCGCCATCACTGCTAGAGCATGGGTGAGCAATCTTTCAGAGCCCTAGGGCCATGTTTCTTTGTTCGTTTTTGCCTTTCCTCAATTTTGGATATCAGATAACAAACAAAACAAAAGAAAAACATTGTAGCACTTTAAAAACTAACTGCTGTATTTTAATGTTAGCTTTCATGGATCAAGTCCACTTCGTCAGACACAAGAGTGAGACAAAGTAGACTTGATCCACAAAAGCTAACATTAAAATACAGCAGTTAGTCTTTAAAGTGCTACATGTTGTTGTTGTTTCCTTTTTGTTTCGTTTACTGTCTGATATGCTTGAAACACAGACTAACACAGCTACTTTAAAAATAAAACTCGATTTTGGAAAATCACATCCTTTTCTGGATCCTGGCCACTCCATGGACTGCATTTTCCGGATGCAGAAAATGGTTGGATCATGTTCATAGGGCATGTCTACGTATTACATGATTACACCACAAAAAATGCACCTGAAGAAGGGAAATTAGCAGAAATCAGGGAGTCTACCTTGATTCAGGGGAATGGTTTCCCATAAGAGTGTCCTCCACTACATATTAGTTAAACTCAAAATGCACTTTTCATTTTTGTAGCAGGATCACATTGCTGACACCTATTCAGACACTGATATACTTCCTTCAGGCATTTTCAATGTCATGCCATTCATTTCCTTTTGCATACTGGGTTTTGTCTCACAGTATGCACTGCTTTATACTAATGCGCATTACAAGACCAATTTTCCTTGTTTATATGGCAAGAGACACCCCAACAAAGGATGTTGGGGGCATGGATTTGGAATCAAAACATTTAGAGAGATCATATAAGGTGCATTTTGTCCATTTGGCTATACTGGAATAAGAAGGAATGGCTGTTACCAGGTAACCTCAGCTCCATTTTCTGTATCTGTTTTGCTCTGGAAAGTAAACTAGACCACCATCAGATTAAAAGAGAGAGAAGCAAGCATGAAACCTCATCTGACCTTCACATTTGTCTTGTCACAAACCCTGCAAAATTTTAAAAAATGGTCAAGGAAAAGTGTTAAGTTGTCAAGTCTCCAATTTTACCTCAAGTCACTAAAATGGCGACCCTAACCCTGGCCACACAGGAAGACCAATAGGCCACTGGAAGTAGCATCCAAAAATCCAAGATATTAGATAAATCCTTATATAATATAAGCACAAAGTGATACCTATGATTACATTTTTGAAATGGTAGCAGCATTTGTCTGTGTTTCAAGCCTATCAGAGTAAACAAAAGACAAAAAAAAAGCTGTGGCACTTTTAAAGACTAACTGTATATTTTAATGTGCGCTTTCATGGATCAAGTCCACTTCATCAGACAATGATCCACTAGAGCATGGTGTGAAAGTTCAACAGGTACAGTTTCCCCTATACACGAATCACGACTTTTCTGTTCAGAGTAAACAACAACAACAACAAAACCACTTTATGGCAACTTAAAAAGCCTTAACTGCTGTATTATAATGTGAGCTTTTTCATCCACTTCTTCAAACATAAGAGTGAGACTTCATGGCATCAATTTATACATACACCCACTACTATGTATAAGCTCATCAGAGAATAAACAAAACAAAAAAACTGTTGTGGCACTTTGAAGTAAGCAAAGGTAAAGGTTTCCCTTGCTCGAAAGCCAGTCGTATCCGACTCCAACGGTTCAGTGCTCATCTCTGTTTCAAACTAAGTGTTAAATTTTAAGGTTTGCTTTCGTGGATCAAGCCCCACCAAAAGCGAACATTATTAAAAATTTAACAGTGAAGTCTTCAAAAGTGCCACAACAGTGGGGTTTTTTGTTTGTTCTCAGATGTGCTTGAAACACAGACAAATCCATCGTGTGTGTGTGTGTGTGTGTGTGTGTGTGTGTGTGTGTGTGTGTGTGTGTGTGTGTGTGTGTGTGTGTGTGTGTGTGTGTGTGTGTGTGGAGCACGTGTGTGTGTGTGTGTGTTTGTGTGCAGGAGGAAGGCGATACCGCGTGTGTGTGTGCACGCGTGCAGGAGGAAGGCGATACCATGCGTGCGTGCGTGTGCAGGAGAGGAAGGCGATAGCTTTAGTGGAGCACTTGAAAATTAATAAAACTTCCCGCAACGTTTTATTAATTGCTAAGTGATCCAATAAAGGAATCGCCTTCCTCCTGCATCTTTTGCTTTTATCCCCCCTCAAAAAAAAATACTTTTTTTTTCCTACTATGATCAAGGCACACTGTACCAGCAAATTGTCTTCAGTTTTTCCCGACCCGCCTAAATAAACCTACGCCCCATCGTTTGGCGAAACGGCAGGTAAGTAACGGTTCCAGCCCCCTTGTTTCCGCCTCGACTCCTTCTGGGGCCCCAGGGGAGTCCTGGAGAGCCGACCAGTGACCCACACGCGATCCTCAGGCTCAGATTCAGAAAGCCTGACCCTGACCAACCCCCACGAAGAACCATCACCACCACCACTCTTACGAAATGGCCGGACCCGGGCTGGAGGCGGAAAACCCCACGGCGACGCCCACCATGTGCGGCGCAATGTCGCGCCTTCGCCAGCCACGTGTGTTGGGCCTGCGCGGCTGGGGGAGGTTTTGAACGCGCGGAAGCTTCTCGCACTCCGGTTGCTTCTCGCCTGGCTGCCTTCCTCCAAAGCGACCGTCGCTTTCCTTTCACGCTTAGGCAAACTCGCAGGGGTCTCCTCGCGAGGAAGTGTGCATCACAGTGTCCAGCCCGCTCCCGCCCGCCCCAGCTCTTGGAAGCAGCTCAATGGGGCATCCCTGGATTAGTACCCCGAAAAACTGGGGTACGCAGAGTCTCCTCGAAGATTGTGGTATATATTTTTGAACGGCAGCATTGTGTGGCCGGCTAATCTTTCTCACACTGTCCGGCAAAAGGAACTGCAGGATGAACTTGACTCGCCCAAAAGGTGCCTCCAAGTTTTGGCAGTTTCATGTCTGGCCTAGACTTGTGATGGCGAGCCTTGGCACTCCAGATGTTCTTGGACTTCAATTCCCAGAGTCCCTCGTGAATCCACACGAATGGGTTTACTGCGATTCATCCGGCCCGCGCTGCCCTCGTCGCTCCTGGAAGCGGAAGTAAAACGCGCCCATATGGGCGCGTTTTACTTCCACTTCCAGGAGCAACGAGGGCGGCGCAGGCCGGATGAATCGCAGTAAACCCATTTGTGTGGATTCACGGGGGTTGGGCTTCTGGGAATGGAAGTCCAAGAACATCTGGAGCATACCTGTCAAGCGTGGCTCCGGACAATATGGGACCTGCGTAGAAGGGTTCTTCGCATGCGTAGAAGGGTTCTGCGCATGCGTAGAAGGGTTCTGCGCATGCGTAGAAGGGTTCTGCGCATGCGTAGAAGGGTTCTGTGCAGTAACTACTTTCCCCCCGCTGTCAAATTACAGGATGGCAGCGGCTCCAGGCGGGAAAGTAGAAAAGGCAGCGCTGAATTACAGGGAAATCCCGGCCGATACGGGATACTTGACACATATGATCTGGAGTGCCAAGGTTCACCATCATGGGCCCTAGACACTGAAGAAGAAACCACCAAAGACATTGGTTTCGGCAGAGAAAGTGTGGCTTGCAAACGGGCTTGTTCACACGTTTTTTGCTTCGTCTTCCGTGTCAAGGTCAGACGTGAAAGTGGCGAAATGAAGCCACCTTTTAGTGAATTCATTCCGGATTTTGTTCTGCCTGACCTAGTGTGAGGAAGATTAGCCGGCACATGGTTGTTGTTGCCCAGGGTAACCCCGAATAACACAATCTTCGAGGAGGCTCTTTCTGTATATTCGGTATATATGCGTGATTGCTTTGCTTTTTGCTTTTTTTATATTCAACGTTTTGGGTTGGAATCCAGTACAGAAAAAACCCGATAGAGGGATTGGTTTTATGCGTTGTGGATACAATCACAGTACTGTACCTTCATTATTAACATGCTGATTAGGTATAATGTGTTTAGGCCTCCCGCCTTAAATTACTCTTTGCATACAAAAGCATCACAATGAGGCACACCTTGGAGTCGGGATTTTTATTAAAAGATTCCTAGTCCACCCATGTGGGTCTCACATTGGATCGGTATTGTCCTGCAGCCAGACCAAGCAGAGGGAGAAAGGAAACATAATTTATTTTATTCATATTTATACTCTGCCCTTTTGGCACAATTTTTTAAATGGCATGGGGGGGATCCTCCATTTTAAAATGTGCACAAGAAGGTGAACATACATTGAGCATTGTGAAAAGGCAATGCATATCCAAATACTGTAACTCGTACTCCCAAAATGATGTTGGGGGAGGGGGTTAATGTTGGTGTAAAGAAGTAAAAACCCAAACCCCTAACACAGGGGTTCTCAACCTTTTTAAGCCGGAGGCCGGGTCACACTCCCTTAGACAGCTTTGGGGGACAGATGGCCATTTTGCCCTTCCTCCACCACATGGCACTTCCTGGTTTGGTGGAGGGGGGCACATGAGATTGTGCTGAGGGCCGCATCTGGCCCGCAGGCCTCAAGTTGAGAATCAGTGCCCCAATAGATGCTTGAAGAGTTACAATGGAGGTGTGTACTTTTGTATGCACATTGTTCACTTTAAATCCCACTGAACCTGTTCAAACAAAGTGTTCTTACCATACTATCCTCTGTTCTAAACAGCATAATATAGTGGAACCCTGACATACAAACAGTTCTTACAAAAAATTTGACATACAAATAGAAATCCTGGCTAAAAATATATATCAACATACAGTAAAACCCTGAATTACACATGCCTCGAGTTACGTAAAATTTGACTTACATAATTATTTTTGCACTAAAACCATGTCCCGATTTACATAACACAATTTCCTATGGGGTTTGCTTCGAGTTACGTGAAAAAATCATTTTTCTTATGGGGTTGCTTCGATTTACATAAATATTTCCCTATGGGTTTGCTTCGAGTTAAATTAAAAAATCTTTTTTCCTATGGGTTTGCTTCAAGTTAAGTAAAAAACCGATTTACATAAAGCCTACGGAACAGACTTTTTACGTAAGTAGGGGTTTTACTGTAAAAATTAAAAATTTGACATACAAAAAATATATATGGTGACATCTAGTGGTCTCTTCTGGTAATACAATGTGTTTTCGACATACAAAGTACTGTACTGTACAAATAATCTCATGGAAGGGAAAATCTGTATATGTAGAGGTTTTACTGTACATTTTTACTCATCTATTTCAAGCCTTTTAATAAAATTTCCTCTTTTTAAATAGGAATTTCTTAGATTATGGGATGAAGAACTAACCAGAGTGCCCATTCTCTGGTCTTCAAAATATCTTCACCACTATCCTTTTTACCACCTTCAGAAAGTGGGAGGGATTATTTTACTTTTTATTTTGGATAGCCATTGAGAAAATAAAGAAGTATTTACAATGGAATATGTTCTTAGCAGTAACTTAAAATGCCCCCTGCTAGGACGTAACATCTAGTACAACTTAGACCTCCCTTTAAATACCTGGAATTCATAGTCCAGCAGTCATCTCGTGATTACTTACCAAGATTTATCTAATAAATGTACCTCCCCCCTCCCCCCCCCAGACAGCATTAACAGGTAGACTGGGCTCACAGTTAATCTGCCAGAATCTTTGCTGTAAAGTTTGAGCTAAATCAATTTCATTCCATGCCACTAATGAAAGACAGCCAGTGTGATGTGCTTAAACAATGAATAGGACTTGGGAGATTTAAGTTCACATTCCTACTCAGCTACGAAAACTCCTGGGTGTTGGGGAGTAACACTTCTGCTTAAATAGTGCACATACTTTAAAACCTATTAGAGAAGGTCCAAGTTGAATGTAACTTGACATAACAATGGAGGTAGTGATCCTGAACATGCAATTAAACTATATAGTAAGCAAAGGTACACCTTATGGTTTTCATCCTGTTGTATTGGTACTAAGAAAAATAAAGCTTTTGTTGTTGAGGTTATTTTTATCCTGTGAAAGTAATTTAAGGCAACTATCTAAAATTTAAGTGTATTTTGTCCCCCATGTCCTGTTAAACCTAGTAGTGGTAAATTCAACACTGTTCATAATGCTTTATTAGAGACATAAGGTCTGAAATTCTGAGATTAAAAAAATGCTATATATAGTAACAAATTTATTAGGTAAGAAAGTCTATATAGAGAAAGAGGGATATATTTCTGTTATTTCATCTCTGAAATTCACAATATGATCTGCCTTCAGCATTTTATACATGTGTGAAAGAGAAATGGGTTGTCTTAACAGTATATCTTATTGACTTTACAATATTATCTGCACTGCTTGATAATATTTTCCAAAATTCACCAGGATGTAGTTGAAATAGTTCAGAATTAAATTTGCCTCAACCTCAGCTTGAACTAAGTGAAGGTGGGATGGGCAGTGAAAGTGATGTTAATAATGCTTAATTAAAAAGAGTTCGAGATCACTTAACTAGTGAAGAAGCCTAAAGGCCAGCTTTAATTTTGGTGAATCCAAACACTTTCCAACCTCTGGATGTCAGAAATTACGGAAGACTATCTGTACCAAGGTTTAAAGGGGATTCTGCCAGCAAAAGAGACTTCTGCTTATTCCTAATGCTCTACACTGGTAAACTGCACTGCTTTAGATAGATGAGTGGGATAACCACAGCATAGTGCTGTTTGTTGCATCCCTCAGTGTACAGTATGTGTGTCAATAGTTTTCCGTGTTTTCCCCAAAAAGTGTAAACCGTGTATAAATAGAAATTTAAAATAAAAGTATTATTTTAAGAACTAACTCCAGCTAAAGTAGAAACATTGAAAAAAGGTTTTGTTTTGTTTATTCTCTGATATCCTTGCAGACTAGCACGGCTACCATTTGAAAAATGGGACATGCATAAGTGCTGTCAAGTCCCATTCAATGAGTCTGTTTTTGTTGGGCAAAATTTGACCATAGTTTTCACATGAAACTTTCAATTTGTTTCAAAAAGAGCCTCCTTGAAGATTGTGATATTTTTGAACCACAATTGGGTGTACCCTGGTAATGGCAACCTTCTGTTGCCAGCTAATTTTCTCACACTAGGTCAGGCAAAAGGAACTGCAGAATGATCTCACCAAAAGGTCTCTTTGTTTTGGCAGTTCCACATCTGGCCTAGACACGGAAGAAAAATATAAAAAGTTGACATCGCTGTTAATGAAGCAACGTGTATAGTTACAGGATGCCTCAAACCTACACCAGTTGAGAAAATATATCCTCTTGTTGGCATCAGTCCACCTAGATGAGAGAAGTAGCAGTGGACACAGAGAACTAAACAAGAGAATGACCCTCAACATCCTCTGAATGGTTATGTGCCTCAAGTCCACAGGCTCAGATCCAGGAAGAGCTTTGTGGCAAGAATAAACACTCTTGAGGTTATGCAAGAACAAAACCAAATTAGAAGATGGAGGAAGGAGCTCACTGAACAAAGAGCAACATTAAAGGAGGATACGGCTGAGGAACTCAACCTCCCCAAAGTCACTTGGAGGACCCTAAATAGGCTGAGTGTCAGAGCCCCTAAATGTAAGACCAACGTGCTCAAGTGGGAGCTGCCAGCTACACCAACATGCTGTGTGAATGTGGAGAGATACAGAATCCAGCTCAATTGCTCATCTACTGATTAATACCAGAAACGTGCCACTGAGGATTTAAAAGTGAAAGTGGCTTTATTTTGGCAGTTCAAAGTTTGATCTGGACATAGAAGGAGAAGAATATAAAATTTAAACAACATTAAGTATGTTTTATTTTTGTCTTCATAACATATTTCAGTTCAAATACTTATGGGCTGTTGGGACATCAAAACTATTGTATAGTAAATTTAAGCCACATAAAATGCTGGATCAGGTTAAGTTCTATTTCTAACATGGGGGGGGAATCAAAAATCAGCATCTTCCAGAAGACCCACATCACTGACATCACATATTATATCTGTATCTAATAGAGGAATTAATGAAAACTAAAATATATAAATGCGCTGCAATTAAGAGAATAATTTAAAATTCCGATAAATGACAGTTATAAAGTGTACTCCTTAGTTTTATTGGTTATCATCAATTTTTTGATGACAGGGAACCTTTTCCTTTTTGTTTTGCAGCCTTCTCTTGTTTCAGCTGTAACAAAAAGATAACACAAACTTATAAAAATCACATAATTTGATTTGGGCAAACCACCTACAAAAAGACTTATTTGCCAGACTGAATTACATTCATTTCCAGCCAAATTTCACATTACCTTTCTTTGCTGTAGTTGATCCAAAAGTTTTCTTTCTTACCAGCATTCAACCAAGTGTCAGGTCTAATTGTGAGCTACTCTACACCAGTATATAGTTTTTTGTATAAATCTTAGATAACGAGAACACACTATATTTTTCTACATCACCGTTCTTAGAAGCATGAAGAATAAGAGATAGGAAATAGTCATCAAATAAAGCTTTAATGTACAACAAAACTCTTTGTTTTGTTGCTATCTTTTATCAACTGAGATCCTTTGTACATGAGTTTTGGTACATGGACAGTTCATATATAATGTCGAAAAGGTGCGTAGGTCCTAAAATCACAAAATGAAGCAATCTTCCACTGCTAAATGATGCCATTCTCACTGTACAGGTGAATGCTATCCAATGGGATTGTGACCTTCATATTCCGTGATAAATGTATGTTTTATTTTTGTGCAGCACTATAATTATATTATTATATTCTGCAAATATATTTTAATATTGTTATTAACAACTGAATTTCCCCACAAGAAACTATAAATTAATACTTCTGTTTTAAAACAGATATATAATGCCTCACCCGTGCTTGATACTGTCTTTCAAAGTAAGCCATGTCATCTTCGTCAGGCCTCCTTAAACAAACTTGCATTGCTGTACTTGCACCTCCTTGAAAGCAACACAATGTTATAGTTTTATTAGATCCAAATGCTTTTAAATTTAAAGGAATTAAACTTTCATTTTAAATGTAACCTTGCCATTCCTTATTTCAAAAACCAAAATCAGATCACTAAACTCTCTAGTAATCTAACTAAACCAGCATAGAGTCAACTCAAAATACAGGCATCTTAAATTGGTTTATTTCAACAATAGTGGGAAGATGTGTAAGTAAGGCTCAGTCCAGGTCTTCATTCGCCCTTATCTGTGTTCAGTCCTGATTACTCCTTCAGTCCAAAGCTTACAATCAAGTAATTGTGCCAATTCATATCTAGTAATGAAAACAATGAACATACATGTCATGTTATCCAGAGGACAACCCTGGGCAACCCTCTCCAAAAAACCTCCAGACTCCAACTGTAAGGTAAAGGTAAATGTAGTCCTTGCTCGAAAGCCAGTCATATCTGACTCTAGGGTTCAGTGCTCATCTGTTTATAGGCAAAGAGCCAGCGCTGTCTACATCTGCAGACATTTCTGGGGACATGTGGCAGGCATGACTAGACACCGGAGTGCATGGAACACTGTTTACCTTCCCACCAAAATTGTGCGTATTTATCTACTTGCAATTTCTTGCTTTTAAACTGCTAGTTTGGCAGGAGCTGGGACTGTAAAGGGACCTGTAAATCAAGGTTCCCAGGAAGACAATAATGACACCTTATCCAAAGGATATTTTTCCCCTAGTCCTGGAACTTCCTTTCTCTTCTCTTATGCTACAATTAAAGATTACGTCCCATAAATACTTGCCTGTTCATTTATGATATAGTGGCTTTTCAGTACAGCTTCTTCAACTGAGCACGTTAGCAGTCACAGGACCATTATAAGAGTGAATACATTTTACTTGAGTGCTTCGCTAAAATTTTCTTTTTGCTGTAAACCTAATATCACTGTGAACATTAAGATAGAGACCTAGCTAATACTAACCTATTCTGAATGTGCATTCATTTTATCAGGCAGTGGAATCTCTTCAATAACTTTAATATCATTACCATCTGTTAATTGGGGCTGCACTCCCATGGAACTGGAAGGTCCTTGAAATGCTCTTAAAAAGGGATGATCTGTGCTGGTTACAGGAGCATCTAGAAAGTCAGCTGAAGGTGCTCCTTAAAATAAAACAAGACAGAAAGCAAAGAACCAGAAAAAAAGTTAGCATAAATGAAGAGCAATTGTTTAAAATGCCACTTGCATAGTATGATGACAAAGCAAGGGCATTGGTGACAAATGATGGCATATGTCACATTGGAAGATAAAATATCCTAGTATTAAAGGATAAATTTAGATATTGTAATCATGTTTTTAGGACAGGTACAGAAATAGGGCTGCCATCTAGGTTTGTTCCCCGGTCTAAAAACAGTATGAAATATTTTAGTCTGCCAGGACACTGTCAGAGACCTACGTAAGAGCAAAAGCACTTTAAAGGGACACAAAAAAATGAAATACTAAGTCAGAATCCAAGTGCTGTTTATTTAAAGTATTTGTATAACACATAAAAGTTTTCAAGAACTAAATAAAACCATATACACAAAAATTACTATTGATCTTCATAAGAATGATAGTAAAGAACCACAAAGCATTTGCAATAAAGGCCCTGCTCCAAACTATTTAAAGATACTGGCCAGTAGCCTATTGCGAATTCTAACTACAGTTGATTTTATTGATTCCATGGGATTTACACAGGTGTTGACTTACTATCCAACAGTTAAGTCAGTAGGTTTACTTGCTGAGACTTGCAATGGGATAGTGGCAATTGCCTCTTATAAATAGGGTAAACAGAACCAAGCCTGATTCAAACATCTTATTAGTATAGCCTTATAGGCCATCTAGACCAGGAGTTTGCAACCTACGGCCCGTGGGCTGGACCTGACCCCGATGCCGTTCCATCCGGCCCACAGCGGCGACCCCAGAAGTAGAAGTGCCCGTGCATGTGCAAATGTGCCTGCCACCATTGCGCCTGGCCGATGGCATGCTCTGAGGGGGATTTGTCTGGCCCGTGGCGCGTTAAGGTTGAGAACCCTTGATCTACAGGTAGACTATGTGCTTGCAAGATCCTGGAAATTCAGAGCTTTATCAGACATAAAAATGAAACGTTCTCACCCTACAATTCCACATCATCTTCAAGGACAGTCCCATGTAAAAGATATAGAATACAGTACTAAATCCTCAAATATGCATAAACATTTAAAATCTCTATTCTTTTTCTTTAAAAGGTGGGGTTGCAATACAGATGCAGCTGACAATCTGCATTATTTGTGCTATCCCCCATTGCTGCTGCTTCTTTACTTGTGAGTCAACAGACTAAAACTGTTTACAAATAAACTGGATAAATTTTACTTGTGGACAATCAGGTGAGCCAAAAACTAGCAAGAGCAGCCTCCTGCCTCCCATTATATGCAACCGTATCTGACACAAACACAGAAATAAAAAGCTACAGTGCATACAGTAGAAACATGCAAGCACTCCTCAGTGAGAGATAAAACAGATTGCAGTAAAGATAATACACTTTTTCAGAGCAACCTACATTCCCCAGATTGGACATGCTCTGAGTCAGGAGATCTCAACCTTTTAAAGCCGGGGGCTGGGTCATGCTCCCTCAGATAGTTTCAGGGGCCGGACGGCCATTTTGCCCCTCCTCCATGACATGGCACTTCCTGGTGTGGTGGAGGCAGTAGGGGACCATGTGAAATGGCACCGCAGGCCGCATCTGGCCAGTGGGCCGCAGGTTGAGAATCCAAGCTCTAAGTCTTTGAAGAGCACCCACGACGTTGAACTACCTTCCCCATCAAATACAACTTTAATTAAAAATCATAAGACAGAGTGATGTTTCTGAAAATATCCTGTATGCTTGAAACTGACTAAGTTGCATAAACTATGTTAGCTCTGCTGCTACTACCAAAATATTTAGATGTGCATTTGGAAGAATTTTTCATGCTCTTCATTCTTACCTATTCCACTATCATCGAGTCTCATGTAGCCGTCTGCTAGTGAACTAAAGCCAGTTAGTGCTCCCATTGCAGCATAAGGGACATCTTGTCCCACTGGTTTTCCTTGGGCTAAGCGCTCTTTTTTTGTTTCTACTACTGTTTCATGAGTATAGGTTGGCTGGCCACATCCGCAGGTAAAGCAACTGTGAAATCCTGAACATTTGGAACCTGATGCAAAACATATTTTTAAAGAGTCAGATAGATTAACACCTTCCACAGAGTGGCCCTTTTTAGTTAAAAACTGCAGCTTTTCTTTCACAAACATTTGGCACAACTGAAAAAGTTTTAATATTGGAACGGCTCCGAGGATTGGGGATCCAGGGTACGGTGTGGTCCTGGTTTTCCTCATTTCTGAGGGGCCGGACCCAGTCGCTGTGGTTGGAGAGTGAGAGGTCGAGTCCTAGGCCCCTAAAATATGGGGTGCCTCAGGGCTCGGTACTCTCTCCTCTCCTATTTAACATCTACATGAAGCCGCTGGGTGAGATCATCCGTTCCCACGGGGTGCGGTACCACCAGTACGCGGATGACACACAGTTGTACATCTCGGCCCGTGGGAACCCCAGTGATGCAGTCAAAGTCCTTTCCAGCTGTCTGGAGGCTGTTGGGGTCTGGATGGGGGCAAATGGGCTACAGCTGAATCCTAGCAAGACTGAGTGGCTATGGATGGGGGGTCCTGTGTTATCCCGGGAGCTACCATCTTTGGTTTTGGATGGGGCTGTTTTGCCCCAGACCAACCCGGTGCGCAACTTGGGGGTCCTCCTGGATTCGCGGCTGCTGCTAGAAGAACAGGTGGCGGCTGTGGCCAGGAGGGCCTTCGCCCAACTTCGGGTGATTCGCCAGTTGCGCCCACTCCTGGACCGGGACTCTTTGCTCATGGTCACTCACGCTCTGGTGACCTCCAGACTAGACTACTGTAATGCGCTCTACATGGGGCTGCCCTTGATGACCATTCGGAGGCTGCAGCTGGTCCAGAATGCCGCAGCCCGGGTGGTGATGGGGTGTGGACGTTATGCCCATGCCTCACCACTGCTTCGGGGGCTGCACTGGTTACCAGTTTGTCTCCGGGTGCAATTCAAGGTGCTGGTTTTGACCTTTAAAGCCCTACATGGTAGTGGGCCAGGGTATCTTAGAGACCGCATCGCCCTAAGGACGTCTGTCCATCCAACCAGAGCGGACCGGAGGGGCTCTCTAATTGTGTCATCAGCCAGGGGGGCTCGCCTCTCTGGCACAAGGAGGAGGGCCTTCTCCGTGTCCGCACCACCCCTTTGGAACCTCCTGCCTGTGGAACTGCGTCTCCAGACGGAGTTGTTGCCCTTTAGGAAGGAACTAAAGACCTGGCTGGCGGGCCAAGTTTGGGGTGCGGGTGGGGATGGGGGTACCGTTGGGTGGTTGGTATAGAGAAGTGTGCCTTCCCCCAAGGTCCCTTCAGTTCTTGCGCACCTTTTAGGGGTGGGGTGGTTTTTTTTTAACTTTTAACTTTTTTATCATGTGTCTTTTATGTATTTACTGTCCGCTATGTAAACCGCCCTGAGTTGGGTTGTACCTGAGTGGGCGGTATATAAGCGCGAAAAATAAATAAATAAATAAATAATATCACGCATGTTCATTACTCAAGGCCATGATCAACATAGTAAAAAGAGGTAAGAACCAATAAATTGTAAGCATATTCCTAAATATAGTTTGACATCTGATAAATATTGTGGTATCATAATCATTATTCATTGTAACAGTAAATAAAACATGTTTTCATAATTTGCAGATGGTTTCTATGTGTATGAAGTGCTGCCAGATAGCAGAAAGAGTGTGTGTTTTTTTCATAACTTGGGGTTTTACTGTATCTGTATACTGGAAAGCTGCTACACTTAAATATGTTATGTTGTATTTAGTTAGCTACATCATACTTACACGTTTTACAGAAAAATCCAGGTGCTGGGCTATGCTGATCAGCAAAATGTTTACATCGACAACGGATAGGCTGAGTACCATTGAGAGGGACAAAGTTAAAAGATTTGCACATGCATTGTCTCACATTACAAGGGAGAGAAATAGGACGCTCCTCTGGAATCACTTCAAAGTCTGTTTTGTGTTGCTTGTACCTAGAAAAGAGTTTTTTTAAATGCAGATATTTACTATGATTTTATTTTATAACAATTTAATAATGCTAAAATTATTCACAGCAATAATACTCAAATGAAGTGGGCTAGAATTAACACTTGCAAATCCCAGTTCAAAGTGCAACTGGGTTGCAGCCCTTAACTGCACAGGTCAATGGAAAAGCAGAGGCATTCTTCCTTGCTTGAATTCCCTGCTAGCTGGATAACTCAGCAGTGGCTCAAATCCTGTTGCTTAGCACAGTAAATTGCATTGGGATAAATTCACTGAGCTTAGTGGTTAAGAAGCTGAACTTGACGACTGGAAGGTTGGCAGGTCAGCAGTTCAAGCCACGAGTGCTGCACGACGGAGTGAGCCCCTGTCTCTGTCCCAGCTCCTGCAAACCTAGCAATTTGAAAACAAGAAAGTGCAAGCAGATAAATAGGTACCGCTTTGGTAGGAAGGTAACGGTCTGCCACATGACCACGGAAACGTCTACAGATGCAGACAGTGCTGGCTCTTTGGCTGTAAACACAGATGAGCACCGCACCCTAGAGTCACATACAACTGGCTTTTGAGCAAGGAATCAGTGGGAATTTGGTAAGTCAACTCTGCAAGTTCCTTAGATGCAAATGAGCCTACTTTTAACTGTGACTTACTTTAGTACAATAATTTGCAATTAGAGTTGGCCCATTTGAATCTAAAACTGATTGTGCTAAATTCCTGTAGATACAATGGATATACTCTAGAATAATTTAGTATGCTAAGCAACAGGGTTCCGTCATTGAGCTAAGTATCTGATGCCAAAGGTTGGGAGTGCCATTCCCCATTGTGCCTCTCAGGAGAAGAATTATCTTGAGTTGCCTTGAACAAGCCCCACAGTCCCCACAATAGAAGGGAATAGAAACCACGTTGGAGTATCCATACCTAGAAAATCTTGGAACGGGTTGCTATGAATTGTAGACAAATTTGATGGTATGCAGTTGCAAATCGGAGGGCACAAAAGGCTTCTCTGACTGTGCTGTGTATCTAAGGAACAATAGTTCTCAGAAAGAAGTTTAAGCTGTCCAAATTGCAGACCTGAAGGCAGTCCTCTAGTAAAATTTATTTATTTATTTATTTATTTATTTCGATTTCTATACCGCCCACTTGACCAAGGCCAACTCAGGGCGGTTCACAGTCATAAGTACAGTTCCATGATACAGATTATAAAACATCTTCAAGCATCAGTCCAGGAGTGTGGGGAAAAACAAACCCCAAACTTGATATGTAACACAACATATCAAGAAATAAACTGACATGCATACATTACAGTGTAGATGTATGTGGATATGCTGTATACCAGAGGTGGCCAACCTATGGCCTGTGCTCCGGGGCCGGCCCATGGCACCATTTCATGTGGCCTGCTGCCACCCTCGCCACTACCAGAAGTGGACACATTTACAACAGTCATAAAATGTGCCTGCACACGTGTAAACGCTGCTGAAAATGCACCTGCAGCTGTCGCACATTTACGACAGCCACATACATGTTTTATGGCAGTGTTCATGACAGGAGGAACCACATGACTGGCTTGCTCAGCTGTTGGGGGGTGGGTGGGCATGGTCCAGCCTACAGCACAAAAAGGTTAGGAACCCCTGCTGTATACAAAGGAGGAGGAGAAATTGCTAAATGTGATAGCTAAAAATCAAGACTGATTAAAGCTTTGCACAATACAATTAATATTAAATTAATCAAAGTACCATCCATTGGCAAAAAATACTAGTGGCTGTAAAATTATATGAACAGAACACTAAACATCTCACCTGTGAGTACAAAAACATGGGGTTTCCGGACCCACAAGTTTACAGTCCATACCAGTTGGTGATCTCCAGCTTACATACAATCGGTTTTGTAGCCGTATTGGTAGCACTTTTTTCTTATATTGTTCATATTCTTCAGGGGTAAAGAGCTTTCCTCCATCGTCTTCACCTACAATTCTGTAAAAAGTTCCTATTTTCATTATACACTACAATATTTTCTATTGCATATTTAAATTAGAATTGAAATGCACAATTTGACAATCATGTACAAAAAAAAGACTAATATGCCTAGGATGACAGAAGGCACAAAAAGAACATCATTGGAGTGATATCTGGGAGCAGCAACATTTGGAGATTTCATCTCATTGTACTCATATTTATAGTGCTGTGATTGAGAACCTTGGCACTCCAGCTGTTCTTGGACTTCAATTCCCAGAAGCCCAAGTCCCTGTGAATCCACACAAATGGGTTTAGTATGTAAACCCATTTGTGTGGATTCACAAAGACTTGGGCTTCTGGGAACTGAAGTCCAAGAACAGCTAGAGTGCCAAGGTTCGGCATCATGGTTATAGCGTAATATCCTTCATGGATCTGCCGTTTTACTCCCCCCGCCCCAAAGGTAGCAACAAAGCCGGCGAGTAACAATGAGGCCTTGTGGCGCAGTGATTAAACTGCTGTACTGCAGCCACAACGCTGTGTGTTTGATCCCGACTGAGTTCAAGGTTGACTCAGCTTTCCATCCTTCCAAGGTCAGTCAAATGAGTACCCAGCATGTTGGGAGGGCTAAAATGCTAATTAACTTGTGAGCCGCCCAGAGAGTGCCCTAAGCACCATGGGGCAGGTAAAGGTAAAGATCACCCTTGCTCGAAAGCCAGTCGTATCCGACTCTAGGGTTCAATGCTCATCTCTGTTTCAAAGCCGAAGAGCCTGCGCTGTCTGCTGCTGCAGACGTTTCCGTGGTCATGTGGCAGGCGTGACTAGACACCGGAGTGCACAGGACGCTGTTTACCTTCCCACCGAAGTGGTCCCTATTTATCTACTTGCAATTTCTTGCTTTCAAACGGCTAGGTTGGCAGGAGCTGGGGCACAGACGGGAGCTCATTCCATCCTGCAGTATCCAGGTACTGTACTGTATCAAATTGCTGACCTGCTGCCTTCCAGTCAGCGCCTGTTAAACCACTTGAGCTGCAGCCGCAATGTTGTGCGTTCGATCCTGACGGGTCTCAAGGTTGACTCAGCTTTTTCCATCCTTCCAAGGTCGGTCAAGTAAGTACCCAGCATGTGTTGTTATTGTTTTTTTTTGGGGGGGGGACTAAAATGCTAATTAATTTGTGACCCGCCCAGAGAGTGCACTAAACGCTATGGGGCGGGTATATAAGTGTAATTGCTTTGCTTAGTTTCTACTAGTCATGCCTGCCATATGACCACGGGAACGTCTGCAGAGAAAGCAGACAGCGCTGGCTCTTCGGCTTTGAAACAGAGATGAGCACTGAACCCTAGAGTCGGATACGACTGGCTTTCGAGCAACAAGGGAAATCTTTACCTTTAAGGAAGCCGCAGAGCAGCAATGTAGGCCAGCGTCGTCCCCACCACTTTGTTCAGCCCGCCATTTAAGTCACCACAAACAAGGCAACCAACCACTAGGCCCCTCCTCCTCCTCATGATGGTAGTCGGGCGGGCGGCCTTCGTTCTCTCCTCACCTTCTGTACTCCAGGTATTCGTCTACGGCTGCAGCGGCCCCCGGCTGCAGCGTCAGCCGCTCCATGGGTCCGAGCGAGGGGGGACTGGACTGGAGGCGCGTCTCGCTGCAGCCCGCGGGGGTCGGGGGAGGCCGCGCGGGCGACCCGAGCCAGGAGTTCGCGCCGCCCGAGGGGAGGCCGCCCTCCCGCAACGCAGAGGTTGCTAAGGCGCCGCCGCTTCTCACTGCTGGCTGGCTGGGCCTCGACCGTTGCTCGGAGGCGGCAGTGGCGGTTGCTTTTCAGTGCCAACTTAAACTCTTTCCCCGGTGGCGGAGAAAGAAAAGAGGAGGAAGCCGCGCGGAGTATTTCCTTGTTTCGCCTCCGTGGCTGCAGCTTCGCTCCCTTTTTTAATAATAATAATTAAAGGCCAGTCGAAAGCCAGTCGTATCCGACTCTAGGGTTCAGTGCTCATCTCTGTTTCAAAGCCGAAGAGCCAGCGCTGTCTGTTTTCTCTGCAGACGTTTCCGTGGTCATGTGGCAGGCATGACTAGACACCGGAGCGCACGGAACGCTGTTACTATTATTATTAATCCTTTCAACCCAGAAGTAATTTCTGACACGTAATTATTATTATTACTCCTGCCAACCTAGCAGTTCAAAAGCAAGAAATTGCAAGTAGATGAATAGGGACCACTTCGGTGGTCCCTATTCATCTACTTGCAATTTCTTGCTTTTTAACTGCTAGCTTGGCAGGAGTAGTAATAATAATAATAATAATTACGTGTCAGAAATTGCTTCTGGGTTGAAAGGATTAATAATTATAATTTTTGCGGGAGAAATTCTGCTCAAGGTACGTCCAAATAAGGCTCCTTTTCATGTCCCCAAGAGCTGGGGCAGAGATGGGCGCTCACTCCGTCATGCAGTGCCCAGGTCTCGAGCTGCTGACTTTGCCTACTCTAGCCATGACTTGCAGCTGCAGTGGCTTAGTGGTGGTGAAGACGTTGAGCTTGACAACTGGAAAGTCAGCAGTTCGAGACCCGAGTGCTGCGTGACTGAGTGAGCGGCTGTCGTCTGTCTCATCTCCTGACAACCTAGCAGTTTTTTAAAGCAAGAAATTGTAAGTATATAAATAGGTACTGCTTTGGTGGGAAAGGTAAGTGTTCTGTGCGCTCCAGTATCTAGTCATACCTGCCACATGACCACAGAAACATCTGTAGATGCAAATCGCACTGGTTCTTTGGCTGAAAACATAGATGAGCACACACATGACTAGCTTTCAAACAAGGGAGCCCTTTTACTGTACCTACCAGTAGTTATGCCTTACATAGACTACAGTAAGTCAGAATAGGCCCCTTTGAATCAATGCAGTCTATGGAGTAGATTCACCAAATCACCATTGATACAGTGGGCCTAGTCTAGTGCGATTTTGCTACATTAACCATGACTTGGACCATTAACAGTGTAACTTTATACATGTCTATTCAAAATTATATCCAATTTGTTTAGGCTTGCTTACAGTTATTAATGGGTAGGGTATGCAGGCTGAATAGCTGTTCTCATATCAAAATACCATTCTGCCTAGATACCACAACCCTATCTAGGTATTCTAATTTACAGATGACTAAAAATACTTAAAGAAATAATTTCAAATACACATTTGTCAGTCCAGTGCATATTTTCACATTTCCATCTGTTTAAAAGGTAACTTCTGAGAATTAATCTGGAAAATCTAAACCAGTGATTGGAAGAGATTAGTGACTCTAGGATACAGCAGAAGAGATTGATAGAAGGTGACAGTTTTTCTCTTCCAGCCTCTGTTTACTTATTGTGCAAGTAACACTGCAATGTTGGGAGTACACAGGAGCATACCTGTCAATCTTCCCGTATTGGCCGGGATTTCCCCATTTTCGGCGCCGATTTGCGCCATTTCCCGCCCGCAGCTGCCAAAACCCCGGAATGGGCAGCGGGAGAAAAAAGGTTCTGCACATCCCTTCTGCGCAGGTCGCCTTCTATGCATGCGTAGAAGGCGACCTGCGCAGAACCGTTTGCGCAGGTCCCGTATTTTCCGGAGCTGCAGTTGACAGGTATGCACAGGAGCCTCCTCAAAGATTGTGGTACTGTACTTTTAAAAACCACAGTTTGGTGTACCCCAGGTAATGACCACCTTGTGCCTGCTAATCTTTCTTCAGGTAAAATGAACTGCAGAATGAATTCACCAAGAGGTGGCTTCATTTTTGCAGTTTTATGTCTGGCCTAGAAATGAAAGATTTATGGGACTGAATTTTCTGAGAAAACTGATTAATTCATCCTAGAATATGAAAACACATGTTATTTATGTGTTCCAAAATAAAAATCCCATTACCTAAAAAACAGCATGCTAGACATAGACTTTCTTTACTTTTATTTGCATTTACGTTTGTTTGTAACATGAATACTTGGGAGAGCAAATCACTTTTTTAAAAATGAACAGCAACTTTCCTCCAGATTGGGAACTACAGTGGTAACATCTTCAAGAAAAACTTTGCACACCCTTTTTGTATCAATAAAATAGTTGTCACTGTCAAGTCACTTCTGAGTTATGGTGACTCTTTTTAGAGTCTTCTAGGTATAAATACTCAGAAGTAGTTTACCAGTCCCTTCTGGGGGACTCTGGGGCCATGTACAGTACTTTGCCCATGTTCACACCACCTGGCTGTTCTACAAAGTACACTGTTGAGCCAAATTCTTCATCCTTGGTGCTCCAATTCAGTGAGCCATCCAACCTTATACCAACAGCAGAACCACATTATTAATTAAACACAACACCAGCAAAGAATTAGCATGTCAATTTTATAGGAGTCAAATCTTGATCAGAGCATAATAAACTTAAGCCTAATCTGTAAGAGTAGTAACACACAAAATATACAGAAGAGGATAATTATTTGTATCACACTTTTTAAAGCCAGATAATAGATTGATTATAATGGCCTCGGATCAGCTCACTGTCGTGTTAAGGGACATACTATAGTTTGGGAAAGTAATTAGTATCAAATTCTAAGTACGTTTGATCACAGTTTCAGTGAGTTTAAGAAGCATGTTTCCTTACTAAGTTATAATCATATTTACTCAGGGGCCCCATTGAGTAGCACACTGAGAACAGCTGTGGGACTGAATCATATTAAGTGTTTATTTACCAGATCTATCCTTAAATTAAATGCCTACAAATAACAGGAAGAACAAAATACCACAAAAGAACTACAGTGAAACCTCGGTTAGCAAATGGCTCGGTTAACATAAAAATCGCATAACAAAATGAAATCCATAGAAAATAGTGGCTCGGTTTACAGAATTTTTTCCAGAACAGATTAATTGGTTTTCAATGCATTCCTATGGGAAAACGCATTTCGGTTAGTTTTTTGGTTTTCAATGCATTCCTATGGGAAATTTGATTAAAGTAATTTTTGCTGTAAGAAACATCCCGGAGAACGCTTTAATTACATTAATCGAGGTTCCACTATATTTAAAAAAATTAAAAATCATTTTTTCACAAGTACATGTTTTCTTCTCATACAAAATCATACATACACTCATACAAAAGAATAAGAATTGAAACTTTCATCATACATATTTTATTCCCACTCTTATCCTAATTCTACAAAAATCTTGTACCATAAATCTTTTTCTTTAAATAAAGTTCTCTTTAAAACTATACAGCATATTTAAGCAAAAGAAAAAAAACCAACTATTTAGAAGTGATTACATATAGATGCAAATGTTGAGACTGGTACTTTATTTTAGAATTGTATGATACAGAAATCACATTGTATAATGTTGTACACCCTCACTGCAATAATCTTGCCGTAAGGATAACATAGATATAAGGCAGTATTCACCTTTAGTCCCATTTGCTTTCAAGTTCATTATAAGAGTGCTTGGGTACAAATCCACCAGGCACTAACTAGCATTTCACAACTATGATTCATTTCAAAAGGCAAGTACACAGCAGCAGTGACAGACAGCACCCTTTTAGCACATCTCTTAGTAAACATCAGGATGCCTTGCTTCCCTTCATCTAAGTACAGCCCATCCCTCTTTTGTTTAAAAAAAGTTAACTTAAGAGAGTGTCACATTTATTATGATAGCTTATATTCATAAGCAAAGCAATGAATGAAATCCAGCAGTGTTCAACTCTTGATAAGTGATTTCCATTACTTAGATTCTATGATAGTTGCTAAATACATATGCTAAAATGTTTAGTAACAGCTATGTACCATCACAAATTACAGTCTAACTCTGATTATCTAATTGCCCTAGGTCTCTAGCAAGTGTGCTCTTGCTGCTACTTTGTATTCACAAGAGTAACACCATTTTTAAATACATTCTCTATTTCACAAATAGTGCAAATAAAAGACATTCTTTGGATCACCATTGTAGGATGTTATCTATGGTATCACCATGAGTGTGTAAAAAATTCAGTAAAAGTAATGTGAAAGTACTTTTGTATACGTATTTCCCAGTACTCACATTAAAGGCATTATCCTTTACTGCTTCACATTAGTAAACCAGATCACAAGATTAGCTAAACTTTTCTAAGATATGTTAAATTTATACTTAGAATCTATCTCTTTTCCAGAATAACTATTGAATCTCATACAATTTAGACATTATCTACTTACCTTTCAATACTAGCTTCCTACGTTATCAGCACATTTTAAAAGATACTGTACAGCACTGCTATGTGTAAAGGCTATAATGCAAAGATTTTTAGAGCCTTATATTAAAGATTTAGCATCTCCTACTGCAACATGATATAGATCTTCTTGAGCCAACTCTTGCTTTTCCCTATTGAAACGGAGCTAGAGCTTTAGCAGATACACCCGTATAAAGCAATTTTGAATGCTATCTTATATTGCTTGCTGCATTAACCCGTTTGCTTGTAGTTGCTGGCATCAAGTTTCCATTTGTAGTATTTGTCGTTGAGCCATTTACAACCATATAATCAACCTTATTTTCCAGTTTGACCAAGCGTTGCAAAATGTCATCTAGAAGAACTGCAATTGTCCTTTTGAGATCAGCTAGAGAAAAAGAAAAAAGACAGAGAAAGGAATCCTGTCTGTTTTGCACTTTACAAATTAAATTATTATAGTTAAACAGGACATATAGGCATTCTCAGATTGGAATCATATACTGTTGAGATCAATCTGGATAATACTTTGCCCAAAGACAGGCAATAACTATTCTTTTGCTATGGAAGTGTAGCATCTTCTGAGATAAATGTTTAATTGCTACTACAGGCTGAAAGGCAACCTCTCTCTTTTCTGCTAAGGCAATACTGGGAGATGATTGTGTTGTGTAACACATTTTAACTCTTCATATGGTACTTGTTTCCTAAGCAAAATTTCTCTTTGGGATATTCACATAAGCATGGGGCACTTACCCTTCTCATTTCGTTCAGACTCCTTGCATAGTACAGGCGAAAGCATCTATCTTTTTATTTACTGATATGATTGGCAGCACAGCCTAGAAAATACGGCTGTTCAGTAGGCTACATCTGGCATTTCCCTATAGCAGATAACTGAAATTATGCGACTTAAATTGTGAATAAAAAGTCATTTTAATGAGGCTAGTTTAGATATCATTAATATACAATCTATCCCTTTTTCATATACATTTCATTTCATATACATTTAATTTTATTGGCTTCTCTCTAATTGTAACAGGCCACGATGGCTTAGTGGTTAAGACGCTGAGTTTGACGACCGGAAGGTCAGCAGTATGACACCCAAGTGCTTATACGACAAAGTGAGTACCCCCAGCTCCTGCCAACCTAGCAGTTCAAAAGCAAGAAATTGTAAGTAGATAAATAGGTAACAGCGTTTCATGCACTACAGTGTCTAGTCATGCCTGCCATGTGACCACAGAAATTCTGCAGATAGTGCTGGCTCTTTGGCTGTAAACAGAAATGATCACCATCCTAGTCAAACATGACTGACTTTCAAGCAAGAGAGACCTTTACCTTTACTAAGTACTTAAGTACAATTCTACAGAAGTTAAGTTACAATAGCCAAAATTATCTTGTGCAATTTAAACCATTGTAAGGGAAATGATGTGACTGTAACTGCAGTGAGGTTCCCACTGTTTTTTTTAAAATAAAAAAACTGACCCAGAATCCAAGCAGAAACTGGTAATTTCTGGCACTTAATTAACGAGTCCTCAGTTGAATTCAGGGTTACTCGTGATCAGCATGTTACAAGGAACTGCAGTGGGAACTCTAGTTAGCAGCAATCTGCCACTGCAGTGGCATCATTTATTCTATACCCAGTTAGTTAGTATCACCAGGTCAGAGATTACTTATAGGCACCCTAAAAGGGCTTTCAAGATAAGTAATACATTTAAAGAGTGTTTTTAGCAGGTTTACCTTCCTTGTGGGTTGGCATGGCTGAGTAGGAATTTGAACCCAGGTCTCCTGAATGCTAGTCCATCACTTTTTTTTACCACACCACACTGGGTGTAATAAATTACACAAGAGGATTTTTGGCTAGTAATCTTCACGTTTACTGGGATTCAATCTTGGGTAAGTGCATATAGCATTGCAACCTTCATGTGGTTTGACACACTCTCTAATTCAAATGCATGTTTTCCGAGGCAGCCTATATACAGATGTGGCTATACAGTTTATACATGCTGATTTTATTTATTTTAGTAAACTCTTAATAATGTGATGATCTTTCTTATAAAACTCCATGCATTCTTTCACCACAACAAAACATGGGTTTTCTGAGCCACAATAAACAATATTCTGTAACATTTCCTGTTAATTATCTCATCTCTCTGCAAAACATGAGTTTAATATAAGAACTTCTTTAAAGCTTGTTTGTAATACTATTTACATATTTGTAAAATTGAACAGAGAACATTTATTCAGTCTTACCATATCCTGCCATTGCAACTCCATTACCACCATTCATTATATTTTTGTTTTCTTCTGCCAGTGCTCTAACATATTTTTTACTTAAGTCAAGTATTTGTTCACGCAACTCAGCACTGCTCTGTTGCCTTGGATGGTGAAAGGTATAGCGCAGTAACATTATGCCCCAAATAAAACCAAACAGCAACAATAGTAAACTCAATTTCTGGGACACATTTTTTCTTGAAAATGCAAAAAACATTTCTGAGCAGGCCAAAGATGTCAACATAGGGTACTAAAGCTGAAGTCGCAATATTTTCATGGTAGTTTTTCCTAATCTTCACAATTTAGTTGTTCTTCTTGGAAGATCATTTTGTACACTTTTTTCCAACAGATGTATTTGAGTCCTGTAATTAGTTTTAGAAAAGTGTTATCAGTTAAAATATAATTTGCAATTAATTTTTTGCAAAGTATGAAACTCAAACACATTTTAGTATGTGCTCAGGTAAACTGTATAATAAAAGTACGAAGAGCTATCATACGCACCTAAGATCACATAAATACTCAAATTACAACCGTATGTACCTCAGACAAAGCTATTTTGAAGTAAAAAAGGGCTTAAAATAATTTACAGTTCAAGAAGGCTGCCACTTTAGCTGAAATAGCCCTATTTGACCAATAAACTGAAAAGTTTAAATATGTATTCTCAAATTAGAGAGTTTAGAAATAAATTAGAAATAATTTAACGTACATTTTGTTAGTCTGACGTTTACTTTAGTTATTAGAATAAATAGCAATAACTTTCCCTCAGCTGACAGCCATTTAGAAGATGGGAGAAAATTTTGAGAAAAAAATTGAAGATAAAGTGAATGCTTATTGAGACTATAAGTTGTTAAAATTTAAATATAAAAGACAAAATTGAAACAGGCAGAATGGTCAAACATAATTTCACACCCATTTTTTAGAATCATCAAAAGCCTCACATTAGATTTCAAGAGTTAAACTTTTCATTACAAAACAGTAGGAATACAAATACAGTAAAACCCCGACTAACATATGCCTCGAGTTACATAAAATATGACTTACATAATTTTGTGCTAAAACCATGTCCCGATTTACATGATTTCCTATGGGTTTGCTTCGAGTTACATAAAGATTCTTTTTCCTATGAGGTTGCTTCGATTTCCGTAAACATTCATTTCCCTATTGGTTTGCTTCAATTTACATTAAAATTTCATTTTTCCTATGGGTTTGCTTCGAGTTACATAAAAAAACCGATTTAAGCAAAAGCCTACGGAACAGACTTTTTTCGTAAGTAGGAGTTTTACTGTACATAAAATCCAGGAAATTTAAATCTCGATTGGGAATGCAGAATGACCAATAGGGAAGCACACTAGCTGAACAAAAGAAAACAAAGAAGGTGGCAACAGTACACTAAAAGATACATAGAAGAGATAAAAGGATGACAGGCTCCTTTGAAGAGGAATCCTATGATGAAAAACCTACAGCTTTAGAGAGTGAAGTGAAAGCTGATCTGAAAGTACTAGGAAGAAATAAATTGCCATGGTGGATGTAATGCTGATAGAATTATCTTAAACCACAGAGACCGAATCTGTAAAAATCCTAACATGAATATGCCAACAAATATAGAAAACCAAACAGGAAAAGAGGAAGGCCAAATGCAAGATGGATTATTTCCTAAGTATCCACAGGCTATAATTTAACACAAGTTGGAGCTAAGTTGTTGAGGACAGGACATTTATTTTTGTAGCTCTCTCACTCATGCCTCCACAAAGAGTGTGGCATTTTTGAACCACAATCAGGCATACCCTGGCAATGGCAACTTTGTGTTGCTGGTTAGTCTTTCTCACACTAGGTCAGGCAAAAGGAACTGCAGAATGAACACCCCAAAAGGTGCCTTCATTTTGGCAGTTTCATGTCTGACCAAGACACGGAAGAAGACGACTCATGGGATCACTATAAATTAGATTTGACACTAATCTCTGCCATTTGAATTATGGAAAATTACGTGGGGGCAGGGGGGGCAGGTCAAAGATTACGTAATCTATTTGGAGCTGTTGTGGTTTCAAAACATGGCACTTCTTTAGGTTTAAAAATTATCTCTGGGAATTTTGATCCGATTTGAGATTATTGAATTGCTTGTGCAGTCTGCATTAGGCACCAATAGTGAAAAACTCTAAAAATTAGAGTTTCAATACAAAAGCTCTGGACTACGTAATTTTAAAGTGAGGGGTCAGGGGGGGTTTGAAGCGAAAATTACAGTCAGATTACATGGGGAGGAGGGGGTCAATTTCCCCCAAAAAATGGATCATGTCTAAATGGATTTGGACTTTGTATGAGGCATGCAAAATCGTAGCCGCGATGCCTCATACAACGTCCAAATCCTTGCTAGGATGCCTCGTACAACGTCATTTCCATAGAGATACATTGTACTGTAACAGCACAGACTTCACGGCAAAGTCAAGGAAACAGACAGGAAACTGACAGAACTTTAAGAAATCATTGTCTAAAGGCTAAATACATTACAAAAACATGTCAAACAACCCTGATTGTCCAAGACCTTGAAGAATGCTGCAAAAATCCCAGGAATACTTCTAAAAATTCTGACGAAAAAATTCAAAAAAATCCAAAATTGCGCTCAAAACCACTCCTAAACACTCTTTGCGTCATGCAAAACCCGCAAGAGCAATGCACGCATGTGTCCTGCCTTTTATACTGCCCGGGCACAATGCAACCTGGGGGAAAAACCCAATGCCTCATACAAAGTCGCAGCGACTTTGTATGAGGCAACATTTTTCAAGGAATTAGGCGATGTTGTATGAATTCGATGTTGTACGAAGCGGATTTTGTATGAGGTATTACTGTACCTGGAATCTGTGGACTTCCATACGTTGTTTGACTACAAAGCCTATCAGCCCTAGCCAGCAAAGCAGAGGATTAAGAATGTTGGGCATTGCAGTCTAACATGATACAAGGACCACAATTCGGCCAGCAGTTTGATTGCCATTAATGAGACAACTTTTGCCTAGCAGAATGGCCATCTTGGCAACTGATATGAAAGCACAAGAAGAAAGTGTTCTGTGGAATACTGCAACGTGGGTCCATATACTGAATTGAAATGCTTGTTAATGGAAAGCAAAACAAACGGATTCTCCAGGGAAGTGTTGGCAGCTGGTGAATATGAAGAGATTTAAAGCAAATAATGTGAAACAAGAGGCGGAATTCCTAGACTCCATTACACAGAAGTCTTGGGGCAAGAAGCCAGGAAGGAAAAACAGTAACACGATTTTCTTATAAAGGGGAAGTACAAGAGATCTATTATGCAGCTTCCCAGGAACACGTAACTCAGCACGGAACGCTGTTACCTTCCCGCCAAAGTGGCCCCTGTTTATCTACTTGCAATGTCTTGCTTTGGAACAGCTAGGTGGGCAGGAGCTGGGACAAAGACGGGAGCTCATTCCGTCCAGCAGTACTCGGGAATCGAAGTGCTGACCTTCTGCTGCCCAGTCAGCGTCTTAGCAACTTGAGCCAGGAATATGAATCCTAACAAGAATATGCCATGTTTTATATATATATAACATGGCATATACATGTTAGGATTTTTACAGATTCAGTCTCTGTTGTTGAAGATATTTTCTATCAGCATCCCATCCACCAAGAAACAAAGGCACTTTTATCCCAACTCCTCAAACCATACCTTGCAAACACATCCGCTTGACGTCCCGGGGGCCCAATGGGGCCGTTTGCTGCTGGCCAGCATCTCTTGCGCTGCAACGCCTTAAGGCTTAGCCATCCCCCAAAGAAGGCACCCTCGCCCACCCGCCCTTAAGGAACTCACACACTCCCGTCCCCGGGCTGAGTTCCGCCTCTCTCTGCCACACCACCAGACCCTCCTCCTCCTCCTCCTCCTCCTCCTTCCCGTGCTGTACAGAAAGAGGAAGCAAAGCGCCCGCCCGCGTTGCTTTATAGACTTCATTTCCGGGGATCTTGGGAATGGCGGTGCGGAACTGTCGTTTAGGCGGGCAAAATGTTCGTCAGCGACGCGTGTCGTGCAGTTTTCCTCAGCAATTTCCGTGCCCTGTGTTGAGCCGCTGCATCGTGTTTGTTCGTTTACAAACAAAGGCCGAAGCCCGGTGTAAAAAAAAAACCCACAACAAACGCATTTTTTAAAGAGCATCAGGACCCATTGGCTGATGGCTTTTGTTTACTAAAGCAGAATCCATTGGCTTTGCTGGACAAAATTTTGTCCTAAATAAAACGTTTATTTCTTTATATTATTAACATAATAGCTTTCCCCCAATAGCATAATCCTGTATTTGTTGTTGTTGTTGTTCAGTCGCACAGTCGATTCTGACCCTTTGCGACCCCATGGACCATTTTCCTCCAGGCACCTCTGTCCTCCACCGTTCTCCTCAGCCCACCAAGCTCTGTGCCCATTGTGTCCACAATACCATCTATCCATCTCACCTTTGGACGCCCCCTTCTTCTCTTGCCCTCCACCTTTCCCAGCATCAAGGCCTTCTCAAGTGAGTCCTCCCTTCACATTTGGTGTCCAAAGTACTTTAGCTTCACCTTCACTATTTGTCCCTGCAATGAACAGTCAGGATTGATTTCCTCCAGTATTGACCTATTTGTTCTCTTTGCTGTCCAAGGGACTCTCAGGACTCTCCTCCAACACCACATCTCAAAGGCATCTATTCTTCTGCGCTCAGCCTTCCTAATGGTCCAGCTAGGTAAAGGTAAAGCTCTAGGTTCGGGAGGGGGTGCGAAAATATTTCAGGAAGGGCAACAATGTCACACTCACATATATAACATTGGCATCACAGGGTGGTTTGGGTGGCCAGTTAGCTCAGGAGGGTACCCCACTCCACCCCACCGCCTGTCACCCATGGCTATCGCCCTGTGCTGTACACAAGGTTCCTATTTGCTGGGATCCTATTTTACTTTTCTAGTATCTAAGGAGTGGCTCAAGTAGCTAAGATGCTGACTGGGAAGCAGAAGGTCAGCAGTTCGATTCCCGAGTGCTGCAGGACGGAATGAGCTCCTGTCTTTGTCCCAGCTCCTGCCAACCTAGCAGTTCCAAAGCAAGACATTGCAAGTAGATAAATAGGGACCACTTCGGTGGGAAGCTTCTCTGACAAGGTAACAGCATTCCGTGCTGAGTTACATGGTTTTGGTTTCTTTTGTGCTACAAAAAAGGTCTTTGTAGGACACAAACCAATAAAAGGCAGTTGAAAAAAGCTACAATGTTACATTTCTGTTGGGTGGGCCAACCACTGTATGCCTGCAGCCTGCTGTGTATAAATTGATGTCATAAAATCTCACTCTTATGCCTGACCAAGTGTCACAAAAAACAGGTGAATCTCGGAAAATTAGAATATCGTGCAAATGTTCATTCATTTCACTTAAAAGGCGAAACAAATATATGAGATAGACTCACTACATGCAAAGCGAGAGAGGTCATGCTTTAATTTGTTATAATTGTGATGGTCATGGCATACAGCGTACATGAGATTATGTGATGATTATGGGGTACATGAGATTGGGGGAGTTGGGGTTTTCATAAGCTGTAAGCCATAAGCATCAGTATTATAACAAAGTAAGGCTTAAACTATCTCGCTTTGCATGTGATGAGTCTATCTCATATATTTGTTTCACCTTTTAAATTGTATTACTGAACTGAATGAACATTTGCACAATATTTTAATTTTCCGAGTTTTACCTGTAAACAAAACAACAACAAAAAGACACAAAATGTTGTGGCACCTTAAAGTCTAACTCATGTATTTAAATGTGAGCGTTTGTGGATCAAGTTCACTTGGTCAGGCATAAGAGTGAGATTTTATGACATTAATTTATTATACACAGCAGGCTGCAGGCATACAGTGGTTGGCCTGCCCAACAGAAAAGTAACATTGTAGCTTTTTTCAACTGCCTTTTATTGGTTTGTGTCCTACAAAGACCTTTTTGTAGCACCTTTAAGACTCACTAGTTTTTATTTCTTATAGGCCCGGCATGGCCAAAAATACTGGCTGTGGGCTGGACCTGGCCCATGGCACCATTTCACCACCACCTTCACCACTACCAGAAGTGGAAGCGGGCGTGTTTATGACAGCCGTAAAATGTACCCGCATATGCGTAAACGCACCCACGCCTGCTGTAAAAGCTGCCGTAAATGCATTTGCGACAGCCGCAAATGTGTGTTATGTCAGTGCTTTTAGCAGGAGGAACCACATGATCGACCCACTCAAATGGCTGGGGGCGTGGTCAGGCCCAACAAGTTTGGGGATCCCTGTTATAGGCTTTCATGTGTCTAAGCACACGTCAGATTAATGCAAAGTAATAAAGAATTCTGGCTTCCATCTAAAATATACGGCTTTGGGGGGGGGGAGAGAGATATTGTGTTGGTGTTTTCTGCTGGCTTGGAATTCCACGATGATGAGAATCTTTTATTTTTGTTGTTGTTCATTCACAGTCAAGTCCAACCCTTTGCGACCCCATGGACCACAGCACACAAGGCTCCTCTATCATCTGCCATCCTCCGGAGTCTGCCCAGATCTATCTTTTATAATAACATATAAAAAGCAAAAATAGTTGTGCTGTCAACAAAACACTACTTAAGTCCATGTTACCATTACAAGGCCAACAAAAGCTCAAAAATCTGTGTGTGCTTCTCCATGCATGATGTTGCAAATAGTTGAGGGGAAAGACAAAATCTGTAACATTGACATAATGAGGTCTGAGTTTTGTATTCTGTAAAGCCAGTTCTAAGTTTTCATAGAAGTTTAGTTGTATTTTCAAATCAGAGGATCAAAGTTTTATACCTTTGTTTTTCCTATTTCTGGTGAACCAGGTGAACACCATTAATATCATTTCTTTTTGTTGTTGTTCAGTTGCACAGTTGATTCCGACCCTTTGCGACCCCATGGACCATTTTCCTCCAGGCCCCTCTGTCCTCCACCATCCTCCTCAGCCCGCCCAGCTCTGTGCCCATTGCATCCACAATACCATCTATCCATCTCATCTTTGGATGCCCCCTTCTTTTCTTGTCCTCTACCTTTCCCAGCATCAAGGCCTTCTCAAGTGAGTCCTCCCTTCTCATTTGATGTCTAAAGTACTTTAGCTTCATCTTCACTATTTGTCCCTCCAATGAACAGTCAGGGTTGATTTCTTCTAATATTGACCTATTTGTTCTCTTTGTCGTCCAGGGGACTCTCAGGACTCTCCTCCAACACCACATCTCAAATGCATCTATTCTTCTGTGCTCAGCCTTCCTAATGGTCCAGTTCTCACACCCATACATTGCCACCGGGAATACCATTGCTTTGACTATGCGAATTTTTGTTTTCAAGGTGATGACTCTGCTTTTCACTATATTCCCCAGGTTTCTCATAGCTTGTCTCCCCATAATCAATCGTCTTTTTATTTCATGGCTACAGTCGCCATCTGCAGTGATCTTAGATCCCAGGAAAGTAAAATCTGTCACTGCTTCTACTTCTTTCCCATCTATTTTCCAGGGACTGATCGGACCTGTTGCCATTATCTTGGCTTTCTTAATATTAAGTCTCAAGCCAGCTTTTGCACTCTCCTCCTTCAATCCAATCAAGAGGTTCTTTAGGTCTTCCTCACTGTCTGTAGTATCCAATATAAAGGCTGGGAGAGAGCATCCTCCATGGCAAGTGTTGTAGCGCCTGCCGACCAGCAGGAGAAAAGTGACAGCACTGCGCCTGCGCGGACCGCCGTTTCCCCCCTACATAGGTTCTGGGTGGCGTAGCGGCAGCGTTTCCATCATGGAGGTATAAAAAAAACAGGAGATGGCACTACAGGCTTCATGCTGTAAGTTTTTTGAAGCCAGTGGGCGTGGTCTGCCGCCATATTAGGTGGACCAAAACATTAGCAGACTACCGTTTACGATTGCTTCTTGTGTTGGAGGGGGGGTGGGGGATTAATCCCCTCTCCTGGGTCCCCTGGGTTGGGGGGGCAAAAGGGGTCTGTCCCCCCAACCCTTCCAGAGCCAGGGGACCCGGCAGGACACCCCGTTATTAAAGAGAAGAAACCAAGCGGTTTCTTCTCTTTAAAAATTGAGTGTTTGGGAGGGGGTGGAATCGATCACCTCTCCCGGGTCTCCTGGGTCCAGAAGGGTTGGGGGGACAGACCCCTTTTGTCCCCCCCAACCCTTCCAAACCCAGGGGACCAGGGAGAGGGGAACGAATCCACCCCCACCTCTCCGTTGTTAAAGAGAAGAAACCGCTTGCTTTCTTCTCTTTAATATGGGGGTGTCGGGGGGATTCCCTCTCCGCTGGGTCCCCTGGGTTCAGGAGGGTTGGGGAGACAGACCCCTTTTGTCCCCCCAAACCTCCCAACCCCAGGGGAGCCAGCGGAGAGGGGGATTCGCACCCGCCCCACCCGCTGATATTAAAGGGGAAACTCCGATCGGGTTTTCCCTTTTAATATCAGGGGGTGGGATGGATTCGATCCCCTCTCGTGGGTCCCGGAGGGTTGGGGAGATAAAAGGGGTCTGTCACCCCGACCCAGGGGACCCAGCGGAGAGGGGGATCGCAACCCCCCACCCACTGATATTAAAGGGGAAACCCCGATCTACTTTCACGACTCCACACAATCAAAGCACCATAAGGCAATGTTTTGGGCCAACTAACATGGCGGACTGTCAGATTAGTCGGCTTCAAGTTGGTGACGTCATGTCATCTGATTTTTTTTTTTATATACCTCTGTGGTTTGTAGCGCCCGCCGACCAGCAGGAGAAAAGGGACAGCACTGCGCCTGCGCGAACCGCCGTTTTCCCGCTACATAGGTTCTGGATGGCGGCAGCGGGCAGCGTTTCTATTGTGGCACAGGAGGGCGTGGCCTCTTGTGGCCCCGCCCCCTCGCGCAGTGCCGAGCGCAGACCTTATTACTGAGGCGCCATTTTGCGCTGCTGCTGTAGGTGCCCAGTTTTGCCACAGCAGTAGGGCGGTCGGGGCTCAGCCTCAGGGCCCTTGCTTAGGTTCCTCTCTCGTTCTCCCCGCCTGCCGCTTTAGAAACGCCGCCGACATGAGCGACGTCGAAGAGAATAACTTTGAGGGAAGGGTGAGTAGTGAGGCGTTTGGTCCGGGCCGAGGTATCGGAGGCCCGGCCTGGTCCTGAGGGGTGTGTGTGTGTGAAGTAGAGGGACCAGAGCCGGGCGCTGAAGAGGGCGGAGTCTGGCTGAAAAAGAGGCTTCGTTTTCGTTGTTCCTCCTCTCAAAATGGCTTCTCCGCCTGCGGTGTCCGCGCCACCTCCTCTCCAGGGTCCATGCCCTCGGTTCCCAGTTCCGACCTTGGGCTTTCTCTCCTCCCCAACCCCCACCCCTCTCATCCTCCGGGACTTCGGTGGCTCAGTGGTTAAGAAGCTTGCCTTGTTAGCTGGAAGGCCGGCAAGTCGGCAGTTCGAGACCCGGGTACAGCACGGTGGAACGAGCGCTCGTCCCAGCTCCTGCCAAACTAGCAGTTCGAAAGCAAGAAATTGCAAGTAGATAAATAGTGACCACTTCGGCGGAGGAAAAAAAAAGATCTTAGGAACATGAAAGGAGTCTCACGCGGGTGTCCCCTGAGCGGAGTTCCTCCAGCAAAAAAAATCTTTTCAGGCCAGAATAATTTCTGACACGAAATTATTATACCCTGCGAGCATCTTCAGGCCTCAATGTCGTAGTCCCACTAGACTCCTGCTCCGGGTCGTTTTTCCCTGTCCCCGTTGCTGTGTGGGGAATTATTCAGCCGCTGCCTCATTGCCCACTTTCCCCTCACGTTTCATGATCTCGAACTTGCCGTCTCTCGGATCACCTCATGCCTCTTTTTCGGTTTTTTAAATTTTTTAAAAGTTTCTCTCTCTCTCTCTCTCTCTCTCTCTCTCTCTCTCTCTCTCTCTCTCTCTCTCTCTCTCACACACACACACACACACACACACACACACACACACACACACACACACACACACACACACACACACACACACACACACACACACACACACACACACACACACACACACACACACACACACACAGAGTTGGAAAGAAGGGTTTCCAGAAACGGAGGGACTTCAGATAATTTAGTAAACATAGAATCATTATGTATGTGTGTGTGTGTGAGAGAGAGAGAGAGATGAGATTCCAGTTTTCCTCTGTCTACTTTGGTAGTTGATGGTAATAGTGCAGTATTAGATCTCTTGCCACCGTCCCAATGTGTACATTTTCTGTGCTGTCTTGTCCCTTAGTTATTAAAATTAAATTTTGCAGGAACGCTTTAGATTGTCTCCCTGCAAGAGTTATGTAAACGAGAACTATAGGTTTGGAGATGATTCTTCGGCAGAATGTTTTTAAATACCATTGGGAGTATAATGCCTGGAAAAGGCATATATTATATCTGAGTGCGTGTGTGTGTATATGCGCGTGTGCTTATTGTTTTGGTTGTTCCAGTGCTGTGAAACAAAGTAACTATATATCCCACCACCCCCATTACTACGTGTATATATAAAAAGATATGAGGAAACTGTTGTAGTTTGATACTTGAAATTTTCCCTACAAATCTGAGAAGTAGTTCTAGATATATCTGTAACAACAGAGGAAACCCAATAATTTTTGAATGATTTTTTTCCCCTTTGAATCTCAGTATTAGGTTTCATTCTGGGCCTGTGCTGCATGTGTGTTTATTTAATTGTTACATTTAACGCTAAACAAAACCCTGTGAGAAAAATTACGTAGAACTCGGGAGCTAGGTATTATATGATGTCCTGCTCTGTTCCTTATCTGTGAGTCCAGGAACAACTGTCTCAGTGCTGAAACAATATCTGGAAGGAATGGACAAGTGAATGAAATAAACTGAAGCTGAAGCCAAACAAGACTGAGGTGGTGTTGATGGGTAATCCTGGGGGGTTGGAAGTAGTTATTGCCTATTTGGATGTCATGTTTTCCATATCTCAGCAGTTTAGCACTTAGATGCCATTGGTTTTTGCTTTGTTTTTAGATAAAGAGCTAGTCGTGATATCCAGGAACACTTTTTACCAGTCTCCTTTTTATAATCTAGTTAGGGAAAAGAGACATGTACTGTACTGCCTGGCTATGAACTTTGCAGGCCAAAACAAAGTGTTATTATTCCCTGACTTTAGAGCAGTGTTTTGAGCAGTGTTTCCCAACTTTTGGTTCTTGGACTTCAATTCCCAGAAGCCTAAGTCAGTACATTGGCTGATCAGTACTTTTGGGAATTGACTTAGGCTTCTGGGAATTGAAGTCTAAGAACCAAAGGTTGGGAAATAGTGATTTAGCACCATTCACAGCCCAGGTTCAAAGCACCTTAATGACTTCCTATGCCTGATATGGTCTTAAATATTTTGATCTAATATGAACTTAGTTGAATTTGGCAAAAAAAAGCATATGGTGATTTCAACATCTAAATTAAATACTGTAGTTCTAAATGCATCCAGGGGAAAAATCTTTAATGTTGCTAGGACATTTGAGTGAGCAGGGTTTTTAAGACAAGGTAGCTTTGAATAGGGGCAAAGTAAATGGCATTGTTTTGTCCTAAAAAAGCAACCAAGGAGAGATACCAGCTGCAAAGCTGGATACATTTTTAAAGAACTATTGATCCAGTTACAATCTGCTTTTAGCCAATTTGTTCACTAAACCTAGAATTAATATGTGCTATTAAAAATAGGCTATGCTATGTGGCCATTGGTCTGAATGGGTAGGTTACACCTTCAGGTCTGTGTTTTTGAGGCTCATGCAGATGTTAGATTGTTATTGATGGAGTCAAACATTTGGCTGGTTTTGATAAAGAATTATACAGATTTCAAATGAACGTAAACAGGTTTAACTTACTTCTTCATATAAAATCGGAAAAGTTCAGCTTCCTTGTCATTTCAGCCCCTGTAAGGAACCAAGAGTATTACAAGAACCTCTCCCATTCCCCTGTTGTGAGGAAAAAAATGGCTTTCTGTTACAATACTGATACAGTAAAACCCAACGTACAAAAAAACTCAGTTCCCTGGTCTCATTTGTAACTCGAGGCATCCCCATAGAAAATGGTGGTGCCATTTTGGCACTGAAAATGTTATTTTTACATACCAAAATGGTGGCCACACCATTTAATATTTTTTTTGTAAACCAGGTTTTTTCGTAAATTGGTGCCCCGGGTTATGAAAAAACATTTTGTAAGTCAGTGTTTTTTCGTAACTCAATTCGTTTGTAAGTCGGGGTATTACTGTATTTTTTACTGTATTACAAAATTGTCTGTTGCAAAGAACATGTCACTTGAAGAATTTAAGAATTCTGTATTCAGAATAAATGATTTATATATTTAGTTGGGAGTATTAGTACATTTATTGTGTTCAAACTCCATTTTATTAAAGCGCAGTCTTGAAAGTTCAGTGACTTCAGAAGTCTCAAATAGTGCAGGTGGTTGCCAGAGAGTGTTTTTTTGTTGTTCAGTATAGTGATAAGAAGGCTGCATTCATAAAACTATAAACATGGACAGATCTTGAGACTAAAATGTGTTCCCTGTGCTTGAATGTGCAGGAGAGCCCTTGGAAAATGCTCTTGATTTAGAAAAAAATATTCTGGCTATAATATTAGAAATATTTCTAGGGAACAAAAATGAAACATATTCAGCAAGGAGCTAACTAGATATGTCTTTGTCACCTTAAAATTGATTCAGTTTGGTGACTAAATAACAAGAACGATATGAGGTGATTCTGTGTGGTAAGCATCTATCTGATGGGCCACTATTAAACTGTATTTTGCAGCCATCTTCTAGAAATATTCATTACTAAGGAACAGGAATTGGGGATCATTTTGCCTTTGATGTTTTGAACCAGCCACAGAATCACTTGTAAGGGATTGTGGACATTTAAAGGACCAACGATTCCTTGCAACTTTTACAAATTCCTCTGTCATTTCAAGAGGACTACTATAATTTTATCAAATAAACTTACTTTGGTTTTGGCAAGCTTATCTGCACCATATGGTATTTTTGATTAATTGCAGGAAAGTATTTTGGTCACTAGTGGATGATGTGCCTTTCAGATTTCCATTTTAAGAAGGCTGCCAGTAATTTGGTCATAAACCTGTTGAAGATTTGTTTTTTTGAACATTTGGTTAACTTTATTTTTCACTGTAGCAGTTTAGATGAAAAAGATCTGAATATGGGACAACAAAACATCAGTATTTGATACTGGAATGAGAAGCCATCAATAATAGAACTGTAAACTGAAACTGCTTTTGACAAAATGAGTACGATTATTGTTATTGATTGAAAGAGGAACAAAAGTAGAACAGTGTGCAGCAAAGATTGTTTTAAGAATTAGAAAGGAAAGATTGTATTTTGATATAGTTTACTTAATATTTAGTCCTGAAATTTTAAAAAATTAAGTTTAGGCTTATTGGCATCTGAATCTTGGATAAAATTAATTTGAGACTAAACGTTGATCCAGGATTTTGTTTTTCCTAATACAGTGGAATCTCATACAACAATTGCCCCATATAGCAACGAAATTGCATAACAATTAGTGTTGTTGTTTTGGGGGGGGGGGGAATGGTGTCCCACATAACAATTTTCCCTATGGGAAAAATCATACAACAATTTTTCAATGAGAAAAACCTCTTAGCAATAAAAAAAAAGAATCGCTGTACGATGCATCCCATAGGGAAAATCGCTATACATGTATCGTATAGCAAATGTTTCGTACAACGACGTGTTCCATGGAACGGATTAAAATCGTATGAGGTACCACTGTAATGCTATTCTGATCTGATAACAGAAATAGTAATAATTTCGTGTCAGAAATTATTCTGGGTTGAAAGGATTTTTGCTGGAGAAACACTGCTCATTGGACACCTGAATGAGGCTCTTTTCATGTCCCAAAGATCTTTTCCCACTGAAGTAGTCCCTGTTTATCTACTTGCAATTTCTTGGTTTCGAACTGCTAGGTTGGCAGGAGCTGGGACAGAGATGGACGCTCAAACCATCATGCAGTACCTGGGTCTCGAACTGTTGACTTAGCCTTTCAGCTAACAAGGCAAGTTTCTTAACCACTGAGACACTGCAGAAATGCCACATCTCCTTTTCAGTAGCTTTATTTAATGCATCTAGCCTGGACAGAGTATAGAATAATTGCCAATAAGTTCCATGTATACAGCATTAGAAAATCTGATTTGATATAGTAATGAAAAATAACTGGGTTTGTTTCTATCAATGTATACAGTATTAAAAGAAAAATCTGTATACCTGAACATTCATATCAAATTTAGCATTTTTGGCCATAATCCAAAGAACTGTGACTAGTTCTGCATGGTCAAAACAATCTTTGGTCTTGTCTTTCTTGAATTGTATCTTTCATAAATCCCTTGTGACCCTCTAGTAACTTGTAGATTTAAAAGCAATTTGTGATGGGGTATAGAAGCCCATCATTAAAAAGGGGACATTTAGACAAAACATTGGGAAGCCCTCTGGATGGCTAATGTAGCTCTTTGAATCTTGGCTATACTTTGAGGGGTGGGGTGTTCACATCAGACAGTTCTTAACACCGCTCTTAAAAACACTTTAAGTGTGTGTGTGTGTATGCATATCTTACAGACTTGAAAAGATACTACTGTTAGGAAAAGAGCAGAATAGATATAGAACATTTTGAAACGTGAGGAAGTCAGTGGACTCATTATTGGAGTTCTTTGAGTACACAAGTTAAAGATTTTTTGAAATTGCTTTTATAAACTACTTATTTGGAGTTCACCTGCTGGGTATTCCATTTTGGTAGATAAAATTCTGAAATTCCAGCAGAGTTTTATAATCCCCACATGCTTAAATATACTAAATGTTCTTTTTCCATTAAGGTTAATGTTCGTGAAGAAATGGAAGAGTTTTTTCCAAGAATGTGGAAGATAAATCAAGATAAAAGAAGGCTAATGAAAAGTGTTAAAGATCAGAAAATTAAAATGGGGGAAAATTTGAACAGAAGATTGGTCAGATAGAAGCCCTTGAATATTTTTAAGGCTATAATGAATTGTTTGAATTGGGGAAGAATACACGAAGTATGAAAAATGAAAAACTGAATGAAGAATGAAGAAAAGTAGAAAGCAAGAGTGAAGTAGAATTAAAAGAATCTGGAAGAATGAATGGGTCCTAGGTTAAGTAAATGTATGGTTTATGTTCCAGTGTCTGTATGATCAAGTTGTAGATGAATTTGCATGATTACTTAGTTAATAGAGTATTGGTCATCTGGTACAAGCAGGGAATTATTTGAGGAAATCTTACAATGTTAACAGTGGGATAAACAGTCTTGTTCTAGAGGGTATTGCCTAACCATTTGTTTTCCAGGCACAATGAATAAAATATAATTACTTTTAAAATAAAAAGGTAGGCATTTGTGGAACCAGTACCATTTGTAATACTATTTTTTTTGTTAGGAGTCACGATCCCAGTCAAAATCTCCAGCTGGGAGTCCTGCTCGTGTAAAATCTGAGAGCAGGTCAGGATCTCATAGTCCATCAAGAGTTTCTAAACATTCTGAATCACGATCAAGATCAAGATCAAAATCCAGGTATTTATCTATGAGATGTTAAAAATTATGTTGAGCAGATCTTTTTTGGGGGTGGGGTGATGCATGAGTAATTTATTTGTTGGGCCTGTAAGCTTGAAATGCTTATGAAAGATGTTTAGTTGGATAGTTCCTATATGGATAAATTTTGAACACTATCCCTTGAAATAATGACAACAATTCTGGTGATGCCATAGGAATCGGCAATATGCAGCCCTTCATTCCAAATATATTCATTCCAAAGAAAATCTTTTGTCCTATGTAGGAGATGTGGAATAAAAGTTGTCATGTTTTGAGGGACTACAAACACCCCAGGTTCTCACTACTACATTTTAAAAATGGAAGGCACATGAGGTCTTTTTCCATTTAAAGATATACGAATGAGGCACAAACCATGGCTTGCACTATTAGGCTTAAAGGCCCAGTGATGGCTGTGTTCAGCCCATTCCTCATTATGACCTAGTTGTAGCACCATGAAGACTGTAACGTCTCAATGCTAAACAAATAATTTTTTGAAATTGTATCACAGTGTGGGATATATTAATGTGTCTGAGGAATAGAACATGTGGACTAGAGCAGGCAGTGTTGTATTGCAGTCCCATTACCGTTCATTGTTATGTTAACTAGCGCCAATGGGAGTTGCAGTTCAACAACATGAGATGCACACATTTTGCACTTCTGGTGTGAATCCACTACATTGTAAAGCTGTGTTCTCCTATAAAGATAATAAATGTTTATTGAATTAAGTATTTCTACTATAGAAAAATTCTATAAACGATTCCTATGGCATAGGAGAAAACAATGACTTAATTCTTTTGTACCTTTATGAAAGTTACTATTTCAGAAGTGTACATGTTGAAGTAACATGCAGAGATGTTTGTATAAAACTGAAATAAGATTTTTGATTTAAAGGTCCCGGTCAAGAAGGCATTCTCACAGGCGTTACAGTCGCTCCAGATCCCATTCACATAGGAGACGCTCGCGAAGCAGATCATATACCCCAGAGTATCGGCGTCGAAGGAGTCGTAGTCACTCTCCAATGTCTAACCGAAGAAGGCATACTGGCAGCAGAGTATGTAGTATAAAACTCTAGAATAGTCATTTGAATCCTATTTCAAATATGTAAGACAAGAGTGCCCAAACTTTTCGGCCTGTTGACCAGTCACATGGTCCCTCAGTCACATGGTCCCTCCCACCAGAAGCAGAAGTAAAATGTGCATGTGCATAAAGTGCCCACGCGTGCACATTTTACTTCTGCCTCTGCAGGTGGTGCGGCCCAGATCTGGCCTGTGGGCTGTAGTTTGGGTACCATTGATATAAGAGAAGCTGATCAATTAATGTAAGGAACATTGATTTATCTTGTGTTTAGGCACAGCATCCTTAGATTCCAAGGTTTTGTGATCAATAATGGGAAAGAAACATTGACACTTACTCTTTTCAGGGCTATGCTTCTCAGTGTTTTCCCAAATAAAGACTTAGGGACGGCATTTTTTGCAAGCTATATTTTCTATCTGATCTTTCCTTTAGGGCAGATGCTGATACCTCTTGGCTTTGGAAGTGTCTGAGAATCGTCCATATTTATATGTGTTTCTATAGATAACTTTGAATCATAGATGCATTTACAAAGATTTTATGTTAGTGACTCTAACAGGAATTTAACCTCTTTGCTAAAAAAAAAGTGCCCTTGAATTGAAGGGGGTGGGGAGAAATCAACTACAAAAAATGTGTTTCCAAACAATGATTACAAAATATGTTATCCTAGTTGCCTACCACTAAAAGGCAGTATATATTTTACAAAGTATATAAATAGAAACCTCAAAGATTTTGGTACAGGCAACTTTTTGGTTTGATCAGTGGCTGAAATCCTATGCAACTTTATGCTTTGTAAATTTGATGTCATCAGTTGCAGCAATTCTTTGTAAGTGAAAAAATTCTAATCCCAACTGTTCTCTGAAGATCCTGAAGCTCTTGTGGGATCCCTTTTATCATTGAGAAGCATCTGGAAAGACCTGGGGGGGGGGGAGTCTTTAATTTCCGAAAACCTTCACTGCTGGTAATATATTTTCATTACCAGCAGTTTTTTTGTAAGTAAAAATTCATCTGCTGTCCCTTAGACCTCAAAGGCTTCCTCGGGATGAAAAGGTTGGAGGGGAGATAAAAAATTAATTTTTCAAAAATAGCAACAGGATTTCAACGATTGTATCAAAAAATCTAATAAGATGCAGCCAGTATTGGATTAATAACTCAGTGGTACGATTAGGCAGTTTGTGGTAATTCCCATTACTGCAGATTACATCCTCCAGACCATCAGTTTTATGTAGGAAGGTTTCTGAATCCTTCTCAAGGTGATGTCTAGAATAATTGGAGGAGTAGAGAAATGCCTATATTTCCATTTTATTTCTATATTACTGAAAATAGACGATTAATTGGGATTAATTGGACTCTCTTCCACCTGGAAAAATATAAGAGAGAACAACTGATAGTATTCTAGATATTATTGATGCTTTGATTTGTTTAATATTTCAGGCTAATCCAGATCCTAATACATGTCTTGGAGTCTTTGGTCTCAGTTTGTATACAACTGAGAGGGATATTCGTGAGGTCTTCTCCCGCTATGGACCTTTGAGTGGTGTCAATGTGGTGTATGATCAACGGACTGGGCGATCAAGAGGATTTGCTTTTGTTTACTTTGAAAGAATTGATGATTCTAAAGAGGTAAAGTCTTGTCAGTTTTTTAATGAACAGATTGGGATTTTTGTTAAACTTTATGTCAACAGTACATGAGATTTCATGATTTATGATCAGTTCTTCAGACATGCACCAATTTCTTGTGGATAGTGCAGGAAAATGACCAATAAAAGTCCCAAAAGTTGACTTTGAAAGAATTGATGATTCTAAAGAGGTAAAATCTTCTGTTTTTTATGAACAGATTGGGATTTTTGTTAACCCTTATGTCAACAGTATGTAACATTTATGATTTAAGATGACTTCTTTAAACATACAGTAAAATCCCTACTTACGTAAAAAGTCTGTTTCATAGGCTTTTATGTAAATCGGGTTTTTACTGAACTCGAAGCAAACCCATAGGAAAAATGAATTTTTACATAACTCGAAGCAAACCCATAGGAAAAATCATTTTTTTTTTACTTAATTTGAAGCCTTGGAGGAGGGGAAAACACCCAGAAATGTGAGATTTCACGTGTGGTTGGTGAATGACTGATACCCTATGCAACTTTTTGAATATTACCTATTGGTTAGAAGTAGCAATTGCCTTCAATTTGTAGTGTTGCTGTACTGATGTTAAATGTTCATATAGAATTCTTGGTGGCGCTGTAAGGCGGTTCTTTTGTGGCATCCTCAGTTTTAACAAATATAACCATTTTGCTGTCACCAGTTAACCAGTTATATATGAACTCTAAACTGGTGAATTTTGACTGGTTTATTGAAACAAATCAGATTTGTAAATCAAGTTTCATCGTTACAGTTAGGATAAGGCTGATGATTGCTGAAATGCAAAGGATAGATATCTAGGCATGATTGCTCAATTATTCAGATAATGAATTTATTTTTAAAAATTTTTTACCAAAACATGCAAGTTATTTAAAATGTCTCTTTGGTATTGATTTGCAACGATAATGCTTTTTTTTTAAGTTACAAATTATAAGCTTTTGGTTCAGTTTCTGTTCTACTTAACATTTGGGAGGAATAGGAGGAGTAGAGAGGAGATAATGGTTTTTTTTTTTCTTCTGCAATTGGGCTGAACTGTGATATAAGTCAGGGATGTGGATTATCCAATTTAGGATTTTAAAATCCAAATTTTTATGAGATGAGCTTTCATCCAGACTTCGGTGAAAGACCAATAGATGAGACATAATATATTTTGACACAGTGTAAAAATGTATGTAGAATCAAGCTGCTGCTTGCTTTCACCTGTCTAGGCCAGGCATGAAACTGACAAAATGAAGCCACCTTTTGGTGAATTTATTCTGCATTTCCTTTTGTCTGACCTAGCGTTAGAAAGATTAACCAGCACATGGGAAGCTTGCTGTAAATACCAAGGAGAGACCAAGTAGATCACATAAGAAAGTTTACTGAATATTTCAAGTTCAATGCTGAACTATGATTAAGCATGATGAGATATGCTTAAGATTCAGATATGCTTTTCTTAAGTAAATGTCATCCAAACATGTTGGCTGTACTCCTTGAAGAGGATGAAATAAATAGATGACAGTTAAGTAGAACATATTTGGGACACACACAACTTGAGAAGGCTTTGCTCACTTCTGTCTTAGTGTTGTGTGAATGCAGCCACTGCCGCTAGTTATTATCAGCTGAAGTCTTCATATTTCAGTGGTTTCCCAGCCTTGGGGTCCCAGATATTCTTTGACTAAAGGCTTTGCAGAAGGCTTTACCATTGGCTGTATTGACCAAGATTTCTGGGATAACCCAAGAACATCTGGGGCCCCAGGATTGAGAACCATGTTGTATTTGAGTATATTAAGTTGTCTTTTTTGTTGGTGTATTTTTGCAAAACATTTCCCCCCAAGTGGTTTTAGAATAACTGTACAGTACGTATTAATCTAAATAGTATTGAGAACTTGTGATGATCTGTTTTCAATATTTTGTGTTTTTCGTGGAGTGTTGACCTCTGAGAAGGATAAAACTTTTTAAAATAGTCAAATGCTATGTTTCTGTAATAGCAAGGTCACTGCCCTGTTTCCCCGAATATAGGACCTCCCATAATAGGACACCCCCCTTTCCCCCCCCCTGCCTTTGAAATATAAGGCCCCATCCAAAAATAAGACCTCCTTACCTCCTGGCTGTAAGGCGGCCGGCGTGGCCCATAAGAAAGCCTGCCGCATCGGAGTCTCGGTTGCCTCCCCGCTCACAACCAAGGGAAGTTTCCCCTGGTGAGAGCGGGATCGAGACTCCGACGCGGCAGGCCTTCTTATGGGCCACGCCGGCCGCTTCACAGCTGAGGCTAGTCTTGATCGTGCTTCCCCACTCGCAACCAAGGGACGCTACGAAAAATAAGACATCCCCTGAAAATAAGACCTTGTGCTAATTTTGGAGTTTTTAAAAATATAAGACAGTGTCTTATATTCGGGGAAACACGGTAGGTGGCGATGTAGCTTACAACTAATTTGATTTAAAGGTACAGTACAGTATATTGAATAAAGGTACAGTATTTTGGATTGTTTGGGTCCAGTTTCTGTTAACTTACATGTAAGCACCAACCACATAAAACTAGATTCTCTTCTTTAGACTAACTTAAAGTCTAAGTTATTTTTATTTATGCATAAATGTAAGCTTGCTCATGCATATAAAAGATGATATTTTCTTACAAAAAGGATTCATTTACCCATTTTGCTAGAATGTTTTTGAGTACATGGGAGCATGAGGTGTAAGAGAACCTATATGTTAAGAGAGAAGCTTACTTTACACAAATATTCATAAGACAATAATACTAGTAGACATTGTCATTTATCTTTCTTCTGATCCAGGCTTTTGAATTGATCAACTGAAATGCCAATGTGATACATGTAGGTTTTGTAGAAACTAATACAGTAAAACCTCACATAAAGAGTGCCTCGCTTAGAGACTTACTTGCTTAAAGAGCAGAATTTTCTCTGAATGGTCTCCCTCACTTAACAACTAAAAACAACTCGCTTAACAACTAAATCGGAGTTAGCAGTCACCCCCTCCCACCAGAAATCACAGTCGGCCATGTACAGTGGCAGCGGCAGTGCTTTTTCCAAGCGTTTCGCTTCAAGAGCAACTCGCTTCAAGAGCAATCCCATGGAATGCATTATGCTCTTTAAGCAAGTTACCACTGTACCATTGTTTTTGTAACAAATCTAGTAAATTATGTTTGTTTCCCAAATTACTGCGAAACAATATTAAATGCAATGTAACACAATAAAAATGTGTATCAGTAGATGAGATGACAGCAACCATGAACTGCCACTTCAGATGGGACTGAAACCAAATGTTTTTATTGCATTTTATAAGCTTGTTGCTGCTTCCTTCAATAGTCATAGGCCTTAATTGGTCTAATTTGCATAATTTCGAATTTGGAAACAGTTCATTGGTGTAAAGCAGGTGTAGCCAAACTATGGCCCATAGGCCAGAACCAGCCTGCGGCACCATTTCATGTGGCCCGTTACCGCTAGCGGAAGTGGGCACATTTACAACAGCCATAAAACACGCTCGCACATGCATAAATGCGCCCACCATAAATGCACCTGTGGCTGTCGTAAACGTTTTATGACAGCATTTATAGTGGGAGGAACAACATGATTGGGCCCGCTCAACCAAGTCACCGGCCCAGGGCACGGAAAGTTTGGGAACCTCTGGTGTAAAGTATATAGAAGGAAAAAGCTCTCATGTCCCCTAATGTACACAGATGAAGCCTATTTAGAGTTATTTGCTGAGTATGCTGCATGTGGTGATAAAGTACAGAAGAAGATAGTAATTAAATGTCATATAGGTCAGACCTGCCATTTGATTAATCTGTGCTGGAATTGTTGTTGTTCAGTCGCACAGTTGATTCCGACCCTTTGCGACCCTATAGACCATTGTTCTCCAGGCGCCTCTGTCCTCCACCATCCCCCTCAGCACTCCCAGTTCTGTACCCATTGTGTCTACAATCCCATCTAGCCATCTCATCTTTGGCCTCACCCTTCTTCTTTTGCCCTCCACCTTTCCCAACATCAAGGCCTTTTCAAGCGAATCCTCCCTTCTCATTTGATGTCCAAAGTACTTTAGCTTCGTCTTTACTATTAGACCTTCCAGTGAGCAGTCAGGGTTGATTTCTTCTAAGATTGACCTATTTGTTCTCCTCGCTGTCCAGGGTACCCTCAAAACTCTCCTCCAACACCACATTTCAAAGGCATCTATTCTTCTGCGTTCAGCTTTCCTTATTGTCCAGCTCTCGCATCCGTACATTACCACTGGGAATACCATTGCTTTGACTATTCTAATTTTTGTTTGCAATGTGATATCTCTGCTTTTCACTATGTTCCCCAGGTTTCTCATGGCTTGTCTCCCAAGAATCAGTCGCCTTTTTATTTCATGGCTGCAATCCCCATCTGCAGTGATCTTTGATCCTAGGAATGTAAAATCTGTCACTGCTTCTACTTCTTCCCCATCTATTTTCCAGGAACTGATGGGGCCTGTTGCCATTATCTTGGTTTTCTTGATATTGAGTCTCAGGCCAGCTTTTGCACTCTCCTCCTTCAATCCAATCAAGAGGTTCTTTAGATCTTCCTCACTTTCTGCCATTAGGGTGGTATCGTCTGCATATCTCAGATTGTTGATGTTTCTCCCAGCAATTTTAATCCCATATTGTGATTCCTCCATCCCTGCATTGCGCATTATGTGCTCTGTGTATAGATTGAATAAACAGGGTGATAAAATGCAGCCTTGTCTTACTCCTTTTCCTATTCCAAACCACTCTGTCATTCCGTGTTCTGTCCTAACTGTTGCTTCTTGTTTCTTGTACAGATTTCTCAGGAGACATATGAAGTGCTCTGGTATTCCCATCTCTTTAATTACTTGCCACATCTTGTTGTGGTCCACACAGTCAAATGCCTTAGTGTAGTCAATAAAACAAAAGTAAACTTGTTTCTGGTATTCCTTTGTTTTCTCCATGATCCAACGTATGTTGGCAATATGGTCTCTAGTCCCCCTACCTCTTCTGAAACCGGCCTGCACCTCTGGTAGTTCTCTCTCCACATGTTGCTGAAGTCTATCCTGTATTTTGAGCATCACCTTGCTGGCGTGTGGGATGAGTGCAATTGTTCGATAATTTGAGCATTCTTTGGCATTGCCCTTTTTTGGGATTGGGACGTATACTGATCTTTTCCAATCCTGTGGCCACTGTTTTGTTTTCCAAATTTGCTGGCATATTGAATGTAGTAATTTGACACCATCATCTTTTAGAGCTTTGAAAAATTCCACTGGGATACCATCATCTCCACTAGCTTTGTTGTTTGCAGTGCTCTTTAGGGCCTTTATAACTTCGCTCTCCAGAATGTCTGGCTCAAGTTCAATTTTTTCATCATTGTGGTTATCAGGGGTGTTGAGGTCCTTTTTGTAGAGTTCCTCTGTGTACTCTTTCCATCTTTTCTTAATCTCTTCTGCATCAGCTAGCTCTTTTCCGTCTTTGTCCCTTATCATGGTCATTTTTGCTTTAAATGTTCCCTTTATTTCCCCATTTTTTCTGAAGAGATCTCTAGTCCTGCCTCTTTTGTTGTTTTCCTCCATTTCTTTGCACTGTTCTTTTAGATAGTTTTCCTTATCTCTCCTTGCTTTTCTTTGAAATTCTGTGTTCAAATGATTGTACTTTTTCCTTTCTCTTTTGACTTTTGCATTCCTTCTTTCCTCTGCTATTTTAAGAGCCTCATCAGACAACCATTTTGCTTTCTTATGCTTCTTTTCTTTTGGTATGGTTTTCTTTGCTGCTTCCTGCATGATGTCCCTTATCTCTGTCCATAATTCTTCTGGCACTCTGTCTATTGAGTCTAGGCAATTATATCTGTTCATCACCTCCACCGTGTATTCTTTAGGGATACTTTCTAGGTGATATCTGTCTGGTCTCCTTGTTTTCCCTATTTTCTTTAGTCTTAACCTGAATTTTGCGATCATTAGGTTGTGATCTGAGCCACAGTCTGCTCCGTGTCTTGTTTTTGCTGACTGTATGGAGGTTCTCCATCTTTGGCTGCAGAGTATGTAGTCAATTTGGTTTCGGTGTTGGCCATCTGGTGATGTCCATGTGTAAAGTCGCCTCTTGTGTTGCTGGAAGAGAGTGTTTGCTATGACCAGTGCGTTCTCTTGGCAGAACTCTATCAATCTTTGCCCTGCTTCATTCTGTGTTCCAAGACCAAATTTGCCTGTTATTCCCTCCACTTTTTGATTTCCTACTTTGGCATTCCAGTCTCCTAATATAATTTGGACATCATTTCTTGGTGTCTGTTCTATGAGGTGTTCTAGGTACTCATAGAACTGGTCCATTGTGGCTTCATCTGCACCAGTGGTTGGTGCGTATATTTGAATCACAGTGACATTGAAAGGTTTGCCTTGAATTCTGACTGACATCATTCTGTCATTTTTGAGGTTGTATCCCATTACTGCTTTTCTCACTCTTTTATTGACAATTATGGCTACTCCATTTCTTCTAAGGTTTTCTTGTCCACAATAGTAGATATGATGGTTTCCAGAGCTGAATTCACCCATCCCTGTCCATTTTAGCTCACTGATGCCCAAGATGTCAATGCTTATTCTTTCCATCTCATTTTTTACCACTTCCAGTTTACCTTGGTTCATTGATCTCACATTCCATGTCCCTATGCAGTATTGTTCCTTGCAACATTGCATTTCTCCCCCCCCCCTTCCTGTCCCTCCCCTTCCTCCACTCTGTGGTGCTAAGCATCCTGTATCACCTAGCCTGCTCTTTTGTTTTGGTCAATAGGGTTCTCTTGGCAAGCTTTGTGGCGTGGTTTGCCTGTTTCTACGTCATTTCCCCCCCCCATACAGTTTATCACAGTTTTAAAAAGTAGAACATTTTAAACAACATATTATCATGCATATTATTACACTTTAAACACAGTCTCTATGTCAGTTACTATATTAAGTCGGCATAAAGTCTTTAGGTGAGTTATTATATTAAGTCATCAAAATTTTTCATATCAGCTACTTATCCTTTGCATGGGGCTCTGAGTCTCGCCCCCTGGTTTTCCTCCTCTGCCGCCTTCTGTCAATTGGCGCTCAGTTGTTGCCAGGAGGCTGGAGATGGTGGCTCCCGGGCTTGGGAGGGCTCGCGGTGGGGCGAATGGCTGGCCTCCCCCCCACCCAGCTGGTCCTCCTCCTCTTCCCTGGCCCAGCTGGAGATGGTGGCTCCCGGGCTCGGAAGGGCTCGCGGTGGGGCGAATGGCTGGCCTCCCCCCGCCCGGCTGGTCTTCCTCCTCTTCCCTGGCCCGGCTGGAGATGGTGGCTCCCAGGCTCGGACGGGCTCGCGGTGGGGCGAATGGCTGGCCTCCCCCCACCCGGCTGGTCTTCCTCCTCTTCCCTGGCCCGGCTGGAGATGGTGGCTCCCGGGCTCGGGAGGGCTCGCGGTGGGGCAAATGGCTGGCCTCCCCCCGCCCGGCTGGTCTTCCTCCTCTGCTGTACTGCAGCTAAAACTGCAGTACAGTGCTGGAATAGGCCCTTGTAAATGAGATGGTGGAAAACAGAAAGCATGAAATGGATCACATTAGCTAGCCAGATGCACTCTGCAGGAGGTTTCCTTGCTGGGTGCTTCTGATAAGCCATCCTCTTGTGACTCAGAACAAATCCTAGAAGGTTGTGACATGTATGCTTTAAGGAAAAATAGCTCCCTATTCACACTTCGTGTGGGGGGGGGGAAAGCATTTTTAAAGGTAAACTCATGGATACATCAGCTTTTTTTTCTTGCTGGCTGAATGTTAACCTGAAAAGGGATCATATTTCACTAAGCCTAATGCCCCCACGTTACTGATAACTATAGACAAGTTGACTTTGCTTAATGAAAATGAACACTGACTCCTAATACAACTAAGACAGATGTGCCTTCCTTGCAGGCTATGGAACATGCAAATGGAATGGAGCTCGATGGCAGGCGGATCCGGGTGGATTATTCTATCACAAAGAGAGCACACACGCCTACTCCTGGCATCTACATGGGCAGGCCAACCCAGTAAGGAGTTCATTGACTTCATTTTGAGAACTATGTTGTCTTAAGATTCGGTTTAAAAGTTTTAAAATTGTTAATAATTCACTATTTCTGTGGATATCAATTTAATGACTATATTATTTTAGAATATTTCTTCTGCTGATCAGCAGTCTTTAAATCAGACTGCATGGCCTATATGGGATGGTCTGAGAGTATCTTTTGAATAATTGATAAAGTTATGTCAGCTTTGAAACCTTGAGGCAAAATCTTGAAAATCTTATCTTCTCCCACTCAAAGTAGCGGAGGAGGTGGTGGTGGTGGAGGAGGAGGAGGAGGAGGAGGTGGTGGTGGAGGTGCTGGCCGTCGCCGTGATTCCTATTATGACAGAGGATACGACAGAGGATATGACAGATATGAAGAATATGATTACCGTTACAGGTACACCTTCTGTTTTAAATGGGAACATTGGGGAATCTACTATGAATATTGCCTGTCATGATTAATTCTTTATATACTTCGGGATTTTCGCCTGTTTACTATGGCTGTATCAAACAATGCTCTCATTTGTATAAATATTTGTCTATAGCATTCATAGCCCAGTATTCAATTTTTATTACATTTTCAAAGAAGATACTAGTAAAATAGCATTTCAAAATCATTATAAAAGCAACCAAGAGAAATGGCCAAGTGAAACTAAAAACAAGATACAGTAAAACCTTGGGTAACAACTGCATCGGATAACGACCTGATATTTTTTGGGGGGAAATTGCATCGCATCACGTTAAAAATCCTATGGGATGCATTGGATAACGTTCGCTAAAGCCTGTGCTGGTTACAATGCATCTCTATGGTCTTTTGACGTTATCCGATGTATCCCATAGGATGTTAATGTTATCTGATGCATGCATCAGATAACACTAAGACTTGTGGAACCAAGTTTTAGCGTTATCCGAGGTATTACTGTGCAGCATAAAAATACAATTGCATATTAATGAATCATTTAAAATGATCAATAGAAACACTTATCTGAGTTTAATAAACACTGTAATATAGGTAATCATATAGGTATATCTTTACATCTATGTCATGTATATCTATATAAGATATGAAAATCAAAGCACACGTAATGAACCAGGAATGAGAAAAATGTAGTCTTGGAATCAAGTTAGTTTATACTGTGCTTTATTGACAAATTGTGTTTATGTAATTTCACAGCTTGGTGTATGGACAGAACTACTGGCTTAGGCAGTCTTTTTAAACATGTTTTTAATTTTATTAAATAAAAAGGAAATGGCAAAAGATTAGTTTATATGATAGATGAATTGGCTTATATATTTGGTGTTAAAAGCTAGGACCAGAATCAGAAGTGCTTATAAATACTATAAAAATAACATCGCCCCTGAGCACAGGACTCCAAAGTCCTCTTTCTTTAACTTTTGTCATGGCTAGAAGTCCTGTTTTTCCAGGAGTATTTCAAATGATGAGGTAGCAGTTATGCTTAAAGAGATGTGAAGAAGAGAGTTCACTTTATTCAGCTGTCAACCATTTGTGTTTTGTTGAAGCAGTATTTCTGCACTAGCTTGCAGCTTAGGCCTCTACAAAATTCTGTCTAAAACAAGTGTGCTTGGACTGAGAGTAGGTAGAATGATCAGCTACTCTTAACACATCACAGGCAGTTTTTCTGCATTATATTCTATAAGTTGTTCATTCATTATACATAAATATATGTTTTGCTTTTCGCTTCATGATCACCCAAGGTGACAAACAGTATTTAAAAATGGAAGTGGGGGTTTTCTGTGAAAAGAAAAGCCTTTGCTTGCTTGAGGAAGGACAAGAAAGAGGGAGCCAGGCTGACCTTCTATGGGAGGGAATTACACTTTTCTATATTTTAAATGCTGCATGGCACACATGTTCTGTATAGACTATTTAGAACCGTGATGGCGAACTTTGGCACTCCAGATGTTCTTGGACTTCAATTCCCAGAAGCCCAAGACACACACACACACCATGAATTTGCACAAATGGGTTTACTGCGACTCATCCGGCCCACGCCGCCCTCATCACTCCTGGAAGTAGAAGTAAAACGTGCCCAGACAGGCGCGTTTTACTTCCGCTTCCAGGAGCGATGAGGGCGGCGTGGGCCGGATGAGTCGCAGTAAACCCATTTGTGCGGATTCATGGGTGCTTGGGCTTATGGGAATTGAAGTCCAAGAAGTGCCAAGGTTCGCCATCATGGATTTAGAAAATATATAAACACAGTTATAAGCCACTGTCAACAATAACACTTTATTTATTTATTCTTTTAGTAGGAGGCGATCACCTTCACCTTACTATAGTCGTTACAGATCACGGTCAAGATCTCGTTCCTATAGCCCAAGTAAGTGCAAGTAAATTTCTTCTAGTGCAGCAGAAGGGAAATGCAGATACAGTAGAATGCATTGGTATTGGTAGGAGAGAGGCAGTATGGACTAATATACAGTGGACCCTCATGCAACAATCGCCCCGTATAGCAACGAAATCACATAACAATTAGGTTTTTTTGGGGGAAATTGTGTCTTGCATAACAATTTTCCCTATGGAAAAAATCATACAACAATTTTTCAATGGGAAAAACCACTTAGCAAAAAAAATCGTTGTACGATGCATCCCATAGGGAAAATCACTATACGATGCATGTATCTTACAGCAATTGTTTCATACAACAACTAGCCCCGTGGAACGGATTAAAATCTTTGTATGAGGTGCCACTGTATATAGAAATGAACTAAGATATATATATACTGTAGAAGTATGAACCAGTGGCTTCAATGTTCTCTTTTCTTTCTTTTTAGGACGCTACTAAAGAAGAGTTACAGTTGCAAATACTGTTTTTAAACAGCAAGATCTGTCTTCACCTTTTCCTATAGACTCATGCAGATAATCCTAAACTGTAGTAAAATATATTTGGTTTGTTTCAAATATATGTGGGTTGTTTTTTTCAGTTGAAGTATGAATTTTACATCTCTTATTGTAATACTCCGGGTGTAATTGTTGTAGTTTTGTGTACTTAAATATCTTTAAGCAAAATCTAATCAGAAATCCAAAAGTGGTACACATTTTGTAAGTCATTTTCTTTTATTTTTAAGCAAGCAACTATTTTTTGGTTTGAACTTAATTTGAGACGTGAAGAAGGTTCGCATGTCACATTTTAGTAGGAAAATTAGTTTTAATAACGTGTTCTTATGCCTGTTACTTGGGGGAGGGGATGTCCTGTATATTTGGTTATAGCACTGCTAATTCCGTATAGACCCTTAAGCCAGACTTTTTCATTCATTATTTTTAATATATTTAACAATATTGGAAATGATTATTTGAGGAAAGACCAGAATCCTGCACACTATAAATTCAGTATTGGTATGCATTGGATACTGTAGTCTTAGTATTAATGTGGGTGATGTTTTAAATTTGGTTAAAATATTAAGATGACTTCTGATGATTATTCTTATGTTTCTTGCCCCAAAATTAGGACAGGTCTAAGCTATTAAATACATAACATATTTTCTACTTGTGGCATTTACATATGCTATTGAAATTGTGGTGAAGCAGGTTATATTTGGCAGTATGAATTGAAAATTATTCTCAAATAAATTTAAATTCTACCCATATAGCTTGCCAATATTTAATACACATAATTAGATGCATGATATATATTTAAAGACTTAACAGTAAATTGAGTTGTTAAATATACTGGAGTGAACCCATTGAATCAGTGGGAATTTTCTGAAGGTTAAGACGATCTCATATTTTTCTCTTCTGATTTCCAGCAGCAGATTCAGATCTTTCTGGCATCAGTTGCCTGCAGTATATTCCCCTTGAGCTTCTTTATGTTGTCTTTAGAACATATCATTACACCTTTGGTAATGTCACAGAGAGTTCAAGGGGAGAACCAATTAAAATAAGAACTGATAAGCAGAATGGTTGCTGTAGATCTTCAAAACATTCTCTGTGTATGTAATGTGTTCTTTAGATTATTTCAACAAGCAGTCTTAAATTGATGGCTGTATGAGATCCCTCACAAATCTGTTTCTCAAAGGTATTAATTTTAGGACCCACAAAGGTGTTCTGTGGTGTAGGGTATTTTTGTCTGGTTGGTGTTCCTTTGCTTTCCAAAATAACAGTCTGTTCATATGAATTTCAACTCTACCCTGCATAGGAGAATCAGCCAGAGAGGAAGAGTGTTGAGCTCCCCCTGGTGGAGGAAAAACCACCCCCTAGGCATTGCCTTTAGCATCACTGCTGCCCCTCACAGGGAACAATAGCAGAGGGCAGCCCCTAGAGGGCAGCCTTACTGTGAAAATTCTATTTTAACTCTCTTTTGCCATTCAGTGGTATAGAAATAAAAACTATCTATTCTCTGCTGCGACAGCATTTTAAAATATGGCGATTTTTCATGGAACTTTTTTACACTTACATCAGTTAATTGTCTACTGTCTTAGCCTTCTGTGCCTCAATTACAGTTTTTAAAACTGTTTAAGGCAGGACCACAGAAATATCCTCTTTATGTTGTATGCAAATATATTTTAAGCCCTCTCTCTCCTGGGAAAGAGGGTGTTAAAGAGACAATGAGCCAATCAGCTTCAAGTATATTTGCATACAACATAAAGAAGATATTTGGGTGGTCCTGCCTTAAACACAGATTTAAAAAAAATGAAATTGAGGCACACAATGCTAAGACAGTAGACAATTAACTGATATAAGTGTAAAAAAAACAGTTCCATGAAAAATCACCATGCAGTGATATCTCATACAACGTCCAAACTTGGTTCCACAAGTTTGGACTTTATACGGATTTGGACTTTGTATGAGGCATGCAAAATCCTAGCCGCGATGCCTCATACAACGTCCAAATCCTTGCCGCGATGCCTCATATAACGCCGTTTCCATAGAGATGCATTGTACTGTAACAGCACAGACTTCAGGGCAAAGTCAAGGAAACAGACAGGAAACTGACAGAACTTTAAGAAATCATTGTCTAAAGGCTAAATACATTAGAGAAACATGTCAAACAACCCTGATTTTAGGGGACAAACCATACAACAAGTTTAACTTTTGAAAACTTTATGAAGCGCAGGTTTAAAAGTTAACATGTCCCATCATGCAGCACAGTGTTAATCTGCAACCATGCGGACGATCATCCATTTTGTACAAGCTACTGTAAACAATTATTGGATGGAAGCAAGGACAAAATGGATGCCAACATGTCCCATCATGCAGCACAGTGTTAATCATCCAAACAGCAGCAAACACCAAACAATTGCCCACCCCACCAAACAGTGCACCCCCAAAAAAGACCAATATAAGAAAAATTATGGAGCATGCAATCTGTTTTTAACAACCACAGCAGCAAACGCCAAACAATTGCCCACCCCACCAAAAAATTGCCCTCCCTCATCCACCTCCCCACCCCAAGCCAATCAGAAACAGAAAACCTCATTTACCTACCTTTCCACTGTGCCAAAAAATGGTCCAAGAACCTGAAGAATGCTGCAAAAATCCCAGGAATGCTTCGAAAAATTCTGACGGAAAAATTCAAAAAAATCCAAAATTGCGCTCAAAACCACTCCTAAACACTCTTCACCTCATGCAAAACCCACAAGAGCAATGCATGCATGCATCCTGCCTTTTATACTGCCCAGGCACAATGCAACCTGGGAAAAATCCCAATGCCTCATACAAAGCCGCAGCGACTTTGTATGAGGCAACTTTTTTCAAGGAATTAGGTGATGTATGAATTCGATGTTGTATGAAGCAGACTTTGTATGAGGTATTACTGTATTCTAAAATGCTGTCGCAGCAGAGAACAGGGAGAAATTTAAAATAGAATTATTACAGTAAGGCTGCCCTCTAAGGGTTGGCCCATTGCCTTGATACTGAGCTGAAATACTCTTTCAGGTGGTAAGTTGCATTTTTATCCCACTTTTCCATCATTGAAGTCCCATGTGGTAGAGGAAGGGCAAAATGGCCATCTGGCTCCTGAAGCTGTCTGAGGGAGCATGACCTGGCCCCTGGCCTTAAAAGGTTGAGAACTCATGGTGTAGATGCTTCTCTCCACTATCCTTAAAGCAACCCTGTGAAGTTTATTAGACTGAGAGTATGTGAGCAACACACAGTCACGTGCATATCTATAGATGACTTAATACACAAAGGTACCAGCATATCCTGAGTTACACAAAGACACTCTTTAGAAATGTATTACCACACAAATACTGTATGTTTTTACAATAATTTGGAAAGGAGTTGCAAAGAATTTGTCTAATTCAACTGGCCCTGTGTTTGTTTAATTTTTAATAAAATGTAATCTAAAATAATCTATATAAGGATTCACAACAGAACAAAGATCAGCCATAAGCTTGACAATAAAGTGCTGTGGCTCAAGTGGTTAAGATGGTGAACTTAAAAGACTGGAAGGTCAGAGTTTGATTCCCAGGTACTGCAGGACGGAGTGAGCTCCCGTCTCCCAGCTCCTGCGAACCTAGCAGTTCGAAAGCAAGAAATTGCAAGTAGATAAATAGGTACCACTCAGGTGGGAAGGTAAGCAGCATTCCATGCACTCCAGTGTCTAGGCATGCCTGCCACATGTCCATGGAAACGTCTGCAAATGCAAACTGCTGGCTCTTTGGCTATAAACAGATGAGCACTGAACCCTAGAGTCGGATCCGACTGGCTTTTGAGCAAGAGCGACCTCTACTAAGCTATGTTACCTTGTGTTTCTGTCATGTGAATGTGGAGACAATACAGTTTCTAAATTTTAGGTGTTTCTTCTTGCATCTAAAGCAGTGTTTTCCATTCTTTGGTTTTTGGTCTTCAGTTCCCAGAAGCCTAAGTCACTAATGGGCTGTTTGCACAGTCTTGGATTTTCCGGATCTAAAAATTGTTACATTCAAGGCAGTTTCTTTTAGGAACACTGGAAATTATGTTTGCTTTTATGTTATCGCTAGTGTAAACAAATGTAGATAAATTAGTCATCCTTAGACTAAATTCATTTAAATCAATGGGAGAAGTGGGCTGTGACCCTGGATCCAGCCTGGGGCTGTTTCCCCTCTTTCAGTAGATTACAGAAAGCAGCTGTTTTTCTCATGGGCAAAGGAATTGTACCAAGAACAGCTGTTATCCATTGTTCACATGATTCACACTAGTTTCTCTCATTCTTGGATTTCCCAGCTAATCAATGAAATCAGTCAAGAAATTACAGTTGTTTTCTGACTACAGTAGTAGTAAATTCTACAATGCTCCGGAGGAGATGACAGTATACAAATTAATGTTTTATGAAAGGTGAAAGATGTCACCCTGACCCAGAAATCCTTAATTTACAATCTGCTCTCTACTGGATCAGTCTGAGGCGAGATGTTTGGATCAAAGTACTTTTCACTCAGTAACCTGATCTGAAATACTTTGTGCTCATGTATGATTACATGGCTTATTTTAAGACCCTTAAGACTTGAGATTTAAAGTTAAATCTTCCAAAGTAAAGGGGAGGGGTAGGTTAAATCAGTTATGCATTACTTAAGAATAATGCAATGATTTAAGAACATGTTTTCTGGCAGCACTTCAATTTCAATATAGCTAGGTCCAGGAGGTAAGTGTAAATGTTCACACTGGCTGAAATTGCATTCAATCAATGGAACTTAGAGAAGGGTTGGCTCACCAGATCCCCATTTTCTAATCTAGTTGCAGCTATATTTTAGAAGGAAAAGCACTCATGGCTCCTCTGTCCAATTGCTGTTAGAGAAGCTGGAAATATTTGTTTATACCAAATACTTCAGATGTTTACAATATACATGGAGGAGTTGGATTGTGTCAATCACTGCTCCCTCTGCATATTTAGTATGATTACTGGTACCTTTACCATATATAGCTTGTCCTCTATATTAGCAGGGGCTATTCTATTACTTTCTGAAGATACCTGAAACCACATAAAACGGCGAACCTTGCAAATTGTAGCACATGTAGCTGAGTCATTCAAGTGGAGGGAGGATGCTGCAAATGTCTCCATTGATCTTTCAGGTCTACTTAGGAAATTAATCCTCTAGAAACAAAGTGGTCTTAATATTTTTGTAGATCGTGGCCAACTCTAGTAATGACTCCCCACTTTTGAGGTTCTGCGCCTACGCGGAGCCGTTACCGGATTCAAAGCTGATTGGATAAAAGTTTGGGTGTTAGGGTCACCCACCACACCGCCCACTCTTTCCTCAGTACTCTTCTTTCCGCCTTAGCAGCAGGAGACCGTTGAGAGCTCTTCAATTTTTTCTCATCAATTCTTCGGAAAAGACACAGCTGACCTTCGTCTTCTGACTTGGAAAACGGTTTTTCTGGTAGCCATCACATCTGCCAGAAGAGCGAGCTGACAGCACTCCGTGCGGACGCACCATTCATAAAATTCTTCACTGACAGGGTGGTTCTCCATCCAGAACATCACCTTCCTACCTAAGGTTGTCTCTGAGCTCCATTTGGGACAATCTGTTTCCCTGCCAACTTTCTTCCCAAACTCAACCTCGGACCAAGAAAGAGCATGGCACACGCTTCATGTGAAAAGGACTTTATTGTTTTACATCAGCAGGACAAGGGAATTCAGGAAGACTCAACGCCTTTTTGTGGCATATGGAGGAAAGTCCAAAGGAGAACCCATCACACCACAGAGGTTCTCCAAATGGGTCTCATCTGTCATCCATCTCGCCTATGAGATTGCTTCCCTGCCTCTTCCTCACATCAGAGCTGTTGCCACCTCCACTGCCTTTCTGGAGGGCACATCACTCGATATTTGCAAGGTTGCCACTTGGTCCAGACTTTCTACCTTTGTCAAACATTACCGGATGGACACCAGAGCCTCTGTGGACGCCAGACTTGGTCGTGTCATCCTTGCCAGAGGGCTCCAGGCTCCACGCCTGTGAGGGTCCATCCTGCCTGCCTGCCTGATGTGCCAGTGTGTAAGACTGGATTCATCTCATCCGGCTGCCCACCTACCATGTAAGTGTGAATTTGCTAATCTCCCAAAAGTGGGGATTCATAGACTACATGAAGGAGAAAGTTAAGTTGTACTTACCAGTAATAACTTTCGTTCTTCGAGTATGTATTCTGTGAATTCACACTTTCCCACCCTTCCTCCCCACTTGAGCTGCACGGATGAGATTTTTATTTTATCCCGTGCTTGGCTTAAGTATTAATTGAGGAAAGAGCGCGGAATGGCGCCAAAGGGTGGGTGGTATGGTGGGCGGCCCCAACACCCAAACTTTTATCCAATCAGCTTTGAAGCTCCAGTAATGGCTCCGCGTAGGCGCAGAACCCCAAAAGTGAATTCACAGTCTACATACTTGAAGAATGAAAGTTATTACTGGTAAGTACAACATAACAATTTTAGTAATACTCAACTTTTGTTTAATGAATCTCATGAATGTAAATAGAGGTAACAATAAACAAGTACAACAGAGTTTTTAAGCCAAGTTAAATTTATGAGTTTGTTTTCACCTGTGTTCTATAGATCTTCACATTGCTTTACCAGCTGAAAGTTTTACCAAATAAATTGCAAACTTAATATTCCTCTTTGCCTTGGGTAGTGTGCTGATGTAAAATGCAGACTTAAACATGACAGTATAAGTCAGAATGAAAGGATAGGTAAAATATTTGAAGGTAAGAAGAACTGCAGAGGCCTGAAGGAACAGGTGAAGTCTAGTGGTAGCTTACTTAAAGCAATTGTGAATGCGATCAAAGGCTACATGAGCTGAATGTAGAAATATTTGCTTGTTCAGCTGACAGTGTTGCTTGTAGGTTCTGGGAATTTCTCAGTGTTGGTTTATTCAGAACAACACTCAGGAACTCAGCTTTACTGGAAATGTGTGATTCAAAACTCAAAGTACTGTACATTTGTCTTTCATGCGTTTCACTGCTATCCAGAGCAGACCAATAAAATGACCATGTGTGGTCCATGTGAAACTGGCTGAAATCCTGCTGCTTAGTGTAGTACAGGGGTTCTCAACTTTTTCAAGCAGAAGGCCGGGTCACGCTCCCTCAGACAGCTTCGGGAGCTGGACGGCCATTTTGCCCTGCCTGCCACACGTGGCACTTCTAGATGTGGTGGAGGCCCACATTTTATGTGAGCCGCCTCCGCCACATCCAGAAGTGCCATGTGTGGCCCATTTTATGTGGGCCACATCCGGCTCCCAGGCTATAGGTTGAGAACTGGTGTAGTAAGTCACACTATTATAGGCCTGTTGAATCAGTGGCGATTTGGTGAGCCAACTAAGTTCCATTGATCCAAATGAATCTACTCTAATTGTGACTTGTTTTAGTAAAAGTTGTAATTAGGGATAGGCTCATTCGAATCAATGGAAGTTACATAGGAATTGATTCGCCAGATTCCCATTGATTCAGTGAACCTACTCTAGTGTGACTCAGTACATTAAGCAATAGGATTGCAGTCAGTTTTATGGCTGGTCAGTGTAATAGTTGCAAGAATGTTTTGCCTCTTCAAGTCTTTCCACTGGTAAAGCCATGTGTGTTGGTTTTGAAAGCAAGGTAACTATGGAGATGCAGGTCTATTAAACTACTTCAGATGCTGATTTGACAAAAATAGTTGCATTGGTTTGTTGCCATAGGCTACCCACTGAGGTCTGTGCAGAAGAGAGATTTAAAGCATGGATTTACTGGTTCATAATGGTTCATGATACTTCAGTCTCCAGGCCGGTCACATGGTTCAGCTGGCCAATTGTGTGGTTCCTCCCACCAGAAGTGGAAGTAAAATGTGCCTTGCAATCTGTTTTGCACCAGAATGAGATAGATTTAAACTGCGATTTTCTCGTCTTAAACCAGGGGTGCCCAAACTATGGCCTGTGGGCCAGATCTGGCCCCTGACACCAATTCATCTGGCCCACACCACCCTCATTACTCCCAGAAGTGGAAGTAAAGCGTGCCCATATGGGTGTGTTTTAATTCAATTTCTGGGAGCAATGAGGGCGACATGGGCCAGATGAATTGGTGTCAGGCCGGATCTGGCCTGGGGGGCATAGTTTGGGCACCCTTGGTATAGAGACTCAAAGCTTCATAGCCTACAAAGACTTAAGCTACACTAAATGTGTAAGTCTGCACAGGTCAAAAGCTCCGATTGTCACCATATGCTTTTGCCTTTTTAATCTGTTTTGTGTTAGTGGATCCTGTAGTTGGGTAAATCGGCATACCTGCCCATGTGCAGCAAAACAGTGCTATTATCTTTGCGTATCTGAAAGATAAGATGTACAGCATTAGAAGACAATCTTTTTTGTAGGCTTACAACTTGAAATATGGCACCACATTTAACCAGTACAAAGGTTAATTTGCAATTTTAAGTCTACCATTTAATGTTGATGTCAAGCATCAAATAATTTTTAAAGATTACTTTTCATTTTTAGTTCCTATTCTGTAATTCTGGAAGACATCTAATAACAAACATGTATGCGTTTCCCATTCATCAATATATTTGTTGCAGCTTAGTTACCTCTTATCACTGAAACCAGGGGTTCTCAACTTACAACCCAGGGGTCGGATGCGGTCCACAACACCAGACCATGTGGCCCACCACCACCTCTGCCACACCCAGAAGTGCCATATGTGGCAGGCAGGGCAAAATGGCCGTATGGCCCCCGAAGCTGTCTGAGGGAGCGTAGCCCAGCCCTTGGCTTGAAAAGGTTGAGAACCCCTGGCTTGAATGCACATGCACAAGTTACAATGTCGCCACATATGTATTTGTTAAATCTGATTAAAAATTGGATAAAGAGAACAGTTTTTGAATAATATATTACTGTTACAGTAAGAGACCACTGCTCAAGTTGGAACAAACTATCCATGGGCCCCTCATCCAGGAAGATAGAGCAAGATATTTGATTTGATTAGATTATGCTAGTGTTTACTCAAGAATAGTTTGTAATGTACAAGATGGTAACTATCTTTGTTTTGCTCCCCCTCCCCTTTTTTAACCAACTAGAACAAGTGACAACTGCAATGTTATGATCAATGTGTTCAAAATACATCTGATGTGAGTAGCTTCTCTGGGTGAATTGAATTCCTGGGTGAAATCCCAGGTGGAGAATCATTAAATTGTAGAGCTGGAAGAAACTCCAGGGAACATCGATTCTAGAAGAATCCCTTTCCATAGTTGGGAAATATTCCTGACTGATATGACCATCCAATTTTGATTTGAAAATCTTAAAGGAAGAAAAGTCCACAACTTTCCTTTGTAATCCATTTCACTGCTGAACAGTACTAATATTAGGAAGCCTGTCTAAAATTTCCTCCCAATTTTTAAAAAATCTTTTGATTTCTGGGGGAGAAGCAGAAAGCAAATTTGCTCCAGGCATGGATATCATGGCTCATTGAAGAGCATCTAGCGTGCAGAAGACTGCCAAGGTGAAAAAACCATTGTGCTTTTGACCCAAAAACTAGTTCTCTACTAGCATATTTATTTTTTATTTTATTTATATTGCCGCCCAACTCAGAAGACTATTGGCAGCACACAAACAAAATCGATCACAGTTTTACAATTATAAAACCTCTATAAAAAAACATTAAAAGCTCATACCAAAAAATTAGCCCAACCCATACTAATTAAAAGGGAGAGAATGTTCCTCCTAAATTAGCCAGCAGGCAAGGGTCGCCACGTCATTGGTGCCCCATACCTGCTGTGCCAGCCAGGTTTTCAGGCCCTTCCTAAAAGACAGCAACTCCGTCTGGAGATGCAACTCAATTGGCAGGAGGTTCCATAGGGCTGGAGCAGACACTGAGAATGCCCTCTTTCTAGTGCTAGAGAGACACACCTCTAGCAGATGGAACAATTAGAGAGCTCCAGTCTGCTTTGGTGGGACAGACAGATGTACTCAAGAGTGATGCGGTCTCTTATATCTTGGCACGCTACCATGTAGGGCTTTAAAGGTAATAACCAGCACCTTGAGTTGCACCCAGAGGCACACCAGCAGCCAGTGCAGCTCCCGAAGCAGTGGTAAGGCATGGGCATACCACCCGCACCTCATCACCACCCAAGCAGCTGCATTCTGGACCAGTTGCAGCCTCCAAATGGTCATCAAGGGCATCCCCATGTAGAGTGCATTGCAACAGTCAAGTCTGGAGGTGACCAGAGCTTGTGTGATCATGAGCAAGGAGTCCCAATCTAGGAGCGGATGTAATTGGCATATGACACGAAGTGCAAAAGCCCTCCTGGCCACGACTGCCACCTGCTCTTCGAGCAGAAGTTGTGAGTTCAGGAGGACCCCCAGATTACGCACCGGATCTGTTGGGGACAAAATAGCCCCATCCAGGACCAAAGATGGTATCTACTGAGATAACGCAGGGCCCCTAACCCATAACCACTCAGTCTTATTCAGTTGTAGCCCGTTGTCCCCCATCCAGACCCCAACAGCCTCCAGACACCTGGACAGGACTCTGACTGTGTCGCTGGGATCACCACGGGCTGAGATGTAGTTGAGTATCATCAGCGTACTGATGATACCTCACCCCATGCATGGGATAGGATGATCTGTTGATCATTTATCTGTTGAAGTAGATGAAATTAATGAACATGCACCAATACCTTGACCTAGTGTAACATTACTTTTGCACACCACATTCTCAGTTGGGAAGAAGAGCAGTGAATGCTGCTATATCAAATCACAGGGATGAGAACATAGGAGTTCTTCCTCTTAGCAGCTTATAGTCTGCATGGGGCAGGGCTAGTTGTGATACTGCAGGTTGACTGGATACTTGGTGAGTTAGGACTTTGATTCCTCACTATGACTCCTGGGAGAAAAGTCAGCCAGCGTGCTAGTTGCACAATCCCAGAGAGCCCTCAGAAAAAAGAATGGCAAGCTACTACTGAATTCTACCTAGAAAACCCTGAAAAGGTCATCATCAGTTAGATGTTCACTTACAGCAGGTATTCGCAACCTGCGGCCCACCGCCTCCACCACACCGGGAAGTACCATGTGGTGGAGGAAGGGCAAAATGGCTGTCTGCCCCCCGAAGCTGTCTGAGGGAGCGTGACCCGGCCCCGGCTTTAAAAAGTTGAGAACTCCTAACTTACAGAATACGACTCTTCTTGCTTATGATAATTGAAATGTGGATATCCTTAACACCATACCAGCTTGTGCTTCTGTTTTCTTACTGTCATGGACAATTGAGCCCCGGCTCTATTGTGGACGTTGAGCCTTTGGCTCTGTCCATACCTGTCAACCGTGGCTCCGGCCAATCCGGGACCTGCGCAGAACGGTTCTGCGCAGAACGGTTCTGCGCAGGCCCCCTTCTACGCATGTGTAGAAGGTGACCTGCGCAGAAGGGCTGCGTAGTACCTCCTTTCCCCTGCTGCCAAATTCTGGGGTTTCGGCAGTGCGGGGCGGGAAATGGCGCAAATCGGCGTCGAAAACCGTGAAATCCCGGCCAATCCGGGAAGGTTGACAGGTATGGCTCTGTCATGGATGTTGAGCCTGGCTTCGTCATGGATGGCGAGCCCTGCTGTGTTTTTTCTCTTGGTGCTGTGTATGACGGATATGATGCTTTGAAATGTGTACATTTGTAATTTGTATACTTTGTATCTTATTGTTATGTAACCTTGTTATATTCTGTATTTATTGCTTTACTTCATTGCATCCTGCTTAGTTATATTGTATCTTTATTTGAAATGTAATAAGCCGCCCTGAGTCGGCCTGTGCCGAGTAGGGCGGGATATAAATTTTAAAAAATATATTATTATTTTTATTATTACTCTGAGAGTGCAAGCATCATTTTGCCTGGGTTTACACAACACACCGAAGAACAACGGTTTGCTATTTAGCAGAAGCAAGTCTTCTAAGAACCAGCCACCAGGGCTTGCTATTCTCCTTTGAAATCAGTTCTTCATCCTGCATAGTATCCATTTACTGTGATACCAGACCTCTGGTTGTTCAGGAAAAAGGACACTGGTTTGCAATGTTCATTCACTTTTGTGGATGTGTGATTGATGGCAATCACTTTGTCTCTCCTTCCCTTTCCACTGTTCTTTTATACCATTTCTCCCATCTAGAGTCCTTGGGAGAGTGATTCTGCAGTGCCATGAATGAGCTAATACTGTGAGTCATTTTTTTTCTCTTTAAAGTCCACATAAATGTCACACGTAGTACTGTATCTTATCATTCCATAGTTCTCCAGCTGTCTTTATTTTGTTGCACCTTGATATCTTTTTTTACTTGTTACTTCAAATATGTATTACTTGAAGCAAAATGTTGGTCTTTTCATAGAGAGTGCCTTTATTTAACAGGCTGTTAACAGAACATGACATTTTCCTACCACCAACTCTAAAATGATGGCACAGTAGAAAGGGGTCACAGTAATGTTTTCTAAATTTCCAGCCTTCGGCTTCCCACACCAAATATTAAGATATAAATTCACACTTCTTATTTAGTGCCGGATCCTATTCTGAATGTTGGCGATCATTATGGCAATCAGCCATGAAGATTGTACTGAGAATTTAATGCAGTGACCTTTCATTTGCCTTCTGCATCACGGCGTGGCACCCATACCACCGATCCAGTTCTGTGAGTGAATCCATCAAGATGGATTCAAGTGGCATTCAATCCACTAGGAGACCCTCACCCTTCCCTGTGGACTTTGCCACCCAAGGCCATTAAGTCTTCAGGGTTGTCAGGTTAGTTAACTACCACCAGACAATTGTTGAGATACTACAATATGGTCTTACTCTATTACCATAGCAGGATAACCTGACCAGACTGGCATAAATGTTCACTACTTATGGTAATAAAAGAGATTGGAACTGTGCAAATAAGTACTTTGGACTATGTCTCCTAGAATTCCATAATCAATAGAGGCCTGGCCCTGGGACATTCTGGGAGTTTTTATCCAGAAGCAAACCCACATACCTCTGAAAAGATTATTCCAAAATCTGTATCATGAGATGCACTCTCATTGATACTGAAACACAGAAGCACTATGTCTTCCTTACAGGAATGAGAAATTGCCATTTTAATAGGTGCAGACAACTAACTAGCTTCATAACTAGCCAGTCTACTCCAGCATGCTGTTGGAATCAGGACCAAAATCATCTGATTCGGTCAAGCACTGTAGAGTCTTAAAATGTTGACCAGATTTTCACACCATGCCTATGGCAAAGAGAATGAACCAGGGGCAAAATAGTACTATTCAGATGAACAATGCCTACAATAGACATCCAACCATAATCTAGGCTAGGGTGATTAAAATCACCGGCAGTTCTTTCCAAAGGAAAAATAACACCTTGATACATAGACCATTGAGAAGCTTGACTTCAGATGTTTTGACGTGTCAGTCAGCTGGTCTGCTATGCAGAAGCTGTTTATTATTTCCCTGCTTTGTTTTGAACTTAGAAATAGAATACATGTTCAGGTGCCACGTGCCCTGCCACAAGTGACATCATATCTCACAGAGCATTTGTGTTATAAAAGACAATGAACAATATTGCACATGAAAAGAAAGTAGTCTAGGCAACGTATAGCAGTAGCTAAGCCACTAAACTGTTTTCCGATCCCACATTAAATCAGAAAAATCTCCAGTATTTAAATACAATAACACAGTGGATGTCACTAGGTGAGGGATCTGAGAATTGTAAGCTAGAAACATCAGAAAAGTCACAAGTGATCACCCTGCCCTACTGTTTATTTTATTTAATGAAATGTTAGTGTTCTGTATCATGCTTTCAGGATTCATGCGACCAAAAGCACCATTGTATTTTTATTATTGCATTTCTGAAGCTATGGAATCATTCAGAAGGAAGAATGGTTTGGTTCCTAATGCTTTCTTTGGTGTTGTGGCTTTCATCTTTTGTGAACTGTCATGCATGAGCTTTTCAGTGAGCATAAACAAAACTGCTTTGAAATAAATGCACATTCTCCACCTATTGCTCAGCCGTTGTAAGGTTTCACCTAGCTAGCATATGTTCTGAACTGCATGATTCTTTGAGATGATAGAGGAAAATAAATATAATTGCTAGACCCATCTTTTGAATGAAGAAAAAGGAAGCCAAGAGCGACAGATGTAAGTAAGGATGATGAAGAACATTAAAGTAGTGGTGTTACAGAAGCCCCTTAGCCACAGATGACAGCAACAGTGAGTGTGTTATTGCAAGGATTTCTAACATATATATATATATATATATTTCTCCAGTTGCCTTTAATAAAACCCATAAATTTTAAGGGCTAGTCCAGAGATGGGCAGTCTAAGCCCTCCAGCTGTTCTTGGACTTCAATTCCCAGAAGCCCAAGTCAACACCAGCTGGTCAGGGTTTCTGGGAATTGAAGTTCAAGAACAGCTGGAGGGCCAAGACTGTCTGTCACTGGGCTAGTCTATATGAGAGCTGGGGAATTTGTGATTCCTCAGTGCTGCTGTGGTTTCCAGTTCCTGTCAGATGCACTCAATCTAGTCACAAGGCATAGCACCTCAACCCCTGGAAGGCTATGGATTCCCCATCCTTGCTTTCAATCTACTCACAAAAAGGACCTCTGAATGAGGAGGGAAAGCATAAGCTGTCATTTCCTGGACGATTGTTATGTGCAGTGGTAACATGTCTTTTTTCAGTCTGTTCAGATGCAATTTCCTGTTATACCAGAATACAGATTATCCAACCAAACTGGATGATAGAAGGTCCACATCAGACAAAATAACATATGGATGGCCCATAAGTTTGGAATTTGTTATGGAAAGCTTATAATAATGGTGACAAATTCATTGTTTGGAGATGTCAAAAGACTTAATTATGCTCACAAATTTCCCCCAGTGTCAAAGGAAGTATGGATCTCACCAGCAGTTGCCAGAAAATATAAACAGGAGAATGCTATTAAGTCCTTGTGGTGTTCCTGTAGGCATGTGTATACCACTGTAGGAACAGAGTGCTGTGCTACATAGACCAGGAGTTCTCAACCTTTTTAAGCCGAGAGCCAGGTTGCGTTCCCTCAGACAGCTTCAGGGGCCGGATGGCCATTTTGCCCTTCTACCACATGGCACTTCCTGGTGGGCCACATGAAATGGCACCGTGGGCCACAGGTTTAGAATCCCTGACATAGACCATTGGTCTCCCCCAGCACGAGTCTGCCATCTTGTCAGGATGATGGTGATTAGTCCTGGTTTTTCCCCATAAACATGGCTCCACTATAAGAATGTATACTCTTAAACATATTTGCTACTGTAATGGGTAGTGATCTAGTCTAAATCCCTATGAAAGGGTGCTTCCATAACAGAATGGTGTGCAATGGAGCTCTCTGGTCTTGCTAACCAAGCCTGATATCTTTTTTTCTGAAGTAACAAAAATACCAAGACAGTTCACCTATTTAGCATGGGACCATTCAGAAAAATAGCAGAGCATATATCCTGCATTCAGAAAGCTCCAGGTTCAATCTCCTTGAGATCTTGGGAAGTGACTGCTACTCTGATTAGATAGTGTTAAGTGAGATAGGATAGTTAGTGTGGTGTAGCACTCACGTTCTGGGTTCAAATCCATGTTTGGCTGTGACAAAACCACTCCTTAAATATTTTGTTGTACATTTTTTCCATTGTATGGGGTACCACTGGCCACACATGCACATGATCGCCGAGAGGCTGTGAAAAGCCTTCACCTCCTCCAAAAGCCAACCGGCTGGGTGGATAAGTCCCTTAGCAATCCCGCCGACTGGCTTTCAGAGGAGGCTAAGGCTTTTCACAGCCCCTCTGACACCCCCCCCCCCAATGGATCACTAAACCCTTGGCGATCCAGGCGGATGGGTTTCGGAAGAGGCTGGGAAAAGCCTTCCCCTGCCTCTTCCAAAAAACCCATCCACCTGGATCTCCAAGGACTTTGCGATCCAGGTGGCCGTGTGTGTGTGTGTGTTGGAGGGGCTGGGAAAAGCCTTCCCCAACCTCTTCCGAAACCCACCCACCTGGATCACCTGGAAAGAGCTAAAACTGGCTGGTAAAGCAGGTGTAGGGCACCAGGGGCATGGTGACCACTGCTTGCTGGCTCATATAAGATAACTCCCTGTCTCTTTTAACTGATGGGAGTGGGTGGGTAATTTTGTAGGTACTGTACTTTTAATTGGTTTTTTAAGGGTTTTAGTTAAGATTATTATGCTTGTTTTTAATGCTGTTAGCTGCCCAGAGTCACTGTCAAGTTGGGCGGCAATAGAAATATGACAAAATAAATAAATCTCCAAGGGCTTAGCGATCCAGGTGGGGGGTTGAAGTGGCTGGGAAAAGCCTTCCCCAGCTTCTTCAGACCCCCCTCTCCCTGGCCTGGATTGCTAAACCCTTGGAGATCCATGTGGGTGGGTTTCTGAAGAGGCTGGGGAAGGCCTTTCCCAGCCCCTCTGAACCCCCATCATCCCACCTGGATTGCTAAACCCTTGGAGATCCAAGTGGATGGGTTTCTGAAGAGGCTGGATCACTAAGCTCTCTCACTGCCGCAAAAGGGACTTTGTGAATGGACAAATGCAAATTCCCTTTTGGGGCAGTGAGAAAATCATGCAATGAAGAGGATTTTGAAACAAATGGGTGCATCACACAATGAAGATTTTCATTGTATGACGCACCCATTTGTTCCAAAATCCTCTTCGTTGTACGATTTCTTTTCATTGTATGAAGCATTTGTTATACAGGGTTCCACTGTACCTTGTAAATTCTATTAAGGGTACTATACTACAAATTGGATACAGTTTGATCACACAGCAAACGAGAGGGACAAATAGCCTGATTTAGATTTAGGGTGCTTCTTGTTTCCTTTTAGGATTAAAGGGACATTACAGTAATTAGATGATGTTCTGCTAAGCACAAAAATAATCAGAAAATCAACCCAAAGTAAATAAAAATGTTAAACAGACTAAGCATGTGAGATTCAGAAACCAAGTGTAACTTCAGACAAGCTTTCCTTTGGGCAAACAATTGTATGTTTACACAAAGAGTAAAAGACAGTGGTTAGTATTGCACAGTCAAGGAAAAGCTTCCCTGGGCAGCCTACCATTAGTAAATACACAGGTAGTTAAGCAACTGATTAGGGCAATCAACTTAGATCCAGTTTGTCCTATAGGTTTAGCTACCAGGTCAAGAGTGATATATCCACATTTCTGACTTTTCCAAATGCTACAAAATGTCAAATGTTTGTGCCAAGACAAGGTACAGAAAACTATTCCACATTTTATGTACCAGAGGTGGTTAGGGATGAAACAGTACGTGTTACCTCTGTCTTCCACTTTCTTAAGAAGAATGCTTCAAGCTTCTGAGCAGGTATGTATGTTCAATTTCACCCTCCTTGCTAGCTTGCTTATTTGTCACGCTACTGCACTCACAATACTTGAGATGCCTTAGAAAACAATAATGAACGGCAAAATTACAAAAATAAAAAATCATACAGCCATGAGTCAAATTACGACAGTAGACAACATCTTACACAGGTCTATCCACAAAACACTTCCATCTGGATGGCTGAATTCATCCTGAAATAACTTCTTCAGCAGACATCAAGTTGGGGGAGGAAATTAATTTTTCTTGTCAAGGAAATCCAGAGTCTGGATGTGGCTACAGGAAAAGGCTCTCTCCTTTATTCCAAGCAATTCAGTGATGCTACCACCGTCACCACAAGTTCATAGAGAAAAGCCTTGCCCTCTAGATCCTTAAAAAAAAGGGCAGGCTTATATACTTAATTAGGTAAAGATCACCCTTGCTCGAAAGCCAGTTGTATCTGATGCTAGAGTTCAGTGCTCATCTGTTTATAGCCAAAGAGGAAGTGCTGTCTGCGTCTGCAGATGTTTCTGTGGACATGTGGCAGGCATGGCTCAACACTCGAGAGTGCATGGAACGCTGTTTACCTTCCTACCAAAGTGGTCCTTATTTATCTACTTGCAATTTTTTTGCTTTCGAACTGCTATGTTGGCAGGAGTAGGGGCAGAGACAGGAGCTCACTCCGTTATGCAGTACTCTGGAATTGAACTCCAACCTTCAAGGCAGAGAGTTCAGCATCTTAACCATGTGAGCCACTACAGTACTGTATATACTGAATTACATACACTTAATTGGCACAATGACAAGCAAAGCATCCACACAGGTTGTGCACACAAAGCATACAGACTAAAAGAGGCTGTGATCTAGCAGCTACTTTCAAAAAAGCCCCAGACATATGATGGGATGCTAGGCCTCCTTTACATCCACATCTCTGTGGTGATGCAAACTGGGATCATGCATTACATGTGGTAAGGTAAGCTTGAGATGGTCAAATGCTCAGCAGCAAAACAAAGTGAAGATAAACATGCAGATTTTGGTCTCCACTCTTTCTTCCTCTCTATAGGAATAGGTTTTACAGTAGCATCTATAACTGATCAGACTGGTCTTTGAGTGTGTCTCACTCACTGCCTGTGCCATCACACAAAACTGCTTTCGAGACTCCCTTAAGTTCCACAATCTTGTTATGTAGGACTAAGTTTTTTTTAAAAAAAACAAGCCCAAAACACTTTAAGGTATGTGGGACTACTTAATGTTTTGGATACTAGAACAGTATAAAAATAGCTCTAGAATACCTGGCTAAAATTCCATTTAATCTAACTTTGGATCAGTGCATGTCTTCAGTATGTCCTTCAAAAGAAAAATACTGGAGATATCTGGGAACAGACACCTAAATCATGCACACATTTAGCTGGATGGGGAATGCTGGGCAACTGGGAATCTTAATTTTTCCCAATGGTGGCCTCTTTGGTAGAACACTGCCCCACTTCTGCTTCAGGCTGTGCATAACCAGCTTCTAACTGACTCCTTTTCCAGAAGTGATAAGCCTGTGCACGTGAAAAAGTAATTGACTCTTTACCGCTATGTAGAATGAGAGAAAATAACTGTGGAAAAGATACACAGCTTCCACTTCACCAACTGTCACTGCGTTTTAAAATTATTGATGGCCTAATATGCTAGTCAAACACGATTTTGTCCAAAACCATGAGCATGGTGGGCAATGCCTCAGATTCAGGTGGTGTAAGACTGCTTCAAAATGGAGATGCTACAGTATTCCCCTCATGACTACATTATGGTGGAACATGTCATTCTCAGGACCTTTCTATGTGCACAGGTAGAGAGGTTTGACCATCTCATACTTGCAAACTATGTAATGTGCCAAAAGATCAATTTTTATACATGACACACGGAGAGAACAAAGAAGGGATTATAGAAACCAGCATTCCTAATTCTCCATCATGTTCTTTATTGATGGAAGAGGAAAAGAAATAAGCACTTCTCGAGGTTCCCTTCTACGCCTTAGGAAGTTTTTAAAAAAAATTCAAACTGGCTGTTCTAAATAAGATTTTAAAAAACAGTCTCTAGGACAGGTAGACAGCCACTGAGACCGCTTGTTTTAGCCTTCTCCAAGATGTCTCTTCCTCCTTGTGCCTTTTCTCTTCTAAATCCAGTCTACTGCAAGACCTTTATTAGGGGACACAGAAAGAGCTCCTTTTTATGGAGAAGGACATTTGGCAGCTGTGGGGGAGGAGGGAATGGGGAAGTTACAACAGCTGGGAATGACTTGTGGAAGGGCAGAGGAAATATCCACATGCCCCAGGGAATACTGCTTGTAGCTGGGGAAGGGAAGGTCTTCCTAGAGCAGGGTATCAAGCAGGTTACTCTTAGTTTACTAGGTTGAACATTCTTACCCACCTTACTCAACACAGTCCCATCAACAATTTCCACAAGATAAAGCTTATGGCACTTGAATGTTTTTAAACTACAAGTTTTGAAGAAAACTTGAATTTAACCATCTCTATGAGGGAACATGAAGAATTCTTATGGAAAACAGCTTTAAAATGTACTGATTGAATTTTCTGGAAATTCTGTAATTTGTTGTGCATATAATCCGCTGTTAACACCAAGTATCCATGGGTTCCAGCTGTATTTTTGCTCTTTCCACAAAATACACTCATTTCATCCTTTGGACTCCTGCAGTTGCTGTTTCTCTCAAATGCAGATAGGGGATGGCTTTCACTAACAGCTTTAACGTGTGTGGTTATTTTACCTGAGTGTGTTAAAAACACCTCTTAAACATGTCCTCACAATTTGTCAAAACAATCCAGCAAAATAGGTCAGACGTTTTCACAGAATAGTTGGGCAAAGAATCAAGCTATTTGGCCATAACCCTACAGTGACATTCGAACAGTGTCTTAATGGTGGTACACAGTTCATGTTTTCACAACACAGTGAAATGTTTATGCAGAAAAATGTCTCACCATCTCAGTTGCTTATTTACACCATTGTTATTGTCATTAGGACTGTGGCCTTATGTTGCTATCAAAGAGATACAAAGGTTGGGAGAAGTGTGTGTGTTTTTTTTAAAAAAATGCAACTCTCAGAATACTCAATCCATGCTCACTGGGTATTCTGATAGCTATAGTCCAAAGTTATAGCTTTCCTCATACTTGGCTGTAATCTGTGTGTACATATTTGCACACTACTGAATACACAACTATGCCTTCAGGCTGTACTGCCGTGTTACAACAACTCTTTGTATGTAACAGATTTCAAAAAGAGCATTTAAATTTAGGCGCTGCAAAATCCTTAGAACATAAAATGGGCACCAGTGATGCTATTTTCCCATTCATTTTGTTTGCTGTGAAATTGTGATTACAAACATCCTAGTACAACAACGCACATTATAGATTTTGTTACGACTGTCTGGAAACACACAAGGGAATTCTGTGTTCTGAAAACTGTCTTGGCCACTATCCTTAGATTATCTGTTCAATGAGCCCTAAAGCAGTTTAACATTTTTATAGGCTTGTAAATGTCATTAAGTGTGTTGGATTTTAGCATCTAGTGCAGATCTCAAGTCAGGCTGCTCCATTCAGGAGTGACCAAAGTAAATCTGTAAAGTAAAGAGTTGTGGTTTTATAGATACTGTAAAGAATCATGCCTAGCTTGTATATGTTGCTTCCCTGTTGGTTCAAAATCTAACATGTCACTTCTATCCCAGAGCAAAGTGGAGAAATCTTTTTGTTACCTCACCCTGCTTTAATGAACATTACATTAGGTGTGCACTAGGTGTAATGTTGCATTGCCCGAGACGTGTTAGTCGGAATCATACAGAGATTTAATCTGAAGTGGGTGAAATTGTGTAAATTGTGATAAAAAAATTGCAGCTGCTTAACAAAATGATGGCTACATAATTGACTACACACCTTGTAGATTAGCTGCAATTTACCATTGCAATGTGCATCATTTCACTCCACAGTAAAATCTCAACAGGATTCTAAACACAGAGTTAATATCTCCCAAATAGACAATTGATTTTGACTTTTGAAGACCCAGATTAACATATCACTAGATTCAGACATTCTTTAAGCCTCCATTTCTTAACTGCAAACAGAATAATCTACAGTACTTCGTAGGGCTGTTATGAAGCAACTACAACACACCGAGAAAAAAGCAGTTTATTTGAAAGTGTTATGAATTTCTGAGCATGATAAATGACACCTGTGTGTTACAACAGAAAATAAACAACCATACATCCTAAAGAGACCTAGAGAAACTATTAATAAAAATTGGTTTGTGTACATTTAAAAACACAAATTCACTAGAATTTGTTTTGTCTTATGGAAGCATAATCAGGTGAAAATACTACACTCACATTTCACTGAAGTCATTGTTTTAATTCAGATTTGCAATTACTGTACATCATTGCTGAACCAATCATAAAAAAAAATGAAGAACTTTTCAAAATCAGTCTCACTCCACATTTAGGATTAGCATGCAACAGATTGCAGTTTGTAGCACCCACAATTAATAATCACAGCAACTTTGATTTCCAAGGATCATTATGATAGCATTTTTGTTATTTGCAGGAATCAGAGGAAAACTAAAGGATCAAGACTTACCTATCTTCAACTAGTCAAGACATCAATTGTAAATAAGCATGACACTAAAATAAAAGTTCACTGATGTTCTATTTTAACTATAATGGCTAAAAGCAAATATCACCTATTGAGTTGTGAACAGAACCATTGATCTAGTAAAAGTAAATAATACTGCAACAAATTTGCAGATATTCTAGATGCAGATATTCTAGATGGAGATCCTGGCAGAAAGAGTATATGGTGACCATTAAAAAGTTATGGTTTTGACTCTAGTCATGAGTATTGTATCTTAAAAGGTAACAATTAACTTCTTTTTAAAAAATACTTACGTACTATACTTTATCCTACTATAGTTTAGAGCAAAAATTAAGAACACAAATATAGACATAACCAGTCATGACAAAAGATAACATTTTCACTAGAATCCTCATGATCCTTCTTGTTTTTAATACATATACCCAGATTACATATCCAGCCATGTAATTAATTATGGTACAACTAATCTGCATTAAGCAGTCCTGAGTACTAGGAACATACAAGTTACTTTTCTATCTAATCAGTATTCCTAGCAAGAATCTAAGCAACTAGTTTACTCTAAGTTGTTCAGTGAAGACATATATTTTACCCCACCTCTTCCATTAAATATTATCTTTATTAAAGCCAACAAAAAAATTGAAGAACTTATTTCATTAGCACCCCAAGAATGACAGAGTACAGTACAGCTTTTATACCATATTGTATTATCAATTTTTGCTCTCTTCTAATCATTTAGCTTGAAAAAGTGGTGTGTCTTCCAAAGTTTTATGTAGTACTGTATATTGTATATCCATCCAACTAATGATATGGTAACCCGGGGAGGGAGGCATTTTTACTGCAAATTGACAACTATCTGAACTCCACAAACTGTTCATATAATTAAAAGTATTCAGAATATTTTTAATTTCTTACAGCTTGGAAGGAAACACTATAAATAATAACACTTTTTAAAAACCTCTTGATCCAAATAAAGCTTGCATTTATATTATAAAAATAATGTTTCCAGTGCACAACAAACCAAAGACAACATCAAGCTTCTTCCATGTCTCGGCCAGATGTAAAATTGCCAAAATGAAAGCACCTTTTAGTGAGTTCATTTTGCAGTTCCTTTCGCCTGACCTAGTGTGAAAAAGATTAGCTGGCAACACAAGGTTGCAATTCCTAGGATACGCCCAATTGTTGTTCAAAAATACCACAATTTTCGAGGAGGCTCTCTCTGTCTACCCCAACAACATCAATGATGATGATGATAATTTCATGTCAGAAATTATTCTGGGTTGAAAGGATTTTTGTGGAAGAAACTTCACTCAGGGAATGCCCAAATGAGGCTCCTTTCATGTCCACAAGAGCAGGGACACAGACAAGTGCTCAATCCGTCATGCAGTTCCTGGGTCTCGAACTGCTTACTTGCCAGCCTTCCAGCTAATAAGGTGAGCTTCTTAACCACTGAGCCACCACAGTCCGTAACATCAATGATAAGAAGAAACAACTATTTATCATCTAATAATGATAAAATGAAATGGTCCTCACACTGGTTCTATAAATTATGCTTTAGATTCAAACAAATCTGGTCAAGAATGGTGAAATGAGATTATGGAGAGACAAAAATATTTGTTTCAATACCAATAGTCTGTTGTTATTATTACCAGCACTGCTCAGTCAGTATAAAAAGAGGAGTTTTGAAATATCAAAGGTAACTAGTTCTATTGACACAAGAAGGAAACTTAAGTTAGTACTTAATAAAAAGCACACAAAACTAAAAACTGGTATCCTGTTCTTCATGTCATGGGCTTCTAACAGCAGCATGAGAGGTAGAAATTCAACAGGTGCACCTGAACCTATTTCTTCACACTAGGCTAGGGGCTCTAAAACTTTTGAATTTTTCCTTCTCATTTTACTATGAAGGGGATACAACACTTGCCTAGCAAAAAGTAATAAACCTGTATTCCATCTAAAAGAATCCTCAGAACTGATGTCTCCTCTCTTTATGCTACAAGTGTTCACATGTCTATAAGAAAAAATACATTAACAGACTGCAAAATAAGTTCCTCTCTATGTGTGAGTCCTAAGAAACAGAAATGATAAAGCTTCAAAGATCTTAAACATATATTTGTATTTCTTTGAATATGTTGTTTGCTTTTTTCTTCTTAAGGATGCACATACGTTTCATGTCCTTTAGCTAAAATAAGGTAGATTTTACAATGAATAAGGCTTCAGAACATTTCCTTTTGAAAAATATCAATTTTCCTTTTTATTAGATTTAACACTGAACTAAAAGAAACACTTCCTTTATTTTTATAAACAGGCTTTGAGTAACAACATTTCCTATTTCTATCACAGGAGGAAGGAGTTGCTTTAACACTGTCAGTGTATGACCTGTTGAAACAATAATTTTAAATATGTAGAAACAATGTTTTCAGTCAAAGCTAGACAGCACACACACACACACAAGAATTTATATGAACATCATTCTTTTTAGTGAGCAAGATAAAATCCTCAGGAAGATTGGCTTCCTTTTGATATTATAAAAGCATTTTATTGGGTTTTTAAATATCTATAGCAAAGTTTCATTTTTAAAAATCAAATACTGTGGTATTGTAGATACTGCCTTTCACTAGAACAACCTATTAAGATACTGTTTACTTATATGTTACAGCTTTATCACAGGATTGCTGAGAAGATTCTTTACCAACTTTACTTATTAGGGAGCAGATAGGATTGCTAGCTTAAAAGGGATACTTAAAGTTTAGTCACAGGAGATGAGAAATTATTTATTTATAATTTCATCCCCCCCCCCCCCAATGATAGTTTTAAAGATATTAAGATGCCAAAGACAGAAGGCAGAAAATGTTTTAACATTATGTCCACCAAACATTAAGGGTGGACAAGATACATTTATTCACTTCATCTGTGCACTGTAATTTGTATCACAGTAAAGTACTGGAAGATGTTTGTCTAGAAAATATTCTCTCAAACTCTAGGGTACATAACATCTTGGTAAAGGAAAAGTATTATATCCATATACTGTAGTTCAACCACATTGATGAACAGATTTGTCAACAACTTTGAGCTACAGTCAAATAATATTTTACAACACATGATAACCTTAGTAGATACTGTCTAACTCTCAAACTACAGTTTTCAGGTTTAACAGACATATCCTGTAAAATCATTTTACTGGGGGAGCAGATTTCTCTTAAGTCTCTTCTCTTCTTAAAATAGGAATCGGTATACTCATTGACAGTTAAAATAGCTATGAGGGAAAACTTTAGGAGGGTGCATTTCAAACTAGTCAAGGGTAATAGAGCCTCCATTCGACTTCATTTCAAGGCATGTTTTTAGATTCTAACTGGAATATTCAAATTATCAAATTTAGTAGATAACTGAATATTGTTGGGATGGAATAACTGAATGACTGTAATACTTTTACCTTAATATTTTCAGGTAAAACCTGTAGCTGGTAATGAAGACTGAATTTATTTCAGAATGTGTTTAGTCAATTCCCATCCACTTTAGAGAACATAAATTAAACTGCAAATCTGGATCTGTAAACACAAACTATTTTAATCCATATTTTTAGACACTTTATCAGAATCTAACAATCCAAGCTGAGGCTGCATTCCTACAAGGAGAACAGTGTAGAACCAATTTCTCTGTAGACATGAATAAGATTGTAATGTAAATAGGACAATCCCATTGGAATAAATGGGAAATTTATTACATTTTCACAGTCATCTGGACTGTGTAACTAATTTAATTGCAGTACAACCAATCAGGGCACTTATAGGCTGCAGTCTCAGATATAGTTCTCTGAAAGAATGTCTCATTCAAATAAATGAAGTTTTCTTCTAAGGAAGTATAGTTAGATTTTCAATAATACAAACAGAACTTTGCAATGTAGATACTGTATAAGTTCTTACAAGTTCATCATTCAAGGCATTTCTCACTTTTTTGAAGATTTAAGAAGCAGAAAATGGTTAAGTGAGCACAGAAGATTACAGATTGCAAAATAATTGTCTCGAAAACTTAAAAAGAATCTATCATATCTCTTTGTACTCTTAAAATATAAAAACATTTGCTGTTAAGTCTAGGGCTAAATAACAAAATAAAAAGGGTTTAATGCAAATAGAACCAACAACTTCACTATTAAAGAAAAAGTTAAGCCTGCCTTGAGTTATTAGGTCCATGCAATTTATGTGTCTAGAATTTATGCCCCACCCCATGTACAAAAGAGAATTTAGGAAGTGGCTGAGATAATGGCATGAAGTTAATCATTTCTGGTCTAACTATTTTAACATGTTAAATTGTTTTACCTATACAGTAAAACCCCATGTAATGAAGTGCTTTCATAACAAAAACCTGGTATAACGAAAGGAAATTGAAGAAAAATGTTGCCTTGTATAGCAAAAATTTCGTTATACGGAGCAACCTATCTCCCAGGTTGGTTTTCAACCATCCCTGTGGAGATTTTCATTATACGAATCATTCCATAGGAAATTTCGTTATATGAAGCATGCTTTGTATAATGAAAAAAACACATAGCAAAAAGCCTTGCAGAATGAATTATTTTTGTCCTACGAGGTACCACTGTATTTCATATACTATATAACCATAATTTTATACTGTGCAATGCTTTGATAAGGATTAAGAAAAATATTAGATTTATATTCTTAAATTCCTTTGGCATGGATATTTGTTTTAGAATTAATCTCAAATACTTGGGGGTAAGCCCAATGAAAACAGTGGGAGCAAATATGCACAGAACTATACTGTTGAGTTAGAATCTTAAAACATGGAAAGGTCTCACTGAAATCAATGGAAGTTACTTCTGTGTTAATTTTTAAAAATGGATTGTGAGAGTATGCCCATAAACTCCTTAATGATACCTAAAAAATCAAACTAAATATTTCTTTCAATTATCACAATGATCAGCAGGTTGGCTATTGTAGGATTTCATGTTTGAACATGCACCTCTTTTACAAAACAAGTTAAAAAAAGATTCACATTAATCCAGACTTTGCATTGTAGTACTGTATTTCTGAACAGTCTGTTTTCATTTTAATTTACCAAGATCTATAGAAATCTTGCATTTGAAAGCCTCATAAACTTTGCTACTCTAATGAAATATAGATATTGCTACTATTCTACCACAATCATTTATGCTTTAAAAAGTCTTCTACAATTTTTTATTTCATATGTTAAAATACATTTGAGACTGCAAATATATTTTGTCTAATACCTTGATGTTTTTCATTTGTTGTTATATGAAGCAAATGTAGCTTGAACGTTATCTCAAATATTTTATTATACCAACTTATTTGAAAAATTCAAGCTATCAGTAGACAAAGGGATAAAACTAACTTTCCAAATGAGTACAAAACTATACACTTTACTCACTGACAAGGATACTTTACAATGATTCATATAAGTGGCTTTCATTTCCAATTTCTTCATTTTCTCAAGTTAACAAAAATATAGAAATATAAGCTGTAAATTACTAACTTTTATTTTTTTCACTAAATAAAAACTGCTCTTTCAGATTTTTTTCTGATCAGACTGTGAAAATAAATTATTCAATTTACTTAATGCTAAATACAAACTATATGGTTAAAAATAAATAAAAAATATTCTACCAAGTATTTTAGGTTCATATTTAGCACATAATAACACTAGGAAACAAGTTTGCCATCTTTCTTCTTGGCAGGATTTCTGTGTACTTCTGACAGCTCAATGAAAGGCAATGAATGAACACCTGGAGCATTCACAGGTGATGAAATGTAACCAAAGTTTCACCTGTTCTGGGTTTCCCTTACAGCTTTTAAAGGTACAGAATACTTGCAAGGAAAGAGTAGCATTCTGTTCACAGGGGAATGCTTAGTGGATGCACATTTAATTACTAAAGAAAAGCTTTAGAGTTTCATAAGATTGCATACTTGCAGTGCCTTATTTCCATCCTCCACATTATTACAACCAGAAATACAGACATTGTGCTGCACTAAAATGGGCAGTTCACAATCTTTCCGAGTGATTTTTCCCCAGCTCATTAATATTTGACTGATGTTTTTGCAGGAATTTTTCAACAACAATCTTTTTTTTAAAAAAAAATTGTTTCAAAAGGCACCTTTTACTGTTTTAGGCCATCTGTCTCTGTATGTCTTTGTTCATTCTCACAACATTTTAAAAAATTATAAATATTTCCAGAGACCTGATAATTCAGCCTTGGGTTTTAAAGCAAAGAGGGATGCTTTCAAACCTAAAGCTCTTTTGTACTTTTCAACATAAAGTGTATCTAAAACATTATAAAGAAAATTGTATTTTGTAACTTTCTAATTTTTTTTTTGCTATTTTGCTTCTTGAATTATTGTATTTTTGTATTATTATTGTGGTTCTAAATATTGTTTCTTGTACTTGTTATTCTGTATGTGAACCGCCTTGAGTGAGTAATATAACAAACAAACAAATAAATAAAATATAATGAGGGGGGGGAAAGGTGCATATCCAGGCTTGCACACTGTGCTAGTGAACTGTGAAGAGTGTGGAAATAACGTGGAGAACCTTGCCCAAGACTCAAAAATACAGGCTTGGTGTAAAATTACAATATCTGAAACACCCCTAAAACAAGCCTTCTCCATCAGCCATTTAGACTGAATAGCAAGAGATAACAGGGAAACCAATTCTCCTCAGAAAAACAAAAGAGGTCCCAAACACGAAATGGCGCAAGGCTGGGGGGGGGGAGGAGAGAGAGCGGGTTTCGCGCCACAGAGAGCCCACTGTGAATGGAGAGAAGCGGGAACCAATCAGGCAACCGGGGACGTCGGCGCAAACGAGGCTCTGCGCGTTCATTGGTGCAGCCTTCAACCAATCCGGTGGCGGCCCTGTTACACACACGCGCACACACACACACACACACGGAGACAGTGACAGTCTGGACTCCAGAGTCACATCATCCCTGAACTCCGTTTACTACGATTACTACAGCGTGCAAAATGCGTTGGTTATTGGAGGAGGTCGCCTTGGGCACTATTCTGGGTCTAGAAAGCGGCTTCGCAGGCTTAAGGAGCCTCGATCTAAAAAGGCTTTGCCCAGAAAACTAGTTTGGTTACTCCGTGTTCAATACGTTTTTACACCGCATGGCTAGGATGTGATTTATGGCACAGTTTCCAGAGAGTAAAACACCACTGAACTCAATGGGCCTTACTCTTGAGTAGACCTACTGAGGCTTGCGTGGTCTGCACACACAACATAGGGAACAGAATAAGGAAACGTCTCTCTCAAGGACGGTTTACTTATGAATCAGCTGTAGATAATAAGATGGAGGCGATCAAATCTGCCCTGCATGCTATTGTGATGGCTAACCTTGGCACTCCAGCTGTTCTTGGAACTTCAATTCCCAGAAGCCCTGATCAGCAGGAGTGCTGACTTGGGCTTCTGGTACAGTAATAGAAGTCCCAAAAACAGCTGGAGTGCCAAGGTTAGCCACCAGGGCGATAGGAAGTAATACCTTATGCCAAAGGCAAGATGGGGGCGGGAGGGAAGCAAGGGGGCGGGAGGGTAAGTAAAAACGTACTGCAATGCCGACCAATTGCGTTTTTTCTAACATTAGGATAGTCCTGTGGGTGAGTTTTGGAGAAGCTTCCCTGGTTTCTAATTCAGGCATCCATTTTCTCCAGCAGTTCTCCCCCACCTTTACCCCCGCTGAAAAGTAAGGCTTAATTTAGCTCACCCACTTAACATACAGTTGTCCTGTATTTCCAACAATTGTGTATATTCTGTATCACAGGCTCAGGAAATCCAAAGATCCTAATTCTGGTTTTAAAAATTAGGTCACAGTTCATTAAACCAGGCCCAGCTCTTTGAGGCTGTAGACAACCACATACATTTAGTTTTTTTCTCCAGCAGCAACTATGAAGTCAGCTGCAAACATTTTTTTATAGCCCAACAATTGGCAGATTTTTTCTAATAGTTTATGACATTGTCTCTATATTCTGCTTTGGGTATTATGGTCAGATTGTAAGTGAAACTTTTCATTACACAATTTGAATATAAAATGCTCTTTTGGGTTACTAAAACCAAATAAGAAATTTACATTTTATTGCTTTATTATTTTAACAATGTTTTTGCATCAGCCCACTTTGCTAGTACAAAGAATAACTATTTTAAGATTTCAATGCAAACTTTAATGTCTTTCAATTATTTTTTAATTTTTAAAACCAATTAATATACTGGAAACCATTGAATGTGTTTAATTTCCACAGAAATTGGAAATCATTGAATGTGTTTAATTTCAACAGAAATTGTCACTGAAAGTAAAGCTTTCTTAAGCATTTTGAAATGTTACTAAACTTGGACATCTAGTTTTAAGTACTTGGAACCAGTTAATTAAATATGTAGGGCTCAAATACTTTAGTGTTTGTAACTAATTAAATTTTACATTTGTTTTTCTCTAATTTTGAGTCTCAAACAACTACAATTTGTTTACAAATTAGGACATACACTTTGTTAGTATAACTATGATTTTAAAGTTAGGTAGTAAGATTTTAGTTTAACAAAAAGTCACTAATTTCTGCTTTGTTTCTGTTACAAAAATGAGCTCACTTCTATTTTTGGAAAAAGATTTTAATTATTTACTTATTTTAGGAGTGAGTGGGCAGAATCTAAACAAGCTTCCTCAAATGTTGTAAGCTTCATGTACTTAAAAAGAGCCCAATGAGTAAATACATTTAGCAACTCAGCTTATTCTAATACTTTCTTTTGATAGACTTCTGAACTAAATTCACTTCCTTTAATTTCAAGATATGTGAGTAAAAATAAATTCATATAAAATATAAAATTAAAACATTTAAAGAATAAAGTTCTGCTTATAATTAAAATGTAAAGAAACACACCCAGATTATAAATCAAAAGTACAAGATAGAAACACACCCAGGTTATAAACCAAAAGTACAAAATAGATTAGGACACCCATTGATAGCAAAACTCATATTCAACTTGATTTCATAAAATCTTCCTTATTTAAAGTCTATTAGAATCTAAGAAACTTTTGTAGAAAAAATTGGCATCCTTCAAGAGTAAAAAAAGTTACATTACTGTATTGACAAAAGCTATCTAAGTGAACAATTAAAAATGTTGTAAAACAGTTAAACAAGAATTTCAATCTGATTTGTCACTATAATACAAAGTACAAGATGCTTCAATATTGTTCTTAAATATTTTTCTACCAAAGTGGCAAGTAACTGAACTGTAACAATTTAGTTGCATGGTGCAAGATGCTTCAACATTGTTCTTAAATATTTTTCTACCAAAGTGACAAGTAACTGAACTGTAACAATTTAGTTGCATGGTGCAAGATGCTTCAACATTGTTCTTAAATATTCTTCTACCAAAGTGACAAGTAACTGAACTGTAACAATTTATTTGCATGGTGCAACATGCTTCAACATTGTTCTTAAATATTTTTCTACCAAAGTGGCAAGTAACTGAACTGTAACAATTTAGTTGCATGGTACAACGTGCTTCAACATAGTTCTTAAATGTTTTTTCTACATCAGGAGTGCCCAAACTACGGCCTGTGGGCCGCATCCCGCACCTATTTTATCAGGCCCCGAGCCCTCCCAGCAATGGCAATCAGAAGTGAATGGGGGACGCGCCGTCCAGCACCACTTCTGGGAAATGGTGCGGGTGAGAAAAACAGAGCCGCGGGCGGAGAAAGAGAGGCTGGAAGAGGGGTGAGCGGACGGGGAGAGAATTGCCTCGGATACATAGTTGAAAAAAAATAAAAATAAAACCCAGGATTGCGATTATTCCTCCCCTGGAAAGGGACAACTCTTTCACACTCAGCGCTCCTCTCCCTTCCGCACGCCCTATTCGGCCTCGCTCTGCACCACTCCCTGAAGTGGATGGATCCTGGGCAGTTGGGCACGCCTCCGTGGGGGTGGGAAGAGGCAAAAGGGGGACTTACCTCCGAGTAAGCACGCCCTGTGCCTGTGTGCCACTGCGAGGTGACCCGGACAGCCCACGAAAGCCGCGGTTTCAGGCCCCCTACCTACCCATGCGCGCACCCACCCACCCGCCTTTCCCCCACCACCTACCTAGGCATTCCTGGGCAGGGGCAGGCACTAGGCAGCCACAGGAGCTGGTTGGCTGGGATTGGCAAGGCGCTTCTCTCGCCCTCCTTAGTTCCCCTCTTTCGTTTCTCCTCTCTTCCAGATCCTTTTGCTGGATTGAGTGTTTTGGTGTTTCCCTCCGTGTTTTGGCTGCTCACCTTCCTTTCAACCCAGAGCAGTCTCTGAGATGAATAAGAGAAGGAAAACTCCTTCAAAGGAGAGGGGGGGCATGAGGAGGAGGAAGGGAGCAGCAGCAGGAGGAAGCCATGGCAATTGCTCTTGGTACATAGCCTTGAGGAGGGGGTGAATGGCAGGCACGAACTTTCTTTCTCTTCAACCCACTCCCAAAGCCTGGGAACTGCCTCGTGGTAGGAGGGGGGACTTTTCAGGCACCTTGTTACTCGGGAGTAAGTTCCCTGCTCCCCCATCCGCTCGGCCCTTACGCTTTTTCCTCGGATGTAAGGAACCCAATCCACTGCGGATCATGGATCGTAGCAAACGGCCCGATCCTGCAACTCAAGCTAGGCTTTCGTGGGCTGTTCCGAGTCACCTCGTCCAGACTCAGTGGTGGGCCTGGGCCTTCCCTCCCTCCCTTTTTCATCTTCCTTTCTTTTTCATCATCCTTCCTTTTTATTTTTCTTCTTCCTTCGTATTATTCTTCCTTTCTTTTTCTTCTTCATTTTTTTCTACTTCCGTTCTTCGTTCCTTTTTATTATTCCTTCCTTCTTTTTCCTCCCTTCTTATTGTTTTTCTTCCTTCCTTCTTTTCTTCTTTCTTTTTCTTCCTTTGTTCTTCTTTCATACTTTTTAATTTTTCTACTTCTTCCTTCTCTTTCCTCTTCCTTCTATCTCTTTCCTCTTCCTCCTCCTTTTTCTTCCTCTCCTTCCTTCTTTTCTGGTTTGGTTTGTCCTTTGTGTTTGTGAGAGCGAGTAGCGCTGGGGCTGGGTGGGCGGGCGGAGATACCCTTGAAAAAAATTATGTGTCCCCCCCCCCCCCAAACAGTTGGCAAACAGTTACTTGTACAGTCTGAAAGACTTTGACCCGGGCCCCGGCTTAAAAAGTTTGGGCACCCCTGTTCTACATCTTCTCCTTCTCTTGCCAGTACTACTCTATGTTCTCCTTTCACAAAACATACATGCACACCAACATGCCTGATACTTTTTAAACAGAAACATACTGTAACAAAGGCAATCATCAAAATCCATCCAACGTGCTTTACTTTCGCAAACAAAAGATCACATTAGTTTGCTCGATAGTACGCTGAGGTTAGTAAGCCATGTTAAAAAATTTAACCTTCTGTACATATATTTCTACAAAAATAAAACACATGTGATTGTCACTATTAACTAAACGAAAGTAATTGTTTCACTGTGCCCATTATAACCTATCCCTCCCTCCCCTAGCAGAATAAAACGAACCCTTTCATGGAAGCGAAGTCTTAAACAAAACCTACTGGATTCCTCTATATTTAATACACTGCTGGCTTTCATTTCCGTATCCTTTCTTCATTTTCAGGCCACATTCTGTTTGCACTGGAACAAGGCTCCACACCCCTCCCCCGCCCAATCCCACCATTGTGCTCTTTACAAATGTTGAAAATTATGAATGGTTCCTTGAACCAGATGGGGGGGGGGGAGGGCGGAGAATGGGGGGGGGGTTGGATTCTGTGTGCTACGGTAATCCTAAAGCAGTGTTGTCTAATCACTCCCATTTCCCCCCCTCCCCCCTGACTAGAAACCACCATTAACTAAATTTAAAAGAAAGGAAGAAGGAAACAGCTTGGTGGGGGGAAGGGAGAGGGAGGAGATGATGTCCGGAGAGGAGCACACTCCCACTCTTCTTTTTAAATCATCCTCCAACCGGCCTCCACACCCCCTTTGTCCTTCGATTCATAATGTTGGGAGCGCTCGGGTCGCAGCCAGCCGCGCTCATCAAACCGCCAGAAACATTACTATGCAGGAAAGGAAAAGGGTGGGTGGTGGGGTGGGTGGGTGTGTTTCCAAGAGACCCTCGTTCCCCCCCTCCACCCGCCCTCTTACGAGACCCCCACCGTCTTGCTCTGGCGCGTAGCCAATGGCGAACCAGAGAGCAGACAGAGCCACCAAACACGAAATCGCAGACCAGAAAGAAAGAAAAGAAAGAAAAAGTGGCCGTGGCATCGTGGCGCACATGGATCATCTTGGGGAAGCCAATGTGGCCGTAAGAAATAAAACCCACCCACCCCTATGCGTAAATCCACCAAATTTCTCCCCCCACCCTCCAAAGTAGAACTGCAGCCATTCAGTGGCAATCGGGCCATTTTGCCTGCATCCTTAGGACCCATTCCGACGATCCAGAAGGGGGGGGTGGCCATTATTTTGCTTTTGGCCGCCTCCTTCCTTGCTTGTCTCCTCCCCGCTGCCCCCCCTTCTCTCTCTCTCTTCCGACTGCTCTGGAAAACGTAGGTGGCCTCTCGTTTCTTTCCCTCGGGCCTTTTTCATAGCTTTGGCAGCGCCCCCGATCCCGTCGCCTAAAAAGAGTAAGGACGCCTTAAAAAAAAAACAACACACCGCAGGTTTCGGCAGGCGAGGGAGACTACTACTAGAGCAACAACCGCACCACCAAAAACCCCGCCGATGATAAAGTAGTAAACAGGGGGGAGGGGAAAAAGACCACGAGGTCTGGGATCTGCGCCCAGCCAACCTCCTCTTTCTTTAAAAACAAAAAACAAAAAAACTTGCCCTGCTGGACTGGACAGCTCAGGCCAGCTTGGCTCCCCCCCCCTTTTTTTTTTGGTTGAATGTATGAGTTTAAAACGGCGGCTATCTAAATCGAGGCTGCTTCTTCACGTGAGAAGTTGATTTGTAGTTTGAACACGTGGCTTATTTAAAAAAAAAGCCGGAATATTCAAGTGATTTTTTCCCTCTCCCCCCACTCCTCCTCCTCCTCCTCTGTGGATATTCCTCTCCCCCCCCCCCTTTCTTCTTTTTGGAGAGGCGGTGCCTGCCTAGTTGCCTACATTCGCGTATTGTAACATTTTTCATACTCCGCCTGCTGCTGCTTACCAAAGGGGTTTAGGGGCAAGACAAAAAAAAAAAAGTAGTTTTTCACCTCCATCTCTCCTCCCTTTCCTCCCCCCTCCCTCCTTAAACCGCCATCCTAGTTCTCAAAGCGTCGTGATTTCCGCGATTATCGCTTCGGAATAACGCAGCGAACATTTCACTATTTCGATTTGGCGACGGGTGTCTTTCTTTTTTTAATCTTTATTTAAAAACGCCGTTGTGTGTGTGTGTAAGAGAGGGTGTTGGTGCGTGTGAGAAAGAAGGGAGGGGTGGGGGACGGACACGGATATAAGCTGCAGTTGTAATTTTTTTTTATTTTAAAAACCGCCCCTTTTATTTTTATTGTACTCGCTGGATCGTCGGGGGGGGGGGGGATTTTTGTTGTTGCTGCCGCCGCCGCCAAGCCAACCAGCCAGCCAACGTTTGCGTGCTGTTTGTTTGTTATTTTTATATATATATTATTATTATTATTAAAGTAAAGCTCTATTTTTTAAACAAAAATCAACTGAGAAGATGAATAAGCTGTACATCGGGAACCTGGGCGAGAACGTGAGTCCTTCGGACCTCGAAAGTCTCTTTAAAGAGTCCAAGATCCCTTTCAACGGGCAGTTTCTCGTCAAGACGGGATACGCGTTCGTGGACTGCCCAGACGAGAACTGGGCTATGAAGGCCATCGAAGCACTTTCAGGTGGGTTTCTTTTTTGCCGACCCCCTTTCCCGCCTTCCCCCCCAACCCACACCTCTTTCGGGTCACCATCCCCTCCTTTAACTCCCATCCCTTCCGCCCCATGGCTGTCCTCAGCATTTTTAATGTAAACATTTCGCCGGCCAAGGTTCATCCCTATCGTAGCAACCCCCACCCCACCCCCGAGAAAGCGAATTCTTTGGCTCCGGCGTCACGCCGCCTTGGGAAGGGGGTGGGCATCTTTTGGGAGGCTTTAGGGAGCTGAAGTAAAGGCCTTCGTGGGTCTGCTGGCCGGTTGACCTGAGCGACCCGCCTGGCTTGTGACTTGTGTGTGTGACTTGTGTGTTGTGTTTGCAACTCGCTCTCGCAGCCACTCTCGTCAGGTAACGCGTTTCGAAACAAGGCGGGAACGGGGGTGGGGTGGGGGGGACTGCGAGGCCTGTGGCTTTCGAAGAAGAGGCTTTGGTTGAGGCACACACGAGGGCACCCCGCGCGTTTGAAAAGAAACCCTGTCTTGGCGAAAGGCAAAAGACACACAGCGACGCCTGAGGGGAGGCGGCGAGGCGAGGCGCGCCGCGCCAAACATCGCCCATGCTGGGAAGGGAGGTGCGCGCATAAGGCAGCGACGCACCCAAGGCAGGGCCCAGCCTCAGCGCCGCTTGTGGCCCAAGAGGGGCTCTCTGGGTACCCCAAAGAGACAGACAGGGGTGTGTGTGTGTGTGGGGGGGGGGAATGCACGCTCCTTGTGGTCCCAAGAGGGCAGGTGCCGGCAGAAAAAAAAAAGGCGAGGGGAGGAAAACTTCCAGGGGAGCACCAGTCTGATGCCGCTGCGCTGCGCGAGGCTGCCTGTGGGAGGCGCAGACCCCGCGCGCGTGCGCGTACCCAGAGAGTTTGGGAACGGGGGAGAGTTTATAACGCGAAATATAGAGCCTTCTCGGTGGCGGCACCAACACGGTGGGACACACTTCCGGCGGAGCTGCGCCAGGCCAGGCCCCATCCCTGGACATCACTTTTTTAAAATAAATAAATAAAAACTTTCCTATTCAAAGAAGCCTTTGAGAATGTTCTCCTCTTAGCCATAAATTAACCACCAGTCAATTGTTCCTCTGTGCCCTCAAGACCCCAGTTATTTTTATTTTAGTTGCTTTATTTCAGGGTGCATTTATTGGGTTGGTTAAGACGCTGACTGGGAGGCGGAAGGTCAGCAGTTCGATTCCCGAGTACTGCAGGACAGAGTGAGCTCCCGTCTTCGTCCCAGCTCCTGCCAAACTAGCAGTTCGAAAGCAAGAAATTGCAAGTCGATAAATAGGGACCACTTCGGTGGGGAGGTAAACAGCGTCCTGTGCGCTCCGGTGTCTAGTCATGTCTGCCACATGACCACAGAAACATCTGCAGAAGCAGACAGCGCTGGCTCTTCGGCTTTGAAACAGATGAGCGCTGAACCCTAGAGTCAGATATGACTGGCTTTTGAGCAAGAGAAACCTTTAACCTGGTTTTGAATTGGTTAAGGTTTTAAAGGTTTCCCTTGCTCGAAAGCCAGTCGTATCCGACTCCAGGGTGCAGTGCTCATCTCTGTTTCTAAGCTGAAGAGCCAGTGCTGTCTGCTTCTGCAGACGTTTCCGTGGTCATGTGGCAGGCATGACTAGACACCAGCATGCACGGAACACTGTTACCTTCCCACTGAAGCGGTCCCTATTTATCTACTTGCAATTTCTTGCTTTCGAACTGCTAGTTTGGCAGGAGCTGGGACGAAGACAGAAGCTCATTTCTGTCCTGCAGTACTCGGGAATCGAACTGCTGACCTTCCGCTTCCCAGTCAGCGTCTTAGCCACTTGAGCCACTGTAGTCCCAATTGGTTGTGTGTGTTTAATTATGCTATTTTAATATTTGTATGTACACCGCCCAGAGTGGGAAATTATGCAAATGGGCGGTATATACATGCAATAAATAAATAAATAAATGGAGCTACCATGGCTTGCGTGCGTGTGTGTGTGTGTGGAAAGCTTTCCACCTGGAGCGCCTACTCCGTGGCCTATTCCGTGGCTTCCACCACAACAGCACATTCCTGTTACCCTCACTCTTTCCTTTCAAGGTAGAGAGGTCGAGGCCTGGAGGTTGGTTTCACTGTTGCTCCTTGGGTGTCACTTACTGTATTTCGATTTCCCTTTGGCTCTGACGCACTCGACAAGCATCCCAACCTTTCTGTTACATCCTTCTTTGTGTGCAAAAGACAACTTGGCAGGCTGAGGCTGGAGGTTTGTTAGGCTGAAGGGTCTCTTGTGTTGGTTCTTTGGTTTTCTCTCCTCCACCTTTTGAGTTCATGTGGGAAGGGGAAGACTTAGGACCCAAGAGTAAGAGTTAGGTGTATGGAAACTTAAAAGGGATACATTTCCAGGGGGAAAACACTTGGGGAACACACACTTTCCCACTTAAAGTAGCAGTTCCTGTTTACTGGCCAGTTCTTAGAGGCCTACTCATCTTCTCAGAGTCATGCGCCTGTGTTGTCGGGTAGTTAATATTTGTATATACCACTTTGGAGTTTGGAAGGAAGTAAAGGTCAGAATAACGAGACCTCCTCCATTAATAAGGAAACTCCTAATTCCCCCCCAACCTGTTATCCTGGGAACTGGCCTGTTTGAAAGTGAAGTCTGTGACTGGCGATGTTTATCTCCACTGCTTTTCTGTGGGGGTGTTGTGCAGCTTTCAGTGGACAAAAATGACATCACATCTTGCAGTTGTGCGTCACCACACTCTTATTTCAGGATGGGCTTTAGAAGTTGTGGGAGCAAAAGAGGACAATAACTCATTCTAAAATCAGTTGTATTGCTGTTTGCAGGTAAAGTTGAACTGCAGGGTAAACTCATAGAAGTTGAACATTCAGTTCCCAAAAGACAAAGGTAAACTCTTTTATCTCTTTCTCTTTATACATATATATAATTTCTCTTTGGATTGCAAAAAATATTGAAGAGGGATTAGGAAGTAAGACAGCCTAATGGTTACAAATGACACTTTCTGAAAGCCTGCCAATTATTGTGTGATATTACTGTGATATGCTGTTCCTGCGAAAAAAGCTGACTTCTTAGAAGATGGGACCAAATTTTAAATGTTTGGAAGTTTCATGGTGTGTGTGTGAGGGAGTGAGAGTGTGTTTGTTTGTTTGAAAAGTAATTGGATATGAAAAATCAGTGTGCTGGAAAGTAAAATTGACTACAAACATCTTGTACATTTGTTTTTGAAAGTTTTGTTATGTGAGGTTGCATAGGATACAGTTTATTGTTCTGTGGAGATAGTTTTATTTAACTTAGTTGAGATATTTCCTTATCAACATGTGCTCCTACAGGGTGCTACCTGTTTTACATAGATACAGTTCATGCATAACTAAATTTTGTGTACAGTACTACTTTGGGAATTGAATCCTTCAGGCCTAGCAGTACAGCCTTTGTAGGCCTCACCAATAGGAACAGTGCTTGGAGTTGATGTAGCAATAATATTGAATAATATTCAATAAACATTGCATGACAACTTTAGTTAAATGTGTCATGGAAGGACTTAAGCAAGGGAATACTGTACTGCTATAATGAAGTAAAACCAATTGATGTATTTGTGGCATGTTAGATCTATTTATTATACTATTTTTATTAATACTTTGCTTTTGCATTTGGTTTGCAAACATGGATGTTATATGAATTACTGTATCATTTTCTTGACTGGTAACATCTATTGCATATCCGTTTGTTTTAAAGGGTTGTTAAATATTAATAGCCAGTTGTTACTTATACCACACCAATCTTTAAAGTATCCTATATGCAACATAATAGCATTTGGAGTTGCAAATGTCAAATTAAAAGAAGTAAACACTGCAGTTCATTAAAACCTGTCAAGTTAATTTTCTATTATCATGTCCTGATTTAATTGAAAATATATAATCCTCATTTATTACAATACTCTAGTGAATTCTCACTTTGTACTCATGTATTTCATTGCTTTGCACTTAAAAATATAATCTGAAGCAATGCTAAAATAAGCATCTGCTCAAGAAGCAACAAGGAAAATATAGTTAAAGGCATTTTATAGTATTGCTGCTGTTCATGAAAATAATATATTGCTGAATATTGCTTTAAAAATATTACTGCAATCCTGGTGTTGAGCAGATCCAAATTCTTAATAGAATCTAAAAATCTACAGGCTTTATTTATTTCACAATCTAGATTATGGAAGTTTAGATGAAATGTCATATGGAGTCAAATGCACACATAAAATAAGTCCCATTAAACACACTGAGACTTTTTCCCAGTGTATTAAAAATTGAGGCTGAAAATATCCTCTTTTAGACAATGCGTTTATGGTCAGTTTTTGAAAAGTGTACAGCTCTGTCAGTGTCTCTTTGTAAGTAAGGAACTGACTTTCTGTGGTAAGGACATGCACTACCTATTAATAGCTATGTTATTTAATTGCTATGTTATTTTAAAGTCCAGCCTTTAAATCAGGGGTGCTCAAACTTTTTGGGCTGTGGGCTGGTCACATGGTTCAGTGGGCCGGTCACATGGTTTCTTCCACCAGAAGTGGAAGTAAAACGCAGTGCAGGCCAGATGAATTGGCGCCAGGGGCCAAATCTGGCCCACAGGCCATAGTTTGGGCACCCATACTTTAAATGAAGAGGATCATGAATAATTAAGCACTATTTACATGTGTTTATCTAAATAATTAAGATAATAAATGTACATCAAAATATGTGTCTAGTAACTCTTAGAATTCTGTGTTGTTATTGTCTCTTTGCCTCCCCGCTTTTTTTTGAAAACGAAATAATGGAAATTATTAGTTGAATAATTTTTCACTCAGTAAGGTTTAAAAACTTCTTGAACAAATTAATTTGATGAACATACTGAAGATGTCAAAATTCAATGAACTATGTTTATTAGCACATTCATAGTTTTTCTATAAACACTGCTTGAAACAATATACAGCAGTGTCTCACTAAGCGCTGCTGATGTAAAAATTCTCATCTATTTAATAATGGTTCTCTTTCTGGTGCATGTTGGGTAGTTGTAGATATTTCTCATTCAGTTTGGAAGGGTCATGCACTAGGAATGTACTGCTGTATTGTTACTCTATCCTGCTCTCATAGTGGTGTCAAGAGTTCTACTAAAGCTAAATTAAGTTTGAAAGCAGCAAAGCTATCTTAGTTTGTTATTTAAAGGGAATCGTAAGGCCCAGCAGTTCCAGGACAGGTCAATAGACTGTATTGGGGAGTGGATAGGGTAAAGGAAAGTTTAAATATTCCAAGTAGGATATTGACAAATAGCATTGAGAGAGTGAAGAGGAATAGACTGTCTAGCTGGAAGCTGTGCTCTGACTTACTATGGGAGTCCCAAGGGAGTAGGAAACAAATGTATTATTTTTGCATTCATAACTTCATTAAAAAAACTTCTAGATAGATTAAGGAAATTTAAATCCCTTCATTCAAAACTTGGAAATAGCATTGTAACAATGCTGACCATTTGTCATATGTTATGGAAGAATGGGGAGTGTTCTTAGTTGTGATCATCCATTCCCACAGATTGGGGGAAAATATGCAAAACAAGATAGTACATATGTATTGGAAATAGTGTGTGTATGCCATTTTTACTCTTTTGCTTGCTACAAGAACAGCTGTTACCTTGTGGGACAATATACATATTGCAGACTGATTATTCAAATTGCACTGATGTCATTTGTTATGTGTTGGATAGTTGAGCTTGGTAGGAGATGGGTGGAGGCCTAATACTGGACAGCTGCGTGCTGTTATTGAGTCAGTTCTTGAGGAGCTTGAGGATTCCTTAATCCTTGCAATTTATGTATTCCTGACTTTTATTCATTTAAAGTAGTGCTGTTCCATCTTGAAGGTTAAGTACTAATCCATCTTTGAGTTTTATTTCTGTTTTCTCTTGGGTTTGGATATGAAATATAACGTTATCCTAAGCACATTAAAGTGATGGTTTCATTTCCCTAAGCTGAATATCAGGTATTCAGTCACAGTATTTGGGTTAGGCTACATTAGGGTAGGCACTGTTTATGCTTTTGCTTTTTTGCATGTGATGACAAATGTTAAGAAAATGCTGAGCAGCAAATGTGGCCCATAGGGACAGGTTGTCAGTGGCAATGTCTGCACATTGGAACAAATAAGTACATGCCTCCCACCACATTTCCATTTGTTGGCTGTTGGCACATCAACATGCCTGCCACTTAGCCCCATTGGCAGTAAACTGGGAGGGAAGGTTGGTCAGTTTCAGTGGGGAGGAAGGCACACTGAGGTTATATTCTGCTTGTCACACTCCACAACTGATTTTTGTAGGCTTTGTTGAGGTATCATTATGATGGAGGAAGCATGCAAGAAGACATCCCTAGGTAAGGTCGCCCTTGCTCGAAAGCCAGTTGTATCCGACTCTAGGGTTTGGTGCTCATCTCAGTTTAAAGCCAAAGAGCAGTGCTGTCTGTGTCTGCAGACATTTCCATGGACATGTGGTAGGCATGCCTAGACATGAGAGTGCACGGAATGTTGTTTACCTTCCCACCGGAGTGGTCCCTATTTATTTACTGTACTTGCAATTTCTTGCTTTTGAACTGCTAGGTTGGCAGGAGCTGGGACAGAAATGGGAGCTCACTCCATCATGCAGTTCTGAGGTCTCAAACTGCTGATCTGCTGACCTTACAGTCGTCTAGTTCACCATCTTAACCACTTGAGCCACCTCAGTCCACTCCACATTTGTACCCTACACACTGCCCAGCAGCCTTAAATTCTGTGCGAGCAAATTCTGAGCAGCCAACTAAACTCCTGAAAAAGATACATGGATGGTCTCCATGGCCAACCTGTTGCCAATACAAGGACTGTGTTGTAAGCAGGATCATACATCTATGGTGCTTGTTGTCTAACAAAGAAATCTTTGTTTCTTGAAAATAAACAAGAAAAACAGTTTAGCTGTTGGTATGAATGATTGGTCCAAAAGCTCCCAGAGAGGAAATAAGAGGGAGTGTCTAGTAGCAGTTCAACTGGAGGAGAAACAGCTCAGATACCTATTCCAGATATGCTGGAAGAGGTAGTATAAAAGCATTTTGTACATAGTATACCTGTCTGTGACTACCATGTATTGTCAAAATACGTCTTTAAGTTTGAATTCTTTCCTTTTTCCTCTTCTAAACTAACCCAGTGTTTATTGCAGATCTGAGAATGTACAGGGTTTTTCAAGGCGAAGTGTACAGTTTGGGATTTTTTCCCCTTCATTACCAAGTCTTTAAAACCCGTGTGATCAAAGCAAAGCAGTCACACTTATATAACACCCCATAGCACTAAGTGCACTCTCTGGAAGGTTGACAAATTAATTAGTTAATTAGCATTTTGCCCCCAACATGCTGGGTACTCATTTTATCAACCTTGGAACGAGGGAAGGCTGAGTCAACCTTTAGTCCTGGTCAGGATCAAACTCACAACCTTTAGTTTGCAGTATAGCAGTTTAACCACTGCACCACTGGGGCTCATGATAATCATATCGAAATTCTGCCAAAGTACAGCAATAGTTTGCTACAGCATTAGTAGAAATAATGCATAATTGGACTTTTTTTTAAGTTGAAGCTCTCCAGTATTACTTCTATGAAAAAATATATATTCCAGAATGTAATATGAGGCACATTGTATTGTAAAGTCAGTTCCAGCTATATACAGGTGAAATTCGGAAAATTAGAATATCGTGCAAATGTTCATTCAGCTCAGTAATGCAACTCTTACAGTTGTGTTAAAGTGTAGAGAGGCTCACTAACAAAAAACACTGGTTTTGTAGCCTCTCTGCCAATTGCCATGGTAAATGAACTGGGTAGTTTAAGACCATATATAAGCACACTGAAAGGACTGTAGTGGCTAAGACACTGAACTTGAAGACCGGAAGGTCAGCAGTTCAAGACCCGAGTGCTGCACAACAGAGTGAGTGCCTGTCATCTTTCCCAGCTGCTTCCAGTGCTGGCACTTTGGCTATAAACAGAGGTGAACACTGAAATCTAGAGTCAGATATGACTGGCTTTTGAGCAAGAGCAACCTTTACTATAAGCACACTGAATGGGATTCTGCCCATTTTCTAATTTGTCATTTTCATCATTGTGTTCACAGCCCTAAATGTTGCAATGGCTGTTGAAATCTCTAACTTGAAAGTGGCTGTTTTGATTTCCCATATTAGATAGCTTTTCTAAGCAGAATGGTAGAGTTAAGTGGTTTATAAATTGATGCTACTATACACACAGCCAGTTGAACCATAAACATTTCTATGTTGTCCTCTTTGGTATCGTTTGTTGAGAGGATTATAATACCTGCTCTTACAAAAATGGCACGTTCATATTGTTTGTGAGGCCTCTCAGCAACTAGCCACGTTCCAGAAACCTTAGGATGACGCTGATCATTTGCCCTGTGAGTTTCTGAAATACAAAGGATGTCACATTTCTGTGAAGGCAGGAGTTCTTCTTTGGATGAACAGATGGGCCATAGAGTCATTTTGATTGTTGGCAAATTTACGGTGGAAAGGTTTGAGACAGGAAGGATTAGCCAGCTGTACGATGTTACAAAAGTGATGCCACTGTATAGTAACCCCCATCCTAGATCATAGTCCTCTATTTTCCAAATGTTCAGGCTCCACCAAAAATATTTGCAGAAACCAACAACAAATCAGTTCAGGCCAGCTTCAATTCAGGTTGAGATGATCTGTTCCAATTTGTAAAGTGAACATTTTGATACAAAATGGTTATGTGCACACACCCTCCCATAATTATGCACTAATGGTGAGGTTGGTCTACTTATAGTAATTTCACTTATCATAGGTTGGCTACTGATGAGTGATGGGCCTCCGGTGGCTCAAGTGGTTAAGATGCTGAACTCCCTGAGTGGAAGGTCAGAGTTCGATTCCCAGGTACTGCAGAATGGAGTGAGCTCCCATCTCTGTCCCATCTCCTGCCAACCTAGCAGTTTGAAAGCAACAAATTGCAAGTAGATCAATAGGGACCACTTTGGTGGGAAGGTAACAGTGTTCTGTGTGCTCCGGTGTCTAGTCATGCCTGCCACATGACCACGGAAACGTCTGCAAATGCAGACAGCGCTGGCTCTTTGGCTATAATCTTAGATGAGCACTGAACCCTAGACTCGGATACAACTCGCTTTCGAACAAGGGTGACCTTTACCTTACTAATGGGTGAAGGCCACTTCTTGAATTTTCTCCTCCAACTATACTACTTTATTAGTTCGTCCTGAAGCTTCTTATGGGTGTACAGGTGAAACTCGGAAAATTAGAATATCGTGCAAATGTCCATTCATTTCACTTAAAAGATGAAACAAATATATGAGATAGACTCACTACATGCAGAGCGAGATAGTTCAAGCCTTACTTTGTTATAATATTGATGCTTATGGCTTACAGTTTATGAAAACCCCAACCCCCCCAATCTCGTGTACCCCATAATCATCATATAATCTCATGTACGCTGTACCCATGATCATCACAATTATAAAGAATTAAGGCATGACATCTCTCGCTTTGCATGTAGTGAGTCTATCTCATATATTTGTTTCACCTTTTAAGTGAAATGAACGGACATTTGCACGATATTCTAATTTTCCGAGTTCCACCTGTATACCCATGAGATGCTTCAGGATGAACTAATAAGGTTCTGTAAGAGTATAGGTCAGTGATGGCAAACCTTGGCACTCCAGCTATTCTTGAACTTCAATTCCCAGAAGCCCTGATCAGCAGTGAGAGGCTACATGAAGTGGTGCCGCAGGCCGCATCCGGCCCATGGACTGCAGGTTGAGAATCCGTGCTCTATTCCAAGAGGATATTGGACCAACTACATTCCAAGTTTCTATTTGGAATTACATGTTTAGTACTTAGGTTATATAATATTTCACACTTTGAAGTAACCCCTTTTAATGAATATACAATAAGAAATAGAAAATAATTTAGCTTAACTCTTGCAGGAAAAAAAACCTTTCTGGATACAAAACTTGACATGGCATGAAACAGCCAGAAAACTTGGAGAGTACTGAAAAGATTGAACAATGATCCAAACAGAAGGATACTGTTGGCAAATATAGTCCCAAACCAAATAGCGCACCAATGGCAAGGGAGACCAACAAATGCATGATAAAAATAAAATATCAAAGGGTTATTCAGAGCAAATCCAATTTTACTTTATACTGCCTTTATATTGGCAAAACTAGAGGAAGCCATAGGAAGATGTAGTAATGACAGAGCAGCAGTACTCAATGATTGGGGGATTGTACAAATTAAACATTTTGGGTAAAATACAAAAGAACAGTTCCTTTAACGCTAATAACATCTGGATGAACAAACAAATGTCACACGAGTTGAGAACTCCTGGTCTAGATTGTATTTCTGGGGACAAAGAAGCTTTGAATAATATGCCAGTGTCCTTTGTGGGGCATAAAAGTGTTAATTTTTGATCAGTATTTTGTAGATGTGGGATATACCAGTTTAAAGTAGCAAATCCTTCACTCAGTTATCAATAAGTGTGATTTTCATAGCAATAGAGGAACCAACTGACTGAGAGAGAATAGTTTGCTTTCTTCAATAAATCTAAAGTTTTATGATTCTGTTTTGTTTGCTTGCTCGGAGGGGTGGTCAACTGTGATGAGAATTTCTTTGCTAGAAGGGAGGATATAGCTTTAACCATAAATTTCTGCCTAAAGCCATTTCTCTTCGTCTGGAAATCCAAGAATACAGGCATGTATTGCAAACTCTAGATATTAATTCTTTGACATTTTGTGTCTCATTTCAACCTTTCTATACCACCAACGATTCACTACAGGGAATGTGGTGACTAGTAAAATTTTGTTGTATTCTTTTTGTTCTTGAAAATTGTGTTAATGTAAAAAAAGTTATGTCCATGTGCCCATGTTTTTAGTGGGAGGAGTTGATCTATAGTCTGAGTGAGCAGCTTGAGTATACGGTTTTTATTTAAACCAAAAGTTTTTCCTCTTGAAAATTAACAGTAGGTTTTTTATAGCAATTATTCCTAGGTTGTTGGTGTCTGTCCATAGCTAAGAGTAGGCATGCAGTGCTATCACTGCTAGAAGACATAACAAACAACAGGAATAATAAATATTGTTTGCTGTTAAATATTTTGACTAGTTGGTTGAATTGACCAGTTGTTTCAATAGCATGATTTTCGTTGAGCTTTTTATTGTGATGTATTTGAGGTGGAAGTGCTAAATCCTCTTAGGTCAGTTTTGCAACAGAGTAGTGATAGTTCTTCATTTCTAGGTGTGAGTGTTGTCTATGATATTTATGCATTTGTGGCTAACTGAAATGCTATTTCACTTCTTCTTAAAAGACATTGTGCTTTAGTGAATGCCTTTCATTATTCTTTATCTATAAAATTTGTTTCCCATCTTTGTCAAACGAACATTTTATCCTTTTTTAACTGACACAGGAGATTTGTGCAAGACATTGGAAATGTTCAGAAGAACCTATTACTTCTATTCAGACTGTTGGTAGTACTAAATGAAAAATGTAAAGCAGCCATTTAGTAAATTAGAGAAAGACTCACACTAAAGTAGATAAAACAGTGAAGAATGATTTAGGTTGCATAGGTAATTATGTTTTCTGTACCAAAATCATATGGCAGTACCAGGCATTTTTTTTATCATACAGTGTAAAATTTCTAAATTATTTCCTAAATGTTGCCAGTATAGCTGTTTAGAAAGCTAAATGAGGCAGTCTTGTAATTATGGAAAGATGAAAATCCATTAATGTAGCTGTCTTAGCAATAGGTGAATCTGGAAAAAATTACTTTGTGTAAAGAATATACCGATACGTTGTTTAAGCCATCTTTTTTTTGGCTTAAATGTGATACACATACAGTATCTTGCTTCATAAACTATAACATCATTATTCAGAAGCATTTCTGTTTAAGAAGGCAAAACGTTAGCATAAATTGAGTATATTGTTTTTCACACTATCACCACATGCAGCTGTCATATTGCAGGATTGTGATAGGAATTTCCTCAGTCATCCTTCATACTGCATGGGCCATTTTGTCCTCCATCAGGACAGGTCTGCAAGTTTTCATTGTATTAACTGCAACTTCTGTTACTGTTCAACATGCAAAGCCAGCTTCTTTGAGGAAGCTGTCATTGATATGTCTTAGATTAGGGTTTGAATGATAATGCTAAACAGTGGTTAATATAAATCAGAAATGGAAATTGTTATGGCCATGCTAATGAAGGGGAAAAGGAGTGTAGAAAAGATGAGCATTTTTTCCATCACAACAGACTCTTGTTTGGAAGCTTCAATGAGAATCATATAGTTGTCCCATAAATGCATTTGAATAAGTTATGTCAGGATCCTGTGTTGTAAATTGGCTGTTGCTTTCTCTTAGAGCCATGTGAGAAGCAAATATTTTCAACAAATATTTGTTCATTATTTCTGGAACTGTATGGCTGTTTTTCTCATGATATATATTATGAGTGGCCCAACAGCAAAATGAGCGGAGGAGGAACTCTGATTCCCATTGGTCATGGAGTCGGAAGAGGCTATGCCAGATAGACTGGCTGTGAAGGTACACCTTGATAATATCCTGAAGGCTGCGGCAGTCTATTGCAGTCACGGTGTTAAATCCTGCACGTCTCATTTCATATATGCCGCAGGAGATGGTTGTGTGATCATAGTGTGTGGGTCACTTCATGCCAAGCTGGGATCCAACTTTAACAAATTCATGCCAAAGACGTTTTTCCCACTTCAGGAAAAAATGCATTTTTGTATATGAGTTGCAGCCGCCACTGCCGATGATATTATGAATAAGAATTATTAGCTAGGTTTAAACTCAGTTTGGTTTCTGTTGAGAGATAAATCTGTAAACCTGACTTCTTGTTGAAAGGATGTCTCTTTTTATAGAAAAATTTGTTGATAACCTATATAATATCAGATAGGTTGTTTTCCTGTGGGCTTTTGAAAGCACTACTACTTTAATTTCAAGTTGGCTCAGACTGTGCTGCATGTGTATATGAAATAAAATAATCTGATATGGTAAAATACACTCTCGTAGAAAGGGGGGAAGTCATCAGTCAGAAAACTAGTGCCAGTAGGGAGAGCTGTGAGACCAGGACAGTGCTTTTCCTTCTGGCTAGTTTTGTTTTTCTCATTTTCAGGAAACTTGGAACATAGGAGAGCAAGTAAAAATATAGTTTCTGCTATCTGAAAGGTGAAGCCCATCTTATCACCTCATTCTACTGAAACCTGCTAGATATCTGTACAAAGTCTCAGTTATGCCAGTTATCTGTACTTTTGCGTTTTTAGCTTCTGGTTGTGTATTACTCCTAAAGGCCTTGGGAAGTTAAAATAAGTGACCACTTCTAATTTATGAGTGTATTAAATAACAGTGTGATAAAAATTAATACTTAAAAAAGCAAACGTTGAATTAAAGAAATTTAAATCAAATTTAAAAAGTTCCACCATTAAATTTATTTATTTATCTCCCATCCTATTAGTGAAACCGCTACTCTGGGCGGCTTAAAATAGAGTTAGAATCAAAGTATGACAAACAAATCCAATAAAAATCCTTCAAAGAAATAGGTAGCGACACAAACATGATAAAATAAAAACAAAGTACTCTTTGTTTCTCCTCTAAACACTCTAAGCAATGATAGTATTACTTGATACTTCAAATATCTTATTATAGACTAGAGATTGTGTATTCTAATTTTGTAATACAAGGCAGTGTACTCATAGTTTTTAAATTTTTAATAGGGTCCAACATTTATTGAATTAAGACCTAAATTTATGGAAGCTTCTCTATAGAGTGTTTAATTCTTTTAACTATCCAGTTATTGTAGCTTTCGGTCTACCAAATGCTGCTGTTAAGTGCACCAAGTCATCTGTAACCCAGAGTCCTATCTTAAACAGCTCTGCTTTGGACTTGTAAACTCAAGACAATATTTTCCTTTATTGAGGCAATTCATCAATCTTAAATCTTCTTCCTCTATTGCCTTCCACTTTTCTTAAATTATCTTTTCCAGCAAGTTGTGTCTTCTTATACTGTATTCAGAGTAAGATAACCTTGGTTTAGTAATTTTAGTTTTTAGTGAGATTTCAGACTTAATGTGATTGCAGATCCACTTATTTTTCTTTTTAATGTCTGTGGTATAGTTTTTCCCCTCACTAGCTTTAATTGTTGCCAGTTTATATCTGTGTTTTGTAATTGGGAATACCAAAGTATGATAATTTTGGCTTTCAAAGACACATCCTTAACCTTAAGAATCTCTTCTAGCTCCTTTGTAGTTGCTCTTCTGAGTATCAGTCTTCTGATTTATTGGTACAGCCTCCATTATGATTTATGATCAAATCAAAGGTACAGAAGATGTTTGAAAATTTCAATTCCCTCAACAACATTAAAGTCATATAATTTTTCTTTATTCATTATTTTTATCTTAACATTCAATTGCAATCCTGCTTTTGCCCTTTTAACTTTTGGGAATAGTATTTTCAGGTAATTGCCATACAATGGAATCTCACTTAACAAATGGCTCAGTAAACATAAAAATTGCATAACAAAAGGAAATCCATAGAAAATAGTGGCTCGGTTTACATAATTTTTTTTGGGGGGGGGGAATGGATTAATCGGTTTTCAATGCATTCCTATGGGAAACTGCATTTCGGTTAAAGTATTTTGGTTTTCAATGCATTCTTATGGGAAATTGCATTCAATGTATTCCTATGTGAAATTTGGTTAAAGTAATTTTTGCTGTAAGAAATGTCCTGGAGAACACATTAATTACGTTAACCGTGGTTCCACTGTATTCCGTTAGTAGTATGATGCTATCTGCATATCTTAAATTACTGGTGTTTCTTCCACCAGGGGTTATTTCTTCTTCAACTAAATTTAATCCAGCTTTTTGTGTGATTTGTGCTATATGTAGATTAAACAAAGATGAAATATGCCCTTATTTGCTAGTGCTAGATATTTGTGTGTGTGTTATATGCCATCAAGTTGTATCTAACTTATCAACTTTAACAGTATGTCCAAGGTACATGCAATATGTGTCGGGAATAGTTTTACCAGTGCCACTTCCCAAGTGAGTCTCTCTGAGTAAGTGCGAAACTATGGTCTCCTGATTCTTAGTCCATCCACTGTCTACTACACCACATTAGCTCTCAGTAGTAGTGGAAGATGAGAAAGGCAGAGATTTTTATTTTTGCAAATGATAACAGGCACAGTATTTATTTATTTAAATTTATATTGCTTCACACTCACAAGTGGATTTTGGCGGCTTACAGATAACAGTCCTCATTCACATAAAATTACAACCTTAAAACTTTAAAACCATTGAAACCATTAAAAAATAACCACACAACTCTACTAATTAAAATATAATTAAAAACAGCCTACATTATATCATCCAGTGAGAGGGAGGCTATCACATCCAGAAAACAGAAGTGGTAAACAACTCCTGAATATTTTGTTCTCCAAAACCCAGAAAATTGAGAAAATATAGAAAAATCTAGCAGAGGCTCCAGAGATTCATACCTGTTAACAGCAATCTATGGAGATAAGTAACCTGATTAGTCCTGTTTTCCAATTGACTAATGATATTCCTGGAGTATTTCTTCCTTCTTGAGATGATATAGTGTTGGAAATTCTTGGAAGCTCTTGTAAGATTTCCTGTTTTTCTTTCAATAATTTCCTGGAGTGATACTAATTCCATAAGAGTTGCAACTGTGGCTTTTGTCCCTCTGCAACTTTGAACAATGTTATACCCTTCTCCCCCACAAAGAACGCCATTTCAGATTCTGGGTCTTATTGTAGGTGGAGTCAGTCTGATCAAGGAGATTAGGGGAAATATGTATTAAGGTAAATAGAAGGGAAAAGTGTGCTTGGGGTTGAGGGAGAGGAAAATTAGATAATTAAATCAAGCATTTCTGAGTAGTTGATATTTGTTCAAGATCAAACCCACTCTGTAACAGAAAGGAGAGATCTGATAAAATCCTTCAAATTCTACTCATGGTAAAGAAGCCAATATTTTGGTATATCATCTTCCAAAAAGCAAATTAGTTGGGAGATTAATGAAATTTAAGTGTGTGTGAAGTATGGAATGCAACCAGCAGTATGCATCAAGGGATTGCTTGTGAAATTGGGTTAATACAGGCAGATTTAATGGAAGATGTTTTCACATGTAGAGAGTAAATTCTTGCACTTGGAAAGGTCATTGAGAATTAGAACATTGGATTCCTGTTATGTCATTTTCCTCTTGCATTGTCTGTTCTTTTGAAAATCATTGCAGAAATGATGCAAGGTTGCTTATCCTGACCTCATTCTTCAGTAGTACTATAAGACTATGGGTCAATTATATTGGACCTACCAAGAGCATACACATTTAAATTAATTGGGATTTGTTAGTCACATGTAACGAATCCCACTGGCTGAACACAATAATTTGCAGCTAGAGTAAGCCAGTTGAAACTATGGAACTTATGGAATTGACTCATCAAATCTTCACTGATTCAAAGACCTATTCTAGTTACAAATTACTATGCTAAGCAATAAGAGTTTAGCCATTGATTTTAGTAGTCTCTTCTAGATAGTACATTGCATTTAGCCATCTGTCACCTTCACACAAAACAACACAGCTGTGACAGGATAGATGTAACATAAGTGGCAGAATTGTTACTTCTATCTGTTTAGCATTATTAGGAGTAACATGTAGCCTGGGGTGTTCAAGATGAAATAAGTAAATAGTATATTTGAAAATACATATTTAATTTTATCTTTACATATTTTTTCTTTTAATGAAGTCACCAAGTATTGAGAGTATAAGGATAATGCCCAACACTTACCCCTATATTAACTCACTAGCATTTTTTGCCCGGCCTTGCCGGGCAGGTACAGTATTGTGTTTTTTTTAATAATGTGTTGGTGTTGTTTTGTGGGTGTGGCAAAGGAAGAAGGGGATGGCCAAAGACATGACAAGGGCGCCAGGCAGGGATCCGCCAGGGTAGGCTCCTCCCTGATTGATTCCTGCCTCTCGCCCTTGCCATTCTCCTTCTGCTTTTTCAAAGACAGCCCTCGAAACAGCGGAGGAGAAATGGCTAGGGCGAGAGGCAGGAATCAATCAGGGGAGGTGCCTACCCTGGTGGATCCCTGCCTGCTGCCTTTGCATTTTCCCTTCCGCTATTTCGAGGGTTATCTTTGAAACTGTGGAGGGGAAATTGCATGGCGAGAGGCAGGAATCCATCAGGGTTGGCTCATTTCCTGATGGATTCCTGTCTCTTGCCCTTGACATTCTCCTTCTGCTGTTTCGAAGGCTGTTTTCGAAACAGCGGAGGGGTAATTGCAGGGCGAGATGCAGGAATCTGTCAGGGGAGGAGCCTAACCTGGTGGATCCCTGCCTGGCGCCTCTTCCTGGGGAAGTGGCTCACTTCCCTCGGTAGGCGGGGGCCGAAGGCAGCCGTGCTTTAGGCCCCTGCCCCCAGTGGAAGGCACTCGCTTCCCTCCGGGAGGTGAAGGTGGAACGGAGCTCCGTTCTCTGCCTTCATCTCCCGGGGAAGTGGCTTGGTTCCCTCATGTGTCCTGTCATTTTTTTGGGCGTGTGCCAGCTGTCCCGCCTCCTCTGTGCTCACGTCCTTCAGCCTAATTGGCTGAGGCGTGCTGTGGCACAGAGGATTCTGGGTAGCGTAGTTTTTATTTGTTTCCGCATTTGTGGGGCGTTGGCCCCACTCTCGGTTCCCGGACCGTTGCAGTGATGCTGTCAAGGACATAAGGTAAGTGTGGCCAGCACATTACGGGATGGGCTGGACGTGTGCGGACATGCATGCCGGACATGCACGGCCCAACCCTCTTCTTATAGGTAAAGATTACAGAGAGTATATGTGATTAGATATAGAATGAAATGTTCATGTTAGAAACATGTAACTATCACTAAATTCTTTGAATTGCAATTAGTTATTTTGCAATTAGTTAGTTATTGCAATTAAAATAACTATTACACAACTAACAAAGACAGACATGTGATCCATACATAAAACAAATGTAGAAGGAGGAGGTGATACCTTTATTAGATTACTAAACAAAATAAATTCATTGTGAACTTTCATGATTAAAAATCCCTTCTTCAGGCATGCTTCGGTTTCTTGTGGGTAAGGCAGGAAAATTATCAATGAAAGTCCAAATGGTCATGGCATGATGGTCTGTTTGCCAGGCTCTCTTCTTAAAAATGAATGTGAAGAACCAGCAGTCCATTTGATACCCCTCCCACCATTTATTTAATCAAAAAACAGAGGGCTCTGCAGAATCATATTCATTCACATATTTAATAAACATCCAATTTTCAATATTTTTGTTACCAATTTATTATTTCTACATAACTCATTAGCATTACTGTTTCTGGTATCTCCAGATACTTCAAAAATTATGTGAAATGTGTTTCATTGACCTACTCTACAGTTACATAGGGCTGAGATCATTCAGTACTACATATTTCAAGTCTGCATTTCAGATAATTCAGAAGCAAAGCTGTACAATATCCTTTTAATTGAGAATTGCTCCTGTATGTATTTTAAAAGTTCAGTTGAAATATATTTCAGAAAACTTCAATTTAACTAACACAGTACTGTATTTTAAAAATCAGTCAGTTCACAGTTTTAAGTGGCTAAATAGCTTTAGGATGTGCTTCTATTTGATTTCTAAAAGACTGCATGTATTTATATTAAAACTTTAATTTCAATTTATCTTAATGGAAGTTTCTTATTAGCACCATGCAGCTTTACAGGCTGAATCATAAAAGACTTGCCTGGTTTGTTTTTTTTTATTAAAAAAAACACTTGACTGATATAATCTTAGTATTTACTTTCAATATGTCAAATACTAAGTATGTCTCTAGTGTTGTTGTTTTCAAGCACTAAAGTTTAAAAAACTGGGGTAAGGAATATTGTTCACACTGATCTCTGTTACATTACTTCTGTGTTGCAAAGTTCTTGAAATGTAGATAATTTGGAAGTAGGATGGATTTGCTGACAAATTAATTGAAAGCTTAGCGATATATCCCAAATGAATAGAGATAATGTATTTATTTACAGTATTTTTAATTGTTATGTGGTAGAAAGTGTAGAGCTGGCACTGTAAAGTAGGAGTATAGTCCAGTCAAAGTGAAGCCTGTTTAAGTCCCATTGATTTCAGTAGAAATCTAAACATAAGTGAGTCTATCCCATTTAAAGCATTGGGATATAAAAGTGACTAGCATTGTATGGATTGTGCTGCAGGATAAGCATAAGTAATTTGAGAATAATATTAAAATCACAGGAGAAAAGAATTAATGGGTATCTGAATTTAATGGTAATAAAAATGCCAACTTTTCTATTTCTGAAACATAGTTACAGAATCAAATTTGAAATTACATTTGGGCATTTTTATTTAAGAAGATTTGCACTTATTCTAAGCATGTTTTCTTGTAATTCCTGGCTAAATGTGTTTAAATTCATAACTAGTTCCGTCCACCTTACTGTGATTAAATCAGCTTTTGTGCCTGTATTACATTTTAATAGTTTTATGGATCACCCTGGGTGTGTTTTTATCATACATATCCTTTTGTTTTAAAAGTAAAGTTCTTATTAATATATGTTTTGAGTTTTTGATTGTTGCATGCTTTTCAGATTTCATGTATCTTTTTTTTTTGCTTCTGCCTCCTTTGTGAAGTAGTGTGTATGTTAGTGTTATATAAATAATGCTTTCCCACTCAAAGTGTTTCACAGACAGAATTTTTACTTAGATTTGTTTTAAGGCAGAAAAAATACCATAGCAAAATGGATGGTTGTTGAAATTTGTCCTCAGGTCGCTACACATTGGCTCAGTATCCAAGGTAATCGGTTGTCATGGATGGGGAGATCAAGAATTTGGGTGGTTCTTCGGGTTTCATGTTGCCAGCCAGTATCCCAGCCTTGCTTCCTCATCTGTAAAATTGGAATGATAGTCTGAATGTGGGAGCTGCTGAGATTTCTTAGTTTATTGCCCCATCCAGTTACTACAAGATGAGGCTCTGTTGCTGCCCAAGAATAACATTGGAGAGTTCTGGATATTTTGGGGATATTGAGGCCTCGGATAAAAAATTGATTTACTATCAAATTATATCATGCTTGTTGTTTTGAGGCACTTCATTACACACTCAAGACCACACTTTAAATCGGGTTGCTTACCTTTTGAGTCGGGGGCTGGGTCACGCTCCCTCAGACAGTTGAGGGGGCCAGACTGGTGGTCCCCCCTTTTACGGCTGTGTTTATGACAGCTGCGGGCCCATTTACTGCTGTCATAAACAAGTCTGCGACCACTTCTGGCTGTGGCTGCTGGAGTGAGGGTGGGGGCCGGATTATTTGGTGTGGCAGGCCGGATCTGGCCCACAGGCTGTTGCTTGCCTACCCCTGCTTTAAATACATTCACTGAAACAAGAAACAGATGTAGGCTATAGTCGTAAGCTATACAGTCCTTTGCAGTGGACAGCTGTGATAAAAATCCGTTCTTTAAAATCTTCACATGGCCAATGTCTTACCTTAATTTTAAGATATTTAGAAAAAAATGCATACTAAAATGTCAGCCTTTGGCTCACAGTGCAGGGATTGATAGTTTTGTCTTAATTTATTAAATACCAAATCAGGCAAATCAGTTCTAATTGTTATTTTCTTTCTGGTGGTGCACAGGAGCATAGTTGTGCTCTAGCAGACGTAAACAGTTCTGTTCTTAAAAGTTGGTTCTGTGACCATTGAATTAGAACATGCGAAAGAGTTCCAGCTTTTTGTCCTGAAAAACTTTTCCAACAAGTTGGGGACCTCCATGTCGTTATATTAGGTTTTGCTACTGAAAAGGAAAAATCATCTGTATACAAACAAGAAATGTCAAATAGCCGAGCCTTTTAAAAATACGATTTGTGTTTTTGAGAGTACTTATGAAAATGGTACACTTGTTGTGGCTCCTACAATGCCACTAGAAAAGATTTGATTTGTACATAAAATCTGTGGCTCAATAAGTACTGTTGTTGTTCAGTTGCATAGTTAGGTCTCGCTCTTCGCAGCCCCATGCCAGGCTTCTCTGTTATCCACCATCTTTCTGAGTCCGCCCAGATTTAATCGCTTAAATCAGGGATTCTCAACATGCAGCCTGCAGCACCATTTTATGTGGTCCCTCCCCGCCTCCACTGCACCAGGAAGTGCCATGTGGTGGAGGAAGAGCAAAATGGCTATCTGGCCCCCAAAGCTGTCTGAGGGAGCGTGACCCGTCCCCCGGCTTAAAAAGGTTGAGAACTGCTTTAAACCTACTCTTCACCTCCACTGTATATTCATAAGGAATGTGAATCTAGATCATACCTAATGGCCTAATGGTTTTTCCTACTTTCTTCACTCTAAGCCTGAATTTAGCAATCAGCTGTTCACGATCTGAGCTACAGTCAGCTCCAGGTCTTGTTTTTACTGACTATATGGAGATTCTTCATTGCTGGCTGCAAAGTACATAATCAATCTGATTTTGGTGTTTGCCACCTAGTGATGTCCATGTGTAGAGTCATGTGGTTAGGTGGTTGGAAAAGGGTGTATGCTTTGATCAACACATTCTTTTGACAAAACTCTATTAGCCTTGCTCTGTTTCATTTTGTACTCCAGGGCCAAACTTGCCTGTTCTCATGGTCCCTGTGAAGCCACACTAATGAGCTAACTGTGTGTATGTGCAGTTTGGTTCAGAATCTTCCAGATCTTTGTAGGGATCTCAAACTCTGCCCTTTGCATCAATCTAGAGCAGTCCTGCCCAAATTCACCTCAGTTCATTTTTTGAGTTCAGTCACATTTGCCAGAGCTCACTTTTGGCTTCCTGTTTTGGCATTCCACCCCTTACAATGATACGGGCATCTTTTTTGATGTCATTTCTAGAAGGTGTTGTAGGTCTTCATAAAACCGGTTGACTCCGCTCTCTTCTACCTCAAGGGTTGGGGCATAACTTGGATTACTGTGATGTTGAATGGTTTTCCTTGAATTTGAACTGAGATCGTTCTGTTGTTTTTAAGATTGTATCCCATTACGGCTTTCCTCACTCTTTTATTGACTATAAGGGCCACTCCATTTCTTCTAAAGGATTCTTGCTCACAGTAGTAGATATAATAGTCACCTGAGTTAAATTTGCCTATTCCCATCCACTTTAGTTTGGTGATTTCCAGGATGTCGATGTTTCATCTTGCCGCCTCGTGTTTAACCCCATCCATCTTCTCTTTCCTTGATTCCAAGATCTTACATTCCAGGTTCCTATGCAATATTGTTGTTTACAGCATCACATTTCCCTTTCATCTTAATTATTAGTAAATAATTATCAATGATATCAAAATATTAATGGAATTTTGTGTGGAGTGATAAATTACAAGTGGTGGCAAAGGTGGTGGGTCATTTTGAGGAGAATCTCTTATACACTGCTTTCTTACTGGTTGTAAAAGTTCATCCTCTGTTTTTAAAATATTGAAGTCTAAAAATGACATTAGTATAATTTGTTGTTTAAACCAAGTGGGAAAGCTGTGTGTGACTGTTAGTCTCATTTCAAAAATTGTGTTAAATGAATATGCTTGGACTTCTGACAGGAGCAATTCACACACACACACCCTTCTCCTCACAGCCTCCTACTGCAGGGAAACTGAAGGAGAGAGAAATGTTGTTACCTGAAAACTCTCTAAAAAGCTATCAGTTTGTAAGTTTCTTTAAACATAAATGAATCAGTCAGAGAGATTTTGAAGGAAAAAGCGATTTTATCAACAACATAAATTATAACATAAACATATGCATGTGTGGTGCTTGGTTCCATGCAGATCAAAGAACCTCAAGTAGCAATTCAGTCAGACTTATATACTTTTGGACAAACTAAACATACATGTTCTCATCTCAGGTGGGACTGATGGGAGTTTCATATTTTATTTTGACATTGCATATTTTTCAAAATGTTCAGGACGGTACAAGTTTGCTCCACTTTAGATAAATGACACATGACTTTTTGTGTAACTGTCTTTTCATAAAAATGGCTTTCTCTAGGCCACACTATAAATTGGCACAATTCAATCAATCAATCAATTTAATTTGTACCCCGCCCTACTCAGCACAAGGCCGACTCAGGGCGGCCTCACGACATATCACAAAAATTACACATTTTCAAAATTACAAATTACAGAACACAATTCAGAAAATGTAACATACAATTAAGCAAAGTTCATACCAAAAACAAAGTTAAACCCACAACCCCAAACACAGCCAGGGCTCCATGTCCAAAATGTACTCCAAAGAAAACAACATTGTCCTCTTTTGGGGGAGCCATGCACCAGCCTCGCGTTTCCGGGGCCGATGGAGTAGATCCCGGAGCAGGCAACACGGCGGGGGCAGCTTCGCCATCTGTTCCTCTCCCCCCCCCCCAGCAACAAGCACAGGAGGGCGAAGGCGACACAGCTGTCCCACATCTCCGGGGCCGATGGAGTGGGTCCTGAAGCAGGCAATATGGTGGCGGCAGCAGCTTCGGTGTCTGCTCCTCTTACCCCCTCCCCGGCAACAAGCACGCTCAGGACCTAGAGATGTAGGGGGCGGCGCTCCCACTGGTGTGGCTGGGAGGAAAGGCAGCGTCCCGACAGTCCATGGCGAGGGTTGGGCAGCAGTTCTCAGAAGCCTCAGTCAATTCCCCAAAGCCAATTAAAGTAGTTATGCTAGCTTCATTGTGATCTTTAACTGTATACTTATTTTGTTAAGGCAAAGGATTAATAAATTAAAATTAGCTAATCCTGGGGTCACAATTTGATTCTGGCTCTGGCCACTGCAGGCTTCATCCCCATTTCCCAGCATCTTGTGGTTCCTCCCAAGGAAAAAATTGTTGCCCACTTCTGCTCTTAAATGATGTTTTCATTATATATTACAGCATAATATGACTGGTAGATGCTGATCCAAGTCAGTATACCGAACTAAAAGGCATCATTAGTCCTGTGTCCAAGAGGGTTTGAGTGTTCTATTTCTTGAACAGAAGTCCATCATTCTGCATAGGAAGTAATTTCTGAAACTGTATCAAAAGCAGGTGTTAATACAGCATGGGTTGAAGATGTATTTATTAAAAGAAAAAAACTTTAAAAATCCCACTGGACATACCTAAAGTAGCTCTTTGGATCCTAGCCAAAATGTACTGGCCAACATCCAATAAGCAAAAAGGTTTCCATGTGTCCAGCACAGAATATTTTCTAATAGTTTTTTTGAGAACTTAAATAGGATTGAAATGCAAAAACAGCTACCTAATATTGAGACAGAAGGCTAATATTAAAGGAGGACATCTTTAAAATTGCTGCATGAAATTTTCCTGGGGTTCCTTAAGGATAGCATATGGACACAGAACTTTGAGTTTAAGAATAGTCCAGTACTAGAAAGTTGGGGAAATGTCTTTTATTTTTAAATGATATGTAAATACTATACTGTTTATTTCCTGTTGCTATTGAGGGATATTACTCATCTTGTTCTTTCTAAATATGTGTACTGTATATATGTAAGGACTTAAATTCCATACTTCTAATGCTTACAATGTAGTTAAAACCAAACTTAAAATATAATATTTCAGGAATATATTTGCTAATCTGTTCTTCTTTTATGTTCCAATCAAACCCTGGACTGCCAAAATGAAGCCACTTTTTTTGCTTTGTTGTTGGCCAAACTTAAGTCCTCATCGGTGCATGTTTCTGGCAGTAAGCAGCAGACCAGTAATTGAGCCAGATTCTGTATCTCTCCGCATTCACACATTATGTCATCTGCCAGCAGCCCGCCACTTGAGCATGTTGGTCTTGCATTTAGGAACTCCAACCCCCAGCCTATTTAAGGTCCCCCAAGTGACGTAGGGGAGGTTCTGCTAATCTGTTTATTGTTTTTATCTCTTCGGCTTTGAAACAGAGATGAGCACTGAACCCTAGAGTCGGATACGACTAGCTTTCGAGCAAGGGAAACCTTTACCTTTACTATGCTAAGACATTGGATGAAAAAGTTATCTATCTTTTAGAACAAAGCTGCAGAATATAGTATTTATCTAAATGAATTAAATGAACATTAAACGATTAAATGAACATTGCTGAATTATAAGTCATATCTCTCCTATGGTTAAAATTGTTATTTTTTAAGATAGTGATCTCAATGAAACAATGCAACAGTGAGGGGAAATTAGCTGGTTATGGCTCATAGAGCTATTTACAGGTAGATGTTACATTCTTGCTTTCTCATTTCTCGCTCTTCCTTTGTACATCTTTGATTCTTTTTATCTCAAAATTTTCAGTCACTTGTTTGATTATGTTCTGCCACACATTTCAGACTTGAGGGAGAAGTTTCCAGCTTATATGGTCAGTATTAAATTCCTTCATTGTTGTCTTCAGTGTATCCTTACATTATTTCTTTTGTCCACCATATACAGTAGCTGAGCACCTGCAAAAACTTTTTCATAAAAATGCTTCAGTTCCGTAGGGCAGAATGAGCTCCCGTCTTTGTCCCAGCTCCTGCCAACCTAGCAGTTTGAAAGCAAGAAATTGCAAGTAGATCAATGGGGACCATTGACCAGGTAAATAGCATTCCGTGCGCTCCAGTGTCTAGTCATGCCTACCACATGACCATGGAAACGTCTGCAGAAGCAGACAGCACTAGCTCCTTCGGCTTTGAAACAGATGAGCACAGAACCCTAGAGTCAGATACGACTAGCTTTTGAGCAAGGGAAACCTTTACATCTTTGAATGCTGTAAAAAAACTAACTAAAGCAGGAGTTCTCAACCTTTTAAAGCTGGGGGCCGAGTCACGCTCCCTCAGACAGCTTCGGGGGTCAGATGGCCGTTTTGCCCTTCTTCCACCATATGGTACTTCCTAGTGTGGTGGAGGCAGTGGGGGCCCCACATGAGGTTGAGAATCAAACTAAAGAGTTCTTGATATTTTTCTTGTAGCTGTTGGACACAAAAGATCATACCAACAGTTTCTCATTTCTTCTGGTAGCCACTTTGAGTTTCTGGTAAGAGGTGTCTAGGTGACCTATGAGATTCAGAAAGATCCTTCCAGAATTTTCCAAGCAGTATTTAAGATTGATATGCCTCGGTGGTTATCACACATCTTTGAAGTACGAGGGATTTTGTCTTGTGTCTTGTGTCTACGTTTTCTTTAAATGGGTGCATAAATAGAAGTTGATGACCATCTTTTTTATATCTCTCCTGATCTGTCTCTAGGACTTTCCCATAGAAGAGCTAATTAATGGTCTTTTTTTCCTTCTAAATCTGGAGGGAGGTTCATAGCATTGTTGACTGGCAGTCTGGCAGCTTTCTAATTACCTCATTAATTTTAGATGGTCTATTTAACATGTTTTGCTTAGTCTATGGAAAATTTTCTGTGATGACTATTGAGCCATTGAATGTAAAAAGAAGCAACACTCCCACACTTGGGAGAACATAGATGGTTTTGATAGCTTCAAATAATTTTTTATTTATTCTAAAATCCTAAATATCCTTGGGCTTCCTGCTGAGTCATGCTCTTGCAGTGTAAAATTGCAACTTGCAATGGAATATGTTAAAAGCAACTTTATCGTCAGGTGAATTATGATGTTGATATAGTTTATGTAGCTGATGTTTTTGTGAGAGACATTTTGTAATTTCGTCATCATTTTTTATCGATCTAGTACTGAAGCATGTGCTTCTCAAGTCCAGGATTTTTTGTAGCACTGATATACATGGAATTATGGAGATTTTTTTGTTGGTCAATTTGCTTTTGCTTCTGGTTGGAATTTGATCTATATTTGCATTTAATTGTGTCTCCAAAATAAAGCTGACTCTCATGATTAAGCTTGGAGAGGCTTAGCTTCTTTGGTGTATGTTTTCTTTATGGTCACTGTGGCGGCTTTGTTTTTATGTTCTTTTGGAGATTAGTTGCTGATGGTCTGTCCAGCATTCTGCTCCACACATTACTGTTAGTCATGGTTGGAGCATAAGCACTGATAAGCGTAGAACATTTCTTTCCAGACAGTGGAAATTTAAGGGTCATCAAGAAGGTGTTGGCGCCTTTTGGGAAAACTTGGTTTCGAATAGCAAAGGTGACCTGCTACATGACAGGGTTCTTTATGCAACCACCTTTAAAAAGAGAGAGAGAGCTAGCAACAATCTCTTTCAGTAGCACTTCTTTTTGTTGTTGTTGTTCAGTTGCACAGCTGAGTCCGATCCATTGCGACCTAATGGACCACCGCATGCTAGGCACCTCTGCCATCCTCCGCAGCCCGCTCAGCTCTATGCCAATCACCTCAACAAATCCATCCACCCACCTCATCCTCTGCCGCCCCCTTCTTCTTTTGCCTTCGATCTTTCCTAGCCTCAGGGCCTTCTCAAGTGAATCCTATCTTTCCATTTGGTGGCCAAAGTATTTGAGCTTCCAAAGAGAAGTCAGGGTTGATTTCCTTCAGGATTGATTGATTTGATCTTCTTGCACTCCAGGGAACTCTCAAGACCTCCTGCACCACAGTTCAATGGTGTCTATTCTTCTGTGCTCAGCCTTTCTTATGGTCCAGTTCTCACAGCCATACATTACTACTGGGATGACCATTGCTTTAACTATGCGGACTTTTATTGGCAGGGTGATGTCTCTAATTTTTATTATGCTGCTTAGGTTTCTCATAGCTTGCCACCCTTCTTATGAAGAGTGAGTTTCAATAAGGATTTCAAATCAGTACAGTGGTACCTCGCATAATGAACACTTTGCATAACAAACAATTCACATAACGAAGTGTTCGTTATGCAAGGGCGATGCCTTGCATAACAAAAAAGGAAATATATAAGTTTTACTGTACTTCCCCTTCCAGGAGCGACAAGGGTGGTATGGGCCAGATGAGTCGCAGTAAACCCATTTGTGTGAATTCACGGGGGCTTGGGCTTCTGGGAATTGAAGTTCAAGAGCATCTGGAGTGCCAAGATTCGCCATCATGGCTTTAGTTATATTGTATTTGGATTACAGTGACTATTTATATGCCTTTGGAGTGTGTACAGAATTTCCATCAGGTCTAAAATGCTGCTGTCAGGCTGTTAACCACATCCAATTGTGATGAGAATATAAATTATTTGCTAAAACAGCATCACTAATTAGCAGTCTATTTTTATGCATAGTTTAGAATGCCGGTGTGAATCTATAAATCCCTATGCAGATAGTCTTTGGGACCATATTTCCCTTTATGAATATATTGAGGTTTAAAGGTCTTCCGCCATTCTACCATGCCTGCCACATGACCATGGAAATGCCTGTACATGCAGAGAGTGCTGGCTCTTTGGCTGTAAACAGAGATGAGCACCACACCCTACAGTCGGATACGACTGGCTTTCAATCAGTGGAGACCTTACTTACATAGGGAAAGCTTACACTATGTTTATGGTTGTTTTTAATTACCAGAAAAGGTGTTAGAAGCAAGGGAGGTTGTCTGTCTCTTTTCCTTTGGTGAGTGTTGAGGTTTGTTTTTCAAAGTGCATCAGTGAATTAATTAAGGTTTGCTGTACAAATGTTACCCATCCAGCTGAAATTTTAAGCACACTTAATAAAGATTAATCACTATAGATTATTGGAAGTTGGAACTATTTGTAGGTAAACATTCCTACAATTGCGTTGTCAATATTTCAAACATTTTTATCCTCAGTGAGCCTTAATTAGCCCAGGAAAGAAATGTTAACAAAATAGGTCCATTTTGTAGGAGATGTGGGACAATATATAGTAACATTGAATATTTATTTGATAAATGCTCCACATAAATAAGAATATTCCATTTGACAACATAGATTTGTGAGAATATAACCCAATTTTGGGGTGCAAAAGTGTACTTCCATCTGTGTGTATGTTAAAGCACATCTGTATTGTGTTTAAGTGCCTATGTGCAGACTCGAAAGTGATCAGGGGACTTGTATATTTTTCCTCAATATTTTGATTGTAAAGATACATTGTGAGATCAAATAACTGCACGGAACACATGCTGTCAGCTATATTAACTGGTAATTTTTAATTAAATAGAACCACAAAGAAGTGTAGTGAGTCTTTATGTAGTTAGATACTCACAGCATATCTGTCAAATTTCGGGAAATTTCTGTCAAACCCCCGTATTTTACACTCTTTCCCGCCGTCATCCTGTATTAGTTAGACTGCCATTGGACTGGAGTTAGTCTGGAGGCCAGCACAGGATAAGCATAGCTGTCCAGTTTCCCGTTTTGGCTGGGAAATTTCCCTTATTTGACAGAAATTTCCCAAAACTTGACAGGTATGACTCACAGTGAGGTCCTCCGTCTTTCGCTGTTAAAAATCTTGTGTTGTCCACTGTTAATGCAAACTGTAATTGCTATGCAATGCATATGTGTATGTTCTTAGGTATGTTTTTTCTTTTGTTATAAAATGAAAATTTTCTAATATACTTCATTAGTAGAATTTCTTCACACATTATATGATATGACTAGAATTCTTATTTTTGAGTTTATTTCTGAATCTGGTAAAAGAAAGAAACTGGCTAAAAAGAGGAAACCTATAGTAAGGGTGGTGGTAATCACAGTGTTATAATTTAACATTGAACTCAATCTCCAGAAGGAAAAGTTCTTGGGTGTAGTTGCTCAAAAGGAATTCACAGAAAGAGCCTTCTTGAAGATTGTGGTATTTTTGATCCACAATCGGGCGTACCCTGGTAACAGCAACCTTGGGTTGCCGGCTAATCTTTCTCCTACTAGGTCAGGTGAAAAGAACTCACCAACAGGTGCCTTCATGGTAGTTTTACATCTGGCCTAGTCACCCGAAAGAAGAAGACTAACAAGGTGCTGCTAGACTTTACATGTGGACAAAATACTAGTCCGTTTCTATTGATAGATAGATAGATAGATAGATAGATAGATAGATAGATAGATAAGTAGGTGTGTGTGTGCGCGTTCGTGTACACCTTTTCTAATTTTCTCATTTTAAATCAGGAGTTCTTAACCTTTTAAAGTCGGGGGCAAGGTCATGCTCCCTCAGACAGCTTAGGGGGCCGGATGGCTATTTTGCCCTTCCTCCACCACATGGCACTTCCTGGTGTAGTGGAAGTGATGGGGGGGGGCACATGAAATGGTGCCTGGGCTGCTTCCGGCCCGTGGGCCGCAGGTTGTGAATCCCTACTTTAAAGCAATGAAAACTGGGCTAATATATTTGATCAGAGTTCTTTTTAATCATAAGCAATTTGTTCTATACTGGAGGATAAGCACCTTTGTATTCTACATTTTTCTGATTCTAGAGCATTCCTTAATTACAGTATATATTTCCTTGTGGAGATATCTTCCATAACCCAGCAGTAATGCATATGTTTCCCCATGGGATGTGCAGTGCTGTAAATCTGCATATTCTTCAAGATTCCTAGGGTTGTATGGTGTTTGGGCCATTTGTTATATTTTAGGTGAAAGATAAGAGGAATCAATGACTTGACTGTTGATCTGTATGGTACCAAGTTCTGTTCTGCTATTGCTGAGCCAATACTTCTATATACAGGGTGGCCCGTAAGTCCCTACCTGTCCATATGTACAGTATTATAATCTCCCCCCCCTTTTTTCCCCCCAGAGAAGTATGGCCAATTTAAGCCCATGTACACTTGAAGAGTGTATTGTGACAAGTATGTGGGTACATGAGTACAAGAATACTGGTGACACCCTGAATACAATAAGTGGCAAATTTTAGAGGAAGATTCAATAGGGACTTACAGGCCACCCTGTGTAATAATTGACTGAAAGCAGATGCATTTTGAAACACAAGTGAGAATGCAACAGACAGTCGAGAATGTTGGAGTTCACATGTTGATTACACTTTCCACAGTTCTAGCATAATTTTACAAATAAATTGTGAAATAATGGATCACTTTCACAGTATAAAAAGCAATTAATGCTGTACTCAAACTGAGCAAATGGGGTGGTAATATTCTGGAAGCAGTGATAGTTACAGTAGTATGCCAAGAAGTACTTCCAAGTGTCACAAAAAATGCTGTGAAGAGTAGTATCTTTGCAGCAGAATATTACATTGCTATTACTCAGTTTGTTTAAAGTAGCTTGAAATCAGCCACACATTTGGTTATGCTACCTCTTTCTATAGTAGGACTGTTTTTTTTAACCTGGTGTGTGTGTGTGTGTGTGTGTGTGTGTGTGTGTGTGTGTGTGTGTGTGTGTGTGTGTGTGTGTGTGTGTGTGTGTGTGTGTGTGTGTGTGAGAGAGAGAGAGAGAGAGAGAGTGAATTTTTAAGTTAGAGTGTTCTGTAGAGTGTGTATTTTGCTGTCAAATAACAGGCTGCCTCTTTCCATCCTTAGGAGTCGGAAACTTCAAATCAGAAATATCCCGCCACACTTGCAGTGGGAGGTAGGCCCTTATCTTTACATTTTCAAGATATCCGTTCTTAAGGAAACAAATTGGTTAGTTTTTTACCTTTATCTCTTTCTTGGTTCACTCTTTGTCCTTCCTGGCTCTCCTAACCCATGCAACTTATTAACTAGACTAATTTCTGTTCTTGGGGAAGATCATTTGCCAGTTGAATAACAGAGCCTTCTACATATTTGTAGCCAGTGTCCTTAATATTGGGCAGTTGAAAATAAATATATTCAAGATTAGGTAAATTGCAGCTATCTGGCTCTTTTTATCTCCCTCCTTTCCACCCACTCTGTCTCTCATGTATGTGTGATTTTCTCTTTCCTGGAAATGTTAGCATTATGGCAATTATATAAAAACAGAAACTATTTTACATATACTATTATGAAACTTTTTGTCATCCCCTCTCCCCCATAACATCATGCCATAACTGAAGATGTTTTGCAGTCTTTTTTGTGCCTCTTTACGTTACTGTGGTTACAAACAAATGATTTTTCCTAGGTGTAGTTTCGGTAAAGCAGACATAAATTTTATAAATGACTGGCTGGATAAGCATTGGCATAGCTTGAGACTTGGTAATCTCTCCAGATAATAAGAAAGAAAAAATACAGTGTAGGTAAATGGGATCCAAAAGCCAGTGTTAATGGCTACTACTTTTCAAAAGTACTGTACATCTATATTGGTTATAGCTACTGCATAATCATAGTTGATAAAAGGTTTCTGTGCTACTGGACTATGGAAGAGAATGGTAAAGATCGCCCTCCCCACAATCATTTGTCAACATTTTAATTTTGTCCATTATTAATAACATTCTGAATCTTCCCACCTTCTGATGGTTTTCTGCCATGCTTTACATCCAAATGAACAATATACAATGAGTGGTAGATGGGTGAAAGTTGTGAATTTATAGCACTACCGCCTTTGAAAATGAATAGCTCTTGGTGGAGCAAATATTCTAGAACATTTTCCCAGGAAATCTATGAGTGACACACTGACAGAGTATGTAGGATATTTCTCTTTACAAGAAAGCCTTAAATAGCAGTTCCTTCTGCTTTGTGAGTGGGCGCTGTTTCCTTAGAGCTCCAGATTGAACTAGCTTGGAGAACACAGTTTGCTTTCTACAGTGAATCTGAAGTTTAATGTTGGTGTTGACCCTTTAATATTGTTTACTTATAGTTTTCTTAAAAATCCCTAAATTATTCAGCCATGGCAATTTAGGTCTCGGTGTTTCTAGATTTCAAAAAACAGGGAAATTGACAAAGAGAACCAGCCTTTAGTTTAAAGTTAAATACCTTGATACCTTGGGAGTCGTTATTCAGCGAGAAGTCTGCATAATGGTAGACAGCTGTGCGATGACATTTCACACATGTAAATGGACCTGGGAAATCAAGTCCATCATTGTGTAGTTCTTTTTAGCCAGTATCACCTCACCTGCTGGCTAGGCGGACCATGTCGTGTGTCCTCCGCTTTCACCTGGCCCAAGGGATCCAACAGAGGACCCTTTGGTGAGTCTTAGTCCCAGCCTGACATCCTTGACAAGTCATGGGCAACACTGCCTAGTTAGACCACTCAAGCCCCCACGCCTCAACAAGGCCATCACTCAGTGGGAGCTTGAGCAGTAAAATGCCCAGGGAAAAATAAATTCAAATTTGACTTTGAATTGGTTAAAATTGGAACACCTAGTGCCCTGGTGGTGAACCTTGGCACTCCACTGTTCTTGGACTTCAGTTACCAGAAGCCTTCGTCAGCACATCTGATTAATATGGATCAAATATGGATCAGTTAGACTAGGGGTTCTCAACCTATGGCCCGCGGTGCCAAATAATCTGACCCTCGCCACCTCCGGATTAGGTCGCAGACTCATTTACAACAATGCATTTACAACAGCCATAAATGGCCCGGGGGGGGGGGGGACCAGTCCAGCCCCCTCAACTGTTTGAGGGAGCGTGACCCGACCCTTGACTTGAAAAGGTTGGTAAGCCCTGAGTTAGACTGTGGTAGTAAAGTTTGTGGCCAGAAATCTGTAAGAATCATGTAGCATAATCAGCAGTTGCACAAGCAAGCCTACATTTATAGCCATGTCTGTTGGTACTCCCACACGTTGTGGTCAAAGATATGATCAGATGCCTGGTAATGTGACAAACAGTAAGGAAAGAAAATAGACCCATGTACAAAGTGACTTGTCTTGGACGCACATCACATCCATAATGTTCTTTTCTGCAATGATAGAAGAAAAGATGGCATTTTTGTGGCTATGGTATGAGATATTTTTCAGAATTATGAAGTATTGTATATATGTATGCGAGGAGGAGGAGGAGAAAAGTTGGCCGGCCCATCAGGCTGCTGCCAGCTCCAATCTGGAGTCGGAGTCTGAAGAGGACCTGCTGCCGGTCCCTCAGGCTGCTGATAGCCCAGATCCGGACTCTGAGTGGAGGAGATGGACCTAGCACCAGCCCTGCAGCCTGCTGCCAGTTCAGAGTCAGCTCCTCATGGTCAAGTCAGTCAGGCTGATCAGGGCTTGACAGAAGAACCAGGTGTCAGCACTCTGGAGGACCAAGCAGAACCCAGCATGTCTGAAAGGAGCAGGCTCTCATAAGATAAAACCTACAGCTGAGACAAAGAAGGGCTAGAGACCATCAGCTGTGAGCCCCGAGTCTCCTTAAAAGAAGGGACATGCTGGCAATCTCTTGTGGGAGCAATCCATCTTGGACCCTGACACTGTGTTACCTGAACCTCTGATCTTGGAAAACCTGAACCTTTGTCTGTGACCTCAACGACATCCCTGGAACATCCTGGTATCTACAGTTTGCTACAAAATGACTCCTGACCTCGACTACCCACGACTATGGCTTTGCTTATACCTTCTGGCCTGAAAAGTAAGAACTCTCTCCTACCTCTTGTGCAGCAGCTGCTGGCTGACTGGTATGACACTACAGAAATGATCATGATGGCAATTTATATTCTCTCTCACGGTGGTGTTACTTTAATTTCAAAATATTTGCCTACCAACACATGCAGAAACAATTTGAAAGCAGCTTTTAGTTTTTCCTTTGAAAATGAACCTCTGTGTTTTTGCCTTGTTGATTGTAGATTTTCAGGTAACGTTTAGACCAGTGGTTCCCAATATGGGGTGTTAGGGGGGATGTAAGTCTTCACCTCACACCCTAACTGGTTGCAAGGCATATTGTGTCTGTGATGCCTTTAACACCCTACTGCAGGGGCACACGGGTGCTGGGACTTTTCCCTGATGTGCTCCATGGGAAAATGTATTTAGATCAGAGCAGGATTGCAGACTTCCAGCTACAATCCTCAACTTGCTCTGCTGACAGTCCGGACAAAGATTCCTGCGTCTTCCAGAACCTGCTACGAGGACTGAATCTTTGCACTGATCCTGATGATGGCTTTTGCCTGATATGCCATCTGTGCTTGCTGGACAAAGAAGGACTACTTGGGGTAAGCCTTCCAGCTGTATTGACAGCTGTACCCCGTTAAGGATGTAAAATCTTCTATCTGTGGTAATCCTTTGCTAACAGGTACTCATAGCAGTAGGAAACTGGACAACTAAAAAAAAAGTTGCTGTAATGCAAATCACTGTTCTATGCCAAATGGATTTTGCTGTATTTATTAGAGATACCTTTACACCAGTACTGGGAACCTGCAGTCTGATTTAATGCTTTGTTTATTGTATAACAGTAGGCCAGTTCTTGCCTTCAAAATTCAGGGTCATGGAGAGAGAACTACAGTGGAACCTCGGTTAACAAATGGCTTGGTTAACATAAAAATCACATAACAAAGGGAAATCCATAGAAAATAGTGGCGGTTTATAGATTTTTCCCCAGAATGGATTAATTGGTTTTAAACGCATTCCAATGGAAAACCACGTTTCAGTTAATGTATTTTGGTTTTCAATGCATTCCTATGGGGAATTCGGCTAAAGTAATTTTCGCTGTAAGAAACATCCCAGAGAACGCATTAATTATGTTAACCGAGCTTTCACTGCACTGTATATACATATACCCCTGTATGCATATAGTCTGTAATTTCCTAACAGCATAGGAACAAAGGGGTAGTGTGTACACATTGGACAGGGGTAGGCAACCTATGACCCATGGCGCGAAATAATCTGGCCCTTGCTCCAGCTGCCACCCCTGCCCATGCTGCCAGAATTGAGTCTGCGGCTGTCGCAAACGCATTTATTACAGCCATAAATGGTGGGGGGACCACCGATCCACCCCCTCAACTGTCTGAGGGAATGTGACTTGGCCCCCGACAAAAAGGTTGGCAACCCCTGCGTTAGAGGAATAGCCAGCAGACACTATCTCTGGCATTTGATCAACTCCTGTTGACAAAGAAGGTGTGGTAGTTGAGAGTAAAGGACTTCTTAAACATTTGACTTGTAAATTTCCAATCCTTTCAGATTTAAGGCAACAGGAGTTCTCAAGTTAAGTATCCAAGAATTATCAGAAGGAACTGAAAACTTTTTTTGTTTTGTGTTATTCTAGAGTGGGCACTGTGTTCTTTCCCAGTGGGCTCGGCCTTCAACTCTGTCAGCCGTATCTAGTTATGTAAATAGTCAGGGATTCTAGCAGTTTTAGCCCCAAAGCATCCAGATGGACACAATTGCTCACCCATAGTGTAATTGACCTAGATGCGTTCCTTTCCACCTAAAGATCAATTCCCCATAAATGAAAAGCATTTCTCTTGCTCAAATCAAAAGATGCCGGTGTGGTCTGTATCAGGAAATGGAAGGATAGTAAGTGCTCTGCCTCTAAGCCACATGGATCCTTTGGTCTGATGTCATTTTGCCCTCAACCTAATTTCAAAAATCTTCTGCCTTTGAAATTCCAATCTGTTCCATCTCCTGTAGGTTTGGGAAAGAGAAAGAGACAATGAAATGAAAGAGAGAAAATTAGTAGCTGGTTTGTTTTACTTTTGGTTTCCCACCTGCCCATTCTCATTGTCAGCTTCAGCCATGCTCAGCCTACATGCAGCCCAGATTGGTTACCTCTGCTCAAATGTGTCTCTTGAAAGTGTTGCCCATCTTTTGAGATAACAAGTTGGTTACTCTTTTTGTGTTAGGTACACTATTTTTGCAGCAGCTTTTTATTCATTATTCAGCCTGCCTGCCTCCCACATTGTTACACACGTGAACCATATAAACAGTTACTGTATTTTTGAAGTCAAGTGGAAAGTACCCCCAAAATTTTTATTAATTTAATTTAATTGTCAAATTTATATACTGCCCACTTGGCCAAAGCCGAATCAGGGCGGTTCACAATGACAATTTAAAAAACATGTTAAAAACAGTTAAAACTACCCACCCCCTAAAAACAAGGGGTGCAGGATCCAAAGGCACCATGGGGAGGAGTTCTTCTACACCAGCCACCCAATGGAGGTTACCCTTCCACCTGCACCCCACACTTGGCCCGCCAGCCAGGTTTTAAGTTCTTTTCTGAAAGGCAGCAATTCCGCCCGGAGAAGTAGCTCTGTTGGCAGAAGGTTCCGGAGGGCTGGCGCAGACACGGAGAAGGCTCTCCTCCTTGTGCCAGAGAGGCGAGCCCCTCTGGCTGATGGAACGATTAGAGAGCCCCTCTGGTACGCTCTGGTTGGACGGACAGACGTCTTCAGGGCGATACGGTCTCTTAGGTAACCCAGCCCACTACCATATAGGGCTTTAAAGGTCAAAAACAGCACCTTGAATTGCACCCGGAGACAAACTGGCAACCAGTGCAGCTCCCGGAGCAGTGGCGAAGCATGGGCATAACGCCCACACCCCATCACCACCCAGGCTGCCGCATTCTGGACCAGCTGTAGCCTCCGAATGGTCCTCAAGGGCAGCCCCATGTAGAGCGCATTGCAATAATCTAGTCTGGAGATGACCAGAGCGTGAGTGACCATGAGCAAGGAGTCCAGGTCCAGGACTTATTATTGCTATGTTAAGTTATCTTTTAGCAATACAAGGTTCCTCTAGCTCCCAAGAATTCACTAAATATGTCTAGATTTTTAATTGTTAATCCTGTTTCTTAAAATTGCACTTTAATGTCTTCATCTGATACAGAAGTTTACCAATGCCAGTGTAAACATATTTAGGTTTATTTGTTAAAAGGCGTAAAAGATTTTCAGGTACTGTATTAACAGTGTAACTAGCAAACATAGTTTTTATTATGGTCCTTATTTTAAATAAAAATCTATATTGTTATATTTTTAAATGGTCATTGAAATTTTTATATTGACTAGAAATCTTGTGCTTTGATTTTTAAGTCATCAACTGCATGGATTAAAAACTAATTGTGAATTAACAATAATTTAAGGTATTAAGATTTGGTTTCCCTACTTTGTGTTTTGCTAGTGATGTATCATAGTTTCAGCTAGGATTAGTTGGTGTAGGGTAACACTGTTTATAATACAAAGTTGGCTTTTAGATTCTGATGAATGAAATCCACAGTGTAACACTGCAGCTTTTTGTGTTCAAGAAAGGCATCTGTGTTATAACAAGAGGAGAAGACCCAGCTTAGACAAACGCTGGAGTTTCTACATGGAAAAGGAATGAATTATTTTCTAGCTGGAGTTAATATTTGTACAAACAAACTTTTATTTTCAGCTGCTCATCAGAATTGCTATCGCACTACCAACTTGGCGAGAAATTCTGTTCTCATTGCCTAGCAAGGCTGCTTGTGGAAAACAGGAAGACAGATGAGACGTTCAGACAAAACTTATTTGTTGTAAAGCAGAACTAGGAAATTAAAATAAAAAATAAAGGAAATTAAAATGTAGGGAGAGGGATTATTACAAAATCAGGTAGGGATTAGAAGCCTGTTAATTTGGAAAGGAAAACTAGCATACAAGGAACCTAGACTACATGTTTGAGTTACAGATGGTTTTCCCTAATGAATTAATGAATAACTAAGTCATCTTCAAATATAAACAAGTTATTAGTTGGTCCTCATAAACATTGCTAACTTAAAGAAGAATATTTCAAGTACAGTATCTATATTAATTGTAGTGCTTCTAATTATATTTTAAGTTACTGATTTTTTTAAAAAAATACTATTTATATACAATTTAATTAATTTAATTTAATAGATTTATATACCGCCCTATCCAATGGACTCTGGGTGGAGTACACACGTTAAAACCAATATAAAATAATTAAAAACCCTTAAAAACATAGCAATATTACCAACCGCTGTGCCATTTACTATCTAAAAACAAATATAAAATCTGTATACCTTAACATTAAAAATTAATTACAGCAGGGGGGAGCCTCAGACGAGCCAGAAAGGGGAGCTTGTTGATAATCCTGGTCCCCAGACCCATTTTGCCAACCACGTTTTCAGTTCTTTCCTAAATGGTAGCAACTGGGCCTGGAGGCGTAGTTCTACTGGGAGGAGGTTCCATAGTGTGCGGGTTATGACTGAGAAAGCCCTTTTCCTTGTGCTGGAGAGGCGAGCCTCCCCAACAGATGGTACCTGAAGGGTGCCCTGTCAGTTTGTTCTCATGGGATGGGTTAATGTCCTAGGGACGATGCGGTCCCTGAGGTATCCTGGTCCGCTACCATGAAGGGCTTTAAAGGTGACAACCAGCACCTTGAATTGCACCCGGAGACATTTAGGCAGCCAGTACAGCTCCCGCAGCAGTGGCGAGGTGTGGGCAAAATGACTACACCCCACCACTGCATGGGCTGCCTCATTCTGGACCAACTGCAGTCTCTGGATGGTCATTAAGGGGCAGCCCCATGTAACGCGCATTACAATAGTCCAAATGGGACGTCATCCCGGGTGCACCAAGGGACTCTCCTATTGCCATGGATTTTGAAACAGAGGAGGTTCCAAAAATTTCTCCAATGCAGCAATTGGCTTTAGCAAAGGCTGCAGAGGGAAAGGGACCGAACCAGAGGCTGCTCGGAGCAGCTGGGACAAAGCGCGGCTGCCACCACCGCTGACATCAGGTGATGGGGGGGTTTGAGGGTGGAGGGGCAGTCCACTGTGAGCCCAGGTACTCACCATGGGATGCATTGATGATATGCAGGTGCCTAATTGGGCCTGCAGGCCGTAGTTTGGGCGCCCCTGATCTAGCACTTCAACAATTAGATAAGAGGGGAAAAATAATTACACTTTCCCTGTCCCCCTGCAGAGGAGTAGGTAAAGTGTTTGTCTGTATGGAGGAATGGCTTGTCAGCTCCTTCACTATACAGTATGGGCAAAAGGTTGCTTGAAGTGTTTTCACATGATGAACAGGATAAATAATTATCTTAAAATGTAGCCATCTATTTGTGAATATCTATCTGCAGAAATCCATCTATCACTCTGGCAATAGGTGATCATGTTACATTGTCTTACTTGAGTTTTTTTATTTTATTTCCCAGAATTCTATATTAACTGTACTTGCAACTGTAGACAGAATAACAGGGTATGGAGGTCCTTGACATGGGGGAGATATACTATTCAGACTATGATGTGGACTCCAGTCTTTTTGTCTAACTTGAAAAGTTACATTCCAGCTATGTGCAAGTTATTTCTTATTTTAATGGCAATGGAGAAAAGTTAAATGAAAGGCAGGTTCCATGCTGATCATTTGAGATTTCTTTACAGTAAACATATTTATAACATAAAGATTATAAAGTGTTTGTCACACCAGAGGCTTTTTAAAAATGTCTTGGACATATATGGTGTACTTAAATACGTTCAGTGCTGTATTTATTACATTCAGCTTTTTGTGTTTAATGAGCATGTCTTTCCATTTTGATTTTTTTCTTTTTGTGGAAAGTATAATTACTGGAAACTTTGTTTCAATGTGTGCAGTCTTCAACCTCAAACTTACTAGCTTTTTCCTAATTAGATATTGCTGCAAATGTATTTTGTTCTGAATATCTGTGCAGAAGATGTGCAAAACTAAAGATAGCAAATTTGTGTTGTGAAAAAGATAGCAGCTTTGCTATGTTACAGTAATTTTGTCTCAAACAGATTATAAAACATGTAATAATGTACTCACTGTGGTAATTAATTATATTGCTATGACTAATTAGAAGTAAGTCTATCGAGTTAAGCGTGTGTAAGGGGCTGCGATGGCTCAGTGGTTAAGAAGCTCGCCTTGTTAGCTGGAAGGCCGGCAAGTCGGCAGTTCGAAACCTGGGTACTGCATGACAGATTGAACGCCCATCTCTGTCTTCACTCTTGGGGACATAAAAGGAGCCTCATTTGGGCATTCCCTGAGCGGAGTTTCTCCTGCAAAATTCCTTTCAACCTAGAATAATTTCTGACAAGAAATTATTATTATTACTAGCAGAGGTTGCCCGGCGTTGCCGGGCTGTTTTAAAGAATGATATAATTTTTTAGAATTATTTTATGTAACCAAATAATGTTTTTCTATGTGTTTTTTTAAAATTATGTGTGAGTATATATTTTTTTAATTCAATTTTTTAAAACTGTGTTTAGATGTTTATTTATTTCGTGAGTGAAAACTGTAAACAGGATTTTAAAAATGTTTTAGAAATGTTATTCTTTCTTTTGACTCTTTTTGACTGTGTTTTCTCCTGTGTCCTCTGGGTGGTGCTGTTGCACTTTTCTTTTACTTTGACTTTCTTTCTCCACTGTCCTGTGGGTGTCTCTTGTTCTGGTAAGTAATCTGTCTTTCTTCATTTCATTTCCGGATCTCGTAGAGTAAGGTCGTTTGGATAAGTTCTCCATTTTAATTTCTTTTGGGGGTTTGTACTGTTTTTTTTTGGGGGGGGTGTTTCTGTGTGTTTGGTGTTTGTGTTATTTTTGGGGTTGTTTTTGGATGTTTTTGGTTGTGATTTTTGTGTAATTTTTTACTTTATGGTTTATTTTTGGGGTAAGTGAAGGCACTGTGTGGAGCACCGTCCGGTGCCTTTGCTTACCTGGGAATTTTTTTGCTTTCAAGGGGGGGAAGGCAATGATGCCTTCTCCCTCCCTTGAAAGTGAAATACTTCCTCGTAAAGTAAAGGAACCGGGCGGAGCATCATCCGGTGCCTTTGCTTTGCGGGGGAATTGTTTTGCTTTCAAGGGGGGAGGCAGTGATGGCTTCGCCCCCTGTTGAAAGCATTGTGGGTGGGTGGGGGTCCCTTCCCGCGGCCTCAGGCGGCGTGTGGAGGGAGTCTTCCTTTCCCACGGCTTGGGCTCGATGTCTGGGGCGTGGGAAGGCAAGCTCCATTTTTCAGGCAGCATTGAGGTGTCTTCTCTTCCCACAGGCTAGGCAGCCATGCTGTGTTGCAGGAACCCAAGTGCTGGCTGTATTTTTATTTTTCACGCGGCGGATTTCTCAGAGTTCTGTACGCTCATGGCTTGTAGTTTATGGGTATTTTTCCCTTTGCGTTGCATTTTTCCCTGCAGCTCATTTTTGATTGTCTGCAGCGCTTTTTCCAACGTTCTTTGTGGTCATGGCTCTCAGCCTGATTGGTTGTTGCGCGGCGCAAAGAACGTTGGGAAATGAAGTTGTTTCCCTTTTTTCACATTTGTGGGGCTGTTGCCCCACTGCCGGTTTTTTCAATCCTTCGTTGACCTGCGGACCCAGTTCGGCCGTGTGCACGAATGGTGGGTGAGGGTCATTAGGGCGAGGCATAGGAACCTATAGCAAGTTCCAACGGTTAACCCTTGGTTTTATAGGTTAAGATTGAGCATAACACTTCCCCCCCACTACACAAAAAAAAATCACCTCACAGGCTCCCTTAATTCCATCAATGCATTGTACCTTTTTACACCCTCAGGAGGGGGGGCAGTGGGTGCCAATGCCAAATGAAGTGGTCTTGATCTCTTAAAATCACCAGAAGACTCGGTGTGTGTGTGTGTGTGTGTGTCTTTGTGCCGCAGCCTTAGAAAGGACTCCAAAGTCCATCCCCCCCTAACTGGGCCCAGTGGGTTTCGTTCTGTAGGAATGGAGGCTATTATGCTCCTGTCAGGATTCCACTCTGTCTAGAAAGAGGGTTCCAGGCTTTTAAAAGGACTTTTTCCTGAGAGTCAGTTTGAGGGAGATGTAATAATAATACCCATGAGATTCTGTGCTTTGGACAGAGAGGGTTTCTCAGCTGCCTTAAAGAGGTTTGAGGCCTTCCAGAAATGCAGGTGTTTTCCCCTCTGCCAGGATGAGCAAAAATGTTCTTTCCATCTTGGTCTTCCTCTCAAACCAGTTTACATGTCTAGCACCCAGATCACATCTAATCTAGACAAGGGAAAAAGGTTCCCTCTCCAGTCCAGCCGTGAGGATGATAGCAGACAATTGGGGGGGGGGGGCATCCAGAAAGCCCCCCATGGAGGGACCTCACTCAACCCATGGGCTGTAGGGTAAAGACCTCTGCTCCAAACTGGACAGAGACCCAGACGCAGCTCAGAAAGATCACTTTAAAATTAAAACTCTCCACATCCCCCCCCCCCCGAAAAGTAATTTCCACTCCCTTTAAACACCCTAATCCATTGTCTCAACTCAGATAAAAAGAGAATACTGGACTGCCCATATTTTTCAGCATTCCCCCCTCCCAGGACACCCCGTTATTAAAGACAGAGTATTTGTGTGTGGGGGGGTGGTGGACTCATTTTCCTCTCCCAGGTCCCTTGGGTCCAAAAGGGTTGGGGGGGGAAGGGGTATGTCTCCCAACCCTTCCAGAGCCAGGGGAGCCAGTAGAGAGGGGATGGTTCCCCCTCCAAAAAAACCCTCCGTTTTAAAAGAGAAGAAACCAAGCGGTTTCTTCTCTTTAAAAATGGAGTGGGGTTTTTTTTGGGGGGAAGGGGTTGGTCTCGTTCTCCTTTCCCTGGTCTTTTGGTTCCAGAAGGATTGGGGGGAAGGGGTCTGCCCCCCAACCCTCCTGGACCCAGCACCCACTCCGACAGCACTTACCTTTTCCTGGCTGCCTCCAGCTGAGTCTTTCAAAGGCTTTCCCTCTGGCTCCCAGCCTTTTTTAAAAAAAAGTCAGCGTGCGTTCCCAGCCTCCTCTGCGCTGATTGGCTGAGGGGTTGCACTCATCCTAATTGGCTGGAGCTCGCAACAGCGCACAGGATTTCGGGTATTGAAGTTGTTTTTGTTTCTTCGCGTTTGTGGGCCTCTTGCCCCACTGGCGCAATTCTCAATCCTGCATTTACCTGCATACCCAGTTTGGACATGTGCACGAATGGAGGGTGCGGACTAGTGGGGCCTGGCTAAGGAGCCTATGCGAAGTTCCAACGGTTAACCCTCGATTTTATAGGTAAAGATAGCGTGTGTAAGATAGCATCTATTTTGTGGTTTATGACGTCAAGCATTTTCACAGTAAAGAATTAGTTAATACAGGTACAGTACATAGAACATGGATTTTAGAAAATTTTAAAGAATGAGAAATAGAACAAAGATCTGAAATCTTTATAAACTAAAACTAGTTTAACTGAAGTGGTCAGTGCAAAAAATGCAGGAGGAAGGCAATACAGTAATACCTCAGATAACATTTGCATCAGATAACGCTAAAACCGTTGTATCGCATAACGTTAAACTCCTATGGGATGCAACTAATTTTCACAATAATTGTGTTGTATAGTTTCATTTTATTGCTAGCCATTAAGCTAAATTTTGGTGCTATTCTGTGCCATGAAATAGATCACTTTTGACTGTTTCTGTGGCCAAGCAGAAACTTGAACTAAGGTCTCTTCAGTCTTAGTTTAACATGCTGTCCTCTACAGCATGCTGGCTCAAGTGGTACTAGCAGGGATTCAAACTCACAACATCACATTACTACTAAGTGGGGGAAATGTAACCAGCTAACCTGGTGGCTATCAAATTACATGTGGAAGTTTATGTTCAGAATGCAAGGAAGATGGATTTAGGAAAAATAGTGCTAATAGCTTTAAGGAAACAGATACATTGGGGGCTTTTTGCAGGTTTGCCGAAGACACACATATTCACATTTAACTGCAAGAGAAATTAAAATTTTAATCTAGCGTTCCTTTTTTCATTAGGTGCTGGACAGTTTGCTAGCACAGTATGGGACAGTGGAGAACTGTGAGCAAGGTAATGCAAACAACTCAAAAACCACTTTCTGTTTAATGGAAAATGAATAAATACAAAATTAATTCTCTCTCTCTCTTATATTTACTTCTTTGTTCCAGTTAATACTGACACAGAGACTGCAGTAGTAAATGTAACATATGGCAATAAGGACCAAGCCAGACAGTAAGTGTCTATTTACTTCCTTTTTTCTCCTGCTTTAGAATAGAATCTTCATGGTAATGGTAGTAGTCTTGGATACCTTTGCAGAAGAAAGGCTCCTTAGTTTATCTCAGCTGCAATGTCACTAGTTACATGTTATTTCTGTTTGCATTAGAATCTGAACACAGTGGGACACATCTATATAAACATGCAGTGGATTATGTTTTAAGAATTTTAAATTCAAAATTGTTGTGTAAGTTAATTAATTAGACATTGTTTTTGTTTTGTTTAATGAAAGTTCTATAGAAGTGGATGGGAAAAATTTACTAGCATTTGTGGGGTTTGGAAAAATTCCTTGGGGTCTTACAAACAAAAAGTAAAACCAATAAGCCTGATTTAACACATGTTTTCTAGTTCAGTGTCAGGCTTACTTTTGGTAACCTGGAATCTGCTGAACCCCCCCCCCCCCCCCTACACACACTCTCTTCAAAAATCTACATTGTTCTGTGTCCCAATCATCAGAGCCAGAGCCAATGGCCTCATTCAACTCTGTGGGCCACCATGTGCTCCCGTGTGGCTGTTGCACCACATCTGGCTCCTCCTGGTGCTGTCACTACTCACCTTCTGCCTACTGCCATTGCCACAGTTGCACTGCAGGCACCAAACTCTCAGACTTGCCCAACCAGCAATCAGAGTGTGCAGTCTTCTGTGGCCTGTGGAAGGTCAGGGGAAGTCTTTAATTTTTCTATTTTTTTTCTGGAGTTCCAAGATGATCACTACAGTGCCACAGTAATCATTTATGGACATCAGGAAAAGTCCGCATATAAGCAGAAGTTCGAGCCCGCCTTGTGCAAAGGTGAAGTGAAGAAGACTGAATACCCAGATGAGCCCCCTTTTACTACAGCTGTGAAGTGCTAGGTCAAACAACCTTTGCAATCGTTCTGTACTAGCTAGATCTCTAAAATCAGAGACTTCACCTTTTCCTGCTGGAAAGCATTCTAGAATCTTCAATATTACTTCCTCCTTTTAGAATCACTGCGGTGGCTCAAGTGGTTAAGACGCTGGACTCACTGACTTTAAGGTTGGAGTTCGATTCCCTGGTACTGCATGACAGAGTAATCTCCTGTCTCTGTCCAAGCTCCTGCCAACCTAGCAGTTCAAAAAAAGAAGAAGAAGAAGAAATTGCAAGTAGATAAATAGGGACCACTTCGGTGGGAAGGTAAACAGCATTCTGTGCACTTCTGTGTTGAGGCCTGCCTGCCTCAGAAACGTCTGCAAACACAGACAGCGCTGGCTCTTTGGCTAGAAGCAGAGATGAGCACTGAACCCTAGAGTCAGATATGACTGGCTTTCGAGCAAGGGCAACCTTTACCTTATGATCAGATGGTTGGCCAATCATGACTGATTCTGCTCAGGGGTGAGTCTATCACTTGTACTTTTGTACCCTTGAGCAGCACTGGGTTTTGTTTGTTTTGTAGTACACAAACATCTTTTGTGGGTAACCTGAGCTTATCTTTTCTCCTTACAACCCTTGCAAAGTGGCTGATTGAGCTTCCATGAATATCCTTCCCAGATGCTACATCGTGGGTGTCTGTGCTGTTCAATGAAATTTTCTGGAGCAGCACTGCATTTGAAAAAACCCAAAGGCTTCAGACATGCCTGCTCAGAGGCAGATGGGGATTTTATCCTTGCGGCTCTTTTTCAGAACTTGACCTTCTAGCTTTGATCTGATTAGGTTCATTTTACTCAAAAAAAAAAAAAGATTGGGTTTAGAGTTCTGTGGGCAGGATTCCAGCCATAGATGTGCTATGCTTAGATATTGCCTCCCTCCTTTCCCCTGCATCTTCCTATGTTACCCCAAAACTGTGCTGTAGAACATCATTGAAAATGGTATGAGGAGGACAGTAGTCTCAAATAAGTTTATTGTCCCCATGTATTGCTGTTTACAGAGGCCTTCCCTGAAAAGACTATTCCATCACAAAAGGATAATGTTTCGATCCAGATGCTGGACAATGAAAGGATTAAATTTGCTTTCCAACCTTTCCTGCCTGGTTAAATCCAATTGCACATCTGGTTAATGAATCTCACAGCCAAATCAGAAAGCTTCTGACCTGAGACACTAGAGAAAAGCTACTAATCACTGATAATGATATGAAGCTAAATCAGCCTTTTCATTTATTGCAAAACATTTGTTTTCTTTTGGTTCATATTGGTTCTCTTGATTATGTGTATGTTTTTTAACATTAGAAAATGGCTTATTGTACTTTTCATTTGTCAGTTGGCATAGTAGTTCAGATGTATAACATTTTCACATTTCAATTAAGTTTAAACTAACTTATTCCCTTTTCCTAATCTGTAATGTTAAATTTAATATAAGGGAGTCCATTGTTAAATTTTCCTTTAACACCCAGTTCATAATGCTCTTAAAAGAGCATCTTAGCTGAAATTCTGTAGCTTATTGATACCATTTATTTTTCCTACCAGTGACCCTAACTGAAATTTCAGATACAGTAGAACCTCAAATAAAGTCTAAAGTCCATTCCACAAGTTTGGACTTTATCTGAATCAAATGGGCGATGCATTGGATAAAGTCCAAAAATGGACTTTATCCGAGGTTCCTATACCAAATACCTTGGATAACGTCCATTTTTAGCGGTTTTGGACTTTATGCAATGCATGAAAACCGCGACTTTATCCGAATCGGACTTTATCCGAATCGGACTTTATCCGAGGTACCACTGTATACCATTTGGGGCTTTCTCTTACTGGGAATTTTCTGCCACCTTGTGGCTAACTGAAGTTATCAACTCTCATTTAAGGGTTCTGGCTATAAAAATAAAACTCCTTGTGGCATTAACACTGAAGAATTGTCTTAGTTTCTTCAGCCACCTTTGAATACCAGGAAAAATTCAAAATTGCAATCACAGCCAGTCTCTGTTCAGAAGCCGCATGTCTTGAGAATCTTATTAAAATGCTATTACTTTGAACTAAACCATCTCTGTCTTCGTGTTCCATCCTCACTGTGTAATATCCTTTAGAAAAAATGTCCAGATATACATCCGTGGAATTTTAACTCCAAAATTGAAGCAATAATTGGAAAATATCCTGTTATTCTTACTGCTCTACTTTCTTAAAAAAATTACTAGAAAAGACATAAAAACTAAGAGACACTAAAAATACACCAGAATTGTTTTACTGGCTTTATACAGCATTACAAAGCTGAGTGGAGGGGAAAGTACTCCATACGTGCTGAGATGTGTTTTGGAATAACACGCCATCGTGCAATTTCTTGACTGCTGCAAGTAGACAGCACTTACTAACCGAATAATTTTCCTTATGTAGGATTGTAATTGAGTATTTGCTGAATTGCTTCTAGGAGAGGAACAGTTGTCTCTAGGCAGTCAGGTGCAGCCCCTCAGCAGTTAAGCAGCAATTGAGAGAGATAGAGAGAGAGAGCACAAATTTGCCAAGATGAGTTGGCTGCTTGCCCTGTCCAGCGTCGTTAATGCCACTCTACTTTCATCTGAAGCTGCTTTGCGTAGGGGTGAAGAGCCGTTTATAGTGTACAAGACATTGTTTTATCACTTGGTGCTATATTAATTTAGAAATATATTGTAGGTAGAAGAACCTTGAAGAATGCCTCGGAGAGCAAATACATGACATACTTGTTTATTTTGAAAGATGTATGCTAAATGACCAATAGTTTATTTATTTATTAAATTTGTATTGCCACCCCCTCACCGGAGTGACTCTGGGTGGCTCACAACATGCTATAAAAACATTTTAAAAATCCTCAATAAAATAATCTAAAATCAGTCCAATTAAAAAGATCCACCCACCTCACCACAGAAGAGGAAACAATTTATACCAGCCAGTGGGCGGGGGTCACCTCCCCATCAGTGCCCCACACCTGCTTCGCCAGCCAGGTTTTGAGATCTTTTCTAAAGGGCAGCAATTCCGTCTGGAGCTGTAACTCTGTCGGCAGGAGATTTTGATGGACGATGTGAGTGATTCATTTCTTTGGCTTATTCAGGTGGAGACAAGCCAGCTTTGGTTGTCCCAACAAGCAGATGTCATGCAGAAATTGTAGCAGATCGTAGATTACAAACTCAGCCATAAACAGCGGTCATTTCTATCCTTACCAAAAGATTTTAGTTTTGGGAGAGGAGGTTAGGGTGGTGGCCAATGTACCTGCAACCTGATATTGATTCTTTTATTCTGTGTGTGGGGAGTTATGAGGGAAAGGTGTTCCATCTCTGATCAATGCGAATAGCCGAACATTTTCCTGAACTTGATTATAACTTAAATGGGAATGATAATTTCATGGCCTAGGTCAGCCTTGCATTTCAGTGCTAGCCTGGTAGTCATAGGTGACCTAGAAATACATCCAGTTGAGTAGATAGATTTGTATGCCGGCAAGAGAGCAGGTCTGTAGACAAGGGATATAAAAATCCAGTGACCACCTAAGGAAGGAGGTCCTGTCTTTTCTCTCAGCATAGAAATATACAGCTTTCCAGCCCTATGCAGGCTAGTTCAGAATACTGCAATCTATAAACTTTGTGGTATAAATAACAAGGCTGACTCGGGAGTAACGGAGTTACTTGTTAATTGGAGGTTAATTTTTAATCAATTTTCCTTGCTCATCCTGATCTTATTTGTACCTTGATGCTTTAGATCAGGAGCTCCCAACCTATGGCCCGTGGGCTGTCTGTGGGCCACGGGACCATTTCATGTGGCCCACACCGCACCCAGAAGTGAAAGCGGACGCATTTACATCAGCAATAAAATGCGCCTGTGCATGCGTAAACACACCCACAACTGTCATAAATGCGGAAGTGGCTTGTCATGCTTAAGCCAAACGCTGCTCCATAAGCATAGATGCCTGAAATCATGACAAGTGTGTGGTGTCTTAATACATAAAGTTTCAATAAAACTGAATAGAGATCTCATGTCTCAAAGTTGCTGTAGTGAATGAAAAGTTCAGGGTCCAGCTGTTGACTGAAGAGGCATAAACTGAGCTTTGTACACTACTCCTTTTGTACAAGTTACATTACACTTATATTAAAGATTTTTTTTCTTTTTGTAAGTATAGTTGAATGCTCCTAGAATGTCATAGCTCATGATGTTTCATAGCAGTTGTTCTCAACTGTATACAGTATATAGTATTTTAAGAGTGCATTCTTTGGGAGAGGGAAATATATTTTTAACATGCTTCATTATTGATAACAAATTTAATTGTTTTAAGTTACTTGCCTCCGGACATTTAAAATAGTTATACTACATGACTAATGTATCATTGGCCCATATGAATGTTATGCAAAATGAAGTCTGACATGTGTGCTTAAAATGCTTTGATTCAGATGTGCTTATTGTTTAATATTATTACCTGATAAATGTTTTAAAAGTACAAGGGGAGTGTGAGGTACAAGGGGAGTGTGAGGAGACAACTCAAATTTGTCACAGCAGTAGTTGCGACGGAATTTGGTAGAGGTGGAAAACCATAAAAACCTAACAGATAAAACCAGATTTGAGAAGGGTAGGTTTAATCAGCACACATTAGTTGACTCCCCAAGGAATTGTTCCCATGTATATGCAGATTTCTGTGCGTTAATGGATCGTAGAAGTTAACCAAACCATTATGACATACAGGGGCAAAGTAGGACTCTTCATCTTCTTCCATGTCTAGGCCAGACATGAAACTGCCAAAATGAAACCACCTTTTGGTGAGTCCATTCTGCAGTTCCTTTCGCCTGACCTAGTGTGAGAAAGATTAACTGGCAACACAAGGCATACCTGTCAAGTATCCCGGATTGGCCGGGATTTCCCGTATTTCTGCGCCAATTTTCTCCATTTCCTGCCCGGAGCTGCCGCTACTCCATAATTTGGCAGCAGGGGGGAAAGGAGTTACTGCGCATCGTTCTGCACAGGTCCCGTAATCTCCGGAGCTGCGCTTGACACAAGGTTGTCGTTACCAGGGTACGCCCGATTGTGTTTCAAAAATACCACACTCTTTGAGGGGGCTCTTTCTGTGTATCCAGGACTCTCCATGAAATCTGAATGTGACTTATTGTTTGACCCAAGTATCTTCAATCTTTCCTAGTAAAAATTTAGACCTCAATCAAGTTCTCTCGGGTTACAGTGTTAGATGATGTAGAGAGCGTTAAATAATGAAGACAGCACATGTTGGACTGAATCCTGTTAAATCTGATGTGATGTGAAGTTACACTTAGAGAAGTATTTGGGGTTTCATGTCCAGGTGACCCGACATTGCACCTATGATCACACAGTTCAATCCTGGCTTTGTGTTTCACATCATAATTACACCATTATGCAATTTATAATTGTATGACTCTCATAGTTCATGTTGTGCTTGCATAGTCAGTCTCATGGTTCATATTGCATTTATTGTGTGACATACCTGCAGAAATGTTTTGTAGCTATTCTTCCCTGCTGTAATTTTGTTCTACAACTTGTGTAACTTTGGCTTTTGTAGCTGTAACAGAATTTTGTGTTTAATAGTTTAAATCCAATTGGCTGAAATACTCTTTTATTATACTATTAAGAAAAAGTTCCAAGAGCATGCAGTCTTTTTCAAAATACTGTAGTATTAAAGTTAAATAGAAAGAAAAAAGCTAGTCATATTCTCCTGCCTTATAGTCTAAGCTAGTGATGGTGAACCTTATAGAGACCAAGTGCCCAAACTCACCTTTGCCATAGACTCAACAGGCTGCCTTCTGTGCTGCACCCACACGCTACATGTGAGCCGCCTACCTTGCCCCAGACAGAGGAGGGAGGGAGTGCTCCCATTGGGCTGCTGGGCAAAGGGGTGGGGCAAACTGTGCTGGGGGGGAGGGAGGAAACGCTCCTATTGGGCTGCTGGGCAGAGAGGTGGGGTGAACTCTGTGCTGGGGCGATGGCACATGTGCCCACAGAGAGGGCTCAGAGTTGCTCTCTCTGGAATGTGTGCCATAGGTACACCACCACTGGTCTAAAATAAAGAGAGAGAAAAATAGCAAGGAAAAGAAAGGGAGAAAGGAAAATATGTGATCCCAATCTAGATAATAGAATTAATCTTTACAGTGTGTTGCTTGTGAAGGAAGGTCATCATTGAATGGTTTCTTCTACAAATTCTTGCTTACAACAACTTTCCCCCTCTTGTACAACTATACAGAGCAATAGAAAAGCTGAATGGATTCCAGCTAGAAAACTATTCATTAAAAGTTACATATATTCCTGATGAAATGGCTGCACAACCACCACCTCAGCAACATCCACAAGGGAGACGAGGATTTGGGCAGAGGGGTCCCCCCAGGCAAGGTTCACCTGGTGCAGCTTCAAGGCAGAAACCACAGTCTGATGTTCCGTTGCGGATGCTGGTTCCTACTCAGTTTGTAGGAGCCATTATTGGAAAAGAAGGGGCTACCATCAGAAATATCACAAAACAGACACAATCAAAGTAAGTCGCCCTACCAGATTTTTGTTGTATATATTTTTTAAAAAATTTGCTTCTTGACTTTACTTAGTTTCCCTTTATGGGGGTTTGTGAGTGGGTTGTCTTGTGAAATGAGATATAGAAAGAATCCTGATGTCATCCTTGTCTTCTTCAACATGTTAATTGGACAGGTTTTATCTCCAGAAATTTAAGTATCCCAAGAGGAATGGTAGTTTTTGGCTGAGTCTTGACTTCAAAGGCATCAACTTTTTCATCTCCCACAGGAGGTTCTGCTAGGAGAGGAAGGGGAATGGTTCACAGTAGTGAATATTAAAGACATGTAGTTTCTTAGTTCAATTTTCCAGGCTATCGCTGATTCTTCTGTTTCACTCTGGATATTTTATCTACGAGTTCCATGATCTACCATTTGTTTGGGTTGCAAGACCCAGAGCAGTGATGGCAAACCTTGGCACTCCAGGTGTTCTTGAACTTCAATTCCCTGATCAGCAGGAGAAATTGAAGTCTAAAAACACCTGGAGTGCCAAGGTTCACCATCACGGACCCAGAATATTCATCTGGTGTATGGCTCTGATGGCAGCCTACCTCAGGACAAGGGGGAGTTAGTCAATTTCCCATCCACCAATGACTGATAGTAGTGAAGCAAAGGGAGAAGAGCCTAAGGAATGTGGGTTTTACGTTGCATCTGTTGTTGGATCTTGGTTTAAGCATCTCCATTTAAAGGTAAATTTTGAGAAGTCTTATCTCAGGTCTACAAGGATTATTCAGTACATTGGAGCAGTGCTGAACTCTACAACCACCAGAGCTTACATACTAGTGGTTAGTATACAAAAGATACACAGGATGTTGTCTCAGGGTGCAGAAAACTTTTGGCCTTGTGAAACAACAAAGAGCAGTGCCTGCATATCAACAAGCTAAAAGTGCTGGTTGTCCTGAAGGTTTATCAAACATTTGAATCTGTGCTGCAGGAGGGAGTTAACACTGTTGGTGACAGACAAAACAATCAGCATCAGATTCACATTTAATAAGCAAGGGAAAACAGACTCTTTCTCACTACTCTATCTGACTGTTCAGTTTAAGGAGTGTACAGGTAAAACTTGGAAAATTAGAATATTGTGCAAATGTTCATTCATTTCACTTAAAAGGTGAAACAAATATATGAGATAGATTCACTAAATGCAAAGCGAAATATGTCATGCCTGAATTCGTTATAACTGTGATGCTCTTGGCGTACAGCGTACATGAGATTATGTTATGATTATGGGGTACATGAGATTGAGGGGGTTAGGGTTTTCATAAGCTGTAAGCCATAAGCATCAATATTATAACAAAGTAAGGCTTGAACTATCTTGCTTTGCATGTAATGAGTCTATCTCATGTATTTGTTTCACCTTTTAAGTTGCATTATTGAACTAAATGAACATTTGCACGATATTATAATTTTCCGAGTTTCACCTCTATGTACCCCATTTCTATCTATGTGTCAGGACAGGACAAAAAAGTTGGCAGACCTGATGAATAGATATCAGGCTCAGACTTATGAAAGGCACCCCTTGGATAAGACTTTTGTCACCTTGGTACATTGATGAGGGTCCCTGTCAAAGTAAAAAATACGACACTTGAAGAAGACCACTACAGAATTTATAATAACAGTACTCGTTGGTAATTTGAGTCTGTGATGATCTGTCACAGCTGACATTTCTGAAAGGCTTAAGTACCAGAGTGAGTAAAACAAACAAGATAATCATATCAGGTTCATCTGCATATCAAGGTATATGTCATTTACTTTCTCTTGCATGAATCACCAGGAATGTCAAGATGTACATTCATTGATCAGTCCGGTTTCCTGAATGACTTACCAGAATTTCAGCTTCCATGCTTGCTCCATCTCTCACCAGAGGAAGAGAATAAATCACTGTTTTCATTTATGGTGAAGGGAACAGAGAAAAATGAAATCCAAGCAACATTAGCTTGACTAATTTTACAAGGTTTCTTCACACACATTTCTTCTATGCATATAAATCTAGAAGTTATTGAGAATGTAACTTTTTGAAAAGTCAGAAATATGTGACCTCTAAATACCATTCTTAACAGCTATGAGCAAATTTGTAGGTACATCTATACCTATAAATCCAAGGGTTAACCCTTGGAACTTGCTATATGTTTCTGCATCCGTCCATCCTATCCCATACCGAGCCTCCTGCACTCGCCCGAACCTGGTCCGTAGGTTACTGCAGGGTTGAGAAACGCGCCAGTGGGGCAAGAGCCCCATGAATGCAAACAAAGGGAAACAACTTCAATTCCCAACGTTCTCTGAGCCGCGCCGCGCCGCGCCACAGCCAATCAGGCTGAGAGGCATGAGCAAAAAGAACGTTGGGAAACGCGGCGTGGCCAATTAAAATCGAGCCGCAGAAAAAAAACCGCCGCACGAACGCAAACCACAAACGCAAAACTACAAGTCCCAGCGTACTGCGCGCCGTGAGCATGCAGAATGCTGAGAAAGCCGGCGCGCGAAAAATAAAATTACAAAACGCAACAGCAGTGCAAGTCCACCACAGGCGGACACAGCACCTCACACCTCACAAAACAAACACCCACAAAAATCCACCGTGAGACACCTGCCGGCCATCTTTCCCGGAGCAACAGGGAGAAGAGGGACTCCCTCTCCTCCACGCTACCCCGCCAAAGACACGGTGAGACCACAGTCGGCCTCAAGGAAAGTTGAGCCGGGGTGGGAAAACCCCCCAAAACAGGCAGCAGTTCGTCAGGGGAAGCACCTCCCTGGCGGATGACTGGCTGCTGCCTTTGTACTACCGACAGAGGTAATACAAAAGCAGCAGCCAGCAATCTGCAAGGAAGAGCACCACCCCTTACGGATCGCTGCTTGCCGATCTCTGGTTAGGTAAGCTGGGAGAGAAAGGAGACAGAGGAGAGAACCATCGTCAGGCAGATAGCTCTTCTCTGCTTCCTCCCCCGACCTACCTAATGAACCTTACCAGCCAGGGGAGGCACGGGCTGACTGCCGGCTCCTCCTTTCCCCCATTGCTGCATTGAAACCAAAATTCCAAGCAGCAATGGGGAGAAGAGGAACTGACAGGCAGCCCGTTCTTCACGCAAACACACAACAAACACCAAAATTAATAAAAATTAATAAAACAAAAATAAATAAATAAACCATTAATAAAAAAGGTAACCACAAAATACACAAACAAAAACATCCACAATACCACAAAAGCACAGACAAAACACCTAACTTCCACACAAAAATACCTAACTCTAACAACACAACTACAACAAATTACACAAATAAACAACAACGAAATAACAAAAATAAATAACACCAGAAATAAACAAACCAATCACACAAATCTAAAGCCCAACCAAAACAATAAAGAACAAACAGAAATACCTCCCAGCCCACCACCATAAAAACAAAGAAAAACCCCAGAAGAAAGAAAAACCAGAGAACTCACCAGCACGTCCTCCCTCCATGAGATCTGAACAGAAATGAAGAAACAAAGACTACTTTCCGAAAGAAGCCCCACCTAGAGGCCAGGAGAGAAAAAACACGTGAAACTAAAACAAAACCACTAACAGCCTCACCTGCAGGGCGGAATAGTAAAAACAACTAAAAAACAATAAAGCCCCACCTAGAGGCCACAAGAGTAAAAACAAGTGAAACAAATAACAATACATCAAAAGTTTACACAAATAACAAACATATGTTACATAAATAAAATAAAAAATGTATAGCATCCTCTGTTGATTTTTAACTCAAAAACCAAAAAACCCCAAAAAAGCAAAACACAATTTAAAACAGCCCGGTATCTCCAGGCAAACTATGCTAGTATACTATAAAATATATGAAGACTGAACCTAAGTTATTTATTTATTGCATTATTATACTGCTCATGTGAGATACTTTATTTCGATTCTGGGTGATTTACATAGATTGCTAACAATAAAAACTTAAGTACAGTATATTATTAATAATTTAAAATACCTTATATAGTTTAAAATACATTATGTAAACTTCCAGCCTAAAAAGGCCGAGCTGTCTGAAACTAAACTAAACTTGAAATAAAACACTAAACTAAACTCACTATCTGCCTCCTGGTAGAAGATCTTTAAATGCCTCCCTAAACAGGATTGTTTTACAGCATTTTAAAAATACATCCTGAGATGGTGCTTGGTGCAGCTGGACCAGTACAAAATTCCATAGAGTGGGTTCTTCCACCAAGAAGGCTTGTTTCATTCTTAAGGCAGTCTCTGCCATTCCTGGTGTTAGTACCAGGAGACGTGCCCTTTGTGACAATCAGATGTTGTGAGCAGATGTTCTTTGGGAGAAACATTCCATCAGATAGCAAGATCCTAAACTGTACAGGACTATTGGGGAGTGCTGCGGCTTAGTGGTTAAGACACTGAACTTGACTACTGGAAGGTCGGCAGGTCAGCTGTTCAAGGCCTGAGTGCTGCACGGCAGAGTGAGCTCCCGTCTGTCCTAGCTCCTGCCAACCTAGTGGTTCAAAAGCAAGAAATTGCAAGTAGATAAATAGGTACCAGGCTGTAAACGGAGATGAGCACCACATCCTAGAATCGGATACGATTGGCTTTTGAGCAAGGGTAACCTTTGTGTTAGTGTTAATACCTTTTGCTTGATATGGAAGAGAGCAGGGAGCCGGTGTAGTTGGACCACGATGATGTGATCATATCAAATCATTGCACACACACAATCATTGCATTTTCTAAATGGTTAGTCAGCCAACTGCCAGTCCTCTATGGAGGAAAATCCATGATTTTTATGCTGCTGTCTTTAGCTGCTTGCTTTCATTATCTTTTCCATTCCTCAGCTTTTCCATTCAGCTTGGCTTCATTGTGACTCAGCTGACTTAACTGACTCTGTCCTGGCAGCCTCTTGTTAGCTGATATCTTGTTATCTGGTAACTTGTTATGTTACACTAGTTCTTTTACTGTCTTGAATGATCCTAATCTCATGTTTACATATTCTTGCCAGGCTCGAAGATTTCTGAACTAGTAGAGGCAATGCAACATCTCATAGACTCCACTTCAGTAGCAAACTTTTTCTGATAAGAGGAGACAACAACAGTCTCTTTTACCTGCCTCCTGCCCTAAGCTGTCAGAATAAATGCAAAATCTCACAGAGTATAGAAGACCAGTGTTTTCCAATGTGGGGCACATGCCCCACAGGGTGACTGCAATTCCCAGAAGCCTAATTCAGTACACTGGCTGATCAGTGCTTTGGGGAATATGTTGGGAAACACTTGTATAGACGCTGTACATTGCTGGTCACATAAGATGCGAGCCCCATAAAGAAACAGTGAGTCTCTACTGTTCATGCAAATTTACATCGAAATTAATTGGAAACTTGTAATTACTCTGCAGTGAACTCTAATGGACATTCATTATATTGCTATTTAAACTGTTACTTTTCTCCTTTCCCCCTAGTTTAAAGATTATATCTGTCTAATTGTGAAATAACCTTTGTCAGCAGTTCATTAGTGTTCAAACCCTTCATGTTATGTTTGCATTTCCACATTTCTAGGGCTATAATTTCATGCCTCCTTAGTCATAATAATATTTTATTTATATCAAATTCAAACTGTGACAGCCGCCCTCCCCCAATCAGGTGAGTATGGGGAAGCCTTGTTTTCTCTGTTGTTTCATAGTCCAGTTTCGTTATTGACACCCCCTTGAGTGGATGTCTTTGCCAGTCTGGACAGTGGCAAGTGCAGGATGTTTTGCCTCCGGACAGGAGTAGGAAGGCATTCAGAGGGTGATGCCATCATGAGACATTGGTCTTATCAGCTACTTGGCTTGATCCTTCTGTTCTGTTAATTCGCATGATGGTAATGAAGCTGAAGGCCAGGGTTGCCCAAACTACAGTCTGTGGGCCAAATCCGGCCTGCACCGCCAATTAATCTGCGCATTTTACTTCCTCTTCTGGGAGTGGCGTGAGCAGTGGGCCCGTGCCACTCCCAAAAGCGGAAGTAAAACGTGCAGGTGCAGAACACTGCCATAAATGACGTGCAGCTGTCATAAATCTGTTTATGACAACCACAGGTCATTTATTGCAGTGTTCTGCACGGGCATGTTCTGCGTGCGCACACATGATTTTTTACTTCCGCTTCCAGGTGGAAGAAATCATGTGACCGGCATGCTCGACCACATGACCAGCCCTTGGCCTGAAAAGTTTGGGCACCCGTGCTGAAGGCCAACAAAGAAAATGGTGTTCTGATTGTATACTTGTGGCTTCACCAACCATGGTATACAACCTTACTCAGCCTGGCCATGGACAATGTGCAACTGCCCCAGTTTGCTGGATCTTCTGATTCAATGTGGCAACTTGGTTTGCCATGCAAACCTATTCATCTTCCAACTCACAGCATTATGAATTTGCCCACATTAGTTCAGGTTCTTTCAGCAACTAGGAAGTCATAAGCAGTGAGTGCCTATGCCTACAATTGCACTTAGCCCGTCCTGTTTCCAGTATTGATAAATAAGTAATCTTGCTCTGCAGCACTACAGAAAGTCCTGAGGTTTCTACTCCATCTGAAAGAAAGGGGTCTTTTCCATTCCTCCTTAAAGGTTTACCTGTTGGTAATATTGACCCATTAACCATCAGGATTTCAGGCATTTCTGTTTTTCAGGAGCCAAATGGTTTAAAAGTTCTTTCAGGACCTCAGTAACATTGGCAGAACAATCCCTTTATAATGTGGCATTTTCTATGAGAACTTGCTTTGCCGAGCACCTTTGCAAATCTCAAGGAATCTTGCAGTTTCCATATAACTTTTTCTATGTTTGTCACATGTTGGTGGTTTTGTTGATGGTGGAAGAGATGCACCTTTTTGTAATGCTAATTTTTCCTCTCATTGAATTAAGTACCTACCCTTCACAGGTACACAAGCATTTTCTTTGTGGTCTGCTTGACTCACATCTGTGGTTGTGTGCAAATTCACAGATGATCACTCAGGGAAACACTGTTGCAAGTAAGCAACCTTTCTCTTTCTTTGTGATCTTTATGACTTGCACTGAACCACAGGTGTGAACTCACAGATGACCATTCCAAGAAACATAGTTGCAGGTAAATGATCTGTCCTTGCTATTCACCTATATTTATAATGAGGAAGAACAAAGTATTTTACTGTATCTGTGTGGTTTGTCGTCGTCGTTATTATTATTATTATTATTATTATTATTATTATTATTATTATTATTATTATTATTATTATTATTATTATACTTGTATGCCACCTTACTCGCCAGAGTGACTCAGAGCCTCTAACATACCATGGGGCAACATATATTACAGTATTACAATATCAAATATAAATACAACAACAACATCATAATGCAATACAATCAATACAGTCAATAAATCTAACATGAAAATACAATACAGCAGGTTGGTCTTTATCCCTTCCCCGCCAGGGAAGGGCTGGCCCTGGAACAGCTGTGGTGGCGGTGGCAGAGGTCTTCGGCCTGCCGCGGGCCCGGTCGTTTTTATCCCTTCCCGGCCAGGGAAGGGCTGGCTCTGGAGCAGCTGTGGCAGCGGTGGTGGAGGTCTTCAGCATGTAATCTTCTGCATAGTCGCCCTATACATTCTCCATTTCTGCTTTGGTGCTTGTCTTAGAATTGGTGCATTGGATTCAGGACTCTTATTCACCTGTAGAGGGCCCTCACAACCCAAAAGAGGTGAACAGGGATGACGAGAATGCACACTGGGAGGGGATGAAATGGCCCCTCACATCATTACTTAATGTTAGAAACTTCCAAATAAGGTTTCTATGCAGATGGAAACCTTGCATGTGTGAATATAAAAAGGGCTATTCAAAATGCCACAGATACAATAATAATAATAATTCTCATAGTTCAGTTTTGTGCTGTTTTCCCCTTGGACAAGCAGTCACAATTGTCCATGTTTTATCCCTAAGCAATCACTGATGCAAGTAAGACTTCTACATTGCACTGCTTATATTGATCTTGTGTTTGAGATGGTTCATTGCTTCTTGCAACCGTTTCATATGGAATTTGGGAAGAGAATGAATTTCTTTCTTAGTCTCATCATTGTTCTGATTAAATCTTTGGTGTACCCATACAGCTGATGTCAAATACCCACCCTCAGTTTCATTCACTATTGATTATATGGGCTAGATGCATTTTTCAGTGTCAGCGAAGAGGTATTTTTATATCCAGGCTACCGGTTGCTACATATTATACAAGGGGAGTTTCTCTACTAGGAATGAATTCAGATTGCTCTCTGAAGACTGGAAAGGCTATTTTTATTTCCAGAATTGATATTCATCGTAAGGAAAATGCAGGAGCTGCTGAAAAACCAATTACAATCCATTCAACTCCAGAAGGGTGCTCAACTGCATGTAAAATCATCATGGAGATAATGCAGAAGGAAGCTCAAGATACCAAATTGTGAGTAACTAGTGTTTACATTAATATAATAGAATAAGGTATGTTACTGTATAACGTAATGGAACATATTGTGTTTTAATAGGATTACTATGTAATGTAGTAATTATACTAGCTTTTTAGTAGCACATCTGAAAAAAGCTCATTAACTTTTTAATTAACTATAATAGAAGGGATTATACATAAGAGGAATGTCTAATCTTGATCCTTGGCCATGATTGCACATAATTCATAATGACAGAAGAGGAAAACTGATGGGCAGTTCCCCAGCAGAAAATTATGTTACTTGCTGTGGATTTCACAGTTTGCTCAAAATCAAACTGAAACAGTTCAAGAAGTCAAATTATTCCCTAGATGAATGATTGCATTAAATATGACTGTCTCCCATACTGCACCAGTAGCATAAAGATACAAAAGGTAGAATGGAGAGGCAAAAATCTGCTCAGGAAAGGAAACTCACCTTTCTTGTTCCTCTCACTATTACGTTACATTTCTTTTTTTTATTTTTATTGAGCAGCATGCAAGAGACAGAAACTATGTCGTTCTACGTAAGACTGGAATGTGCCTGAAAGAAACATATTTTGGGTGGGCTGTTATTTTTGTCATTTCTGTTTTGTGCCAGATACTTTCTGGTTAAAAAACAGAAAGTGTGAATACGTAATATTCTCTCATTGCTTGAGTTTTATTGTGTCACTCATTAACTAAAAAGCAAAGAAACTAAAGTACAGGAGGGTGTGCCAGACTTAATTTTCAGTTCTTGTTCCTATTCCTCCCCCCCAGTCCATCCTAATACGTTGGGGGTATTCTGTGGGTATCAGGTAGTCAATAAAGCAGAAACTTTCTTTGGAATGGGGAATATCCAACCCTAACAGGTGAAGGCTGTTTGATCCTGAACAGAGGTAGGAGGTAGGTGGATTCAACCAAATATGGAGAGATTTTGCCTCACCATCACAAAAACAGCAGAATCATTACTTACACTGTTTTCACTGAGAAAGACATCTTAGTCTGTTTCAGCGTATATAACAAAAATAAAAACAATGTGTTGTGCCACCTTGAAGACTAGGACGTTTATTTCATTTTGAACATTTGTGGATTACAGTCCCTCTGACATGTGAAGCATCGGCAGTAAGTTGACACACAGAGGGTATGTTAGTGAGATGGGAATCAACTAAGGACAATGACAGTTACATTGATAATGCACTTTCCAAATCATAAAGACATTATTAACACTGTTAGTGTACATTTAAAGTATTGATTCCATAGACATCCTGTTAATAAACGGTGCAGTCATTTATCTGTCAGTTGAAAACAAGGATAAGATTTAATCTTTGAAGTGTACAGATGGAACTATTTTCAGGAACAGGTTTTCAATTTTGGGTTACATCAAAGAAGAGAATGTTTTGGTTATAACTATAAGCAAAACTGTAGATCAGACCAGTATATTAATGTAACTAGAGTGCTGAGGGACTGCAGTGGCTCAAGTGGCTAAGACGCTGACTGGAAGGCAGGAGAAATTGCAAGGAGATAAATAGGGACCACTTTGGTGGAAAGGTAAACAGCATTCTGTGTGCTCTGATGTCTAGTCATGCCTGCCACACAACCACGGAAATGTCTGCAGAAGCAGACAGCTCTAGCTCTTCGGCTTTGAAACAGAGATGAGCACTGAACCCTAGAATTGGATATGACTGGCTTTCGAGCAAGGGAAACCTTTACCTTTTTAGAGTGCTGAGAATCTGTTATTTAACCCTCTTGATGTGCATTGATATTTATATTCAGTTCAACTTCCTTTGTAAATGAGTTACTCTGAGATTGAAGTGTTCCGAAATAGGCTTTTGTGTGTTGCCATTTTCGATGTTAGATTTGTGTCCATTTTTCCTTAAGAAGTGGATTACTGCCCATAAAAGCTCATACTGTGATAAATACATTAGTTTCTTAAGGTGCCACAATATTTTGTTTTGCCTTTTTTATACTCTTTTTGCAGAACAGCCTTGCAACTAATCATTCCTGTAATTAACTAATTCACAGTATCCAGCATTTTTTCTGTTTTATCACAGCAGTTTGAAATTTCATGATTGTGTAGCTTAGCTGTCCGAGCCTGTCTCACTGAGGAATGATTCAGCTTCTTAATTTGTGGTTGATAGTAAATGATATGATTCTTAGTTTAGACATTTCTGTGGGCTGCTTACAGTACAGAAGAAATTCCCTTGAAGATTCTAGCACATAACAATTTTGTTGGCCGACTTATTGGTAAAGAAGGACGAAATCTGAAGAAAATTGAACAGGACACCGACACTAAAATAACAATATCTCCGTAAGTGTTAAATGTTTTCTTTGCTAAGTAGTATGTGTAAGGTTTTTGTAAGATTTTGTTTTGTTAAGAGTTTGCGGTTAAAGTATTAAGAGTTCCTTTCCTAAATGTCATTCATGAGGCATGTTCACAGATGTTTCACCAGATCTGCTTTTAGCAGCTGACACAGTGAGACAAGCTGTTTAAACATAAAAAGAGTGTATTTACTGAAGCCAATTTAATAGCCAGCAGGTTGCTAAACATTTGTGTGAACTACATTCACACCACTGCTTATTTAAGTAAGGTGACTTAAATACAGACTATCAGCTATATTTGAATCTGCCTAGAAATATGACAGAGCTTTTCGTGCTATTTGTTGCACGATTAGGCCTTTTCAGTACCATTGTTTACAACATACTCTTTCTGTACGTGTATGTGAATGACATAGGATCTGGTCCATAGTATTAAGGTGACAGTGGATCATCAGTTCAGTTGGGTACATTTTAATAACATAGTTATTATTCTAGGATAATACAGGTGTTATTGTTTCTCAGTTGAGCAGTACATTTTGCTGGCTTATATTTTATGGAGCTACTCTTAAAGTGCAATCAGTTTTGTTGATGGAGTTATAAATAGGAAAAGAAATTGAATGGATTTAAGGACCTGAATTTATTTGCAGCAGAGCTTGAGTTTGAGATATTAAACTCAGTCTACTTTTTTGGTTACATTATTCCAGCACTGGTGGTTGCATAAAGCTCCCTAAAAGAGTTTTGCTTTTGCAGTTTAATTTTTTAAAAAAAAGTTTAGTGTGATCACAAGTTTACTTTGTTCTGTATACATGGAGAAGCTTATTCAAGTCCTTCTCTCTTATTCATTCTTTTCTCTTATTCAAGTCCTTATCTCAAGAGAATGTGCATGACTGTTGTCTTTCTGAGGTGGTTCAGTTTCTTCATTGGCTCTCTACAACCACCACTGTTTTTAATATGCCTAGTATACTAGTTAAGAATGGATTGTATAACACATATTTCAGAAGAGGGGAGCCTGCTTCACTCACAGTGAAGAGGGGAGCCTGCTTCTCAGACCAGCTCTTTTCCTTAGGGGACTCTTGCGCTTTCTCTCGGATTGCAGACAGAGACTGTCTCTCCAGATCACAGATCATATTTTTAGTGAGTGGGGGGTAGTTTTTTTAAAGCAGTTTTAACTATGTTTTTAATTATGTTTTTATTATGCTGTGAACCGCCCTGAGTTGGCCTTGGCCAAGTGGGCGGTATAGAAATTGAAATAAATGAATAAAAAATAAATAAATAAAAATAAAGCAATTTCGATTCCCGTCCTGTTCCAGCAATGCAGGTGATGTATAGTACAGTGAGAAGCATTTTGATGCCAGCTCAAAGGGCATAATGCAACTTTTTGTCCCTTAAGTGTGCATCATAATTGTTTCAGATTTAATTACTTTCTTGGTTCAGCTTCTTTGATACCTCAGATTAAAATGTGTACTGTAGGCACAGTAATAATTAGTGACTGTGCACCTATTTCATTAACCTTTCAATCTTCAGACTGGGTGAGACCATCTGGTAACTGGCGTTTAATGTTTCTTTACTAAACGATGAGATATTTAAAACCCAAATGTTGAATAAATTATCATAATATAATACAAATGGAGGATCAACCAATACCTGTTTTATAAAGATGGCTGCATGTAATGCCTGTTTAAGAAGAAAAATAATTGCTTATACTTTCAACAAGAAGAAGCTCAGAGTAATGAAAGAAATAACTTTGAAAAATAAGATGAAATATTAAGTAAGTTTGCAACATCTCCAACACCCAATCTTTATAAGGGCTTGCAAAATGTTAAATGTTAATTACATAATATACTCACAGAGAGGGGAGAATTTGCTTTAATATATTTGCATCTATCTTCTGGGAAAGCAGGAAAAGACCAGGCAAGATCCTAGCACATCACATTGGACCACACAAAAACAAAAATAATATGTCACTGATCAAAAATGAAAACAATAAAGAATGTAGTACCCTTATGGAAATAAATCAACTACTGTATTCTATAAAATTTATTCAGTGTTGTATAGCAACGGCAGACAAACTGATGAGCGGAATATAGAAACTTAATTTCTCAGCTTGGTCTATAGTTTACTTAGAATTGCTGCAACAATGGTTTCTTGCTTCATCTATGTGTATAGATGATATGAAGACTGTAATTGTGAAGATGAACATTGGTAAATCTCCAGGGCCAGATAGATTTCCTGTTGAATTGATATAAAACTTTTTCAGGTCTTTTAATTCCAAAATTGGATCAATGTATGAAAAAGGGAGCCTTGCCTTCCTCAGTTTTATGACTTCTGTATCATAGTGATCTACAGTCCTGGTGAAGACTACTCTCAGTGTGCAAACTTTAGACCTATTTCATTAATGAATGGTGATGTTAAAAAGTTAATTGCTATCTTGACCAATAGGCTTTAAAAGCAATTACAACTTTAGTACATACTGACCAGGTTGGATTCATACAAGGCCAGAAGGGTATTGATAATCTGAGAGTGATAATGGATTTGATTGTTTGAATGATTGAGAGATCTGAACAGGCTGCTGTTTCACTATATTAACAGCAGAAAAGGCTTTTAATAAAACATATTGGTAGCTTAATTTTCCTATACTTATTAAGTTTGGTTTTCCTCTTGCATTTCTGAAATGGATTCAGAGTCTTTATTCATTTCCAAAATCCAGTTCGTTAACCAGTGGTGTTTCCTCATTTCTTCTGGAAAGAGATACCACATAAGGTTGGTCTCTTTTAATCTCTTTGATTTGTGTTTGGAACCACTTGCCTGTGTGGCTACAATAACCAGACTTAATTTCAAATCCCTAGTATTCATGGCTTGGCTCATAATTCTTGTAAGAATAATTCTTGATTCTGAGATACCACAATTTCAGTCACTGCTCCTTTTGGAGCTTTAGCTGCTGCTTGTCTGAAAAATTAGGTTTTTGCATATTCTACAAAGTGAAAATCTGATGTTGTCTTGGTATGTTTCTTTCAGCTTTCAATGTTAAGCAGTATCCATTTAATTCATATCATTTTACTTTGCTCTCCTTTTTAGATTGCAGGATTTGACAATCTATAATCCAGAAAGGACCATTACAGTGAAAGGCAGTATTGAAACTTGCGCCAAAGCTGAAGAAGAAATAATGAAGAAACTCAGGGAGTCTTATGAAAATGATCTTGCTGCTATGAACGTAAGTTCATTTCATGTGGAACGGTTTTAGTTGGTAACTTACTGTGTGTGTTCTCCAGGTAGAGTAATTTGTAATAGTTAATGTAGGAATGGATTCAACTCCTACTTTCATTGAACTCAAAAAAAGCCCCAGATATTGTTTCATTCGTGTCCAATGGGAGAACTGGACCACTCTATTAAAAAGGATCTTCTGCATTCAGTTGTGTTTCAAAGTTACCAACTGGGTGGTATCTGTCCCCTGATGATGAAAATGTTGTGTTTGGGAGTTGGCGTATAAAGTTGTGTGAACTTTTTATTTCCCTTTTTAAAATGGGGATATTTCTGAAACTAGTCAGTTACAGTTGCCTGTACAGCTCTTGCCTGTGGTTTATAAATAGATAGATGCCAGCCAGAGTGTATCTTGATCACATACCTAGTCCGATACCCCATTGGAAAACTGAGATGCGCTCCAGCAACTTGTTAATTGGTTGCAATTGACAGCAACAAGTCAGGAAAAATGTGTGTAAATGTATAATATGTTCCTTGATAATATTTGCATAGGTGGCAAGAGCTAACTGTCTCTTGTTTTATTGCAGCTTCAGTCACATTTAATTCCAGGATTAAATTTGAATGCCTTGGGTCTATTCCCACCTTCTTCTTCAGGGATGCCACCTGCCTCAGTGGGTGTTGCTTCAGCTGCTGCTGCCTCTTCCTATCCTCCATTTGGGGTAATTATGGTTTTGTCGTTGTGCCTTGGTTACACCTGTGGTTTGTTTGCATATTGTATCATTGGTAGTTATGACTCAGTGGGAATATGTAATATGACATTTCATCACATTGTAGTGAGAAACTAACTCACACACACACCCCTCCAGCATGTGCTGTGATCTGTGTGGTAAATCAGTCTGAAAAAGGAAGTTTGGCCCAAGATCAGTCTCCTGATTCAATGGGTGTAGAACCCTGATCTGTCAGGTCCTAGGCTAAAAATTCCAACCACTAAACTACATTAGTGCTCTTCAGCACAATGCATTTTTCTAATTCTTCAAGCCATGTGGCACTATAGTTACTTTAGGAATTCTATAGCCCAGCATTTCCCAAACTATGTTCCACGGAACACTGGTGGACTTCAGTTTCCAGAAGCCTAAGTGAGCACATTGGCTGATCAGTGCTTTGGGGGAATTGACTTAGGCTTCCAGGAATTGAAGTCCAAATACCAAAGATTGGGAAACACTGGTATAGCCTATCCTAGAATGCTATGTGACCTGCCTCTTTTGCTCCTACTCCATCATACTAGCACCTCCATTTCCATGAGAAGGTCAATCCAAAGTTGGGCCATCCCTTTGAGAATTGTACTTTCTGTTGTCCTTCAGAAGGGGAGATCCACATTTTATGGCACTTGGAACACCTTTTGGGTAACTATGACATTGTACCCAAACACCTAAATCTAGTGAGTAGTCCAGCTTAGTGTAGATGCATGAACTGGTTGCTGGAAAGTGAGTTAATCCTTATGTAAATCTCATTGATTCAATGGGTCTGCTCTACCTTTCCTGATATTTACAAATTGGATTCAGGCTTTCATATTTACTATAATAGCACTGAAAATTGGCAAGAATTAAGTTTCAAAATAAGGTTGAAATCTGACGGAACATATGCACTGGCAAAAAGGAGGAAGAAGACAAATCTTTCTTGATTCTCCTTTGTGAAGTCTATGCATGATAATTTGCTCTGCAGAGTTCTGAGATTCTTAGGAACAATGTGGCACCAGAGGAAGGCCAGTAACTTCTAGCTTTTTTGATACAGTAGACCCTCGCATAATGACGTTACTTGGTTCCCCAAGTAGCGTTGTTATGCAGAAAACGTCGTTATTCGAATAATGACAGTTAAAAAGTCGTTATTCGAATAACGATGTCATTATTCGAATAATGATGGTAAAAAAGTTGTTATTCGAATAACAGCGTTTTTTGTCGTTATTCGAATGATCATGTGTGGTGCATCAGTAGCGTCATTAACCAAAAATGACACTATTCGAACGTGGCGTTAAGCAGAAGTTCACTGTACTTTCGGTCTTCACATACCACATCTCACCATTGGCTGATGGCAAGATCATTTTGCATAAACTATGTCAAAGGGTGTTCTCCACCAGCCTGGAAAATACTGGGATTCAGCTCTGTGAATTTCACGTTTCCTTGTTTTCTTTTTACAGTCACTGTTTTATGCTTTGGTATTTTTTTTCCTTCTTCTCCCCCTTCCCCATCCCACAGGTAAGTTAACTGTGCAAGGTACTTGAACATAAGGTGTTATCTTTTCTCTGCTCTCAAACTTTCTATTGTGATTGTTCACATAATTCATTACCTTTTCACTTTTTCCTCACTCCAGCAACAGCCAGAGTCTGAGACTGTTCATCTATTTATCCCAGCCTTAGCAGTAGGAGCTATTATTGGAAAACAAGGGCAGCACATCAAACAACTTTCCCGTTTTGCAGGTGCATCTATTAAGGTAATATTGTATCATTCAACATCACATTCTCCCAGTCTTCTTGACTGCTTCAGCAGGTTTCTACGAGTGCTCACTGTTCTAATTTAGACACCTTACTTCAAATATGAAGCATTAATGATACCTACAGTTTATGGATTAGGTCTTACTCTAGATCAGGGGTTCTCAACCTTTTTAAGCTGGGGGCTGGTTCATGCCCCCTCATACTATTTGCGGGGCTAGACTGGTGGTCCCGCTGCCGCCAATGGTGGTGGCGGCAGCCCGGGGTGGTTCCACCACCACCACCAAAGGCCTTCTTACAACATCTGCCCTGCTACAGAACACAATTAGCGTCACACCATGCCAAGCAGAGGGGACAAGGATTGAGGAGATGGTGGCGGAAGTGGTGGCTGGAGCAAGGATGCAGGCTGGATGGAATGGTCCAGCCCACAAATAGTCTGAGGGGGCATGAACCGGCCCCCAGCTTTAAAAAGTTGAGGACCCCCGCTCTAGATCTTATATCAGAGGAAAGATAATTACAGACATGTTTCTAAAAGTTCTGTAAATGGTGAAATAAAATTTATTTTACTTAATTTTTTATTTAAATTCAAATTTTTATGCCGCCCAATCAGGTAAACCCGACTCTGGGCGGCTCACAACAAGTTAAAACATACATAAAAAACAATTGAGCCATTAAAAACTCAACATACCCGCCCACCAATCCCATTCATCTTTAAAAGACTACCCAAGTTAAAACTGCCTACATTAGAATTAAAATAAATGGAATTAAAAGAAGCTGGAAGCATCTCAACACTTTAGTGGTCATGATATTTATGATTTGCTCCTAACATGGCCTAAACGTTCAGGCTATTTATTTCAATGAAAAACTATTTTAGCAGTGCAGAAAATAAGATTTTAATGAGCAAACATAAAAACAATGTAATTGTGTTTTTCAGGTTACTCAAAACATTTAGTTCAAACTAAGAACAAATTTTTTTCAACCTATGAACTGCTTACTATTTACAAGGTCCGCTATCTAGACCCGTGATGGCGAACCTTGGCACTCCAGATGTTCTTGGACTTCAATTCCCAGAAGCCCTCGTGAATCTACACAAATAGGTTTACTACGATTCATCCGGACCACGCCGCCCTCATTGCTCCTGGAAGCAGAATTAAAATGCACCCATACAGGCTTCTGGGAATTGAAGTCCAAGAACATCTGGAGTGCCAAGGTTCGCCATCACGGGTCTAGACTTTGTAGCTTTATATAATTATCAGGAATAGTACAGTATACCACAGCATGTATGCAGCATGTTATTGTTACATGCCTTCCTTCACAATTTACAGTGTTCTGTCTAGTTGTACTGGAGACATTTTCAAAAATCAGTGTCATTTTGTCAGCTTTCTCCAGCTCTATTTTCTTGTCAATCTACAAAGAACTAAATTTGACTAAAATCAATGACTTTGCATCTTTTGCCGCCTTGAAAGCAGCTGCCTGTGAATGTGTAAAATAGATAACAGCAAAACCCCTACTTACGTAAAAAGTCTGTCCCGTAGGCTTTTATCTAAATTGGTTTTTTGCTTAACTTGAAGCAAACCCATAGGAAAATGATATTTATGTAAATTGAAGCAAACCCATAGAAAAATGATTTTTTACGTAACTTGAAGCAAACCCATAGGTGTTATGTAAATCGGGACATCTGCCCTGCTATAGAGCGGTGTTAGGGACGCGCCAAGCCAGGCGGAGTGGACAGGTATGGTGGCGGCGGAAGCAGAAACAGCAGATGCACACGGCCGCCTGGGTCTTTTCTGGGGGCCACTGGCCGAGCACAGGCTAGGACAGTCAGGGCACCTCCTTCACCCATGACAGGCTGGTAAACTGGGAAGTGGCGGCGGGAGTGGTGACGGGCCACACTGGCAGTGTGGAGGGAGTGGTGGCGTCAGCATGGGGGGAGTGTTTACGGGCTGGACTGGTGGCAAGGGGGGAAGTATTGATGGTGGCAGTAGCATGGAGGGAATGTTGGTAGGCCAGACTGATGGTCCCCCCGCCACCACTGCATCATTCAAAGGCAGCGGGAGGAATGGTGGCAGAACGGGGGACGACACCAGTCCGGCCTGCCAACAGTCTGAGGAGGTGTGATCCGACCCCCGGCTTAAAAAGTTTGAGAACCTCTGTTTTAGACTAACACTTTCAATAAAGATATATATTTAATATGCATAAATTATATAGAAAGAGGCATACACACACACAGGAGATAAATTCTTTCGTAAATTATTCCAGATCTACGTTTGATTGCATACAATAATGCGCACATTGACTGAAATGCTTTTGCAGTTGTCATAACAACATTCTCGCTGCAGAGGTTTGCAGGGAATAATCAAAAGGCAGTCCTCGCTGTCTGCCCAATTGTACAGATTTATTGAGCAATTTATTGTGCAGCTAGTTGTGCAACTATGCCTGTGGAAATGCTTGCTGCACATGGCTTCCACTTTGATGAAAATTTTACTACCATTTATGCAACATCAAGTTAAATAGATATACCTGTGTCATGGGATTTGGGCCATTTAATAAGACTATATTAACAAATCTTGCAACTGATATTAACACCGGTGTCCATGCTTAACACTAGTAGTGCTTCTTCTTTGCTTCATCTTTTACCAGTGCACATGCATCAAAATACAGTAAAACCTCACATAAAGAGTGCCTCGCTTAGAGACTAACTCACTTAAAGAGCAGAATTTTCTCTGAATGGTCGCCTCGCTTAACAACTAAAACCAACCAAAAACTCGCTTAACAACTAAATTGGGGTTTGCAACCCCCCCTCCCCTGCCACCAGAAGTCACAATTGGTCACTTACAATGGTATTTCGCTTAAAGAACAAACTCGCTTAAAGAGCAATCCTGTGGAATGCATTATGCTCTTGAGGTACCACTGTAGCTGAATTCTATGTATTGCCTCTTTTAAAAATAAAACTTTTATTGATCATGAAGGAACTGAACCCTCTTACACCCTTCATTTGTGTTTTAGATTGCACCTGCGGAAGGACCAGAGGCCAAACTGAGAATGGTGATAATCACTGGTCCACCAGAGGCACAGTTCAAGGTAGTGAAACTCTGATTTCATTAATTAATATTATTTTCAGTGTGGGGATACATCAGAAAAGGCTTTTCTAAACATTTTGTTAGTTCAAGTTACATTATAGTAGAAATCCAAAAAAATTAATAATCTATTTTCTTAATAGAATTAGATGTTTGGATCTTATATTTTGCATAAGTGTAAACACATACCGTATTTATTCGAGTATAACGTGCACTCGTGTATAACGCGCACCCCTAATTTTCCATGAAACCTCGGTATAAAATTTTGTTTCACACCACGCATTGAGGGAGGGGGGGATAATCAGACCCACCTGTTGCAGAAAATGCAATCCGAAACGAGCACTTCCGACCCCCAGGAGCCTCGCTCGAACTGCGAGCTACCTCCGGGCCACGCCTCGTCTCCCGCGCCACCCAATCAGATCCCGCCAGCCGGAGGGAAGCGCGCCCCTGGGCCCGTGGGTGGGGCAGACGGCGCATCTCAGCAGGGCGCTAGACGACAAGCGGGAGGAGGGCCGTGCCGTGCTCCATGCCTACCCTTGCCGGCTCTTGAGTCGCGCGGCGCGGGAGCGCGGGTGGCTGGCGTTAGCGCCTCCCCCTTACCGTTCCGGCGGGTGCGTGCGGGTGAGTGGCGGCAGCGGGACCTGGGCGCCTGCCGCCGCCTGGGAGGAGGGTCGTGGCGTGCTCCGTGCCTACCCGGCGCCGGCTCTTGAGTCGTGCGGCCCGGGAGCGCGGGTGGCTGGCGGTAGCGCCTCCCCCGGAAGGTTCCCGTCTCGTCCCTGCGGGTGCGTGCAGGTGAGCGGCGGCGGCAGCGGGACCTGGGCGCCTGCCGCCGCCTGGGAGGAGGGCCGTGGCGTGCTCCGTGCCTACCCGGGGCCGGCTCTTGAGTCGCGCGGCCCGGGAGCTCGGGTGGCTGGCGGTAGCGCCTCCCCCGGAGGGTTCCCTTCTCGTCCCGGCGGGTGCGTGCGGGTGAGTAAAAGAGGCTCGTTTATAACGCGCACCCAGTCCTCGTGTATAACGCGCACCCAAACTTTGATTTCTTTTTTTGGTATAAAATTTTGCGCGTTATACACGAATAAATACGGTATGCGTATTATTCAACTAGATGCATTAGTAGACTTGGTCCACGAAAAGTCACATTTAAATACAGAAGTTAGTCTTTAAAGTGCCACAGCATTCTTTGTCAGATACAACTGGCATTCAAGCAAGGGTGACCTTTACCTTTACTTTACCTTTGTTTACTCTCTGATATTCTCATAAATGGTGGGAAAGAAGGGAAGATAAAGTGAATAAGTGTCTGACTGCTCGGTTCCTCTGACTTACACATTTGGCAAAATTTATGCAGCCCTTTTAAAAGTAATGTTTGACTGCTCTGGCTCTGGAGGAAGCGGATTATCTGGACCCCTTTCAATCAGGATTCAGGCCTGGATTTGGTACGGAGACGGCATTGGTCGCACTGATGGATGATCTCTGGCAGGAGCGGGATGGTGGTCATCCGACCATCCTTGCTCTCCTTGACCTCTCAGCGGCCTTCGATACCGTCGACCACGGTATCCTTCTGGAACGGCTCAAAGGATTGGGGATCCAGGGCACTGTGTTGTCCTGGCTTTCCTCTTTTCTGGAGGGCCGTACCCAGTTGGTGTGGATGGAGAGTGAGAGATCCAGCCCTAGGCCCTTAAATATGGGGTGCCGCAGGGCTTGGTGCTCTCTCCCCTCCTTTTTAACATCTACATGAAGTCGCTGGGTGAGAACATCCGTTCCACGGGGTGCGGTACCATCAGTATGCGGATGACACTCAGTTGTATATCTCAGCCCGTGGGGACCCCAGTGATGCGGTCAAAGTCCTGTCTGGATGCCTGGAGGCTATTGGGGTCTGGATGGGGGACAATGGGCTTCAGCTGAGCCCTAGCAAGACTGAGTGGCTTTCGGTTGGGGGTCCAGGGTTATCCAGTGAGCTACCACCTCTAGTCTTGGATGGGGCAGTCTTGCCCCAGACAGACCCAGTGCGCAACTTGCAGGTCCTCCTGGACTTGCGACTGCTGCTAGAAGAGCAGGTGGCGGCCGTGGCCAGGAGGGCTTTTACTCAACTTCGAGTAATTCACCAGTTGCACCCACTCCTGGACCGGGACTCCTTATTCATGGTCACTCATGCTCTGGTCACCTCCAGACTAGATTACTGTAATGCGCTCTACATGGGGCTGCCCTTGATGACCATTCGGAGGCTACAGCTGGTTCAGAATGCAGCTGCACGGGTGGTGATGGGATGTGGACGTTATGCCCGTGCCTCCCCACTACTCTGGGAGCTGCACTGGCTACCAGTTTGCCACCGGGTGCAATTCAAGGTGCTGGTTTTGACCTTTAAAGCCCTATATAGCAGTGGGCCAGGATACCTGAGAGACCGCATCATCCCAAAAGTGTCTGTCCTTCCAACCAGAGCAGACTAGAGGGGCTCCCTAGTTGTGCCTTCAGCTAGAGGGGCACGTCTCTCTAGCACATGAAGGAGGGCCTTCTCTGTGTCCGCACCAGCCCTCTGGAACCTCCTTCCAACAGAATTGAGGCTACAGACAGAACTGCTGCCCTTCAGGAATAGTCTGAAAACCTGGTTGGCAGGGCAGGTGTGGGGCCTTAATGGGAATACAGCTCCAGCCTGTTGGCTCATCCCATTAGTACTTAGTTAATATCCCTCCCTTTGTGTTGTTGTATCCCCCCCTTCCCTTTTATTTCTTTGGGGTGGGGGGTAGTAGGGTGGGGAAGTGAGTGGGCGATTTGGGATTTTAAAATCTGTTTTTATACATTTTTAACTGTTGTACCCCGCCCTGAGTCGGGTTCTCCTGATTGGGCGGCATATAAATTTTAAAAAATAAATAAAATAAATAAATGTAATGTTTGACTACCGTATTTGGATTTAGTATCAGATTGATTTGATGGACATGTGTTTTTATTTTAAAGGCGCAAGGAAGAATCTATGGGAAACTTAAAGAAGAAAACTTTTTTGGACCTAAAGAAGAAGTGAAACTTGAAGCTCACATAAAAGTGCCATCCTATGCTGCTGGTAGAGTTATTGGTAAAGGAGGCAAAACGGCAAGTAGCTGAACATTTTTGAATAATATAAACACTGTTGTTGTTGTTTTACTAAAGTATATTCTAGAACCCAATACTAGTGCAGTGGTGGTGAATCTATGGCACGTGTGCCATAGGTAGCACTCACAGCCCTCTCTGGGTACATGAGCTGTCGCCCCAGCACAGAGTTATCCTCACCCCCTGCCCAGCAACCCAATGGGAGTGCTTTCTCCCTCCCCCCAGGACAGAGTTCGCCCCACCCCCTGCCCAGCAACCCAATGGGAGTGCTTTCTCCCTCCCCATTTAGCACAGAGTTTGCCCCACCCCTCTGTTTGGGCACTCAGTCTCTAAAAGGTTCACAATCACTGGACTAGTGCAATGTTGGTATCTTGTCACATTAGCAGTATTCTTGTTATCATTAGTAATAATACTAGTGTTACTTTTAAAATTATTTTACAGGTAAATGAGCTTCAAAACTTGACAAGTGCAGAAGTTGTTGTCCCTCGCGACCAGACACCCGATGAAAATGATCAGGTTGTGGTGAAAATTACTGGCCACTTCTATGCATGTCAGGTAAGCTGGACAATCCTTTGTCGAGAGAGATGGTCCTTTGAGGTTTTTTTAGCATTTTGTAACTGCTGTGCCTTAGCGGTTAAGACACTCAACGGCTGGGAGGTCAGCAGTTCGAGACCTGAGTACTGCATGACGAAGTGAGTTTCCATCTCCTGCCAGCCTAGCAGTTCGAAAGCAAGAAATTGCAAGTAGATAAATAGGGACCACCTCGGTGGGGAGGTAAATAGCTTTCAGTGTACTCTGGTGTTGAGGCATGCCTGCCACATGTCAACGGAAACGTCTGCAGACACAGATAGTGCTGGCTCTTTGGCTATAAACAAAGATGAGCACTGAACCCTAGAGTCAGATACGACTGGCTTCGCGCAAGGGCGACCTGACTGTTTAAAGCTAAATGGATCAGTAGATGATTTATCACCTGGAGTGGTGTTTGTATTCACATGAGTCCTAACATAATTTGCCATAATTATTAGTACACAGTAGACAAGGTACCAGGATCATACCTGTCAAGTTTTGGATTTGAAAATCATGGAAATTTTGTGCCACACCCCCTCCCCACAATCCAGGCGCATCCAAGGAGGAGCCACCAGAGCCAGGGAGGAGGGGTGTTGGGCTCCCCCCAGGGGAGGAGGAAGCACCCCCTAGACACTCCCCTTAGCACCACTGCTGCCTCTCACGGGGAACAATGCAGCAAGCCAGCCCCCCCCCCCCCCCCCCAGGCAAGAGCTGCAGTGGAAGAGTTAAATACTGTAATTTTAAGTCTCTCTCTCCATTCGCTCCCACATCATTTCATAATATGGTGACTTTTTATAGAACTGTTATTTTTCATATATATATGAATGAGAGGGGTAAAATATGGTAATTTCCTGGCCAAAATGGAATACTTGACAGCTATGACCAGGATGCATCTCATATGCATGGTTGGGCACACGGCTGAGATGCATGTGCTGACATCTTGTCAACTGCACAGACACCAATACGATTCTAACCAGCATAATATTTCCCAGTGAATTCAATAATATATACTAGTCTATTTGTGCCTCACATTATTTTAAACAATGGCACTTCCTCCTAGCCTCCTTAACACTCTTTTGTGTTTTGGCAAACACAGTCAAGTCTTACCCATTTATCTGTTCGAGTGAATCATTTAATGCAGTGGTTCCTAATGTGGGGCACACGCTCCACAGAGGGTCTTCAATTCCCAGAAGCCTAAGTCAGTATATTAGCTGATAAGTGCTTTGGGGATTTGACTTAGGCTTCTGGGAACTGAAGTCCAAAAACCAAAGGTTGGGAAACACTAATGTGTTTGTTTTATTGTGTCTTAGTGCTTTTTTGAATTTGGTGATCTTTTAAAAAGGAGGCTAGAATAGTTTCATGTAATAGCAACATTTTAGAGAAACTCAATACTATACATAATTGCAGTTTTTAATTTTTTAGGCTTTTACATCCAAATGTTTTTGGGAAGCTAAAGCAGGGATAGGGAGGGGAGATGGGAGAGAAAGAGGTACAAATGTTAATTTAACACAGGGGTGGCCAAACTACAGGCCGGCCCACAGCACCATTTCATGTGGCCCGCCGCTGCCCTTGCCACTGCCCTTAGCTGTCAAGTATCCCTTATTGGCTGGGAAAACCCCTTATTTTACCCTCTTTCCCGCCATCATCCCTTATTAATTAGACTGCAATGCCCTATTGCCGCCATTGGAGGGCAGCACAGGATAAGCATAGCTGTCAAGTATCCCTTATTTCCAAATCCAAAACTTGACAGGTATGCCACTGCCAGAAGCGGAAGCATTTACAACAGCTGTAAAAGGTGGCTGTGCATGTGTAAACGCGCCCACACCTGCCGTAAACGCTGCCTTAAATGCACCCACAGCTGTTGCAAATGAATTTACGACAGCCGCGGATGCGTTGTATGTCAGGAAGAACCACATGATTGGCCCGCTTAGCTGTCCAGGGCATGGTCAGGCCCATGGCGCAAAAGGTTTGGGAACCCTTGGCTTAACATGACAAGTGACCCTTCGAATTCAGCAGCAATTCTTTTGCCCTGCAGCTTGCTCAGCGGAAAATTCAGGAAATACTGGCTCAGGTAAGACGGCAGCAGCAGCAGCAGCAAAAGATTGTGCAGAGCGGACAGCCTCAACAGAGACGGAAGTAAAGGTTTAGGACAAGACCCGTCAGAGACAGATGCCAGACCAAAGAGAGAGACTGTAACGGGCAGGTTCTGGGTACCTGTTGGAATGATACGCAGAAGTTGAACCAAGTCAGTCATTTTGTTTGAGGACCAGGCTGCAGATGGCATTCTGTCTCTGAGAATGTATTCTTTAGGCTCTCTTACTTTTGAAACCCAGCTTTAAAACTATGGACCCCCCCCCCCTCACTTCCCTTTTGTTCTGTTCTCACAGTTTAACATAACCTTGTTAGCCTTCTTTTCTTGTCCTTACCGTTCCCCAGCAATTTTAGAACTTGGATTTAATGAAGCTTTCTCTTTTGAGTTCACTGGTTTAAAGAAAAAAGAAAAGGCATTGCTCTTCTAGGTTCATTTGTAAAAGAAGAGAAGACAATTGAAGGGTGGGATTATCGATTAGGGTTTGGGATTTAGGGAAATAAAGGGCATTGACAAAGAGATTAAGTGTTACTCCCAATGTTAACCAAGTGGCATTTCTTTCTCAACATTTGGTTGCATTTTTACATTAACACTGCCATGTGTAAACTAAGGGAAGTGTTCAGTAGTGTTGGCCAGGGCATAAAAATAAATAAATATGCATTTTACTAAACTACCTCAGGCATTTAATACCTCAAAATAAGAAATTGTTGCTTTTTTGCTTTTTTTGCTTTTGTATACTTTATAAAGCTAATAGTTCTTGAGCATTTTATTTTTTTAAAAAAAGTAAAATTTGATCAGCCAGCAGCCAGGAGTACTACAGAATTTACTGAGGGGGAAGACCATGATAGTAGGTTGCTTTTCGCTGCTGGCTGACAGGAGTGAGAAGGAAAAATAAAGTCTCGGGTTGTATTTGAGGGTGTCAACACAATCATTTGTTTGGGGTGGGTGGGAATCAGTGAATGTTCAAACAATACCTAAACAATCTGTTTTGCAACAGGATTGGACAGATTTTTTTTTTTAGGCTGCCATTTTCTCTGCTTAAACCACGGGTGCCCAAACTGTGCCCCAGGGGGCGGACCCCCCCCCCGACACCAATTCATCCAGCCCACAGGTGTGTTTTACTTCCGCTTCCAGGAGTGGCAAGGACGGTGTGGGCCGGATGAATTGGTGTCGGGGCTGGATCGGCCCACGGGCCGCAGTCGGGGCACCCCTCACCTAAACAAATGCCAACATTCTGATAGCAGCAATGCCATTATTTTTCTTTGGGGACGAGATGGGAAAGTGTGTGATGGTACTTTATTTGGGAGCAGAACAAGGGAGCGATGGCAAGAGGCTGGGGGCTTTGGGGGAAATTTTTTTAGAAAGTCTTTTGGAGACTGGACTTTTTTCTGTGTCTTGTACTACTTGATTGAATGCATGAACCCTTTGTGCCTTTGACCATCACTACCTACCAATGCAGCCCATTTGTAATTGGTCGTTCTGTTCAAAGAGCAAGCTTCATCTTCAGTCGGGTAGGATGTCTGATCTGCTAAAGCAGTTCAGAGGCTTGGCTTCTCTACTTGCCAGCAGGTTGCTTCATATTGTCTTCAGTTACGATAGTTATTGGGCAGGGGAGGAGAGGGACCGAACAACGTTTGATCCCCTTTAAAGGTAATGAAAGGCTACGTTTATATATCTAGCCGCTACTACTAAGGGTCATGCGAAGCCACTTCGAAGGTTTTTTTTAAATAAAAAGATTAAAATGTATTAAGACAACCTCAGGCTTGGCTTATGAAATATACAGCAGGATTTATGCACGTTCTGCAAACAACCCACAAAAAGGAGGGAGAAAACTTATTAAAAGGGGCAGAGATCACAGGAAATTTACCAAATTTATTATTATTTTAATTTCAGAAAGTAATTTGAATCACGATTGTGGTAATATGCATTCAAGTTTCTACAATAAACTTCAGTCTACCTCAGTTTTAACATTGTGGCAACACATGGTGCATAAAGACTGCTGTGTGTGTACGCGACTGCCCGTGTGCACAAGCCATGCTTTTACCTCGGGCCCTCTTGTTTGATGTTTCTGTGCATGAGAACATTGGAACTGCTTATGCTGCACTGATTTTGAGGGGCATAATTAGCAAAAACAAAATATTGTTTTCACCATTTTGTTGAACTACCTCTTAGACTAATTAAAAAAAATTAGAGGCATTTCTACATAGAATAGATCATTTTCCCAAAGATCGTTTTTGTACAGGTTAGGTAAGTTTTGAAAAATTGTGTTTTTTAAAAAACTGAATATTTTCTTTACTAATTGGTTTAAAATCTACAAATTTATGTTGTAGTTTAGCAGAAGGAAGAAAATGGAAGGTTTCTTTTTCAGAAATTACTTTGCCTAATTGTTAGTATTTTTTCTTCTTACAATGAATTTAATAATTACTGAAGTATGAGAAAGTCATAGTGTGAATTTTTGCAGTCTGAATCAAATATTCTTTTCATACTATTGGAGAAAAATGTTTTCCATAACCTTTTTATTTTACAAAACAAGTACATTTACATTTTCTGATTTAGATATTGTCATTTTTCTTATATTTGTAGACTTTAGTGTGGTAAAATCATGTCTTTTACTTTCAGTTGAGACTTGTTAATTCAGAGTACAATACTTGGAAATACCTTGGATGTGATTCTGAAAATGACTTCAGTATTCAAAGAAGTATTATTGATCATTTCTTCTCTGTAATGTGCCCCCAATGCAGCTTCACTTGCCAGATGCCTCTGAATGGAATAAAGAGTTTAACTCCAATTATAAGACCTGTTCGTGATTTTTGTGTCCTTTTAAAAAGATGATTATCATGGCAGTTGAATGATTTGTAGCAGGATTTAGACTAAGCCTTGTTTTTATGGGTTCAATCCAAAGGAAGGTACGGCTGATCTGTGATTTTGGCACATTTAAGGTTGGATTTGGGACTGTAGCATTATAAGAAAACTGTCCCAATGTGCTTTTAGCAACTTAAAAACATCCTGTCTTCTCAGTGTGGAGATTTTTAATTAAAAACTTGTTGGGAAGTTTAATGTCTAGTCTTCTTATGCTTTCTTGTAAGAAGAAATTGGTGAAAAGTAATGGCATCACTGTATAAATCAAAGGCTTCCCCATTATTTCATTACCCATATAAGTGCCAGTAATTCATGTCAAGCTTATGCTTGTAACTGATAACAGGTGCTTTAAATCTTTCCCAGTAAAACCTCTAGAACGGGCGTCCGGCCCACATGCCCAATTAGGCTCCTGCATAACATTAATGCGGCCCGCGGTGAGCACCTGGGCTCACCACGGACCCCCACCGCGTCAGCAGCGGTGACAGCAGAGGCAATGGCTGGGCTTTGTCCGAGCAGCCTCTTGCTCGGTCCCATCCCCCCAGCAGCTTTTGCTAAACCCGAATGCTGCTTCGGGTTGATGTCACTGCAGCGTGCCAGGTTTACCCTTCCAGCGTAACGAATGGTGGAGAGGAATATATTACAGGGTGTTCAATGAAATCAAACAAACTTCAAGCTGATACTCTGCAACATTACATTACACCATAGACTCTCCCACACATACACACTTTAGCAGCATAAGAAGCTGCCTTATTGTAAGTCAGACTTGTGACCCATCTACCCCAGTTGTGTTGACACATGTAGCGACTCTCCAGGTTTTCATGCTGGAATTTGTCCTAGCCCGCTAGAGAATCCAGGGACTGAACCCGAGACCTGTATGCAAAGCATATATTACAAACTTTCAGTGCTCTTACCATTAAAATGTATATACAGTTAGCATAATTTGTATAAACAAAATTGGCAGTGGATTTAAGCTGAGCAATCAATCATTCATCAATTGAGGAACTTATTGGCATAGGGTTGGAGCTAGTCCTTAGTAGAAACTAAGGTCATAATGGTGATTTTATGTATGGCTGATACCCATTGTGGTGTAGCAGATAGTGACAGACTAGGAATCAGTAGACTTGATTTCAAATCCCTACTCAGCCTCAGAAATTGGGTTAGAGTTGGAACTGGCAAAAACAATCCTTACCTATTTATCTTGAAAGACTTACTAGGGTTACAGTAAATTGGTTGCACTGGAACGGTACACAGCATCTATAACCCACAGTAAACTTGTTTTGGGCCTTGTTGTCAATTCATACAGTACATTAGATATCCTCATAGAGTTGTTTGGTTATCTCATAAAAAAAACTTCTCTGAAATCAAGTCGGTTGTTATTCTTTCGACATTACTGAAGCCAACTTCAACACTATCCTAGCCCTCCCTTCCAATGGAATGTAACATACCAAACAGGTACAAGCGTACACTTGGGTGACAGCAAAAGCTGTTTTTCACTGACAAAAGTACTGGATATAGACCAAGGTTGTGTACTGTGTACAGGTGCAGCAAAAACTAGGAACAAATGCTGACAGAATGAGATGCCAATATCCTTTTTAGTAATCAAACTGTCCTTCAGTCAAGCTTAGAGAAAGTAAATTTCCAAACAATCAGTGCTTTATAGCAGAATAGACTTTTTTTGTCCTGTATGACAAACTTCCCAGGTGGGAAAATTGCATTCCTCCCCAGTGATTATGAAGGCTATGCCTGATAAGAGTTGGCACTTGAGCATCTTGACAGCTGTGCTTTACCTAAACAGGTAGGCACATGGTGTATCAGTTTAGTGTACACATTAAGTTATTGCAATAGCAATCACGCTTATATACTGCCCCATAGAGCTTAGTGCACTCTGCGGTTCACAAGGTAAGGATGGAAGTCTGAGTCAACCTTGATCTCCGGTCAGGACTGAACTCACAACATTCTGGCTACAGTACAGCAGTTTAATGTTCTGGATACAGTTCAGCAGTTTAACCACTGTGCCATCAAGGCTCAGTGATACGGGAGTGGAGAAACCCAGACTAGTGCTTTGGTTAAGTGGAGCTGAGACTTTCCAAGCCAAATTTCCACACATTGTGAATAAAAGGTATGTGCATGAATGAGCTATATCTTGTCTATTTTATGGTAGTGATGACAGCAGAGAAGCCTTCCTCTAGTATCATCAAGTCCTATAACATGTCCATAGAGAATGGAAATAATTACATCTGTAAATGGACAGGAAGATGAGGCAGTGGCTCTCCAAGTGTTCTTGGTCTTCAATTACCAGAAGCCCAAATCAGTACACCTGCTGCTTAGGGCAGGGCCGACATCAGAAATTTCCGGGCCCGGTATGCCCGCCCCCCCCCCCCCCAATTTTGGCCACCACCACCTTGTGGTTTCTGCGCATGCATGATCTGTTTGCGCATGCGCACATCGTTTGTTTTCCGGCGCCGACGGGCCCCGTCATCTCCGGGACGGGAGTCCTACTTGTGTCCCCCCCCTCCCCCCATTGCAGCACTAGCTTAGGGCTTCTGGGGATTGAAGTCTAAGAACACCCGGAAAGCCAAGTTTGCTGACCCCTGACCTAGATCTTTGTAGCAGTACAACACAATTCCTCTAAACATCTATTTCATCAAACTACAACTTATTTGGCATGCTCTGAACTTCAAAGTTGTAGGAACAATTAACTGTAGCAAGCACTACCAAAAACAATACAGTTTAATCAATGAAGATAATTCTATGGCCATTTCTTCTGCATCTGATTGTGTTATTGTTCAATTCCAATTGCCCATAACAAATTAAGAGAGAAAGAACCATTATGCTTTCAAAGGAATAAGGACTTTTCAGCCAACTCAATGCCTAACCTAAGCCCTCACCTCCAGCTTTCATTTTTTTCACAATATAAGTTGCAAACATTGTTTTTGGGGCCATATATACTTGTAACCTGGATGGAATACTGCATACATCATGTCCATAATGTTGCTACTGAATCCTTGCCCATCTTGTAGCTGACAGTTATCTGGTCTGTCTGTTGTGTCTTCTTTGAATTGGCACAAATATCCCAATTTGCTATTCTAACCAACTATGAACAGCAGTTTTGGACAAACTTTTCTTCCTTCTATACAGAGTCTAATGACTCCTCTTCAGATGTTAGACCTAGCATGAAGTCAGCAGGTAAGGCTTCTGAAACCATCTGTGCCAGCTGATCGTCGTAAGATCCAAGGGTCCACAGCTTTTCCAGTTCATAGACTTCCCGTGTCTCTGGCAACATAAAGTGAACCACAGTATGGCCTATAAGAGGAGAGTTGCACAGTTAAACAATGGAGGAATTGTCTACCTTTTTTGCTATATTCGGTAGTGTCTGAGCTTGAGTACAACTTGCGATCAATTTTGTAGGCTTACTAAGCCTCTTTCAAGGCCTATTACCGTGATGATGAACTTTGGCACTCCAGATGTTCTTGGACTTCAATTCCCAGAAGCCCAAGCACCCTGTGAATCCACATGAATGGGTTTACTGCAATTCATCCAGCCTGCTCGTTATATTTCCGCTTTCAGGAGCGACGAGGGAAGCACAGGCCGGATGAATGGCAGTAAACCCATTCTTGTGGATTCACAGGGTGCTTGGGCTTCTGGGAATTGAAGTCCAAGAACATCTGGAGTGCTAAGGTTCACCATCATGGGCCTATTACAATAACTGGAATGAACTGCATCTGGATTGTTCACTGTTCCTTCCCTGTCCTACACAAGCCAGGAGGTTAAAATATATATTCTGGCCTAAAATTACTATTTCTGGTTATACATGAACAACAGAATACAACACTACATTCGTTTCAAACCACAGTTCTCATGGATTTGTAATAATGGAACTGGTTTAGTAAAAGGTGCTGTTTTTCACTTTTCCCAACAAAATTACTTGTTACTAGAACCCCACTTGAAAACTGACAAAACAGACATACACTTAGAATCAAAAATTCTTCTGCTATATCCGGATATTGACGATCATCATGGGGATCAGCCATGATGACTGTACTGAGAATATATTGCAGTAGCCTTTCATCTGCCTTCCACATTGCAGCATGACCCCTGTACCACTGATCCAGTTCTGCGAGTCACTTTCTGGTCCTGAGCCCTTTTGGCACGCAAAGGCCTCCTCAGCCCCAGGGGAGTATTGATGAAGATGCCGCCCTCCATCAAGATGGATTCAAGTAGGATTGAATCCACTTGGGGACCATCACCCTTCCCTGTGGACTTCTGCACCCAAGGCTGTTAGTCCTCAGGGCTGTTAGGTTAGTTAACCGCTGCCTGACACTTGGCATAGAGTCGCTGGCAGTATGGTCTGCCCTATTAGTATAGCCGGATAACCTCAGCCAGACAAACCAAAGAATTCTAAGCTCCATTTTTTTCTGTTGAGTAGCATAACTAAACAGTCTCCCTATGCAAAGCACTCTTTTGAGTACTGTCAAGTGTCCTTGATTATATTAGTGAACATTTCTACAAGAGTAGGGTCGTTTTGTGCCTGCTGCTGTTGTACACATGCAACTCAGAAATCCTTGTCAGTTTTTTTATTTCTAATCAGCCAGAAATATTAGCACTAGATCTGGTTCTAACATCTGCCCACTTTTTATTTGGTTGTCTAAACTTAAAAAACAACAACACCTTTTGAATTTTGCCTCCCAAAGTTCAAAAGAAGGAACAGACTTTCATCAGTGAAGAGGCCCTCAAATGATTTGTTCACATAATAATAATGCCCTCCAGCTAACAAAGTGAGCTTCTTAGCCACTGTGCTATACTTAGTATATATTGAGTTTACTTTTGCTATTTTTGGCCCCTTCTCACTCTACACACAATCTGTCATGTAATGCCTATTTTTAAAGATTTAATTTAACAAAAACAGTGCGGCAATCCTATTACCTGGAGCGTAAGACCCATGGACCTTAATGGGAGTTTATTGTTGAGCAGAAACAGATTGGATTGTACTGTAAATTATTTAATGTGACAGCTTTCATGATAAATAGAAAGCATATTGATACTTGAGTTTGAAGTATCCAATTAATGTAATAGCATCATGTGTAATTATAAACTCTAGCCAAGCAAACAGAAAACATAAGAGGTCCACTTGACATCACAACTGAAAATAGCAGTGTTCTAACTACCTGCCTCCACTGCAGCTGATCCTTACATGTAAGGTAAAGGTAAAGGTTTCCCTTGCTCGAAAGCCAGTCGTATCCGACTCTAGGGTGCAGTGCTCATCTCTGTTTCCAAGCCGAAGAGCCAGCGCTGTCTGCTTCTGCAGACGCTTCCGTGGTCATGTGACAGGCATGACTAGACACCGGAGCGCATGGAACGCTGTTACCTTCCCACTGAAGTGGTCCCTATTTATCTACTTGCAATTTCTTGCTTTTGAACTGCTAGGTTGGCAGGAGCTGGGATAAAGACGGGAGCTCATTCCGTCCTGCAGTACTCGGGTTGAATGCAAAATTAATATTAGCATTTCTGAGATGAGAAATGGGATAGAGCACATTTGTAATGAATAGACTATGGCTGTATGATGAGAACTCACATTGCAACATGTTATGGTAAAGAGTTACACCTTCAATTCAAACCTTCCTCTGCCATCCCCCAGATGAACTGGGGAATACCTCTCAGTCATCTTGTGTGGATTATGTGAACTGTAGTCTGAAACATCCAAGATTTCTTCAAATGTTACTGTGATAGCTTCCTCAACCAGTTTACACAATGTGGTTACCTAGTGCTCACTCTCTACTTCTGGTTTAGTTCTGTATTGTGAATAATAAAGTAATTTACCGAAGTCTATGCACAACCAGTCATCACAGTCTTTTCCTTCTATCACAACTCGAGCCTTGTGGTCTTTGTTCGTAAACTTGTACTGGAAGAAAAATTAAGTTAGTGTAAAAAAGAAAGAAAAGGAGTTGTGCTTCTGAATGTTCACATCCAAGTGCCAGGGTACCACAACTTCCTTAGAACCTGATTAAGCCTTCCAAGAATGAGGTCACTTCATAAACTATCTAGTGAACCTTTTATAGGTGAACCATCTGGTGAACCTTTTAGACATCGAGTGCCCAAATAGAGAGGGCAACTCTGTGCAGGGGGAGGAAGGAAGCACTCCCATTGGGAAGCTGGGGAGAGGGACGGGGTGAACTGTGCTGGGGGAAGGAGGAAGTGCCCCCATTGGGCTGCTGGGCAGAGAGGCAGGGCAAACTCTGCTGGGTGAAATGGCACGCGTGCCCACAGAAAAAGGTGTGAACTGGCACATTTTACTTCCGCTTCCAGGAGCGACAAGGGCCGGATAAATCGCAGTAAGCCCATTTGTGCGGATTCATGGGGGCTTGGGTTTCTGGGAATTGAAGTCCAAGAACATCTGGAGTGCCAAGCTTCACCATCATGGCTCTATGCTAATTCAGGGCTAAAAATGTATTGAATTTAAAATGTATACGTTTTTAAAAGTGTGAAAATACCCTTTTTTGGCATACAACTCCCAACTGAATAGCATGTATAGACTGTTTTTTTTTGTCTCGCTTCCAAAAGGGACAGCATCATTTCTACAGCTGAACAAGTATTTACAGTTAGAGATACTATAGAGCCATGGTTTCAAACATGGGGCGCATGCCCCATAGGGGGACGTGATTTTAAGGGGTGCAATTTGAGAATGAGTTATTAATAATGAATGGCTGTTTAGGTTTCCTCCATGTGAATAGGAGTTCACTTTTTGAACAATAAGAATTATATGTCATGGTGGGTTGGCATGAGGATTTTAGAAATGCTTTGGTGGGACATGGCCAAAAAAAGCTTGGGAACCACTGCTATAGAGGTAACACAGCAAATAATCCCCAAATAACTTAAGTCATCCCCCCCCACTTCATTCGACTCAACACCTTGTCAAATTTTGTATTCTCAGGCATTGCATTTTACTAACTAGTTCTTTTAAACTACTGTATCCTTTCTTTGACATCTCAAAGACTTTATCTTTTAGTACCCATTCTCTTTCCATTTAACAGGCATGGCACACTAATCAATTTTTTTAAAAAATCCCCTGATATTTTAAAAAGCAAGAACAGCGGAAGAATTTTCTCCTACCATTTTTAACAGGTACTCTGCCATGGCATGGAGATGTCTTCCAGAAGATCCACTAACAATTATAAAATAATTGCTGTACTTCAGTTCTGGAGGCAGTTGGATAACACAAATGTCGCTGGCATTTTCTTGTCTCAGAAGGGATACTATCTCATGAAAGTTGAACGCTGAAGGAGCAAAGTCTGAAACAAACAAACATTAAAATGGTCAAAACCAAAGCGCCCGGTAAACCATGATGGCTTGGAACTTCTGACAGCTGAAGTTCAGAACATGGATCCAAATGTTCTCCCTGCTGCCCTGGGGCAAACACTCTTGTGAATGCTGCATGACTTCATATATTCATGGGTTAACCATTTCTGGCTTGATGTAGGCACAATGTTTGAAAAATAGTCTATATCAGTGTTTCCCAACCTTTGGGTTTTGGACTTCAATTCCCAGAAGCCTGAGTCAATTCCCCAAAGTACTGATCAGCCAATGTACTGACTTAGACTTCTGGGAATTAAAGTCCAAAACCCAAATGTTGGGGACCACTGGTCTATACCACAAAGACTACTTTCCTGTGTTCATCTAAAATGGTTTTGCACAGGTTGCCTAATATCTGCGTGCCCAAAAGATTAGGACTGTCCCCAGTTGCCACTACTGCAACAACAAAAGCTGATGTTTTGTTGGTGCTTTTCTTCTGAAGAAGATAAAGGAGGCTCATGTGCCCTGCTTCTATGGAAAACAGTACTTCAGGAAGTATGATTTTCATTGGAACAAGGCTTAGGTTTACGCATCTTGGTTACAAGGCTTAATCCACTTTTTGAAATGCCCCCACCCAACAATATCAGGCCCTTATCTATCCTCCTTAAGTAACCCAAAGCATAGAAGATCTTATACTATTCTGCGTTTCAACATGTTACCATCAGCATTTAGAGAGGGGTTATTTAAGAAAGTTCCTGTTTAGGAGCGTTTATGTATCTGTCAGGCTGGGAAGGTAGAGACGTCTGAGCATGTGCTCCCAGATTGCCCACTCTATGACAGCCTCAGATGTGACCTCATTGCTGCACTCCCCCAGACGGAGCTGAATGTACATGGGTACATGTTGAGAGATATGCTCTCAGACAGATCTACTGACCTGACGGCCGCTGTAGCCAGATTTGCCTGGAGCACTACCAGGGTATACACCATCAGGGTGAATCAGCTACAGCAGCAGGTCAAAAACCAACAATAATGATTTTATTCTCCACTAGTATTTATGTCTTACATCCAACTTAGGTAATCATATCCTCTTGTATATATAGCCATTTTATCCCTACTTTATAATTGTTATTACAACTTTTAAACTGTTTTATGTGGTGCTTCACTCTTTTTAAATTAGATACTGTTCCTGTCCCAATTGTAGCACAAATTTAAAAACTGATTTTACTCTATTTTGTTTTAATACTAATGAATGTGTTGATGAGGGTGTATTTTGTTAGCATTTCCTGGACTTAAACCCCTTGTACTGCAACTGGCCACAATAAAGAATTGAAGTGAATTGGTTACAAGGCTGAACATTTCTTGAAGGCTTTCTCAAGTCAGATTTGGCTGGGAAATGGGATGTAAAGCATGCATGTCTTGTTTTGAAGGAAAAGGGAGGCATCCACCTTGTCAGCCGTAGGGTAAGGGCCTCTTGAAGTCACAAAAAGGGATGGAATGGCCCAAGCATATCCTCAGCTTGCCTGTACTGATAACCACCACCGCCTTAGCCATGGTTTACAAACCCTCCTAAGTCAAAATAATAATTGCATCACTTCAAGTCCTTTCTAACTTATGGTGGCCTCTTCCAGGGTTTTCTAGGTAAAGAATATACAGAAGTGTACATATTGCCATTCTCTTCTTCAGGGGACACCTTAGGACTGTGCAATCTGCCCAAGGTTGGCTCTTCTCACAGGAGGCACAGTGGGGTAATCCCAACCATCAACTCTAAACCACTCAGCCAGCTACAATGAACTTACTGTACTTGTAAAATGAACTTATTATAAAATAAACTTACCTTTTTTATTTATAAAATTCTAATTCAATTCTTAGAAAAAACGTGTCTTCTAAATACCAGTCTTGTTCCTGATCCCAAAACAGAAGAAAGCAGCAGCAGCAGATCTGTACTGCTGTTACACAAATGTGCAACCCCTCCACAATCCCCATTTACACAGACACAAAATTCTTCTGTGTTACAAGTTTCCTCTCTGATCAATAAATGAGGGCTAGCTGTATCTGTCTGTATTCTTTCTTTTATCAGTCATGCTTTGATAAAAGGTAAAGGTCGCCCTTGCTCGAAAGCCAGTCATATCCGACTATAGGGTTCGGTGCTCATCTCCATACAGCCAAGGCTGTCTGAGTCTGCAGACATTTCCGTGGACATGTGGCAGGCATGACTACATATACCGGAGTGCACGGACTGCTGTTACCTTCCCACCGAAGTGGTACCTATTTATCCACTTGCAATTTCTTGCTTTCAAACTACTAGATTGGCATGAGCTGGGACAGACAGCTGCAGCACTCAGCTCTCGAATTGATGACCTGCTGACCTTCCAGTCATCAAGTTCAGTGTCTTAACCAGTACTCATCAGCTAAAAAGGTGAGGGCAGACCTTTCCCCCACAAAATTATAAGAACAGTGGTTGAATATTTTTGCCTTGCTCCTTCAAGAACTAAAATAGCTACACAATTAAAACAAATGAAAGCTTCCAGTCATCAAGTTCAGCGTCTTAGCCATGCTTTATTTTTAAGCAATTTCAGTGATGCTTTTCACTTAAGCTATATATGCAATAAAACTTTCATTATCCACCCACCGAGTGCTCATGGTTTCCCAGAACCCAAAAGAACCACAGCCTATCAGGTTTGGCCAGCCTGAGTGGGCAACACAGATGCTGAGCAGGTCGCCCTTGCTCGAACTTGCTGGACTCCATCTGCGACATGAGCTGTGCTCCGTCACCTGGGGATTTTTGAGTATTGTAATGTTAAATGATATTGATGTTGCTCTGTATTGCTATATTGTATTTTGTGGTTATTATAATAGTTTATAATGTAACTCATTATGTAGTTTTTGTATTTTGATACCATGCTTATTTGTATTGTTCGCTATTGTATATTTATTGTAACTCTGTATTATTATTTTGTTATTTGTTTGTATATGCTGTTAGCTGCCTTGAGTTGGCCTTTGGCCAAGAAAGGAAGGATATAAATTAAACTGATTGATTGATTGAAAGCCAGTCGTATCCGACTCTAGGGTTCAGTGCTTATCTCTGTCTCTAGCCAAAGAGCCAGCCCTGTCTGCATTTGCAGACGTATCCTTGGACACGTGGCAGCCATACCTCAACCCTGCCCTTTTGGCTTATTTAGCCCTGCCCTGGGTTTTTATATATTCCTGCCCGGGTGCCCCTCTTTTTAAGGGGATTGGGGAGGTTTTAGGGACTTTTAGAGAATGTTATGGTATTTGGTTTTAATTAGTATTGGTATGGGTTTTAACTGATGTTGTGAGCCGCCTTGGGTCGTTTAGGCGAAAAAAAGGCAGTTATATAAATCCAATAAATAAATAAATAAATGCCTGAGTGCATGGGACGCTGTTTACCTTCCCACCCTTGTTTATCTACTTGCAGTTTCTTGCTTTCGAATTGCTAGGTTGGCAGGAGCTGGGACAGGGCTTGCTCCGTCGTGTAGTACGCGGGAATCGAACTCGGAGTCTCCGACCTTCCAGTCGTCGAGTCCGGCGTCTTAACCAGAACGATTAGGGGACTGGAACACCTTCCTTACCATCTGAGGCTGCAACGGTTGGGCCTCTTCACTCTTGAACGACGGCGTCTAAGAGGTGACCTGATTGAAGTTTATAAAATCATGCACGGTGTGGACAAAGTAGATAAGGAAAAACTGTTTTCCCTATCGCATAACACTAGAACTAGGGGACACTCCATGAAACTTTTGGGTGCTAGTTCTCAAACAAATAAGAGAAAAGTACTTTTTCACCCAGAGCATCACTGGTCTATGGAACTCCCTGCCACATGAAGTGGTGACAGCTGTCAGTCTTGACAGCTTTAAGAAAGGATTAGACAAGTTCAAGGAGGACAAGGGTATCAATGGCTATAATTATGGATACCTAAGGACAAACTCCGGGTTGGAGAGACAGGCAGGATATCTCTCAATGCCATTTCCAGGGAATCCTAAGCAGGTGAAGGCATCTCCTTGGGAATACCCTGAAGGAAATGGTGAGCCACTGTGTGAGACAGAATGCTGGACTGGATGGGCTGTGGCCTGTTCCAGCAAGGCTGTTCTTATGTTCTTATGTAACCACTGGAACCACCGCAGATTGCCGACCGAGCAATCGGGGTGCAAAAGAGCAATTCGGCGACCCCCTTCCACCTGAAGGGTCGTCCCTTTTGACCTTACCTCTGAATGTCTTACCCACCGGACCCCCGGGGACCTCAACCATCGCGGGGGTGCTGCGCTGCTGCTCCGGTCCGCCTCCCTCGTCGCCTGGCTCCCTCCCCGCGACCTCCTCCTCCGCCTCCCTCGTCGATTCAGAGCTCCCCAAGCTGCAGCATGGGCGCCACCTGGACAAGGTCGCCCGCGAGAGGAAGCGGGTCGCCGCCTTCTGTGCATTCGAGGCTTGGGCTGGTAGTGGCCGCCAGACTCCTCTGGAGCCCCTCACCACCGCGGCGGCCAATGGCCCACCGGCCAGCTGCAGCACCGACCGCCACATGGCCGACTCCGGACCTTCCCCGGGGAACCCTCGAGGTTCCGAAGCCGCGGCTTCAATCCCGGAAATGCCCGCTTCCTACTGATTGGCTAGCGCGGCGAGGCAGCAGACGGTGATTGGCTGCGGGCCTCGGGGGGAGGTTCCGCAGGGCCCCGAGCGCGCGCGCGCGCGCGCTCAGGCGCAGGTTGGAATCCCTTGCCCCGCCCCCTCCCTTTGAGTCTTTTGTTGTGCTTTGAATGCAAGGGTTTGCCTTAATCATTATTCCCACTCCATCGCCACACCTCTGACTTTTGGGAAAGTCGTGTTCATCATGCAGCAGGATGAGGAAGCAAGCCCTTAGCCAACAAATCCTAGTTGACATTTTTGAAATGTTGGGAATAGTAGTCGTGTTTGTCTGTGCAAGCATATCTGAGAGTAAACAAAACAGAACAGCAAAAAAAAAAAAGACCAGAAAATGTTGTGGCACCTTAAAAACTAACTCCTGTACTGTATTTAAATGTGAGCTTTCGTGGTACTTTAAAGACGTAACTTCTGTATTTAAATATGAGCTTTCATGGTACCTTAAAGATATAACCTGTATTTAAATGTGAGATTTCATGGCACCTTAAAGACTAACTGATGTATTTAAATGTGACTTTCCGTGGCACCTTAAAGACTAACTGTTGTGTTTAAATGTGACCTTTCGTGGAACCTTAAAGACTAACTCATGTACAGTATTTAAATGAGCTTTCATGGCACCTTAAAGACTAACTGATGTATTTAAATGTGACCTTTCGTGGCACCTTAAAGACTAACTCCTGTATTTAAATGTGACCTTTCGTGGAACCTTAAAGACTAACTCATGTACAGTATATAAATGAGCTTTCATGGCACCTTAAAGACTAACTGATGTATTTAAATGTGACCTTCCGTGGCACCTTAAAGACTAACTGATGTATTTAAATGTGACCTTCCGTGGCACCTTAAAGACTAACTCCTGTGTTTAAATGTGACCTTTCGTGGAACCTTAAAGACTAACTCATGTACAGTATTTAAATGAGCTTCCATGGCACCTTAAAGACTAACTCCTGTATTTAAATGTGACCTTCCGTGGCACCTTAAAGACTAACTGATGTATTTAAATGTGACCTTCCGTGGCACCTTAAAGACTAACTGTTGTGTTTAAATGTGACCTTTCGTGGAACCTTAAAGACTAACTCATGTACAGTATTTAAATGAGCTTTCATGGCACCTTAAAGACTAACTGATGTATTTAAATGTGACCTTTCGTGGCACCTTAAAGACTAACTGTTGTGTTTAAATGTGACCTGACTGTAGTCAGTTGTATCTGACTGTAGGGTTCAGTGCTCATCTTTGTTTCAAAGCCAAAGAGCCAGTGCTGTCTGCTTCTGCAGATGTTTCCGTGGTCATGTGGCAGGCATGAGTACACACTGGAGTGCACAGAATGCGGTTACCTTCCCACCAAAGTGGTCCTTATTTATCTACTTGCAATTTCTTGCTTTCAAACTGCTAGGTTGGCAGGAACTGGGACAAAGACGGGAGCTCATCCCGTCCTGCAGTACTCGGGAATCGATCTGCTGACCTTCCGCCTCCCAGTCAGCGTCTTAGCCACTTGAGCCACTACTGATGATTTTTCTAGATTGCCACAAATCAGCTACTGGAATGTAGGGATTTAGATAAAAATGTCTTCATCCATCAGGCCTGTGTTGGCAAGAATGGAGCTCAAAATTCAATAAAAAGATTTCCCATGTAGCTGATTAAATGGCCCAATCAAGAAAATGCTAATTAAATATACAATGTTCAGCACAGTTAATCAAATCACGTTAATGCATTTCCTCAAGGGAGCAGAAAGATAGGGAGCTATCCATATGGTTTTACTAGAGGCTTAGTTTGACATAAGAATCAATAATTAAATAAACTGTAAGATAGATGTAGGGGCATCTGAAGCAATCACGCAGTATGTGGTCCTATGTTTTCAAATGTACTTTTTTTGCTTATCCCAAATTATGATGAACTAGAAAAATGTAATTTGAATCAAATATTCTGCTGGATCGACGAGATTTCTGGTCAACAGAATAGTGATAATGTGCTGTTAGCAAACATCTCTTCTTTATCCTTTGTGGTTTTAAATTGGAACAACATTGCCATGTTTTTGTGCAACATTTGGTTTTAAAAGAGCTCCTGCTTGCAGGTTAAAACTTTGCTTCAAAAGCATGAAAATTTGGGAATGACAATCTCCCATCTGAAAGTCAGTCTTGTCAGATTTTTAGCTTTGAAATAAATAATTTTAAGAAGGGAAAGCTTTTAAAGTCACCCTGAAAATATGTTATTACCCAGACAGCCCACAGGTTAACTGGTCAGACAAGAAAGGGGTGGGCCCGAGTAAGTTAGCCACTACTTCCAGTTTACTCACTCTCTCTCTCTCTCTCCACAGGACGCTCTAGCACTAACATACCAAATATAGTGTACTTTATGCTAATTTATACTATAATGTGAATATTTTAACAAGATATTTTTAGCTAGCTCGTCACTCCTCTCTCAATCACCATCACATCTTCATTATTTTTTTCTTCTGCACCTCTGTTCACACATGTGGCTGTGCAGTTCCTTTTTCTTTAACCTATAATTTAAACCTCACCTCCAAAGATGTGCATATACACCTTTTTCAAAATAAAATAAAAAAGGTGAGGAGGCAGTTGGATGTGATATTCCCATCACATTGTCATGCCCAGTCCCCAACAGGCAACAGTGTGCAAACTGGACCAAAAACAAAGGAAAAAAGTGTTGCAATTTGGGCATGGGTTACAAACAGAGTTGTGCTTGTTTGAGGTTTTTGTTGTTGTTCAGTCGCACAGTCGATTACAACCCTTTCTGACCCTATGGACCATTGCCTGCCAGGCACCTCTGTCTTCCACCATCCTCCTCAGCCCACCCAGCTTTGTGCCCATTGCATCTACAATACCATATAAAAGGTAAAGGTAAAGGTTTCCCTTGCTCGAAAGCCAGTCGTATCCGACTCTAGTGTTCAGTGCTCATCTCTGTTTCAAAGCTGAAGAGCCAGCGCTGTCTGCTTCTGCAGACATTTCCGTGGTCATGTGGCAGGCATGACTAAACACTGGAGCGCACAGAATGCTGTTACCTTTCTCACCGAAGTGGCCCCTATTTATCTACTTGCAATTTCTTGCTTTCGAACTGCTAGGTTGGCAGGAGCTGGGACAAAGACGGGAGCTCATTCCGTCCAGCAGTACTCGGGAATAGAACTGCTGAACTTCTGCCTCCCAGTCAGCATCTTAACCACTTGAGCCACTGCAGCCCCATTAGCCATCTCATTTTTGGCTTCTTTTGCCCTCCACCTTTCCCAGTTTACCTGTAGCAAATACACTTTCAGTGGTTGATTACAAACATGTAATTCCAGCTGCGGCCACACTAATATGATCTTTAACTTTAAATATCTGGTCTCAGTTTAACAATCATACAAGAACTAAAAAGAATGAACTTCTTGTTGAACAGCCAGAATAATGGCCTCTTTATTTGGAAGTAATTTTCCAAGTGGAGTGGGACTTAACTCCCTAGGTTAATCGTTTCAACAAAAATTCTCTACATAGAATAGTGGAGCTGGAAGAGTCCTATATGACCATCAAGTCTAACCAGTGATGCACTGCAAATTTCTTTACTACCTACTCTGTGGGCTGGCCAAATCTGTGGGCGAGGCCAAGCATCCTGCATTATGGGCTATGGAGGTTGGTGTGGCCAACCCAGTGAGCATGGCCTGGGGAAATTTCCGCTACTGGTTCTGCAGAACCTGCTGCAGTGCATCACTAAGTCTAACCACCTGCTCAATGGAGAAATCCAAACTAAAGTATACTTGACAAATGGCTGTCTAGCTTTCTTTTGCATAATTCCAGTACTGGAGCACTCACCGCTGCCTAAGATAACTGGTTCTCAAGAGAAGTCTAATAAGAAGCTTTCCCCTGATATTCAACCAGAATCTTGTTTCCAGTAACTTGACTCCATTATGTACCCTAAAATGATTGAATTATTGAAAACAGAGCTTGCCTTTTCTCTGTGTGACGACTTTCAAAGTATTTGAGGAGTGTCATCTTCACCACTACCTTTTGCTTCTCCCTCAAAGCATTGCATACTTGTTAATACTCAAGAGTAAGTCTTCTTCTGGTCTAGGCCAGATGTGAAACTGCCAAAAGAATCTATATATATTTTACTCAGCTGAAACAGTTTATTAGCTAATATACTCGTAGCATTTTAAAGTACGTACAGTAAGTGCATAAAATGTGCAATTTCTTCACAGGGTGCCCTTTTACACTCGCAATGTATCAAGCAGCAGCCATTAAATTGTACGTATTGCAAACTTCCCATCTAACCCCTTATTTTAGTGATTAAATATTCTTTTATTGAAGTACAGTGGAATGTAAAGCTCCGAATCTATGCAAAAGAGAAAACAATTACACTGACGTGTTAGACAATGCCTAGCTTGCTTTTCAGCAGAGGATCTCTCTCACTGTTGGCTGGGAAGAGAGCAGTTTTGACGTTGTTGAAGTAAACATCCAGTCCTTCGCTAACCGTCTCCTGTTCTCTCTTCTGTTCAGCAGGCTTGTATTGTTTGTATCGCCTGCGGGGGAAATCAGAATTAATTTACTGACACGTCATACTATGACAGTGTGCTGCCATGCTAGTAATATAATGGCAGCGTGAACATACAAATCAAATCCCGAGGCATGCCATTCTTCTCTGCAAAATGTTATCGTCAAAGAGGTCCAGGTTTTAAAACATTTCTTAAGAACTGCAAGAGGCTAAGCAAGTTGGCAGTTCAAGACCCTGGTACTGCATTTTGGTTTGAGCGCCCGTCTCTGCCCCAGCTCCTGCCAACCTAGCAGTTCGAAAGCAAGAAAATTGCAAGTAGATCATTAGGGACCACTTCGGTGGGAAAAGATCTTGGGGACATGAAAGGAGCCTCATTTGGGCATCCCCTGAGCGGAGTTTCTCCAGCAAAAATCCTTTCAACCCAGAATAATTTTTGACACGAGATTATTATTATTGTTCAATGGGAGGGGGGGACAGTTTGGGAATGTGGGAGGGGAATGAGTTGGGAGCACTTTGAAAGGCTTCTTGTATGTTTTCACATTATTACAAACCATGCTGCAAATACTTTTCAGTCACTAAACTATGAAAGAAGATCATTGGCAGATGCATAATTTGATAGTATGTTGTTTTTAATGTTGTTTGAGACCTTGATTAGAGTCAAACCAAGGGAACCATGGAAACCTGGATTCAAATCCCCATGCCTCCATGACATTCCCTTAGATGTCTCAGCATTAGCAGAAATTTTTGAAGTGGTAACCATGTTAGTCGGTGCAAGCATATTAGATAATAAACAAAAGACAAAAATGTTGTAGCAACTTAAAGACTAACTACTGTATTTTAATGTGTTTTATATCTATATCTATATCTATCTATCTATCTATCTATCTATCTATATCTATCTATCTATCTCTATATCTATATCTATATCTATCTATCTATCTATATATATCTATATCTATATCTATATCTATATCTATATCTATATCTATATCTATATAGAGATAGAGAGATAGAGATAGAGATAGAGATAGAGATAGAGATATAGAGATAGATAGATATAGATATATAGATATAGATATAGATAGATATAGATAGATAGATAGATAGAGTTTTTTTATTTTGCTTTTTTGTATTGTTTTATTACCTGTGTTAAAGATAGCTCTCTCTTAGAGGGCAGCTACACTAGCGACAGGGAGTGAGCTAGTGTGAGCTGCTTTGGAATGGTTTGCCTTGATTAGATCGTTCAAATCCAGCCTGACTGTATGCAGTCTTCCCCACTATGCTAAGATGTATCACATTTCTGTTTGTATTACAATGGCCAAAACCAGATGGAAGAATTATGCAGGCATACATAATTTTAGCAGGGAGTTGTCTCAAATTAAGACAGGGGTTCCCAACCTAAGGCCCACGGGCTGGATCCAGCTTGTGGAGCCTTTTCATGTGGCCTCCGACCCCTCCAAGGGCATTTGAGAAACAAAATGGCCACCCCTTTGAAGATGTTGGGACAAAATGGCTGCCCCTATCGTGCAGGCAGGGCAAAATGGCCATCCAGCCCTCAAAGCTGAATGAGAAAGTGTGACCCAGCCCCCAACTTGAAAAGGTTGGGAACCTCTGGATTAAGAGGTCGATATTCACATTTGATATTGGAGACCAAATCATATGACTGGTGTGTGACACCAAGTGCCAATACCAACTTCTTGACTAGAAAATTCACTGTTGAGATCTATGCTGATAGACTAAAGATTCTGCTCACCATTAGTATTCCTTTCCAACCTCTCTGCACATGGAATGTGGCCTATGGAAAGTTTATACAATTTGGTGTCCGCTTTTGTCCACGTGGAAATAGTTACCTTCTTGTCTGCACTTTCATTTGTGGGTGGGTTGCTAATCATAAAACCAGGCTCTGTTTTTCACAAGAGGATCTAGTCACTTACTTGTAAAGGAAGAAGGCCAAAGCAGCAGCAAACACCACCATGAACCCAGAGGCAATCAGAGCTCCTTCTGCAGTTCTTGAAAATGCCCCTTCATCTTGAATGGCAAATTAAACGTAAGTGGCATTAGAGCACATCCAAACAACTTTCTATCTCAGCAATCAAATAAGCAGGCTCTTGCAGGCTCAAATTATACACTGCATACACCCTACAATTAACACATTTTCCCTGCAACAGCAAAATGTCCTCAGAGATGCGGGTCCTCAAAATCACAATTGCAAAGTGAGCTTTTGTTGAACTTTCAGTTACCAGTCACAAAAGAAAGTGCACAAAAATGCAAAATATGGAGGTGAGAAAAAGCACATCTTTTATTTACAGTATTTGGAGCATTGTTTCTCATATGTGCATCTAAATATACCTAATTTGATTCACTCCTCCTCCTCTTCCTCCGTGTCTAGGTCAGATGCAAAACTGCCAAAATGAAGCCACCTGTTTGATGAGTTCATTCTGCAGTTCCTTCCGCCAGACCTAGTATGAAAAAGATTAGCTGGCAACACAAAGTTGTAGTTACCAAGGTAGGCATGACTGTTTCAAAAATACTACAATCTTTGAGGAGGCTCTTTCTGTGTACCTCCATGCATTCAGTGTTTGTGATCTCAATGTGTCTGTCCACTTACATGGAACTCTTGTACATCAGTGTGGAAATGACAGGGATTTTTAAAAAGATGTATTCAGAATACAGTACAGTAATTGTGAAACCAAAGCAGGAATAGAGAGGTGCAGGCAGCCCTTTCACTTCACAAGTGGTTGTCAGAGATGTGCAATGCTGGCGTACAGTGACAGGTCATATTATAAACTGGATTGTTTTAGTGGTTTATTCAGCTGTCAGAAGGGTTAATTGCAGGGATAGGAAACTGATTGTCTTCCACAGGTCGTTGGATAAGTTCCACCACCTATACTTTCCTTCATCTGATGTGTGTTGGAATCCAACAACACAGAACTTCTAGGGATGAAATTATTTCGCTATTCAGCTTTTTTCCCCCTCTGAGCTTAGCTGAAATTCTCATCAGGAAGAGGAAAAGAAATACATTTTCCCCAGCAATGATATATTGTAATCTATTCAAAGTAGAATTTTGAGATGATTTGATCTTCAATGGAATTGAGAGCCATTAGCTTTATGAAAGACTTGCTACAAGCGGAGAGGAAAATTACTAGAATGGATGTATTGATATGGTTCAATACATACAGACTTTGCTTGGAGGTATGGTTATGGACACTTTGAAATTGCACTCCAGTACTTCAAAATTTAACACTACCTTACTGCTCTCTTCATGAATATCTCTGGCAGTCTTTTTAGCACATTAGGCTCCCTACATTAACAAATTTAGCAATCTAATGGACACACATGTACTAGCAGGACTCACCTCCGATGGATATCAGAGCACTTGCAAGAGCTAGACTTGCTGCATCACCCAGTGTGATGTTTACACAATAGGTTCCAGATTCATTGAAGACTCTTCTGATGGTCAACAAGCACACATCAGCAACATCGACAGGATTACATGTCTCACTCTGTAAAACCTGGCAAGTGGGGTCAGCAATGATTGTGCAAGCATCTGTAGGAAGACTATGATGAGAGAGGAAAAAACTGATTTTTCATCACATTACAATATTAAAAAAACCTAGTTCATTTATTTGTCAACATTTTATATTGCTTTTATATAGCAATATGCGAAATGATTTATGAAAACGGAAATAATTTATTTTTAAAAAGATTAGAGATGTCTTTAATTTCAGACACGTGCTAATGAAAAGCAAATAGTAAGGTGTAAAGACTAGCAATGAGACCTAAGGATCATCCAAATTCAAGAGTGAGGTCTTGTGGTATTGAGACACAAATGCTATTATTTGGACAAATACAAGTACAGTTATTGTAAATTAGTTTATTGTTAAAGCTAATGAAAACAATGTTTTGTCATTATAGTTTTTGGTTTTATTTCATTTTATGTTATGATATTATTTTACGAACCACCTTGGAATGTATTTGCAACAAAAAACAATTTATACATTTCCTAAAATAAATACTGTATGTACATTTCCAGCAAAAATAGCCTTGTGGAAGCATTTGAAAATCTATCAGACTTATATCGAATAAATTTGATTATCATAGCCAAAGAAATGCAACAAAAGCAAACTGACAGCAATGTCATTGAATGGCACTGTCTTTATTGATCTGTGTAAGCTCTACAAAAAAACAAAGCAATCACACTTATATACCACACCTGAGCGCTTAATGCATTCTCTGGGCAGTTTACAAGTTAATTAGCATTTTGCCCCCAACATGCTGGGTACTCATTTTACTGACCTTGGAAGGATGGAAGGCTGAGTCAACCTGGTCAGAATCAAGCTCACAACCTTTTGGTTGGAGTACAGCAGTTTAACCACTGTGCCACCAGGGCTGCAAGCTTCATGAGGAAGCACAACCATCTCTCCTAAATTTATTTTTATCTTGATACAAGCTTAATTTGAAAGTTACATTTTAAAATTTAAATCCACTCATAAATGGCTATTGAGAGAGTATAATTTATTTATTTTGCAAAACTAAGTGTACAAAAATACATGTTCCAGTTACGTTAATGGTATATTAAATTCCTCTTGCCTTGATATTAGTGTATCAATAGAAAAAGTTTACAAGGTAAATAACAGCAATAACATCCAATTACATCAGTGGAGGGGCTGCAGTGGCTCAGTGGTTAAGAAGCTCGCCTTGTTAGCTGGAAGGCTGGCAAGGCGGCAGTTCGAGACCCAGGTACTGCATGGCGGATTAAGCATCTGTCTCTGTCCCAGCTCTTGGGGACCTTTTATTTATTTATTTGTTTGTTTGTTTGAACTTATATCCTGCCCTCTTGAAAGGAGCCTCATTTGGACATTCCCTGGGTGGAGTTTCTTCCGCAAAAATTCTTTCAATCCAGAATAATTTCTAACACAAAATTATTATTATTACACCAGTGTTATTTTGCCTTCTTTTGTCTGGCTGGACATCCCATTATGGTAATGGAGTAGACCATACAGCCAGTGACTCAATGGCGAGTGTTGGACAGCGGTAAATAACCTGACTCCCTAAAGGGGACAATGACTATGGGCGGATGAGCCTCTTTAGGAGGGGTGATGGTTCCCCTCAGTGGAGGAAATGCCACTGGAAACCATCATATTGGGTCCACGGCAAAATGAGCGGAGGAGGAACTCTGATTCCCAATGGTCATGGAAGCCATGCCAGATGGACTGGCTGTGAAGGTGCACCTTGTCCATATCCTTAAAGCTGTGGCGGTCCATTGCAGCTCCAGTGTTAAATCCTGCATGTTGTGCTTCATGTGTTCTGTGGGTGATGGCTCCGAGATGATAGTGTGTGGGACACATCATGGCAAGCTGGGATCTACCTTAAACAAACTCACGGCAGTGACATTTTTCCTGCTTTGGGGGGGGGAAAATGCATTCTTGGATACGAGTTGCAGTCAACGACGATTTTGCCTTCCTTTGGAAGCCTCTTCAGTGATGAACAGTGTAGTTGTTACTGAAGAACCTACTTGTTTATTTCAGAATTTGTATGTCAGGCTTTGTGAGAAACAGAGCTGTCACTGTGAATGGAAAAAACCTACCTTCCTTGACAGGTGACCATGAAATCCACCATAGAGTTTTCAGTTTCTGAGGTTGCTGCCTGGACACTTGTCATTTGAATAATATTTATTCCAAGGATCCCCTCTGGCAAAAGAAACCAATTTGCAAAATATCAGACTTTCAGAGAGAGAGAGAGGGGGGGGCGGGGGCTTAGAAAAAATAAACCAATTTGGAAATGAGAATTTATTGCTATACTGTAGATTGATTGCAGTTAGATTTGAAGACTCCCTACAAGATAACTTATTTAAGTGTCTCAAAATGGATACACATCCTAACTCCACTGTTAAAATAGCATGTACATGTGTTCTATCTTATTAAACCTTGGCCATTATATAAAACTTTATGTTGCTTTTGATTATATAGCTTTACAATTTATCTTGCATCAACATTACTTTTGTTTGTTTAGTATAAACCGTCTGGCCAGTTATCCTGCTATGATAATAGAGTAGACCATACTGCCAGCGACTCAATGCTGAGTGTCAGCTGGCAGATAACTAACCTGACAACCCTGAGGACTAATGGCTTGGGTGCCAAGGTCGGCAGGGAAGGGTGATGGTCCCCAAGTGGATTAAATCCTACTTGAATCCATCATCAGTATTGGCCTTGGGCTGAGGAGGACTTTGCGTGCCAAAAGGGCTCAGGGCCAGAAAGTGACCCACAGAACTGGATCAGTGGTACGGGTGTCTTGCTGCGATGTGGAAGGCAAATGAAAGGTGACTGCAATATATGCTCAGGACAGTCATCATGGCTGATCACCATGATGATCACCAATATTTAAATGCAGTAAACCCATTTGTGTAAATTTACAGGGATTTGAGCTTCTGGGAATTGAATTCCAAGAACACCAGGAATACCAAGGTTCATCATCATGGCTCTGTCCCTTTTACACCATCCACTGCCTCAAGCTAGCAGTCTCAGTCTGCCTAACAGCAGGGCATACCCGTCAAGCGTGCCTCCGGAAAATACAGGAACTGCTCTGGCCTGGGCGCGCATGCGCAGCAACAACTCCTTTGTGCATACCCAGAACCCCTTTGCGCATGCACGCATGCACAGTCACCCCTTTCCTGGCCAGTCAAAATACGGGATGGCCGCGTGAACGATCGTTGAAGAGGAGTGAAATACGGGATTTCCCAGCCAATCCGGCATACTTGACAGGTATGCAGCAGGGCTATTATTGGCAGAAAAGTGCCATGGTCAGGAACTACTATTGATGAAAGTTTAAAAAGATAGAGTTCTGTTGAATATTAAGAAGACAAAAACAATGACATCAGAAGAATCATACAGTGATACCTCGGTTTACGAACACCTTAGTTAATGTAATTTTCAGTTTACAAATGAAATAATGCCTATGCTTATGAATGTTTTTCGGAACGGATTAATTGATTTTCAATGCATTCCTATGGGAAACCACATTTCAGTTTACAAATTTTTATTTTTAATGCATTCCTAATGGGAAACCGCAAAATGCATTCCTATGGGAAACCGGTTTAGGGATTCTTCACAATATGAAATGTCCTGGAGAATGCATTAAATTCCTAAACCGAGGTACCACTGCATTTTAATTCTTACAATATGGAAGTTAAAATAGTTTAATGTTTCCTACACTATATTTGACTAAAGAATTAAAATAACTGAAAATGTCTCTTTGAAGGAATAAGAAAATATCCTTAAATGCAAGGAGACCAATTGTATGGTGTTCCCTACTATGTAAGTATTTAAAAGCTGGTCAACTGATAGTTGGGGGTAAAGACAATTCAAAATGTGGTGTTAGAGATATTTATTAATATCATGAGCTTCAAGAAAAATTGATAAGCCTTAACTTTAACTAGTACTCTACTGTAAAGTAATAGAACTATATAGAGGCAGACATTTCATATGAAGACAAGACACTGGAAAAAAGAACAATATCAGGTAAAAAAAGGATAGGAGGGAAAGGGGAAGAGTTAACATAAACTGGATTACTGTATGTTCTGGCGTATAAGACTACTTTTTAACCCCGAAAAATCTGTGCCAAAGTCGGGGGTCGTCTTATAGGACAGGTACTTAACTGCAGCTTGTTTCCTCTTGCTTCATATGTCCGGCGCATATGGTGGGGGGTGCCGCAGCCGAGCCCCTGCTCTGTGCGGGGAGTATGAAGCAAGGGGAAGCAAGCTGCACACATCTTCCTGTACCTCGAGGAGGAGAACGTGAGCATGGATTGGCTCTCCACCAGAACCTGCCCATTCAACTCGGAGGGCTGCGCGTCTTCGGATTGAGTGTGGGTTAATTTTTATTTGGTGTGCATTGGAAGAGAGGTACCGTATTTATTCGAGTATAACGCGCACTCGTGTATAACGTGCACCCCTAATTTTCCATGAAACCTCGGTATAAAATTTTTTTATGCGTGCAGGTGAGCGGCGGCGGCAGCGGGACCTGGGCGCCTGCCGCCGCCTGGGAGGAGGGCCGCGGCGTGCTCCGTGCCTACCCGGCACCGGCTTCAGTCGCGCGGCCCGGGAGCGCGGGTGGCTGGCGTTAGCGCCTCCCCCGGAGGGTTCCCTTCTCGACCCGGCGGGTGCGTGCAGGTGAGCGGCGGCGGCAGCGGGACCTGGGCGCCTGCCGCCGCCTGGGAGGAGGGCCGCGGCGTGCTCCGTGCCTACCCGGCGCCGGCTTCAGTCGCGCGGCCCGGGAGTGCGGGTGGCTGGCGTTAGCGCCTCCCCCGGAGGGTTCCCTTCTCGACCCGGCGGGTGCGTGCAGGTGAGCGGCGGCGGCAGCGGGACCTGGGCGCCTGCCGCCGCCTGGGAGGAGGGCCGCGGCATGCTCCGTGCCTACCCGGCGCCGGCTTCAGTCGCGCGGCCCGGGAGCGCGGGTGGCTGGCGTTAGCGCCTCCCCCGGAGGGTTCCTTTCTCGACCCGGCGGGTGCGTGCAGGTGAGCGGCGGTGGCAGCGGGACCTGGGAGCCTGCCGCCGCCTGGGAGGAGGGCCGCGGCGTGCTCTGTGCCTACCCGGCGCCGGCTTCAGTCGCGCGGCCCGGGAGCGCGGGTGGCTGGCGTTAGCGCCTCCCCCGGAGGGTTCCCTTCTCGACCCAGCGGGTGCGTGCAGGTGAGCGGCGGCGGCAGCGGGACCTGGGCGCCTGCCGCCGCCTGGGAGGAGGGCCGCGGCGTGCTCCGTGCCTACCCTTGAGGCTCGTTTAAAAGAGGCGCGCACCCAGTCCTCGTGTATAACGCGCACCCAAACTTTGAGTCCTTTTTTGGGTATAAAATTTTGCGCGTTATACTCGAATAAATACGGTAGTCTTATACGGCAAGTATATTCCAAACTCTATATTTTAACTGGAAAAGTTGGGGGTCGTCTTATATGCCCAGTTGTTTTATAAGCCGGAAAATATGGTAATTTAGTAAAAAGAGACTTGGTCTTTAGTTTGCAAAACTCCATGTTGCTGCTGATAGGCATTTCAGGAGAGCACAAATTCATAGGATTTCCACAAAAACAACAGTAGAACTCACAGCGGCTTCCTCGATTTGCCTAATTATAAGACCAGCAGCAGTTGCTTCTCTCTGTCTACCAGTAAGGCCAACCTTGGTGGAAAGTTTGTTTGGTAAATATCTGATAGACTAAGTCAGTGATAGCCAACCTTGACACTCCAGGTGTTCTTGGACTTCAATTCCCAAAAGCCTAAGTCAGCACTCCTGCTGATCAGGGGTTCTGAGAATTGAAGTCCAAGAACACCTGGAGAGCCAAGTTTGGCCATCACTGGACTAAGTAAGTATACTGCCAAATAGAGAACCATCCCATCATTGTTGCTACAAAGTGCTCTTCTGTTTACATTTGTCCCTTGCAGTGTGTCAGACACACTTTGCAAGAGTAATTCCATGGAGGCCACTTAGTTATGCAATGAAGCTGAATAAACCCCTTTCAATGCCCATCAAAACAACAGTCCTTTCTTAATTGATATAGAGGCATACCAGTAATGAGGAGTGGTGCGTTATAATATCCATATCGAGTAATCTGGCATCCTTTTGGAGGAGGCCGTACAGTTGGCAGTTCTGTAAAGCTGCTTGTGGTGAGAATTGTCGTACTAAATGGCCACTCAGTAGATGGCCACTCGGTAGATAGTTCTGTATGAAGGAAAAAGGAAAAGATTTCATGCAGTTACATCTTGTAGCATAACTTTTGAGCATCACAAAAACACGGTACTTGCAACTCTTGATCAACTCTCACAAAGATATAAATTGCATGTTATAATCCAAATTTCCATTTGATTTGTATATTTTGTATATTATCAAACAAAGCTAGCTCAAACTGTTATTTTCTGGGATGCTGGAACTTAATGGCAAAGCATGCTCTTAAGGTGAACCTTGGCACTCCAGGTGTTCTTGGACTTCAATTACCAGAAGCCCAAGTCAGCACTCCTGCTTATCAGGGCTTCTGGGAACTGACGTTCAAGAACATCTAGAGTGCCGAGGTTTGGCACTTGTAACCATGTTACTCACAGCATGTTATATTTTTCAATGTCAGTAAAAAGTAACTACAGTTTGTCACTGTCATTTTTCAAATTTCCCTTTAACAATTCAATAAAATTGCCAGACCCATTACCACTTTTGCACAAGTAACATTTACTAAGCATTTTGCCCAAATGTTTGGCTAAAAAAAGAGAGAGAAGTTAATGAAGTTTTAATAATGGGTTTCCACTCTTGCTGTTTATTCACATAACAGAGGGGGTACCTGACCTCCTTGATGTGGAAGACAGAGGGAAATGTTGTTTGCCTGTCTATTAGGCTCTTAAGTCTAAAGAGTGTGCTTCCCAAAGAGCTACAATTTACAGAATACCCTGGCAGCTTTCTTTCTTTCTTTTTTTTTTAAAATACACCCCATAATGGGACAGAAAGCCTGAGAAACCAGTGTAGTGTCAGAGCTAAGGGGTTCTCCGGAGAGCAAAATCTAGGGGTCTGCAGAGCTTTGTGGATAGAAACTCCCAAAATTATTTCTTGGGGAATAAAAAACCCACACAAAAGACCATATCCCTATGTCATGAAAATATTAGGGGGTCCTAATTCTTTATTTCTGTTAAGAACTCATTAGCTTTTGTCATTATGGAAATCATAATGTAAGGAAGCGGAAGAAGAGCCACTTTTTGATGTTCTGGTAGAAATGCAAAGCAGCCAGCATAACAGGGCCAAACAACTTTATTAGGCAGCCAGAACATGGGGAGCAATGGCGCAGCACTGCTAAATATATACACTCAGGAATGGATACGTTTGGGCGGGAAACAACAGGAAGGGGAGTGGGGTGACTGGGAGGTTATCGGACCGGAGTGAAGACTGTACAGGCTACATAGTTTAGGCGGGAACGCAGTCCCGCAATATTTCAAGACCAAGAAGAAGGAGACAAAATGGAGGATCGTACTGAATCCAATTATTTCACAAAACGTTACAGCAATAAATGTATTCAAACACAACACACTTTTAATGTTTTTCTCTAGTACAGTGATACCTCATACAAAGTCTGCTTCGTACAACATCGAATTCATACAACATCGCCTAATTTCGTGAAAAAAGTTACCTCATACAAAGTCGCTCGACTTTGTATGAGCCATTGGGTTTTTCCCAGGTTGCATTGTGCCTGGGCAGTATAAAAGGACACATGCGTGCATTGCTCTTGTGGGTTATGCGCGAGGCAAAGAGTGTTTAGGAGGGGTTTGGAGCGTGATTTTGGATTTTTTTGAATTTTTCATCAGAATTTTTAGAAGCATTCCTGGGATTTTTGCAGCATTCTTCAGGTTCTTGGACAATCAGGGTTAGTTGACATGTTTTTGTAATGTATTTAGCCTTTAGACAATGATTTCTTAAAGTTCTGTCAGTTTCCTGTCTGTTTCCTTGACTTTGCCCTGAAATACATAATGTTTTTATGTATTTTTTGGAGTTGCTGTAATGCCGCCCTGAGTCGGGTTCTGCCTGAGTGGGCGGCATTTACAAATGTGAATGATAAATAAATAAATAAATAAATAAATCTGTGCTGTTGCAGTACAATGTATCTCTATGGAAACGACGTTGTACGAGGCATCGCTGCAAGGATTTGGACGTTGTATGAGGCATCGCGGCTAGGATTTTGCATGCCTCATACAAAGTCCAAATCAGTATAAAGTCCAAACTTGTGGAACCAGGTTTGGACGTTGTATGAGGTATCACTGTATTGAAAAGTCAAAGGTCAGAATTAAATATCCTCTTTCAGATTTGCTACAAAAAAAGTGATAAATTGGGAATAAGCATGCAGCTTTTAAAATAAGTAAACATTGAACGACTTGCCAACATATCACTTACAGTATTTAGCTCGTTTGTTTCCATTGGTTTTGAGTCACAATTTCTTACCTGGGCTAGTAGGTGCCGGTGTTGGTGTTATTGTTGTTCTTGTTCTTGTTGTTGTTGCTGCTGCTGCTGCTGTTGGTGTGGGTGATGGAGGCAGTGGGGGTTGTGGTGTCACCGGCCCACATGGTCCTGGTATCACAGCCTGCACAGACAAGTGTAGACTGACGTTTCCTGAGAGTGTATAGGTGTGTGTTGAAAGTGAACTGTTGGAACCAAACACACCACTGCCATCTCCATAATTCCAATTGTAAGAAATAACAGAGTTGTTTAGGTAATGGCTGGGGTCGTGAATGTGGACATCAAACATAACAGGGATATTCTTGATGAAAATGTGGTCTGAAGTATTGCGATTATTCTTCTGGGAAATGTTGACATACAAAGGGATCGTATCTGGGTACAAAATGAAGCCAAACAAAGTGAGTGCAACTGAATTCAAAATCGAATAATGCTATCCTTAGGACTAAAGAAATTATAGTTGCAACAAAATCAGAATTGTATGAAACTTTCATGTTTCAGGCAAGACTTTCCAGACCCAAATTTGCTTTGTGTGTGCTGAGAAGACATGTAATTACAGGAACATGTTCTCAACGGACCTTGTAATGAAGGAAATTTTTGTTTTTTATCATATTTGATCCAGAGGGTCACCTGAATTACCCTTCCCTACTGCATTGCATCGAATGTTTTACTACTGTATATATATAGAGCTATGCATCCGCCATTAACACATGTTCCCTCTGACCACCATGCAATAAACCTGAGTTAAACCAGCCCGTGGCTGTTTCCTGTGTCTTGGTTCTCATACACTAAATTGGCGACGAAGGTGGGATATGGATCCCCAAGGAGCCAGGGCACAGAGCGGTTTCAACATTACTAAACCACAGGACTGGGAGATCTTTGAGATGGACTTCAAGGCGGCGCTGGTGGAACTCAAAGTCAAAGACGACGAGGAAAGGAAGAGGGCCATCCTCACCCGAATGCTGGGGATAGAAACCAAGCGGACGCTGGTAGGCATTATCGCACCGAAGACGATGAGTGACTTCAAAGCCGAGGAAATCATGAAACTGCTGCGTGAGCGGTTCAGACCCTCGAGGGCAATGTTTCCCGCTCGGAGCGCCTTTTGGAGGCGAGTACAAGCGCCGGACGAGTCGGTTGAGACCTTCGTAGCAGCCATGAGGATAGCCGCCGCCCCCTGCAGATGGGACAACTTAGAGATGGCCCTGAGGGACGGCGTTCTGTGTGGCCTGAAGGATAAAGAAGTGCAGCGCAGCCTGATGAACAAGGAGCCGCCACCCACGCTGGCAGAGGTTGTGGAGGCCGCGGAAGCCGCGGAATCCACGAATGCTGGAGTAGACGAAATGCATGAGTGGCGTGAGTGGCGTCCTACGGCCGGCAAGGCGGAAAATTCGGTGCACGGCAAGTCCGGACAGGCGGTGCACGCGACCCGACGAACCTCGAAATCGTCTGCGGAAGGCAGCGACGGCGAAGAGGTCCAGAAGGTCCGAAAAGGGGGGCGCCGCTGCGATGGTTGCGGAGCGGCCCATGAGCGCGCGAAGTGTCCATTCAGAAAAGCCGAGTGTTACAACTGCGGCCGTCGCGGGCACATCGCAAAGGCGTGCAGGAAGCGGCATGAGGGCCGGAGGCAATCACAAGACCGTTCGGCCAGACCGGACCATCCAGCGAGGTCCAAAGATGGCGCCCGGACCACGAGGAAGCAGGATGGCGTGGGCCGCATCTCGGACGACAGTGAGGACGACGCCCCCGTGTTCAGCGTGTCCGCGGGACAACCCCATTACTTCGTTGAGGTACTAGTACAAGGGACCCCTATTAGGATGGAAATTGACTCGGGGTCCTCCTATTCCATAATTCCCCAGAGAGAATTCTTGAAAATCGACCCCCACGTGCGGCCCAAACTTAAAGCGTTGAGGTCCACACTACGAGATGTGCAGGGGAACAGTATCCCAGTGTTGGGGGTCGGGAAATTTCGGGTCCGTTTTAAGAGGCATTCTGCGGAACTCTCCCTAGTCGTTCTCAAAGGGGGAAATTGTAGCCTCCTCGGGACTCAGTGGTTTCAGCCTTTGGGTTTGTTCATAGGGGGGGTGCATGCCGTGGGTGCGGATCCAATACAAGCGGTGTGTGACGCGCACCCCGCCGTTTTTAAAAAAGGACTGGGAAAGTTCAAGGGACCCCCTGTAGCCTTCGACCTAGACCCGGAGGTCCGCCCGATAAGACTCAAGCCACGCAGGGTGCCGTTCGCACTTAAGGACAAAATAGAGGCGGAACTGGACAAGCTGGTGGGTCAGGGGATCCTTGTTCCTGTTGACTCCGCGGAGTGGGAAACTCCTATTGTAACAGCACTAAAGGCTAACGGGGAGGTGCGCATTTGCGCTGATTATAAGTGTACAATTAACAAGGCTACCCGCCCTAATGCATACCCGGTGCCGGTGGTCAGCCACCTTCTGGCCAGGTTGAATGGGGGAAAATGTTTCGCTAAGCTCGATTTAGCACAAGCCTACCAGCAACTCCCTGTAACTCCCGCCATGGCGGCGGCACAAACAATAGTCACACATAAAGGGGCGTTCCAGGTGTCGCGTTTACAGTTCGGCGTGAACTCGGCACCCGGCCTTTTTCAGTCGCTTGTGGAACGCCTCCTGAAGGGGCTGGAGGGGGTGTTGCCTTATTTTGATGACGTATTGATAACAGGGGGGAGTGAGGCCGAACTGGCAAAGAGATTGGATAAGGTACTGACTGTGTTCGAGAAAGCGGGGCTGCGACTGAGAAAAGACAAATGTGTTTTTTTCGAAACAGAGGTTGAGTTTTTGGGGTTCCGTGTCACACCCGAAGGAATTAAGCCGTCCAAATCCAAAGTAGCCGCCATTAAGAAGGCTCCTCGCCCCACATCCAAAACCGAACTACAGTCATTTCTGGGGCTCCTAAATTTTTACCATACCTTCCTTCCACGGAAGGCGTCTGTGGCCGAACCGCTCCATCGGTTGCTTAAAAAGGAGGAGACATGGCTGTGGGGTGACGAGCAAGAGAGGGCTTTTGAAGAGTTAAAGCAACTCCTAACATCCGAGGCAATCCTGACTCACTTCGATCCCAAACGGCCAGTGGTCTTAGTCTGTGACGCATCCCCGGTGGGGGTGGGGGCGGTGCTTTGCCACGTGTTGGACGACGGAAGGGAGGCCCCGATAGCGTTTTATTCAAGGTCCCTGTCCCAAGCAGAGCGGAATTACGCACAGACTGACAGGGAGGCATTAGCGATAGTAGCGGGAACCAAAAAATTTCACGATTTTCTGTATGGTCGCCCGTTTACGATCGTGACCGACCACAAACCCCTGTTAGGAATTTTCACTGCGAATAAGCCCACGCCTCAGATCCTGTCCCCGAGAATGCTGAGGTGGGCTATCTTCCTCAACGCATACCAACATGAGTTGGAATACCGGCCCGGAAAGGAGATCAGCCATGCAGACGCACTCTCAAGGTCTCCTCTGCCGTTGTCGGGCGGCCAAAAGGCAAGGGTAGAGAAAGACCACCAGGTATTGTTAATAGAGGTCTTAGATTCACCCCCAATAGTACCAGCCGACATCGCCAGGGCGACAGGCAAGGATAGAACACTGGGGAAAGTAAGCTCATGGGTACAGAAGGGGTGGCCGGCGTCCTCCCCGGGTACGGAATTCGACCCATTCTTTCGAAAAAAAATAGAGTTGTCCCTAGAGAGGGGGTGCCTGTTGTGGGGCCAACGGGTGGTGGTCCCTACAGCCCTGCGACCGAGGGTGCTCAAACTGTTGCACGTCAGCCACCCGGGGATCGTCCGTTCCAAAGCGCTGGCCCGGAGTTACTTCTGGTGGCCCCAGCTGGACGCAGACATAGAGCACATGGTCGGCACTTGTGAGCACATGGTCGGCACTTGGGACGCAGCAAGGGGGCCGTGGTCCAGAGTGCACATAGATTTCGCTGGCCCGTTCCGAGGGACCCTTTTTCTCCTGGTAGTGGATGCGTACTCCAAGTGGCTGGAGGTGATTCCGGTAAAGAGCACGTCCTCCGCCACTACAATTAACCGCCTAAGAAGAGTTTTTTCCACGTTCGGTTTACCCGACACTCTGGTCAGCGATAACGCTAGTTGTTTCACATCCGCAGAGTTCAGGGCATTCACGGAGGCAAATGCCATTCGGCACGTCACATCCGCACCGTTCCACCCAGCCACGAATGGCCAAGTGGAGCGGCTCGTACGTACAACAAAAGATGCGCTGCGGCGCATGGGTTCGGGGGACCTGAATCATCAAGTATGTCATTTTTTATTAGCGTATTGGGTGACCCCCTTAGCGTCGGGATATTCGCCGGCAGAGCTGCTGATGCGGAGAAAGCTGACCACGATTCTGACCAGATTAGACCCGACGAGGGTCGAGGACAAAGGGAAGAATGTAGGGGTAGCGGTGTCGAACGGTTTCGCCGCCGGTGATCCTGTGCATTGCAGGAACTATGCAAGCGCAGGGCCAGCCTGGGTACCAGGGAGAGTTGTAGAACAGACGGGGCCAGTATCGTATCGGGTGGAAACGAGCGCCGGTCTACTCTGGAGGCGGCATGCAGATCAGCTCCGGAGCCGGGTTCCCCAGGGACAATCCACGGACGGCACGGAAAATGCCTCAGCGTTAGGGTTCTCCTCCACCCGCTTATCGCAAGGGGGAGACAACGAAGGGCAACAGTCCCGAACAAGGGGGGGAAGCAGCGGTTCCGACTCATATCCTTTTGATACGCCAGTTCTATCAGAGGCCGGGGAAGAGGGAGATGAGTTTGCGACTAATGCCCCCGAATTTGATTTTGCGTTACCGAGCCGGGGGGTTTTTTGGGAGTGTTCCCCCACCCATCCAAGCGAGAAGAGGGGTTTTTCGTTAGCCCCCAGTGCCCCCGGTTCTTCCCAAATAGAGCACACACCTCCCCAAAAAGCCGCAGAACCGCGGCAAGTCACTAACAAGTCTCCCTCTCCAATTACAGGACAGGAAGCCAGGGGACAAAGAGAAGGTAGCAAACCCGGGGCAGGGCAGCCCGCACCGAGACCTCAGCGTGTTCGAAATAAGCCATCTTGGCTGAGAGACTTCGTCTCATCCTAGGGGGGAGGAGTGTTGTGTTCTAATAGTGTAACCTTCTTCATGTGATAACAATGTATCTTAACAATATAGCCTCCAGCTGTATCACTACAAACCCTGTATTAGGACGCGAGCTAATGACCACCAGTGGGCAGCAGCGAGCGTCCAAGCTCTCTTGGTCCATACTTATCAATGGCCACAGCGCGGAGTTTCCCGCCACTACCTACACCTGGACAAGAAGGGCGTGACCAGCAATGACGTCACGCGGACAATAGCCAATAGGCTATCGTGGAGCCACATTCGAATGTTTTACTACTGTATATATATAGAGCTATGCATCCGCCATTAACACATGTTCCCTCTGACCACCATGCAATAAACCTGAGTTAAACCAGCCCGTGGCTGTTTCCTGTGTCTTGGTTCTCATACACTAAAATACGTTAGCCATATTTTGTTCATATTATCTTCACAGGACACATGTTTATATTCAGATGTTACAACAAGCTGGTAATGTAAATGAGTCTAGTTTGTTAAGTATAAGCCAGTATTCAAGCAGAAGTGGCTAGAAGACCAAGGATATTCTATTCTCTGTTTATTTGATTTGCTGTCCAAAGCTGGTAAGAGACACATGTTGGGTCTCTTTCTTCCCTAACCATCTTCCCTAACCATCAAGAGAAAGAAGCCTTGAACAAACCATGAGTTATTTCTCTGGTTTCTTAGCCATTTTATGACGAGTTCAAACCTCACACCAAACCAATTTCAGCAAGTTATTTGCACTCAACTGTTCGTTACGTGCCTGTAATTTATCATGATAGATCAGTTGAACAATATAGTATAGAAATTCTCAACCTGAGGCCCACGGCCCAGATGTGGCCCATGGCACCAGTTCATGTGCCCCCCCCACTGCCTCCACCACACCAGGAAGCACCATGTGGTGGAGGAAGGGGAAAATGGCCATCCAGCCCCTGAAGCTGTCTGAGGGAGTGTGACCTGGCCCCTGGCTTAAAAAGGTTATGAACTCCTGATATAGTATTTTTGACTTAGAGGTCAGTTAAATCTGACATTACCACTGAAAATATTTCTTTACAAACATGAAATGAACACTCAGATTCTATGCATTATGGTTTTTAGTAAAGGTTGCCCTTGCTCGAAAGCCAGTCGTATCGGACTCTAGGGTTCAGTGCTCATCTCTGTTTATAGCCAAAGAGCCAACGCTGACTGCGTCTGCAGATGTTTCCATGGACATATGGCAGGCAGGCCTCAACACCGGAATTGCACGGAACGCTGTTTACCACACAGTCACTTATCCAACATGAGAATGCAGGAGGAAAACACGTAGGATGGTGGGACTGTGTGGTCAAATGGTCCCGTCCCCGTCCATATTATAGTCATGCCTCCTGCCACTACCAATAGGTAGTGGTATTGTCCAGATGCTCAACTAGCAAAAGAAGGACTTTAAACACATACAGAGGAATGCAATGAGAGTTTATTCCTATAAATGGGGGTGGGGGTAAAAAAAGGAGACACTCACTCTTCATGGGTAGATTATCTGCATGTATATTTACCATTCAAATAAGGCCTTTTCCAGTTGGGCTGAATGTGTGGCATAGTGACACATTACTTCTGCTGTTGACAGTGGCAGGGTATGTGGCCATAGCTGTAGTGTCACGAAGTCCCCCTGACTAGTGGTGTGCTGGCCCACAGGGATACAGGGACTCATCCTGGTGCGCCCCAGCGACTGGCACCCCCCAGAGGCAGGCAGAGGTAACAGGAATGTATAGGATTTCTCCCCCATCTCCCTCAATAGGCACTCCCATGACTTCCTGTCCACCACCCTCCCAAGGTGCCCAGTACACCCCTGCCCCTGACATGTTATTTCAATACAGCACACAGTCAAGATGTGATAAGCAGTGATTCAACCCTGCGGTACTCACTTGTTACAAAGTAAATAATACTTGCTGAAGTTACTGGTACAAATGAGCGATAGCCTCTTCTGTAAACAGACACCTCCATGAGTTGTTGACCAACAGTGATATTTGTTGTGTTTAACGACACAACAGCTGAAGAACCTCCAGTCCTCTGGAAATACTGGCCTGTAGAAAAGGAAGTGACAATGAAGGTGGCATTTCTGTGGGTTTGCTCAGCCTGGCTCTTATTTTGTTTTGGAAAGAATGAGTGTCCTTTCATTCATTTGCAAACAATACATCCTTCACCAGAAGTACAACACAAACTAAAAATACACTTCAAAAGCATGCATAAAATGCATTGCATATTGAGCCATTTCTTAAAGAGCTCAAAGAAATGTACATGGTCTTGCTATTTTAATTCCACAACTCCTCTGGGCAGTACATTAGTCTGAAAGACTTGGCCAAGGTCATCCATGTAGGCAAGTGTTGGGCTAAACATCAATTTAGACTTAAGTTCTTGTGACTGGAATCCAACACTCTGCCTACTAGAAAGCTTCTTGATTGTTCCATAGTGATTGTATATAGTTATACCCTATTTATACAGGACCGGGTTTTTTAAAAAAACTTTTAACTGGACCAATTGGAATATTAGTAAGATACTGAACACTGGCATATTAGCTGTGTAGTCTACTGTTTAGTCATTAAATAGCACTGGACCTGAGGCCTCGTTCGGCAGGACGGTTGTTCTGAATCTAGAAGCAATGCACAATTAAGAGGAAATGACTGTTTGTTTGTTTTAACAAGAGTTTGCCTCTTAACTGTGTATGACGACTAGCTTTTGTTCCATAACTGGTCACCGGCTGATAGTGTGGCCCTGTTTGTATGTCCGACGTTTTGGTCATGTAGTACTGAAAGACTGGCAAACCTGGGGGGTGACATAATAAGAGAAAGAAAATTGCATGCGCCTGAATGTATCAGCTGACCCATAGCTCTATTCAGGTGGAATAAAGAAGAATTTTCTGTCTGATCTGTTCTTCTTAGAAAATATATACGGTATATTAAAGTCCTTGTTTAGCCTTCTGCAATGACATCAGCAATAACCAAACTCTGAAATGGCCATCCTTTCCCCACTTGTCACTAACTTTTACTCATAAAATCTATAATAGTAAGCAGTAAAGAAAATTGTAAAAATAAATCAATCAAAAAAGTGTTAAACAAATGAATAATAACAACAATTTCAAAAAACCCAACAAACCAGAATTCAGTTGCATTTTGAGGACTAACCAAGAGTGTGAAATACGTAGACAAAGTTTTTTCTCCTCCAGTTCTGATTGTAGGGGAAAGGCGTCCCATCTGGGAAGACATTGTAGCTGTTGTTATATGAACAATTTTTCCAGCCACAGTAATCTATCCATTGTGTCCAGTTGTAAATATACTGGTTGGGAACAGTTGAACCTAAAGGCAGACAAAAGAAAGGAAGGGGAAAAGATATCAAGCCATATTCTTCAAGTTAAAATTACAACCTCGATTGAAATACAGTATACTGAATTATGTTCAATAGACTGTAAACCTCACTGAACATAATAAGATACTGTACAGTGTATGGAGCAATCTCACCACCTCATTCTGGAGGAAAAAGATAAGTCAAATAACTTACAATTTGCTGCCATTTCTTTGTGATAAAGTAGTCGACACCAGCTGCCTAGGACAGCAGCCTGGCACTGCCTAAAGCTAGAGCCAACCGCAGGGACTGGTAAGGTAAAGGTTTCCCTTGCTCGAAAGCCAGTTGTAGCGGACTCTAGGGTTCAGTGCTCATCTCTGTTTCAAAGCCGAAGAGCCAGAGCTGTCTGCTTCTGCAGACATTTCCGTGGTCATGTGGCAGGCATGGCTAGACACCGGAGAGCACAGAACGCTGTTACCTTCCCACCGAAGTGGTCCCTAATGATCTACTTGCAATTGCTTGCTTTCGAACTGCTAGGTTGGCAGGAGCTGGGATAAAGACGGGAGCTCATTCCGTCCTGCCGTACTCGGGAATCGAACTGCTGACCTTCCGCCTCCCAGTCAGCGCCTTAGCCACTTCAACCACTGGAGTTTTAGAAAATATACCCAGTATTTTGTTGCCTGGACCAAATCAGCCACAGAAATCCAACAATATTTGCACAGAGCTTTGCAAAGTACATTTGTGGGCAAACATCAGCAATTAAAGAGTGTCCCCAAAGTTGCCATAAATAGGGGAAACAAGAAATTGTAGCTAAATGTATCTTTATTGACAAAATACTCATTACAAAATCTTACAAAATATTGAAAAAATATTCTCTATGTGTTGGCCACCTCTTTCTAGTAAAGGTAAAGGTTGCTCTTGCTCGAAAGCCAGTGGGATCTGACTCTAGGTTCAGTGTTCATCTGTGTTTAAAGCTAAACACTGTCTGCATTTACAGATGTTTCTGTGGACATCTGGCAGGCATGCCTATACATTGGAGTGCACAGAACGGTGTTTTACTTCCCACTGAAGTGGTCCCTATTTATCTACTTGCAATTTATTGCTTTTGAACTGCTAGGGTTGGCAGGAACTGGGAAAGAGATGGGAGCTCACTCCATCATGCAGTACTCAGGTCTCGAACTGCTGACCCGCCAACCTTCCAGTCATCAAATTCAGCGTCTCAATTGCTAAGCCACCACAGTCCCTTTCACCTCTTCCTACATACACACTAAGTCTGCCCCACTTGTGGTGAACCCTTTCCAAGATAATTGACAAATCAGCCTGCCTGTTTTGCAATTGATCTTTAGTACAGTATTTAATTGTGGGATTCCTTTGACTTCCCAAACATGAAATATGAATATTAATATGCCTCCAGTTCTAATCATAGGCAATCTACACCTTTCTCTGCCCTCACAGAAGTCTAATAATGTCTTACTATCAACCAGTTGCTATTTAGAAAATGCCCGAGTAATGAAAATTCACTTATTATTCAAGCATTATAATCATTAATAATTTCTCCACAATCATCACAGAGTATAAAACAATGAGAATTTTATGATTGGAAGTCTTTGTGATAAAATTTCCATACCTCAGTTTGACCAGCCCCACTTCTTCTAAGGACACACACATATAATTTTCATGCACCCTGTTTCCTGATGTATGCATGTATTACACAGTTGCTCGTAATAGTTGCAGTGTAAGGATTGACACAGCAACCAGAATTTTATTGCTTAGCATAGCAAATCACATTAGAATAGACCCATTGAATCAATGGGGATTTAATGAGTCAATTCCTCTGTGAATACCACTGATTCAAATGAGTCTACTCCAATGATAATTTCTGGACTAAAGTAAGTTGAAGTTTCATTTGAATTAACGAAACTTACAAACTTACAAACAAATTTGCTCATTTTCTTCCACCTCCTCTTTTGCCCTCAAGCTTTCCCAACATCAAGGCCTTCTCAAGTGAATCACCTCTTCTCATTTGATGACCAAAGTACTTTAGCTTCATCTTCACTATTTGATTTTCTAAGGAGCAGTCAGGGTTGATTTCTTCTAAGACTGACCTGTTTGTTCTCCTTGTTGTCCAGAGTACCCTCAAAACTCTCCTCCAACACCACATTTCAAAGGCGTCTATTCTTCTGCGCTCAACTTTTCTTATGGTCCAACTCTCACAGCCATACATTACTACCAGGAATACCATTGCTTTGACTATGTGGACTTTTGTTTGCAAGGTGATGTCTCTATTTTTAACTATGTTCCCCAGATTTCTCATAGCTTGCCTCCCAAGAATTACTTGACTTTTTATTTCATGGCTGCAGTCGCCATCTGCAGTGATATTGGATCTTAAGAATGTAAAGTCTGTCACTGCTTCTACTTCTTCTCCATCTATTTCCCATGGACTGATAGGGCCTATTGCCATTATCTTTGATTTCTTAATGTTGAGTCTCAAGCCAGCTTTTGCACTCTCCTCTTTCAACCTAAGCAGGAGTTTCTTTAGGTCTTCCTCACTTTCTGCCATTAGGGTGGTATCATCTGCATATCTCAAACTGTTGATGTTTCTCCCAGCCATTTTGATTTTAAATTGTGATTCTTCCATCCCTGCATTGCACACTATGTGCTCTGTAAATAAATTAAATAAAAATTTAATTATTGCAATGCGCTCTACATGGGGCTGCCCTTGGTGACCATTCGGGGGCTGCAGTTGGTCCAGAATGCAGCTGCTTGGGTGGTGTTGGGGTGTGGGCATTATGCCCGCGCCTCGCCATTGCTTCAGGAGTTGCACTGGTTACCAATTTGCCTCCGTGTGCAATTCAAGGTGCTGGTTATTACCTTTACAGCCCTACATGGTAGTGGGCCAGGGTATCTCAGAGACTGCATTGTCCCAAGAACCTCCGCCCGTCCAACCAGAGCAGATCAGAGGGGCTCTCTTCTTGTTCCATCTGCTAGAGAAGCACATCTCTCTAGCACAAGAAGGAGAGCCTTCTCTGTGTCCGCTCCGGCCCTTTGGAACCTCCTCCCAGTGGAACTGAGTTTGCAGTCTGTTGTGTTCTAATAGTGTAACTTTCTTCATGTGATAACAATGTAACCCTTTATACAAGTAACAATATAGTCGTCAGCTGTATCACTATAAACCCTGTATTAGGACGCGAGCTAATAACCACCAGTGGGCAACAGCGAGCGTCCAAGCTCTCTTGGTCCATACTCATCAATAGCCACAGCGCGGAGTTTCCCGCCACTACCTACACCTGGACAAGAAGGGCGTAACCAGCAATGATGTCACGCAGACAATAGCCAACCGGCTATCGTGGAGCCACATTCGAATGTTTACCACTGCATATATATAGAGCTTTGCATCCGCCATTACCTCATGTTCCCTCTGACCACCATGCAATAAACCTGAGTTAAACCAGCCCGAGGCTGTCTCCTGTGTCTTGGTTCTCATACACAAAATTGGCGACGAAGGTGGGATGATGGACCCCCAAGGAGCCAGGGCACAGAGCGGTTTCAACATTATCAAACCGCAAGACTGGGAGCTTTTTGAGATGGATTTCCAGGCGGCACTGGTGGAACTCAAAGTCAAAGACGACGAGGAAAGGAAGAGGGCCATCCTCACCCGAATGCTTGGGATAGAAACCAAGCGAACGCTGGTGGGCATTATTGCACCGAAGAAGATGAGTGACTTCAAAGCCGAGGACATCATGAAAATGCTGCGTGAGCGGTTCCGACCCTCGAGGGCAATGTTTCCCGCTCGGAGCGCGTTTTGGAGGCGAGTCCAAGCGCCGGACGAGACGGTTGAGGCCTTCGTAACAGCCATGAGAATAGCCGCCGCCCCCTGCAGATGGGACAACCTAGAGATGGCCTTAAGGGACGGCGTTCTGTGTGGCCTGAAGGACAAGGAAGTGCAGCGCAGCCTGATGAACAAGGAGCCGCCACCCACGCTGGCAGAGGTTGTGGAGGCCGCGGAATCCGCGGAATCCACGAATGCTGGGGTAGACGAAATGCACCAGTGGCGTGAGTGGCGTCCTAAGGCCGGCAAAGCGGAAAATTCGGTGCACGGCAAGTCCGGACAGTCGGTAAACCTCGAAGTCGTCTATGGAAGGCAGCGACGGTGAGGAGGTCCAGAAGGTCCGAAAAGGCGGGCGCCGCTGCGATGGTTGCGGAGCAGCCCATGAGCGCGCGAAGTGCCCATTCAGAAAAGCCGAGTGTTACAACTGCGGCCGTAGGGGGCACATCGCCAAGGCGTGCAGAAAGCGGAAAGAGGGCCGGAAGCATTCACAAGACCGTTCGGCCAGACCGGACCGTCCAGCGAGGTCCAAAGATGGCGCCCGGACCATGCGGAAGCAGGACGGCGTGGGTCGCATTTCGGACGACAGCGAGGACGACGCCCCCGTGTTCAGCGTGTCCGCGGGACAACCCCATTACTTCGTCGAGGTACTAGTCCAAGGGGCCCCTATTAGGATGGAAATTGACTCGGGGTCCTCCTATTCTATAATTCCCCAGAGAGAGTTCTTGAAAATCGACCCCCACGTGCGGCCCAAACTTAAAGCGTTGAGGTCCACGCTACGAGACGTGCAGGGGAACAGCATCCCAGTGTTGGGGGTCGGGGAATTTCGGGTCCGTTTTAAGAGACATTCTGCGGAACTTCCTCTAGTTGTTCTCAAAGGGGGAAACTGTAGCCTCCTCGGGACTCAGTGGTTTCAGCCTTTGGGTTTGTTCATAGGGGGGGTGCATGCCGTGGGGGCGGATCCAATACAAGCGGTGTGCGACGCGCACCCCGCCGTTTTTAAAAAAGGACTGGGAAAGTTCAAGGGACCCCCTGTAGCCTTCGACCTAGACCCGGAGGTCCGCCCGATAAGACTCAAACCACGCAGGGTGCCGTTCGCACTAAAGGACAAAATAGAGGCGGAACTGGACAAGCTGGTGGGCCAGGGGATTCTTGTTCCTGTTGATTCCGCGGAGTGGGAAACTCCAATTGTTACAGCACTAAAGGCTAACGGGGAGGTGCGCATTTGCGCTGATTATAAGTGTACAATTAACAAGGCGATCCGCCCTAATGCATACCCTGTGCCGGTGGTTAGCCACCTTCTGGCCAGGCTGAATGGGGGAAAATGTTTCGCTAAGCTCGATTTAGCTCAAGCCTACCAGCAACTCCCTGTAACTCCCGCCACGGCAGCGGCACAAACAATAGTTACACATAAAGGGGCGTTCCAGGTGTCGCGTTTACAGTTCGGCGTGAACTCGGCACCCGGCCTTTTTCAGTCGATTGTGGAACGCCTCCTGAAGGGGCTGGAGGGAGTGTTGTGTTATTTTGATGACGTGTTGATAACAGGGGGTAGTAAGGCCGAACTGGCAAGGAGATTGGATAAAGTACTGACTGTGTTCGAGAAAGCGGGGCTGCGACTGAGAAAAGACAAATGCGTTTTTTTCGAAACAGAGGTTGAGTTTTTAGGGTTCCGTGTCACACCCGAGGGAATTAAGCCGTCCAAATCCAAAGTAGCCGCAATCAAGCAGGCCCCTCGCCCCACATCCAAAACCGAACTACAGTCATTCCTGGGGCTCCTAAACTTTTACCATACCTTCCTTCCACGGAAGGCGTCTGTGGCCGAGCCGCTCCATCGGTTGCTTAAAAAGGAGGAAACATGGCTGTGGGGTGACGAGCAAGAGAGGGCTTTCAAAGAGTTAAAGCAACTCCTAACATCCGAGGCAATCCTAACTCACTTCGACCCCAAACGGCCAGTGGTCTTAGTTTGTGACGCGTCCCCGGTGGGGGTGGGGGCGGTGCTTTGCCACGTGTTGGACGACGGAAGGGAGGCCCCGATAGCGTTTTATTCAAGGTCCCTGTCCCAAGCTGAGCGGAATTACGCACAGACCGACAAGGAAGCATTAGCGATAGTAGCGGGGACCAAAAAATTTCACGATTTTCTGTATGGTCGCCCGTTTACGATCGTGACCGATCACAAGCCTCTGTTAGGAATTTTCACTGCAAATAAGCCCACGCCACAGATCCTGTCCCCGAGAATGCTGAGGTGGGCTATCTTCCTCAACGCATACCAACATGAGTTGGAATACCGGCCCGGAAAGGAGATCAGCCATGCAGACGCACTCTCACGGTCTCCTCTACCCTTGTCGGGTGACCAAAAGGCAGGGGTAGAGAGAGACCACCAGGTATTGTTAATAGAGGTTTTAGATTCACCCCCAATAGTACCCGCCGACATTGCCAGGGCGACTGGCAGGGATAGAACGCTGGAGAAAGTAAGCTCATGGGTACAGAAGGGGTGGCCGGCGTCCTCCCCAAGTACGGAATTCGACCCATTTTTTCGGAAAAAAATAGAGTTGTCCATAGAGAGGGGGTGCCTTTTGTGGGGTCAACGGGTGGTGGTCCCTACAGCCCTGCGACCGAGGGTACTCAAACTGTTGCACGTCAGCCACCCGGGGATCGTCCGTTCCAAGGCGCTGGCCCGGAGTTACTTCTGGTGGCCCCAGCTGGACACAGACATAGAGCACATGGTCGGCACTTGTGAGGCATGCCAGGGCTCCCGACCGGAGGCGGCTCGTCTCCCGCATAGGGAATGGGACGCGGCAAGGGGGCCGTGGTCCAGAGTGCACATAGATTTTGCTGGCCCGTTCCGAGGTACCCTTTTTCTCCTGGTAGTGGATGCGTACTCCAAGTGGCTGGAGGTGATTCCGGTAAAGAGCACGTCCTCCGCCAATACAATTAGCCATCTAAGGAGAGTCTTTTCCACGTTCGGTTTACCCGACACTCTGGTCAGCGATAACGCTAGTTGTTTCACGTCCGCCGAGTTCAGGGCATTCACGGACGCAAACGCCATTCGGCACGTCACATCCGCGCCGTTTCACCCGGCCACGAATGGCCAAGTGGAGCGGCTGGTGCGTACAACAAAGGATGCGCTGCGGCGCATGGGCTCGGGGGACCTGAATCACCAAGTTTGTCAGTTTTTATTAGCGTATAGGGTGACCCCCTTGGCATCCGGTTACTCGCCGGCAGAGCTGCTGATGCGGAGAAAGCTGACCACGATTCTGACCAGATTAGACCCCACGAGGGTCGAGGACAAAGGGAAGAACGTAGGGGTAGCGGTGTCGAAAGGTTTCGCCGCCGGCGATCCTGTGCATTGCAGGAACTACGCCAGCGCAGGGCCAGCCTGGGTACCAGGGAGAGTTGTAGAACAGACGGGACCAGTGTCGTATCGGGTGGAAACGAGCACCGGTCTAATCTGGAGGCGGCATGCAGATCAGCTCCGGAGCCGGGTTCCCAGGAAGCAATCCACGGACGGCATGGAAAATGCCTCAGCGTTAGGGTTCTCCTCCACCCGCTTAGCCCAAGGAGGAGACAACGAAGGGCAACAGTCCCAAGCAAGGGGGGAAAGCAGCGGTCCCGACTCAGATCCTTTTGATACGCCAGCTCTATCCGATCCCGGGGAAGAGAGTGAGGAGTTTGCGACTGCTGCCCCCGAATTTGATTTTGCGTTACCGAGCCGGGGGGGTTTTTGGGAGTGTTCCCCCACCCATCCAAGCGAGAAGAGGGGTTTTTCGTTAGCCCCCAGTGCCCCCGGTTCGTCCCAAAGAAAGCACACACCTCCCATAAAAGCCGCAGAATCGCGGCAAGTCACTAACAAGTCTCCCTCTCCAATTACAGGACAGGAAGCCAGGGGACAAGGAGAAGGTAGCAAACCCGGGGCAGGGCAGCCCGCACCGAGACCCCAGCGTGTTCAAAATAAGCCATCTTGGCTGAGAGACTTCGTCTCATCCTAGGGGGGAGGAGTGTTGTGTTCTAATAGTGTAACTTTCTTCATGTGATAACAATGTAACCCTTTATACAAGTAACAATATAGTCGTCAGCTGTATCACTATAAACCCTGTATTAGGACGCGAGCCAATAACCACCAGTGGGCAACAGCGAGCGTCCAAGCTCTCTTGGTCCATACTCATCAATAGCCACAGCGCGGAGTTTCCCGCCACTACCTACACCTGGACAAGAAGGGCGTAACCAGCAATGATGTCACGCAGACAATAGCCAACCGGCTATCGTGGAGCCACATTCGAATGTTTACCACTGCATATATATAGAGCTTTGCATCCGCCATTACCTCATGTTCCCTCTGACCACCATGCAATAAACCTGAGTTAAACCAGCCCGAGGCTGTCTCCTGTGTCTTGGTTCTCATACACAAAACAGTCGGAATTTCTGCCCTTCAGGAGAGATCTCAAAACCTGGCTGGCAGGGCAGGTGTGGGGCGTCGATGGTGAAGTGACCACCCGTCTGCTGGTTAAATTAGTATATTGCAATTAGTATCAGAGATACTCCCTCTCTTTTATTCTATTATATGTGGGTGGGTTTTAAATGAGGCTTTTTACTGGGATTATTTGTTTTTAGGGGTTTTTAGCAGGTGGGGGAGGTGTTATATTGTAAGCCGTCCAGAGTCTTTATGAGTGGGGCGGCTATAAAAATATGAACTACAAATAAATAAAATAAATAAAAATAAGCAGGCTGACAAAATGCAACTTTGTCTTATTCCTTTTCCTATTTCAAACCACTTCGTCATTCTGTATCCTGTCCTAACTGCTGCTTCTTGACTCTTGTACAGATTTCTCATGAGACCTATAAGATGTTCTGGTATTCCCACCTCTTTGATTACTTGCCACATTTTGTTGTGGTCCACACAGTCAAAGGCACTTGGTGTAGTCAATGAAACAGAAATAGACTTGTTTCTGGTATTCCTTTGTTTTCTACATGATCCAACGTATGTTGGCAATGTGATCTCTAGTTCCCCTGCCTCTTTGGAACCCAGCCTGCACTTCTGGTAATTCTCTCTCCACATGCTGCTGAAACTTATGATGTATGAAGAAATGTATTTCTTGAGCCACAATTCCCAGAATTCTACATCCAACATGAAATTTTTGAAATTGATTAACTGAAGCCAATACACCCAGTTGGGGTGATAAAACTGTCTATGGCTTACCTTAAGGCCCTTATCTCACAAACATTGTGTATTGTGTGTGCATGTGTGTCCACAAGCTAGCACACAGTTAGAATTCATCAGCTATGCATCCCTCCCTTTCACTTTAAGGTGATAATACTTGTTCATGTATTTGTACAATTACTCAGATGAAGGGGATGGGGTCACACTGCACCTTTTTCTGTGGTAAACACGTCATGTTTGGCGAAGGGGACATGGCGTGGGGCAGTGCAGTAAAGTAAATGTGTAAACAGAGTTGTTACTTACCATTTGCACACTTTATGTCATATATTATATTGCCATCATTATCTTCTTTTTGACATCTGGGAAACGTCAAGATGACACTAAATGTCATATTTGATCCAACTAACGCTGGGCTGTCACTGGTCAGTGTGGCAACCACCTTCCCCCCTAAAGAAGTTAAGATCTCATTAATTGTTTCTTACATGTATATCCTCAAGATTCACCTTCCCTCTCTTCCATTTTCCACTAATCTTAATTATTAACCAGCAACTTTCTAGAAAGCTGTACATTTTTGTGATCTTTAAAACAGCTCCATCGCGTGGAATGAGCCTTTTAACCTAGGATATTGAAGTCTCTTTGGTATACACAACAAGAAAAAGGAGGTTCGGGAATCCCCAGTATAAAGAATTATTACAAGGCTTTCCAGTTAAATGGGATAACAACATTGCTGGTAAAGGAAAAAATAATATGGAAAGAAATTGAGTTAAAGGAGATTGCAGGACAGGGCAGGGGAGGTTTTTTTTTTTTTTTGCTAAATACACCCAAAATGTTAGTATTAGCAATGGCCTTTGTAGAAACATGTTCTCGGTCTGGCGGGAGATGAAAGAAAAGATGGCGCCCAGAATTTCCCCCTTGTTAGAGTTAGAAGAAATGAATTCATTTCCCCTACATGGTAAAAAGGGAGTTAAAGAAGAATTAGAGAGTCGGCAGGTGAAAACAATAGCGGATTGGATAGTAAAATGTAAGGATAAACAAAGCAGAAGAGAGGTCTATCAGAAATTAAAGTTGAATTGGCTTGAACAAATAAAAATTGAAAACTGGGATAAATGGTATAGAAGGACTTTGGTATAGGCAGATGTTTAACAAGCTTTGAAGAATTAATGGCTCAGGTACTCACGGATAGAATAAAACAGAAAGTTACAGTACGTTAGTTATAAGAGGTATGAAACAAGGAGTTTGATGCTTGGAAAATTCTAAGAGAAACATGGGAGACAGATTTGCAAATAAAGATAGCAGAAGCTGCATGGGGTCAGAAATGGAAACTAAGAATAATGAGGAATTTATCTGTAAGGATCAAAGAGCATAATTGTAAACTTCTGTGGAAATGGTATTTAACACCAGTTAGATTAAAGCAAATAGATCAGAGAGCATCTGATAAGTGTTGGCACTGTAGGGAAAAGATAGGGACCTACATTCATATGTTGTGGGATTGTAAACATGTATGAGATTTCTGGTTCAGTGTGGAATCAGAAATTAATAAAATAATGGGTAGGTATATAAAGATTACTCCTAAGGAAGCACTAATTATGGAATTGGAAGAAGTCAAATTAGATAAAAACATATATGACTTACTAACAATTTTCCTAATGGTCTCAAGACTATTAATAGCAAGGAATTGGAAATCCAATCATGCTTATAAAATCAAGGAATGGTGCAAGGAACTTAGGGAAATTGTGCTGAATGACAAACTATCAGGATAATTGAAGTGTAAATTAGGGTTGATCCAAAGTAATTGTTTTGGGGAAGTATGGAGACCTTTTGTGGAATATGTATTTGCTGATGACAAGGGTAGTAAACCTCCCCAAAAAGCGATGCCTTTCTGGAAAGTAAAGAGTTAATAAGTATGGAGTATATGGTAATTAATGGAATAATATAGACACCCCCACAATTATGAGTTGCACTAGTTTATTTTTATTTGTATTATTGTGAACGACATAATCTTTACCTATAAAGAGGGACGTTAACCGTTGGAATGTAACAAAGGCTCCTGCACCCGGCCCAACCATCCCGAACCGAGCCGCCTGCACTTACCTTAACCCTGCCCAGCCATCGCCACAAGGTTCCGGATGTCACCAGTGGGGCAACCACCCCACGAACGCGACCAAAAAACAAAAACTATGACTCCCAGAGTCCTCTGCGCTGCACAACCCCTCAGCCAATCAGGCTGAGGTACGCAAGCGCAGAGGAGGCCGGGAAAGCACAGTGCGCTGACTTTAACAAAAAAAAGACACCGGGGGGAAAAAGGCCCAACCTGCAAAAGGTAAGTGGGGCAAGGAAGGGGGAGGCACGGGCCCAGTACCCACGCCACCCACCCACCCCACCACCTCCATCACATGGCACTTCCTGGTGTGGTGGAGGCGGTGGGGGGCCACATGAAATGGTGACACGGGCCACATCCAGCCCATGGGCCGCAGGTCGAGATTCCCAGGCTTAGGTATTCTGTGGGGACAGAAGCAGCAGATTACATCCTTCTGTAAACAGGAAGCCCTGTATTTGCATATCCCCCTCCTGCTTCTGTCCCCATGGAACACCTAAGCCCATGTTGGCGAACCTTGGCACTCCAGAAGTTCTTGGGCTTCAATTCCCAGAAGCCCAAGCCCCCGTGAATCCACATGAATGGGTTTACTGTGATTGATCCAGCCCATGCCGTCCTTGTCGCGTCATTCCCGTACGTGCACATTTTACTTCTACTTCCGGGAGCAACAAGGGTGGCGTGGGTCGGATGAATCGCAGTAAACTCATTCGTGTGGATTCACGGGGGCTTGGGCTTCTGGGAATTGAAGTCCAAGAACATCTGGCATGCCAAGGTTCGCCATCACGGACCTAAGCAATTGTATCTGGCCTATACAGCATGCCATGATAGTTTCTTTTGCCTGATGAAGTAATCTTTGAATTACAAAAGCTTGCAACAATGTGTAATTTTTAAGTGAACCCCCCTCCCCATAAAAGGCATCACCTTCCTCCTGCATTTTTTGATTGTATTCATGGGTCACATGGCAGATTTTTGCATCTTATTACTGTTCACTCCATAGGCTATAGATAGATATTTATTAATGTACAGTATTTGTCTTACAACCTTATCAATAAAATCCGATAAAATTTAAATTAAATAAACAAAACACAAGACAATACAAGTACCAAAATGGAATATAAACAGAAAAATCCAGTGATAAAATTCCTGTAATACATATGTGATGATTCAACAGATCCAAGATTAGGTAAATGAATCTCCCTTACAGGATTCAGTACCCCAATTTGTTCTATATACAGTATCGGGTTCTTATAACGGCTGCCTTTGTTATAAACTTAGCAGTTCTATGTATAATATGCACATTTGTTCCCACAAGGAGCTAAGACAATCTATAATTTGGATCCCCGAATGCCATAGGCTGTGGGAATGACTGGAGTGTAGTCCAACCAGAGCTTGGAAAAATACTTTTCTGGACTAAGTTCATTAGTTACCATACAGCCACTCCGCAAAGTGCACTGAAGTAGAGATATCCCAGAAGTTTCTCTTAGGCCTTAATTTGTAAAACACAATTCTATGTGCCAAGTTCTCTGCAGACACTCATAAAATTCGCTAGGACTACTTACTGTATATAGGGTTGAATAATTGCATAACTTTTTAATTTATGCACTTAATAATTTAACATTTTAATATGGGTATTTTAATCTTTTAATAAATGATCCTTATCACATGCAATTATTATATCATGATTTGACATTGACCCTAATATCAGGCTTGTTAAAGGAATAGTAAAACAAGATCTGTTTATAGAAGTACACTTCCTGGGCGTGGAGCTGGGGTATAAATAAATGCTCATTTGAGTTCCAGATACTTACTTTTTTTTTGGAAGAGAGAAATTTCACTAAATAAAAGCAGTATTTTAAAACTTTCATTTCAAACACATACACCAGGGGTGCTCAAACTATGGCCTCTGGGCCAGATCCGGCTCCAACACCAATTCATCTGGCCCTCGTCACTCCTGGAAGTGGAAATAAATTGTGCCTATATGGAAGTGGAAGTAAAATGCACCCGAGGGCGGCACAGGCCAGATGAATTGGCATTGGGGCTGGATCTGGCCCATGGGCCATAATTTGGGCACCCCTGGTTTAAGCAGAGAAAGTGGCATTTTAAAATCTATCTTATCCTGTTGCTAAAAACAGATTGCAAGGCATGTTTTACTTCTGCTCCTAGTGGGAGGAATCATGCCGGCCTGCAGCCTGAAAAGTTTGGGAACCCCTGACATACACAGAGAGTTTTAGACGTATCTCCATACTTAGATCAACATTAATCACCTTACGAAAATTTTATACTGGAGCTAACTGTACTCCAGGTGCTGTTTGCATTCTGTTTTCAAAATTATTATTTTTTTAAAGAGGGAAGGAGAAGGCAGGAGTTTGAAATTCAAAACAGCTGGAATCTCAGTCTCAGGAAAGCTGGTGTACAACATCGCACTAAGTGAACTAATGATGTGACTTTATATAAGACAAGATCCTGTGCTGTTAACTTTTTATTAAATAAAACCTATGTTACTTGTATTGGTAAGAAACATTGTTCTTCTGCATTATCTCCTCATAGCACCTTACAGCATGTTGTTAGCTTTATTAAATAACGAAATCTGAACCCAATTTGGTCAGCCTTAGACCCCACCGACCAACCCACCCTACAGGTGAAATTCTTACCTCTCCAGCAGTTTTTCCATCTCCGGTCTCCTACCTTCCAATGAGGGTAAAGCGTCTCATTCCAGGAATTGTGGTCAGAAGACCAGTTATTTAGCTTGTTGCGGGACTTGCTGTGAGAAAGCAATCTACCTTGAGGCATCACATCTCGAAATTCTAGAAAAAGAAGTTAATAATGTACAACATGTTACTTTGTTTTGCAGACACTCTGGAGTGAAAATAACATTTGATAGCTAATGTGATGAAGTCAATAGGGGAGTGATGGTGAACCTTTTAGAGAATGAGTGCCCAAACAGATACACAGGGTGAACTCTGCTGGGGGGAGGAAGCAAGCGCTCCCATTGGGCTGCTGGGCAGAGGGTCAGGGCGAATTCTGTGCTGGGGTGATGACGCGCATGCCAGCAGAGAGGGCTGGGAGTGCCGCATCTGGCACACGTGCCATAGGTTCACCACTAGGATTATAGATTTGGGTATGCAAAAAAAAAAAAAAATCAGGAGGGGTGACAAAATTTCCAGGAAGGGCAACAATGTCACATTCACATATATAACATTGGCGTCATGGGTGGGTCGGGGGGGGGGGCTGTTAGCTCAGGACGGTCCCCCCATCCCCCGTCTCCTCTGGCTACGGACCTGCTCAAGAGACTTGAGGGGTGGTAGTGGTAAATCATTTCTTGAATATATCACACCCCTCTGTTAGAATCACCATAAACTGGAAGCAACTTGATGGCACATAGAAATTAAAACAATATTCTTTAATAAAATACAGGTTTATGTCTTTAAAAAAGTATATTCTAATCTTTGATGCTGGGATGTTTTTCCTCCTACCATATGACATGTTCTTAAGTTATGAAATTTTGTTGTGTACATATGTTCATCTGATATGTCCCACAAGACTTTTCTTTTGTTTGCTATACAAGCTGAAATAAACTAACATGGTTATCTTTTTTTAAAAGAACTTTTATAAATTCAGAAGCAGACTAATTGACAAGCTGTATTCCTTAGCCAGTTCATATCTGTTCTCACCAGCACTTTTAAATCCTTGATTTGTACTATAAATGAGCAATAGTTACATATTAAATCAGTTACAGCAAAATAACTGGAGCTTATTGGTGTATTATATTTAAGAGATCAAAGGAATGCCTATTTTTCACATTAGTCTCAAATAAGAATAAGTGTTCAAATCCTTACAAAGACAGACATTCTGTCACTGTACCTTGAAAGGTATGTATACTTGGAGCATTTGCAATTTCTGTACATCTATTCTATGCACATTTAGCTCAACTTAAGATATGGGTCCCTTATTTACACACTTTCAAAATGGCAACCTTTAATAGAAAAAAATACAAACATTCAAAATATGATATTCATTTCTGAATGTGGGATTTCTTTTGTTGCTTCTATTTCTCCTGCTAGCATTCTCCAATCTTTCCTGGATTAATGGTTTTCATATTTCACGTTAAATCCAACAACTTGTCAGCCTATAGATAGTTCCATGTGAGGGACTGTGGTGCCTTAGTGTCAGGGATGCCAGTGAGGTCTGCGTCTGCAGACATTTCCATGGCCATGTGACAGGAATGAATAGACACTGGAGTGCATGGAATGCTGTTACCTTCCCACTGAAGCAGTACCTATTTATCTACTTGCAATTTCTTGCTTTTTATTTAATTTTTATTAAATTTATATCATAAAAATAAAAACAAACAAAAAACAACAAGATTCAAACTTACAAACATAAAAGTTTTCTTGAACTCTATAACACTTATTTATATCCTCTCTCTATATTATATCCTTTCCACTTCTTCACCTCTTTAACGGCTATTGCATTCAAGAACTGGCTACCTACTAAGCCACCATAGTCCCTTTCAGAACCCAACTAAACAGGAAAAATGCATAAAATACTATAGGTTTGGGGAGAGGTGATTTCCATTTTCTTTGTTGATCACTTGATACAATGGGAAATACAAATCTATTCAAAATCCACAGCCTCAATCCATAGTTTTTCGTCCCTTCCACAGACTCTTCTGCTTTTATAAAGTCAAATCTTTCTGCTTTAGTTTGTGTGTGTTCACTTTGAACTGATGCAGAAAGAAAAGCCAAACTGTGCACACACAAAGCATGGCTTTGACAAAGCACATTCTCCCTCGCCTTTTACCTCATGAATCATGTGTGTGTGTCCAAGGGCAGGATTTTATTTTTTTTTAAAAAAATCTAATTAGATAACTACATGAGGAAATTGAAGTAGGAAGCTTTGAACTGTTTGTGAGGCAGTTCTTTGTAACAGGGCTGGTATGGGGAGGAATCTGGACTATATGCAGAACTACGAGCAAAGAGCAGAAACAGGCTCTCTGTTGTATTCTGTTTGGCCACTTAAATTGCACAGACCCACATTTCCCTCATTGTGTAGTCACATTCTAGAAGCAGCCACAGTAGATCAATATTGAGACCAATGAGTTGTTTTTTAAAAAATGTTTAATCCTCCTAAAGCTAAAGGTTTCCCTTGCTCGAAAGCCAGTAGTATCCGACTCTAGTGTTCAGTGTTCATCTCTATTTCATAGCCGAAGAGCCAGCGCTGTCTGCTTCTGCAGATGTTTTCATGGTCATGTGGCAGGCATGACTAGACACCAGAGTGCACGGAACACTGTTTACCTTCCCACCGAAGCGGTACCTATTCATCTCCTTGCAATTTCTTGCTTTTGAACTGATAGGTTGGCAGGAGCTGTGAGAAAGACAGGAGCTCATTCCCATCATGCAGTACTCAGGTCTTGAACTGCTGACCTGCCAACCTTCCAGTTGCCAAATTCAGCGTCTTAACCCCTAAGCCACCACAGTCCCATGCTAACAGGTACTGCAGTCCAAAAACATCCAAAAGGCTAGATATTGCTTCCCTCATGCCCTCATCTGTTTCACATTAAAAGGCTTGGGATTACTATGTATATAAATCCCTAGGCTCTTCTCTAGACTTGGTCAACTAGGAAATTAGCTCAGATAATAGGGAAATTAAAAAGACAAAAAGAGGTATTAACAATAAGGCTAACTGAATCTTGTCTTCAATATTATTATATTGTGTACATACTTATTTACTTATTTGTTCATTTGTTAGCCTGTCTTTTTTCCTTGCAGAAGCCAATAAAGCTTTACAACATAATTTTAGCAATTTAGATCCAGCTAAAAAGGATGATAAATTATAGTATTAAAACAGTATTGAATAGACTACCACACTAAAACAAATATGCATTGATACAGTTTAGTAAAGCATTTTTAAATTTAAAGCCACCAATTAAAACATTACCTTAATACAGTTTCAAAACCCATCTCTTACACCATAGAAAGTAATTATTCCACTCGTTCATGCCCCTTAAGGAGGCTGAAGACATAGTCTATATAACAATGCCTAAGAAACTTAAAAGTGACAATACAATTTTATTAGTGTACTGTAGTGCTATACATATAGGGCTGTCAAAAAAATATGGTTTTTATCAGTCTGTCTCCCTAACACCTTATATGTCTATAAGGTGCATATAGATATAAAGTGTTCTGCAGAACACCTTATATACCTCATGAAAAATCTGTACTTGAGTCAAGAAGCAACAGTTAGGACAGAATACGGAATGTCGGAGTGGTTTGGAATAGGAAAAGGAGTTAGACAAAGCTGCATTTTATCACTCTGCTTATTCACCTTTTACACAGAGCACATAATGCGCAATGCAGGGATGGAAGAATCACAATTTGGGATTGCTGGGAGAAACATCAACAATTTGAGATATGCAGATGATACCACCCTAATGGCAGAAAGTGAGGAAGACCTAAAGAACCTCTTGATTGGATTGAAGGAGGAGAGTGCAAAAGTTGCCTTGAGACTCAATATCAAGAAAACCAAGATAATGGCAACAGGCCATATCAGTCCCTGGAAAATAGATGGGGAAGAAGTAGAAGCAGTGACTGATTTCACTTTCTTAGGATCAAAGATCACTGCAAATGGAGACTGCAGCCATGAAATAAAAAGGCGACTCTTGGGAGACAAGCGATGAGAAACTTGGGGAACATAGTTAAAAGTAGAGACATCACCTTACAAACTAAAATTTGCATAGTCAAAGCAATGGTATTCCTGGTGCTAATGTATGGTTGTGAGAGCTGGACCATTAGGAAAGCTGAGCGCAGAAGAATAGATGCCTTTGAAATGTGGTGTTGGAGGAGAGTTTTGAGAGTCCCCTGGACAGCGAGGAGAACAAATAGGTCAATCTTAGAAGAACTCAACCATGACTGCTCATTAGAAGGTCAAATAGTAAAGATGAAGCTAAAGTACTTTGGACATCAAATGAGAAGGGAGGATTCACTTGAGAAGGCCTTGATGCTGGGAAGGGTGGAGGGCAAAAGAAGAAGGGGGTGGCCAAAAATTAGATGGTATTGTAGATGCAGTGGGCACAGAGCTGGGCAGGTTGAGAGGAATGGTAGAGGATAGAGGTGCCTGGCGAGCAATGTTCCATGGGGTCGCAAAGGGTTGGAATCGACTGTGTGACTGAACAACAACAACTCCCTAAAGAGTGGAATGGTATCTAGACCAATTGTCCACCTACCTCTGGAACTACTGTCATAACGTCCAGTATTGTGAAGTTTAAGGAAACTTCAGAAATAAAGCTGTTTCATACGCAGAGTACACACTCTGTTCCATGCTAATTAATTTTAAAAACTGTATTCACTCCATCCTTGTTTTGTATTCAGATGTCCTTTATGCAGAGTAGAAGCATCACCATTTCTTAGACAGCACTGGCAAAGATGACAAACATCCCGTTGTAGCCCACAGTTATTCTGGCTACAACAGGATTGTTCTAGACTCCAGAGTGCTGAGAGTTTACTAATCTGAATCATGTGAATGCATACCCTATGAAAGTAATCCTGCATGAGACCTACTCTGAAGTAAACTCCCACATAAGTGCTTATAACATTGTAAACCGAAGTCTAAACAAAGCAAAATATCTTAACATCCTCTTAACTTAACTTAAAATCCTCTTAACTTCATCTATACAACTTATTGTTGCCAACCTTCCGGCATGCTCGTGCTCCTGTGATGATATACATTGCTTCACTTATACCCATGTTTCACTTGCTGAGCATCAAAATCAGTTTATTTCCATAGGACAAAGGGTGTTGCATTCTTCCCCCTAGTCAAAATTGGTAGTCCCAGGGCAAAGGATTTTATAAAGGGTATAGCAAAACACTCACGTTTAGTGGCTAAACCAGGCAGAACTCCTTCAGCCACGAGCAGATAGCCGAAAAGCAAAAAGAGGTAGGCCCACTTCATAGCTGTAGTGCAGTAACTGGACACCCAGAACACAAAATGCACACAGGTTAACTTGCTGTTTCTCAAAAACCTCTTTGGAGTAGAATTGGAAATAATTTCCTCTTCCTGCCCTCCTCCACTCTAATTGAATTAAAACCCTGGGACTCATCATGTGATGGCACTAAGAAGGGATGCATGATTGTGTCTTCAGTTCATTCTCGGGTTTTTTCTCTAGCTCATGTGCTTATGACTCATTCACTTCATTTTCAAAATTCACCGAGATTTCTAACAAGTCTGCTTAAACAACACATCAGTGGTGGCGAACCTTGGCACTCCAGCTGTTCTTGAACTTCAATTCCCAGAAGCCCTGATCAGCAAGAGTGCTGACTTGGGCTTCTGTAATTGAAGTCCAAGAACACCTGGAGTGCCAAGGTTCGCCAACACCGCATAGGCCTTTATGCCTCGTAGTGTTTCTGGAGTAATTTTGCATATTGTATAAATGTTTTTGGTGTAGCCTCCTATAGCACTCCAGAGATCACCACAATTCCTGATCTCTAGAGAGGAACTTGGGAGTTAAAAATCTATTTTGAAGGGAACACTTAGTTTAGCTATGAGCACTTTGCTGCATTCTAATTTATCAGGTCCAGAAACTCCAAAAGAGAAAGGCAACATTGGAAGAGAGAATGTTTCTTCCTTTCAGTGTTTATTTTCTTTCCACCTCTAAAGCAGGGATTCTCAACCTGTGGCCTGTGGCCTGGATGCAGCCCATGGCACCATTTCATGTGGCCTCCCTCCACCACACCAGGAAGTACCATGTGGTAGAGGAAGGGCAAAATGGCTGTCCGCCCCCCCGAAGCTGTCTGAGGGAGCGTGACCCGGCCCTGGGTTTAAAAAGGTTGAGAACTCCTGCTCTAAAGGTTCGTCCATGCCTGTGTGTGCTGTCTCCTAAATGCCATCTCATCATACCTTTGTTTCCAGTTCAAAACTCACTTTAAACATGCTTTTAGATATGACCTGTTGCCTGTATAGTATCATCGGGAGTGGGTGATTTTGCACTATATCACATCCATCCATTCTGTGTAAACCCCCCCCCCCCCCTCAAAAAAATACAAAAAATGGGATACACAGAAAGAGCCTCCTCAAAGACTGTGGTATTTCTGAACTGCAATCAGGCCTATCCTGGTAATGGCAACCTTGTGATGTCGGCTAATCTTTCTCACACTAGTTCAGGTGAAAGGAACTGCAGAATGAACTCATGTCTGACTAAGACACGGAAGAAGAATGCCTCCATTTTGTTAAAAAAGGTAAACCAGGAGATGTCACTGACAGCAGCAATAGAAAGTATCAAGAGGCAGAAAATAATGTTAGGATAAAGTTATTTTGTGACAGGGAGCAGGAGGAGCATGGATGTTCCATGTTGGCATATACATGAAGGGGTAGGAGGCAGATGAGAATAGGAACTGCTAAGGAGCTTCATCACCCATCGTCCGCAGCAAGAGAAACTTGTGAGACCAGAGAATAATAATTTTCAAAGGGAGAATAGATTTAGACAACGATAGGCATTGTTTTTAAATCACAGGGATATGAAGATTAGTAATATAGTTTATCCATATAATTTACTGAATTATAATTAAAATCTCTCCCTTCTTCCATTACTATAAGATAGGTAGGGATTTTTAGAAAAGCAGTAAAGTTTGGCAAAATTATTTCATACAGCCAATGAGGTTGTGGTGAATAATTTAGAATAATAACATAAAAGCAAAGTGCTGATGAAACTGTATTATCATATACATCACGATAATGAAGCATTCTAAGAGCTTTAAAATGATCTAATGACCTTTCATGTGATGAATTCCAAAGTGGTAACCATGTCAGCCTCTTGCTTTCCATATTACCACATTGTCATAAGTTTACTGTGAAGAAAGTGCAACAAAGAGTCAAAAAAGAGCCACAAAGTACGTTCCTTATGCCCAAGGGGTGTTTAGACCCATTTTTATCCTAATCCAAGAGCAGTGCCTTCTGCTGTCACACAGCATTGGGTTAGTGCACACCCCTCATAGCAACTAAAGAACCAAAGTACTGTACAGATGTGTAATGTAAAATCAAAGGGGCCATCAGTGCATGTAGAAAATTAATTTCTCCTGGGCAGATCCCAGATTTATAGAATGCACTTCCCTTGGAGTTTTGATCAATCTCCTCTTTTGCTGCTTTTAGGCATAGTGCAAATTGGTTTATGATGTTGTTTAATTTGTCACAATTATTTTAATTGTTCATATACTTTAACAATTCCTATGGGTCTTTTCTGGCTTTATTTGATTTTGACAATTGTATGATCAAATATGGTGTTACTTAATATTTTGATTGGGTTAGTGCAAGGGTGCCCTAACTGTGGCCCGCGGGCTGGATCCAGCCCCAATGCCTGTTCATCCAGCCCATGCCACCTCGCCACTCCCGGAAGTGGGTAGTCATAAAAGGAGCCTCATTTGGGTGTCCCCTGAGCAGAGTACTTCTGGCAAAAATCCTTTCAATCCAGAATAATTTATGACACAAAATTATTATTACTCAGGTCTCATAACAATTTTAGATGTCTGGCTTCTATTGAAGGAAGGGCACAGATCTGAAACATGATTCCTTATGTTATACCCTGTGGTGGGATTCAAACTTTTTTACTACCTACTCCATACCTGTCAACCCGCGGCTCCAGAAAAACGGGACCTGCGCAGATCGCTTGTGCGCAGGTCGCTTTCCATGCATGCGTGGAAGTGCTACGCCACTTGCGCATCCCCTACGCAAGCGGCATAGCGCTTCCGCACATGCATGGAAGGGTTTTACCCATTTCACGCATGCGCGGAAGTGCTATGCCGCTTGCATAGGGGCTGCACAAGCGGTGTAGCGCTTCCACGCATGTGTGGAAAGTGTTCCCCCCCCCCCGCTGCCAAATTATGGGTTTTTGGTAGCGCGGGGCGGATTATGATGTCAATCGACGTCAAATTACGGAGTAATCCCGGCCAAATCGGGATGGTTGACAGGTATGACCTACTCCCGTGATGGCAAACCATAGGGTGTGTTTTACTTCTGCTTCTGGGAATGATGAGGGCAGCGTGGGCTGGATGAATCGCAGTAAACCCATTCGTGTGGATTCGCAGGATGCTTGGGCTTCTGGGAATTGAAGTCCAAGAACATCTGGAGTGCCAAGGTTTGCCATCATGGACCTACTCTGTAGGTGTGGGTGTGGGCATGGTATAGTGGGCATGGCTAGGGGAAAAGCTCTGCATTGCACCCGAATTAGGACTACTTTATTTCAAAACTTGGATGGGCGGGGCCAGTCGGAGTTGCTTGTTGATTGGGCAGCGATACAAATCGAACCAAATAAATAAATAAATAAACAAAAATTTCTGCTACCAGTTCTGGCATACTGGGGAGAACCTGCTGAATCCCACCACTGGTTATACCACATCCCTTCCCAAACCCAGCTGGCTTCTCCAAGTGGCAACTATGAAGTACAGCAGGGATGAGTGAAATTTAGTCCTCTAGACTTTTAAAAGACACCAACATCCAAACATTCTAGCCAGTGAGGGCATTGGTAAGTGACTGTGGGAACTGTTATTCAAAAATATTAGGGCAAAATTTACTACTCCAGAAGTAAAGGAGGGGTTCTAGTGAAGCACGTAGGCCCATGTGTTTCACATGTAGTCTGAGAGGACACATGTGTAAGGACTGCCCAGTAATGTAGTGTGGTGAATCTTCAGCTATCTTTGTGGTATGAAAACAAAAATATGTTATATCATGATGACAGCACATCATTGTGCAGAGTTCAAAATGGCATCACAAGAGGTGGGAAACTCCAAAACTATATGAAATGCTTCTCCTGCCTGCAAGGCCCTTCTATCCAGCATTGTTATCATATCTGTCAAGTATCCCAGATTGGCTGGGATTTCCCATATTTCTGTGCCACTTCCTCTACTTTCCCGCTGCCATCCCGTAATTTGACCGGCGGGGAAAGTAGGTACTCTGCATGCACAGAAGGGTCTGCACATGCAGAGAAGGGTTCTGCGCAGGTCCTGTATTTTCCGGAGCCGCGCTTGACAGGTATGGTTGTTATAGGAATGTGGCTCCTATTTGTAAGCATGTACAACTCTGGATTAAGCAGCTTTCTCCTATCCAGCATCTTCCGGGTGTGTTAGACTACAACTCTCATCTCCCCAACCAGCACCATGGGGTGTTGAGCAGGGGGTTGGACTCAATGGCCTCATAGTCCTCTTCCAACTCACTTACTCTATGATTCTATGACAATGGTCACTAGCTGCAGAAAGATGGGATGAAGCAAAATGTTTTAAAATAAAGATCTACAGCACATTTCCCATATTACAAAACATTTATGTTTTAAACACTTTGTAATGAAAAACATGTGTGTAACATTATAATCCTCATTATGTCTCTCTCTCTCTCTCTTTTAAAAGAGATGCACCAGTTTCCCTCCCTCCTTATATTCAGGAAATTGGTTAAAATAGAATTATTCAAAGCTGCCTTCATCAACTGAATAGCAGCACTGCGGTGGCTTAGTGGTTAAGTCACTGAGCTTGAAGACTGGAAGGCCGAGGTTCGATACCCGATCTTGGGGATATGAAAGGAGCCTCATTCTGGTGTCCGCTGGGCAGAGTTTCTCCAGGAAAAAAAAATCCTTTCAACCCTGAGTAATTTCGGACATGAAATTTATTGATTATAACAACTGAATCTCCTAGATGCTGTTAATTTAAAATTTTAAATATTTGTCTCCTTTTTTCTTTTCTTTCTCTTTTCTTTTTTTGTATGAATTTTAGATTTTATACATGCGTATCATCATATTGTTGACTGTATGTTGTTATATGGAGGCTTGTAGGATCTTTAGTTTTAATCTACAGAATGGTCTGTAAGTCAACCAACCAACCAACCAATCGGTTGATAAAATGCATGCATGCATGATTTGATACTTCCTAAGACATAAGGGCTAACTGGGTAGCTCGGTGGTTTAGGAAAGTTCAATCCCCCCCTGTGCCTCCTGTGAGAAGAGCCAGCCTTTGTAGCCATGGGCAAGGTGGATACTCCTAGGGTGCCCACCAAAGAAGGGAATGGTAAACTACTTCTGTGTATTCTGTACCCAGAAAACCCTAAAAGGGTTCACCATAAATCAGAGCTGACTTAAAAGCATTTCTCCAAGAGACAAGGACAGTGTTGTTGATGCCAAGTGTACTCATGATGTGCATGTGAAAACAGTTGCAAGTGCAAAGCCAGAGGAACTGCTGTCAGCAGATACCAAACCCAAGTCCTTATCGGTGCATGTTTCAGGAAGCAATCAGCAGACCAGTAAATGAGCCAGACGCTGTGTCTCTCCACATTCACACTGTGTGTTGTTGTCCACCAACAGTCCCCACTTGAGCATATTGGTCTTGCATTTAGGGACTCCAACCCTCAGCCTATTCAGGGTCCTCCAAGGGAGATTGAGGGGAGATTGAGATCTTCAGCTATATCCTCCTTTAACGTTGTTCCTTGCCCAGTGAGATCCTTCTTGCATCTTCTAATTTGGCTTCGCTCTTGTGTACCCTCAGGAATATTTGTTCCTGCCATAAAGCTCTTCCTGGATCTGAGCCGGCAGACTTGAAGCTCATATCTATTCAGAGGATGTCAAGGGTCATTCTCTTGCTTAGTTCTCTCAGCGTCTGCTGCTACTTCTCTCCTGATCTTAGGTGGAGCAATACCAACAAGAGGGTATATTTTCTCAACTGATGTAGGTTTGAGCCATCCTGTCACTATACACATGGCTTCATTAACAGCAGTGTCAACTTGTTTTGTGTGTGATGGATGTGCTCCATATACTGGAGCAGCATACTCTGCTTCAGAAATGCTCAGGGCCAAAGCTGATGTGTGCAGTGTGGATGGTTGAATTCCCGATTTATAGTTTGTGAGTTTCCTGATGATGTTGTTCCTTGTACTAACTGCAATTGCAGTTTTAACTTTATTGCAGTGTAGAAAAATGCATCCCTTGTTTTTTAAAAAAGCTGCTATTTTATATTAGCATTTTCTAGGATCTCTATATCATATAAGCATTCATCTGCTTTTAGCCACTCTGTTTCTCTGTCAAAGCAAAAACTTCAAATTGCTTTATGGACTCCCAAATGGTTCTTTCAGTGTAAGATATGCGCTTCATTTGACATTGTACAACAATCTATACCTATAAGAAGGGGGTTGCATGGTACGTGTCCGGCATACGTGGCCACACCAAGCCCAACCATCCTGTACCGAGCTGGCCACACTTACCTTAAGACCCTGCAAGCATCGCTGCATGGGTCCGGATGCCGAGAGTGAGGCACCCGCCACACGAACACAATAAAAAAAACCTACGTTTCCCAGCATCCTCCGCACCGCATAACCCATCAGCCAATCAAGCTGAGGGATGCAAGCGCAGAGGAGGCCGGGAAAGTGGCGCGTGTGTAAAAAAAAAAAGCAACCGGCCAATGCGCAAACTACTTCCCTGCAAGAGACGCTTAATCTCCTGGAGGGAAGCCATCCCCAGCTCACCACAGTGGACAGGCGGGCACATCGATTGCTGGCTGGGCTGCCTGTTTTTGGTGCCCCCCGCTCGACCGGCAAAGGCCTCGACGCCAGCGGGGACCAAGAACAGGTCGCGCCACAGAGGCACGGAAGGTGAGTGGCCCAGCTAAGAAGGCCAGGCTGGGGAGGCACAGAAAGCAAATGGCCAAGCCGGCAACAGGTAAATGGGGCGGGGGACATGGACTGGGGGGGGGAATGGGCTTGGGGACCATGCCACCCACCCTGGTCTGGGAGGAGAAAGGGGGAACACGAAACCGCCCACCCACCCGTCCTCCCCCAGTCCCTGTCCCCCACCCCACTTACCTGTTCCCGGCTGGGCCTTTTGCACTCTGCGTGGCCTTCTGAGCTGTGTGTGTGTGTGTGGCCTCACCGAGACTTCGTGGGGGAGCCCCTCCTCTCCCTGTGCAACTTCGATGTGTGTGTGTGTGGCCTCGCCGAGGCTTCAGGGGGGAGGAAGGGGAGATCTTCCTCTCTCCATGCAGCTTCGGCGTGTGTGTGTGTGTGTTTGTGTTGTGTTTTGTGTGTGTGTGTGTGTGTGTGTGTATTGTGTGTGTATGTATTGTGTGTGGTCATGTGTGTGGTTGAGTTGTGTGTGTATTGTGTGTGTGGTTGTGTGGTTGTGTTGTGTGTGTGTGGTTGTGTTGTGTGTGTGGTTGTGTGTATTGTGTGTGTGTGTGGTTGTGTTGTGTGGTTGTGTTGTGTGTGTGGTTGTGTGTGTGTGTGTGTGTTTGTGTTGTGTGTGTGTATTGTGTGTGTGTGTGTGTGGTTGTGTTGCATGTCTGGTTGTGTTGTGTGTGTGTGTGCGTACCACCCCAAAACCACCCCAACCACCAACACACGTTATACCTGCCCGGCAGGGCCAAAAAAATGCTAGTTTCCTATAATATAATTACAGATATATTTTATTTATGCACCACAGCTAGGCAAGAATGAAAAAGTACTTCTGTCTGGAGCACTGGATTTATTCTGTCTAATCAGCAGCATTACTGTCCAATTACTTTGAACACATGATGGAGCATATGCTGGAACCACATTTCATGTGATCTTGAAAAATAAAGTAAACAAGGTTTCATAGGAATGCTGAAAGGAAAGCCCCGAGTACACTGGACAATACAAACAAACACTCTATTCATTATGACATTCTTCCAGTAACCTTTTTAGAGAAATTATCTTAGTAATACTAGACAATCAATCCTGGAAAGTAGTAATGTAGATTATGATGAGATGTATTGAGTAAAACCTAAATTGCTTACGTACACCATTTCTAACAGATATTTTAAAGAGTAATTTAAGGCACTTTAATAGCCATTTTGATAGGAAGATTTTGGGTTTTATGCCATTTTCATACTAATCCTAGGTGGCAAGGGAAAGAATGGTCTTGTCTTTTAATGTATTTTTAAGGTGCAGTATCAAAACTAGCCAATAGAAAGAACCAGAAGCTGTTTTCTTGTTCTTGTCTAGTCCATTGGTAATTGTTATGTATTGGTTGGTTTCCTTGACAGGAGTAATTAGTGTGCGTTTAGTTTGGGGTGGCGTAGTAGTGGTTAAAATGGTGTACTGCAACCAAAAGGTTGTGTGTTTGAGCCTGACCAGGGCTCAAGGTTGACTCAGCCTTCCATCCTTCCGAGGTTGATAAAATGAGTACCCAGCATGTTGGGGGCAAAATGCTAACTAACTTGTGAACCGCTCAGAGAGTGTACTAAGTGCTATGGGGTGGTATATAAGTGTGATTGCTTTGCTTTATGCGTAATGCTACAAATTATTTCTGCTATCAGATCAATAATAATGGTAACCAAACAATGAATGCTTCATAACATGTAATGTTATGAGCTCTGGACAGGAGGTTAAAAATTCACTTACAATATAGCAACTTTATGCATTGGTGCTGCTTAGGGGCCCATTTAGTGATAGGGCTTCCAAATCTGGAAGAAAGTTAATAAATATAGGATGCCTCCAAAAGAAGAAGGACCTAGAACAGGGTTCCTCAAACTTGGCTCTCCAGAAGTTCTTCGACTTCAGAGCACACATGTATCTTTCTAAGATAAATTGATCTCCTTACCAACTTCACCATAGCTTTAAGTGAACTGCGCTTCCCTAAATGCATGTTTACAGAAAGGCTTTGGAAATCCCCAGAGAGTAATACTGTGATTAATCAATCTACACTTTATTCTTTGCCAATCTTTCTGGCTGTTGTTCTCCTTCAGCTGAAGGCCTATGGCAATTTATACACTGTGGTCATTAATTTAGACATCAATACATCCTTCTCAATGTTGATATCTAAAAAGCTACAGTGAATACTTTACTATGAACAGATGAGTCTAATTGCTCAATTTCTTTTGGTCATAAATTAATTGTCAATAAAAGTAATTAGATTTTCCTTACAGAGACTGCATCTTCTCTTGAATTTCCCACATGTGCAATACAGCATATCTCTTTAGTGCTCTACAACTTTTCTACAAATAGTCTTTGCAATCATTTTTATGAGCTTAGCCTTTTTATTCTCCAGTGGCCAGATCTATAACATCTCCATCACCTTGGATAGGCTTTTTTTCCCCAAGAGACTCTCAAATTTGAGAACATAAGCTCCCCCACCTCTAAAAAAAGCAGTTTCTTCTCCAAGATGGAGAAGGTGTCCACTAGTGTGGCGTTGAAGACCACAAAGCTGATATTCTTGGTAGATTAAACATTGATGTTCAGAATATTTGTTTGGATCTGTGCAGGGTTTCATTGTTTCCATGCTAACCATAGAAAGTGACTGTATGAGTGCCTTAACCCAGGCTTTCTCAACCTTTTCAGAGCATGGGCCAGATCACTTCCCTCAGATTGGCTGCGCAGGCTGGTCACGTGTTTCTGCATGAGTTCTCGCATGAAAACGTGCATTTTGGGTGAGTTCTTGTGCATTTTGGGTGAGTTTTTGTGCATTTTCGGTGAGTTCTCACACAAAAACGCGTTTTTGGCGAGTTCTCATGTGCTTTTAGTGAGTTCTCATGTGTTTTCAGTGAGTTCTCACGCGAAAACACACATTTCTACCAGTTTTTGGCACGTTTTCGGCTCTTCCGAGTGGCGGCAGCAGGAACAAGAGGGTGTCGGGGGCTGGATGAAATGGCTTTGGGGGCCGGGTCTGGCCCACAGGCCATAAATTGAGAATGCCTGCCTTAAATCAAATTGGTCTGAAAGTACAGCAGGGCATCTGATCTTATGCACATGGTATGGGGAAGTGATCTGTAGGCAGGAAACTAGAAGCAACGAATGATCATCATATGCAGATCATGTGTAAACATTTGTCTTCCCTCAAAAACTGATTAATCTGATCTCTCCTGGGAATTCTTTTTTTTTTTTTGCAGTTTCATCTGAAAATGCTTGTAGATGCTAAGAAAGTCCAAAAAAGTTTAGAGCGAATGCTTAGCACTGGTCCTCCATCACTGCTTTCTTCATGCAGTCAAAAACAGATTTGAAGAAAAGAAATTCCTGCTCAATAGGAGATTCTGTATGTAAAAGGATTGTGAAAAACCTGTGCTCTTCATTATATAAAGGCAAAGGTAAATGTTTCCCTTGCTCGAAAGCCAGTCGTATCCGACTCTAGAGTTCAGTGCTCATCTGTTTCAAAGCTGAAGAGCCAGTGCTGTCTGCTTCTGCAGACGTTTCCGTGGTCATGTGGCAGGCATGACTAGACAGCACACGGAATGCTGTTACCTTCCCACCGAAGTGGTCCCTATTTATCTACTTGTAATTTATTGCTTTCGAACTGCATTCCTCTTTAGATTTGCTGTTGATTGCATGAAGAAAATTACAATGGAAGGAGCTAAAGCATCTTGAGATGAGACAGGTCCATGTGAACTGTTCACAATGGAGTTTCAGCTATTAACCCACTTATAATAAATCAATAGGAGTATGCAATCAAGTTAGTTCTGGTTTTCTAGTAGCGAGTGCTCAAAAACAGTTTACCACTCCCCTCTTGTGGAAGCATTCTGAGACTGTATCGTTGCCCAAGATGGCACAAGTTGGCTGTCCTCTTTGGATGCACAGTGAAGAATTGAATTCCCAGCCTCTGGCTCCACAAGCAGATATCTAACTCACTGAACTATCCAGACAGACTGGGCCACCATATCCATTGGTTAAGTTAACAAACAAAAGGTCAGAGCAAGGGACTGAGGTGGCTCAGTGGTTAACAAGCTCGCCTTGTTAGATGGAAGGTCGGCAAGTCAGCAGTTCAAGATTCGAGTACTGCATGATGGAGTGAGCGCCCGTCTCTGTCCCAATTCCTGCCAATCTAGTAGTTCGAAAGCAAGAAATTGCAAGTAGATCAATAGGGACCACTTCGATAGGAAAATATCTTGGTGACATGAAAGGAGCTTCATTCGGGCATCCCGAGTGGAGTTCCTCCAGCAAAAATCCTTTCAACCCAGAAAGCACCTTTGTGTGCTTCTGACACAATAAAAAAATTCTCAGCGATAAACTTTGTTTTCTGACTCACATGGAGCACATAGTTTATCACTTCAGGAAAGATGGGTAAGAGAGGCCTCCTATTTCAAGTTTTGTTTCCTTAGTCGTATCAGAGTAAGGCACAATTTAAGATTACAGACACACGCGAAATAAGTTGTGGAATTTCTGGTACTTGCTCTGTAGTTAAACTGTGGCAGGTTCAGAAGTCTGGCCAGGATATCCTGCTATGGCAGTTCTCAACTTTTTTGAGCCAGGGGCTGGGTCATGTTCCCTCAGCTTCAGGGGCCTGATGGCCATTTTGCCCTTCCTCCATCACATGGCACTTCCTGGTGTGGTGGTGACCCACAGGAAATGGCACTGAGGGCCTCATCTGGCCCACGTGCTGGAGGTTGAGAATCTATGTGCTATGGTAATAGAGTAGATCCTACAGCCAATGACTCAGTGCCGATTGTCAGGCAGTGGTTAACTAACCTGACAACCTTGAGGACTAATTGCCTTGGTGGTGAAGTCAATGAGGAAGGGCGATGGTCCCCTACTGGATTAAATCTCACTTGAATGCATCTTGATGTGGGGCAGCAGCTTCATCAATACTGGCCTAGGACTGAGGACTTTGTGTGCCAAAAGGGCTCAGGACCAGAAAGTGACTCAAGTAACTGGATCAATGGTACGGGGATCATGCTGCGATGAGGAAGGCCAATGCATTATATTCTCAGGACAATCTTCATGGCTGATCACCTTGATGATCACCAATATTTGGAATTGGATACAGCACAGGTTCAGTGCTTGACAGCTCCAGACTCACCATTCACCTATTATCACAATCACCAGAACTTTACATGTAAGAATCAGTCTAAACACAGCTTAGATATAAGTATTTCACGTGTAAAAAATTTTTTTGCTGTTACATTCAAAGAATAGAGAGAAAAATAGGAGTGTCCAGCATGAAGAGAGATCTGCATGCTTGTTGCTTGGAGCATGGTTGGAAAAAAAGGGATGAATGCTAAACAGGTCATAAGAAAGCCAGGGGGTCTTCCCTAGTTATCTCAGAGGTGGAAAGACTTTGAGAGACTTGGCTGCATTTTAGTTTCTTAGAAACCTATTACACCAGTGTATTACAGGGCCGGGAAATTCATAGTCCTTAAGAAGTTGCTGGACTGGAATTTCATCCACTGTAGCCAAAACCACCAGTGATAAGAGTGGATAAGAGTTTTATTCCAACAGTACTGGGATGAAAGGCACATGTTTTCACTTCAAAGAACAGAACTTATCTTTCTCCATTGTACATTTATTGTCAAGTGATATTTTGCTATTTAATATTCTCTCAAGTTAGGATCTCATTGTGGAGCCAGTCCAAACAGATCACACATTACTAGAAAATAAATAAATAAAAATCTCTCAAGTAATGTTGGTAAACAAAAACAGTCAGGAGGATTACATTCAAGAGTATTTTATGTTAGATGATTTTGGAAAAATATGTTCAGAATACATTACAGACTTAAAAGTTCAACAGGTGGTGGCTTTAAAGGAATTTTTCCAAGTGTGAATCTTTTGGCTTCAAACTGCTTCAGTTCTTCTGCAGAAAGTTTAGCTTTTGGTGTAAATAATGTTTCTGAAATAACAACATTGGCTGGAGTTGCGGGAGATGCCAATGCCGTGTTGCCTCCAAAGACATTTGTTGGCTGGGCAAATGGTATGTTTCCTGTATTCAAAGTGGAGGTAGCAGCTGATGTTCCAAATCCCGAAGCAGAAGTGGTGTTTGAAGAGCTTACAGGAAAAGGTTTTCCGAAGCCTGAAAACCCAGGAGCTCCAGGTGCACCAGAATCAGAACCCATTTTAAATGAAAAGGAACTGGGTGATGAAGATCCAAAGCCAACTGAATGGGAGACGGCAGGGCTAGGTGTGGTACCCTGAACACCAGTAAATGTCCCAAGTGCAGGTGCACTTCCAAATGCAGGTGTGCTTCCAGATGAGACACTGGCCATTTCGGAAGGTGATTTGAAAGAGAAAGCTGGAGTACCAGTCGGTTTATCCATAGGAAAGGCTGAAAGTTTTACACACAGAAACACAACAGTTAGATTTTCAATATTAAGATGCAAGAAACATTAACAAAGAGGAAAGGCTTTCAGAACCAAGCATCAGAGCTTGGAAATGTACTTTATCTAGCACAGGGGTGATAATCTAGCACTTCCGGGAGCTACGAGGGCAGCGCGGGACGGTAGAATTTCCATCGGGGCCAGATCCAGCCCACGGCCCATAGTTTGGGCACCCCGGTTTAAGCAGATAAAATGGCAGCTTAAAAACTATCTCATCCTGTTGCAAAACAGATTGCAAGGTGCGTTTTACTTCCATTTCCGGTGGGAGGAACCAGATGACCGGCTGGCTGAACCATGTGACCAGCCCCGTGGCCTCAAAAGTTTGGACACCCCTGATCTAGCATGTTGGCCAGGAGATGGTGAGCACTGTAGTCCAAATATTAACTTTCTGAACTTTGTTGAGTACACATATGCAGTATACACAAGACTCTCCCCAAACCAAAATCCTTACTTGATGCTCCAAATGTGGATGACTGTTGTCCTCCAAATCCAAATGTAGGTGGTGGTTGGCTGATCGAATTCTTAAATTCAGACATCTTGCAAAACAAAAACAAAGGAAACAAGCTCTTTGTCTTACAAGAGGAAAAACAACAACACTTTCTATCATTATGATTTCAAATTTATTTGCTGTAGCAGCACCAAGCTATTTCACTATTTTAGTTTTTCCTGATCTCTTCCAAAATGACTAATATTAACAGAATAACAAAACAGAAACCAAAATGAATGGTCTTGTGATAGAAGTGAAGGTATGGACAATGCGAATTATGGTGGGTCTGGGAAAAACTGACTGAACAAGTGGAAGTGCGAGAAATACTAGAAAAGGGTCTAAAACAGGGTTTCTCAACCTTGTGGGCCCCAGATGTTCTTGAACTTCAATTCCCAGAAGCCTTGATCAGAAAGTGTGCTGACTTGGGCTTCTGGGAACTGAAGTCTCAGGACAGCTGGTGCCCAGAGTTGAGAAACCCTGGTCAAGAAAATAAAGAGTTCAGAAAATATGTTCCATGCATTAAAATATGACAGAAGGCCACATGCCTGTAGTCATGCTCCAGGGAAAAAAACCACCATCAACGGCAGTTGAGATATTTCATAGACAAGGTGTAAGAAAAGCCACATAGGTAAAATGAAACTTTTAGGGAAGAATGGTGAAATACTACAATACTTATCAATTCTACCCAGCATAATTGAGTGATTAGAGGTGAAAGAAGGCTACCTATTCTCTAGTCCTAATATATCTTCTAAGAGCTTAGAAAAATGGCTGTTCAGACTAGAGCAGGGGTGCTCAAACTACAGCCCGTGGGCCGGATCCAGCCCATGGCAACATTCCATCTAGCCTAGACTGCCCTTGCCGGTCCTGGAAGCAAAACACACCCGTGTATGTGCAAAACACTGCCATAAATGACCCACGGCTGTCTTAAACACAGTTAAACAGTCACGGGTGCATTTATGGCAGCATTATGCACATGCACGAGCACATTTTACTTCTGCTTCTGGTGGGAGGAACCACATGACTGGCCTGCAACCCAAAAAGTTTGGGCACCCCTGGACTAGTTTCTAGAATACTCCATCTAGCATGGTCGCTGTCCATGCTGTTGGGGATGTTCTGGGAGTTGTCTGAAAAGTAACATTTACATGCTGTAAAATCCAAAAACGGTAGAAGGGTGAGACCTTTCAGAGGACTACCAAAACAAATGGGGAAAATGACACAAAACTGTATGCAAGCTTCCAATGGCATAAAACCTTTTGCGTTATAAAACAAAACTCTCTGCTTCCCCCATTCTACCACAACTAGGGGCAGAACAAAGATATATACACTTTGAAATCTGGTCAGCTTTCCCCTACTTTCCCAATCTTCTTGTAACACTGCAGCTGAGAAAAGGGCCCTTCTGAATCTGTGCATAATTCTGTGCCACAATTTTCTTGTTTCTGCTTGGCCTGTTAAAGGTCTCACCTCAATATGGACTTTGGACTTCATTGGCCAGCATGGGTGCCTCTAGCTACAAATTCTGCATCTATCGACAGCAACTACTAAGATCAGTAGCAGTGACCAAGAGAACACTTGGTGAGCTGGAGAGAGAATACTGGAGAAAATCTGCATTCCAGTCCCCCACTTTACCGTTGCTACCATCTTTCAAGGGAACAAAGCAAGAAGCCATGCTACCACTGACAGGATCTTTTTCTCCAGAGCGGTTACTGAGTCAGTATCTTTTTCTCACATATTTTTATTATCATTAATTGTTTTAAGAGCCATTATAGCTAAAAATGTACAGATACAGTAAAATAAAATAATAACAAACAACTCTTTAAAAATCTAGTTATTCTCACCAATGTGCCTTTAGTAGATGAATTTATATTTTTCAATTCAAGCAATCTTGTTCTCCATTGGGTTAATAACTGCTGGACTGAATTGATCTGAAAAGAAGGGGTGAGATTAAGTCTTTACTAATGAAGCAAAGAAAGAAGAGAATCTTTTGACCAATTGTAATCAAAATGCCTGAGTGGGCAAAATGTTATTGGGGAAAACCATACGTATATGCCACACCATGCTTTTCCCCTTGACACTTGCTGTCTATTGCTTGACCTCTTTTCTGATTTATAGAAATTGCAGAGTATAACAGCCAGCCAGTCAGCAGTACAGGTAGATTTCTTTTCACCACCACCTACTTAGGCTGTGCACAACCAGCCAGAAATCTGTCACTAAACTCAGAGGCAAGAGAATGTTTCTCTCAATTCAAATATATCTTTTTGAAAAGAATTTCATGTGAAGTATAAACATTCAAACTAAACATAATTAGAGGCTTACATAATTTTGTGTATCATTGTTTGCTCTGCAGTTATAATATTCACGACGCAACTCTTCTGGTGAGAAGTCTGAAAAACCTGTAGAAAGATGATAATATAATTTCATGTCAGAAATTATTCTGGGTTGAACGGATTTTTGCAAGAGAAACTCCACCCAGGGAACGCCCAAATGAGGCTCCTTTCAAGTCCCCAAGAGCTCGGACAGAGACGAGCACTCAATCCATGATGCTGTACCCCGGTTTCGAACTCCCGAGTTACTGGCCTTCCAGCTAACAAGGTGAGTTTCTTAACCACTGAGCCACCGCAGAAAGATGAAAATCAAAACTGTCTCCTCCTCAACCAAAACATATACTGCTGCTCCCTTCCACAAGTCAGAGGTCTCTTCTAAAGATCAGGCATTATAGCTTGAAATATGCGCATTTATGTGTTTGTGCGTATTAACCATGGTGAAATCTAGGGATGGAAGTAAGCCCTGCCCTCAACATCCAAATCAGTTCGAAGTCACTCTGACCTCCACACATTCAGCACAAAGCATTCAAGGTGACTGAAAATGCATTCACCTGAATGTGCTACCAGGGTTCTGACACCTGATCATGTGAGTGCTGTGAAACCATTCAGGATTACATACTCACACATGTTTTCTATATCTTTATGGGTAATGCATGAAAGACCACGTGGCCTCTGAATACATCCATGACTTTTGAACTGAAAGTCACACACAACAAGATTATAAACAAGCTATATAAAGCTGTGCACAATTTCAAACTATATCACCTGAACCTGGGTAAAGTCTCTGGCCAATAGTTTCATTCTGCAAATTAACAGAGTGACTTAACAAGGGTATCAAGAGCACATTCATAACGTTAAATGGTTGATTTTGTTTCCAAAGTTTGTTACTTTGAAAAGTTTGTTGCTTCAAAAAGTTTGTTACTTCGAAAAGTGATGGGCAGGTGGCTTGATTTCCTGTGCTATTTCATTTTCTTCATTTTATACTCCAAGCTACTTCAATGTCTAACATGGAAGAAAACACGATGTTATTCCAACAAATCCACCATCCCAACTCCACATTTTCCAATATAATAAATTATTCCATGAACATCTCACATAAATCAAAAACCCTTACTGAAGCTAATGTAAATTGCATGCAATTTCACAGCACATAACAAGAACAGGAATACACAGAGATCAATGGGGAAAATAATATTAACATCAGGAAAGAGTCTACCTGAAATATTAGGCTTTTCTTTGAGTGGTGAATAGGTGGAAAACATCCACTGTCCCGAAGACTCCCAAATCTCCATGTCTTTTCTGATTATTTCACTGGATAAATGATATCAGAAAATCAGAAAGCAAACTAAACTGGAAATTTGAAGTGAACATCTATTTAAATCTGTTTTCAAGTTTATAATGCTTAAAAATTACTTTAATGAGATAAATACAACTTATCCACAATATTGCAGTCACTGTCTTCAGGACTGCTTTTAAAAAGGTGATAAAATTAATCATTTATAATGTGACAAAAATAAAGAGCTAGAACAGGTATTCTCAACCTGCAGCCCGTGGCACCATTTTATGTGCCCCCCCCACTGCCACCACCACACCAGGAAGTGCCATGTGGTGCAGGAAGGGCAAAATGGCAGTCCAACCCTAAAAGCTGTTTGAGAGAGCGTGACCCGGCCCCCGGCTTAAAAAGGTTGAGAACTCCTGAGCTAGAAAATGGCAACTTACAGTAGCTTTTCTTCCTCTTCTTTCACGGCTCTACTGCCGAGATTGTCACTGGAGTCTAGAACAGCAAACCTGTTCTGAGAAAAGCTCGAGGAACCTTGATCTCTGCTGTCATGCCAGTTAGAAGACTTAGAAAAACTGGATGCATGCACAACATTACTGTATCGCTGATTATGGCCACTCCATCCTCCTCTTCGATTGGAACCTAGAAATGAAAGACAATATCATGTGTCAAGTCTGCGCATGTTTACATTTCAAGAAGGAAATTTAATCTAACCCAGGGATTGTTAACATGCGGCCTACGGGCCGGATGTTGCCTGTGGTGCCATCTCATGTGCCCCCCCCCTCCACCACACCAGGAAGTGCCATGTGGTGGAGGAAGGGCAAAATGGCAGTCCGGACCCTGAAGCTGTGTGAGGAAGCGTGACCTGGCCCCCGGCTTTAAAAGATTGAGAACTCTTGATTTAACCTCTTCAGAAAAAAGCTTCATGGTAATCAATGTTAGTCTTCCCAAGAGGTCTGATAAGTATTTGAAACATATTTTAAAATGAAAAAAAAAATCAGCACATGCACAACATGAGATGATTTCCCAGATGCTTTACTCTTGAATAGCAATACCTTTCAGCCAGAAATTGCATGACTGTTTACCTAATAACCTATTCATTTTCTGTGATGGACCTCTACTTGGTTTCAGTTATTTGTGCAGAATCAAAAACATATGTGATAATACTGCTTTAATGGGCTCCAACCAATCACCGTTATTAATTAAGTATAAATCCAAAATGGAGCCACTTTCTTGGATTTATCCTTGGCCAAAATCAAACCTTCATCGGTACATGTTTCTGGTAGTAATCAGCAGACCAGTAAATGAGCTGGATTCTGTATCTCTCCACATTCATACAGCATGTTGGCATAGCTGGCAGCCCCCACTTGAGCATGTTGGTCTTGCATTTAGGGACTCCAAACCTCAGCCTGTTCAGGGTCCTCCAAGTGACGTAGGGGAGGATGAATTCTCAGCCATATCCTTTAATGATAATTCCTTGTCATGAGTTCCTTCCTCCGACTTCTAATTTAATTTTGCTCTTGAGTACCCTCAAGAGTGTTTGTTCTTCCCATAAAGCTCTTCCTGGATCTGAGCCGGCGGACTTGAGGCTCATATCCATTCAGAGGATGCTGAGAGTCTGTTGCTTAGTTCTCTCAGTGTGAGCTGCTACTTCTCATTTTAGGTGGATTGATGCCAACAAGAGAATATATTTTCTCAACTAGTGAAGGTTTGAGGCATCCTGAAACTATATGCATGGCTTCATTAACAGCGATGTCAACTTGTTCTGTGTGTGCGGATGCGCTCCATACTGGAGCAGCATATTCTGCCACAGAGACGCTCAGGGCCGAAGGTGATATGCACAGTGTGAATGGTTGAGCTCCCCGTGTATAGTTTGTGAGCTTCCTGATGATGTTGTTCCTCCTAATAACTTTAGTTTTGGTATTCAGGCAGTGCTACTTTAAAAGAGAGCTCTTCATATTTTAAATGGTAGCTGTATTAGTCTGTGTTTCAAGCATATCAGAGTAATCAACAACAAAAAGACAGAAGAGTTGTGGCACCTTAAAGACTAACTCCTGTATTTAAATGTGAACTTTCATGGCACCTTAAAGACTAACAGCTGTATTTAAGTGTGAGCTTTCGCAGCACCTTAAAGACTAACACCTACACAGTAAAACCTCTATACAGTATTTGAATTTCCAATTCCACGAGGTTATTCGTATGTCATAACACGTTGCATTACCAGAAGAAGGCACTAGATGTCACCGTATATTTTTTGAACATCAAAATTTTCCAATTAAAAATATCTACAGTACTGTATGTCAATTTTTATTAGCCAGGATTTCTATTTGTATGTCAAATTTTTCATAACTAAGTAGAACCGTTTGCATGTTGGGATTACACTGTATTTAAATGTGAGATTTCATGGCACCTTAAATACTAACTCCTGTGTTTAAATATGAGCTTTCTCGGCACCTTAAAGATTAACTCCTGTGTTTAAATATGAGCTTTTGCGGCACCTTAAAGACTAACTCCTGTATTTAAATGTGAGCTTTCATGGCACCTTAAATACTAACTCCTGTGTTTAAATATGAGCTTTCGCGGCACCTTAAAGATTAACTCCTGTGTTTAAATATGAGCTTTTGCGGCACCTTAAAGACTAACTCCTGTATTTAAATGTGAGCTTTCATGGCACCTTAAATACTAACTCCTGTGTTTAAATATGAGCTTTCGTGGCACCTTAAAGACTAACTCCTGTGTTTAAATATGAGATTTCATGGCACCTTAAAGACTAACTCATGTGTTTAAATGTGAGCTTTCGCGGCACCTTAAAGACTAACTCCTGTATTTAAATGTGAGCTTTCATGGCACCTTAAATACTAACTCCTGTGTTTAAATATGAGATTTCATGGCACCTTAAAGACTAACTCATGTGTTTAAATGTGAGCTTTCGCGGCACCTTAAAGACTAACTCCTGTATTTAAATGTGAGCTTTCATGGCACCTTAAATACTAACTCCTGTATTTAAATATGAGATTTCATGGCACCTTAAAGACTAACTCATGTGTTTAAATGTGAGCTTTCGCGGCACCTTAAAGACTAACTCCTGTATTTAAATGTGAGCTTTCATGGCACCTTAAATACTAACTCCTGTGTTTAAATATGAGATTTCATGGCACCTTAAAGACTAACTCCTGTATTTAAATGTGAGCTTTCATGGCACCTTAAATACTAACTCCTGTGTTTAAATATGAGATTTCATGGCACCTTAAAGACTAACTCCTGTATTTAAATATGAGATTTCATGGCACCTTAAAGACTAACTCATGTGTTTAAATGTGAGCTTTCGCGGCACCTTAAAGACTAACTCCTGTATTTAAATAGTGAGCTTTCATGGCTCAAGTCCCCTTCGTCAGACATAAGTAAGGTGCCACAACTTTTTCGTCTTGTCCTTTGCTGTCCTCTAACTAAGGCCGTTAACGGCCGCCTGACGGTACGGCGGTGGGGTTCCACTTCGCCAAACTCTCCCCCCCCCGCCCCCGCCCTCCCCTCCCGCGCTCACACCGAATTACCTGAGTTCTGGGAATAAGCCTGGTTTGGTCGCCCATAGCGCGGGTGTTCATACCAGCACCGGTCGCCGAAACGGCAATTGCCCTGTAAGAAGTAGGAACACACTCCGCTCGCGTGACGAGCCATGATGGCAGTCCTGGAAGTGGAACGGGCGGCCGAAGAACGTCCTACCTACTTCGCTTTCCGCGAACGCGCCGCCGCCATCGCGCCGATTATAAGCAAGCAAACCCGAGAGCCGCTCCGCACAAAACCCGCGCCGCCCGCTGCAAATGGCGGCCAATCCGCGCGGCCTGCAGGACTCAGGCTGATGACGGGAGGGCGGGATGGCGTGGGTGTGGGAGGAAGACCTTGACAGAGACCAAGAGGAAGGCTTATCCGGATCTGGTAGATCTGTGCAAGTGTGACTCCTTTGCAAGGAGTTATTTCATTTACAGGTCTGCACCGATTTCCTGCACCGATTTAACATACACCGACCAGGGCTTAAGTTTGAAAGTGGCTTCATTGGGCAGTCCAGGGGTTGACCGGGACACGGAGGAAGACGACTCATCATCATCATCATCATCATCATCAATCTCTTTGAAAGAGATTGCGGTGGCTCAGTGGTTAAGAAGCTCGCCTTGTTAGCTGGAAGGTCGGCAAGTCGGCAGCTCAAGAAAGACCCGAGTACTGCATGACGGAATGAGCGCCCGACTCTGTCCCAGCTCCTGCCAACCTAGGGGATCGAAAGGAAGAAAATTGCAAGTAGATAAATAGGGACCACTTCGGTGGGGGAAAAAAGATCTTGGGGGCATAAAAGGAGCCTCATTCGGGCGTCCCCTGAGCGGAGTTTCTCCAGCAAAAACCCTTTCAACCCAGAATAGTTTCTGTATTGATATGCATGCTTATTGATCATTCTGCTTGATTACTATTATTATTATTATTTCAATTTATATGCTGCCCCACTCGCAAAATGCGACTTTGCGCGGCTTACAACATATCCATACATCATTACAGTAGAATAAAGGTAAAGGTAAAGGTTTCCCTTGCTCGAAAGCCAGTCGTATCCGACTCTAGGGTGCAGTGCTCATCTCTGTTTCTAAGCCGAAGAGCCAGCGCTGTCTGCTCCTGCAGACGTTTCCGTGGTCATGTGGCAGGCATGACTAGACACCGGAGCGCACGGAACGCTGTTACCTTCCCACCGAAGTGGTCCCTATTTATCTACTTGCAATTTCTTGCTTTCGAACTGCTAGGTTGGCAGGAGCTGGGATGAAGACGGGAGCTCATTTCCGTCCTGCAGTACTCGGGAATCGAACTGCTGACCTTCCGCTTCCCAGTCAGCGTCTTAGCGACTTGAGCCAATAAAATACATAATATACAATTTACATAATAAGATGCCGTTTAAACACTAAAATAGCAAATAACAAATCAATAACACAATATCTGTCATTCTGCTTGAATACTCTTTACCTCTGTATCTGGTGCTGTATATATAAGCCATGCCTGGAAATTTCACTCCTATGTGTGAAGAAGTGAACTTGGTCCATGAAAGCTCACAGGAAAAATATAGCAGTTATTCTTTAAAGTGCTGCGGTGTTTTTGTTTTTCTGATATTCTTGAACCACAGACTAACACAGCTATTATTCCAAGAAATTATTATCTCCTTGAAAGCATTCGCTCACTCACTCGCACTCCTTAATCTTTCTTCTGCCTTAGCGTGTACAAACTCTTGTCATCATCATCATCATACCAACACGCTCAAGTGGGGGCTGCTGGCAGACAACACACTTGTGTGAACACTTGTGTGAATATGGAGAGACAGAATCCAGCTCATTAACTAGGCTGCTGATTACTGCCAGAAACATGCACCAATGAGTACTTATGTTTGTCCAATGACACAGCCTAGAAGGTGGCTTCATTCTGGTAGTCCAGGGTTTGATCAGGCCACAAAAGAATTATTCCCCCCCACTATATATGAAGTTTCTTATCACTTAACGCCCATTTTGTCTGTCCTCAACCTAAGACTCTACATTTTAATTATATTGTTGATTACGAAAATATACATATTTCAGTACCAGTAATTCAAAGTGTGTAAAATATACAGTATGTTCTTTCTTAAATGTATATGCAGCTCTATGTCCCTTCTGAGTTAATATTAGACAATTACATCACACCTGTCAAGTTTCGGGAAATTCCTGTCAAATAAGGGAAATTTCCCATCCAAAACGAGAAACTGGACAGCTATGCTTATCCTGTGTTGGCCTCCAGTCTAATTGCCATCTAACTAATACGGGATGATGGCAGGAGAGTGTAAAATACAGGGGTTTGACAGAAATTTCCCAAAACTTGACAGGTATGATTTACATCTGTTCACCAGGCCTTGACAATGCTCATTAAAGCAATCACATTTATATCCCACTGACATAGCACTTTGTACACTCTGGGCAATCCACAAGTTAATTAGCATTTTGCCCGCAACATGCTGGGTACTCATTTTACCATCCTCAGAAAGATGGGAGGCTGAGTCAACCTTGATCCCTAGTGAGGATCGAACTCACAACCTTTTGGTTGCAAAGGACTTTGGTGCAATGTAGACTGAAAATTATATCTGTATATTGTATTTATTTTTTCTGTATGCCGCCTTGAGCCACGCTTGCGTCGAATAAGGCGGGGTATAAATTTAATAAATAAATAAAAGTGACGTATCCATCATGCTATATGAATAATGTGTCATCAAGTTGATTGTGACTTATTGCCATCCTCTTGTGGGAAATGCCTCATGAAAATGGCTTAAGATCAGAGAGGCCGACTCTTCTACAAGACAAGCTTCCAACCCTGGTGCAGAAAGGTCACTGAGCTATCCAGCCAGCTTGTCCATTCACAAGGACCAAAAGGAAAAGACTCCTGCCACACCTACAATTCCTTCTGGCCAACTAGACCTCAAAGCCCTTTTGTATCTGGTTTCCCTAATTTACTAATACATATTTGAATCTATCATATTCTTGATCAGAAACTTCCATAACTCACTATGTTGGAAGCACTCAGCAATCTTGAGAATGTTACACAATCATTCTATACACGGATGTCATTTTTTTTTTTGCACCAGAAACCAACAATCCTCAGTTCGAAAGCAAGAAATTGCATGTAAATAAATAGGTACCCCTTTGGTGGGAAGATAAACAGCGTTCTGTGCACTCCAGTGTCTAGGCATGCCTACCACATTTCCACAGAGATGTCTGGAGACGCAGACAGTGGTGGCTCTTTGGCCTATAAACAGATGAGCACTGAACCCTAGAGTCAGATACGATTGGCTTTCAAGCAAAGGTGATCTTGACCTTTACCTAAGAAGGGATCACAGCTGGACAAAGTAATGAAACTTTCTATGCATCCAAAACACAATCCAGCATGACTGACTTTGAGCTACTGGGAGAATACTGAATTTTAATATGTGAGGAATCTTGAACATTAAGTGACATACTATGGAGCATTAAATGAACACTTTACGACAAATTAAGAAAGACAAATATTTAATAAAGTTTACAGACCCACAAGCTTCACTGAGGTATGTGCTTCACTTTAAAAAAACTGGTACTTAATAAAAAAATATTCAATAGACAACATTTATCAACACAGTTCTCAATACACAAAACAGTCCAAGAAAACTGGCTGCATCTACACCTCATATGCTGAGAACAGATAAGCAAATGATCCTGTCAAGCGCAGCTTAAACACAATAGCATGGAGAAATTTTGAACTATGACACATGACAACTTCCACACTGGATTGTTCATATTTGACTAATTAAAGATGAATTACCACTATGAGGGAATCCTATCTATTTACAAAACTTGAATTTTTTTGTTCAAAAAGAAAGACTGAAAGTGAATTACTGTATTTTCTGGCGTATAAGACTACTTTTTAACCCCGAAAAATCTGTGCCAAAGTCGGGGGTCGTCTTATAGGACAGGTACTTAACTGCAGCTGACAAGTATATTCCAAACTATATTTTAACTGGAAAAGTTGGGGGTCGTCTTATACGCCCAGTCGTCTTATACGCCGGAAAATACAGTACTTATAGTACATGCTCTGGTGAAATCAGACTTAATAATGTTCAAATATTTTATTCTTGGCAAATCTGTTTTTGAAAAAAAATCCTTCAGAACAGAATTATAAAAAGTGCTTCAGATACTTTTTTTTAACTCAACATAAAAAAAACAGTTTAGGCTGTTAAAACATTATTGTTTGAAACAGGCCAGAAAATATTACTTAAAAAATTTATGGCAAAAGGAATTAAGAGCAAAGTACAGTGCACAAAAATATACTTCACAATACAAGAGGTTTTAGTTTAGCAGGATAGGTCTTCGGAATCTATAAAGCAGATAAAAGGATAGACCAAAGCAGAATGTATATATTGACCATATTTTTACGCACAATGGTTGAATCACTCTCTTTCACATGCAGGTTTTACTTAGTCCTTATACAGGATGCATGTTGAAATTTTTTAAATCTTCAGGTGCTGTATGTGAGAAATAATTATGGATTTTATCCACTTCAATACAAGCAAAGAAAGAGAAGAAGCGGACATTCCAGACATCAGCCATTTCCTGGGTTCAATCTTGGTCACTGAAGAGGAGGGGCAGGACCACAACATCCAGAAGTTCTAGCTCATACAAACTGGTAAAGGCTGTTGAGATGAACAGTCAAACATCATCTAGAAAACTATGCACTGCCAATTTCTGCTCTGGAGCCATACCTGTCAACCATCCCGATTTGGCCAGGATGACCCCATAATTTGACCTCAATTGACGTCATAACCCGCCCCGAGCTGCCAAAACCCCGTAATTTGGCAGCGGGGTAAAACCCTTCCACGCATGCGCAGAAGCGCTACGCCGCTTGCTTAGGGGCTGCGCAAGCGGCATAGCGCTTCCACGCATGCGTGGAAAGCGACCTGCGCACAAGCGATCTGCGCAGGTCCCGTTTTTCCAGAGCCGCGGGTTGGCAGGTATGTCTGGAGCAAGTCAAAGAAAGGAAACCAAAGCTAGTTATTCATCGGGCGAGATTTCACATTCATGACAAAAAGAATGGACAACATATAGGAGCAAAACTTGACTTCCAAGTTTAGCTTGTTCCCCTGCTGTAGCCTCAAGTATATTCTATCTATGAACAAACAATTGTGCCTTCTAATATCCATCCAGAGGTAAGGGCTGAATCCCCCAATCTTCCCATAGGGATACGGAGAATTGTACAGATGAGCGAATGTCTTAAAATGCGTGATTCATGGGAAAGGCAGATACCACGTACAACTGAAAAGACATGGTAGATGTTTACCAGAAACTATGTTTTTGCACAAGTGAAATTAAGAATATTCCAAAAGTATCTGCCTACTCTTAGGCTCCAATCTAGCTGCGCAGCAAAGCACAAGATCCAAAAGAAAAGGATGCACATGTATAGTTAGTATAAATCAGGGGTGTCCAAACTTTTTGGACTGCAGGCCGGTCACGTGGTTCAGGGGGCTGGTCACTATGGCCTGTGGACCGAATCCGGTCCCCAATGCCAATTCTGGCCCACAAAGCCCTAGTCGCTCCCAGAAGTGGAAGTAAAACAGGCACGTTTTACTTCTGCTTCCAGGAGTGACGAGGGCTTCGCGGGGCAGATGAATTGGCGTCAGGGGCCTGATCTGGGCACATCTGGCATAAATGGAAGTAACACATAACTGTTAGCATAAACTGCATTTTACACAAGTACTTTTTGAACAGTCAGACACTAGAGGCACACAACTCCAATCCAGTGAAGAAGCTGCATGGCGGAAATGCAATATATATATCTTTGCAGAACAGAGATGAGCTATTGGAAAATTCTTAAATTTACTCCAGTTAATACCGGTTTGTTTCATCCATGTTTAGTACATGGATTCCTGAAAATTCCTGAATTTTGCAAAATTGTACATATGTTTCTTAAGGAGACTGTTTTTGTGTGCTTTCCATTTAGGTTCAGACTCCCTGAAATACTGTAATCCCAAATCTTTATAAAAAAATTCAGACTAAAACTTGCAGGGATAAATCCATGTTATGTACATAGCAGAGATAGGATTGGAGGCTTGCATTCCATGTTTTCCATAGAATTGACAGGATGAAACTAAAATGTAGATGCCTCATGAGTAGCAACCTATTATTTCAAGAACTCCTTATGATTTGCCTGAAGTCTTCATGTTTCTAATGTCTCTTCATTTGCTCCACAAGTATCAACTACGCAGATTAAACAGCTGGTCACAGGGAAAGCTCGCACTTTGGAGTTGGCTATCCACTTATCAGTTTCAGTATTATATTCAAGGATGTGTCCCAAGCGGCCGACACCCTGAAAACCAGCTAAGACATAAACTATAGAGCCTACAGCAGCACATTTCACTGTTACACCCTTCCATGGCATGGAGGAGACCATCTTCCATTCATTCACTTTGATGTCATAGTACTCCACATTGTCTAGACCACCTTAAAAAGAAAGAAAGCATACACATCAGTATTAATATTACATCTATTTCCATACTCTGGCAGGCCTCCCCTTGCATAACTGATCACATAAGCCAGGGATTCTCAACCTGCGGCCCACAGCACCATTTCATGTGGCCCTCCCACCGCCTCCACCATACCAGGAAGTGCAATGTGCTGGAGGAAGGGCAAAATGGCCGTCCAGCCCCCGAAGCTGTCCGAGGGAGTGCAACACGGCTTAAAAAGGTTGAGAACTCCTGACATAAGCAGTGCAAGAACAGGTGCACAACAGGAAGCCTACAAGAATTAAGATAAAACTTTCATGACCACACCTGCATGGTCATGCATAGGAATAAGATGCTGACCACTGTTTCTAACAAAACAAAACAAAACACCGGGGTCTTAATGACTGAGGAGAGAAAGGGGAAAGCAAAATTCAGGGGTTATTAGAGAGAAAGAATACTATATTTGTCGACGTATAAGACGCACTTCCTTAAAATACACCAGGAAACATAGTGCTTCTTATATGCCGGCAGATACCATATTTACCAGCATATAAACACACCTTCCCCCTTTAAAATACACAGGAAAAACCAGAGTCCGTCTTATACTCTAGTACGTCTTATATGCCAGCAGATACGGTAATTACAGTGGTACATTATTTTGACTAAATCAACTTACAGTGTAATTGTGTGGAGTTATGGAACTATCCTAGCTACAGGTTATAGGATTTCAATATTAAACTCCCAATGGCTACATCTTTAAGAAAAAATCAATTTAAGATACAATATAATTGTTATTTAATACCTATAAAATAAAACAGATTATTACACTAATAATAGATCTATACTGGATATGTGGTTTACCTAAAGCAGATGACTTTTTGCATGTGGGAGGAGTGTAATTTCCCACATTGGTAAATCATTAACGGTAGTACTTATAATTTTAAGAGCACAATTTTATGCTCTGCTTACTCAAGGGTCCCACTGTGCTCACAGAGGCTTATCCCTACAAATAATGCAGACAGGACTGGACTACATGGTAAAGGACTTGTTTTACTGAGGGAGCAATGCGAACAGTAAGAATTGGTGAGTAACAGTTATTGCAAGCTGAACAAAAAAATGCACAAGGGCAATAGATGAACAATGTTTTTTAAAATATCTGCAAACTTCAAGGCTATCCTGAGTCTCCTGATACCTCTCTTATGCATGGTTTCAAGTCAACAAGCATAGAAAGATTGGGGTTGGTATTAAAAAATAATGTGTTTTTATTGGAACAGTGTTTTTCACTATGCTTTTTTTTTGCCCTACAAAAAGGGGCAGGATTCTGTCTTGAAAACTGCATATTTAAAATAAGGCTCATATTCTACAAAACATTTCTCATATTTACTCATGCTTCTTGTCTTTTTTACAAGCTTTGAAAGAGTTTCTTTGTCAGTACCCTATTACCAACTACTTGATATCATCAGCTGACTAATCAACTAATGAAGATTAAATATTGAATAATACCAACTACAGTAGAATCATTGATACAACTGCTGTAAAAGTGATAATTTTAAGGAATGCCATTATTTGCCTTATGAGTTTGTAACCTATATTACATCATACTTTCCACACTTCTGGTGTTATAAAATTGTTAGAACTACAAGACCTCCACCACTCTCCACCATATCTACATCTGCAGGCACATAGTTTAACTTCCAAACTAAATTGGTAGTCTGGTTTGAAAAATTCTGTCTGACACATCTCAGATACTTCATCTGGCACAACTATTGGTGCACATCTTAACTCTGATGTGTCAAGTCTTAGGGTCAGGCAATAAAAATGAATACATACCTAAGCCATTTTGTCCTCCTACAGCAAATATTTTATCTTTCACAAACACTAGACCGTGATTCTTCCGGGCTTCAAGCATTGGACATAGCTCTGTCCATCTAAAATATTTCAAAATGTAATTTTCTCAGTTTCATCTTATGCGTATCTTTTTCATTAAATATAGTCAATAGCAGAAAAACCATCATTAGCTTCATATATTATTAGCTTCTACTATAAAAACGTTAAAAAACAAATTGCTAAAATGTTACTTAGTGCAGTAAGTCATAACTAGAGTAGGCCCACTGAATCAATGGAATTCACAGTGGAGTTGACTTACTATTGGGCCTATTCTAGTTTCAACTTACTATTCTAATTAACAGAAATTCATTAAAGTGAGATAGAAATCTCAACTACTTGTGTGCTTAAAAAGAAATGGTAATTGATGGCTCTTGGGCAGTTATTCCAAGTTTTTGTGTGATACTCAGGGAGATAAATAGTTTCTAGTGTCATCTACTTCTGTAGTTTAGAAGTCAATCTTCTCTCTTTGCAGTTTAACAATACAAAGAAAGCAAACAACATTTCATAAAAAGAGGCGGCAGCGGTGGCGTCTGCAACTCGTATTGGAGAATGCATTTTTTCCTGAAGTAGGAAAAATGCCATTGGTGTGAATTTGTTTAAGGTGGATCCCAGCTTGCCATGAAGTGACCCACACAATATGATCACGGAGCCATCTCCTGCGGCACGTATGAAATGAGAGATGCAGGATTTAACACAGGGACTGCAATGGACTGCCACAGCCTTGAGGATATTATCAAGGTGTGTCTTTACAGGTAGTCTATCTGGCATGGTCTCTTCCACCTCCATGACCGGTGGGAATCAGAGTTCCTTCTCCACTCATTTTGCCATTGGGCCCAGTATGATGATTTTCAGTGGCATTTCCTCCACTGAGAGGACCATTACCCTACCTAAAGGGGCTCATCCGCTTGTAGCCACTGGCTCTTTTATGGAGTCAGGTTATTTACTGCCGTCCAACACTTGGTGTTGAGTCGCTAGCTGTACAGTCTACTCCACTACCGTAGTGGGATGTTTGGCCAGACATGCTATTAAAAAAGAGTATTTTAGGCAGTATTATACTTACGTTTCTGTGGCTGGATCATAAACTTCACAAGAATTCAACACTCTTCCAGAAACATTGTTTCCCAAACTTCCGCCACAAACATAAATCAAACCATTTGCTTCTACCATCCCATGACTGCACCGTGGAGTCAGCATGCTAGGCTTCGTGTGCCAACTTTCTGTTCTTGTATCATAGCATTCAAATAAATACAAAGCAGAATTCCCTTTAAATAAAGAACAAAGATAAGGATTTAGACAACATTTTTAAAATCCATCTATTTCATATTCTTGTAGCCATGCAATGAGCATTGTTCCAACATACGTTTTCATATGCATCCTATTTTGCAGAATAATACTTTTCAAGCTGAAGGATCTCAGAATTGCCCGTGTTATATTCCTCTTCCAAGACACAAGGTATGTTACTGATTACTAATTAATCTTTCTAAGACACCGAGGACTTTAATAACCCAGTCTCTTGCTGCACTATTTGCTACTAAAATAAATTCAACTGTTAAAATTTGAGCATTTAGACTTGACATCCTCATTTTACCATTTAACATAAATCAAACCATATCATTCAGTATTTGTGGATTAAAAGAGAATAAAGTAGCTGCTGATTACTGTTTTGTTATAGTTTCATGTATTCTCTAATATTTTGGTTTCTGATTATGGTATTTTGTTACAGTGGTACCTTGAGATACGAAATAAATTTGTTCCTCTGAGTAATCGAGGCCGCCCGGCGAGGGGGTGGCGATAGAAATTGAATAAATTGAATCCCTAAAAATTCGTATAGTAAAACCTCGCATAGAGAGCGTGTCGCTTAGAGACTAATTCGCTTAAAGAGCAGAATTGTCTCTGAATGGTCACCTCGCTTAACAACTAAAACCAACCAAAAACTCGCTTAACAACTAAATCGGGGTTCACAATCCAGAAATCACAATTGGTCACTTACAATGGTGTTTCGCTTAAAGAGCAATCCTGTGGAGCACATTATGCTCTTTAAGCGAGGTATCACTGTATCTTGAAGTACGGTTTCCCATAGGAATGCATTGAAAACCAAATAATGTGTTCCGGAGGTCAGAAAAAAGCCAGAAAAAGTCATTTAGTTGTTCAAAACTTTCTAAAGTGGCAAAAATAGGGTGAAAAATTCCAAGTTTTGAACAGATAAAGGACCTTTTTCCCCAATTTTTTCTGACCTCCAGAATGGTTTTCAATGCATATTCAGCACATTTCCAACAGCAACCTAATATAACCAGGCTTACAAGTATCCCTGCTTTTGACTTTGTGAGCTCCACATTTTTCCTGTTACAAAAGTTGGCTACCCCCTAATATGTATGCCAGCTGGACATGGGATTCCTATACACGATTCTTATTTTGACGTTCCCACCATTAGACCCATGGAAGTGTCTTACCTACTTCTGAACCCCCAGATGTATAGATTTTGCCCTCTGCTGCACAAGCTGCAAGGCTGTCGCGAGGGGTTGGAGGCCCCAATTTGGAATACCAGCTATCTTTCACAACGTTGTAGCAGTCCATTCGCTTTATAGGAAAAAGCTGAGAGCCACCCAAAATATAAACTACATTGTCCCAGAAGACACAAGCTGCATCCCTCCGCTTTTCAAAGGGACATCGGATATCTGTCCAGCTATAATCCTATATAAAGAAAAGATAAAGAACAGTAAAGGTTACAGAGAATACCTAGATGTATTTAGAACCTAGTCTGAACCTCTTCAGAATTTTAAAGCAATTTATTTGCATATGCTTAGCTTTATTCCACAACTTGTTCAAAAATTCTGGTAGTAAAGGCCGCCCTTGCTGAAAAGCCAATCATATCTGATTCTAAGTTTCAGTGCTCTTCTGTTTACAGCCAAAGAGCCTGCGCTGTCTGCATTTGCAGATGTTTCTATGGACGTGTGGGAGGCATAACTAGATACCAGAGTGCACAGAATGGCGTTTACCTTCCCACTGAAGTGGTACCTATTTATCTACTTGCAATTTCTTGTTTTCAAACTGCTAGGTTGGCAGGAGCTGGGACAGAGATGGGAGCTCACTCTGTCATGCAGTAATTAAGTCTCAAACTGCTGACCTTCCGCTGCCGCTCCCCTTAGCTGGGACGTGGCTTGCCTGCTGGGGTGTGTGTGTGCTGGGTAAGCCCTGGGAAAGAGCACCTTGGGAAAGACATGGGCAGCCATGTGAATCCGCCACTTCTGCCACTGCCTCAATCCTTTTTCCTTCCACTTGACTTAGCATGTCCCTAATGGCGATCTGTAGCCGGGCGGATGTTGTAAAGCTTACAACATCCATTCTACTATGGAGCACTATTAGGGACACACCAAGCCAAGTGGGGAGGAAATGGACTGAGGCAGAAGTGGCGACTGCAGCAATGGCGGGGCCACATGAAATAGTGCTGCAGGTCGGATCTGGCCCATGGGTCGTAGGTTGAGAAGCCTTGGTCTAGATGTTGGGTTGATTTTAAATCAGAACAGATAAAAATAGGCAAGAAAGGATACACTAGAGGACAAAAAAAGAGAAGAACAGAACAGAACTTAAGAACTAGAATAAATAAAACTGCCAAAAGCTTGTTGTCATGACAACCAAGAATTCATTTTCTTTGTCACAGATTTTATATATATTATAAATATTATATTGGTGAAGGAGGGGTATATATATCAATTGTTGCCTGAATAACAGTGAATGGTGCTGCCAGAAAAATCAGTAGATGGTTAAGTACAAGCAAGGACACATAAATTCTAGCAGCTGGGATTACTTGTGCACACACAATTAAATTTAACAAAAAGTGAACGCAATCTGTCAAGCAATGGTGCTGCACATTCTTGAGCAAAGTATCCAACTGCAAATTAGCTATGCCACATTAACATCTTGAGACAGCAAAGGAGAGCTACACATGTATCACCTGCTTGATCAGGAACGTAAGCACATGTGAAGAAAAGCTTGTCCACTTACAGTACACTCAAGTTACTCGCACAGACTTTAAAAAAACCACAAAACTGACCAATCATTTATTTGCAAGTAGCTTTTTAAATTATTACTATCAGTTCGTTGACACCCATAACACTGACTCTGATCTGCGAGTCACTTTCTGTTCCTGAGCCTTTTTGGCACACAAAGTCGTCATCAGTCCCATCATCAAGATGGATTCAAGTGTGATTTAATTCATTTAGGGACCCTCCCCCTGTTCTGTTAAATGAACTGAGTCGTTTAGGATTGTGTATACTGTACATTACATGAGACCCTGCCATTTTATAACAGCTTCTCTATTTTCCTCATGTTCATAGCCCTGAATTTTGCTACAGTAACAGTTTATTATTGTGGCTGATATTTTCATTGTTTTCAACTGACTTGCCTGTACGCCACTGTGAAGAAGTAAAAGACAGAGTGTACATTTCTAAAATAAGGTAGCATTTTGGATTTTGGCTGATACTACAATAACACATACGTCTCTCCATTTTAGCACCTGACATATTATATAAGTTGTATTAAAAGGATGGTGGTAAATAAAGTACAAAAAGATTATAGAACAACTAATGTCTGCCATTAAATGCATGTCTATGCTGATTTACCTCTTTGAATAGTGTCCCTTTAAGGTGTGGACAATGCCATTAATTTTTAGACAGTATGCAGCAGAAAGGAATAAAATAATTGTTCTATACCCTTGATGGTGAACCTTGGCACTCCAGCTGTTCTTCGACTTCAATTCCCAGAAGCCCAGCAAACCCATTCGTGTGGATTCACAGGAACTTGGATTTCTGGGAATTGAAGTCCAAGAACAGCTGGAGTGTCAAGGTTTGCCATCACTGTCCTATACAGAGGAGTGCTATGAAACATACAAGTGGTATGAAACTGAAGAGATCTTGCAAATTACATACCATAGATCCAAATTCCGTAACATAAGATTACCTTTGGATTAAAATATCGACATGACTGTGGCTGTGATCCTCCAAACAAAGCAATGCGATAATCATGTTTTTTTCTTCTTGGGCGAGTGCCATCTACTAGTTCTTCTCTGTCCTCTGGAGAAAGCAGATGGTATCTCATTCCACCTAGACAATAATAAGCACACACTGACTCTATGTAGCTCCAAGTGAAATTAGTTTCCAATATGGGAATATACAACAAGGAAGAAAAAGGATGAAGTTTATTTTCTACTTTAAAAAAACACAACTGATTTATAGTATCTGCCAAATACAGGCAAATCCCACAACTATTCAACTCATCGCTTACTAATAATGGTGTGCTATCAAGTCAATTATGGCTTATGGCAACCCCTTTCAGGGTTGAAGTCATCTGGCCTGCACTCTAGCTCTGGTGGATGGGAGCTGGGGAAGCCTCCCACAGTTTTCCCGGGGATCGGGGCATACATGCGCAGCTGTCCTGGTGGCCGGGATGGGTGTGCAGGGCTTTGGGGGCAAGGCAGACGCACAGGACTTTCCCAGGGGCTGGGGAGGCCACCCACAGCTTTCCCAGGGGTGGGGAGGCAAGGGCAGTCTGGACCCCTCCTTCACCAACGTCATGCAGCTCCTCCAGGCTGGTAAGCAGGGAAGCGGTGGTGGGGAGTGTGTGTGGGGCTCAGGGTTGGGGGAGCTCAGGGTGTGTGTGTCTGTGTGTGTATGTGTGGGCGGGGCCTCAGTGTTGGGGAGGCTAAGTGTGGTTACACCAGACCAGCCCCTCAACAGTCTGAGTGGGTGTGACCTGTCTCCCGGATTATAAAGGTTGAGGACCCCTGCTCTAGAGAAATGTTTTCCAACCTTTGGTTTTTGAACTTCAATTCCCAGAAGCCTAAGTCAGTACACTGGTTGATCGGTGATTTGGGGAAATGACTTAGGCTTCTGGGAATTGAAGTCCAAAAAACCAAAGGTTAGGAAACACTGCCCTACAAGTAGCCTAAATCTGTATTAAAGTCATAGGTTTATGTTGTGATTTTTGTGCACCGCCCTGAGTCAGTGTATGCTGAGTGGGCGGCATACAAATCGAATAAATCAAATCAAATCGTAGATAATACAGTTTAGGTTTATTGTACTTAAGTGGCTGAGAATTTTTTTATCATAGAGGCTATTTTAAAATAGATAACAATATTCTATTATTATTCTAAACTTGAGACATATATGTGAGCTAATACAGTTTAGGTTTATTGTACTTAAGTGGCTGAGAATTTTTTTATCATAGAGGCTATTTTAAAATAGATAACAACATTCTATTATTATTCTAAACTTGAGACATATATGTGAGCTACTTCAAAAGGTGCTCTTTATTTTCCAACTGTACTTAATTTTTGAAACAAAATTTATTTATGAAATCAATATGATAGTCTCTAGGCAAAGAATTCCTAATGTTATAAATACAAGAACAGTGAAATCACTTTGCTAAACCACAATGCTTTGGCAAAAATAATTAGCAGTGAGTCGGTACCCCCTCTTTAAATCTGTTTGGTTAGGGGAAATAAGACATTTATCAGTAGCTAATAATGTACATGCCCTTCCCAGATCTACCCACTGCAAACTAGAAAATGAACTATTAAGAGGAATTTTTAGAACAGTTCTATCTTGTATGGTAGCACACTTGGGACTAAGTAATTTTGCAATGGACAGCAATTATGTGATCAGACCAGCTAACACTCCACTTACTGCCTTCCTGGTGACAGGAACAGGAAAGTGACCTGCAGCACTTCCTTCACTGTTTTCAAATACTGGAGGAGCCCAGTATTACTGTGCAATCATCAATACTGATGTTTGCACAATCTGGCTATTCTGATCTAAACTAGTAAAATTTTCTAGGATTTCCAAGACTAAACTCTATGTAAAATGAATTCCAATACTTCAATATATGGACTAAACCAAAGCATAGTTATCCACAGCTAAATAACCTTTTTCCAAAAGGAGATACAGCTGCCATGCCAACCAAGATTCATAAGATGCTTAGTACTACTTGAACATCCATATGCAAAATGAACTACAGTATTCCCATTCAAATCTACATTCAGTTCTCTTAAGTGGCATTTAGCCTCAAGTAAACACATGCAAGGTTAACAGAGATTGACAGTTATTCTGCAATTCAAATAAGTAACCCTGTAAGCAAAGCCGTCTGGAACTAACCACTCTCTTGCAAAAAAAAAAAATCTTGTTTTTTTTTTGGGTAATAATAATTTTGTGTCAGAAATTATTCTGGGTTGAAAGGATTTTTGCTGGTGAAACTCCGCTCAGGGGACACCTGAAAGAGGCTCGTTTCATGTCCCCAAGAGCTGGGACAGAGACGGCCGCTCAATCCATCATGCAGTATCCAGGTCTCGAACTGCCGACTTGCTGGTCTTCCAGCTAACAAGGTGAGTTTTTTAACCATTGAGCCACCGCAGCCCCTTTTTTGGGGTATCAATCTAAGATATTGACTGAAATCCTGTTGCTTAGTGTAGTAACTCATAACTAGACTCACTGGAAGTTACATAGAGATTGAGTCAAAAAATAAAAACTGTTTCAGTGGGCCTACTCTGGTTGTGATTTACAGTACTACAGGATTTCAGCCTGTGAAATATAAAGGACATTTGGAAGCTGGGGAACTATGGGTCAAAAAAGTCAGAAAATGGCCCAGTTTGCTCATTGGCTGCATCTCACTAGTTACACTTCTGGTTTCAGGGGAAATATTAATTTTAGGACTATTAGTCCAGTTCAGTATAGCTTCCTGGTCTAGAAAGTTACGTCAATCTTAATTTTGTACATTGATGAGATTATTTGAAGTGGAATATGCTATTTCTAAAGAAAGAATATTGAAAGTAGGCCTATAAAAAACTTACTGATAACCATTTTGAGGCATTCGGGATTGTCCTGAATAAGTGGCTCAGCCTGTACTGTTTTACTGAGGAAATTCTTCGAAATTAAAGGAAACCTTACTTTCGCAAGAATGTCGACCATGTATGGCTGACGGTTTGGCTCATCATACTTCAGCCATCTGACAGCAGCATCATAAACCTGAAGATACAAAAGAAAAGAAAGTAAGTCTGGGTAAGGCATCTATGCCTTAATGCCTGGGATTAAGAATCACAAAGCTGAAGTCTAATAGTCTTGTATAGAACCAAGTTACAGTAAAAACCCATTTTAGGGGAAGGAATTTTGCTGAAAACGCATCCCATTTTACATTTTACAAAAAAAACGCCATTTTATGGAACGCGATTTCTCAGAGTGCATTTCGCCTGGTGGGTATAAAAGACCACCTGCATTCCTATGTGGATGTGTGCTTCATTTTACGGAAAAACCGAGTACGGAAAAAGTTACAGAAAGGACTTTTCACGTAAAACGGGGTTTTACTGTATTTTACAATCTGTGATTGTTACCATTACATAGTGAACATGTTTGTGCAGATTTGGCTTGAACTAACTGATAAGGTTGTCATTTACCTTACATATATCAAGTTTTCATCCCATCATTTGTCATCTCTTTCTATTTTTAGAACTGTTCTCATTATACAGTAACCTTAATTTTAGTGATATTTTATTACTTGAAACAATTTACGGCAAAAGCCAGACAGGCTCTCTATCTCTGTTTCTACTAGCAACTTATCAATATTTGGAAAGAACAGTGTCATTTTTCCAAACCATTCAGGAGTTTTCAACCTATTTAAGCCAGGGGCAAAGTCATGCTCCTTCAGACAGCTTCGGTGGCTGGACGGCCATTTTGCCCTTCCTCTACACTTCCTAGTATGGTGGAGGCGGTGGGGGGCCACATGAAATGGTGCTGTGGGCCACAGGTTGAGAATCCCTGATTTATGCCATGATATCCAAGAATAGTTACTTTAATTTTACACGTGAGCACCCCAAATTTTGATTCACAGTTCCATGTTCATCCTCACACTTTTACAGTCACGTTAGGTTTGTCTCAATTTTGATTACAGCTATTCGTGCTAGTTTGGAGCATACCTTGTTATGTCTTTTAACTCTGAGAACACACTAATTTTGAGATCTGGTTGGAAGCTTGCATACAAACCCCTAAATGGTGGATAAAGTCTGTGTATTCTAGATTCCACAGGAACTGTGTTCACAAACATGATTGACAGCAATACTGCTTAAATACAACAGTCCTTATTTTAATTGTAAGAATAAAACTGAAGGAAAACGGACTCTCACCTGATCTTCTGCTCTTACAGTAAGTGTATCTTGGTTCAAGAGATGTGTCACACGTTTAACATCTAATTGCAAAAACTCATCTGTCTTGTAAACCTCTGTAAAGTGCTGATGGATAAAGTCATCTGCAGTGGCCTTCAGTTCTGGACAGTCAAGACATTCTGCTAACACACTTATACCTAAAACAAAATGGCAAAAATGTAGTGTTTGTGAAATGCATTATATGATACTTTTTAAAAAGTTTATAACTTAGATAGTGGCAAAATAAGGATCAATGAACTGTTCTCTCTTGCAAAGTACCATAATCACTATCAGTCAATATAATGGGCTAAGTCATTGTTATTGGCTCATTTCTCTAAATCCTAGTGACTTAGAAGAAATAATCAAAATGCAGGAAAAAATAGTTCATGTTTCTTTATCTTAAAAGCTAACTTATTAAACAGAAAACCGATAGCTCTATCATTGATTTGAAAAGTACTGTATATACTCGCATATAAGCTGATTTTTCCCAGCACCCAAAATGTGCCATCCCCCCAAAACAGGCTCCCCCCATGCTACAGCCACTGGCCACCAGCAGACGGGGTGGGAAAAGTGGGGTGGGAAGAGTGCTCATTTAAACCCTGTTTTCCCCCAGTTGCTGGCGGCCAACAGCTGTGGGATTGGGGGGGAGAGGGGAAACGTACTTCAAAGGAGCCCTCTTTCCACCACCCCCCACACACAGAGGTTCCCCCCTCCATCCAATGGCAACCATTCCTTCCCCCATCACTTCCTGGTACTGCAGGGCTTGCAGCGGATTTCTCTGGTTTCTTTCTTTCTTTCCTCCCCTCCCTTCTGCGCACTAGTAGCTCCTGCATTTCCAACCCTTGGCTTATACTCGAGTCAATCATTTTTCCTGGTTTCTCAGGTAAAATTAGGTACCTCGGCTTATATCCAGATTGGCTTATACTTGGGTATATACAGTATATGACACCTATATGTGTTCAGATCTTCTCTATATGTATAAAGTTAGATCTGAAATGCTTCAGGTCAAAATAGTTCTGAACTATAACAACTGAAAATCATTGTTCACTACAAGCTGTAGTATAGCAAACTGATTTTTCAGTAGATCCTTGAAAAGTTATGAAGTTCCTTGGAATAATAAACTTTATCTATGATAAAGGTAAACCATCTTACCGAGACAATTCGAAGCATCAACTTGCTCTTTCAAAAAGTCCACACACATTTTTTTCACAGGTTCAATTTGATACTGATTTGCTGCATCTAACAATGACTGCACATTGTTGCTGTTTACAGAAATCCTGAAAAAGGGATATTACTGTAACCAGAAGGAACCAGGAATAAAAGTAGACACAAACCAGTATTAAACTCAATATATGGAGGGAATCCATAGAAAAACCTATCAAGTGTAGTTTATCTGTAAATCCTTTCCACTAATAACCAATAAAGACATTTTTGCAAGAGATAAAAGTAACCTAAGGTAGGGTCAGCATACACAACCCTTAACCAATACTGCAAAGGAAGAAACCAAGCTCTACACTCTGTAGATACAAGACATCCTATAGATGAAGCACACCTAGACATTCCAAAAAATGAGTGCAACAGGTTGGATAGCATACTTTCAACAGTTGAATTAAAACCTTGAATCCATATTGCAATATTTTATAGTAGCTGAGATAGACATTTTGTGTCATTTGTACTGCAGACTCTCTACTGCCAATCCAATAAAAAGTAAAGAAAACAATACCCACGTATCTAAATTTCTCAACCTGCTCAATATGCTGTCCATCGATTATCCACTCATTTACATTCTACGTCTTTAAAATAAAAACTATTATCTTGGTTTTCCTAAAATTAATTGTTAATAAATTATCTTTACAATAACTCATCAAACACATAAAAATAATGTAAGACCTATTTTAGAGAGTGAAATAAGACCTTCATCATCTGCACATAATAAAGGGATCTTACTCTCTGCCAATTTTGGTGCATGACAGTCTGAAAAAATATTACAAATTATCAATAAACCTGTCAGCAAGCCTTATATCAGATCTATCCAGCCTTCTCTGATAACGTCAATAAGCAGATTCTAAGTGTATTCCCCCCAAACACAAAATAATCTGTCTCTCTAAGTAAACATGTTGCCAACTCCTGCATCCATCTTAGCAGTCTAAAGCTAGCAAACTTACTTCTTCAGATCCATTTTGTTACAGATCTGAGATCCCACACGAACCATACCTGTCAACCGCGACTCTGGCGAATCCGGGACCTGCGCAGACCGGGTCTGCGCAGGTCGCATTGTACACATGCGCGTGGAGGGCTATGCCACTTGCGTAGCCTTCTACGCAGGCGGCGTAGCCTTCTACGCATGCGTGGGAGGGAGCTATGGAAGTGTAGAGCCCTTCCACGCATGCATGCAACGCGACCTGCGCAGATGGGCTGCACAGTGCCTCCTTCCCCCCCGCTGCAAAATTACGAAGTTTTGGCAGCGCGGGTCAGGAAATGGCGCAAATCGGCACTGAATTACGGGGTAATCCCAGCCAAATTGGTATGACAGGTATGACACGAACTCTCTCCAAGTTCCATGTGTCAGTACATTAAACTTAGCATGTTGCTTTACTCATTTGCATATAACCAATCAGAGGCATTCTTATATCAAAATGTACCCGTTCCCATAATCCACTCTGTTCGCACAGATATGTTGTTTACATATTTCTCACATTTTTGCAATTAGTGGTCACTTAGCTATTCCAGTTGTTATGGCCTGACTGTGGCCTTGCGAACACCTACCTACCAATAACTAAGCAGTGAAAGAACTAAACAAGGCATTTCAGCACATTTCAAAACTTAACACATTTCTTAACCTAAAAAACTCCATTTTCTTAACACAGCTATATTCATGGTATTACAATTCCATGACAAAACCTACCTTGCAGTATAAGCAAACTCCACAAGCTGCTCAATAATATCTGGCTCTGCATCTTTTAATTCCACTTCAAATGACTTTGATTCAATCATATTTGCTGCAATTACATACACAACATTATCATCCACCAATAATAAATATTTTTTTCCTTTGATCTCAATAAGTTATTGTCTAATAATTGGTTTACTTAGTAAGCAGACAAAAAAAAAAACAACCCTGTTGCACAGGGAAATTCTTGGCTAGTGCCAAATGGGAAAGCTGTACTTTAGGACTGTGAAAATTCTGCTCTGCATCATCCATCTCACTGAGGGATATAATAATTTTGTGTCAGGAATTATTCTGGGTTGAAAGGATTTTTGCTGGAGAAACTCCACTCAAGGGATCCCCGAATGAGACTCCTTTCATGCCCCCAAGATCTTTCCATACCGAAGTGTTCCCTATATACCTACTTGAAATTTCTTGCTTTTGAGCTTCTAGATTGAGCTGGGACAGAGACTCAAACCATCATGCAGTACCCGGGTCTCGAACTGCCTACTTGCTAGGAGAATCTGGCCTGCTTGTTAGAATTCTGCCCCAGCTCTACAGGAAAATTTAATTGATTAATCTCAGTGTTTTAGTGACATGTACTGAAGTACATTTTAGCTGACAAAATGATCTAGCAGCAACACAGATGAAAGAAAATGAAGAAAAATTAGTATGCAGATTTATAAACAAAATCCAACTACCTTGTTTGTTATTAAACCACTCTTTATCAAACAGTTATAAAAATTGAATTGTGACTTACTGGTAAACATTAAGTTAAAGAAGTGACTTGCTGAAGCAAGTACAACACGATGAGCTGGGATCTTCCTCTCTTGGACCATAAGAATAACATCACAGAGTGTTTTCTAAAACCAAAGAGTAAAATTGTGATTTATACACAAATGTTTCACCCAATTAAGAAATTTCTGTGAAAATGCTAATTTTCTCTGAGAAGCTAGCAAGTGAAATGTATATGACAAATATTCTGGGAAGAGTGTTTACAGTGCTTTTGATTCAGACAGAGTCATACCTGAAACCGGTTCAATGATATTGTTGCTGTTTAATGTTTACAGGTGTCTCCCAAAAGAGGCTTTATAGCAAGGTTGGCAACTAATTGTCCTCCAAACATTGTTAGACTGCAGCTCTCAGCACCACTTGCCAATATGTTGACGGAAGTGGAGCACCAACCACTGACATGTTATTGGCCATGCACATTAACACAGACTACACAAGAGGAACAGCACTCCTTGTTACTTTGGTATATTAGAGATCTACCACAGGAGCAGATAATAAGAAATATCTCAAGTATAAGAGACTGAGGTACAGAATAGGATATCCCAACTTCAAACCTCATGGGACTGCGGTGGCTTAGTGGTTAAGACACTGAACTTGGCAACCAGAAGGTCAGCAGTTCGAAACCCAAGTCCTGCATGACGGAGTAAACTCCTGTCTCTGTCCAGGCTCCTGCCAACCTAGTAATTCGAAAGCAAGAAATTGCAAGTAGATAAACAGAGAAAGGTAACAGTGCTCAGTGCACTCCAGCACTTAGTCTTCAGTTCTCTGTTATGTCTTCAACTGTTAATTTTATACCAATCCTCAATTGTGAATCAAAAGGTAAACGTCGCCCTTGCTCAAAAGCCAGTTGTATCCAACTCTAGGGTTCAGTGCTTATCTAAGTTTATAGCCAAAGAGCCAGCTCTCTCTGCATCTGCTGATGTTTCCGTGGTCATGTGGCAGGAATTCAACACTGGAATGTACAGAATGCTGTTTACCTTCCCACCAAAGTGGTCCCTATTTATCTACTTGCAATTTTTTGCTTCCGAACTGCTAGGTTGACAGGAGGTGGGACAGACGATGGGTGTTCACTCTGTCCTGCAGTCCCTGGGAATCGAACTCAGACCTTCCAGTCAGCGAGTTCAGCGTCTTAACCATTTGAGCCACCACAGTTCCCGAATCAAATGGTAGATTTGTATAATAATACATACATAGAAACATACACACTAGCTTAATAGTGCTCAGGTCCTTGGTTACAATAATCACTCCACCCACACCCACCAGACAGCACTGGCCTTTTTTATATCACTCCTTGACTGTGAATCGAATGGTTTGTTGTTCAGTCACACAGTCGATTCCGACCCTTTGCAACCCAGTGGACCATTGCCCGCCAGGCACCTGTCCTCCACCATCATCAACCCATCCAGCTGTGTGCCCATTGCGTCTACAATACCATTTAGCCATCTCATTTTTGGCCGCCCCCTTCTTTTGCCCTCCACCTTTCCCAGCATCAAGGCCTTCTCAAGTGAATCCTCTCCTCCCATTTGATGCCCAAAGTACTTCATCTTCATCTTTACTATTTGTCCTTCTAAGGAGCATTCAGGGTTCATTTCTTCTAAGATCGACCTATTTGTTCTCCTTGCTGTCCAGGGTACCATCAAAACTCTCCTCCAACACCATATTTCAAAGGCATCTATTCTTCAGCTCTCAGCTTTCCTTATGCTCCAGCTCTCACAACCATACATTAAATACATACATATTTCTGACAAATTTGAGGAACTTAAAAAAACTGAATTTTGAATAACAAAAGGTGGGGATTAAAAGGAAAATAGAACAATATCAATAGTTAATTTTGTCTTGCTTTGGCAGGATTGCAATATGTAAAATGAAATTGTTGATGTGGCTAAGACGCCAACCTAGCAGTTCGAAAGCAAGAACTTGCAAGTAGATAAATTGGGACTTCGGTGGGAAGGTAACAGCGTTCCGTGTGCCTAGTCATGACTGCCGCATGACCACAGAAACGTCTGCAGAAGCAGACAACGCTGGCTCTTTGGCTTTGAAACAGAGATGAGCACTGCACCCTAGAGTCGGATGCAGCTGGCTTTCGAGCAAGGGATACCTTTACCTTTACCTACTTTTAAATATGTTCCCCAGGTTTCTCATAGCATGTCTCCCAAGAACCAGTCACCTTTTTATGTCATGGCTGCAATCACCATCAGCAGTGATCAAAAAAAGCCAGTCGTATCTGACTCTAGAGTGCAGTGCTCATCTCTGTTTCAAAGCCGAATAGCCAGCACCGCCTGCTTCTGCAGATGTTTCAGTGGTCGTGTGGCAGGCATGATGAGACACCGGAGCGCACGGAACGCTGTTTACCTTCCCCACCGAAGTGGTCCCTATTTGTCTACTTACAATTTCTTTGCTTTTCGAACTGCTAGGTTGGCAGGAGCTGGGACAGACGACGGGAGCTCACTCTGTCCTGCAGTCGCCGGGAATCGAACTCAAGACCTTCCAGTCAGCGAGTTCAGCGTCTTAGCCACTTGAGCCACTGCAGATATGGATGATGATGATGATTTACAGTTCTTAGGTCCTTGGTTAGGTCTTGAATTTTATACCAGTCTTTGACTGTGAATCTAATGACAGATTTTAACAACAACAACAACAGCCACTCCCTCCTCCTTTCGCCCGCCTCACTTGCTTCCTCATGGTGTTCATGACACCCATGAAGCTGGCCAGCAATTTAGCCTCCTCTCGAGCCGCCAGTTTCTTCTCGGTTTTCTTCTTGTTGCCTTTCTCCGACGCCGAGGCCGCCATGCTCCCTTCTCCCCGTTCCTCCCCACCCTGGCCTCGGCCTCCCTTGTCCTTTCCTCCTCCTCCAGCCGGCGCAGGCGCAGTCGCCACTTCCCAACGTTGCCCACCTGGTTCCCACCCCTCCATCACATCACCCGCTCTCCGGTCCAATCAGGAAGCGGCGCGAGACGCGAGCGCCCGCTCGCCACGCCCCCGCCACGCCCCTTTCCCACTGACACAAGGCTCGAAGAGAAAGTCGAAGGTAAACAAAGGACGGGGCGTGACGTCACCCGGCAGCAATCAAAACAAAGCCAGGAGGACCGGAGGGGCGGGGGGGGGGGGGAAGAGTCAGTCTCTTCTTCCTTTCGTGTCTCTCCCGGCCAAACCCCTGGGCTGCCAACGTGAAGGCCGCTTGCTTGGTTTTGTCGTTGGCCAAACTGCCAAGTCCTCATCGGTGCATCGTTTCTGGCAGTCCTGGGCAGACCAGTCAATGAGTGGCGAAGACGCAGCACTCGCTGGTCGGCAGTTCGATTCCCGGGGACTGCACGACGGAGTGAGTTCCCGTCGTCTTCTGTCCCAGCTCCTGCCAACCTAGCAGTTCGAAAGCAAGACATTGCAAGTAGATAAATAGGGACCACTTCGGTGGGGAGGTAAACAGCGTTCCGTGTGCCTAGTCATGACTGCCACATGACCACGGAAACGTCTGCAGAAGCAGGCAGCGCTGGCTCTTCGGCTTTGAAACAGATGAGCACTGAGCCCTAGAGTCAGATACAACTGGCTTTCGAGCAAGGGTGACCTTTACCTTTACTAAATGAGTGGTTAAGTCCCCGAACTCGGAGGGCACTTTTAAAAAATAAATAAAGTAGTTTTCATAATTTTATAATTTTAAACTTTTAAAAGCTTATTTTTAATGTTTTAATTGTTCTGTGTGGTGTTTTATTGTTAATGTGTAAGCCGCCCGGAGTTGCCTCGACGAGGGGGCGGCAGTAGAAATGCGATTAAATAATAAAGTACCGGGCACTACATGACGGAGTGAGTCACTGTCCGAGCTCCTGCCAACCTAGCAGTTCGAAAGCAAGAAATTGCAAGTTGATAAATAGGGACCACTTCGGTGGGAAGATAAACAGCGTTCCCTGCACTCCAGTGTCTAGTCATGCCTGCCACATGTCCACAGAAACGTCTGCAGAAGCAGGCAGCGCCGGCTCTTCGTCTTTGAAACAGAGATGAGCACTGAACCCTAGAGTCGGATACGACTGGCTTTGAGCAAGCGCGACCTTTACCTTTACTAGATCATTTGCTTGTTTGGTGGAAAGGTGAGAGTTGTAGCTCGGTTGTTAGCCCAACTGCACATGTCACGGCTGGGAATCTGTGCACGTGGCTTTTTCAAGAGCCGTATCTGATTCTGAATATTGGTTTATCAGAGAGTAAACAAAAAAAGACAAAAAAATTGTTATGGCACCTTAAAGACTAACTGCTGTATTTAAATGTGAGCTTTTGTGGACCCAGTCCACTTCATCAGACATAAGAGTTGAGATCTATGGCATCAATTTATGCACATGAGGTACAGAGGAACACACAACGGCACTGGCCAGCACAACAGAAAAGTAAAATTGTAGCTTTTTACAACTGACAATAATGGAAAATCCTGGTTATTCAAAGTTGCTCTTAAGCTTGTTGCAAATGGTTGCAAAACAAATTTCTTTTGCAAGCTGATGCATCACATCCAAAGAACAAACATTGTGGCATTACATATTTGCCAGTGAGTTATCCTCTACTAACAATGGCCTGAGCGATCAGACAAAATTGCAGCATACAACAACCTGTTAGTTGTAGTGCATCAAATATGATACTATCTTAGAAACCTTGGACTAATATTCAAACCCCTGAGATGGGTGTTCAGCATATGCACATGTGCTTAATCTCTGCTTATCAGAGAATAAACAAAACAAAAAGACAAAAATGTTGTGGCACTTTAAAGACTAACTGCTGTAATCTCTGCTGCCTCTTTCTGGATTTAGTCTTGTAATTCTGCTGTTCTAGAATGGCAACTTTCAAGTCCTGTGCAGCGTGTCCAGGTAGGTTAAAGTGGTTTGAAACCGGTTTCTGTGTATTGCCATTCTTGAATATTGGCTGTCATCATAGCATCAGCCATGAAGATTGCCCTGGGAACAATTTAATGCAAGTATAAAGGGTTCCCCAGGCTATAATAGATCCCTAGAGAACTTTGGAACCTGAAGGACAGGGATCAGAATGTTTAAATTAAAGAGTAATATTGCAGGTCGATGGCATCATCACCACTTATGCCAGTGTAGTTATGCCAAATGGATTTCAGCCTACAGATTCCTTTTCTTATTGCTTCAAGAGAACCAAGAATAAGTCTGGATCCAATCATTTAAACTATTTACTTTATTTTGAACATTACAATAATTTGCATGAACTTTAATATCAGAAAATTGCTAGCGGGAGCAATTTTCTAATATTAAAAGCTCTCCCCTCTGTCCCAAGGTATCCTTAGAGAGCCTTGAAACCTAAAGGGGATGGGGGATAGGAAGCTTTAAACTAAGTTAAATTAAAGAGTAATATCGTAGGTTGATGATGTCATCTCCATTTGTACCCATGTAATTATTCAAAAGGATACCTGCTCATTGTAGATTTTTTCTAAATTTTAATAAAATACCAATGTTAACTATTTTTTAAAATAGACACATTATACCCTGTATATGTGTGTGTACTGATTAATTTAACGTCTTACCTAAAGGAATCTTAATTTCTTGGATTACTTCCAAGCTTAATAGTGCATAGTTGTCATAGGATCTAATGACACCTAAAAACCCAAATGTTACTGAAGAACAACTTGAGCAAAAACTAGTTTGGGAAGAGAAGACGGGACAAAGATTAAGAGAACAAATTTTTAAAGTCTAAACTGTTATCATTGTGCAGCATCCCTGCAATGTCATTCTTACTAAGACATTATGCGCATGCCATAGATGGAGAAATACAAGTAAAACAGTGGCTGAGGAAAATAGCCTTGGGTTTCAAGGTGAGTCAAGCCTGCGACAGAAATTTTAGTAATATAGCTCTAAATGTCCCCTATCAAAATTATCATAAATACTGTACATACTTCAAGAAACCAAACAGACTACACACATGGATATCACCAGCTAGTCAATGCAAAAATCAAAGAGACTATATAATTGGAAGCAGGAGATAGAGAAGCTATATTCTTTCTGCCAAGACAAGACCAAGATCAGGTTATGGTATTGATTATGAACTGTTAATATCTTACATTAAAGCTAGAAAAGAACACTAATAAGTCATAGTATCAAAATATAATGTGAAGAGGAATCCTATGCAAAAGAACTTGTAGTTCTGCCAAGTGAAGTGAAAGGTGTTGTGAAAGCACTAGGAAGAAATAAATCACTGTGTTAGATGGGGTGCCAATAGAAGTACAGTATTTCAAGCTGCAGAGAGACTGAATCTGAGAACATTCTTACAAGACTATGCTGACAAATGTGGAAAACAAAACAATGGCTCAAAGATCATACTTAGTAACAATAGGCTCTTAATATATTGTGGTTGAAAACTGGATGTGAATGAGGTAGTGTGAATTATTTGGGAGAGCATCTCTTACCCCTTGAGTAACCAATCTGACAAATTCAACTTCTCTGCTTTTAAATGTTGCTATATTATCAAGCTATTCTGGGAAAACAAGGAGAACAAAAAGCTGTTGTAAACCAAGATCTCATGGTTCATTGCCCTGAGATAATCAAGATACAAAGACTATGTCCCACCCACTGTATCAGAGTTTGGAAAGGTGACTTTTTTGGACTACAATTTCTTGAGATCCATCCTGACCTGGGGCGGAGGGATTCTCAAAGTCTAGAAAAATCACTTTGCTAAACTCTATTCCAGGGGTTCCCAACCAGGGATGTAGCCAGGATTCTAGATTGGTTGTTGTTGTTGTTGGTCTTCAGAAGGGGCAAAAAATTTCCAGGAGGGGCAACAATGTCACACTCACATATATAACATTGGCACCACGGGGTGGGCACTTAGCTCAGGAGGGTTTTCTCCCCCACTGCTCCCCCTGGCTATGGCCCTGTTCCCAACCTAAGGACCACAGGCTGGATTCATGCCATTTCATGTGCCTCCCCCCAACCCTCCAAGGGCATTTGAGAAACAAATTGACCACTCCTTAAAGCTGTTGGGACAATATGGCCACCTCATTGTGCAGGCAGGGCAAAATGGCTGTCTGGCCCTTGAAGCTGACTGAGAGCATGACCCAGTCCCTGGCTTGAAAAAGTTGGGAACCCCTGTTGTATTCTATACTATTTGTTGCAGCTCCCGGATTTTTGACATTTGTTGCAGCTCCCGGATTTTTGACTATTTACCACTGTGTACGACTTCTTGGGACTTTTCGGATTGGACCCTCTGACTGGAGAACTGTACTCCCATTTATGAACTCTTGACTATTTGACTTTTTGCCGTTACATCGTGTTGACCATTGGGTCAGTCTATTTCTTATCCGGTCCTGCTTTTTGCCCGATACGTTCCATGACCGTCTCTTAGACATATGGGATACTCATTGATTTGTGTATGAATGCTATTTTACATGTTCGTTGTTCATTGCCTTATTGCATATTTAACTGATATAGCATGACTTTCTGAGTTCTATCCCTGTCTTTTGTATTTTCTCTTTACAATCTTTCCGGGTTGCTTCACACCAGTAATTAAAACACCCATTATTTTACGTTTTTGACTCCTTTCCTCAGGGTGGTTTCCTCTTTCCCTCCCTTGTATTCTATACTATGGCAGGATCTGTACTATTGTGCCAGTGTACTGGTTAAAATATTGGATAAGGACTTGGGAAATGTGGATTCAGGCTGATGCTGGAACTACTGTTTGTGCCGCCTTCCTAACAAACAATGCATGTCCAATGGAAAATGATCTGAGGGACATGACACTATCCACAGCTCCTAGTGTGCCATCCTGTGATATGAATAGGCAGCACCATACATACATCTGTACCTGAACAAAGGTGGAAGAATAATGTAATAATGATGTAATTTTAGAATCCTGCTTTTTGAATTGTAATACAAGGCTTTCTAGCATTACAGAACTGAAGTACAGAGTCAGTTTGGCCCTCAGAGAGAACTATAATTATATTATAATTACAATCAAGGAAAGTATATTTCATTTATTTTATATTTTTCTGTACTGCTTTTGAATGTAAAGGTAAAAGTCACCCTTGCTCGAAAGCCAGTAGTATCCGACTCTATGGTTCAGTGCTCATCTCTGTTTCATAGCCGAAGTGCCAGCACTGTCTGCTTCTGCAGACGTTTCTGTGGTCATGTGGCAGGCATGACTAGACACTGGAGTGCACGGAATGCTGTTTACCATTCCCACTGATGTGACAGAGCTTCAAAAGACTACTTAACATTTTTATTTTTAAAACTGTCAAAAGCAAAATTATTGAACAAACATGATAAAAATAGCAAAAACAACAGTTAAAATGTTTATATCATCCAAACAATAACCTTAATAATAACCATGGCTGAAAAACAGTTATGACCCACATGTCCCATTCATTCCAATGACTGCACTGGAGATGGATTTACCTTCCACTTCATCCCACTGCTAGAAGTGAAAGGCAGGATACTTTTTGACAACTAGATTTTAAACTTCCTTTCACTACCAGTAGATGTCATTATAGGAATGGCAACTAAAGTATAACATGGACATGATCAGTCTTGGCTGAGTTAAGTCACAAATCATGTACGTTTTTGTGTATGTATTGTCTTTGTTTCAGTGGGACTGTGGTGGCTTAGTCGTTAAGATGCTGAATTTGATGTCCGGAAGGTTGGCAGGTCAGTAGTTTGAGACCCTAGTGCTGCATGACAGAGTGAGCTTCTGTTTCTGTCCCAGCTCCTGCCAACATAGCAGTTTGAAAGCAAGAAATTGCAAGTAGGGAAGGTAAACAGTGTTCTATGCACTCCAGTGCTTAGTCATGCCTTCCACATGTCCACAGAAATCCTGCAGACGCAGACAGTACTGTCTCTTTAGATATAAGCGAAGATGAGCACCATACCCTAGAGTTTGATATGACTGGCTTTTGAGCAAGGGCGACCTTTACCTGTCTTTGTTTCACAAAAACTAGCAACACTTCACATTTAGATAAAGTATATGTATATATATAAAAATAGAACTCATTTTTCTAAAATGTTTGATTGATTAGTTAGGATTTCACTGATTAAGTAAACATTCAATTATATTTTATTGTTTATTAATTGCAGTTATATTCCATTTTTCCTCCATTGAACTCCTCCTTCTCCTTCATGACCATGCTGTGAGATAGATCAGGTTGAAAGAGAATGACTGTGGAAGAGTGAAGCTGGATTTCTCCAAAGTGCAAAAATCTAAGTGCTACGCCACCCTTCCCAGGTTATCAGATTGTAAACTGGCAAAACAGCTTATATAAATCAGTTTTTAAAAATCATCCATCGAAGCCCTAATTCGTTTAATCCGACTGAGCACTGTAGATGCAGGCTTTTCATACTCAGTGTTGAAGTATGAACCACCATGAATGTGTTTGATCCGAACTCGTTTTAGATGCTAAGCAGTTTTTTGTTTGTTTGGGAGGTCACCAGGGAATATTACAAGTCTTGTGTGGTACAGAGAGGAAAGAATCCTGGCTGAAATCCTAGAAAGCTACAGTCAGAGTTGAGAGCCAGTGTGGTATAATGGGTGATGTAAATGAACTAGGGCTCAGGAGTCTGAGTTTGACTGTCCACCTTTGGTGTCTTGCACGGAAGACAAAGAAGGAGCCGCAGTAAGGGCTAAAACACAACTTTATTGCATGGTAGTCAGAGTGAACATGAGGTAATGGTGGACCAAACAGCTCTATTTATAGCACACTGTACATTTTGAATAACCCGGGTGATAGTTCATTGGTTACTGTCCGCGTGACGTCATGGATCGTCACGCCCATCTTCTCCAGGTGTGATGTGGCGGGAAGGTTTCCCGCCTGTTGTGTTCTAATGGTTTTATCTTCCACATGGATTACAATGTATCTGAACCAATGTAACCTTGCCTATAGCAACAATGTAACCTTCAGCTGTATCATATGAACCCTGTAATAGGACGCGAGCTAATGACCACCAGCTGGCAGCAGCGAGCGTCCAAGCTCTCTTGGTCCAAACTCATCAAAGGCAACAGCGCGGGAAGTTTTCCCGCCACCACCTACACCTGGACAAGAAGGGCGTGACCAGCAATGACGTCACGCAGACAGTAGCCAATGGGCTACCATGCAACCACGTTCAAATGTATTACTACTGTATATAAAGAGCTATCGATCCGCCATTACCTCATGTTCCCTCTGTCCACGATGCAATAAACCTGAGTTAACCCAGCCCGAGGCTGTGTCCGGTGTCTTGGTTTTCATACACCAAATTGGCGACGAAGGTGGGATGATGGATCCCCAAGGAACAGTCAGGGCACAGAGCGGGTTCAACATCACCAAACCGCAAGACTGGGAGCTGTTTGAGATGGACTTCCAGGCGGCACTGGTGGAACTCAAAGTCAAAGAAGACGACGAGGAGAGGAAGAGGGCCATCCTCACCAGAATGCTTGGGTTAGAAACCAAGCGGACGCTGGTGGGCATCATCGCTCCGAAGAAGGTGAGCGAATTTAAGGCAGACGACATCATGAAGCTGCTGCGAGAGCGTTTCCGACCCTCGAGGGCAATGTTTCCCGCTCGGAGCGCGTTTTGGAGGCGAGTCCAAGCGCCGGACGAGTCGGTTGAGGCATTCGTGACCGCCATGAGGATAGCCGCCGGTCCCTGTAGATGGGACAACCTAGAGATGGCCCTCAGGGACGGCGTGCTGTGTGGCCTGAAGGACAAGGAGGTGCAGCGCAGCTTGATGAACAAGGAGCCGCCACCCACGCTGGCAGAGGTCGTAGAGGCCGCGGAAGCCGCGGAGTCCACGAATGCTGGAGTGGACGAGATGCACCAGTGGCGTGAGTGGCGTCCTAGAGCCGGCAAGGCGGAAAATTCGGTGCACGGGAAGTCCGGACAGTTGGTGCACGCAACTCGACGGGCCTCAAAGTCGTCTACGGAAGGCAGCGACGGCGAGGAGGTCCAGAAGGTCCGAAAAGGTGGGCGCCGCTGCGATGGTTGCGGAGCGGCCCATGAGCGCGCGAGGTGCCCATTCAGAAAGGCCGAGTGTTACACATGCGGCCGTCGGGGGCACATCGCCAGGGCATGCAGAAAACGGAAGGAGGGCCGGAGGCAGTCACAAGACCGTTCGACCAGACCGGACCGTCCAGCGAGGTCCAAAGATGGCGCCCAGACCACGAGGAAGCAGGACGGCGTGGGCCGCGTCTCGGACGACAGCGAGGACGACGCCCCAGTGTTCAGCGTGTCCGCGGGACAGTCCCATTACTTCGTTGAGGTACTAGTACAAGGGGCCCCTATTAGGATGGAAATTGACTCGGGGTCCTCCTATTCTATAATTCCCCAGAAAGAGTTCTTGAAAATCGACCCCCACGTGCGGCCCAAACTTAAAACGTTGAGGTCCACGCTACGAGATGTACAGGGAAACAGCATTCCGGTGTTGGGGGTCGGAAAGTTTCGGGTCAGCTTTAAGAGACATTCTGCGGAACTGCCCCTAGTTGTCCTTAAGGGGGGAAGTTGTAGCCTCCTAGGGACGCAGTGGTTTCAGCCCTTAGGCTTGTTCATAGGGGGAGTGCATACAGTGGGAGTGGACCCAATACAAGCGGTTTGCGATGCGCATCCCGCCGTCTTTGAAAAAGGACTTGGAAAGTTCAAGGGACCCCCTGTAGCCTTCGACCTAGACCCGGAGGTCCGCCCGATAAGACTCAAACCGCGCAGGGTGCCGTTCGCACTCAAGGACAAAATAGAGGCGGAACTGGACAAACTGGTGGGCCAGGGGATTCTTATTCCTGTTGATTCCGCGGAGTGGGAAACTCCAATTGTAACAGCTCTGAAGGCCAACGGGGAGGTGCGCATTTCCGCTGATTATAAGTGTACAATTAACAAGGCGATCCGCCCTAATGCATACCCGGTGCCGGTGGTCAGCCACCTTTTGGCCAGGCTGAATGGGGGAAAGTGTTTCGCTAAACTCGATTTGGCACAAGCCTATCAGCAACTCCCCGTAACTCCCGCCACGGCCGCGGCACAAACGATAGTTACACACAAAGGGGCGTTCCAGGTGTCGCGTTTACAGTTCGGCGTGAACTCGGCACCCGGCCTTTTTCAGTCGCTTGTGGAACGCCTCCTGAAGGGGCTGGAGGGGGTGTTGCCTTATTTTGATGACGTGTTGATAACAGGGGGGAGTGAGGCCGAACTGGCAAAGAGATTGGATAAAGTACTAACTGTTTTCGAGAAAGCGGGGCTGAGACTGAGGAAGGACAAATGTGTTTTTTTCGAAACTGAGGTCGAGTTTTTAGGGTTCCGGATCACACCCGAGGGTATTAAGCCGTCTAAATCCAAAGTAGCAGCCATAAAGAAGGCCCCTCGCCCCACATCCAAAACCGAGCTACAGTCATTCCTGGGGCTCCTCAATTTTTACCATACATTCCTCCCACGGAAGGCGTCCGTGGCCGAACCGCTTCATCGGTTACTTAAAAAGGAGGAGACATGGATGTGGGGTGACGAGCACGAGAGGGCGTTCAAAGAACTAAAGCAACTCTTAACATCTGAGGCAATCCTGACGCATTTCGACCCCAAACGGCCAGTGGTCTTAGTCTGTGATGCATCCCCGGTGGGGGTGGGGGCGGTGCTGTGCCACGTGTTGGATGACGGAAGGGAGGCCCCGGTAGCGTTTTACTCAAGGTCCCTGTCCCAAGCGGAGCGCAATTACGCACAAACCGACAGGGAGGCATTAGCAATAGTAGCCGGAACCAAAAAATTTCACGATTTTTTGTATGGCCGCCCGTTCAAAATCGTGACTGATCACAAGCCCCTGTTAGGGATTTTCACGGCAAGCAAGCCCACGCCGCAGATCCTGTCCCCGAGGATGCTGCGATGGGCTATTTTTCTCAACGCATACCAACACGAGTTGGAGTACCGGCCCGGAAAGGAGATCAGCCATGCTGATGCACTTTCGAGATCTCCTTTGCCCTTGTCGGACGACCAAAAGGCGAGAGTAGAAAGAGACCGCCAGGTGTTGTTAATTGAGGTCTTAGACGCACCCCCAATAGTACCAGCCGACATTGCTAGGGCGACAGGCAAGGACAGAACGCTGGAGAAAGTTAGTTCATGGGTACAGAAGGGGTGGCCGGCATCGTCCCCAAGCACAGAATTCGACCAGTTTTTTCGGAAAAAGCTAGAGTTGTCCCTAGAAAGGGGGTGCCTGTTGTGGGGCCAACGGGTGGTGGTCCCTACGTCCCTGCGTCCGAGGGTGCTCGAACTGCTGCACGTCAGCCACCCGGGCATCGTTCGTTCAAAGGCGCTGGCCCGGAGTTATTTTTGGTGGCCACAGCTAGACACAGACATTGAGCACATGGTCGGCACTTGTGAGGCATGCCAGGGATCCCGACCAGAGGCGGCCCGTCTCCCGCATAGGGAATGGGACACAGCAAGGGGGCCATGGTCCAGAGTGCACGTAGATTTCGCTGGCCCATTCCGGGGAACCATGTTTCTCCTGGTGGTGGATGCGTTCTCCAAGTGGCTGGAGGTTATCCCAGTAAAGAGCACGTCCTCCGCCACTACAATTAGCCAACTGAGGAGAGTCTTTTCCACGTTCGGTTTACCCGACACTTTAGTCAGCGATAACGCTAGTTGTTTCACCTCCGCGGAGTTCGGGGCATTTATGGAGGCAAACGCCATTCGGCATGTCACATCCGCGCCGTTTCACCCGGCCACGAATGGCCAAGTGGAACGGCTGGTGCGTACAACAAAGGATGCGCTGCGGCGCATGGGCCCGGGGGACCTAAATCACCAAGTATGTCAGTTCTTATTAGCGTATAGGGTGACCCCCTTGGCGTCAGGTTACTCGCCGGCAGAGCTCTTGATGCGGCGAAAACTGACCACGATCCTGTCCAGGCTAGACCCGACGAGAGTCGAGGATAAAGGGAAAAACATAGGGTTGGCAGTCTCGAAAGGTTTCGCCGTTGGCGACCCTGTTCACTGCAGGAACTATGCCAGCGCAGGGCCAGCCTGGGTACCAGGGACGGTTGTAGAACAAACGGGGCCAGTGTCGTACCGGGTCGAGACTAACACCGGCCTCCTCTGGAGGAGGCACGCAGACCAACTGAGGCACCGAGTGAGTGGGCCAGTCAGTGGGGCGCAGCAACAAGATTCAGCGTTAGGGTTCTCCCCCACCCATTTAGCCCAAGGGGGAGACAGCAGCGGACAACAGTCCCAAGCAAGGGGGGAAGGCAGAAGCAGCGGCCCCGACTCATACCCTTTTGATACGCCAGTTCTATCAGAGGCCGGGGAAGGGGGAGAGGAGTTCGCGACCGCTGCCCCCGAAGGTAATTTTGATTTTGATTTTGCGAGCCGGGGGGGTTTTCAGGAGTGTTCCCCCACCCATCCAAGCGAGAAGAGGGGTTTTTCGTTAGCCCCCAGTGCCCCCGGTTCTTCCCTAAGAAAGAGCACACCTCCAAACAACGCCGCGGAGCCGCGGCAAGTCACTAACGAGTCTCCCTCTCCAATTACAGGACAGGAAACCAGGGAACAAAGAAAAGGTAGCAAACCCGGGGAAAGGCAGCCTGCATCGAGACCCCAGCGTGTTCGAAATAAGCCATCTTGGCTGAGAGACTTTGTCTCCTAGGGGGAGGAGTGTGTTTAAGTGTGGGCTCGAGACTTTGTCTCATCCTAGGGGGGAGGGGTGTTGTGTTCTAATGGTTTTATCTTCCACATGGATTACAATGTATCTGAACCAATGTAACCTTGCCTATAGCAACAATGTAACCTTCAGCTGTATCATATGAACCCTGTAATAGGACGCGAGCTAATGACCACCAGCTGGCAGCAGCGAGCGTCCAAGCTCTCTTGGTCCAAACTCATCAAAGGCAACAGCGCGGGAAGTTTTCCCGCCACCACCTACACCTGGACAAGAAGGGCGTGACCAGCAATGACGTCACGCAGACAGTAGCCAATGGGCTACCATGCAACCACGTTCAAATGTATTACTACTGTATATAAAGAGCTATCGATCCGCCATTACCTCATGTTCCCTCTGTCCACGATGCAATAAACCTGAGTTAACCCAGCCCGAGGCTGTGTCCGGTGTCTTGGTTTTCATACACCAAACCGCCCTTCAAGTATTTAGGGGAATCTGTATCATGTGAGCTGGATGCTGCTACTGCCACGGGCAGTAACATCCTTAACAGCTTGCTACAATGTGTCTCTGATTAGTTACAATGGATACAGTTGCCGGATACAATCAGTTAAAGAGTACTTGTCACATTCTATTCAGTACATAACACCACCATACCTGTCAACCTTCCCGGATTGGCCGGGATTTCCCGGATTTCAGCGCCGATTTGTGCCATTTCCCGCCCCACGCTGCCGAAACCCCGGAATTTGCCAGTGGGGGAAAGGAGGTACTGCGCAGCCGTTCTGTGCAGGTCACCTTCTACACATGCGTAGAAGGGTTTTACGCTTGCGTAGAATCCTTCTACGCTTGCATAGAACCCTTCTACGCTTGCGTAGAACCCTTCTGCGCATGCGTAGAAGGCTACGCATGCGTAGAAGGAGGCTACGCAAGCATAAAACCCTTCTGTACATGCGTAGAAGGCGACCTGCGCAGAACTGTTCTGCGCAGGTCCCGGATTGGCCGGAGCCACGGTTGACAGGTATGCTGTCCACCAGTCAAGGAAACTCACTGGGTATGTGTAGAAATGGTAAATCCACTCCTTAAATATCTCATTCACCTCAAATACCCTATTAAGGTCACTATAAGTCAGTTCTGACTTGGCAGCATATAACAAACATAGAGCATAGGCAAACTTCTTATATTCCTAACATGAGGAGAACAGCAAATGGAGGAGGAAAGTTGGAATTGAAGTGTTTCCTGGAACTATTTTTCTTCTTTTTGAAAGATTAATGCAAATAAGGCCTTTCAAATAAAGGCAATAATAATATTACAGCAGTACTATTAATACTTTATGTAACATGTTTGTTTCAACTTTGTTAATATGCATTTTCTTCTTCCAATTCTAGGTCAGACATGAATCTGCCAAAATGAAGGCACTGTTTGGTGAGTTCATCTGCAGTTCCTGTCACCTGACCTAGTGTGAGAAAGATTAGCTGGCAACACATGGTTGCCTTTACCAGGGTACATCTGACTGTGGTTAATATGTTATCTACCCTCCATGAGAATCTGAATAGTTTTGTCCTTCATCTGCAGTATATAGCTGACACACAGAAGCTAATACTCTGTTAACAAAGAGATTAACAGAGTGATCCAATTTGTATTTACTCGGAAGAAATCGTCATAAAAAATATTAATGGTCTTTCTTCCCAGGTAAGTTTCTACAGAATTCAGATAATTACACTGCTTTTTGCAATACTGTACTTACAAGGAATAAATTCAATCAAGCATAGTATGTTTTGCTTTTGAAATTGACAGATTTCTATGTTATAGTCAGCTGCTGTATCATGTTTTCAGCCTTTGATTCCTGATGACTGTACGGAATACTTAAAAACAATTACAGCAATTTAATCTGCTGTCTCCATTTTGGGACTAAGGATTACTACATGCCTCATTAGTCCTAATTCTTGGATTTTTCTCTCCTAATCCCTGATTTTTCTAGTATAATGCAGCCTAATAAAGGATTCTAGAAAATTCCAAAACTTGGACACACTTATTGCATTAAAAGCTTTTCACAGCAGTGGATACCACTATTCTCCTTCTCCATCTCATTTATGTCATTTCCCAAGGTTTCCTTCTACATTCTATCATGTAAACCTCTTTGAAAATACTGTACTATATTATGGAATCCATGCCACTACTTTTTACAAACAGCCTCCCACATCTTATTTGAATTCATGTGATGAGCCTTGCTGATCAGATTGATGACAAAAATTTTACTGTTACATTATTTGAATGCATGCTATCAAGTCAGTTCTGACCCATGATGACACTTTTCGGGATTTTCTAGGCAGAATACTCAGAGGTGGGTTTACCATTCCCTTTTTGGGGAATATCCTGGGATTGTGCAGTTTGCCTTTGGCTACACAGCATGGCTCTTCTCCTAGGAGGCACAGTATAGAATCTGATATCCGACACAAGGCTCCACAGCCAGATACCTAAACCACTGAGCTACCCAGTCAGCTACTAAAACTTATTAGATGTTATTAAATGTTATTACATAGTTCAAAAGCAAGAAATTGCAAGTAGATAAATAGGGACCACTTTGGTGGGAAGGTAACAGCATTCTGTGTGCTCCGGTGTCTTGTCATGCCTGCCACATGACCATGGAAACGTCTGCAGAAGCAGACAGTGCTGGTTCTTCGGCTTTGAAACAGAGATGAGCACTGAACCCTAGAGTCAGATACGACTGGCTTTCGAGCAAGGGAAACCTTTACCTTTATACCTACACAGTTGGGCATATAAAACTGTTCAGGAATAACTTTAATGCATTAACTGCAGAGCAGATGCTTAGAGCATTTGAGAATAATAGCACATTTACTGGTGCATACCTTCATCTGTCTGTCTTTGTGAGGCTGGGTGCATCCCTCAGCACTATGTGACCTCACATAGACTGTGTTGCCTAGGACTGATGGAATTTGCAGTCCAACAATGTCTGGAATGCCACAAGTTCCCTACCCTTAGTTGGCCACTGTGGGAATACAATGCTCGCCTAGTTAGGACTTTGAAATAAAACAGTATAGTTTTAGGTGCTTGTGTATAGTCCAGACATTGGCATCTTGGGTGCCTGCAGGTTTATACAGTATAAGGAAGATTTCAAACAAAGCCAATGATACTTACATGTTAAAGAAGAAAGGAGTAGGTTAATAACCTAATAGTGCTATGTGCAATTTGAAAACTGCATAGCACTTAGTCATTCAAATTAGTTAATCTTAATCTCTCAAACTCAGTGATTTCCTCCCACATTCCATCTGAAGATTGCCAAATGCTGCAGACTTACGCTATGGTTTTTATCATTGAGCCACTCTCCCCTACCCTTGCTTACTTTAAATCAGCTGGATGAAGAGTTCATGTTCTTAAAATGTGAAAACTAGCTCAGGGTTGTGTTGTTTTGATTGGCTCTCATATTGATATTGGTTCAATATTGGTTTTAGATTTTGCTTAATTTATGCACATTTCTCATCCCTTCACTGTATCTAGCACTTGCCAATATTAGGACTATAAACCTTAGCAGTGTATAATAAATGCATTTTTAAAAAAGAAGTAAATATCAGTTGTCTTACTTCTAGGCATACGTGTATAGAGTTTCAACCTAAAATGTTGGTTATAGATTACAGTTGCCTTAAAACACCCTGAATGACAGGAAACTTTAAAAATTTATTTGGGAGAAAAACAACCTCCATTTTTAAAAACAACAACAACAGAACACACTGACTTATTTATTTATTTATTTAAATTTGTATGCTGCCCAATCAGGAGAACCTGACTCAGGGCAGCGTACAACAGTTAAAAATGTATAAAAACAGATTTGAAAATCCCAAATCGCCCACTCATTTCCCCACCCCAATTAAAAGAATAAAAAGAAATAAAAGGGAATGGGGGGATACAACAACACAAAGGGAGGGATATTAACTAAGTACTAACTGGGGATGAGCCAACAGGCTGGAGCCGTATACCCATTAAGGCCCCACACCTGTCCCGCCAGCCAGGTTTTCAGACTTTTCCTGAAGGGCAGCAGTTCCATCTGTAGCCTCAATTCTGTTGGAAGGAGGTTCCAGAGGGCTGGTGCGGACATGGAGAAGGCCCTTCTTCGTGTACCAGAGAGGTGGGCCCCTCTAGCTGAAGGTACAACTAGGGAGCCCCTCCGGTCTGCTCTGGTTCATTGATGTAATCTCTAATTTTGTTGTTGTTCAGTTGCTCAGTCGAGTCTAATCCTTTGCAACCCCAAGGACCACAGCACACCAGACTCCTCTTGTCATTGGCCATCCTCCGGAGTGTGCCCAGATCTATGCCCACTGCGTCAACAATGCTGTTTAACTTTCTCATCCTCTGCTGCCCCTTCTCCTTTTGCCTTTGATCTTTCCTAGCATCGGGGTCTTCTCCAGTGAGTCCTCTCCAGGGTCGTAGCCAGAGGGTGGCCAGGATGGATGTTGCCCACCCTGAGTTAGCAGTTTGCTCTAAAGTCTCCTCCGGCACCACAGTTCAAAGGTGTCTATTCTTCTGTGCTCAGCTTTCCTTATGGTACAGCTCTCACAACCATACATTACTACTGGAAAGACCATCGCTTTAACTATACAAACTTTTGTTGGCAGGGTAATGTTTCTACTTTTTATTATGCTGCCTTGGTTTGCCATAGCTTGACTCCCAAGGAGTAAGTGTCTTTTTCTTTCATGGTTATTGTCATAGTCTGCAATGATCTTGGAGCCCAAGAAAGTAAATTCTGTCTTCCATTTCTTCCTCCTTTTGCCTTTGATCTTTCCTAGCTTCAGGGTCTTCTCGAGTGAGTCCTCTCTTCTCATATGGTGGCCAAAGTACTTGAGCTTCAGCTTTGTCTTTATAAAGAGCAGTCAGGGTTGATTTCCTTCAGAATTGACTGATTCAATCTCCTTACAGTCCATGGGGACTCTCTAAAGCAGAGGTTCCCAACATACAAAACCCTAAGATCATGGCATCTGGACACCCAGGGAGTGATGGGGCCGGATGCCATGATCTTGGTCTTTTTGATGTTGAGTTTCAAACCAGCTTTTGCACTCTCCTCTCTCACCCTCGCCAAGTAGCTCTTTAGATCTTCTTCACTTTCTGGCATTAAGGTGGTGTCATCTGCATATCCTATTTTTATTTTTTTATTTTTTAGAGAAAGTCAAATTACTGTGTTAGTGACTGCATCCCTTCTTCCTTTCTCTTGGCTCTGTTCAGTTCAGAGCTGGTCACTTGAGCTTTCACAAGTGTGCAGAGTTTTAGAGACAAACATTTTCCAGGCTAAAAATAGTAAGGGAGAAACATGTTGGCTATGGTCCTGGCATTGAATAGATAGACAGACATGCTGTTGAAGAAAAAAATTACTCAATCATAGGGGGCTACGTTTCGTAGAATGTGTGGGGGAACAATTGCATCTATGATTATCAATAACCTAGCATTAGTTAATATAGCTAGGAATTCATTTTTATTCATCAGCACAAGAGGAAATATTCACAGATGTAGAGGAGAGACTCTGTTTCCCATGGAAGGTGTGGCAGTTCTTAAGACATCCAGTTCCTTGCCCATTTAGATTAACTCAGTGCATGGCAACAAGTGCCTGTCTGTGCTAAGAATTAAAATTGATTTAATGCTCAGTTCCGTTTTTTCAGGATTCCTTAGGAACTATATTTCAAGGAAATGAGCAAGAATTATACAGAATACTTCTTCTTCTGTGTCTAGGCCAGAATGAAGGCACTGTTTGGTGAATTCATTCTGCAGTTCCTTTAGTCTGACCTAGTGTGAGAAAGATTAGCCAGCAACACAAGGTTGCTGTTACTAGGGTGCGCCCGATTATGGTTCAAGAATACCACAATCTTCGGGGAGGCTCTATCTGTGTACCCCATTCAGAATACCAAATGCCTCAAATAATGAATCCCACAGTCTTTAGGATGGAGCCAGGTTGTTGACAGTCATCTGTAGTGGAGACAAGATAGGCAGGTCTGTAGCTCCTTGAATTATGAAGCAATGCTGGAAACTCACAGGGTCCTAAGAAATGCAGTGCCAGAAAGAACTTCATATACCATTGAACCAATTAACCCTCTGCCAGGGTAGGAACTCATAGCTAAATCATCGCTGACAGATAGCCATCCGACCTCCATTTAAAAATATCCACTGGAAAAAAGCTACCAGCCTGAGAAGCAGTCCACTCCCCTGTTGAACAGCTGTCCTGTCAGAAATTGCCGAGTAATGTTTGCCAAAATCTCATTTCTTGTAATTCGAATCTGTTCACTCAGATCCTATCCTTACAAGTCCTGAGTTGGCCTTGGTCGAGTGGGCGGTATAGAAATCCATAAATAAATAAATAAATAAATAATAAAAGTCATGAAAACATGGAGAGATGATACCAGTTTCACTATTAAAAAGGTATTATCTACAAATATTCATGAGCAAGATGCCATAACATTACATATTGGCAGCTTGTGACATTTGAATAATCTTTGACATTAAGACATTTCTAAAGTTTACAGTGCCGTGTCTTGTAACCACTTTCTTGAAAGACAAGTAATTCTTAATATTGCAGATCTGGGTAGGCCTGACAGATTGTGTCTTGCTTGAGCATACATAGTCATTGCGTGAAGAAAGAGAACAAAAGAACAATGAGTTTCCTCAATTGTAGTTCAGCCATGTGCAGCACAATCTAATGTATATTTACTCAGAACTAATTCATTGTACTGAGTGATGTTTACTTTAAGTAAATAACATGCTAGAGTCTGTCTGCTCGATTGCTAACTTTGATCGTTAAAAGTGGGAAATTCCCTTCTCATGGCCAAAAACCACACACCTACCAGTGAGGATATGTGTTTATCTTGGCAACGACCAAAATGAGGAACAGACTTTTCCTCCTAGGCTTTTCCATCTATTTCCCAGTCAAGCTTCACATGCCAAAGTATCTGCTTTAAAGGGAACTTAAGCATGTTTTTTCCTCTTCTCCTACAATAGTAAAGGAAAGCCAGATGAGGGCAGGGCAGGGCAGTTATTACTAAATGGCTTTCCAATGTGTTTCAGTTTTCCTTTGGCAAGCACATAACATACAACTATGTTTCACAGTGAACTGCTGTGAACTCTCATTTTCTATGCAACCTTTAAACCAGGTGTTCCCAACCTTTTTACGCTGGGGGCCTGACACCATGCCTACCGGACAGCTGAGTGGGCCAGACCACGCACGCCCTCCGGGAGTGGAAGCGGGCACATTTATGGCTGTCATAAACATGCCCACTTTCACGTTTGCGACAGCTGCAGGCGCATTTACGGCTGATGTAAAAGTGTCTGCTTCCACTTCTGGGTGCGGTGACAGTGGCCCCCATGGAATGGTGCCATGGGCCGGGGCTGGCCCACAGGCCGTAGATTGGGAACCCCTGCTTTAAACCAAAAAGATGTGCTGTGACTTGAATGCATATGGGGGCATCTGGTTCTCTTCTGTGAATAGTCTTGGTAATTCTTCTTCTTTAGTGTCCTGATCAAATCCTTGACTGCCAAAATGAAATCACTTTCTTGGCTTTGTTGTTGACCAAATTTAAATCCTCATTGGTGCATGTTTCTGGCAATAATTGGAAGACCAGCAAATGAGCCAGGTTCTGTGTCTCTCCACATTCACACAGTGTGTTGTTGTCCTCCAGCAGCTCCCACTTGAGCATGTTGGTCTTGCATTTATGGACTCCAACCCTGTTAGATCCAATCCTTATAAGCACGAGTCCAAGACAACGATGAACAAACAGCAACAGGCTTTATTATAACAGTCAGTAGGGATTAGCTTACAAGGTTGTTGTGTCTAGAATATTATACCTTTAAGTAATGTAACACTCGAATGAGTGGATATAATAACCACCAGCTGTAACACTGTAACCTTCTGTATCAGGACGCAAGCTAGTGTCCACTAGGGGCAATAGCGAGCGCCCAGCTCACATGGTTCCATTCCCCAAACAACTACAGCGCGGGAAGATTCCCGCCACCACCTCACCTGGACAAGAAGGGCGTGACGGGGAATGACGTCACGCAGACAGTAGCCAATGGGCTATCGAGGAGCCACATTCAAATGTATAGCCACAGTATATATTGAGCTGTTCATCCGCCATTACCACATGTTCCCCCGGACCATCATGCAATAAAGATGTGTTAAGCCAACCCTTCGGCTGTTTCTATTGTCTTGGTTCTCATACACCAAAAAGGTGTTCTGGATCCCGAGATGGCTATACAATCCTATGGAGTCAGTCCCTTCAGACCTGTACCCGGCAATGGGCAATAACTAGCTACCGAGAATTGTAGCATAATGGAGGGACCCAGGCTTAGCGCTACCCAGGTTACCTGTATGGTGTAGGAAGCATAGATCCCGTCCAGCCCCACCCTTGTTTGTCCGTGGGGATTATATAGTGTCTTCCTGGCAGAGGCTATTGGATACAAGATAGTGACCTGCCGGACAAACGTAACTAACCAATCAGTACAGGGGATATATGAAGGTAACCAACGGAGAGCAGGATCCAGAACTGTAACCAATGATGGGGCTTGGATTAGCATAACTAGTGCGCCTTTTTACAGAGGATTTTGCACCACTTGAGGCTTCTAATTAGGTTGGCAGGAAACTGCCATTTTCCTATTGCAAGAGCGCTCCCTGGGCTACTTGCAATAGTGCCTCAATACACAACAAACCCTCAACCTATTCAGAGTTCTCCGTGACGTAGGGGAGGTTAAGTCCTTTAATGTTGTTCCTTGTCCAGTGGGCTCCTTCCTCCATCTTCTAAGTTGATTTTTTGCTCTTGTGTACCATCAAGAATGTTTGTTCTTGCCATAAAGCACTTCCTGGATCTGAACTGGCAGACTTGAGGCTTATTCTGATGGGTGTGTTCTCTTTTGGATTCTAGTGATATACTGTACTTCACATATGTCCTTAGTAGTAGGTATCATCATCTGTGTGAGGACACACCCTCTCATCATCTTTTACTTTTGGTCTGCTTGGCTGGCTCCCTCACTCCACCATCCCAGCCATGATGTTATTGCGCCACAGCTATATTTCTGCTATTTTCTGCTTAATCTGTGTTATGTATGCATGTTCTCGTACTGATAAGAATGTAACCACTCCAAATACAATGTATCTCAGCTGTAAAGGAACGCGAGCAAGCAGCCCATAGAGGGCAGCTGCGAGCGTTCAGTCTCACATGGTTCACATTGCTCAATCACGGACAGCCGCGGGAAAACCTTCCCCGCATTCAGCAGCAGGAGAAAGAACTACTGAAGAGAGGCGTGCCTGGGCGAGGCCACGCCGGTAGCGGCCAATGAGCTACCGTGCTACAAGATTCAAATGTATAATGCTACTGTATATATAGAGATGTATCACCGCCATTACCTCATGCTCCACCGGATCATCATGCAATAAACCTGTGTTAAGCCAACCCTTCGGCTGTTCTGTTGTCTCTGGTCCCATACAGTAAACTGGCGACGAAGGTGGGATGATGGCTGCCCACGGGACCAAGACATGCGCCGGCTACGAGATCAAGAAGCCGGGAGACTTGGAGCTGTTTGAGATAGACTTCAATGGAGCGCTGGTGGAGCTCGAAGTCTCAGATGAGGACAAGAAGAGGGCCATCTTCGTCCGCATGCTCGGACACGAGACCAAGAGGACCTTGGTGGACCTGATCGCGCCGAGGCGGGTGAGCGACTTCAAAGCCAAAGAGCTCCTGGCCGTGCTGCGCACCCACCTCCGGCCCGCGATAGCCATGTTCCCCGCTCGGAGCGCATTCTGGAGGCGAGTCCAAGCGCCCGGGGAATCAGTCGCCGAGTTCGCAGCGGCCCTGCGACTGGCCGCCGGCCCATGCAAGTGGGAGACCCCAGAAGTCACCCTCCGGGACTGCCTGCTCTGCGGCCTGAGGGACACCGAAACTCAGCGCACGCTGATGAAACAGGAGCCGCCTCCCACGTGGCAACAAGTCCTCGACATGGCACAGGCCGCGGAAGCCACGACGGCCGGGGTGCAAGAGCTCCAGGACTGGCGCCCGAAACCCGCCAAGGCAGAGAGCTCGGTGCGCGCGGCACGGCGAGTTTCGAACTCGTCCGCGGAGAGCGGTGACGACGAGGACGTCCGGAGGGTCCAGAAGGAGGACCGGCGCTGCGACGGCTGCGGCGCCGCCCACGCCCGCGCCAAATGCCCGTTCCGCAAGGCCGAGTGCCACAACTGCAGCCGGCGCGGGCACATCGCCAAGGTCTGCCGGAAACGGCGCGAGGCCAAGAGGAGTTCCCCAGACCGCTCGGCGAGGCAGGACCGCACCACGAGGCCCAAGGACGGCACCCGGACCACGAGGAAGCGGGACAGAGTAGGGCGCATCTCCGACGACAGCGAGGACGACGCTCCGGTTTTCAGCGTATCCACGGAGCACCCCCGATACTTCGTTGAGGTAGTAATACAAGGGGCCCCTGTTAGGATGGAGGTGGACTCGGGTTCCTCATACTCTATCATTTCCCAGGGAGAGTTCCTGAAAATTGCCCCCCACGTGCGGCCCAAGCTCAAAGCGTTGAGGTCCACGCTGAAGGACGTGCAAGGGAACCGCATCCCGGTGTTGGGGGTTGGGAAGTTCCAGGTCCAGTTTAAAAAGCACGCCGCAACGCTTCCCCTAGTCGTCCTCAAGGGAGGTAAATGCAGCCTCCTCGGGACTCAATGGTTCCAGCCCCTGGGGTTGTTCATTGGGGGTGTGCACGCCGTGGGAGTACACGCCGCCGGGACTGATCCAATACAGAGCGTGTGCGACGCGCACCCCGAGGTTTTCAAAAGGGGACTTGGAAAATTCAAGGGCCCCCCAGTGACTTTCGACCTGGACCCTGGAGTACGTCCCATCAGACTTAAACCGCGCAGAGTGCCTTTCGCACTCAAGGACAAAATAGAGGCGGAATTGGACAAATTGGTGGGCCAGGGGATTCTTGTTCCTGTTGATTCTGCGGAGTGGGAAACTCCAATTGTAACAGCGCTCAAGGCCAACGGGGAGGTCCGCATATGCGCTGATTACAAGTGCACCATCAATAAGGCGATCCGCCCTAATGCGTATCCGGTGCCGGTAGTCAGCCACTTGTTGGCCAGGTTACACGGGGGGAGGTGTTTCGCTAAACTTGACCTGGCCCAAGCCTACCAGCAACTCCCGGTGACCCCCGCCGCAGCTGCTGCGCAGACCATAGTCACCCACAAAGGGGCGTTCCAGGTAACGCGCCTCCAATTCGGCGTGAATTCGGCGCCCGGGATCTTCCAGTCACTCGTGGAACGCCTCCTGAAGGGGTTAGAGGGGGTGTTACCCTACTTTGATGACGTATTGATTACAGGGGGGAGCCGGGCCGAATTAGCAAACAGGTTGGGAAAGGTCCTGGCAATATTCGAAAAGGCGGGGTTGCGGTTGCGGAAAGACAAATGCGTTTTCTTCGCAACTGAGGTTCAGTTCCTAGGGTTCCGTGTTACTCCCGAGGGAATAAGGCCATCCCAATCCAAGGTGGCCGCCATCAAGAAGGCCCCTCGCCCCACCTCCAAGCCCGAGCTGCAGTCGTTCCTCGGACTGCTCAACTTCTACCACTCCTTCCTTCCTCGGAAGGCAGCCGTGGCGGAACCGCTACACAAATTGTTAAAAAAGGACGAGGCATGGAAGTGGGGCGACGACCATGAGAAGGCTTTCAATGACCTGAAGCGACTCCTGGCATCAGATGCTGTACTGACCCACTTCAATCCCAAACGCCCAGTGGTCCTGATATGCGATGCATCCCCGGTGGGGGTGGGGGCGGTGTTATGCCATGTGCTGGAGGACGGGAGGGAGGCCCCGATAGCGTTCTACTCTAGGTCCTTGTCCCAAGCAGAGAGAAACTACGCCCAGACAGACAGGGAAGCACTAGCGATAATCGCGGGGACCAAGAAATTTCATGATTTTGTGTACGGCCGCCCCTTCACCATAGTGACTGACCATAAGCCATTGCTAGGCATTTTCACCGCAGATAAGCCCACACCCCAAATCCTGTCCCCGAGAATGCTCAGGTGGGCCATCTTTCTCAACGCGTATCAGCACGCGTTGGTGTACCGGCCCGGGAAGGAGATCAGTCATGCGGATGCCCTGTTGAGGTCCCCCATTCCCCGGGATTGCTGCCACGTGGGCGAGGAAGAGAGGGACCACCAGGTCTTAATGATAGAGGTCCTAGACTCCCCTCCAGTAATACCGGCCGACATCGCCAAAGCGACCGGCAAGGACAAAACGTTAGCTACAGTTTGTTCCTGGGTACAGAAAGGGTGGCCCGTGTCTTCCCCAGCAGCGGAATTCGACACATTTTTCAAAAAAAAATTAGAGTTGTCCCTAGAGAGGGGTTGCCTTTTGTGAGGACAGCGGGTAGTGATCCCCACGTCCCTCCGGCCGAGGGTGCTTAAGCTGCTGCACGTCAGCCACCCGGGGATCGTCCGCTCTAAGGCGCTAGCCCGCAGTTACTTCTGGTGGCCCCAGCTAGACGCCGACATCGAGCACATGGTCGGCACTTGTGAAGCGTGCCAGAGCTCAAGGCCAGAAGAGGCTCGGTTGCCACATAGAGAATGGGACGCAGCAAGGGGGCCCTGGTCCCGGGTACACGTAGATTTTGCTGGCCCGTTCAGAGGAGCGCTCTTCCTCCTTGTTGTGGATGCGTACTCCAAGTGGCTGGAGGTAATCCCAGTCTCGAGCACCTCCTCGGCCACAACAATTAAGCATCTACGGAGGGTCTTTTCCACGTTCGGTTTACCCGACACCCTCGTTAGTGACAACGCTAGTTGCTTCACGTCCACCGAGTTCAGGACGTTCATGGGTCTCAACACCATTCGGCACGTCACCTCCGCCCCTTTCCACCCGGCCACCAATGGCCAAGTAGAGCGCCTCGTGCGCACCACAAAGGACGCGCTGCGGCGCATGGGCCCCGGAGATCTTGACTTACAAGTGTGCCAATTCCTGCTAGGGTACAGGGTCACCCCACTAGCGTCAGGGTACTCCCCCGCGGAGTTGTTAATGCGCAGGAAGCTGGCCACGGTAATCTCCAAACTAGACCCCACAAGGGTAGAGGACAAAGGGCGGAATGTAGGGATGGATCCCACAAAGAGCTTCAGCGTAGGTGCCCCCGTACATTGCAGGAACTACGCCAGCGCGGGACCAGCCTGGGTGCCCGGCATTGTAATAGAACAAACCGGCCCCGTTTCATACCGCGTGGAGACCAATACAGGCCTCCTGTGGAGGCGGCACGCGGATCAACTCAGGCGCAGAATCCCCGGAGAGCAGGACGAAGACGAAAATAGCCACGAATCAGCGTTAGGGTACTCCCCCACCCGCTTAGCCCAAGGGGGAGAAAAAGGGGGACATGGGTCCCCACCAAGGGGGGAGGAAAGGGAATCGATCCTCAGAGATGTTTTGCGGGAGTTTGCGGCGGAAAGGAAGAGCCCCGATCTCACACATATCCCTCGGAAGTGCCCCCAAAACACAGATTCCCCAAGAAGTTTAGACCTTGATTTACAGTACCAGGGGGAGTTAGCGGAGTGGTCCCCCACCCGTCCTAGCGAAAAGAGGGGTTTCAGTTCAGCCCCTGGTACTTCCAGTCCCAGTAGCCCCTGTGAGTTAGAATGCAACATAGCACCAATTTCCCGGAGACCGACACCCCCAAGACAGGAGGCGACGGCGAGTCCGCCCACCACAGTCTCAAGGTCCCCCGAGCGGGGAACAGAAGGTAGCAGAACCACTAGGGCATCCTCATCGGTTCCGCGGTTCACAATAGGAGGGTCCCCGGGGTCCGAGAGCAACAGGCAGGGGTTCACTTCCCAGCTGTTCATTCCATTCCCATCCCCCAGCGCAAGGCAGGCACAGACGCCTCACAGAGCCACTAACGAATCCCCTTTTTCCGTTGCAGGGCAAGCACCCACGGAGTCAGGGATCACAGGCTCTCCTGTACTAGGTCAGGCGCAAGCGCGCCCCAAGCGCACGTGCGGCAAGCCACAATGGTTGCGGGACTTCGTCCCATCCTAGGGGGGAGGGATGTTATGTATGCATGTTCTCGTACTGATAAGAATGTAACCACTCCAAATACAATGTATCTCAGCTGTAAAGGAACGCGAGCAAGCAGCCCATAGAGGGCAGCTGCGAGCGTTCAGTCTCACATGGTTCACATTGCTCAATCACGGACAGCCGCGGGAAAACCTTCCCCGCATTCAGCAGCAGGAGAAAGAACTACTGAAGAGAGGCGTGCCTGGGCGAGGCCACGCCGGTAGCGGCCAATGAGCTACCGTGCTACAAGATTCAAATGTATAATGCTACTGTATATATAGAGATGTATCACCGCCATTACCTCATGCTCCACCGGATCATCATGCAATAAACCTGTGTTAAGCCAACCCTTCGGCTGTTCTGTTGTCTCTGGTCCCATACAGTAAAATCTGCCTGTATTTGTATGACTCTAGTACACTTAATCTCTCTCCTTGTTACTAATTGTGCATGCCACTAACACTCCCAAACCTAGGGAACATGGAATAAGATTCCAGTCCCAGGTTCCGGCCTTATGTTATGCTAGGCTCACTGTTTGACTTCCCTAATGACACAAAGGAAAGGGAGTGTGTTAGCATCAGGATCAGACTGTGAAGCGTAATATGTGACATATACAATGGGAGAGAGCCTCTGGCAGCCATGGGTATGGTTTCACCCTCTGAGTCCCTTGACAGAGCAACTACAGGAATGGCAAAGGTAAAAACCAAAGATGTTAGAAGAATGTGCTAGTAATGTGGGACTGTCATGCAATAAATTGCAGTATGAACTTTGACTACATTGTTAATCTCAACTAGAGTAGACTCACTGAAACAGTGATAATTTATGTAGGTCAACAATTTTAAGTTCCATTGATCTAGTGCTTTATAGCTGAAACTAACAAAGCAAGAAATTGCAAGTAGATAAATAGGGACCATTTCGGTGGGAAGGTAACAGCATTCCATGCGCTCCGGTGTCTAGTCATGCCTGCCACATGACCATGGAAAGTCTGCAGAAGCAGACAGCACTGGCTCTTCGGCTTTGAAACAGAGGCGAGCACTGAACCCTAGAGTCGGATACGACTGGCTTTTGGGCAAGAGAAACCTTTACCTTTACCTAACAATTAGTTCTAGTCCTATGCAGCCACAGGTTTAGCTATGGTGCTTAGTGTTTAAGACACTGAAACTGATGACTGGAAGCTCAGCCGTTCAACAGTTTGAGACCTGAGTGCTGCACAAGGGAGTGAGCTCCCATCTCTGTCCCAGCTCCTGCCAACCCAGCAGCTCGAAAGCAAGAAATTGTAAGTAGATAAATAGGGACCACTTCAGTGGGAAGGTAAACAGTGTTCCAAGTCTAGTCATGCCTGCCACATGTCTACAGAAACGTCTGCGGACGCAGACAGTGCTGGCTCTTTGGCTGTAAATGGAGGTGAGTACTGAACCCTATAGTCAGATATGACTAGCTTTCGAGCAAGGACAACCTTTACCTATGATCTTTGACCAAAAATAAATTGACTTTCAGAAGGAAGCAGCGTGATTAGACTGGCTTGGGTCTGCTTTCTATCACTAACTCTGTTTATATGTCGACAAATACTATTTTCTTGGGATAATCTGCCAACTCAAAATTAAGACAGCAGTATGTATCCATCTTCCTTAGGGAATGGAAGACTCATACTGGCATAGGCATTCCTGGCTGGCAGGACTAGACTTACCATCTATCTCAGGCAGGTTGAGAAGTATCGGGATACTTGCCAGAGTTCTCTTGGTCTTCAGGCAGGGAGATGAAACTCAGGGCAAACAGAAGTGAAAGAGGATGTATTTCGCTTAGTGTTGATCCATGTGTGGAAGGTGACTTTGAAGTCTGAACATATGTCCATCACTTCTCAGCAAGTGTCAGAGCTCTCCAGCTTACCACAAAGGTGCTCATGTGTTTCTCCAAAAGGCATGATGCAACCAAGTGTATGCACTCATTGATGCCCTCCCCTTCCTCATAATTCAGTTTGGCATTTTAGTGTGCCAATGTTTGTCCCATCATGCCATTTGGAGCAAGAAATGGAATGGCACACTAGCATTAACAACTTAAGAGCAGAAGCTCTGACACTAAATCATTTGGAGGGGAGGGACTCCCTGGTTGCCTCCTTTGGCTGGCCTTCTGTGACATCACAAGGGCTCACCTCCTGGTCTCAGGTTCTAGAGGTGAATTTTTTTGGAAACAATCTATTGTTGACCGGCAATTTGCTCAGAGAACCCAGCGTAGCAGGTTGAGATGTGTTCTCATTGTGTTGCAAGACAAAGTAACGTGAACCAAGTGGCCTGCCCTGCACACCATGGCTTGCTGTTCTGTATAATTAATAATAATTGACTATTGTCAAGACAATTCTGATTTATGACAACCCATTTCAGGGTTTTCTAGGTAGAGAGTACCATTCTTTTCTTCTGAGGGCATCTTGGGACTGTGCAGCTTGCTCAAGGCTACACAGCCTGGCTTTTTTGGGATACACAGTGGGGAAGTGACTTCTCGACATCTGGCTCCACAGCTACATACTTAACTTACTGAGTTATCTACCAGCTATTGCCACCCTGAAAAGCAGTGGAAAATTTCGTTGCTGAGCTAGGAATCAGTTATCAGTCCAGCTGACTTCTGTATACAGTGAGGGGGGAATCTTGTTTGTAGGCTGAAAAAACAAAATGTTTACAACTGGGATGGCTTTTCACTTTGAAATCTTCATCTTCCTATAATAGGCTTTCTTGACAGTGGTTCAAATACTATGGAATGCTATCCGAGTTGAATGACGGTCCATTTATTCCTGTTCTCTGGCAATGTTTTTTTCCCTGTTCTTTGCCCCGTTGCCCCTTTGCATGTAAAAGCTTGTCTTCTTCTCCCATCATTGCTATGCGTTTACTTAGGAGACTTAAATGAAACACATTTAAAAGTCCAGGCATATGGTGTGCCATCTGTGTGCGCATGCTTGCTAACATTCTCAGATTGCTAAAAGTTAAGTGAGGGTGAATTTTGATTAGCGTAAAGTCCTTCATTTGCTTTTGTTTTGCCAGGTTTGAAATAGATTGAATACCAAGGAATACATGATGCACAGCTGGGGCGTGCATTATCTTGCCAAAACACAGTTTGATTTAAAACAACCAGGAGACGGGGGTGATTTTATACTGATTCCTAAACCACTGTACAGTAAAACCCCGACTTACATATGCCTCGAGTTACATAAAATTCAACTTACATAATGATTTTGTGCTAAAACCATGTCCTGATTTACACGATTTCCTATGGGTTTGCTTCAAGTTACATAAAGATTCTTTTTCCTATGGGTTTGCTTTGAGTTACGTAAAAATTCATTTCCCTATGAGTTTGCTTTGATTTACATAAAAATTTCGTTTTTCCTACATATTTGCTTTGAGTTACATAAAAAACCAATTTAAGCAAAAGCCTACGGAACGGACTTTTTTGTTGTAAGTAGGGGTTTTACTGTATTCTTCTGTGTGCATGTGTGTGTCAGAGCATATGGTGTAGTGTGCCTTTTTGCCCTGTAAAGTTTGCAGGATTCCCCACACCCTGAAAATGCCCCCCTCCCCCCCCCCCCGATTCATGCTGTTATAACTTACAACAGGTCAGCTGTCATGGCAAAGAACTGTTTTAACACTATAACAGTATAATATAGTATTTAAAAATTGGCATCATGTGTCGGTCACAAAGCAGTGGCAATGGGGGTTTGTGCAGCTCCCCCCCCCAACAACAACAACAACAACAACAACAAAAACCAAAACAAAACACTTTGGAATGGAGTCTGCCACTGGCAGGGATAAGTTTAAAAAAAGGAGGGGATCTCTATGGGGGTCGAGAGGGAAAGGGGGAAATTGGGAGGGTGCTTTGTGATCGTGGCTGCAGGATTACAGAAAAACAAAACAAAACAGAAAACAGGTTTGGGCAAGGTTTGTCAGAGACATGGAAACTGGGACGAGCACCATGTGACCTTCGCAAAATTTTTAAAAAATGGACCTCTGATTCTTTAAGCAGTCTTGATATAGACTGAGTTCAGACTTGCCTTTGCAGACAGCATGTTCGTTCTTCTTTTGTCAGACTGCTTTTTGTGTGTTTGATGCTTTTTGTGTCTTTTTAATGCTTTCCAAGGGGTATGCAGAAAGAGCCTCCTTGAAGAATGTGGTATTTTTGAACCACAATCGGGAATACCCTGGGCAACAGCGACCTTGTGTTGCTGGCTAATCTTTCTCACACTAGGTTGGGCGAAAAGAACTTCAGAATGGACTCACCAAAAAGTGGCTTCAATTTGGCAGTTTCACGTGTGGCCCTAGACATGGAAGAAGAAGAAGAAGAAGAAGAAGAAGAAGAAGAAGAAGAATCCTTTGTCTGAAAAATGTGTTAAAGTTAAGAAATCTTGATCCCACCTCCTTCGTGATCCCACATATTGTATTGGGGTACACAGAAAGAGCCTCCTCAAAGATTGTGGCATATCTGGTAACGGGCACCTCATGTTGCCAGCTAATCTTTCTCACACTAGGTCAGGTGAGGGGAACTGCAGAATGAACTCCCCAAAAGGTGGCTTCATTTTGGCAGTTTCATGCCTGGGCTAGATGTGGAAGAAGACTCATTGTATTCCATTGTCCTAGTACGGAGCTTGAACCTACAGACAAGATGAGTGGAGTTATGTTTGAGATTCAGGGCCTGACTTTTCTATCACTTTGAAATAAAGTTTTCATAAGTACTTGAAAATGTGTGGCATTTTATCTTATTTAATTATAAAAGAGAGGTAACGAAACCTGCTAGATATCTGCCAAAATAATATTTCTAAGTTCAGTTTAATAAAATGTAATTACTCTTCATGATTTTTCACTTTTTAAAATTGTCTGGAGAAATCCTAATATCTCTCCTCTGAGACAGACACAGTCGTTTTTTGTATTCTGTGATGAAAGCCCCCATCTGCTATGCTGGGGGATTAAACACACATGTATCCAATAATCTCTACACAGATTGACCTGTTATATTAAAACTTTCATCATCACATCATTGAGTCATTTATTCAGAAATGTATAATGCAAACCTGCATCATCATCATCATCATCATCATCATCATCATCATCATCATCATCATCATCATAATAATAATAATAATAATAATAATAATAATAATAATAATAATAATAATAATAATAATAATAATAATAATAATAATAATAATAATAATAATAATAATAATGTGCCCTCAAAGCAATTCTTACAGTGACTATTTTCAACGTTTCCTAGAGATACCATAATATTGTACAATGTTGAGCAATTGTTCCATTTTAAAAAAATGTACATGTGTTTCTAGATTCTAATGTTCCACAGAAGTTTAACACAATTATAAAAATAATGCTGGTCATAGGCTTTTAAAAAACAAATTACACATTTAGCTGGCAGACTAGACAGCAAACTAAAGCAACCAGAAGCATTCGCTTGTTTGAATTCTTGTAACATTGCACATTCCATGTATTCGGTGCAAAGCATTGTAACTTATTTATCCCCTTTCATTTCTTTGTGTGCACAAGAGTGGGAGAACAGTGCAGAAGACTGAACTTTAATTTGAAACAATAATCTTAAGAAACAAGGTCAGGGTGAGAGTTATATGCATGTTGCAACTTTTCTGCTTCTGTGTTATACAGTATATTAAATTGGACAAATATGACTCATTCAATCTGTCATAATCCTCTAAAATGCATCATAAGTATATGCTGAAGATTAATGCATAATCTTTTAAATCTTAATGGCATTTTCATATGCTTGCTTCTGTACAATCACAATACATTACCCTTTATAGAGCAGAGGGAAAGAAAGGAGGAAACACGTTTTGTCCGGCAAAAAAATAACAAATCGGCCACTTTTCACTCCTTTTTGGGGAGTAGCATGGGGAAATGCAAAATCATTGTCATCATCTGTTCAAGAAATCCGTGAAATCTCTGATGGGAGATGCCAGATGGTTTTTCTTGATGATTGATTCAGTAAGCCTATAATCATCTAAAACATTTCTCCCTGTTTCTAAAGATCCCTGAGAGATTTCATACATAGAATTGTTGGTGTTGGGAGGTTAGGCTGGGATTTCTTATTGTAGAACACAACACACTATGCATCCAAAAAAGATTAAGGAAAAGTTAATTAGTCACATAGCTCTCCTATTAGTGTTTAGAAAGAAACCCTTTAAAGATTTGGTACACTTTCCATGGTTAGTAGTTGTGACAAGGTGATCCTAAAGATGCCTGCCAATAAACACTTCACTTTATAATTGCTTTTGAATAGGTATAAGCTATCTTACTCTATTTTTTATTCAATTTGTAAGAAATTTTTAGAGATATGGTTATTGAAGTACATATATGGATGGCTTCTATAAGAAGCTTTCATAGTGGGTCATCAACATCTTCCTGTCCTCTTTCTTCTAAGTTGGGGGTTCCCAAACTTTTCACGCTGCAGGCTGGTCACATGGTTCCTCCTGCTGTAAAATGTGTCCGTGATTGCCATAAATATGTTTACGACAGCTGCGGGTACATTTACAGTTGTAATTATGACAACTGTCATAAATGTGCCTACTTCTGTCACCAGGTAGAACATATCCCTAAAATGCCAGTTAAAAATCCAATTTACCTTGTTTTAAAGCTTATCTGATGCTAGCAGAAGATCCCCCAAGAAAGAACAAAAATAGGGTTAAATAAAATAGATTTTATTTACCGGTAAGTTTCAAAATTGGACAGGGGCCGGCCATCCGAGAAATAAATAAAACCCAACCCCTTTAAAGTTTCAGAAGGTGAGCGTCCCTGTCTAAATCTTTGATATCGCTGCTGCTGATTCTTGGAACGAGGATTATATACTATTCTTCTAACGTTCACATTTATAATCACTAATTTGGGATTAAAATAAAATACAAACATAAGAAAACCCCACTACAATTGAGCAGAATACAATGTACATGGTTTCAATTTTTATTCAAATAAAGCTTGGTTCAAAAGGTTGCACAGTCAACAAGAAGTAATAAAGTTTAAACTGTCCCAAAAGGAGTTCACTCCCCCTTCCTTTTGACCACCTGACCTACCCAAATTGTGGATTCCCCATGCCCAGTTGGCATGGAACGGCCCTCGCAGAGGCCACTTCAGTCGAGAACGCTCCTGGCCCGTGGGCTCTGCGGGCACAGAAATTAAGGGGGGTGGATTAATAATAAGGGTTGATTCACCCACAATCTGACCTGACCAGCGATCCTGCTGAGAGAAGCAGATCACTAACCTCCGTTACCTATTAGGCAATTACTGACTCACAGAAGAGCCTAATCCTTGGTGCAAATAGAAGCCATATTTACTCTGGCGTAAGCCTCAGACAATGGTTTCCCTCTGTCAATGTTTGCCTTAGTTAATTAACTTCCCCAAGAGAGGTTCTCAATTAACCTGGGTAAATGGGTGATGAGATTTTCTGTCAGATGACCATTCTACCATGTGCAGCCTTGAACATAATATATACTGATGATTTTCCCTCAATAAATCACTGGTCTTCGCTCCATCTTGCCTCGTGTCGTTCCTTTGACCAGTCTTCTCCGGGACCTCAAGGGCCGCTTTACGGCCCCGATTCCTACATCTGGTGACCCGCGACGTGATCTTACCCGTGAGTAAGCGATCACACGGTCCGGTTCTGCGCTTGAACCGCGTCCACTCATCCCGGAGGACAGCGTGGCAGCCCGGTCGGTAAGCCAGCCGATCGGGAAGACGCCCCAAGCGGCGAGGCATTACAGAAGAGGCATCCTACAGCTTGCTCCCGACTTTCGCGGCGGCTTGCAGCACGGAAAAACGTGTTCCGCTCAGGGTCAGCTGTGAACCCCTGACAGCGCAGAGGCCACCGAGGGCCCGTGGCAGCAGTCCACGCTCCGAGCTCTACCCAGAGAATCGTCGCCAGAACCTATTACCTTGCCCAAAGACGCGTCGACTCGTCCCGAGGAGGAAACTTCGGAGGACCCACGCAGGTAATATGGGGACTTGTCCTCAGCGACAAGGTCCATCCGCTAGCCAAAGAACTCGTGAGGAAGAGTTCAGAATCCTGGCCGGGGTGTTTCAGTTACGTCTTCACAGCAGAGAGCTAGCGAGACTTTTGGTGTACCTAAGGGAACACTGCCTGCTTTACCCAGAAGTAGGTACGTTAACCCTTAAGCTTTGGGATCAGATAGGAGACTGCATTCAGCAACCCCCGAAAGCTCCAGAGGGCATAATTCGCACATGGAGCAAATGTAGGAAACTCTCAGTAGAGGATGACCCAGTCCGGATAGAGACCCAGAAACCCCCAGCGCAGTCAGAACCATCAGCCCCAAGGAGTCTCTATCCATCATTTCAGCTTAAGCAGGGCAGTGTAGGGAGCATTCCCTCAGTGGCAGCTGCAGACGTCACTGAAGGAATTCATGGCATGAGAGGCCTTGGCGCTTCTCTGACAGTTAAAAGTCCCCTGCCAATTAAGAACTCCATTCAGCGCATGGGTGAGGAAGATCCATTCACGGGGAAATTGCCAGTGGCACAATTAGCTAGCGCCCAACTGCTGTGCTCAGCCTATCTGAAGGCAGACACACGTTCAGGCAGGGCTGCTCAGCGCCCACTGCTCACGGAAATCTGCAGGCCCCTGGCCACGCAGGGCTCCAGAGCAGACCCATTACCACACTCAGGCGCAGAGCAGTGCCAAAACCCCAAGGCGCCTGCTTCCAGTGTGGAAAAATGAGACACCTTAGAAGAGAAAGCCAATCTAGACCAGGCAGATCTTCAAAAGGTTGCCTTAATGCCAAATGGCCACGCTGGCATGCATCTGGCCCAGGCTAGAAAGGAGGCAGCCATCGCCCTGGCTATGCCAGAAGAACCATCCCAGCAATAGCACCCCGAGTTCCCCCAGGGCACAGGCAGAACCTACTTGTCTCACCTTGGGAGTATCCCGGAGAAACTCGCCCCTAAGTAGAAGCACCCAGATGGTTGTAAATAGCCAGCTGTGTATAAGTCATCTCCTCATGTGTAGAATAGAACGCTGCAGATCAGGGGAGGAATGTGCGAATGCGTAAATAGATGTGTGTATGCGTGGTGCACCACTGAATGTATGGCTGCAAGAAGTGTGTATGATTGCAAAAGCCTTGTCTCTATGACCACAGTATGACTGAAAAAGTGTTCTTGTGTGTAACTGCGTGGTAATGTCACTGTGAAATATGTGTTAAACAGTTTGCACTCTGCTCATGGGCAGGAACTATTTAAAGTTTGAGAAAGCATGATGAACAAAACCCTTTGCCTTGCCTGCTTAGCAGCTTAAGCAGGAGAGGGGGGGGGGGGGAATCCTAACCTGCAATAGGGCAGGGTGATTCCCCCTTCTTCCCTTGAGACTCTTTCTCTTTGTCAAAGGATTAAGTCACTCTTGGAAACCGGTTTTGCAATCCTTGCCACTCAGGAAAACAGATTTTTCTTTTCAGAAGCGCGATCTGAAAACAAAAATCACTTCTATGAGTTTTCCTCACTAGATCATAAACTATGGGGCCCCTCCCTACGTCTGTGTTCCTCAAACCCCCATCTCTGTGTTTTAAGGTTTTTTGAATGTCTCTTAGCGTCTTGAAGTCACGTATCTCACTAGGAGTGAGAGAATTGCATTGTCTTCATGTGTGTACTGTGTTATCATCTTGTAACCTTGGTTCTCAACCTTTTAAAGTCAGGGGCCAAGTTCCGGGGCCTCAGGCAGCTCTGGGGGTCTGGACAGTCATCCTGCCCTTCCTTCGCTGCACCGCCCTTCTTGGCTTGGTGGGGGTAGTGGCAGAGCAACGTGGGCCGCTTCTGGCCCACTTGCCAGACATCTGGCCGTGGGTGGAGAATCGTTCTAACTCTCCTTCATTCTCTTAGGAAAGATACTGTTCTGGTATGTTGACTTTAATCTGTGCAAAGTAACTCACTCATTGTACCCCTTTCACAGGAAAAAGCACGCAAACATTCTTGCGCTCTGTATATTCAGAAAATGCTTACCTTTTTTACAGGAACAAAATTCCTCTCCAGGCCTTAACCAATTTATTTATTTCTACAGCCTTAAATTGCTTCCTTTCACAGGCTCCAGAGTTAATTACTGATAGGGATTTCTTAACAGGAGGACCCGGTTGTCTTAGTTACCTGACCCAATCTGATTTCGTTATGATAAGAGTTGTTGCATTCTCATTGTGCTAACTTCTGACTTGTCTTTCCTCCTTTCCTCCTTTTGCCAGTGGAACTCCCTGCTGGAAATGTTTAACTTGTGTGTCTTTTCATTTTTTGTGTATTATTTCCTTACAGCTGGCACGTCATAGTTGGCTTGTTTTTGATAAGTCTTAGTCGGTCATTTTAAGTATGGCTCCTGGCCCGCAGCACCCTCTCTAGTGAGCAGACACATTTTGCAAACTCTAGAGCACAGAGGAAGGATTAGTCCCTAAGCTCCTGAGCATGTGCAGAGTGCCACCCATTAGCCAGGACTGCCTAGGACCATTTTAAGAGTGCAGTCAGGTCACACCTTCAATCAGATACAGGCATTTTTAGGCCACCCCTTCCCTTTTTGCTGCTAGTCTAAGCACAGGCAAAAGGCTAAGCCACCATCTGGCACTCTTCTAAAAGTGTGCACGCACACCATGAATGGATGTGCGCCGGGGGGCCTTCTTGAGAAATTTACCCAAGGGAAGCCTAGCGCTTCATGCGCCAAGGTTTGCCATAAGACCCCAGACTCGTCTCGCTTCAAATGCAGACAGTCACCTTGTGTGAATTAATGTCACTGGTTCCTCTTCGGGGGGCTAGGACAGTTTTCACTTATGGGGGTCGCACATATTAGGTTCTTCCTTGGCAAGAGGACCAAGCTTGGTGCACGCTCCTGACTCTTCCGCAAGCGGGCAGAGTTGGCAGCCGTGAACCTCGCTTTGCGCACCTTTGCCAAAGAACGCTTCAACATAATTGCTGACAGCCAGTTTCCTAGGAATTTGCTTCACAGTCTACCGGGAGCACACATCACTCCCGCGACAGACAAAAATTTGCTAAGTTTGTTCTTCACTACTCCAATTCAGAATGCCAAAGCGCTCGCAAGGCAGTTCAACCTGCCACTTTCCCAAGCCCAAGGCATAGTCCGTCCCTGCCTGCATCGTGCAGGGGCACCGGGGGGGCCCTCGTGGGGGGTCAACCCACGAGGGACAGAGGCCATTCAGGTGTGGCAAATGGACATCACACATCCCCACATTTTGGCAAATGGCAGTACATGCACGTTTGCATTAATACCTTCCCACAGTTTGTTTGGGTAACAGCACAGAAGGGAGTAACGGCTCCCCATGTGGAGCAGCATCTCCTTTCCCACGGCCAAGGGCGAACCTCGGCACACGAAGTCCGATGACGCCCCAGCTTATAGCTCCAGGCAGCTGGCCACCTTCAGGGCCACCTGGGATATTAAGCACACTTTTGGCGTTCCTTACAATCCGCAGGGGCAAGCGATTGTGGAACGGGTCTATCGGACGCTTAAGTCCTACATTGACAAACAAACAGAAAGGGGGGGAAACAACATCCCATGGTTGCACAGCAATTGGTATCCTATAAGTGCAAAAACTAACTAACTTTTTCAGAATTTTTATCTCCCAAACAAGTCCCAGAGGCCAGAATCAGATTGCAAAGTCACTGCCAGTCACTGTCTTGGATGTCATCAGCTGTCTGTCTTCCTTTATGACTTACATCTCCAAAGACATTTCTATGAACATTTTGCATACTCAGTGCTACTTCTAAGGACCATGCTTTCCCCCAAAACAAGACTTTTCCAAACTCAAGTTACACAGGAAACCCCACCAAGAAGGGAAGCCTCATCCTCAAGAAGCTGATTGCTATCTGTAGTTGCTCTTTATTTATTCATGCCTTGTACAATGCTCCAGTTGGGATTTGCAAGGGACACTTGAGTTTCTGTTTATTGTTAATAACGGCCAGCTTCCACCAAAGGAAGCCAGACCGGCCCATGTTTGCACCGGCCCATTGCTTGGAAAGATTGAGCACCTGGTAGCCGGCTATCTCCAGCCATTGTAAGTTTCACACCTCTCCATAGGTGCTAGAAAGACATTTGCACAACACCAGAGGTTGCAGAGATAGCTTAGAATCACCCCAGGTCACAGTAAGAGATCAATGACACATTTCATTATCTTGCCTTGCTACAGAAAGCAGTCTGGATTCAGACTCACAGCTCTAAAAAACCAGGCTGCAGTCAGTATATTCAGCGCGCCCGGCTTAGCCATAGGCAACGCTCGGAGAATTGGTCAACTGGCTTGCGGATTAGCAAAAGCCATTGACCATACCTCCTCAGCAATAGCGCTGCTCAACCAGGAGCAGACAGAGCTTCGCCATGCCATACTGGATAATCAAGCAGCCATCGATTACCCCCTGTGGTTACATCATTTGGGTTGCGAATCTGTCCACAGCATGTGTTGCTTAAATCTCACAGACAATACCCACAAGATACAGAGCCAGCTCACGGACCTCCACACCCTAGTTAAGAACATCAAGGAGGATTCTTCATGGGGGTGGTAGGACTCCTTGTGGTCGTGGTTCCCATGGGGACGGCTTCAGACGACACTCAAAGTGATTGTGGGGGTGGTAATACTGGGCACAACAGTGTGTTGTTTCGTGCAATGTATTCCCTCACTGCTATCGAGATGTCCCCCATGGAGGGAACCCCGACACGTCATTCCCACACATCAGCTGATGCCCCTCTTGCGCAGAGTTGCCGGTCAGGTCCCTAAGTAAAAGGAAAAGGGTAGATGTGGATTCCCCATGCCCAGTTGGCATGGAACGGCCCTCGCAGAAGCCACTTCAGTCGAGAACGCTCCTGGCCCGTGGGTTCTGCGGGCACAGAAATTAAGGGGGGTGGATTAATAATAAGGGTTGATTCACCCACAATCTGACCTGACCAGCGATCCTGCTGAGAGAAGCAGATCACTAACCTCCGTTACCTATTAGGCAATTACTGACTCACAGAAGAGCCTAATCCTTGGTGCAAATAGAAGCCATATTTACTCTGGCGTAAGCCTCAGACAATGGTTTCCCTCTGTCAATGTTTGCCTTAGTTAATTAACTTTCCCAAGAGAGGTTCTCAATTAACCTGGGTAAATGGGTGATGAGATTTTCTGTCAGATGACCATTCTACCATGCGCAGCCTTGAACATAATATATACTGATGATTTTCCCTCAATAAATCACTGGTCTTCGCTCCATCTTGCCTCGTGTCGTTCCTTTGACCAGTCTCCTCCGGGACTTCAAGGGCCGCTTTACGGCCCCGATTCCTACACCAAATACTGTAGTTAACTTAAAAGAATACACAAGAAGTTCCCAAACTGACTAAGCATCCTGACATCTAATTATTTTAAAACAATGAAAGATCAGATAAAGTTTGTCTTGAGATAAACTTCTTGAGAAGTCAGGCAATTTGGTAAACAGCCAGGCTGGAACTTGTTGAGTGGATTTAAAGAGCAGGCAAAAATTCATTTAATTAATTTCAGTTCAATTTTAAGTGTCCTGGATACTTGGTTGAAACTTCTTCCATACTGTATTTACATTTGTTTAATATTAAAATTGTTCTTTTATTATATGCTTCAGTTGAATTTGCCTTGGTATGAAGAGACAAAAAAAATTAGTATTAATATTACTGTTAAACACATTGAACATTATTTCATTGAAGTTACCTATACACTCTTATCAGAAAGCTTTAAGTCAAACAATGATATGCACCACCAAGGAGAACAGGCAACTTCCTAAAATGAGATTAACTAGTTGAAGATAACTCACAGTTCAGCTGCCTCTTAGCTTTATTCCGAAATGCATTCATAAAGTTCATTAATTTCCAGGCACTATCTGAAAGCACCTCTGTGCCAGTTCAGGCGTACGAAATTTCCACTTTATGGTATGTAATTTTGCAGTGTTTATCTTACACTTGTACAAATGTGAAACCATAAAAGGAGATCCAATGGTATAAGCAAGGAGAAATGCAAAGGAACTTTTCATTATTCTTTATATAACATAGGTGGGGGAAAAACCCAATTCTCATCTAACACTTTCACTTCTGAGAGTGGCGAGGGCAGCTGTAGGCCACATGAAATGGTGCCGTGGACTGAGACCAGCCCACCGACTGTAGTTTAGCCACCCCTGCTCTAAGTTTATGATTATCTGTACTAATTGAAAATAGTGCAGGGCTGTTTGTCCTATGCTGTTTTGACTGATGATTGGATATAGTAGAAACACTTCCTAGTATTCCCTCTTGTTTCGTTATCCTATTATGTCACCTGGAGCTCCTCTTTCTATTTCTAGCATTTCTGCTCCCAAACCTGGAATGAGAATTACTGGTAGAAGGATGTAGTCATCACCATCATCAAAAGATCACGATAGTGCAGAGAGTAGCACTACTAGATACTAGCTACATCATCAGGTGATGCCTCACTAACTCTTAGTTCCAGGGCTAGGACCTGAGCACTGGGTTTCCAAAACTCTGGTCCAAACATCTGGTGGACCATATATGCCAGGGGTTCCCAAACTTTTTATGCTGTGGGTCTGACCATGTCCCCGGACAGCCAAGTGGGCCAACCCCCCCCCCCCAAAGCAGGCGCATTTATGGCTGTCATAAATGCACCCACTTCCATGTTTGCGCATGCATGGGTGCATTTTACGGCTGACATAAATGCGCCCGCTTCCATTTCCGGGTGCAGTGGAAGAGACGATGGGCTGGATGGAATGGCGTTGCGGGCTGGGGGGTATAGAATGGGAATCCCTGGTATGCACCTTTAATAATTACAAATACAATTCACTTCTCTTTGTGATACTCTGGGATTTTAGAGCTTGTTGTCAGGATCTGAAGCATCTCCAATATTTACAGGATGAGTTCCCCAGGGGTAGTTTGATGCTTGAATGATTTGACTCCCAGCCTGGAGGGCACCTATAGTCAGTGGTGGGTATGGTGGGTGTGGCCAGGAGGAAAGCCCTGTGTTGCACCTGAATTAGGACTACTTTATTTCAAAACTTGGATGGGTGGGGCCAGCCAGAATTTCTGCTACCGGTTCAGGCGAACTGGTGCGAACCTGCTGATGATGCCCACCACTGCCTATCGTGCTTAGAGCGTTGGGCCTTCACACTTTTGCAGCTGCTATGCCCCACCTGGGAAACGTTCTGGACCATGATGGGCATACCTGTCAACCGCAGCTCCGGACAATCCGGGACCTGCGCTGAACGGTTCTGCGTAGGTCGCTTTTTACGCATGCATAAAAGCCTTCTACACATGCGTAAAAGCGACTTGCGCAGAACCGTTCTGCGCAGCTCGCTTCTACGCATGTGTAGAAGGCTTTTACGCATGCGTAGAGGGCTTCTCCGATCCCCTTCTGCACAGAAGCCTTCTATGCATGTGTACAAGGGTTCTACGCAAGCGTAAAAGCCTTCTACGCATGCGTAGAAGCGAGCTGCACATAAGGGATGTGCAGTAATGCCTTTCCCCCTGCTGCCAAATTCCGGGGTTTCGGCAGCTCTGGGCAGGAAATGGCGAAAATCGGTGCTGAAAAGCGGGAAATCCCGGCCAATCCAGGAAGGTTCACAGGTATGATGATGGGCTTCACCTAGAGGCCTTGGAGGCTTAGCTATATAAGAACCAGCCCTTCCTCCCAGAAGCTGCCTTGGCAGTTAAGGATATTGGACTTGCTGTTGCTTGCCTCCTGAATATCTTTTCTGGTCTCTATTTTTGAAGATCTCGTCTTATTTATTGTCCCTGTCTTAAAAATAAATAAATCTTCTGCCTAGTTCCTTGTTCCTGTTTTTCAAAACTGCCTGCTCTGTTCTCTGCTGGGAAGGGAACTTCTACCTTTTTCAAACTGAGTAAATTTGGACACACTTTTCTCCATGCGATCAGCTAATTTGTTCTTATAAAAGTTGGGGACCTTGTAGGTAAGTGGCGTATTGGTGATGTCGGCAGTTGGGATGTAATGTTCAGGGTCGGAGGAGCACCTGGCACCATGTTCATTCTCGTTTGTCCTCCAAATTTTATTTTATTTTACATATGAGATTAACGCTAGATCTCCTTATCACTAGCACTGATGTACTAGTAGTGCTGGAATACCACCAAACGTGGAAAAAATACATGCAAAACAGAAACAACCTGGATAAAAGACATTCTCATTGTATGTGGCATTTCTTACACAGTAAGAACTATGGCACACTGCCACCTTTCCCCAGAACATTGTGCAATCCTCTCAAAAACAAGCGGATTGGCAGCATACCATAAAAGGATCAGCAGAGACGGGACCAGAGGAAGGATGAAAAGAAGGGGTGGCTATGGGCTGAAATGCAAATTGCACTGCATCGAGTGTGGACATTGAACTCCTCAATCAATCTTGAGCCCTTGTTTGATCACTGATTGAGAATTTGATCGCAATACAGGATGCGGATCATAACGCAGTGTAGCCACAGCTGGGGTATGCAGAGAGAGCCTCCTCAAAGATTGTGGTAGGTTGGCAGGAGCTGGGACAGAGATGGAATCTCACTCCCTCTTGCAGCACTCCGGTCTTGAACACAACTTGCCGACCTTCCAGCTAACCTTCAGTCACTGAAGGTTTCTGGTGCCCAGGGGATCAAGTTGGCCTAGGATAACTTAGCTTTTTACTGGTTTAGGTGGGGTCCACAAAAGAACCTCCAAAAAGAAGAGTGTGGTATTTTTGGACCACAACCATGTGTACCCGGGCAACGGCAACCTTGCGTTGCTGGCTAATTTTTCTCACACTAGATCAGATGAAAGGAACTGCAGAATGAACTCACCAAAAGGTGGCTTCACTTTGGCAGTTTCATGTCTGGGCTAGCCACGGAAGAAGAAAAAGTAAAAGTAAAAATACCTTTCTCCTAAATGTCTTCCTCACATTAGTGTCCTACATATACCCATCAAATCTAGGAAAGTGTTTTGTATCTTCCCTTAGCTTGAAGAAGCCTAAAGAAATAATTTGCAATCAACCTCTTATAGTTCAACAGCAGAACATATGTTTTGCTATATACAGAAGGTTGCAAATTCAGTCCGTGGCATCTTCAGTTGAAAAAGGATCAAGTTAGTAGCCTATATTTGCTTTAGTTTGAAGTACCATCATTTATAGCTCCATCACTGGCAACAAAATGTACAAGTTCTGCCCTACTATTTGTGATTAGGTGACGTGCTCAATTGAGCTCAATTGTTTTCCTGACAATGAACACAGTGAGCACTGAGTGGGAAGTTGGTCTCTCTGGAGAGCATACAAAATGTTATGGGGTTCACAAATCAAGTGAGATGTTTTTGTATAATGAGGGAGCCACTTAAAACCCAGCATGCATAGAGATACCAAACCCTTCCTTCATCAGCAAATGACCAAAACAACCCACCCTGCTTGTACCCAGCTACAGTATTTTTCTCAGTCACCTCTCAAATCTTTAAAATCCTCTCCAGAAAAATCAGGTAGAATGCAGGATGTGGGGCAGCAAACTGTGAGTGGGTTATGTGTTTCCCTGTCCTCCAACCATGGTGTAAGGATTAACTCCAGTTCTTCAGCGGGTCTGCTCTGGTTGGGACAAAGCATTGGTTTGAACCGTCAAAATCCCAAAAGAGCATCATAACATCAATCCCACTTATATACCACCCCATAGTGCTTAGTGAACTCTATGGGCAGTTTACAGGGAATTCGCATTTTGCCCCCATTTTGCAGGGTAGTCATTTTACCAACCTTGGAAGTATGGAAGGCTGAGTCAACCTGGAACCGGCAGCATCAAACTCACAAACTTTTGGCTGCAGTAGTTTGGCCCAGCGATTCTCAATGTGTGGCCCATGGGCCGGATGTGGCACTGGCACCATTTCATGTGCCGCCCCCCTGCCTCCACCACACCCAGATGTGCCATGTGGTGGAGGAATGGCAAAAAAACCATCTGGCCCCCGAAGTTGTCTGAGGGAGCATGAGCCGACCCCCAGCTTTAAAAGGTTGTGAACTCCTGCTTTAGCCACTGCACCACTAGAGCAATTTTTTAAAAGTTAAAAAAGTTTAAAGTTGCAAAAATGTCATTGTAGTACTGTATATATATTAAACTGGGGGAGGGGGAAAGACAAAAGATTTCACAATCTTAAGATTAGTATGGAAGATAATTTAAACATAAAAGATATATTCTACAAATTCATCATACAGAAAAATATCAACAAAATTAACAAAAAAGCATAGGTTTCAGCAATAAATATGTTTTGATGAGTTAAATAAGCTTTGTATTGTTGTGCAGTGACCAGCCAAATTTGCTTTCCAATTTCTGAAAAAATCATGACAAAAGAGTAATTTTAAATATGCAGAAGGACTTTACTTTTTCTGCAGAAATACTGTACTAGGGAAAGGTTTCTCTTGCTCACAAGCCAGTCGTATCCGACTCTAGGGTTCAGTGCTCATTTCTGTTTCAAAGCCGAAGAGCCAGCGCTGTCTGCTTCTGCAGACGTACACATGGTCATGTGGCAGGCATGACTGGACACCGGAGCGCACGGAACGCTGTTTACCTTCCCACCCAAGTGGTGCCTATTTATCTACTTGTAATTTCTTGCTTTCGAACTGCTAGGTTGGCAGGAGCTGGGACAAAGACGGGAGCTCATTCCGTCCTGCAGTTCTCGGGAATCGAACTGCTGTACCAAGAAACGCACTAATCATCTTTAACGCATTGTTCCACCCCATCCCGTGTCTGTTTGAGTCAATCTTGAGTCACCGCCGTCAGCATCGAACTCACAAACCTTTGGCCGCAGTACAGCAGTTTAGCCACTGCACCACTATTGCAATTATTAAGAGTACATTTTTAACAGCGTTCCGTGCGCTCCGGTGTCTAGTCATGCCTGCCACATGACCACGGAAACGTCTGCAGAAGCAGACAGCGCTGGCTCTTCGGCTTTGAAACAGAGATGAGCACTGAACCCTAGAGTCGGATACGACTGGCTTTCAAGCAAGGGAAACCTTTACCTTTATAACACGGAGTCAGATTAGTGATATTCTTGAGACTCGAGGACCGGCGTAGCTTGCGAAAGACTGGGCGCCCTTCCCTCCCTCCTCTGACTGCCCGCCCCCAAATTAAAACCCAGAAGTTGTCAATCAAATGACGACGGCCCTTGCGAAACCACGCCCACTCTGAGCGAAATCTCCAGCCACGCTCCTGTCCGCTCACGCCTCCTTTCCCCTCCCAGAAGAGGAGTAGCCCCGCCCCCTCATGAAAAATTCAAAACGGGGAAGGCGGGTCCACTCAATTCCCCACCCACCGGTGGAGTTTCTAATGGTGGATTGGACAGCTGCGGCACGATGATTGGTTGTGCTTGACAGTCACTCCTGTGGGCAACACGGCTGGGCGGAGCAGGCGCATACCGTACTCTGAGGCCCCCTTGTTCCCTTACCACCAGTCGCGCTCTCTCTGTCTCCGCGTCTCTTCCTCCCTCCTTCAGTCTTTCTTTCTTCCGACTCGAGTCTGGTACTTTTGCCGGGCCGGCGGGCCCTTCCACGGTCCCACACCCAAGCAAGCCGCGCCGGCCTCGGCGAAGCGGGGAAAGGGCTTAATAATCGCCGCTGCTCCTCTGAGGGAAATGAGCCCTGAGGGGGCGTCGGTCGCTTGAAAGCAGTGGAGGTGAGCCTCGAGCAGCGGCGTTTCGCGCGGAAAAGAACTTTTTTTTCTCCCCTCAGGAAAGGAGATATATATATGTATTTATATATTCTTAAGAAAGAAAATTGGGGTTAAAATATGGGTGGGCTGGGTTTTTTCCGTTAGGCACAACAGGCGGTTGAGTAACGGCTGCCTGTGAGGAAACCGGCGGTTTTTTTGTTTTGTTCTCGTTGCTATTTATAATTTATTCCTTTTGTTTTAAAAAAATTGTTGTTGTTGTTGTGTACACACACACACACACACACACACACACACACACACACACACACACACACACACACACACACACAGAGGCAGGATAGAAATGTAATAAATAAATATTTATCCCCTTCAACTTTCCTTATTGTATATATAACCAAGTACATTATAGACTAAGAGTATTTAATAATGTTATTAGTCTATGAAATGATTTGTATAGGTTATGTTTCTGCGTGTTCTTTTTCTTTTCTTTTGATGTGCTTGTTTTATTGCCCTCTCACTTTGTTATCCGTGGTCAACAATAATTTTTTTAAAAATGTAATAAATAAAAATAAATAAATATATTTCTCCTCACAGAGTTGCAGGTTCGAGCCTCAGGGACGTATCCGTCCCTCAAAACATCCGTCCCTCAAAACAGGCGACCGAGAAACGGAGGGGTTTAACAGGGGGCGCCGGTTGCCGCCCTCCATCCCCCCCTGCTCTGAGGAAGAAAGACAAGGGGGGGACTAGTGGGGGGGAGACCCTGGGAAGTGAGGGTGGGGCGGGGTGGCCTCAGGAAAGAAGACATGTCACCTTCTCCTGCTTTGGGTTTCTGCTTCTTTTTAACATTGTGTCAGAAAGCACACACAAAAGGTGGTTTCTGGGCTGAAAGGATTTTTGCTGGAGGAACTCCGCTCAGGTGACACCTGAACAAAGCCTCCTTTCATGTCCTCAAAATCTTTTTCCCAGCGAAGTGGTCACTATTTATCTACTTGCAATTTCTTGCTTTGGAACAGCTAGGTTGGCAGGAGTTGGGACAGACGACGGAATCTCAATCCATCATGCAGTACTCGGGTCTCGAACTGGCGTGTTGCCGACCTTCCAACTAACAAGGCGAGCTTCTTACCCGCGCTGAGACCCACAGGTTTTCTGGTGCCTAGGGGATCCGGAGGTCGGCCGGGGATTGTTGTTGTTCAGTCGCAGTCGATTCTGACCCTTTGCGACCCCATGGACCATTGACCTTCAGGCACCACTGTCCTCCACCATCCTCCTCAGCCTGCCCAGCTTCGTGCCCACTGCGTCCACTATACCATCTAGCCATCTCATCTCATCTTGGCCACCCCCTTCTTATTTTGCCCTCCACCTTTCCCAGCATCAAGGCTTTCTCAAGTGAGTCCTCTCTTCTCATTTGATGTCCAAAGTACTTAAGTTTCATCTTTACTATTTGACCTTCTAAGGAGCAGTCAGGGTTGATTTCTTCTAAGATTGACCTATTCTCTTTGCTGTCCAAGGGACACTCAGAACTCTCCTCCAACACCACATCTCAAAGGTATCTATTCTTCTGTGCTCAGCTTTCCTAACGGTCCAACTCTCACACCCATACATCCCCACCGGGAATACAATTTGATTATGCAAATTTTTGTTTTCAAGGTGATGTCTCTACTTTTCACTATGTTCCCCAGGTTTCTCATGGCTTATCTTCCCAGAATCAATCGTCTTTTTATTTCATGGCTGCAGTCGCCATCTGCAGTGATCTTAGATCTCATGGGATAGCTTAGCTTTTTACTGGTTTTGGTGGGGTCCACAAAAATAGCCTCCTCGAAGATTGTGAGGGCTAGTCTCTCTAGCACCGGCCCTATGGAACTTCCTGCCAGTAGAATTACGGCTGCAGACGGAATTGCTTCCCTTTAGGAAAGATCTCAAAACCTGGCTGGTGGGGCAGGTGTGAGGCACCGATGGAACGGTGTTCCCCGCCTGCTGGCTTGTTTAAATTCACTCTCTTTTTTATGGACGTGGGCGGGGTGGGTAAATTATTTGGAATTTTTAATGGGGTTTATGTGTTTTTTTTAAGTCAGTTCTAGTGTTGTTTATTATTGTGAGCCGCCCAGAGTTGTCATCGAGTTGGGTGGCAATAGAAGTATGAAAAATAAATAAATAAATAAAAAATTTTGACCACAAAAGTTGTGCCAGCTAATCTTTCTCACACTAGGTCAGGCAAAGGAACTGCGGAGTAGATGTGATCAAACGGTGGCTTTGTTTGGGCAGTTTATAGTCTGACCTAGACATGCAAGACGACGATGACTGGTTGTGGTTTCTGAGTTCCTTATATTGCATTCGTTTGCTTTGATAACTCGAGAGCCATTTCCACCGAAGTCTGCGGGGATGAGTTAAGAGTAAGAATCCAGCAGCAAAGGTCAATTTGCGACCTGAGCTGGGTTTGATCAGGGCCGTATTTCTTGTTCTGTACATTCCTAAGGAAAGGATTTAACTGCATCACAGTCTCCTGTTGCCTGCAGAGTGGGGTTTTTTTAAGTCCACAGAAGCTTTTTCCACAACAGATCTGCTACACTTCACAGCAAGGCATGGTTTGCTTTATGTTTTAATTTATCTTTGTTCTTGGTTTTTTTATCCCTTTGGTGGGTAGAGGAAAGGAGAAAACCAGGGACAGACTCGAGAATTAATCTGTTAGGTAGTGGAGTTAGTTTGTTGCAGTAAAACAATGACATTTTGGGAGCTTCCAGGTGGGCTAATTTATTGTAATAGAAGCTTTTGTGGGCTGGGATTTTCTACATCTGATATATAAAGAGGTTAATATCAGGCTCACCTGACATAGACTTGGGTACAGTGGGATGTGTACATTTTATGAAAATCTGTTCTGTTTTACAGTGTTTTCTTTCCCAAAAGCCATGCAGTGGGTGTAGATGTGGTGAATGTTATCTTTGATTCCTAAGTGATTTAAAAAATTGTTTTGTTATGATTCAAAACTGTACAGTTTTTAAAAAACACAAAATACTTGACACTCAGATATACTACTATAGTTGGCTTGCAAATATGCTTATTAATTTTAAGCAGCAGTTTTGCAAAGTATTACATCTTTTCAGAACAGTTTATGTTGAACTGATAACCTAAAATCACAAAGTAAATAAAAGAATGCATTTATGTCAACTGGCCTTGTTTGACAACATCTTTAACAGCAGTATGAAAAAAAAAATTCAGCTGAGTTGTTTGCTGTATTGTGGTGTTAGTTTCCTAGAAAGAGTTTTGCCTGACAATCAAAGTTAATTGAGTTTGAGGTGAATCTTCATAAATTGTACTGGTATTTTGAAATTTGGTTTTCTGCCAAGAAGTATAAAAAACTAGGGAAATGCCTATGCTGGATTATCTCTTGGGATTCTTTGGTGTTAACAAATAGGACACCTATGGAAATACTTTCTACCTTGTACTGTACTGTAAATAAATTCAGTTTAGAAAGAAAATAGTTATATTGTGATCTTGTTGTTTGATTTCATTATTATTTAAAACTATTTATTTTGGCTATCCCCACTGCTTCTATTTTCACCATTCATGATATAGCTTTTAGTCTTTTCCTTATGTAGGTCATTATGGTGAATTTTAAAAGCTAGATATCAAGAGGAAAAGCATTTGCTATGAAAACTTCCTTAACTTTCTACGTACCATTTATTCTCAAGGACTGTTTCTCCTGTTTATGCACTTGTTGCATTTACAGTCTTATTGAAGGCCTTGAATTGAAGTCCGATATCAGTGTCTTCAGAGTATGTAGGCTATCTTTGTTTAATCCCATAACTACTTTTAAATCTACTCATGTAGGCTTGTGATCTCAGTGTAACAGGGAAGCCGTGAGAACTGTCCCTTCAGATTTTCCAATCTTCTTAACAGGTTCAGGCACATGGTTTGAGTTTCAAACTTTAAGGCCTTGTTTAGGCCAAAAATAGAATTAACACGTTTTCTCTCTCTCCCCTTCCCCCCAATGTAAAACCTTGAAAGTAGAAGCTTTCTCCAGATAGTGTGTCATGTTTTTATTTTTCACTTTTAAAAAGTAGACAAATTGCTTATCTTTGCAATCAGAACTAAATTTATCTGCCACACAATTCAGATGCAGTGTTTATGAAGTAGAAGTACTTAATGACGTACTATAATATCTAATATTGTCTAATAATGGCAGATCACTGCATCCCTCTTATTCAAAGAGTCACCATGAGTGGAGTATCTGCTTTTATTTAAAGTTTGTATTTTACTTTTTACCAGGGAATAACTCCATTATATAAATAAATGTAAAACTATTTTAGTGTTGAGATCTCCTGGTACATGTAGTTCAGCCACCCCTAAAATCACCCTAGCATGACTCTAATCTGACTCTTCAAATTATTTGAAAATTGTCCCTAAATCTAGAAGCTAGACTCTTACCCTGTTCTAGCTTCTGGAATCATACCACCCTGATTCCAAAGTCTGAGTTCAGCTACTGGTTTGCTTTTAGGTCCACCTAGTCTAAGTTCTGAACTTAGGTGGGCTCGCTTCTGACCATCTAAAGCAGGGGTGGCCAAACTTTTCAGGCCATGGGCCAGTCACGTGGTTCCTCCCTCAAGAGGTGTGAGTAAAATGTGCATGTGCAAAACTGCCATAAATGCACCTGCAATTGTTGTAAACATGTTTATGACAGCCGCAGGGTCTTTACAGCAGTGTTTTGCGTATCCGTGGGCACATTTTACTTCTGCGGGAGGCAATTATCTTATTGACCGATTGATCCAAGATGTGTGAATTTTATGGTTTAACACATGAGACTTTCTACTCTGTTTGGATGTGTGAACATCACACGATTCCCTTTCTTTACAATAGTGTCAGCATTGAGTGAATGCCTTTGAAAGTTCATAGTCATCATTGTAATTGTCCTTTGAGATTGCCCTATTGTGAAAATGATTGTACAGTATTAGCCTAAGTAGGGAATAAATACAGTAGAACCACACATAACAAAAAACCTCCGTTCTGCAAGTTGTTTCACAATGCAGGTTTTTTCGTTATGTGAAGCTAATGGGAGATGCCCCGGATAATGAACAAAAATGTTCGTTATCCGGGGTTTCCATTGACTGGGTATAACCCGGTTACCAAAAACCCTGCGTAACGAACATTTTTTTCGTTATGCGGGGTATTGCTCTTGCATAACAAATGCTTTGTTCTGCAAATTTTTCGTTATTTGATGCGTTCCTTATGCAAGGTATCACTGTATCCTGAAACTGATGAATTACTATGGTTTTATACGAAAATCTAGTTTATCCTGGGGAGACAGTGCTAATAAATGTATCAATTAGTCCTGTTGTGCAGTTTTGTGAGCAACCTAGTAACAGTGGAACTTTGGCAGAAGCAAGAAATAAAAAGTACAAAAGATAACTGCTGAAACAAGACCACATGAGTGGTCTTAGCATTATTCTGCTGCTATATAAAACCTCATATTAGATATCAATCAGTTTGATATGACTATTTAAGTGTTACTGTAATATTGCTTTACTCCCTCCACCTTTTACTATGAAAAATGTATACAAATTTAAGTTGCCTCCCTTAGCACAAGCCCTGTTGACTTAGTTGGTAAGGCACTCAAGTTTTATCCTGCCTTTCTTCCCTAGTGGGGAACCAAGACGGTGTACAAACCTTTAAACCAACAATAATTAAAACAGGTTGATTAACATTTAAAACTACGGTGTACAAATATTTGAAAAATGTAAGATTTTAAAAGATTTCATCATCTTATTTGCCTGCTGGCTTCCTACAAAACCTTTCTAAAGAGATTATTTATTAGCTGTGGGCATTAGGAAAGCAAGGAGGGAACCAACCATGCTTTTCAGATGAAAACAGCCTCAGAAAAGACCACCTCTCAGTTCCTCATCAAATTTTGTTTTTCAGTCGCACAGTCGATTCCGACCCTTTGTGACACCATGGACCATTGCCCTCCAGGCACCTCAAACCGCCCAGCTCTGTGCCCATTGCGTCTACGATACCATTTAGCCATCTTGTTTTTGGCTGCCCCCTTCTTCATCAAATGGGCTTGTGAAATTTCTGGGAACTGAAGAAATGGTCCTGAGCCATAAAGCGTTATTAAATTATCCTGATCATCACTTTGAATAGGGCCTGGATATGAAACATTAGCTAGTGAAGCTCCTTTGATAGCAGGGTAATGAAGAAATAGCCTCAATAGTTGCAGAACCTATTTATTTATTTCCTCTCTGTTCCACATGTGTGATTTTCTGGTATTATATATGGATTTTCCTTTGTTTGAGGCAGACACACTAATTGCAGACATGACAAGACAGATACGACTGCATAAAAAGGAAGTATTTATGCCTTGGGAGCTCTGAGCTCACATTCGTTCTCTTGTTCCATTTTCTCCACATCCGGTTTAATTTATAAATAATGACCCTGCTTGTGTCTTGTATGCAGAAAGCTAGTGATTTTTTCCATTTTATTTTCAGCCTTACAGTTGATTAAAGTTGCACACTTACTAACATTTACTTGAAAATAAGTCAGCAGCTAGTAAAGCTCCTTTGATAGCAGGGCTATGTATGATCAAAAAGTCTAATACTAATTTTGTAAATTAATCTGGAGTTGCCTGACTAATTTATTTTATTCTTAAATTTACCATTCTTGAGCCATGCTTTTTGTGTAGTATGGTTTTGATTATGATCTTTTAATTACAACAATTGAGCCTTAGGATCCATCTAAAAAAAAAGAAGAAAAGAAAAGAAATAGTCGATGTCAGTGAATGCCAAGTACATATGTAGAAAATCTCTCCAGCTACATGTCTGAGGGGAAAATAGGGTTCATTGTTTTTTAAAGTAAACATTACATTTTGCAGAAGATGACAGGGAGATGACCACACCCAATATCTGCTTTTTCTTCTTGACTCAGCCTTTTTAAGGAACTGTTTCATAAACAAGACTTTTGGTGTGCTTTAGCAATGTATGCAGTTCATCTTTCTGGTTTTGCAACAATTTGGAGATTGTGGGTTTTAGTTCTTTTTTTCTTTAACAATTAAAATAAGTTTAAGAACACCTGCAATATGCAGTATATAATAATGTCCACTTGGTATAGAATATTTAATTGGATTGGAATATGTTTTTTGAAGTTGTCACAAATGTTATCTATATTAATAAGTGCGAAAAGATGCAGATCTCTGACGAATTTCTGTTTAATTTCTGTGCTGTAATCTCAAATTACAGTACAGTACATCCGTTTTTCCTACTTTATACAATTTAGGATTTTATAGGGCTATGCTTAGATTGTCTACATTTTCAGGTAATTGAATAAAACTCTTTTGTCTGTCAAATAAAATTGTTATTATTTATTATTATTTATTGGATTTATACCCTGCCCATCTTGGATGGACTCCCAGTCTGGGCGTCTTACACTATTAAAAAAAAAGTGAAACAAACACCATTAAGGAAATAAAAGAAAGTTTTTCTTATTATTGGTTTGGAAACCTGAAATGTAAGGACCAAAATGGAGAGTCTTCTTCTATAGATTTAAATTATTAATTAATTAAATATAAAATTAAATTAATTATTAATTAAAATTAAGGTGATATGTTCTTTTTCCTCCCCCTTCTGTTGTATAGTTTTCCTCTTTTAATTTTCCACGTTTCTTGATAAGCATGCTTATATGCTGACTAACAAAGTAATTTTATTTATTTATCCTTAGCATGATTTGTTTGTGTGAAGAACCAAAGTTCCTCTCTTCATCTGAGCTTCTGACACTGTGGTTCATCTAAGTCCATTACACCTCTGTGTAGATCTCTTTGGTGAGAATAGCTATACAGTGGAACCCCGTATAACAAATACTTTGTATAACGAAAAATTTGTATAACAAAGCATTTTTGCACTATTGGTAATACCCCACATAACGAAAATTTGTTTTGTTACACGGAGTATACCCCATATAACGAACATTTCCCCCTGTTATGCAGGGTATGCCCCGTATAAGGAATCCCCCCGTTATGCGGGGTATCGCTGTCTTGAACGCTCGACTGGGCGCTGGCTTACAGGAGGCATGTACCGATCCTTTAGGCTGCGATAATTTCCTTTATCCGGACACTCCCAGTGCAGCCTAAGGTCGCCTCACCGTACCGCTTCCCAATCGGCTTCAAAGAACTCCACCTGTTGCTTACAGGGAGTATGCGGTGGTTTAATATGTTGGTAGCATGTGGGGGCATAGAGCAAAGCACTAAGACATAGCCTGATAAACTGACATCCAGTCCGTTGATGTTACTCACAAAGAGTTTTATTTTCCTTTAGTATCTGAAAAAGAACATAGACAGAAACGAAAGACAAAGTATATAGTAATACAGAGTTAGTATAGTCCACTTAGATCTGAGGGGTTCAGATCATAAGTGTTTAGAGTCCAGCTCAAGGAGACATCTCTGCCTTCAACCTGAGAGGACCGAATAACTGAGGGAAAGGGCTCTGCTTTTATACACAAAAAGGAGCAGATTTCTCTCCCACCTTTGCATTCTTAGGATGACTCACTCTGCAGGTGTTTCAGAGTCACGGGGTTTTGATTGACAGGGGGGAGGCATCTTCTCCCTCGTGGGGTAGTCAGATGTCTCTGTCGTCACTCTGCCACCTGGCCTATTTGTCATCCTCCCTCGAGGGGTCTGCAGGTGTACATTCCTTTGAGAGAATGCAGCTGTGTTGATTCCATCAGAAAGGAATGTGTTTACAAGTGCTTCAGTAGCTAAGTGATAAGGTTGCCACGGATACTCAGGTTCATGACAATCGCCAGTAGCGCTTTGCATAACGAAAGAAATATAATGAAGAGTTTTGGGGAATTGAGCTTTTTCGTTATATGGGTTTCTACTGTGGAGAGGCTTCTCCAGATTGTAGGGTCCTTTGTGATCATAGTTTGAAATATTGTCAAGCCTCTAGAAATTGAAATAAATGTACAAGAGCTTTTCTGTCTTAGATATATGTGTAGCAGTGGGAATTAGTTATGATTCAGTACTGGATTTTAGCTATTAACTAGCAGAGGTTGCCCCGCATTACCGGGCTGTTTTAAATGGTGTTGGAAAGTTTTTGTTGTTGTTAATGTTTGTAAAGAAGAGGTTAGTCTATAATTAAAATTTTTAGTTATACACATTTTTTTTGGCGGCCTGTTATAAACTGTGATGAGTTTTGTTTGGTGTTTTGGTTTTGTGGATGAAAAAAAGAACTTTTCCCAAAAAAATTATTTAACCCAATAATTTGTTAGTATGGTTTTTTTAATAGTTGTACTGTAGGTAATAATTTAAAAAATGTGAAAATACATGTTTTTCACAATAAATGTTTTTAAACTGTGTATTGATGTTTTTGTTTTTTATTTGAGTAAAAATTCAGCACAGGATTTTTGAATAGTTTTTATTTTATTTTATTGACATCTGTTTTTGATTTGTGTAAAATTATGATTTTGTGTTATTTGTTTTTACTTGTTTTTACTCTTGGGGCCTTTTGTGTGGTGCTGTTGTGTCTTTTTGAATTTTTTTTATTGTGGGCAGCAAGTGCTGCTGGTAGGGGTTATCTTGTATTTTGACTGTTTTTTCTCTCGTGGCCTCTGGGTGGAACTTCTTCCAGTAAGTAGTCTCTTTCTTTATTCATTTCTTTTCCAGTCGTTATGGACTGAGGTCGTGTGGTGGTGAGTTGGCTGTTTTTCTTTATTTGTGGTGGTGGTGGTGGTGGTTGGATTTTGTGGTGTTTGGCTAGGTGCTGGGTGTGTTTTGAAATTTTGGTTTTTGTTTACTTTGTCTTGTTTGTTGGTGTTATTTTTATTTGTTTTTGTGTATTTTTGGATATTTTTGATTGTTTTTGTGTTTTTTGGTGTCCTACAGGGGGATCCCCTCTCTGCCGTCTCCCTTGGCTCTGGAAGGCTTGGGAGGACAGACCCCTTTTGTATTCCCAAACCTTCCAGACGCATGGGACCCAGGAGAAGGGATAGAATCCAGGTCACCCTCTGATATTAAAAGGGAAATCTCAATTGTGGTTTCCCCTTTAATATCAGGAGGGTTGTGATCCCCCTCTCCGCTGACTTCCTTGGGTTTGGGAGGGTTGGGTGGAGAAAAGAGGTCTGTCTCCCCAACCCTTCCGGACCCAGGAGAGCCATCGGAGAGGGTTCCCCCCCCAACTCCATTTTTAAAGAGAAGTAACCGCTTGGTTTCTTCTCTTTAATATGGTGTGTGTGTGGGGAGGGGAATCTCCTCTCTGCCAGGTCCCCTGGGGTCAGGAGGGTTGGGGAGACAGACCCCTTTTGTCCCCCCAAACCTTCCAGACTCATGGGGCCCAGGAGAGGGGATCGAATCTAGGCCACCCTCTGATATTAAAAGGGAAATCTCAATTGTGGGTTTCCCTTTAATATCAGGGGGGGGGAGTTGTGATCCCCCTCTCCGCTGGCTTCCTTGGGTTTGGAAGGGTTGGGTGGAGAAAAGGGGTCTGTCTCCCCAACCCTTCCGGACCCAGGAGAGCCATCGGAGAGGGGGATTCCCCCCCAAATTCCGTTTTTAAAGAGAAGTAACCGCTTGGTTTCTTCTCTTTAATATGGGGCGTGTGTGTGTGTGTGTGGGGAGGGGAATCCCCTCTCTTCCAGGTCCCCTGGGGTTAGGAGGGTTGGGGAGACAGACCCCTTTTGTCCCCCCAACCCCAGGGGAGCCAGTAGAGAGGGGGAGCACAACACCCCCCAGTGATATTAAAGGGGAAACTCCGATCGGGAGCTTTAGGCGCCGTTGGGGAGGGGGGCTTTGGTTCCCGCGGCTTGGCGGACTTGCTCTCCCGGTGTTTTTGTTTTATTTTTTGGGCGCCGGCTTCCTCAGCGTTCTGCGCGCTCATGGCGCACAGGACGCTGGGGCTTGTAGTTATGGGTTTGTGCTTTGTGTTTTTGCTGCGTTTTTTTAAAATGGTTTTCTTTTGATTGGCCGCGGCGCGTTTCTGAACGCCGCGCCGTGCGAGAGCCTCTCAGTCTGATTGGCTCTGGCGTGGCGCGGCGCAAGGAATGTTGGGAAGTGAAGTTGTTTCCCTTTTTTCGCAGTGTTGCCCCACTGCCGGTTTTCTCAATCCTTCGTTGACCTGCGGACCCAGATAGGCTGTGTGCACGAAGGGTGAGTGCAGGCAAGTAGGGCGAGGCATAGCAACCTATAGCCAGTTCCAACGGTTAACCCTTGGTTTTATAGGTTAAGATTGAAATGGTTTCATATAGTTCTAGGTCAGAGGTTCCCATTGTGGAGCCCACACCCCACAAGGGGACTTCCAATTCCCTGAAAGCCTAACTCAGTACATTGGCTGATCAGTGCTTTGGGGAATTGAAGTCCAAAAACCAACGGTTGGGAAACACTGCTCTAGATGAAAATAAGACAAAAATAAATAAATCTGGGCATAACATTAATAAAGAGTAAAAAAAAGTGGGAGTTATTCTAGCTCAGTAAAAGTAAACAAGAAGTTGTCAAGTATGAGATTAGGAAATTGCTTATTCCTGCTGACATACAAAAATTATGAAAGTGAATTTTGGATGATTACAGGATAGACTTCAGCAGCATGTGGAAAGAGAATTACCAGAGGTGCAGGCTGGTTTCAGAAGAGGCAGGGGGACTAGAGACCACATTGCCAACATACGTTGGATCATGGAGAAAACAAAGGAATACCAGAAACAAGTTTACTTTTGCTTTATTGACTACACTAAGGCATTTGATTGTGTGGATCACAACAAGATGTGGCAAGTGATTAAAGAGATGGGAATACCAGAGCACCTCATATGCCTCCTGAGAAATCTGTACATGAACCAAGAAGCAACAGTTAGGACAGAACACGGAATGACAGAGTGGTTTGGAATAGGAAAAGGAGTAAGACAAGGCTGCATTCTGTCACCCTGCTTATTCAACTTATACACAGAGCACATAATGCGCAATGCAGGGATGGAGGAATCACAATATGGGATCAAAATTGCTGGGAGAAACATCAACAATCTGAGATATGCAGACGACACCACCCTAATGGCAGAAAGTGAGGAAGACCTAAAGAATCTCTTGATCGGTTTGAAGGAAGAGAGTGCTAAAGCTGGCTTGAGACTCAATATCAAGAAAACCAAGATAATGGCAACAGGCCCGATCAGTTCCTGGAAAATAGACGGGGAAGAAGTAGAAGCAGTGACAGATTTTACTTTCTTAGGATCTAAGATCACTGCAGATGGAGATTGCAGCCATGAAATAAAGAGGCGGCTGATTCTAGGGAGACAAGCCATGAGAAACCTGGGGAACATAGTGAAAAGCAGAGACATCACCTTGAAAACAAAAATTAGAATAGTCAAAGCAATGGTATTCCCAGTGGTAATGTACGGATGTGAGAGCTGGACAATTAGGAAAGCTGAACGCAGAAGAATAGATGCCTTTGAAATGTGGTGTTGGAGGAGAGTTTTGAGGGTACCCTGGACAGCGAGGAGAACAAATAGGTCAATCTTAGAAGAAATCAACACTGACTGCTCATTGGAAGGTCAAATAGTAAAGATGAGGCTAAAGTACTTTGGGCATCAAATGAGAAGGGAGGATTCACTTGAGAAGGCCGTGATGTTGGGAAAGGTGGAGGGCAAAAGAAGAAGGGGGAGGCCAAGGATGAGATGGATAGATGGTATTGTAGACACAATGGGCACAGAACTGGGAGGACTGAGGGGGATGGTGGAGGACAGGGGTGCCTGGAGAACAATGGTCCATAGGGTCGCAAAGGGTCGGAATCGACTGTGCGACTGAACAACAACAACAACACCTAGAAACAGTTTTAAGGAAGTAGATAAATGCTGGTTTTTCTCTCATTATTGTGGTGGGCCTGAATTCATGAAAGAACTGAAAGCAGTAAGTTGACATCACAATGGTGCATTGAAAGCATTACTGCTTTAAATAATACTGTGTTATTTTCTTGAAAAGGTCTTGGTTGGTGACTCATACTTTCTATAAACGAGACTATAATAGTGCCTTTTGTAGAGACAGGCTTTTCTCTTGCTTTCATCTCTTGATAGTGAGATGTGTACTGTGGCTTTTAAAGATGTTTTATAATTTTTATCGAGAGAAGCAGAAAAATGCTTTAGAAATATTGAAACACATTCCAAGAAGCTAGTTGATAGAGGTTCAGATCATTTTTAGTTCTCATCTTTATTAATTTCAGGATTAGCACCTATTAAAATGCAATTTATTTTAATAGAAAATGCTTTCTAAAGAATATTTGGGTATCTTGTTCCATGTAATTTTTGATACTCTCCAGATGAGAGATTTTGGTTTCAGGATCATCTTAACAAGCACACCTTGAGATTCTGGGAACATCTCCCCTTTCTTCCTGTCTCCATTAACCCTCTAGCTAGTGTTACAGCTGGAATAAATAAACACAGCTGACAAATATAGCTATGCTAATTAGACGGTAGTAGAGCTTGTACAGAATACAACTTATTCCAGGAGTTGTACTCATTTTGATGACCCAGATGAGGCTTATGGAGAAAGAGGAGAGGCATCTGTAAAGTCACAAGGCAAGAATCAGATATTGGAGACTAGCCAACTTCCATCCCCTGAGTCACTACAAGTTGGACAGAGGTGCCTGGAGGACAATGGTCCATAGGGATCGCAAAGGGTCAGAATCGACTGTGCGACTGAACAACAAAAAACTTATATACAGTACTTTTTAAAACAAAGATCACATTACAATTTACTGTGTAAGACAATGCTCACATTCAAATCACATTAAAGTGCTCAACCAATACCAATATCCTGGTACTGTATTTCCATTCACAAACGCTTTCTTGAGGTGTTATAGAATCCATATTCTCAATACAGATGGTGCAAATATTTCCTAGCTTTGTAAGCCTCCATATATGAATTAAAACTACATCTGTACTATTCAGTTGGTTTCTGGAAATACATCTTTTATATTGTGTGATCTCTTATACATGACACTAAAGAAGCTAGACTGGTTTCAAAAAGTTTAAACAAATGAATATACTGATCTTGTCTAATAGAGTATTGGCAAATATTTAGATAGGGGAATATTAGGGATTTCTAGCCAAGTTTAAGATATAATCCTACTTGAAAATCAGAGGTGCTGCTGCCCACCAAAGCTGGTAATGTGGGGCTGAAAGGATCAATTTTCAGACGGTATAAGATAGCTTTCTGAATTACAGTACTAAATATGTTAGCTTTCTGAATATTGACACTATTGTCTTTCATAACACAATAACTTTCCATAAACTCTTCTTAATTTTTGTGGGTATATTTTCATTTTACTTCTTGAGTAAGTGGTTTTCAGATTGCCATTCCTATGGACACACCAAGCCAAGCGGAGGAGACAAGGATTAGGGAGGTGGCAGCTGGGAGTGAGGGCACAGGCTGGATGATTTGGTGCAACAGGCCAGATCCAGCCCGTAGGCCATAGGTTGAGGATCCCTGGTTTAGATATTGTTGAGCTGATACTTGGTGTCCTTGTAAAGATCTAAAAAATTATGGAGAAATCATTCTTTAATCATCTGCTGATGTAGTTACCGTAGTCATTGGCTTGCCTTACTGTTTAAAAGAGAATTGGATTAATTGATATATAAAATTATAAAAATTAAATTTCATAGTAATGCTTTATGTCTACTATACAGTGATTCTAATATCTTAAAAATTTGGTATGTTCTAAAATAAACAGGTTTCTTTTCAAATTTTAAGGCTTAAGATTTCAAAACAAATGTTGGAAGATGTTGGCTGCAGACACAGGAATTGTGGAAGAATGGTTATCAGAATTTAAGGTAATACATTAATTGAAAATAAGATTGATTTTGAATATGAACTGATTTTGAATATGGACTGGTTTTTTTATTTGGTTTCCTCTGTGCCTGTACAGATACTCTTCAGAAATATTCCAAAGTTTTAAGGTCTTTACTTTACCTCTCCAATATGCATATTATTCCTCCTAACAGCTGTTTCTCAGTTTCCCTCTCAACAGTAGTTTAGGCAGCATTTTAAGAATTTTCCATTTAATGGCATAGGCTGGTGTCTCTCAGCTAGCCTATCACAGGATTGTTGGAATAAAATGTATAGGATTAGTCCAAAGTGTAAATAGGTGAGAATCCAGTGCACTCCTAATTTTATCTGCAGTTTGTTTGAATTTGTAATACTAAAATTGTATTCATGGTAGGCTTATCTGTGTTCTGAAGCTTTCTCAATTCATACATTCTAGTACAGTAGAACACGGTATAACGATTTTAATCTGTGCCACGGAGCTCATCGCTATACGATTTTCGTCGTTGTACGATCGTCCCTGTGGAAAAATCTGCACAATGATTTTCCCTATGGAAAAAAACATACAACAATTTTTGGCACTAAGTGGTTTTTTCCATTGAAAAATCATTGTACGGATTTTTCCACAGGGACAATTGCTATGCAGAATGCCTTTTCCCTCTCCAAGCCTAATCGCTATGCGATTTCATCGCTGTATGGGGTAATCGTTATACGGAGTTCTACTGTATTTGTCTTTGAAATATGAAGATTAGTGGACTATTAGAAAACATGAACTGATCTAATGTAAGAATAAAAAAGATAATTGCAAAAAAGAAGAACTTGCAAAAAGGAGATAATAGTGCAATATTATTTGGAAGTGAATTCCTCAGTTTTTTTTAAATCTGAGTTTGTGATTAACACTCAACAAGTTGTAAAGCAAGGTAACTTTTAAATCAAACTGTAACAATATAAAATCATTTACTTTTTATTTGAGGCTTGTTTTATGCCTAGCAGAAAGTTGGGAGTACTTTAGGCTAATCAGATTTACTTTGGTCTCTGCTAAAATCCCAAGATCTTAACCACCAAGCATTTTTTGAACCACTTCAAAAATTTCTAAGCATAAAAGATGCACAGTTAGAATTAAGGAGCAGGTCTGAGGAATTTATTTTCCATGTCAGATCTGAACTGAATTTCACAGTAATTTACATACAAGACCACTGTTCTCAGTTCTCCCAGTTCTCTGAGCTGTATAATTTAAATGGAAAAGTTATTGCTGTTATTGTAAAACAGATGCTAGGACTCCTTGATGAACTATTGTAAGTTCCCATATACCTTCTGAGAGACCTCAATCTCTTTATCACATATGTCAGGGGTTCCTGACCTTTTTTACACCATGGGCCTGACCACGCCCCTCCCCCCAGATAGCTGGTTCCCCCCGCTGGAAATGCTCCCATAAAACGCATCCATGGCTGTTGTAACCGTGTTTGATACAACTGCAGGCATGATTGTGCGGGCACGTTTTATGGCTGTCGTGGATGCGTCTGCTACTGCTTCCAGTGCATCGTTGTCATGGACCTCATGAAATGGTGCTGTGGACCAGGGCCGGCTTGCGAGCCATAGATAGGCCATCCCTGACCTATATCTTACAGGACTATAACTTAAACTTTTAGAATTAATAGCTTCTAGGTAGAAGAGGATGAATGAATGAATGGATAAATGAGTTTTTATATGTGAAGGACAAATACATTGACTGACTTTATACGTAAAATGTTTTTTGTTAGACAGTGCCAGAAGCATCTATACCAAGCTATGCTAAAAATCTAAAAGACAAGATTTCACTCGTTTCATCTCTTTATAAAGTTATTCAAGATCTACAAAGTGAGGTAGGTGAATGTGTCCATAATTATATTTGAGGCTAGAAGAACTATTAGAAAAAACTGTAGAACAGATGGGCGTTTGAAGGTAAAAATGAAATATTAAAATGCAGGATCTTAGTCACTGCTTCAGATTGCCATATTCTAAGCTTTCATGGTAGTTTTGATTTCTGCAAATACTATCCATTGTATAGTCCCACTTTTTTATAGCCATGAAACCCAGAAAGTTGGATTGTAATTTTTTCCGTCAAGGATATATCTGTTAGATAAGAAATTAAATGCCCTGCATTTCAAAAATGCAAATAGTTTCTGGGAAGCTGATTATTATTATTGAAATTATTGGGAGGGAGAGCTTATTTCTTTTTTCTGTTGCTGTGGTCCTAAATTTAAATATACATTTCCTCCCTTCATTGCTGGGAAAATAGCTGCACCAAGTAAATAAAGTAAAAGCAAATAAAACCAATGAGGCACACTAAGTACTGGACAATAATGTAAAATTTGATACACAGGTATTTCGGAAAACTGACATTGTACCTCTTTGTAAAGCAAGAAACTGCATCTTTTCAGAATTTTTTTTCAACCATTAATCATTACTCCATGTTTTCGTTTAGCTGCTGGAGCCAGTGTGTCACCAGCTATTCGAATTTTATCGTAGTGGTGAGGAACTTCTGCTACAATTTACGCTACAGTTTCTTCCAGAACTGATATGGTGCTATCTTGCTGTTTCTGCCAGTAAAGATCTGCAAAGCAGTGGCTGCATAGAAGCACTTCTTCTAGGAGTTTACAACTTGGTTTGTATTCATTTTTGAGACAAAGTACAAATGATTTTATAATATTGCTATTTTCCTTGTTTTAATTGATTGTATCTACAGTTTTGACATGTAGAACTATCTTTTCAAGGTTGAGCAAAACTCTGAAAAATGAGCATTCCTGTTATTGTGTACTTTGGACTGATATTGGTTGGACTTTGCTTCTTTGTTGGGCTCTATGGTATATGGACTTTGGCCATTTGTATTATAAAATACAAAGTAAGAGATTTATCTGTGCAAGATCATGAAATAGCAGTGGGAAAAATCTTTTATCTAGAGTGTATCTGTGATCATGCATGTGTAGTCTTTGAGAAAGGATCCATAAGGAAATAAGCTGTATACTGTATAGGCTTGAGTAATTTGGAGATAGGCTGCTTGCTTTCATTTGCCAATCTTTTTCCCTCCACTCTATATAGTGTGGTAACTAAAGAAAATTGGATGTTTGTAGGGCAGCACTGTAGAAGAAAACATAGCTGCATTTTTGTCTAATCTGAGTATGGAACAGAGTGAGATATAGGAAAATCTGCTTTAAGTCCTTTGCTATCATTTTTGCTTCTTGAAAGCGAGAAGGGGCAAATATAAATGTAGCAGACCACAAAAGGTGCATGATAGTTGATTGTTAGTTTCCTTTAATGGAGAGCTATGGGAAGAGATGCTGACATCAATGTGTTTCTCTCCTACATGTTTCCTGGTTTTAACGTTAGAATTGTAAGTGGAAATGAGAAGACATTTTAGTCTTCGTACTCTCTGGTTAGGAGACTTCCCCCACCCCAACCATAAAAGCAAGAAGATGTATGATAGGTCAGATAAAAGGTTAGTGATTAATCATTTGCCTATGGAAGGCTCTCAAGTCATTCATGGCACCCTCCTTCCTTCCTTTTCTCCCTTAGAAACTCATGAAAACTCTTGAGCAGGTTAAAAAAAACCCCATAAAGTGATTCAATTATCTTGAAGGACTGAATAGCAGCAACAAACTTAGCAAATGCTACAAAGCAGTAAGAATTTTTATTTTCTAATAGTGTAGGCACAAGGTCTTTAGAGAATGTTATTTCCAGTAAATCAAGCAAAAATTTGAAAATAAAATAATCAATTGCGGTTACATAAAAAGGCAAGAACACAGAATGTGTGAAAAAATATCTAGCCCAGTGCCACATGGACAAACATTTTCAATGTAAAGTTGTCCCAACATTCTTCCTAGCCTTTCTTCAAAGAGGCAGTATTCATTCTTACATATAAAAAGGCTTGGCAATAACATGGAACAGTTAAGTAAAAAAATATTATGAGATTGACTTTGCAATAGAGATACTAAAGAAGGAGAGATAACATACTCATTGAGAACTCACTTGGGTAATAGCCAGGTCTATTTGGTGAATCTGCTTTCTTATACATAATCATTCTCTCATTAAAATTGATTTTGAGCCTTAATTCAAAGGCCTGTTTCCAAACTCTGGCCGCAAAAGAGCACTGGACAAACTCTGGCTGTGAAATAACATTTGCCATACATTATGGGATATTCATTGGCCTCCTTAAGATGGAAGAAAGGAAATGATCAAGTTCCTCTGAAACGTCAGTTATCCATGCTGCAATATCACATAAAATCAGTGGAATTACTTTTGCATTGAATGCTAATTACATTCCTGGAACATGGTGACCTCCTTTCATGTGGTAGAATTTAGCAACTGCTTGTGTAAACACTTTGTCTTGCTGTTGTTGCCAAGATAAATCGGAAGAAAAGATTTCTCCTAAGCAGGGAAAGTGCTTTAGCTGTTCAAGCTTTGTACTGTCTGATAGCCAGCTAGATTTGCACAATTAATTATTCTTTAGACAAAATTAATGGTTTATCTCTCAGTTGTTAAGTTTATATTACTTAGAAAATGCCTTTAAAGATCATTTGAGATCAATTTTAGGATCAGGATAAAAGTGCTGCATTGCCTGAGAAAAGAAGAATTGCTATACTCCCTTTGGAAAATTTTGGTGGATGACAAGATTCTTCAAAAGAGAGAAAGATTGTTTAGAAATAAAATCAAACATAAAATCAAACAACAAAACACCTTTGTCACACTTTTGTTTAAGCCAAATTAGCTTGTTTTTTCCCCTCTTTTAGCCCACAGCACACTTGCAGCTGCTGCTGCGGTGTTGGCGGCCTCAAAATCAATGCCGCCAACACTGCTGCTGACGGACTCCTTCCCTGGCCCGTCTGGCCAGTAGGAAGTGGGAGCCCGTACAGACGGGCCAGGGAGGGAGACCATCAATGGTGGCAGCGATTTTGAGGTCGCTAACACTGCTGCTGCAGCTGCTCCCACTTCCCACTGGCCAGACAGTGTTTTTATCTTTTTAAGGGGTTAGGGAGGGTGTTGGAGGGTTTTAGTGGTTTTTAAGAATGTGTTTCTATTTTAGTGTATTTTTGTATTTGCTGTGTTTTTATGCATTGTTCTTTTGCTGAGATCGCTCTCTCCTTGTAGAGAGCTTTCTCTTTTGTTGTTTAGCCACTCTGGGTGGCGTTCGTGCCAGAAGGGCGGGATATAAATAACCCAAATAAATAAATAAATAAATAATATTTATCTACTTGGGACAGAGACAGGCGCTCTAACCGTCATGCAGTACCCGGGTCTTGAACTGCTGACTTGCCGGCCTTTCTGTTAACAAGGCGAGCATTTTAACCACTGAGCCACTGCAGCCCCTATTTCTTATGATGTTTTCCCATGTTTGAGGGGAGATACAAAATGAAATAGAGTAATGTGAATATAAAGGGGAATTTACTATATATCAGAATAGAGTATTATTTTCACTAGTAATGGCTGTTATCAAATGTACCCAAACTTTATATAATTCTTCCACTTTTCTTTCTCCAATTAGATCTTTGCATGTTGCTTTTAAAGTGAACAATTACCTTAAAATTGATATTGGATCACTAAGCCTAAATTCATGGTGCTTACATTGGATAATACTTTTAAGATGCTTGTATTTCTGAATTAAACCAATTATTCTTGGGTCTTTCTTTAGAATTTTCCTGAGTCAGCATCATTTCTTTTGAAAATAAACGTTTGAACAAATAAATACATTGAAACTGTATAAATAAGCATTACTCTTGTCTGTTCCCTCCAACAAATTTTTGTGATAGCAGTACCAGTTAATAAATTTTGAAATACAACAAGACTTCTCATCAAATTTCTCCACCCATTTTAAGTGACAAAAATCTACAATTTGCTTATTGCAGTCCTTTAACTGTAAGCCCAGGGGTTCCCAACCTACAGCCTGCAGGCTGGACCTGGCCAGTGAAACCATTCTATCAGGCCCGTCACCTTCTCCCCCACACCCGTAAGTGGAAGTGGATGCGTTTGCGTGGGTGCATGCCCACGCATGCACAAACACACCCGTGACTGTTGTAAATGTGGAAGTGGGTGCATTTATGACAGCCGTAAATGCTTCTGCTTCCAGGGGCCTGATCCAGCCCACTCAGCTGACCAAGAGCGTGATTAGGCCCATGGTGCAAAAAGCTTGGCCACTCCTGGTAAGCCCAAGTGTTGGAATGAGATTATCTCCTGTAGAAAACATTCCAAGTCAATTGCAGAAATAAAAAAATAATCCACATTATTTGGTCCAAAGTTTCTCCTGAAACTCTCCCAGCATTCATTGAGGGAGAATTTTATTCCTGGAGGTAATAAATATCAACATTTTAATCTTTACTGCCTTGATTTGTGTGGCCTTTAGAATGCTTGTTAAACCATGCCAGATCTGAATCCTCTGGTCTCTTTGATCCAGCCAGGTTTGTAAAAAGCTTTGAAGTTACTTCCCAAAAGGAGAAGTGCTAATGGAAAGTTCAACCTGAACTCATCAATAGTTTTTCCAATGATTGACCAGTTTCAAACCATTTGACTAGATTTAGTTGCAGTGGGGGGAGGGAATATAGAGATTAATAGTCTGTACTTTACCTGCACCTAATTTGAAAGAAAGAAATGCTAAGTGAATGGATTTAAAAGGGGGAAACATAGGTCTACATCTCTACTTGGTCATGGAACTCATTGGATTACCTAGAACCTGAACTATCTCATAGAATTGTTGTGAGGGGAGAAGAGAAGCTAGATATGATGCTTTGAGCTCAGTAGAGGAAAGAGAGTGTATAAACATCACAAACTAGTAAATAATAAATAATGTTTGTGTTAATGTGTATGTATGCACATATAGCCTGAACAAAGAAATAAGAGAGAAATAATAAATCTTTCAGTTGGCAGAAAGGACAATTGCGGGTTCAGTGCGTGTAAAGCCTGGTTGAATAAAAGTGATTATGGCTATCAGTCACTGATGATGCAACAGTTTTACAAGATGTACAAAATCCTGAAATGGGATAATTTTACAGTGCTTTAATAGACTAACAGTTACCTTTATTTAATTATTTTTGGGATACAGTAGACCCTCACATAACGGCATTGCTTGGTTCCCCAAGTAGCATCGTTATGCAGAAAGCGTCGTTAAGCGGTTTCTTATGAGAGATCTACCGCAGAACGACAAAACGTCATTATTCACACAACGATGGTAAAAAAAACTGTCGCTATTCAAATAACAACATTTTTTGTCGTTGTGCGGGAGATCATGTGGGGTTTGTCGGTAGCGTCGTTAATAGAAAATGACGCTATTTGAACGCGTTGTTAGGCTGGGGTTCACTGTATATGTACTATAAGAGTTGTATGGTTTCCAAAAATGAAAGAGCCAGTTATGCAGATGTACTAAAATATCAAATTGTGTGGCACTAAAACTATTTCGCGGCTGCTGCTAGAAGAACAGGTGGCGGCTGTGGCCAGGAGGGCCTTCGCCCAACTTCGGGTGATTTGCCAGTTGCGCCCGCTCCTGGACCGGGACTCTTTGCTCATGGTCACTCATGCTCTGGTGACCTCCAGACTAGACTACTGTAATGCGCTCTACATGGGGCTGCCCTTGACCATTCGGAGTCTGCAGCTAGTCCAGAATGCCGCAGCCCGGGTGGTGATGGGGTGTGGACGTTATGCCCATGCCTCACCACTGCTTCGGGGGCTGCACTGGTTACCAGTTTGTCTCCGGGTGCAATTCAAGGTGCTGGTTTTGACCTTTAAAGCCCTACATGGTAGTGGGCCAGGGTATCTTAGAGACCACATCGCCCTAAGGACGTCTGTCCGTCCAACCAGAGCGGACTGGAGGGGCTCTCTAATTGTGCCATCAGCCAGGGGGGCTCGCCTCTCTGACACAAGGAGGAGGGCCTTCTCCGTGTCCGCACCGGCCCTTTAGAACCTCCTGCCTGTGGAACTGCATCTCCAGACGGAGTTGTTGCCCTTTAGGAAGGAACTAAAGACCTGGCTGGCGGGCCAAGTTTGGGGTGCAGGTGGGGATGGGGGTACCGTTGGGTGGTTGGTATAGAGAAGTGTGCCTTTCCCCAAGGTCCCTTCGGTTATTGCGCACCTTTTAGGGGTGGTTTTTTTTAACTTTTAACTTTGTTTTATCATGTGTCTTTTATGTATTTACTGTCCGCTATGTAAACCGCCCTGAGTTGGGTTGTACCTGAGTGGGCGGTATATAAGCGTGAAAAATAAAAAAATAAATAAAAAAAAATTCATTTCTTGGGTAAAGAAGGTAAAAAGTACATTATACCCAATATTTATAGTTCTGAATAAAACTAAACAAATAATTTGGGCAATATTGGGCTAGATTTTCATTTATTGTTACATTGTAAACAATTTCTTAGTACCAGCTGTAGATTGCATTTTGCATGAGTGGTAGTGAGGTGAATCCATTCGAAACAATAGCTTCTGTATATTTTTTAGAATATGATATACTGTACTTTATTTGCCAGTGTATAAGACACACTTCCCCCTTTTTCTCCGGAAAAACGGAGTGTGTCTTATACTCTGATGTGTCTTATATGCCGGCAAATACAGTAACTTGCATTTCTTATGGTTTATGGGAAATAATTTCTGTACTTTTTGTATATTCTGTGTTTTTAAACCATAGTTTCTGTATATTTTGTAGAATATGATATAATTTGCATTTTTATGGTTTACAGGAAATAGTTGACAAAGACGGGCATAGTAAGGTATTAAGTTTTACAATTCCATCCTTATCCAAACCTTCAGTGTATCATGAAGTAAGTTGAATAATTATTTATTATTTATATGTTTATGCTTTTGTTTTGCCATCTTCTATAAGAACTCAATATGGCCTTGATTTTGTCATCCTAATGCAAGGGTAGGCACATTTTCGCACATTTGTTATAGCAACACCTATCATTTTTATTGTCACTTCTGTTGGCTGTCTAATTGTGGAGATTATCCACTTCTATCCTAACTAAGCATTGTCATAAAGGTTAAATCCTGGACTAATAGTCTGAAAGTATCCTTATTAGTGCAATCAGAGTGATGTGGAACAGAGTGAGCATAGCTCCATCTCCATCAATGCTCCCATCACTTTCTACAGATTGGAAAAGTTTTCAACAGAGAGCCAACTACTAGTATAAAATTCTCATGCAGTTTGGAATCCTGGGCCGTAAAGGATTAGATCACCAGGCAAATGTAGTATATAGTATACAGTATACTACTCATCATAGAAGATTAACAGCATGGCGGTTAAAACTGCCAGATAGGATTATTTTGAGAACCAGATGTCAGCTATTGATTAGAGCATAAATATCTAGAAACCAAGCATCATTCCCAAATAATTAGATTTGATTCATGTAGATATTTGAACCAGGAAGCACATGATATTAGTAGACCCATTTGCTTAATCTGATCGTCTGCTAAATTTCTCTATAATGGGGGAGCATCTTGAAGCATGGGATACACTGGAAGGAGCAGTTGAACCTTTCCCTGCTCACATTCTTATTTGCCCCTGTCCCTAGTCAGTTTTATCTTGATACATCTACAAAGGTAATAGTAATTCCATTAAAACAAAATTTGGTCTTTTCTCTTTTAAATAATTAAATACAGTAGGCAAGAAAAGGCTGCTTCTCTCTCATCTTGCCTGTCTGTATTTTCAAATTGCCATTTCCAGTCCGATCACATTATAGGGATCTGCCATTATGTCTAGGTATGCACTAATTTTTTTGCTAGAATGGCATTTTGTTTACCATATTTGTTTTCTGTTGTTTGCCTAATGGATGTTATACATTTCTCAATTAAATGATCCTTTACAAAGGAAAATTATCTGTTGCTTATATTTAACTACAATCTTCATAAAAATATAAACTTGAAAATAAGGTTTCATTTGGAGGGTCATCTGTCTAGTAATGTCCTTACATATAATGAAATTAAGCAAGGTTGTATATATTGGTTGCATTGTTGTTTAATTTGTATATTAATTTTCTGGTTTTAGCTCTTAGTCAGCTAGATTTCTACCTTCTCAGGATAGCATACTATCATATTCTGATTTTTCAGGGTTTTTAAAATTCAGAATAATCTTCATGTGCTGTAGCCATTCAAACATGTAAATAGTACAGTTTATATTAACACAGAAAATAGTTTCCACTTGAGTTACTCAGATTAAGCCCATTAATGGAGAGAAGAGCAAGAGAGTTGTCACAAATGTAGGCTAAGCACTCAAATAAAACCAGCTTCTTCCTCCCTTTCTAATTATTGACCTGCAGCATTTACTGCTTTTCCCAGATGCAAGTACAGTAAAACCCCGACTTATATATGCCTCGAGTTACATAAAATTCAACTTACATAATGATTTTTGCACTAAAACCTTGTCCTGATTTACATAACTGTCCCCGATTTACATTACACAATTTCCTATGGGTTTGCTTCGAGCTATGTAAAAAATTCGTTCTTCCTGTGGGTTTGCTTCGAGTTAAGTAAAAAACCGATTTACATAAAAGGCTATGGAACAGACATTTTACGTAAGTAGGGGTTTTACTGTACTTGCAACTTCTAAGAGAGATATTTCAACCCCACTTCTTCAAAATACTGCAAGCCGATAGAATTATACAATTGGAGTGAGGGGAATGTGTCCATAATGTCTATTCCTTTCACTTCTCTCCATCTCTACTGTGAGGAGACCTTTGGTTTCCTTGCTTGTTTTGTTCCTCCTTGTCAGAGTGACTGACACAGTGCTTAGATCAATGCATAGGTTCCCTTTGGGGAAGGCCAAGTCTCTTACCAATGGTGTAGTGGTAACTATGCTATTCAGTTGTGCTGCTGGGTAGGGTTGATAAGAGACATGCACCTCTAGCAGCAGGAAGATGGCGGTGACTTTGATGGCATCCCTGGAATGCGATCCTATCCTTCATCCTTTGGGTGATTAGCAGTTCTGCTATTGTCACCTTTATTGCACCAGGCTTGAAGATGGAGATTTCTGCTTGGGCTTAGTCTACCACCACCCACCCCCAGAAAACCCCCAAACAACTTTGTTTTGACTCACAGTTTGGGAACCTGTGACCTATTGGCTTGAAGAAGACATTACAAGCCCTAATATATTATAGCCAGAAGAAAAGTATCTGAATAAACTATGAGAAAACTAAGATTATGTTTCAAAAAAGACCAATTTTAAAATAAATAATCAATTAATGGCCACAGAATTGAACAGAAAAGAGCACAGTAAAGCCCCTACTTATGTAAAAAGTCTGTTCTGTAGGCTTTTATGTAAATCAGTTTTTTACTTAATTCGAAGCAAACCCATAGGGAAAATGAATTTTTTAATTAACTCGAAGCAAACCTATAGGAACACGGTTTTAGTGCAAAAATCATTATGTAAGTTGAATTTTATGTAACTCGAGGCATATGTAAGTGGGGTTTTTACTTTATTTTAGTGTCTTGATATTATCTTTCAATTGAGCAGCACTTATAAGGCATGTGAATATGTTGCTCAAGCAGCATATACATCTGCTTCTGCAGCACTAATTTTTATTTTTTGCACCAGGGTGGTAGCATATTCCAGCTGTTTTAAAATTGTTCCAGGCCAAATCTTTCAGTCTGCTTCTTTATGGTGTACAACTGGGCCTTCATTTTCCTTTTACTCCCTTGAGAAGTAGTTCAAACAATTTTTTGAGAGCTTACTCTTTAAGTACTCTGCTGGATCTCAAATATAGCTCTGCAGTTTGGTGGTAGGATATTTGAAGGTTGAAATTAAGGTTTGGCTAGTTTTCTTTAGTTTTTGGCTGAAGCTATTTCTCCCCCCACCGCTCCCCAGTAGGCTTAACTCTTCTAATACTAAAGGCCATAGAGGTCTATTGGCCAAACTCAGAAGGCAGGACTCTCTGTGGAATACCTTATCCATGTTTGTTTGTTTATTAGTTCATTAGTTCAAATTTATATTGCCGCCCACTCACCGTAGCGACTCAGGGTGGCTTACAAACAATACATTACGTTACAATATGTTGATGGAGGCTCAGGGGGAGGGGCAGCAAAGACCTCAGCTGGCCCATATGAGATATGATATAGTGAAACTAGCCCTCAGACATTACATATGTTGAAAGGCAACATGATCTAGGCACAACCTCAAACAATATTCTATCAGTATTCTAATTGAGACAACATTGCTGCCTTTTAAATCACCTAATTGTTTTTTACTTTTAGTACAAAAATATTGTAGAACTTCACTCTTGTCTAGTTAAATGCTCTGGCATCAGCAGTCTAAGAGGGAAAGTTTAAAATGATCCCATACTGCCACACAAATGTCTTTGTAATTTTGGAGGAACAGAAAGACTAACTTATGTTGTTTTGGATTGCCCCTTTTAACCTTGACGTTTGGAAAACTTTTATTGAACCCTGTTTAAAGTTATGTCCTGGATGTTCAGATGCATGCTACACTCTTATTACTTTCAGGGCAAAATATAAGTATGCTGTTTAATATAGTGAATTTTCTGCAGCTGCAGTCAAAATTTGTGAAGGAATGATTTTAGTAAATTTATAACCAATTTTAGTGAATAGCAGCAATTTTAAGGAGTAGAATACATGCAGTACTAAGTACCATTAAGAAATTTCCAGTTATTTTATGTTTATGTTTTTAGGGTGATAAAATACATAACATTATTCTAAGGACCTACATTACTATGTTCTTATGGTTATTTGTTTTGTGGATATCGGTCATTGACTAATAAATCTTATCTGCTCCTTCACTATATTTGGTAGCTTTCTTAGGATTGCTTAAAAGAGTCCTTTGTTACCTTAATCTTTATCAAGTGCTTGTCTTCTTTAGCCTTCCAGTATTGGTTCCATGGCTCTTACTGAAGGCGCTCTATCTCAACATGGTTTATCCAGAGTTGTGTACAGCGGACCTCATTTACAGAGGGAGATGTTAACAGCACAAAACAGGTGAATTGCCCAAATATTTCAGTAGTAAATAAAACCCACTCAACCTAGTCTAATGTGTTTTGTCCTTGAGAATATCATGTCTTTTGAATTTTTCAGTTATTCTGAAGTCTTTCTTTGTTTACAGGTTTGAAGTATTGGCATTCCTTTTGTTACGTTATAATGCTGCCTTAAGTTGTATGCCTGCAGTTTCTCTTCAGTCATTATGCCAGATCTGCTCAAGGTAATTTTCTGTCCTGGCTGAAAGAAACTGAACATACATATAAGTTACAATCCTGTGGGAATAAATTTCCTAGAAAAACAGAACACATCTGTATTTGAAATAAGTGTGACAATCTGCTTACTCCCAGGTAGGACTCAGAAGTCCTCTGGCCGCCTGGTAATGGGATTGCGCCTGATCATGCTTCCGCGGCCCAGATCAGACCCAGTAGTTCAGGCTTCTCCTATCAGTGTGCTCAGTCACTCCTGACCGAAATCCAGGTGGTGACAAACGGTGCACGTGAAACTAGTGTAGATTCAGGTAGTGTGTGCCAAGTAATCACTCCAAGTCTTTTCAGGTATTTTAGAAATATATTGAAAGCATAGCAAGATTCAGGATACAGTCCATCAAAAGATCAAGAAGCATTTCAAAGCAAGGAAATAAAGCAAACTGGTTCTCTAAGGGATAGCCCATACCCCCCTTTTTCTCAAGCCTCTACATTTTGGCAGCTTAAAAGCACAGCATTCCAGAGAGTCTCCCTGTGTGCGCGTGAGTCTCTGGGTTATATCTCCTCCCATAGGGTTCACTTTTGGCCCTCCCCCTTTGGGATTCCAACCAATGATCTTACAGCAAGACATGTCAACCACACATTAAGTTTTGGTTCTTCTAAACCATGAGGCCCACATAGCTTACATACCAGACCTGGTGTGAAGGGACTCCTACACACCAAATTCCCCATCTTGGATTAAGCAAAAGCAAAGGGTATACTTCATTCTATCACAACTTGTTCTATATTTACCAGACAAGCAGGGGTTATTGGATTTTACTGTAATTCAAAAAAACAACAACCTTGTCTTGATGAAATATAACAAAAATAAGTATAAAGTTAAACAGCAGTATTGCCTTATGCTTAGGTTTATATTTTTTACTTGCATATGAGCATTTTTAAAAGTATTCAATGTTTACTATATAACTGAATAAAATAATCTAAATTATATGTATTAATACTAATAATGATATTTCCTTTAGAATCTGTGTTTGTGGATATCCACGTCAACAAGTAAGGAAATACAGAGGCATAAACAGCAGGATTCCGATTTCTTCTGAATTCATGGTGCAGATGTTAACAGGGATATATTATGCTTTGTAAGTCAAATAAATGATTTGTACGGACAAGTAGTGTTGCATTTTACGATGGGTAAATGACACAGAACAGAAAAAAATACTTTATACCAGGTATCCCATATTTAGCCTCTGCCCTTCTATGAAATATTTAACGTGGCTTCTTGGGGGTGATTATCAGGAGTTAATGTTGCTCTTTCTTCTATAGATGAAGCCTCTGTTTCTTAGCATGTCCAAATGTTTATGTGCATTTGATGTATGAAAAATGTTTGCTTTCTGACACACCTACTAAAAGTCCTTCTATGCATAGGGAAAATTATAGTAAAAAAACACACCCCACAAACACAGACTCTCTAACACCCCCCCCCCCCAAAAAAAAAAAGCAAACTGGCAAAACATCAGAGCTTGTTTGACAAGGGAAGGCATCAAATGAATAAACCAATAATTAATTTTGAAAGGGGGGATCCCCAAAGAAAGTAGGGGGTGGGTCAAAAAATAATTTCAAAAAGACTGGTTGGTACAGGTAGCAAAAATGATCCAGAGAAATGAAGGGAAAAATCAAAGAAAAGGGGGAAAGGATCCAAAATATAGACATAGTGAACAGTCAGGCAGCAATCCAGTATGGAGGGCACATTAACCCTGCAAAGAACAACTGCAGCAAAGAGCCCTCTTTACTGGGTTCCAGGCCTTTTTATAGATTAAAAAATTCCTCTGGCGTGTTAGATGAAAAAAATTCTGGAGCAGTTTGAAGGACAAAGGTGGAAGGGCTACACAAGAGAGGGAACACAAAAGAAACACAAAGTGTTTGTGTAACCCTCTTTTGTATGCATGCAAAAATAACACAAATTACATTTTGTTTAAACATGAAAAGCCCATCTGTAATCTAGACTAAAGAGAAAGTTTTAAACACAGATGTTTTATAGTTTTGAAAACATAGCCTCCAAACATGGAAGATCTCAGTTGCTAATCTTCTGCATTGCATCTACAGTATGTACTGTAGTTTAATCTTGAGAGCATGTATACGACAGTAGTAAATACTGCTTGAAATACATTGGAGGTTTCTGCTTATGCAGAATAGCCTTACATAGTTTAACTTTCAAAAATACATCCATGGCCAAGTGTGAGATTTGAATGAGATAATAGTTCATTATTTTATCCATTATACTACATTATGTTTACATCCTTATTTTTCTAGAGTCAGTTCAATGTTATATAGGAACTCCTGCTAGGATATAACTGATTTTTTAAAATGCTTTGTTTTTGTGTTGCTTTTATAATATTTTATTAGTTTTATTGTATATTCCTTTGAGTGGGGGTGGTAAAGCTAGGTGCTTTTTGTGAAATGATAATAAAACAAAAACTGATGGGCATTGAATACATCACTAAAGAAACAAGCAATAGGTGTATAGAATCAGACTCTTCCCTGAACTAGATGAGAAGTTCTTCACATAATCCAAAATAGTAAAACTGAAGCAATACTATATAATCTTAACTTTACCACTCTTAACTAAGGGTCAGCACTTGGTCTAGAAACAGCATTGGCTTCTAATGTTGGTTGAATTTATATACTTGTGCATTCATAAATGATCTATTATTCGGAGGTGCAATATATTGGTAGATCTTGGGGTGAATTGCATTAGATTGTGATGGACTTCTTAGTTTTGATCATGAGAAGAACAATGCTTCAGAATGCCTCTCTTGCCCCAGGGAAGGCATCTGAAACAAAAACAAATGTTTCGGTAACCCTTATAGTTTCATGTGTGAGAGGCTGTGGGCATTGTTAAGTTTTGCTACTTGAAACAGACACTTGCGTTCAGCTGTTTTTAAATTATAAATATGTGGCTCCAGTTGTTGAATGTTTGTGTTTTGTTAAAATGCTACATAGGTCCTGCTGGCACCTGTATTAGTAAATAAAATGCATGGATGTGATGAAACTTAGCATGTTAAAAGATTATGGTCACCTTAGCTTTTTTAACATGTCTTTTCTAGTTATAATGGAGAATGGGATATGGCTCGTAAAGCAATGGATGATGTTTTATATAGAGCACAGTTGGAGTTATATCCAGAACCACTGTTGGTAGGTATATGGTCTGAAATTCTTCTATACAATCTACAGGCTTTATTTTGAAATTTATCTCCTTTTTCTAGCTTAAGTGAACTGCTAAAGCAGCTTGTGACTAAAATACAAGAACAATCAAACAGAAAGGCAACACATTGTATGCTGTGGAGCAGACAAAACATACCAGAAAAGAAGAGACAGCAGAGGAAAAGAAAAATCATGTTGGATATGTTTCAGGCCATACATTTTTTGTATTAAAAAAAAAACTATTTTATGCCAGAACACTAACAAAATAGGGAGCCAAACAGATACAGTATGCTGGGAATAAGAAGTTCTATAAAGAGTGGTACTATGGAGAGGAGCATCTGTTTTATCACTATCACCACCTGACTTTTGTATCATTATTATTTAAACTTCTGATGGTGGCAGAACATGAAGAAAGCATATATATGAGAGTAGGTAGTATTTTACCCTAAGTAATCCTAATGTATATAAGGCTTAATAGTGAGGATCAGCACGTCAAGTGATAAAACACTGAGGTTACAGTTAGGTAAAAGTAAAAGTTTCCCTTGCTCGAAAGCCAGTTGTATCTGACTCTAGGGTTCAGTGCTTATCTCTGTTTCAAAGCCGAAGAGCCAGCGCTGTCTGCTTCTGCAGATGTTTCCATGGTCATGTGGCAGGCATGACTAAACACCGGAGCGCATAGAACACTGTTACCTTCCCACCAAAGTGGTCCCTATTTATCTACTTGCTAGGTTAGCAGGAGCTGGGACAAAGACGGGAGCTTATTAGTTAGATACTAATAATATCTAAATTTTATAGTCTAAGGCAAGGGTTCTCAACCTTTTCAAGTTGGAGGTTGGGTCGCGCTCCCTCAGACAGTTGAGGGGGCCAGACTGATGGTCCACCACCACCTCATTTACGGCTGTCATAAACACGTTTACGACAGCCATGGATGCATTTACGGCTGTTGTGAACACATTTACAACAGCCGTGGATGCATTTACAGCTGTCACAAATGTGTTTATGACAGCTGTAAATGAGTCTACGACCAATTCCAGCAGCAGCTGAAGCAAGGGCAGCTGCTGGGTTATTTGGCGCCATGGGCCGGATCCAGCCCACAGGCCACCGTTTGAGAACCCCTGGTCTCAGGCCTCATCTTTTTCTCCCATTCACCCACTTTCCATCCACTTTAGTATTGTTGAGTTGTCAGCACACAGGGAATAAACTGTAAGAAGAAAACTTTATGTACATTCTGTTTGTGTGGGTTGTTAAAAGACAGCCCAGAGCAGAGTGTATGATTGTCTTCTTCACCAGCTTTTAGGGCAAGTGTTCCCAGTTTGAATTGCTTGCTAATCCTCTTAAATAAAGCTATAATTATGAAGTAATGAAAATAAAATTATTAACTGTTTTGGCACTTTGTCATATCCAATATAACATTACACATAGAAGCATTCCTTCATTATAATACCTGTAACCTATTTGAATCATTCTGTTGGTGTTCAGAATCTCGGTTGTTTTTTTCTTTCCTAGGTTGCTAATGCAATAAAAGCTTCATTGCCTCAAGGTGCCATAAAATCTAGTAAGGAAGGTACAAAATGCATTCAGGTTGAAATTACACCTACTGCATCCAGAATATCAAGGAATGCAGTGACCAGCATGTCTATTCGTGGCCATCGATGGAAAAGGCACGGTAAGAAATAGAGTTGTTAAAAATTAGCATTTATACTTGTATTAAAGTTGAAATTGGTAAGCAAGACAGATACCCGTATTTATTCGTGTATAACGCGCACTCGTGTATAACGCGCACCCCTAATTTTCCATGAAACCTTGGTATAAAATTGTTCATAAGAGCACGCCTTAAAACATTGAGGGAGGGGGGGGGGGGGAAATCAGACCCACCTGTTGCAGGGTGAAGAAAATGCAATCCAAAACCAGCACTTCCGACCCCCAGGAGCCTCGCTCGAACTGCCCTAAGGAAGCGCGCGCCGCTGCTGCGCGCTCCTGGGTGGGGGCGGCGCGAGCTACCTCCGGGCCATGCCTCGTCTCCTGCGCCACCCAATCAGATCCCGTCAATTTCTTCAAAGCCACGCCCCCGCCTCCCCTTCACCCACCGCAGCAATAGACAGCCGACCCAATTCTAAAAAGGAAGTAAAAGACCAGTCCTCGTTTATAACGCGCACCCAAACTTTGAGTTCTTTTTTTGGTATAAAATTTTGCGCATTATACACGAATAAATACGGTAGTTACTTACACATGGAGCTATTAATTTGTGGTACAATCAGATTATTGCTGACTTGGCTGGTATTCCATTGGGGTATTCTGTTGATTTTAGTATACAGTATAGTCATACACAAGTCTTGATGAATGTGTGACTATACAAAGCTCATTATTCTAAAATTTTAATATATTTGCTGCAAATTATGGCCATCCCTCAACTGCTCAAATCTAGCATTTGCTCATAAATTGAGTGCTCAAGATGAAAGCTGCTTTGTATCATTTTATTAAGAAACAGAATATTAGGTTGAAATAAATAGAATTACTTTGTAAATTGGATGCATAAATTTGTATAGAATTTAGCAACATAAAACACTGAAAGTTGTGAAATACTGTACCTATAGTAGTGATTCTTGCTTGTTTTATAATGATTATTATCTAGCAAAATTATTATATAGGTGTTCTGTTGAGAACATACTGCCAGTGCACATGCCTACAGTATAAAGGCTTCTCATTTTCATTTCTATAAGTGATTGTTATTATTAAACGATTTAACCCCAATATTTTCTTGCCAAGATGGATTCTGAAAGTGCTCTCTTCCCTCATCAGATGATCTAAAATCTAGCTCATTCTGTAGAAGATGCTGAGCACACTTAAGCTCGTCCAAGGACTGATTGCTTAGCATTTTGTTAAGCATGATGTTTTGCATTTTATAGTAGCACAGTGCTATGAATAGAAAGTGTAAACTGGAAGAATCAAAGTGCAAAATCTGAGTAAATTTTGATTTCATCCACACCGGGTCACATCTTATGTCTTGTGCATGTTGGTTTATAGAAGGGATTTTCAACCTGCGGTCCATGGGCCGAATGCGCCTGCAGTGCCATTTCATGTGCCCCCCCCCCAGACTTCACTACACCAGGAAGTGCCATGTGGTGGAGGAAGGGCAAAATGGCCGTCTGGCCCCCAAAGCTGAGGGAGTGTGACCCAGCCCCTGTCTTTAAAAGGTTGAGAACTAACTCCTGGTTTATAGTAGGCATAATTTCATTGTTCCAATAGAAGCCTTACGTTTTTTTCTTTCTAAATGTTCATTAAAAATTTAAAATTCCAATAATTCTGAATGCAGTCTTACAGCTCTACAGAGTCATTCAGTTTGAAGTATTGTGAATTATAGCCTCTTTCAGACAGGCTAATGGTAACAAGTTCGGTGGATACGTTCTGATGAATTTGAGTGAACAGAGATACTGCCATCTTCTAAATTATGCTGCTGGCTGCTGTTCTTTTTTGTTAGAATTTGGTCAGTTGGTAGGATCTTTGTTGTGTCATCCTACTTAAAAATTATTAAGGAAGCTTTAGAGTATTAGCCCATTTCAACAAATTGTAGAATAACAGTCTGAGGACACAAGTATATGGCAAAATCCTGTTGGCATAGTAAACGAGCATAAGCTGCATCTGGGTGCCAGAAATCATTAATTTAAACTAATGGAGTGCTTCCTCTTTCAGTTTCTTAGACTCTCTAGGGATTCCTTTTGCTCTTGAGAAGTCTTTAGAATCTTCGGGACGGAGGTGGGAAGCCTTTAATAGCTAAACATTTCTGCAGGATTGCCACTGCAGGTATTGGATCTGCCAGGAGCCATCAGGCAATGGCATTGATGCTGGTGGAAATTTTTATCAATTGAAGTTTTTTGTCCTCCATCCCAAAGATCTAAATGTTTTCTCCGTGGCAAAAAACCTTAGGAAGCTTCAGCCTGAAACATGGGAGTGGAAGCTTTCAGTTTGCTTAACTTAATGATTACCAGTACCCAAATCCAGTTTACATGGGCATGGCTATACCTACAAGATTTTGCCATTTTCCTCCCATTTTTGTATAATCGTAAATGTGTTAGTAATCAAGAAAGTAAAAAAAAAAAAACCTTTCCTATTTTGGAAACCACTCTTTAATATTGCCTTCCTGCAGGGATCATACTTGATGATACAGGTGCTGAAGTTCACCAGTCATTGGTTAGGACAAGTGTTTGCTGCAGCAGATAACAGTAAGGAAAGAAGCCTGATAGCATTAGTAAAACAACTAACTCCAGTAAAGATGAACAGGTACATTGTTAAGAAGAAGGATAATTTGTCAGGTATGCAAGTTTAGCTGCAGACTCCTAAACAGCTGGTAAATTATGAGCTTCCAATCTTGGAAGTTGTGCTGTTTGTGATAAAATGTGTTGAAAACTACAACTTCTTCAGCTTGTCGAGGAGAATTTTGTGACTTCTCTGGGTGAAAAGTAACATGAAGAGATTATTTTTCAAACATCATCTCTTTCAATACAAAAGGTGTTTTTATTACAAAGTGAACAATGATCCAGAATATATACCAATTTTTTTGAGATAATTTCCTCGTTACTACCTTGTAAGTTATTTTGTTTCCATTGACAAAAGTGTATAAAAATAATATTCACTGGATCTCTCTTAAGCCTGCTACCCCAAGCCTGGTCCAACTTAATATCATTATACCTTAACTACTTCACACACATATAGAGCCAAACTATTCATCCAAGTCTGTAATAAGGGCATTAAGACTGGTACATGTAATTCCCCCAGATTATTGCAGAGGTCTAGATCAATACCAGGTAGCATTTTATTTGGAAAAGTATACCATTGAAGATAAGTTGAATTCAGGAGTTTTCTTTAGGAAATATAATCACGTACCTTCTGTTTTAAGGCCAATGATCTAAGCTAGAGGTTCAGCAGATTCATATCATACCATTTCAGAAGGCTGTCTAGTTACATGATTTTCTATCTGGAATATATTCTATATTCAATTTGGAATATGGTTTACAAAAATAGTAAACTACAATATAAATAGAAACATGTTAATGAGAGCAAAAAAAATGGAACAGAAACTAAGGTGCTTGAAAGACTTCAGTGCAAATATACATAAGAGAAAAAAACTTTAAATATTTGGCTGATAAGTCACTTATCTAAATCCAATTTAGATTCTCCCCTCCCCTCACATTTGTATTTCTTTTGCTAGATAACAGTGGTTTATAATTTAGCTCGGCAGTACTTTCTGAATTTCGCATAATAGGGTGGTATATCAGTTTTAGAAATAACTTAACTGTTGTTGAACAAAAAAGAAAACACATTGAATTGACTAAAATCTACAATTCAGGTTCTTATTAGAAGCACTCTGATGAGGACAGACTTTACCTTGGGTTAATAGGAATAGAAGAACTAGGAGTATTTATTGTTTTGATAGTTCCTAAGCTAATGGGATCCTCAATCTCAATAGAGTCCTGTCCATCTATACCAGGGGTTCCCAACCTTTTTACTTTGGGCTTGACCATGCCCCCAGACAGTTGAGTGGGCCAGACCACGCCCCCAGAAGTGGAAGTAAATGCACTTGCTTCCGCATTTACGACAGCAGCAGGCGCATTTATGACTGATGTAAATGTGTCTGTTTCCACCTCTTGGTACGGCGGCGGAAGGCCACATGAAATGGTGCTGTGGGCCGGGTACAGCCCATGGGCTGTAGGTTGGGAACCCCTGATCTATATTCCCACCCATGAATTCATCCATGTAGCACAGTTAACATGTTCTGAGCGATGGGAAGGTTATATGTGCTGTTCGGTTCTAATGGTTTATCATGGTTTACCTATTATCTATTTGAATGCTCTTGAACAACCCTCAGAAAAGCATGTAGTCAGTCCCTATGGGAAAGGAAAGATCATATCCTAAAGCTGAACCCCATGGAAAAGAAGGAGTGACCCATGCCCTACTAGCTATTTGATCTGCTTGTTCTACTACAATAGCTAATTTATAAAGAGTGACTTTTCTGTGAAAACTATCTCATTTAGAATGGATATCTGAATTATACAGCATAAATGAATGTAAACACAGTAGTAATTTCTATGAAACTAGTGATGGGCCACTTTCCAATGTGTCATTGTATAACCTATGAAGAAATTATTTTTCATGCATTTGCTAGTTTTATAATTAGACTTTGAAAGAGAAGTTTAGAGAGTACGTGTCCCACTTTTGGAGTAAGTGATAAATGAGATCTAGGTTTAATACACAGATTTAAAGTTTCATTTGTGAATGTCTGGGTGGCAGCACAATATTTACGTGCTTTGTTTAGAAATAACGTATCCATTTCTCACTACTAATGCTAAATAACAGGTCAGTAAGCAAAACATCTGGCTTCGTAACATTCAGCACATTCTAGTTTTGTCAGACTTGTCTCTTTGTTTCTTTGTCTCCGTGGTTTTTTTGTTTCAGCCATCCTTTTTGTTTTGTTTTGTCTTATCCATCTTTGATTCTAGAACAACCAGATAATGCTAATGACACTACTGAACTGGGCAGTTTTGTCATTCCTGAGATTAGTGTCACAAATGTGGCTGGAGAGCGAACCGGGAATGGGGAAAAAAACAGAGCCCCAGCAGAGAGTGATGCTCAGCATATGCAGGGCGTACAGGAAATGCCTACAGATCCTAGAGTTGACCACAAAGGCTTGCCAGAGATCAGGAGGCAAAAATCTGTAAGAAAAATAATGGAGGATGGAATAAGCTCACCTGGCAGAGTGCAGTTTTAGCAGAGCACTTTGTAGCCACACACAAAGGTATTGATTGAAAGGTTCACTGCTGCATGTTTGGAGTACTGCAGTATACAGTAAATTATATTTGCATGATACCTTTGAGTAGAAAACAACTGCATGCTTCGCACATCGAAATGATCATTTCTGTGCTGAATACATTGAATGGCATGCTGGTAGAAGCAAATAAGGTTATTTTTGCTTGGGAAACCACACTGAGAGATTTCAAAGTGTTCTTCAATTTGGGTTATTCCTGAAATTAGTATATTGTAGTTATACACGTTCACTTACGGAAATTTGTCTTCCGGATACAGTATGTAGAAACCATGTCAATTCATTTTAATTTTGTCTCCATTTTATCATTTAAATTTTTTTTTCTAGCCATGAGTGCTTATGCTCCAGTGTGTTCTGTTTCCAGACTTGTCACTAAATATAACTCTATATTGCAAAATGTGACCTTTCACTCTTAAAACCCTAAGCATTGTTGGGTTCGCTAAAAATGTGAGAGCCTGTGGGTGATGGCACTTTGATACCCTGATTCCTAGTTCCATGATTAATTTGCTATGCTGATAATAAGTAATACCTTGGCTCATCTGAATTCATGCCTTTTTCTAACTTTCTCTAATGTATCTAACCTCTTCCTAATCTTTTGCATGAATAAATGGAATGCTTTGTGAATAATTACTATATAAGGAAAAGTATGCATCTTTAAATAAATCCACTTTACTAATGTAATACAAAGGATACTATACATTTTCCAAAAGTTTGGTAAAATGGGTAAGTTTCCTATCTGCTTCATGGCCTTTGTTCTGCTGGGAAATGCCAAAATTAAACAATATAGTACTGTTGCCAATCACTGGAAAATACAGTTTTGAAAATTCTTGTTTTAACTGTCGTCTTTCTTCATGCAGGTGATGAACTAGGAATTCCAGAAGAAGAAATAGTAGAAATCTCTGAAATTGATGAAGGTTTTTACTCTAGGGCTCCTTCTACCACAAGTCATTCTGCTTTATCGAATAGCAGCAATATGAATAACAAGTCTCTGCTAAGCAAAAGCCAGCGAAGGTCTGGAGGAAGCAAAATTGGAGTAAAAGAAAAGGAAGCTCTTGGTGAACCGCACAAAGAACATTTGTCTCGTAAACAAAACCCGAGAGCGTTGAGTGAAAACCTAGAGCTTCTATCTTTAAAGAGACTGACCCTTACTAGCAGCCAGTCTCTGCCTAAGCCGGGCAGTCATAGTTTGGCAAGAACTAGCACTACTCTTTTTAGTAAATCCTTTGAACAAGTCAGTGGTGTTGTAGTCTCAAATAATCACAGCAGTACCGAAGCAAACAGATTTTCAGTTTGTAGTCTGCAAGAAGAAAATTTGATTTTTGGAACTGAAAGAATAGAACTTCCTGTTTCAAACAAGCAGCCAAATCAGCAACGACCACCTATTATCAGCATTACTCTGTCAACAGACTAACTAGTACCTTTCAAATCTGGCATAAATGAGGATTCAAATGATGCTAGTACCATGTAATATGATCTATGACCCCCCTTCTTAATATTAAGTAGTTTTTTTTTAAAAAAAGTTACTCTCGTTTTGAAAGTCAGTAGTTTCTCTAATCTGCAAATTTTAAGGCTTGCAACACAAGTAGCATGGAAAATTCTGTGTTTTACAGTAATCATGTTAATAGTTTGTGGGACTTACATAAATGAACTTTGTAATAGTGCTACAGTTAAATTTGTATTGGAGAGTTTTTTCAAGATTAACAGGAAGCAAGTGACATCTTTAATATGGATTGTAGTGTTTGTATATATTTTAACTATTTTTAAATTCCTGGTGGTGGTGATCTGGAAGTTTTATGTAAGGTCCATACAAACAGTTCCAGCTTTCCTTTTTTTGTCACAGTAAAAGATGCTCTTTTGGACCTTCATAAAAGCAGTTTAAGGCCCCGCTCAAGGTGGTTGCTTAAGCTGGGTGAGGTGTGGGGTGGAGTAACAGTTGTGTGTGCCTGTTCACATTAGTGGATTTATTGGACTGGAGGAACTGTTCAGTTTGAACCTTTTCAGTATTGTTACTAGCATGCAGACTAGATGCAGCATTCTGGGGTTAGTAAAATCACCTGCAACAAAGATTTTTTTAAAAAATACAGTATGCACATCTGATAACTTTGTAGAGAAGGAAGTTAAACTCTGTTAACATCTAAGCACAGTGGCCATTTGCTAACATTCAAATCACATTCAGTACAGCTCCTGAGATAGTGTTAATCTTATCCCCATGGTGTTACTCAAATATTATTTACCAATGGGTTTTTGGACGTATAAAGACAAGATAGGTGCTTGTGTGGTCATGTCTGTTCATCTTGATTGTTATACATTGGCTCATCTGTCTATAGCGCATATGTGCACCTAAAATTGACTGTATACATGTTAGAGGAGAGGTGGTCTTAACTGCTCCATTGCAGGTACATTTCAAATATCAGGGTAAAACTACTATTCCCAGTATTCCAATTTTACAGTGCAGGTGAATTTACAATTGTAACAAATAAACCTAACTTTCCTACCTCAGGACCTTCATATCAGCACAAAAAACAACATTGGTTTCCATTTGCTGCTGATTCCTAGGTTTGAACACAATCATGCGTTTTGAAAGTTTTAATAATTTCAATATTTCAGATAAACACTCTGGGAACATATGCAAAGGTTGGGGTTTACTGCCTTTTTGCATTAAGCCATTCTTATGCAGCACATTGTATTAAAGTATTACATCTTAGGCCATGACATAACACATGTACATATTAAACATTTTGGAAGGGCTAATTTATATTATGGGGTCTCCCCCCATAAAAAATATAAAACTTTGAATACTATAAACTGGTTTGTTGCTGATGGAATATTTTTTTAAATGGCCTTGTCATGAACTTCTTCAGTATCAGTTCCACAGGCTTACAGCATCTGCAGCACCTCACAATTTCAAAAAACTACAAAGAATAGTAGACATCCCAGAAAGTTTTATTAATGGACATGAAGGGTCTCAGTAAGAACAAAAGAGCATTCAGCTTGTTCATAAAGTCTTGGAATACCAGACATTCTCTATAATATTAACAGTGCCTGTGGTTGCCTTCTTTCATATGCCTTCAAAGTCAAGTATTCCTCTTTAGGTAGAATACACGACAACATAGGCCCATACTATATTTTGCATAAGTACTCGCAAAATGTCTTTAATGGCCAACATGTATGTAGATGATAATCTTGTACTTTATCAGCTGTATAGAAGGTCTAGATCTCAGGTGAAAATCTCTCCTACCTTGTACTTAACAAATTGTACCTTAATTTCTAGAGATCCAATTTTTCTAACCAGTTTGTCTCTAACTTGAAATTACAGATTTTTGGAAAATAATCTTTGTTCACAATTTGAATCTTAAAATGGGTGGGATTTAAATTTAAAATGATGTTTCAACCTTCTGAAATCCTGATGTGCTTAGCATAACAGTATTAATAAACTATATTTAACAAGCTACAGAATTTGTTTTCCTAGATAAGTTATATTTTACTGACACTGTAATGCCATTTTTCAAAATCATTGGTGGAAGAGATTGACTCTTACATAAAGAGTATATTTATAAACCCTTTTCTATGGTTAAAACTAACTTCATATATAAAATGCCATAATGATACAAAATGATGGTTTTCAAAATGTTTACAGTACTTTGGCTTTTGGATTATAGTTTTTATTTAACAAAAATACTAATTTGGGGGTTATTTGTTGCACATTCAGGTATTCATATGCTAAAATGTCTCCATATGTTGCAAGAAATATCAAAATAACATGTATCTGTTTATGTTTGCCAACTGATTTGTTGACTGAAGTAACTTGTGGAGTAAGATGTATCATGGTTTTCATATTTTATATGTGCAGATCCTGGTTTAATGGGTGCGCTCTGAATAAATACATGTAGTATGTACAGTATGCAGAGTCATCTGCATAATTCTACCGTATAGCATATTGATTTGGTGCATGGTATACAATTTTAATAAGTTTGGATCTTTTAAAAACTCTCCCTTTTATAGAAGGTTTCAATGGCACATGAAACCTGTAAATTAGGATTAATAATTCTCTCGGCTTTGTCCCTGTTTTTTCAAAACTCGTTGGCGTCCTGAATCTAGAAAATTAATGCACAGCTGTGAGGTTGATACGGCCTGGAACCTTAGGCTGATGAAGCAGAAGTACGTTTACCGTGTTTCTAATGTTGGTAACAGTTTCTGTTTTGGAAAATCAGTATATGGCTCAGTCTTACTTATAAAAGCTTCACAGTCTTTATTACAGAATTCAAAAATGTTTGGTGATATGTATCAGTTCCCTGGAATGTAAAAGTGAATTTTATTTGGGAAACTAGTTACAGTATTCTTAATTGCCAGAAAGTACGGGAACATTCTAGAGAATTGGGCAATTGATGACTTAGGTTCTAAAAAGGGGGTTCCCAACCTTTTCAAGCCAGGGGCCGGGTCAGCTTCGAGGGCTGGATGGTCATTTTGGCCTGACTGCACGATGAGGTGGCCATTTTGTCCCAACAGCTTCAAAGGGGTGGCCTTTTTGTTTTTTGAATTCCCTTGGAGAGGTGGGGGGGCACATGAAATGGTGCTGCAGGCCGGATCCAGCCAGTGGGCCTTAGGTTGGGAACCCCTGTTCTAAAAGCTGAAAATTGCTAAATACTTCTACTAGGTGAGCACTTAAAAAGTTTTAGGGATGATTTTCTCCTGAGAATGAATGAATATTTTCTGTTTTGCAATTTAAACAGTATTATCTTTTTTCCTTTTTAAATCTTGCAATAGATGATTCATACCGAGTTGTGAAGTACAGTCAGAGTCAGTAGAACTAATCAGCATAGTCAGTCAGTTAGTTCTGTCCTATAATAAAATTAGATAAATATAGACGGAATTAGGGTTTGCAGTAACAATGACTGGCTTGAAAAGGTTTTTGTATGTGTGTGGAAAACTAATGTTAATTAAAGTTTCCAGAGCACAACTGTAGAAGAACAAAATGTACTGAAACACTTTAACAGGTTTTTTTTCCTCCAAAGATAACTGCACTTGATACAGAGGATATATGAATGTATCTTTTCTGATGGGCATCACACTTGATTTCCTATTTTTTATTTTTAAATAGGCTAGACTTCTTGGTGAGAACTACTTATGTTAGTGTTTGCATAGGTCCAGTTCTAAAAACTGAAGACTAAACATTTTGGCTTTTTGCATACTTTAATACTTTGTTAATTACAGAGAAGATTCAGTACCAGTTATTACATTTTCCTGAAGCTTAAATGTGTGGTGCTTTCTGTTTTGTTTGTGAATTTTTTCCATTTTGGTAACAAAAATGTGTGTTTTGTATAGTTTAATAAATAAATTAATTATCTTGAGTTCACATTCTTAAAATAAAGAATCTGCATTGTTTGTGACAATTGTAGACATTAGAATATGCTAGCTGGAGGCATGTGGTGGGATATATAGAATTATGTGAATTCTGAATATCAACACATTTTTTGGATTGTTTGTCTCTCTAATTTTCAGATAGTGCCCCCCAAAATTATACTACAATAAAACCCCGACTTACAAATGCCTTGAGTTACAGAAAATTCGACTTACATAATGATTTTATGCTAAAACCATGTCCCGATTTACATGATTTCCTATGGGTTTGCTTTGCGTTACATACAGATTCTTTTTCCTATACGTAAAAATTCATTTCCCTATGGGTTTGCTTCAATTTACATAAAAAATTCATTTTCCCCATGGGTTTGCTTCAAGTTATGTAAAAAATAATTTTTCCTATGGGTTTGTTTCAAGTTACAAAAAAATTCAATTTAAGCAAAAGCCTACTGAACGGACTTTTTTCTTATGCCTTCCCAGAAGATCTGAGCAGACTGCAGTCCTGGAATGGCCCCAGAAGGGAATGATAAACCACTTCTGAGAATTCTATAGCTAGGAAATGCTAGAATACACGTGACAGCACATAACTATATTAATATACAAGTAACCCCTATAACCCTATGGTCAACTTTAAAATATTAAATGAAGCTCATTCAATGTAGTGGGCTATTTTATATTGATGGGATACGAATCTTGTGGCATTTTATGGTAAAGAGAAACTAAATAGTGAATTAGGTTTCTGAGGTTTAATTATTGTCTTTCTGCTCCCTAGTACAGCTCATATTCCTCTTTACTTACAATACAGTTTTACCATGGCATCTTAATATCTGTGCTCTTGTGCTATAATTTCTTCTTGTCTCCATTTGAATATGCTTGTTTTAGGAAGACTAATAGCCTTTAGTGTTGCTGTTAAATATATGATCCAGGAAACTGATAAAAAGGTACTTGAGGTCCTTAAAATTTTGCGACAGCTGTCATAAATTAGCAACACTTTATATTTAGCACAAATATAAAAACATTCTGAATGCTTTTGCACTCAACTATTCTTGAACACTGTATCAGCTCATTTTTATACTTATGGTCATGTACAATATTTGAAATTTAAAAAGTACAAGAGTTCAAGTAGTAAAAATTCTCCATCTCTTTTTATTTCAGTGCATTACTCATTTTCACAAAACAAGGTAGAAAAAACATTTTTAGTATATTTTACAGGATGTAATGAAAAATGCCAATCAGCTAAAGATGGGAATAAATTTATCTTGGATTCAAAATCTATTGTTTTCCATGTATAATATAAATAATGATTAAGACAACCTGTTGTACGGTTGTTCAGTAACCCTGATCTGTTCATGCTGAACCAGGTTTTCATTAAATACAGAGTTTTAATTTGTCCTAAGCCTATACTATTGCAAATGTCGGAAGAAGGGAATCCTAAGTTTACAAAAGCATACACTCAGAGGAATGTACCGTATATACTCAAGTATAAACCACGTTTTTAGCCCCAAAAGTGAGGTCCAAAAGGGCTCGGCTTATACACGGGTCAACCATGAGGATCTAAAAATAGCAGGTTTTTTTAGTTATTTGGCACTTTAAAAGTAAGTTTCGAGACTTCTACCTTGAATGACTCTGAGGCGCAATTACACAACAGGCCACAGGAGGGCGCAAATTGTGATTTTCCATTAGAATAAATTGAAAATCAAGTTCTATTCTGAAGTTTGTTTTGACTTTATTCCAATAGAAAACTGCAGATGAAGAAAAGCTCTACATTACAATTGTGTCTCCCTTTCAAACTGGTGGGGAAAAAAGAAAGGATTTCACTTACTGGTACCTTCTGCCTACGTCTCTGCTATGCCCAAGATGGAGGAGAAAGCCAATGCTTCTTCCTTGCAGGGGAAGCAAGAGGCTAGGCTAGAGCAACACTTCCTGCCTCAGTGCAATTGACCTGCCCACCTACTTCACCTGCAGCACCACCACTGGTGGGTGGTGCAGATAGTTTCAAAAAAAAAATCACTAAAATACTTAATTTTACTGTATTTTCATGTATTTTAATTACTGAGACTCACTAGCAGCTGCTGCATTTCCCACTCTCATCTTATACTTGGGTCAATCAAAATTAGGTGCCTCGGCTTATATTCGAGTATATACGGTAAGTCTTACAATACTTTTTATTTGCTAAAATTATAACAGAATAATATGGTTATCTCTGAAAATTTTGATTTTAATGAGATGTAAGTTCAATTAACAACTCTTGATACAGCCCACAACCGCAAGCTGTTTTTAGATTCTGCTGGAAGTTATTTGCTGTAGCATGTTTCACTCTAGAGAACTTAGTTGGGAAAGGGAAATAATTTGCAATGGAAACATTAAAAGGGGGCTATACTAAAAATAGTGAAGAATAGACATAACAAAGGTCTTCATAGATTGCATGCTATGGCTTCTTTTATGAAAGAAGGCCTAGTCACCACATGCGATCATAAATACACTCCCATTTAAAAAATTGGAAGAAACCATGAAACGTAAGAGTTTCCATGCATATAGACTTCTGGATGGAAGCTTATATGTTGCTTTGGATAAAGAGTAAGTAATTCCCTCATTGCATGTAAATTGGGTTGTCTTGGCAAGGATATGAAGGGGCTGATCTCTAGTCAGTGGGCTTTAGACAGCAGTCAACCTTGTGTCAGATAAGATTAATAGTGGCTCCAGTGAGTAGGGACACAGCTGGGTATCTCATTGTATTCCTTCCTGTTAGTCACAGCCAGCATTGCCAGCAGTGAAGTGATACAAATAGCAATTAGACCAGTGGTTCCCAACCTTATTTTGGCCATGCCCCACCTAAGTATCTCTAAAGTCCTGATTCCCTCCCCACCCCGGTGACATGAACTATTAACATGGAGGAAGCTTAAAAGGCCATTAACGTGGTCTAAACAAGCTTCCAAAGAACATAACTCTCAAATTGCTCTCTTTAGAAATCAAATTGCTCCCCTGTGGGGCATGTGCCCCTCATTGGAAACCTATGGAATTAGACTTATATATCACCCCATAGCGCTTAGTGCACTCTGGGTGGTTCACAAGTTAATTAGCATTAAATAGTTCATAAAACAGGTTCCCCTGAGTTAAATGCTGATTAAAGATATTTTATTGTGCTATATTTTAGGGTGCAGTGGGAAACAAATGCCTGCAGATATTTTTAGCTTATAACTGCAATTAGCTTTGGACATCACCATTAGCCTTGTCTTAATGGTTAAATAATTATAGGCTCTGCTGTCCAAAAACATTGCAGGCTACAGCTTCCAAAGTATAGGGTAAATTATGTATCCTGACCCACAGAATTACTTACAAAGCATTAAATTACCATTCTTCAGAAGGCAACCAAGAAAACATCCCAGCACTATGGAAAGAACAGCACTATGGAATGGCTGATTATACAATGTAATTCATACTTGTTCAGCATTAAAAACCCAAAATGTTGCTTTGGCCCTGCATGGCTCTCTAACAGATGCATACTGGTTCTGGCTAAACTGGAGTATCAAAATTTCTTGGCTGGTCTAAATGTTAGCTTCTTCAGCGCATGAATATATGTTGCTTTTTAGTAAGCTTATTCCTGTGTCAAAGCCAAGATTAGAGTGAACAAACAGGTGAGGATGAAAGCAAGAAAAGACATTAAAATTAGAACAATATCTTCTGGTTTGCAAAACAAACCATCTGGTGATTTTAACTTGCTTTTAAACTCTGAGTTTTGGGGAGCTGCCCAGAATATTAGTGGGTGTTAGCAATTGCAGAACACTAAATTGAATTGCAATGTAGCTTTCTATAGAGCATTATTGAAAATTGCTCCAGCAATTTAGGTAAATTTGTCATTAGTGTTCAGTTAAAGCAGGGGTGCCCAAACTACAGCCCACAGGCTGGATCCGCCCAACTGCCTACACTTATGACAGCTGCGGATCATTTACGGCAGCATTCTGTGCTTCCGTGGGTGCGTTCTGCACACGCATATGTGTGTGTTACTTCTGCTGGGTGGGAGAAACCACATGACCAGCCCGCAGCCAGAAAAGTTTGGGCACCCCTGAGTTAAAGTATTCTTACATGTGTAGAATACATTATTGTCTAATCCTACAAAGAGAACTAATGCGTGTAGACATATGTAAGAAGGGGAAATTTTCAATCCCCACCCCACCCCGTATCGTATTTCTATAATTTGCTTGCTATTTTCTGTGTTCTGTTCAAATTTCATAAATTTTCCTAGTTGCTTATAAACTTTCCATTGCAACCAGAAACTTGTCCCAATTGGGTGTGAGGAGCAGTTTGCAAACTGGTCCTGAAAGAATAAGAACTTCCAGGATTCAGTAGCACACAGTCCAATTGGTAGGTACAGTCAGTGATGCACCGAAGCAGGTTCTGTCCTGTTCGGGAGAACCGGTAGTGGAAATTCCTCCAGGCCATGCCCACCTGGCTGGCCACGCCTACCTCCATACCCCATTACGTTGGCCATGCCCACAGGTTTGGCCCCACCCACACAGGTGGTAGTAAAAATTTTTTAGAGTGCATCACTGGGTACAGTATACTGTAATTATGTCTTTGGTTACGTCAGAAGCAATTCCAGATGTGCTCACAGTCCTAACATTCTTTAGGATAACTCCTTTCAGGCTTCCTCATATTGGCCAAACTCTTTGCTTATCTTAAGTAAGTCACAATTAGAGTAGACCTATTTGAATAACTGAAACTTATAAAGAAACTGATAGGCTTACAACTAGTGCAATGTACTATGCTAAGCAACAGGATTTTGGTCAATATCTTATAAATTATATTGTATGAAAGAATATTAAGCCATTAGATATCACTTATATAACATATTTTGAAGCCACCTGATTATTAAATCTTTTTCCGATAGACTTTTTCTTCATTAAAATAGATTCTGCTGAGATAATTTTGTACGGGTGCCTTGTTTTTGTTTAGAACTGCTTTGAATTACAGAGCAGAACACCTTAGTATTGTTGGGAAAATGTCAAGTTAAAATGCATCCTCAGTCCTATTGGCTAATTCTCTGCACTGTATCTTGTGAAAAATAGACAGAATAATTGTTCAGATTTGAATGTAAAGTTTGCCTAATGGGCTATTTTAACATAACGTCAAGTGATCCCATGATAGCAAATGATTGCTCTACCATTGGTCGTTTGACAAGAAAGAAAGCTTGCTTCCTTTTTCACAAGTACATTTTTCACACAGTCCCATGACAATTTTACTGAGTGCAGATGCAGGTTTCATAGAGTGTTTTTATTTTTATTTTTTCTAAACTAATTTCCCTAGTTACATGTCATGGGTGTCTTATTTCCTCCTCATGGTGTTCGTATATCCTTTGCATCTGAAGCATGCAGTATGCCATAAGAAATTAATAAGACTAAGACACTAAAAACAGCCACCCTATGGTTTCATGTAAGGCTATTATTCTTCAATAATGAGTTACGGTATACTGGCTGCTGTAATGATAAATTCACACTGTGCCAACAGTATTTTCCATGGGGGAAATTAATTACATAGTGAACTGAACTCAAATAGAGTGGTACCTTGGTTTACAAATTTAATGCGTTCTCTGGGATGTTTCGTATTGCAAAAAATTCATAAACTGATTTCCCATAGGAATGCATTGAAAACAAAAATGTATAAACCGTAACGCGGTTTCCCATGGGAATGCATTGAAAACAAAAATTCATAAACTGAAACATGGTTTCCCATAGGAATGCACTGAAAAAAAAATTTATAAACTGAAACATGGTTTCCCATAGGAATGCATTGAAAACCAATAAATCCATTCCGGCATTATTTTCAATGGATTTTTGTTTGTAAATCGAAAATTATGCTGAGGTGTTTGTAAACTGAGGTACCACTGTACATTGGATGGTAACATAGATGAGTCATGTGAGGAATAGTGTAGCCTTGAAAAGAGATAAAAGAACAGGCTAACACTCTTCATCATCATCGGCTAGTACTCATGTCAGAGTATACGTTTTTCCCCCTGGAAATTGGAAAAATGCCACTGGTGTGAACTTGTTTAAGGTGGATCCCAGCTTGCCACGAAGTGACCCAAACTATGATCATGGCAGGGCTGTAGCAAGGATTCTAAATTTGGGGGGGGGGGATTCTTTAGGAGGGGCAACAATGTCACACTCACATAAACATTGGCATCACGGGGTGGGTGGGAGGTCTCCCCCCCCGGCTACGGCCCTGGATCATGGAGCCATCTCCTGCGGCGCATATGAAATGAGACATGCAGGATTTGCTACTGGGACTGCAATGGACTTCCACAGCCTTGAGGATACTAACAAGGTGCACCTTCACAGCCAGTCCATGTGGCTGGACAGGCGCGTTTTACTTTCACTTCCAGGAGCAATGAGGGCAGTGTGGGCTGGATAAATCACAGTAAACCCATTTGTGTGGATTCACGGGAGCTTGGGCTTCTGGGAATTGAAGTCCAAGAACATCTGGAGTGCCAAAGTTTGCCATCATGGGGTATATTCCATTGCCATAGTGGAATGTCCGGCCAGACATTGACACACTCTTCATATACCTAAGTTATGGTCAGCAAGAAGAAGAAAAGATTTGTTTGCTGCTGAATCAGATGATAGGAGTAGATAAAGTGGATTTCAGCGGAACATCAGGATAAACATATTGATGGGAAGAACAGCTCACTGATGAAACCAGTTACCTGTGGTTTGGTTGGGTGGGTGTTCTTCACTGCCAGAAGAAAAAGACTGGGCAGCCATTATTGGGATTACTTTCACATCAGGCAGGAGATTGGGCTACATAGCTTTGTCCAACGCCACAATTCTAGGTTAGATTCTAACATTGTTGATGAACAAAGGAAAGCATACAAAAATTGAAGATCATGGGAGGAAAAAGAAGACATTTTGGTCTTACGTATAATGGCCCAAATCCTGTAACTCAGCTCCACAGATGCAACAATGATATCCTGTGAAGTGACAAATCACTATTGATTTAAAAGGTTTCCTTTGGATATTTTGGAATGCATACAACTTTGTTGCATTGTGTATGACTTCTATGCACCTCGAATCACCTTTAATCAGTGGCAATTTGCTGCTAATCATTTCACCTGGGTTGCATACACGGAGCTGCACAACAATATTTCAGCCAAGGAGTCTTAAATAAATAAGTCTCAATAGGAAATTGTGACGTGCACTCCATCACCTCTGCAATTACGTCTTGCATACATGTAGGCAGTTGGGAAGTTGTCACTGCCTCTGCATCAAAGGGATGGAATTGGGAGAAAAGTACCCTTGCCTGTAACTAAGACTCTTATTTTCTTGTCAGACTTACTGTAGGAGGAATCTATCTTTATGCTAGACTGTGCGTTTCTAATTAGTTGGGGGAGGGGGGGGAAGATTTCATCTTGTTCTTGAATTTTCTTCTTGAACATATGCTTGCATTTCAGACATCCAAGAACAGTGAACACTCCATATTTGAAATTTACATTATGTCCCCAGAGTTGACAATGCATGTATCCTTCAAATATCAAATTACCAAAGCGGAGTGTCTATAAGATAGAGGTAGCCATTAGCAATGCTATTTTTGTTCAGTACAGTATTCCTGTTCTGGTTTAATCAAATGATAACAGTAGTCTGCGGAATGCTGTTTTATATAAACCAGGCTTACTCAGAAGAGGGACTGTGGTGACTTAGTGGTTAAGAAGCTTGCTTTGTTAGCTGGAAGGTTGGCAAGTTAGCAGTTCAAGACAAACTGTAAAGTACTATATTCTATACTAGCAGAGGATCTGGCATTGCCTGGGGGTACCCTACCTGGGGGTACCCTACCCCCCACCCCAGCTGTCTTACCTTTTTGTCTGCTCTCTCAGCCCCACCACAAGGCGCCATCTGACTGGCCGCCGTCAGCCTCCTCAGCGACTACAGTCAGTGGGTATCCATCACAGCCCGGCCCCTCCGTCCTCCAGTGGGTTATGTCAGGCGGAAGGGAGGCTCCATTTGGGAAGGGGGGCACAGGATCCATTGGGGGAGAGGGCGGAGGCCTGTGGAAGGCGGCAGCCTGGTCCCGTCCTCTGCCCGCCCCCCGGCTGTGGGTTCTCCCTTCCCCCCAAGGTGTGCCTCAGAAATGCAGAGGAGCCATGCCGCAGTGGCCTCCCAATCAATCATAATTGCTGCCATCTGTACTGGAGGCTAGGCTGTGCACCACCTGGAATGCCGGGAAGACTTTGGCGCATGGACCACAGCCTGGAACGCCAGGCAGGGTTAGGCACATGCGTGGATTCTCGCGCATGCGCAGTCACCTCCCCTGGTCGTTTCTGTCAGCTAGGCGGGCGGGGGCGGGCGGGGATTGCAACCCCTTTTTGGGGGCAAGGATCCCAAGTCGGGTTGCCGATTACCCACCCAGGCCACCACAGACATTGAAGGTAGGCGAGCACACAGTTTCCAGTGCAATCGGTGCAGGGGTGTCCCGTTGTAAGAGGGAGCCCTGTGATGTCATGGAGCACCAGATCTGGTCAGCTGGAAATTGGTTGAGCTGTGGCGAAGACATCACAATCCCCTCTGGTTGGCTTCCCCCCCTTGCTTTTTCTCCTGTTGGTGGGGCGTCCTTTGTGGATTGATTTAGGGGACATACCCCTCCCCATGGGGCTTGACACTCCTGCAGTGACCATCTCTTCGGCCCAAGGTATGTATGTGCCGAGTTTCAGCGCGGTCGGTGCAGGGGTGTGGATTTGTATAAGGAACATACAACACCGGACCATGATTTTAGTTATATAGATTTTAACTCACTCAGTTGTTTTTTTTATTGAAATAGCCTGTCTTGACATAAATTCCCCATGTCTGCTAGTAGAATTATTCATTTTAAAAATGCATATTTTGCTACTGGATTCATTGCCTTAGTATGTAACAGGCCTCTTGTGTAGGCAGTATAAGGAGACATTTGACTTGTAGTTCTTAGTAGACTTAAAGGCATCACAATCTGGTGGAGATTGTGATGCCTTTAAAACAGTTGGGAGTCATGTTATTAAAAAGTTATTTTAGTGCTTTCTGCATCTCAGCTCTTTCAAAATACTGTAATTCTTTCTGGTGTGTTTTACTGTTACATGCTGTCAATTCGCTTGTAGAGCATGACAACTTCATGAATGCTCTATCTCCAAAATGTGTTGTCCTCAGCAGCTTTGCTCAGGTCTTGTAAACAAAAGGATGTGGCTTCCTTTAGGAAGTCAACTCATCTCCTATTTGATCTTCCTTTTCTCCTACTTTCAATCTTTCCCAGCATTTTTTGCCTTTTCCAGAGAATCTTGCCTTCTCATCAGATGCCCAAATTATAATAGCTTTAGTTCAATTAATTTTGTCTCCAAATATAATTAAGGTTTGCTTTGCTGCAAAACTCACTTGTTTATCATCCTAACAATCCGAGGTATTTTTAAAGCTCTTCTCCAACAGCATATTTCAAACAAATTATTTTCCGTCAGCTTTCTTTACCATCAAGCTTTCATAGCCATATTTAGCAACTGGGAGTACAATAGTGTGAATTTTTTTGGTCTTGGTCTCCAGTGAAATATCCTTACCTTGATTATCTTTTCTAATTCCCACATTGCTACCCTTCCAAGTCTCAGTTATCTTTTGGTTTCTTGACTTCAGTTTCCATTTGGATTGATCACTGACCCAAAAAACACAAAATCTTTCACTCAGTTTCTTCATTATTAACTTCAAATTGTAGATAATCTGCATTGATTATTGTTGTTTTCATGTTCAAGTGCAATCCTTCTTTGACATCTTCATTTTGATTAAAAATTGTTTCAAGCCATTCTTTCAGTTAGATATCATTTGCATATCTTAAATTATTGACATTTCTTCTACTAATTTCTACTTTTTCTTCCTCTGAATCTAGTCCAGCTTTCTGTATATGTTCTATTCTCTGTGTAGATTGGACAGAGAAAATGCATCCTTATCTGAGACCTTTGCCTACAGGAGATCATTCTGTGTCTCTGCATTCTGTCCTAATGGTAGTTTTTTGTCCACAATATAAGGCTGCCTATCTGGACAATCAAGTGTTGATTTCTTTCAGAATCACCCATCCTTTCTCATGACCTGCACAGTCAAAAGCTTTGCTGTAGTCTCTTCTGTAATTATTTGTTGCACTCCAGTGTCCAATGGAATCCAACTCATTGGTATCACCTTTCTTGGGGAGTGGAACGTATATTGAGTGTTGTTTTCCAGATTTATTGGCATATTCTTGTTAGGATTTTGACAGATTCATTCTCTGTGGTCTGACATAATTACAGTATAGTGGTATTCTGTCTACCCCTGGTGGTTATATAGGTCTTCAGTATACTGTTTCTACCATATTTTTATTTTCTCTTGGTCAGATGTTGTGCATTCTTGTTGGTTGTTTAGCATTTCTAGTCAAGGCTTAAATTTCTTTTTGATTTCTCAGATCTTCTACAAAAGATATCATTTCCCCCTTTCTTTTGTTTCCTTTTATTTCCTTACATCAGTTAATGTAATAGTTCTTTGTCTTTGTGTGCCAGTCGCTGAAAGACTTCATTCAAGGTTCTGATCCTATTTCTCTCACCTTTTCCTTTTGTTTTTTGCTTTTCCTTTGCAAGTGTGTTTCTTCCATTGTCCATACACATTTTTATTTTATTTTTAGTGCAGGAATTGTTGTTTTGCATTTTCCCTTAATATTGTCTCTGGTTTCAAACCACATGTCCTCCTTCAGATATATAAGTAGGAATGAGGACTAAACCACTAGACATTTCTGATCTAATCTCATAGATGATTTGCAAGGATTTACCAAAGTAAAAATGGATTTTGCTATCATTGTATTTCAGTACAAATGTTTGTGTGAAGATACAGAATTCTGGGGATTTGGCCTAATGTTAAGGGGCTATGAAATGAAGCTTTTGGGAGTTAATATATTTCATTCATATCAAGGAAGAAATTTTATTTATTTATTTTTCACATTTATATCCCGCCCTCCTGGTGGGTACACCACTCATTTTTAGTGAAGAATTCCCATTATGGCGCCCTTGTGGCCATTAACCATAATGTATTGCTAAAGTGTTTTATTCAAAGGAACTGTAAGACTTTGCTAGGCAGGGTGTTATTTCTTTCTACCTTGAGAGTCTTAAGAATTGTTCACCAAGTTTTAGGGCTGTTATACCCTAAGGCAAAGTGCTCTTTTGCTGCTTTTGATATCTCTATGCTGTAATCTATACAGTATAAATGCTGTCCTAAGCCCTGGCTCATAGATGTGAGTAGATAAGAGGCACTGATTCATATATAAAGGTAGGGGTCATGACTCCTGACTTTTCCACCCTTCTGTCCCACAATGATTTCTCCATTTGTGTCCTGTTTGGCAGAGGAAGTTTCTGTTTGAGAACTACGTCTTCCAAAATCCAAAAGCAAAACTTCCAGAGTCATGTTGTTTAGGGGATTCTAGACAGGGATTCTCAACTTGTGGCCCACAGTACTGCCATTTCATGTTGCTGCCCCCCCCCATTGCCTCCACCACACACGGAAGTGCAATGTGGTGGAGGAAGGGCAAAATGGCTGCCTGGCCCCTGAAGCTGTCTGAGGGAGCATGACCCAACCGCCAGCTTAAAAGGTTGAGAACTCCTGTTGTTGAAGCTGTAGTCCAAAATGATTTCCTGAGTTGTTCCAACTGTTGCACAGTTGATTCCAACCCTTCATGACCCCATGGACCACTGCACGCCAGGCACCCCTATCCTCCACCATCCTCCTGAACATGCCCAGCTTTGTGCCCATTGCGCCAACAATGTCATCTAGCCATCTCATTCTCAGCCGCCTCTTCTTTTGCACTAGACTTTCCCAGCATCAAGGCTTTTTCAAGTGAGTCCTTTCTTCTCATTTGATGTCCAAAGTACTTTAACTTAATCTTCAATATTTGACCTTCCAAGGAGCAGTCAGGGTTGATTTCTTTTAAGATCGACCCATTTGTACTCTTTGCTGTCCAGGGTACTCTCAAAATTCTCCTCCAGCAGAACATCTCAAAGGCGTCTATTCTTCTGGCTTTTCCTGAGACAACTGTATGACTGCAGTCAAAATTGTTTCTCATTTTTCTAAATGGCATATATAGTCAGCAAAAATGCAGCCAATTCTAACTGAAGGAATACTTTACAGCACAAATCTGAGCTGTTTTATGGAATGTGGTTTACTATAAAGAAAAATAATCAAATTAAAATTTTTCATTTTTTTACATATATCTCAAATTTAAAATATACATATTTATATCCTGCAGAAAACATTGATTTCAGGAATTAAGAATGCATCCTCCACTTTGGTAACATTTTATTATTTTCACCTGTTACTTTTTGGTTTATTTTTGGAACCACAACAGTCTTTGAAATGTAAAGCTTGATAGGCATTCTTTGAATAAACTAATGAAGTGATTTTGACCTGCCAATTAGAAACTTGTGGTGTTTTCTTGAAAATGAAACCAGACATCAATTCGAGTCTGCCCTCCAGTGGTTCAGAGAAAAATTCCACAGAATAGTCTTGTTAAGACATTTGTAGCAAAACAACTCATGGCATCTTCAAGAATAACATACTATAACATGAGCTTCCAGACTCACAGTTTGCAACCTCAGATACATGGAGTGAAATTTCAGAGTATCATATATTTGTTGTTGTTCAGTCACGCAGTCGATTCTGACCCTTTGTGACCCTATGGACCATTGCCTGCCAGGCACCTCCTCAACCCGCCCAGCTCTGTGATCATTGCATCTACAATACCATCTAGCCATCTCATTTTTGGCTGACCCCTTCTTCTTTTGCCCTCCACGTTTCCCAGCATCAGGGCTTTCTCAAGTGAATCCTCTCTTCTCATTTGATGTTCAAAGTACTTTGGCTTTATCTTTACTATTTGACCTTCTAAGAGGCAGTCAGGGTTGATTTCTTCTAAGATCACCTCGCTGTCCAGGGTACTCTATATACTATAGTAAATAGAGTTGGAAATGGCAGATAGGTTGTGGACTGAGATTACATTTGATAACTCATAGCAATGACAACTGTTGTTGTTGTTCAGTTGCACAGTCGATTCCGACCCTTTGCGACCCTATGGACCATTGCATACCAGGCACCTCTGTCTTCCACCATCCTCCTCAACCCGCCGAGCTCTATGCCCATTGTGTCTACAACACCATCTAGCCATCTCATCTTTGGCCTCACCCTTCTCCTTTTGCCCTCCACCCTTCCCAGCATCAAGGCCTTCTCAAGTGAATCCTCCCTTCCCATTTGATGTCCAAAGTACTTTAGCTTCATCTTTACTATTTGACCTTCTAATGAGCAGTCAGGGTTGATTTCTTCTAAGATCGACTTATTTGTTCTCCTCGCTGTCCAGGGGACTCTCAAAACTCTCCTCCAACACCACATTTCAAAGGCATCTATTCTTCTGCGTTCAGCTTTCCTAATTGTCCAGCTCTCGCACCCATACATTACCAATGGGAATACCATTGCTTTGACTATTCTAATTTTTGTTTGCAATATGATGTCTCTGCTTTTCACGATGTTCCCCAGGTTTCTCATAGCTTGTCTCCCAAGAATCAGTCGCCTTTTTATTTCATGGCTGCAATCCCCATCTGCAGTGATCTTTGATCCTAAGAATGTAAAATCTGTCACTGCTTCTACTTCTTCCCCATCTATTTTCCATGAACTGATAGGACCTGTGGCCATTATCTTGGTTTTCTGGATATTGAGTCTCAAGCCAGCTTTTGCACTCTCCTCCTTCAGCCCAATCAAGAGATTCTTTAGGTCTTCCTAACTTTCTGCCATTAGGGTGGTATCGTCTGCATATCTCAGATTGTTGATGTTTCTCCTAGCAATTTTAATCCCATATTGTGATTTCTCCATCCCTGCATTGCGCATTATGTGCTCTGTGTATAAGTTGAATAAGCAATGACAACTACATTAACATAAACCAAGGATTCTCAACCTGCGGCCCATGGGACGGATGTGGCCCATGGCACCATTTCATGCGGTCCCTCACCGCTGCCACCACACCCGGAAGTGCCATGTGGTGAAGGAAGGGCAAAATGGCCATCCAGCCCCCGAAGCTGTCTGAGGGAGCATGACCCGGCCCCCAGCTTTAAAAGGTTGAGAACTCCTGACATAAACATTCTGATGCTGATTGGTATAAATCTTAAATAGATAATGTATGCTAAAGGGAGAAATGTTGCTCTGGAATTGTTTGTAACGGAATATTACCTTGGTGATTGTTACCGGACTATATTGGGCTGTTAGACATCTTTCTAGTTTGGAAGCTTCTCCTTTATATGAATCAAGCCCTGAAATTTGTAACAAATGTAGAAGCAATGTGTTTCCCACGTTATGTACTTTTGTACATAACGTGGGAAACACATTGCTTCTACATTTGTTATAAAATCTAATAACCAAGATGCATCTGTACAACAAACTAGTATTCTAATCAAAGCATACTTGATGCACACTTTCCTTTTTACTGTACCTTCATAGTATAATAGAGAAACAAGATTTCAGCTGAAGAATTCAAAATAAAAACATAGAACATTCCACAACAGTACGACTTCTCCTCCTTTCTAGAGCCAAGGTTCAACTCTTTTTCATTCTTCTTGTATAACCACCAATATGTGCATTTTGATGTTATCTGGTGATTTTATACTACAGTATTATTCTGATGTAACAAAACAATGTGAATTTCCAGTACTTATAAAAATGGTAACGTTTCAAAGAACTGGCTAACTCTGTTAAGTGAAGTTAAGCTGTTTTGTTAAAGGCGGCTATATCTTGGGAAAAGACCCCATGTAGAAGGAAGCTGATTTTTTCTTTAGATTTTCATGTGCTTGAAATGTATAATATGCTTATGATTTTGTGTTTTCTTAATATAGAAGTTGTAAAACATCAGTTTATTTTAGTAAACTTCAGCTATAATATATTTTAAATATTTTCATTGTAAAAATGTTATAGAAATGTAGCACTGCTTTAATTGTTGGCTGCCCCATCCTCATGGACATGGGATTACATGTTCTTTATAATTATATGAGTTCAAATTAATGCATTATTCCCACTACATGATTCATCTTTCCCTACTGCCTCCATGGGTTTGCAGAGGGTTGGAATCGACTGTGCGACTAAACAACAACAACAACAACAAAACTGCCTCTACTGTCTGTCACTGTCTCCTCAAAAATGAGCTGTACAGGAAAAAAAGGAACTGTTTATACATTTGCCTTTTACAACCATTATCTTGCTTTCTGACTTTCCAGGTGGATTCCAAACAATTTTGTAGTTTTTATAAATAAGTATATGATTAGTAATGGATAATAATAATTTCGTATCAGAAATTATTCTGGGTTGAAAGGATTTTTGCAGAACAAACACCGCTCAGGGAACGCCCAAATGAGGCTTCTTTCATGTTCCCCAAGAGCTGGGAAAGAGACGGATGCTCACTCCGTCATGCAGTACCCGGGTCTCGAACTGCTGACTTGCCAGCTTTCCAGCTAACAAGGCGAGCTTCTTAACCACTGAGTCACCACAGTCCCTATTAGAAATGGATAATATGAAGTTACAAGGAAAGAGATTTTGAATAAACATTAGAAGGAACTTCCAGATGGTAAGTCCTGTCTTATAAGAAACAGATGATGATAATAATAATAATAACAACAACAACAACAACAACAACAACAATAATAATAATAATAAAGGGGGGGTCAATTCTGTTGCAGATTTTTCAAACAGAGGTTGGATGGCTATTTGTCAAAACACCTTAGTACTGGCAGGAAATTGGACTAATTGACCATGACCAAATTTTCAATTATACATTGTGTTCTGGCTAACTGCCTAATTCTTCTATTCTCTGTGTTGTTCCAAAATGTTAGAAAATATCTTCAATTTTTTTGTCTTTTGATTTATGACACTCCTTTAAATTCCGTAAATTCTAGCTGACAAACCTTCAAAACATTTGCTTACACATCCTGTATTAAATACATTTTGTCCATCTTTCTAGAATTCCATAAACAAAATATGACATTTATACATTTCAGTTCTCCTAGCAACAAAATGATGTTATTCACTGCTTAATCTTCACTTGTTGCAACTGCACTTAGTTTCCTAGGAGACATTCTCTAGCTCTATGACTGACATGTTAGCCACCCCTCTGCTTTATATTGTTTACCTTTTCAGATTCTATCCCAGCTATCACTGATTCTTTTGTAAAAGGTTGGCTCTCTGTTACTCCTAGAAACGGTGAAAATGAAGTACCTTTTGGTGAGTTGCCTGACCTAGTGTGAGAAAGATTAGCTGGCAACATAAGGTTGCCATTACCAGGGTAGGACCGATTGTGATTCAAAAATACCACAATCTTTGAGGAGGCTCTTTCTGTGTACCCTGGAAAAACCCATTGAATTTGAAGTTTAGAATTCAGTGATGAAAACCAAAGACCTCTACTTCCTTCCAAAGTTTATCTTTTAATTTATAATCTCTGTATTAACTGATTTTGCTAAAATCTATTACTGAAAGAATTATAGGCTTGCCTCACTACAAGCATTACTTGTTTTTTAAAAAACAACAACTGAATTTTAAACTGTTTCCTTGTCCATAAAGTAGCAATCTGCTCAGTTTAAGTAAAGGTAAAGGTCACCCTTGCTCGAAAGCCAGTCATATCCGACTTTAGGGTTCAGTGCTCATCTCTGTTTCATAGCCAAAGAGCCAGCGCTGCCTACTTCTGCAAACATTTTTGTGGTCATGTGGCAGGCATGACTACACACCAGAGCGCATGGAATGCTGTTTAGCTTCCTACTGAAGTGGGCCCTATTTATCTACTTTCAATTTCTTGCTTTCGAACTACTAGGTTGGCTGGGACAAAGATGGGAGCTCATTCCGTCCTGCAGTATCGAACTGCTGACCTGCCGCCTCCCAGGCAGTGTCTTAGCCACTTGAGCCACTGCAGTTTAAAGACCTGTATAATAATAATAATAATAATAATAATAATAATAATAATAATAATAATAATAATAATAATAATAATAATAATAATAATTACCACCTGTGGGACCACACTCACAATCAATTACATCTCATAGACCAGCTTGTCATTCTGTACTGTAGCATATCTAAATGTTCCCTTCAATACAATTTAAATTAATTTAATTTAATTTAATTTAATTTTCGCGCTTATATACCGCCCACTCGGGTGCAACCCAACTCAGGGCGGTTTACATGGCGGACAATAAATACAATATAATAATACAACAATTACATCAACCAAATTCAGGGGGAAAGCACAATATCAATATAACACATAATACACAAGTCAAAAGTAATCTATATTAACAAAATCCCCAAGGGATGAAGCACAGCTCACATCCCATATAGTGCCCAGCCCAACTTCCCCAGCTGCGGCAAACATCAGCCTCAGTCCCTCTGTCTCCCTCCCCACCCCCCACCCCCACTCTCACCACAGAGAGCGCCAACGCTCCCATCTCCCCTGACCGACTTGGCCCGGGGAGAGAGCCGCAGGTGGCTCCCATCCTGGGCCGATGGCGGGGGCCCAGAATTGCCTCGGGATGGCCGAAGGGCCTCTTCGCCCCCACCCGGGCAAGGAGCTCGGCGGCGGTGGCTCGCCCGGCACCCCCCTCGCCTTTTGAGTCCGAAGGCGAGGGGGAGGGCGGGGCCCGGGAAACGGCGGCAGGTGGTGTGGCCGAAGGGCCTCTTCGCCCCCACTGGGGCCAGGAGCGTGGTGGCGGCGCGGCGGCTCGCCCGGCACCCTCTCGCCTTTTGAGTCCGAAGGCGAGGGGGAGGGCGGGGCCCGGGAAACGGCGGCAGGTGGTGTGGCCGAAGGGCCTCTTCGCCCCCACTGGGGCCAGGAGCGTGGTGGCGGCGCGGCGGCTCGCCCGGCACCCTCTCGCCTTTTGAGTCCGAAGGCGAGGGGGAGGGCGGGGCCCGGGAAACGGCGGCAGGTGGTGTGGCCGAAGGGCCTCTTCGCCCCCACTGGGACCAGGAGCGCGGCGCGGCGGCTCGCCCGGCACCCTCTCGCCTTTTGAGTCCGAAGGTGAGGGGGAGGGCGGGGCCCGGGAAACGGCGGCAGGTGGTGTGGCCGAAGGGCCTCTTCGCCCCCACTGGGGCCAGGAGCGCGGTGGCGGCGCGGCGGCTCGCCCGGCACCCTCTCGCCTTTTGAGTCCGAAGGCGAGGGGGAGGGCGGAGCCCGGGAAACGGCGGCAGGTGGTGTGGCCGAAGGGCCTCTTCGCCCCCACTGGGACCAGGAGCGCGGCGCGGCGGCTCGCCCGGCACCCTCTCGCCTTTTGAGTCCGAAGGCGAGGGGGAGGGCGGGGCCCGGGAAACGGCGGCAGGTGGTGTGGCCGAAGGGCCTCTTCGCCCCCACTGGGGCCAGGAGCGCGGTGGCGGGTGGGCTTTCAAAACAACAACCATAACAAATCCTAGTTGCAAGCATTCTCTTACTTTTAAAATCATCATCGTGTATGGAAAAATATATCCTCAGTTATACTGTAATTCATGCTGCCTGTATAAAGACAAAGAAATGCAATAAATTCAACTGGAATATGAATTTTTGAGCACCATATATAAGAATTTGTAATACAAAACAAATATAATTCTAAAGAATAATAAGAGTTCTATTTATATAGCAGTATTTTTTGGCCGGCCTTGCCGGGCAGGTTTTTTTTTAAAAAAAATGTGTTGAAGTTATTTTTGGGTGTGAAAGACATGGCAAGAGCAACAGGCAGGGATCCGCCAGGATAGGCTTCTCCCCTGACGGATTTCTGCCTCTCACCCTTGCAATTCTCCTTTTGCTGTTTCGAAAACAGCCCTCAAAACAACGGAAGGGAAGTTGAAGGGCGAGAGGCAGGGGTTTTTTTTGTTCAGGTTCGTGGGGTGTTGGCCCCCCTCTCGGCTTCTGGACCCTTGCGGCAATGCTCGCAGGGTCAAAAGGTAAGTGTTGACAGCTTATTACGGGATAGTAGGGACGGGTGTGGCCATGCATGCCCGACACGCACGGCCCAACCCCCTTCTTATAGGTATAGATTAGTACAAGACTGATAAAGTCATACTACAAGTAGATAAGGAAGCATGTGACAATGGCCGATGTCCTAGTGCCTAGTGTAGTAAATCACTGACTCAATGGGTCTATGCAGGCTGCTACTTACTCCACTAAGCAATAGGATTTTAACCACTATATTCATTTAAAAATAATTCCCCTTTCAATAATTGTCACTTAGTTCCTATACTTTGTAACAACTGTTTAACGAAGCTTTAATATTTGTTGAAGGAAGCTACGTAAGATATGCATGTTAGTCTGATACATAGATTTCTGCACACTGTATAAAATCGTATGAATTGGAATATCTAGGTGATTTGGAGTCACCATTAGAAGCTCTGTGGGTAAGAGTACCAGGCCACAAGGATGGTCTAACAGTAGGCATATACTATCGGCCTCCGACCCAAACTCTTGAGGGAGACTGGCAGTTGGAGAATGTTGTAAAGGAGGCATCCAGGAAGGGAAGCCTGGTTATAATGGGGGACTTCAATTACCCTCACATAGACTGGGTGAACTGTTGTTCAGCACATGATAAAGAGATAAAGTTCCTAGATATGCTCAATGATTGTTCCCTGGGACAGATGGTTGAAGACCCAACTAGATGTACAAGAATCCTTGACTTGATTCTGAGTAATACTCAGGATCTGGTGCAAGATGTTAATGTGACTGATCCAATAGGGAACAGTGACCACAACTCAATTATGTTTAACTTGATCATAGACCGCAAGTTACTGATAAAATCTAACACAGAGACCTTAAATTTTCAAAAAGGAAATTTCCCAAAGATGAGGAAACTAGTAAAAAAGAAACTGAAAGGGAAAATTGAGAGAGTCCAAACACTCCAAGAGGCATGGAGGCTGTTTACAAAAACAATAACAGAGGCTCAATTGGAATGCATACCCAAAAGGAAAAAGGGCACTGCCAGGTCCAAGAGGACTCCGATGTGGCTTACAGGAGCTGTTCGGGAAGTGATCAAGAGCAAGAAAAGCTCATTTAGAAGATGGAAGGCTTGTCCGAATGAGGACAGCAGGCAGAAACATAAATTCTGGCAGAACAAATGCAAGGCAACAATCAGGAAAGCAAAGCAAGACTTTGAGGAGCGTATAGCTAAAAATACTCAGAGAAATAACAAAGACTTCTTTAAGTACATTAGAAGTAAGAACCCAACTAGGAAGGCCATTGGACCATTAGATGACAATGGAAGGCAAGGGGTTATTAAAGAGGAAACAGAGATTGCAGAGAGACTCAATGAATTCTTTGCTTCAGTATTCACTGAAGAAGACAGAGACCACATGCCCAAAACAGAGCCTATCTTTGTAGGGAGGGAAACCGAAGAATTAAGCAAGATAGAAATAACCAGGGAGGAGGTCCTTGCATGTCTTGTTAAACTAAACACTAACAAATCACCAGGACCAGATGGCATCCATCCACGAGTTCTCAGGGAACTTAAAGATGAAATTGCTGATATCCTAGCCAAAATATATAATCTTTCCCTCAAATCAGGCTTTGTGCCTGATGACTGGAAGGTAGCGAATGTAACACCAATTTTAAAAAAAGGATCCAGGGGTGATCCAGGAAATTACCGGCCTGTCAGTTTGACATGTGTCCCAGGTAAAGTGATGGAAACCATCCTAAAAGATAGAATTAATAGTTACATAGAAGAGAAGGCGCCGCTAAAGGAGAGCCAACATGGCTTTTGCAAGGGCAAATCATGCCTCACTAATCTGTTGGAATTTTTTGAGAGTGTCAACAAGCATGTGGATAAGGGGGATCCAGTTGACATTGTTTATCTGGACTTTCAGAAGGCTTTTGACAAGGTCCCACACCAAAGGCTCTTGAATAAACTTACCAGTCATGGAATAAAGGGACAGGTCTTGTCCTGGATCAGCAACTGGCTAAGGGACAGGAAACAGAGGGTAGCACTAAATGGACACTTCTCCAAGTGGAGGGAAGTAAAGAGTGGGGTCCCCCAAGGTTCAGTACTGGGACCCCTGCTTTTCAACCTCTTCATAAATGATCTAGAGGTAGGAGTAAAAAGCAAGGTAGCCAAATTTGCTGACGACACTAAATTATACAGGGTAGTGAAAACTGTGAGAGATTGTGAAGAGCTCCAGAGGGATCTCTTGACACTGGGGGAGTGGGCAAAACAGTGGCAAATGAGCTTCAACATCAGTAAGTGCAGAGTGATGCATGTTGGGGCAAAAAACCCCAATTACATTTATAAACTGATGGGGTCTGAACTCTCTGCGACAAACCAGGAAAGGGACCTTGGTGTCCTGGTGGACAGCTCAATGAAGGTGTCAACCCAGTGTGCCTCAGCAGTGAAAAAAGCAAACTCAATGTTAGGGATCATTAGGAAGGGTATAGAAAATAAGTCAGCAAGTGTCATTTTGCCTCTTTATAAATCTATGGTGAGGCCCCATCTGGAATATTGTGTACAGTTCTGGTCGCCATACCTCCAGAAGGATATTATGGAGCTGGAGAAAGTACAGAGGAGGGCAACCAGAATGATTAGGGGACTGGAACACCTTCCTTACCATCTAAGGCTGCAACGGTTGGGCCTTTTCACTCTTGAACGACGGCGTCTAAGAGGTGACCTGATTGAAATTTATAAAATCATGCATGGTGTGGACAAGGTAGATAAGGAAAAACTGTTTTCCCTATCGCACAACACTAGAACTAGGGGACACTCCATGAAACTTTTGGGTACTAGTTCTCAAACAAATAAGAGAAAGTACTTTTTCACGCAGAGGATTACTGGTCTATGGAACTCCCTGCCAGAAGAAGTGGTGACAGCTGTCAGTCTTCACAGCTTTAAGAAAGGATTAGACAAGTTCATGGAGGACAAGGCTATCAATGGCTATAATTATGGCTACCTAAGGACAACCTCCGGGTTGGAGAGATAGGCAGGATATCTCTCAATGCCATTTCCAGGGAATCCTAAGCAGGTGAAGGCATCTCCTTGGGAATACCCTGAAGGAAATGGTGAGCCACTGTGTGAGACAGAATGCTGGACTGGATGGGCTGTGGCCTGTTCCAGCAAGGCTGTTCTTATGTTCTTATGTAGGGGTGCCCAAACTTTTTGGGCCATGGGCCGGTCACGTGGTTGAGCAGGCCGGTCACGTGGTTCCTCCCACTGGAAACTATTCCGGGAGCGGCAAGGACGAGATTATTAGGCGCCGTGTGCCAAATCCAGCTCTCAGGCTATGCAGATCATAGTTTGCACAGCCCTGCTATGTAAGTTAAAGGAACTGCAACTTGTATATAGTTGTCAGGACAGATTGTCCACCAATACCCAAAACCTTGTCTGTCCCAGATCTGAAACTATAGTAAAATAGATCTAGATATGTAATCTGTTTCATTCAGTAACTCTTGGATCTGGGAAGCAGAGTTTTATTTTGAAAAGAAGACTATAATACAGCAAAATTCTCTAAGTTGTAAAGTATCTCTAATTTTAGAAACTGAAATAACTGCAAATATAGGTGTACATTTAAATCTACTTGCAGTTACACTGGCCTCAGAAAATCCTTTAAGCCATCATATTTGTTCACAACAATCAGTGTATGTTTTTCATCCTTGGCCAGTTTATTTTATTCAGAATAACATAGCTTAAAAGTATTTAGCAGATGATGTGCTTCAAAGTTGGCAATATACCTTTTCCCACAGAAAAAATGATGACTAATCAGTCAACCACTTCTACAGCAGAATCTACAGGAAGAAATGAAAGACACAAAAATAGTCAATGGGATTATTTTTAAATGGCTTTCTCTACAGAAGCTAACAAATCGTCACACCAATTTAATTCTTCAAAATATCAGTAGTTAAAATGAATTTAATAGAGGATCCTGATAACTTCTTTATAGTATTACTGTACTTATAATTCATTTTAAAAACTTGTTTTACACATCTTCACTTTTATCTTGTAGATCCAGACCTACAGACCCTTATCTCAAAGAAAAACTATAACTAACCAAAATTACTCTCAGATATTACTCTCTGATATAACCAAAATTAGGAGTTAAGAACAGCTGCTGCATACTGTACTTTAATTAACTGCCAAAAATATGGGCTACTACAATTTCTGTATATACACTGAGATGGAATAGGCCAAGTATAGAGTAGGAAGCTGTGCATACCATGAGTAAGGTCTCTCCTTTGTGTCTGACTCTAGGATGTGGTGCTCATCTGTTTTCAGCCAAAGAGCCAGCGCTGTGCCTCGCCACTGCTTCAGGAGCTGCACTGGTTGTCGGTATTCCTCCGGGTGCAATTCAAGGTGATGGTTATTACCTTTAAAGCCCTACATGGTAGTGGGCCAGGATACGTAAGAGACTACATCACCCCAAGAACATCTGTCCGTCCCACCAGAGAGGCTCTCTAATTGTTCCATCTGCTAGAGAAGCATGTCAGTGTCCGCTCCGGCCCTATGGAACCTCTTGCTAACCAAGTTGCATCTCAAGACGGAGTTGCTGCACTTCAGAAGAGGTTTAAACAACTGGCTGGCAGAGCAGGTGTGGGGCCCCGGCCTCCTGACTGATTTAAGAACACTCCGTCTTTTTTAACTGGTGGGAGGGTAGGGAATGTTTTGTGGTAGTTTTTAATGCGGTTTTAATTGTGATTTTAAAATTGTGATGGTTTTAATATCTGTATGCCGCCCAGAGTCTTTGGAATTGGGCGGAAATACAAATCCTAAAAATAAAATAAAAAAATCTGACATTTTCATGGTCATGTGGGAGGCATGACCAGACAAAACGCTGTTACCTTGCAATTTTGCCCTTTTGAACTGCTAGGTTGGCAAGACCTGACGACTTTCTGGTCATCGATATCAATATTATCCTCCCAGCTCTTAAAAAATATTTTCTGTAATTTTCTTGTTCTTGCTGCATTCTTCTGTTGGGCTGCCTGAAAGATTCTCAAATTAACCCTGTTGTAGAAGGCAACCGTGCAGAATATATGAAGGAAGCAGCAAGCAGACAGGGACTTTATAAGCATGTCCATTAAATCACGTCTTCTTCCGTGTCTATGTAGACATAAAACTGCCAAACTGAAGCCACCTTTTGGTGAATTCATTCCGCAGCTCCACTTGCCTGACCTAGTACGAGAAAGATTAGCTGGCACAACAAGGTTGCCTTTACCTGGGGTATGCCCTATTGCGGTTCAAAAATACCACAATCTTTCTCAAGTGGATTAAATCCCACTTGTATCCATCTTGATGGAGGGCAGCAGCTTCATCAGCACTGGCCTGGGGCCAAGAAGGACTTTGTGCGCCAAAAGTACACAGGGCCAGAAAGTGATTGGTGGACCTGGAGGGTGAGTGCTATGGGTGTCATGCTGCGATGCGGAAGGCAAATGGAAGGCCACAGCATTATATTGCTCCTAGGACAATCTTCAGGATTGATCACCATGAGGATGGCCAATATTCATAATCGGATACGGCACAAGAAGGAAAAAGATTGTTGGCACGTCAGAACATCAGGACGCGTGTTCCGAGTCGAATCTCAGTGGTCACTCCCTGCTCCTACACCCGGAGAGCACCGACATCCTTTTTTATGCGGGGATAAGAAAGGCCTTTTTGCACTACTAGTAAAGGTCGCCCTTGCTCGACAGCCAGTCGTATCCGACTCTAGGGTTCAGTGTTCATCTGATTATAGCCAAAGAGCCAGCGCTGTCTGCATTTGCAGATGTTTCTGTGGACATCACATGTGCGCCGGAGTGCACAGAACGCTGTTTTCCCTTCCCACCAAAGTGGTCCTTATTTAAAGGTAACGGTTTCCCTTGCTCGAAAGCCAGCCGTACCCGACTCTAGGGTGCAGTGCTCATCTCCGTTTCAAAGCCGAAGAGCCAGCACTGTCTGCTTCTGCAGACGTTTCTGTTCTCACATGGCAGGCATGACTAGACACCAGAGCGCACGGAACGCTATTACCTTCCCACCGAAGTGGTCCCTATTTAAAGGTAAAGGTTTCCCTTGCTCGAAAGCCAGTTGTATCCGACTCTAGGGTGCAGTGCTCATCTGTTTCTAAGCCGAGGAGCCAGGGCTGTCTGCTTCTGCAAACGTTTCCGTGGTCATGTGGCAAGCATGACTAGACACTGGAGCGCACAGAACGCTATTACCTTCCCATCGAAGTGGTCCCTATTTATCTACTTGCAATTCCTTGCTTTCGAACTGCTAGGCTGGCAGGAGCTGGGACAAAGGCGGGAGCTCATTCCATCCTGCAGTACTTGGGAATCGAACTGCTGACCTTCCACCTCCCAGTCAGCGTCTTAGCCACTGCAGTCTTTATTTATCTACTTGCAATGTCTTGCCTTCGAACGGCTAGGAGTTGGCAGGAGTTGGGGCAGAGACGGGAGCTCACTCCGCCCTGCAGTACCCGGGAATCGAACTGCTGACCTTCCAATCAACGAGTTCAGGGTCTTAACCTCTTGGAGGTGGGGGGGGGGGAGAGAAAAGATACACGACTTTTGCTTACAGAAGCCACACTGTCCTTGTGCGACACGGTGACGAAGAAGCCGAATCCGCCACCACTCCCGCTTCACCCCCACCGCATCCCCTTTGGCCCTGGCTGGGCGTCTGAGAGGGAGAGCTCCGTCTCCTCTCCGCCCAGGGCAGGACGGGCCCTTCCCACAGGCCGAGGCCTGCCTCGCGTTTCCTCCTCCCCCCTTTCCTCCTGCTGCAGGCGGGCGGGCGGGCCAGCCTCTCTTTTGCCCAGGAGACCTCGCGCTTTGCCGCCGCCATCATGCCGAAGCTCAGCAAAGAGGCCAAGCAGCGGCTGCAGCACCTCTTCAAAGGGGGCCAGCTCGCCATCCGCTGGGGCTTCATCCCCGTCGTGCTCTATTTAGGTCAGTACCCCGTGGGGGTGGGTGGGGAGGAGGGTCGAAGCCTGCCTCTCGTTCCGCGTGGTCGATTCCCCAGTTCTGCTCCTCGTTGTGGGGGAGGGAAGGAAGGAAGGAAGGAAGGAGGTTTGGGGGTACAGTAGTTGAAAAGTCCCTCCGTACAATCTAGGCTTAGTGTTTAAGACGCTGAACTTGAAGACTGGAAGGTCGAGAGTTCGAGACCCGAGTACTGCCCGGCGGAGTGAGCTCCGGTCTCTGTCCTGCCAACCTAGCGGTTCGAGGCAAAGATACTGTGCAGGCGAAACTCGGAAAATTAGAATATCCGAGCAAATGTTCATTCAGTTCAGTAATGCAACTTAAAAGGTGAAACAAATACAGGTGAAACTCGGAAAATTAGAATATCGAGCAAATGTTCATTCAGTTCACTTAAAAGGGGAAACAAATATATGAGATAGACTCACTACATGCAAAGCAAGATATGGCATGCCTTGATTCGTTATAATTGTGATGATCACGGCGTACAGCATACATGAGATTATGTGATTATTATGGGGTAGATGAGATTGGGGGGTTGGGGTTTTCATAAACTGGAAGCCATAAGCATCAATATTATAACAAAGTAAGGTTTTGCATGTTATTAGTCTATCTCGCTTTGCATGTTATGAGTATATCTCATATTTGTTTCACCTTTTAAGTGAAATGAATGGACAGTTGCACGATATTCTAATTTTCCGAGTTTCGCCTGTATATGAGATAGACTCATTACATGCAAGGCGAGATAGTTCAAGCCTTACTTTGTTATAATATTGATGCTTATGGCTTACAGTTTATGAAAACCCCAATCTCACGTACCGCATAATCATCACATAATCTCATGTAACGCTGTACACCATGATCATCACAATTATAATGAATTAAGGCATGCCATATCTCGCTTTGCATGTAGTGAGTATATCTCATATATTTGTTTCACCTTTTAAGTGAAATGAATGGACATTTGCACGATATTCTAATTTTCCAAGTTTCACCTGTATTGCAAGAAGATAAATAGGGACCACTTCGGTGGGAAGGTAAACAGCGTTCCGTGCACTCAGGTGTCTAGGCATTCCTTCCACATGTCCATGGAACGGCAGCAGACACAGACAGCACTGGCTCTTTGGCTATAAACAGAGATGAGCACTGAACCCTAGCGTCGAATATGACTGGCCTTCGAGCAAGGCCAATTTTTACCTTTACTTTACAATCTTAACTCTCACTACAAGGATCCAAATAGTGAGATGTTATGTATTTTCAGTAGAAATTTTTGAAGTGACGGCCGTGTTAGTCTGTGCAAGCATATCAGAGAGTAAACAAAACAAGACAGAAAACACCGTTGTAGCACATTCAAGGCTTAACTCTTGTATTTTAATGTTAGCTTTCATGGTGGACTTGTTCCATGAAAGCTAAAATTAAAATACACTAGTTAGTCTTTAAGGTGCCACAACGGGTTTTTTTTTGTCTCCCCCACTCCTCCCAATACAGTATGTATTCCCAGTGTTGTTGTATGAAGTCAAAGCTTGGAAAATTGACCAAAGCATCCGAAAAGAGAATCAAAGCTTTTGAAATGTCGATGTACAAATGGCTGCTAAGAATATCGTGGATTGACTGTGTGACTAATGTAGATAAAGAACAAGAACTGTTTAAGACCATTATGGAAAGAAAGCTCAAATACCTTGGGCATATCATGAAGAACAACAAAGTATAAAATATTCCAACTCGATCTGCAAGGAAAGATCCCTGAGAAGAGAGGCCCTGAACATAGACGGACTTCATTGCTGAAGAACCTGAGAGACTGTTGTGGCATGTTCTTGGAAGAACTGTTCCTAGGAGTTAAGAACAGGAAGACTATCGCCAATAGCCGGAACAGATACGGCACCTGAAGAAGAAGAAGAAGGTTATTGCAGTAGCAAGTTATGCCTTATTGCTTAAGTGAAGTTCACTTAAGTAGTAATGAGAAATTCTACAGAGAATTTCCGCAAGGAATAGCTTCCAAGACAGATTAATGAATTATTACCCAATTAAGTCAAACTAACTAGGTTTATATTTCAGAGTAGCAAAAGATTATTTGTAGACCTCCAGATATTCTTGAGATACAATCCTATTAAACCTCACATAAAATAGTAGAGCCTGCACTTCAGAAATTTGAGTCATATGTTACTCGCCTCTACTTGATAGGATAAAATGACTTGACACTTTCTAGTGCAGAATCCTTTGGTAGCAATTTTGACTCATGAGAATTAAAGCTGGTGGTACTTTGTTCACAGTGAAACACAAAGAGGAAGTCACTAGTTCAGAAGACAGTGAGCAATCATAAGTCATGTGGAAAATACAAGAATGTGTTCAATGAATTCAGCAAGACCTGGGAATCCCCAATCAAGAACCCTAGGAAATTCTGCCTTCAGTTTCAGGAAAGTTAGCAATTTCTGGGTATCCAGTAAATCTCATTATCAAAAGCAGAAACACTCATCTTGCAGTAACAAATTTAATCATATTCATATTTTATTGACTATGTATATTTTTGGTAGCTGTAATTTTTGTGAAACAAAGACCATGGAAGAGAAAAATTCAGTACTTATTGCCCATTTAAATCAGGCACATAAAAATTCTTTCAATGAGTGACTGCTCATCAGTATTATCTGTTTGTGTCTCTTTGGGTTATTTTTGGATGTTTATTATTTTGATAATATGCATTAAAAGACTAGGGTAGGGTATAAACATAAATAAATAATACTCAGAATGGGTTGAGTTTAGCCTCCCCACAAATTCACAACATCAATTTAACACATACTTAAGAGGCACATACTAAATTAGACAACTGCAATAATTACTTAGTTTGTTTTTCAGATAAATAAGATTCTGTTTCTTAGTGTCAGAATGTATCACATTAAGTGTGATGAATTTGTTGGGCAACAGATGCCAAGTAATAAAACTTAAGGTGATCTCTTATTGGTTCCATTTGCCAACCCATTCGCCAAATGATAATCCCACACACACACACACACACATCGCAAGTTATTTACATGTCTTATTTGAAGCTGCTACCAAGAGATTGCCAGTAAGGTCTTCAAATCAAACAATATCTCATCAGGATAGAAAACTGATTAGGGATGGTGAGAAAATATTATTCCTATCACAAAGATTAGGCCACTGGCTGCATAAGTATAGTTTTATATGCCTTTTGTTGAGAATGCAGTTGAATGACATGAACCTCTTTCTCTGCACTTAAGCAAGTTATAGTGGCTGAAATGATGCAGCATAGCTGTATTAAGATGTGCTAATATATCACATCTTACTATGATTAATTTTTATTGGAGTAAAATCATGACATCAGCTGGAAGAGAATATTTAAAGTAACTGAAAGTTTCCTAATATTCAGGTTCCTTCTTGCCCCAAGGAAGCTTTTGGGAGCCGGAGGGAGGGGAGGCTTCAATAGCCAAAAATTGCTGCCAGATTACAGTTGGTAGTCCAGATCTCAGTGGCAGTGATCTGGGGATGATTTTTGGGGTTTTAAAAGGTTAAGGTTAATCCCCATTCTGAGACTCCCAAAGTTTTCTTCAGGCCAAAAGGGAGCTTTTGAACTTGAAGGGTATGGAATAGGAATCTTTCAATTACGTTAAATTAAATATTCCCATCACCAGGGGATGACATCATCTGATTTACATGGTATGCATTTGCACAAGAGGAATTCAGTCAATAAGTACATAGCATGCTGCCTATAAATATTTTTGATATTAAAAAAATATGTTTTCACAGCATAAATGTGTTTCATTTTAACCAGGTTTCAAGAGAGGTGCAGATCCTGGAATGCCCGAGCCAACCCTTTTGAGGTATGTATCCAGATTTTAATCTGCAAAAATGATGCATGTTGATTAGTGTGGAGATAATAATCTGTGTTTAGTATGGAGATGATAATCTGAAGATGGAATCCTGTGGTTTATGGAAGGCATCTGGCCTTGCCAACCCTGACTGATGGTGAGGCAAGGTGGGAGTGAAAGTTTATGAAGATGTGTAGGATTAAAGTACATCACTTCTATAATTATGACCATTAATGATTACTTGAGATTAAGTCCCATTGAAATCACAGGGACCTGTCTCTGAATAGAAATGCAGAAATGCACTGCCACATATACAAGAAGACATAAAACAAATTATTGTAATCTGTTTCTGTATTCTTTTTAAATAAAGTGCAGATCAAGGCTTTGTGTGACAGTCTTTTTTTAGTGACAGAACTGACAGAAGTAAATGCTCTGACTTTGAGGATTGCTAACATTACATTGTTAAGGAGTATTTCATTGTAGATGAAATGTCATCTTATTGGAACCTGCTTGCTTGGAATGTTTATTGTATGAATGACACCTTTAAAAGGCAATTTATGTTACTGTGTTTTTGTTATGATCAACAGCCCAATACTTACAGTTCACTCAGTACTTCTGACTCGTAGGTGATATGAACCCAGTGGATATAACTGCCATCCAGTCATAATAGATACTTTCCAGTTTGTACAGCTTGAAGATGGGGACAGAATGCTTTGAGGCATGGCACTATATGTATGCTAAATGCTTGGCCGTCCTGATGTACAGTATCAATGAGGAATGGAATGGATCAGGAGTAAAGGGACAGGTGGAGACCTCTCTTTAACAGGCAGGATTCTGGCATGCCTATCAGGCCCACTGTTGAAAACTTTGCTGAAAATGTCTTCTTTGAATTCTACCATATTAAATATATTCATGATGAATGCATATTCTGTCATTCAGCATGGTGCTGGAGTAGAGGTGCTGTATCTTCATAGATATAGGGATCATATCTAGACCAATTTTTTGTGGCTTTGGAGATGGAGATAGTTTTGGTTGCATTCATGAATGACTGAAATCAGTAACCCCTTAATTCTGTGAGACCCCTCAGTGGCTTGCATTACCATCAATCATCAACACTAGCTTTATTTTAAACTTTTCTAAGTACTGTACTGTAATGCTAAAACCATTGAAGCTCTTCCTTTTCATTTCCATTTGGGTCACTTGTGCATGATCACATTTTATTGTTTTGTTACTCTTGAGTTAATATGTATTAAAATTTATCTTTCAGTACTTGCTTGATGTCTGACAGCTTTTTAGAGTTTGTAATTAAACTGCCATGTTAAATCCATTGTCTAATTTATAAAATCTGCATACATTTTTTTAATTTTTTTTTACATCTTGGCACATACCTATATATTCCTGCGCATGTGGGATTTTAAAATAAAAAGTGCATTTATTTCTCATGAAAGATTAACCTTTTCTTAAATAAGTTTACCCCAATATCTTAAATTTATTAACAGCATATAATTCACTACATGTCTACTCAGAAAGAAGCCTTGCCAAGTTCAGTGGGGCTTATTATCCAGAAAAAGCTGAGTGTTGGGCATTGGTAAACAACTTGAGTCCCTAAAGGAGCCCCTTTAGGTGGGTTGATAGTCCCCTCAGTAGAGGCAATGTCACTGGAAACCATCATATTGGGCCCAATGGCAAAATGAGCGGAGGAGGAACTCTGATTCCCAATGGTTGTGGAGGCGGAAGAGGCCGTGCCAGATGGACTGGCTATGAAGGTGCACCTTGATAACATCCTCAAGGCTGCGGCAGTCCATTGTAGTCCTCATGTTAAATCCTGCATGTCTCATTTCATATGTGCCAGAGGAGATGGCTCTGTTATCACAGTGTGTGGGTTACTTCATGGCAAGGTGGGGTCCATCTTAAACAAATTCACGCTGATGGCATTTTTCCTGCTTCAGGAAAAAAATGCATTATCTAGAAGGCTTTTACGCATGCGTACAACGGACCTGCGCAGAACTGTTTTGCGCAGGTCGCTTCTACGCATGCGTAGAAGGCTTTTACGCATGCGTACAATGGACCTGTGCAGAACCGTTCTGCGCTAGTCGGTTCTATGCATGCGTAGAAGGGTTCTATGCATCCCCTTCTGCACAGAACCCTTCTACGCATGCGTAGAAGGGTTCTACGCATTTGTAGAAAAGTTCTACGCATGCATAGAAAGGACCTGCACAGAAGGGATGCGCAGTTACTCCTTTCCCCCCACTGCCAAGATCCGGGATAGTGGCAGCTCCGGGCGGGAAAGGACGAAAATCGGCGCCGAAATATGGGAAATCCCAGCCAATCTGGGATACTTGACAGGTATGTCTTAGGTACGAGTTGCAGCTGCCGACGATTTGCAGAAAAGATCATATCCCCAGACAATTAAATTAAAACCTAAATTGCTCTAAAAGTGCATAATAGCCAAATTGTCTTAATTGCATTTTTTAAAATTTGAGGCATCTTTCTTAATTTAGTAAGCTATTCCATTTCAGTTGTCTGAGCCAGTGTAATAATATTATGTACTGAAAGAGGAGCTGTTGTCTCTTTAGCATTTAGCAAGAAATCTGGGAGGCATTTGATATTCGGCATAATTGTGTTGTATCACGGATTTGTAGCACTTAATATTAAAATGTAATTATATTTATAAGAGGGGTTGAGTTAAGAAGATAAGAAGATACAGGTATTGTGTTTGTCTAATAATTATTGTGTAACTTTGTTGTTAGGTGTTGGAATCTCCCTAGGCTACAGTAACTGCTGGGCAGTTGAGAGTTGTCCATATCATTTCTGCCTAAATTAACAATAATGATTATGCTACTCAAGATAGATATTAGAAAATGAATAGAAGCTCAGACAAGATGCAATCTGTATACACGTTATGCTGTTCTGAACCTTAAAATTTAATAGTTGGTCATGATACATATACAGTGGAACTCTGGATAACGACGGTACTGAATAACGCCAAATCCGCATAACAGCGCTTTCGTTATGCACCACGTGATGCTCTGCATAACGACAAAAAAAAAACCACCATCGTTATGCAGGGCATTTGGTGTCGATGCTCCGGATAACGACGTTGTTTGGCTTTTTTTGTCGTTATGCAGAGCATCTCCCATAGGAACTGAATAGCGTCAAAATCCGGATAACGATACGACTTGTGGAACCAAGTTTTGACGTTATCCGGAGTTCTACTGTACTGTCAGCCTCTCATTTTGCTACCTATAGAAGGGTAAGAATATTGTAAGTGGGAAAAATTGAAGTCTCTAGCAAAATGGATGTTCATCATTACTTTCAACCCAACTGATAATAAAACCAATATGGAGAATATTTATTATGTATGGTGAAATTTCAGAAATTCCTGGAACTGCGTGCACAAAGACTATTCTGCAGAGCAGGCAAATCTTAGTCACGTCAATAAGGATGACAGTTCTACAGTTATCATATTTAAGCTACGGCAACTGTTTCTCTCATTAGCCAGCATTGCCAGGACAACAACTGAAGAACCACAATTAGCCATTCATGATTTAAACTGTATGTGGTATGTCTTGAAAGAGCTATTTTTTTTGCTTCCAACCACAGAGTTTTCACTAATATTCCTCTTTCCATATCTTTCATTTCTTGTAGTCTTCTTTGGGGATGAAGGATTTAATGAAAACATTTTTGGAAGCCACAGTTGAAAAAGTATACATTCCAGAAGCTGGGAAGAACACATGTTGTGACTGAGCTCCTGGACAACTTTTTTGGCCAATCTAATTTATTTGTCATATTTCACGAACTTTTGTCTCAATAAATGTTTAGTCTGAAAACAATTGAGTGGAGAGGATGTTTTTCCCCCTTAAGTTATGACTGTGCTGTCTCTTTTTCTGGTGGTTTTAAAGCAGGTATTTATTTTATTTTATTTTATTTTTAACCTAGCAGTTCGGAAGCAAGAAATTTCAAGTAGATAAATAGGAACCACTTCGGTGAGAAGGTAACAGCGCTCCGTGCGCTCCGGTGTCTAGTCATGCCTGCCACATGACCACGGAAATGTTTGCAGAAGCAGACAGTGCTGGTTCTTAGGCTTTGAAACAGATGAGCACTGAACCCTAGAGTTGGATGCGACTGGCTTTTGAGCAAGGGAAACATTTACATATTTTATTTTATTTCTATCGCCACTCCCTTGCTGAAGCGACTCCGGGTGGCTTACAATCAACCATAAAAAACACTCAAGTATAAAAACATCCCTACAGCAATTAAAATCATAAAAACATTTAACATTTAAAAGTGCCTACATCAGCTCTATTATTGGCCCTTTGCCTTTGCTAGATTGCACAAAGATGTCACTGGAATATATCTGAGGTTCACTCATATCTGTCCCACCTTGACCCAAATGTTTCTCTACTGTATACCCTGTACTGCTGCTCTTTCATAGTGTCATTGTTGAATAAAGCAGCTGAGTAACAGGTTTTGTTTCTTCTTCTGCCGTATCCAATTCCGAATATTGGTGATCATCATGGCGATCAGCCATGAAGACTGTCCTGAGAATATAATGCAATGGCCTTTCATCTGCCTTCCACATAGCAGAATAACACCCGTACCACTGACCCAGTTCCGCCAGTCACTTTCTGATCCTGAGCCCTTTCGGCGCACACAGTCCTCACCAGCGCCAGGCCAGTATTGATGAAGCTGATGCCCTCCATTAAGATGGATTCAAGTGGGATTTAATCCACTTGGGGACCATCACCCTTCCCTGTGGACTTTGCCACCCAAGGGCATTAGTCCTCAGGGTTCTCAGATTAATTAACCACTGCCTGAAACTTGGTGGTGAGTCCTTGGGAGTATGGTCTACTCTATTACAATAGCAGGATAACCTGATCAGACTATGCCAACTAACTAATCTTAGGTTTCACTGGGAGTGACCACCGAGATTCGACTCCAAATATGCATCCTGATGTTCAGACGTGCCAACAATCCTTTTCCTTCTTGTGCCATATCCGATTAAGAATATTGACTATCCTCATGGTGATCAGTCATGAAGATTGTCCTTGGAGCAATATAATTCATTTGCCTTCCACAGCACAGCATGACACTGTACCACTGACTCAGTTCCACCAGTCACTTTCTGGTCCTGTGCCCTTTTGGCACACAAAGTCCTCCTCAGCCCCAGGCCAGTATTGATGAAGCTGCTGGCCTCCATCAAGATGGATTCAAGTGGAATTTCATCCACTTGGGGACCATCACCCGTCGCAGTGGACTTTAGCACTCAAAGCTGTTAGTACTCAGGATGGTTAGATTAGTTAACTGCTGCCTGACACTCAGTGTTGAGTCGCTGGCGGGAGGATCTACTTTATTGTTTTGTTTGGAGGACTCATAACAGCAGTTACGGAAACTGCTGCAGTAGGTGCAGGAAGCATTCCTATAGCCTTCTCCAAACACCACCACCTACTACTACTACTACTACTACTACTACTACTACTACTACTACTACTGTCATTCCAATTATTCATGTCACTTGCAGACTGCCCCCACTACCCTTAGTATAGAAGTATCTGACAAATTTAAGTTTTTTTATTTTATTTAAAAGTATTTTAGCTGATGGCTCCAAAGTGCAAAAATAGATAAAAACATTTATTTGAAAACATTCTAATAAACTTACAGTGCAAGGAAATCAGCTTGTACTCTATTATAAAGTCACATGTAGTTTTCTTTTAAATACATTTTCATATCTTAAATAAATTACAGTACTTTAAAAAAATTACTGCATAATTTGACTACAAATTCTCAAGTCAAATATTAAGTGAGTATCAAAACCAGTGGTACTGACCCTCTTTCAAACTGTCTTGAATTCAGAGTAGAAAAGACATATATAAATTGAATAAATAAATAAATTTTATAAATAAAAGGGGATATATATTGTACTATAAATAAACTGGGGTATATACCCAGCTAAAGAACAATAGATTCTCAAGGAGAACAGCAATATCATCTGCTTTACTGCAGATACTTTGAGAACTGATGTGTCTGATTTAAGGCACTGGAATTGACCATTCATAGATCGCGAACAGCTCTTATAGTTTTCTCCATAAATGAAGTAAAATCTTGAAGTATGTGATACTTGATAACTGTAGCATTCCACCCTTTCTGCGCTCGTAGTTTTGCAGAAGTTGCTTTCTGGTTTTCTGGCAGTGGCATGATTACTGTCTCAGGATTGTTCATCTGTTAAGAAAAACATGGATAGGTGTGAATAAAAGCTCATACTACTCTTCTCTGAGTGCTGCTTGGTTAATCTGACAAAGGAATTGCATAAAGACTAGAAATTACTTGTTGGTAGTATTTTCAGAGTATTGAGACCTGTGTAACCTTCCAAACTAACCATTTATTTCATCTGGATTCTACACATTCTTTATTTATACCCCACCCTCCTGGTGTAAGCACCACTCAGAGCGGCTTACAACATGTAATACACAATATACAACAAGACCCCAACAAGACCCTAAATAATTACAAAAATCCCATCATTATAAAACATTTCAACCCAAATAAAAACATCAATAAAATCCCCATCTAAAACTATTAAAACCCAGTAAAAACCATCTGATAAAAAAAACCTTAACCTCCTTCCACCCACATTAAAAAGGCTATCAGGACAGAGACACCCACACACAGACTAAACAAGCCAGCGGGCTTGGGAAGTGGAGCCATTCATGCCCTACACCCATTGGCATAGCCACGTTTTTAGTGCTCTTCTGTAGGGGAACAGTTCTGTCTGGAGGTGCAATTCAGGTGGCAGGAGGTTCCAAAGGGTCGGGGCAAACACAGAGAAGGCTCTCCTCCTGGTCCGAGTTAGATGTGCTTCTCTTGCGGATGGGACCACTATGGAGCCTCTCTGGTTTGCCCTCGTAGAACGGGCTGAATACCTTGGGGTGACATAGTCTCTTAAGTATCCTGGTCCACTGCCATGGACCTTGGGGTGATGCGATCTCTTAAGTATTCTGGTCCACTTCTGTGTTTTGTTGTTGATACATCCCCACTACACAATATTTCTTTATTGTATTTATAATAACAATTATGTGCTGTCAAATTGATTACAGCTTGTGACTACCTCCTTGGGTTTTCTGAGCTTAAGTATTTAGAAGTGGTTTATGAGTCCTTCCTTGTAGCTTGCTAAAGAATGCTTAAATGGCAGCTCATATGACCATATCAGCCATACATGCTCTGGGTAATCTTGATTGAGAATTTGAATTAGCCTCAATTCAGGTGCTCTAATCTACTGAGCTATATAAACTCTGTCACAATTAAATTTTACAATACCAATTTTAACAAATGATATCTGCTTTTACGTGTGAAAAAAATTTGGCATGATTAAATGTAGACAAGGTTTACCATTGATCGCAAATTAGTTGCCAACTGTTGAGTCCCTGGCCATATAAGTGCCTCATTATTAGATGTTTTTTCTATATATTCCAAAAATGGCTGGAATTCATAAAGGTCACGTGAAAGTTTTCTCAGGCATGCCTCCTAAAACAGTAGGGAGAAAAAAGAAATTATTATTCTCCAGAAAAGTGATTTGACAATACTGTAATATTCTTTTATATTCATGAAATATTATTTTATAGTGAACCTGCAATTAAGCATAAGCAATTCAAATAATATGAAAATAATAAAATGTTAGTAGTTACTTTGGTAGTACATGGCTGATTATAGCACACAACCCTATGATTCTCTGGAAGGGCTATAACAGGGGTTCACAACCTTTTCAAGTTGAGGGCCAGGTCACACTCCCTCAGACAGCTTTGGGGGTCGGACGGCCATTTTGCCCTGCCTGTACACTGGGGGTGGCCTGTACATTAAAAAGGAACCACAGATGAAACTTCCGGGTATGGCGGAGGTGGTGGTGGGCCACATGAAATGGTGCTACGGGTCACTTCAGGTCCATGGCTCATAGGTTGGGAACTCCTGGGCTATAAGATGCTCAGTCTTTCTCCTTCCAAAGGGGGAGGAAGTTAATTGCTCTCAGAGAGGGAGAACCAAACTTGTAAGTCTTCTCTAACCAGTAGACATTTCAACAGTGCTTGCCCATCCAATATCAAGAAAAATTATGCAATACAGGTATGTCATGGGCAGATCGTGGTTTTGGTGGCTTTAGAAACCTCCATATAAGTCAGAAATGTGCACTTTCTTTGGAAGTCATGAATTGAATTTCCTTACCTTTCGTTACAATGGCAAAGAAATTTATGAAAAAGCAACTGGAATGGAGAGAAGTAAAATAGCGATCCTTTGACTCTGTGGGTAGTTTGTCTTGTGGCAGGATTATTCTGCCCAGACACAAAACTTTAAGAATTTACTTAAATGTTAGCCGGACACTACACAAAACATACATGTTTATGTTATACATAAATGCATTTTGTTCTTGCCTTTTGGAATATTGATTCATAGCATTCATCCATTGGACTCATCTTCGGAACATGGAGATTATTTTGGATCAGGATATCCATATTGCCTTTACATATGTTCTGCTCCTTACACAACTAGTAAAACAAAATAAAAGGTGTAATTGAATTTACAATCTAAGACTGCTTGATGGCTGTGTTCCAAATCTTCAGTATATTTTGTATGAGATACAAATCATTAATGCATTTTGTATATGATGCAACAGTAATTGGGGAATGGTTTTTCTGTTAGCTTCTGATACTTTCTATTGCGTGGTCCTTGTCTGATTATAAAGTAACTAGCACCGGGCAGGTTTATTTTGGGTGTTGGTGGTAGGGGTGGTTTTTGGGTGCGCGCGCGCGCGCACACACACACACACACACACGCCAAAACTGCGTGGGGAGAGGAGGGGTTCCCCTTCCTCCCCCCCATGTAGCCTCATCGAGCACACACACACACACACACAGGGGGGGGGGGGGGAGCTCCAGATGGTTTTCCCTCCGGGAGATGGAGGCCGACAACAGTGCTCCATTCTCGGCCTCCGTCTCCCGGAGGGAAGCTTTTCGCCAGGGCTGTGGAGAGAAGAGGGACTTACTCTTCTCTCCGCAACACCCGCCGAAGTCGCGCTGGGGTTGGTGCCGGTGCCATGGCTGTGGAGAGAAGAGGGCCTCCCTCTTCTCTCCGCAGCCCTGCCTGGATGCAGCGGCAGTTTTTTCCGCACACGGCGCTTTCCCGATCTCTGCGATCACGTCTCTCAGCCTGATTGGCTGAGGGGTGGCATGGCGCAGAGGACGCTGGGCCTTGTAGTTTTTATTGTTCATCTTCGTGGGCTGTTTGCCCCACTCTTGATGACCAGACCCTTGCGGGATGCTCGCAGGGTCTAAAGGTAAGTGTGGGCGGCTTGGTACGGGATGGTTGGGCTGGGTGTGGCCGTGTATGCCGGACACGCACGACGCAACCACCTTCTTATAGGTAAAGCTAGGTAAAGATAACAGCAGTCTTAAAGGTTTCCCTTGCTTGAAAGCCAGCCGTATTTGATTCAGTGCTCATCTCTGTTTCAAAGCTGAAGAGCCAGCGCTGTGTGCTTTCCGTGGTCATGTGGCAGACATGACTAGACACCAGAGCGCACGGAATGCTATTTACCTTTCCACCAAAGTGGTCCCTATTTAACTACTTGCAATTTCTTACTTTCGAACTTAGGCCTGGCTTAAATTGAAATGAAAATGTGTATTGGAATAAAGTATTTTGAGAACAAGGCTAGGTAAGGCTACTACCAAATCTCTTTGGTTAAACAATTGCTCTAAGAAATACTTTACACTTTCTTGTACTGTACTTGTAAGTCCTCCACAATTTTATAACAATGTTTAATAGCAGTCCAGATTGCAAAATTTCCCAGTCTTCAGAATGAAAAATGATGTTGCAAATCTGACTCACATTTTCATGTAAATGTTTAACATTTTTCAGAAAATAGTCACAAATTCTAGACATTTTGAAAGCATTTCCATTCTTTAGCACTACAGAATATGCAAAAAGCATAGTTTCTCATGCATGCCTCCTAAAACAGTAGGGAGAAAAAAGAAGAAGTAATTTTTATTCTTCTGAAAGTTTATTTGGCAAAAATATTCTCAAACAGGCAGTTGGCTTTAGAAAGAACTACCTGGAGAGGAAAGAGCAGAGTCTTGCTATCTTCTTTGACAGAAGCTAATCTGCTTCTGTTAAAAAATAAATAGCTGTGTTGTCAGACACTGGAGTTCTTGTCATCAGTTTGTAGCTGAAAAAGAACTTCACAAGTTGGGGTGTGTGTAATTATCATCTTCTTCTTCTGCCGCATCCAAATCCAAACATTGGCGATCATCATGGTGATCAGCCATGAAGACTATCCTGAGAATATAATGCAGTGCCCTTTCATCTTCCTTCCACATCGCAGCATGACACCTATACCACTGATCCAGTTTTGTGAGTCACTTTTTGGGCCTGAGCTGTTTTGGCACACAAGGTCCTCATTGGCCCCAGGCCAATGTTGATGAAGCTGCTGCCCTTCCTCAAGATGGATTCAAGTAGGATTTAATCCACTTGGGGACCATCGCCCTTCCTTGTGGACATCACCACCCAAGGCCATTAGTCCTCATGGTTGTCAGGTTAGTTAACTGCTGGCTGACACTTGGTGTTGAGCCACTGGCAGTAGGGTCTACTCTATTATCATACAGGATAACCTAGCCAGACTGAAATCATCATCTGAGGAATAGTATTTTTAGATAATAAATATCATTATACACCACAGGGAATGCATTCCTCGGAAATGCAGTCTCATTTTAACAAATGCTTAGGTCACCCGTGCTCGAAAGCCAGTTGTATCCGACTCTAAAGTTCAGTGTTCACCTCTGTTTATAGCCAAAGAGTCAGCGCTGTCTGTGTTTGCAGACATTTCCATGGACATGTGGCAGGCATGCCTAGACACTGCAGTGCATGGAACGCAGTTTACCTTCCCACCAAAGTGGTCCCTATTTATCTACTTGCAATTACTTTGAAAGAACTGCTAGATTGGCAGAAGCTGGGACAGAGATGGGAGCTCACTCCATTGTGCAGTACCCAGGTCTCGAACTGCCAACCTTCCAGTCTTCAAGTTCAGCGTCTTAACCACTAAGCCTCTGCAGTCCAATCCTAAATTCAGTAATCAGAGCTGACATACACTTTACAATTGTACAGAGACCATTTAAAGTAACGGTGCTAATCTTTTCTGTGCAACGTATCACTACAACAGCATCAGCAAGAAGCCTGAAAGTGAAGAATTGAGGACAGTAAAATCCCAACTTACAAATGCCTTGAGTTAAATAAAATTTGACTTACATAATGATTTTGTGCTAAAACTATGTCCTGATTTACACGATTTCCTATGGTTTGCTTCGAGTTACATAAATATTCTTTTTCCTATGGTTTGCTTCGAGTTACGTAAAAATTCATTTCCCTATGGGTTTGCTTCGATTTACATAAAAAATTCATTTTTCCTATGGATTTGCTTCAAGTTATGTAAAAAATTAATTTTTCCTATGGGTTAGTTTCAAGTTACAAAATAATTCGATTTAAGCTAAAGCTTACGGAATGGACTTTTTTTCCCCGAAAGTAGGGGTTTTACTGTAGTACACAAGATCAATCACTGCCTTGCTAGCTCATTCATGTCAAGTACAGACAATGCACCTGCTATGTGAAGAAATACAATGTTTCTGGTGGCAGTGCTAATATGAAAATCATTCTTAAGAGAAGTGAGGAAAGCACAGAAGTGTACCATGTGTTCCTTCCTGTCTTTGAAGAAAAAGCACACACCCCAACTAGGGAAAAGTGAAAGCAAACATGTATTATTCAATAAAGAGGAAGCAATACAGAAATTGCATCAGCCTCCATGTTTCCATGTTAAATCTGCTTGTTCATGTTAAATGTTTGTAGCAAAAAACATCCAAATGCTGCAACTTCTTTAGAATTAATACATCTATTATGACGGAAGTCAGGGAGAGTCCAGTGGCCCTGAAAAATCTATTTCCTACATTTGCTTACATCATAATAAAACTACAGAAATCCAATGGCACTTTAAAGGCTCATACAGTAATACCTCGCTCGCATAATGAAAAAACTCTGTTCCACGGAGCTCTTCGCTATGCGATTTTTAGCGTTATGTGAGGCGAATGGAAGATGCCCCGGATAACAAACAAAAAATGGTCGTTATCCAGGGTTCCCATTGACGGAGTATACCCCGGCTACCACAAACCTCGCATAAAGAACATTTTTTTCAGTACGCGGGGTATTGCAATTGCCGCACAAACGCTTCATTATGCGATTTTTCAGTTATGCGAAACATTCATTAAGCGAGATATTAATCCTCTGCATCAGATGCAGAAGCTCAAGCCACCAAAGATAAGAGTTGATCTCTTTCTTGACAAACCACTACCCTACATGGTAGTGGGCCAGGATATCTAAGAGACCGCGTCTCCCCAAGAACATCAATCTGTCCAACCAGAGCGGACGGGAGGGGCTCTCTAATTGTATCATCTACTAGAGGGGCTCGTCTCTCTAGCACAAGAAGGAAGGCCTTCTCTGTGTCCGCACCAGTCCTATGGAACCTCCTGCCAACAGAGCTACGGCTGCAGATGGAATTGCTGCCCTTTAGGAAAGAACTGAAAACCTGGCTGGCAGAGCAGGTGTGGGGCATCGATGGAAGGGTGACCCCCGCCTGCTGGCTTATATAATTAAGATTTCTCTCTCTCTTTTAATGGATGGGGTGAGTGGGTAAATTATTTAGAATTTTAATGGGTTTTTTAAGTGGCTAAGATGCTGACTGGGAGGCAGAAGGTCAGCAGTTCAATTCCCAAGTACTGCAGGACGGAATGAGCTCCCATCTTTGTCCCAGCTCCTGCCAACCTAGCAGTTCGAAAGCAAGAAATTGCAAGTAAGCACCTCTGGGTTTTCACAACTGTTTATGGCACAGTCCTTAGAGGAGCAGTAGTTCTGCCAGAATTTATGCCATATGTCACGGTTGTAACTGTCCCGCCCGGTCCCATAAAAAAGGGGCATGCTTGGTTTGAAGAAAAAAACCGCACCTTTTTTTGCCTCTATTGAAGCACCAGCAGGTGGCGTCTGTAGCAACAGCCACGCAGTCGCAGCAGCAGCTTGGACGGTGGCCAAAGAAAGAGATCGGGTAAACTGAATTACTGTACTCCAGTTTTTGAAATTAATATGGTTAGGTGGATCTTGCTTGATATTCTTTAATGTTTTGATACTGCAGTTTTGTTTTTAAAACTGGAGGGAGCTGGAATTTATAACATGGAGGGAAAGATGTGATTAATCCAAAAGATTTAACCAATTGCTGAAAAATGGTCTTTGCACCTTAGTTATGCCTGCTCAAGTGGCTAAGACACTGGCTGGAAGGAGGCAGGTCAGCAGTTCAGTACTTGAATGCTGCAGGACGGAATGAGCTCCCGTCTTTGTCCCAGCTCCTGCAAACCTAGCAGTTCGAAGGCAAGAAATTGCAAGCATTCCATGATCATGGAAACGCCTGCAGAAGCAGACAGCGCTAGCTCTTCGGCTTTGAAACAGAGATGAGCACTGAAGCCTAGAGTCGGAGACGACTGCCTTTTGAGCAAGGGCAACCTTTACTTCTGTCCCGGTTTTGTGGGAGGGAATTATGGCAACTCTAGGTGTGGTGGAGCCTGGACATTTCAATTAGCAGGGACTAGTGGCATCATTTGCCACCTCGTTCCAAGCCCTGCCACAGTTCTCACACAATTGGGAGATCCAATGTTACTGTACATGAGCCCTGGTGGTGCAGTGGTTAAGCTGCTGTAAAGGTAAAAGTCACCCTTGCTTGAAAGCCAGTCAGCCACGTCCAGGAGGTCGTGCTCTTCTCTGTTTACAGCCAAAGAGCCAATGCTGTCTGCATCTGCAGACATTTCCATAGGCATGTGGCAGGCATGGCTAGACACCGGAGCGCATGGAATGCTGTTACCTTTCCATCAAAGCAGTACCTGTTTATCTACTTGCAATTTCTTGCTTTTGAATTGCTAGATTGGCAGGAGCTGGAGCTCACTCCATTGTGCAGCGCTCAGGTCTTGACCTGCTGACTTTCCAGTCCAGTTCAGTATCTAAGCCACCGCAGACCCTTAAAATGCTGTAGTGCAGCCAAAATGTCATAAGTTCGATCCTGATGGGGTTCAAGGTTGACTCAGCCTTCCATCCTTCTGAGGTTGGCAAAATGAGTACCCGGCATGTTGTGGGGAAAAATGCTAATTAACTTGTGAACCACCCAAAGAGTGCAGTAAGTGCTATGGGGTGGGTATATAAGCACAATTACTATTGCTAATCTATTCCTGAGAGTGGATAAATTTTGAAGGGGAAATTAAGAGCCATTAGACCAGGGGTGCCCAAACTATGGCCTGTGGGCTGGATCTGGCTCCTGACACCAATTTATTTATTTATTTACACCACTTTTATCCCACTTTCCTCACCCAGAGGCAACCCAAAGCGGCTCACAAACTAAAACCACAAATAAAACATCAGATAAAATACAACCCTATTTAAAACCAAATAAAAACACATTAAAAATTACAACATCAAACCCACCACCACCTGTTAAAAAGGCTGCAGAACACATTAATCCCTGCTCATGTTATACCAACCAGCGGGATTGGGAAGTGGAGCCATTCATGCCCCACAACCGCTGGCATAGCCATGTTTTTTAGAGCTTTTCTAAAGGGGAGCAGCTCTGTCTGGAGGTGCAGTTCAGATGGCAAGAGGTTCCAAAGGGCCAGGGCAGACACTGAGAAGGCTCTCCTTCTGGTCCCAGTCAGATGTGCTTCTCTTGTAGATGGCATTGGGACCACTACAGAGCATACCTGTCAACCTTCCCGGATTGGCCGGGATTTCCCGATTTTAGGCGCCGATTTGCGCCATTTTCCGCCCGCAGCTGCCAAAACCCAGAATTGGCAGTGGGGGGAAAGAGGCACTGCGCATCCCTACCCATGCGTAGAACGCGACTTGCGCCGAACCTTTGTGCGCAGGTCCCGGATTGTCCGGAGCCGCGGTTGACAGGTATGCTACAGAGTTTCTCCGGTCTGCCCTCGTAGGACGGGCTGAATACCTTGGGGTGACACTGACATGGTCTCTTAAGTATCCCGGTCCACTGCCATGTAGGGCTTTATAGTTCAAAAAACCAGCACCTTGAATTGCACCCGGAGGGGAGGCACACTGGGAACCAGTGCAACTCCTGAAGCAGCGGCCAGGCACGGCGCCCTGTCACCACCCGGGGAAGCCGCATTCTGGACTAGCTGCAGCCTCCTTCCGGGAGCGACGAGGGCTTCCGCGGGCCGGATGAATTGGTGTCAGGGGCCAGATCCGGCCCACAGACCGCAGTGGGCTGGCTCCCCTGAACCACTTGGCCAGCCCACGGCCTGAAAAGTTTGGGCGCCCCCCCCCCTGCACTAGACTAGAAGACCACCTGTTCATTTCACCGCTCTCTCCCACACACCCCGCCCCCCGGAATGCCTCGCCGCACCGCACCGGAGTGACTTCGCTATCAGCAGCGCGCTCACCCACCTACCTCTGCGTTCCAACTGAGCGCCTTTCCACGGAGCCAATGAGCCAAGCATGCGCTCGCCCGGGGCTGTGAGCGCTCCTCCTCCGCCGGAGAGATCCTGGCACAGGGGTAGTCGTCAAATCCCTCATCCCCGGAAGAATCCCCGACAGGAAAGCCGCGAGCCCCGGGGGACGCCATCATCATCACCATCATCATCATCAGGGCAGTCACAGTCCAGAAGCAGCCTGGGAGTGGGGAGGGACACAAGTCAGGAGAGGCATGGGAGCCACGTGGGGAGGGGACAGATGAGGAAAGGGGACGTTCCCAGTTGGGTCCGTCAACTTGTCCACGTTCCCTTGCCTTGCCAACTTACCTGCCATCCTCATCATGGTCCTTCCCTGTCAAAGTTTCTGCCCGAGTTGTCTCTAGTAGTGGCTCCGTCTTGAGGCTGGTGGGGCTAAAGGGTGGAGTGAGTAGTGGTTGGTGCTGGTCACTTGCACCTATTTATTGGACGGTGGGGCTATGGGGGGGAAAATCCAGCCTTGTGAAATTTGGTTAGAGTGTCTCTTGTTGTCCCCCCCCCCCCCCCCATTCTTTGTAAATTTGTGCTGGAAATGTTACGGTCGCCAAGAGAACTACTACTAGCCAGTCGTTTAGCCGAATTATCATCCCAGCCTGGAATCAAGATGACTAGTTGTGAGTCAACATGTAAGTATTAATCCACTAGTGTTCTCGGTGGGGTGGATGCGCAGGCGTGGTGGTGGTAGTTTCATGTCAAAAGGAAGAAAATATTAAAGATGTGATGAGAGGAGAAATAACACACACCCCTTCCCCCCCAAAACAAAAAAAAACAAAAAACTTTTCTTAGAGAACTCTTTTAGTACTGTGCAATTCTATGCAAATTTGACCTGGGACTAAACCTCATTGGAAACAGTGGGACTTGGTTATTCATTATAACAGGTAACAGCGTTCCGTGCACTCCGGTGTCTAGCCATGCCTGCCACACGACCACGGAAACGTCTGCAGAAGCAGACAACGCTGGCTCTTCGGCTTTGAAACGGAGATGGGCACTGAACCCTAGAGTCGGATACGACTGGCTTTCGAGCAAGGGGAACCTAACCTAACCTAAAGTAACAAGGATATAATCGTGCGTAACTCTACAATGGATGGGGCAGACAGGAGACCATGTTTAGGAATCAGTTCCTTCTGAATGAAATAAAATGAGCAAATAAAGTAACACCTATAAAGTACTTTAACACCTATAATTCAAAGCCCTTCAGCTAAGTCTTTGAAATAGAGATGAGCACTGAACCCTAGAGTTGGATATGACTGGCTTTCGAACAAGGGAAACATTTGGCTTTACTTTTATAAATCTGTTTACAAATATTTTTATATTGTTGGTCATCCCACGTTAATTTACAAATACAGATGTTATCTTCATTTAATAATAAGGTAAAGGTAAAAGTTTCCCTTGCTCGAAAGCCAGTCGTATCCGACTCTAGGGTGCAGTGCTTATCTCTGATTCAAAGCTGAAGAGGCAGCGCTGCCTGCTTCTGCAGACATTTCCGTGGTCATGTGGCAGGCATGACTAAACACCGGAGTGCACGGAATGCTGTTACCTTCCCACTGAAGTGGTCCCTATTTATCTACTTGCAGTTTCTTGCTTTCAAACTGCTAGGAGCTGGGACAAAGATGGGAGCTCATTCCATCCTGCAGTACTCGGGAATCGAACTGCTTACCTTCTGCCTCCAAGTCAGCATTTTTGTTAATTCAATTACTAGTTAAATAAATTATTTGTATAACTTCTTTAAAGAAGCGCTAGCAGGTTCAAATCATTGCCAACAGCAAATTTATAAAAGACATCCACTAGTTAGACAATACAGTATCACTAGCTGATAGTTTAAGCAGTTTCCAGAGTTTACTCAATAACATAATACAGTATAGGTAAGTAGTGAACAGAGTCTAAAAATGAATGCTAAGCAAACCAAAATCATGTTAATCCAGAAAAAGCAAGCATTTGGAGAAAAGCATTTTAAGTTCCAAACTGAACACAAAAGTGGAGTTTACTGGTAAATGTATGCACAGGTCAGCTTACATATTGGTGGGTCCAGTATCCATGGTTTCAGTTGTCCATGGGTCTAGAAATATTTTCTCTCTCTCTCTCTCTTTTTATGGTTTCAGGTATCCAAAGTTGGTCTCGGAACATGGAGGGTGACCTGTACCTTGAAACATGGTCAATTGAACAGTGGGATCATAGCTATGTAATAAAAGTCAGAGGTTAAGGTGCAGCAAGACTAAAATGTGGCTTTGAGAAGGAGCATTACTGTGTATGGAATTGTGCATTTTTTTGACACAGGCAACTATTTAGACATTAGAAGTATTTGGAATGTTGATTTATTGTGGAATGCTGAACATTTCTTAGATTCAGATGATGGACAACAAAGAAGAAGTCAATACCTAGGAATCATGAATCACCTAAAAATGCCGAAAGCTAGAATACTATGGTCACAGAGAAGCCAAAAGTACACATTGATGCATCTACCGTACTTGTTTTTAGTGAAATAGATGGATTGAGAAGTACAAGAAGAAGAAGAACTTACTGGCTGAAGAACCTTGGAGATTATTAGGACTGCCATATCCAAAGGTAGTATAGCAATGATGATCTCCACTCTCCTACAGCAACCGAACAAGAATAAGAACTGATTGAACAGCATGTGTTATAGACTACTGTATGTATAATAGTCTAGTGTTAAATGAACAGTGGTATCGAAATATTACTGAATAAAACAACCAGAATCCTGTTGATGATTTATGCATTAGAAGTTAAATTGTGTAGTTCGCTGTGGTGGGTTGCTGCTAACCAAGGGATTACTGCTAACTGTACCTGTTGTACAGTTGGGCACATACCTTCGTAACACAAGTGGTGCCTCGTTAGCTAGTAGCAATTTATTGTGGCAAGTCACACAACAGGATTTTGGGCAGTATACAAAAATGACTATACTTGGAGCCTATACCGTTTGGGGGAACAAGTTTGTATCTTTATTTATTTTTTGGTACAATGAACAAGTGCAGAGAGTGGATTTAGTACCTGCCACAAAGGGGGTCTTACATTTTCTGTTGTAATTGGACATGTATGTGTGCCTAGGGGTGGGGAAGGAAATTCATTTCAGAATAATACTGTATTGGGGACCAAATCTGTCTATTCTCTATAATTGTACACTGGACCTTTTAATTGTAAGTGGCATGGAATATATCTCTGTGTGAAGGTCTTTCTTCCATGTGTGTACAGAGCCAGACTTACCCCTGATCATCCTACTAGTATTACATCAACTTTGGGATCAATAAATGAAGATGCAGTTGCATGCACTAAGGCAGGGGTGGGCAACCTTGGTGCTCCAGCTGTTTTTGGACTTCAGTTCCCAGAAGCCCTGATCAGCAGGAGTGCTGACTTGGGCTTCTAGGAATTGAAGTCCGAGAACAGCTGGAGCGCCAAGGTTGTCCACCCCTACACTAGGGCCATGATAGAATATGAATGATTACGAATGTGAGAAATTGACATTTTCCCCTGAGGAAAGCATTATCTTTGATAACTCAGTCTGGTGACAGAGGAAAAATCCTTCTTTTTGTGGTCTGTGCTGCTTACCTCTGTTCTGATGCCATTCTACTATTTGGCCTAGGGGAGATCCCATCCTCTAGATTCATCTCTGTTCCAGCCCAGAATGTTGATCTCTGACGAGGAACATACATGTGTTCTGTGGAACTAAGCAGCTGTCAGATGACCAGGGAGCTAAAGTTTAGGTGTTCCAGCAGCCATTGAAGCAGAGAGCACAAATAGTTCTGATGTCGTGCTTGCTACTTTTGAAAAAACTGTTCCCCTATGCTGGACATTTTTTTGTTTTTTTCCTCATTTATTACCTTTAAAGAAAACCAAGATAATGGCAACAGGCCCTATCAGTCCCTGGAAAATAGATGGGGAAGAAGTAGAAGCAGTGACAGATTTTACATTCTTAGGATCCAAGATCACTGCAGATGGTGACTGCAGCCATGAAATAAAAAGGCGACTGATTCTGGGGAGACAAGTAGAGACATCACCTTGAAAACAAAAATCCTCATAGTGAAAGCAATGGTTTTCCCGGTCGTAATGTATGACTTGTGAGAGCTGCACCATTAGGAAAGCTGAGCGCAGAAGAATAGATGCCTTTGAAATGTGGTGTTGGAGGAGAGTTTTGAGAGTCCCCTGGACAGCGAGGAGAACTAATAGGTCAATATTAGAAGAACTCAACCCTGATTGCTCCTTAGAAGGTCAAATAGTAAAGATGAAGCTGAAGTACTTTGGACATCAAATGAGAAGAGAGGATTCACTTGAGAAGGTCTTGATGCTGGGAAAGGTGGAGGGCAAAAGAAGAAGGGAGTGGCTAAAAACAAGATGGCTAGATGGTATTGTAGATGCAATTGGCACAGTGCTCGGCGGGTTGAGGAGGATGGTGGAAGACAGAGGTGCCTGGTATGCAATGGTCCATAGGGTCGCAAAGGGTCGGAATCGACTGTGTGACTGAACAACAACATTTATTATCTTTATATTTTATTTTTCCTCATATAAGCTGAAGGCCTTCTCAATAGATCCTGACACCAGTCCTGAGACCTAGGCTAGGTTGGAACAATGTTGTTTACCTAAGAATATCATGTCAGTAGTGTAGCTCAGTGTGGACTAGACTGTGGGTCTTCAAAGTCCCCGTTCCACAGTCTAAGCCAGGGTTTCTCAACCGTGGTGCCCCCAGGTGTTCTGGGACTTCAATTCCCAGAAGCTCGTCAGTACACCTGCTGATTGAGGCTCCTGGGAATTGAAGTCCAGGAACATCTGGCACACCAAGGTTGAGAAATACATCACACAGATTCAGCAGCCTTACATCGATTCAAGACTGTCAGGAAATATAAACAGCTGTAAGAGCTGTTTGCCCGTTTCCTTTCCTCAGTTTGATGTCCTATACATGAGTTGGCTTACATCTCTTCTATGTCCATTTAGACTGGCCACTGGTTTATTGGGAAGGAACAAGAAAAGTGTCTCCTGAGAGCTGTTTCAGCATAGCAAAGTCTGCATCTTAAACTCTCTCACATAAGATGTTAAATGATTTGTTCACATTTTGACAAAATTGGCAAATGCTTAAAGCAGTGAACATTAAGAAAAAAAATATTTCCCCAACAGGACCTCCATTAATGTGGGCAACTTTCATTGTTTGCTCACTTTTATGTAAGTGTGTGCAAATAAGTCTTCTCTACCGATCTTAGAAGAAATCAACCCTAACTGCTTCTTAGAAGGTCAAATAGTAAAGATGAAGATGAAGTACTTTGGATATCAAATGAGAAAAGAGGATTCACTTGAGAAAGCCTTGATGCTGGGAAAGGTGGAGGGCAAAAGAAGAAGGGGGTAGCCAAAGATGAGATGGCTAGATGGTATTGTAGACACAATGGGCACAGAGCTGGGCGGGTTCAGGAGGAAGGTGGAGGACAGAGGTGCCTGGAGGACAATGGTCCATGGGGTTGCAAAGGGTCGGAATCGACTGTGCGACTGAATAACAACAACCAAGGTGATGGTAGAGGGACTGTGGAGGCCTAGTGGTTAAGATACTGGACTTGATGACTGGAAGGTCAGCAGATCAGCAGTTCGAGACCCAAGTACTGCCCGATGGAGTAGGCTCCCATTTCTGTTCCAGCTCCTGCCAGGCTAGCAGTTTGAAAGCAAGAAATTGCAAGTAGATAAATAGGCACCACTTTGGTGGGAAAGGTAAACAGCATTCTGTGCACTCCAGTGTCTAGGCATGCCTGCCACATGTACACAGAGACGTCTTCAAATGCAGACAGTGCTGACCCTTTGGCCATAAGCAGAGATGAGCACTGAACCCTAGAGTCGGATATAACTGACTTTCGAGCAAGGGGAACTTTTTCCTTTACCTTATCAAGGTTAAAGAAATGGGTGGGATTGCAAGGGATAAGGAAGGCAGTAAGATCAAAGGAAATGTAATCATGGCATTTTATTGCAGAAAGAGGCCATCCGAAAATTGAGAGAGTCCAAACACTCCAAGAGGAATGGAGGCTGTTTACAAAAACAATAACAGAGGCCCAATTGGAATGCATACCCAAAAGGAAAAAGGGCACTGCCAGGTCCAAGAGGACTCTGATGTGGCTTACAGGAGCTGTTAGGGAAGTGATCAAAAGCAAGAAAAGCTCATTTAGAAGATGGAAGGCTTGTCCGAATGAGGACAGCAGGCAGAAACATAAATTCTGGCAGAACAAATGCAAGGCAACAATCAGGAAAGCAAAGCAAGACTTTGAGGAGCGTATAGCTAAAAATACTCAGAGAAATAACAAAGACTTCTTTAAGTACATTAGAAGTAAGAACCCAACTAGGAAGGCCATTGGACCATTAGACGACAATGGAAGCCAAGGGGTTATTAAAGAGGAAAAAGAGATTGCAGAGAGACTCAATGAATTCTTTGCTTCAGTATTCACTGAAAAAGACAGAGACCACATGCCCAAAACAGAGCCTATCTTCGTAGGGAGGGAAACCAAACAATTAAGCCAGATAGAAATAACCAGTGAGGATGTCCTTGCATGTCTTGTTAAACTAAATGCTAACAAATCACCAGGACCAGATGGCATGCTTCTACGAGTTCTCAGGGAACTTAAAGATGAAATTGCTGACCTCCTAGCCAAAATAAATAATCTTTCCCTCAAATCAGGGTTTGTGCCTGATGACTGGAAGGTAGTGAATGTAACAACAATTTTCAAAAAAGGATCCAAGGGTGATCCAGGAAATTACCAACTGGTCAGTTTGACATGTGTCCCAGATAAAGTGATGGAAACCATCCTAAAAGATAGAATTAATAGGCACATAGTAGAGAAGGTGCTGCTAAAGGAGAGCCAACACAGCTTTTGCAAGGCAAATCATGCCTCACTAATCTGTTGGAATTTTTTGAGAGTGTCAGCAAGCATGTGGATAAGGGGGATCCAGTTGACATTGTTTATCTGGACTTTCAGAAGGCTTTTGACAAGGTCCCGCACCAAAGGCTCTTGAATAAACTTACCAGTCATGCAATAAAGGGACAGGTCTTGTCCTGGATCAGCAACTGGCTAAGGGACAGGAAACAGAGGGTAGCACTAAATGGACACTTCTCCAAGTGGAGGGAAGTAAAGAGTGGGGTTCCCCAAGGTTCAGTACTGGGACCCCTGCTTTTCAACCTCTTCATAAATGATCTAGAAGTAGGAGTAAATAGCAAGGTAGCCAAATTTGCTGATGACACTAAATTATACAGGGTAGTGAAAACTGTGAGAGATTGTGAGAGCTCCAGAGGGATCTCTTGACACTGGGGGAGTGGGCAAAAACAGTGGCAAATGAGCTTCAACATTAGTAAGTGCAGAGTGATGCATGTTGGGGCAAAAAAACCCAATTACATTTATAAACTGATGGGGTCTGAACTCTCTGCAACAAACCAGGAAAGGGACCTTGGTGTCCTGGTGGACAGCTCAATGAAGGTGTCAACCCAGTGTGCCTCAGCAGTGAAAAAAGCAAACTCAATGCTAGGGATTATTAGGAAGGGTATAGAAAATAAGTCAGCAAGTGTCATTTTGCCTCTTTATAAATCTATGGTGAGGCCCCATCTGGAATACTGTGTACAGTTCTGGTCGCCATACCTCCAGAAGGATATTATGGAGCTGGAAAAAGTGCAGAGGAGTGCAACTAGAATGATTAAGGGACTGGAACATCTTCCTTACCATCTGAGGCTGCAACGGTTGGGCCTCTTCACTCTTGAACGACGGCGTCTAAGAGTTGACCTGATTGAAGTTTATAAAATCATGCACGGTGTGGACAAAGTAGATAAGGAAAAACTGTTTTCCCTATCACATAACACTAGAACTAGGGGACACTCCATGAAACTTTTGGGTACTAGTTCTCAAACAAATAAGAGAAAGTACTTTTTCACCCAGAGGATCACTGGTCTATGGAACTCCCTGCCAGAAGAAGTGGTGAGAGCTGTCAGTCTTGACAGCTTTAAGAAAGGATTAGACAAGTTCATGGTGGACAAGGGTATCAATGGCTATAATTATGGATACCTAAGGACAACCTCCGGGTTGGAGAGATAGGCAGGATATCTTTCAACGCCATTTCCAGGGAATCCTATGCAGGTGAAGGCATCGGCTTGGGAATACCCTGAAGCAAATGGTGAGCCACTGTGTGAGACAGAATGCTGGACTGGATGGGCTGTGGCCTGTTCCAGCAAGGCTGGTCTTATGTTCTTATATGTATGTCAAATACAGAAAGAATGTCATTTACTATTCCAGAGTAGGGCTAGGGAACTAATCATCCTTCTCAAGTTTTGACTTCAATTAAATCTGACCATTGGTTATGTTGGCTGGGGATGATGGGAATCTCAAGACACCTGGAAGGTAATGAGTTGACCCACCATTGCCACCTATAATTGGGCTGGCTATCTCTTTTTAGGTTATTTTGGTATACCAGGCAGGACTTTCACTTTTAAGATGCTTAGTTTCTTTGTTTACTTATCATGCAATAGAAGCAGGTTGGGAAATTTGTGCAGAAAACATCTTTTTTTCTCCCTTATTCTCCCCTCTTTACTTTCACTTGAAACTTAACGATACCTCCAGATCTACTAGATAATAGCAGAATTGCCCAAAGTAACGTACAACCAATCTATGCAAATTGTTCAGACATCCCTGTCTTATGACGTAAGGGGGAAGTCTCTAGTTGCATTGCAAAATCCTAAGTCAGCTTTTATAGTGTACTTTTCTTTTCTTAAAAAGTTTTACATTATTTCTGCTTAATTCCCTGTAGGAAATCTGAAGTTCCTCTGACCTAGCTGCTGTGTGTTTCTAAGGTTACATCTTGGTGATGTGGAACATCATCACATCTTATTTGTAAAAAAATAACCATAAGACTCCCATTCTGATGAAATAGCCGAATGGAAAGTGTAATGCTATAAGAGCAATGACGGCTTTGCATGTTTTATTTTGAAACAGCCGGAAACTCACTGCCAAATAAAGGAATGATGGGGAAAGCTGTGTAATTCCAGATGTTGTGGCACTTCAACTGTCATCAGCCCATCTTGAAGAAGGTCATAAATTATGGGAGCTTTTAGTCCAACACCACCTGTTTGGCTATAATTAATCATATCTACTTTAAAGACTAATGGTGGCTCCTAGGTAAAGGTCTCCCTTGCTCGAAAGCCAGTTATGTCTGACTCTAGGGTGTGGTGCTCATCTTAGTTTCCCTGAGTAGGCGGCATAAAAATCTAAGAATAAAATAAAAAATAAAAATAAAAAAATACAGTCACAGAGCCAGGGCGGTCTGTGTCTGTAGACATTTTCATGGTCATATGGCAGGCATGACTAGACACCAAAGCACATGGAATGTTATTACCTTTCCTGCTGATGCAGTACCTATTTATCTACTTGCAATTTCTTGTTCTTGAACTGCTAGGTTGACAGAAGCTGGGAGAGATGACTGGCACTCACTCCTTTGCGCAGCACTCGAGTCTCGAACTGCTAACCTGCCAACCTTCCTGTTGTCAATATCAGCATCTTAATCACTAAGCCTAGGGATGTGTTATTATGTATTTGTTTGTTTGGACTCCTGTTCCAGAATTTGCAAAGACTTTCTCTGTTACAATTCAAATTCCGAGAGTTCCAGCCTACGGATCCACACCTACAAACACCTACATTATGTTCTGTGACTGCCTTGGGCCTTGCTTTCTGTTGTAATGTAAAAAAGAAGTAATCTGTTGCAGTGCTCCTTTGGGAGTTGTAGTTTTGCAATGTTTGATTTTGGTTGATTAGCTAAAAGACAGGACTAACAAAGGAGGCAGTCTTTTCTTCCGTCTGTGTCTTATTTGACTTCCCTTCCCTTCTGTTCCCTCCCAATTTGTGTTAAATAGGTCATATATACAGTGGTGATGTCAAGTGTTGGTTGGTGGTTAATAACCTGACTCCCTAAAGAGGCCAACGGCTACCGGCGGATGAGACCCTTTAGGTGGGGTGATGGTCCCCTCAGTGAAGGAAATGCCACTGGAAACCATCATATTGGGCCCAAAGGCAAAATGAGCGGAGGAGGAACTCTGATTCCCAACAGTCATGGAGGCGGAAGAGGCCATGCCAAATGGACTGGTTGTGAAGGTGCACCTTGATAATATCCTCAAGGCTGAGGCAGTCCATTGCAGTCCTGCTGTTAAATCCTGCATGTCTCATTTCATATGTGCCGCAGGAGATGGCTCCGTAATCATAGTGTGTGGGTCACTTCATGGCAAGCTGGGATCCACCTTAAACGAATTCACGCCAATGGCATTCTTCCTCCTTTAGGGGGAAAATGCATTCTTGGTTATGAGTTGCAGCTTACAATGAAAGCTAGAACAGACTAATGAAGGCGAAGCCAAGTAATAACTGACTGCATAAAAGTTCTTATTCAGCTAAGATTGGATGGAGACATGTATACGCAAACTCATACAATCTCAGTGGTGAATCTACAGTTGCATCAACTCATGCACCGACAGTAATATGGAAAGATCCAAAATTCTTCCAGTAGCTCCAAGTGCCTCTTCTTCTTCATCACCATCATTTTCTATAAGAGTACTATAAAGTAGAAAGATAAAAAAATATTTAAGCAAGTAGTTCAACGTTAAAGTCCAATTTTATTCACTTGTAATTATTTTTGTATTCTGTGATTAGTGTTCATCAGGTTGAACTATCAGGAATAGCAGGGTATAAGTTTGTTGGATGAATATATAAATCCCATTGAATAAATGGATCCACTAATGTGAGGAAGACTGAAAATCATTACTTGTTGTATTAAGGTCAGCTGTGTTCCCCCACCCCCCCAAGTATAACCAAGAGCATGTCTGGCTGGACATCCCACTACGGTAATGGAGTAGACAATACATCCAGCGACTCAACTCTGAGTTTCAGGCGGCAGTTAACGAACCTGACTCCCTAAAGGGGCCAATGGCATTGGGCTCAATGGCAAAATGAGCGAAGGAGGAACTCTGATTCCCAACGGTCATGGAGGCGGAAGAGGCCATGCCAGATGAACTGGCTGTGAAGGCGCACCTTGTCCATATCCAGAAGGCTGCGGCAGTCCATTGCAGTCCCAGTGATAAATCCTGCATGTCTCATTTCATGTGTACCACAGGGGATGGCTCTATGATCACAGTGTGTGGGTCACTTCTTGGCAAGCTGGGATCCGTCTTACACAAATTCATGCCAATGACATTTTTCCTGCTTCAGGAAAAACTGCATTCTCGGATATGAGTTGCAGTTGGCAACGACAATAACCAAGAATGGTGTTAATCTTTTTGAATATAATACCTAGTTAACGAAACAACAAAAAACCTTTAAACCTGGCAATGAAGGTATTGTTGGTGCACACTTCAGGTAGAAAATCCTGATTGTTTTGTCATAAATACGCATTCTGATATTTCTTAATCTTCTATTGAAAGTGTAAGCATTTAAATGCCCAACCTAAAAATAGCTCCAAATAGCCCACTTTTGGGGAAGTTCCCTTTTGGTACTTCTTATGCTTATAGCTCTAAAAATGACTTTCTCTGGAAGGAGGGAAGATTAAGGTTTTTTTTTAATGACAAGTTGTCAAATGTGAAAGAAATGCTAGCCATGCATGCTGCTGATTGATTGGATTAATCATAATGTTACTCATCAAACTTAGCACTTTAGCATCAGTTATATCAAATAATAAACAAAACAAAACAAAAAACATTGTAGCACTTTGAAGACTAACCATTAAACATTGAAATTTAAGTTAGTCTTCAATGTGCTACAACGTGTGTTTTTGCTTTATACTCTGATATGCTTGAAACACAGACTAACATGGCTACTATCCCCCCCAAATTAGCATCAGTTAAGAAATGATGAATTAAAATATATGCATTTCTAAAAACTACAAGACAATAGAACAGACATCCTCTCTAAAACGTCACAAGACTAATGGCTAAGTGAGCATTTGATTAGCTATTACACATGCCTGTCAGTTGTGATGTCAGGTTCTACTCTCAGCAGTCTGAATTTTAGCTGCTGTCAAAACTATCTTCTTTTTAGGAATAAATACTGATCTAGTTGCAACTGTACAAGTAATCATTCTCCTTCGTATAGTTTGTGAATCCACACTCATGGGGGTTATGCGCCTGCGCAGAACGGCCGATCGGAGGCTTGAAAAGCTATTGGTCAAAAGTTTTGGCGGTAAGACCGCCCACCGTACCACCCACCCTGAGGCGCCCGCGCGCCATCTTACCTCAGTTCTCTTCTTTCCGCCGTAGCAGCAGGACGATTGTTGAGAGCTTCCTCAATTTTTTCGCCCTTCTGAGGGAAAGTCTTTTGGCTAACTTTGCAATTTTTTCGGTGATCTTGTCCTTCGGGCAGGATCGCCACCCCGGTGCTGTTTCTTCCTTCTGGTGGACTCAGTTACCTACTCGCTTCGGTCACCGTTTCCCCCCTCAAGGGGGTGGCGGCTGGCCAGCCCTTCGGGGTACCCGCGTTCCAGAAACTTCCGTTGGAAGAATTTTTTCTTTAATGGCCGCGGCCTTCAAACAGTGTTCGGCTTGCCTGAAAAAGTTTCCGGCCTCCGACGGGCATAGCCTCTGCCTTTTCTGCCTCGGAGAGTCTCACCAGAGCCAGTCTTGCCCTCACTGCAAGAAATTCACCCGTCTGGCGGTGCAGAACCGGAGCTACCGGCTCAAAGCCCATCTGATGGAACTCTCTCTGGCTCCCGCTGCGGCCGCTTCTACCTCGGCTAGTGTCTCTCAGCCTCCTCCGCCTTCGGCTTCTTCTTCCGCTCTCCCCATCAAGAAGAAGAAGAAGAGGGACAAGAACGGAGAGAAGAAAAAGAAACACAGGTCGGAGAAGAGGCGATCGCTCCCGCCTACTCCGCCCTGTCTCTCTGGGACCTTCACCGCCATACTCGGTCACGAGATGTCCGTCGCCTGGGTCTTCCATCTGGGGAGGACGGTCCTCCTCAGGATCGCCTGAAAAAGGACGCAGGGCTGGGGCTCCAGCTCGCCCACTTCAGGTTCTCCCGTCGCCGCCTCGTGGGAGGGCCCGTTCGCCGATGAGACAGGCCTCCGTCTCCCCAAGGCCCAGGACTCCAACGCTCGACGACACGGCAATCACCATGCCGGCCACCGTTTCGTCGCCGATTCTACCAGCCACCGTTTCGTCGGCCACCGTTTCGTCGCTCCCAACGATGCCGGATCCATCCCAGATGGAGCTCCTGAAAGGGATGTTTGAGGTCATGGCTCAGACTTTTGCCAACCAGTTTAAGACCTCCATGCCTGCGGCCTCTGCGGCTCCGGTACCGACCACCGCAAGCCCCAGGGATGTTGGCCCTGCTGTGGCCCCTCCGACCTCCTGAGGGTCGAGTATCCGCTCCGCTGGCCCACCCACATCGTCGCGGGTTGGTCCAGACGTTGATGCGGTGGACTCCCATCCCGCCGGCCCGCCCAGGCCGTACTGGCGCGGTCCCGACGTGGATGTAAGAGTTCCTCCCTTGTCCTCCGATGACTCCAGCGCCTCTTCGGAGGAGGACGAGGGAGACGTCGACGCCGAAAGGACGCCAGACCAAGCCATCGGCGCGATTGACCCACCGCGTGGTGAGGATCAACGCTCGCTTACGGCCATGCTGACCCGCCTGGGGACCGCCCTGAACCTGAAGGTGGACCAGCCGCCACTGGAAGGTGAGGACCAAATGACCGCAAAGCTGGACAGACGTGCGGTGCGGCCGGTCCATATCACCATGCTTCCGTCCATGTTAACGTCGGCGAAGGCGAAATGGAGGAAGCCGGTGTCAGCACACTCCGTTTCGTCCAGGCTCGACGGCATGTATAGAGTCCTGGACGAGAACGTCAAGTTTTTGCAGGCTCACCCCTTGCCAAACTCCCTGGTGGTCAAGGCTTTTCAGCACAGGACGGCCACCAGCGGATTCCCGGTGCCTTCGACCCCGGAAGGGAAGAAGCTGGACGCGGTGGGCCGAAAATTCTACACCACCGGTTCCCTCTTCCTCCGCGCCGCCAACTACTCGGCTGCCATGGGCCTTTACCAGTCTCACCTCTGGGAGCGAGTGAAGGCCGAAACGGCGACGCTGCCCGCCGACGCCCAGAAACGGATCGACGCGCTGGCATCCGAAGGGGACTTCCTGGCGGAGCAACAAATGCGAACAGCCAGGCATATCAATGACTATGCGGCGAAGGACATGGCGTCTGCTATCCTGCTCCATCGTCACGCCTGGCTTAGGGGGACCTCCCTCGATGATGCTATGAAGAAGCTCATCGAGGAGTTCCCCTTCGACGGGCAAGGCCTCTTCGGACAGGACACGGACAAGGTCCTCAATGAGATGCGGCAGACTAACTCCACCGCCAAGTTCCTGGGGCTCACCACGCCGGCTCCGGCTGCCAGACCGAGATTCCAACCCTTCACGCGGCGGTACCAGGGGAACCCGCAACAACAGGGTGGCCCCGTGGAACAGCCCAGGTCTGGCTCATACAAGCAACGGCGCCAGCACAAGCCCCGCTACCAGCCCTACGGGCACGGCAAGCGTTCGGACGCTAAGTCCAAGTCGCGCGTTTGAAGCTGCGACGGCCGAGTCTCTCTCGCTCCACATCCCGTACCTCCCCCTCCGGAACTTCCTCCAGGTATGGTCAGGCATCACGGACGACCGGTGGGTCTTAAAGATCTTGTCCTCTGGCTACGCCATCGAGTTCGTGCGGGCGCCTCGGGTAGGAAGACATCATCTCACCACCTCATCCCCCCATTTGGAGGAAGAAATATCAACTCTTCTGTCCAAGGGAGCCATCGAGCGGGTGGCGCCGCCCGAATGGGACAACGGCTTCTACTTGAGGTACTTCGTGGTTCAGAAGAAGGATGGAGGACTCCGCCCGATTCTGGACCTGCACCGCCTCAACAAGTGCATCCACACCAGGAAGTTCCGGATGGTGACCCTGCAGACCGTCCTTCCCCTCATCAACAAAGGGGACTGGTTCACAGTCATAGACCTCAAGGACGCTTACTTCCATGTCTCCATCCTCGAGGAGCACCGAAGGTCCCTCCGATTCCGCATCGGCGATTCAGTGTACCAGTACCGATGTCTACCGTTCGGTCTGGCCACGGCACCACGAGTCTTCACCAAATGCATGGCTCTGGTGGCTGCCTTCCTTCACCAGCGGGGAATCAGGGTCTTCCCATACATCGACGACTGGCTGATTGTATCCCCCACCAGCTCGTCGGCCATTCGGGACACGCAATTCACGGTCCACCTCATGGAGAGTCTCGGCCTCAGGATCAACTTCACCAAATCGAAGTTGATTCCCTCTCAACGCGTCGAGTACATCGGAGCGGTACTCGACTCGCTTGCCACCAGAGCCTTTGCACCCCAGAAGCGCTTGCGGGACATCGCGCAGGGAGTGAACGACCTTCGCACCAAACCGTGCACCCGGGCAAAAAAGGCTCAAAGACTGCTAGGCCTTATGGCCTCAACGACGGCTGTGGTTCCTCACGCCAAGTTAAAGTTCCGGTCCCTACAGTCGTGGCTCCTGCACGAATTCGACGCGCTCCGGGAGAGTCAGTCCAAACGGCTAACTCCGTCTCTGGAGCTGAGGGACCAGCTGCTGTGGTAGACGGCACCACTCAACGTGACAACGGGGAAGAGCTTTTACCCCCCCGCAACCCTCGTTGCAAATATTGACCGACGCAAGCAACCTCGGCTGGGGGGCTGCCTGCGGGACTCTCACGGTCAATAACCCTTGGTCGCCTCAGGAGATGGTGCACCATATCAACTACTTGGAGCTGCTGGCCATTTGGAAGGCCCTCCATTCCTTCGAGAGCCTGCTCATGGGCAAGGCGGTCCAAGTGGCCTCGGACAACACCATGGCTGTGGCGTATCTGAACAAGCAGGGAGGAACACGATCCACCACCCTTCTTTACCTCACTGTGCAACTCTGGGAATGGTGCCTGGAGAGGCACATTTTCCCGATTGGAGTGCACATTCAGGGCAAACTGAATGTCTTGGCCGACCATCTCAGCCGCCTCACCTCGACGACCCACGAATGGGAACTGAACGACGAGGTTTTTCAGTCGCTTTGCGAGGCCTGGGGGACTCCGAACATCGACCTCTTCGCGTCGGAGTCCAACACGAAATGCCACAGGTACTGCTCCAGGGCGGGCATCGGTGTGAACTCCGAGGGCGATGCCTTCATGAAACGGTGGGATCAGGACTATTTCTACGCTTTTCCTCCGTTTCCTCTGATCCAGAAGGTTCTCACCAGAATGCTTCAGCACAGGACCAGGGCCATCCTAGTGGCCCCAGCATGGCCCCGCCAACCATGGTTTCCGCTGCTGTTGCGCATGTCATCTCAGTATCGCACGCTACTGGAGTCACCGACGCTTCTCCAGATGGAGCAGGGCCAGCTTCACCACTCGGACCTGCCCAGCCTCCACCTCACCACGTGGAGGATAACCCCAGACTGTCCAGGATCCTGGAACTAGCCAGGCGCCCTTCCACAAGGAAGTCCTATGCTTCCAAATACAGATGCTTTTGTGCTTTCCTGGCATCCCAGCAGACGTCCCTCTCACAGGTGGGACTGCAGGACGTCTTGACCTACCTCCTCCATCTGGCGGAGTCTGGCCTCAGCATCACCTCCATCCGAGTACACCTCGCAGCGGTGGTGGCTCACTCTCCGGCTGGCTCGCCCGCTTCTGGCGCTTTCCGCGACCAAACGGTGAAACGTTTCCTCAAGGGGTTGCGGAACGCCTTCCCTCCGGTCAGGACTCCGACGGCCCAATGGTCACTCTCTACCGTCCTCAACGCGCTCACCAGGACTCCCTTCGAGCCCATGGCCATCGCGGATGCTCGTCTCCTCACTTGGAAGACGGCTTTTCTTGTGGCCATCACGTCTGCTCGACGAGCTGGGGAGCTGGTTGCTCTGCGGGCAGACGCACCCTTTCTTCAATTCTTCAATGATCGTGTGGTACTCCAAGCGGACATCACCTTTCTTCCCAAGGTGGTCTCCCAGTTTCATATGGCACAGACTATCTCCTTGCCTACATTCTTCCAGAACCCCACTAACGCCCAAGAAAGGACTTGGCACACGCTGGATGTCAAACGAGCTTTATTGTTTTACACCAGCAGGACAAGGGAGTTCAGGAAGTCGCAACGCCTTTTCGTGGCGTATGGGGGCAAGTCCAAAGGTGAACCCATCTCTGCGCAGCGGTTCTCCAAATGGATCACCTCTACCATCTACTTGGCCTACGAGTCGGCATCGCTGCCACCTCCACCGCATGTCAGGGCGCACTCTACCAGAGCGGTTGCAACATCCACGGCCTTTTTGGAGGGCACACCGCTTGAGGACATCTGTAAGGCTGCCACCTGGTCCAGACCTTCTACATTTGTCCAGCATTACAGGGTGGACACCAGAGCCACTGCGGACGCCAGGCTTGGCCGTGTCGTCCTCACTCGGGGGCTCCGGGCCCATCGCCCTTGACAGTTCACCCTGCCTGACTGTCATCATCCTCATCGTGGGATCATCTCATCCGACTGCCCACCGACCAAGTAAGTGTGAGCTTGCTAATCTCCCATGAGTGTGGATTCACAAACTATACGAAGGAGAAAGTTCGGTTTCACTTACCAGTGATAACTTTCGTTCTTCGAGTATATAGTTTGTGAATACACACTACCCACCCTGCCTCCCCTCTTGAGCTGCACGAATGAGATCAATTGGTTTATCCTGTGCTTGGCTTAAGTATGGAACTGAGGTAAGATGGCGCGCGGGCGCCTCAGGGTGGGCGGTACGGTGGGCGGTCTTACCGCCAAAACTTTTGACCAATAGCTTTTCAAGCCTCCGATCGGCCGTTCTGCGCAGGCGCATAACCCCCATGAGTGTGTATTCACAAACTATATACTCGAAGAACGAAAGTTATCACTGGTAAGTGAAACCGAACTATATAGGGTTACAACTAGAGTATTGGAATTAGAACATGGGAAAATGACACATTATTCCCCAAGCTGATAAGCAGTTTTGGACAAGTCACAACTTAAGTGGGGTCGCTCCCACATTGTACACCTGCTCCTTCATAGACACTGTTACACCATGTTGCTTCAGTTGCATCTCCCCCTCAGGGCTAGAGGAACCTCCCATTTGCGTAACCTTGGTCTTGGTTCAGCCTCAGTTTATGGTGGCTCAGCTGGTCCATTACTGAGGCCAGGAACTGGTTCGCAGGTCCAATGCCATTCATTCCTGAGCTGAAAAGAGAACATTGTGTCTTAGCATACTGATGACAGCTAACGTCAACATCTCATATACTGTATTGTACTCATTTTCCCCGAGAGGATCACAGTGGTGATGCTGCAGCTTGAAATGTTCAAAGTGGTTCAAAGGAGAAAGGAAGTATTAGTACAAGAAGAGTTATCTTTTTCTAGAATGTAAAAATAGTTGATGAGGTAAATGTTCCTTGAAATATGCGCGCACGTGCGCACGCGCACACGCGCACGCACACTTTTCAGAATCCCACAGTCAATGCTGTACTTCATAACAGTTATTTCCCCTGTCTGGGAAATCATGATCCTCTGTCCATGCGGTTACTCTCTGAACTGCTGGATCCAAGTCATGTGGCACTTCAGTTCCTTTCCCGTACAGCTGCCAATGAGCCATACTAATTATCCATGTGCAATTTGGAGGGCCCGTGTTGCTAATCTGGCTTTGTCCCTCTGAAACGCCTTTTTACCTCATTCTTCTCCTTCCTACCTAGCTCAGTATTCATTCTGATGTCATTGCAGAATAGAGGTTTTTCCCCTCAAGGACGCAATCATGGATTTCTCATGAAAGGTTTACAAAAAGTCTGCCACATACCCAAACAATAAATGATGTGATATCATATTATAGTTTCATACTGATTGGGGGAGAAAAGAACAAAAGTGGAGAAAACGACAGTGAAAAATATTGTGTTTGAAGTATTCCTTTTTCAAAAGTTGTTTTCATTCATGAGTGGCTAGCAAGGGTATAGAGTGTTTTTTTAATCCTACTGCAGAAGACAGCTATCTACTCTGTTTGAAGGGATGTTCTATCAACATTTAGTTTAGACCAGTGATTCTCAACCTGCAGCTCGTGGGCCACATCCAGCCTGTGGCACCATTTCATGTGGGCCCCCACCGCCTCCACCACACCAGGAAGTGCCGTGTGGTAGAGGAAGGGCAAAATGGCTGTTTGTCCCCTGAAGCTGTCTGAGGGAGCATGACCCAGCCTCTGGCTTTAAAAGGTTGAGAATTTCTGGTTTAGACCTAAAGAAACATACTAAGGGGAAGGATGTGGCCTAAAGATTGGTCATCAATAGTTAGTAGCCTGAGGCCAGAATGATAAGCCAAATAAGACATTTTGTCATAGTCTTCCTAAGGGGTTGTGGTGGATCAGTGGTTAAGAAGTTTGCCTTGTTAGCTGGAAGGCTGGCAAGTTTACAGTTCGAGACCTGGGTACTGAATGATAGATTGAGTGCCTGTCTATGCCCAGCTCTTGGGGACATGAAAGGAGCCTCATTTGGACATTCCCTGAGCGGAGTTTCTTCCGCAAAAACCTTTCAACCCAGAATAATTTCTGACACAAAATTATTATTATTATTATAATAGTCTTCCTCACTATGGTGATATACATTGTGCAATCTGTTGCTTAGCATAGTAAACTGCAGTAGAGTAAATCCATTGATTCAATTGGGACTGGGTTTGTTAATTTGTTCATAGGTTCCAATGATTCAAATGGGGCAGCTCTAACTATGACTTGTGTTAACACATTAAGTCACGGTTAGAATAGGCCCATTTGAATAAATTGAACTTCCAGAAGATTTGACTAACCCAATCCTTACCAGCGGGCTTATTCTGGTGCAATTTATTATGCTAAACAGGATTTCAACCAGTATTTTCTAAATTTCTATCTCAACATATGCATTAGCATTTCCAAACTGATTCAAACTAGTTTCTCCTTTTGCCCTCATTTTTCTTAATGACCATTTTATATGCCTGTAACTGTACTCATCTCAGGTATGTGTCTACTGGAATTATTTTTCGAAGTACAGTACTTGCAGTCAGAATTGGGATTTAGAACGAGTTGTTTAGTATTGCATCATGTATTCAAAACCAGAAATGTTTATAATTATATGTGGGAGAGAGTTCTTCTTTCCTTTCCTTGGAATTCTTATTTTATACTCCCCCACATCACCCTGACTATCATTTTTTTAACATGACTTGCCAAAAATGCAGTCTTTCAGTTTTCATTCTTTATAAAAGGCAATGTTTGCCAAATGGAACATACGTCAATTTACTGGTAAATGCAATCAAAAGCTTTTTGTCTACAACATTTCATGTGGCCTGCCGCCACCAGAAGCAGATGTGGACATGTTTACGACAGCTGTAATGTGCATGCATAAATGTGTATGTGCTTGCCGTAAACGCTGCTGTAAATGCACCAGTGGTGGGCATCAGCAGGTTCGCACCAGTTCGCCAGAACCAGTAGCGGAAATTCTGGCTTGCCCCATCCATCCAAGTTTTTAAATAGAGTAGTCCTAATTCAGGTGTAACGCAGGGCTTTCCCCCTGGCCATGCCCACCATACCATACCCACAGAGTAGGTAGTAAAAAAAATTGAATCCCACCACTGAAATGCACCCATGGCTGTCATAAATGCATTTACAACAGCTATGGACATGTTTTACGTGGTAGGAACCACGTGACCTGCCAGCTTAGCTGTCCGGGGGGCATGGTCTGGCCTGAAGCATGAAAAGGTTGGGAACCCCTGGTCTACAAGATCTTAACCTAAGCCTGACTCGGAAAGTTTCCGTTTAGTTTCCGTTTGTTTGCTGGATATAAGTGGTCCCCAATCTTCTGTGATATGAGAGCCACATTAAAGTGCTTAAAGACAGCCACACCTTAAATAAAACTGTAACAAAGTTATTAACCTACTGACTTAGAGGAAAAGTAATAGTTCAAAGATTAGCAGGTTGGAAGGTTACACAGAAATTGCTTAGGTTGGGTACCCCTGTTCTATATTCTTGTTTGCCATAGTAAGAACATGGCCGGATAAACATTAAATCTGTTGTCCTGGATGAAAAGGGGGGCAGTTTCCACACTTGTTGGATGCTGGACTGGAGCAGTCCCACTCCTCTTCAATCCATAATTTTTGATCCCCCATCAGTGGTTCAATTTTGTGTGTGTGTGTGTGTGTGTGTGTGTGTGTGTGTGTGTGTGTGTGTGTGTGTGTGTGTGTGCGCGCGCGCGCGCATGTGCGATCCATATATTCATCTAGGCTCTTCTATTTTCATCACTCTATGGCAAAAAGCAGCACTGGCATCATAAAGACCTGGCCGCTTGTGAAAAGGGGTGCGGGCAGCACAGAAGGACACAGCAACTAGTCCAAATTCCTCTCTCCTCTCCCTTCCCTCTCCTCTTCTTTGCCCAGCACGCTGAAGGAACAGGACTGATAGTCTGCTCCTCCTTTGTTGCGGTTAGGCAGACTGGCAGCCAGGAGCCTGGGGAGCCAGGCGGTGACCACCAGGTGAGAGGAGGGCTGGCATTAGGGTTCAGGGTCAGCAGCAAGGGTGGGCCAGGCTCCCTCCTTCTGCCTGGCAGGTGGGTGGATGGGTGGGTGGAGGTCTGAGCCAGCAGTAAGCGCATGGCTCCTGCCCTAAAGTGTTGCATATTCCTGACTCCTCAGTCAGGGAGCCCGGAGTGGGGTGGGCAGGGCCAGCCAGTTTTACTACCAATTTGCCTGAACTGGTCCAAACCAACTGGAGCCCAACACTGGAGTATGAACAAATAAATCGGGGATGCCCAAACTTATCAGGTCACCGGCTGGTCACATGGTTCAGGGGGCCAGTCACTATGGCCCGGACAATGGATCTGGCGCCTGATGCCAATTCATCTGGCCTGTAAAGCCCTCATCACTCCTGGAAGCGGAAATAAAACGTGTACGAGCATGTTTTACTTCCTCTTCTGGGAGCGATGAGGGCTTCGTGGGCTGGATAAATTGGCATCGGGGACAGAATCCAATCCCCGGGCTGTAGTTGGGTATCCCTGAAGTAAATGGTCCTTAGATGTTATGACCCGTGACAGTGCTGCCACTGTAAATAAGAGAGCACAAATGGCATCAGATAGAGTTTGATAGAGGTTTGTTACTATTTGTGTAGCCATGTTGTGTTGGTTGTTGAGTGTCAACATTAACGAACCATTGTCACTTTGTCTATTACCTGTACTGTATATGCAACTGGACATTTATTCCCATGGTGGTGAGATGCAACTGGACATGCATCTCACCACCATGGGAATAAATATAGCAGGCATGTATTTCCATTCCTTGCTCAACAAATTCTCAAATCGTAATACATTTCTTATTTTTATTAATGTGACACAATATTTTGACTTTTCTGGGGGCAGTGGCTTATGTTTGCTAACATGCTGAGAAGAATTAACAGAGTTACTTCTTGGGGAATTGCTAGAAAAGAAACAGAACCTTAACTGCTCAAGTAAATCCAGTGACAGAGGTAGCCCTAGAATAGTTAGAAAGAAATCACCGTATATATTCATGAGCAGACGATGGTATTTACTTATTCAATGGATCTGGAGTAGAAGGGAAAGATTCAGAGAGTCTATGCCAAGCTTGCCACTAATTTTCTTCCCTAGGAAGTACATATGTACATGGGCTCCATAGCAACCCTCTCTATCAGAAAGTGCTACTTGCAGACAGAATTTGTCAGCCTTCTTCTTCATGCAGTTTTCATGCCGTCGCATTTCATATAACATTGGCTGCACTTTCATATGTTCTGATTTCCAGAGTGACATATAACATTGGAAAAGATTAATGAATAGGCATAGCTGTCTCTGTCGCATATCATGTTGTTGTGTGACTCTACAGCAATGAATGACATTATAGCCTGTCTGTTCTCATTATAATTTAACACAGGCCATTATCCATGACATAAAGACTTATGTCTTGTGACAAAAAGAAAGGGAAGCTATGTTAGAAAGGAGTGGTACAACATTCTGTTAGTACAGGCTGCAAACACTATTGAGTGAAATACCATAGGATAGGCCACACTTTACTTGAGGCCCAACTAAAGCATGATGGAGGGAGGCAAGAAGAACGAAACCTTGATGTCCTGCACTCATTGTTATATCATTTACAACTGAGTCTTGCATTGCTATGCATGTACTGCTATCAGATCTGGGCTGTTTAGTCCAAGCAATCAGTGCTCTGCCACTATATAAATGGTTGATGAGGAACAATGTTTGTAGTCCTTTGAATGAAGCAATAGAAAAGAGAAACCCTCATGGTGTGGTGGTTAAACTGCTGGAGCCCATCAGGATTGACTAAGCCTTCCATCCTTCTGAGGTCGGTAAGATGTTAGGGGCAAAAATACTAATAACTTTGTAAACTGCCCAGAGTGTGAACTAAGCACTTTGAGGCAGTGTATAAGTGTAATAACTATTGCTATAACTTCCAGTTCTCTTTTATCTGAATGGCTATGACAAACCAATGGAAGGACTTGAGTGTTTCATAGTACCTAGTGGAAATAGGCTTAATTCAGGAGGGCAGGACAGCTCTGTCTTCTTCTTCTTCTTCTTCAAGTGTTGTATTGATTCAGTCATGAAGATTGTTCTGAGTCCTTTTAGCACATAAACTCCTTGTTGGCCATAGGCCAGGATGTCATCTACAGAAAAAAGATCACCAGGAGACCAAAGAAAATTATTGGGATTAAAGCAGGTTGACTCATTCTAGTACTTTAATAATGGGAGGGATCTCTAAATCCTGCATACCCCTACTGAACTGCTGCTCTTGGATTTTCATCCAAGCATATCCATCAAAGTACAATATTTTAAAGAGAGTCTTATGATTTGCGTAGAGTTTAATATTTCAGCTTCTGATACACGGTAACATAAATGAGCACACCACAACTAAATAATACCATATATACTCGAGTATAAGTTTACTTTTTTAGCCCAACTCAACAGACTCAAGGATCCCAAAACTGTGGTGCTGTAAATTCAAACATACAGTAAAAAAATTGCACTAACACTACCATAAAAACTCAAAAACATACCTACACAAATGCCTAAATTTATTAATTTTACCAAATTTTCATGTATTTTAATTATTGAAACACTAGTAGCTGCTGCATTTTCCACCCCCAACCTATACTCGGGTCAATCTATTTTCCTAGTTTTAGAGGTTCAAATTAGGTACCTCGACCTATATTCGGGACGATTTATAGTTGAGTATAAGGTATTTAAGAAGAAGAAAAAGTAAATGATGACTAGAATCTACGGACTAAGGTAAGAGTAATCCAAAAGGTTACTTAGATTCTAGAGGTCACTGTAAATCAGTGTTTCCCAACCTTTGGTTTTTGGACTTCAATGCCCCACATTAGGAACCACTGCTATAAATCCACAAATGTTCTTATAGTAACAGCCAGAAGAATTGCTGTTATCCAAGAAAGAATATCATGAACCACAAAGCATGGGTTTCCACAGTATTACTCCAGCAGTCTATTTTGGAGGCTTTTTGCTATCCCACCCCCTCCCGCCTCCTCTACAGTTCATGCCAATTCTCTGGCTAAACAGCCATTGCACTTCCTCATCATCACAGAAAAATGTTCATAAAAATCATCACAACTGAGTAGGTAAATTCTTCTAGTCACTCTCTAATATCACTTTATATTATTTATAAAAAACGTTTTGAGAAATTAGGGAGAAGTTACAATTACCTCAGAGATCAGTCAAGTAAGTAGAGTGAACAATATATCATATGTCACATGCCCACTGGAGGTCAAAAAAAGTTCGAAATACCAACTGGTTCTCGGGGAGAAATCCTAGTAAGACATGGCGTGGTTTCTATATTAGTAACCTCACAGATTACTTCACAACTTAAGGAAGTAAAGGGAAGGATTTGAATCCCCCATCATGAAATTGCTAGGAATATCATATCTATACTATAAAACAGGGGTGCCCAAACTACAGCCCGAGGGCTTGATTCGGCCCCCAATGGCAATTCATCTGACCTGTGAAGCCCTTGTCAGGCACGTTTTACTTCCGCTTCCGGGAGTGACGAGGGCTTTGCAGGCTGGATGCATTGGTGTTGTGGGCCAGATCTGGCCCCCAGCCCAAAATATGGAGTTTTAATCAGCAAAAAAAAAAAAAAAACACCAAAGGAGTTGCTCTTAATCATCTGCTGTATCCCTTGGTGCTTTTCCTCAGCTACCTTCACAAGAGTACCAAATTGTTCATTTAGGGCAGTGGTGGTGAACCTATGACACGCATACCAGAAGGGGCACTCAGAACCCTCTCTGTAGGCATGTGCGTGGTCACCCCAGCACAGAGTTTGCCCCGCCCCTCTGCCCAGCAGTGCAACGAGAGCGCTTCCTCACCTCAGTACAGAATTTGCCTCACCCCTCTGTCCAGCAGCCCAACGGGAGCACTTCCTCCCTCTCCCAAGCACAGAGTTCACCCTGCCCCTCTGCCCAACAGCTCAATGGGAGTGTTTCCTCCCTCCCCAAGAACATAGTTTGCCCTACCCCTCTGTTTGGGCACTCAGTCTCTAAAAGGCTGGCCATCACTGTTTTAGGGAATTTTCACACTTTAGTATTAGCCTCTCCTCTATCTAGGTAGTGAGAAACTTCCATAAATCAGTGGGTTCATGTCCTTTTATTCTGGATGTTCTTATAGGGTTGCCATAATTCTCTTCCGCCAAACCAGGATAGCCACGTGACGTCATTGCATTCTTCCAACTGTGCATGCATCGGATGAGGCTGGCAGGGAGACCATAGCTCTAAGAATCCCCATCTGGGGTGGACAGCCTCCATCAGTTTAAAATAAACTGTAGTCAAGAGTACTCCTCCCCCCCACACACACCGTGTGATTCTTCTTGTAAAAGACTATTCTTGATGGTTCTATTTTTTTTAAAATAAAATTTCTTGGGCCACTCTTGAAACCACCCTTCCTCCTGCTGAGGTCACCCCACCCTCCCCTTCACATACACCCAATTGAAGTAGACTCACCCTCAAACCCCACATGAGGATCCCTGTCTGAGGGAGTATGACCCGACCCCCAGCTTTAAAAAGTTGAGCACTCCTGATTTAGATATTGAAGAACATCTATTCATATTGATCCCAAAATTCAAGATGAGCCAAGGGATTTTTGCAAAGAGTTAATTCACTGCCTCATTGCCTTTATTTCAATTATCTCGCTTGCAAGCATCTCCCCTCCCCGGCGGGCTTCTCGGGGTGCTGTTTTGCCTTCGCCGCTTTCAAGCAGGATATTTGAAAGAAAGGCAGGGAGGCAGTGAATTAACTCTTTGCAAAAATCCCTTGGTGGGGGGTGATCTTGCTTCCTTTGTTCAAATTTAAAAATCCAGGACAGCTTGAATCTGGGAAAATCCTGGAAAACCGGGACATATGGCAACCCTATGTTCTCATAATTCACTGAATATGTGACACAGTTTTAAAAAAAATTTAGGGCAGTTTTTTTAAAATTTATGTTTTGTTGTTGTTCAGTCGCACAGTCAACTCCGACCCTTTGCGACTCCATGGACCATTATCTTCCAGGCATCTCTGTCCTCCACCATCCTCCTCAGCCCACCCAGCTCTGTGCCCATTGTGTCTACATTCGATAAACCTTAGGGATATCATGTGATAATTGACATTATTTATCAATATTGCAGTCAACAAGGCTGCATTCACAGATATAATAAAAATTAAATTGGGAGATCATCTCCAGAAAATTTCTTCATGAAATTATGCTCACTAATAAAAGGAATTGGGAAAAAAGACTTCTATCTTTCTTTGTATTTATTTTTCAATATAGTTATACCCCTTCCCTTTGGAAGCAGCTTATGACTATAATTAATGTCTAATAAAATTTGATTATAATAAATATGATTGTAATTTTAATATATTTAATAAAATACAAATTGAGAGCACAGAGCAAAGGAGTTCTCAACCCTTTAAAGCCAGGGGCTGGATCACACTAGCTCAGATGGCTTCAGGGACCTGACAGCCATTTTGCCCTTCCTCCACCACATGGCCCTTCGTGGTATGGTGGAGGTGGTGATAGGGCACATGAAATGGTGCCGTGGGCTGCATCAGGCCCATGGGCCACAGGTTGAGAATTCCTGCATTATATTGTCATAGGAGCCACCCCACAGAAACAAAAAAGCAGACTAGGAAACAGCAGCAGTAGATGTAGAAAGTCTGGTGAAACAAATGCATCTTGATATTACAGTATGTCCAAAACATTCCAATGGAGGGAAGCAAGTAAACCTCATCAGGGAGAGGGCTCCATTATTGAGGGCCACATTTAAAAATGCCAACTTGTGTTGTTTCCATGTCCAAAAGTGAAACTGGATCTTAATTGTTTGATAATGCAGGGTGGATAGAACAGGAAGGCAAATATAAGTCCTTTTAAATAAATGAATAAGAAATAACAAAGATTTAGGAGGAAAATTCTAGCCAACTGTAACCTGGGATTAAGTTTGGAACCACACCCCAATGATATTTGTTGTTTGCATTTGCACTCACTTTAAGAAGCAGATACGGCATAATAATCTGCCATGAATATTATAGAGTACTAGCATAGTTTGCCCGGCGTTGCCGGGCTTTTTAAAATTGTGTTGGACACTAAAGGGTTTCTTTTTTTTCTTGAACTAATGGTGATGGGCTGTTTTAAATGGTGGTGTAAGGTTTTCTGATTGTGTGGTTTCGAGTAATTTTGTTTTTGAACTTGTTTTTTATGTTTATGCAAAAAAAGTTTAAATTTAATTAAATTTAATGTAATATTATTATTTTTAAAATTTAATTTAGTTTTTTAAAATGTTCTTTTAATTTTTTTGTTTTGGTTTTTCAAAGTGAAAAGGGGATTTATTTTGGTAATTTTTGAGATAAGTGTTTTTTTTTTTTGAATGTTGGTATAATTTATTTGATTAAATTTAGAATTATTCTTATTTGTTAATTTTTTTGGAATGTTGTTTCTGTTTTGGCCACTGGGTGGGGGTGGTGAGCTTTTGAGCCTCTCATTACATGTGTTACCTTCTGTCCTCTTGGTGTCGCTTCCGGTAAGTTTCCTCTTTCTCATTTGTGTTCCGGTTCTCATGGAAGGAAGACGTCTTTTTGTAAGTTCAGTGGGGGGTTTGGGGGGGGGGAGTGGTTTGGGGTGGAATTTTTTTGGGGGGTGTATGTGTGTGTTTGAATGTTTTTCGTTTGTGGTTTTGTGTGTTTTTTCAAGTGTGTTGGGGGGTGGCTTTCTTTCTCGCAGGCCATGCTGGATGGCCCGTGGGAAGGAAGGCCAATTGCGGGGTGGGTTTGTTTCCCATGGGCCATGCTTGATGGCCCGTGGGAAGAATGGGCATTTGCGGGGAGGCTTTCTTTCCCACGGGCCATGCTTCATGGCCCGTTGGAAGGAAGGGCATTTGCGGGGTGGTGGTGATTTCTTTCCCACGGGCCATACTTGCTGGCCCATGGGAAGGAAGGGCAGAGGCAGTGGGTTTTTCCCCCCCCGCGGGCCATACTGGCTGGCCCGGTGGGAAAGAAGGGCAGTTGCGGGGGGTGGGTGGGTTGGTTGGTTGGTTTATTTTTTGGTTCTCTGGCTGGCCCTTCGAAGAGAAGGGCAGCGGCGGCCGGGGGTGTATTTTGTTGTTTCTCGTCTTTTTGGCGCGCCGGCTGGCCCTTCGAACGGAAGGGCCATGGTGGCGGTGGGGGGGGGGGGGTTCCCCCATGGGCCATGCGGGCTCGTTCATGGGGAAGAATGGCTGCGGCGGTGGGTTTTTTTTAACTTTTAGTTTTCGTGCACCGGGCGTCTCACTTGTTTTTCGGGCGCCGCTGACCCTTCGAACGGAAGAGTAGCGGCGGCGGGTTTTTTTGTTTTCTTTCCCCCACGGGCCATGCTGGATCGCCCGTTGGGTTGAATGGTTGCGGCGCCGGCTTTTTCTTAGTTTTGTTTTCTCGCGCCGGCTGCCTCCTCATTCTGCTTGCACATTGCGCGCAGTAGTAATGGGACTTGTAGTAATGTGTTGGTGATTTGTGTTTGTGCTGCATTTTTTTAAAATGCTTTTCTTTTGATTGGTTGCGGCGCGTGTTTGAACGCTGCTCCATGCGAGAGCCTCTCAGCCTGATTGGCTCTGGCGCGGCGCAGCGCAAGGACTTTCGGGAAGTGATGTTCTTTGCGTTTCTTGCCGTTAGTGGGGCTGAGGCCCCCGTGCCGGATTTTTAAATCCTTCGTTGACCTGCGTAGGCAATTCGGCCGTGCTCTCGAAGGGAGGGTGCGGGTCAGTAGGGCGACGCATAGCAACGTATAGCCAATTCCAATGGTGAACACTTGGTTTTATAGGTTAAGACTACAGTAATATGCAAAAATCTTAGTCTACCATTAGATTTGTTTTTTTAGCATTGTGCTTCTCATTTTTGGCATAATGAAAATCCTATGTCTAGGTAATATTACTTGTAGGATGATAATTAATGGTAGGTCGATATATGAAATATTAACCCTTCACAGTACTTTTTCTATCTTCAGTTTCTCTGAATATTGTTGTGATGCAAAACAAGTCAGTTAAGTTTTTTCCTGAGTGATTCATATTCGGTTATATTTAGTTTTATGGTAGGGCCAACACTGGCAGAGATTATCAGTGAGACATTAGCCTGACCTAGCAATGTCTCCATCTAAAAAGTTCAGTATGTTCTTTTATACTTCACTTGACTAATTTTCCCGTCCAAAATCAGTTTGCAATCCCAGAAGAGAAATCAAAATACTTTAGCAATAGCTAATGTTAATAACAAATTTTGAATCAGAGTTCTATAACTCAAAGAACTTTAGACAATTTTATTCTTGCCAATCTATTACTTTAGTCCTGTGTCTTTTACAGAGTGTGTAAGTAACAAATTACTTGTAACTTGTTACTTCTGGGTAGCATAATTGTAACTAGTGTTTTTAAATTTGCTTTAGGTTGACCAACATCCAAATTATTTAGGTATAATGGGTCACAACAATTCCTTTCAGAAGTTTAAAAGACAGTTTAAATACATTTTCAAGGCACTTTAATAGGAATCCAGTTGTTATGCCATTATTTTATCAAGTCTAAGTAGCAAGAGAAGTATTATTTGGGCTTTCCTTTGTAGTTTTATGGATATTTCCAAAGTTCAATATCAGAATTAACCACTAGAGAGAACCAAATCCTGTCTCCCTATATTATCCTGGTCTTTTGGTAATGACAACACAAGGTGTTAGCATAGCACAATGTAGTGAATAATGTACAGATCAAAGGAATGATAACAACAAAGGCAACCTGGCAGCTAAGAAGTAATACATAAAGTAATGAGATACGTTAAAAATGCAACATTCAAATGCTTGTCTTCTGTTTCCTTAATGGTTTTTGAGATAACGAAGATTTATTTAACAGGATATTTAGACTAAAAAAATACTAAGACTTTGTAGGAATAAAAGTTTTTAAAAGACAACAGTGAGAAAACTAAACTCTCAACCTACTGAAACCACTGAGCTATCCAGCCAGCCCAGGGGAATGATAGCTAAATAGAATATCCATGTGTAGAAGAATGTACTGTATCTGTAAATACCAGAAGACATCAGGAAAAAGATCCCCAACTCCTCGAAGTAGCATTGTCAGTCTGTCTGTTGCAACAAAATCTCAAGGAATTCTGTAGCACCTTTGAGATAGACAGATTTATTATACCATAAGAATCTGTGGACACACTCCCTGTAATATCAAAAGTATTGGATGCAGTCTGGCAGCTTCTCATATTTATACAGTGGCTATGATATAAGGTGGGATGGGACTGTGGATTGGAAGAGAATTTAATTATAGAGTCATAAACAACCCGATTCTTGGTGGCATGACAAAAATGTGTTATCCAGTGTGGAGGTGATCTAACAGTGCAATTTTAATCTTCCTTTCTTGCATGTACCCAGTAATTGTCAGATTGGAGATGGCAATGTGACCCTCTCTGACACAAAACCCCCACAAACCCACTTTTGAAAAAGCCACCCAAAAAGTGCCACTTTGAAGCAACAACATCAAAATAATATATGTCATTTCCTTTATCAGCCCAATGTTTGGTTTTATTAACATCAACAATTAACAAAATGGCAACTCGGGTGTTAAATATTCACATAAACCAGGGGTTCTCATCTTATGGTCCATGTACCGGATCCAGCCCATGGCGCCAAATAATCTGGCCCCTGACCTCAATCCCGCTGCCACCACTACCGCCGCTGGCGGAATTGGCCACAGACTCATTTATGGCTGTAGCAAACACATTTATGACAGCCATGTACACATTTTATATCAGCATTTACGGTGAGGGGAACCACCAGTCCAGCCCGTTCAGCTGTCTAGGGGAGCGTGGACAGGCCCACAGCTTGAAAACGTTGAGAACCCCTGACATAAACAGAATAGATTTTCAGATTTAGTAATTTCTTCTTGTGCTGTGTCAGATTCCAAATATTGGTGATCATCATGGCGATCAGCCATGAAGAGTGCCCTGAGAATGTAATGCAGTGGCCTTCCATTTGCCTTCTGCATTACGGCATGACCCCCATACTACTGATCCAATTCCACGAGTCACTTTCTGGTCCTGAGCCCTTTTGGCACACAAAGGCCTCATCAGGCCAAGCTGCTGCCCTCCATCAAGATGGATTCAAGTGGGATTTAATGCACTTGGGGACCATCACCCTTCCCTGTGGACTTTGCCACCCAAGGCCATTAGTCCTCAGGGTTGTCAGGTTAGTTAACCACTGCCTGACAACTGGTGTTGATTCGTTGGCAGTATGGTTTATTCTATTACCGTAGCAGGATAATAACAATAATTTTGTTTCAGAAATTATTCTGGGTTGAAAGGATTTTTGCGGAAGAAACTCTGCTCAGGGAATGCCCAAATGAGGATCCTTTCATGTCCCCAAGAGCTGGGACAGGAACAGGCACTCAATCCATCATGCAGTACCCAGATCTTGAACTCCCGACTTGCCAGACTTCCAGCTATAAGGCGAGATTCTTAACCACTGAGCCACTGCAGCCCGTGCCAGACTTGCAAAACTTAGCAACAGTTGACAAAAATTGTATTGCCTTTTGCAGTTATATTCTTGTCTCTAGCTAGGCATGCTGATGGAATGGCTAAAATGACTAACTAGGAAAATGAGTTGATATTAGGATAAAAAAAAGTTTCCCAAGTATGACTTATATATGCTTTGAATGCAAATAGTTTGCATTTCCAACAGCAAAGGAAGGAACAAGCAGACGCACAAGAGCACTGTAGATCATAAACCACAAAGGAATTTCTGAGGGGAAAGAGTTGATTCTTGGATCTAGGGCCAGGAAGAAAGCAGAACATATTACGAATGTTTAGTAAATGTTTAATAAAAGGATCAGGAAGAGGGTTTCCTCAGGGCATTGCCAAGTAGGAAGTAAATTACCTCAGGCACTTTGTATCTCCCTGTAATGTATACCAACCTGTGTCATATAAGGAAACAAGAAACAGCATTTGCCAACAACATAGTAGCAATGCATTTATTATTGAAGTAGTATCAAAATATGGTGTATTTCCCAGAAGGGCAACTGAGTCCAAAAACACTTTCTTGGCTGAAAGAAAATATATTATCATCCCCTTCCAAGAAATTTGTTCTCCAGTCTCTCCAGAATATTTTTTTTTGTTCTGGGAATAATTCGTTATCTTAGCTGACAAATCAACCCGCTGTGAGTTGCTGATGCTATTCCAAAAGATTCCCACAAGTCAAATTACTTTGAAATGATTAAATAATTGATGTAGACATTGTTAATTGTTTGCTTTTAAAACTTGTAATACATTCTGTGTCATGTAGCTGTACAGGATTCAGTTAAAGACTACAGATTTATATTTCTTTTTTTAAAATAAGTATTTCTAGTAACATTGTAATGTTAAATACGGTAGTATCCCATATTTTAACCTTCCAAGGTGGACTGGGTTGGATCCCATTGGAAACAAGCTTAGGCTTTGGTCCTATTGGAAACAAAGTTGTCGGTTACTGATATCTATTAAGTCCCACTGGATTCAGTGATACTAAAGCAGGGGTGCCCAAGTTTTTCAGGCCATGGGCCTGACCACAAACCCCAGACAGCTGATCAGGCTGGTCACGTGGTTCCTCCCACCGGAAGCGGAAATAAAATGTACATGCACAGGTGCATAATGTGCCCATGGATGCACAGAATGCTGCTGTAAATGACCCACGGCTGTAGTAAACATGTTTACGACAGCCGGGGGTCATTTACAGCAGCAACCCGTGCATGTACGTTTTACTTCTGCTTCCGGGAGTGGTGAGGATGTCGGGGGCCAGATCTCACCCATGGGCTGTAGTTTGGGCACCCTTGTACTAAAGCTTGGCAAACCTTATCTGGCTCTAACCCATTGTGCCATTGTGCCATTGCCGAAACATACTATTTACATTTCCACCTGCCCACCATATTTTAATTTGATCAGTCAAATTTGACTAATAAAGCAAAAACTCAATGCTGACATACAGTACTGTATTTTGATGTATTCAACTTTATACAAAATACCACAAGTTCAAGGTCCTGCTGAACAAAGAAGGAAATCTATTTTTAAAGGATTGAAATTTAAACCTCACATCATTACCAAATTTCCCTCATAAACTAAACTGCAAACTTTAGTCAGGGGCTACCTGAAATCTGCAAAAGCCAGGATGTGTTTTTTTTTTGAAGGGAAAAAAACTTTTGTAATTAAATTGGCAGAAATAGCACATAAGGTTTCATGCTTTCTGCAGTGCTACCAGTTAAAGTGAAGTTGTTGTCAGTACACAGCCACACTTCAATGACTGTTACAAGATCAAATATAAATGTCATGGTGCACTGAATTTTTGAATCTTATGAGTTATTAATGTTATTTCCCATTATTACATCTCTGCTATATCTTTCCACGACAAGGTAGTGCTCAAACATAATGAAACAGAATAAAAACAGATAGCTTCTGTTGAACCATGAAACCACTAAAACTGCTAAAGTGACAAGCAAGTTGGTTACAGTTGTCACAAGAAGTATTAACCATTTTAAAAGGCAGTTATAAAAGATGTGCTTTTACACTCTTTCTAAAAAGAGCAAGAGAGAGAATGACGGCCGCTCTCAGCATTCCTGGAGCAGTAGAACAAAAAATGCTTCTTTCTGCTCAGCTATTAAGCACCCATGCGCTAGTATTCTCAAAACTGCTTCTTCCAAAGAGCTTAATATCCAGAGCTGTGTGACAACATTGTAAAATGGAAGTTAGACACTGTGAAATAGGATTAGTTTGGTTTGGAATTGAGCAGTGGCTGAGAAATGCCTACCCTTTGGTCATGAGCAGAAGATGAAAGTGGAGGACATGCTTTCAGTTGGTGCTGAATAAGCACCTAGGCTTGCAAGCAATGACTGATTTGGGCTATCTTCACTCTGTCTCCATCTTCCCAATGAGAAGAAGAGGAAAGGAAGCAAAGTATTTTCAGCTAGTGTCATAAATAGCATCACAACTGTTGACATCACATGAAGGCCACTTCCCAAAAGAAGGAAACCAGCACACAGCAGACATCCCAGGGTTTATCTGCAGTCATTGACCAGAAATAAGAGATGAAAGATTCTTCCCCTCTGCTCTTCTTTAGAAAATGTATTTTGGGGAAGAAGGCCTTGTTATGCTTGAGGGCTTAGTAAGCTCAGCTGCCACAGAACACGGACTGGGGTTTTAGAGAACAGAAATTATGGTTGGGATGGGAGAAGACAGTGGAAAGGACTGTCTAGAACACAGATGGTGAACCTTTTAGAGACTGAGTACCAAAACAGAGGGGTGGGTTGAACTTTGTGCTGGGGGGAGGGGGGAAGTGCTCCTGTTGGGCTGCTGGGCAGAGGGGTGGGTGAACTACATGCTAGGGGGAGGGAGGAAGTGCTCCCATTGGGTTGTGAGCAGGAGGAGGGGTGAACTCTGTACCATAAGTTCACTACCAATGATCTAGAACAGGAGTTCTCAATCTTTTAAAGCTGGGGGCCAGGTCACACTCCCTCAGACAGCTTCGGGTGCTAGATGGCCATTTTGCCCTTCTTCTACCACATGGCACTTCCTGGTGTGGTGGAGGTGGTGGTGGGCCACATGAAATGGTGCCACTGGCTGCATCCAGCTCATGGACCGCAGGTTGAGAATATCTAATCTAGAATGCGACACAGAAACATTTTATTTTGTTGCACATCCCAGTTGTTTATGGAATACATAAATGTAGAAAGGTTTTCTTTAAAGTAAATGTGGCTGTCACATGCCTGGCAGGTAAGTGGAGTAACTATGACTCCCACAATGTTCAAACTTTAACTTGCAGAATGATAGATATTATTCAGAACTCAATAATCTGTCAAGGACAAATCACCCTGATAATGTATTCTGTATGAGAAGAGGCCTGCGAGGACAAAGAGGAATGGTGTGTGATAAAACTGTTTTTTTACTATAGAATATAGTGACAGTAGGTGTTTTAATACTTCCTCTTGGTTTGTCCTAAATGCTCTCATAGCAAAATCTCCACCTGATGACTAAATGTTTCTCCTAGAAATGCTGAAAAAATTTCATTCATAAATTGAAAAGCCAGATCACATGTCCGAGTGAGTCAGCATCACCTAGCTTAACTGTCATAACACCACTTGCTAGAGACTCTTGAAGTTTCATCAAGACCTTCAAAAGTAATTTCGTCATTTGTTGCTTTAGTTTGACTTTCTCGATCTATGATAAAAAGTTCTAAAGAAAAAGGAATCCTACCCTTTTTGTGTCCCAGTCCTACTGTCTGTGACTTCCCTGTGATAGTTTACTGGTTCCAGGAGCTCTATCATAGCCATTCAGTTGCAGAACTCTCTAAGTCTGGCATTGGTGTCCCCTAACACTGCTGTCTACCCAGACTTGGCAGGGCTCCAGGGATCCCAAAAAGTTTTGTGAAGAATTTTGCACACAAATTTCCCTCATCATGTGCATTGTTGTCAATAGTGTTGCCTTTATATATCACTAGCTGATTACCTGGCCTTGCCCGGGTGTTTTTTTGCTGTCTAGGTGGAAAAACCAGGGACTCCCCCCCTCCAAAAACAACAGCCTCATTTATTGGCACCTTTCTTCCCCCAAACTCCCCCCCCTAAAACCGTCCATACAACAACCGCCCAAGCCCGAGGGAAGGAGGACCAAGTCTCCAAGCCCCATCCACCCAACTCGGCCTGAGGACAAACCCGGGCCTGGTTTCTTCACCTCAGTCTCTGGCCCTCACCCACCTTACCTGCCCAGGGAGGGTCTGCCACCTCTGCCACCCGGGCTCCCGCTGAGGCCTCCTGGCCCCAGCCCAGGCCTTGTCTGCTGCTCTCGCCTGTCAAGGGTTTGCTGTGTCCTCCTCCACCTGCCAACTGGCTGAAGTGGTGATGGAGGCAGGCTGCTGAGATGGCTGCTTGAGGGCCATGGTCGCTGCCTCAGGAGAAAAAGGAAGAGAAGGAAGGCTGGCCTGGTGTTGGTGCCTCCTCGCATGCCTCTGCTGCCTCTACCTTACTCGCTGCTACCTCATCTGTCGCCTCCTCACCCAGTGCTGCTGCGTCGCCTGTGCCACCTCCTCTCCTCACTGCCCGGTGCCAGTGCCTCCTCGCACACCTCAGCCTCTGCCGCCTCTACCTTGCTCGCTGCCACCTCATCCATTGCCTCCTTGCCTGGTGCTGCCATGTCGCCTGTGCCACCTCCTCCTCCTCACTGCCTCGCTGTGCTGCCTCTTCCAGGGGCCCTCTCCACCTGGCCCGTGAATGGGAGGCAGGTGTGTTGCCTATGCCCTCTGAGCCTCGCCTGCTCGGAGGGTTCAAAAAAGACGATGCTGGAGCCTCTCAGCTGCTGCTGCTGTGCTGCCTCTTCCCAGGGCCCTCTCCACCTGGCCCGTGAATGGGAGGCAGGTGTGTCTCCTCTGCCCTCTGAGCCGAGCCCACTCAGAGGGCTCAAAAGAGACGATGCTGGAGCCCCGCCGCTGCTGCTGCGCTGCCTCTTCCCGGGGCCCTCTCTACCTGTCCTGGGAATGGGAGGCAGGTGTGTCGCCTCTGCCCTCTGATCCTCACACACTCAGAGGACTCAAAAGAGATGACGCCTGGAGCCCTCCTGCCGCCACCGTGCTGCCCCTTCCCGGGGCCCTCTCCACCCGGCCCGGGAATGGGAGGCAGGTGCATCACCTCCACCCTCCGAGCCTCGCCCACTTGGAGGGCTCAAAAGAGACAACACTGGAGCCTCCCCCCCCCCCGCTGCCACCATGCTACCTCTTCCCGGGTCCCTCTCCACCTGGCCCAGGAATGGGAGGGAAGCGCTCATTTGGAAATGATGCTGCTGCCTCCTGAGGACTCTTTGGACATTGAGCCCTCTTTCCTGGTCTGGCATCTGTCGCAGGGGAGCAAGAACATCTGGGCTCCCAACGCGGTGAGGACTTCAAGCCAGCCACCGGAACCACCTTACCTAAGCCTTGTTGCCTTGCTCTGTCAATGTGTCTGAGGACTTGGAGCTGGGCTCCGACATAGTCATTGAGTCCGGACCTTGTAAGGACCGATTAAGGTCATTGAGCCTTGGGCTCTGTCCCCCCTTGGATCGTTGTACTTTTTCTGATCTGTAATTTGTAAATTGTTCTTATTGTATTTATGTTAATGTATTCTGATATTGTATTTTTTGCTCTCCTATTGTATTTTTTTGTACTGGTTATGTTGTATTTGCATTTAATATGTTGTAATGCCGCACCGAGTCGGCCTTGTGCTGAATAGGACAGGATATAAATCCAATAAACTAACTAACTAACTTGCCACCTCCTCCTCGCCCACCTGGCGGTTAGGCTGTGGTGCATGTGGAGTCTACCACACGTGCGCACTACCACTTTTTCTGGCGTTTTCTGCTGTTGGTGGGGGTGTCCCCTTTGTGGCCCAATTTGGGGGCCATAAACCACCAAATGGGTTTTGGGACCCCCACAGTACTGATCTCGCAAGGCAGTGCCTAGATAGAACACTTTCACACAGACGAGCATTTCAAGTTTGTAGTTCTTGAAGCTGTGCAACCTAAACCTTTTGGAAAAACCAATAGTGATAAATTGTTGTTGCAGAGAGAAGCATTTTATACTCACCATCTGAAGACTTTGTTTCCAACAGGTATGAATAAAGAGTTGGACCTTTCTTGTTTTTTATTTATTTGTTTATATATTTATATATTTATTTGTTATATTTGTATACCGCCTTACTTGCGCAGGGCGACTCAAGGCGGTTCACATACAGTATAACAGAGCAAAAGTACACAGTATAAGTAAATAAAAAGATAAACACAATATAGCAATATCACAAGCCGAGCAAAAATACAATGAAAAAGAAAAAAGAATGACAGTATGAGCGTACAACTCATACCAGCCCCGTACAAGTCCACAGATAGAAAGTGGTGGCCACAAAAATACTGGCAGTGATGGGGTGACTACCATTCCCCCCCCCTGCCAACTCGGGCCTTGCCGGTGCGGGCAGTTGTTCCCGCTGGGTGAGTGAGACATGCTCCAGCCCTGGCGGTGGCGGCTCCGGTGTTGGGCTTTAAAGTCCTCCCGAGGCCCAGCAGTTGTTCTTGCCAGGCAAGTGAGACATGCTCCAGCCTTGGTGGTGGCGGCTCCGGTGTCAGGTGTTGGGTTTTAAAGTCCTCCCAGGGCCCTGCAGGTGTGGGCAGTTGTTCCCGCTGGGCAGGCGAGACATGCTCCAGCCCTGGCGGTGGCGGCTCAGGTGTTGGGCATTGGGCTTTAAAGTCCTCCCGGGGCCCCGCAGGTGCGGGCAGTTGTTCTCACTGGGCGAGCGAGCGAGACATGCTCCAGCCCTGGTGGTGGCAGCTTTTTATAATCATTTGTATGGTTTATAATTCTGAGCATGTTGTCACTTTAACTAATCAAGCTATTCCTGCCTCCTTACTGTATCTTTAAAAGAAAAAGGAAATTATTTCTCTTGAATACATCACTCGACACACAATATATATTGCAAACATTGTACCATATGTTTTAACATCTTTAAGCTCATCATGATAGGATGTTTTCCTCCCTGAAGCTAGTAGACGCGTAAAAAACACTTGGTATGTATTATGTTTAGCTATCTTGGTTTAAGGCTCACAGCCAAACTAAAATGTTTTGTCAGAGTGTATGATTTTGTTTTCATTTTATTGTCTACAGAAAATACTTAAGATTATATCCTGATGAAGAAAGATTCTTTTGAAAAACTGGCAATACCGGAACAGTTTTGATGATATTTTATTTCTTCACTCCTTCGCATTCTTGCAGTAAAAGAGACTTGAAAGATACTCCTGCCTCAAATGGTTTCTTTCTCTCATTTGCATCTGCACCATTTGGCCCTATTTATGTGCATTTCCCCACTCTCAGCTTATACTTGGGTCAATCTATTTTCCTGGGTCTTCAGGTCAAAATTAGGTACCTCGTCTTATACTCTGATCGGCTTATACTTGAGTATATATGGTAATACAGTCTGTTTCTCAAGAAAAGCTTTGCCAGAAATGGGCAGTTGGTGAGTCAACATTTGCCTACTTGTGCTATGAAATAAAGTCTTTAAAGACAAACCTATTAATTCTGAAACAATCAGCAGTCATGCTTTTAAGCCCCAGAGGCTATTATTGTGTGGCACAGAAGAAATGCTGTTCAACTTGTTAAGAACATTTCTTAAAATTGCTCACAAGCTATTCCTCCCACAGGCCTGGTAGCATTTTACAAGCTCCAAGGCACAATTTTCATGTCTGATTCACAGTATGGTTCTCTCTTATGAAGACCCTCCTCCTATGTTCTCTACTCAGAAGTCCCCTGCATTATTCAGAGTGAGAATCTGAGGCAAAATGTGTATGCTGTATTTATTTTCAATAACTCTAACTGTAAGTGAACTGCAGCCACCTTCAGGGAGAAAGCATGACAGCAAATTATTTAACGACCTGAATCAGGTCTCATTGAATCACTATGCAGGTGCTAACTTACAGCAAGTCTCCTACATCTTCTTCAGATATGGAAACTTAATACTGTACTTTAAATAATACCTCTTGGAAGCCAGAAGCCATCACGGCAACTGGGAGCAGTAATCCAAAATAAATAAATAAATGCCAAAGCACTGAATTTGCTTTTAAAAGTGGCAGAATTTGAATAAGTGGAGATACTCTTTTGGTAGAAACAGATGTGGATATCCATGTGGATAGTTGCACTTGGCTTTTCAAAGGCTTTTATCCAAAATATAACCAACCTTCAAAGATTGGCAGTATCTTTATTAGGACCAGATAAAATCACACCAAACTGCATTCTTGTCATGAGGACTCTGGTTGACAGGATGGCCCCAGTGCCTCTTCACACATCCTGTCTAACGTGTGAGGACTATGTTAGCATTTTTATCCACCACAAGAGTTACATCTTTCACCAGGGGTGTGCTGGCTATGCTAAAAGGGTGGTGGATGCGGGGGGGGGGAGGGGTGAAGCCTATGGAGCTGGGTGTGGAGTGACCGAGGCCATGGTGGGGAGGGTGGGGCTGGTGCATCGCCGTGCACCAATCAGCCATGGCAGAGGGTGGGGCTGGTTGGTGCACAACAATACCCGCCCAACAGAAACAGCACCCTGCAGCCAGAAAAGTTCTGGCTTGTGCGGAAATTGACTTGCGCCATTGTGTAGCCACCCAGTGTCATACTTTTCCCCACCTCTGTGGGGTGCCAGTTCCTGTGGTGCACCAGGACTTATCCTAGTGTCCAAAATAGCCACCACGGGGCTGACTTTCACTCTGCTAGCAAACTCAGTTCCAGTCATTACATAGCTAAAATGTCACTACTTCAAGATTTGCAGAAGTATGAAGAAAGAAATTATGTGGTCTTGGAAACCCTTTTTGGGGGGGGGGGGAGAAGGACTAAAATTGGCTGTGTTGCATGGGGGAATTCAGTAAACTGAATAACACTACTCCAATTTTAAGATGAAAAACTTATTTACATCAATGAGTACTGCCTAATCCCCTTTCCCTCTCTAAAGACTTCTACAATATAAAAACGCTATCCAATGAAAAGCAATTTTCATATGCAAAACAGAAAGTATTATAAAATGGAAATTGCAACATTTCTGTAATATGCATGCATATTAATTCTATCAAAAAATATTACAGCTTACTTCAGAGAATCTATCACTATGATGGGAGTATTAATGTGGTGTTGACTCACCATTCAGCAGTTGAGTCAATGGATCTACTTCAACTGGGATTAACACTTGGATTTAGGCCAGTGGTTCCCAACATGGGGTCCACATCCCACAGGGAGACTTCAATTCCTAGAAGCCTACGTCAGTACATTGGCTGGTTAGTGCTATGGGGAATTGACTTAGGCTTCTGGGAACTGAAGTCCAAAAACCAAAGGTTGAGAAACACGAATTCAGACTGGAGAACTTTTTAAAAATTGTATTAGCTGGTCAGGACTAAATTGCTCTCTATTTCTATAGACAAAGCAGAAGAAAATCAGTTGACACTGTACACAATTTGTGGCTGATGCATGGTGGTAAGTCCCTGGTGAGGAACAAAGTGATGCCTCTCATGCCTTCTGCTTTCTTCAGGGCTGTACAATCAGATCTTGACTTGGGGTTTGCCCTGGGAAATCTGTTATGTATGTACAATGCTGCTTTAAGAAACGTATAAATGTATCCTGACCATAATTACAATGTAGCCCAGTTGTTAAAGGAACGCGAGTAAGCTGCCCATAGAGGGCAGCTGCGAGCGTTCAACTCACATGGTTCACATTCACCAAATCACCAACAGCCGCGGGAACCTTTCCCACACTACCACTACCTGCAGTGGGTGGGCGTGACTGGGACAACGTCACGCCGGTAGCAGCCAATGAGCTACCGTGCAACAAGATTCAAATGCATTGTGCTACTGTATATAATGTGATGTATCTCCGCCATTACCTCATGTTCATCCTGATCATCAATGAATAAACCTGTGTTAGTCCTTCCTGCGACTCCTTCTTTGTCTTCCGTGCAAGACACTAAATTGGCGACGAGGATGGGATCGATGGCGAATCCCAAGGTCAAGCCGTACCAGTTCGATGTCAGCGAGCCTGAACAATGGGAGCTCTACGAGTGCCAGTTTCGGCATGCGATGGAAGCCGCGGGCGTCGATGCCGCCGCGAAGATGCGCTCCCACTTCCTGGCTCAGGTGGGGCCGGCCACGCTGCGGATCCTGATGACCCTGGTGGCCCCCCGGAAGGTGGACGAGGTGCCCATCGACCGTCTCCTGGAGAGGCTGCGCGAGCATTTCCAGCCGCCCGTCTTGATTTTCCCAGCCCGGGTCGCGTTCCACAGGCGAGACCAGCGACCGGGCGCCTACGCGGCGGCCCTCAGGCTTGCAGCGGTGCATTGCCAGTGGGACGACCTGCACCAGGCCCTCCGTGACCGCATGCTTTGTGGCTTGAGGGACGAGGAGCTTCAGAGGAGGCTGATGACTCGCGACCACCGCCTCACGTTCCACGAGGTACTCCGGGAGGCCCAAGCAGCCGAGGAGGCCAGGAGCGGGGTCAGACTGTTCAAGTCCCGAGGGGCCACGTCCGAGAGGGCCAAGTCACCAGTACAGGCGGCCCGGTGAAGACGGCCTGGCGGGCCCCCAAGCCGCCGGCCGGCACACCAACGTCGTCCGAGGAGTCGTCCACGACCGCGGACCCCTACTCCAGCGAGGACGACGACGTCCAGAGGATCAAGAAGTGAGGTGAGAAGCGGCAGGCCCGTGAATGACAGGACCGCCGCTGCGACGGTTGTGGGGCGGCCCACGACCGCACGAGGTGCCCGTTCCGAAAGGCCGAGTGCCACAACTGTGGCCAAAAAGGACACATCGCCCGAGTATGCAGGCGCGGGCGAGTCGAGGACAAGGGCAGTTCCAGCCATTCCCAGACGCACCAACGAAAGGTGGCAGGCACCAGGAAGGTCTCAGCCAGTTACAGCGAGGAAGGCGTGAACTGCGTGGGCCTGGAGCACTGGCGGTTTTTCATAGAGGTACTGTTGCAGGGGGTCCCAGTGAGGATGGAGATAGACTCGGGGTCATCTTATTCCATCCTGTCCCAAAGAGAGTTTATGCGTATTCCCCCAGAGAAGCGGCCCAAACTGCGGGCCATGAGATCTAATCTACGGGACGTGCAGGGGAATGGGATCCCGGTATTGGGGGTGGGGAACTTCAAGGTGAAGTTCAAGAACTACTCCGAGAAACTGCCCCTAGTGGTCCTCAAAGGGGGGAGGTGCTGCCTTTTGGGAACGCAGTGGTTTGCCCCCCTGGGAATCGAACTGTCCGGCATTAACGCCATCGAGACTGACCCAATGCGGGACGTGTGCAACGCACACCCGGACGTTTTCAAGAAGGGGCTCGGGAAATACAAGGGCCCCCCGGTTTCCTTTGAGCTGGACCCAGAAATCCGGCCCATCCGCCTCAAGCCAAGGAGAGTGCCTTTCGCCCTCAAGGACAAGATCGAGGCGGAACTGGACAAATTGGTGGGGCAGGGGATTTTGGTTCCAGTTGACTCGGCGGAGTGGGAAACGCCGATTGTTACAGCCCTCAAGTCAAATGGGGAGGTCAGGATTTGTGCGGACTATAAATGTACGATAAATAAGGCCATTCGGCCAAATGCATACCCGGTGCCCGTGGTCAGCCATTTGCTGGCCACGTTACATGGGGGGAGGTGTTTCGCCAAGCTAGATCTGGCCCAGGCGTATCAGCAGCTCTCTGTAACCCCGGCTGCCGCCGCCGCGCAAACAATCGTAACACACAAGGGGGCGTTTAAGGTAACGCGCCTTCAATTTGGCGTGAATTCGGCCCCCGGAATTTTCCAGTCCCTCGTGGAATGCCTTTTAAAGGGGCTTCCAGGCGTCCTCCCATACTTCGACGACGTGTTGATAACAGCGGGGAGCGAATTAGAGCTAGCAAAGAGGTTAGATGGGGTTCTCTCAGTGTTCGAGAGGGCAGGACTTTGATTGAGGAGGGACAAGTGCGTATTCTTTGCGAGGGAGGTAGAATTTCTAGGGTTTAAGGTAACCCCGGACGGAATCAAACCCTCCGAGTCCAAGGTTGCGGCCGTAAGAGACGCCCCTCGCCCCACCGCGAAACCGGAGCTGCAGTCATTTCTAGGGCTCCTAAATTTCTATCACTCCTTCCTGCCTCGGAAGGCATCGGTCGCGGAGCCACTGCACGCATTACTTAAGAAGGATGCGGTTTGGCGGTGGGGGGACAAACAGGAGAGAGCATTCAAAGAGCTCAAGTCACTCCTGTCTTCGGATGCTGTCCTGACCCACTTCGATCCGAAAAAACCAGTGGTATTAGTCTGTGATGCGTCCCCGGTGGGGGTGGGGGTGGTCCTGTGCCACGTGTTGGAGAGCGGGAGGGAAGCCCGGGTGGCATACTACTCAAGGTCCCTCTCGAAGGCCGAGCGCAATTACGCACAAACAGATAGGGAGGCCCTAGCCATAATCGCGGGAACAAAGAAGTTCCATGATTTCCTATACGGCCGCGAGTTTACGGTACTGACGGATCACAAGCCGCTTTTGGGAATCTTCACTACCGGCAAACCCACCCCGCAAATTCTATCCCCCAGGATGCTGCGTTGGGCTATCTTCCTCAACGCCTACCAGTATGGACTGGTCTATCGCCCAGGGAAGGAGATCTCCCATGCGGACGCCCTGTCCCGATCCCCTTTGTCCCATCTTAGGGGGGGAGGGATGTTATGTATGTACAATGCTGCTTTAAGAAATGTATAAATGTATCCTGACCATAATTACAATGTAGCCCAGCTGTTAAAGGAACGCGAGTAAGCTGCCCATAGAGGGCAGCTGCGAGCGTTCAACTCACATGGTTCACATTCACCAAATCACCAACAGCCGCGGGAACCTTTCCCACACTACCACTACCTGCAGTGGGTGGGCGTGACTGGGACGACGTCACGCCGGTAGCAGCCAATGAGCTACCGTGCAACAAGATTCAAATGCATTGTGCTACTGTATATAATGTGATGTATCTCCGCCATTACCACATGTTCATCCTGATCATCAATGAATAAACCTGTGTTAGTCCTTCCTGCAACTCCTTCTTTGTCTTCCGTGCAAGACACTAAAAAATCTCAAAGTAATTCTGGCACAGATTTGTTATAGTCTTTGTTTTTAATTTGGCACACATAAAAGGCAAGATAAAAGGATTCAGCCAACATTTCCCTGAGCTCAGGAATTATATGGAACCCTTTCTTGCTTGGTACTGAACAGGTCTTCTCCGCTCTCAGACAAAGCAAAAAAAAGACACCTGACGTTCTGGGAAGTGTGTGTCTGAAGCCACAAACATGGCGGGCAGTCTATAAACTTCAGTTAGTGCAGAATGTTAGCCCAGTGTTGTGTTAACTGCATTGGTTTCCAATATGCAGTCCTGATTCAAATCCTTGATGTTACTTGTAACACTTCTAAAGGACTTAGGATCAGTCTGCTAGATGGACCATATACTTCTGTACATCCCTGCCTGATTACCAAGATCATCTTTAGCAGGCTTTCTATACGCTGCTAACCACAATGATGCAGTTGGTGGCTACTAGAAAAATAGCCTTCTCAGTAGAGGTCCCAGTGTGTGGAATGCCATCACAAGAGACATCCCTGTGACTGCATGATAAAGATTGAAACAAATGGACTTCCCCTTGGCATCCACACTAGATTAAGCCCTTCATCTTCCAGTGGACATTCAATTCACAATGTTCATTTTATCTCTATTTCTATTATTTAAATTTTACTGCTGATTTTCAACATTTTAAGGCCAGAATCCTGGTGGGGAAACTATGCCGCCCTGAGTCGGGTTCTGCCTGAGTGGGCGGCATATACAAATGTGACTTATAAATAAATAAATAAATAAAATGCACACAAGAGCTGTTGTGCCAAGTGCTATCCTTTTGTAATGGGTTGAGTGACTGATTTTGCAAGCAGTCATGTGAAAGACAGCCCACTGGAGATGAAAAAACAATTGTATGGTTGCCCTTCTGGTCTGCATATTCTCAACAGGGTACGGGGTCTAAGAGCCTGACATAGGGACATGTTTGGTCTTTGGATAAATATGTGAAAATGTACCAATTCATGATTATTTGTACAAATTGGAAATGAATAGGGAGTCTTCTTCTTTACTTCCCTTTTTACTCCTTCTGGTATTGAGGGAAGTAAATAGAGAGTAAAGGAAGTATCTGCTGTTCAGCTATAGCAGGGTTGCCCAAACTACGGCCCATGCCACCCGCACTGCTACCAGAAGCAGATGCGCTCCACACATGTGCAAATGTGTCCATGCCCCACGCGTGCACAAACACTGCTGTAAATGCACCCATGGCTGTCATAAATGCATTTACAACAGCTGCCAGCATGTTTTACAGCAGCATTTGTGCAGGTGTGGGTACGTTTTACTTCCACTTCCAGTGGGAGGAACCACATGACTAGCTGGCTCAACCATGTGACCAGGCCATGGCTCAAAGGTTTGGGCACCCCTGAGCTATAGGGTGCAGCACCAGCCACAAGGATGCTTGTAGAAAAGCTATCTTTGTAGCAATGACAATGACAACAAATCACTAATGGTTCCTATAAGAAATAATATTGTTCATTCATCCACTCATTCATTCATTCTGTATTATGGATGGATGTATCCATAACTGTAACCTGGTTGCCTGTTTCTAATCCTTTTTGCCATCTATCTATTGTAATCACAGAGTTCTTGAAACTTGTAATCATTTCAAATTACAAACATTTTTTTTTAAAAAAAAGTGGCCCCAGAAGTGATGGAAAAACTTTATTGAACTTTTTAAAGAACAGCAACACGATCATATACCAATATTCAAATGGAACAAGCCATACCCAAGAATGAGGTGTCAGCAGGCTAATGCTTGAGGGAACACCAAAATTTGGAAGCAAAGTAACTTTTGGGGAAGGAAAGCCCTAGAATAGTTTAGGGAAGACTGATCCTGCCTAGTGGACACATAATACTATTTAAATGTTGAGGGGCTGGAGCGGGAATGGGACACTGGGGTAGAGGAATGGAATGGGGTGTTCCGGAAGACAGCATGACTGAATGGCTCAGATCTTATCCAGAAGAAGTTCTCCACGTAACATTTTGTTGCAGCCCCACCGCTCAAATCAGTATGCAATGCGGTAACTATCTGCAAATCACTTTGGTCAACTTAATTTCCTCTTTCTCAACTCACTTCAAAGTACTTCCCCACAGCAAAAAAGGGAATAGAAATTGTAGATGTACTGTAGCTATGTTCTTACATCTTATACAGCTAAATGCAATAAATGATTTAATCATCCCTCCCTTTTTGTATGCAATTGTGTGTGTGTGGCTTTTTTTGCCTCCCTTCTCCCTCATTCAGTTTCATTTCATTCATTCGTTTATTTTATTTGTATGCCGCCCACTCAGCATACGCTGACTCAGGGTGGCTCACAGCATATCAAACAAAGATGCAATACAGTAAAACAATAAAGTACAGAATATCACATGATAACATACAATAAACAGTTTAATCTTCTGTTTGGAAAATTAGGTTTGGACACAGTTGGGCAAGAGTTACACAGCAGTTGGTTTTAAGCCACTTGTAACGCTCCTTCCATTGTCACCAAGAAAACCGAAAGTGATACTATCTAGTGGTGATGAAACAAGAGCAATTGTTGGCTCATAGACAGCTGCCTTATACTGGGGTGCTACCAAATGAACAGCACCTAGTGCAGGGATGGTGAACCTGGCACTCCAGCTGTTCTTGAACTTCAATTCCCAGAAGCCCTGATCGGCAAGTGTGCTGACTTGGGCTTCTGGTAATTGAAGTCCAAAACCACCTGGAGTGCCAAGGTTTGCCATCACAGACCTAGTACTACATGTCACTGGGAGGTATTAAGCACTTAGCAAGACAATAGTGGCCACTGGGCTCAGAGGACCAAACCACCAGCACCACTTGTTGAGAAGGGATAATTGCTTCCTTTGACACTGCTCAGACTCCTCTATTTCCTCTAAGCTTATGTGAAATCAGTGGTGGCTCATCTATTAGGACTGCCTCCAAACATCCCATTCCAATCTGCCTTTTTGTGAAAGACAAGAGTCTTTTGTGTCTCTATGTGTGCATGCATGTATGTGCTTGTCTGTTTGGCTGTTTCCAATTTCCAATTTAATTTATATCCCGCCTTTCTCAAGCCAAAGCTGACTCAAGGTGGCAAACAACATATTAAGTCATACAATAATACATATCAGTGAAACATAGAATACAATATAAAATTTTCAGTACAATCAAGATAAATTAAGTAATACAATAATCAAGTTCAAAAACATATATCAATAGAAACTCAACGACAGTCCCAACAGAGAAAGAGACCCTCAACTTTTAAGTCCCAGGGCGAGGGGGGAGGGTGAGGCCCAGGCATGCCGGCCAATGGAGTGAGGTTTCCATATGTGTGATTATGAATTCCCGCTTATGTCCTGGATCCAGTTATATCTTCTGTCCCACAAATCACAGTGTCAGGATCTGCAGCTGCTGCCCTAAATCCTGCAGGACTGGACCCCTCAGCCTGGAAGCAGTTGCTCTTCAGTCCTGCAAGACTGGATCCTCATTCTGCTGCAACTGCCAAACACCACCTGAGGGAAGGTTCCGGACCTTCATAGGCTCCACCTGGTGGCTGAGCTATAAAAGAACCAGCCCGTCCACCCAGATACTGCCTTCAATAAAGGTCAGCAGCGTTACAGTTGCTTGGCTCCTGGATTGCCCGTCTTGTTCCTGGTCTTTGCTTTAGATTAGAAGATCTCCTGTCTTGTTTTTGCTTCTGAAGACTCCAGCCCAGTTCCTGAATCCCTTGTTGTGCCCTGTCTGGATCCTTGTTCCTTGATTCCATCCTTGTCTTACTCCAGCTCCTGAAGATACTCTGTCTTGTCTGTTCTCATGGCCACCTGACTCTGGCTTGCTTGGACTATGCTTTTGTCATCTGGACCAATCCTGCATCTCTAACTTGATTTGGACTTGGATCCTGGACTGAGATATGGTTACTGTTTGTCCTGTTACCTTATGGATTCCCCATGCCCGGTGGGCATGGAACGGCCCTGGCAGAGGCCACTACGGTAGAGAAAACTCCTGGCTCGTGGTTTCTGCGGGCAGAGAAATTAAGGGGGGTGGATAAATGATAGGGTTTGATTCACCCAATTCCGTGACCTGACCAGTGGATCTGCTGAGAGAGCGAATATCTAACTCTGTTACCCATTAGAGTAATCCCTCATCTCCGAGTCTCAGTCTTATCCCAGATGCAAACAGAAGCCATGTTTACCCCAGTCTAAGCTCTAGACAATGGTGTTTTCCCTGTCAATGTTTGTCTGTGTTAATTAACTTCCCTTAGAGAGATTCCTCATTAACCTGAGCAAATAGGTGATGTGATTTCTGTCAGATGACGGTTTTGCCACCGTTGCGCTTTTCCTTCTATATATGCTGAAGTTTTCCCTCAATAAACTACTGATCTGATCTCGCTCCATACTGCCTCGTATCGTTTCTTGATCAGTCTCCTCCGGGACCTCCGGCCCTCAGCGGCCCCGATTCCTACATTACCTGGTTATCCTGGGTCCTGGCATTTGTGCCACTTACCAGCTGCGTACACCCTGGACACTGACAAACCTATAACTTCCACTGCCTGATCTCCTTTTGAACTGGACTTCCTAATCCTTATTGTTTCTGAGTGGCTAAAATAACCAGACATGGACTAGTGGAATGGGCTGGATGTGTCATATATGTATATGCTGGGAACTGTTACTAGACAAAGAAAGTGAATCTAGATTTGACAGCTGCAATAAATTTTTTATAAGTCAAGGAACTCTCGTTTGTTAATTAAACAAATATTTGTTAAATTAAAAAAAATGTGGTGGGTTAGGAAAGAATTACATAAACACATGTCTGGTGATTTCTTAATCCAAAATAATTGTCAACTATGTTGGTCAGACATGTGAAAGAGAACAAAGATCTTAAATCTTTAATAGAAGAGGAAGAAATTTTTCATGAAATGTAACCCCTCGTAACATTGGCTACATTGTTCCTTCAAAAACAGTAGGCTGCTTTAAAACTCTTCTTATACCAGAGTTTGGGAAAAATTTCATTTCAGGTCTGCAACAGCCAGCCACCTGCCATGGTAACTAAGACCAACATTGTCTGATGATTCTCAGGGGCTTAAACAGAAAAAGATCTTTTCCCTATAACCTGCTCCTTAAAAATGAAGGGTTTTTACCAATGGCATTAACTCCCAAATCCCTACAGTCATCACAATGACTGGGCAATTTGGGACTTGTGGTCCCCAAACTTTATTTTGCAGGTTCTATATAGGAGACACCAGGGGTTGACCTTAGAATATGGGATCTTCTACACTCAAAACATATGACCACTCACCTCACACACACCCTTGAATGTGTGTGTGTTTTTTAATAGAATATCTCACACTCTATTACCAGGTAATTCAGCCTGAGAGTCACCTGAAAGGGAAAATGGATGGTAGCTCACATTGTTGTGCTTTATCCCATACAATGCATTGCACCAATGCTAACAGTTCCTATTGTTGCAGCTTGTAAACTGCATAGCATGATATATCTGCTATTTGGTGATGACATGTAGTAGTATCATTAGCAAAACATGGGCATTTTGTTCTGTGAAAAAATCAGCTAGGGTTCTATAAAGCTGCAGGATGTACAGTTTCTGTTATTTATCCTAACAAAAACTGTAATACTGTATTTTAGGTTGGTTCTTAGACAACAGAATTATAGAGAGGGCTGAAAGATGTCATCTTCACAGCCTTTCCAGAACAATGAGCTGGTGTAGAGGAAATAGCTTCTCTGAATAATGTTAATTGTGTGCAAAAAAACATTTCAGATGAAATGTGAGTGTAAGAAAAGGGGAAAGTGTTTTAACAGACAAAGACAATGCTACAGGTATGTCCAATCTGAAGCAAAAAGAGCCATAAAGGAACATGTGAACCAAAAAGAGTGGAACAAAATAGGCATTTTGCTTTCAAAATGTGTGTAGAAAAGGCAGTGGTAGTTGTGTCAGCAGACTGAAAAAGAAAATTCATGAATCCATTATAGTGGTAGTATTTTTAGTAGGCCAACCAAAAGGGCATAGGTGTGTTTCTTCAGAAACTGGTAATTGTTGATGGTATCTACATTAGAGGAACTGTAAAGATCCTTGCTATTGGAGGATTACAGTTAAATACAGTCCAAGTGGCAAGACATTGTAAGCCTCTGAATTAGTGCTGTGGATTAAAAATAAAATACAATTTATAGATTACATTGCAGTTGTAGTCCTAACTAGTTCAAGCGGAAAGCATGCAAAAGAAATACGGTTTATTCCAATCTGGGGGCACTGTTGAACACAAGCAAAAAGAGTCCTAAACAGCCAATATAGACAGTCAATAAGCCAAAAGCAAGACAAAATAATATGAGTGGAAATGCTTAATAATAGGGGGTGGGGATCTGTTGTTGCACCCATAGTAATCAGAGCCCTCGGATCAGTGCCTAAAGGACCCCCTGGCTCCATGATGGCGAACCTTGGCACTCCGGGTGTTCTTGACCATCACTGCCCTACCTGTTTGGAACATTTGGATTTATTGGACTTGAATATCTCAACTTTACCAGAAACAACTTTATTAGGCACTGCCTACTGTATATAGTTCAACATTACCTTAACATTCCTTAGGCCCTTTGTTAGGTCTTGACCAATAATTTAATACCAGTCTTTGAATCTAATAGAATAATAAATAAATATTGTGCCATCAAGTCACACAACAATAATAACAAAAATAATGAAGAGGAGGAGGAGGAGGAGAGAGAAGAAGAAGAAGCAGCCTTGCTGGCTAGATAATATTTACTGCAACTATTGCTAATGTTTTGTAGTCAACAGAACAAATGTCAAAAGAAACAGTGAGAAATACAACACAAACAGCAGGACACATACCTGTACCTATCTAATCGCTCTCAAAACAGACATTCAGTGTCAAATAGTCAATAAGACTCTCTAGTTCTTACCCACTAGATGGCGCCAGCTTATTTGTTGCCTAGTATTTCTTTGGTTCATTAACTCAAAAGACAGAGGAAGGCGGGAAAGGTTAAACTTTGTTGCTGCTGTTTTATGATCATGCTATATATCAGGGATTCTCAACCTGTGGTCCACAGGCCGCATCCGGCCCGTGGCACCATTTTATGTGGTCCACCACCACCACCGCACCAGGAAGTGCCATGTGGTGGAGTAAGGGCAAAATGGCCGTCCGGCCCCTGAAGCTATCTGAGGGAGTGTGACCTGGCCCCCAGCTTTAAAAAAACTGAGAACTCCTGCTATATACTGTATTCTTGATAGCATTAAGAAACACCAGATTTGAGACAGCAGCAGAATTCTTTGGGATTAATGTGACAAATACTTTTGTCATAAACAAAAGCCTCTGAATGTGAGTTACATGAGTCGAGCTTGTTTGGGTGAAAAAACTATGATCAAAGATGAAAAAAAACAACAACACCCTTTTTGAACTATAGTTCCCAGAGTACTGTAGCATTGTCAAAAACCATGCTGGTGAATGTATTCTAGGAGCTGTAGTTCATAGGAGCATTATTTTCTGTCTGTAAGGAAAAATTACAGTCAAACTTGCAATTGCTCTTAGTATGCAATTTATTTGAGGTACATTTGCCTTAATATGGGAGATGCAGTGGCTCTTCAGATGATATTGTCACGCAATGTTTTACATTCAGGCTGGTTCCTCTGCTAGATCAACCAAGCTGCAGTCACAAGCCTTTAATAACTAAATGGAAGGAATTCCTGGTATTAATTCCTTCAGATTTTCATTTGGAACACAAATGCAAAATCCATGACCCCTCCAATAGCATCCCACAGCGTATGTCATGGTCACTACTGGGATTTTTCCCCCGGGAAGTGTAGGCCAAAAAGTTAATTTCTTTCATATCTCCTCCTATCATTATGGGCTAGTTTGTAATCAATCTACAGCAGGGGTCCTCAGTCTTTTAAAGCCATGGGCTGGATTACACCCCCTCAGGCTATTGGCGGGCTGGATAGGTGCTGCTGCTGCCAACATTTGGAGGCGGTGGTGGCAGAGCGGAGTGGGCGGCTTGGGATGGTCCAGCCACCACTGGCAACCACCCCACCCCACCCCACCCCTGCTTCCCTGCTTACTGGTCTCGAGGAGCTGCATGGCACCAAATCATCCAGCCTATGCCCTTGTTCCAGCCGCCACTTCCACTACCACCACCACTGTCTCAATTCTTATCCCTTCCACTTGGCTTGGCATGTCCTTAATGGCACTCCATAGCAGGGCGGATGTTGTAAGCCTTACAATGTATACCCTACTACAGAGCACCATTAGTGATATGCCAAGCCAAGCAGAGTTGACAAAGATTGAGGTGGCAGTGGTGGAAGAAGTGGTGGCTGGAGCGAGATTGTGGGCTGGATCTGGCCCATGAGCCGTAGGTTGAGAACCTCTGATCGACAGGGTAGCTTTCTACTCTGGTTTTGTTATCACTGAAATGAGTTATTTCTATAGGAGACTCCCTGCTCCACTGTTCTATTTTTCAAGTAATTACTTTCGTCTGCTGCAATGCCTGTGTCAAAAGACCCGTCTAGTATATTAAGCCTGAGGTAAGTTACAGAGGATAGAGAGCTGCACATTTCTATACATGCAGCAACACAATTTCCTGTTCTTTCATTGTGTCTGTCTCCATTGTATACTTATTGTTTCCACTATTAATATGAAACTCCGAGGTTTCTGGAAGAAACCAAGGTGCAAGGCCATGGCATTCCCAGGAGCATCACTTGCTGGCATTTCTTCTGCCAGTTCAATCCTGCCATTTGCTTTGGGTCATGGACTTTGTGCTTTTGCTCCAAATGAAGCTCTGCAGGAATTAATATCAGGAATTCCTTCCACTGTCAAGGCTTCCAACCATTAAGCTGGGTGTAAGTTAATAAAATCCCTTGAAGATTCCCTCCTCCTTTTTTTTCTTAGTGAAAAAATAAAACTACAGTACTTCACTTCTTCTATAGTTTAGTTTCTTACTTTGGGTTCTTTTCTTCAGATAATTGCTCCAAGACTGAAATACACCCAACGTTTTGTTTTAAAGGTTTTCTAGAATGCAGAAGACAACAGCTTTGGTTCATGTCAGAGTGTTTGCAGAACTGTCACCCTTACCAAAAAGATCTGCTCATGCTGTCTTGGCTACATCAGAAGAAAACCAAAGCTGCCACTATCAAAGCCATTAATGCAATCCAAAGCAATGTTAAGGTGATGTAGGAGCAATTTACACACTGAGCACACTTGCTGTTAATGCGATTCCAGCAGTTCTCAGTCCAAAACTCAAGTTCTTGTTCAGTTTCCATGAGTGTATTGTCTCATCTGCAGGAGAAAGTTCCTGCAAACAGAACAGGAAGTGGAATCCTGGCTTTGAACACATATGATTGATTCTAGATAATCTTCTGAGGTTTTAATTGTAATGCTCAATGAAACTTAGAACTGATTATGTCTTCTATATATAGAGACCAGGCATTACTTAAAACTGGCCTATGCTGGTTCTAGGGCTAAAATGCAGCAGGTGTATTAGATATATATGTATATAATCCTACAAAAACTCTGGAACCAAAAATTATGAATCTGAAGTTGTGCTTTGAGCATGTTGTGAGAAAACAAGAGTTGCTAGAAAAGACATTAATGTTAGAAAAAAGTGAATACGGCAGCAGAAGAGGTAACTCAAATATGAGATGGATTGAATCAATAACAGAAACCACAGCATTGATTTTGCAACAGCTGAGCAGGGGTGTTGATGATAGGAAATTATAGAGGTCACACATTCATATGGGTTTGGGCTCAATAGGAAGACCAAAATAGAACACTGTCTTATACCAAAGCACATGTCTAGTCTTTCTAACCTAAGAGCAGAGTTTGAGAGGAAATTTTCTGCTTCTAGCTATAGTCTAGAACAGGGGTCAGCAAACTTGGCTCTCCAGGTGTTCTTGGAGTTCAATTACCAGAAGCCCACGTCAGCATACTTACTGATCAGGGCTTCTGGGAATTGAAGTCCAAGAGCATCTGGATAGCCAAGTTTAAGGAACCTTGGTCTAGAAGGGCACAAAAGTGTTGGGTCAAAGGTCAAGCCATAAGTAGGAACCTACTATATTATAATATAAATAACTAATTAGCCAAGTGATTAGGTGGCTGTGATCCCACATTGGCGGTTCAATCATTGATCATACACACCACCAGAAAAGGCATGTATAGAAGTAAAATTGCTAACAGTGATTTGGTTTCTGGATGTACAAATATTAAACTCAATGTAGCATTCAGGAAAAAATGAGATTGTAAAGCCAAGATATAGATATTGCAGAAAGTTAGAAACTTGATTCTAGTTCAATTTGCAGTGGAAAAGGCATATCACAGTTTTATTAGAGCTTATATATATAAGGAACCAGGTGCTGCCTAGAATGGGATGGCAAGGCCTTGCATCAAGGTCCTCCTCAGACTGCCGGGCAACAGATTTTTACTCCCACGGTAGCCCTGAGAACAGTATCTCCAGTCCAAACTGCTCCTTCTCTTTGATCCCCATCCTCCTGGGTGGGATTCCAAGGACTTGCAATGGGAGTACAGTATTGCAAATTCACTCAACTTTGGTAGCGAAAATTATCTTGACGCTTGAACTAACAGTCCAGTTCACAAAACAAAATGTCCATTTGTCTTTTCATGGAAAAGAAACCAAGCCCAGCTTCCTCCTCCCTTTTATTGTAGCAATAAGAAGCAAAACAGAATTCAACAAAGAATCCAAATGAAAAGCATAGCAAAAGCTAAACTTCTAATCTCATAAAACACTTCTAAAATAAAAGATCCCATTCCTGGGTTCCTAACTCTATCTATGCTAACCGAACATGCTTACTTAACTTAAAATAAGAAAACGTGCAGAATCTAAGTGTTGAATCCATCTCCAGATTCTAAGTCCGATGTTCTTTGGAAATTTGGCTAAGCAGAATTGAAGTCCAAGAACAGCAGGCACAACAAGGTTGGCCACCACTTGCCTAACAGGACTGCAGAAAGGTTTGTGCTGTGGCAAATTGGTCTACTCCAGTGATATGGAAATGTAAATACCAGAAAAAAAAGTGGATCAACCTGCCCCATCAGTGAACCAAACAGACGGACAAATGCCTGTGTGAATAGCCTCGGTACTTGTATCTCACTACTACCACTGAGACATACATTGCTCCTGAAATAGTCAAGACCAGGCAGTAAAACATATCTTAGTGTCATTCTGAAAAAATCCTTACGGGGCATACCAACATTTATCTTTCATCTCTAGATAAAGAGTGGAGGCTTTTGCAATCATCATTGTTTACCTAAGATGCCTGGAGTAAGATATTGCCTATGAACTGTGCCACTAGGACCAGTGTTGGAGCTTGAACTGCATCCTACAGATAATTGCTTCAGAATAAGTTTCAGAGCAATAATAGCTTAAATCAGGGTTGGGCAGCTGTGGCCTTCCCAATATTTTTGGAATGCAGTTTCTGTAACCCACTCACTGCCTAAATGCACTAGCTGCTTCTATATTGTCTAATACAGGGCTACCCAAACGTTTTGGGCCATGGGCGGGTCACGTGGTTGTGTGGGCCACTCACATGGTCAAGTGGGCTGGTCACGTGGTTGAGTAAGCCAGTCACATGGTTCCTTCCGCCAGAAGCAGAAGTAAAACATGCCTGTGCATGTGCAAAACACTGCCATAAATGCACTTGCCGCTGTTATAAATGCTTTATGGCAGCATTTTGTGTGGGTGTATTTATTTAATTTCTGCTTTCAGGAGCAACGTGGGTGGTGCAGGCCAGATTATTAGGTGTCATGGGCTGCATCCAGCCCATGGGCCATAGTTTGGGCATCCCTGGTCTAATACATCATAATGGAAACATTCAAACATGTTTAAAAAAGAAAGAAGGAAGGAAGGAAGACCTCCATGTGGTCCTTGTACAGAATCCAAATACATAGGCGGTCAGTACCTTTTCAAATTCCTAAAATATTACAAGCTAGTCAGCTAGCTTCTGCTTTTCTTCAACATGTTGAGCATTACTACATCTCCAGCTCTTTGAATCCCTGCATGATGAAGACTTCTGTAGGAACTGAAAGCTAGCTTGCTTTTGCTGACATTTTAATGTTCTAGGGCAGTGCTTCTCAAACTTGGCTCTCCAGGTGTTCTTTGACTTCATTTACTAGAAACCCAACTCAGCACACCTGAGTGGTGGTGGTGGTGAAGTCCAAGAACATCTGGAGAGCCAGGTTTGAGGAACCCTGATCTAGAATAACTCAGTGAATTAGGTTTTTGGCTTTTGAGCCAGAGGTTGAAAGTTCAGTTCTCCACTGGACATTCAGAAGAGCCAGCTTGTGTGGCCTTGAGCAAACTGTATAGTTCCAGAGCTCCCCCCACAAAAAGAAGGGAATGGTAAACCATTCCTAAGTACTCTCTATCTAGAAACCCCTGGAAAGGGTTGCTATAAGTCCGAATGGATAATAAAGGTGTCAACCATACCTGTTTTTAAATTCAAACATGTAAATGACTGTTATTTCACATCTAGGCTAAAGACATTGTTGGACTGTAAATCTCATCAGCCCTCATCAACACAGTCAATAGTGAGTGATGGTGGGACCTGCATCTGGAGGGCCACAAATTACCCACTTCTGCTCCTAATCAAGAATATGGCCATCTTCTAAATCAGTGTTTCCCAATCTTTAGTTTTTGGACTTCAATTCCCAGAAGCCTATGTCAAGTCCTCAAAGCACTGATCCACCAATATTCTGATTTAGGCTTTTGGGAATTGAAATCCCCCTGTTGGGGTGTGTGCCCCATGTTGGGAACAACTGCTATAAATATTGGTAGGGTATCCATGATTGAAGTGGTGATGCTTCATGCAGTGCAGCTACCTTCTAGCCCAGTGATGGGCAGTCTTGGCCCTCCAGCTGTTCTTGGACTTCAATTCCCAGAGGCCCTTATCAGCAGGAGTGCTGATTTGGGCTTCTGGGAATTAAAGTTCAAGAACAGCTGGAGGGCCAAGACTGCCCGTCACTGTTCTAGCCACATCTCTCTGATAAACATTTGTCATGTGATGCTATCTGTGACCTTACAAACACATGCTTGTGTATAGCCACAACTTGCCATACACCACCACTGCTCTTCAAATTTAATTGTTCGTTTGCTCCTCTGTTTCTATGCTGTCTTTCTCCCCATAGGGGACCCAAAGTGGCTCATAATAATTAAAATCATACAATAATAAGATACAATATGATACAATAAATCTTTATTGTCATTGTCCTATACAGAACAACGAGATTGCAAATCTACTTATCGACTTAACAAAACCTAACAAAATATAACTGTACAAAATTATCAACATACGCCCATATACACATTTAACCCCTGAAAAGCTCTAAAACTCTAAAAACTAAATACAGAAGCTCCCTCAGAAACTGCATTTCACTGCATTCAAATCTAGAGCCGTTTTTGGGTAGAAACTATTTCTCAAGCGGCTGGTCCTGGTCTTTATGACCCTATACTTTCTTCTAGAAGGCAGAAGCTGAAAGAGATCATTCCCGGGATGCGTACTATCCTGTGCAATCTTTACAGTTTTCTTATAAGTTTAAAAATACAATGCAACAATTATGTTAAACCATTTAAACATTAATAAAAACATTTAAAAAGTATTTTATAAATTTCATAAAGTGCCCGCCGGCCACACAGCTGCTGCCGCCTTCCCACCGGGTCGGTGGCCAGCCAGGGAGTGTCCACTGATACGAAGGCGGAGGCGGGTTTTGTAGCCCACTGGCCACACAGCTGCTGCTGCCTTCCCTCCAGTTCGGTGGCCAGCCTGGACCCAACTCATCCAACTTATGTGGAAGATTGACCTGTACTTCATTCATGGCCAGTAATATACTCCTCTTCTCTGAACAGATCCTGTAATTCCTAAACTCATCAGAATTTTAAAAAAGAAAATTGGACAGAAAGTCCAGGCTGTTTGTTGCATCCTAAATTGTGCTTCCTTTGTTCTAGGAATTAAAAGTATAGTGCAGGAAACAACTGATTACTAGCCATTGTTTCTGTCCAAAGGCGTGTGCATTTCTGCTGCATTACAATTGTGCAATCTTTCTGAAGAGTACAACAGCAGAGAGCAATAGCTCCCCTGTGGTATCGAAGCCTGTGATTTTACTAAGCATAACCATCAATGACTTCAATCACTGGAATTATTCATTAGCATCAAGGCCACTAAACCTTACATTACCCGATCAGTATTTAGAGCAAGGATCTCCAGCTGGCAATATGAGAGATACAGCAATTTCTAATAGTCTCATGACTTGTGGTAAACATCCAAGTTTTCAAAAATGTTGCTGCTTTTATAAACCAAAAGGAGATAAAACAAAAACAGTCATATCAGAGCTCTGAATAGGCCTGCACAAATTTAATTGAACAAACTAAATGAAACTTGTTAGCCTTTTATTGTGGTTTACCTGGCTGTTTGACAATCCCTAGGCAAGTAGCAGGGGTACCCAGTGTGATGTGGTGGATAGATAGATGTACTAGGACTCTACAGACAGAGGCACAAATCCTTACTCAGCCATAGAACCTCACTGAGGATGTGGTACTAGTGAAAATACTGTTTAAATATATCAACTACCTGGAAAAGCCTATTAGGGTTATTATAAGTCAGTTCTGACTTGATGGCACATAACTAACTAAGGCAAATAGCAAAGTCTGAAAATTAATCAAGTATCAGGTGGGCTATGATAATTGGCTGATAGACTAAAGCAAAGCAAAAGTAAAATAGCAATCACTTATTTACCATCCCATAGTGCTTAGTGCACTCTCTAGGTGGTTCACAAGTTGATTAGCATTTTGCCCCCAACATGCTAGGTACTCATTTTACTGACTTCAGAAGGATGGAAGGCTGAGTCAACCTTGATCCCTGGTCAGGATTGAACTCACAACTTTTTCGGTTGCAGTAAGGCACCTTAACCATTGCACCACCAGGGTTAAGACTGAGAGGGGACAATTTAAATAGGTATGGCTCAGATGTTCAATTAATTGCTTCAGGATCAAGCTCCTTAAAGTCTTACAACATCCCGATTGTTTAAATTCTGGGTTCCAAATTGAAAGATGCAGCATACCTACAATAATGCTGCTGTTATGAAAAACTAAAATGAAAGCTCTGACCAGACTGAGATTGGATGTTAATTGCCTTGAGTTTCCCCAGGAAGACTATTCCCAGTAACTTCATATTCTTGAATCATGGTACACAGATTGCATGGGCATTAACTTTAGGGCACAAGACCAGTCAAACAAGTAAGATATACAAGCTTTGAAAATAACACATTTGCACCATAATTGTCACTGGTGACATCGATCCAAGTTTACTCATTTACATGATGCACATATAATCTTGCATTATATGCCCCTAATGAAGGTTTCCCTCAAGGATCTATGCCTTGCCATGGTGAGGGGGTTGGTTGGTTTGATGAGGTTATGGGCTATGCTGCGTAGGGCCACCAAGATGGACAAACCACAGCAGAGAACTCAGAGTACATGCAACCCACTCCATTATCCTTGCCAAAAAATAACATGGACAGTATCAAAAGCTAAATGATATAATGCCTGAAGATAAAGCCCCACCTCCAGATGTTCAATATGCTCTTGGGGAATAGCAGAAGGCAAGTACAATTAGCCCCAGAAAGCGTGAAGCACCTGGGTCAAAGACAAAAGAACATTCAACTGTGAATGTGTCTGACGGTGAAATGAAAGTTTGATGCTGTAAAGAACAATATTGCATAGGAACATAGAATGTAAGATCTGTGAATCAAGGTAAGCTGGATAAGGTCAAACATGTGATGGTAAGACTGAACATTAATATCTTGGGAATCAGTAAACTATAGTGGACAGGAATGGGCAAATTTAACTCAGGTGAGCATTATATCTACTGCTGTGGGCAAGAATCCTTGGGGGAAAATCGAGTGGCCCTTATAGTCAACAAAAGAGTGAGGAAAACAGTAATGGGATACAATCTCAAAACAATAGAATAATCTCAGTTTGAATCCAAGGCAAACCATTCAGCATCAAGTAATCCAACTCTATGCCTCAACCATTGATACAGAAGAGGCCAAAGTCAATTGGTTCTATAAAGTCCTACAACATCTAGAATTGACACCAAAAATATGTTCTTCTCATCATAGGGTACTGGAATGCCAAAGCAGAAAGTTAAAAGGTAACTGGAACAACAGGCAAGTTTGGCCTTAGAGTATAAAATGAAGCAGGGCAAAGGCTAACAGAGCTTTATCAAGAGAATGCACTGGTCATAGCAAATACCCTCTTCCAACAACCTAAGAGACTACTCTATACATGGACATCACCAGATGACCAACACACATATCAGATTGTTTATGTACTTTGTAGTCAAAGTTGGAGAAGCTCTATGCTAGGGATTCTCAACCTGTGGCCCATGGGCCAGATGCAGCCCATCGCACCATTTCATGTGCCCCCCACCGCCTCCACCACACCAGGAAGTGTCATGTGGTGGAGGAAGGGCAAAATGGCCACCTGGCCCTCAAAGCTGTCTGAGGGAGTGTGACCTGGGCCCTGGCTTTAAAAGGTTGAGAACTCCTGCATACAGTAAGTAAAGCAAGGCCTGGAACTGACTGTGGCTCACATCATGAGTTACTTGTTGCAAAATTCAAGATTAGAATGAAGAAAGTAGGGGAAACCATTAGGCCATTCAGGTAAGACCTAGCTAGATCACATCCCCTTTCAATATATATATTGGAAGCAAAGAATAGATTTAAGAGATTAGACTTGATAGTTAGAGCACCTGAAGAACTATGGATAGAGAGGTTCATAACATTGTACAGGAGGCAGCATTTAGAACTGTTGTAAAGGGGCAAAAATGCAAGAAAGCGAAATGGCTGTCTGATGAGGCTTTACAAATAGCTAAGGAAAGAAGGAGAGTGAAAGGCAAGCTGTCCAAACATTTGCAATCATGCTTCAGATTTTTATTCTATTTTATACTCAAGTAGTGCAGTTCTGTACATACCTACTCATAAGGAATCCCCACTGAATTCAGCAATATTTATTTCCAGGTTAAGAATGCAGTCTAAGATTGCAGCTTAAGTTCTCAAAAGTAGTTTTACAATGTCTGTCTTTTGGTCACATTATGCTGCCCTAGCTGCCCACTGGCAGTCTAAATTTTGAACCTTTTGGGCCTCTGTATAATTTTTGTACCTTTTGCACCCTAGAGTCAGATACGACTGGCTTTCAAGCAAGGGAAACCTTTTGTTCTCTGACACAGAGCACCAAGTGTAGTAAGATGCAAAAAGGAGAAAAGATTTTAGAATTTTGACATCTAACTATCCCTAGGAGTCTGGCCAGGTTATCTTGCTATGGTAATAGAGTAGATCATACTGCCAACAACTCAATGCCGAGTGTCAGATGACAGTTAACTAATGGCTTGGGTGCCAAAGTCCACGGGGAAGGGTGATGGTCCCCAAGTAGATTAAATCCCACTTGAATCCATCTTGATGGAAGGCAGCAGCTTCATCAATACTGGCTTGGGGCCAAAGAGGACTTTGTGTGCCAAAAGGGCTCAGGACCAGTAAGTGACTCACGGAACTGGATCAGTGGTATGGGTGTCACGCTGTGATGTAGAAGGCAGATGAAAGGCCATGACATTAGATTCTCAGGACAGTCTTCGTGGCTGATCCCCATGATGATCACCAATATTCGGATTCAGATATGGCAGAACATAAGAACATAAGAACAGCCTTGCTGGAACAGGCCACAGCCCATCCAGTCCAGCATTCTGTCTCACACAGTGGCTCACCATTTCCTTCAGGGTATTCCCAAGCAGATGCCTGCTTAGGATTCCCTGGAAATGATATTGAGAGATATCCTGCCTATCTCTCCAACCCGGAGGTTGTCCTTAAGTATCCATAATTATAGCCATTGATACTCTTGTCCTCCATGAACTTGTCTAATCCTTTCTTAAAGCTGTCAAGACTGACAGCTGTCACCACTTCTTCTGGCAGGGAGTTCCATAGACCAGTAATCCTCTGGGTGAAAAAGTACTTTCTCTTATTTGTTTGAGAACTAGTACCCAAAAGTTTCATGGAGTGTCCCCTAGTTCTAGTGTTATGCGATAGGGAAAACAGTTTTTCCTTATCTACTTTGTCCACACCGTGCATGATTTTATAAACTTCAATCAGACGTCGTAGTTCAAGAGTGAAGAGGCCCAACCGTTGCAGCCTCAGATGGTAAGGAAGGTGTTCCAGTCCCCTAATCATTCTGGTTGCCCTCCTCTGCACTTTTTCCAGCTCCATAATATCCTTCTGGAGGTATGGCGACCAGAACTGTACACAGTATTCCAGGTGGGGCCTCACCATAGATTTATAAAGAGGCAAAATGACACTTGCTGACTTATTTTCTATACCCTTCCTAATGATCCCTAGCATTGAGTTTGCTTTTTTCACTGCTGAGGCACACTGGGTTGACACCTTCATTGAGTTGTCCACCAGGACACCAAGAACAATGACAACAGGAAGGAATAATTAAAACAAGTTGCCAAGACTTCAAAATCTGTCACTTAATGGATTTAGAATAGGTACTTAATCCAGTCTGAGGCAAGGAGATAAACTCTCATCTTTCATTAATAGTGGCAGTTCCATGGAAGAGAAGCTAAAGCCAGAAGAGGAAGTCTACTGTAGTATTAGGAAATGCAGTGCCACAAGGTCACAGGTTTGCCCATCACCCACCTGTGTGTTTGACCTATTTGGCTCCTTTTGTTTAAATTCAGGCAGAACAAGCAGTAAAGAGCTCACAATGCTTTCGTTTGTTGCAGGTGTTGAGGTGCAAGAATGGAGAATGATACGCATGTAGGCAGAAAAGTTCTTTCTCCTCCCTTCCCTTCCCTTTTCCTTTAGAGGCTCCAAGCCAAGTTGTCTGATCCTTATCTGGGGCCTGCAGAGCCCTTCAAATGAGGTCATGGAGGAAGCGCAATCAATCCTGTATCATTGTCACTACATCCTAGACGTTTCTGTAGTTGAACTCTGCTTGCTGCCATGATCTAATTTATGACACCAGCCAGCACATCTGTTTCAGAACTTATTATATCCAGGCACACAGGCCTTTAACTGAGTTTCTCCTGGTAATATTGCAAAGCACCAGGCATATGAAAGATAAAATCCTTGCCACATTTAAAATAATAATGATTATGTGTCCCTCAATCAATACTGACCTATAGTGACCCTTCCTATGGTTTTCTAGGTGGAGAATACTCACAAGTGATTTACCATTCCCTTCTCCTGGTCTTACTAAGCTTGATGTTTTACCTAGACCAATCCAATATTATGATAAAGAGTGGCTGAAGCAAACAACCATTGAAATATGTGCATTGAAAACAACAACACAATCTAACAAATATAATGCTTTCAGAGCTTAAGTGGTATCAGCTAATCAAGCGAATGCTTTTAGTGAATAAAATCTGAGAACTGGTACATTAAAATGCCAACCTTTAATAAAAGACACTGGTTCTGTTTCTACATCAAGTTCAGTGAGAATGTATTTATCCTTACAGTTTTATCTTGTAAAACTCCTTTGGAGATTTTGCATGGTGCTGTTTTTTTCCCTTTTCTTATAGCTGTAACTAATCAAAGCTTTATTTTATTTTAAGATAAACCTGAAAGAGAATTTAAAGTCCAATTGAAAGATCCCTAGGAAAGACAAGTAATAAAGAGCCAAGGAAACTCTTTAACTCAAATGCTGTATGTAAAGAAGTGGTCTATAGTCCATAAAAGTATTTTTTTTGTCCTTATGCTGTCATAAGACACCCTGCTGTATTATTTGAGGGGGGAGTGTTTGATTAACCCTGTGATGGCAAACCTTGGCACTCCAGATGTTCTTGGGCTTCTGGGAATTGAATGCCAAGAACATCTGGAGTGCCAAGGTTCGCCATCATGGGGTTAACCCTTTAAGAAAATATTCTAGGGGTCAAAGAAGGTACCCTTTTCATTAATACACACCTGCCAGTATTGCAATACGAACAGTGCAGTGCAAAATGTGTCTGGATTCAGCAAACTAGCTTTTATTCTGTGTGGGAGCAGGGGTTAGGAGGAAGTCTCTGTAGCCATCTTTTCATTTATTGCAGAGTCCTGAAAGACCTATTGTTCATTGCATTATAGCTCTGGTTTTACACTGAAAGTAATCACCCAGGAGTGCCCGGGGCTCTCTAGGGCTGAATGTACATTGCCTGCCCACAGTGGAAACACAAGTACCTTGCTGATAGCTGCTGTTTTAACAATTGCCGGCTCTAGCCAGAATGACACAGCTGTCTGATGATGGGAAAATGGTCCAAAGGCTAAGGAGTGGAGCTTTTTCCTAGTATGTGTTCTTGACCTTGAGGACTATTTCCGTCCTGTTCTAGATGAGTACATTAAATGGGTCAGAGTCAAGTAGCCAACACAGAATTGTTCCCAGTAACATTTTTATCTCTTCAAAACTATAGGCTTTTTTGTTGTGGCTGCTATCAGCTACATTGTTCTTCTTCTATCCAGTGAGAACAAGACAGAGAAGAGCATGTTTTGGGAAGTGGAAGCTTTGATAGACTGAGTTTGAAAAGTTACTTTTGAAAAATACTTTGTTGCAGATATAGTTTTAAGCTTCGTAGAAGTTATGTACTATTATAGATATAATTTTAAAATAGGAAACTTGCTTCCTCATTATTAAAAAGACCCAAACCTTGTTTGTTGGTTGATTGGTTGTTTTTTTCATATGCATGGAAGTAAACTCTCTGAAGTCATGTCTGTTAATTGATTCTAATCAATGAGGTTCCTTTTTCTATGTCTAGGCATACAACCATCACCCTGTTAATTAGTCTGAATTAGCCACCATAATTTCACTTCTGTATGGGGGTGGGGAGTAGGATTATGATCTACATCAGGGGTTCACAACCTATGGCCCATGGGCCAGAACCAGCCTGCAACACCAAATAATCTGCGGACTCATTCACGGCTGCGTAAATGTGTTTATGCAGCCATAAATGAGCCTGTGGCTGTCATAAATGCATTTACGACAGCAATGGACATGTTTTACAGCACCAGTCCGGCTTACTCGGCTGTATGAGGGGGCATAGTCTGACACACAGCTGGAAAACATTGAGAACCTCTAATCTACATAATTAATTTTTAGCAATACAGTACAGTATTAGTAATATATCAGAATGGTATGAACCATTGTCCTGTTAAACATACAGTTAGCAAGGCCACATCTTTAACTATAGAAGTAACTAAAACAGAATCACTCAGCCACAGGAATGAGATTGTCCCTCATTATTTTTTAGTTTGGATGGGCCAAAGCCAAAACTAAAGTTGTAGCTTGGGCAGACTTGTTTTGGGCAGAAACAAAAATTTGAATAGTCAAAGAAATGATATTCCGGTGATGATGTATGGTTGTGAGAGTTGGACCATTAGGAAAGCTGAATGCAGAAGAATAGATGCCTTTGAAATGTGGTGATGGAGGAGAGTTTTGAAAGTACCCTGGACAGCGAGGAGAACAAATATGTCAATCTTAGAAGAAATCAACCCTGACTGCTCCTTAGAAGGTCAAATAGTAAAGATGAAGCTGAAGAACTTTGGACATCAAATGAGAAGGGAGGATTCAATTGAGAAGGCCTTGATGCTGGGAAAAGTGGAGGGCAAAAGAAGAAGGGGGAGGCCAAAGATGAGATGGCTAGATGGTATTGTAGACACAATGGGCACAGAACTGAGAGGGCTGAGGGGGATGGTGTGGAGGACAGAGGCACCTGGAGGACAATGGTCCATAGGGTTGCAAAGAGTTGGAATCGACTGTGCGACTGAACAACAACAAAAGCAGACTTGTATGTCTCAAACAACATAAATTCCACATGGTGTTGATTGGATCTCTTTTAGATGAAACTAGCATTGCAGGTCAGCATTTCAATACCTGAGTACTGCAGGACGGAATGAGCTCCCATCTTTGTCCCAGCTATTGACAACCTAGCAGTTTGAAAGCAAGAAATTGCAAGTAGATAAACAGGGACCACTTCAGTGGGAATGTAAACAGCATTCTGTGCACTCCGGTGTCTAGTCATGCCTGACATATGACCACAGAATCATCTGCAGAAGCAGACAGCGCTGGCTCTTCGGCTATGAAACAGAGATGAGCACTGAACCCTAGAGTCTGATACGACTGGCTCTCAAGAAAAGGTGACCTTTACCTTACTTAGACATAGCCTTTTTAGTGTTATGTTGCATCAGGTCACCTCTGACTGATAGTGATCCCCTGAATGGCTGACCTCCAAACTGTCCTATCATTAGACCACTGAAGCCCCTGTGCGACAACATAGTTCTCACCTAGTGGGGACAATAACACAAATGAAAAATATAAAAGTAGAATCTTTTAAAGCAAATAATTATGGCATGAGGGCAGAAAATGTGTGACCTATGTGCAATTAATGCTTTTAAAAATGTGTTTTCAATGAGAGTAAAAACATTTCACCAAACAACAGAAATAGGACAAATTTTAAGCTGGGCTTCTCTACTTCTTTGTAGGAACAGAGGCAAGAACTCTATGTCAGTTACTTAACCGCACTGTCAACCATTCCCAACATTGGGGAGTTTATCTAGATGCACCTATAATTTGCTTCAAATTTTGCTAAAACCTCTAAGTGTGTGAACTGGAAATAATCTGATGGCTGTTTGAGCTGTGAGAATTAGGAGAAAGATGAAGATAACATATTGTGTTGTGGGGAAACTTAGTGTTTCCAGAATGAGCCTTGGCAAAGTGTGAGTTCATAACCCAGTATAATAGTTGTAGGTTTGTTTTTGGAAGTCACCTAAATTGCCATTGCTAATTAGCAGCATCTCAAACACTTACAAAACTGTGGGGAGCTGTTATACTATTAAAAGGAAGCAAGTCTTGCATATCCTTCCTGGCCATCTGAAAGAAATCTTACAATGGCATTTTCTTGTGGTTCTGCAGTTTATGAATGCTGAACATCACTCCTGAAAAATGTGTTTTGGGGTTTATTTAAACTGATGATGACATGACACTAAAGAACTGTTTCTGACTTCATTTTCTAGTCAAGTCTGGTCATTACATTTCAGCCAGTAAAATTTCATTACATCGCAGCCAGCATTTAATTTAACCTTATTGCTGCATCTTGTTAGAAGGTGTTATGCCTACCTGTTCCGGGATTGTATTTGGTATAGTGAGAGACAGTAAAAACAAAAAACCAGACTACTTATGCTTATTCCACTAGTAACAATAGAATAGATTACAAGAACTAATCTTCCCATTTTCTTGCCAGTATATCTGATGACAAATGACAAAGGAAGTTACAATCCAATAACATTTAAGGCCATACACTGTCTGCTTACTGACTATGGTGATATCCAGTTTATTGGCTAAACCCCCATTGCTAGGTTGTAGAGCATGTCATGCCCATTCACATGTACACAAATACTCTTTTGTATATGCTCTGACAGCTCACCAGGCTGAGAAGAACTTGAAGATCATCTTGACAGTTGAATCTCCCGAGTGAAGATTCGGTTCACATTAGTTATGACTCACAAAAATTTATCCCAGGTTAACCCACATAATTAGGGTTGGTTTAAAATATTTCACTGTCTGAGACAGAAAAGCAAATGCTTTCTACCCACCCCACCAAACCTTCATGTGTAATACCCAAAACTAGCCAGATAGTTTTGGGTGCAAGTCAGAAAGCTCACTAAACTATTCTACTCATTCATAGTAAAAAAAAAATGTACAAAGCCATGGGCTAGCCTTTCATGACAATCCAGATGTGCTGCCTGAGGCAGCCACCTCACCAAAAGGCAGCCCTAAAAACAATGAAGAGTATGGAAGATGGAAATAAATGCAATATCAATTAATATTTTAATGAAGTACAGTCAGGCCCGGAAGCCAGGATCATGATAAAAATAACTTTACAAGACTCTGGATGGAGATCATGATAATCGAGACATTCATTCCTGAAGATTGTCCAGGATTACTTGGATCTCTCTTAGTTCAAGGGAGAAATTAAAGTCAGAAATTTCAATTAAATGGGAACTGGATGGGATCCAGATTACATAACATGTATATTTTCACCCCTATTTAAAAAGTGGTATTCCCGACCTCTTTAATACAGTTAAATCAAAGACCAATGAACCTGAAAATTAACTAATCTGTGTATAGAATGTTTTTCAGTGAACTGATTGTGAAAACAGAATTCAGTGCACAAACACAACCACTCAAGTTAATAATAGGTGAAAGTGAGCCTTCAGGAAGAGCTGTGTTTCCCAACCTTTGATTTCTGGACTTCAATTCCCAGAAGTCTACGTCAATTCTCCAAAGCACTGATCAGACAATTTACTGATTTAGGCTTCTGGGAATTGAAGTCCCCCTTTGGGGAATGTGCCCCACATTGGAAACCACTGAGGTAGACCAAGATCATTTCGGGTTTGAAAGATCATTTCTGGTTTGAAAGCACTATAAACTGCAGAGCCTTTTCTTAAAAAATAAAATACTAGGCTCTTTTGCTACAATGCTACTGGTATTCCTTCTGACATCTGCAGTATATGATGCTTTTCTTACCGTGTTATTGAGTGGGTTTTTTTATGATTATCTGCTCTCTCTCTTTTTTGTTCCTCTTAAAATCATGGTTTGTTTTTAGTGTTGGTTTGTCTTGGGGGCACACAATAGGCAGCAAGCTCTTCCAGGACAGATATGGATTACACCAATGATAGTATGAGAGAGACATGGGAAAGTGACCTAAATATAAACATTAGTGAAGAAAGTTGGAAGTTAAAATGGAAAAAATAGAGTAATGAGAAATTTATCAATTAGAATAAAAGAACACAATTATAAAGTATTGTGGAAATGGTATCTAACCCCAGTAAAAATAAAATTGATGAATCCAAAGGAATCTAGCTTATGCTGGAATTGTAAAAAAGAGACCGGGACTTATCTTCATATGTGGTGGGAGTGTGAAAGAGTGAAAGGTTTTTGGATGTTCGTGGAAAACGAGATAACAAAAATGTTTGGTACCCGTATTAAATTGGATGCACCAAGTGTGTTGATACTTGAGTTTGGTAATGTCATTTCAAATCATTATAATGCAGATTTGCTATCTATTTTAATAGTGAATGCAAGAATTTGTATAGCTGCTAAGTGGAAGGGAGGAGAGCAAATAAAAATTGAAGATTGGTATGTTCAAAATTGGACAACAGCATTAAATGACAAACTTACATATGAAATAAATATTAAAAAAGGTATCACGAGTACAAATAAATTTTATGAGATTTGGAAGCCCTTCCTAGATCATACTATAACTAAAGGTAAAGGGAGCAAGCCTTTACAGATCACTTATCATTTTGGAATGAGACTTAAATGTTTGTGTGTACATTTTATTATTGGTTCTTCTAGGGAACGTATAACCTGTCTCTGATGGATATCATTAGATAGAGTAACTATAAAAGTATTTAACTTTGTAGCATTGAATTGTATTTTTTTCTTTGTTTTCCTTTTCTTTTTCTTTCTCTTTGTTTGTGTTGGTGTGTACATATATGTTGTCTTCTGTTTTTAATTAATAAAATATAATAAAAATTAAAAAAACCCAAATATTTGGATGGTGCTTCTGCAGCCTTTATATTAAATACAACTACCATTTTAAAAAGTTCCCTTTTCAAATTTTTCAGCAATCTAAAATTCCCAAAGAATCCACCAGCATCTTGAAGAATATAGTTTATTTGTTCCTTAAGGAACTGTTTGAAGGTTGGCATAAAATATATGTGAATATTCTTCATTTATAAGTGATATGTTCAATCCCCTTCCCCACAAATGTTTTAAAGTGAAGGGTGCATAGAGTAGAAAATCTGGTTTTGCACAAAGAAATTGCAAGCAATTCTTCATTATAATAACTTAGCAATAAATAGCAGTTAACTTGTGTACATCATTTTTTGCTAAAGTTTGTTAAAATCTAGAAAATATGAACAGTCTTTTATCTGAAACAGAGAAGTCTGTCACTATCATGGCTTATTTATTTATTTGAGACAGTTATACACTGTTCTTCTTTTTGAAATATCCAGTATTGGGGGGATGGGGGAAAAGCTTTATGAAAATGAATTTGCTCTCCAGAGTTCTGGGAAAAGAAAGAATAACATAGTTCTGTTTTCCTATTCTTTCAGATCTCATGGCCTCCAAGCTTGTTTCACATTTTTGATGAGTGAGATCCAGGTGGGAATGACTTCAAAAGCAAGTTTCCTACCCCTCCACTTGAGAAAGAAGAACAAAGATCTGCACTGACTTAGCTATATTTCATCTCTGTTGTTTCTTTTGTATTTATGTATGTATGTGTCTCCAAATCAAGTCAATTCTGACTTATGGTGACCCATTTCATGGTTTTCTAGATAGAAAATAGTCAGAGGTTTTACTGTATGAGACCAAAGACAACAGGACAGCCGAAGGGTTGGCTTAACTCAGGTTTATTGCATGAGGACCGGGTGAAGCATGAGGTAATGGCGGTGATACATCTCTATATATACAGTAGGGGTTTTACATTTGAATCTTGTAGCACGGTAGCTCATTGGCCGCTACCGGCGTGGCCTCGCCCAGGCACGCCTCTCTTCAGTAGTTCTTCTTTCCTGCTGCTGAATGCGGGGAAGGATTTCCCGCGGCTGTCCGTGATTGAGCAATGTGAACCATGTGAGACTGAACGCTCGCAGCTGCCCTCTATGGGCTGCTTGCTCGCGTTCCTTTACAGCTGAGATACATTGTAAATGGAGTGGTTACATTCTATCAGTACAGTGACATGCATACACAACATCCCTCCCCCCTAGGATGGGACGAAGTCCCGCAACCAATGTGGCTTGCTGCACATGCGCTTGGGGCGTGCTTGCGCCTGCCCTAGTACTGGAGAGCCTGTGATCCCTGACTCCGTGGGTGCTTGTCCTGCAACGGAAAACGGGGATTCATTAATGGCTCTGTGGGGCGTCTGTGCCTGCCTTGCGCTGGGGGATGGGAATGGAATGAACAGCTGAGAAGTGAACCCCTGCCTGTTTCCCTCGGACCCCGGGGACCCTCCTATCGTGAACCGCGGGACCGATGAGGATGCCCTTGTGGTTCTGCTACCTTCTGTCCCCCGCTCGGGGGACCTTGAGACTGAGGCGGATGGACTCGCCGTCGCCTCCTGTCTTGGGGGTGTCGGTCTCCGGGACATTGGCGCTAAGTTGCACTCTAACTCACAGGGGCTACTGGGACTGGAAGTACCAGGGGCTGAACTGAAACCCCTCTTTTCGCTAGGACGGGTGGGGGACCACTCCGCTAACTCCCCCTGGTACTGTAAATCAAGGTCTAAACTTCTTGGGAAATCTGTATTTTGGGGACGCTCCCGGGGGATGTGTGTGGGATCGGGGCTCTTCCTTTCCGCCGCAAACTCCCGCAAAAGATTTCTGAGGATCGATTCCCTTTCCTCCCCCCTTGGTGGGGACCCATGTCCCCCTTTTTCTCCCCCTTGAGCTAAGCGGGTGGGGGAGTACCCTAACGCTGATTCGTTGCTACTCTCGTCTTCGTCCTGCTTTCCGGGGACCCTACGCCTGAGTTGATCCGCGTGCCGCCTCCACAGGAGGCCTGTATTGGTCTCTACGCGGTATGAGATGGGGCCGGTTTGTTCTATCACAATGCCGGGCACCCAGGCTGGTCCCGCGCTGGCGTAGTTCCTGCAATGCACGGGGGCGCCTACGCTGAAACTCTTTGAGGAATCCATCTCTACATTTCGCCCTTTGTCTTCTACTCTGGTGGGGTCTAGTCTGGAGATTACCGTGGCCAGCTTCCTGCGCATTAGCAATTCCGCGGGGGAGTACCCTGACGCTAGTGGGGTGACCCTGTACCGTAGCAGGAATTGGCATAGTTGTAAGTCAAGGTCTCCGGGGCCCATGCGCCGCAGCGCGTCCTTAGTGGTACGCACGAGGCGCTCTACTTGGCCGTTGGTGGCCGGGTGGAAAGGGGCGGAGGTGATGTGCCGAATGGCGTTGAGATCCATGAACGCCCTGAACTCGGCGGACGTGAAACAGCTAGCGTTATCGCTGACGAGGGTGTCAGGTAAACCGAACGTGGAAAAGACCCTCCGTAACTGTTTAATTGTTGTGGCCGAGGAGGTGCTCGAGACTGGAATGACCTCCAGCCACTTGGAGAACGTGTCCACCACAAGGAGGAAAAGTGTTCCCCTGAACGGGCCTGCGAAGTCTACGTGTACCCGGGACCAGGGCCCCCTTGCTGTGTCCCACTCCCTATGTGGCAAGCGAGCCTCTTCTGGCCTGGAGCTTTGGCACGCTTCGCAAGTGCCGACCATGTGCTCGATGTTGGCGTCTAGCTGGGGCCACCAAAAGTAACTGCGGGCTAGTGCCTTAGAGCGGACGATCCCGGGGTGGCTGACGTGCAGCAGTTTAAGTACCCTCGGCCGGAGGGACGTGGGAATCACCACCCGCTGTCCCCACAAAAGGCAACCCCTCTCTAGGGACAATTCTACTTTCTTTTTGAAAAATGTGTCGAATTCCGCTGCTGGGGAAGACACGGGCCACCCTTTCTGTACCCAGGAGCAAACTGTAGCTAACGTTTTGTCCTTACCGGTCGCTTTGGCGATGTCGGCCGGTACTACTGGAGGGGAGTCTAGGACCTCTATCATTAAGACCTGGTGGTCCCTCTCTTCCTCGCCCACGTGGCAGCAATCCCGGGGAACGGGGGACCTCGACAGGGCATCCGCATGGCTGATCTCCTTCCCGGGCCGGTACACCAACGCGTGCTGGTACGCGTTGAGAAAAATGGCCCACCTGAGCATTCTCGGGGACAGGATTTGGGGTGTGGGCTTATCTGCGGTGAAAATGTCTAGCAGGGGCTTATGGTCAGTCACTATGGTGAAGGGGCGGCCATACACAAAATCATGAAATTTCTTGGTCCCCGCAATTATCGCTAGTGCTTCCCTGTCTGTCTGGGCGTAGTTTCTCTCTGCTTGGGACAAGGACCTAGAGTAGAACGCTATCGGGGCCTCCCTCCCGTTCTCCAGCACGTGGCATAACACCGCCCCCACCCCCACCGGGGATGCATCGCATATCAGGACCACTGGGCGTTTGGGATTGAAGTGGGTCAGTACAGCATCTGATGCCAGGAGTCGCTTCAGGTCATTGAAAGCCTTCTCATGGTCGTCGCCCCACTTCCATGCCTCGTCCTTTTTTAACAATTTGTGTAGCGGTTCCGCCACGGCTGCCTTCCGAGGAAGGAAGGAGTGGTAGAAGTTGAGCAGCCCAAGGAACGACTGCAGCTCGGGCTTGGAGGTGGGGCGAGGGGCCTTTTTGATGGCGGCCACCTTGGATTGGGAAGGCCTTATTCCCTCGGGAGTAATGCGGAACCCTAGGAACTCGACCTCGGTTGCGAAGAAGACGCATTTGTCCTTTCGCAACCGCAACCCCGCCTTTTCGAATTTTTCCAGGACCTTTCCCAACCTTTCTGCCAATTCGGCCCGGCTCCCCCCTGTAATCAATACGTCATCAAAGTAGGGTAACACCCCCTCTAGCCCCTTCAGGAGGCGTTCCACGAGTGACTGGAAAATCCCGGGCGCCGAATTCATGCCGAATTGGAGGCGCGATACCTGGAACGCCCCTTTGTGGGTGACTATGGTCTGCGCAGCAGCTGCGGCGGGGGTGACCGGGAGTTGCTGGTAGGCTTGGGCCAGGTCGAGTTTAGCAAAACACCTCCCCCCGTGCAACCTGGCCAACAAGTGGCTGACTACCGGCACCGGATATGCATTGGGGCGGATCGCCTTATTGATGGTGCACTTGTAATCAGCGCATATGCGGACCTCCCCGTTGGCCTTGAGCGCTGTTACAATTGGAGTTTCCCACTCCGCAGAATCAACAGGAACAAGAATCCCCTGGCCCATCAATTTGTCCAACTCCGCCTCTATTTTGTCCTTTAGTGCGAAAGGCACTCTGCGCGGTTTAAGTCTGATTGGACGTACTCCAGGGTCCAGGTCGAAAGTCACTGGGGGGCCCTTGAATTTTCCGAGTCCCTTTCTGAAAACCTCGGGGTGCGCATCGCACACGCTCTGTATTGGGTCAGTCCCGGCGGCGTGTACTCCCACGGCGTGCACCCCCCCAATGAACAACCCCAGGGGCTGGAACCATTGAGTCCTGAGGAGGCTGCATTTACCCCCTTTGAGGACGACTAGGGGAAGCGTTGCGGCGCGCTTTTTGAACTTGACCTGGAATTTCCCAACCCCCAACACCGGGATGCGGTTCCCTTGCACGTCCTTTAGCGTGGCCCGCAATGCCTTGAGCTTGGGCCGCACGTGGGGGGCTATCTTTAGGAACTCTCCCTGGGAGATAATAGAGTACGAAGAACCCGAGTCCACCTCCATCCTAACAGGGGCCCCTTGTATTACTACCTCAACGAAGTATCGGGGGTGCTCCGTGGATACGCTGAACACCGGAGCGTCGTCCTCGCTGTCGTCGGAGATGCGTCCGACGCCGCCCCGCTTCCTCGTGGTCCGGGTGCCGTGGTCCTTGGGCCTCGTGGTGCAGTCCTGCCTCGCCGAGCGGTCTGGGGAACTCCTCTTGGCCTCGCGCCGCTTCCGGCAGACCTTGGCGATGTGCCCGCGCCGGCCGCAGTTGTGGCACTCGGCCTTGCGGAACGGGCATTTGGTGCGGGCGTGGGCGGCGCCGCAGCCGTCGCAGCGCCGGCCCTCCTTCTGGACCTTCCGGACGTCCTCGTCGTCGCCGCTCTCCGTGGACGAGTTCGAAACTCGCCGGGCCGCGCGCACCGAGCTCTCTGTCTTGGCGGTTTTTTGTCGCCAGTCCTGGAGCTCTTGCACGCCGGCCGTCGTGGCTTCCGCGGCCTGCGCCGTGTCGAGGACCTGTTGCCACGTGGGAAGCGGCTCCTGTTTCATGAGCACGCGCTGGGTCTCGGTGTCCCTCAGGCCGCAGAGCAGGCTGTCGCGGAGGGTGACTTCTGGGGTCTCCCACTTGCAGGGGCCGGCGGCCAGCCGCAGGGCCGCGCCGAACTCGGTGACCGATTCCCCGGGCGCTTGGACTCGCCTCCAGAACGCGCTCCGAGCGGGGAACATCGCTATCGCAGGCCGGAGGTGGGCACGCAACACAGCCAGAAGCTCTTTGGCTTTGAAGTCGCTCACCCTCCTCGGCGCGATCAGGTCGACCAGGGTCCTCTTTGTCTCATGTCCGAGCATGCGGACGAAGATGGCCCTCTTCTTGTCCTCATCTGAGACTTCGAGCTCCACCAGCGCTCCGTTGAAGTCTATCTCAAACAGCTCCAAGTCTCCCGGCTTCCTGATCTCGTAGCCGGCGCATGTCTTGGTCCCGTGGGCAGCCATATCCCACCTTCGTCGCCAATTTACTGTATGAGACCAAAGACAACAGGACAGCCGAAGGGTTGGCTTAACTCAGGTTTATTGCATGAGGACCGGGTGAAGCATGAGGTAATGGCGGTGATACATCTCTATATATACAGTAGGGTTTTTACATTTGAATCTTGTAGCACGGTAGCTCATTGGCCGCTACCGGCGTGGCCTCGCCCAGGCACGCCTCTCTTCAGTAGTTCTTCTTTCCTGCTGCTGAATGCGGGGAAGGATTTCCCGCGGCTGTCCGTGATTGAGCAATGTGAACCATGTGAGACTGAACGCTCGCAGCTGCCCTCTATGGGCTGCTTGCTCGCGTTCCTTTACAGCTGAGATACATTGTAAATGGAGTGGTTACATTCTATCAGTACAGTGACATGCATACACAACAGAGGTGGTTTATCATTCCCTTATGAGAGTTCCCTTGGACTGTGCAGTTTACTAATGAATAAACAGGTTGGCTCTTTACCCTAGAGCAGGGTTGCCAAAACTTTTCAGGCAGCGGGTCAGTCATGTGGTTCAGTGGGCCGGTCACATGGTTCAGTGGGCTGGTCACGTGGATCATCCTACCAGAAGTGGAAGTAAAATGCACCTTGCAATCTGATTTGCAACAGATGTTTGGCAACAGGATGAGGTAGATTTTAGACTGTCATTTTCTCTGCTTAAACCTGGGATGGCCAAACTATGACCTGGGCCCTAATGCCCCTAATGCCAATTCATCCAGTCCACACCACCCTCATCACTCCTGGAAGCTGAAGTAAAACATGCCCATATGGGTGAATTTTACTTAAACTTCCAGGAGCGATGAGGGTGGCATGGGCTGCATGGAATGGCATCAGGGGCTGGATACTGCCCATGGCCCATAGTTTGGGCACCCCTGCCCTAGAGGCACAGTGGAGAACCAAACTGTCTGATTCCACAGCTAGAAAAGTAAAGCAAGCTATCCAACCAGCTCTGATGGTTGTTTTTGTTTTAAACTTCCCTTAAACAGAAAGAGAACATATAGCCGTGAGAGATGGACAGATTTCCCATTATACCTGTATTAATCTCTCTCCTCTTATGCATCAAGAAAAATCAGAGCAAATATGCAAGCAATCTTGTTTCCCTTAAGAAATAAAGATACACAGAACTGCTACAGCTCTCTTCTGAATGTTCTCAAATATTGTCTTCAAAAGTGAAGACACTGGGGATGAAGATGGTTTTTAGTAGAGGCTCTTCTGTCCCTGGAAACTGTCAGACGTGACATTTTTCAATTAACTGCTATGAGAGTTTCATTTTGTTCCATACTTAAATAGAGGGGACATTTTCCATTTTGTTTAACTTAACTTGTCTGCACCATTGCCATATTGTGTAGATTATCTCATATTTAGAACGTTGAGTCTTTTTCTTAACATAGATTGTTTGATTTGAGGTAGCAACCAGCAGTTAGTTCTGTTCAGTGATATCTTGGGTAACAAGACAAGCTGTTGGAGCAGTATGGGTATTGCAACTATGCTGTTTAGCAAAGCATCCAGAAACAATATTGCTGTTGTGGGATTTTATTGTAAGAAAGCAACAAGAAAAACAGCAGTGGATGATGATGTTTGAGGCAGGAAGAACAGTGTGGGTTTGAGGGAAAATACAGAAATGCTCAGGGGCTGAAGGTTGTGGACCCCTGCCCTAGAGAAATAAGCTGATTTGATAGCAGAAACAAGTGTCATCATCATCAGCATATATTACAAATGTTCTAACCCTGTGATGGTGAACCTTGGCACTCCAGGAGTTCTTGGATTTCAATTCCCAGAAGCCCACGTCTCTCTGAATCTGTTTACTGTGGACACGCAGTAAACTCATTCATGTGGATTCACAGAGACCAGGAGTGCCAAGATTTCCCATCACTGTTATAACTAAGTTACAGTTAAAATTTTCTCACCCCTTCCTTTGCAGTAGGAAAGCTAGAAATTGGTATAAAACAGTGACATTTGCTAGTAGAATTAAATACAATGGATGGATTTGTAGTGAATAATAATATAACATTAAATGTATGGTAAGACAGTAATATCACGTATATTATGAAAATGAAGCATTCTCTTGAGTTTTAAAAAAATGAAAAATAAATATAATTGCAGAATAAGTTATTGTATGGTACAGTCTGTACTTATGTTAAAAGATCAGATTCTTTTCGGAATGCTATTTTCTTTTGCCTCAAATAATGTTGTCCTTCTTTCCAGAGAACTCAAACCATGAAGCTAGCCTAGGCCTAGGGCAAATAAAGCTAATAGCTCTTAATCAAACATGTTGTTGCCTTAGTAAAGGTAAAGGTTTCCCTTGCTTGAAAGCCAGTCGTATCCGACTCTAGGGTTCAGCACTCATCTCTGTTTCAAAGCTGAAGAGCCAGCGCTGTCTGCTTCTGCAGACGTTTCCGTGGTCATGTGGCAGACATGACCAGATACCAGAGTGCATGGAACACTGTTTACCTTCCCACCAAAGTGGTCCCTATTTATCTACTTGCAATTTCTTGCTTTTGAACTGCTAGGTTGGCAGGAGCTGGGACAAATACAGGAGCTCATTCTGTCCTGCAGTACCCGGGAACTGGACTGCTGACCTCCTGCCTTCCAGTCAGTGTCTTAGCCACTTGAGCCACTGCAGTCTTTAACATCCTGCTATTGCTTGTTCCTTTTTGTTTAGAAGGTGGGAAAACCCCTATATCTTTTTGAAATATTTTAAATAGAAACATGCACATGCAAATGTTCCATGACTATTCCATGAGTATCTACTGCTGATACTCATAATTCAGATAATTATTTGAATTTGAGAAGTCTCACATAAAAAGGTATTTTAATTCAATTTTTATTAGTTTAAGTCTTTCCTTATAAGGGAAGACACAAACTTGTTCTACAACAAAATCTGGTTTATCTACATCTATTTAAGTAACAGGGGCTGTGGCGGCTTAGTGGTTAAGATGCTGGACAAACGGAAGGTCAACAGGTCAGCTGCTCGAGACCCGAGTGCTGCATGACGGAGTGAGCTTCTGACTCTGTCCCAATTCCTGCCAACCTAGCCGTTCGAAAGCAAGAAATTGCAAGTAGATAAATAGGGACCACTTCAGTGGGAAGGTAAAACAGCGTTCCATGTCCTCTGGTGTCTAGTTATGCCTGCCACATGTCTACGGAAATATCTGCAGATGCAGACAGTGCTGGCTCTTTGGCTATAAACAGAGATGGGCACTGAACCTAGAATCGGATACAACGGGCTTTCAAGCAAGGGCAACCTTTACTTTACCTTTACTATTTAAATAATGACTAGATGCTGGCACATATGCCCAAGCTCCATTTGCTGCTCTACAAAGTCTGCCACTACTCATGAGATGAGCCACTATTTAAACTGAGTAGTGTTTTATCTCTTTCACAGTGGGATCGGTTGCAGAGATAATAACAGATGACAACCCAGCTGTTGCCTATTGTATAAGCACACACTACTCTGTTCATGGGCACACATACACCCACACATTCATCGGAAGTCCAAAGCTAGATGGGAAGAAAGAGGAAACCATTCAGGACCTAAGAAAGCATGAAACGAGTTCCGTGGCTTCTGATGGTGTATGGCAAGCAAGCTGTCTTTGAAATGAAGAGGAATTGCAAAAGCAATCTGTAATGCAACAAGGTGGAAGCAATGCTCCTCACAGGGAAAGACACAACAACCCTAGAATATTACTCTTCTGTCTCAAGTTTGTGGGATAAAGTTAAGTAGGTTTATCACTACTGGTTACAGCTGCAGCTTCCGATGATGCCGCAGCAAAGATGATTTAATGTTTAAGAACTGCAACTCAAAACGAAATGAATAAATACATTATAATGAAAAAATAAAAATGAAATGAAACAAAAATCCCTTCTGCCCTGTGAGTAAATGGATCTTCCATTGCAGCCATCCACAGCCTGGGGCTCTCCAGATGTGCCGGGCTCTATTTCTTGACATACAAGACCACATATCTATTGTCTGGGAACATGGAGAGCTATAGTAAAACATACTGTATTTGAAAGCCACCATGATAGAGAAGTTGTTCCATCTTGTGGTAGTGCTGTCCTGTGATGCCAAAGTTTCTAGTAAATAGCACCTCTGGTAGTAAACAACAGCACAGGATAAGGAGGTGATTTTTAACTATAAAAATGTTGCAGTGGGGAAAGTGTTGAACTCCTTGTGCAGTGAACTGCAGTGGCTCAAGTGGCTAAGATGCTGACTGGGAGGCAGAAGGTCAGCAGTTCGATTCCTGAGTACCGCAGGATGGAATGAGCTCCCGTCTTTGTCCCAGCTCCTGCCAACCTAGCAGTTCGAAAGCAAGAAATTGCAAGTAGATAAATAGGGACCACTTCGGTGGGAAGGTAAACAGCGTTCCACACGCTCCAGTGTCTAGTCATGCCTGCTACATGACCACAGAAATGTCTGCAGAAGAAGACCACGCTGGCTCTTCAGCTTTGATATAGAGATAAGCATTGCTGCACCCTAGAGTTGGATACGACTGGCTTTCGAGCAAGGGAAACCTTTACCTTTACCTTACCTTGTGCAGTATCCACATTTAGATTAGTGGCTTCAGTAGCTGAATTTGTGGAAGAAAGAGAAGTGATTGTTGCAAACATACTTTAAAACAAGTTGTTAGTGTAATATGTAAATTTATCCTAAATGTGATGGCAAGTCAAAGAGGAAATGCACTTATACCCAAAGATCATACAATGATTTTTTTTAACATTGCATGTATCTTGTCTGAATAAACCAGGGGTGCCCAAACCTTTTGGGCTGTGGGCCGGTCATTTTGTTCAGGGGGTTGGTCACTATGGCCCACAGACTGGATCCGGCCCCTGACACTAATTCATCTGGCCCACAAAGCCCTTGTTGCTCCCGGAAGTGGAAGTAAAACGTGCGTAAAATGCACAAGCACATTTTACTTCTGCTTCCGGGAGCAATGTGGGATTCATGGGCTGGATGAATTAACAACAGGGGCCATAGTTTGGACACCCCTGGTATAAATCCGTACACCAGGGAATAGGATCCAATAGTTCAAGAAGCCCTAGTTTATATCTAAGAGCTTGTATGTGTTGTTTTCATGAAAACAAATGGCATTTAGAAAACAAACAGCTATCATGACAACAACAAAGACCTTTTCTGTAGTTTGACCTTGATTTGGAGAATGAAAAACAGTATATTACCATGGCATTTCTATGACATAGAGGCAGAGCCTCCCTATAAAATTGTTAACAGTTTAATTTCCCTGAGGGGTCATAACAGTCCCAAACCCTTCCTGTAATATGTTAAAATGACAAAAATATTGGTGGCATGAACCAATATTAGTACCTGAGGCATAGCAAATCCTGTGGTCAGAGCAGTTTTCTTGTTTATACCAATGTTTTACAAATAGTACAACAATATCCCTGTGATGTGGAGCTCAACTGCTATTAGTAATGTAATTCACACATTTTAAGATTTTTTTTCTCCCTGGTCTTTTAAAAATTGCAGATCACTAGCCTCTAACTACAGATTATAAGCGGCCATTTAACAGAACAATCTTATACAGTACTGTATTTAAATTATGCTGGTACTAAAGATGTGTTATTATTACACTTAGGCTTTTACTGAACCATATAACCATCAGATAGTCAGGGAATAGATAAATAATTTGATTTGCTTGTTTAAACAGATTTGGATCAGAGATAAGAAACATGTATCTGCCCTTCATATGTAGGGTTTGCAGTTCTCATGACCCCTCACCATTGACTATGATGGTTTAGGCTAATGAGAGATTAGTCCAGCATTATATGCAGAGTTATATATATATATATCCATTGGTAGTATTCAATTTGCATATTTAAAAAAACAAAACAAATAATAAATCTCTAGACCAGGGGTGCCCAAACTTTTCGAGCCAGGGGCCAGTCATGTGATTCAGGGGGCCTGTCATGTGGTTTAGCGGGCCAGTCATGTGGTTCCTCCCACTGGAAGCAGAAGTAAAACACACCTTGCGATCTGTTTTGCAACATATATGTTTTGCAAGAGGATGAGATAGATTTTTTTTAGGCTGCCATTTTCTCTGCTTAAACCAGGGATGCCCAAACTATGGCCCATGGGCTGGATCTGGCCCCTGATACCAATGAATCTGGCCTGTGCATTTTAGTTCCACTTCAGGGAGTGACGATGGCGGTGTGGGCCGGACTAATTGGTGTTGGGGGCCAGATCTCGCCCACAGGCTGTAGGTTGGACACCCCTACTCTAGACCAAAACAAAGCCAAAATAGGATACTTTAACATTTCAGTACAATGGATTGTTGACTAATGAAGTTTAACAAGATTCTTAGATAATGCAGTAAATACTTTTTCCAGTCATAATGTGGGGTACACAGAATAGCCTCCTCGAAGATTGTGGTATTTCTGAACTACAATCGGGCACACCTTGGATAATGGCAACCTTGTGTTGGCTAATCTTTCGCACACTAGGTCTAGCGAAAAGAACTGTGGAAATGAATGCACCAAAAGGTGGCTTCATTTTGGCAGTTTCACATCTGGCCTAGACATGGAAGAAGAAGAAGAAGTCATAATGTGACCAAGAGTCAAACTAAATATAATATGGGCATTTTCATTCTCTGCTCATTTTTTGCTCTGCTCAAGTCTACGTCTGATGTGGTGGACTTGATTCACAAAAGCTAACATTAAAATACAGCAGTTAGTCTTTAAAGTACCAGAATTATTTTTTTTGTTATTTTATTTTGTTGTCTTTACTCTGATATGCTTGAAATACAGACTAACATGGCTACCATTCCAAAATGCTCATTTTTTGTTTATCTTGAACTATACAGCTTCCACCCAAATTGAATACTTTTGCAACTGCTTTTTTTTTTTTTTAAAAGAAAAAAAACATCTAGTCTGATTTACAGAAACAGAAATCAGGCCTGTGGGTATGATAACTTGTTTGGTTTTCAGTGCACTCTCTTGAATTCTATAGGAGAAAGGTTTCTCACCATGGGTTTTCAAGGTAAGATTGGACTTAAATTCCTATAATCTTTAGTCAGTATGACTGAAATCTGTATTATGAACAGTACTGGATAAATCCTTTCATATAGCAGACACTGAGATTGCTAGGAGTGGTGGTGGGTTACATTAACTTCTTCTTCTTCTTCTGTGTCTAGCCCAGATATGTAACTGTAAAAATGAAGGCACCTTTTGGTGAGTTCATTCTGCAGTTGCCTTCGTCTGACCTAGCTTGAGAAAGTTTAGCCAGCAACACAAGGTGGCCATTACCAGGGTACACCCAGTGGTGGTGGTGGTGGTGGTGGTGGTGGTGCAGCAGCAGCAGCAGCAGCAGCAGCAGCAGCAGCAGCAGCAGCAGCAGCAGCAGCAGCAGCAGCAGCAGCAGCAGCAGCAGCAGCAGCAGCAGCAGCAGCATGTCCCTAGATCAGGAGTTCTCAACCTTTTAAAGCCGGGGCCCGGGTCATGCTCCCTCAGACAACTTCAGGGGTTGGATGGCCATTTTGCCCTTCCTTCACCACATGGCACTTCCTGGTGTAGTGGTGGGCCACATGAAATGGTGTTGTGGGCCGCATCCAGCCCATGGGCCATAGGTTGAGAATCCCTTCCCTAGAAGCATGCCTTTTCCCCTCATGAAAATAAATGGTATAATTTGTTTTTACCGGGAAGAATATTGAGCTACCCAGAGGACAAAGTCGCAAGAGTGGCCAAACCTATCTAATGGCATTGGCCGCACAAAGAAAAGGGGAGAACTGTCTCTTCCCATCCTCTGAGTGCTTGCATAATAGTTGTGAACTACATTTAGTTCTGATACATTGTTCCTCTCTAGAGCGCTAACTGATAAACAACTGGGAAAGAAAGAGACACAGTTTTTCAATGAAGACTCCCCTTTCATTCCCATGCTTTTCCTTCTCTGTAAAACTAGAATGAGTGGCAGAAGTGGATAATTCTTGGGTCCATTTCTTCTCAGATGCAATGAAGTAGCTATAACAAAATGGCCACCCCTTTGAAGCTGTTGGGACAAAATGGCCATCACTATCATGCAGGCAGGGCAAAATGGCCATCCAGCCCTTGAAGCTGACAGAGAGCGTGACCTGATCCCTGGTTTGAAAACACTGGGAACCCCTGATCTAAAGACTGCATGTGGGAGATCATATGATAGATAGAACATTACTCTAGTCTATTCTTGTATAGAAGCTAGACTTTCTACACATTTATGTGTATTGAGACAGAAAAAGATATATTACTCCTTCCTAGAGTTTATGTACTACTCAGAACAACTAATAAATGCAGTTAAAAATAAAGCGCACAACAAAATGAACAGTATAGTGAAAATAGAAAGGAAATATAAATAAAAGATGTAGGTTGTCACACAAAGATGCTCTTTAACGGAGGCATATTCAATCATTATTATTTATTTAAAACATGTCCATATTGCTTTTCAGCCCATAGGGTGGTTTATATAACAGAGGAATGGTTTAACAAGACAACTAAAGCCTTGAAATCAGATTCTGGGAAGTGAGGATAAAACTTTCAGTAACAAGTTACTAAAAGTTGAGCTGAATAAAAATGTTTTACACCAGGAAGGCAAATAGCCCTGTCTTTTTGAAAAAGACTACATTAGAGAAAACAATTCATCTCTAAAGGATGCTTCTTGGATGAACCAACAGGGCAGCTCTTTTGCTTTGCTCATGTAGTGTCTACACCAGTGGTTTCCAACCTTTGGTTTTTGGACTTCAATTCCTAGAAGCCTAAGTCAATTCCCCAAAGCACTGATCAGTCAATGTACTAAATTAGGCTTCTGGCATGGGCCCCACATTGGGAACCACTGGTATACACCTATCTTTCATCCTCAGTAACTGAACTGGCTTTTGCAGCTGGATTTGCAAATACAGTACTGTACTTCTAAATACAGTACCAGAGGCTGTCTAAATGGATGTAGTGTATAGCCCAATCTTTGGAGTGGGTTGGTGTGATGGTATCTTAACTTCAGACAAGCCAATCTGTCCCCCTCCTCTCCTGCTCTGACCTCAGGCGGCTTTTAAGTAGCCTCTGTGAACTGGCCTGGGCATACCTGTCAAGTATTTTTATTTATTTATTTATATATTTATATTCAAATTTATATGCCGCCCAATCAGGTAAACCCGACTCTGGGTGGCTCACAACAAGTTAAAACACACATAAAACAATACAACCAATTAAAACCAATTAAAACCCAACATACCCACCCACCTACCCCATTCCTCTTAAAACCCACATAAACCCACATTAAAAAAAAAGTATCCCGTATTGGTTGGGATTTCCCGCAATTCAGCAGCGCCTTTTCTATTTTCCCTCCGGGACCCACCGCCATCCCATAATTTGATGGTGGGGAAAGTAGTTACTGTGCATCCTCTTCTGCGCAGAACCCTTCTGTGCATGCGTAGAACCCTTGTGTGCATGCATAGAACCCATTTGTGCATACATAGAACCCTTCTGCGCATGCACAGAACCCTTCTGCGCAAAACCCTTCTGTGCATGCATAGAACCCTTCTGCGCATGCGCAGAAGGGTTCTGCACAGAACTGTTCTGCGCATGTCCCATACTGTCCAGAGCCGTGCTTGACAGGTATGGGCCTGGGAGGTCCAGTGTAGACAAATTCTCAGTCTACAGGCAGGTTCCTTATGGCAGAAGACAATTATGCAGTCTCCCCCAACCATCATATAGTGAGTATATGTACCAGTTTACCATCTAATATCTCATCTGCGTGAATTAGTAAAGGTCACCCTTGCTTGAAATCCAATTGTATCTGATTATAGCTTTGCTGTCAACTATTTGGCTGGCCTAATGATGAATTCCTCACTTGGGGCCCAGCTAGTAGTATCTTTCTGTTGTGTATACAGTGGTACCTTGCTTAAAGAGCATAATGATGCGTTCCATGGGATCGCTCTTTAAGCAAAACGCCATTGTAAGTGGCCAATTGTGACTTCAGGCGAGGGGGATTGCAAACCCCAATTTAGTTGTTAAGCAAGTTTTTGGTTAGTTTTAGTTGTTAAGCTAGACTACCATTCAGAGAAAATTCTGCTCTTTAAGCGAGTTAGTCTCCAAGCGAGGCACTCTTTATGCGGGGATTTATTGTACTGAAATTTTGAAAATGGTAGTACTTTAGGAGAGAGTTGGTTTGCCAACAATAAACATTTATTGCTAAACTAATTTATGACAGCATAAAAAGTGAAAGCGGGTAGCTTGTGTGGAGATACAGATACTGATCTCTTTGAGACATTCCTTTCTACTCATTTGGCTGGGCAGCTGGTAAGCCAGGAAAGACCTGAGGTGTTGTGATAATTGTACACCACACACGACACTTCACAGTTTCCAAAGTGAGCATGTCTTTCAAATGCCCTTAAAAATGAAAGAGGGAAGAGAAAAAGACAGTGAACTGCAGCACCTGAAGGAATGTCTGGGTAGACTAGTGATCTCATGAAAAACAGGGGTCCCACACCCGAGTTGTGTTGGAGAGGACATTTCAGTACCTGTAGTTTCAAAATTGGACAAAATCCTCTTTTTCACCCAACTGACAAAGGTGCAGCAGCTCTGGCAAGGCGAAGGGATGACTGCCCTGAAAAATGTTATTGTGGCTGTAACTCAGTGCTTTGTCACCTTCCTCTCCCTTGAAAAATTTGAAGTGGTAGCTGTGTTAGTCTGTGGAAGTGTATCAGAGAATAAATTAAAAAACAACATTGTGGAAATTTAAAGACTAACTGCTGTTTTTTAATGTTAACTTTTGTGGTCAATGAAAGGTAACATTCTTCTTGTGACTAGGCCATATGTGAAACTGCCAAAATAAAGGCACCTTTTGGTGAATCCATTCTGTAGTTCCTTTCACCTGATCTAGTGTGAGAAAGATTAGCTGGCACAAAAATGCCATTGCCCAGGATGCACGTGAATGTGGTTCAAAAATACCACAATCTTTGAGGAGGCTCTTCATGTGTACTCCAAAGCCGCTTCTTCTTTTGTGTCCCGATCAAACCCTTGACTGACAAATAAAGCCATTTTCTTCACTTTGTCTTTACCCAAATGCAAGTCCTCGTTGGTGTGTGCCTCTGGCAGCAATCAGCAGGCCAGTAAATGAGCTGGACGCTGTGTCTCTCCACATTCACACAGTGTGCTGCTGTCTACCAGCAGTCTCCACTTGAGCATGTTGGTCTTGCTTTAGGGACTCCAACCCTCAGGATCCTCCAAATGACAGTAGGGGAGATTGAGATCTTCAGCTATATCCTCCTTTAATGATGTCCCTTGCCCAGTGAGAAACTTCCTCCATCTTCTAATTTGGTTTTGCTTTCTTGTACTGCACAACATACTGCTCCATCCAGCTCCTGCCAACCTAGCAATTCGAAAGCAAGACATTGCAAGTAGATAAATAGGGAACACTTTGGTGGGAAGGTAAGCAGCATTTCTTGCACTCTGGAGTCTAGTCAATGTCATGCCTGCCACATGTCCATGAAAACGTCTGCAGACACAGACAGCACTGGCTCTTTGGCTATAAACAGATGAGTACTGAACCCTAGAGTCAGATACGACTGGCTTTCTAGCAAGGGTGACTTTTACCTACCGAAAGCTAACATTAAAAATACAAGTTAGTCTTTAAGGTGCCACAACATTTTCTCCTTTTTATTTTTTTTTCTCTCTGATGTGCTCGCACAGACTAGCATGGCTACCACTTCCAAAATTCTCTACTGTATTTTAACCTTCGCTTTCATGGTCCACCAGCATACAGGTGAAAAATTAGAATATCGTGCAAACGTCCATTCATTTCACTTAAAAGGTGAAACAAATATACGAGATAAGACTCACTACATGCAAAGCGAGAGATGTCATGCTTTAATTTGTTATAATTGCGATGATCATGGCGTACAGCGTACATGAGATTATGTGATGATTCTGGGGTACATGAGATTGGGTGGGGGGTGGGGCTTTCCTAAACTGTAAGCCATAAGCATCAATATTATAACAAAGTAAGGCTTGAACTATCTTGCTTTGCATGTAATGAGTATATCTCATATATTTGTTCTACCATTTAAGTTGCATTACTGAACAGAATGAATATTTGCACAATACAGTGATACCTCATACAACGTCCAAACTTGGTTCCACAAGTTTGGACTTTATACGGATTTGGACTTTGTATGAGGCATGCAAAATCCTAGCCGCAATGCCTCATACAACTTCCAAATCCTTGCCGCGATGCCTCGTACAACGTTATTTCCATAGAGATACATTGTACTGTAACAGCACAGACTTCAGGGCAAAGTCAAGGAAACTGACAGAACTTTAAGAAATCATTGTCTAGAGGCTAAATACATTACAAAAACATGTCAAACAACCCTGATTTTACGGGACAAACCAACCTGGGGAAAACCCCCAATGCCTCATACAAAGTTGCAGCGGCTTTGTATGAGGCAACTTTTTTCAAGGAATTAGGAGATGTTGTATGAATTCGTACGAAGCGGACTTTGTATGAGGTATTACTTGTATTCTAATTTTCCGAGTTTCACCTGTACAGTCGTCTTTGAGGAGCCACACAGGACACTTTGAGTCTTTTTATTCATTTTATTTCCTCTTCCTTATTATCCAGCTCAGCACCGGCTTTAACTAGCTGTTTGTTTTGAAGGGAGGGGAGAAGGAAAAAAGGTGGAAGAAGGCAAGGCACAGAAGAATTTTGGCGCCTTTTCTCTCCCCACCCCCGCACCTGTGTGGGGATGAGAGAAAAACCTTCCCTCCTTAGGTCTATTCTGGTCACAGAAGCCAACCCACCTCTTTTCCCCTCCCTTCCCGCGCGACCCCCCCCCCCCCCCTTCCCGTGTGTCCTGAGGAGCACCACAGGTTTTCCTCAGCACCCTCCCTTTACTTAAATGGCCGGGCGGGGGGCGGGAAAGCGTTGTTTATTGCTATGGCAGCTGCTTTCAAGCCTGGGAAGCGGCGCTTTTGCATAACAAGGGGAAAGGTGGGTGAGTGCGCTGCGCGGGCGCGCGCCCGCCCAAGCTAGGCTGCTGAAAAGCGCGCGCGCAAAAAAAGGGGGGCCTGCCTGTACAGCGCGCACGCGACGGCGCGGGGCTCTGTCTTCAGGGATGTAACCTTGCTACGGCTTGGGGGGGTGTGTGCCAAAAAGATGCAGCCCGCGTGCGACCGGGCCGCCGCCGAGGCGTTGCTGCTGACGCCCCACCACCAGAGCCACGCCGGCGGCGCCCCGGAGGAGCCGCCGGAGCCTCAAGTGCAGCTGCGGCAGAAGCTGAAAGAGCTGCCGGCCCTGCTCCGGAGCGGACTCACGCTGCGGAGGAAGAACTCCAGCGCTGGGAGCCGGGTGAGTGCGTGAGCCCCGTCGCGGGTGTGTGTGTGTGTGTGTCTGTGTGGGGTGGTGGTTTCCCAGCGGAGCCTGAGGAGGCTTCTCCCCCCCCCCCCTTGCCCACACACAGGTGAGTGAGGGCCTGAGGGGGGTCGCTTTCCTCCTGGCTTGGAAAGGTCTCTACAAGGCAAGAGGAGCCCCGCGTGGAGCCTTCCTTACGAAGGGAGGTTTCTGCACTCGAAACCCCCTCCCCCCCCCCCTCGCGCCTCCTGAGGGAAAAAGAGCCTCCTCTGAAATGTTAGTGGGGGAACCGCACCTGCGCAGTAGTAGGGGACCCCCACCACCACCACCACAAACACAGAGATAGGAGCCTATTTATTTATTTATTTATTTATTTATTTAATGCACCACTCAAGGTGGCTAACAACAACAGAGGAAAGAGGGGGAAAATGGAAAACAAAAATAAAAATAGAATACAATATAAAACAATATAAAACACAGCTAAAAACCCCAGCTAAAATCCACATTAAAACACATAAAACCTATGTAAACATGCAGAAAAACAACCCACACCACCCACAATTAAAACTGAGATCCAAGACAGGACAGGGCTGTCTCCTTCCAGGGACTGGTGGGGTGTGGGACAACACACCCCATTGCAAGTCTAGCTAATGCAGGGGTGCCCCCAGACTTTTCCGATGGTGGGATGGTCACATGGTTCAGGGGTGCCCCCAAAACTATGGCCCCCGGGGCCCGGATCCGGCCACAACACCAATTCATCCAGCACGTGCTGCCCTCGTCACTCCCAGAAGCAGACGTAAAATGCACCCGTATGAGAGACGAGGGTGGTGTGGGCCGGATGAATTGGTGTCAGGGCTGGATGTGGCCCCCCGGGCATAGTTTTGGGCACCTCTGAGCCATGTGACCAGCCCACCGGTGGAAAGGTTTGGGCACCCCTGCGTTAGGTAGACTTGCAATGGGATGTGTTGTCTCACCACACCAGTCCCTGCAAGTTAAAAGGCTCCTATCTCTGTGTGTTTGTTGGGGGGGGGGGGGGAGGCACAGATTCGGGCACATTTTACTTCTGCTTCTGGGAGCGACAAGGGTGGCATGGGCAGCATCCAGCCCCGGGCCATAGTTTTTGGTACCCCTGAGCTAACGTCTGAGGGATTTTATGGGCTCAGTGGTTAAGAAGCTCACCTTGTTAGCTGGAAGGCTGGGAAGTTGGCAGTTCGAGACCCAGGTACTGCATGACAGATTGAGTGCCTGTCTCTGTCCCAGCTCTTTTGGACATGAAAGGAATCTCATTTGGGCATCCTCTGAGTGGAGTTTTGCCAGCAAAAATCCTTTCAACCCAGAACAATTTCTGACATGAAATTATTATGGGAACCCGGGCTGTAGCTGGGGTGGGGGGCAGCGGGGGCGAAAGCCCTCTTGAGCTAACAGCCTCCCCCCCCCCGTCAATGTTATATATGTGAGTGTGACATTGTTGCCCCTCCTGAAATGTTTTGCCCCTCCTACCCCCCCTCCCCCATCTAGAATCCTGCCTACGGCCCTGATGGGCACCCAGAGTCACAGTGGCTAAACTACTGTATTATAGCCCAAAAAGGTTGTGAGTTCGATCCTGACATGGGGAATCAAGTTTGACTCAGCATCCCATCCTTCCGTGGTTGGTAAAATGAGGATTCAATATGTTGGGGACCAAAATGCTAATTACCTGTAAGCCAACCAAAGAGTGCACCTCTTCTTCTGTATAATTTCATGTCTGAAATTTTTCTGGGTTGAAAGGATTTTTATTGGACAAATTCCACTCAGGGAATGCCCAAATGAGGCTTCTTTCATGTCCCCAAGAGCTGGGACAGAGACGGGTGCTCAGTTCATCATGCAGTGCCCAGGTCTTGAACTGCCGACTTACCGGCCTTCCAGCTAACAAGGTGAGCTTCATGCAGTGCCCAGGTCTTGAACTGCCGACTTACCGGCCTTCCAGCTAATAAGGTGAGCTTCATGCAGTGCCCAGGTCTTGAACTGCCGACTTACCGGCCTTCCAGCTAACAAGGTGAGCTTCTTAACCACTGAGCCACTGCAGCCCCCCCTTTTCTAGGCCAGATGTGAAACTGCCTAAATGAAGCCTCCTTTTGGTGAATTCATTCTGCAGTTTCTGTCACTCAATCTAGTGTGAGTGGGATTAACCAGCAACACAAGGTTGCCGTTACCAGGGTGATTTAAAAAATACCACAATTTTTGAGGAGGCTCTTTCTGTGTATGCCAGAGAGTGCACTAAGCACTATTATGGGGTGGTGTATCAAGGTAACAGCTATTGCTTCAGGCCCATTGAGATAGTTATTTAAGAATACTGTATAATGGTGCCAAGACCTGTCACATCAGGCTTTGTTAGGCAGCTAACCTCAGGGTCTTGGAGGAGAAAGGTGTGAGAAGCCTTCTGACTTTTCTTTGAGAATGATTTTCTCAGGAGTAATTAGGCATGCTTCCCAATCTTGCTTAGAAGTATTCGTGAGGTCAATGGGATATTTATTCTAAGAAACCATGATATAAATAAAGCTCCTCTGTTGGCCTTAAAGCGTTCCTTAAAAACTTGTCTGTGAACATTGTTTTTGTTGTGTCACACTGTTGAGGCACCCTGGACATGAACCATTTTATTGAGGTCTGAACTGTGCTAGGCTGTATATTTCCATTTTTTAAAATTAATCAGGTTCGTTCTACTCCTATAGGAAATGTATTCCTCTAGAACTCAAGATAGCTGACAATTAACCTGCCATTATTGAAGTATAGACCTTGTTCTTTGCTTTGCAACCTGCTTCCACACACAGTTACTTAATTGCACGTCCTCTGTATTTAGTAAGGCTTATTTTGGGCAAGCAAACATGTACAGCTTTAAAGTCCTCGTCTCTGACGTGTGATGTTCAAGCTAGCAGCTCTACTGAAATACAGTATTTCAGCCCTGCTTTGATGAGGCTGACCATTGAACTTGGACTCTTCTGCCAGCAAAGTATGTTCTCTGTACTAATAGCTCAAGAGACCTTCTTCAGCTTGTGGGTGATAGTTCTGAGCAGTTGTGTAGGTTTATGCTGTTGAGGGTTCAGTCTTTTGAGTGAAGTTCAATGTCCAAGAACAGATGGCGTCTCAACGCTAAAATATGTTTTATTTATTAAAACAAACAAATGAAGTTTGATAAATGTATTATTTTGTGACATGCTTTGGGGCGCTAAAGCTTCAGCATTTACAACAATTTCAGATATCTGACTCCATTAACTGAAATGCTTCTTACTGTAATTTAGAAACAGATTTGTCCTGATATGTTTACCTCCTCTGAAGAATGATACAAAATAATCTGTTAGCTGAGACTGTTCCCCTTTTGCATTGGATTTAACTGAATGTTTGTGGTTTCTTTTCTTGTTGATTGAACTTGTATACATTAACATAACTCTGAAGAAAGAGACATACAGTTTGTTCCTAGATAAAGCAAACACTTGTTACAGCAGACATCCTTTCAGAAGAGGCATTCTTCCTGTGGGAAAGACAAGGGACAATGCTTTTCCCAATGTCATTTTATTTGCATCTGTACTTAAAATAGCAGTTTATTAAAAAAAATCAGCTGGCCAAGTAATTGTGTGTTTTTAGATGCTGGAAAGTCCATTTACTTGCTTGAAAGAATTAAACACTGTATCCATGTTGCCTTCTTGTGACTGCCTTCCATACAATACTGTACTTTCTTCTGTCAGTCAAGGGGGATATCAAATATGTGTTATTTTAAAAAAAATAATTTAAAATTTACATAGATCTTTTAAAAACATGTTTAGCTCCACAGACACATTTGTATCAGTTGGAGGATTTTTGTGTTTGGTGTCATGAACTAATGGCCTAATGCATTGTGACATTTGCCATCTGAGAACAGGTCATGGCTACCTGCTACTTTAATAGCTGATATGGTTGTACTGTACTTAGTTCAAAAACTTTTTTAATGATGCCTTCATGGCAACTGTTTGCTATATTTGTGGCAAAGTTCATTGTTCAAAAGCTGTGTAAAGATTTTTTACAACTAAACTGTGCATTCGACTATTGACATCTGGAAGGCAGGAATAATAAAGATTGGTGATTAGATACTTTTTGGACTTTAACTCCCATAATTCCTGACCATTGATGACCATTGATGACTGGAACTGAATGCCTGAAAGACACCAGGTAATAGAAGACTGCCTTATGGGGTTAAACTATAGGTAGCATTTGAACAAGTTATGAATAAGTTCCCCCCACAATAATTCTCTTAAGTGTTATCTGTGCACCCAAAGCTTTGTATACATTGTAATTACTTAGGCAAATTACTTTCAAATGGTATTGGGAAACTTTGGAATGAGGTTGTGCACAAATAACAGTTTTCAGGCCTTACTTAATGGCTGTTTATTACTCATGAGTAATTGCTAATGTTGTAGTCTGTTTTGCAATGCAGGATGCACACACATAGAAAAAGAGAGATGATAGGTGACAATTACCACAAGGGAACTCAATAACACAATAGGAAATGTAGCCAAAATTCTTGCCTTGGAGTTGTGGATTTCAAAAGCTGATTTTTAATCTTAAATTGCTTGTTGGACACACAGAAGACTTCTTTGTTGAATGAACTGATATTGTTTATTACTGAAATATTGAGGAGAATTATTTTGACTGTGAATTAAATAAGACCTTTGAAGCAACATACAAGATTGAGTGTGGATTATTTGAGAATAAAATGGTATGAATCTAAATACTACATAGCCACAAGCAGTTTCTTTAAGAGTTGGATTTTGACACTGCTTTGCCGCCGTTGCGTTTTTGCTTTATTCTTGACGGGCATGGCGAACAGTGAGCAAGGTTTCTCTTTTTCGTATTCGGAAGAAGATTCATTAAGAATTTTGAAAAATGTTTCATCCATTAAAAGTTCCACGAACATGGACAAAGGAGACTTCACGAAGTTAGAACATGTAAGAAAAAAACGTATTAGATATGAACTGCATGTGGCATGTCTAGCAGATTATTTTAGGGATTCTATCATACCTCGAGGATTGAGGATTCAAAAGGGTCCAACCCTGTTTAATAATGACATGGATTTTGTAGAAAAATGGACAGCCATTTTAAATAAATGCTCTATGGACCTAATTCTCTTAATTGTGGCCAAATGTAACAGCGAACTGGAAGGGATAGACAAAGAGAGCCAAGATATTACGGACATACTTAAGAATGAGCAATCTAAGGATACTTTTGAGAAGAATTATGAGGATTTGGATAAGAAGATTCATGACTTTAAAACATCATTATTAGAGTTTAAAAGGAAGAAATATGACTGGGATGCCAATGATTATGCAAGAGACAAAGTTTACAATAATATGATAACAATAGAATGAAACAATATGATAACAATAGAATGAAAAAACGAGTAACTTGGCAGGTTCCTGTGGCGCAATCAGATGCTGAATCTTCTGACAATGATCTGTTGGCTTCTTCAGGTGATGAAGGTTCATCCAAAGAATACAATTTTCGACCACAAAAGGGATGCTACCGTGCAACTCCAACGTTTTCCTCTTTTTTAGCACAGGCACAGCCACAACGGCGTCGAAAGAAAACCTAGTGTTTAATTTGTCTTCCAGGCGGCTGACGGAACAAGAGACCAGGCTCCTGAGTTTAGGTTTGAATTTTGTTGTAACTCCACCATATTATTCTTTAAATGCTAATTTTATAAGATTACTGAAATTGAAAGCCTTTTTAAAAGACTTCCCAGACATGGGAAGCAGGGATCAGTTCACTGCTTCTTCCACCTTCTGTCCTAATATTATAGAACCTAATCTGGAGGTGTTTCATAAACTCATTTTGAAGGACATAGAGAATCTGGAGAAGCAAGGGAGGGGCACACAACCTAACCTAACCAGGGAGGATAGATTGATTTTGGAGAATTTGGGTAAGGATGACACAATTATTATCAAACAGGCAGATAAGGGTGGGGGAATTGTTATCATGGATAAAAAGGATTATAGGACAGAGGTCTTGAAACAATTGAATGACAGTAATTATTACCAAAAACTCCTCAATACCACCACCCACTCCTCAATTGCCACCACCCACTATTTAACAGTCATTCGGACTGTTTTGTATGAGGGGGTAGCATTGAATTATATTTCGAAAAAACCTTTGACTATTTGTATAATATGCACTCAAAGGTACCGTTATTCCACATTCTACCCAAAATACATAAACCAAGACAACCTGGACAGATTCCATGTGGGAGACCAATTGTGGCTGGCATAAATTCAATTTTAGAGCCCATGGCCAAATTTTTGGATAATCATATTAACCAATATTCGAGATTGACACCATCTTATATCCGTGACTCTACAAATTTTATAAAACAAGTAGAGGGCATGAGAGTACCGGAATGAGGGGGCCTAATCACTTTGGATGTAGAGTCTCTTTATTCAAATATTCCTGTGGAGGAAGCTAGGAGGGTAGTAGAGAAGGTCTTGGAGAGTAGAACTATACAAAAGCCGCCGACTTACTTTTTGGTAGACCTATTGGACTTATGTCTTGAAAAAAAATTCTTTAGATTTGAACGGGAGTTCTATCTACAAATTAGTGGAGTCGTTATGGTCAGTCTGATAGCGCCATCTGTGGTGAATTTATTCATGTCAGAGTTCGAGATTGACACCATTTCAAATCCATCAGTGAACCCATTCTATAAATACATAGTGGTATATAGAAGGTTTATAGATGACTTATTTTTTTTGTAGTGAGTGATTTTGAAATAGTTTCAGACTTTGTTCTATGGTTGGGGGGACTAAATCAACATCTAAAATTTACTTTATTATCTGATAGAAGAGCTCTTCCATTTCTGGATTTATTAGTCTTTGTAAATAGTGATAGGAGAATTAACATGCAATTATATAATAAACCAATGGACCGCAATGCATACTTGGAATACAGACCTTTCCATCTGGGCCATTTAAGAAGAAACATACCATTTAGCTTGTTTGCAAGGGCCAAAAGGAATTCTACATTGAATACAGATTTTGTAACAGCTGCTGCAGATATACAAAAGAAATTGGAGTCTAGAGGTTATCCTGGAGATGTGATTGAACAGGCATGATGGAAAGTGGAATGTACTCCTAGAAGCGATTTTTTTAAAAGAAAAAAGTCAGAGGAGAATAGAAGGATTTTTTTGGTCAGTTGAGTACACGCAACGGCTGGGCCTCTTCACTCTTGAACGACGGCGTCTAAAAGGTGACCTGATTGAAGTTTATAAAATCATGCACGGTGTGGACAAAGTAGATAAGGAAAAACTGTTTTCCCTATCGCATAACACTAGAACTAGGGGACACTCCATGAAACTTTTGGGTACTAGTTCTCAAACAAATAAGAGAAAGTACTTTTTCACCCAGAGGATTACTGGTCTATGGAACTCCCTGCTAGAAGAAGTGGTGACAGCTGTCAGTCTTGACAGCTTTAAGAAAGGATTAGACAAGTTCATGGAGGACAAGGGTATCAATGGCTATAATTATGGATACTTAAGGACAACCTCGGGGTTGGAGAAATAGGCAGGATATCTCTCAATGCCATTTCCAGGGAATCCTAAGCAGGTGAAGGCATCTGCTTGGGAATACCCTGAAGGAAATGGTGAGCCACTGTGTGAGACAGAATGCTGGACTGGATGGGCTGTGGCCTGTTCCAGCAAGGCTGTTCTTATGAGTTGGTTAGATGGTATTGTTGACACAGTGGGCACAAAACTGGGCAGGTTGAGGAGGATGGTAGAGGATAGGGGTGCCTGGTGTGCGGTGGTCCAAGGGGTCGCAAAGTGTTGGACTCGACTATGCAACTGAACAACAACAAAAATGGTTTAAAACAGGGGTTCCCAACCTTTTCAAGCCAGGAGCTGGGCCACACTCTCTCAGCCAACTTCAAGGGCCGGACAACCATTTTACCCTGCCTGCACAATTTTTTTGCCATTTTGTCCCAACAGCTTCAAAGGGGCAGCCATTTTGTTTCTTGACTGCCCTTGGAGGGGGTGGGAAGGGCACATGAAATGGTGCCATGGGCTGGATCTGGCCTTAGGTTTGGAACCCCTGGTTTAAAGCCTGAATTTTTGTTTGGAAAATTCTATTTGAATAATTTGTAGCAGGTACAGTATCATTATGTGACTAAAAATAGGTCCATTGTATAATTCAAAGATTTTTTATTGTACTCTTCTACTTAAAAGTTCTCCAAGTGAAATAAATCAAGATAATAATCCTTTACTTTTTTTCATTCATCCATTTAACAGGTCTGTGTAATAACTGTTGAAGACTGTGAATAAAGGATGAAATTCTACCATTTGTTTTTAGATATCATTAACAGTTAACATTTTTCTCAATTGGTAAAATTTTGCTTTCTTCCTTTTTGTTTGTTTAGTGACTACCAATACTTTATTTTAATAGGTTTAGTTATTTCATTTGTAACTTATTCCATTGTAACACAGTTTAAATTATTACTGAATTAAAATCAAAACATTAATCCTAATTTTAACAAGCAGCATTGCGCATGAATTGCCCTTTATTTTCAGTTTAGACCCCAGGTTTACTGTCTTCACGTGCAATGGCTAGTTTAGACTTGCTCTGTGTTCTTTAGCTGGTGACTTTTAGTTAATTCCTTGCTCTCTGTGGTGCTCAGAATAATTTGCGTTTGGAATGACTTGCATTACTGCAGTTGAGACATGATATTTTGGTTGCACAAGCTATTATCCCAGTCATGAATTTTGAAAATTTAAGCAGAGCTTCATTCACACATCTGGCTATGTTGTGTATTGAGGTACATTTGCAAGTAGCCCAGGGAGCGCTCTTGCAATGGAAAATTGCAGTTTACCCACCATCCTAAATTGAAACCTGTTGAAAACAGGTAAATTGAAAACAGGTAAATTTCGCGGCGCGAAATCCCCTGCAAAAGGGCGTGCTAGTTATGCTAATCCTAGCCCTACCATTGGTTACAGTTTAGGATCCTGCCCTTCATTGGTTACTTTCATATATCCTCTACACTAATTGGTTAGTTACGTTTGTCCGGCGGGTCACTACCTTGTATCCAATAGCCACCCCCGGGAAGACTATATAAGCCCTATGGACAAACAAGGGTGGGGCTGGACCGTATCTATACTTCCTACTCCACAGGTAGCCTGGGTAGCGCTAAGCCTGAGTCCCTCCATTATGCTACAATCCTGGTAGCTAGTTTTTTTGCCTATGGCCAGGCATGAGTCTGGAGGGACTGACTCTGCTAGGAATGTATAGCCATCTCGGGATCCGGAACACCTTGTAAGCTAAGCTCTACTGACTGTTATAATAAAGCCTGTTGCTGTTGTTCATTGTTGTCCTGGACTCGTGCTTATAAGGGCCGGATCTAACAGGCTACCTATAATGTTTCATTCTAAATTCATAGAGCATGGCAGTGGTTTGATAAAGTTTAAGTCCCTTTTGTTCTCTCTTTAAATATACTGTACTTGGGTGGTGCTGATTCTAGATATCAGAAAAGATGTTACAGCACTGTGGATTCAGTTTTTCTCTTTTATGTGGAAGTCCTTGAAGCCTCTGGTGATTTTTGTTCAGCACGCAAGCATACCTCTATTGCAGTTTATTTTTTGGTTGCATTCACATATTTGAGCTTTTTTTAAGTCTTTTTTATATACATTTTTATTGAAATTTTTGAAAGTAAATACAACTTAAAAATAACAGCAACTATAAATGAAAATACAAACATCTACTTACAGATACACTATACATGACATAAGAAAAAACATAAAAAAGAGAAAACTAAACCTAAAATATAAACTACGTCTCAATAATATACCAACTTCTTCTTTCAGACAAGCTTTATTAATTACATTTCCAAATTTTTATTCAAACTTTATTTTTAAATTCTTCAATTTGATACTACTATTAAGTCGCAGTAAAATTAATTAATTAAAATACAATTTTATTTGTTTACAAGCCCACCTAAATAAATCATCATCTATTATCACTGTAATTCAGGAGTTTTCAACCTTTTAAAGCCAGGGGCAAGGTCATACTCCCTCAGATGGCTTCAGAGGCCGGACTGCCATTTTGCCCCTCCTCCACCTCATGGCACTTCCTGGTGTGGTGGAAGTGGTGGTGGGGCCACATGAAATGGTGCTGTGGGCCGCATTCAGCCCACAGGCCACAGGTTGAGAATCCCTATTATAATTCTTTAATGTAGCATTTTCAGGTATTTGTTTGCACGATTGCCTAGTACTAATCCTTAAAACAAGCATGCAAAGATTATGGCCCATATTTTAGATGGAAGAGGGACAACTGAAGCTGAAAGAATAATTTGTTTGAGGCCACTTACTGGGGATTATAACCAGATTATAACCAGAGGTTTAGCCATGGCATACCATTCTACTCACTCACATACTGAACACTGTAATCTGTGAATTATTTATCTGTTTTCACTCCTAGTTTGTGATCCTCTTATATGACATTCTCCCTGTTAATTGTCTGTGGCCAAGACTCCGTAGCACATCTTGGTGTACAATGTTAGTGAAATTGGCATTTCCCCTTTCCCCTCTTATTGCAGTACTCCATGGTGCCAAAAACCTTATGATGAGGCAGTTGCCCTAAATTAATTAGTAATATTAAGGATTAGCTATTGCTTAATAGGACTGCAGAGTTTTAGGACAGAAATATCTAATTGAAACAGCATATGCATTCACACCTAATATTAAACCTATATCTTGGTATTATAAGGTTGAACTGCAACATGCTTTGAGTTTCCCCTGTGATTGATAGATAGTTTGGCCAGCCTTTTGAAGACTTCATAGCCAACTATATAATGGCAAAACCACAAACCAAGAGAGCTTACACTTTAATCATCAAATAGGGTTTAAACTGGGATTAGTTAACAAAGTAGCAAGAAAGGACTTTTTTTTAATTTAAAGAAGCAAGTTAGGTCTTGAATATGTTGGAATTTAGATAGGGAAACAGCCATAGAGAGAAGTATCAGGCAGGTCTAACCTGAGTCTTTTCATTAGACTGAGGAAATATTATAGAAAGGGCTAGGGATGCTTTGAAAGAATTAATAAAAACAAATAGACTTCTAGAAGGGACTGTCTTTTAAATAAGCCCTTAGGTCAGTGGTGGCAAACCTTTGTTGTTCAGTCGCACAGTCGACTCCGACCCTTTGTGACCCCATGGACCATTTTCCTCCAGGCACCTCTGTCCTCCACCATCCCCTTCAGCCCTCCCAGCTCTGTGCCCATTGTGTCTATAATGCTATCTAGCCATCTCATCCTTGGCCTTCCCCTTCTTCTTTTGCCCTCCACCTTTCCCAACATCAATGCCTTCTCAAGTGAATCCTCCCTTCTCATTTGATGTCCAAAGTACTTTAGCTTCATCTTTACTATTTGACCTTCCAATGAGCAGTCATGGTTGAGTTCTTCTAAGATTGACCTATTTGTTCTCCTCGCTGTCCAGGGGACTCTCAAAACCCTCCTCCAACACCACATTTCAAAGGCATCTATTCTTCTACGTTCAGCCTTCCTAATTGTCCAGCTCTCACATCCATACATTACTACTGGGAAAACCATTGCTTTGACTATTCTAATTTTTGTTTGCAATGTGATGTCTCTGCTTTTCACTATGTTCCCCAGGTTTCTCATTGCTTGTCTCCCAAGAATCAGTCGCCTTTTTATTTCATGGCTACAATCCCCATCTGCAGTGATCTTTGATCCTAAGAAAGTAAAATCTGTCACTGCTTCTACTTCTTCCCCATCTATTTTCCAGGAACTGATTGGGCCTGTTGCCATTATCTTGGTTTTCTTGATATTGAGTCTCAAGCCAGCTTTTGCACTCTCCTCCTTCAGCCCAATCAAGAGATTCTTTAGGTCTTCCTCACTTTCTGCCATTAGAGTGGTATCGTCTGCATATCTCAGATTATTGATGTTTCTCCCAGCGATTTTAGTCCCATATTGTGATTCCTCCATCCCTGCACTGCGCATTATGTGCTCTGTGTATAGGTTGAATAAGCATGGTGACAAAATGCAGCCTTGTCTTACTCCTTTTCCTATTCCAAACCACTCTGTCATTCCATGTTCTGTCCTAACTGTTGCTTCTTGGTTCATGTACAGATTTCTCAGGAGGCATATGAGGTGCTCTGGTATTCCCATCTCTTTAATTACTTGCCACATCTTGTTGTGGTCCACACAGTCAAATGCCTTGGTGGCAAACCTATGGCAAACCTAGTGCCAGACGTGGCACTTAACTCCCATGCCTTTCTGTTGGCATGCACTCCATCACCCCAGCACAGAGTTCACCCTGCTCCTCTGCCCAGCAGCTCAATGGGAGCACTTCCTCCCTCCCCCCAGCACAGAGTTTACCCCCACCCCTCTGTTTGGGCATCCAGTCTCTAAAAGGTTCAGCATCACTGTCCTAGGTTGCTCATTTTGAACACTAAGATTGGAAACTGTATGGAGTTTATGAAACTGTGTAATAAAATATACATGTGCCTTTATTTATTGATTTGTATTCTATCTATCTATCTATCTATCTTATCTATCTATCTATTGCATTTATACCCCTCCCATCTGGGATATTTTTCCACTCTGGGCAGCTTCCAAAACAATACTCACACATTAAAATTACCCACACATTGAAATATTCATATCTATATACCATATTTGCCAGTGTATAAGACACACCCAGTTATTACCAAAATAAAGTGCTATGATATTAGAAACACAAATACTGTTGTTTACTACTTTAACGTCAGTGAGAGCAATTTTGTTGTTCCTCATTTTTCATATTACCATCTTTCTATCGTCAGTGAGGAAGTGTCACTCCCTCCTCCAGTGTTACATGTGAATGTCTGGAAAGATTTGGAAGCTACAGCTACTTTTTAAGTTTACGTACAGTTTTAGCACTGTCTCTGAATCCTAATCTTTGGTTAATATTAACTGTGGGTTGTTAAGATTAGCCAGCTTCATATCCCATGGCTTGAGCTTTGGTGTGCTTCAGCAATCCATAGTCTAATCATTGTTTTCCAACCTTTGGTTTTTGGACTTCCATTTCCGGAAGGCTAAGTCCATTCCCCAAAGCACTGATCAGCCAATGAACTGACTTAGGCTTCTGGGAATTGAACCACTGGTCTAGATTAACTAAAGGGTTTGTTTTTGCATTGGAACATTGCAATAAACTTTAGTTAGTATGGTTGTGTCCTACTGAAAAGGGAAAGCATGTGAGCTTTGAGACTCATGATGGCCTGTCTTTAAAAATCTCATGTGAGAAATATCAAGGTAGAAATGGCTGTAAGCAACGGTTTTATCCACGTAAAATGAGGTACATTACAGAGAATTACTATAGAGCTTTCTATAAAATATTAAAAAGCAGTATCTCTGTATTCAGATTCAATGCAACACTAGCAGCATTGTTATTTGTTATTGCAACAAAACCAGAAATCTAAGGATGGCCAAGCATTTTGCATAGGACTGTTTCAACTGAAGACTCTTGGCTGGATTCCAGATTGACTAATTATATTCTGTCTTTGTAATATTTCCCATGATATTTCAAATGGAAATGATGCCCATTTTTAATCATAAGATAATGCTGTGCACTGTTAAAACAGCTGCTTCATTTTATCCTACAGGGTAGTACTTTGGAGCAACATGAAGCCATTTTGAATTTGGAGATGCCATATGATTTCAGAGTGCATTTTTTTTTTAAAAAAAATACATGTTTCAAACCCTTGCAGTAATAGGCAGAATGTGAGTTAAATTGTTTAATATTACATACATTTTCTTTATCAAACTGTTTCAGGGGATAACCCTCGTTGAGTTTAAACTGACTTGGTTGTCGTTTTAATTAGGATTGCCTCTGTCTGGTATTCCACAATAAATTAATTAAAATTGTAAGCTGTGATACTGATGTAATGCAGAGCAGATGCTGACACATTAGGAAAAAGGAAACAGCCACACTAGGTGTCCCATACCAGGTTAAGGAGAAGCCGTATGTATGGTTCTGAATGACAGAACCATGTATCTATTCCTCAAGAACCATTATGTTACCAGATATAATAAAGGAAGTTATATACTATCGCTGGGATTGACTCAGCTAACTTGATTGGTTTCTATATGTAGATTGATGCTGAAGTACCATTCTATTTATAGAATGTCAGTTAACTTATGTAACTGGATAGAATATGTAATGTTCAATGATTGGAATTTCCTTCCTAAGTTTCATGTGTGAATTGACCTAGTAGTATTATCTTGCTTAGTTTGGAGGTATATTTAGTGACACTGTATAGTTTGTGTTACATGCTGTCAAGTCGGAACCAATTATAGAACTCCTAACAGAGCTTTCAATGCAAATCAAATATTTAAGAAGTCGTTTTATCAGCTCCAACCTCCCAGTGAACTTTTATGAGTGAGCGGGGATTCAAGTCAAGGTCTCCTGAGTTCTACTCAGTTACTTTATCCACTACACCAGATTGGGAATCTACTTTATTTCTCTGCTGTTGGAGAGACAATTGCAGATCACTTGCTGATAATTCATTACAAATCTTTTAATGGACACCATTAGATTTCTATTTTTTAATATAAACTTTAGTGTTTGGTTCAAGAGGGCATACTCCTCCACATAGTGGAGGTGCTCTTTTCTAAACATCTGAGTAGGTGAATCAGGCAGGAAGAAGGAGGAGAGGCTGTACCTAGCTACCTATGCCAACATGTTCTTGGGTCAGCTTTTAGAAGAACCAGGACACAGTGATAAATATATGTGCTGAAACCACTAACCAGCAATTTATTGTGGGTCATTTAGACTCCAGTCATTATGCTTTTTTGGGGTGGGAAAAAGTTTTTCTTGCTTTGCCTTTACTTATTCAAGCAAAGTTTTCTTTTAAAACAGTTTGGCTTCTTTTAAAATCAAGAAACCAGAATTAATACTTCCAACCCAGTGCAACACACCAGGTTTCCTGTTTTCTTAAATGTTTATAAATGGAGAAGAACTGATAACAGGGTAAGTCTGAGATGTTGATCAACCAAGATAACTACTATACTTAGTCTGGGGCCAGAAGTAATTGTTAAAGATAGGTAATAGTTAGAACTGAAAGCATAGGAATGTTGCTTTAAAATAACTGAGGCAGGGTTTCTCTGTTAGTGAAATCAGACTTCAAAGGCAATTTATACACAAATCCTGATGACCAGTCTTCAAACAAAACAAGCTAATCTGCATAATCCTGGAGGTGAAACATGTGCAGTGTCACTAAAATGCTTAATTTAAAAGTTTTCATTCTTTCAGACTATGCTTCTGACCTGAATCTTTTAAAGAAATCTGTTTTGTAAATGTTACCCATTGTGGTGCAAGTTAATAGAATAATGGACTAGGGCACAGGAGGCATGGGTTTGAAACCCCACTTAGCCATGGAAAGTCATGGGGTGTGGAACTATCCCACTCATCTTGCAAGCCCTATTAGGGTTGTGATAAATCTGTTCAGACTTGATGGCACATAACAACAACAAAAGGGATCCCCAACCTTTTTTTGCACCACTGATTGGTTTCATGCTAAATAGTTTTTCGATGCACTGGCAAGTGGAGGTGGTGGGATTTTTAATCTCTCCCATCTGCTAGTCACAGCTTGAATATGGGCAGTGTGATATCTCACTGCGCACAGGTAGGGGGAGGAGCCCTGCTGTAGCTCAAAAACAAGGAGGAGGAGCCCAGCCACCTGCTAGCCACACTGTTCAACTCAGGCAGTGAGGTATCATACTGCACACAGATCAGGGCAGAACCCCACCATAGTTAAGCAATGTGGAGGGGCCCGTCCACCTGCCTATCTGCTGTGTGTAAAGCCTGTGCTCTTGCGCCGTTCACTGGGCAGACCCAGTGGAGCACGTTGAGGGCAGCAGGCTGCCATTGGGGCTCCCAGTGCCACCCACCCCCATGGCTCAGTACTGATCCATGGCCCAGTGGTTGGGGTCCCCTGCCTTAGTGTTTTAGATAGCTGGTTGTAGAGCCAGAGATTGGGAGTTTGGTTCACCTCTGTGCCTACCAGGAGAAGAGGCAATCTGTGTGGTCTTGGAAAAGGCACACAGTCCCAGGGGCATCCCCAGAAGAAGGGAAAGCCCTGGAAGGAGTCACCACAAGTTAGAATTGATGTGACAGCACACAATTAATTCTATAAATGAAAGTGTTGAGGAACAGCCAGTCTGTTGTAAACTGTTGTTTAAACATGCATTTTTCATTTATTACAATTTGAAGCTTTAATTATTTCATTAGTCATTGTTTTGATGATACATTCCTGATTACTATTAATAATTTTCCCTCTCTTTTTAGCAGCATTTAGACTTGCATTTTGTGATGTCATTTGTTTAGTTTGTATGTATATGACTCGCATACTTAAAACATAATATGAAGTTTCATTTTTCTTTCTGCCATTTTGTCTTTACAAATGTAAACAAGCTGTACCAAATGCATCTCCAAAAGTGTAAGGCTGTCTGTCAGTCAAAGTTTATGATGAATAAAATCTGTTCAATTTCAAGGTCCCACATGTTGATCTTGCTGCCCCTTAGAAATTGCTCAGTTTTTATTAATTCTTTACAAAATATGAGATTTTGAATTGCTTACACCAAAAGGGACTGCAGGGGCTCAAGTGGTTAAGATGCTGACTGGGAGGTGGAAGGTCAGCAGTTCAAAACCCTAGTACTACATGATGGAATGTCCCAGCTCCTGCCAACCTAGCAGTTTGAAAGCAAGAAATAAATAGGTAGCACTTTAGTGGGGAGGTAAACAACATTCCGTGCACTTTGGTGTCTAGGCATGCCTGCCACATGTCCACAGAAATGTCTGCAAACACATATAGCGCTAGCTCTTCGGCTATAAACAGAGAAGAGCACTGAACCCTAGAGTCAGATACGACTGGCTTTCAAGCAAGAGTGACCTTTACCTTTACTACACCAGAATCATAAGATAAAGTAGACACCATGTGCCGAAGCTGGAGAAAGAATTCAAACCTTTGAGCAGATTTCATTTCTGATCTATTCTCCCTGGCTCTTGATATTCAGTTGTCAGAAATGCCCCCCAGGTTACTCCTTTGAGGAAGGAGGGCTCCAGTCATGATGTAGGCAAAACCAGGGAGGTTCCTGAAGTGCTAAAAGCAAAGTCCTTCCAACCATTAACTGGCTTACGAGTTTAGATCAGTCTTGGATATTATCACAGAAGGGATATTATACAGAACCAGCAGCAATGGAAGTGAATCTCCCCACTCCCACCCCTCTTTTTAATGTTTCAAGTACAGAGTTTGGATTGCTTAATATTCAGCAATTGCCTAGAACAGGAATGGGCAAATGGTGGCCCTTAATATGATTTTCAGCACTCCGGTGTCTAGTCATGCCTGCCACATGTCAATGGAAATGTCTGCAAATGCAGACAACGCTGGCTCATTGGCTATAAACAGAGATGAGCACTGAACCCTAGAGTTGGATATGACTGGCTTTTGAACAAGGGTGACCTTTACTAACTTGTATTTGTTTGTGACGTATGCTTAAAAGTAGTTTATGCTTTGAAAGTGTGTGTGTGTGTGTGTGTGTGTGTGTGTGTGTGTGTGTGTGTGTGTGTGTGTGTGTGTGTGTGTGTGTGTGTGTGTGCTCTTAAAATATACAGAGGAATCCATCCTTATGCACACCTTTATGCACAGGAATAACTTTCTGGCAGAGTAAAAATACTTTATCCATTTAAAGTACAAACTCTGATTATTTCTGACTTTCATGCATTTGCCTTAATTCACTGGAAGATTAAATACCCTTCATTCTGTCATCTAAAAGGCGGAGTAACAGTATGAAATGCAGAAAATGAATACAAAATGCATATTATATTTTTTAGCTTCTGAAAACTGTTTTCTGAGGGGTTTTTTGCTGTACTGCCAAAAAATTTACTTTGATCTGCCCTATCCCCTTCTAAAATATGAAAGGCACAACATACTATAGTGATCAGGTGCTTCTATGATGTAGTTGATGGAATAAAAATTGCAAATATTTTATTTGGCTACCTTAGTAATACAGTACCTGCATTGAGCAGGTAGAGTTGCCATAATTCTCTCCCACAAAACCGGGACAGAAGTATCCTTGACAAAAATGGGTGGGTTGTCTACAAAATGGCCACTGCGGTGGCTCAAGTGGTTAAGATGCTGAACTCACTGTCTGGAAGGTTGCCATTCGATTCCTGGGTGCTGCAGGATGGAGTGAGCTCCTGTCTCTGTCTCAGCTCCTGCCAACCTAGCAGTTCAAAAGCAAGACATTGCAATTAGATAAATAGGTACCACTTTGGTGGGAAGGTAAATAGTGTTCCATGCTCTCCAGTGTCTAGTCATGCCCACGGCAAAGTCTGCAGATGCAGACAGTGCTAGTTCTTCAGCTATGAAACAGCGATGAGCACTGAACCCTAGAGTCAGATATGACTGGCTTTCGAGCAAGGGCGACCTTTACCTTTACTACATTTGATGATAAAATCCAATTTTTCCTTCATACTAAGAGGTGAAATTCTGCTTTGGGTTCACCAGCCTCTTCCTGGCCAAAATGGTTGCCTTGTGTTGTATCCAAGGGAATGGCTTTTCTGAGAGCAGACTAGTATGTTTTACTATGTAGCACCCACAGTGTGCATTAAGTAGTGGAATTCACTTCAGAGGATATGGTGAGGATGATTAAGTAGGTTGGCTTTTAAAAGGGGTTAGATAAACATGTGGTGGACAATAAAGCAGTCAGTAAGGACTAGTCCCAGTATCTGTCCCCATGATTAAAGAAGGATGGCCACTTATTGTCCGAACAGTGAACAGTAGAGGGCACAGATTTATATAAAATGTTTAAACATTAATGGACACTTTATTCCTGCACTCACAGCCTAGGTTCATTGCCTTTAAAATAGACTTGAACAGTTCTTTAAAGATTTAAATAGTAATTTAGTAGATGATGGTTTACTGTAAAGTATGATACGTGAGTACTCTGGGTCACAGGCTGCAAGCCTTTGAAGATCAGTTGCTAAGGTATCAATATTTGGAGAAGGCTGATATGCTCATTTGTCTTGCTTGTGAACTTCCCCATGACATTGTTTGCTAACTTTATGAGGTAGGATATTCAACTATGTAAGACTTTCCCTCTGATGCAGCAGCCAGAGTATTTCTAATATGCATGAATGGGACTCTGTATATGTGGGGTGGTGGTAGTGGTGGTGGAAAGAGAAGTACAGTCATATCTCATACAACAATTTTAATCTGTTCCATAGGGATTGTCGTTGTACAAAAAAGTTGCTATACAATGCATGCATCGTATAGCGATTTCCCCATGGGATGCATCGTACAACTATTTTTTTGCTAAGTGTTTTTTTCCATTGAAAAACCGTTGTATGTTTTTTCCATAGGGAAAATCGTTATGTGGGACGCCATTTCCCTCAAAAACTTAATTGTTATGCGATTTCATTGCTATACTGGATGATTGTTGTATGAGGCTCCACTGTATTGGTTCTTTTCAGGTATAATTGTTTAGTTTGTGTTTTTTGTGTGTATGGCATTTTTTTTAGGTTTTGTAATTTTGTTTTAAAAAGAAAATTAACCCAAAACTGGGTCAAATAAGCTCATATTTTGTCTTCCCGCTGTCTTCAGCTTTTTCTACCATTATTTTCTCGACTACCTACAAAATGTTTGACTCACTGTTATGTGGTTCAATTTGGGTGGCAGAGATTTATATCATTGCAATGAGGGGAAGCCTTTGTGTATAGCAAGGGAGCCCAAACTTTTTGGGCCATGGGCAGGTTACATGGTTCAGCGGACTGGTCATGTGGTTCCTCCCACTAGAAGTGGAAGTAAAATGTGCCCATGTAGGTGCATTTACAGCAGTGTTTTGTGCATCTGCGGGCACGTTTTACTTCCACTTCCAGGAGTGACACGGGCTGGGTGATTTGGTGTTGTGGGTCGGATCCAGCCCATGGGCTGTAGTTTGGGCACCCATGGTGTATAGATCTTCCTTTCTGTATGTAGGAGTACACAGCACAACATCTCTCCCTCTACATAACAGCAGCCCCTCAGTTGCCTTCTGAGAAGACATAGAATGCTCATCATTTCACACAATGCTATTGTTCAAGGTTTAATTTCTGTTCTTGTTACCTATGGTGTAATTTAAGTAACAATTTTGTTACTGTGGTTTTAACATTCAATTAAGGGGGCATAGAAGGAGGCCATATGAAGAATGCGAGGATTGTGAAAACAATTTGCACATCCCCTGGGCAATGGTAGCGATGATCCTTCCAAAAGAGAAGCAATTTTAGATTGTTTCTGACATAAATGAAGACCATTACAGAGAAGCATGTGAAAAATATTGCTGGATCTTTTATTTCCATTTTTATTCTTTTTCTAAAAAGCTCAGGCATGCTTTATGAGGATTTTATAATGGATTATTCTCTCTCTAGCTGTGTTCTCTTCTTGCTGTGTTCCCTTCTTGTGTTACAAAGGGTTTAAAACATAATTCCCCAAGCATTTTGCTGCAACTAATTTCTCTTTATGTCAAAAGAATTGGATGAACTCACCCATGGCAGGAAGTAGAAATTGTGAGGTTAAAAATAGAAGTATTTCTGTATGAAAGTTTGGAGGTCATTTCTTGGCAAAATGCAATCTCACATTCCATCCAGTCCCTTTCTTTCTGATATAGGCATTTCCTTCCAAAGTTTCCCCCATTCTAGAAATGACTTCAGCACAATCTTGTAGGAAATAAGGTAATGTAAGTAAGATCTTTTTTGGTGATCATTTGCAGCTAACATAAAGAAAGAAAAAAATCACTGACTCTCCAATATGTGCATTGTCTTGAGTTACATTGTTGTGTCCAGTTAGTTGATAGTCACATATTTCTCTGATAAATGTCATACTATCAGTATGCATGTTTGTATTTATGCTTTTATAGTTTACTGAAACTAAATGAAAGAAGAACATTGTTTTGCCTTGAGAGAAGAGAGAACATGATTTGTTCTCTAAACAATTTAGGCTAGCAGTTGAGTTTTGATTAGGGCTTGCAAAAAGGTACTTCCATGTGTTAACTCACTTGTAGGATATCACAGATATATTTATATATTACAAGTGGAATCATGCCACTGGCCTCACTCCAACCTCATATCTTCTAGTGATTTCAGTATCTCTAGATGCTTAATACAAAGGAGCATTTACGCATGAGCAATGGCTGACATAGATGTGAAATATAGTTGTAATACCTAGCAGTTCGAAAGCAAGAAATTGCAAGTAGATAAATAGGGACCACTTCGGTGGGAAGGTAACAGCGTTCCGTGTCTAGTCATACCTGCCACATGACCATGGGAACGTCTGCAGGAGCAGACAGCGCTGGCTCTTCGGCTTAGAAACAGAGATGAGCACTGCACCCTAGAGTCGGATACGACTGGCTTTCGAGCAAGGGAAACCTTTACCTTTACCTAACCTTATCATAAGAACATAAGAACATAAGAACAGCCTTGCTGGAACAGGCCACAGCCCATCCAGTCCAGCATTCTGTCTCACACAGTGGCTCACCATTTCCTTCAGGGTATTCCCAAGGAGATGCCTTCACCTGCTTAGGATTCCCTGGAAATGGCATTGAGAGATATCCTGCCTATCTCTCCAACCCGGAGGTTGTCCTTAGGTAGCCATAATTATAGCCATTGATAGCCTTGTCCTCCATGAACTTGTCTAATCCTTTCTTAAAGCTGTGAAGACTGACAGCTGTCACCACTTCTTCTGGCAGGGAGTTCCATAGACCAGTAATCCTCTGGGTGAAAAAGTACTTTCTCTTATTTGTTTGAGAACTAGTACCCAAAAGTTTCATGGAGTGTCCCCTAGTTCTAGTGTTGTGCGATAGGGAAAACAGTTTTTCCTTATCTACCTTGTCCACACCGTTATAGAACATGTATGCATAAGCTGTTTTTTGTGCACAAAATCCTATTCATCAAATGTGAGTAGTAATTGAGTATGAAATACTAGGTGTGAAACTACCAATGCAATCTTACTACCCAATGGCTACCTCACATAAGGGGCAATGCATATTTTTTAGTCCTTCACAGTTCCTTCCATCAGCACTGGACTTATTTCGAGCTGGGAATTTTTCCAGAACCCCTTCTTCTGACCATGAAAAATGAAAATGTCACTATTGTGGATTGTGGACAGAGCTGTGTTGTTTATCTGGCCTAGAGTACAGTTAGCAAAGTTGACTTAGGGAGCCTTCATGCTACAAAGTTTTCCTGTGGCCTAGTGTATTGTGCCTGTCTCTTCCTCACTCCTTGTTTTGCTAGCTGAACTGCTGATGAAAGGTGAGAAGATGGGATCCTGTTGGATAGTGGGTCTGAAAGAATTTGCTCTCTAAAACCACAACTACGCTGTTGATGAAATTCAACTTCACTGTGGTATTGAACTGGTAATGTGAAGGATATCAGGTGAAAAGAGTTTACTTGTGCCATCAGCTCTGACTAAATACATAGAAAAAAGTTTCTAAGAGACAAGCAAAAGAGACCTATTTATCTTATTTAGCTCTTTACCTCACCTTTCTCCCCTTCTGCTATATCCTCTCCCAGCACTTTCTCTAGCTCATCTACTGCCTATACCTAGAAGAACATTTTTGGTGTCCTCACCACTCCAGTTGACAGGGAATCTTGTCAGGGAACTCGTGGTTTGAATTTGCTAAGGGTGACAGACTTCATGCCCTAGGGTTCTCTTCACCACAGAGAACTACCTGATTACCATAAAAGCTTTAGGGTTCGATTTGCTGACTGCTCAGAACAGCTGAATGTTTGTCTAAATGGGGTGACATAATAGGCACAGAGCTGGGCAGGTTGAGGAGGATGGTGGAGGACAGAGGTGCCTGGAGGACAATGGTCCATAGGGTCGCAAAGGGTCGGAATCGACTGTATGACTGAACAACAAATCTAACTCTTAGCTACACAGGAGCAATTTTTAAGCATTGCTTATCTGGGGAAAAGTGTCTTGTCAAAGGTTACCACAGTACTAAGGGATGGTACAATACTTACCTATGTGGTGTAGTAGTTAGAAGGGTGAGGTTGGACTCAAGAGACTGATTTCAAAACCACATGTGGCTCTGAAACTCATTAAATATCCTTGGGGCAGTCACTCTCAGCTTGGCATCTTTTTGAAAGCAGTCCCCCCACCCCTCTGTATGTTGTGAATTAATTCATTATTTGGGCTGCTTGTGTTAAATGGGGTGTAGCAAACATCTCATTTAACACAATGCAGTTGGAGTAGATCTGGGTGGACTATGGAGAATGGCAGATGATAGAGAGCCTGGCGTGCTGTGATCCATGGCATCGCAAAGGGTTGGACTCGACAGTGTGACTGAACAACAACAAGCAAACAACATTAAACGACCAGATATGGGAAGGGTAGAGTTGTAGGTAATTGGGCTTCAAAAGAAGATATGCCTCTTGAACACAGCATAGCAGAATGGCATATTTCCATACTGTATTTTGACAGGGTGTTGATTCTTGTGTGTCTGTGCTGCCATTCTGAATTTTAACTGACATGAAAATATTCTTAGGCACAGGGAATATAAAGAGTGATGCACTCTAACTCATGAAAATGGATCAAAGTATAAGTGCTAGGTGGTTCAGTTTTTTAGCATCCATTACCTTGTACAAGTGTGTTCGCTCAGTCTCTTTACCCAGTTATGTGATCATCTGCTGGATAAGTAAACACAATGCCAAGGAACAGGAAACACAAGGGATGAGGAGGTTCCTGTATATAAAACTTGGATTTTTCTCACAGTGTAGCCCTTTCTAATTCTACAGATGTCAGGCAGTTATGCAAGTAGGAGCACATGTTTAAAATGATAAGTAACAATATAGCCAAACCCAACAAAAATAAAGTAACTTAAGTTTGAGTCATTGATTGATTTGGTGATACAGGTATGTATTTTTATCACTGTGGCTGGTGTACAACATTTAAAAGTTTTGCAAATATAAAAAACATCAAACCAACCAAACAATCCAATCTCCACTGGCAACGTTTGAGGCAAACAATAAAATAAATTTGAACTAGGTACTTGAACTTTCAAGTAGTCACTTAATACAACTGCTTTTTAATTATAAAGTAGCACTGTATGTGATACAGTAGTCTAAGCTACAGGAGTGATAATGATACATTTACATGAGTCTTTATGCTGCAGTTGGAGAGAAAGCCAGATTTATGTATTTTCAGTTTATATCCCTTTCCTTCCCTAAACTGGAACTCAGTGGCTTACAAGAGATTTTTTAAAAAGGTAGGCACAGATAATGTGCAGTACAATAAATTATAGTTAATGCACAACTAAACAAATTATAATATTAAAATATAAATTGAATAAAAGCTACTTAAAAGCATATTGGTAAAAATATAGTGTCAGGCGGTGACAAACTAAATTGACAACCCTGAGGACTAATGGCTTGGGTGCCGAAGTCCACAGAGAAAGGTGATGGTCCCCAAGTAGATTAAATCCCACTTGAATCCATCTTGATGGAGGGCAGCAACTTCATCAATACTGGCCTGGGGCCAATGAGGACTTTGTGTGCCAAAAGGGCTTAGGACCAGAAAGTGACTCACGGAACTGGATCAGTGGTATGGGTGTCATGCTGCAATGTGGAAAGCAAATGAAAGGCCACTGCATTATATTCTTGCTAGCTTTTGAACTGCTTAGGTTTGCAGGAGCTGGGACAGACTCCGGCGCACGGGCCCAGAACTGTCAACCTTCAAATGTCGCCAAGCTCAGCATCATAGCAGCATCGTAGCCTCTAAGCCACCACTGCCATGTCTTAATGACTGATCACCATGATGATTGCCAATATTCAGATTCGGATACGGCAGAACAATAAGAAGAAAAATATAGCACCTGGCATAATTCTGAAGTGTGTAAAGAGGAACAAAGGGAGGAGATTACCAGTTTATATGGCAGCTGATTTTCTTGAGGTTTTTTTTTTAAATGAGTAGAGCTGATTATGTTAACGGAAAGCTCAAAAGACATTCACGTGGGTTTCCCCTCTATAAGACTGTTGGAGTTACATACTGTATTGCTGTGTTGTGCCAAATACAGTGCAGTAAGACACGGAACGTACCCCTACATTGTCAAGGCAAAAAGGGATAATGCTTTCAGTACTCTCAAACTGCACTGGTGTCACTGATTGACCCTTGGAGCATGACACACTTCTTGCAATACTTTGGTTTGCCGATAAATATACCACCTTAATATATATTTTGGAATTAAGCCTCACCCAGCAGTTGAACATCATGAGGAGTCCTATTTGCTTTCTATTTGAGCACCTGGCGCAGGGATTCTCAACCTGCAGCCCGTGGGCTGGATGTGGCCCATGACACCATTTCATTTGGCTGCCTCCACCACACCAGGAAATGCCATGTGGTGGAGGAAGGGCAAAATGGCTCTCTGACCCCGAAGCTGTCTGAAGGAGTGTGACCCGGCCCCTGGCTTAAAAAGGTTGAGAACTTCTGACTTATAGAACTGATTCAGATGGTTACCAGGAGACACATAGGAGGAAGATTAGGTTTAGAGAAGCCTTCTTGTGGATCATTGACATTTGAACATCTCTTACAGCAAGCTTCACAAATGTAATATTGAATCTCACTAGTTGTTTCAAAATTTAGCACATGGTTATATATGAATTTCCTCCCTGCAGAGAAGTGCTAATGTTCTTTGCCTATAATTTTAGCTGACACTGGATGACCTACTTTTCTAATAAAAGTAGTTTCATAATGTCTCTGCTATGCTACATTGTTGTATGATTCATTTCTTAAAAGTTGAAATGCAACAACAGGATAAGAAAAAACATGTTACAAAATAGTTGGTGACTAATTCATTTCTAAAACCTTGCATAGAATTATCTGATAATCATATATGTCCTGCTTTTCCAATTTCAGATAACTAAATCCATTGTTACTCTCTTTGAAATAATTGTACACATAGCAAATTCTATTGATTTCAGTGAGTTGATTTGGGAATAAAACTAACCCTAACCCTAACCCTAACCCTAACCCTAACCCTAACCCTAACCCTAACCCTAACCCTAACCCTAACCCTATTCCCACTGCATGAGATATAAGTGACAAAATTAACAGTTGAGGAGTGGAAAACAGGAATAAAATTGATGCTGCAAACATTCTCTTGGGGGATAGCAAACTCCTCCATACTTGGAAGTTTAATTACAAACTGCTTTATGAACAAAACTGCTAGTATATTACAACAAAAATAAATTATAATTTATGCAAGATACTAAAATAAATTTATGAATATTCTTAGGGATTTGCTATTAGGAAATATTTATCATAGAAATGTTCATCCTAAAGTGGCTCATTTTGCTTTGTACACATATGAAATAATAACAAAAATTGTGATACATTTCTCTTGCAGATAATATCCAGAAGGAGTTCAAATCCATATCTTGAAAATCCTGCTATCAAGGTATATATATATTAAAACATCATGGGATTTGTGATTCACTTTTTTATTCTTTTGAGCTACTTTATTGACACTATCTGAAGCTAGGTACATTTCTTCATTTTCTAGATTCAAACACCATGTGGGTCAAAGTTTTCCCTGTAATCCAGTTTTAATATTGCCAGTAAATTCCATATTAAGATATGAAAAGTTTGAAATTGGGCTCGTGGTTGTTACCTGGGTTCTGTAAACTTTTATGTCACTCTAATGGTATAAGCTTGCATTAATTTATTGTTTGCTCATTTTTTCTTTTTCTATAGATTTACGGAGAAGGTGCCTCATGTGCTGGGAGAGGTCTCAGAAATTTTTTCGTTCGAGAAGCTTCTGATCTAATGAAAGACAGAATGTCTGTCATGGGGCTTTGCAGGTAATGAAGTTTACCTTGTTCTAACAATGCTTCCCCCGCCTTCCCTCACCCTTTATATTTCCTTCGCTAGATTGGCCATCGTATGTTATATGCATTGGGAAATTTCTTTCCAGAAACAATAGCATTAAACTGTCCCTATACAAGAAAAGGGGGCTGTGGTGGCTGAAATTGATGACTGGCAGATCAGCAGTTCAAGACCTGAGTACTGCATGATGGAGTGAGCTCCCATCTCTTTCCCAGTTCCTGCCAACCTAGCAGCTTGAAAGCAAGAAATTGCAAGTAGATAAATAGGTACCACTTTGGTGGGAAGGTAGATGGGGAAGAAGTAGAAGCAGTGACAGATTTTACTTTCTTAGGATCTATTATCTGTTATTTGTCCTTAGAAGGTCAAATAGTAAAGATGAAGCTGAAGTACTTTGGACATCAAATGAGAAGAGAGGATTCACTTGAGAAAACCTTGATGTTGGGAAGGGTGGAGGGCGAAAGAAGAAGGGGGCAGCCAAGGATGAGATGGCTAGATGGTATTGTGGATGCAGCAGGCACAGAGCTGAGTGGGCTGAGGAGGATGGTGGAGGACAGGGGTGCCTGGAGGTCAATGGTCCTTAGGGTCGCAAAAGGTCGGAATTGACTGTGCGACTGAACAACAACAATATCTCTTGTTTGTGTGTTGTGGTTATTAGTTGGTGTTTGTTGGTACTGTGCCTTTTGTTCCTTTTTATCAGATCCAAAGAGAGCAATACCAATCCCGATGAAAAGGAAAGCCTGACATCTTTTGGTTTTCCACCTGTTGGATTCTGATGCAGTCAAATCACAGATCAGTTTATACCTAAAGGACTAAAAAGAATTATTCTTTTAAATGCTTTTGCATAGTTTGTCTCCAAACCTACCTGCTTTGTCATCTCTAAATGTAACGTTCCTCATCAGTACTCTGAAACAACAAATCTTATTAATTATCTGCTACAGTACAGTAAAACCCCGACTTACATATGCCTCGAGTTACATAAAATTCGACCTACATAATGATTTTGTGCTAAAACCATCTCCCGATTTACACAATTTCCTATGGTATTGCTTCGAGTTACATAAAGATTCTTTTTCTTATGGGTTTGCTTTGAGTGATGTCCTAAATTTTAAATCTTTATTATTGCGGCCATTGGCCAGTCACAATAGAACCTGTTGATACATCCACACCATCTTTCAATACAGTTAAAAGGAAAGGTTATCTAACTAACTGGTATCATACAATAGTATGTTAAAATTGTGATATCTTAAAAATATCATAAAATAATCCAATACTGTAAACATTAATGTTTATCAAATGAATATACAAATGAGATAACGAGGCTGTGCAACCACATACCCAATAATCACTGAACGAGGCTATCTATCTGCATACCCCATATTCCCAGTGGCGAGATTTCGCACTATTAGACTCACTTTTTTATTACTGAAGACTATTGAGCTCACAAGGCACAAATCACCTTACTTTTGCAAATATATGTTGATTTCCAAGCGATTGAGTTATGTAAAAATTCATTTCCTTATGGGTTTGCTTCGATTTACATAAAATTTTCATTTTTCCTAAGGGTTTGCTTCGAGTGACATAAAAAATAATTTTTCCTATGGGTTTGCTTTGAGTTACATAAAAAACTGATTTAAGCAAAAGCCTATGGAACGGATTCCCCCCCCCCCCCCCGTAAGTAGGGGTTTTACTGTATGTCAGGAACTGGATTTTTGGCTATGTAAAAATCCTTTACTTTGGCATTCTTGTGGATGAATCACGCATTTCTTCCACTCATCTGGTGGTTAATGAGACAGCCAGATTTCAAAGCTGGGAGAAATTAAGCAGATGCCGAAAGATGAAAAAATTCCCAACTTTAAGAATTCAGGAAGAAGTCAAATTAACTGTGTGGATCAGTCAGTAGAAATCTAGCCTGGGAAAATCCCTTGACATGTTTTGAGATATCAAGTAAGATACAACACAGAATTTTCCAGAGGATGAGGAAATGGTTGAAGAACTGTGTGCAAGCTATTGAACTAAAAATCTTAATTGTGTCCATGGAACATCAAGTTTAATGAAACAATTTTGTAAGGTCTTATTTCCATGAAGCCTAAGTGACTTCTAGAGTGCCATTTGCATTTATGCTGTTATACTAGCACAGGGGAGCCCAAACTATAACCCATGGGCCAGAACTGGCCCCCAATGCTAATTCATCTGGCTCACACTGCCCTCGTTACTCCCATATGGGCATGTTTTACTTCTGCTTTTGGGAGCAATGAGGGCAGCACTGGCTCGATGAATTGGCATCAGGGGCCAGATATGGCCCATGGGCCATAGTTTGGGCACCCATGGTTTAAGCAGAGTAAATGGCAGCCCAAAATCTATCTCATCCTGTTGCAAAACACAGATTGCAAGGCACATTTTAATTCTGCTTCTGGTGGAAGGAACCACATGACCGGCCCACTGAACCATGTGACCGGCCCACGGCCTGAAAAGTTTGGGCACCCCTATACTAAAAGTACCCTTTTCTACATAGAAATGCTATGGCTAAGGCTATCCATGTGCTCCTTACCTCTCTGTTGACTGCTCAGTTCATTATACATGAGGTTTTCCTTTGAAGAGAGTTCACAGAGAGCCACAGTATAAAAAGTCAGTTCACTTGTATAGTTTATTCAGACCACATTTCACCCGTCTTAAAATAACGTCATTGGTTACTTGCAGAGGCTGTCCTTCAAAACATTGAGGCTTACCAGTTTAATCGCAGATTAGGTTCAGGTCCTACCTCTGGAATGCCAGTGAATTTCCAATTAAATACTAAGCCAGATTCGGTTTGAAAATGTTACATTTGTCTTATTAAGCCTTTATGCAGCTCAAGATAAGGTATCTGGGAGACTGCATTTCACTGACAGAATGCCTGCATCTTTGCATTTTTGAGAGGGAAAGCTCTGCTTTGAACACTGCAGCCTCATAGTTTCTCATACTAAAAAAGGATATTTCTGTTTTGATACTTTTCATGTGGAGTGGTCTCCCCACAAAGGTTAGGATTACTCTGAAGCACTCTCTGTGTGGATCTTCCAGCTGATGACCCATTTAGTTTACCTAGGGTTTTTTCTGCTTATTTTCTTATGAGCACTATTAGACTTCCTTGTTTTTATAAGTTGTTTTAAGTAGATTTTAATTGTTTAATCTTTTTATTATTTTTCACTGTATTTGTTATTTGCAAACCACTTCATTTTGTTTTAAAAAATGAAAATTGGTATCAAAACGATTCAAAAATGGTATCAAATTAATTAAAAAAATAAAACAAATTCCACATTATTTCTTCTCTATTCTAAGAATACTTGCCCTGAGCCAACAGTGTATATTTGTACTGCCTGCAGTGAAACTCAGGTCAAATATAGAGAGTGCATTTTAGCTGTAATGTTCCAATGGTGGGAATTGGAATCCCAACAGCCAATCCAACACAAACAATAGATACCCCTATATCTGTCCCAATATTGTTGTGATTTGTTGTTCAGATGGCATCTAGCCATCTCATGCTCTGCTGCCCCCTTTTCCTTTTCCCCTCGATCTTTCCCAGTGTCAAGGCCTTTGTCATGATAAAGCCTACCATGGTCTCACAAGTTACACCAAAAGTAGTTAAAAGTCCTTATGTTAGTTAAACTTTGTTATGTCTCTATATGTTTATAGAAGAGAAGGAAAGTGTTGGACTCTAACAACCTATTGCTGGGCAGAAGACATTAAAGATACAGGGATGTATCTGATTGTCTCATGTAAATGAAATAAAGCAGGAGGGGGATGGTGAGGTATAAAAAGGAAAGAGATCTGAGGAGAACTTCTGAAAGGAAGAGAACTTGAGATTCTAAAGAACTGGAGAGAAAAGACTTTCTGAAGAGAAGAGAGGCTGAGGAGAATGAAGAGATTCTGAGGAGAATCTGAAGAGATCCTGAGGAGAATCTGAAGAGATTCTGAGGAGAATCTGAAGAGATTCTGAGGAGAATCTGAAGAGATCCTGAGGAGAATCTGAAGAGATTCTGAGGAAAATCTGAAGAGAACAAGCCAGAGAAGAATGAGAGGAAGGAAATAGCTCTCTTCTAAGCTATGAGAATAAGTTAGTGAGTTAGCTTAATTTATGTTCATGGGGGAAACCAAGGTGTTGATTTTCCTGAATCTTTTTGAGTAGTGATGTATTTATTGTATAGTTATTTGTATTGTGTGAACAATGTATCTTTGACATCCCTTATGAAAAATAAACCACAATTCCTTTGATAATTTGTATGTTTATTGAAGGGAGGGGGTACAGAGCAAAGCCATCTTAAGCCAGGAGAAGCCACACTGCTACCATTCTCTCCTTTTAACATTTTCTGGGGGTCATTTTTAGAGTGGATCTTCCAGGTTGCAGGAAAAAGGTAATATTTTGCTGGACCAGCACTCCATGGAAAATGGCTCAGAGTCTCAGTAGTCCCAAATTGGAGCTGCCTGTGTCAGGAGACCCAGGAGGGGACAAGGAGAGGACTGAGGTGGAGGAGATTTAGTGCCAGGTAACATTAAAGGAACTTTGGCACATGTCCAGGAGTTGCTGACAGCCTTCTCCAGTGAATCCTCTCTTGTCATTTGGTGTCCAAAGTACTTTAGCTTCATCTTCAATATTTGTTCTTCCAAGGAGCAGTCAGGGTTGACTTATTTGATTTCTTTGCTGTCCAGGGGACTCTCAAAATTCTCCTCCAGCACCACATTTCAAAGGCGTCTATTCTTCTTTGTTCAGCCTTCCTTATGGTCCAGCTCTCACAACCGTACATTATTACTGGGAATACCAGTACTTTCCCTTTGCATGCTTTTGTTGGCAGGATGATGTCTCTACTTTTTATTATGCTGCCTAAGTTTCTTATAGCTCACCTCCCAAGATTTAGTCTTCTTTTTATTTCATGGCTGCAGTCACCATCTGCAGTGATCTTGGATCCTAAGAAGTAAGCACTAGCATAAAATTGGTGGTTCAGTTTGTGTTTGTTCAATACCTGCAGAGTTAATCATCAACACATCCATTGCTTTTCTTTTATATCTTGTATTTTTGAATCTGTTTTAATAAAGGACAGAGTACATGTATTTTAACTAAACTTTTTGATCCTGCTAATAAACCTGAATATTGGAATAACAAATTGTGACTTTCCTAACCCAATTAGTGTTTGAAAACAGGAATGGCTATGGGAAATAGAGATAATTTATCATGTCTGAGCTCCATGCAGGGATGGATGAAAATACTCACTCACTCAGAAATAAATGGCACGAGAGAATAAGTTGTAAAGAAAGCAGGTTATAATGTTCTTCTTATTCTTCTTTCATGTCTAGGCCAGACATGTAACTGCCAAAATGAAGGCAAGGCACTTTTTGGTGAGTTCATTCTGCAGTTCCTTTTGCCCGACCTAGTGTGAGAAGGATTAGCTGGCAACACAAGGTTGTAGTTACCAGGGTACGCCCAATTGTGGGTTAAATATACCACAATAACATCATACGTCTGCATCTGTGATGAGCATATTTCAATAGTCAATAGCAATATCACTGTAGTCTGGGCCACTTTGCCATTGTGTTTTTCCATTTTCCTTGGTTTCATAGAGATTTTAAAGCACATAACATTATAACCAAGTTTTGCATCTCTGTTCAGTTTAGCAACTTTTCTGAATGTATTGTTTTATGCAGAATGCATCAAAATCTAATGTATGTGTGCTCAGCAATTAGCCTGCCAAGTATATTGGGATTTATTATTTTCTACATTTATTTATGGTTATTGTCTCAATTTCCCCCAATTTTTTCTGTCATGATTTTTTTAGGAGAAGTTGCATTGGATCTGAACTTGTAGACTGGCTTTTAAAACATTGCCCTTTCATTAAGAACAGATCTACAGCAGCTGGGCTCTGGCAGCTTCTGTTGAACATGGGAATTGTGTTATCAGGTCAGTTTTATGGCAGCAAGACCAACCTGTTTGAACAAGGTGTTCAATTTCCCTTGCTGTCTTTCCCTTGGCATTGGATTTATGATGTTTACAGAGAGAGAAAATCTTCTGAATCTTAGTTCTCCCTATACCCGTAATGGTGAACCTTGGCACTCCACCTGTTCATTGAATTCAATTTCCAAATCTCTGTGAATCCACACGAATGGGTTTACTACACATAAACCCATCCATCTGGATTTGTGTGGATTAACAGAGACTTGGACTATTGGGAAATGAAGTCCAAGAACAGCTGGAATGCCAAGGTTCTCCATCACTGCACTATAATGTTTTGCTGTATTCTCTCTGTACTGTTTTGCTGTATATTTGTTTTTCATAAATTATTTTTCTATTCATTAGTTTGCAGAATGTAGTTGGTGTTTTTCCTCCCTTGACACAGTTCCCAGGCACTTCCTAGCTGTTTGGGAGTTACAGAATCAGAGTTCAATTTATGATTATGGCATTTTTAATATATAAAAAGGAAGCATTGACTTAAAAGCGCATAATCTCCCCCTTTTTACATCTGCTATCATTGTCTGTGTTGCCTATTTCCCTTGTGTTGTGTTCTAGATTAGTGACACTCAATCTGTGATATGTGCTCCATGGGAATTATGTCAGAATTTCATGATAGGCATGTTTTGTTTGAAGAAACATGTTACTATAATCTCTTATTTAGAGAATGGAAGGAAGACCAGTTACAACTACTACAGATTATTTCTCTGCCCTATCCTGTGATGCATAAAATGACAAATAATTCCCCTCTAATTTGACAAATGCTTTGATTAGGGTTTAGTCATGATGTTTCTCATTACAAGATAAATCTAAAAATAGTTAAAATCCTCAGAATGGTAAGAATCCAATTGAATATTAGTAGTGTAATTGTGATGGCATAACTTGGAGTGGCAAATAGCTGCTAAATAATGAGGGTCACCCCATCCTAAAACCTGGGTGTAAGGAAGAAAGAGGCAGAGAAAGACCAGGCCCCAACTGCCCAGAAGCCATCCAGAGGCCTGAAAGGGAGGTGAGTGAAGAATCGGCCCCTCCCTTTCACCCCATCCCAAAACCTGGGTGTAAGGAAGAAAGAGGCAGAGAAGGACACAGGCCCCAACTGCCCAGAAACCATCCAAAGGCCTTAAAGGGAGGTGAGTGAAGAATCGGCCCCTCCCTTTCACCCCATCCCAAAACCTGGGTGTAAGGAAGAAAGAGGCAGAGAAAGACCAGGCCCCAACTGCCCAGAAACCATCCAGAGGCCTGAAAGGGAGGTGAGTGAAGAATCGGCCCCTCCCTTTCACCCCATCCCAAAACCTGGGTGTAAGGAAGAAAGAGGCAGAGAAAGACCAGGCCCCAACTGCCCAGAAGCCATCCAGAGGCCTGAAAGGGAGGTGAGTGAAGAATCGGCCCCCTCCTTTCACCCCATCCCAAAACCTGGGTGTAAGGAAGAAAGAGGCAGAGAAAGACCAGGCCCCAACTGCCCAGAAGCCATCCAGAGACCTTGGTGGGAGGTGAGTGAAGAATCGGCCCCTCCCTTTCACCCCATCCTAAAACCGGGGTGTAAGGAAGAAAGAGGCAGAGAAAGACCAGGCCCCAACTGCCCAGTCACCATCCAGAGGCCTTGGAGGGAGAAGGTCACCATCCACCACTGCAGCCAGAGGCAGAGGAAGAGGAACAGCTGAGACACAGGGAAAACATCCACTGCCCGCCACTGCGATGCCCCTGGAGCAAGGGACCCAGAGACAACAACCCCACCTGGGGAGTGAGGACACAAGGATAAGTAGCTGATGTGAAAAATGTAGCTGAATTAATATAGCGACTGACATAGAGACGTCATACTGACTTAATATAGCAATTAACATAGAGACTGTGTTTTAGAGTGTGATAATTATGCATGATAATATGTTGTGTAAACTGTTTTAAACTTTTAAAACTGTGATATGATGTATGATGCGAGGGAAAAAATGGCGTAGAAACCGGCAAACCACGCCACAAAGCTTGCCAAGAGAACCCTATGGACCAAAACAAAAGGCAAAACAAAAGGGCAGGCTAGGTGATACAGGATGCTTAACACCTCAGAGGGGAGAAAGGGGAGGGACAGGAAAGGGGGAGGGGAAATGCAATGTTGTAAGGAGCAATACTGCATAGGGACATGGAATGTGAGATCAATGAACCAAGGTAAACTGGAAGTGGTAAAAAATGAGATGGAAAGAATAAGCATTGACATCTTGGGAATCAGTGAGCTCAAATGGACAGGGATGGGCGAATTCAGCTCTGGAAACCATCACATCTACTACTGTGGACAAGGAAACCTTAGAAGACATGGAGTAGCCATAATTGTCAATAAAAGAGTGAGAAGAGCAGTAATGGGATACAACCTCAAAAATGACAGAATGATGTCAGTAAGAATTCAGGGTAAACCCTTCAATGTTACTGTGATCCAAATATACGCACCAACCACGGGTGCAGATGAAGCCACAGTGGACCAGTTCTATGAGGACTTACAACACCTCATAGAACAAACACCAAAAAATGATGTTCAAATTATTCTAGGAGACTGGAATGCCAAAGTAGGCAATCAAAAAGTGGAGGGAATAACAGGCAGGTTTGGTCTTGGAACACAGAATGAAGCAGGGCAAAGATTGATAGAGTTCTGCCAAGAGAACGCACTGGTCATAGCAAACACCCTCTTCCAGCAACACAAGAGGCGACTTTACACATGGACATCACCAGATGGCCAACACCGAAACCAGATTGACTACATACTCTGCAGCCAAAGATGGAGAACCTCCATACAGTCAGCAAAAACAAGACCTGGAGCAGATTGTGGCTCAGATCACAACCTACTGATTGCAAAATTCAGGCTTAGACTAAAGAAAATAGGGAAAACAAAGAGACCAGACAGATATCACCTAGACAGCATCCCTAAAGAATACACGGTGGAGGTGATGAACAGATTCAATAGCTTAGACTCAATAGATAGAGTGCCAGAAGAATTATGGACAGAGATGAGGGAAGCAGCAGGAAGCAGCAAAGAAAACCATACCAAAAGAAAAGAAGAGTAAGAAAGCAAAGTGGTTGTCTGATGAGGCTCTTAAAATAGCAGAGGAAAGAAGGAACGCAAAAGTCAAAGGAGAAAGGAAAAAATACAATCATTTGAACACAGAATTTCAAAGAAAAGCAAGGAGAGATAAGGAAAACTATCTAAAAGAACAGTGCAAAGAAATGGAAGAAAACAACAAAAGAGGCAGAACCAGAGATCTTTTCAAAAAAATCCGGAAAATCAAGGGAACATTTAAAGCAAAAATGAACATGATAAGGGACAAAGACGGAAAGGAGCTAGCTGATGCAGAAGAGATTAAGAAAAGATGGAAAGAGTACACAGAGGAACTCTACAAAAAGGAACTCAACACTCCTGATAGTCACAATGATGAAGAAATTGAACCTGAGCCAGACATCCTGGAGAGTGAAGTCAGAAAGGCCCTAAAGAGCACTGCAAACAACAAAGCTAGTGGAGATGATGGTATCCCAGTTGAATTTTTCAAAGCTCTAAAAGATGATGGCATCAAATTACTGCATTCAATATGCCAGCAGATTTGGAAAACAAAACAGTGGCCACAGGACTGGAAAAGATCAGTATATGTTCCAATCCCAAAAAAGGGCAATGCCAAAGAATGTTCAAATTATCGAACAATTGCGCTCATCCCACACGCCAGCAAGGTGATGCTCAAGATAATACAGGATAGACTTCAGCAGCATGTGGAAAGAGAATTACCAGAGGTGCAGGCTGGTTTCAGAAGAGGCAGGGGGACTAGAGACCACATTGCCAACATACGTTGGATCATGGAGAAAACAAAGGAATACCAGAAACAAGTTTATTTTTGCTTTATTGACTACACTAAGGCATTTGATTGTGTGGATCACAACAAGATGTGGCAAGTGATTAAAGAGATGGGAATACCAGAGCACCTCATATGCCTCCTGAGAAATCTGTACATGAACCAAGAAGCAACAGTTAGGACAGAACACGGAATGACAGAGTGGTTTGGAATAGGAAAAGGAGTAAGACAAGGCTGCATTCTGTCACCCTGCTTATTCAACTTATACACAGAGCACATAATGCGCAATGCAGGGATGGAGGAATCACAATATGGGATCAAAATTGCTGGGAGAAACATCAACAATCTGAGATATGCAGATGACACCACCTTAATGGCAGAAAGTGAGGAAGACCTAAAGAATCTCTTGATCGGTTTGAAGGAAGAGAGTGCAAAAGCTGGCTTGAGACTCAATATCAAGAAAACCAAGATAATGGCAACAGGCCCGATCAGTTCCTGGAAAATAGACGGGGAAGAAGTAGAAGCAGTGACAGATTTTACTTTCTTAGGATCTAAGATCACTGCAGATGGAGATTGCAGCCATGAAATAAAGAGGCGGCTGATTCTAGGGAGACAAGCCATGAGAAACCTGGGGAACATAGTGAAAAGCAGAGACATCACCTTGAAAACAAAAATTAGAATAGTCGAAGCAATGGTATTCCCAGTGGTAATGTACGGATGTGAGAGCTGGACAATTAGGAAAGCTGAACGCAGAAGAATAGATGCCTTTGAAATGTGGTGTTGGAGGAGAGTTTTGAGGGTACCTTGGACAGCGAGGAGAACAAATAGGTCAATCTTAGAAGAAATCAACACTGACTGCTCATTGGAAGGTCAAATAGTAAAGATGAGGCTAAAGTACTTTGGGCATCAAATGAGAAGGGAGGATTCACTTGAGAAGGCCGTGATGTTGGGAAAGGTGGAGGGCAAAAGAAGAAGGGGGAGGCCAAGGATGAGATGGATAGATGGTATTGTAGACACAATGGGCACAGAACTGGGAGGACTGGGGGGGATGGTGGAGGACAGAGGCGCCTGGAGAACGATGGTCCATAGGGTCGCAAAGGGTCGGAATCGACTGTGCGACTGAACAACAACAACAATGAGGGTCTGAATTTCTAGGCTTGCATTAGATGCATGACTTGGTATACAATTAAGAATTTAATTGAACACTCATTAATTAATGGCAATTCACTGTTCTGAATTATGCTGTTTCACTTATGTGGGGGTAAATGTTCAATTGATTCTGGACAATAAATTTTACTGTTTCATGAACCAGTTTTAAAATCTATCTTCCTAAAAGCAACAATGGTGGGAATTGAGTGCAGCTCTGCAGCAGAAGTATTTCCTCAGTCTGGGAGGAGCAGGTGGACCTCTGGAAGTGTCAGTATTTTTTAAGAGAACCTGTTAAGAGGACATTAACATCTGATAAATAGGCAGCCAGTCTCCTGGCATTGTAGAGCTTTGAAAGTTAAACACAACAGATCAAAATAAGTGTGATAGTTTGCATCCAGTGTAGATATTTTACATCAGGGATACTATGATTTTAATAAAATCCCCTATTAGCAGCTTGGCCGAAGATTCCATGTCTTCTTCAAAGGAAGCTCCACATAGAGAGCATTATAGCAGTCCAGACAGTGTGACTAAGCCATGCCTTATTGTTGCCATGTCAGGTGATTCCTGATCTGTAAAAGGGAATGCATTTTGTGTTCTAACCCACAACTATGTTTTTTTTTTTTTTGCTGTCCGGTAGGACTTCTGTCTTGCTAATTTCAGTTTCTTCACTCTCATTCCTCCCATTATTGTATTCAGGTTCCCACTGCTTCTTTGGAATTAAATGACCATGGAGACATAAAATTGTATTGGATCAGCATATTGTAGGGTTCATAGCTTTGAATGACACTCCCCTTCCACAGCTTCATAAGAATACTGAATAATATAGGGTAAAAACCCTGAGGGCCACCATAATCTTTCACTTTCATTGTTCTGAGGTGTCTTTTCCATTCTTCAAGTTTCATGTAATTTCTTCCTCAATTTCAATTGTCTTGGACCTTAATGCAACTTGTACTTCTATTACAGTAATGGTGAACCTTTTAGAGACTGAGTGCCCAAACTGTAACCCAAACCCCATTTATTTATCGCAAAGTGCCAACACAGCAACAGGGGAGGAAGGGCATGTTCTCACTAGGATGCTGGGCAGAGGGGCGGGGCATACTCTGTGCTGGGGTGACTGCACAGGAGTCCACAGAGAGGGCTCTGAGTGCCACCTCCAGCACATGTGCCATAGGTTCAACACCACTGGTTTATCCTCTTTGTGTCTCATTTACATCTATCTATCTATCTATCCCAACTGACCATGATGTGTGTCATAGGTTCACCATCACTGTTCTATTGCACTTTGATTTGTATACACCTTTTGTACCATGTGAAAATATAATTCATAAAGGCTGCTTAACAAGCAAACTTGAAGTACTTCCTTATACAGTATCAACCATGCTAAAACATTCCTGTATTCCAGTAACTTCTTATACTGGCATTTTTCAATCCTTTGGTTTCAGTCTTTTAAAAGAAGAGATGCTGTCTTCAATTTATTGATTTTATTTTCCTTTCTTTAAACAGTGGACAGGCAGACATATTTTCAGGACAAATACGCTTTCTACCAATTCTCAACTGATGAGTGTACCTATCTTTTCTGTGAATACGAAGGAGAAGATGGATGGAAAAAGGGTGTGAAACACTTGCTACAACTGCTGCCTGTTACTCCTCCAAGGACTGATGCATGCAACTTGTAAGCAATTTCTATGTAATTGCTGAATGCTCTTAAGATGATGCAGTTATATACTTATGTATCTCTTTTTTCTTTTGCCTTACTTGTTAAGGTAAGGTAAAGGTTTCCCTTGCTCAAAAGCCAGTCATATCCAACTCTAGGGTTCAGTGCTTATCTCTGTTTATAGTCAAAGAGCCAGCACCATCTGCGTCTGCAGACATTTCTGTGAACATGTGGCAGGCATGACTAAAAACCGGAGTGCACACAGCACTGTTTACCTTCCCACTGAAGTGGTACCTATGTATCTACTTGCACTTTCTTGCTTTCAAACTGCTAGGTTGGCAGGAGCTCGGACATAGACAGGAGCTCACGCCATTGTGCAGCACTCGGGTCTCGAACTGCTGACCTGCAAACCTTCCATTCATCAAGTTCAGTGTCTTAACCACTAAGCCACCACAGTCCCTTTTGTTAAGTAGATTGTTGAAATATCAAAGTTTTTTGACATTCATTCCTTTGCACTTTTTATGAGATAATAGATGGATGAAGCAGAGGAATTCTGAGATCTAGATCTGGAAGCCAAGAGCTGTTGAGGAAAGGAGGTCTGATTTGAATGAACTTGCTCAGTGGGTATCAAGGCAAAGATCAAGTCTAGCTGGTACTTGATCTGTTGGGCACGAGACTCCCACAAGATGATGATAAATCTTGGTTCAGCTCAGATCTGATCCCTCTTTCTTTCCCTTAAAACGAATGAATTAATTTCTGTTGGTGCAGTTTCTAGAGAAAAACAGCTATGCTGGTCTTAGTAAATGCCATTGTGAAGAATGCTAAGTAATAACACAGTTAAAAATATTGCACTCTTTTAACTACCGGATTTCTTCTTAATCTTGGCACACTTGAATACAATAAAACCACATGGTTGATAGGATGTGGTGCTAATCACGATATGAGTCAACAGTACAATGTGGCTGCAAAATTGGCCAATGCTATTTTACGCTACATTGGTCGCTTAGTGGTTAATACATTGAACTTGATGACTGGAAGGTCAGCAGTTCGAGATCCAAATGCTGCAAGGCAGAGTGAGCTCCCGTCTCTGTCCCAGCTCCTGCAAATTTAATTTAATTTAATTTTCGCACTTGTATGCCACCCAATCAGGGAACCCGACTCAGGGAGGCTCACATGGTAAATAAACAATATACACAATATTCACAATATACCTAGCAGTTGAAAAGCAAGACATTACAAGTAGATAAATAGGTACCACTTAGGAGGGAAGGTAACAGCATTCCGTGTGCTCTGGCATCTAGTCATGCCTACCACATGACCACAGAAACATCTGCAAACAACAGCACTGGCTTTTTGGCTGTAAAAGGAGATGAACATCGCACCCTAGAGTCGAGTAGGATTGACTTTTGAGCATGGGCGACCTTTACCTTTACCTAACAGAAGTATAATTCCAGATTCTATATGTGAGGTACTAGTCCCCCTCTGTTTGGCCCTAGTTAGGCCTAATCTAGAATACTGTGTCCAGTTCTGGACCCCCATTTTAGGAAGGATGTAATCAATGATGATCAGGGGGCTGCAAACCAAACCTTTTGTGGAAAGATTGAAAGATCTGTGCTTGAACACTGAATGCATTCAAGAGGAAATTGGACAACCATCTGTCAGATCTACTTTGATTTGGATGCCTGCATTGAACAGGGTGTTGGATTTAGTGGCCTGATAGACTCATTCCAACTCAATTATTCTATGAAATCATGGAACTCTTTGCAGGTGTAAATATTATTTACACATAATGTCTTTCCTTCTTATTTAATCTGTTCAAAAGAATAGCTTATTATATCTGATAGTTACTACACTCTGTTCATGAACTTCACCCCACCAAATTCCAGTCATACCTATTAAATTATATTTTTCATCTTATGTGAAGAGTTACACTTGTGATATGCCTGGGTTGCAGTAATGGTTTTATAATTTCTTTTTCTTCCTTCCTGCTGGTTTAGTCTCAGATACTTTAAGAGATATTTTGTATATCTTTTTAAATCTTTTGTTTCAAAAGGAACAATAGAAAAATAGAAGATACAGCTGAAACCAATGCTGAAATTCTTGCTCGTCTTACTTCTGCGGTAGGTGTCTCACAAGAGCTTTTTAATATGTTTTTGAAATGATGAGCTGTGGTCTTTTATCACAGTTTCAATATTTTCAGCATGCAACAATTTAATAAGAATAAGTTAATACTGTGCTGAATTTGTACCCTGGCCTTAAATGCTGAAGGGATGACAAAGCAAATACAGTATCCTATTTGCTGGCATATAAGACCCACTCCCCCCACCCTTAAAATACACTTGGAAAATGGAGTGCATCTTGTACTATATATAGTAGCAAAGCAATCACACTTACAGGTGAAACTAGGAAAATTAGAATATCGTGCAAATGTTCATTCAGTTCAGTAATGCATCTTAAAAGGTGAAGCAAATATATGAGATAGACTCATTACATGCAAAGCGAAATAGTTCAAGCCTTACTGTGTTATAATATTGATGCTTATCTCTTACAGTTTATGAAAACCCCAACCCCCAATCTTATGTACCCCATAATCATCACATAATCTCACGTACGCTGTGTGCCACGATCATCACAATTATAATTAATTAAAGCATGACATCTCTCACTTTGCATGTAGTGTTTAGTCATGCATGCCACATGATCATGGACATGTATGTAGACAGCACTAGTTCCTTGGCTGAAAACAGAGATCAGCACCACAGTCTATAGTCGAACATGACAGGGTTTCAATCAAAGGTTACCTTTATCTTTACCATTAGTAGTAAAGTTAGGCAGTTCTATTCTCACTAGCCTCACCTTCAGAATGGTTAAGTAATAAGTGTTCCTTTTGGAAGGTGTTCACCCATTCAGCATAATAGTAGAGCAGGGGTGGCCAACCTTTTTGCACTGTGGGCCTGACCATGTCCCAGAACAGCTGAGTGGGCCGGACAATGCCCCCAGAAGCAGGTGCATTTATGGCTGACATAAATGTGCCCACTTCCATGTTTACATCAGTTGCGTGTTCATTTGCACATGTTTGCACGTGTTTTACAGCTGATGTAAATGTGCCCACTTTTACTTCCATGTGTGTGGGGGAGACGGCAATGGGCCAGTTGGGATGGTGTCGCTGGCTGGGTCCAGCCTGTGGGCCGTAGGTTAGGAACCCTTGTAGCAGAGTTTCATTTTCATGATTTAGGCTAGCACCAGCTACTAAAGGAAATGATTACTTTTTTCTTACAATGGAAGGGCGAGGAACTTTTGAGTGATAATAGCTGTATGGGTTTGTGCCAAGTTGGTTGGATTGCAGGAAACAACTGTGGAAATGATACTTTTATTATATTTTAATTGTTAAAAAGTACACTGAGTACAGCTCTGTGTACCTCTATAGCAAGAGACCTCCCTACTAGCATGAGGTGTATGTCCTTGTGTAGGTCATTTTCTTTTCTTTCTTTTTTAAAAAACAAACATTTATTTGAAGCATATGTATGCAATACATAAAATAAGTAATGCAAACAATTAATTCTTTCTACCTGAAGCAGTTTTTGAAAATGGTCCAGAATTTTCTTTATTTTTTACTTCAGAATACAGTCAACCCTCACATAACAACGCGTTCGGATAACATCATTTTCGCTTAACAACACGTCGTTATGCACCACATGTTCCCCCACATAACAATGTCTTTAGTGTTGTCCAGACAACGATGCTAAAATAACTGGACAACGATGCTAAAAATGTCGTTATGCGGGAAACTCCATAGAAACCCGCATAACAACAAAAATCACTTAGCAACGCTACTTGGGGAACCAAGTAACATAATTATGCGAGGGTCTACTGTACAACTGTAAAGATATAAATCCAGTTGCTAATTCCACACTAAAGTAGAATAATTGAATCAGTTGCTGAATGGTAAGTCACTGTTACACAGATAACATTGATTTAATGGGTCTACTATACTTGGGGATAAGAAGTGGATTCAGGCTGTAATTATGCGAGATCACAGAATATTAGAAACATTCTTCTTTTCTCCGTTCCTGGTCTGTTTCTGAGCCTAATTAAAGTACTCAGTTTTTAAAAAGCCTTTGAAGTGCTTTATAATGTATGACCAGGCACCTTAAGATTTGCCATTCTCAGTATTGAGTTTGAGATCTTTAATAGAGATTTTTCTTTCCTTTTAAGCCTCTGTCAAATATGTTGTAAATTTGTTTTGTCGACTGCAACTCGTATCCGAAAATGTATTTTTTCCTGAAGCAGGAAAAATGGTGGATCCCAGTTTGCCATGAAGTGACCCCCACACTATCATCACAGAGCCATCTCCTGTGGCACACATGAAATGAGACGTGCAGGATTTAACACCGGGACTGCTATTGACTGCCGCAACCCTGAGGATATGGACAAGGTGCATCTTCGCAGCCAGTCCATCTGGCATAGCTTCTTCCGCCTCCATGACCATTGGGAATCAGAGTTCCTTCTCTGCTCATTTTGCCATTTGGCCATGTTGTAAATAGGAGTTTGTTATGGGAACATACCTTTTTGATGGTACTATTCTGACTCTGGAATATCATTTCCAGAAAGCATTGCCTGGTCTGGTGCATTCATTATTATTTTTCTCCGCCTTGCAAACAAAAACAATTGCATTTAGCAATTCTTTAACCTAGCACTATGAATATGCTTAGAGATCAGTGACTTGTTTTTGCTCCCCATTGCTGCATTCTTCCTGGTTTTAGGGACAAATGAAGAAGAGAAAGCTCTGGTTCACACTCAGTCACCAATTCTGGAAAATCTGGTTTCTTGCTGACATTTGGAACCTGCATAATAGAGCATAAAAATGGAACAAGGGAGCCGGGGCAGGGTTAGGCACTCTTGTCTAAACATATTCATGGATTGAAGAATGCCTTAATAAGGCTTTTTTCTTTATTGGCATTTTAGCCTGTATTTCTGGTCAATTTTCACCAGGTTTTATGTATATTAATAGCTAATATTGTTAACCATCCTTAGGATTAAGTTCAAAAGTAGGATACAGATGTCTGCATTTAAATGAAACCAATAGTGCTCTAATGTCATTCATTTCATTTCAAATTTATTTGTATACCGCCTTTCTCAACCCAACGGGTGACTCAAGGCGGTTCACAACAAATAAAATGCAGAATAAAATACAAAATACAAGAAATAATAAAAAACAGCAACAAGATATTAGCCATTAGTTACAATACAATAATCCAAAAATGACAAAATATTACACCAATATGAATCCAATAAATACAGCATAATCATATAATCAATATATCAACATCGTAAAAAAAAGTACAATAGGATCCCTAAAATACAAAAATTCAATCAGCCTACACAATGCAACACTGTAGCAAAATGTGACATCGCATTTCTTAGGAATAGGGAATGTGAAGTTCTTCAGATATTGGTTAGCCAAAACTGCAGTTAACTCTAGGCAGGATAGCCATTGATATGGAAAGACAATGAGAATTACAGCTGATCAACATTTAAAGGGCTGTATTTATCCCAACCCTGCCATAGTGTAAGCCTTACACTGTAAGGCAGGGATTCTCAACCTGCAGCCCGTGCACTGATGTACTCCATTTTTTTTACTACCACCTCTGTGGGTAGGGCCAAATATGTGGGCGGGGTCAAATCTGTGGGCAGGGCCAAATCTCTGGGCATGGCCAACACAATGGGGTATGGAGGTGGTCATGGCCAGCCAGGTGGGCATGGCCTGGGGGAATTTCCGCTACTGGTTCTCCCGAACAGGAAAAAACTTGCTTCAGTGCATCACTGAGCCCGTGGCACCATTTCATGTGGCCCCCACACTGCCTCCATCTCACCAGGAAGTGCCATGTGGTGAAGGAAGGGCAAAATGGCCATCCGGCCCCTGGAGCTGTCTGAGTGAGTATGACCGGCCCCCGGATTAAAAGGTTGAGAACTCCTGCTGTAAGGCAATATCAGAAATAGCTTAAATAACACATAATAGAAATATTAAATAAGAAATCTCAGTATATTGCTATATACTTCTAGTAATTTTGCGTATCTTTGCATATTGCTTTGAGTTCCAGAATAATATTTGAGCATACGTCATTCTCTTTTAGATCTATTCACGGACATCCCTCTGGTTTTATTGCAAAGAAAGCATGCAATTTTGCACATGATTGCTAAGCAATCAGATCAGGGCAGGCTCTCTGTAAATATGGAATTGCTCCACATAAAGTAAAATTTTGCACAAAGAAACTGACAAACAAGCATTTCTGTTTCTCAGCATGTTTGACATCTGCTTGCAGCAGCTTCCTGTAGCCATAAAAAAACAAACATAAAGCATTACATACATATTATGTGTGAGAGATAGAAGATCTCAGCCTTTTAAACTGAATTTTCCTTTCCTCTTTTCCCTCTTTCCCCCTCTATATCTGCTTCCGTGGATCTCCAGGCTTCTTGAGCAGATTTGCAGGGGGCTACAGGAGGGAAGGGGACTGCGGTGGCTTAGAGGTTAAGAAGCTGAACTTGACAAATGGAAGTTTGGCAGGTCAGCAGTTTGAGACCAGAGTGCTGCGTGATGTAATGAGCTCCTGTCTCTGACCCAGCTTCTGCCAACCTAGCAGTTAGAAAACAAGAAATTGCAAGTAGATAAACAGGTACTGCTTCAGTGGGAAGGTAACAGTGTTCCTTGTCTGTTCATGCCTGCCACATGACCACAGAAACATCTGCAGACACAGACAGCGCAAGCTCCTTGGCTGTATAAGGAGCTGAGCACCACACCATAGAGTCAAATACGAATGTGTTTTTACTTTCAGGGTGGCCTGTAAGTCCCTACCCATCCTCTAACAGATACACTGGATACATAAGATGTATGGATGGGTAGGGACTTATGGGCCACCCTGTAGAAGACATTTGTATAAGACATCTCACTAATGTATATTTTAAACCTTGAGATACCGAAGTTTAAGCTACTGTTTTCAGCATACCTGTCAACCTTCCCGGATTGGCCGGGATTTCCTGTTTTTCGGTGCCGATTTGCGCCATTTCCCACCTGGAGCTGCTAAAATCCCGGAATTTGGCAGTGTGGGAAAATAGGTACTGCGCATCCCTTCTGCGTAAGTCGCCTTCTACGCATGCATAGAAGGCTTTTATGCTTGCGTAGAACCCTTCTACGCTTGCGTAGAACCCTTCTACGCTTGCATAGAACCCTTCTACGCATGCGTAGAAGGCGACTTGTGCAGAACTGTTCTGCGCAGGTCCCGGATTGTCCGGAGCCGCGGTTAACAGGTATGGTTTTCAGGTTTCTTAATGGAAATATTTTTTTTAAAAGAAAGGGCAGTTGACAGCATTGGCTCTTTGACTATAAACAGAGATTAGCACCTAGAGTCGGATACAACTGGATTTAGACCAACCGGGGGGGGGGGGGGGGGTTTGGGTTTATCTTTATTAACATGATTTAGGCACACAAAAAGTAATCAGAACTTGGTTTAAATAAACACAATGTTTAGTATCCTATTTGTGGTTGTAGATTAGAGCATAACTCCCTTATGGCTTAGTATTTTATAAGATCTTTGTTTTATTGTTTTGCCAATAGGAACATATCCTGTTGCAGTTAGTGGGAGCATAAACTTGAGTAAGGACGTTCTGGATAGCTTTTTGAGCAGGTAGGTGTAGGTATAGGTGTAGGTGAGCAGTCAGTAAAATTTTGTCTTATGATTTCAATGGGATACTATTTAGACAGCATATATGGTTTTTAATAGGAAATTTACTTACCTTAGTGATGGCACTTGGTAGTCAAAGTGAGAACATTTACCTTAAAACTGACTTTGCATTGCCATTAGTATTTCATTATTATAATGTTGTTTGTACAATAGTTGCCTGAAGCTTCAGAGACAACAAAATAGAGCTTACAGGTTTGCATATTGGGTGCCTTAAAGCGAACCAAAACCTCTGAAAATGGGCAGATGGAAATATAAGCATACTTGAAAAAGAAAGGTTATTTAAGTAACCAAGCAAGAGAAAATGTACTAAGGAATAAGCACCTGAAGAGTCTGAAAGAGAAGAATTCTTTTAAATCAATTCCAGGTTTAGTGCTTAAGAGCTGGTGCATGTTTGAAATCAGCGTTAAAATATTTATTCAACATTTTGGAGAACAAACAAATATTTTATTTATCTGGACAAACAGTAATATGTTGATTAGAAAAATAAGCAGGGCATATATTTTATTCTTTTGTATTTATCAGGCCTTTCAGAATTGGTTGCATGCACAAACTACAGAGGCAAAACTGCAAAGCATGTGAAAAAACGTTTTAACAGTTCAGAGTAAAAAAATTCTCTTTATTATTCTGTAACTAACACTTCTCCTTCGTATAGTTTGTGAATCCCCACTCATGGGTTATGCGCCTGCGCAGAACGGAGATCGGAGGCTTGAAAAGCTATTGGTCAAAAGTTTTGGCGGTAAGACCGCCCACCGTACCACCCACCCTGAGGCGCCCGCGCGCCATTTTACCTCAGTTCTCTTCTTTCCGCCGTAGCAGCAGGACGATCGTTGAGAGCTTCTCAATTTTTTCTCGCCCTTCTGAGGGAAAGTTTTAGAAAACTTGAACAATTTTTTTCGGCAATCTTGTCCTTTGGGCAGGATTGCCACCCCGGCGCTGTTTCTTCCTTTGGGTGGACTCAGTTGCTTCCTCGCTTCGATCACCGTCTCCCCCCCCAAGGGGGTGGCGGCTGGTCTGCCCTTCGCGGTACCCGCTTCTGGAAACTTCCACTGGAAGAATTTTTTTCTCGGTTGATGGCTGCAGCCTTTAAACAGTGCACGGCTTGCCATAAGAAGTTCCCGGCTTCCGACGGCCACAGCCTGTGCCTTTTTTGTTTGGGAGAGTCGCATCAGAGCCAGTCCTGCCCGCACTGCAAGAGGTTCACGCGCCTTGCGGTACAGAACCGAAGCAACTGGCTCAAGGCTCACCTGATGGAGCTCGCTTTGGCTCCCACCGCGGCCGCCTCTACTTCTGCCGAGGCCTCCCAGCCGCCTCCTGCTTCTTCTTCCACGCTCCCGATCAGGAAGAAGAAGAAGAAGGACAAGAACGGGGAGAAGAAACGGAAACACGGGTCGGAGAAGAGACGCTCGCTCCCTCCCACCCCGCACACGCCCATATCTCCCGGGCCTTCGCCTCCGTTCTCGGTTGCACATTGTCCGTCTCCCGGGTCTTCCATCTGGGGAGGACGGTCGTCCTCTGGGTCGCCTGAAAAAGGACGCAGGGCTGGGGCTCTAGCTCGCCCACTTCAGGTTCTCCCTACTCCCCCTCGAGGGAGGGACCGCTCACCCACAAGGCAGGCCTCCGTCTCCCCAAGACCCAGGACTCCAACAGACGAAGCGGCAGTCACCGTTCCGGCCACCGTTTCGTCGCTGGCTCTACCAGCCACCGTTCCGTCAGCCACCGTTCCGTCGGCCACCATTCCGCCGGCTACCGTGGCGGCTCCACCAGCGACTATGGATGCACCCCAGATGGCACTCTTCAGGGGACTGTTCGAGGTCATGGCGTCTTTTGCCAGCCAGTTCCAGACCTCCATGCCTGCGGCCGCTGCAGCTCCGGTCCCGACCACCGCAAGCCCCGGGAATGTTGGCCTCACTGTGGCCCCACCGACCTCCCGTGGGTCGAGTGTCCGCTTCGCTGGCCCACCCAAATCGTCATGGTGTGGTCCAGACATTGATGCGGTGGACTCCCATCCCGCCGGCCCTCCCAGGCCGTACTGGTGCGGTCCCGACGTGGATGCAAGAGTTCCTCCCTCGTCCTCCGATGACTCCAGCTCGTCTTCGGAGGAGGACGAGGGAGACGTTGACGCCGAACGGACGCCGGAGCAGACCATCAGCGCGGTTGGCCCACCGCGTGGTGAGGACCAACGATCGCTTACCGCCATGCTCACGCGACTGGGCACCACCTTGAACCTCAAAGTGGACCAGCCACCACTGGAGGGCGAGGACCAAATGACCGCCAAGTTGGACAGACGAGCGGTACGGCCGGTCCATATCACCATGCTCCCCTCCATGTTGACGTCGGCGAAGGCAACATGGAGGAAGCCAGTGTCGGCGCACTCCGTTTCGTCCAGGCTCGACAGCATGTATAGAGTCCTGGACGAGAACGTCGAGTTCCTGCAGGCTCACCCACTGCCAAATTCGCTGGTGGTCAAGGCCTTCCAACACAGGACGGCCACCAGCGGGTTCCCGGTGCCTTCGACCCCGGAAGGTAAGAAGCTGGACGCGATGGGCCGCAAATTCTACACCACCGGTTCCCTCTTCTTCGGCGCCGCCAACTACTCGGCTGCCATGGGCCTCTACCAGTCCCACCTCTGGGAGCAGGTGAAGGTAGAGACGGCAAAGCTGCCCGCTGATGCCCAGAAGCGGATCGACGTGCTGGCGTCTGAGGGAGACTTCGTCACGGAACAACTGATGCGCACGGCCAGGCACATCAACGACTACGCGGCGAAAGACATGGCCTCCGCAATCTTCCTCCGTCGGCACGCCTGGCTCAGGGACACCTCCCTCGATGACGCTATGAAGAAGCTCATCGAGGAGTTTCCCTTCGACGGACAGGGCCTGTTCGGACAGGACACCGACAAGGTCCTGAATGAGATGCGCCAGACGAACTCCACGGCCAAGTTCCTGGGGCTCACCACGCCAGCTCCGCCCGCCAGGCCGAGGTTCCAGCCCTTCACGCGGCGATACCGGGGCAATCCGCAACAGCAGGGCCCTACGGAGCAGCCCAGGTCTGGTTCGTACAAACAGCGGCGTCAGCACAAACCCCGCTACCAACCCTATGGGCAGGGCAAGCGTTCCAACGCGAAGTCCAAGTCCCGCGTTTGAAGCCGTGACGGCCGAGTCTCTCTCGCTCCACATCCCTTACCTTCCCCTCCGGAATTTCCTCCAGGTGTGGTCGGGCATTACGGACGACCAGTGGGTCTTAAAGATCTTGTCCTCTGGCTACGCCATCGAGTTCGCGCGGGTGCCTCGGGTTGGAAGACACCGTCTCACCACCTCGTCCCCCCATCTGGAGGAAGAAATATCAACTCTTCTCTCCAAGGGAGCCATCGAACGAGTAACACCGTCCGACTGGGACAACGGCTTCTACTCGAGGTACTTCGTGGTCCAGAAGAAGGACGGAGGGCTGCGCCCAATTCTAGACCTACGCCGCCTGAACAAATGCATCCACACCAGGAAGTTCCGGATGGTGACCCTGCAAACCGTCCTCCCCCTTATCAACAAAGAGGACTGGTTCACGGTCATAGACCTCAAGGATGCGTACTTCCATGAATCCATCCTTGAAGACCACAGACGGTTCTTCCGGTTCTGCATCGGCAACTCCGTGTACCAGTACCGGTGCCTACCGTTTGGACTGGCCACGGCACCGCGGGTCTTCACCAAGTGCATGGCTCCAGTGGCTGCCTACCTCCACCAGCGGGGCATCAGGGTCTTCCCTTACATCGACGACTGGCTGATCGTCTCCCCCACCAGCTTGTCGGCCATTCGGGACACGCAGTTCACGGTCCACCTCATGGAGAGTCTCGGCCTCAGGATCAACTTCACCAAATCGAAGTTGATTCCCTCGCAACGCGTCGAGTTCATTGGAGCGGTACTCGACTCGCTTACTACCAGAGCCTACGCCCCCCAGAAACGCTTGCAGGACATTGCGCAGGGGGTGAGCGATTCTCGCACCAAACGGTGCATCCGTGCACAACAGGCTCAAAGACTTCTAGGCCTGATGGCCTCAACAACGGCAGTGATCCCCCACGCCAAGTTGAAATTCAGGTCCCTGCAGTCGTGGCTCCTTCATGAGTTCGACGCACTTCGGGAGAACCAGTCCAAACGGTTGGCCCCGTCTCCGGAACTGAGGGACCAACTGCTGTGGTGGACAACGCCACTCAACGTGGCCACAGGGAAGAGCTTCTACCCCCCGCAACCCTCGTTGCAAATATTGACCGACGCGAGCAACCTCGGCTGGGGCGTTGCTTGCGGGACTCTCACGGTCAACGACACCTGGTCACCTCACGAGACAGTGCACCATATCAACTACCTGGAACTGCTGGCCATTTGGAAGGCCCTACGTTCCTTCGAAACTCTGCTCACCGGCAAGGCGGTGCAAGTGGCCTCGGACAATACCACGGCGGTGGCATACCTGAACAAGCAGGGAGGGACGCGGTCTACCACCCTCCTCTACCTTGCGGTGCAACTTTGGGAATGGTGCCTGGAGAGACACATTTTCCCGATTGGAGTGTACATGCAGGGCAAACGGAATGTCTTGGCAGACCACCTAAGCCACCTCACCTCGACGACCCACGAATGGGAGCTGGACAACGGGGTTTTTCAATCGCTTTGTGAGATCTGGGGGACGCCGGGCATTGACCTCTTTGCCTTGGAGTCCAACAGGAAACTCGACAGGTACTGCTCCAGAGCAGGCATCGGACTGAACTCCGAAGGCGATGCATTCATGAAACGGTGGGATCGGGACTATATTTATGCCTTTCCTCCGTTTCCTCTGGTTCAGAAGGTACTCACCAGGATGTACCAACACAAGACCAACGCAATTCTGGTGGCCCCGGCATGGCCTCGCCAGCCCTGGTTTCCGCTGCTGTTACGCATGTCGTCACAGTATCGCACTCTGCCGGAATCACCGACGCTCCTCCAAATGGAGCACGGACAGCTTCACCATTCCGATCTACCCAGCCTCCACCTCACTGCATGGAGGATAACCCCAGACTGTCCAGGATCCTGGAACTAGCACGGTGCCCTTCCACAAGGAAGTCCTACGCTTCCAAATACAGACGCTTTTGTGCTTTCCTGGCTTCCCAGCAAACGTCCCCCCCGCAGGTGGGACTGCAGGACGTCCTAACCTACTTCCTCCATCTGGCGGAGTCTGGCCTTAGCATCACCTCCATCCGAGTCCACCTTGCAGCGGTGGTGGCTCACTCTCCGGCTGGTTCGCCCGCTTCTGGGGCTTTCCGTGACCAAACAGTAAAGTGCTTCCTCAAGGGACTAAGGAACGCCTTCCCGCCGGCCCGGACACCGACGGCTCAATGGTCACTATCTGCCGTTCTCAACGTGCTCACCAGGACCCCTTTCCAGCCCATGGCTACCACCGATGTTCGTCTCCTCACGTGGAAGACGGCTTTTCTGGTGGCTATCACGTCTGCACAACGGGCCGGCGAACTGGTTGCCCTGCGAGCAGACGCTCCGTTTCTCCAATTCTTCAACGACCGCGTCGTCCTCCAAGCGGACATCACCTTCCTGCCCAAGGTGGTCTCCAAGTTTCACATGGCGCAGACTATCTCCTTGCCAACTTTCTTCCAGAACCCCTCTAACGCCCAAGAAAGGACTTGGCACACACTGGATGTGAAACGAGCTTTATTGTTTTACACCAGCAGGACAAGGGAGTTCAGGAAGTCGCAACACCTTTTTGTGGCTTATGGGGGGAAGTCCAAGGGTGAACCCATCTCTGCTCAAAGGTTCTCCAAATGGATCACCTCTACCATCTACCTGGCCTACGAGTCAGCCTCACTGCCACCTCCACCGCATGTCAGGGCGCATTCCACCAGGGCGGTTGCCACATCCACTGCTTTCCTGGAAGGCACACCGCTCGAGGACATATGTAAGGCTGCCACATGGTCCAGACCTTCCACATTTGTCCAACACTACAGGGTGGACACCAGAGCCACTGCGGACGCCAGGCTTGGCCGTGGCGTCCTCACCAGAGGGCTCCGGACTCAACGCCCCTGACGGGTCAACCTACTGGACCTTCATCTCATCGTGGGATCATCTCATCCGACTGCCCACCGACCAAGTGAGTGTGAGCTTGCTAATCTCCCATGAGTGGGGATTCACAAACTATACGAAGGAGAAAGTTGGGTTTCACTTACCAGTGATAACTTTCGTTCTTCGAGTATATAGTTTGTGAATACACACTACCCACCCTGCCTCCCCTCTTGAGCTGCACGGATGAGATCGATTGGTTTATCCTGTGCTTGGCTTAAGTATGGAACTGAGGTAAAATGGCGCGCGGGCGCCTCAGGGTGGGCGGTACGGTGGGCGGTCTTACCGCCAAAACTTTTGACCACTAGCTTTTCAAGCCTCCGATCTCCGTTCTGCGCAGGCGCATAACCCATGAGTGTGTATTCACAAACTATATACTCGAAGAACGAAAGTTATCACTGGTAAGTGAAACCCAACTTTCTCCTGTCACCACCCTGTCCAATATAATTTGGGGCATCTAAATTAGTCAGTGATCTGAGAGCAACTGAAGCCCATCTTTGCTGGTGGTGGTGATGTTCACACTGACTCAACACCATGTGATTGAAATTGAGGTCAAAACCTCCCCTTTTCAGCACCGTGTTTAGACATACCATCAGTCAGTCATTCCCCAAGCCCAAATTTATAAGATGGAAATATATTTGGAAACATATACAAGTTCTTGTCTTGTGCTCTCTTCAAGTGGAAATGTCAAATTCCTTAAAGATTATTATTGAATTCTGTCTATACCAGGGGAGGCCAACCTATGCCCCGTGGGCCAGGCCTGGCCCACAGCACCATTTTATGTGGCCCACCACTGCCCTCACCGGATGTGGAACCGGGTGTGTTTACGACAGTTGTGGACATGTTTAACAGCAGTGTTTATAGTGGGAGGACTCATGTGACTGGTCCACTCATCTGTCCGGGGGGGCGTGATAACTTGGAAATCCCTGGTCTATACCTTCACATGACCAATTTTGTCATGGGGATTGTTGTTTACAACAACATGCTTAAAACATGTAAATATCTCTGGCATGATAAATATTTTTCCCCAACTATCTTCAGAGGGGAACATTGCGTTTCAGAACATAGAAATACAGTTTGGATGACTGCAATCTTTATGAAAGCTGTTTCAGTTTTCCTAGTTGACCAGACACAGTGTTAATCTTTTATCTTGTAATTTTTTAGTGCCATTGTGCATGCAGGAACAATCCTGAAAATATTAAATGAATAGGCATTGATTAAGAGATGGTTGACTCAGCAATGATGCCAGATAAATCAGAGTAGTGTCAAAATGATAGCTACAAAACCTTCAAACTATGAAATACATCTTTGACTGTTCAGGCTCGTCTATTGTAATCATGATATCTGACCTTTTCTTCCATGACTATCTGACTTGATTTAACTGTGTGTTTAAATATTAAAGGGATTATTAAGAGGACATCCATGATTAGTATGGATGTGAAATAGAACTGATAGATGGAAGTAATAAGGATTTCAAAGACCTGAAGGTGAAAAATATGTGTACAGTACTTCAGTTTGCAATGTTGAAAGTTAAGCTTTTGGGCCATAAAAAGTATTTTTTAAAATAGAAGGCATTGTTTTACACATTATGCAATAGTAGAAAGACAGTAGAAAAGATGAGAAAAAACCCATTAAGATTGTATTTTAATGCCTGTTCTGAGGCTATGGAATCCCCTAATATGGAAGGCCATGCTTTCTCCAGAAACATGCAAAGATATTTTTGTTCAGGTAGGCTGGCAGCTGAATGATTAGCAAAAAAAAAAAAAAAAAGAAAAAAAAAGAAAAAAGGGGTTTTTGTTTGGTGGGAGTGTGTGCTCTATTAATTTTTTCATGTTTGTAATTGTTTTAAATTATTTTTATTCACTGGTTGATTGAGTGATATGTCTATTCTTTTTTAATACTCTAGTTTATTGTCTTTTATCTGCATTTGTTTTGAAATATATTGTGATCTACTCTGAACCCCTTTACTGCACATTAAGCTTTCATATTCCGAGCTGTTAGAAATTTATTTAAAAAGTGGACTTCTCCTTCGTATAGTTTGTGAATCCCCACTCATGGGTTATGCGCCTGCACAGAACGGCCGATCGGAGGCTTGAAAAGCTATTGGTCAAAAGTTTTGGCGGTAAGACTGCCCACCATACCGCCCACCCTGAGGCGCCCGCGCGTCATTTTACCTCAGTTCTCTTCTTTCCGCCGTAGCAGCAGGACGATCGTTGAGAGCTTCTTCAATTTTTCGCCCTTCTGAGGGATAGTCTTTTGGCAAACTTTTCAATTTTTTCGGTGATCTTGTCCTTCGGGCAGGATCGCCACCCCGGTGCTGTTTCCTCCTTCTGGTGGACTCAGTTACCTACTTGCTTCGGTCACCGTTTCCCCCCTCAAGGGGGTGGCGGCTGGCCAGCCCTTCGGGGTATCCGCGTTCCAGAAACTTCTGCTGGAAGAATTTTTCTTTGATGGCCACGGCCTTCAAACAGTGTTCGGCTTGCCTGAAAAAGTTTCCGGCTTCCGACGGGCATAGCCTCTGCCTTTTTTGCCTCGGAGAGTCTCATCAGAGCCAGTCTTGCCCTCCCTGCAAGAAATTCACTCGTCTGGCCGTGCAAAACCGGAGCTACCGGCTTAAGGCCCACCTGATGGAACTCTCTCTGGCTCCCGTTGCGGCCTCTTCTACTTTGGCTGGTGTCTCTCAGCCTCCTCCGCCTTCGACCTCTTCTTCCACTACCATCAAGAAGAAGAAGAAGAGAGACAAGAACGGGGAGAAGAAAAAGAAGCACGGGTCGGAGAAGAGGCGATCACTCCCGCCTACTCCGCGCACCCCTGTTTCCCCGGGCCCTTTGCCACCATACTCGGTCGCGAGATGTCCGTCTCCTGGGTCTTCCATCTGGGGAGGACGGTCCTCCTCGGGATCGCCTGAAAAAGGACGCAGGGCTGGGGCTCCAGCTCGCCCACTTCAGGTACTCCCGTCGCCGCCTCATGGGAGGGCTCGTTCGCCTACGAGACAGGCCTCCGTCTCCCCAAGGCCCAGGACCCCGACGCTCGACGACGCGGTAGTTACCATGCCGGCCACCGTTTCGTCGCCGGTTCTACCAGCCACCGTTTCGTCGCCGGCTCCACTTGCCACCGTTTCGTCGGCCACCGTTTCGTCGCTCCCGACGATGCCGGATCCAGCCCAGATGGAGCTCCTGAGAGGGATGTTTGAGGTCATGGCTCAGACTTTTGCCAGCCAGTTTAAGACCTCCATGCCTGCGGCCTCTGCGGCTCCGGTTCCGACCACCGCAAGCCCCAGGGATGCTGGCCCTGCTGTGGCCCCTCCGACCTCCCGAGGGTCGAGTATCAGCTCCGCTGGCCCACCCACATCGTCGCGGGTTGGTCCAGACGTCGATGCGGTGGACTCCCATCCCGCCGGCCCGCCCAGGCCGTACTGGCGCGGTCCCGACATGGATGTAAGAGTTCCTCCCTCGTCCTCCGATGACTCCAGCGCCTCGGCGCGGTTGACCCACCGCGTGGTGAGGATCAACGCTCGCTTACGGCCATGCTGACACGGCTCGGCACTGCTCTGAACCTGAAGGTGGACCAGCCCCCACTGGAAGGTGAAGACCAAATGACCGCCAAGCTGGACAGAAGGGCGGTACGGCCGGTGCACATCACCATGCTGCCGTCCATGTTGACGTCGGCGAAGGCGACATGGAGGAAGCCGGTGTCAGCACACTCCGTTTCGTCCAGGCTCGACGGCATGTATAGAGTCCTGGACGAGAACTTCGAGTTCCTGCAGGCGCACCCCCTGCCAAATTTCCTGGTGGTCAAGGCCTTCCAGCACAGGACGGCCACCAGCGGGTTCCCGGTGCCTTCGACCCCGGAAGGGAAGAAGCTGGACGCGGTGGGCCGAAAATTCTACACCACCGGTTCCCTCTTCCTCCGCGCCGCCAACTACTCGGCCGCCATGGGCCTGTACCAGTCTCACCTCTGGGAGCAAGTGAGGGCCGAAACGGCGAAGTTACCTGCCGACGCCCAGAAACGGATCGACGCGCTGGCATCCGAGGGCGATTTCCTGGCGGAGCAACAACTGCGTACAGCCAGGCATATAAATGACTATGCGGCGAAGGACATGTCGTCTGCGATCCTGCTCCATCGCCACGCCTGGCTTAGGGGCACCTCCCTCGATGATGCTATGAAGAAGCTCATCGAGGAGTTTCCCTTCGACGGATAGGGCCTTTTCAGGCAGGACACGGACAAGGTCCTCAATGAGATGCGGCAGACCAACTCCACCGCCAAGTTCCTGGGGCTCACCACGCCGGCTCCTGCCGCCAGGCCGAGGTACCAGCCCTTCACGCGGCGCTACCAAGGAAACCCCCAACAACCGGGTGGTCCTGCGGAACAGCCCAGGTCTGGCTCTTACAAGCAGCGACGCCAGCACAAGCCTCGCTACCAGCCCTACGGGCAAGGCAAGCGTTCGGACGCCAAGTCGAAGTCGCGCGTTTGAAGCTGCGACGGCCGAGTCTCTCTCGCTCCACATCCCGTACCTTCCCCTCCGGAACTTCCTCCAGGTATGGTCAGGCATCACGGACGACCAGTGGGTCTTAAAGATCTTGTCCTCTGGCTACGCCATCGAGTTCGTGCGAGCGCCTCGAGTAGGACGACATCGTCTCACCACCTCGTCCCCCCCATCTGGAGGAAGAAATATCAACTCTTCTGTCCAAGGGAGCCATCGAGCGGGTGGCACCGCCCGACTGGGACAACGGCTTCTACTCGAGGTACTTCGTGGTTCAGAAGAAGGACGGAGGACTCCGCCCGATTCTGGACTTGCGCCTCCTCAACAAATGCATCCACACCAGGAAGTTCCGGATGGTGACCCTGCAGACTGTCCTTCCCCTCATCAACAAGGGGGACTGGTTCACAGTCATAGACCTCAAGGACGCGTACTTCCACGTCTCCATCCTCGAGGAGCACCGAAGATTCCTCCGGTTCCGCATCGGCGAATCGGTGTACCAGTACCGATGCCTACCGTTCGGTCTGGCCACGGCACCACGAGTCTTCACCAAATGCATGGCTCTGGTGGCTGCCTTCCTTCGCCAGCGGGGAATCAGGGTCTTCCCATACATCGACGACTGGCTGATCGTATCCCCCTCCAGCTCGTCGGCCATTCGGGACACGCAATTCACGGTCCACCTCATGGAGAGTCTCGGCCTCAGGATCAACTTCACCAAGTCGAAGTTGGTTCCCTCTCAACGCGTCGAGTACATCGGAGCGGTACTCGACTCGCTTGCAACCAGAGCCTTTGCACCCCAGAAGCGCTTGCAGGACATCGCGCAGGGGGTGAACGATTTTCGCACCAAACTGTGCGTCCGAGCGGAGAAGGCTCAAAGACTGCTAGGCCTTATGGCCTCAACGACGGCTGTGGTTCCCCACACCAAGTTAAAGTTCCGGTCCCTACAGTCGTGGCTTCTACACGAATTCGATGCACTCCGGGAGAGTCAGTCCAAACGGCTAACCCCGTCTCCGGAGCTGAGGGACCAGCTGCTGTGGTGGACAACGCCACTCAACGTTACAACGGGGAAGAGCTTTTACCCCCCGCAACCCTCGTTGCAAATATTGACCGACGCAAGCAACCTCGGCTGGGGGGCTGCCTGCGGGACTCTCACGGTCAACAACCCTTGGTCGCCTCAGGAGATGGTGCACCACATCAACTACTTGGAGCTACTGGCCATTTGGAAGGCCCTCCGTTCCTTCGAGAGCCTGCTCTTGGGCAAGGCGGTCCAAGTGGCATCGGACAACACCACGGCTGTGGCGTATCTGAACAAGCAGGGAGGAACACGGTCCACCACCCTTCTGTACCTCGCTGTGCAACTCTGGGAATGGTGCCTGGAGAGGCACATTTTCCCGATTGGAGTGCACATTCAGGGCAAGCTGAATGTCCTGGCCGACCACCTCAGCCGCCTCACCTCGACGACCCACGAATGGGAACTGAACGACGAGGTTTTCCAGTCGCTCTGCGAGGCCTGGGGGACTCCGAACATCGACCTCTTCGCATCGGAGTCCAACACGAAATGCCACAGGTACTGCTCCAGGGCGGGCATCGGTGCGAACTCCGAGGGCGATGCCTTCATGAAACGGTGGGATCAGGACTATTTCTACGCTTTTCCTCCGTTTCCGCTGGTCCAGAAGGTCCTCACCAGAATGTACCAACACAGGACCACCGCAATCCTTGTGGCCCCAGCTTGGCCTCGTCAACCATGGTTTCCGCTGCTGTTGCGCATGTCATCTCAGCATCGCACGCTACCGGAGTCACCGACACTTCTTCAAATGGAGCAGGGCCAGCTTCACCACTCGGACCTGCCCAGCCTCCACCTCACCGCGTGGAGGATAACCCCAGACTATCCAGGATCCTGGAACTAGCCAGGCGTCCTTCCACAAGGAAGTCCTACGCTTCTAAATACAGACGTTTTTGTGCTTTCCTGGCATCCCAGCAGATGCCCCTCTCCCAGGTGGGACTGCAGGACGTCATGACCTACCTCCTCCACCTGGCGGAGTCTGGCCTCAGCATCACCTCCATCCGGGTACACCTCGCTGCGGTGGTGGCTCACTCACCGGCTGGCTCGCCCGCTTCTGGCGCTTTCCGTGACCAAACGGTGAAACGTTTCCTCAAGGGGCTACGCAACGCCTTCCCTCCGGTCAGGACTCCGACGGCCCAATGGTCACTCTCTACCGTCCTCAACGCGCTCACCAGGACTCCTTTCGAGCCCATGGCTACCGCGGATGCTCGTCTCCTCACTTGGAAGATGGCTTTTCTTGTGGCCATCACGTCTGCTCGACGAGCTGGTGAACTGGTTGCTATGCGGGCAGACGCACCTTTTCTTCAATTCTTCAATGACCGTGTGGTACTCCAAGCGGACATCACCTTCCTCCTCAAGGTGGTCTCCCAGCTTCATATGGCACAGACTATATCCTTGCCAACATTTTTCCAGAACCCCACTAACACCCAAGAAAGGACTTGGCACACGCTGGATGTCAAACGAGCTTTATTGTTTTACACCAGCAGGACAAGGGAGTTCAGGAAGTCACAACGCCTTTTCGTGGCGTATGGGGGCAAATCCAAAGGTGAACCCATATCTGCACAGCGGTTCTCCAAATGGATCACCTCTACTATCTACTTGGCCTACGAGTCGGCATCGCTGCCCCCTCCACCGCATGTCAGGGCACACTCCACCAGAGCGGTTGCAACATCCACGGCTTTTCTGGAGGGCACACCGCTTGAGGACATATGTAAGGCTGCCACCTGGTCCAGACCTTCTACATTTGTCCAGCATTACAGGGTGGACACCAGAGCCACTGCGGACGCCAGGCTTGGACGTGTCGTCCTCACTCGGGGGCTCCGGGCCCATCGCCCTTGACAGCTCGCCCTGCCTGACCGTCATCATCTTCATCGTGGGATCATCTCATCCGACTGCCCACCGACCAAGTAAGTGTGAGCTTGCTAATCTCCCATGAGTGGGGATTCACAAACTATACGAAGGTGAAAGTTCGGTTTCACTTACCAGTGATAACTTTCGTTCTTCGAGTATATAGTTTGTGAATACACACTACCCACCCTGCCTCCCCTCTTGAGCTGCACGGATGAGATCAATTGGTTTATCCTGTGCTTGGCTTAAGTATGGAACTGAGATAAAATGGCGCACGGGCGCCTCAGGGTGGGCGGTACGGTGGGCGGTCTTACCGCCAAAACTTTTGACCAATAGCTTTTCAAGCCTCCGATCGGCCGTTCTGCGCAGGCACATAACCCATGAGTGTGTATTCACAAACTATATACTCGAAGAACGAAAGTTATCACTGGTAAGTGAAACCGAACTTTCTTAGTGCAGATTCCTGTTGAGTTAATAAGTTTTATAATTTGAAAAAGCAATTGTTACAGATTCTGATTTTCTGCAGAATACCTGCTCAGCTGATGATACCTACCCATCTCTGTTCATACCAGTACAGATGCTGAAAGATCTTTTTTGGGGGGGGGGGGATCCATTATTTCCCTCCTATGTATTATTGCACTTTACTAGTCCTTTCTGTGCTTTATTGCTATTTTCTGTAACTGTCACAGAAGATCCAGGGAAGTGTTTGTCTACGAAAAAAGGAGACTTTGAATACTAATAATTACAGTACTGATGATAGTAATATGACATCAAGTTAATTCCGACTTATGGCAATTCTTTCTAGGGTTGTCTAGGTCAGGGATGCTCAACCTATGGCCCGCGAAAACGATTTGGCCCCTGCCCTCACTCAAGCCGCTGCTACTGCCGGAATCAGCCATGGACTCATTTACAGCTGTTGTAAATGCATTTACAACAGCCCTAAATGAGTCCATGTCCGATTCCAGCTGAGGCAGTGGCTGACGCGCCAGTCCAGCCTGCCAACTGTTGGAGGGAGCGTGACCTGGCCCCCAACTTGAATAGGTTGAGAACCCCTGGTCTAGGTAGTGAGAACTTAGATGTGGTCTACCATTCCCTTCTTCCACATATACTCTGGGACTATCCAGCTTGCCCAAGGCTACACAGCCTGGATCTTCTTCATGGGGAAAAACTGGGTTATCAAACTCCTAAACCTTGTTTCTGCAGCCAGTTATCTAAGTCACTGCATATTAATAAATTAACCAAGATTATATTTATTAGTACTGTTAGTAATAGGTCCAGCATATTCAGATGATTACCTTAGGTCAGTGGTGGTGAACCTATGGTGCGTGTGCCAGAGGGGGCACTCACAGCCATCGCTGAGGGCATGCACACCAGTCGCCCAGCAAGGTGAGGCGACCAGACACTCCACCCCACACCTCCTATACTTACAATTGTGTGTGTATGTGTGAGTGCCCAAGGAAGCAGTGATGTGCAGGCAGGCAGGCACCGCGCGTGCACCTGTATGATGTCGCTGGTGCACCTTAAGCAGTGCAATTGCCCACATGACATCAGTTGTGCACCTCAAGTGGTGCGTGCACGGTGCAGCCAGGCACTGTGCATGTGATGTGTATGCACCCACGTGACATCGCTGGCATGTTTCAAGCAGTGCATGCACAGTGCCTGCCCGTGCACTGCCTCCGCCTTCTTGGGCACTTGGTCTTTAAAAGGTTCACTATCACTGCCTTAGGCGCTAGTTAATTATATGCCTGGTGCTTATGCTATGGCAGATTAAGAACAAAAACGCCCCCAACCTTGTATTCAATAAGCATCTAATTTTTATCCTAGTGGTGGGATTCAGCAGGTTTATCCCAGTTTGCCAGAACCTGTAGCAAAAATTCTGGCTGGCCCCGCCCATCAAAGTTTTGAAATAACGCAAGGCTTTCCCCCTGGCCACGCCCACCATACCATGCCCACAGAGAAGGTAGTAAAAAAATTGGGGGGGGGGGGGCGAGGAGTATATAGTAATGACAATTAAGGAAATAAATACCGTAAAACCCCGGATGTCCGTTCCAACAGCCTCCATTGTAACCTGAAAAAATTGTAAACCGAAACATCCATAGGGATGCATTGAAAAATAAAAAGGTCCTGAATTGATCATTGTGAACTTAAAAAAAATACTTAAAAATTGGTAAACCAGGATGACATTTCCATAGGATTTGCCATTGTAAACCACAGCAAACTTAAACCGAGGCAGTTGTAACCTAGGGTTTTACTGTACATGGTTCTGAAATAACAAGGAATGTTTTAATATGTTAGGCTCCCCTTGTAGGTAAAGCTATCTTTACAATATGCCAAGAATACATTTTGCAATGTTAGTGTGATTTATTTAAAAATAAAAACTTGTGCATATATATGTCCAAGCCTGCATTACTACACTGAGAAGGGCTGAAAGTAAAAATAAGTGTACAAAAGAATGTACATGCATATATTTTCAAGTTAGCACAGCATATGTAGCAATGTTATTTAGCAAAATTATAACACATGATCTTTCTGGCATGTTAGGTGCAAAGAGAATTGGCGGCTGTTCTTGCAATGAAAGCAAGAAAATCAGGTGAGTAAACCAAATTATTTCTTCTACTTGCTTTAGTTGGTATTACATATAGAGAAGAAAAAGAGTATTAAACATCTTAGATGAAACAAAAATATTTGCTGTCTTTTTTCTTTCATAAGATTCTTCTTTCTGAAAGTTGTGCACCTGATGGACTAAAACTTATAATTGAATTTCTGATTTCTAGACGCTTCTCACACAGAACAAGTATATGTACTTTTTATTTGCTTCCTTTTTGGTATTAATCATTTTAATGTGTGCAATTAATCTACAGTTGAAAAGTGTAGATTTTTGGATATTAAAAAAATTAACACACTTTTGTGGGCTCATTGATTTATAAACTCATGTTTTCTAATAGTGATGAATGAATGACTCAATTTTTGTTTAAAATACTTCTAAATAAATTGTAACAAAGGTTGCTTAGCTGACATGAGACTGTTCATTTCTGCAGAGAATGAGTACAGTATATCTAAGAAGGAGGTACGATGTATGCATTGGACAGAATGTAAATGAGTCAAATCTTGCCCTCTTCCATTCCCTACCCTCTAGTTTTAGCTAACATTACTTAATGCATTGTTTGCTGGTGTCTACAATAGTAAATAGGAAAGAAGCAAAAACATAGATATGCAGTTACTCTTATGTTGACAAATACCTGAAATTCTATATGCCCATGAAGCATTATTTATTTATTTAGTAAAAATGTTATTTACTTGGCTTCATACAAGATTGCTATTGCTTATAGTAGAAAATCACACTACAGTAAAACCCCAACTTACAAATGCCTCGAGTTACATAAAATTCAACTTACATAGTGATTTTGTGCTAAAACCATGTCCCAATTTACACAATTTCCTATGGGTTTGCTTCGAGTTACATAGATTCTTTTTCCTATGGGTTTGCTTTGAGTTATGTAAAAAAAATTCTTTGGGTTTGCTTCGAGTTACATAAAAAACTGATTTAAGTAAAAGCCTACAGAATGGACTTCCTTTCATAAGTAGGGATTTTACTGTAAGGCCCACAGAATGAATGCAGATTTAGTGAGTCGACTCTTCCATTGATTAAAATAGGTTTACTCTACCAGTGTTTTACTATGCTAATATAAGTCACAGTTACATCTCCCTCGCCCGAAAACCAGTTATATCCAACTCTAGGAGGCAGTAAAGTTAAAGTTTTCCGTTGCTCGAAAACCAGTCGTATCCGACTCTAGGGTTCAGTGCTCATCTCTGTTTCAAAGCCAAAGAGCCAGCACTGTCTGCTTCTGCAGATGTTTCTGTGGTCACGTGGCAGGCATGACTAGACACCAGAGTGCATGGAACGCTGTTTACCTTCCCACCAAAGTAGTCCCTATTTATCTACTTGCAATTTCTTGCTTTTGAACTGCTAGGTTGGCAAGAACTGGGACAAAGACGGGATCTCATTCCATCCTGCAGTACTCGGGAATCGAACTGCTGACCTCCTGCCTTCCAGTCAACATCTTAGCCACTTGAGCCACTGCAGTCCCAGGTCCGAGGTGGCACCTATTTATCTGCTTAAAATTTCTTGCTTTTGAACTACTAGGTTGGCAGGAGGTGGGGCAGAAGACACGGAGCTCACTCCATCGCATAGTGTTCAGGTCTCAAACTGCTGACCTGTCAACCTTCCGGTCATTAAGCTTAGCATCATCACTACTAAGCTACTGTGGCCCTTCAGTTAGAGTAGGCCTATTTACATAAATGGAATCTGTGGAGGAGTTGAGTGAAATTTATTCAGTGGTCCTACTCTAGTGTGATTTACTACACTATAAGCAACAGGATTTTGCCCGCTGTGTAATAAAATTAGTTATTTAATACAGGCGAGAAGCATGCATGATTTCTTGTGTTTAATTTTCTGGCTTATTTCTCCCGAGGTCAATTAGTCAGAGAAGAGAAAATGAACATTAATTAACTCTGCTGCTATATCAGTATCAGACATGCCATATTCTAAACTGTAACATTTGAATTGGAAAACTTTTTTAAAAATGATTATATAATCTGCTGTTAATTTCCAAACACTGTAGAAAAATGTTTCTTTATAGTTGCAGACCTGAGGGACAGGGTTGATAGAATCCTTTCTGGTATCTGAGAAATGAATCCTTTGGGGCTGCTTCTCTCTATGGAAACAAAGCTAGCATAATGAGTAACCTTCCCTGCAAATTCAATATTACCATTACACTTCAGGTCAAAGGAAAGTTAATGACCATTTGCACAGCAGAAATCGAAAACTGCATTGCATTTCCTATTATTGTCAATTTTAAGACATAGTAGTACACTGAAGTAATTTATATTTAAATTGATTTAAATTACACACTCAACTCATTAAAGACATTAGAGAACACTGGTGGAAAAAAGAAATGCCAGCCATATTTTTGGTATAAGCAGTTGTTGCAATGTTTATTGCAATCTATGAGAAGGGATGCAGGTAGAGGTGATAAGTAGTGATTAAAAAAATGATATGCCACCTTTGAGAAAAAGCAGAAAAAGCTGCATGTGAAGATCACATTAAGCAGACTTCTCTTGCAGCAGAAATTGTGGCTGAGTAAGGAACAAATAAAATTTCATTTGTATGTACTGTATATCTGATTCTTATGGATTCTGATAGGTTTTCCTTCACTGGAAGTTGTAGCTGTTTGCAGTTATATTTTAGTTATGCATTTTTCAGTTTAGCATGTTTTTAAAATGAGCTCCTGTCTTTGTCCCAGATCCTGCCAACTTAGCAGTTCAAAAGTAGATAAATAGGGACTACTTTGGTGTGAAGGTAAACACCCATCCGTGTGCTCTGGTGTCTAGTCATGCCTGCCACATGACCATGGAAACATCTGCAGAAGCAGACAGCGCTGGCTCTTCGGCTTTGAAACAGAGATGAGCACTGAACCCTAGAGTTGGATATGACTGGCTTTCGAGCAAGGGCAACATTTACCTTTACCAGTGATGGTCTGCAAACAATTTTACTACCCCCACCATGGGCATGGCTAACAAGGTGGGCGTGGCTAACTGTGGGCCACACCCACTTGGCCTCCCTACACCATGGTCTGGGTTAGGGAGGTGGGCGTGGCCGGCCAAGTGGTTGTGGCCTGGGGGAATTTCCGCTACTGGTGCCCGGGCACCTGTGGCACCAGGAGCAGCTCAACACTGACCTTTACCTAAGGTTTGTGCAGCATGCTCCATCTAATTGTGCCAGAAGAACAAAGTGCTGGAATGTGTCTCAGTTATGCAGCCAGGTACCTAACAAGTCATGAGCCCAGGTTATACCCGACAAAGTTAGTCAAATCTGGTCAACCAATTAGTTTTACTTTTATTTTTTCCTATCCCTCAATGAAAGTTTTAATCCCTGTAGTCTGTCTATTAGGAAGTTGATATAATTTTTATTTGAATATATCTTGTATATTGCTTCTCCTATTGTTGGGGAAAAGTAAGAATCATAGTTTGAAGGTGAGAAATGATGATTCAATTATTTTACACTTTTTTCTCATTGGCTACTCGAAATCTGAAAGAAAATTTAAGAAATCCTTTTTAAGCTTTCCCGGTGCTATTTTTGTCTGGTTTAGAACCAGTACTTTAAAAATGGATGATAAACCACCAGTGTTATAACTTCTGTTTAGTGCTACCAGACAGGCTGTACAGGGGTAACTGTATCAGCACAAACCAAAATTCATGCAAAAAATAGCATCTTTATTCGGCAAAATAAAAACTGCAAGTTTTACACATCACTGGTCTTTTTCTCCATAAAGATGTTACAAAAATGAGGAGACAAAGAACTAAGGGCTCTTTACGTTCAGTCAGGCTGGAAGCAGCTCTAGATTTATTTTGGAATTTTGTATTGCCTTAAGATGGAGAACCAGATTTTCCACCTTTCTAGCTCCAAGCTGAATAGTTACAGGCTACCCCACAAAGAAACCTAACAATCCATGCAGCAGTTTAGCCTCAATTTGATTGCGTTATCCTGATTACAGCTGAAGATCAAGCCATCCCCTTCTCTCTGCTTCTTTGTTTAATTCTACCTGTCATGGCTTGATAAGAATGAGATGCTCCGCTGTCTCTTTACATTCAATTCTCAGCAGTCTGTGTTATGGAGTGTTCTTTCCCCAAGTGAAGTGGTAGGGAATCTATTGATTGAATGCTTGGAGATTCTGTCCCACACTTTGGGGAGTGTTGCTAGTATTTTTGTGGGTAAATGGAAAAGGTAGAGAGAGCTTTCTCTAGTTAGCATTGTGAGCAAGGCCACTGGCTAGTCTTTTTAAATATAGTACAGTAAAACCCGACTTACAAATGCCTCGAGTTACATAAAATTCGACTTACATAATGAATTTGTGCTAAAACCATGTCCCGATTTACACGATTTCCTATGAGTTTCCTTTGATTTATATAAAAATTTCATATTTCCTATGGGTTTGCTTTGAGTTACGTAAAAAATAATTGTTCCTATGGGTTTGCTTTGAGTTACATAAAAATTTGATTTCAGCAAAAGCCTATGGAACTGACTTTTTTTTCGTAAGTAGGGGTTTTACTGTATCTTCTTTTTTATATATCTGCTTACTCATTCAGCATGAAATGTTCAGTGTTCGTGGTAATTGTTAACACCCTGAAAGCAAAATGTAGGAAGTTCACACCTTCCTTGGCTTTATTGTTCCAGACTGTTTGGCTGCACAGTATGATTATTTAGTGCATGTTGAAAAAGATATCTTTCCAACCAGAAGCAGTATAACTACAAAACTTAAGGTTCTTTCATACTTGATCCAAATGCTGTGAATTTTATGGCTCTTGATTAAGTGTACTTAGGGATAGGTTTCAAAACAATTATTAAAAAGAGGTGAGTTCTCAGCTGTGGGTAGCACAAAATCAACATTTAAGTTGCTATCCAGTACTCTAGTACATAAATAGTAGTGTTTCTGAAGGGGTTTAGGGGTACAAGACTGCAGTTTTTAAATTTGTTGATAAATAAACAAAATTCTACTATTCGAATCAGTGATAATTCAGTATACAGTACTTTAAAATACTGCTTAGCCCTGCTAACCTTTGGCATCTTTCCAGGTTTCCAAATTGAAGGAAATTAAATGCATTTTCCTCAAGTCTCTTCTAGAGTGTGCTTATGAATGTTGCTGTAATTGCCATTCACCAGAATTTTCTCTTTGCTGCTGTTAGTCTACTCTGAAGAATGAGGCAGCTAAAGAACATCTAGACCAGTGATTCCCAAGCTTTGGTTTTTGGACTTCAATTACCAGACGCCTAAGTCAATTCCCCAAAACAGTGATCAGTCAATGTACTGACTTAGGCTTCTGGGAATTGAAGTCCCTCTGTAGGGCCTGGGCCCCATATTAGGAACCACTGATCTAGACCTTCATGAAAACTTTACTTGGTCATGCTGCAGTGGCTGTTTGAAGTGTAGTTGGAATAGTAATAGTAGGCAGACCAGTTGGAATACTGTGGAGAAGAGGGGGCCACAGGGACAGAATCCAAGGACTATTGCGGGTTCCTGAAACCATGGAAAATAGGAAACCCTATACATTACATTGTATTTAATGACATCTACTGGCCAGTTCTTGCAATTACACCTTGGAAATACTGTATGTTTTAAATTATTTTCATGCACTTTCTCAAGCCATGGTTAATTGAAAATGCAGATACTGTACCAATTCTGTGGATATAGAAATGTTGTTATTGGTGAGATCAAAGTGAAGATGGGGAGGAATCTTAGTGTTGTTTGTGTGGCTGTGCACTTCAAAGCCCTGATTTTTTTCTCTCTGCTGGAACCCAGAGAGCACAGAATTGTGAGAGTGTGTGTGTGTGTGTGTGTGTGGGGGGGGAGGGACAAAGATGAACCCTCCATAGTTTAAATAGAAAGAAAGATTAGCACTAAATCTAGCCTTTCAGCTTGCTTCTGGGTCAATAACTCAGCAAATATTTAGAAGGAGAGGGAAACCTTGTGTGTGCATGTAAATATTTGAAAGCCTCAACCATTTTTCCTTAGTGGCATATATCGTAACATTTTTGGCTGGTATTAATAAGATCCCTAAAGAGGTTCCCTTTTATAGTTCTGATTTTTTTCTCCACACACAAAACCAGCGTCAGGGAACCATAAAATAATTAGCAGAAGTAGAAACAGAGGAAGAAAGCACTGGCTGTATAGTCATTATTTGTGTTTTGGTTTTTTCAGCCTTCTTAAAAATTGAAATTCTGTAATGGGAACTTCAATTTTTCAGAAAGCTGAAGAAACCAGAACAAGGTAAACAGCATTCTGTGTGCTCCGGTGTCTAGTCATGCCTACCACATGACCACAGAAATGTCTGCAGAAGCAGACAGCACTGGCTCTTCGGCTTTGAAACAGAGATGAACACTGAACCCTGGAGTCAGATACGACTGGCTTTCGAGCAAGAGAAACTTTTATCTTTACTAATGGGAACTTGTTATATGCTGTCAAATTGGAACTGATTTATAGCAACCCTAACTATAGCAACCCTAATAGGGCTTTCAAGGTACATGAGATATTAAGGAGTGGTTTTGCTAGTTCCCCATACAGTATTAGTGAATTTTAAAAGCTAAATGGGGATTTGAACCCAGGCCTCCTGAATCCTAGTTTGTCACTTTATCCATGGTACCACACTGGGTATTTCAAAACAGAAGCCTACTGGGTGTCATAGATGCTTGATTAGAATTTGATTTATGTTTATTCATTAATTACATTTATATCCTATCTTCCCTCAAGGTAGGCCAAGGTCTCCCCCCCACCCCCACTTTCTGTCCTTACAACATCCCTGTGCTGTAGGTTAGGCTGAGAGATGAGCGTCTGATCCAAAGTCACTTAATAATAAACCTTGTGGTTGAGTGGGGATTTGAATCTGGATTGCTTCACCCTTAGCCAAACACGCTGGCCACTATAACATACTGTACTGGCAATCTAGTTTGGGTGATGTGCTTTTTAGATGTAGCACTGATGACAGTACTTTCCCCTTTGGTTCATCCATTAAAGTGGCCTGAAAACTGTCTCTCTGTGAGCATCCTGTTTGGTAGTTTAGAATCAGAATTCATCTCAATAAATAATATATATATATATAAAAGAATCAGAATGCAATTTGGATGAAAGATACCAGAAATCAAAGATTAATAACCAAACTATTGAACTGGTGTTAATATCAGATGCAACCAATGATCTATTATTATTATCTATTTTAAGCAAATCTTCCATTAAGGTCAAAGTAGGTTATTTTTCTTTCTTTCTGGAAGAGCTTTGAAGAAATTAAATAAGCTTTACTTAGCAAGAACAGTAATCCCCTTTGGGTATAAATATCCCCAGCTTCTTTCCTAAAGCAATCTTTTATCACTGGTTTTATAGAGAACTTTGAAGGAAAAATCCTTTCTTGTACCTGCAAGGGAGTAAGGAAATTAAATCAAGGCATAGTCTCTTGATCTTTAAGTGACCATTAAAACAATCAACATCCTGAACTCCTTAGGCTCATTTGAAAATACATATGATTGAATTGCAGCTCAGCAAGCTAATGCTCATTTAATATCCTTGCATTCTTTTATCCATATGACCTTTCCCAAGAATAAAACAAGAGATATACCATAGAACTGGCATGCAATATCCTCAAGTGCCATTCTGCAGTCTATCTGTTCTGTGCATGCCACATTGAACAGATGTGTGGCTCTAATAAACAGACACTTTGTTTTTAAATAATAACAAATGGCTTCCTATACTTTTAGCTGGGAATGTACAGAGGATGACTGTTGATGTTGGCAATAGTAGACATTATTGTTGCATGTTCTGTATGCGACTCACAGTTTGCAAGTCGTTTCAGATCTGAATGTGTTACAAAGAAAATCAGTATCTTGTAGAATTTTCTCATCCCAGCCTTTTACGTATACTGTATCATGATTTGTAAACCAAAAGCAAACCCTACTTTATAATCCTGTCTTTCAAAAAGAACAAAAAAGATGGATTCCAGGTCAGATAATGTGATAAGAAGCATGTTACATTTCTGATTTATTTGTCCTGTGTGAAAGTGGATATTGCAATTTTCCTAATATTTCTCTTTGAAGTATTGATATTTTTTGAAGGATAAAAACCTGTAAAGTGTGAATTTATTGCCTTATTCTGCTACCATGTATGAAAAAATTAGCAGCATATTTGCAGTTTATTTATGTGCCACCTGTCTTTTGTAGCCATATATTTGTTTAATATGCATGGGTTCATAGGGATGTACAGGTACTTGATTTTTAACTATAGCATATCTCGTACTATATCTTATCTTTTAATATTTATATACTGTATTCATATTATGGAAGAACAGTCTTTCATTGAGTTTTCTTATATTATTGAGCTTGAATATTTAACTTATAGCTGGTCTGTTTGCTTTTAGATTTCCTTTTGCATGAAAGAGGCAAAAGAGTTACCTACATCTAGTTATATCTGTGAAAGAGCAAATGCTGAAATAATATCATTGTTGTTGTTCAGTCGCACAGTCGATTCCGACCCTTTGCGACCCTATGGACCATCGTTCTCCAGGCGCCTCTGTCTTCCACCATCCCCCTCAGTCCTCCCAGTTCTGTGCCCATTGTGTCTACAATACCATCTATCCATCTCATCCTTGGCCTCCCCCTTCTTCTTTTGCCCTCCACCTTTCCCAACATCACGGCCTTCTCAAGTGAATCCTCCCTTCTCATTTGATGCCCAAAGTACTTTAGCCTCATCTTTACTATTTGACCTTCCAATGAGCAGTCAGTCATTTTAATATCATTAAAATGTGTTTATAAAAGTAAACAGCTTCTCACTTGTGTCTTATATGCTAAATAAAGCATGTATATCGATTTCTATAGTTTCTGGAGCCAAAAGGTATATAAAATGAGATATCTGCGATACAGTCACCAGATCTTTTTTATTTTATTTTAGAAAAGCTAACATGGGCACAGAATGGATTTAATTGGCTTGAGTCAATGGATCTGGGCAAAGGGACACAATCATTTTTGCTGGGCCATTTTCCTAATCTTAATTTCCCTTACTAGGATTCAAAATAATAAGGTACCTTATATATCACAACTATATTTTTTTACTCAAGCTCTCAACATTCTGGTTCTGAATGTGTTCATTCCCACAGTGGTTAAGAAGCTCACCTTGTTAGCTGAAAGGCTGACAAGCTGGCAGTTTGAGACCCGGGTACTGCATGACAGATTGAGCACCCATCTCTGTCCCAGCTCTTGAAGGCATGAAAGGAGCTTCATTTGGGCATCCCCTAAGCAGAGTTTCTGACATGAAATTATTATTATTCCCTTCTTTCTGATGTTTTGCTTTAATAGAAAATACAAACCCTTCATTCTTCTGCTTTCGGGGAAAAATTAAAAACTGAGAGCTACCAGGAGGAAATTGAGGAGCTCATTCATTGTATATGTTTCTGTCATGGCTAGAGATGTAAATTTCTGAAAATTTTGATGCTCGAGAAAAAAACCGTTTTTTTCGGGGGGGGGGGGGCGGGGTGGAAATTTTCGGAAAAATTGAAAATAATCTGATACCATACATATTTTTTTTAGAAATGATTTATAAAATATTTGAACCCTGCCTTATCTTAAAATATTTTATTAATCATATTAAAATAAAACATTTCATAATATATACTTTATTTTTCAAATTTTTCCACCATCTAGCGCAGTCCATTGCCTGGGCTTTAGTAGTCCTACTTCTGCCTCCTCAGCAGATTGCCACTTGTAAACCATGATAGTTCATAAAATATGATAATCCCAAGGGACATTCACACATTTTAATGTGTTTACATTTATTAAGTATTAAATTTCATATAGCATATTCTCTGCAAGATTTGAGAATGGCTAACTCGATAGGGAAGGCACTCTGATGTCAGCACCATTCCAATACACATACCATTCACATTCCACACATCAATACGTCATAAAACATCTGGGTTGCTAAGTAGCATTTAAACACTTGTGAAGGACCCACTCTTCCACATTAGCATTTGAACGGAGATGAACCCAAGGTAACAATAGGTCATTCAACTCAAAGGAGGGGACAGGAACTCAACGCAAGCCTTAACAGGAAGAAGACACTTTCACCTGTCAGTTACACTTTGACATTCACACTTTCAACCATCACCTTAGAAAGGGGAAAGGTAACATTCTCATAGGAGTGGACTATGGGATATAGAGGGTTACATCGTTGTCTGGGAAAACATATGGATAAACACCTGTTTAGTCAAAACAATCAGATACTTCACATTCTTGAGGGGAGGTGTGAGTGGGCAAAATAGAATAAAACCCCCAGAAATTGAGAGTTCAGGAGCACTTATTTTGGAGTAGACATGAGCCTACGTTCTTTTGAACCAGCAACATGGAACCGTAGGAGAAATCCGATGGGGGTGAAAGCCCAGCTCAGCAATCTCTGAGTCTTTGCCTAAACCATCTGGGGCAAAGTACTTAGAATCTGACAGAAGAAATGTCAACTTAGAAAAGTTGGCTACCATATTTTCCAGCTTCAAAACGAAGCGTGGTTATCTTTCCATCTACAAATGAAGACTGGAGGTCAGCGGGCCATCAGAACCCAAAGGGAGTGCCTGTGGGTGTGTGTGCGGGGCCTCCCCTTCATGACACAAGAGCATCTGTTTTCTCCAATAAAATGTACAGGAACAGCAGGACTGTCTCAGCTCTGCAGAAACCAACATCTGTGGAAAAAGGAAAATATACTTTTTAAGGGCCAGCATTTTCTTCACAAATGCAGAGCTATAACCAGCAATTTGGCAGGAGGACTTACTAAAACTATAGTTAGTTTCAGGTCTTTACTAGAGCAAAGTCTTAGTTGACTGCTCCTGTGTTCTGTGGTAGTATAAGTACTGCTTTGTATTTAGTTTTCTTCAGTTTTTGAAATAAATTAACATGTAGCAATTTCGCCTTATTACAGGCAACTTTTCCTGTTACCTGCATTTGTGTATGTGATTTTGAATTGCTAGGATTAGTAAAAGTAAATATGAGACAGTGTGGTTAATTGGTTACAGTGTTGAATATTGTACTGAAACTGGGGTTTCAGCTGTGGAAACCACTTAATGGTGACATTCTCTGGAAATACACTCCATCTAATCTACTTCAAAAAGTTCTTATGAAAGTAAGAGAAAGGATGAATGATAGTTCTCACAATGAAATTTTGGAGAGAAGGACAGAACATAGATGTAAATCATTATCAGCATCGTATGTAAATTCTACCTTTTATTTCAAGAAAGAATTTCAGCAGCTGTTAAGGTTTTGTTGAAATATTTCTTAAATATGCATGAATCCTGTCCCTTATTGGTTATGAGAATGCTAATACAAATCACATTTAAAGTTGCTGCATATGTAATTGGGAATTGGATAGTATCTGGTAAACATTTTTTCTAAGTGAGATATAATTAATGTTCACTCCTATTATGTTTTGATCCCTCTTATAGATGTTTTTTGGTTTTTTTAACCTTAGCAATGAGTCAAAATGATGAAAACAATAGTGAAGATGTAGCAGAGCATGAAGATGAGAAGGATGGGCATGATACACAGGTAAAAATCATATAATTGTTTAGATTATTGAATTGAACTTTCTCTCTTTCTCTGCAAAAAGGTCTGTAGGGATGGCTTGACTGTTAGCTTGGCTACAGTAATTTCTCCTGTAGACAAAACTATTGACAAACATAGATGACTTTTTACAAAATGGTAACTCACTGGTTATTCTCAGAATCATTCAGTAAGGCAGTCAACTCCATTGTCTTGCTAAGTATGGAGTGTTCTTTTATGTACAGTACCTAGATTTCTGATCAGCTACAAAATATATCAAAATAATGTCTTATTAAGGGGCTGAATGTACATTTGTTACCACTTGATAAAACATAGTCTGTGGACTTTTTGACAGAATACAAACCTCAGGTTTAGTTGAAAGTGCATACAGTAGACCCTCGCATAACAACGTTACTTGGTTCTCCAAGTAGTGTCGTTATGCAGAAAACGTTGTTATTCGAATAACATCAAAAAACATCGTTATTTGAATAACGACTGTAAAAATATCGTCGTTATTCGAATAACAACATTTTTGTCGTTATTTGAATGATCACATGGGGTGCATCAGTAGCATCATTAATCGAAAATGACTCTATTCGAACGTGTTGTTAGGCGGGGGTTCACTGTACTGTATAGTGATCTCTACCTCCTCATTCTGTGGTCCTGAGATAAAAATAGAATACTGTACCCTGAAGGGAAATCTTGCTTAGTGATACAGTATATTTAGTCTAATGTGATGAAAGTGATTTGCTCTCTTTTTCCCTGGGGCCTTAATATCCCACCTTCATGTCATTTCTGGTTTGTTCATTAATTACTATTATGCCTTTCCTCTAGGGACACTTTCCCAAAACTTGCTTGGTAGTTAAATAGCACATTGTCTACACTGTGGGCAATGTGATCACTGGAAAAAACTCTAGTAGCAAGTTACTGCTCTGTGTGTTTCTGTACAGATTATGTTTTGAGATACTTAATCTATGCATTACATTTGACAGCTCTGTAATAAACTGCTAATTTTCAATTTGCAGGTAGTTAGGATTCACGTTTTCAAAGAAAGAAAATGTTAAAGTCACCAGAATAACATAACTGGAACTGAGATTTTTTTTGTACCCATTTAAACTTGATACTGCCATTTTCTGTAGCCCTCTTCACAAGTTTGGTTCCACATGTAACATGGGAGTAAATTTGGAATACATCTGCTGGGTTCATCTCAAAGTTCTGTACATTCAGTAAAACATAAAGCGAAACCTTACATACATACAGTTGTATGTATTCTGGGCTAGTAAAGTTCCTGTTCATGGATGTGGATTACCCATACACGGGTCCTGTTCTGTTCTTCAAGTTAATATGCAGGGAGGGCTCCCAGCCAACACAGTTCTGTTTCCACATGATTACTGTAAAACACAAGACTTAGCCCAAAACTGTGAACTTTGACTGGTAGAGGCTGTCCAGGTTTTTAAGAAGATTTGTATTCTAACTATAGGGAGGTCCATGTTATCTAGCACAGTGACGGTGAACCTTGGCACTCCAGCTGTTCTTGACTTTCAATTCCCAGAAGCCCTGATCAGTAGGAGTGCTGACTTGGGCTTCTGGCAATTGAAATCCAAGAACACATAGAGTACCAAAGGTTCACCATCTTGTCCTACTACAATTACTGTTGGGAATGTTAAATCTGAAACTTAATTTGTGTTAACAATTAGAAACGCACAGATTAGTTTATTGCTGCTTATGAGTAAATCATTGTACAGTGGACCTCATACAACAATCGCCCCATATAGCAATGAAATTGCATAACAAATAGGTTTTGGGGAAAATGGTATCCTGCATAACAAAAAAATCATACGGCAATTTTTCAATGGGAAAAACCACTTTGTGAAAGAAAATCATTGTGCATTGCATCCCATAGGGGAAATTGCTATAAGATGCTTGCATCGTATAGCAATTGTTTCATACAACAATGAGCCCCATGGAATGGATTAAAATCATTGTATGCGGTACAACTGTATTAGCATTATTATTTGTTGAATAAATTGTTAACTTTAAAATAGAAAGAAGGTTTATGAAAACAGTATATGGGTTATCAATATTGTCCTCTAGCAGAAGACTTATTTCCATTTACAACAGGTGTCCCCAACCTATTAGGCATGGGCCGGATCTGGCCTATGGTGCCATTTCATGTGGCCCCCACTCTCCAAGGGCATTTGTGAAACAAAATGGCTGCCCCTTTGAAGCTGTTGGTAGAGAACGTGACCCGGCCCCTGGCTTGAAAAGGTTGGGAACCCCAGATTCACAACTTGTACTAATACACACATATTAGAATGCTAGATTACTTCTTTCAGTTGACAGTTAGATAGTATTAAGCAAAAAGTTTACTTATGCATCTTATAACTTTGTGATGTTTTTCAAGCAATGCAGGTTTTTAATGTGTCTACCTGCTGCTCTTTGTATTTACCATACTTCAGCGACTGTGTTAGACATACAAAGAAGGGTGGAGTGTGAGAAATAAATGCTTGTGCTGTTATTTTTAGGGATGACTCTTTTGCTCTCCATCCTTTTCCAGCGCTGTTCTTGGCTAACTTTCCCATGGATTTCTAACCTCTTGCTACGCTTTTCTTATGTAACAGGAAATGGGTTGACAGGAACAAATACACAACTAGCATATCAGCTGTAGCCACAATAGTAGCTGGCTTAGTTTATGTTGCCTTCCTTTAGCTGAGCAGATAGCATAAAGTGCAAAAGACGTGTGAAGAGTGAGAACTTTTGTTGCATTTCCCTCCAACAAACAATTACAACTGTTTCTAGCACAAAAGTGCAGAATTAAGAGAAAGTGATGGGAAGATACTTTCTTTTTAAAGTTAAAAGTCAGTGAATGTCATGTCCTGGGATTGTGGATTAAAGTATTTCTTCACTTTTCCTCCAAATTTCAAGGCAGGAGTTATGTGCAAACTTCAAGAACAAGAGGATATTGGGCGCCTTGAACTTGTCCAGAAACTGGCAAGGGAAAACTGTCACCTTCTACAGGCAGACAAGAAAGAGCCAGATAAAGCAGATCGGGTAAGATACTTTTCAATGTGTTTTTTTCCCCCCAAGAGAGTAAAGCCATTCGGAAATATGCTTCAAAGTGAATTACAGCTGAAAAAACTATAGTTATTCATAGGCATGCCTGTTCCTAACAAAAACTTTTTCCATTTTGATAAATTGCAGCCTCCGATGAAAATGAAATCCTGTTCCATAGGACTAAATGATGTAGCCAAATATTGGGCAGATGTCATCTAGTTCCTGTTTGTTTTCTATATGTTGGTTTTAGCTTTGTATGCTATTATATGCTTTATGGTGCGTCTGACACGAATAAAGAATAGGACTTAACTATAATGTTTACTTTTTTAAAAACCAAAGTAGAGATAAGAAAAGAAGGGAGGGACAAAGAGAAATATGTAAGATGTAATCATGGACAAAGTGTATGTCTAAACATAAGCTGCTTACATGTTCAGAAAATCTTTTGTTTGATATTGACTTTGGTAGAGCAGAAGTTTATGTTAACAAAAGTAGTGAGATCTTCTATCCATTCAATAATGCATGGTGTATGGTTATCTTTTCTGGACTGAACTATAAGTCTTCGGGCAATGACAAGAACTTGTAAAATCTAAGTTGTGACTTAAGTTTCTACCCTTTATGTCTGATTCTTCCCCTTGAAAACTGAAAGTAAATGTTAATACAGTTTAAGCATGCACATTGCCTTCATTCTCATGAAACCCTAAAGCAGTTCCTGTAGTGTTTATTTAAACTGCAGTGGTGGTTTAATCTTATTGCCTGTTAAGATCTTATTAATCGTAAATATAACTTTCAAAATAACCTTGCATTTCTCAAGGTTCAAAGTGATATTAGTGTCTCAGAATGTATGCACTCTTTTGAGAATATATTTTTCGACTCTGACCATTCTTGTGAGATATTATTTAAACTCGTAACCTGTGACCCTATCAGCTATTTGACACATCTGAACCCTAAAAGTGGTTTTTGCTCTCCAAATCCCCTGTTCTCAAGTGTGTGAGAAAAACCAACCAGTCCAGGTCAGGGACAGAAGTAAACACACACTTATGTGGAATATTAGAACATGGATCCCCTATGGTCTTGGTGACAAGCCACCTTACCACCATTTTTCATGTTAGTGTATAGGTTTAACCAGTTCCTTTTTCTTAGGGCTGAGTAGAATTTTGCAGTGTGTGTTCAGAAATGGCATAAGACTGCACTCTTTTTTGGTCTATTTCAAACTGCATTCATTTAGGACAGTGTACAAGAGAAGTATTAATGTTGATGTTTGGCATTTAATTGGCATTCCTGGGCATAGTTTGAGCAAAAGGAGGGATATTGATATTGAACATCTTGAGATATCATCAGAGCAAGACTTTGCTTCTCTCCACCTAAGTGCCAGTTATTGATAGAGACTTTGGAAAATACTGTCCACATTCTTGAGCTAGCCAGATGTGGTCACAATGTTTAGCAAAGGAAGTTCAACATTATGCATTGGGAGCTTGGCTATGACATTAGGTTGAATTTTGGAAGCTTATACACATTCTGAATTAATTTATATTCATTCATTCATTTTCATCTAAGAGCTATTCAACTCAAAATAAGTGAATTTTAGAATCCTTCCATAGAATCCTTCTAGTTTGGAAAAACACAGCCGGTTTCCCTAGGGAGAAGTCATAACCCAAAGGCCTTGTCTAATGGCAAGAATGTGGAAATAACAAGTTACAGTTGAAATAGTTATCAGGAACTTGTTCCTTTGGTGGAATAATAGCAGTATCATCAGTCCTAAGAGGCAAGTGTGTTTTTAATTACAAGATTAGAATTGACCACTAAAAAGAACCAAAGAGTATTTCCTTGTAGTGTTGACATGGACAACTCATAATGTGGTGAGTTGCATTCATGACTGGCATGAATAACAAATGGACATGTTCAAAATATTAAGTAATGTAACAAGGTCTTTTTTACGAGATCCTTTCAAATGTAACAGTTCAAGTTCTTGTAGTCGCAATATAACCAACGGAGAATGAAAACACTCCCAAGGCATGAAATAGGTGCAAGTCGTATATGTATCTTTAGTTCAAGAAAGCATTCGTATACTGGTCAAATGATGAGATATCAAGAAAAATGTGATGCAGTATATCAACTTTATAAACTTATATCTAATATATCACTAGGTCAGGTTATAAACACCTGTGCAACCAAGTTGTTCTGCATACGTAAGACCGTAATTGTAACAAATTCAATGACCCTCATATATACAAGCGTACTAGCGAGAACCTCTACAAATACAGACTAGAAAGTTATACAAAAAACCCGAAGCAATTCCACAGTTCATGTCGCAAAGTTTGCTATGTTGCACTGAGCCAATCAAGTCCTTGTATACGGTCGATAGCTCAAAGTCACTGGGTGGACTGCGTGGATTAACTATCGGGAACCAAAGCTCAACTATACCAACGACAGGTTCTCGTGCGGCGGGCCACGTCAAAAAGTTGTAGACAGATTTCCGATGCCCTTCTGGTAACGGGACATTTCGAATAGCTTTCTCAAGAGTCTACAAGCATAAGATAAACATGAAAGTACACAACCTATGACCATGATTATATGAGTAAATAAGTATAAGGATAAGAAATGTTACAATTTAACAAATAAGTCATGAAAAAGACGGGCAAAGTACATACCTAAAGTAGAATTAATCGCGCGTATAGCACCTCGGTGGGGATATCCTTTCAATGTGTGCACGCGTTAATTTCTTACAGCAAGGTACTCCATATATAATCCAATGATGATGAAGAACATGTGCAACTTATCATCCAAGTGAACTACAACCTCCTCATGTAAAACCTTTCAATACTGCTTAAAGGGGCATATGCGTATACAGTAATTAAAGAGATAGAAACGGAATTATAAGAATGCAGAAAGTTCCCAATCTGCAATATAACCAATGCAGAAAATAGTTCAGGGAGAAGCAGTCTATAAGAGGTTTAGTCTCAGACTATGAAGCCGATTTCCAGGTAAATTCTACTTTCTTGACCTGGATCTGAACTCAGAAGTAACTAGTGCATTCACTGCAGAACTGATTTAATATATTCTTAGCTCCTGGTATTTATTAAGAGGAAATCCATAGCATTATATGCTTGCTGCGGTTTCTAAATTGTCCTGGAAGGCAGTCATGCACTTTTTTTAAAAAAAGGAAAAATTGGTGAAGACTCTTGATCTTGGCTTATATATAAACAAAAGAGAATTTTTGTTCTGTTTCATAGCACCTTGTAGTTATGTAGTTGCATTACAGTAAAACCCCAACTTACATATGCCTCGGGTTACATAAAATTCGACTTACATAATGATTTTGTGCTAAAACCATGTCCTGATTTACATGATTTCCTATGGGTTTGCTTTGAGTTACATAAAAAACCGATTTAAGCAAAAGCCTGCAGAACAAACTTTTTTTTTCATAAGTAGGGATTTTACTGTATCTTGGTGACTTAAAGAATCAGAACTTTGTTTCATCTGTATCATAAACTTTGATGGCAGCTACTAAATAAAAAGCTACAAGCCCTATTTGCTTTCTTAGACAAATTTTTCCTCTTAGGTTTTTAAATAGTTTTTTTAGCTGCATGCTAAATTTGAACTTGGGGGATTGCAATGGCTCAAGTGGTTAAGATGCTGACTGGGAGGCGGTCAGCAGTTCAAAACTGAGTACTGTGTGATGGAGTGAACTGCTGTCTCTGTCCCAGCTCCTGTCAACCTAGGAGTTCAAAAGCAAGAAAATGCAAGTAGATAAATAGGGACCACTTCAGTGGGAAGGTAAACAGCATTCCGTCACTCTGGTGTCTAGTCATGCCTGCCACATGTCCATGGAAACGTCTGGAAATGCAGACAGTGCTGGCTCTTTGGCTATAAACAGAGATTAACACTGCATCCTAGAGTCGGTGACCTTTACCTTTAAACTTGAACTTGAATCATCCACCCAAAAGAAAATCAAGTCTGCTTGGATCCTTGAATGTGATATGTGTGATGTTCAGTGATAATTTCTTTAACCCACAGTTTAATCTCATGGAGTTCTTGTGGCAAATTGTAAAAATAAATTTTGAAACAAAGTCCTTGCTTTTGTGAATAAACACAGGAAGTTAAATAATTTGCAAGAGAACCACATTGATTTTTCAAAAGCACTGGAAGGCCTTGCCTGCATAGTAGGTACGAATTTGTGTATGATTGAAATAAACTAAATATGCAGGCCACATATGTGTTATATAAGTTTCCTTCTTTGAGTTTTTAAAACATGCTTTCATGGTAGAATAACTGGCTGCTCATGCCCACCAGAATGAGTAATTTGGACAAAGGAAGTATTTTGTCTCTGTTGCAAAAAAATTAAAGCAGCTTTCTTTCAAGTACAGTAATACCCCGCATAACGTCCACATCGGGTAGCGTCATATTCGCATAACGTCGCAGTTTTTATGCACACATGATGCCTCACATAATGTCCAAAACCATTCAAAAAATGGGCGTTATCCGAGGTATTGGTATAGGAACCTTGGATAACATCCGTTTTCGACCATTTTTTGGACTTTATGCGAGGCATCTCCCCATAGGAACTGCATAACGTTCAAAATTGCATAGCAACCAACTCCATCGAATGGAGTTTGGACGTTATCTGAGGTCGCTGTGAAGTGTGATGTACTGTAGTTCCCTGTCCATGTGCCAATCCTTGTATCTCTATTTAATTCAGCCCTGGATGCATCCCTAGTTCCAAACTATAAACTTCACTTGTAACTTACTTCTGACTAAAAGCAAATATGCCGGAAACAAAGATCTTTCTCACTCCCATTTCTGTCTCACTTGATCAAGAGAATCATGTTTGAAAAATTCTTACTTCTTGATTATTGTTTCTCTTCTTTCTCAAGTTTAGTACAATAGTCAAATGTGAAGGGTAGGAAACAAATGAAAACACTGGAGACCTGTGGGATAAAGAAAAATGCTCAGTTTCTCAACTTGCCTACTAACCCCTTGAGCATTGGTTTATCAGCTAAAACTCAGTATTCATGTTGCACAGGGCTGGGACGGCAGATTTTTAATGCAAAGCAAGCCCTTTTAAGACTGCTAGCTCCATCTGATCTGAGGAGGATTTTTCTCTGTGCTGCTCAGAATTACATCCTGCTGACCCTGACAGAATGAAACTGTTGCTGCTGGCCACCTGGAATTATGAGAATTGTGCAACATCCTCCGACAAAGCTTGCAGAGTTGGATTAGGAGCTGCCATCTTGGCTGTCACATTTTTGGGGGTAAAATTTTATGGTCCTGATGGACTTTGTAGAACTGGATATGTGAAGTAATGGGAGGAAAAAACCGAATTAGAAGATGGAGGAAGGAACTCATTGGACAGGGAACATCATTAAAGGTGGATATAGCTGAAGATCTCAATTTCCTCTACACCTGGAGGACCCTGAATAGGCTGAGGGTTAGAGTCCTTAAATGCAAGATGAATATGCTCAAGTGGGAACTGTTGGCGGACAACAACACACTGTGTGAATGTGGAAAGACACAGAGTCTGGCCCATTTAGTGGTCTGTTGATTGCTGCCCAGAGGCACGCACCGATGAGGACTTGGGTTTGGGCAAAGACAAAGGGAAGAAAGTGGCTTCATTTTGGCAGTCTAGGACACAAAAGAAGAAGAAGAAGGTGGGAGGATGGATCTCTTGATCCTCTTGATTCTTCCTGCTCTGAGACTGGCAGAATTGTGTGGAAAATTTTCTTTAGCTGACATGCATACTGAGAACTTTGACCTAGTTCAGGGATTGCCAACTTTTTGAAGTCGGGGGCCGGGTCATGCTCCCTCCGACAGTTGGCAGGCTGGACTGGTGGTCCAGCCACCACCGGAATCCACCACCAGCTCATTTACAGCTGTTGTAAATGTATTTACAACAGCCGTAAGTAAGTCCAAGGCTGTCAAATGTATTTACAGCAGCCGTAAATGTGTCCAATGCCAATTCCAGCAGCAGAGGTGGCTGAAGCGAGGGCTCAGGCTGGTTGATTTGGTGCCATAGGCCGGATCCATCCTACAGGCCATAGGTTGCCTTCCCCTTGCCTAGTTTCTCAATCTGTGGAATAGCTCAGCTGCGAAGATCAGAAGGGAAACAATGTTGTGCTCTAGTTTATGACTGAGTGGGTGGGGGGAAAAGAGAGACAGTGAAAGCCCATTTTTATCTGATGCTATACAGGGACTGTGGTAGCTTAGTAGTTAAGACGCTGAACTTGATGACTAAAAGGTTGACAGGTCAGTAGTTCAATGGTGAACTGCTCTGTTCCTTGTCCCAGCTTCTGCCAACCTAGCAGTTTGAAAGCAAGAAATTATTTATTTATTTATTTATTTATTTATTTTTCACGCTTATATACCGCCCACTCAGGTACAACCCAACTCAGGGCGGTTTACATAGTGGACAGTAAATACATAAAAGACACATGATAAAAAAGTTAAAAGTTAAAAAAGTTTTTTAAAAAAACCCACCCCTAAAAGGTGCGCAAGAACCGAAGGGACCTTGGGGGAAGGCACACTTCTCTATACCAACCACCCAACGGTACCCCCATCCCCACCCGCACCCCAAACTTGGCCCGCCAGCCAGGTCTTTAGTTCCTTCCTAAAGGGCAACAACTCCGTCTGGAGACGCAGTTCCACAGGCAGGAGGTTCCAAAGGGCCGGTGCGGACATGGAGAAGGCCCTCCTCCTTGTGCCAGAGAGGCGAGCCCCCCTGGCTGATGGCACAATTAGAGAGCCCCTCCGGTCCGCTCTGGTTGGACGGACAGACGTCCTTAGGGCGATGCGGTCTCTAAGATACCCTGGCCCACTACCATGTAGGGCTTTAAAGGTCAAAACCAGCACCTTGAATTGCACCCGGAGACAAACTGGTAACCAGTGCAGCCCCCGAAGCAGTGGTGAGGCGTGGGCATAACGTCCACACCCCATCACCACCCGGGCCGCGGCATTCTGGACCAGCTGCAGCCTCCGAATGGTCATCAAGGGCAGCCCCATGTAGAGCGCATTACAGTAGTCTAGTCTGGAGGTCACCAGAGCGTGAGTGACCATGAGCAAAGAGTCCCGGTCCAGGAGTGGGCGCAACTGGTGAATCACCCGAAGTTGGGTGAAGGCCCTCCTAGCCACAGCCGCCACCTGTTCTTCTAGCAGCAGCCGCGAATCCAGGAGGACCCCCAAGTTGCGCACCGGGTTGGTCTGGGGCAAAACAGTCCCATCCAAAACCAAAGATGGTAGCTCCCGGGATAACACAGGACCCCCCATCCATAGCCACTCAGTCTTGCTAGGATTCAGCTGTAGCCCATTTGCCCCCATCCAGACCCCAACAGCCTCCAGACAGCTGGAAAGGACTTTGACTGCATCACTGGGGTTCCCACGGGCCGAGATGTACAAATGTGTGTCATCCACGTACTGGTGGTACCGCACCCTGTGGGAACGGATGAGCTCACCCAGTGGCTTCATGTAGATGTTAAATAGGAGAGGAGAGAGTACCGAGCCCTGAGGCACCCCATATTTTAGGGGCCTAGGACTCAACCTCTCACTCTCCAACCACACCGACTGGGTCCGGCCCCTCAGAAATGAGGAAAACCAGGACCACACCATGCCCTGGATCCCCAATCCTCGGAGCCATTCCAGAAGGATACCGTGGTCAACGGTATCGAAGGCCGCTGAGAGGTCAAGAAGAGCAAGGACGGACGGATGACCGCCATCCCGCTCTCGCCAGAGATCATCCATCAGTGCGACCAATGCAGTCTCAGTACCATATCCAGGCCTGAATCCTGACTGGAATGGGTCCAGATATTCCGCTTCATCCAGCACCCCCTGCAGCTGACGTGCCACTGCCTTCTCCAGAACCTTCCCCAAAAAAGGAAGGTTGGATACAGGTCTGTAGTTGGTTAGGATTGCTGGATCGAGGGATGGCTTCTTCAGGAGGGGGCGCACAAGAGCATGTTTCAGCAGCGCAGGAAATATCCCCTCTCGAAAAGACGTGGTAATTATATTACAAGTAGATAAACAGGTACCACTTCAGTGGGAAGGTAAACAGCATTCTGAGCACTCCGGGGTCTAGGCATGCCTGCCACATGTCTATGGAAATGTCTGCAAACACAGACAGCGCTGACTCTTTGGCTGTAACCCTAGAGTTGGATATGATTGGCTTTCAAGCAATGGCGACCTTTACCTATTGGCCACATGTCCATGGAAAGAATCATTTAGTATGTTCGCCTGACCTCCTACAATCCTTAATCTTCCCCAGACTTGGAACAGAATGATTCACCAAATGGAGTGTGCCTACAAACAGAGAACTAAACTCTGACAATACTTTAGATAAGGAAATGTGCACTCTAAGGTAGACATATGGCCATCCTATATGCTGGAAGGAACTACTGCAGAGTAAAGCTTGTTCTGGCATATTGTATATCAGCTATGAATGCATGAGAGCTCCTTCCAGTAACATATTAACCATGCAGTTAGGATGTGACAGGATTACCCTGAGGAAACAGATAAAAAAAGGAATAGGCTGACCTTTGGAAAGCAAAATAATTAAAATGATATAAGCATCTGGATTCACTTCTGCTTGACTTTATGTGTATTACTAGTCATGGATGTTGAGCTTCCTTAGGAGTGTCTATAAGTGTGTTTGGCACAATATAGAGATTTAACTTCACCCATTGTATTAGCCTTAAATTGAGTATTGTATAGGCCCATGATGGCAAACCTTGGCACTCCAGATGCTCTTGGACTTCAATTCCCAGAAGCCCAAGCCCCCATGAATCCGCACGAATGGGTTTACCGTACAGGTGCATTTTACTTGCGCTTCCAGGAGTGACGAGGACAGCAATGGGACGAATGAATCGCAGTAAACCTATTCCTGCAGATTCATGGGGGCTTGGGCTTCTGGGAATTGAAGTCCAAGAACATCTGGAGTGCCAAGGTTCGCCATCACGGGTACAGTATAGGCGATTGTAAAAGCAGGGGCACTATTTCTTTTTTCATATCTTGAAGTTTTGCTTAACAAATATATTTAGCCAAAGAGGGGTGATGTACTTTCATAGGAGGCAAGACCAAAAGGGGCCCCTAAGTGGCTGGCAACCCTTTGTCAGAAAGAAAATTCATGCTGCACTCCCTGAGGTAAAATCTTATATTCTAACCAAGTTTTCAGCCTCCATCTTGCAACTTTAATTTAACTCCTATTCTGAAGTTTCAGCATCAGGTCAGAATGATTTTTTTGACTCTCCTGGTATTCCTTCCTTTCTCTCCCCAATCCCAGGTTTTGCAATACCCATCTGGAAGGAAAAATCCGGACTTAAAAGCTTGTCTGCTTTTGATGCGTTAGCGTTGTAACATATGCATTACTTGCTCTTGTTTTGCAGTCAATATATTTGGTTTCATGTTCTCTGTCTAATAGATACAGTACAGCACTGTTAAGATTCTTTCATAGGTTGGGAATATGTGCCCATCCAAATATAATTAAAAGAAACATAGTACCCTAAAGGCAAAACTCCAAAGAATTCCCAGCTTTACTGTTTGTTGTTTACCAAGAAAAGAAGTAATTTATCACCCTTCACATTTTACGAGCTGATGCTTCGTAAAACTGGTTTTGCATATTGTTTGCTTCGTATATGAAGGCAGTGAGAACTGGAGAGAAACCGACTGGAACCAATATACGAAAGACACATCCTGGAGTGCTAAGAAACATTGTCTGTCCTTTCAGTATCTGGGGTCTGTTTTGAATTTTTTACTTCCACAAACACAAGATTTTAAAAACACCATTTCGCCGTGTGTTATGGTGATTTTGTTATCTCGTTTATTCAATATAAGTGTTGAAAAAATTTATTCCAGAAAGTCACCCAACAAAAATGAATAGGTGAGTACAGTAAAATCTGTCCTGATTTACATGATTTCCTATGGGTTTGCTTCAAGTTACATAAAATTTTCATTTTTCCTATGGGTTTGCTTCGAGTTACATAAAAATAATTTTTCCTATGAGTTTGCTTCGAGTTACATAAAAAAACGATTTAAAGCAAAAGCCTACGGAATGGACTTTCCCCCCATGTAAGTAGGCGTTTTACTGTAACTGTAAGAAGTCTCAAGATGAGCACCTTGTATAACCCATGTTGTGGATTGTAAGGACTCTGAAACAATATGATGCTTTTCAAAAGAAAATATCCTATTGCAGTGTTGGCTAACTTTGGCACTCCAGTTGTTCTTGGACTTCAATTCCCAGAAGCCCTGATCAGCATGAGTGCTGACTTGGGCTTCTGGTAATTGAAGTCCATGAACAGCTGGAGTGCCAAGGTTAGACATCACTATCCTTTTGAATAAGGAAATGGGTATTAAAATAGCAAACATTTAGAGCGGGCTAGTGGGGAGTTTGATTTTGTTTTCACTCCCCCAAGAATAAGATCTGGAGTTTTAAAAAGCTAGCCTTTCTCCCTCGCCCACATGTGTCATAGTAAGAACGCCCTTGAGTCACTCCACATTCCTGTACATGGTAAATTTATAGCCTTTCATTTACTTGTGACAATCACCAACAAGGTTGGTTAGGAGAGACTCAGTAGAAATTTCTGCAGATTGTTTCTTTTAATGTCCAGGCTTATCATAGGGTGCCAAAAACAGAATATTTATATATTCTGTGATGTACTCATGTATTGTCTCTTACACACTGTTATAGCTCCTTGAATAAATCCTATTCTGGGCCATTAACAGCCAAATAAAACAAAATAAACATATATTATCTAACTGCATGTAAATGAAATGTAATATAAAATCAGTCAGTGGAATTCATGTTTAGACATAAAAACAGCAGCAAAGATGGCAACAGAAGACCAAATAACAATTTAAGAGGCTGGCAAGGGGATGCGGGACTGCACATGTGTGACATGCACGCACAATATGGAAGAGCTGGCATTTTGGCCGGCTTCCCACGCGAGGCCAGCAAGGACAGTGGGGACTGTGCATGTGCCACAGTCCGCATCCACCCACCAGCCTGCACGTGCGTTCTGGCTGGTCTCCGGGGCAGCAGCGCGTGGAAGTGGGCTGCATGGAGGAGGAAGTCCCACAGGTATGGTGCCCCTTGGGGGGGGTGCGTCCAGTGCCGCGGGAGCACAGGGGGCCCTAGCCATCATGTGGGGGGGGCCCTCCGTGCAACCCAGCCCAGCGCCTCCGCGTGTCTCCCAGCAGCATGGCCTGCGTCGTCAGGCAATGGGTAATCGGTGTGTGTTGTGCGGGTGTGGTGTGTCATGTGTGATGTGTGTGTGGCTATGGGGCATGTGTTTGTGTATTGTATGGGTGTGTCTTGTTTGGGTGTGTCATGTCGTGTGTGATGTGTCTGGGTGTGTTGTGTGTGTGTAGTGTGTTTGTGTTGTGTGTGTGTGTTGTGCGAGTGTGTTGTGTCGTGTGTGATGTGTGTGGCTGTGGTGGATGTGAGTTGTGTGCCGGGTGCATGTGTTTTGTGTCATGTGTTGGTGTATTGTGTGGGCATGTCATGGGTGGATGTGTATTGTGTGTGTGTGATGTGTTTGGGTGAAAATTAGGTCCCAGGCAGCGCCGGGCACCTCTGCTGGTTATATTGATAATGAACTTTCAAAGTGACAATGGCATTGTTAACACTGGTAATGAACATTTGGAGTACTGTTTGCCAAATTGCAAGCAAATAAGTACAACAGTTCTAGCCAGTGTGCAGTACCATATTCCTGCCACATGGTGGCTCAGCAGTGATTTGTTCTGAGGAAGCTACCTTGACTGACTAGATTTGGTCCTGGAGGGTTCAGATTTTGTAGCCTTGACTAAAAACTTTCTTAGTCTGTAAATTGTGCTTGCAACAATTAGCAGTTTTAATCAACTTTGTATTTCAGCTGCATGACTGTAAAGTTTTATGACATCAGGTGGCAGATAGGGGGAAATTGTTATTCAAATGTCAGCAGAGATTTGGTACATTGGATTAATATGTAAATTTCTCTTTGTCTTTTCTAGTTGTGAGTTCTACTCAAATCCACTGTCATTTTTTAAAAATTAAAAATCCATAGCAAGACTATGAAAGTCATTAGTTCAGAAATACTGTAATGGGTTTATTTATTTTTTTACTCTGGAATAGTTAAGAAACAAGCTTTGGCACTGTAGCTGTTATAGAACTCTAAAAATATATGGATTTTTTTGAGACATTTGCTCCTGGGGAATCTGTCACTGGAAACATTTTCTAAGGTTACAGAACAGGTTTTGCTGGACTAGAGCAAGAGGTTCCTTCTCTCATCACTAAAGAACAGCCAACCATTTAATGAGCAGTTCATATAAATTATGTTCCTCAGAGCATTCTCTTCTGGATGTTTGTGCAAGATGTATGAACTATTACAGTATAATAATAGTTTCATGTCAGAAATTGTTCTGGGTTGAAAGGATTTTTGCTGAAGGAACTCCACTCAAAGGACGTCCAAACGATGTTCCTTTCATGTCCCCAATATCTGTTTCCCACTGAAGCAGTACCAGTTTATCTACTTGCAAGTTCTTGCTTTTGATCTGCTAGGTTGGCAGGAGCTGGGACAGAGACGGGCGCTTAATCCGTAATACAGAACCTGGGTCTTGAACTGCCAACTTGCCGGCCTTGCAGCTAACAAAATGAGCTTTTTAACCACTGAGCCAGCATAGCCCCAATTATTATTACATAATATGATGGGGACTGCTCCAATCTAGCAGTTTGAAAGCAAGAAATTGCTAATAGATCATCTAGTCATGCCTGTCACAATGGAAACGTTGCAGAAAGTGCTGGCTCTTTGGCTGTAAATGGGGTTGAGCACCACACACTAAAGTCAGATATGACTAGCTTTCGAGCAAGGGCATTTTTAGGACTCAAGCTACATCAGACACTGAGCTCATAAATTGATAGTGCATTTAATTGCCAGTGATGTAATTTTTTTCAGAGTTGCTTGCCTGAGCAGAGTTGCAAACAAAGCTGAGTCACAGAGAAGGCCCACTTGAATCAGCAGAATTTACGGAGGAGTTGACTTTGCAAATCTATACCTATAAAAATGGGATGTGGCCGTGCGTGTGTGGCATGCGTGTCCACATCCCTCCATACTATCCCGTAATGAGGCATGTACAGTTACCTTATCTCCAGGACATCAACCTCGCAAGGGTCCGGAAGCTGAGAGCGGGGCCAATGCCCCACGATTGGAAAAAACTAAAAAAATAATAATGGTCCCAAGTGTCCTCTGTGCCGCGGCACGCCTCAGCCAATCAGGCATGAGGACACAAGCACAGAGGAGCTGGGACAGAAAAAACCTCAAGTGCCTGCACCCTTCCCCTCCTCCCCACCGAAGCCGCAGTGAGGCTGCCACCGGCCTTCGTCCCCGGGGCCGCGGAGAGAAGAGGGGCTCCCCCTCCTACCCGCAACCCCGCCGAAGCCACGGCAAGGCCAGTGCTGGTCTTCATCTCTGGGGCTGCAGGGAGAAGAGGGACTCCCCCTCCTACCCGCAACCCGAGGCAGAGAGGAGAAACCTGAAAAATGAAGGGTCTGTCCAGTGGCCCTAAAAAGCCACCTCCCCCTGCCACCATCGCTCCCGCTGCCCCCTCCCAGCGCAGTTCGCCCAGTAGGTCGGCTGGGTAAGAAGGAGGCCGAGAGGAGAGACCAGCAACACGAAGGTAAATTTAATTTAATTTAATATTCACATTTATACGCCGCCCACTCAGGTGAACCCGAGTTTTAAAAAAACATATAAAACACACAAAACCTCCAATTAAATTCAGTGGGCCTATTCTTTATGTGACATACTCTTGCTGAGCAACAGGAATTCAGGCAATATCCAATTACCAAACAAAGTACAGTAATCTGATTTACAAAATGCAAGTTGAAAAAAAGTCATTCTAGGACAATCAGGCACCTTTTATTATTTCAGGAACCATTGCTTTTGAACACAATGTTGGTCATCTTGTCCTGTTTGACTTGTTAATTGCAGAACTGTAGACTGATACTTTAAAACTGGTTCCCAAAGGGGGGCACACACCCCACAGGGTTACTTCAATTCGCAGAAGCCTAAGTCAGTATATTGGCTGATCAGTGCTTTGGGGAATTGACTTAGGCTTCTGGGAACTGAAGTCCAAAAACCAAAGGTTGGGAAACACTGCCTTTAAAAGCATGTATACTTACTGAATCTTAATGAAACCAGATCACTTTTTCTGGTAGATAAATACAGTAATTGTTTTGGGGAGGATTGTCATCCTGACATGTGGAACAGATTTGAGTAACAAAGTGGAGTGTTTTACACATGTGAGAATAGAAAATAATTAAGATAGTAAAGCATGATTTGTTATGTGAATTTGTTTCTTTTGCAGTTCAGTGTTTTGTGTGTGTTAGCCCATGAAGAATTAAACATTAAGGCATATCAGTCCTGAAAACTGCTCTTTGAAAGGTTTGTCTCTGTTCAGCTAATAAATCTAACATTTTTAGGATTAAATCAGGTTAGAGCAAAGAGAATGCTTGTGTCACTCCAGCTCTTATGACAATTAATGATTCTAATTCTTTTATAGTCATTCACTTTCAATTTACCATGTACATGTTAAGTGCTTCCACTACAGCCTCCCCTCTTCCTTTTACAGACAATATGCCTAATGCACGTTGGCTGTGGTGCATTGCTGAGGACAGGAACCAAATGTTTAATGAGTGATGGCTTTTATAACAATGAAAGCTGGGGGGAAACTGCTTCATCATGGGAAATCCGTGCCAATGTCACATGATCTCATTCTTCCTTTGCATATAAAACATGAGATTTTTTTTTGAGGGGGGAGTTTTAATATTAGCTGCATTTAAATACAGTATTTTGAGTTGAATCAGGTTGTTTTGTGCTTTGAAAATTTCCTATCCGTTATATGCCGCCATATTTTAGTAAATACTGGATTGATGCAGGGCTAGATTTAATGCCAGTTTGCAAAATATTTTTTCTTATAAATCCAAGCAACCCACCATTTTAGATTATGCAGTTTTCATTTATTAAATGCATGTTAGCACTAAGTATTTAGAGTGGGTTAGAGCAGGAGTTGTCAGACTTTTAAGCTGGGGGTCAGGTCACGCTCCTTCAGATAGGTTCGGGGGGCCGGATGGCCATTTTGCCCTTCCTCCACCACATGGCACTTCCTGGTATGGTGGAGGCAGTGGGGGCCCACATGAAATGGTGTTGTGGGCCGCATCCAGCCCATGGGCCACAGTTTGAGAATCCCTGGGTTAGAGAATACTTGGTAGCAATTTACCATAACTTCTTCTGGGGAGCACCCTGAGGATGTGCCATTTTTCTAAAGGGCATGGTTATTATACAGTAGTTGCTTTTAACGGCTGAAATCCTGGTGCTTTTAGCGCAGGAAGTTGTACTGGAGTAGGCCTATTGAAACAGTAACAGTTAACTCCTCTATAAGTTCTATTGATTTAAATAGAATTTGGGGTTTACTACACTAAAGTAGGTCACAACTAGAACAATGGAGTATGACTTACCAAATCTCCGCTGATTCAAGTGTATTTGGCAGTTGAGCGGTATGGAAATGTTGTACGTAAGTAAGTAAGTAAGTAAGTAAGTAAGTAAGTAAGTAAGTAAGTAAGTAAGTAAGTAAGTAAGTAAGTAAGTAAGTAAGTACATAGGTACGTACGTATGTACGTACGTACATACATACATAGCTTGGCATTATCCATTAACTGTTCTAGAAAGTTTTCTTCAAATCCCAAATAATAGGCACAGAGTACAGAAATATTTTAAAGAACTGGATGAATTCCTGGAAAAGGAAGAAATTAATAGTCTTGTTCACATATGAAAGAAAAAAAATTCTTGGAAGTTGGAAGACAAGCTGAAACATGGCAGTGTTTACATAATGCTTTGCATTCATGGCAGCTACTGTATGACTTGGGTTGTTACCATGGTAGCTCTGCATTTTTCATTCTATAACTTGCATAAATGCTCAGATTCTCCTAGTTGGGATAACTTATTACCTTCTTGAAGTTGTATACCACTGTGCAGCATAATGATAGTGAAAGCAGTACCTAACAAGAGACAAAAGAGCGGACTTGCTCTGCTTAAACCGATAGAGATAAAAATAATGCAAGATGTTTGTTATAAATAAAAAAACCTTTTGATTATTTTTAATGGTTTTTCCAGTTTTAAGCTTGCTTGTGTTTTTCATGGGCTAAAATGTTTGTCAGAAGCGTGAAAGGTGATGTTGTTATATTAATTACAATATTTGCTCGTAATTTTGCCCATTTCCCCCTTTCAAACATTTGTATGACAGGCACAGCATGAGCAACTGTGAAGCTGCAGTGAATTGTTCATTATGATACATATGATCATCAAGTTTCATTGACATGAATGAAATGTTTAATCCCCATCTGTTATAACAAGCTATGTCTGCGAAATGCTCCCTATAAATTATGCCTAGTACTGTATCTGCATTTAGTGCAAGACATGGCTAATTGTCATATCTCAGGTAGGGACATTTCTTATCATGCTGACTTCCAAATTTTGGATATTAGAATAAAATTTATAAAATTTATTTATTTTATAAAATAAAAGAACATTTCTATTCTATATTATTATTATTATTATTATTATTATTATTATTATTATTATTATTATTATTATTATTATTATTAACTTGAACAGTTTCTTGGGTGGAACTTTATCTGTGTCAGTTTTGGCCAAAGACGGGGGAGAAGAATGATAGTAAAGTTGCTGAAACAATAGAGAAAGTAATAGTTAAATGCAGTTTCACTTTCTGTAGGTCAGTGATGGCGAAACCTTTAGAGACCAAGTGCCCAAACTGCAACCCCAAACCCACTTATTTATCGCAAAGTGCCAACACAGCAACAGGGGAGGGAGGAAACTCTCCCATTCAGCTGCTGGGGAGAAAGAGGGAGCACTCCCACTGGCCTGCTGTACAGTGGGGTGGGGCAAACTCTGTGCTGGGGGAATGTTGTGTATGTAACAATATTACTTTAAGAATGTATGAATGTAACCTGACAATGATTACAATGTAACCCAGCTGTTTAAGGAACGCGAGTAAGCTGCCCATAGAGGGCAGCTGCGAGCGTTCAGCTCACATGGTTCACATTCCCCAATCACCGGCAGCCGCGGGAACCTTTCCCGCGCTAGGATCACCTGGAGAAGATGGGCGTGACTCAGAATGACGTCACGCCGGTAGCAGCCAATGAGCTACCGTGCAACAATATTCAAATGTATTACTGCAGTATAAAATGAGCTGTACCTCCGCCATTACCACATGTTCATCCTGACCATCACGAAATAAACCTGTGTTTTAGCCCCCACTGCGGCTCCTTCTTTGTCTTCCGTGCAAGACACTGAATTGGCGACGAAGGTGGGATCCATGGCGAGTCCCAAGGTCAAACCTCACCAGTTTGATATCAGCGATCCAGAACAATGGGAGCTGTACGAGTGCCAGTTTCAGCACGCGATGGATGCTGCAGGTATCAACGACGACGTGAAGACGCGCTCGCACTTCCTAGCCCAGGTGGGGCCGGCCACACTGCGTATCCTGATGAACCTGGTGGCTCCCCGGAAGGTAGACGTGGTGCCCATCGACCGCATCCTGGCGCTACTAAGGGAGCACTTCCAGCCTCCCGTTTCAATCTTCCCGGCCCAGGTCGCGTTCCACAGGCGGGACCAGCGCCCGGGGGAGTCAGTGTCTGCCTACGCGGCGGCCCTCAGGCTCGCGGCGGTCAATTGCCAATGGGAGGACTTGGACACGGCACTCCGAGACCGCATGCTGTGTGGCCTGAGGGATGAGGAAGTCCAGAGGAAGTTGATGACCCGCGACCATTGCCTCACGTTCAATGAGGTATTGTGGGAGGCCCAATCAGCCGAGGCGGCCAGGAGCGGGGTCAGAGTGTTCAAGTCCCGAGGGGCTGCACCTGAGAGGGCCAAGTCACCCATGCAAGCGGCCCGTTGCGGAGCCACTGCACGCGCTACTAAAGAAAGAAGCGGTTTGGCGGTGGGGAGATAGGCAAGAGAAAGCGTTCAAGGAGCTCAAAGCGCTTTTATCCTCAGATGCTGTCCTGACCCATTTTGACCCGAGGAGACCAGTAGTTTTAGTCTGTGATGCATCCCCAGTGGGGGTGAGGGCAGTGCTGTGCCACGTGTTGGAGAGCGGGCGGGAAGCCCCGGTCGCATACTATTCCAGGTCCCTTTCAAAGGCGGAGCGCAACTACGCGCAAACAGATAGGGAGGCCCTGGCCATAATCGCAGGAACAAAGAAGTTCCACGATTTCCTATACGGCCACGAGTTTACGGTCGTGACTGATCACAAGCCCCTTCTGGGGATCTTTACTACAGGCAAGCCCACCCCACAAATTCTGTCCCCCGGATGCTACATTGGGCGATTTTCCTTAACGCCTACCAGTATGAGCTGGTCTGTCGCCCAGGGAAGGAGATCTCCCATGCAGACACGCTGTCCCGGTCTCCTCTCCCCAGTTTAGGAGATCCCGCATGCGAGGTAGAGCAGGACCACCAAGTCCTGCTGATCGAGTCTCTTGACTCACCATAGTCCCGGGAGACCTCGCCAAAGCCACGGTGGCCAACAAAATTCTGTCCCAAGTCAGTTCCTGGGTAAGGAAAGGGTGGCCCACAACTCCCCCTGAGGAGCATTTCAAGTCATTTTTCAGGCGTAGAGTAGAGCTTTCCCTTGAAAGGGGCTGCCTTCTCTGGGGCCAGCGGGTAGTTATCCCAGAGAAGTTGCGGGCGAAGGTGCTGAGGCTACTGCATACCAGCCACCCGGGAATAGTGCGCTCCAAGGCACTGGCCAGGAGTTACTTCTGGTGGCCCCAAATAGACGCGGATATAGAACACTTAGTGGGCACGTGTGGGAGCTGCAAGAGCTCTCGGCCCGAGGAGTCCCGGTACCCCATAGGGAATGGGACACGGCCTGGGCCATGGTCCCGAATACACGTCGACTTCGCTGGCTCTTTCCGCGGGTCCATGTTTCTGCTGATAGTCGACTCATATTCCAAATGGCTGGAAGTAATCCCCATGACTAGCACCTCATCTGCCGCAACCATTAAACACTTGCGCAGGGTGTTCAGTTGCTTCGGCCAGCCGGACATCCTTGTTAGCGATAACGCCAGTACCTTCACTTCTGCGGAATTCAAGGCATTTATCGAGAGGAATGCCATCCGGCACATTACCGCTGCCCCGTTTCACCCCACCACAAACGGTCAGGTAGAGCGCCAAGTGTGCACTATGAAAGATGCACTGCGGCGCATGGGTCCTGGTGAGTTGAACCTCCAACTGTGTCAGTTCCTCATTTGTTATAGGGCAACTCCCCTAGCTTCAGGACTTTCGCCGGCCGAACTCCTCATGAGGAGGCGGCCGGTAACCCTTTTTGATCGGTTGGATCCGACCAGGGTGGAGGATGAAGGGAGAAATATAGTGGTAGAGAGTTCCAAAAGCTTTTTGGTAGGGGACCCGGTTCACTGCAGAAACTATGCGGCCTCGGGACCAACGTGGGTCCCAGGGACGATCATTGAACAAACGGGGCCAGTATCCTATAGGGTCGAGACGAGCACAGGTCTACTCTGGAGAAGGCACGCTGACCAACTCAGGAGGTGAGTCACTAGTGAAAGGGAATCAGCGTTAGGGTCCTCCCCCACCCGCGTAACCCAAGGGGGAGACACAGGGGCATCCTTCGGTACAAATGCATACCCTGGATTCTCAGCCGAGAAGGAGGAGGATACTTTCAAAGAGTGGAACGAGTTTGATTTTATGTTACCGTACCAGGGGGGTGTCGCGGAGTGGTCCCCCACCCGTCCGAGCGAGAAGAGGGGTTTCAGTTCAGCCCCTGGTACCTCCAGTCCCCCCAGCCCTTTTGCTTTAGAGTATACCATATCACCAAGCCCCCCAAGCCGGGCAGCAGGGGGAAGTTTGCTCTCCCCATCCCCTAGAACTCCGGGTCAAGCAGCAGGGGGTGGCGCAAGTACGCTGGTTGCAGGCACAAGGGACCGGGGCGAGACAACAAGGGTTTCCTCATCGGTTCTGAGGTTCATGCTGGGGGGGTCCCCGGGCACCACGGGCAACAGGCAGGGGTTCACATCTCAGCTGTATGTTCCATTCCGTTCTCCCAATGCAAGGTCGTCGCAGAGTCCCCGCCAAATGACTAATGAGTCCCCCCTTTCCATTGCAGGATGAGACTCTGCGGAATTCGGAGCCCCTAGTTCCCCTGAGCTAACCCAAGCAGCTGCACGCCCCAAGCGCACGTGCGGGAAGCCACAATGGTTGAGGGAATTCGTCCCATCCTAGGGGGGAGGAGTGTTGTGTATGTAACAATATTACTTTAAGAATGTATGAATGTAACCTGACAATGATTACAATGTAACCCAGCTGTTTAAGGAACGCGAGTAAGCTGCCCATAGAGGGCAGCTGCGAGCGTTCAGCTCACATGGTTCACATTCCCCAATCACCGGCAGCCGCGGGAACCTTTCCTGCGCTAGGATCACCTGGAGAAGATGGGCGTGACTCAGAATGACTTCACGCCGGTAGCAGCCAATGAGCTACCGTGCAACAATATTCAAATGTATTACTGCAGTATAAAATGAGCTGTACCTCCGCCATTACCACATGTTCATCCTGACCATCACGAAATAAACCTGTGTTTTAGCCGCCACTGCGGCTCCTTCTTTGTCTTCCGTGCAAGACACTAAAGGGAGGGAGGAAGGACTCCCGTTAGGTTGCCTGGCAGAGGGGCAGGACAAACTCTGTGCTGGGGCAACCACATGGGTGCCCACAGAGGGCTCCATGCCACCTCTGGCACGTGTGCCATAGCTTCGTCACTACTGCTGTAAGTGTACTGGAGTTGTTATTTAGTGAAATTATGTAGCAAAATATGAAGGATACCAGTTCTGTGGTAGCTGGTTTTTTTTACCCCTGCTCCACATTTGTAACTATTCTAATAGTAACCTGTCTCCCTCCATCAATGTCCCAGACTTGCTTTTTTGATGACTGGGAGTGGTTTGTGTTTATGACTGACAGCAGCATAGTTTTGATGACAAGAGGAAGATGTAGATCACAGAAGAGAGGAGAAAAGAGGGGAGATCATTGGAGAGAATAGAAAAAAATTTGATTCCCGAGTACTGCAGGACGGAATGAACTCCCGTCTTCGTCCTAGCTCCTGCCAACCTAGCAGTTTGAAAGCAAGAAATTGCAAGTAGATAAATAGGGACCACTTTGGTGGGAAGGTACACAGCGCTCCATGCACTCTGGTGTCTAGTCATGCCTGCCACATGACCACGGAAACATCTGCAGAAACAGACAGTGCTGGCTCTTTGGCTTTGAAACAGAGATGAGCACTGAATCCTAGAGTCGGATACGTCTGGCTTTCAAGCAAAGGAAACCTTTACCTTTACTATTTTTCTATTGTTAATTTTTTAAAAATATCTTATAAGGTGCCAAGAATGGGGAAACATCCCAGATGGGAAGGATATAAATGTAATAAATAAATAATAAATAAAGTAAATTAAGGCCAAATTGTTGCCAAATTATTCAATTTTACAGCCACTGTCTCAACTCACTTCAAGAAAACTTGGCACAGAATTTTCCCATGAATTGTTGGGACTCGTCATAATTTTTCCGGTGCTATCCATAAAGTATTTGTGCATAAGCCTGAAAAAGTGGATTTTTCTATAAAAGCTTACACTATTTTTTAAATATATTTTTAGTGGTGCAATAAAGGTATCACCTTTATTGTATTGTGTAAAAATCACACAGCTCTCTTGGATGTTGGGTGTGGGCTCCTCATCCTCCGGAACTCACTAATTCAGTGTGTGCATGTCATGCATAATATTGTTTGTTGCTGTGTGATATTATGCTGTTTGCTCATTCTCAAAGGGATAAAAACACTTGTGTCCCTCCCTCCCTTGATACCTTCAAACAGAGCCTTCAATGTTATGCCAGATCACACAGTGACATGACTGAGCATTTTTATGGAGTCTGAAATGATGGAGGAGGTCCCAGTGATGAGAGGAGGGTGTTAAATCCTTCTTAGAATTTATTAGCAGCTGCTTCTTCAGGAAGCCTCAAGAACGTGGTTCATAGTTTTTCAGTGATTGACTTCCTGAACCTGTCTGTTGCTGTAGTAATTGCAAGCAGAACTTGTGGTGCAGGAGTTACAGGTATAGCTTCTGTGATGCAAGTATGATAGCATTTTCCATGTCTTTGTGACTCCACTCCCATGTTTTTGTGAATCCACTCCCATGTTTTTGTGAATCCACTCACATGTTACAAAGCAAGAGCAAATTAGTGTAGTAGATCAAGGTCACTGATGGAGTAGTTTTCATGTGGTCTTTCTGCTCCTATGCGTCCCTCGTAGGCTCTTGCACAGCATTTCTGTTGCATTCATGAAAATAGTAGCATTGATTTAGTTGTATTGTTTCCAACAGTGTAGTCCAGGAGTTCTCAACATTTTAATGCCGGGGCCCAGGTCACGTTCCCTCAGACAGCTTAAGGGGCTGGATGGCCATTTTGCCCTTCCTCCGCCACATGGCACTTCCTGGTGTGTTGGAGGTGGGCCACATGAAATGGTGTCACAGGCCGCATTCAGCCCATGGACCCACAGGTTGAGAATTCCTAGTGTAGTCAATTACCAGTGCCCTATTATGCTTGCTATCTATGTGTACGTTTCACAAAGTAAGAAGAGCGGAAAGTGTTGAACTGGAGCAAAACAATAAATTGTAGCTCACATATATGCTGATGAGATCTGAGCTGATACTGACTACTTAGGAAATAACTTAGGTGTATGGTAGCATGTATCTGTGTTAGAACGTGCTAAGTTAGAATTAATGTACTGTATTTAACAAAAGAAGAGAATCAGATTTATTTTCCCTCATCTTAATTGAGCTTTAAAGGCAAATGTGACTAGCTCAGCTTTGTCTTTCTATAGCATTTTCTTATAGAGCAGGTTTTAGAGCATCTTTTTATGTTAAAAAAATATGCTCACTGCAGTGGCTCAAGTGGCTAAGACATTGAAATTGCTGACTGGAAGGTTGGAGTTCGATTCCCGGGTACTGCATGACGGAGTGAGCTCCCGTTTCCATCCCAGCTCCTGCCAGCCTAGCAGTTTGAAAGCAAGAAATTGCAAGTAGATAAATAGGGACCACTTTGGTGGGAAGGTAAACAGCATTCCGTGCACTCCAGTGTTTAGTCATGCCTGCCACAAGTCCATGGAAACATCTGCAGACGCAGACAGCTGGCTCTTTGGCTATAAACAGAGATGAGCACTGAACCCTAGAGTCAGATACAACCCACTTTTGAACAAGGGCGACCTTTACCTTATTTAAAAGGCAGTGCATTTCTGCTTATTGATGTAATTTCCATGAGCAATCTGAGTCCTTATAATGCAGAAGCTTTCATTTTTAAAATAAATCTTAAGCCTGGCCCACCTGCGATACAATAGTTTGCTAAGCAATTTGTATGAAAAATTGTTCTTTATCCTCCAGGTAGCTGGAAAGGAAAGTCCAGGTGGTGCGCACGTCGCATAGTAGTAATGTAAAGCACATGTCAGCATTTCTGAAGATGCCATTTTAGCATCTTACTTTGACCTCCATCTAACTTACAGCATTGAGATTTATTTCCAAGTAAATTTGTCTAGATTACTCTACTTAACATAATACTATTTCTGGCTATGTGACATTATGTTGTGTAACCTTATGAATATGACTACCTGGTTGATTAATGTAAGGTTTTTTTTAAAGCAAAGGAAAAATCATAAGGGGAGACTGAAATGAGATAAACTATGAGACGAAATAATGTAGATTATAGTGTGACCTTCGGAGGGCTGCATCACACATTATGCACCAGATCCCTGATTAAATTTTATGACGCATGTACTTTTGTTTAGAAACAACTAGGAGGGAACAAAAACTAGCCTAGAACAGCAGTGTTAGGGTAGGGGTGGATTAACACTTTCTCTGGGCCATTTCCTTGTATGTCTGTCTAATTGATTGATTGATTTAATTTATGAAAAATGCCCTCAATCTACCAGATGCCCATATAGATGTATAGTAAAACCATATAAAATTCATTTAAAGTGAGGAAAAATAAGAGAAAGGGGAGGAACACAACAAGATACAATAAAATATGAGTGGTATTGAAATTAGAATTTAGATTACATATACCCAATAGTACTTGTAACTTTGTTTTGTGCTCCTAATGGGCAGGGCATAATTTAGGGAAAGATAGAGCAAAAAGAGTTAAATCCTGTTATTCTGAACAAGTCCCCTTATTCATCCATAAACCCACTCACCTGTTGCTAATTTTAAATGAACATGTTGGGGTTTTGAGACTTAATTGAACAATTCTCCTCACAGCATGTAGTTTTGCTTTGATTCATTTTTTACCAGTCCTTTTTGAACCTAATCAGCAAAAGGGGATAAAAATATATTCTTCCAGAGGAAGTATAGTTTATTACAGGAATTCTCAATGCATGGCCCGGGGGCCAGATGTGGCCCATGACACCATTTCATGTGGCCCCCCACTGCCTTCGCCACACCCAGAAGTGCCATGTGTGGCAGGCAGGGCATGATCTGGCTCTCAGCTTGAAAAGGTTGAGAACCCCTGGTTTGTTGTATTACAGTGTTGCTCTTCCAGGCAAACATTTCTTTCAAAGCTTCCTGCAAATGAAACTTATGTTTATCTCCAACAATTATAAAACAAAACCAAGTTGATCTTGGGGATGAGATAATTTTGTGCTGGGATATCTACTGTGATATAGTGGATAGAATGACGGACTTGGATTCATGAGGCTTGCGTGAACCATGTGAAGCTCACTTGTGGTGTGGAACTAGTAAAAATATTTTTTTTAAAGAATAAGTCAGACCGGAAATGCCTGGTTCTTTTGGTGTGTGTAAGTGCTGGGGTGAGGATGTCATTGAAACCTAAAGCAGAAAACTATTGTTCATAGGGTCTCTCTCTCTCCCCCCCCCCCATTTAAGAAAAATAGTTTTGTTTTAGATTTAGTTGTAAGGCCTTGTGCTAGCCCTGGGGCTGTGAAGTATCCTGGCCACTCGCTTGTTATCCTCTTTTGCACTATGTTATGCAATAGGAACACTGTGAAATAATCTCTCCCTGCCTTTTCTTTGTTCACCTGTCATTTTTGTACTCAGCCGTTTATAGTTCTGTCACAACAGTAGCTGCTAGAAGAAAAAGCCGGATGGACTTCTCTTCAGCTGGTTTACATCTTGAGGAACAGTTTAGTATGGTATAGTTGTAGTATGTGTGCCTATTAACATAGACGTTATACCTCAAGGCCTTTTGTTCAATTTAAAAGGATTTTACTAATAATGCTTTTATTATAAAATAACCATCAATATGATAACATCAGCACATTCTCTAAGCACACTCATTACCACACTGAAAAGGACATTCATAACCAGACTGAAAAGGTCTGTGCCATTGGTAGCTTTGTTCCCAGGTAGTTGGATTGCTCATTTCACAGAACTCATTCTACTGTATTCAGAATTCAGTTAATCTCAGTTTCATCCTCCATTGTCTCAACTTTAATCTTTATGCTTTTCTTCTATGTGTGTGCTTTTCTGACTCAGGATACAACTAGATAGCCTTATGATCCTGGTCTAGATCAGGGGTGGGGAACCTTTTCCTGTTGGAAAGATGCATGTATTTAATAATTTCAAAAAACAAAACCCAACACCTTAATTTTAAAGTTACTAAAATAAACTAAAAGTATAAAAAAACTAACAAAATGTATTAGTAAAAATAAAAGGATTTGCTCTGTAAAAGGTGGACTCAGGCAAATGGCTGCACTTAAGGATCTAGAAGGCCTCATCTGGCCTTAAGGCCACAGGTTCCTCACCCCTGGTCTAGATCATGCTAAACAAGAGCACTTTGAGGTGCAGTCTATCATTTGGGGTGATATTTGCATCTATATACAAGGATCAGCCACACTATACCTCAAGAGACCTTTCTCTTTAAAGGGCAAGCAAAACAAGACAACATCTCCCTCCTATCTCCTCCTCTGTGCTTTGCTTCAGCCGGTTAAGGATCTTGAGAAATGGAAAATTTCCTGCTTCTTGTCTGTGGAGGAGAATGGAGAGGAGGTTTTTCATTTCTTTTAAAACTGTTGCTAAGGGACACAGCATATAAATGATGCTTTAAAGAAAGCCCTTTGAAAGCATCACTGATATGTTAGCAACTATTAAAAAGTAATGGGACACTTCCTCTCTCATTCTTTTTTTACTCTCCACTGTGAGCAAAATGGAAGCTTTAAATTTATCAAGATTGTTCTGGCTTGCATAAGTAATGAGAATGAAGAAGAGATGAAAAGGCAGGTGCTTAGGAGAGTAGGAGTGCAAATCCGGGAGAAGAATAAGAAGGATGATGGATAAAGGGTGTGTTGAGATGGTACTGCCTCTGTCCATTAAGTGCCATATTGTTTTGAAAGTTTAAGGATAGAATGGAATGAATTAAATGTTTACTCTTCTCAATACAGTATTTCTGACACAATGTACTTGACTAGTCTTCTGCTTGTTAAGTTGTAATACAGTGGTACCTTGCTTAAAGAGCATAACACGTTCCACAGGATTGCTCTTTATGTGAGTTTGCTCTTTAAGTGAAACACTATTGCAAGTGACCAGTTGTGGCTTCTGGCAGGTGGGATTGCAATCCCCGATTTAGTTGTTAATTGAGTTTTTGGTTGGTTTTAGTTGTTAAGCAAGGTGACCATTCAGAGAAAATTTTGCTCCTTAAGCAAGTTAGTCTCTAAGCGAGGCACTCTTTATCCGAGGTTTACAGCATTCCTCCAGTCATGCCTGCCACATGACCATGGAAACGTCTGCAGAAGCAGACACGTTGGCTCTTCGGCTTTGAAACAGAGATGAGTACTGAACCCTAGAGTCGGATACAACTGGCTTTTGAGCAAGAAACTTTTACCTTTACTGTATAAGTATGAGAGAGATAGATACTAGAAATAAAGATGGTCTTACTGAGCTGAGCAGCTGCAGTATCACTTCCTGCATTTGAATTAACAGTAATCCATAATTGTAAATAATTCTGACTTGTTATGGTACCAGAGGTGAGTTAAATGCAACCCTCTGGATGTTGTTGGACTATATTTCCCATCAGCATTAGGCAGCATAGCTTCATATAAAGAGCCTTGGGAATTGAAGTCCAAGGATATTTGAATTTGCCTTTCCTTAAACTGAACTAACCAGGAAAAAAGACTTGGCATTATGTCTTAGTCAGGATTGGTCATTTGTAGTAGTCTTGACAGTAGACCTGTTTTGACTGTAAGGTTAATATTTTGTGTACTGGCTTGTTGCTCCAAGAAGCCAAGCAGGAGTGACCATGCAGTGTCTGCATACAACTGTGGTTTATTATTATATGTAAATACAGCCTAATTACTTATACATTTCTGTTGAAAATTATTGTGTTATGACATTGTACAGCATGTGGAATCTGTTTGTGATGGTTGATTCTCAAGTGCAACTTTTGTATTTGACCTAACTATTAAATAGTAATGGAAATACAAGTGTTTACCAAATACAGTACTGATGTAGGAAAATTGGCAGGTTGTCATTACAAAAACCCTAGCTCTCTTATTGTACAGAGCTAAGCCCGTAACATTTGTATAAGGAAGGTTGCAGCATAATACATGGAGCTGGATTAAATAATTTTTCAAGCCATTTCCAATAGATTGATAGATAGACAAATTTTATTGTCATTGTCCATCCAATATTATATAGCTTGACCCAAAAGACAAATACTTCAGAGAGAGAGAGAGAAGTTTAATACCACATAGATTCCAGAGCAAAGTAAGATCATTAGCACCTGACTTTTGTGTGTGCACATAGAGGCCCTCTTGATAGGGGCCAGCTGCAGTTATTTATACCTTTCAAAGCTGATGGTCTATTTCTCTGAATGTACCTTTTGTCTTATCACTCAAGGTCATGCGCTGGTACCAGCATCGAATCATGGGAAGATTAGAAAAACAGATTGGTGTTAGATGCATCAGCCACATCCACCTGTGCTGTGTCAGTTTCAGCAAAGGCAGCTGTGAAAACAAAAATTTGGTATCCTGGCTGGCTTTACATTAAAGTCATTCCTTTTGCTAAAGAAAGCAACTTAAAGCCTGTATTTTCAGGCTGTTATGAAGAAAATCCTCCTTTTTGTAATTTAACAATCATTGGCCATATCTTTTCTTGCTGGTTCTTAATGTCATGTGATCAGAACTAGTTGTGCTAACCCACCTGAGCGGGCATGGTCGCCACATGGCAGTGCTACACAGAGAGCCTGTTCAAGGACAGTCCAGATATCAAAGTCCAACAGGCAAACTGAGGTCTGTTTACTGGTAGTCCGAGCAAGCATCTAATCCAAAGGGTGTCCAGGGGCCTCATCAGGTTTGGCAGAGATGTCAGGGTCTAGGCTTGCAGTCTGGAGTTGAGCAGGGTAGCAGTCTTTGCATGAGAGTTGTACCAATGCTGGCAGGCTGCAACAAGCTTGCTTATAAGCCTCCCAGCTAATCGGTATCAGCTGGGAGCCTTCTTTGGTACTTCGCTCTAGCCTGCCTGCATCTCAGGTGTAGCTCCTTTCTGGACCTCTCCCTGACTGAGGGCTGATCACAGATCAGCTGCCAGGGGAAACAGACTTGGGCCAGGCGCAGGCTGAGATCCCTGGCTCAGGACATCCTCAGGCTCGGGTGCAGGAAGAACTAGGCTGGGTATAGGGAGTGCCCCCTGATCCAGGCCATCCTCAGAATGTGACGAGGACTAGATCACAACACTAGTGAGGCAATTTCACTGGGATTCCAAACAGTAAATAAAAGCATTCTGAATTACAAGTGACATTTTAACCACGTAATCATGTATAGTGGTCTTAGTGTGAACATGAGATCTAGGTTCAAGTGTCTGCTTGGTCATGGAAGTTACTGGGTGACCATGAATCAGTGAGCCTCTCACTACTTCTTCTACTTCATGGAATAGTCATGAAGAAAAAGTGAGGAGAAAGAGAATGATGTATACTGCATTATATTGAGGGAGTAAAGATGAGGGATTGCAGTGGTTCAAGTAGCTAAGACACTGACTGGGAAGCGGAAGGTCAGCAGTTCGATTCCCGAGTAATGCAGGATGGAAATGAGCTCCCGTCTTTGTCCCCGCTCCTGCCAACCTAGCATTTCGAAAGCAAGAAATTGCAAGAAGATAAATAGAGACAACTTTGGTGGGAAGGTAACAGAGTTCCGTGCATGCTGGTGTCTAGTCATGCCTGCCACATGACCACGGAAACGTCTGCAGAAGCAGACAGCACTGGCTCTTTGGCTTAGAAACAGAGATGAGCACTGCACCCTAGAGTCAGATACAACTGGCTTTCAAGCAAAGGAAACCTTTACCTAAGGATGAGTAAAATATGATTAATAACTTATGGGACTCTTTAACATGGCAGAAGTTATGCACTTTAATAACACCCCCATGGCATATTCAGCCGACAAAACACTCATTATTCCAATTCCAATTTAATTTATATCTTAATTTTTAAGATAACCGAATTGCATCTTTAGTTAATTAAATGAGGCTGTATGTGTTAGAACCTGCTCTGAAAGCAGTTCCAGTTTCTCAATTCATTTTATGAAACAAACATTAACACTGGAAATAATCCAAACAAATAAAGCACTGCCTACGTAGTCCAATGACTGAGACATGTGTTTAACTCTCCACTGACATGAATGTGAGCTTCAGCTTAATGTTTTTGAGACAATGTATTGTTCTTGTTGTATTTTTGGCTAGTTATGTGTAGAGCTGGGAATGAGTAGAGCTAAATGTTCAAAGCATTTTGTATGCAAACAAGAAAAATAGGTATGGAATATGATCTCACTTTTCCTTCTGACGAAAGCCCATTCCACCCATGTTTCTTGATGGTACTCACTAGTCAACTTTTTGTAGACAGATCATGGGGAAGTGGGTAACTAAAGAGGGTGCATGTGGTATTTGAGATTCCAGTAAACATTTCTTACTTTCTGCATAGAATATAGACAAAAGATATAAAAGGACATTCCAGTATATAGAAAAAAATAGTTTTAAAAATTAGGATAAACTATTTATTGGGATTTTCCAAATTTGCATCTGAAAGGAAAATGGAAAACTATTTTGAAGGTGATAATTCAACCTGTGTAAGTGTATAACTAGTTAGAAAAAAACAAATTGAAAAAGCTGTATGCAGAAACTTCTTTTAACTGAATAATTTTAAATTATAGTCCATGCTTATCTCATTGCTTTAAGTCTGTACAGTAAATTGTAAGCAACAAAAGCATATATAATGAAATGAAAGACTACAACTATGCATTAGTATTCTTGCAACATGTTTCACTAATGTCCTCAGGGAAATTTTAAACAAATATCACTTGTTAATTGACACAGAACCTATATGTCTGATGTGGCAAAAATTTGTTAATGTGTGTGTGTGTGTGTGTGTAGAACTAAAGATTATGCATTATTGTTTCATTTTATAGAGTTTAACCAATAACCTGTGCTCTGCATAGTTACCCCTTTGACATGGTTGCTACAATACTTAAACTGTATGTTAGATACAGTATAGTCAAATTTAATTCCATTCTGAGAAACCTGGAGTAGAAAAATTCAACATGTTAGGCTGTGGGCAAATGTCAGTTTTGTGGCGAAGACAGTTTTGATATATTTTTGTCCCAACCTTTTAGTGGTTTTAGTTTCAAACATTATTTCTAGATTGTGTGAACTTTAAGTGGAAGAAACAATATTGTATCTTTCTCTAAATGGCTTCACTGCTTCTCTCCATGATCACAAGTAGCTTTATAGGATGATATATTTTCTTTGTGCACCAGGTGCACTTTTGTTGAAATGCTATAAAGTGCTCTCTAATGGTTATAACTTCCTTGTCAGCTTTAATTTGACATGTTTACCCACAAGTGAATAAACAGATCAGAAATGGTGGTAAGAACCAGAGACGACTCAGAGATGCCGACAATGAAACACTACAATCCTCCTTTCTGTAATTGACACACACTTCAGTTTTTGTTCGAGTGTCATTTTGCCATAGTTGCAATATGATACTATACACTCTGGGAAAAGAAGAGATCTGCTCAAATTCTGGTGCACTGTGAATTTTCTGAATGTAAATTCAAAGGCAGTGGCTGCTGCCTGTGGAAGCAGAGATAGAGAGAAAATGTAGCTCTAATCTAGCCCCCCCCCCCCAATTCCTCCCCTCCTTCCTCAGTCTCTGGTGATTGTTCTCATTTCCCCCTCTTTGTTGTGTGTCCCCCTCTCCAAATTAAAGCTAGATGATGAAGTGATGGCTATTCAAGTGAAGGAACTGGACCAAGATGTGCTGGTGCTTAAGAAAGTGTCGTCACATAGCCCTGCCCCCACATCAGGGAGTGCCGACAGTGATTGGAGGTAAGATTTTTTTTCCCCTTGGGTGCTCAGCCACATCCACACACACACACACAAGCTGACTGCGGATCTCCCAGCAGCCGGATGAACTTGCTTGCCGGCAACCGAACTAAGAAGGCAGGAGACGGCAGCATGTAGGGAATGTCTTTGTTATTTGTCCTATAGTATGGGGACTTCCAGACTGAAGATCTTTGACCCCCATGTAGAAAACAAGGATTCTGCCTTGTTTCTAGGCAGGGAGCTGCCTTTGCCCACATTTGATGTGCCTTACTTTAAATACATTGATGAGGAGGATGAGGAGGATGAATGGAGCAGCCGTTCTCAGTCTTCAACAGAGGATGACTCTGTGGATTCTCTCCTTTCCGATAGATATGTGGTGGTATCCGGGACACCTGAGAAGATTTTGGAGCACCTCCTGAATGACTTACATTTGGAAGAAGTACAGGACAAAGAGACAGGTACACCACAAGTGCTCCATCTCCTGAAAAGCAGATGTCAGGTGGTCGTAATTGACACAATTGATTAGCTACTGTGAGGATAGTGCACTTAATTTGATTTTACTTACTAGCATTAGCACTTAAAATGATAAAATGGTGAAGTGTTTCGCATACTATTGTTTCATAAGATTTACATTTATATTGGCACTTGTTTTTCCATGTCACCTGTATATGACAATAGGAAAGCAAACCTGGAAATGTCAAGTTAACCTTAAATGTTATTCACCTAGAATTTTTTGGCAAATCAATACATAAAATGCAAGCAGTTGTATAGAAGGGCATGGGATAAGGTTACATACAGGAGGTAGCAAAATATATAACTGCAGGGCAAACATTGTTTCTGCAGTTATTTGAGGTTCACAACAGCTACTTGTTTAATGCCAACTTCTTATTTTTAATAAGGTAATAAGCTTAGCAGTTGCATGCACAGTAAACATACTAATATATGGAATGCATTACTAATTCTTCTTCTTTTGTACTGTGATTCTCTGTAGCATGAAGCAATCACTATATTGATCAGGTGACTTTAATGTATGTTTCGTTTAGTAGTACCATTTTATATAATTCTATGTTTAGCCCTTATCAGAGTGCCTGTGGGTTGAAGTTGTATTTGAAAGTGGTCTGTACACTTTCCTCATAGCATAACATGCATTAATATAACCTTTTAAATACTTGGTTATGTTTAATCCAGAATTGTAATTTTGTTCCAGCCTGGAGCAATTATTATACTAATCAGGTGGCTTGTTGTGCAGGCTATTTTTGAGCTTTCTCTCCCAGCTTTAGTGTACATTATGCTGTCAGCAGAGCTCATTTGGTAGTTTATAAGTACCACTGACAATTTATTTACAGTTTTAATCAAACCTACCTTGGGGCTCTTCCTTCAGAGTTTTCAGTATAATTGCAGAATAGCTGGGGAATGTAGCAGGCTGGAAATGGAGTTGATATGGGGTGTTATTTTTATTGTTCTCAGTGGAGCTACAATGCATATTCCTAATGTTCCTTTCCAAATGAGATTACTAAAAATAAACACATTTGCAGGGATTAAAAGGATTAAAACATAAATAACATCTGTGAATTCCTATAGCATTCCTGACTCTGTTTTTCAGGTTCATAGTCTGTAGAATATTGTTAAACATAGTGCATTTGTACTCAGCTGTGCTATATAGTTTTCTTACAAAACAAGTGAAAAGAAAGCCCAAGTATCTGATTTATCATGCTATCCGCTGAGCTGCCTTCTTGTGGCTGACTATAAGTTAATATTTAGTATAATAATAAAAATTTCGTGTCAGAAACTATTCTGCAAAGGATTTTTTGCAGGAGAAACTCTGCTCAGGGAACGCCTGAATGAGGCTCCTTTCAATCACTGCTATCTGATAGCTATACTTCCTCAGGTGTAATCATAATAACACTGTATGTAATTTCACTGGTGCCGAATCATAAGCTATATAATGGAGCTGGTTTGTGCCAGAATAGTATTGGCTAGCTAGGTTGCCTGAATCTCCTGTAGTAGGGGAATTCCTGCTGAATTATTTTGTATTTGGGTTCAGAGCAGTTGGATAACCTCTTATGTCCGCTGTCCACAATATTTGTGCATGGTTTGGATTTCAACTTCTAGAAAGTATACTTCAAGTTAGCATTTGCATGTCCAGTAGATAGCTTGTTATTCTCTATTTTCTTCCACATTTCTTAAATATAACCAAAATGATCATTAACATTTTATTGTTCCAGACTGTAGGTGAAAAATACTGCCTGAAGTTCACACTTATCACACTCTCTTGGAAGAGCTGACACATTTCAGACCTCTCATATATTTGTTTCCTTTTAGAAACAATAAAATATTTTGTGCGTGTGTGCACGCGTGCTTGCGTGCATGTGTGTCCTCCTCCCCTATAGATTATATTTTTGTTAAACTGAATGGGATTACTCATGAACTGAATGTGAGAGAAATCCACAGTTTCTGCCTTTTAGGTATAGAAATAAATAAAATATGAAGAAGTGCAGGGTATCTATTTGTGGTGATACGGGTAGTGGTGACAAGTAGCATCTTTAGTTGATTGGACACTGCATTCCCTATTATTTCTGGAACCTGCGAAGCTTTCTCCAATATTGGTGGGGATTAATTCCATGTGATGTATAATGCTGATCAATGAATGTCTCCTTCCAAAGTCTTTTAACACCTAACTTTTATAATCATAAATATAAACTATTAATTTGAACTGGATGCATGCCCTTTAAAGGTGTACATGTACACACATGGATATTGATCCCTGAATGATTCTGTCTTCCTGTCATGCTTGTCCTCAGCTGAGGACTGGCTGTTGCTATACCCTGCTTTTTCTTGACTGCCTGTTACGTGCCCGTTCCAGTTCCTGCTTTCTGCCTACATTGCAGAATTCTTTGGCAGGGATACCTGGTTACTGATCATATAGAATTATTTCTCCTTTTATGTTTTTGAATCTACACAACACACTGACTTTTTTAAATTGTCTGCTGACCCTAGCTTTGAGTCCAGTGATAGTTTATCAGCACTTCGTAGACATACATGGAGGTTCCCCAAAGACTGGAAGGCATTTCAAATAAAGTAAAGGTAAAGGTCACCCTTGTTTGAAAAACAGTCATGCCTGATTCATGCTCATTTTCGAATCAGTGCTGTCAGCCAGGCATGGGCTGGGCCACCGGGATTCATCCCGGTGCACCCTCGCCTCTGGTGCCCTTGGGTGCAAATAATAATTTTATTATTATTTTATCCGCCCGGCACACTGTAATTTAGATTAAGCCATTGCTCGAAGCTCCCTCCTTCAGTTTGGAGCAATGTTTTTTTCTAAAGTGCCGCACACCGGGTGGAACAAGCTAGGGGTGGTGACCAAGTGGTTCCTGGGGCAGCCTTCTCCCCTGTCCCTTGGTCGCCGCCCCTCGCTTGGTCCACCCAGCGTTCGACACTTTAGATTAAGCCATTGCTCGAAGCTCCCTCCTTCAGCTTGGAGTAATGGTTTATTCTAAAGTGCCTAGTGCCAGGTGGAGCAAGTGAGGGGCTGTGACCAAGTGGTTCCAGGGAGAAGCCTTCTCCCCCATCCCTTGGTCTCCACCCCTCGCTTGGTCCGCCCAGCACGTAGCACTTTAGATTAAGCCATTGCTGCAAGCTCCCTCCTTCAGTTTGGAGCAATGGTTTATTCTAAAGCGCCTAGCACCGGAGCAAGTGAGGAGCAGTGACCATATGGTTTCCAGGGACAACCTTCTCTCCCATCCCTTAGTCGCCACCTCTCGCCCCTTTCCAGCACACTCCCATGGTGCCCAGCACACCCCACTGTCTGCATCTGCAGATGTTTCCATGGACATGCAGCAGGCACGACTAGACACTGGAGTGCACGGAATGCTGTATACATTCCCACCAAAGTGGTACCTATTTATCAACTTGCAATTTCTTGCTTTCGAACTGCTAGGTTGACAGGAGCAGGGACAGAGACAGGAGCTCATTCTGTCGTGCAGTACTCTGGTCTCCAACTGCTGACATGCTGACCTTCTAGTTGTCAAATTCAACGTCTTAACCACTAAGCCACCACAGTCCCTAGGGTGAAATTAGACAACATTTGCTTTAAATAACTATGTAGAAAAAAAGTATATTATATTAAAACTGGTAGATGAAATTTTGAATAAACTACAGCTAGAGTTGTGCATGTCTTATCCAGTGTCAGTTGGATAAGGGCTTTTTTCTCTTCCGTAGTCTGCTATAGCCTTCTGTGGTCCCAAATACCTGCTTCAAAGGGTCTTCTAGCTTTTGGGAGCAGGCTTTTAGGATGCACAGCAGGCTACAGGAGGGTTAAGAGGCGGTTGTTTCTGGTGAAAGCAATGGTATACTAGCTAGACTGCATAAAGGTAAAGGTTTCCCTTGCTCGAAAGCCAGTCGTATCCGACTCTAGGGTGCAGTGCTCATCTCTGTTTCTAAGCCGAAGAGCCAGCGCTGTCTGCTTCTGCAGACGTTTCCATGGTCATGTGGCAGGCATGACTAGACACCGGAGCGCACGGAACGCTGTTACCTTCCCACCGAAGTGGTCCCTATTTATCTACTTGCAATTTCTTGCTTTCGAACTGCTAGGCTGCATAGGAAGTTGCTATATATTGAATAACACTATTGCACAGGTGCCCAAACATTTTCAGCCGTGGGCAGGTCAAGCAGTTCAGTGGGCCGACCATGTGGTTCAGTGAGGCGGTCACATGGTTCCTCCCACCGGAAGCGGAAGTGAAGCACACAACAGATATGTTTTGCAACAGGATAAGATAGATTTTAGGCTGCCATTTTCTCTGCTTAAACCAGCGGCACCCAAACTATGGCCCACAGGCCATAGTTTGGGCATCCCTGCACTATTGATTTGTTTGGCTATACTCACTGGCAGCAGCTCTTCAAGGTGTGTCAAGCAAATGGTGTTTTCATTTGATATTTAAGAGAGCACAGGGAGCAGAGAAATGGAATAAATTGTGGGAAAGAGAAGGAAGACAACAGAGGTCAGAGAGAAACCTGTGAATAAGTTAGAGAGAAGAATTGGGATGAAAAGGGAGAGGCCAGCAAAAATCAGTGACTGGTGTCCCAACAAGTATATTAGAGAGAGGAGGTGGGGGTGGTGAAGAGAGAAGAAAGTAAAAGCCGAAGGGGACTATTCAACACAACGGTAGGGGAGAATAGCTAAGAGAAAAAAGCATGTACTATGAGGCAGAAACAGTGAGTTGTGGTAGAAGGGCAATATTGGGCATTAACCAGGAATTGTGGGATGGGGAGGGAGGAATAACGTGACGCTGAACTAAAATAATGCTTTGTCCATGTAATAATGTACAAAGGTAGCTCTTGGTGTCACTTGAATTGTGTTATTAAAAAAGGAATCAATGATCAGCTGAAATTCAGAATGCTACTGTGTTAAGACAAGAAGAAAGAAGGATTGATATACTGTACTGCATCTTCAATGCTTATGAAAATTGCCTTGAAAAATTGCCTTGAAGCAGTTTCTTCATCTTAATAGAGGACTGCCTTAATCATTCAGTATGCATGTACTCACAAATGAAGTTGCTATAATGTAAGGTTATGTTATCCCTTGAGGTGTCCATACTATTATGACCTGCGATGTTACCTTGTCACTTGCTAGAAGTACAGGTGAAACTCAGAAAATTAGAATATCATGCAAATGTTCATTCATTTCTCTTAAAAGGTGAAACAAATATATGAGATAGACTCACTACATGCAAAGCGAGATATGTCGTGCCTTAATTCGTTATAATTGTGATGATCATGGCGTACAGCATACATGAGATTATGTGATGATTATGGGGTACATGAGATTGGGGGGGTTTGGGGTTTTCATAAACTGTAAGCCATAAGCATTAATATTATAACAAAGTAAGGCTTGATCTATCTAGCTTTGCTTGTAATGAGTCATCTCATATATTTGTTTCACCTTTAAAGTTGCCTTACTGAACTGAATGAACATTTGCACAATATTCTAATTTTCCTAGTTTCACCTGTATTCTTAGAGCATTTACAATCATCCCTGATAACTCTGCATCTATGTACTGCAGCTGTAAGTACTAATCAAATGTCTTTGTTATTGTTCATCCTTAACAAATCCCTTCTTGTCATGTGGCAGCCAACTATATATGTTGAAAATACTGAACAGTTAAAGATACGACTTCTAGAAGATAGAGTTCACCCATTGTTGAAAATGAAGGTGACCCGAAATCTGCCTTCTAATATTCATCGTCTTCTTGTTCGTCATCTTCTTTGGCTCCATCAGGGACTTGCATGCCATGGAGCTCCGTTCGTGGACGTCTGAGCCATGGGGCTCCATTCGTGGACGTTTGAGCCATGGGGCTCCATTTGGGGACGTTAGTAGCCGAGGGATTGTGTAATTAATTTTGCTATGTTAGAACTTAAATGTCTATTGCACAATTTATTTTGTAACTTATTGTATTGTGTACCCATGTTGTACACTGCCTCGAGTCATACATGATGTTCAGTGAGGCGGGGATAATAATAATAATAATAATAATAATAATAATAATAATAATAATAATAATAATAATAATAATAATAATAATAATAATAATAATAATAATAATAATAATAATAATAATAATAATAAGTTAGCACTTGAAAACAGGAGCATGGTAAAGCCCTATATGCTGTGGGTGCATTGATGCCATGTGTGCAAATTTATCACACTTAAGATACATAATAGTAGGAATTCTATCTAGTGTGCAAACCTGCTGAACACATCAAATTACAGAACAAATTCCTTACTTTCAGTCAGAAAACACAACCTAATTACTAGGTCCATTGTGTACATTCATTTCAGTGTTTCCACTGTAGTAGTCTAGGCTCAAAGGTTTTTCATACAAAGATTTTTTTTGTTTATAATGTTTTCTTTGAAATATCAAAGAGTATATTCATTGGCCTTCCACAGCATGTGAAGAATGGCAATGATAAAAATATAGAAATCTTTAGGACTATATATTTCGACTTTAACTAAAGTTTCTGCCCATTTTCTGTTTGTGGTTTGTGTTTACATCTTCAAAGAGCCACAAACTTAATAATTTAAAGAGTACCTTGCTGCATGAAACCCTCTTTTCATAACCAATCACATTTAATATTTATATTTAGTTGTTAGATCTAGCCACTATCATGTTGATCTCTGTCTAATATCAATTCAAAATCTGCTCACCTAGGGACAATGCCATAATTGGAAGTGGGGAACCTTTAGCTGTTCAGGTATTTGGAATTGAGCTCCCACGATCCCTTATTGTCTATGGTAGCAGTTATTTCTGGGATCTGAATAAGTAGATAATTTATTTTTTCTGCTATATAAGCCAGTGAAAGCTCTACAGGGATGTTAAAATACAAGGATTTTTGAGATGTGAATGATAAGTGAACTTGTCTGATTGTCCTGTCTTTTAAAATTGTTATCTTAATCACTATTGTTAAAACTGTTGTTTTAATCTCTATCAGAAAGCCTGTTCTTAGATTAGTAAATGGGTCTCCAAAATGGTAATTGGATGCACACCATTGTATTCAGTGTGATATTCCAGAACAAAATTCAGTCAAGCCTTTAGGCCAGGAGTTCCCAACCTTTTCAAGCTGAGGGCTGGGTCACACTCTCTCAGTCAGCTTCGAGAGCTGGATGGCCATTTTGCACTGCCTGCATGATGGGGAGGCCGTTTTGTCCCAACAGCTTCAAAGGGGTGGCCATTTTGTTTCTTGAATGCCCTTGGAAGGGTGGGTGGCCACATGAAATGGTGCCATGGGCCGGATCTGGCTCACAGGCCTTAGGTTGGGAACTCCTGCTTTAGGCATTGTAATTGGTAATTTGAGTGTCTTATTATACCATGTACTGTATGATGAAATTCAGCACATCAGTTTCTATAGCCCTAGTCTGTTGTATCTTTTATGTGCATTTTAAGGATTAAGAGTAGATCACAGTACAACAAACAGAAACCAGTGCCCTAGTGATACCTCACCCCACACACCCACAAAATGAAAATATAACTTGACCACCAGCAACAAAATAAAACAGCTCTTTCATGAAGGTGACACAGAACAGATGATCAGCTGAAACAATGAATGGTACACAATGGGTCCTTGCACAGTAATACTGTGCTTTTTCTGCCTGAAATTTGTATTCTTGGCAGTTGTTGTGAATATCCTTTAGCTACTAAAATACAAATAATGCTTATCCTACTTACATCTCTTTGTATCATCTTTAAACAGAAAGCTCAGTATGAGCTTTTAACATCCGTCTGCTATCAGAAATTGTCATGGTTTTCTTCTGTGAAAGGAATTCTCTCAATGTGTTCCCTTGGCTTTGTCATTAATAATAATGGGGGGGAAGTCCTTTTAAATTATGTATTAGCATACATTGATATGATATATTTGCATTTGTGTGCCATACTGGTTCATGTCCTCTATAATAATTATGTATGTAATACCTTCATTAATGTTTAGCGGACTCAAAAGAAACTTAAACTGAAATGAATCAGGAGGACATTTATACAATAGACATTGAGTTACTTCCTTAGTATAGTTTGAAGCCAAATCAAAGGTAATTAATCACCTTTTTGAATCAGGAGGCCTCAAAGAGAAAGGAGTATAAGTCTCAAATGTTATTTAAATGAAGTCTGCTTTTAAAAAGACATATAATCCAAACACATTACTGTACTTACATATGCTGAGCTAACTGATTTCTTCTTCTGTGTCTAGGCCAGATGTGAAATTGCCAAAATGAAGCCCCCTTTTGGAGAGTCCATTCTGCAGTTCCTTTGGCCTGACCTAGAGTGAGAAAGATTAGCTGGCAACACAAAGTTATTGTTACCAGGGTATGCCTGATTGTGGTTAAAAAAAATAACACAATCTTCGAGGAGACTCTTTCTGTTTACCCGTACCATGAAGACTGTTCTGAGAATATAATGCAGTGGCCCTTCACCTGCCTTTCACATCACAGCATGACCCCCGTACCACTGATCCAGTTCTGCGAGTCACTTTCTGGTCCTGAGCCCTTTTGACACGCAAAGTCCTCATCAGCCCAGGCCAGTATTGATGAAGATGCTGCCCTTCATCAAGATGGATTCAAGTGGGATTTAATCCATTTGGTGACTATCACCCTTCTCTGTGGACTTCTGCACCCAAGCCAGTAGTCCTCAGGGTTGTCAAATTAATTAACCACTGCCTGACACTCGGCGTTGAGTCTATGGCAGTATGGTCTACTCTATTACCATAGCAGGATAACCTGGCCAGACAATCAATTGAAAGCAGATCCCTATTGCTGGCTTTATACATGCTAAGAATGTACATCTGTACAAAGATAGCAATACCAATTGGCAATTACACATATACAGTGGTACTTTGAGTTACGTAAGTCGAAATGCAGTTTCTCATAGGAATGCATTAATAACCATTTTTTCTGACCTCCAAAACGGATTAATTGGTTTTCAGTGTATTCCTATGGGAAACTGAGTTTTGGCTTACAAAATTTTCACGATTGAACTTCGTAAGTCGAGGCATTATTTCCAGTGGATTTGCATTCGTAACTCGAAATTTTTGTAGTTCAAACCATTCGTAACTCGAGGTACCACTGTATAGCACCCCATAGTGCTTAGAGAACTCTCTGGGCAGTTCATAAGATAATAGCATTTTTGCCCCCAACATGCTGGCTATTCATTTTACCAACCTTTACCAGCACTTTTGGCTGCAATACCACTCCACCATGGCCCATGTAGATGTTCTGACTGATAAAACCCTATATGTATTGACTTACTTTGGAAAAATTACTGAGTGTCTGGACATCAAGGCAAGGGGGTATTTTATGCCATGTGGATAAAATGCATAAATGGGTCTTTGCATAATACCCATGTATGCAATAAAAAGAACTAGGTGATATTTTGCTGCTTTTTAAATCTTTTCCCAAGCTACTGCAAAAGCTCAGTTTATATAGGTAATACCACAGTATCAATTGACTATGTTAGCTATTTACTGCTTGCTTTCCTAGCTGATGAACAAAAAATAAATACTATATAGTGCAAATCTCATTTTGTAAGTGTTAGTCTTACAGATGCTTTATATTTATTGCAATATTTTTGGCTCTTGATATTAGTTGTTCATATCTTCTGTTAGAGCAAAACCACATCAGCACTGACACAAGGAGGAAGGGACTCTGTCCAGTACTTACCACTATCTTTATTCTTTCCCCTTTATACCGGGGGGCTGAAAAAAGGGTGTAGATTCCAACCACTTGCAAAAATAAATGTGGAAGTGAGTCTAGTATTTACTAAAAATACCATCGCAATAATGGTGGGATTCAAAAATATTTACTACCTACTCTGTGGGTGTGGTATGATGAGCGTGGCCAGGGGGAAAGCCCTGCGTTGCACCTGAATTAGGACTACTTTATTTCAAAACTTGGATGGGCGAGGCCACCCGGTTCTGCTCCCAGTTCTGGCGAACTGGGGTGAAACTGCTGAATCCCACCACTGCATTGCAATCAATATCAGGTTAGAATTATATTCTGAAAAATGTATTTTTCATATATTTTCTTTATCTCAGTAAAATACCCTTTTATGCAAATATGGTGGTGGGTCACAAGTTACTTAGCCATAATAAAAGAGAATTGCAAATAAAAAAAATGGGAAACACTGTTCAAACATCTAAAATAAATGGCTTCTTTATTTTAGTGCAGAGACCCCAGAGCATCAATCGTTAGAAGATATAACTTATAGAGCAATTACTTTAATGCATTATCAGTACATAACACATTGATGTTCTTTGTTACTGTTCTTCTCTCAGTGTAATTTTCTTCCTTCTTTCCATATTGTGTATTGTGTATATTTTCTTAGTACAACCCAGTACTGTATATTACTTTATCACTTTATCTGCAGCAAAAAAAATTGTGCCACATAATTATACAAATATACAAAAAGATATATAAACACAAATAAACTTCTGAACAGTCTGAAACCACTGAAAAATAAAAGTTATGTATAACTGGTTCTGGTACCACAGGCAAACACTGATCCTACTCTACACACATGGAAGGTAATTTTACTATTACTAATTAACCTTTAAAGCTAATTAGAAATCAGGGCTAAGAGGCAAAGCCATATTTAATTCCTGCTTAAATAAAAACTCCTGCAAGGTCATGGGGTAGGAGGAGGATGAGCTTAGTCTTGCAGCACACTTTCAATAATGACAACTTAATTGTGTTGTGAAGTGTATGTGTGCACTGGGTCATTGAAACACTGACTCATGTGGAAAAAAACTGGTAGCAGCAGCATGTTGTTTTCTGCAATACTGGCTAAATTGCTGCCTGGTATAAACTTTATTCAAAATCTAGTGCAGTTTGCTAATATGATAATATGGCCTTAGAATTATAGTTATGTCAGTGCTTCCCTGTTGTTAACTTCTGTAATTAATCCTTTTAATGGAACTCAACATTCTTTATGTGAAAACCTGCTGGATGTATATTTGTGCTACTGTAAGATTTGGAGCCTTTTATGGATTCTTAAAAGCCATGTCTATATAGGCATTATGCTTAATAACATCTGTCTTGAGGCAGGAGGTTTAATCTCATTTATGAATTTGAGTTTAGCACTTGCATCCATTAAAAAAGAATGAAAACTGAATGAAAGGAACCTTAGAAAACTGGGGAGGTTAAATTCATTCCTGAAGCCCTTGCTGATTTTTTTAGTCCAGTGACAGAATATTTAAAATAGCAAAAATGAAAGTTTGAAACAGAAGGTTTGGTTCTAAACCAGAGGTTTTCAACCTATGGCCCATGGGCCAGATGCAGCCCACAGTGCCATTTCATGTGGGGGCCCCCACTGCCTCCGGCACACCTGTAAGTGCCATGTGTAGTTCCTATTTAATGTACAGGCCACCCCCATCGTGACGGCAGGGCAAAATGGCCATCGGGCCCCCAAAGCTGTCTGAGTGAGTATGACCTGGCCCTCGGCTTGAAAAGGTTGAGAACTCTGTTCTAAACTGATCAGCTGCAGATACACTTTATCAGTTTTTCTCTTACTAGTACAAACAGTTCTTAACTAACGAAGCTTATTTATGGGAATCCAGTAGTAAGATGCAGCTATAGCAGGCTCATTGAATCAGTAGGAATTTAATGAATCAATTCCTCTGATTCAGTGGACCTACTTTAGCTACAGCTTATTACTGGATTTCATCTATGTGTTATAGCTAGTGTAATACTTGGTACCATTCCGTAGTAGTAGTAGTAGTAGTAGTAGTAGTAGTAGTAGTAGTAGTAGTAGTAGTAGTAGTAGTAGTAGTAGTAGTAGTAATTTTGTGTCAGAATTTATTCTGGTTTGAAAGGATTTTTGCTGGATAAATTCTGCTCAGGGGACGGCCAAATGAGTCTCCTTTCATATCCCCAAGATCTTAGTGGTCCCTATTTATTCACTTGCAATTTCTTGCTTTCGAACTGCTAGGTTGACAGAAGCTGGGACAGACAGGCGCTCAGACTGTCAGGTAATACCTGGGTCGGCCTTCCAGCTAACAAGGTGAGCTTCTTAGCCACTGAGCCACAGCAGTCTAAGTGAAAGAACTGCTTTTTGCAGTCAAAAGCTTTTGCATTACATAACTTGGTTTACTAGGCATATGGGTATCTTCTGTTTTGAACAGAGATTTGTAGGTAGTGTTGAAAGTTGGGAGATGTCAGTTATTTTCTAATCACTCAACGGCTATGAATTAACTGAAGTATCTGGCATTTTAGAAACCCACTTACAATAATACATTTCAACTTTACAAACATTATACAGTACAAACAAAGAAAGCAAATGGTAGGAAAAAATAAAAGATAGGTTAAGATGTGGGTTCCTATATATTCATAAACAAGAGGAAGCAATAAGGGATTTTAACAAATTACTGTATTTCCTCAAATGTTATTATTTCAGACAAACTTGAGTTCTAGCTCTTTTCTCTCTCTTAGTTAGAATGTTTTGGACCCATATTGCATTTTATTATCACCATTAAGGATTTTCTCCCTAGGCCCTTGATAATGGCTTTGTGTAAATTTAATGAGAATTATGTCTGTGTTCCATCTACACATTGAAGTTAGAAAATCTAGTGCAAAATTGACTTGAGTTCAGAGTGCTGCTGGGTTTTCAAAGCAAGCTGATTACCATGAGCTATTGTTCTACAGAATATAATGATGATAATATAAAATTCTCATCTGTCACCAGCCCAGGTGGTCTTATAATATGGATACATAGCAATGGCTGTTTAATGATGGGAGTTAGTATTTTTGTAATTTAAATTATTACAGCTGAAACAAAAGCTAAAAGAGATAACTGAACAAAAATATCTAGGGACACATGAATGGAAGAGCATTAAATCTCTAAGGTTTATTAATTATAAAAAATGCTCCAAGCCATTTATTTTAAGGTTTATTTATTGATCATAGCTGAATCATTAAAAGTACATTTAGCACAATGGGAACTATTTTCATATTCCAAAATATACAGTATGCCTTCATGACCAATTCTTATCATTCTTGCATGTATTTCAATTCCTACAATCCCTCAGTCAGCATGGCCACTGGGCATTTTGGGCGTTTATATTCAAAAGAACTTGTCCTCTAACATCACACTTTCCCCCAAAATTTGTATCAGTTTTTCAGTTTTAGATGACAGTATTCAATCTTGGTCCAGACCTTTATGAACCTAAGTGCTCTGTAAGTTTCCCAGAATAACCAGAGGCCTTTCTGCTTCTACAACCTCTTTCACCTCTTGACTAGACATATATTTTAGAAACTCTGGACTTGACATGAAGCAGCAGCTGCTATTCATTGTCCTGGTACTTGGAGTCAAAAAGCACATCATTACAAAATGAAATTCTCTATGTGCTAGCATAATCTTTCTTACCTCTCTGCTTTGCAAGTTGTTTTGCTTGATGGTCACTAGCAGGCTTTATTTGCATGTCTGATTGCTCAGACATGAAGGTTGGTAGAACTATTTTTCACTTAATGTTATTTGTCTTACCTAGTTTCATCATCAGATGGTTTTTAAATGGCATTAAACCAATTTAGAAGGTGTGTGGTTGCCGCCAACATATCTTGCACCATAACCCATGAGGAAAATTCTCCAATACATTGGTAATTTTGACTCTTTTCTACAGCTTTCCCCAATTTTTTACATCCCCCCCTTTTTTTTGCTACCTTTCCTTTCTATTTTCTTGAAATGAGGTGACTATAACTTCAGGCAGTATTCCGACATGAAACACAGCCAGCAAGTGATGTTACTATAGCAGATGCTGTTGCAATGAATATTGATTGATGGAATTAATATTGCTTTCTGAACTCTTTCTGCTTTCTGCCTTCCTTTAAAAGAAGGTAGTGCAAAAAAGGACTAATAGAATGGCAGCATTGGGATAATCTGTCCTGATTTTAATGCCAGCATCAACTCCTGACATTGTTTGGTAGCTGTTGGGGCCTCAGCAAGCTATCCCTGGTCTGAAATCCAAGCAGTGTCAAGCAGTTGACTGTAGTTGCCATTTTAAGATGCCACTACAACATCCCAGGAAGATGCTACACAGAAAGCATTATGAGTAATTAAAATGATGTCTAGTCACTTTTGCCTGACACTGCTTTGAGAGTATGCAGTATTACCACTATTCATTGCTGCAAGGCAATGCTCATTTTGTGCCCCTCAAACCTGTTGACTACCCATGGAGCCTGTAGCTGTGTTTTGCTTGATGTCTGTGTTTTCCATTTGCTTCATCTTTCAGAAGCATATGGGAGCATGACATGGAAATAGAAGCAAAAAAGAACAGTGAGCTTGTCTGTGTCTGGATGTACCTAACCTAACAGCAGATGCTGCTTCATTCTTAAAAAACAGTAGTAGAAAGTTTTGGTGTGTCACTTTGCTTGTGATTGGAGCTTGGAAAGGGAGGGAGGGAGGGTAAGAAAGAAAGAAAATCTTGAGATGAATGAATGATACACAATCTACAGTCCCAGATAAGGGTCACAAGGGATGTGCGTGCAATATGACAGTCTTCAAGACTCTGCATATTAAATTTTGTTTCTTTTATGTTTTGGCTGTCAGTTGGCTGCCATTCTGCCATGCTATCCCCTCTTTGCATTAAACTTTAATTCTGTCACTATCCATCATAAAGGATAAAAGCTGCAACTGAAAAGTATCTGCTATGCCAGTTCTTGCAGAGAAACATGTTCGGAACCTGCCAAGAATAAAATAAATCCCAGGACGTTTCCAAATACATCTTGGCTTTCTCCTCCTTCTCCTCTTCACCCTTCACACGAAAAAAGTAAAAATGTGTTACTTTGGAGCACACCGGAAGATTAACTAAAATGTTCAAATGGGCAGTAAAGGTAAAGGTCTCCCTTGTTCGAAAGCCAGTCGTATCCGACTCTAGGGTTCAGTGCTCATTTCTGTTTTATAGACGAAGAGCCAGCGCTGTCTATGTTTTGCAGATGTTTCTGTGGTCATGTGGCAGGCATGACTAAACACCAGAGTGCACAGAATGCTGTTTACCTTCCCACCAAAGTGGTCCCTATTTATCTACTTGCAATTTCTTGCTTTCAAACTGCTAGGTTGACAGGAACTGGGACAGAGATGGGAGCTCACTTCGTCCTGCAGGTTTTGGGTATCGAACTGCTGACCTGCCACCTTCCAGTCAGCGTCTTAGCCGCCTGAGCCATTGCAGTCCTAAATGGGCATTAGGACTACTCTTTTTGGATTTGGGGTGGTGGTGGTTTGCTCTTTTTTATAGTGTACACACATGTTGGGTGCTGGAGCAGCCCAAGTCTCTCAATATGTGCTTTTTGAGACCACACCTGGAAGGTTCTACTTTTTGGGAGTACTCTGTTTTAGTGAGTTCCCACCTTATATAGATGCTGGGAATACATTGCAGCTGTTTATGTTGCTTATGTCGATCTAAACCTCCAGTACAATGAAGCAACTGATGAATTACTTCACGATACCAATTTTTAAAAACATTTCCCATGACCATTTTTTTTAAAAAGGCAAGGTTTTGCACTGTCCTTCACTTCTGTTGTAGTTGCATCCTTAAAGGTAAAGGTGTCCGTTGATCGAAAGCCAGTCGTATCTGACTCTAGGGTTCAGTGCTCATCTCTGTTTCAAAGCCAAAGAGCCAGTGCTGTATGCTTCTGCAGATGTTTCCATGGTCATGTGGCAGGCATGACTAGACACCGGAGCACACAGAAAGCTGTTTACCTTCCCACCTAAGTGGTACCTATTTATTTACTTGAAATGCCTTGCTTTCCAACTGCTAGGTTGGCAGGAGCTGGGACAGAGACGCGAGTTTGCTCTGTCATGCAGCATCCGGGTCTCAGACTACTGACCTGCCGGTCATCAAGTTCAGCAACTTAACCACTAAGCCACCACAGCCCCATTGCCTCCTTAATGGTGAATAAAATGGGTGAACTTACACATAAGTACACCAGGTAACCTTTACTCTTGGAAAAATTGGTGAGCTGAAAAGTGGTTCCCATTAGATGTCCAGCAAGTGAACCAGACTGACTTTCCACTTGCAAATGCTATTGCAAGTACATGCTTCTGCCCACATACATACACACAACAGCTAGAGAAGATTCCAAGAAGAAAGCATAAACATAATTAGCAATACTTTTTCTGAAGCTCTCCACTCCTCCCTTCAGAAAAAAGACATAAGTCTTGCTTTGAACAAGTACTATTTTATGTACCGCATCTTCACATGAAACAAACAAGTGTGAGATATATGGATGCATTGTATAGATTGTATAGACGGCCAAAGATGAGATGGCTAGATGGTATTGTAGACACAATGGGCACGGGGCTGTGTGGACTAAGGAGGATGGTGGAGGACAGAGGTGCCTGGAGAGCGATGGTCCATAGGGTCGCAAAGAGTCGGAATCGACTGTGCGACTGAACAACAACAAAGTATAGATTAACTGGAAAAATTCAATGAATTTGTGGCTGATAGAACAATCAGTGCCTGTTCCCCTTTTAGCTAGGTTTCCTACTCGCTGTTCTTAGATTCTTAGTCTTCTCATCATATCAAAGAAACAAATGTTGCTATAGAGCAGTGATGGCGAACCTTGGCACTGCAGGTGTTCTTGGACTTCAATTACCAGAAGCCCTAATAAAGCATGCCTACTGATCAGGGCTTCTGGGAATTGAAGTTCAAGAACATCTGGAGTGCCAAGGTTCGCCATAACTGCTATAGAATGATGAATTTGGTAATCTTACCAATAGCCCATTGAAAAGCACCATGGGTGGATACTGGTCAAATCATTATGTGACCACCCCAGTTTTAACACCTGTGAAAAGTAAATAATTTATCTAAGTATTGAATGTCAGTATCTTGAACGAGAATGCTTTTTCAAAGGGTGCTGACTGTGCTGTGATGCTTTTCTATGCATTGTCATTCTTTAAAAAAACATACCATATTGCTTTCAGGGTGAAATTCTTTAGGAACTACAAGGTAGCTGCATATTTAATATATGCCTGTCCACATAAAGCAAAGTGGGAAGGCACATGAATCCTACTCCTCAGTAATTGCTAATGGGGAGGTATTTGATGTTATAGGCTGTGATACAAGTGAAATGTAGTTTGAAAAGCTTTGTGGTGTTCACATTAAAATGTGTGCGATTTCTTTGCAGATTTTATAAGAAATTTGTATCCAGTATGATTATGCTATTCAATATTGTATTCTAAGATAATTAGTAAGAGAATCTATAAATCTGTCCTGAAATCCTTATTGTCCAAAATCTTTCCATGGTAGTCAGTTGTGGGTGGAAAACAAATGGCATTAGCAGAATATATTTTCAGAAACATTTGAAATGGAACACTCTCACGACGGTTGAGTAGCTTTAGTGAATCTAGGTGAGGAACCAGAGGTTAGGAATGTGTTTCCTTACTGGGTCTCCTATGGGAAGAGCTAGCCTAGGTAACATTGGGTGTTACATAGCTGTGCAGGCCCACAGTGTTTCTTGATGAACAGAGTGGTTAACCACTTTTTATTTTTTTACATCCAGGGAATATGGAAAGAGTCAACATGCCAGAAATGAAACTATAAAAATACAAGTATAATATAAATATTTTTCCGTGTCTAGGCCAGACATGAAACTGCCAAAATGAAGGCACCTTTGGGTGAGTTCATTCTGCAGTTCCTTTCACCTGACCTAGTGTGAGAAAGATTAGCCAGCAGCACAAGGTTGCCGTTCAAAAATACCATAATTTTGTGGTTCAAAAATACCATAATTTTTGAGGAGGTTCTTTCTGTGTACCCCAATATAAATATTATAATAATATTGCAGTCCTAATCTATATATATCACTAGCAAGGGTTGCCCGGCATTGCCGGGCTGTTTTAAATTGTGTTGAAATGTTAAATTGTGTTAATGTTTTTTAAAAATTGCTTAGTCTGAAATTTTAATTTTTACAATATTTATGCAAAAAAATTTTTGCCTTGGCTGTTATAAACTGTGATCTGCTTTTTTGTGTTTTTTTAGGATTAATAAAAGAATAAAGTACGATATAGTTTTTTCAAATTGTTTTATGTAACTGAATAATGTTTTAGTTTTTGGAATTTTTTAAAATAGTTGTACCATAGGTAATAATTTAAATAATGTGAAAGTAAATGTTTTTTACATTTAATGTTTTTAAAATGTGTTTAGATGTTTTGGGTTTTAATTTGAGTTAAAACTCAGCACAGGATTCTTTCTCTTCGGGAGGCAAAGAGACTTTTGCCTCCTGGGGAGAAGAAATCCCCAGCAGGGAAGGGGTTTGCTTCGTCTGGGTTTGCTTGGAAAGGAGTTTCCTTTGCAGGCAGCCCAGAGAGAAGCGATACTTTCTCTTCGGGAGGCAAAGAGACTTTTGCCTCCTAGGGAGAAGAAATCTTCAGCAGGGAAGGTGTTTGCTTTTGTCTGGGTTTGCTTGGAAAGGAGTTTCCTTTGTAGGCAGCCCAGAGAGAAGCGATACTTTCTCTTCGGGACGCAAAGAGACTTTTGCCTCCTGGGGAGAAGAAATCCCCAGCAGGGAAGGGGTTTGCTTCTGTCTGGGTTTGCTTGGAAAGGAGTTTCCTTTGCAGGCAGCCCAGAGAGAAGCGAGGGCGAGACGTAGAAGGCAACACCAGGAGGGAAACCTTTAAACACCCAGTTGGAGCCAGGAGGTAAGCGTGGTCGGTGGGGGTTAGGAAGGGTGGGCTAGGTGGTGAGGTGGGGGGTGGTGGCAGCGTGGTTACCGGGGCTGTGCCTCCCCCCTCCCACTCCCTAATCGGTGCTACCATGCTTACCTCCTGAGTCCCGCTGGGTCTTTAAAAGTCTTTCCCTCCCAGCAGTTTATTTTTTAACTTTGGCGTGCCACGCTTTGCCAGCCTCCTCTGCATTCGCGTCCCTCAGCCTGAATGGCTGAGGGGTTGTGCAGCACAGAGGACTCTGGGATTCGTAGTTGGTGCTGCATTTTTTTCTGAAGCTTATTTTTGATTGGCTGCGCTGCGTTTCTCCACGTTCTTTGTGGTCGCGTCTCTCAGCCTGATTGGCTGTGGCGCGGCGTGGCGTGGCGCAAAGAATGTTGGGAAATGAAGTTCTTTCCATTTCTTGCTGTTTGTGGGGCTGTTGCCCCCGGGCCGATTTTCTGAAACCTTCGTTGACCTGCGGACCCACTTTGGCCGTGCGCACGAATGGTGGGTGCAGGTCAGTAGGGCGAGGCATAGCAACCTATAGCCAGTTCCAACGGTTAACCCTTGGATTTATAGGTTAAGATATAGCCTATAATATATAGACTAGTGTATGCAATATATATAAAAATTTAAAAATAAAAAACAAATCCTTGCTGTCGTATCACGAGAAGCTATGCTGATTTGGCTGCTTGGTTGTGTAAAAAAGGAGGTTGAGGTATATGGTGCTTTTCATGTATAGGCTAGTTTAGTGTGATGTGTCAAGTTACAGTATCAAAATATATGGAAACGTAGAAGATGTAATTTCTGCATCTGTTTCTGCATCAAATATAATACTGTAGCTAGAAACACTCTCCTGAATCAGTTAGCACTGTCACCCCCACTCATAGGAAGAGAATGTGCCCCTGCTTTTTTTTGAATGATGATTAGGAAATCCAGAAAGTTAAACCTCCTGAGGTCTTATTATCCAGTCAATTTCACACACACATGTAGAGTTCAGTGAAAAATGGAATGTGCAAATGGTGCGGAAATTGGACCCGTGGAGTTTCATGGCTCTAACATGGCACTCTTTCCATTCTAAAGCATAAATGGCTTTTGATCCTTTAAAGTAGAAAACTCTGCTTTGAAGTTGGCAAGACTGTGAAGAGGCAGCCAGAATAATATAGCTTCAATTAATATACTTCCCCCCTTAATTATTATCTATTTTTTAATTTAAGCCAATAAAAAGACATTGCTAGATGATCTAATGTTTGACACAGTGTGGTGAATGTGTTGCCACACTATAGATTTAAATAGTTTTAGTATTTTGAAGGACATTTAGTTTCACTTTGATTATGCAGAGGAATACAGTACATGCATTAGTAATATCTTAGTACCTGTTTTTACAGCAGTAAATATAGTATCATATACTAAACTATAACATTATTTATCCCAGAGCTGTAAACTAACTGGATTGTATTTTCTTTGAAGGATGAATTCTTACTTTAAATTAATTAAATTTAAGTACATAGACAGACTACAAAATGTTAAGGGTGTTGCAGGGAGGGGACAGCAGTAGTTATATATGAGTGCTAGAATGTATTGCCAGAAGGTTTTATTTGGCATTATTTTTCTCTATGGTACATGTGATTGTGGATCTTTCAGTATTCCCTGTTAAAATGGCTTCACTGCTTGTCAGTACATTTCCAGATATTATTGGAGGTATCTATATCTATAAAACAGAGGTGTGGTTTTGTATGTGCTCCAAAGGCTCCCGTACTCCTGTACCAATCTTGCTGAAATTTGGCACATACATACCTTGGGCTGGAGAGATCAGCACTGCATGGGTCACAAGCCCCATGGGGGGCATATGCCCCCCCCCCAAATTGGGAAGCAATTGATCTATACAATGGGTGTGTTTTCCAGTGATGTAATTGAGCTGATGTCATAGTCCCAGGTAGGTTGAGATTGTGACATCATCTGACTAGCTCAGCTGTAGCCCTCTGAGCTCAGCTGTAGTTTTCACAGTAGGTGGAAGGCAAATGGGGGGGGGGGCTGGTCAGGCCGGCACTGCGGTGGTGACTGAGGCCCTTGAGAGGGCTGGGAGGGCACGGGAGCCATGGAGGAGGGCAGGAAATGGAAATGGCCACCAGCCTCCACAGTGGAGAAAGCAGCCATGGTGGACGAAGCCGAGGAGGGAGGGAAGCTCCAAGGGCTCCTCAATGGCTGTGTGCTGCTCTCTCACCAGGTGGCCAGACATGTATGGGAAGGATAAGTGTGGTAAGTAACCATCGACGGAGAAGCGGGATGGGTGAGGGAAGAGAGAGAAGGAGGAAGGGAGGCAGGAGTGACCCACATACACCCCACGAGGTTTCCAAGAGGGAAAGGCTGGCCTACGTTAAAGAAATGAAAAAACCGAGTGAAGCTGGCTAATCAGCTAGTGAGTTATAAGTTTAAAAAGCACCATTGTCAAACCCCACCCCCCACCCCCATGTGAACCTGTTTAGCTTTTAAAATCTTAGAGGGACTTTTCTCTCTGGTCTACCAATATCTGCAAGGAATTTGGGGTGGCTGTATTCTAGCTTTGCCATTCTTTTCCTGTAGAGACATTTTTAGCATGCTCATGGTGGCTTCCCAGTGACAAATAATTCAAAAAAAAATAAAGGAAGCTTTGGCTTGTTGATCTGTTTTGTTTGCTACTTCTATTGTACTTTAGGGACTGTGGGGGCTTAGTGGTTATGACGCTGAACTTGATGAGCGGAAGTTTGGCAGTTCAGCAGTTCGAGACCAGAATGCTGCATGACAGAGTGAGCTTCCATCTCTGTCCCCTCTCCTGCCAATCTAGCAGTTTGAAAGCAAGAAATTGCAAGTAGATATATAGGTACCACTTCAATAGGAAGGTAAATAGCATTCCACGCACTCTGATATCTAGGCATATCTGCCACAAGTCCACGTAAATGTCTGCAAAACGCAGACAGCACTGGCTCTTTGACTATAAACGGAAATGAGCACTGAACCCTAGAGAGTCGGATACAACTGGCTTTCAAGCAAGGGCAACCTTTACCTTTTACCTTACTATTGTACTTTCTACTTCCTTGTTTATTGACACTTTATTTTTTCAATGAATTGTTTATGGTTGTACCTTGTCTTGTTTGTTATTGTTCCTCTTGGGCAAAATAGGATAGTAAATTTAAACAGTAAAAACAGATTGGTGTGAACACGTCCAAAGTTTGATTAAATTCATTGGAGCTTTTATCTAAGTAGACTGTATAGTATTGAGCTTTTAATATCCTAGAGTGAATGTATGCTGCATTTGTGGAGATGGTTTTAAAAGCTGAAGTGTCATTCACTTGCTGTTAACTCTTCTAGCAATAATATGCCAATCAAACATTTTAGTTGCATTGTGATTTTAAAAGATAGCTTTTTTAAACTTTCTTTGCAGAAACTCTCCTGGATGACTTCCTTCTCACATATACAGTCTTCATGACAACAGATGACTTGTGTCAAGCTCTGTTGAGGCAATATCCTTTTTAAATGCAAGAAGATGGGCTTCTCAGTGTTCCCATCTTGTTCATCATGTCTGTTCCACACAAGAGAGCAGTAACTTTCATAGCTTAACATTTTTTGCATATACAGAAGTGTGCGTGTGTGTGCGGGGGGGGGGGAGATAAGTCTCATGTACAAAGAAATTTTTTATAGCAAAGAACAGCAATTACAATTACATACCCACCCCATAGCACTTAGTGCAATCTCTGGATGGTTCACAAGGCAATTGGCATTTTGCCCTCAACATGCTGGGTATTCATTTTACCAACCTTGGAAGGATGGATGGGTGAGTCAGCCTCCAGCCCCTTCAGGATTAAACTCAGTGGGCTCAGTTTTGGCTGCAGTACAGCAGTTTAACCACTGCTCGATGAGGGCTCTTTATCTTGTGGTTAGGATCCCCCACCCCCTCCATTTTCTTTTTCAATGAGCAAGATTGAACTACATCAGAACTTTTATCTCTGGCTGAATCGCCACTGTCACACCTTTTAGTAAGGGGGGTGGACTGGTACTGAGACTTTTATAGAGTCAGGGGTATTATGGTTAATGCTTTTTTAGTAATAGTTTTATCATTACTGTAGTTTTGTGGTTACTGAGATATTGTAACAATTACTTTGCAAGTTTAGTATAGTCACATACTGTATAGAGTTACAGTGGTGTTACCTCACTAAATTGCATTTCATTTCATTTTCTTTTATTATTTATATCCTGCTTTCCTCGACCCAATAGGCGACCCAAAGCAGCCTTTACAACATGAAAAAATATACAATATACAGTGTCAAAATGCAATGCAACAAATACAATAAAGAATACAGTTACAGTACTGATATAAAATTACAAACTACAAGTCAAAAAAGCAATACAAATTAGAAATCCCTTGGGTTTCAAGTAATGGCTCATGCTTTGTCCTTAATTGCTGTGTTATGGATGTTAACAAGATCAGTGGGAGGAGAGTTATTTGTCTGATTGCTAGAGGTTGTTCTAGGCTAGTTTTGTTTCTGAATATTGTCCTTTTTAGAAATAGGAAAGTAAAGAGATTACATTCTAAAAAATTATATTTATTTAACTATCTTCATTAAGAGTGCAAATATGATAGTATCTCTCTGTACCTTAGATGTTCTTGGAGAATGGTATGCACTCAGCCTAAATAATAATAATAATAATAATAATAATAATAATAATAATAATAATAATAATAATAATAATAATAATAATAATAATAATAATAATAATAGGATTTGTATGCCACCAACTTGGCAACGTGACTCCGGGTGGCTCACAGAAACAATACAGCATCTAATGCACATTATACATATTATATCGAGAAATATACATATTTCAACAAAATGAAATAAAAAATAATAATAAATCAATCACTGTATCATATAAATCACAACATCATATAAATAATAGCATCATAAATCACAACCATCATAAAACATTGAAGAAAAAAAAGGAAGTCGTTCATTTGAAAAAGTCCCACAAATCATCAGCCAGAGAGTCTTTAAGGCCTAGGCTGGCCAAGGGGCAATGTCCAGCCCACAGTCCTTAACGCCAGTTCTTCACACCAGTGTTTCATGTCAGAAATTATTCTTGGTTGAAAGGCTTTTGGCTGGAAAATCTCTGCTCAGAGGATGCCCAAATGAGGCTCCTTTCATGTCCCCAAAATCTTTTCCTACCAAAGTGGTCCCTATTTATCTACTTGCAATCTCTTACTTTAGAACTGCTAGGTTGGCAGTACTGGGGCAGAGATGGGCACTCAATCTGTCATGCAGTACCCGAGTCTTGAACTGTTGACTTGCCAAATTTCCAGCTAACAAAGCAAGCTTCTTAACCTCTGAGCCACCACAGCCCCATTAATAATTTTATGTCAGAAATTATTCTGGGTTGAAATGATTTTTGCTAGAAAAACTCCACTCAGGGGATGCCCGAATGAGGCTCTTTTCATGTCCCCAATATCTAGCCTAGCTAACATCATCAGTGGTGAAGGATGAAACATATAGTAGTCCAGAAATGCTTGGAAGGTCACTTGGTCACATTTTTCATTCCTACAGTGGCTGTGAGGTTAATTGTTGGGGATCTATATGAGCTTTTTAGAGGAAAGTTGGGATGAGAACATTAAGAGTAAGGTCTTGAAGTAAAGTGGCAGCTGGATATGCTATACGAATTCAGCATTTCCCAAACTATATTCTGCAGAACACTGATGGACTTCAGTCAGTATATTGGCATATTAGTGCTTTGGGGGAATTGACTTGGGTTTCTGGGAATTAAAGTCCAAAAACCAAAGAATGGGAAACATGGAGACACACCATATGTTTTCCCCTGTAGATTTTCTGGTCTTCCTTTAAGACACTACTACTTTTATGTGCTTGGAGGCCTAAATTTATATCAGCATTATATCAACTAAAAGGTAATGCTTCCCAAAGGGTTACCTGTGTCATTCTAATTTAGCAAAGACCAGCAGAGATTCCTGAAGCAATTCAAAGAGTAAAATCATGCAGCTGGCATACTATGCATTTCTGTGATTATGAAGTAGCTTATAGTCCATTAAAATATATATGTCATGATATATTAAAGTTGTTAGTGTTTAAAAAGCCATACTATGGACTCTTTTATTGCAAAACTGTATTTTGTGGAGAACCAAATGCCCACAAATGAGTCTCTTCAATTTTGCTTTTTCATTAATTCATTCATTCCCTGCATGGGGATGGCATTTCAGAATAAAATATTTCCTAAAATGACTTACAAGAGGTTAAAAAAATATGGTAAAATAAAATACATGTGATAATAAATGCCACAATGTAATAGTTTAAATATTCAATTGCCAAGTTTTTTTTAATACCTGATTTAATATTCCTTGACTTATCATGCTTTACTTATTGTGTGAAAAACCATCAAGGCAAGGAAGAAATTCTAGATGTTTCCTGTAGAAAGCGAAAAGTCTTACATTTGGTCTCTCAGTGGACTTCGCTCTACAAAGACTGGTTGCATGGAGATGAGCATTTAAAGCAGTTTCTGAAGGTATGCTTATCTACTTGAATTTTAGTGCTCTATAACTTTGCAATTGCACGTAACATAAAATTCCCTTTTTAGATCAATTCCCCCCCACCCCCCAGTGTTTTCTGTATTAAGACATTGCAGACTATGGTACTACAGCAAAGGATGAAGAGAGAAAAATAGGGGTACAAACGGGAGAGAAAATGGGTTGTTGGCAAGTCACGTTTCCATCAATTAATTTTTCTCTCTGTTATAAGTGGGCAAATTATGTGCAGTCCCTCTGCCAGTTGGCTGCATTTTGGTACAGCAGATAAAAAGGTCTGCTGTACACCACTTCCTTTAGGGCATTATACTCTCAAACATGAATTATAACAATGCAGCTTGTGTGCAATAAGTGAAACAAACTGAAATTTTTGACAAGCAAAGACAGGAGCAGGAAAACCGGTAGGATTAATTGTGGTATATTCAGTCCTGGCCTATAATGTAATCAATCATACATTATATTGCCTAATTTTGTGACTAGAAGCAGATAACCTGCAGGGGCACTGGAGAGGGGGAAGAAGATGCCCGACATAAGTGCTTTTCAATATTTGCTGATGAAGGGCTCCTAGAAATGCCAACTATTTCTCTTCTCTTGGAAGCTAATTGTGGCATTCATATGGACTAGTAGATTTTGGGGGATGTATGCAGCTTTCTATTTTCCAACTTCACAGTAGCTGCAAGAGAGCAAGTGGGAAATGTTGTCATTTCTCCTTTTCTTACCTTTCATAGCTGCATTCCCTCTTGTTCCAACATTTTGATATTGATGTGTCTCAGAATCATTTTCATGCCCTATTTTGGGGTACACAGAAAGAGCCGCCTAGAAGATTGTGATATTTTTGAACCACAATCGGGCATACCCTGGTAACAGCTAATGTTTCTCACACAAGGTCAGCTGAAAGGAACTGCAGAATGGATTCACCAAAAGGTGCCTTCATTTTGGCAGTTTCACATCTGGCCTAGGCATGGAAGAAGAAAAATGCCCTATTTTCTGTTGAATTTATTTCTGTTGTTAAAATAGATGGTCTGGTTGTCACAATGCATGTTTTTTAAAAAACATCAGGGTGAAATACATCATGGCTATCATATGCTGGCTATAATAAGAAAAGAGTGTGGAAAAGCTATGGCCAAAAAGAGCAAGATTCTTAGAGTTTTAAGTAGATTTCATTACGAATTCTGCTCAGAACATAATGTTTCAACAGATACCAGAATATTAAATATTAGTAATACGTAGTTCCTTCTCATGCTACTTAGCACCTGTCTCTGCCAATACAGCATATCACGCAATGAGACTCCTTGTCGTTTCTTCAGCAATAAAGTTTTACGGGGCCGGGGTGCTACCCAGTGCCCAACCTCCTCCTTTCTCATCCGAGCTTGGGACCGGCAATGGCATAGTTTCCTTAAATATTAGGAATACTGTATAAGATAGGATAATGAGTATTGAAATTTGTTGTTACATTTCAGGCATTCAAAAAAGGGTAAACCAAACCTGAACTGTTTGTCACTAATGCTGTTGCATCTCTGATTGTTACATGGTACATTTGTTTTAAAGATTTTTTTTAAATAGTAGCTGTGTTAGACTGTGTTTCAAACATATCAGAGAATAAACAAAACAAAAACAATGTTGTAGCACTTTGAAGACTAACTGTTAAATTTTAATGTTAGCTGAATTGTTTGTTCTCTGATATGCTTGTTTTAAAGAGAGATGCTTGGAAAATGATGTCTGGAGATGTCACTTTAAAATATTGGTACAGACGGACATATTTGTAAAGCTTGGTATTAACAGGCTAGCAGATGATTTTCTAAAAGGTAGTTGTATGATGTTGAACACTTTGTCTTCAGATCAATTTATTTGATTCTTTCTCTTTTAATATCTCCTCTTTTTGAAGACGATATACAGGAATGTGTTAGACGATGTATATGAATATCCTATGCTTGAGAAAGACCTGAAAGAATTTCAAAAGTTACTTGGAATGCACCGTCGTCAGTAAGTTGCTCTGTGTTTTAAATTTTCTCTGAAGGATTATAGTTAGTTATCCATTGAGAATTTTTAATTTTGTTCAGGTAAAAAAAGGCCAAAGGGAACCATAATTTCATGTATTTATTGTTTCTCAGGCAAAATTTGCATTCCATCACTGGAAGGGAAATCTTTGAAATGGTTGACACACACAGGGTTACCAGAATATTATCAACTAATTAATTTAATCCAATATAACTAGCATTGCAAACTGTGTATTTGTACTATTTGTTGTACTAACACATATTTGCAACAAGGACTTCTTTAAGAAACATAGTACATGAGGATTCATAAACAATTTCCCCCTCATTTGATATAGTGGCTACTTCTTATAAGTTTTGAAATCTGCTGTTGCATTCCAGTTAGTTTTATAAACTAAAACAAACAATTTTGCACTACTAAAAACAGATACGTTTAGATTATATTCCTCATTTTTTTATTTCTTCTGCTAGCTCTTCCTGAACATTTGCATACTTCATCAATTTTTCTGTATGTTTTTGTCTTTTTCTTTAGTTGTAGTTACACCCATTTTGCTAACTTATTGTAAAGCAGTGGTGCCCAACCTTTTTTTTGTGGCCAGTCCCGCTAGTTAAAAATATTCATTGTTAGATTACATACAGTTTTAGTAAGCTGTAGTGCAGTGGCTCAAGTGCCTAAGATGATGACTGGGAGGCGGAAGGTCAGCGGTTCGATTCCCGAGTACTGCAGGACGGAATGAGCTCCCGTCTTTGTCCCAGCTCCTACCAACCTAGCAGTTTGAAAGCAAGAAATTGCAAGTAGATAAATAGGGACCACTTCGGTGGGAAGGTAACTGCGTTCTGTGCGCTTTGGTGTCTAGTCATGCCTGCCACATGACAACGGAAATGTCTGCAGCAGCAGACAGCACTGGCTCTTCGGCTTTGAAACAGAGATGAGCACTGCACCCTAGAGTCGTATACGACTGGCTTTCGAGCAAGGGAAACCTTTACCTTTAGTGTCATAATCAGCCTTAGTTCTGACTAAGCTTGTAGACTAATAAATTTATAAAGTAGGTCCTATTGAAAAGAATAGGAGTTGTTTCCATGTAAATATGTAGGTTCAATCTATACTTGTTATTTTTATATAGTTTTTAATGCTCTAACTGTTAGTAAATATTGGACTTACGAATCAATATTTTTGAAGAAAGAGAACAATGTACAGTATTGTCTTTTCTTGTTTCAGCACTGTAGATGAATATTCACCTCACAGAAAGGTAATACAAACATTTCTGTTTTTAATTTTTTTACCTTGGTTGTTGCTGTATAACCTCTCTTCCCATATCATGCTTCCTTTTAATAATGAAACCTGGACTAGAATTGTAGCTTTGCTAAAATAATTTGTTCCTGCCAGAGTAGTGTTTTTCAGACTACACAGGTTAAAGCAAAGTGTATCTGACATTATTAGTGTTTAACTAGTATGCTCTCATATGCCAGAACCAAGCACAAGCCAATCATCATGTCCTTGTCTGTGTGGAGTTAAATAGCTTTGAGTCTGAGCATAATTGGGTGAGCAGATTCGGGTAAAGATATTGATTATGTATGTCAAATAATCTATTGGAGTAAACATGTTGCATGGTGATAGAAAGAAACAGATAGTTCTAGCTTGAATAATGCAGAGAGAATTCTATTTGGAAATTCAGATGGAAATGTGTGGCTTTAAACATGTGGTTGTTACATTCAGGAAATTCACTAGATTGAAGCTTTGGAAGATATTATTAAGCTTTGAAATATAACTATGGAAGGGTGTAGTATATAAGACTGTGCTGAAGTTTCTCACAGGGCAAATGTGTATTCATACTTAAGCTTTTTTTCACCCCTTTGTATCCTTATATGAAACCAATTTCAAGAAGAGAATCTTCTGAATCTGGCCCCTACATCATCATTTCCATTGCCCTTCTACACATGGAAGGTGATGACTCTAAAGTGGGAAAACTCAATTATATGTAGAGACTCTCCTCACGAGTTGAGATCCTGATTTTTCTAGGGTCAGGGCCATAGCCAAGGAAGCCCCCCCCAAAAAAAAAACACACCCCACAACAACACAAAAAAACAAACAAACCCTCCTGAGCTAACAGCCTCCCTCCCAAACCACCCCATGGTGCCGGTGTTATATCTGTGAGTATGACATTGTTGCCCCCCTGGGGAAAAATTGCTCCTCCTGAACCCCCCCCCCCCCCATCTAGAATCCTGGCTATGGCCCTGTCTAGGGTTCTAAGCCACATGGAAAAACCCATGTATGATATTGGAACTTGTCCTTCTTTAGACATCTCCTTACCTCCATCTAGGATGATGATGAATGTGATGACAGAGAAAGTGGGACTGCCTCTATCACATGAGGTTTATATACACCAAGGGTTCGCAACCTATTACCCATGGGCCAGACATGGCCCATGACACCATTACTTGTGGTCCACCACCCTCACTCCCATTCCCACTGCTGCCAGAAGTGGCAAAAACATGCCATCCTTTCTCCCAACGCTGCTGCCTCCACTACCAGAAGCAGTGTAAGTGGTGAAAACAGCCAAAAATACGCCGTAAATACACCTGTGGCTGTCATAAATGCATTTACGACAGCCACAGATACTTTTTACAGTAGCGTTTATGGTAGGAGGAATCACACATCTGGCCCACTCAGCTGTCTGAGTGGGCATGGTCTGGGCCACAGATGAAAAAGATTAAGAACCTCTGATAGACACACACACACACACACACACACACACACACACACACACACACACACACACACACATATATATATATATATATATATATATATATATAGCAATTTGCCCTTCTTTTGTCTACAACAACTTCCCACATGGGCAGATTTCTTTTTCCTTTTTCAAACCACGCACCAAATTGACTGCAGATTTATTCTGAGTTTTGCAATAAAAAGACTCTGTATTAATTACTCGTTTTTAAAACTCTGTCATAGCATAAAGCCATTTTACACCAGTTCAGTCTTAAGGAGAACTGGCTTCAGAACAGAGGAAATATGACTGAAACAGAAGATGGTGAGTATGATGGAAAGAATGGAAAGAAGAATGTTCATAATACATATTACTTCTGCATACATGTTAGAAAAACACTTTTCAATTAAAAAAAGGTAAATCTGATGCCAAAATCTAATTGCTACCCAAATAGATTCACTCAATCAAATTCTAAATGGTAAGTCAACATGGAAATAAATCTCATTTGTTCTGTGTGTTTGGATTTTGGTCACCAGTGGCACAAGCCTAAAACCATGAGATAAAGAAAAATGTGTTTTCAGGTTGTTCTCAGGGCATGTGATATTTTTAATGATGACACACCAGCTTTGGACTAGTGTCATTTGGAAGGCTGCCCTAGTAATTATCTTCTGACCTTTTAGTGCAAGGCATTATTTTTTTACTTTAACAACTTTTTAAATGTTTGGTTATGGCTTTTATTCTTGTTTTTATATATTACAGAATTACTGTAAAATATAATATATTGCAACATTGAAATACATTTGCATGCCTTTGATGTAACTGTTACATTATCTGAATTGAGGGAATTTATTATTTATTGTGGTTTATTTCTAAAGATTTCAGTAAACTGCACTAAGATGCCTTTTGCCCTGAAAGACAAAAATATAAATCTTTTAATTAAATTAAAATGGTGTAACTAAAGGCAAAAGGAATATCTCAGTAACTAATGAATGAAGTTCAGTAACTCATTATATGAAGACTAGTCAGCTCAGTGAACTGCAGAGTCAGGAGTTCAATTCCATTTTACCTCCTGGAAGAACAAGAAGGCAATATCCAAAACACTCTGGAAGGAATTGCAATAAGTCAGAATTGATTTGACAGAAATCCTGACTTCTCCTTGGAAGAACAAATACCGTGGATTCGGAACCCATGTTACCCCAGGAGTTACCATCTTTGGTGCTGGATGGGGCTTCTTTGCCCCAGACAGACCCGTCGTGTAATTTAGGGGTCCTCCTGGACTCACGACTACTGCTTGAAGAGCAGGTGGCAGTCGTGGCCAGGAGGGCTTTTGCGCAAATTCATGTCATCCGCCAATTACGCCCACTCCTGGACTGGGACTCCTTGCTTATGGTCACACACGCTCTGGTCACCTCCAGACTGGATTATTGTAATGCACTCTACATGGGGCTGCCCTTGATGATCATCCGGAAGCTGCAGCTGGTTCAGAATGCAGCTGCCCAGGTGGTGACAAGATGTGGGTGTTATGCCCATGCCTCACCGCTGCTACGGGAACTGCATTGGTTGCCAGTGTGCCTCCGGGTGCAATTCAAGGTGCCGGTTTTGACCTTTAAAGTCCTTCATGGTAGTGGGCCAGGGTACTTAAGAGACTGCATCGCCCCGAGGTTTTTGACCCATCCTACAAGGGGCTCCCTAGTGGACCCATCAGCTAGGGAGGCA